>JAQSUU010000327.1:28130000-31112500 GCA_038087645.1 Saccharum hybrid cultivar R570
TTTTCTTCAGGTAGGAAAGAGTAGTCAGCAGGATTTGGCAAGCCGAAGAAGAAGAATGAATTCCAAGTGCTCTCTTCTAAGGTGAAGTAATGACTGAGTCCATGTTTGTTCACCGGAATGGCTGACTTGATCTTCCCATCATCTCTATAATTCTCTTTTCTTGCTAACTTCACGGAGACTAAGATCCATGGTATAAACCTATTTTCCTCAAGGTTCAGCTTGATAAGCCGTAGCTTTCTATCTCGCTCTTCTCTTCAGCATTCCATCCCTGGGGCATTTAACCTTGTTTTTCCCTTGTGAGCCGCCTATGTAAATCCACGATCTTTAGGCAAATTTGAATCAATCATCGCTCCAGTGAGTAATGTATTTTTTGGACTTGTAATAATAGCCTTGTCCAGTAGCGAAGTACTAACTTCTTTACTTTGCTTGCCCTGTCCGCCTTTCAGGAAGCCTACTTGGCGATGAACAATACTTTTAAGGTCGAGTAAACTATTCGAAGGATCGCCGATTCAGTCCTCTTTTTTTATGTTGTAGAGTACAAGTCCGTAACTGGTCTTTTCTTTGGGAATGGTAACCTTACCCCGTGGTCAAACTCTTGTCTTGTGGGTGGTCAATCTCAAACTCTTTATTAATATTGGCGGATATTCTCTGAAGGCTAATAATCATTCTCAAAAAATCCTTGCCTAAATCTGTGCCATCGGTGTCCGTCTAGTGAAGATAGCTAATGGATTCCTCCCCAAGCTTCTTTCTTATTAGTTGCCTCAGCACCCGAGTAATAGACAGTGGGACTAGTTCTTAGTAGGCAAGCACCTCCTTGAGTGTCCAGTGTCAAAAGAATGCCAGGACCAGCCGATCCATCCAAGGTGAATGAGCCGCACGCGCCTCTTGAGCTACTCAATTCTCTCTTCAAGATCTTAGTAATCTTCATCTAGCGCCTAGGTATTTACTCATACCCCGGGTTACACCTTTCTCAACCTCAGTATGTTCGTGACCTTTTGGTTCGTAGTAAAATGGCTGGAGCCAAATCGTGCCTCACACCTATAATACCTGGTGAAGCACTTTCTAAGTTTAGTGGTACACCAATGAACGATCCCCACCTCTATCGTAGTGCTCCCCAATATGCTACTATCACCAGACCAGATATCACCTTTGCGGTTCACAAGGCATCGCATTTCATGCATCAGCCCACTGCACTGGACAGCGTTAAAGCGTGTTCTGCCTTATCTCAAAGGTAATGGCATTCACATCTCGACCCGCTAGCCTCTGGAAAACCATGCCTATAGCGACGCGTCCCCCTACATCGATGTTGGATAGTGCTATAAACCAATCTACCAGATAGATCAGGCACCGAGACAGAGATAATTCACCTCCTTGATTTACCTTAACACGCTTCTCTTTCCATTCTATAATCAACAACATTCTTGGGATATCTTCCATTTCATCCTTAACTTGATTTCCAAAGAAGAAGCAGTTACCAGATCCGGGCAGAGCAAACCAAACTAGATGAGAAGGCAGAATGTAGCTCAAACATATGGGTTTCTCTAGAGCTGCATGTACCTATACCAAACGCTAGAATGCCGATATGGTTGAAGTAGCAAATAGCCAATGTATCAAATAGTCAATGTTGCTCCATAATAAGCCGAAATAGTCCCTGTACCTTTTACAAGGGTAACACCTGCCTTCCATCTCTTCTCTACAGGCATTCACTGAACAGAGCACTATCTGAAGGAAAAGAAGGATTCTAGTTAGCTTTTCTGGTTTCCGAATCCAACCTGTTTCGGTGGAAATCGAATTCGATGAGTTGGCTGCCAGCCATAATCTTGTTGTCTTCTTCTTTCCCTAACCTTATCTTAGCCTTAGGCGCCTCTCGGAAACTTCATAATCTGAATCACTTTCCTCTCCGGGTAGTAACCATAACTTAACTAGGAACTCGGCATTATAGGACCGAGTCTTCTTTAGTAGCTGTCTGAGTTTTTCCGCTTTCTCCGATCTCCGCCACTTCATCCGTTGTGGCCCGTAATGTCATAGCTTTCAGGGTTGGGTTCTGATAGAACTCTATCCATAGAGACCTCCTCCCTTTGCTCGTATATAGCACTTAGAAGAGTGACTTCTCCCCGATAAGGGTTTAGAGTATAGAGAGGATGCCTTTCTATAAATAATAGTAATAGTAAAAGACATAAAGCAAAGACTAGATTAGATGTTGAGTCCGCCGGCATTTCTTTTTTCTCGACTTTTCAAAGATTGATTGTGACGAACTGGCGCATTTCCTTGGGGAACTTATCATAGTCTTTTTAGTTTGATTTATCGGAAAGAAGGATACTTTTATTATTACCGTAACTTTGATTTTACTTGATACAAAGTTTTGATTACGAAACTTTCCTTGTGACCGGATCTTTTTATGCTCTCTTGGAACCGACAACTTACTTCATGCTATTACTAACACTTATGACTGAGCCGCACTTGCTTTTCAAAAGAAATTGAAACTCTCATGCCTGAGACTAGCCAATAGAAGAAAGAGCCAAAAGCAAGCCATAGCAGCATCCTTTTTCTTCGCTTTCTTCAACAATGCGAATCTACCTCACTCCTCATCAGAACTCAAATACAAATTTATAGTATCATCTGGTTCTATTTCCTCACTACAGCAATAAAATGTGAAACCAATATTCATCATGAAACTTCAGACACTGATGATTGTGAGGGAAGAGAGACGACGTAGGCTGATTCAAAGTGAACAGAAAACCAACCAAAGAATGGAAATTCATTCTTCTAAACAGGAGGTCTAGAGCCACCTTCCTCTAGGGGGCATCCTCATGATCCTGCTCTTTATCCTTTCTTCTTATCCTCATCTTCCGAATCGTCAAGTGAGCAAGACTACATAATAAGAGAATGCGGGAATGGATCTAAGACTGATGGCTGACCGGCCTGCACCCACCGAACCCTTAGCCCTTGCTTCAATTAGAGCAACATACGAATCTACAGAAGCATCTAATAGCGATTCTTAGAATCAGTTCGGAATGAATGCTATACTTTTTCTTCCCCACTCATCTTATTAAGCCTTTTCTTAGCCCGCTTAGCTTCCGTGCCCAGATAGACTTTGACTATACTATAAAAGAGAGCTAGATGATCTGTTATCAAGTGAGAAGAAAGGCAGGTCCAGAATGTCGTTGATAGGCCTAAGTCCCTTACCTAGAGTCATCGTCGGAGGAAAATCGGTAACCTAACCTACAGGAGTAGAAAATGAAGTAGGTCTAGGTATGATCAAGCTCTGTCGTGAGCCGGTGCTTGAACCGTGGTTGAGGCTGCCGATGCCTCTCACATTAGCGAAAAGACCTCCCGGCCGCTAAAAATCAGGCTAGGCTTGCGAGCCCGCCTTCCCTAATGAGAAAGAAAACTAGAACTATTATAGCCTTTACTATAAGCTGGGAACTCTTTCTGACTAAAGAAAAAAAGGAAGCAAAGCTATATTTCGATCCAAGCAGTTTATGTACCTGCAGACGATTTGACCGACCCTGCTCCTGCCACAACATTTGCACATTTGGACGCTACTACCGTACTTTCCAGAGGATTAGCTTCCAAGGGTATTTATCCCGCAGTAGATCCTTTAGATTCAACCTCAACTATGTTACAGCCTCGGATCGTTGGCAACGAACATTATGAAACTGCGCAAAGAGTTAAGGAAACTTTACAACGTTACAAAGAACTTCAGGACATTATCGCAATTCTTGGATTGGATGAATTATCGGAGGAGGATCGTTTAACTGTAGCAAGAGCACGAAAAATCGAGCGGTTCTTATCACAACCGTTCTTTGTGGCAGAAGTTTTTACTGGTTCTCCAGGAAAGTATGTTGGTCTTGCAGAAACAATTAGGGGATTTCAACTAATCCTTTCCGGAGAATTAGACGGCCTACCCGAACAGGCTTTTTATTTAGTGGGGAACATCGATGAAGCTAGCACGAAAGCTATAAACTTAGAAGAGGAGAGCAAATTGAAGAAATGAAATTAAATCTTTATGTACTGACTCCTAAACGAATTATTTGGGATTGTGAAGTGAAAGAAATCATTTTATCTACTAATAGTGGCCAAATTGGTGTATTACCAAACCACGCCCCCATTAACACAGCTGTAGATATGGGTCCTTTGAGAATACGCCTCCTCAACGACCAATGGTTAACGGCGGTTCTGTGGAGTGGTTTTGCGAGAATAGTTAATAATGAGATCATCATTTTAGGAAATGATGCAGAACTGGGTAGAGACATTGATCCAGAAGAAGCTCAACAGGCACTTGAAATAGCCGAAGCTAACTTGAGTAAAGCTGAGGAAAGAATTGGTTGAAGCGAAGCTAGCTCTCAGACGAGCTAGGATACGAGTCGAGGCTGTCAATTGGATTCCCCCATCCAATTGAATCCAAAGGTTTCGTTGATACAAAGAAAAAGGAAAGAAGGGATCTCGTTCCTAGAGACCCAGAGATGAATGAAACTGATATTCACTGTTATATGTAACAAGCAAGTTGATATATATATGTAGCTTTTTCAGACCTGACTGACATGTAGGTAGCTTGTTTGTATCTATTTTAAACAGGCGGGGTTCAAATGTGGCATTTCTATAAAATGAGTCAACGTCATGCTTATCCTAAACAACCAAGCTCCCCCTTGCCCCTACTTAAAATCAGGCTCTTCCTGACTCCTTTGCGGATTGGACGAAGGCTTTGCGGAATTGTTCTTGTCTTGCCTTGAGCTCACGACTGATAGATGTATAAGCCTGGTCATTGCCAGACTTTCTCTTTCTCCATCTAAAGATGCCTCATCTTGGTACGAACTTTTTGTCTTCTTAAGTCTGAATGCTGATAGGTGGTTCTGCCTAATTCTCTCTTTTTCTATCTTTGATGGACCAAGCGAGTCTTATAGAATCTTATGCCGACCCCTTTCTTTACCGGTCATCAAGGCTTTGACCCTGGCGCTCGATCTCGGGCCTGTGCTTCAGTGAATGGTATGGATTTCTAACTAATAATGGTGGTGATGTACCATTCCATTCTTTATGCGCTGACTCGAGGTCTCTTCTTTTGATTTTTGGAATCCTCTACGAGGGGGTTCGATATTCTTTCTGCTAGTCTTTCTTTTTTTAGCCCTGATGAGTACAGTTTTCTATTCATCTATGGATGGATTCTACCGTTCATCCGGGGGCTACCAATTGCTTAACCAACCCGATTTTTTACTTCCTTACAGAAGAATGATAGACGGAAGCAGAATCAAGGGATCTTCTTGGTATGGTTGTAGGTCGGCGAGATGTCCAGTTTGTCTGTATGAGCCTAATAAACAAGCCTATGGGTACACAGTCAACCCGAGCTAAAGCTATTTATGAAGAGTGGCGGTCACAAGCATTGAGCACCGATATCTAAAAACAAAGCGTGGATAAACCGAACCTGGAGAATCAAGCGTCGGACAGCCAAGCCACTATTTCGCTTTGATCGAACAGAAATAGGATAGAGCTTTAGTACTCGATCGGTATGGGGAGAGGGAGTTTACTTGAGGGTACTGACTTGCCTATACTAAATAAAGGAAGAGTCCGCAAAGCTGAGCTTTCGGTTCGCTCCCCAGGCCTTCAACCCTGTTTGCCTCCTTTCTCTTGCTTGATGGAATAGTTCAATGCCCGAGCTCCAGCTTTGCTTGCGTTCTTCATCGGCGCTCGCCGGATGTATCACTCATCCTGAAAATAAGGCAAGGAGTCTGCTGTTTGTTTGTTATAATCATTACGGGAATGAATCGCATATGTTGGTTTAGAATTGCTCGGGAATTCATTGATAGTGACTTTTTTCAGTTCTAGGGGGGCTAGTCTACTCCTCTTTTTTCTCGATCGAGCCGCTTTCCCTCATTCTACTCGTCCAGCCCTCTTCACGAACTTGTACAATCAATGCCACAAAGATAGCAAACTCGATTATCGAATATATAAGGAAAGGGGCGACGATTTGGCACCAGATATCCGGAGGTGTGGAAAGAGCTGCTGTGATAAGCGGAAAAACCATCAAAAAACGACGATTGCTTGTGAAGGTTTCCACAGAAAGACCCCTTGGTTCTGGCAAACAGATCACAATTACAGGTACCTGGGAGCATACCGATGGAATGAACAAAATACGAACAGTTAACATAATATAGTCATAGATCTTAGGTTGTAACTTGATCATGAGCGAATTTGTTGATGTTGCACCCACGAAGTATGGAAAGTGCCAAACATTGGGAACTACCCGGGGAGGAGTTAGGAACAGGAACAAGGAGAAGCGAGACAAACTTAAATGGAGGAATCTATTGTATTTCTGCCTTTGTTCCCCATAGCAACTGGGGATCGAAAAGCACCAAATAGCCAATCAAGGTTCTGAGAGGAGGTGTACGGGCAAGACATGCGCAGCTGGACACCGCGAGAGAGGAAGAAGGTCCGGGATATGGAGTTATCGAACTCACGGCCATTGTCGCACTGGACGGCCTTGATGGTGAGGTCGAACTGAGTGGAAACCCAAGCGAAAAAATAGTGGAGCACGGGGAATGTCTCAGACTTGGCACGTAATGGAAAAGTCCACGAATAGTGAGAAAAATCATCAACCACCACAAGATAGTACTTATAGCTAGAAATACTGAGTACAGGAGACGTCCATAGGTCGCAATGAACAAGATAAAAAATGCGAGCTGCATGTGAAGAAGAACTAGAAAAAGGAAGACGAACATGACAATCCATTTGGCACGCGTGACACAAATGCTCATCATGAGCTCGAGTACAATGAATGTCTGAGCTATGACTAAGCTGCATCAGGGCATCACGTCCAAGATGGCCGAGGCGCCGGTGCCAAGTAGTAGAAGAGGTGGTGGCGAAGGCAGCTGACAAAAGCGAAGACGACGAGGCAGACGCCGGAAAACGGAGGGTGTAAAGGGGCCCCGTACTGTCACATTGGAGCAGAGGACGCCGGGTAGCCAAATCCTTCACAGTAAGACCAGAAGAGTCAAACTCCACAGAACACGAGTTGTTAGCTGTAAAACGACGAATAGAAAGAAGGTTGTGAACCATAGAGGGTGCAACAAGAACATCGGGAAGACGAAAGGACCCATGAGCACCGACGATACCCACAGAGGTGACAGGAAGACATGAATCATTTGCGACCATATTGGACGAGGGGAGAGAAGAAGGAGAATGGACAGAAGAAAGTATACCAGGGTCAGGGGTGGTGTGGTAGGTGGCACCCGAGTCGGTGATCCACTCAGGTCCGACAGGAGGTGTCAGGCCCATGGTGCTGAACAACCATGCCAAGGCCGCATGGTCCCAGCCGGCAAGCCCGGGCGGGTTGCCGGAGGGAGTAGCCCACGGAGGCATAGTGGAGACGCCGGGAGGTGGAGCACCAGTAAACATGGCCACCGGTGGGCGAGGCTCACCACCTGGAGCGTGGTAAGGCCACATAGAAATACGCCCTGACCACGGGTTGTAGAAGGAAGGCCATGGTGCCCCCCTGGTGGGCCAGCTGGCGGGGTGACTCCACGGCCTCCCCCACGGTCCCCACCGCGTCGGCGACGACCGCCACGACCCCCCCCCCCCCACCTCCGCTTGGCCCGGAGGGAGGAGGACCAAGAAGAGACGACGGTGGTGGAGCAGACGGACGAGGTGGAGCAGACGGGCGCGACGGAGTAGCAGCCAAGGCCGTCGAGGAAGACGAGCCCCGGGGTGGCGGTGGACCCCGGCTGGAGGCCCTGAGTGAGCTCCTTCATGACAAGGTCGTCACGGACCTGCAGGAAGGTGGGGAAGGGCCGCTGACGGGTGATCCACGTCCGGAGGTGGGCGTAGCGGTCGCTGAGCCCGCGGAAGACGTTGAGGACGAGGATGCGATCCTCCACGGGCCAGCCCAGGTCGCCGAGGGAATCGGCCATGGCCTTCATCTTCCGGCAGAACTCGCCAACGGCAAGGTCCCCCTGAACGAAGGTGCGGAAGCTCGCGTCGAGTCGTAGAGCTCGGGCCTCGGCATTGCCCAGAAACTGGCCCTCGAGTGCTAGCCAGGCCTGGCGAGCGAAGGTGGTGTTGCGGACGAAGTCGTGGAGGTTGACGGAGATCGTGCCGAGGATCCAGGAAAGCACGATGTTGTCCAGACGCTGCCACGACGGAGTCTGGACCACGGGCGTGGGATCGTCGAGGACGTGGTCGTCGAGGGCGTAGCAGCGAAGAGTGAGGACCACCAGATCCCGCCAACGGGCGTACGAGGGCGACTCGGGGTCGAGAACAACCGGGACGAGTAGCCGGATGTTCTGGACACCATCGGCCTGGTAGTGGAGCTGCGAGACAAGGGGATCGGCCGGGTCGTGAGTCGTGACGGAGAGCCGTAGTGGTGGAGGTGAGGTGGCCCGTCGAGCCGGAGGAGGTGCCCCCTCCCCCCGTCCTGGGCGAGAAGCTGCTCCGCCTCGGCGATCTGGCAGGCCAGAGTGTCGGCGGCGTCCCGCTCCCGTTGCCACACAAGGGCAGCCGCACGAACTCGCTCCTGTCCTGCTGCGGCCGCGGTCCGGGCGGAAACCAGCGCGGCAGCGAGGGCGGAGACGGGCCGAGGAGCGTAGAGGGCGGCCGAAGGCGGGGCGGGGAGGTTGAAGGCACCCATGCCCGGCCCCTGCAGGTGGGAGACCGCACCATCACCACCAGGCAGAGCCAGGCCGGCTGCAGCTGCAGCGGCAGCGGCGGCGTCCGCAGGAAGCTCGGGCCCAACGGCTTCGGCGACATCAGCCGGGGCGTCTGGGAAAGCTGCAGCCGCTGGAGCAGTCCCATCGGAGGCGAGAGCGAGGGCAGGGCGCGCTGCCTGGGCTGTTGGAGAGGCGTCGGACGGCGGCCAAGCTACGGCGGAGACAGGCACGGCGGCGAAGGGGGCAGCCGGCGGCGCCCAGCCCTGGCCAGCGCCCGCGCCAGAGGAGGCTGGAGGTGTGCCCGCGATCTGGGCCCAGGAGGTGGTGCTGGAGAGAGAAGGGAAGGAGAGAAAGTAGGAGGGAGGAGGAGGAGGGTCGCCAGGTCCGGCCATGGCGCCTGGCGGCGCGCCGCCGCCGGTGGCGGCCCCTGGCGGGCATGAAACATCCTTGATTTCCACGAAGGGAAATCCACAGAAACGAAGTGTAAAATGACGAAACATTCCGTCAATTTACCCAAATCTCAGTGATACATAAGTCATACACGAATATCAGAGTACAATAGAGAGTTTTACATAATTTATTCTCTTCGTCTCGCAGGGCGGAACACACTCACATAAGCATCCGGAACAGCATCCGACGTAGATAGCAGCGGAAAACGATCTTCTGGAACCAGCTTGAGCGTAGAACAGACCCTCTAATTCTCCCAATCATCGCCCTCGTAGTCGTACTCGGGCTCGGAACCTGTCAAAAATCTATCAGTACACTTGGTACTGGCCACGCATCGCCCACCCTATGCTTGCGATGCTTTGTGGAAAGTGGAATGCATTGAGGGAAGTAGAAAGAGACCTATTTAGGCTGTGGTTCTCCTATGCAAGTAGTTAACATTTTAATAATAAGATATTCGTCAATTTTTAACCCATCTTAGTCACATATTTTTCCCAAACCCATCACACACAACACATCTCATCTCACTCTCTCTCTAGGCGACGAGATTGACTCTCGCTCAGATCTCGTCTCAACGGCCAAAGCCGGAATCTAACACAGAACCCGGGGAAAAGGTAGAAAGGACTCCTCTCTCTAATCAAGTGAAGCGTAGGTCATGGGAATGTCCATATCCGCGGACGCGGCTATACGTATAGATCGATCAACTCTGCAGAGCGTGTACACCTGGTAATCCACAAGATCGCCATCCTCGACGATCTGGCTCGTCTAGGCTGATTCCAACTGCCTTCCAACCGGTACAGTACCACCCTACCACTCAGCCCTGGGCCACCCCGGCGTCTACCGAAACGCTGAGACTGTGAGACGTAGTACCGGGCCCCCAAGGTCACTACGCTGTCTTAGGAGGGTGTGGGTCCCCATGCCCATACCTCCCTACACTATCACCTTCCAACCTAGTAGTAGTGGTACCGCCCTAGTCATTCGGGTAATCGTCTCCCACCCATCGGGAGCGAGTGGTGTGCACGAAGGTCCCATGGTTCCGGTTCTCAAGACATACCAGTCCTTAGGGGGACCAGATAGGATATCTTCTCCAGGGGAAAACACCGTATTCCCCATGCCACGACAGCACCTCCACCAGGGATAACCAACACCCCAGTTCTCCCAATATACCCGCCACAGGTATCTCTCGTGAGGGATGCCCAGGTCGCACCCCTCCAGCAAGACTTGCCCCAAAGACTCGTCGTAGGATCCTGTCCGATCGACTCAACCCTCACCACTCACCCAAGACGCACGCCAAGATCTCCCCAGTTCTTTAGTCAGGTTTATCAAGTTCTCGGCACTACGTGCCTTATACATATACGCCTCTCACTCACCGGCATCACATTACAGATATAATGCGAGTAAGAGTAAAAGCAGTAATATGTAACATGCGAGCATCTAGCCTAACAGTAGGGTGAGCAGGAGTAAGGTTACGATAAGGTAAAGGGCTCAAAGTAAAGCATCTACCATGCAGCCTATCATCGTAAATTTACAAAAAGTAAAGCGCTAGCAATTCTATATTTGCATGAGTAATAGGTTCTACGGAGATGGGTGGGGCGTGGCACCTGGCAGGTCGTCACCCAAGTCCTCGTTGTAGTCGGGGTCGTACTCCTCAGTCGGCAGGTCCTCCGGCTCTGTTAAACGTAACGTAGAGTCGCATTAATGACTCCTATAGAGGTGCACAAAGAAGCAATAGAAATTCAAAAGATTTAAATGCTCTCAAACACAAGCCTAAGATGTAGAGCTCATTTTTAGAAAAATTTAGAAACTGGTTTGGTATTTTTCTGAGTTAAAATGAATTAGTTATGAATTTCTAAAGGTTAAATGATTTTCTAGAAAAGAAAAAGAAATAGAAAAACCTGACAGTGACACGTGTCAAGCTCTGATTGGCCAAAACAGAGCAAGTCACTGACATGTGGGTCCAGGTCAACGGTCAGCGTTGACCGGTCAACATTGACCGGGCCGCGATCGGGCTCGGTTGGGCCTGGGCTGGGCCGGATACGGGCCGGGTTGGGCCGGTCTAGGCCCGCCACGTGTCAGTCGCTGGTGCTGCCACGTCACCTAAATGGATTCAAAAACCAGGTTCGGGCTGGTGAGCTTGGCTCACGGTGGTCTCGCAAGGATGGTCCACGGAGTTTGAACACGGTCCACGGTGAACCCGGTCCATCCTCTTCCCTTTCCCCACGGCTCACGGTGCACCGAGGGCACCTAGTCGCTTCTCTGCTCCTCTTCCCTTGCTTCCTTTTCCCGGTCGCGCTCTCACCGGCGGCGAGCGGTGGTGCCTACGCGTTGGTGGCTCAAAGGCAGAAATCGAGAGCTTGAAAGCACCGCGTGGTCTCAAGGATCTCAACAGAGGGGTCAACGGGGCGGATTAGAGTGTCTAGGAAGCTTGTTCGTGGCGGTGGCGGCTCGGCCGGTGCGGTGAGCGACGGCAAGGTTCCCATGGTCACTCCGAGGTCCCAAACGGCCCTGGGATTCTCAATTGGACACATCCGCGGGGTGCTAAGGCCACCGTTGATGACTTAACTACATGGTAGAGCACGTGTCCGCGGTTGGGTGTGCGGCGGCTCTCCGGCACCTCCTCTGCTTCTCGGTCGTGCTCCAGTGCACGCCGCCGTCGGCATGGTGGTCACAAGTGGCTTCCCCGGTGGCTCTTTTCCCCCTTTTTGCTGCGCACCTAGCGTTCCTTGCCCAGGCAAAACGAAAGAACTCCATCCCCTTACCTCTACTCATCTAGCACGGCTGGTCTAAGGCGTCACCATGGCGGAGCCCGGACATGGTGACCGCGTGCGGTGCGTGCGTGTCGTGGTCGCTCTCGGCGTTCTCCGTCCCTAGGTGCGCGACGCAAACTGCGGCTACGCCTACCGAAAGGTGTGTGGTGATGTTCGAGGCTTAGCCTTGGCCACCTCCGGTATGGAGGTGCCGCGGCCACGCCGGTGTGCGCACGGTGGTGAGCAGAGAAAGGGTGGCGAGCGGGGCGGCTCACCTTGGGCTTGTGGTAGTAGGATGGCGGTGCAGAGGTGATTCGGAGCAGTGTAGAGTCGGTGCCGTGCAGGGAGAACAGCAACGTCGACGTGGTCGTTCGGTCGACGCTCCGGCTCCGGTGGCTCCTCGGTGGCTGGCGGCTCCGGTGGCGGCCTTCCCCCCCCTTCTCCCTTTCTTCCCCCTCCTCCCCTTTTCTTGGTCGTGGCGCGAAGTGGTGGCCACCGTGGTGGTGGCGGAGCGGATGGAGGGGGCTTGGGCACCCCGGGTGGCGCCTACTTATAGAGGGCGGCGATCATGGGAAGGCGTGCGGTGGTGAAGGGGTTTGGGGCCACGTGGAGGCAATCAACGCGATTGTGCTAGGGTTTTGGGGAAGCCAGCTAGTGAAGATCGGGTTGGCCTCACCAATTTTTGGAATCACGGGGTGGTTATGAAAAGGATGACGGTGTCAGGGTGGTAGGCACCCGGTGCGTGCTCCCGCGCGGCCATGGTGAGGTCACGCGTGCGCGCTGAGCGTGGGCGGGGTAACGTGTGTGTGGTTGGCGTGTGGGACCGGCTCGGTGGCTTGGCGCGCACGGCGTCCGGCAGGGGACAGGGGGAATCTCCCCTCGCCGTTTTCGTGACTCTGCTCCCCCCTTCCACCTCCCTCTGTTTTCCGTCTCGGCGAGGCAGGGGAGAGGGGATGGCAGAGGGAGATGACACCGCGGGGCCAGCTGTCGGCGACGTGAGGTGAGCGCGGTTGCTGGGCCGGCCCACACGCGGGCGAGCGTGAGCGTGCGAGGCCGCGGGAGTGATGCAGGCCGGGCTCGGCTGGTTGAATTTGGCTGGGCTGGCTTGACTAAGTGGGCCGGCTGTCGGTGCAGTTGAGCGGGCCGGCTCAAGAGCTGGGCCGAAAGGTTTTCTCCTCTGCTTATTTCCAAAAGCTTTTCCATTTTATTTGTTCTCTTTTACTAACTAGTCCCTGTTCCTATGTGCATACACTTATGTTGCCCACATGTGTATACCCTAGTGGGGTCCACCAGAGGTTGTTTAAGGTTTCAATTATTTGCCAAAGTTGTAATTACATATTTATTTAAATTAAGCAATTAATTCAAGAGATGTTGTTGCTTTTAATTCAATTCAGGGAACATAAAATCCAACTCAAGCATGTTTGGGTTAGATGCAAAGATGTAGTTAGCTATTTTTGGTGCTACTTGTGCAACTAGGTTAGGTTTCCTATATGACACCTCACCAAACATGGGTTTATTTTAGAAAAAAATTTTGTAGTTGTGATTTTTGTTTCCTGGAAATTTCTGGGTTGTTACAGGGCGGGAGGGAGGGAGAGAGGGTGGGGAAAGAAAACTAGGCTGCTGATACCATGTTGGAATGAATGGTCTTGATTGATTAGGCTAACTCTAGAAGGGTAGCTATATAGTATAGCATACATGGGCCTCATGGGCCTAGCCACATGGGCCTCATATACATATACATATACTCCAACAGTTTGTGACAGAAATAGCTAATGCTTTCTCCTTTTCATTAGGGGGGCTACCAGTGTTAAGGAGCGGTTGACAGCAGCAACTGGCGCAGAGGTTCCATTTCATCATGTTGTGGACCAGGAAGGTCGTGTTTCTATCCTAGTGTTGGGCTATGCCCACTGTGGAATGGTTGCTGCAGCTCGATGGATTGCAAAACAAGCCATTCTTTGCTTGAGTAAAGCAATGGAGCAATTCCCAGAGTATGAGGTTAAGGTAATTTCTTTCAGATCTTGCGAGCATCTGCAGGTGATCTTTTCATGTTCAACCATTATGCATTGTCTAAAACTCATGGTATATTGATGAGTCATGTATTGCCCTGTTCTTTTCAACATTCTGCTTCTGTGTATTGAACTACAGTTCTGTAACTCAGAATTGATGCTTACCTGTATACCTAGTAAATTGCACAAAATCAACATAAGTTGTGAATGCTAAAGCAAGTGGAACTGCAAGTTGTTATTAACTAGAAATGCCAAATATGTTTTTTCCTTTCTTCAGGCCAAAGCAATTGAACTTCTAAGCAATTGAACAGTTGGGTGAGGAATGTATTTTTTGCTGGGTTGCTGGATGCTATAGTTCATCATATTAGTTTCTATAGTTCTGTGTGGAGTACATTTATAGCCTCTGCTTGACTGAATTTCAGCCTCTTTGTTCTCCTGTTCACTCTGCTTGACTAAATTTTAGTAGGGAATAGGTTTTGCCTCTTTGTTGAAATTGATGTTGAACTGATGTTGAAATGTACACTAGGATAATACATGCTTGTTGTGAGTGGTTGGTACTGTGAGTGGTTGTTATTGGTGATATCCGATTGCGGAGCCATCCAATCTCTGCCTAAGGACTGTCTACTAAGTTAACTGAAAAAAAAATGATCGATGACTGACCAGCCAATCTATTGTTGGCCATGGTGAATGACCTTCCAAGCTGTTCTTGTTCATAGTATTTGTATTGCTATATTCCTATTAATCATTCCTGTTCATGGAAACCAAAAAAGCATTCATCTATAGAATTGCAAACAGGAAAAATGTAATTTGCACGTATAGAGCATCGCAATTGTAGTTATGAGTATATGCAATTTAGTTTTATGAGCTTGTTATATTATTGGTATTTTGATTTTAGCCTGAAAACATTAGGTGATAAGCTACATTCAGGTTGTCTTCAACAATCCTTCCAACTTTGTTCACATGAGTGGTGGTGTAGTTTCAGAGCCAGAGCCACACAGACGGGACTTTCACTCAATATCGGTTGGTTCTTATCATCTATAAGACCTTTTGCTTTTTTCTTGGTGTATTTTTTCTCTCTTTTTGTTTCCCAAACCGAGGCAGTAGTGGGTACAGTGGGTCAAAACTAGACAGGTTTGTTTTCCAGATTTATATCCATGGGAAGTTGTTATGTTGTACTTCTTTTTTCAAACTTTGAGCTACTTAGTACTGAGTTTTGCCCCTTTGTTTCAGCAGTGTTTAGTGTTTACCCACTTTCCTGTATTCTTTTAGAGCTCTAAGCTGTTGTTGGCCTTGCCACTTTTGTTAATGCTCATATCTGTTTATATTTGTCTCTAGATATGGACACATGGTCTTGAAATTATTTTTCAGTTCATGCTTATTATCGAAGCCACCTAGGGCTGCATTTTGACTGAGTTTACAATACAAGTTTTTTTTGCTGTCGTCTTTGGTGTGTGGACTCCTCTTTTGCTGTCATGTGGAGTGCAACTTCTGTAACTCAAAGATGAACACTCTGTATTCATCAGAACTGATTCCTTTCATTTCTGTATTTTATAATATGTTTTTTGTGTGGACTGGTCTCGAAGGAACTCGTGCTATATTATAAAGTATGCTTTGACTGAGGGTTGCAATTCAAATATTAACTTGTATGTGATGTGGTGTAGTTACCTGTAATGTAGGCATCAGTTGCTTCAAATTACCTGAGTAGTTGTTGTGGTAATGCCTGCCTAAGTACTTGAAGTAGGGTTTAATATAGATTACAGTCTGTTTGCGTCTTCTGATTGTGAGGCATGTATCCAAATTATTTTCAGTTGTTTGTTGTCCTAAATTCCTGTTGTTTGCTGGTGGGGAAGCTAGTATGCTTCGGAAGCTAATAAACAACTTCATTATTTATAATTAGGATTTCATGGTTTTTGGGTTGCATTTGGCGTGTGTGCCTTTGCTTTTTCGCTGCCGTGGTAGACGACTAGTGACCAGGTGATGGTTGGAGCGGGGTTGAGAATGGTTGTGTTTTTACTGCTGCTGGTACCGTGCGTGGTTTGAACTCTATCTGCACAGTGTAGTGATTTACTTGCTTGTTTCCTTCACTTGTTTTCCAGAAGAAAGCTGGGGGTTCATTGATATTATTTTTGAACTTCTGTATTTTGTCCAATAAGTGAAATAGGATAGGCTGCAAATGTGCAATGCATGGTTGCTCTGTCCTGATTACGGAACCTGAATTCAAGTACGCGCCACGATCAGCTCGCACTAGCCCTTGCCCTTCATGTCACTGATTATGTCAGCCCAACATTAGAACAACCGTTGAATCACTGGTCAATGATAGGTTAACATCTGTGTGCCTGTGATATACACAAAATCATCAGTGCAAGAAATCTGATTGTTTTTTTCTCGAAAACGTAGGAGAACTACGCTTCATTATATTAAGATAAAAAAGGGGGAAATCTGATTGTTTTACTTCGCTCTTTTAGCTTTTTGTTGCCTTCCAGATTTCTGTTATGGTTCTGATATTTTGTAGGATTAATAACAATATTAAAAAAATTGTATGCACCTTGTGCACCTCTATGGTAGAGCTATTTCTTTACTACGTTGCTCATAAACCTTTGTTTCAGGGATCACCTTAAGTTGTATCTATTGAGTACCGTTGCGGTATCAAACTATGTGTGACAATTAGTTGGCTAAGTAATCTTATCTGTGCACCATATTTTTTAGGGACTTAATTTGTTCCACTTGTTTTCCTAGCAGTTGGAACTAGGCTGCTAGGTGTCAGCATATTAGACTAGGAGGGGGGAAAATACTCAGAAAAAATACATTTTGTGCTTTGTTGGACTTATTGAATCTGTTTGTCATTGTTTAGGCAGGTGAAAGAAGTAGTGGAGTTGCTGGACCCTCAATGGATAAGATTGGAAAGACTCTAGGTTTGTCTTGCTCTTGAAAAAATGTACTACCTTCGTCGAAAAAAGAAATGCAATTTTTAGTTTGCAGTTTGTTTTCTGCATATGTGTAATGTGTTACCTTAGAATTTAGTGAAGTAGTTTGGACCAGGGACTTGACTGTATGTGTACAAATACCTGGAATGATCGGCAAAATGAGATCCTTCTAGATAAGGAACCTGTTCAATAGTAAAACCTTTTGATTCACCTTGCAGGGTGTCTGAACTCTCGTTGTCTACAGTATTTTTTGTTACCACCCTCTAGCTACTTGGCATCAGCCTATAAATATTAGCTGCTTGGAATTACAATATTTCCCTATCAAAACCAGATAATGTTGAATTGTTCTTACAAGCATAGTATCAAGTGACTAGTGACTGCTTTTGTTGAGTGCCTGTTTTTCCAAAACTTGAGTTGTTGTAGTCTTGTTCCTGTCTATTTACACTAGGAGGCTCTGGATAATTGATGGCATTGTTGTCATTTCAAGTGGTTGCTAAATTTGAGGTTTAGTCATGAGTCTGACTGTTGCACAACTGTATAAGATGTGTCTCTGAGACATCTGATTTCAATTGTTGTAGTCCTGGTGCTGTAAAATGTACACTAGGATACTCTGTAGAACTAGTGTTGAAATTGATGTTGAACTGATGTGGAAATGTACAGTAGGATAATATATGCTTCCTGTCAAAGATTATTACTGTTGTGTGTGGTTGTTATTGGTGATATCCCTATTCTGATTATTAAGTTGGCAGTATCAGAAAGTTAGTTTCAGCTGAATGACTAAAATTACCACTGGTCTGAAATTTATGCTCCTTGAGTCTTGTGGTTTGACTATGGAAATGGTCTTATTAAATCAATTGGACCAATCGCTACGGCACAAATATGATAGCTGTTGTTGCTCTACGAGCATGGGGGTATTAGCTTTGTGATAGCTACTGCTGGAGTGCCATCTGATTCAACTATGTAGCAGCACCTATTTCAACTATTCTATTTTGCACAGCACATTGGACTTTATTTTTGTTGAATTTTCAGTGCTCAGAGACATTCCTAGCTCAGAGACATCTCATCCACAATGATGCCATAGCAACTGCACAACATTAAAAAACCAAACTTACAGTATTATAAAAGGAAATGACACTGGGCATTGATGGCTGCTACAGCAGCAACATGATTAGCTGGCTAGAATGGAGTAACATAGTAGTGTGGCAGGAATTGTTGTAGTTTTCGTTCCTTTTTCATGTGTTCTAGTGTGTTAGTGAGATGCAGGAAGGTACCCTAGTTTCTTGTTTTCCTGTAGTAAAACTGCATTTTCCAATTCTTGAAATTGCACTAGTTGAAATGTGCAGTTTTTTTTATTTTTTCTGTAATTTGTAATATGTTTTCATTTTTTAGTGTTTTCATCAGAAATCATCAATTATGAATATCTCTGGTAAATTCAGGAAGAAAGGCAAAAAAGGAAATGAACACAACTTTTAGGTGCATTAACGCAGAGGGATAGTGTCGGTACCAACAGTACGGGGGTACCCGCACCTATCGCCAAAAAACTAACATGACCGAAACCGCAATAAAAGATAGCCCGCCTCGACCGCGTACCCAGTCAGTCTCGTACGAGGCCCGCTCGACGGGGCGCCTCGACCGCGACCCGACTCCGACTCGTACGAGGCCCGCTCGACGGGGCGCCTCGACCGCGCCCCGGCTTCGACTCGTACGAGGCCCGCTCGACGGGGCGCCTCGACCGCGCCCCATCCCGTGCCGCAAGGTACCTCGACAGCGCTCCGACCCGCGCGAGGCTCGACCGCCCGCTGGGGAGAACTCCGACTCGCGTGAGCCCGGACCGAGCACCTCGACACCTTTTCTTTGCCTACCCCAGGACAAAAGCAATAGCATTCAATGCGGTTACCTACTACCACCTACCGGCATGGCTGCGGCCAGGATCGACGTGGGAACAATACCCGTGTTAGATCTCACTGTTTTACCGCCCATCCCGTGATGGGAGGTGAAACCGTCACTATACCCACCTTACCGCGCACTGTTCACCATCAATCACCCTCAAGGGAGGATAAGACAAGGCCCGTTCTCCGCGATATCGGGAATTTGGCCTTATCCATCCGGCCTCGACCCAGCCCCGACGCTCGACTTAGTTCAAAGGACGGTATGGCATGGCGCTCTAGGTCATTTCGCCATCTTGTCTCCCACAACGTCAGGGTGTCCAGGGATGGCCGGCCATTCCCAAGGCACGTCGCTATAGTCAACTCAACAGGAATCGACAAAACATCACCTCAAGGCTCCCCGTCGTCTTGGCCTCCCCTCACCCTATAAAAGGGCAGTCCAGGGTTCAACGGAGGGGGGGAGGAAGACGGAACGAAAAACATAAAACAGAAGATCGACATCTCAAGCAACCGCCTTTTTCCTCTTTTCTCTTTGAGACTTGGGCTCGACACCCTCTCTCGCATGCTTGTAACCCCCTACACGAGCACCTCGGTGCAAGGAAATACAAACATTTCCCCCCGCTGGACGTAGGGCCTTCTTTTGCCCGAACCAGGATAAACCCCCGTGTGTTCTCCTTGCATCACCATCCAGGAAAGAGACACGCAGCATTTACTCGTTGGTTTAGGACCCCCTCGGGTCCGAACACCGACAGTTAGCGCGCCAGGTAGGGGATCGCTGCGTGAAAACGTCGCTTTCTCGCCTTTCTTCCTGGATGGCTAACCCCGAACGCCCTATCCCGTCGGCCACGGTGATCTGGTTCGGGAGTTTGGAGTTCATGTCGCTCGGCTCTGGCTACGACATGGTCCTACTTCCGCCCAGGCACCCAACCGACGAGGACTACGAGCTCTCCCAGCCCGGGGGAGCAATCCACCAGCACCGTCGCTCCAGGCGGGCGCGGGCCGCCCGACGACGACGAGCCCGGTACAGCCACCGTCTTCACCCCGCGGAGGGCGATGGGGTCCCCCGGTCCGGCACCCCCCAGCCAGGCGCCAGCCTAGATCTCCTTTTGAAAGGTTTGGGAAGGACGAGCTTGGCTGAGGGTGACATGCCGACGGAAAATCCCGCCGCTCCCCCGTCCGGTGAGACACCACTGTCCAGAGCATCCATTTCAGCACGGGCAGCGACATCTTCATCACCATTCCCGTTTGGGCTAGACTCGGTTGCCCGGGTGTACGCATCCTCCGTGAGCACTCGCATGAGTGCTTATGAGGAACTCCCCGGGCACCATCTATGCTCCACTCTGGACCTCGTTGCATCCACACCGGCTTCTGATTATCGGGACTCTACGGGGACACCGAAAACAGAGCCCCGTGTGACTGCTTCTTTACGTCGCCGCCTCAGTGACGATTGGCAACGGCCACACGTTCCCCCGTCATATTACTACTTTGGCGCTCCTGACTCCGACTCAGCTGACGACACCTATGATCCGACCCGCGAGTGCTTCAACATCGACGTTGAAAGCACTTCGGAATCAGAGGACGAAGAGCCAGTCGAAGGAAGGCACACGCCACCTCATGTCGAGCTTCCTGCCGAGCGAGACGAGCCTCAGTTCCTTGCGGATCAAGGAGCGCAGCTCGAACAGATTCGCGAGTTGCAGGACAGGCTTGACGAGGAACGGGAAAACCTGGATCTACTCCAACAAACCCTCGAGCGTGAGCGTGCGGAACACGCACTTGGCGGGAGAGCTCGCGAGAGAGCTCGCGACGTCAACCGTCGCATCGACGAGGACCGGGTGGTCGACCCCCCGGTTTTCGCCCGAGCCAGCCAGAACGTCGTCGCCGCCGCCATGCTCCTCCGCAACATGCCCGAGCCATCAAACCCCGACGCCCGTTGGGCTCGAGATGAAATCCGAGAACTCCTCGAGACCGCCGCCATGCAGCAGGCCGAGAGCTCTGCCTCGAGGCGACGCGAGGCAGCCTCGGAGCGGATCCTCGAGCCTTCCCGACAGGAGAGAGAAGCCTCGGTTCACCCCGAGCCTGCCCGGCGAAACCGGGTAGCACCGGCCCCTGAGCCCACCGGCAATGACCGCGAGCCTCGAGACACCCGTGGCAACATCGTCGAGCGCCGCACGCGCAAGCACGGTGACGGTGTGGCTCAAGGCTACCACGTCCACAGGGGCGGACGCTACGACAGCTCGGAAGATCGTAGCCCTTCACCCGAGCCCCCGGGTCCTCGGGTCTTCAGTAAGGCAATCCGTGAGACGGTGCCCCCGGCTCGGTTCCGCCCCCCCACGACTCTCACCAAGTACAACGACGAAACCAAACCCGAACTTTGGCTCGCCGATTTCCGCTTGGCGTGTCAGTTGGGCGGGGCCACTGACGACCGGGTCATCATTCGACAACTCTCCCTGTTCCTCTCCGACACCGCCCGAGCCTGGCTCGAGGATCTCCCACCTTGGCAGATCCACGACTGGGACGATCTCGTGAGGGTGTTTGAGGGAAATTTCAAGGGGACCTACATGCGCCCCGTCAACTCGTGGGACCTCCGGAGCTGCAAGCAGAAACCAGATGAATCCCTCCGAGACTACCTCCGATGCTTCTCCCGGCAGCGTACCGAGCTCCCCAACATCACCGACTCCGACGTAATTATGGCCTTCCTCTCCGGCACCACCTGTAAGGAGTTGGTCCAAGAATTGGGCCGTAACACCCCACTCACTGCCAACGGATTGATGGACATCGTCACCAACTTCGCCGCCGGCGAGGAGGCGGTTGGTGCAATCTTTGGCGGCGACTTGGAAAGGGGGAGCAGAAGGTTGATGATCCCGCGAGTTCCACCCGAGGCCCCAAGAGAAACAACCGCAAGAAGAAGAAAGGCCAGCAGGGCAAGCTCGAGGCCCCGGCCGACGAGCTCGTCGCTGCTACCGAGCACAAGAAGCCTCGAGGCCCCCCGGCGGGGGCGTCTTCGACAAAATGATCAAAGAGTCGTGTCCCTACCACAAGGGACTCACTAACCATAACCTCGAGGATTGTCACATGTTGTGCAGGTACTTCAGGGGTGCCGGCGCCAAGAAGGACGACAAGGAGGACCCTAAGGGTGACGACAAGGACGGGGAATTTCCCGAGATCCACGACTGCTTCATGATCTACGGAGGGCCCTCGACCTGCCTCTCTGCGCGCCAGCGCAAGCGAGAACGGCACGAGGTCTTCTCTGTACAATCGGCAGTACCCCGCTTCCTTGATTGGTCCACGGTGGCCATCACTTTCGATCGTGACGACCACCCAGACTACGTCCCCAACCCGGGGGTCTATCCGCTCGTTGTTGACCCCGTCATCGCCAACACACGCCTCACCAAGGTGCTCATGGACGGCGGAAGCAGCCTCAACATCATCTACTCCCAGACCCTCGACCTTCTGGGGGTCGAGAGAGCGCGCCTCCAACCTAGCGTCGGGGGCTTCCACGGAGTCGTGCCAGGGAAACGGGCGGAACCCCTCGGGCGGGTCGATCTGCCTATTTGTTTTGGCACACCGGCCAACTTCAGAAAGGAGACTCTCACTTTCGAAGTGGTCGGATTCCGTGGAACGTACCACGCTATCCTAGGACGCCCATGCTACGTCAGGTTCATGGCAATTCCGAACTACACCTACCTCAAGCTCAAGATGCCAGGCCCAAACGGTGTCATCACTGTAGGGCCCTCATATGAACATGCCTACGAGTGCGACGTCGAGTGCGTCGAGCACGGCGAGGCTGTTTTGGAGTCGGTGATCTTGGCTGCAGACCTCGACGGTCTCGCCAATACGATTCCCGACCCAATACGCCATGCCGGCTACTTCGAGCCCGCCGAAGATGTCAAACTCGTACCCCTCGACCCCGCTGGTCCCAAGGGAAAGGCACTGAGCATCAGTGCCACCCTCGATCCTAAATAGGAAGCAGTGCTCGTCGACTTTCTCCGTGCAAACGTCGACATATTTGCGTGGAGTCCCTCGGATATGCCAGTCATACCCAGGGAAGTCGCCGAGCACGCCTTGGAGATCTAGGCCGGATCCAAACCGGTGAAGCAACGCCGAGTCGAGCCACGGGGTTCACTCCGTTCTTCTTAGTCTACGGGTCTGAGGCTATGCTACCAACCGATATAGAATACGGATCCCTAAGGTTGAAGGCATACAACGAAAGATATAACGACGCCACAAGACAGGACGCCCTCGACCAGCTCGAGGAAGCCCGAGATGTGGCTCTGTTACATTCTGCTAGGTACCAGCAGGGTCTCCGACGCTACCACGACAGACACGTCCGCAAGCGTGACCTCAACGTCGGCGACTTGGTGCTACGGCGGAACCAGAACACCAAGGGACGGCACAAGCTCACACCACCATGGGAAGGGCCGTACATCATCGCAGAAGTACTAAAGCCGGGCACCTACAAGCTATCCAACGAGAAGGGCGAAATCCTCACCAACGCTTGGAACATTGAACAACTACGTCGCTTCTTTCCTTAAAAAGCCTCGAGGCTATGTATTTTCTTTTTCGTCAATAAAGAATACAGCGATGTTCAAACTTTCGTAATGAGGAAGGATCGACCCTGCACTCCCAGAGTCGACCCTCCCTTAGGGGCTGCAAGGGGGGAACCCCCGGTCCCCGAAAAAACTTATGCTCTTTTTTAAAAATTTAAGAACCGCTTCTTAGATCGACTTCGCTGAAAGAGCACCCTAAGGTTCGAGAGGGCTCTCGAGTCTGGAGCATCACCTACGCCTCCGAGGCTACGGTACATCCACTCACCCCTTACACCTTTTAGAGGTACGCCTTCACGATAGGAAGATCTAAACAACGGTTCCTAAATTTAAAAAAGAACATACCCCATGTCGCTTAGATCAGGCTCTCACACGATTTACAAGGCCGCAACATCACCCTGAAGCTCGAGGGCAGTTGAGCCACGAGATCACTTACGCCTCCAAGGCTATGGTACCTCCACTCGCACCCTTACGCCAAAGGGTGCAGCTGCGTGCTAAGTAAATCACGCGAGAACACGGTCCGAGCGATAAAGGGAAGAAAAGCTCGAGTAAAACTAAATCAACCACGAACCGGTTTATGTTTCGAGTTTTTAAGGCCTCCGCGGCCGCCACGACCAAAATTCGAAATACTAACTCATTACATGGGCCTTCATGCCCAGATTTGGCTCACAGGCCCTCGTCGTCGGCAGGCGGAACCACCTCGGCTTTAAAAAGCGAGGCCAGACAGCTCCCAGGCTCTTCGGCGGCATCAATCAGCTCCACGCAAGCATCCTCGTTCTCCTCGTCTGTCCGATCCGGGACTATGATGAAACCCTCGGCGACGAGCTTCATGTCAAACACAAACCCTGAACGGACGACGGCCAACGCCCTCTTCACGCCGTGATGGAGGCCGTCCCGTATCTTCTCCCGGGCAAGGCGGCCCAGCGTCACCATCCGGCGGACGAAGGAGTTCCCCGGAACATCTTCCCCGGTGTCGGCGTCGGGCTCGACCCCCAGACCGTCACACACGGTGGTGATCGCGCCCTGGAGAAGTTGGGTCCTCCGGATCTCGGCTTCGAGGAGGCTCTAGAAGGAGTTGGCAGAAGATTGGGCCTCTCGATTCTCTCTCTCCAGCTCTGAAACACGACAAACAAATTAATACCCAACACGGGGCCTTCAACGTCGTGGCCATAACAATCACACTTACCCTCAATGTGGGTCTGCAGGCCCACGACCTCGTCGCGAAGCCCCCCGCAAGTTCGCTCGAGCCCTAGGAAGGCGCTGTCCTTGTCACTGATGGCTGCCTTTAGCGCCTCGATCTCCTACCGAGCAGATCGCCCGCTTCTTGGCCGTCTCCTTTGTCTGCTTCTTCTTGGAAGCATGCAGGCGCCGAGCCTCTCGGGCGGGCCGGTCCTCCGGGACCGGCGGACGCGTTTCCCGCAGCGCCGACAAATCCTACACGCCGGCCTCGACCACATCAGCGAAATCCACAGATAAATGAAAATAGCAACACCTCAGCCCCAGGATACGTACCACGGACTCGAACCCTTCGGTAGGCCTCATGGGAACCCGGTTGGCCTCCTCTACCTTGAAGTTCCCAACCATCTGGCGCGCTCGCCGGAGGACCTCCTCGAGGGCGAGGGATTCATGGGACATCTGGGTCCCCTCCAGATTTGCCTCCGGAGTCATCTGGTCCAAACGGAGACGACGCCGGCACAACGGCATCACTTTGCGGCGATGAAAGGCCGCGGCCACCGTCGCAGCCGTCAAGCCCCGAAGGCGAAGCTGCTGCAGCGCCGCCAGCAGCGGGTCCAGGCGCGGCTTCTCGGCCTCCGGCACTCCGTACGACCAGTGCTCCTCTCGGGCGGTCAACACGCGGCCGGTGTACCTCGGCAACTGATTTTCATCATTGCGGAGGTAGAACCAACCTTCGTGCCACCCACTGTTCGAAGAGATGAGGCGGGCCGGGATGTACAGATCCGCCCGACCCGACCTCACCTGCAGCACGCAGCTCCCCACTCGAGCCGCACACAGGACACCCTTCTCCCCTGCCTTCTTGGCAAAGAGCTCGGCCTTGAAAAGGTGAAGCCACAGGTTCCACTGCGGCTCCACCCCAAGGTAGCCCTCGCAGACCGCCGCGAAGATGGCGGCCTGCGCGACGGCGTTGGGGGAAAGATGGTGAATCTCCACCCGGTAGTGGTGGAGGAGCGCGCGCATGAAGACCGACGCCGGCACGCCAAACCCCCGCTCGTGGAAGCAGACGAAGCTCACCACATACCCTTCAGGGGGCACCGGTTCCCGGTGGGCAGGGGGCGGCGCCATCCACTCCGGCTGCGACCGGCTCGTCCTTGGCCGCAGCAGCCCATCCTCGACCAACTCTTCCAACCTCCTCTCCATCACCGAGGAGGCGGCCCAGTCATCGGTGGGGAGGATCTGGCTCTTTCCTGCCATCGGTGCTGTCGGAGGGGGGATGGATGGAAAGGATGCTGTGGCGGTGACGACGCGGGCGAAGAACACGATAAGGCAAAGATTGTCTGAGACAGAAGATTGCAGGAACGCAAGGGACCGGTGGGGAACGCAGACCCCTAGGCCTTAACTTTATATGCCCAGGCGGAAGCCCAACAGCCACGCGAGAAGGTAGGAACAGTTTCCCGCATTAAATGCGCTCACCTAACCGTTTCCTTACATCTCGCAGGAGTCGGGCACGTGGCCGTCCCCCACGTCGTGACCACACGCCACGTCGCCCACTACCGCGCCGATCTCGCCTCCCCAAAAGACGCGCCCGGCTAACGAACGAGGGAGGGATCCACGGACGAATATCCCTAGGTATGTGGAAAATGGGCCCGAAGCCCGCAATAAGTCTCGAGGGAGCGAAAGCTGGCCCTCGAACAGGGTTTGACAGCTGCCCTCGAGCAACAGAGTTAGGGACGACCCAGCGTGCGCCCGTACATGGCCAAGGGCTCGAGCCACGCTCTTGAGGCACCCCAGGACGTATTCGAGGCCGAAGGAGAAGGTCGTCGTAGGAATCCCTCCAGGGGAGGCATCGAGCCCTCGAATCCTGTCGAAGGGAATCGAGATCCACACGACCACTTCTTGGCATCTTTGAGGGCGCCTCCGGGCCACTAGCCGACCCCTAACGAATGGGGCACGGGCTCTCACTCGAATTCCCCCGCTAGCAGCTCACCGGAGATCGTCGGAACTCGCGCCCAAACGAGGGTAGTACGACGTTCTCCACCCCTCCTCCTTTTTTTCAGAAAAGGAGCGTGAGGGTCGCAAAAGACGACCGGGACTTTGATCGACCTCGTGCGCGCGAGGCTCGGGGTCCCGACCGCAGAAACGGGCCCCGAGCCCGGAATAAGTCTCGAGAGAGCGAAAGCTGGCCCTCGAACAGGGTTCGACAGCTGCCCTCGAGCAACAGAGTTAGGGATGACCCAGGGTGCGCCTGTACATGGCCAAGGGCTCGAGCCACGCTCTCGAGGCACCCCAGGACGTATTCGAGGCCGAAGAAGAAGGTCGACGTAGGAATCCCTCCGGGGGAGGCATCGAGTCCTCGAATCCTGTTGAAGGGAATCGAGATCCACACGACCACTTCTTGGCATCTTTGAGGGCACCTCCGGGCCACTAGCCGACCTCTAACGAACGGGGCACGGGCTCTCACTCGAATTCCCCCGCTAGCAGCTCACCGGAGATCGTCGGAACTCGCGCCCAAACGAGGGTAGTACAGCGTTCTCCACCCCTCCTCCTTTTTTCGGAAAAGGAGCGTGAGGGTCGCGTAGCAAAAGACGGCCGGGACCCTGATCGACCTCGCGCGCGCGAGGCTCGGGGGCTTGACCACAACGAATCGTTCCCCAATCAAACGCGTACAAGACCTCGGAGGAGTCTCAATACTCCACCGAGGCCTCGGGGGCTACACCCGGCGGGTGCGCTCGCGCGCCCCCGCCGGAAAAAATCACGGCGCTACGACTCCAATTCTGACCAACCTCTGGGAGAGTGATCACACACTCACCCAAAGGCTCGGGGACTACTGTCGGTACCAACAGTACGGGGGTACCCACACCTATCGCCAAAAAACTAACACGACCGAAACCGCAATAAAAGATAGCCCGCCTCGACCGCGTACGCAGTCAGTCTCGTACGAGGCCCGCTCGACGGGGCGCCTCGACCGCGACCCGGCTCTGACTCGTACGAGGCCCGCTCGACGGGGCGCCTCGACCGCGCCCCATCCCGTGCCGCAAGGTACCTCGACAGCGCTCCGACCCGCGCGAGGCTCGACCGCCCGCTGGGGAGAACTCTGACTCGCGTGAGCCCGGACCGAGCACCTCGACACCTTTTCTTTGCCTACCCCAGGACAAAAGCCATAGCATTCAATGCGGTTACCTACTACCACCTACCGGCATGGCTGCGGCCAGGATCGACGTGGGAACAATACCCGTGTCAGATCTCACTGTTTTACCGCCCATCCCGTGATGGGAGGTGAAACCCGTCACTATAACCACCTTACCGCGCACTGTTCACCATCAATCACCCTCGAGGGAGGATAAGACAAGGCCCGTTCTCCGCGATATCGGGGATTCGGCCTTATCCATCCGGCCTCCACCTGGCCTCGACCCAGCCCCGACGCTCGACTTAGTTCAAAGGACGGTATGGCATGGCGCTCTGGGTCATTTCGCCATCTTGTCTCCCACAACGTCAGGGTGTCCAGGGATGGCCGGCCATTTCCAAGGCACGTCGCTACAGTCAACTCAACAGGAATCGACAAAACATCACCTCAAGGCTCCCCGTCGTCTTGGCCTCCCCTCACCCTATAAAAGGGCAGGCAAGGGTTCAACGGAGGGGGGGAGGAAGACGGAACGAAAAACACAAAACAGAAGATCGACATCTCAAGCAACCGCCTTTTTCCTCTTTTCTCTTTGAGACTTGGGCTCGACACCCTCTCTCGCATGCTTGTAACCCTTACACGAGCACCTCGGTGCAAGGAAATACAAAGATCTCCCCCCGCTGGACGTAGGGCCTTCTTTTGCCCAAACCAGGATAAACCCCCGTGTGTTCTCCTTGCATCACCATCCAGGAAAGAGACACGCAGCATTTACTCGTTGGTTTAGGACCCCCTCGGGTCCGAACACCGACAGATAGAGTCCGGAATGACGATATTCAGGATAGGGTTGGGGTGGCACCAATTGAGGAGAAATTGATTCAACATCGGTTGAGATGGTTTGGACATGTCCAACGGAGGCCTCCTGAGGCGCCGGTGCGTAGTGGGGTTCTAAAGCGGGCCGATAATGTAAAGGGCGGTAGAAGTCGACCTAAACTAACTTGGGACGAGTCCGTTAAGAGAGATCTTAAGGAGTGGAATATCTTCAAGGATTTAGCTATGGACAGGAGCGCTTAGAGATTGGCAATCAACGTGCCTGAACCGTGACCTCTTTTTGTCTTGTGCCCTTTATGTCCCTTTATGTGTCTCCCTATTTCTCGTCTCTTTTGGGTTTCATCTCTAGCCTACCCCAACTTGCTTAGGACAAAAGGCTATGTTGTTGTTGTTGTTGTTGTTGTAACGCAGAGCATCAGTCACAAACTGATCAATCGATTTGCTTCTTCCCGTTGTGCTTCTCAGGGCAGCAGACAGCAAAGACTGTAGTCATTGTGCTTGGGGAAGCTGTAGGCCTGGGTTTCGTGGTCATCTGCTTGCTTTTTGCTAGGAGCTTGGTCAAGAAGAAGGATGGTGAGTTAGTGGAAACACGAGCATGAGCAGCACCATGGCTCTCTTTGGGCTGCCACCAATCTGCAACTCCCACAGCTGTTTGTTTCATTGTATGGCTGACTGTTCCTCCTTACCAAATGTGTATCTTTATCTTATCCTGTGCTTGCACATCCTGTACTTGCAGATTACCGATGGGAGAGCACGAAAGGAGAATGTGGACAAAGGCATTGGGGGCGGCATGGTATGGCATTTTAATGGTAGGGTTGTGTATGTTTGAGCAGGAGCTCAAACCGCCGCACGCCGTTGCGCCACCCGCCGGCGTCATGCTCTGCCACCGCACCGCCATTCCCTGATTCACCTTGCGCGCAGCTCCGCCTCGCCTTCCTCCCTCCCATGCTTGCGCTCCCGTCGCTGTTCGTGCATCGGTAAGGGCCCATTTGGGCTTCTCCTCCGCCACGACGCCATGGCTGCCGTTCACGGCCGCGCGTGGCCGGAGCCCCCTCCGCCCTCTCTCTCTCTTCTGTCTTGAGCACTGTGGTTGTCTTCGCACCACTAAGCTCGTGCTCGCACCCGCGCGCCCTGGCGTGGCCGGTAGCCGCGGGTTGCCGGCGAGCAGCGCCGCCGCTCCACCATCGCCGCCGGTGAGCCCGTACCGACCTCCATCGGCTCACCCGTCTGGTGCACCTGACTCGCCTCGCTGTGGGGAGCACAGTGGTGCTCACCCCGAGGCCGGAGACCTCACCAACGACGATCTCTCGCTGCCGGTAATCTCCCCCCCTCTCGGGTGAATGACATGTGGGGCCTCGGGTCCCACTATCAGCCACCGGTTACTAGTGTGGGTGCACTGCACTAGGTGTGCGTAGCATTTCAGGGTGAGTTTTTAAAAAGGGAATTAGAAAATGGATTTCTAGAAAATGTTTAAACACTTCAAAAATCCATATCTTGGTCAAATTAGCTCCAAATTTGATGAGACCAATTTTGTTAGACTTCTTGTGACTAGAGCTAGCTGTTAAAAATATGACATGTTGATTTTGTGATACTTTTATATATAGCTTTATTTAAATGATTAAATATTGATTTCTTGGAAAATGCATAGTAAATAGAATATAGATCAGAAAAATGTGAAACTTATTTTGTTGATCTAGTCATGTGATGCACTTTCTGTGAAAAATATATAACATGCATGTTCTGTAGAAAAATATGGCTATCTAATTTGTGTGCATTTATTTGCTATTTCTTGTAAAATTGCTAGAGCCAAAATTATGAATAATACATGTAGGTGAAACATTTTCTATAATGTTCCTATATTATGTAGACCATGGAAACAATATGAAATTTGTTGTTTGATACTTTCATAGTACAAAGTATTTTCATGCTCATTTATCCATCATAGTTTGTTATTTTTTATAGGCTATCATACTTATCCAAATATAATGAAAATTTTATGGTAGGCTATCTTCAACGTGCTGTAATTTTTCTAGATTTTTCTATGCACCAAAAATATATGTTGCTGTTGTAACCTTAATTTAAAGTGAAATAAAATAACATTCTTTAGGCATGATTAGTTTAATTGTGTAGCTTTGATGTATCTTTGAAGCATCAAATAACTTGCTAGTATGACTTGACATGCTAGGGTAGCACTTGTGGCGTTAATATAATAGTGCATGTGTTTGTGGTTACATGGTGGTTAGCGGTATATGATGGTAGTTAGTGGTAGAAGGGAATGTAGTAGATGGCATGTGCTTGTGGCACATGTTCTTAGATGACGTTGACTATCTGGTAGAAGAGTTTTGTACCTACTCTGTCAAATAAAGTTAACCCTGTTCATCTACATTGCATATAATCATGGGCATCATATGCCACCTCATCTGATGCACCAGTTGCATAATTACTTATACAAATGCATCATACATGATCACAGAAGGAAGTATAAGTATTGGTATAAGAGGAGCAGGCCGGGGCCGACCCACAGGAAATCCAGGCACAGGAGGTGCCCGAGGTCGAGGAGCAAGGAGAGGATCTGACCGAGTGCGTGGACCATCAACTTAGTTCCTTCGAAAGAGGTAAGCGCCGGAGCATTATAAGTCTCCTACTTTATAAAAGGAATTAATTATATAAGTTCTATATATATTGTTCTATTAAGTTGTAGAAGTTGAGTGAAACCGTTGATGCATTTATTATATCCTTGTTACCTTGTATACCTGTATATCCTATTAAGTCTAGGACCGCGTTAAATGCTTAGCCCTGCTTAGACCGGTAGCAGTCGGCACCGACAACTATAGGTGGTTACAGGAATACTTTAGCTATGAAATTGACGATATCCTGGAGATAACTTAGTGTTAATAGATAATTGGAGACCGGGCGGGATGAATGTTGTGCAACCAGACAGGGTTCTGGGGTTCTTGTATTTTCCGCCTGTGTCGATTAAGGATCGATCGTTGATCGTCCCTCTTGTCATATTAAACGCATGCCTCATATTTACCTGACCGAATAAAGTACCTTTCGACCGTGAAGCTAATGGCACTATTTAGGCTGGGATCTGTACATGCGCGCGTATTGGTGCTGATGGGGGTATGACAGGGGCGCGAAGAGTGAGCCCAAGGGCAGGCGTGGCCTGATTCCTGGCAGTCGGGCGGCCCCTGAGTATTACGGCTCCAGTCTGTCCCGCAACGTTTACCGGAATAGTATCATTGGTGATCTGTAGCTCATTTGATTGATGAGTGTAGTTTGTATGAGGAATAAATCACCAGCTGGTTAGGAATCGATTCGAATCACCATCGCTCCTGAATAGTGAGCACTTGACTCGAGCTACGGCATCATAGTAATGATGATGGAACACGGATGATTATATGGATGATATTGAAAATGTTAAACCTGCAATGGTAACTGGATGTTAATGGTTAATCAAGTGATTGTTATAGTATATGTGTTTACCTAGATTGATAGGTCATGATAAAGATGATGCAAAGTACTTAAATGGTTTATTTATCATAACTTATGCTTTTCACAAATGAGTCAGCTAGCCCACTAAAAGAAAGCCTTGCATACACTTTGGTGTCATTTTATTTCCGTTTAAGGCGGGTAAGTCTAGCTGAGTATATTCTTGTACTCAAGGCTTTGTTCCTATTATTGTTGCAGATTGTAGCAGAACCTCCTAAATTATATGGCCCACATGCACCTGTCATTGTCCCTAAGACCTCTGACAGCGATACATGCACACCAAATAACCTAAGAAGATCTGTCGGGTGCCCTCACAGGACACCGATTAAACTACATTTAACAACCCATACCAGGATCAACAAAGGAGTAACTACAACATTACAACATTTGTACAAAACGTTACATCAGAGTGCGGAAGAAGAATAACAATAAATTTACAAATCATGATTAAGTTAATTTTTTTACAAACTTAACTTGTATTACGGAAGTCGAGTAGAACTACAGAAGACAACTTAGGTAGAACACCTAAGTCAGGAGAGGACAATCAAATCATGTCAAGCCCACTGACATGACCTAATTAGCAGCACCAGTTAGCACCTGTAACAGGGGTTAACAAACCCTGAGTACGAGAGTACTCAACAAGACTTACCCGACTAAGACAAAGACTCTAAGGGCATGCTAGCTTTAGGGAATCAAAGTACGGGTATTCCAGAATCAAATTTTCTTTTGCAGAAAAGCTTACTAAAGTAAGTCCTTACCTTCAATATTTTACTTTTACCATTGATGGTTCATTAACCAATTCTAGGTGATCCTAATCTAGATCAAAGTAATTATCATCAAAACATTTCTCATTCTTTCTTTCAATTCCAGTTCTTAACTACGATGCAAGTCAGGTGATCAAGTCTCCATAACCGAGGAGCAACGACGATTCGAACCGATTATACCCAGCTGGGGATCCCTAACCTCACGACATATGTAGAACCGAATCTTGCATATATCAACCCTCATTTAGATCTCCCAAAATCAGAACGTGTCCATCGCCACCCGAGAGTACAGTACTCCTCGAACCCGACCAAATTCTAGCCCCGAGGGTACACGCTACTCTCGCCATCTCTCCACTCCTAGTGCGAGGTTAGACGTTCTCGTAATGGAATCACCAACATTTTGGGCTTACCCAAGGCATGAAGCTAGTTGCAAAGTCTTGAACACAACAGGCTTACAACGAACGGACCTTAACTGACAAGGCGGAAACACTACATTGAGACTCCTTTCCCAATGCATGTTAGCAGTGGCCAAACCACCCGCCCGATCTTTCAAGTTCATTCTCATATTTCAATATTCATTCAATATGCCGTCATGGCTATATAAACATTGTATTTAAAAGCTTAACTTCTAAGCATAGCGAAGCATACTACGCATTTTCCGTAAAACAGGTATCAAGGTTGATATCACAATAATCAAGGATGATAATGCAGCAATTGGGTTATCACTCAACTCCTAATTACTTAATGCAGTAAACCATATTATAAATAATAAAACATTTATAAAATTCAAGGTAGGGTTTAAATGCACCGGGGCTTGCCTTTGTTGCAGCGGTGGTTAATTCTCGTAGAAGTCAAGTTTGACACCAACACCTCGAGTGTATTACCTTCTCCGAAGCTTGATCGACATGATCCAAAACACTCCCGTATGCACTACACGTAATAAAAATGATGCGATGCTTAATATGATGAAATGCATGCCATGATGCATGACGCATGATGATGAATAAGACATAGCATACAAGAGACATTTAGAAAGGATAAACATCAGTTATCTACTTGAGTACAACTTTTCTTCGTGGTACAGTTGTAAGCTAACAAGGTTAATTTAAAAGGTTAAATAACCATAACTTTGTTTTTACCTAAGAGGTTGCATCTAATAACAAGTAATCTTGCCACAAGACCACTAAATAGTAACATAAATAAGTTATTAACTACTAAAGACCTAAGTTAATGACACTAACTATCATTAACAAATCCTAGTTAACAAGTCAATCATAACTTAAGCAATTAATTAAAGTGCCAAGGGTCATTACATGTTAATGACCCAAGGTCATCACTCAATCCCAAAAGAGCACACAACACTTAAAGTTATTGATTTAACATTTAATTACAATTTAATTAATTAGGGCATAATTAATAGTTGATCAAACTTTACCTAAACAAGCTCAAACTTTTTCTATATATTAAGAATGACTTAAAACAGTGTCACAATAAATTTCATCATTTTTGGATTAATAAATTAATTATTAAAATTCATGGAAGTTGCATTTAATCTTTATTGGAACTAATTAAATCTACTGCACAAAGTAATCAAATTTAGGGTTTCACATTTTTCCTAGATAGTTTGCACATTGAGAAGCTTACACAAAAATTTTTAGAAATTTTGGAACTCTACACAATTTTTAATGAAATAAACAAATAGTAGCACTATTCAAAATTTTGAAAAAGAAAAACAAAAACCGAATTCGGGCCGATCCTTCTCTCCTTCCGGCTCGGCCCACTGAGCGGCCCGCTCGCGCCCGCACTCGCCCGAGCGGCCCAGCACCGCGGCCCAGCCCGCGCGCGCTCACTCTCCCGTTCTCTCTCACTGACAGGCCGACCCCGCCTTTCATCGCCTACCTCCCGTGTCTCGCTCACTCCCGCGTGCTCACTCACCTCCGCGCGGTGGCCGGCCGGTGACCGGGGCTTCGGTCGACCAACTGACCCGACCAACACCAACTACACCTTCCCACGACTCCGTTTTACTAATTTGCCCCACGGTTCGAGCTCCGATGACACTTCACCGACGACGGTGGCGGCTCGGCAACTACGGTGACCGACGACTCGACGACACAAAGGTGCAAAGCTTAAACTAACTAGCCAGGGAGCATCAGGAGCGTACCACGATCACAGAGGCGTGATCGGTTGAAGCGGAGAGGCACTGGTGGCGGCTGGCCACGGTGGCGGGGCTCAACCGGGACGGCGGCGACCCGAGGTGGAAGACGACGGTTCCCCGGCGATCCTGAGCGGTAGCATCTACACCAAGAGGCGCAACAAGTTCACAAGGTGATGGCAGAGTGATTGGCGAGATGGAGATGGAGATGGATGCGGTGGAGCAGGAAGGGCGAATTTGGCCGGAGAAATGAGGACGGTGGCGGCGGCGATGGTGAAACCGGAAAACGTCACTGTGACCTCGACGTATTTATAGACGACGGTCGCGGCTACAGAGCTGCACTGCTCGTGTCGTCGCGCTGGCGTTCTCGACCGCGCGCGAAGGCCGTGGAAGCTGGCCGAAGCCGTCCGGCGTCTCGCCGGCGCCCATGCCGGCCGGTGGCCGTCGGTGATTGGCGCGGCACTGTAGCACCCCCAAATTTTGAATTTTCAAACTGTTTTCTAAAATTATTCTCAAATTCATGTAACAACTTGAAAAACTTCCAATCTATGAAATCTTCAGAATTTCAAGCTCTACAAGTTTTGTATTGAACACTTTTTCAAATTCTCACTGGATTTTGAAATTTGAGTTTAAATTCAAAAGGGGACACATTTTTCAGATTTGGTAATTTAGAAATTACTTTTGATTTTATATTGAAACTTCAAAATCTCCAAACACCAAAGTTGTTCAAAACATTTTCAAATTCTGTCTCCATTTTGAAATCTTAGTTTGGGGACAAAAATGAATTAAATCTGAAATTTGTTTATTTTCAAAATTGCTTCACATTTTACACTAAAACTTTGAAAACTCAAAACACCAAAGTTGTAGCCCTTGAAAAGTTCTACAAACTTGGTTTTGAACTTTTTCCCAAATTTTGCTTAGATTTTGAATTATTTCAAAAGGGGTAAAACAGGGTTTTGAAATTGAGGGTTTTGAATTCAATTGATTATTCTTTTTAACTAAACATGATTAATTATTTAACACTAATAAAACATTATTTCATGTGATAAGAAACATGACATTATTAATGTATTAAGCATACTAATAAAAATAACATATCACATCACTATTGAAACATGTAAAACATGTATATAAAACATGAAACATTCTATTGCAACATATGAAACACTACCAAGCAACACATGAAATATCACTATGCAACAGAGACCTGATATATGAAACATTGCTTATGCAACATGAAATGCATCTTATGCCTTGATGTATGCATGATCAGTACTTAATCAAGTTTTAACTGCTTTTTAACATCTGTGATGTTACACAGATGGCCAGATGTACTATGGATATTGCATCAACTGTCTGTATCCCGCGATGGGCGACAATTAGGACCAAGGGCACGGTTGCTCCGTACGTCTTACCTGATACTTTTGTTGGACTTGACTATCAGCTGGCACTGTAATTCAAACTAAGTGTGTGTGTGAAGTCTCAAAACTATTTGCTTCCGCTACTTTATTTTGAACTTATTTTGTAATAATTTTATGTCCTGAACTCCGATGTATTTGAAATAATGTTGCGAACTTTATGTAATATGTGACTGTGACTGCTAAACTTGTACGATATTGGTTTGTATGTTAGTTGGTTTGAAATCCTTCGCGGTTTCACGGACTACCGGGTTATACAGGCTTAAGTTTACCAAATTACCTACTCCGACGATGATTTTCTTACTTAATTTCGTATAATTGGTCGGTTCTGTTACCGCTTTTCGGAGACTAAACATGGACTAAGTTTGGCGTCCGATTTGGATGTTTTCTGATCCCTAGTGGCATGCAGGCATCTGTGGGCCCTATAAATATGCATGGAGTAGAGCAGTCCCTCTGCACAAGCATAGTAGTCACACAGCCAAGGAGCTAGCAGAAGCAAGCAGCTGGGGGCTAGTTAGTGTACGTAGCTACCGAGAGAAAGCAAAGCATATATAGCCATTTTTTTCTCGAATACCCAGGAGAGCTGCGTATCATTGCATTAAGAAGAAGAGTTGTAAAATACAACACAGAAGTTCAAATAAAACACAGAAGCATATATAGCCATGGCTGCCTCTGTTTCTTGCCTGTTGGTGGTGCTAGCGGCGCTGGCCTCGGCGGCGTCGGCGCAGCTGTCGTCGACGTTCTACGACACGTCGTGCCCGAACGCGCTGTCCACCATCAAGAGCGCCGTGGACGCGGCGGTGATGCAGGAGGCGCGCACGGGGGCATCGCTGCTCAGGATGCACTTCCACGACTGCTTTGTGCATGCGAGTCTTATATGCAGAACCACACTCGCTCATCTCTTCTTCTTATTCTTGTGTTTTCTAACATAAGTCGATCGAGATATATAGGAGTAGTGTACGTAGTACGTTGACAGCAGTAAATAAATTATACATACACACACAGGTGCAAGCAGCTAACTAGAAATTTGTATGTAAACCTCACTGCAGGGCTGCGATGCTTCCGTTCTGCTCAACGACACGTCCGGGGAGCAGAGCTCGCCTGCGAACAAGGGATCGCTGAGGCGCTTCGATGTCATCGACAACATCAAGGCGCAGGTGGAGGCGGTGTGCCCGGCGGTCGTCTCCTGCGCTGACATCCTCGCCGTCGCCGCCCGCGACTCCGTCGTTGCGGTGAGATAGATCCCTATGCATAAGCATATTCCATTCCAGTTCCAGCAGCCACCCTGTTTCCGTGGTTGCTGACTTGCTAGTTGTTGGTTTGGAACTCCTGCCCAGCTCGGCGGGCCTTCGTGGACCGTTCTACTGGGGAGAAGGGATTCGACCGCTTCATTCCCGAACGAGACAACCGACCTCCCAGCTCCTACAAATAGCCTCCAACAACTGATATCTGCGTTCAGCAACAAGAACCTCGACGCAACCGACATGGTTGCTCTCTCAGGTGCATATGCATGCTCTAGCTATAATGCATACATACCTTTGAATTGAATCTTTGGTTGCAGTCTGACGACGACGCGCGCATTGCACTTTGCAGGAGCTCACACCATCGGACAGGCGCAGTGCTCGAACTTCAAAGACCACATCTACAACGACACCAACATCAACGCCACCTTCGCGACGTCGCTCCAGGCCAACTGCCCCATGTCCGGCGGCGCCAGCCTAGCTCCGCTGGACACCATGACCCCCACCACATTCGACAACGACTACTACACCAACCTGCTGTCGCAGAAGGGCCTCCTGCACTCGGACCAGGAGCTCTTCAACAACGGCAGCACCGACAGCACGGTCAGCAACTTCGCGTCCAGCACATCGCCCTTCACCAGCGCCTTCACGTCGGCGATGGTGAAGATGGGGAACCTCAGCCCACTCACCGGAACCAATGGGGAGATCAGACTCGCCTGCGGGATTGTGAACTAGTACGTCCTAAGATCGTGCAATCGTGCATGGACTACCAACAAAGATATATATATATATATATATATATATATATATATATATATATATATATAGGAGTATGTATAACGAGTGATGTACACGTACGCCACCTCGATTTCTTGTTCCATATCAAGTGTATGGAACGGAGAGAGACCGTACTTATTGCCGTGTATCGATCTACATATATATGTAACGAGGACCTCTCATGCAAAGGCATTCGGAGATTAATTAAGTATAAGTACTACTATCACACTTTCCCTAGCTATATCTATGTTTCAACATTTCCTATAGTTCATCATATGCTCCAAATTGACATCAATTTCAGGCAACGCTCAAATCGCCGAACATCTGATTCGGTGGCTGGAGTTAGGAGAGGAAGGTTACTGGGGAAGGAGCTTCATGTGGCCGGACTTAAAAACAGGTTGAGGGTCTGTATGCAAACCCGGCGGTTGCGACGGTTTGAGGGTGGTGTGGTGAGGCGGCGTGAGCCGAGAGCATTATGTAACGTAAGATTCTAAGTTATGTGCTAGAGCATGGACTGATGGACTAGTTACTATGGTAATTAAAATAAATCACCTATATCTATTTACTTCTATCTACCGGCCCTCCTAAGAGCAGTGTTGAGTTGAAATCGAACCCTGGCAAAAGAAATCGTACACAACACATTGTGGACATCGACTGCTACCTGTCAGACTCAAAATCGGACTCCAAACTTGCGTTGAACCCAGGGGTTTAAAATATTTGCCCACCTATGCATCAAGACCAGGCGATGCAACATCAGAAAAAGATAGTACTTTTTTATTATTTCTAGGTGCTACAAATCGATGCTCACGCTACAGATTGCCAAACTCTGTTTCCATTCGCTTCTCGTCCACAGCATGGTTCGACGCCACACTGCATATGCCCTTAATTAGCGCCAAAGTACATGTAAACCGTGTGCTAACATTGGGGCAAATAACAGTTCATGCTGTCAGTTTCCATACCCTACATAGGAAAAATCTGAAGATACCTTATTCATCAAATAAAAAGGGGCTAGTTCCTACAGTATCAGTTAGGCTGAGGCCACCGGCGCTGCTAGCTGGAGCCTGACGACAGGGAATGTTCAAAAGAAAGACTGGTATCTCGTCAACATCTGGATCGATGGGCTAATCTTGTCGGGGCCAAGGCATGCAGCTAGAAGGCGTTTTCAGCAATGAAATGACTGCACAACGGTCAGAGCAAGATGGAAATGTCTTGGACGAATGCTGACCGTCCTCAGCTTTACGCGAAATCAGTGGCATCGACGTCGATAGATCCTTTCTCCCTGTCTCGTCCACTAGTGCAAAATTTCCACACAAGACATGGAGCATGAAAGACTTTGGAGGCTGACGTTTGGCCAGCTTACGAAAACGGCGTCCTGAAAGGCTACAAATGCATTTGTTATATATACTGCTAAGATCCTGAACTGAATTGACATATGAACTAGCTGAATTGGTGTGCTTGCAGTTTCAATTTAGTAACCGAACAGAATAACGTTGCCTTATTGTAATTTATCTAGCTGAACTCCACGTCAGTGGCCAGTTATTGAGTACAGATACTCTCACTAAAAATAAGAGAGGCTGATGAGCACACTGCACACATGTGTTCATTTCCCACAACTATATGCGCAGCAATGTGCGGATGCATATGGAGCGCAGTGTCTTACTCGTACAGTCCTACTATGCCACTTGCCCGCATGTCTTTGGTGACCATGGAGGACATTTTCAGAGACTGTTCCACTCCAAGACTGCGGCATGTGTCATGCATCCTGCGATTATTTTTTATATGACAGTGACATTTGTTTGGATATTCTTCCTCGAGCAACGCATGCTGGATGAACTTTCAGAGACTGTTCTGCTACAATGCTCGCTGAGTTTTTTTTTTTTTGGTCGGTGAGTTGGCGTAGGTGGGAATGGCAGCAATAGTTTAACCGGACCTGTGTGACTCTCTGGGCCCGTTCTGGGGTTGTTCGTCCGTTCGTGCGTTCTGAACTGCTAATTGAATCGAATCGCATCTCGCGTGGCCCATTTTGCACGAATTTTGGTCAGAACTCACGGTTTTTTCTAGACAAGTTAGGCGCCAATTTTGGATGGGTGCTGTTCGTTGCCACAGTGGAGTGGAGTGATAGATTGCACTTAACTATTACACTGATGATGAATTGGCGCCAAATCTGTAACCATATATATATAGCCGCTTTGGTCTGTAGGTAATTAGTCATACAGAGAGACAAGCTAGATATATAGCTTCTTTGATCTGATCTGATCTGTAGGTAAACAAAGAGTTAGATCGATGATGGTGTCGGCTTCTCGCCTCAGCCTGCTGGTGGTCGCGGTCGCGGCGCTGGCGTCGGCGTCGGCGGCCTCCGCGCAGTTGTCGTCGACGTTCTACGACACGTCGTGCCCCAACGCACTGTCCACCATCAAGAGCGCGGTGACGACCGCTGTGAACAACGAGGCCCGCATGGGGGCGTCCCTGCTCAGGCTGCACTTCCACGACTGCTTCGTCGATGCAAGTTTCCAAACTCTTGCTCTCGCATGGATCTTTGAAAAGTTGCAGTCACACGTAGTACTCCGACACAGACTCTACTTGACCTCCTACTTCAGATTTAGATAGCGGAGGCCAAAAAAATCAACTCCAACAGGCCTCCTACTAGACCCCCATATTTGTTGGCCTCCTACTTTTCTCCCTCCACCTTCTACTTCTGTCGGCCCTCTACTCCTCATCGTGCAAAATCTGAATGAGAGATAACAAAAGAGCCTCACGCATCATTGACTACTAAAACGAATTTAAGTAGTATGGTTTAGGTAGTATTGCTAGAGTTAGAAGCAAAATATGAGTAGTCTCAAAATAGGTGGCTTCATAAATAGAAAAGTAGGGGGTGTGTTTTAGGTAGAATTGTTGAAGATGCTCTTATGCATGTGACCAGATTTCACTAGGTGTGGTGTGAACTGCAGGGCTGCGACGCATCTGTTCTGCTGGCGGACACGGGGAGCTTCACCGGCGAGCAGGGGGCGATCCCGAACAAGAACTCGCTGAGAGGCTTCAGCGTCATCGACAACATCGAGACGCAGGTGGAGGCCGTGTGCAACCAGACCGTCTCCTGAGCTGACATCCTCGCCGTCGCTGCCCGTGTCTCCGTCGTGGCGGTAAGTTTTTATATGCTTGATAGATAGCTCCACGTTCGCGGCGTCGCTGCAGGCCAACTGCCCCCAGGCCAACGGCAGCGGCGACTCCACGCTGGAGCCGCTGGACGCGGCGTCGCCCACCACCTTCGATAACGCCTACTTCAGCAACCTGCTGTCGCAGAACGGGCTGCTGCACTCCGACCAGCAGCTGTTCAACGGCGGCAGCACGGACAGCACGGTCAGGAGTTTTGCGTCCAGCGCGTCCGCCTTCAGCAGCGCCTTCGCGACGGCCATGGTGAACATGGGGAACATCGCCCCCAAGACAGGGTCCCAGGGCCAGATCAGGGTCAGCTGCTCCAAGGTCAACTCCTGAGTCCTGACCCGACCATGCAAGAGACAGAGACGCCCTGTGCCGCTCTGCGTGTGGACTGTGGAATAAGGTCCTGGTAGCAACTAGCAATACTCTACCAGTAATACAGCTGGAACTTCCAGGACAGCTTGCTTGTGTGTAATGCATACAGCATCTACGTATGTAATGAAATCCTCATGCAAGGCATGGATATTTGGAAATGAATGTTTACATATATGAAATCTTAACTTCCTATATGATTTCGTATGAAAATAAAATTTATATGAAACTGTATGTCTGAAGCTGATGAGATATACTCCCTCAGTTCCAAATTATAAGTCGTTTTGACTTTTTTAATCCACGATTTTTACTATGTATCTAAATAGAGAACTGCTCTAGTACACTTCTTTTAAAAAATTGCATGAATATTAAAGCAAAGCTCTAGTTAATTAAATAGAGGCAAAGATATTTATCCCGTGGTTCAGCTTGCGCTTGCCTACCTCCACGTTGTTGAGGAAGCCACCAAGGCTGATTTCACAAACCCGATCCTCTTCTTAAGTCAAGAGAGCAAGTCTCTTGATATGAGAGGTTCTTACTAGATTGTTAGGGTGATTATTAACGTCTTGGAAGCTTCACTGACGACGCCTAGCCAACTAGGAGCCTTGCTCCAAGAGTAATGAAGAGAATCCACCAGCTTGACGTGAACCAAGTGCTCTTGAGAGTGAAGAACAAGTTGGAGAGCAATTGATTACAGTTTGGAGGCCCACACACTCAAGGATTGAATGGAAATCAATTGAAAGTGCTTGAGGTTGGTGGGAAGCATTCAATGGAGCTCTCTTTGTCTTTCTGGTCTAGAGCAAGAATGGCAAATGGTCATATGACTGTTTGACGGGGTCAAGGAGAGGTTTAAATAGCTCCCTCAACCCTTCAACGGTCGGCAAGTCACGGCAGTGCCGCAGACCCCAGATAGCCAAGATATAGGAGTTAGGGTTTGTTGTCTAGGTGAGGCTGTTGAGGATGCTTTGGTGGTTGGTTTGAGCACTTTGTTACACATTAAAGCTTGTGCATTGTATCCTCTTTGTAGTACGGTTTTTCTATACTTAATTTGAAAATAAAAATGAAATAAACTCCTTTTTAAGTTGGTTGCCGTGTCCTTTTGTAGCTGAGGGTTCCACCACTGCATGTGTCATCCTCTTTTACCTTTTACCTGCTTGTTAACCCGACAAATCTTATTAGTCCTCTAATTATGTGGTCATTATCACCAAAACTCATAATTAGGGCTTGATTGCACTTGCAGATAGCCTCTATGAGACGTTTGGTTGTAAAACCCCACCCTCTATAGTTTTTTGTTGCAAAAACACCATACTACAAATGTGTTTAATTGTTTTTGCATGTTTTCACGAACATATAGCCATTATAAGCCAAGCTTACTATGTTTCTTAGGTACTTGAATTATACTTATTCATCATATTCCGATGAAAAAACATAAGTATAGAGAGATATGGTCATGATTATGCTTTATCGATAATTCATTTAGCAGACTCAAAAAGTACTGAGATTACCTTCTACAAGTATATGATTTTGATGTAGACATGTGAACAGCTATTTACGGGTGAAATATGCTTAGTTTGTACATTCTGAGATGGTTTTTGCACAAAAAACTGTAGATGGGTGGGATTTTACATCGGAGACAATCTTAACTTTTTTTTATTCCTTAGATCTGGTAGTACAAGTTGTAGCATCTGAACATACAACCAAACACACACATGCACACACTCGACACACACCAACACACACCACTAAGGTGTACGCTAGACTAAACCTTATACTACCATACATATACGCCTACAAGATATTTAGAAGACACAGCTTAGCGACGGGCGCATCGCCTCCCCTTGTGGTCCATAGGCGCCTGAGGTCCCTACAACGAGAAAATGGGGGAAAACCCATGTGGAAAAACCAGTGCCGAGTAGGACTCGAACACTGGCCGGTAGGAAGCTAGCCACCGGCCCTACCACCCGTGCTACATGCGGTTCCCAAGGCAATCTTAAACTTAAAGCGACTTGATCCATGGATTATTCTTGCAATTTTACCCATTAAAAATTTCGTCCAACGCGTGCCATGGCATGGACCTGGTGGGCTTCAAACTCACGGGATAGCCCGAGTCTGTTCATAATTCAGCAAAGCGATTACCACCCAACAAAATCCAAGGCCAACACCCCATTAAAAAATAAATGAAATCCAACGCACACAGCCCTCGATCCCCCTATCCCAATCCCCATAGATCTCCAAGCCCTAGCCTACAGGGATTCCCCTCGCTCTCTGTCGCCGCCCACTAGGAACCCCAACCCGCTGGCCATGGCCGCCACCACCGCCTCCTGACTCCTCGATTGCTTTATATATCTTCTTGAGCAATGACACCTCCTTCCCTGCCGCTGGTCCTACCGTGGCGTCCTTCACCAACTCCTTGGGCGACAAGGTCAGCGTCTGCTTCCAGCTCCACGATCAGTCACGGCCGTCGTTGTACTTGTTGTGGCCGGCCAGTGACTTGGGAGTACCTCCGCTTCAATGTCATGGCGTCCCACCGTGACGCGGTGCTCTTCCAGATGATCTACCTCATCCCCGTTCCCCATCGCGAGTACCCCCATGACATGTATGACTACTTCCTCTACAGGGCAGGAGGCGCTGCCCCATCGCATTATCGGCTCCCCTCCATCTATGGCACCTTGCCCAAGTTCTGGGCCATGTTCAAGGCGGGATCCTTCCACCACATCGACTAGAACCTGCACCGGCTAGAGTGCCTGGACATGGGCGTCCTGTGCTACGGTGAGGACAACATGGCCGTGGATGAGCTATAGATCATCAGGACTTCAAAGGAGCCCAAGCTGCACGTGCTCATTCCGTCTAGTTTTGGGTCCAGCCGGTGGCAGTCCAAGAAGATGCACGTCATCCATGGTGCTGCTGAGCTAGACTTAGAGCAGTTCTTGTGGAATTGGTCTGCCGATGTCGTCATCCCATTCGGGCGCTACCTGTGCTGGGTGGATTATTGCCAAGGTGCGATCTTGCTCTGCGACGTGTTCAATGACAACCCTGAGCTCTGGTACCTGGTATTACCTGCCAAGCTGCTTGGCATGTATCATCGTGGCTTTTGGAAGATTGTTGGTGGATATATTCATGATTGTGGGTGTTAATGAGGAGAGTGGTGTCATGAAGTTTGTCCGTGTTGTTGGTGGCAATGGCAGGATGATTGGTTCAAAATACATCCCTGAATCAGGCTTCGTAGCTGACTCTTGGACATTAGAGAGAACAGAAAAGGATGAGATGATCTAGAAGAAAGGTGTTGTGGTCAGATCAGATGATCTCTTGCTGTCTGAAGCCTTTGCAAAGCTCCCACCCATGTCCTTGCAATTCCCTCATGTCAGCTTGAATGACCCAAACATCGTCTACTTTGTGATGGCAAATCAAGGGCACACAATGGATGGGATTGAGTATGATAACACGTGGCTCGTAGCCATTGACATGCCAAACAAAACTGCCAAGTCATCATTTCAATATATCAAGAGGGAAGAAGGCAACTCTGATGAGTACACCTCATTTGTCATGGCAAAATCCTAGGATTTCCAGACCTTTATTCCCTCTGAGCTCCCAAAGTACTTAAAGAGAGTCATAGAACATGAGTAGATTATTGATTCATGATGATCTGAAAAGATGTACATGCATGGGAGACTAAAACTTTGACCAACACTATACCAATACACCAACTTGCAATCGGTTTAGAATGTCAGACAAATATCTCAAGGGGGAATATTAAAGCGAATGTTTAACAATATATAGATCACTAGGGATGATATCCAACAATTGTTTTCTTTTACACGACTAGTATCATGCTACCATCTAAGCATAACCTAGCAAAGAGTGCTACTTAACCAACTACCTCAGCCACATAATTACCAACACAAAAGAGATCGAATCCTATGCATAACAACAATGTTCAACATAAGATAGGTAGGTTCCGAAAAGGCAACGCAATGCCACAAAAACTCGGAACATATCCAGAAAGCAAAATAAACACAGCTAAAGCAAAATATCTAGAAATGGATTATTGTTGTAGATATGTCTTGTATAGTCCACTATTCTGATACCTCCAACCTATAAAAAATCACTCCAACTTCACAAAGCTCCAAATCAATTCTGCAGGACGAATGTGTATTAGATCCACAATTGACACCCAAACACAAGTTTTTTTGGCAGCTGGGAAGATACATTTCATGTATTCATTAAAGCAAATTAAGCACTTTGAACATCACCTCAAATCAAAATGTGCAGAAATTACCTTTAGAGCTTGTCTTCTATGACAAAGATTGCTTCAAACTCAACTTTTCCAATGACATCATAGATGACCTTTTGCATCTCTAGGGTGAGTCTTGGGAAAAAGACGTCGATAATTCTCTGGTGTTGAGCGGGAGTAACAACTGTTCTTCGCTGCAGGCGATGAGCAATACCATTTCTAATGAATTCAATAAACTTTTCAGCTTCATGTAACATCTTCTCAAAAACAGTAGTACGCTTCCCATCTTTCATATCACTCAAGGTAGTATAGTTACCATTCGGATGTTCATATGTTTCCACGAGCACATCATAGAGATACACAGTTACTCTCTAGTCCTTAAGGTACGACAATCTGTTAAGAATCAAGTCTTTATGTGTTTTTGAGGCTCTGAATCTATCTAACATATTCATACATCTTAATGATGGACCACCCTTGTCATCGTCAGGAACCAATGAAGTATGAACTGAAAAAGAGCATGTCCTTTTCTGGCTTGGCTTGGATCGGATCAAATTGATCAGATGATTAATATATGTGGGAATGTCAGCAGCTTTAGTATCTGGGTGATTTTTTCCATCATAAAATTGGTCGTTGATAAACTTCCAAGTACGCTCATACATCAGCCGCTTGGTGTCTAGGACAGGGGAACATGTGAACTCTCTTAAACTTAGCTCGCCCAGAATGTGTGGCAAATATGTTGGAAGTGTTATATTACGCAAAATGCCGACCATACCTCATATTCTTTTGCACAGATTTAATCACAAATGATACGAATTTTCTACACCCATCAGTGGACAGTTTGTGTTTCTTCTTCCAGTGCAATTTACTTCAAATTAGCATGTGACTTGATGATGGTACTGTAACAACAAACTTCGTCTTCTTCTTGAAATCATCAAGATTCAAGATATCATTCTTAAGATTCAGGTTGAGTGTGTTGTCAATATAATTGTTGTAGCTGTAGCAGCTGACAGCTACGTAAACCAATGTAGTTAAATTAGCTAGGTTGCATTGTGAGATTATTATGATAGCAATACTATAAGAAGCTGGTCTTACTCATGTACACATGACTATCATGCACTTAGGAGATAATGAAAAGATACAGGTACAATTAGTTCAATTGCATGAAAAAACACCAGAATAAACCAGCTAGCACAACTAAAAAATAGCTAGGGATCGAGTCCCCATTTTTATAGGACCATGTTTATAGACATGTACTTTTACATTGCTGTCCTTTGACAGTTAAGGTATATTCCTGGATAGTTCGAGGGCGCCTTCTTCCCTCTCGAGGGTACTTCAGGTCTTCTCTTGTGACAACTGCCTCTCCTAATGGGCCTGTGCTGAATTATGCCAAGGCCCAACAGGCCTTCTTCTTTGGCCTCTTCCGCTCCTCGTGTCGCCTCAGACGAAGCCCACTGGACCTTCCCCTTTGAGGCCTTCGGCGCAGACGAACTTGCCAAGTCACAGCCGGTCTGGCCTTGCCCCTTCGAGGCCTTCATCGCTTACAAACCCACCTTCGCCATGATGTTGTATGCTTCCCTGCCCACGCCCTTAGCCGAAGGCCCTCCTTCCTATCCCAGGGCCTTCGCCCAAAAGCTTTGGCATGCGCGAGACCTACAGTTATGACACTTCCAAACAACCTAGGTTAGCTGCACCTACATATGAGGGACCTTCTGCCTAGGTCTTACGCCCCATCAAAAATCTTTACTTTCTATATTATTTTGTACCAAATTAAATTTCATATGAAATTAGCAGTGCTTATTATGAGGATCTAGAACCACATGAAAATTGGTGTAACATGTTCTCTACGTAACTTCTCTGTCTCCCCCGTTCCACTCGAACTCCAGGCTTAAGTGACTCTGTCGAGCTAAGGCTAAGGCCCTCAACTCCCAACTAGTTTGAGACCGAGCCTCCGCTCAAGTGGCTAGCGGCAGCAGTGGCCACGCAGCTGGCGCAGGTTCGATTCCTGGAATCGGACCCACGTCTCTCACCGCGACTAGCTCCTAGAATAAAATGCTTGAACCGTTAAAAAAAAGCCATTTCATTTGAAGTCATCTCGGTGCCATATTTGTATCTGTTCGGCATGCCAAACGGAAAGGTTTTTAAGTAAAGGCTGCAGAATTGGTTGAGCTCCACAATTTTCACGTGAACTTATATCTCCGTCTGAGCTCCACAATTTTCACGTGAACTTATATCTCCGTCTGTGCTCACACAGTCACACGCGGAAATTATGAATGTTTTTAGAAGAGAAATTCCATCGGTTCATTGGTGAGATCTAAATTTTCCCATTTCAGTTGGAAAAAAATAAAAAATTCAAATGACAAAAAAATTACTGGGGAAATTATTTTTGTAAAAAAACAACTTAATTATAAAATAAAAAAAAATCGCTATTTATCTGTTGTCCGACTCGGTAAATGGACTCGATCCAGTCCCACAACAGCCCGCTCGCTCGTTCGCGAGCCGTTCTTGATCCAACTACTATACCCTATTGGGCTCTTAGCCTGTACACGGAGTGGGCCACCTTGTCAACCACAGGCCCAGCACGGTCTCTTGCTAAAACCCTCAGCCTCCGTCTCCGTCGGCGGGTGCACGCAGCTCCTGCAAAATCAAGGCAAGCAGGGCATACTCGAGCGACCGGCAAACCGCCGCGGCGAGTTTCCAGCGGCTTGCTGGCGCTGCTGCGGCGGAAGCGGCAAGGCTGCAGGTCAGCGTGGCGGTGGTCACACCGGCCGAAGGCGTGGCGTGAACCAGCAATCCGTCTAGAACACACGCAGCGCAGGGCCAGGTTTCAGGTTTCTTCAGGTTCGCGACTCCAACACTGGACCTAAATTCCCGTATTCTCCATGTTCAATTGGACGACCTAGGCGAAGTTAGATTCTTCTCGATTTCGGGAGACGAGAATTGGAAGCCAGTTCTCGTCAATTAGTTACACCCATGAGCCATGACCTATTGACCTGTACTGGCCACTGGGCACGCACCTGGATATGGGGAAGTGGGGAATTGAGTAACTTATAACATGGCCGGCCGTCAAAGCCTTTGATTCGTGGAAGATAAGTGGGAGCGAAGTGGGGAACATGGATCCAAAACCCTTTTTTTTCTCAATCTGCATGTATTTTACACAAATGAACATGATTTCATAAGTGCTTGCTTGGAACTGAGCAGGAATTGAAATTCATTCAAAATTTCACAGGTTGATGTGAGCTGCTGATCATCATTGGCTGTATAGTATCCTTCAGCAATGGCTTACTGCGATCACTGTCGTGATAACTCCACCATAAAGGATCCTGACAAAGGATACATGTGAGCTCTCCCTGTTCTTTGTATATAAGGGGATATACAATGCAAAACCTGTCAGTATTTTTGTTATGAACATGGCCTTGCTTTGCTTACCACTCTGTTAATGCCTGTCCATTAGATTTTCATAAAGCAATTTTTGGCTCGTGTGCTTGTTTATCAGTACATCAACTGACATGTTTGACAATCAGATGCTGTGGTACATGTGGGAAGGTTCTTGATGACACGGTATTCAGTGATGAGCCTAATTTTTATAAGGGTGGCAATGGGCAGGTTGGTTTTGACTCATTTCTTTGCAACATTTGGGTTTTTCTTTTTTGTTTACCAATTTCTCAGATTGATATGTTTTGGAGATATACAGAGCCGCATTGCTGGACATGTTTTTGAAAGCATTGAGTCTATATACTCAATTTCCCGTCAAAGAACCTTAGACAAAGGTATGGATTGTAAGGCACTTATTTTTCACTACTCGTGATACTCTGTCAACTAATGTTTATACTTTGTATTTTACTAGCGAGGGATGAGATTAGTCAGATTGTCAATAACTTACATGTGGGCGGTGGAGATACTATCATTAACAAGGCTTATCACTTCTACGAGGCATATATTTCTATTATTATCAGTCCATAGTCATGTTGTTTAAATGGAATGCAGCATCGTGATACTGATGTTTCTTCTTTTTGAAGTGCAGATAGCTCTTGACCGTAGTTTTACAAAGGGCCGTAGAACAACCCATGTTGCAGCTGCTTGCCTTTACATTGCCTGCCGGTATGCTACAACCTAATTATAGGCTCACTACTTTCTTAACTGGAACTTCTGAAGCTTTTTGTCTCCACCCTGGCCACTTTTGATGGGACTAGCAGTAGTTAATTTTATATTACGTTTACCTTTTGTTTTTGGAAAAATCCTACAAGTTATAATTCTATTGTATCCCTCTGTAAACTTGGAAAAGGTTTATTTTGGATTGAAAATTGCAATAATTGACTGCAGACATACTAAGTGTTTCTTCACTTTACCCCCTGTGATTCTGGCCTCTAATTAGAAAATTAACCTTGAGAAGCTTCCTCTCAGTGGTCCATTAGGGTTAGGATGTTTAAATGCCTAATAAACTATAACACAAGTAGCTTAGCTTTTCCAGACCATAAAAATGCATGGCATACTCATTCAAGAGGCTTTGTTAATATATGCTGCATTCCTCCATGTATAAACAAGACATATATGTTCCCTGCATATTTATTATAATACTTCCTAAGAATGCCCCACCACTGTTGAGGTTACAAACTAAATTTTTGTTGCTTCAGCAAGCTATATTGTAGTACCAACCTTCAGTTTTACCTTCTTTCCTTGCTAGGCAAAGTAAGAAAGCCTATCTTCTTATCGACTTCTCTGACTATCTACAAATAAGTGTGTGAGTCCAACTCTTTTGGCCCTTTATCTAGTATAACTCAATGAAGGGGCTCACTTGGGTTTTGTTTCAGTTATGTCCTGGGTGCTGTTTTTCTCCAGCTCTGCCAAGTTTTGCTACTTGCAGAGCATCCAGTTATTCAGGAGCTTATAGATCCCAGCCTTTTCATCCATCGTTTTACAGATCGTAAGCTAATGACATATTCTGTTGCACTGTATGTTGAAACTAGACTGTTTTAATCTTGAAACTAGAACGTCAAGGTTCCAACCGGGTCTATTTTTATAAATATTTGTTGAAATAGTGATTCCAAAAAAATATTTATCTAGATAGTGGAATCCTATTGGTTCAAAAGTTAAATAAAATCAGTGCTTTAGGTTAAAAAAATTTGAACTGTTGGGTTACCCTGCTTACCATCAGATCGGCATTGGAGTGGTCTGCAGGTTTTGATTAATGACATTGCCTCTGTTTGTTCAGCTAATCCATTCAGTGCAATTTGAGACTCACCTTCATCTATGGCTAACTGAAAATAACGCCATTGAACAATTTGTAGACTGGTTCATATTGTGCAAATATTATGATTTACATGCCACATGGGTTATGTTTATCAAAGATTTCTACATGTGCTATTATGTTAGGTTACAACTAATGGTATCCTTGTGGGCCTTGCTTCTAGAATCGATCAGAAATTGTTCCTCTCTTTATGCACATGGGTCTGATTATTTCAGGTTTTTATTTCTGCAGAATTTCTGCGGGGGTAAGACTTTGCTTCGGTTATTCCCTTCCCCAGACCCCACTCGTGTGGGAGCCTCTGGCACTGGGTCTGCCCCTTTTATACATTGGTTTCGTTTTTAGGTTTGCTCTTTCCTAGAAGGGATAATGCTGTCTCAGAAACAGCTTTACGCATTGTCGCTAGCATGAAGCGAGATTGGATGCAGGCAGGTGTTCCTTACTACATTTTTCTTCCCTATATCTTTCACAAGGCTGTGATAAGCTTACTGCCTTAGCCTCTCTTTTGCAGACTGGGAGGAAGCCGAGTGGACTATGTGGTGCAGCATTATATATTGCTGCACTCTCTCACGGATATAACTACACTAAGGCAGATATTGTAAGTCCAGATGTTCATGAGATATCTTGAACTTATTCATCAACTTGTATTGTGAATGTTCACCTATGTTGACCTACAATTTTTTGTTAGCATATACCCATTGTCTGCCTAAAGAGTTGTTTAACCCATTTAACACCGTTTAAACACTGCACAGTGGTAGACTGTTTACGTCTAATCATCCGTTTATACCATTTAATTGGTTGTTTAGCCCGAATAAATGGCTAAACAGGTGATTAGGAAAACACTGTGTATACCTGTGTATTTTTTTTGTCTGTATGACATAGGAATATGGTTGAGTATTTAGTAACGACATTGATTATATTTTTGGTTTCTCAGGTTTCTGTTGTGCATGTGTGTGAAGCCACTCTAAAGAAGCGATTGATAGAGTTCGAAAATACAGATTCTGGTAGCTTAACGGTATGCTTCTTTCTTCTATGGAATTTCCAAATTTGAATAACCTAAAATTTATAACATCCAATAGAAGTTCCTTGTGATATTGTGCAATTATTCTTTTCACACTGGCAGTTAACTTGTGCTGAGTGTTGGCCTACAAAAAGGCGACATGTCCAGCAATTGAGTGTAGCGGAGATGCGTATGTTGCGTTGGTGTTGTGGGCACACAAGGAGGGATAGAGTACGGAACGACGATATTCGGGATAGGGTTGGGGTGGCACCAATTGAGGAGAAATTGATTCAACATCGGTTGAGATGGTTTGGACATGTCCAACGGAGGCCTCCTGAGGCGCCGGTGCGTAGTGGAGTTCTAAAGCGGGACGATAATGTAAAGAGCGGTAGAGGTCGACCTAAATTAACTTGGGACGAGTCCGTTAAGAGAGATCTTAAGGAGTGGAATATCCCCAAGGATTTAGCTATGGACAGGAGCGCTTGGAGATTAGCAATCAACGTGCCTGAACCGTGACATCTTTTGTCTTGTGCCCTTTATGTCCCTTTATGTGTCTCCCTGTTTCTCGTCTCTTTTGGGTTTCATCTCTAGCCTACCCCAACTTGCTTGGGACAAAAGGCTATGTTGTTGTTGTTTTGTACACTGGCAGTTAACTCCTGCAGTGCTGTTCTCATGAGAACAAGAGTCTTCTGTTTGTAAGCTGCCGAACAAGAGTCTAAGGAGACTCTGAATTCTTAGGTTTATTTATTATGCTTGATTACAATCAATCTTCTGAACTCTATTAGAGACGTTGCTAACTTCCTGGATAGCAAGCTTGCTGCTTCTCCTCTCACATCCGATCTGAAACAAACTCTGAAATGACTGAAACAAACGAACACATTCTAGCAACTCAACTAGGACATCACCTCCTTTTTTCAACGTGCATACTTCTTTCCTATGAATTATATATTTGTATATGGTAAGAATTAGGTCTCATGAGTTGAATTATATATTTGTATATGGTAAGAATTAGGTCTCATGATAATGTTTGAAATTCTAGTTTTCGAGTAAAAAAGCTCAGATGATACTGGTTCTTTCTAGGCCAGTAACTTCAAGCAGCCATTATTCTGCCATGTGGTTTTGATTTTTCATTTAAATTCATAATTTCTAATGGTAAGTTCATAATTTTAGTTTGGCCATTACCTAGCTTTATCCCTTTCATTCAAGAGACAGTTCTCATCATCAGTTTGAATTAAGAAAACAGATTGTATTGCAATGCTCTTGGGTTGGCATTCATTGTGGATTTGCAACCCTTATCATGGTGTAATACACAAGTACCAACCTTGGCAGGCAATAATACTGACCCCCCTATCAAGAACACATTGATTACTTCTGTTGTCATTCTTAATGTACGTTATCACCAACATCTTTTTTAAACAGTTCTCTTAAGATGTGAGTACTCCTATATTTTCATGCCTCTCTGTTAGATTGAAGAATTTCTGGCAACAGCTGATGAACATAATCAAGAGCCTGTTTCAAAACGTTCACCCATGTCTGGAGAAATGCTTTGCAAGCACCAGGGAGATTTTGAGCATTTTGCTCATGGACTTTGTGAAAATGCTACAGTAAGGTAAACACGTTTACTATATGTGCATACCACATTGACTTGCAGAGTTCATTTTCTTTTGACACTTTGTCTGATTGTCCAGTTCATTAAACTATCGGATGGACTAGAAGGTGGTGCAGACCCTCCAGCATTCCAACGAGCTGAAAAGCGAAGATTTGAAGCTGCTAAAAGAGCTGAAGAAGCGGCTGCAGTTAAGGAGGCAGCAGTGGAAGAATCGCTTTGTGACACACAGAACTCTGATGTTGAGAACACCATAACTCCTAGAGAGGTAATAGCTACTGTACAGAGGAATGCTCATACCATGGTAAGTAAAGTTGATATCCTTGTTCAGTATGTTTTCTCTGCCAAGCTCAGAGACAAGCCGTGATAAACATGCTGTCCACTATTCTTAAGGTGCATCTTGCCTAGGCAACAAATCCTGCAGCCCCCTATTCCATTCAAGTCATGCTCTTGTCTACTGCTGTCAGCAATGTAAAAATAAACTTCACAACTAAAACAGTTTTGTCCTTTGAAAGGGTTAGTGGGAGTAACAATTCTAGGTGGTTATGTGAAAATCGCCCTGTGAAACATGTAGAAGTTTGGAACAGTTCCTAAAAAAGTTACCATATTCAGGAGAGCATTGGCAAGGTCAAACTCAATTTTTTTTCATGAGAAAGCAAAGAACAAAGAAAAAGCAAAAAAAAAAAACAGTATACCTAGTTCTCGCACTGAATTGTTCTCCTTTTCTTCACTGTTTGTCAATTTCACATGTCACAAAAGAAATGGAGTTTTGTATAGAAAGTTGTCATGTCCTCTGCATGTGATAATTTTTAAACTTTGCTTGTATTCTGTGAAGTGGTTTTCATTTTTCTGCCCAGGTCATGGTTTCTACTAAATATTTACCCTGAATTTGGCACCACAAGTGCTTTGGACCATTTAGAGTTTTATATTCGACCTACAGGGGTTAAGACCACCCCCGGGCATTGCTATGAAAGAAGAAGACCTGCTCACACAGGCCGAGAGAACCCTTGTGAGAACCGGGCCAGGCCTTTTTGACCTGTGCTTTGGCCATGGGACAAACGAGGGTATTTTTTTAACCACAGCCTGAAATTTGCTCCCACAGGGAGTTGAACCCAGGACCTGTGGAGTGCCGCTGAGGCACTCTAACCAGATGGACTAGAGGCTCGTTGGCGAGTTTTATACTCCAAGCAACAACATTATTGTAATGAATAGTAGTATTACAGGACGCTTCCCCGCTGTAATCATCAAATGGTGCAAAATCTATTTTCGTTGCTGAAGTTTGGGATATGTGGCATTGTCCCATGTTATTTCTTCCATTAGCATTTTTTTGTTAAAAACTCGTTGTTTGCTCATTTCACCCCTTATTATTTTCTTTGGGAACTCACATCGAACAGGGTATAAGAGATAAATCTTCAACTATTGCATCTGAGGAACTAAATGACTCTGTACTATCCAAGGATCCTGAAGGGGGAGGTTTGTTACTTTCTGAACCATCATACTCAGCTATAATGTTGTTTTTCTGTTCGAATCCTTGTTAAGTTGATTGCATCTTTAGGTGAAAATTGTGAAGGTGATGTTGATCCAGAAAGCCTTTATGACATTAATGATGTAAGGATGCTTTTTCGGTGAATCATATTTTTCAGGATTTATCTATGGCACTATTAGGTGGAGTGATGACCAAACAAGCGTTTGCAATTTGCTGTAATGCTATCTTATAATTTTGTAGGTTGATTGGTACCTTCACAATGAGGAAGAAACACAACGTAAAAAGATTATCTGGGAGGAAATGAACAGAGAGTACCTTCAGTTAATGGAAACTGACACATTTTCTCATCTTGACCAGAGGATGCTACTACTTGCTGTTTGGTTTACAGGAACAAGCAGCGAAAGAAGCTTTGGCAGCTAGAGATGTTGTGCAAGAGGCAAAGAAAGTAAATGCCTTTGTGCAATCAAACTTCCTGTGTACATTACACATTTGTTTACCATATTAAGCTGAGCTGTATGACCATCCGTGGATATTTCAATTATAGAAACGAAGATGCAATGAAGACACCAAGAGCTCAAAACCTGCTGAAACACCAGCAGAAGCAACATACAACATGCTGAAACGGAAGGTAAGTCACTTGTGCTCTGTCACATGCATCAAAAATGAGTGTCCTGTGGGCACCGTCAGTACATTTTGAACTTGGTGTGCAAACTAGCTGAAATTTGATATTCAATGGCCCTTCCCACAAGGACTTGGTTCAAAGGTCAGTGAGGTAGCTCTTGGCGAATTATACAAGGTATGCTTGTTTGTTTATGATTAATTACAAGATATTATTGAAATATAAAGTTTCATATAAGTTATATCCTGATGTGTGGCTGAGTCAATTATTTTCTCGAACTTGTGTCTGAATTGATGGAACTATATATTCTAAACTATTCTGCAGTATTTTCTTTAACAGCTCTTTATTGTGCAGCTGATTTTATCTTGAAAAAAACTAAATGAATTGGCAACATTGACTCTGTAATTTTCTGTTAAGCTACATTTTTGTGACTCAATAGTGATTTACTCTTTGAGCAGACTCTAGATGAAGATGGCAGCATAAGGCTATCTCCAACAGGAGACCCATTGGGGTATCCAAATTCAAAATAGGTCTCCAACAGGATACCTATAGCCTCTAACAGAGTACCTATATGGAGGACCTATTTTGGGTGTCATGAGAGGCATAACCCAAATATGAGTATTCTCTCTCCTGGAGACCCATTTGCAGAAATGGTTGTCTTTTGGGTCTTGTTGGAGAAAACTAAAAATGGGTATTGAACCATTTGCCTGTAACGCTACCTATAGGACAAATGGGTCTTGTATTTTGGGTTGTGATTGTTGGAGACAGTCTAAATGAAAAAGATGAGATGGACTTTGAGGCACAGTATGGGCTGAACAATGCTGATGGTGAAACATTCGATCATGGTAACTACGACTATGATGGCTATGAGGACGATGGCTTTGATGATTTTGATTTCTAGTCGCAGCATCATTTGTAGTACGCCAATCCGGTGACTAGCATGGCCTTTTGGGACAAGCTGGAAATCAGCGTACTGTACATAATAATTTAGTTTATTTTTAAGGGAGTTTTAAAGACTACGATGGAGCTATTGGATGGCCAATGTAGTTTTGCTTGGAATGGTCAATGTAGTTTTTGCCTGTATAATGTTTGAAACTAGGTTCTGACAGGTTGTAATTATAACTGACTGCACGATTCTAATGTTCATCATGCAAATCCTGGGTGCTCAATGGCCTACAAGGCATTGTACACATCCACCCCAAAAGGTTTGTACTCCCTTTGGCTTTGTCCTGAGTTATAAATTTCTCTAACATTGACTAGGTTTTATTAAGAAAATATACATAAATGTCAAGTTTTGCTGCCCCCTCGCCGGATTCATCGGCCTCATGGGCAGATCAGGTGGTGCTACTCTGTGGTGCGGTGTCTCTTCTTCATGTGCGTGTGCAGGGGCCCTGGACGTGCGGTTTGGCCGCAGGCATGCTTCCAAATAGATCGGCAAAATGGTCCACGAAAGGTTTAGACGCGGGCTTCCACCACGGCGAAAAGGTTGGGTTCCCACGGGGAACAAACTAGGCCTGAAGGAAGATAAAGATCATCATATTCTAGCTCCACGTCGTGTTCTCTAAAAATGTTGTTGCTCAAGTTTATTTTTGGGCCAATGTTCCATTTATGGGCTGAATCTGTTGCTGTTGCTCCATCGACCAGGCGTTCGTTGATGTGCTGCCTATCATCTTCTATCGCGACGCCGTTGGCTGCCGCCGTTCGTCACACATTTTGATGAAAAACTATTATATTATTAACTAAGCACAAGAACAATTTCTCACAAAATTAATGCAGTGTTCGCTTGAGCTACTTTTTTTTGTCATAGACCAGTGTTTTCTCTCACAACATTTTAGTATACATCAGTATAAGCCAAATTTCAGCGTACGCGAACAAGGAGTAAGCAGGTACGCGAATACAAAGACACGCTACTGTTGTAAAAAAAAAAAGACACGCGCTACAGAATCTTGCTGCTTAGCTTGCTCTGGTGCAGCTAGCAGCGACAGTATCACGACGCTGTACGTACCCACGGAACGAAGCTGATGCCTCGCTCATTCGACGATCGCTCAGCACAAGCGAAGTCACGCCTGGTTGACGACCCGGCAGTTCTCCCTGACCTCTCCTTGGTCGCCGGTGAGCGGGCTCAGGTTGCCCAGCTTGACCATGGCCGCGCCGAAGTCCTCCGAGAACTTGGTGGGGTTCTCGGCGTAGTACTTCACCAGGTCGCCGGCGTCGCCGCCGCCCTGGTACAGCTGCTGGTCCGTGTGCAGAAGCGCGCGGCCCTGCATGAGGCCCTGGTAGTAGTCCGTGTCGACGGTGGTCGGGGTGTCGTCCAGCGCCGACAGCACGTCGTCGTCGCCCGACAGCGGGCACCGCTCGTCCAGCGACGCCGCGTAGGTTGGGTCCAGCGTGGCGGTCTCGTTGTACAGGCGGCCGCGGAAGAAGAGGCAGCGGGCGTAGCCCAGCGTGTGGCCGCCGGAGAGCACCACCAGGTCGTGCAGGGACAGGCCGTGGGACTCGAAGCTGGACTGCAGCGCCGGCAGGTCCATGAACGGATTCGGGATTTCGTTGTTCGCGTCGTCCACGCTCGCCGTTGTCGCGTCGCGCCGCCCGAGGAGAACGTCGTACGAGGTTCCTCCCAGCTGGAAACGGACATACAGTACGCGCACGGACAAAAAAAAATGAAAACTTTGGGTCACGTCATACTGTCAGTGTCAGTTCGGAGTGAAGATTTAATTTGGTTTAAAGGGTGGTGCTAGTAGCCTGGAGAAGAAAATTTTGGTTAGTGCTTTATGCTGTTGCTTGTATATCACACGGTTAGCTAGTGCGGTTCCGTGACTTTTGTAGGCAATGATTTGATCGAGCCGTGAGCTAGCGTGAGTGGATAAGTACGTCCAGCTGTGAACAGAACTTACAGCGACAATGGAATCGCGAGCGGCCACAGCCAAGATATCGGCGCAGGAGACGACGTTCCCCAAGCATATCGTGTTCACCGCCGACTTGATGGTGTCGATGACCTCGTACCCTCGCACGGAGTTGTTGTTGGGCTTGGCCGTCTTCTCGCCGATCATGTCGTCGGTGTCGTCCAGCAGGATGGAGCCGTCACAGCCCTGCAACATATAGGTTACAGTTACATGGCTGGCTTGCATGGCGGCGGCGGCGTGGCTTGATCAGCTAGGTAGAAGAAACTCACATTGACGAAGCAGTCGTGGAAGTGGAGGCGGACCAGCGACGCCCCCATCCTAGGCTCCTTCACGATGGCGGCGCCGACGAGGACCTTGATGGTGGTCAGCGCGAGCGGGCACGTCTCGCTGTAGTAGTCCGCGGTGAGCTCCGCCCTGACCCCGAGAGCCGCCACCAAGAGGGTGAGGTAGACAGCAAGCACGCCCATTCGCGACGAAGCTGCCATCGATTAGCGGTTCTAGTACTGGTCGGTGGATCAAATTCAGGTGCAGTGAGTTTGGGGTGTGGTGATGGTGTTGCCGGGACGATGGAGGAGGCGTGTGCTTATATAGGATAGGGGATGTGAACTTGTGAAGTGTGTAGGAGGTGATGACAGGTAGAACAGCTAAATTCACTAGTCTATCTACCTGTCATCACCATGTATTGTGTATATGATCGAGCTAGCATAGCCAGGCGACCAACCCATGCTTGTATAGTGGTTGATAGACCTAATGCATGCAGATCTAGGCTTTTATTCTCGGCGTGTGCGAGGGGCTTGCAATTGTCGACCGAGAGCAGTTTCTTGTTCGTTTCACCAATGACCAATCCGTGTATCTGCAGGCTTGTGTTAAATTTTCCCGGAATTAATTTATTTATGCATGCATCTTAGTTGATTTGGTTTAGTTTTGGCACATTTATCCTCCGTTCATGTTGTAGACACCTAGTAGTATCAGTCACACTGTTTCAAAACAAAACTCATTTTCTGACGCACAGCGAGCAAGCGTATATATCTTCCGGCCGGCGCCTTTCTGAAGAGTCAAAACAAAAGATCATCATCAGATCATTAATCCAATGAGTTGGTTATCACAACGTTTCGTGCTCAAGCTTGTTGCTCACCGACTCACTTCACTTCCTGTCTGCATGTGTGCCCGTCATCTAGCTATCAGATCCTCTTTCTGTCATAGTAGTCTGTTAGCTAACACGAAAAGAAACCATCCAAACACCATTATTTATATCCGTCTCGCTCGAACAGCTGTATAAGTGTACAGAGAATAATTTTATCAGGTCCGTTAGTTATCCTGACCTTCGCTTTAAGCAGGGTTGGTGAAAAGATATGATTAGAAAGAAAAACTGTTTTCTTCGATTCTCCTGTCCTTGTGCCCGGCCTCATGGCCTCGTCTATATTACTCCCTCTGTCCTTGGTATAAATGGACATGCAGCCCGAGCCGTCGGCCTTGCCCAAAGCCCGCCTTTTTGGTCTGGCAAGAGCACGGCCCGGCCCAATACTGAGCAGACCTGGGCTAGCACTGCCTAGGCCTTACCCTAGGCACGATGTGCTGCCACAACACGGCCCGGTCCACAATGCATGGCCCGGCCTGCTAAGACTAAGAACCCCACGCAGCCACGCCCCCACCCACGAACCTTGACTCCCTTTTCCTCCCCCTGCGCACGCGCAGCCCCTTCCCCACGCCGCACTGCACGCCTGCACCGCAGTTCGCGGACACCTCCTCCCTTCTCTCGCTTCACGGCGTCGGGCGAGGCCGCGAGGCGAGCGTGAACGTGGGACGCCCCCTCCCCTTCCCTCGCGCAGCACGACAACTGAGCCGAGTGTCTCCTCCCTCACCTCGCGTGACCTCCTCGCTCAGAGCGCGGATGCCGACGCCCTTCCCTTTCGTCGAGCGATGCCGCTAGAGCAAGCGCGCCGGCCCCGAGCTCCGTCCCGACGCCATATTTAGTGTCAAGGGCCCAAGGGCTAGCTCGCCGCCGGCCACTGCCATCTCCGGCTGCTCGTGCTTCCTCCCCTTCCCGGCTTCCCCCTCTCTCTGGCTACTCGCGCAGCGCCTCGTGGGCCTCGGGCTGGCCTGGCATGGTGGATTGGCCGTGCTTCTCGGGGTGTGGTCCGGCCCGAAAAACGGCCGAGCAGGCTGCGACTGAGCCGTCAGTCAGGCACGACGCCTGGCTCGACACGGCCAGGGAGGCACGGTGTGCCGTGCCGGTCTGACCCCCTTCGGGCCGTGCCAGGCCAGGCCGGCCTGTTACCCATCTACTATAGTCCATGGATAAATAGATTTTTAGAGTTATTTTTTTAAAACTTTAACTGAATTTTTAGAAAAAAAAACCTTTAAGATTTATGACATCAAAATAGTACTCCCTCCGTCTCCCAAGTAAGTCAATTTCTAGAATCCATGCAAGTCAAACTATTTTAAGTTTGATTAACTTTGTAGGGAGTAGCAACATCTATGACATAAAATGAGCATATTATAAAAAATATATTCTAGACATATCTAATGATACTAATTTGATGTCATAAATCTTGATAGTTCTTTCTAATGTTAGATCTCATCGCAAATAATATAGTGGCGCAAACAAAACTGAAAACGACGGACGCAGCCTGTACACAACAGCTATCGCATTTTTTTTAAAAAAAGAAAACAAAATAAAAAGACAACCCACTTCCATCTCTCATGGGCTGCAGCATGACTAAAAAAAAGAATGACTAAGCAGGCCAGCCCACCTGCACGCCCATAACACAGGAACTCTGTACTCACATGCGTTAGGCGGGCTAGGCCACATGCGGGCGGAAGGCCGTCACTGCAGATAGGCCTGAAAAAATATGACTCCCGCTGCCATCCCAGGCCCATCTGGCGTCTCAGCCAATCACACCAGGCGGACGAGCTGGAGAAGATGTTGGACGTCGACCTCTCTGGGTCGGGGCTACGTTCCAGAAGAGGAGCTTCGTCATCATCGTCGTTGACCACCAGAAACGACCGATCAACACTTGCTCATCACACAAAAGCCCAAGAGACATTTAACATTTTGCACCACCACCACCACTATTGCTTCATCTCCGATTAGTCATAAGCAAGCAAAACTGAATTATATTATAAAAACTAATCGTCTATTAACAACAACAATGGTACGTCTGAACGTTCTCATCCGATTATGTTAGGCAGCGTGCACTTCCTGATCTTACACGTACGTGTACGTACGATTTTGCAAATTGCAGGTCTCCGTTCTTTTTTTCTTTCTTTTTGATTTTTGATTGATTGAAAATGCGCAACTCGATCGTCTCCATTAATTCTTGCTATAATAAAAGAGTAGACATCCACACGGGAGTCCATATATGGCAAATATAAAATCACTTGTACGTACGTACGTGGAGCTAGCCGACGGGCAAGTCATGACACACAGGCCGGATCGGATGAGAATAATAAGGCGACCACCAATATAATGTCCACGAGGCCACGTTCCATGGGTGGAAAACTTACGCTTATTCGGTGTGCCGACCGGCAAGTACACGCGGAAAATTAATAAAATCTGATGCATGCACGTTATATATATACGTATTTCCACTTTTCCACTATGGATATCATCCTCTGGCCGGCCTATAAATACGTGCTTGGTAAGGTCGAACGTCTTCAAGGCACACACGGACGGGACACGGTTGAGAAGAGAGAAGAAACCATCCGCAAGCAGCCAGCAGCGATGGCATCCAGTAACTAATGGCTTCCCCTGCCGCCCTGGCACTCATGCTCGCGGGCCCAAGCAAGGCCACCACCAGCACCGCTTCCAACGCCTGCACCGATGGTATCATCAGCAGCTCCTCCAACAACGCGTGCTCCAGCGTCTGCGCCAGCAGCACCAACGCCTGGTGCACCGGAGCCATCTCACCAGGCTTTGCGCCCTACCGCCGGTTTCAGGAGGAGCTTCACCTCGTGTTCAAATCGGTGCCATCACCATAGGACAGCGTGGGAGGAACAATGTTATACAACACGTACTATAGTACGTATATATAGTATGAATAATTTGTCATAATACAATGTGCATGCATGCGTGCGTGCAGCCGACAACACTGGTTCAATAAATAGTTTAGCCACAGGTATCTGAAATATAGCAACTTCGTAATTTAGCAGGGGAAAAAGTCTACTTCACCCCCCCAACTATGGGGGTGAACTACTTCAACCTTCTCACCCTCAACTATGAAACAGTCTATTCTCCCTTAAACTTTCCAAAACCGGTCAAATTACACCCCAAGCGGTTTTGGACGGTTGTTGCTACAGTAACCGTGGTTTTGTCTTTTTCTTTTTTATTTATTTCAGCTGAATCTTTGAAAAATCATAGTAAATCACAGAAAAATCATAAAATGGAAAATCTAATTTTGTTGGACTCTACATTAGTAGATCTACACAGTGAATATATAATATGGTATGATTTAATACAAATTTTTGCTTTACATTTTAATCTATTTTTTCTATAATTAATTAGAATAATTCATAACTATAGTTTCTATGGCCCAACTACGGTGAAATTTTTATGGTGGCATAATTATTGTATGCTTCAACTGTAGTAAAAATTTTATACTCAATGAATCATGTATAACATAGTTATAGATTTATTTAGATTTAACAAGCATAAACCCTAAATAAATCTATAACTAAGTTATACATGATCCAATGAGTATGAAATTTTTTACTACAGTTCAAGCATACAATAATTAAGCCACCATAAAAATTTCACCATAATTGGACCATAGAAACTGCAGTTATGAATTATTCCAATTAATTACAGAAAAAAAAATAGATCAAAATCTACAGCAAAAACTTTGTACTAAAGCATATCATATTATATATTCACTATGTAGATCTACTCATGCGGAGTCCAACAAAATTGGATTTTTTATTTTATAATTTTTTTATGATTTACTATGATTTTTCAAAGATTCAGCCGAAATAAATAAAAAAAAGACAAAACTACAGTTACTGTAGCAAACAGCCGTCCAAAACCGCTTGGGAGGGTAATTTGACCGGTTTTGAAAAATTTAGGGGGTAGAATAGACGGTTTCTTAGTTAGAGGGAGGGGGTCAAGTAGTCCACCCGCCATAGTTGGATGGGGTGAAGCAGATTTTTTTTCCAATAGCAGGAGTTCACCTGCTTGTTGTTGGGTGACATGCATGCATGTAACACATGTTTGTGTTGCGTTGGTGCCCACAATAGATACATGTACTGAAAGCTTATATACTACTACATTATACATGACTCTTACAAACGATGGCCCGATGTGCCAGACTATGGGGCTGTGTGGTTTCTGTTCTGGGAATCTTGCCTGCACCAGGCTTCACTCTCGGGCGTTCGATTTTGAGCTTCTGGGGCTGGATGCACCTGGGGCTGGATGCACCTGCCTGTTCGAGAGCCTCCAGGCGTCTATTTGGTATAGCTCCTATAGCAGCTTTCAGGCTAAATCTAGTAGGAGATTTGTTAGACAATTTTTTTTACCAGAAGTGCTTCTATGCAAATTGTAAAATGATTATCTAAAATGAACTAGGGCCACGAGCTGAAAAAAGTACCTTCTCCTGATTGACTCTGATAGGGACGAGGTTCCGATCTTTGGTCAGGTTCTGATAGCTCTCGTTTTGGTGTAACGCGACACACCGATCCGACTTCAGATCAAAAGACTCGAACCCAACAATCTTAGCACGATGACTTCTCTAGTTAACAACTATCACTAATCCAGTTGACATCACCAAAAAGGCTAATCCTTGCATGCAAAATGAAGAACACAAGCAAAAACTTGCAACAAGCAACTCAATTGAAATAACAATTGCAGATGTATAATTAAGTATTCAAAGTTGGAGTTTCATGCCTCTGCATATAGTTCAAGAGGATGCTAATGTGACTCACTCGTCATTTTTTTCTCCTCTTGATACTGCAATATCTTGCAACTTCTTGATGTTCTACATGAAACCTACTTATTGTTTGATTGTGTTCACTCTATAGGGGTGGAGCCCCGGGAGGGCGCAAGCGGACGTTCAAATTCTAAAATCAAAGGGAATCGAGCCCTTTTATTATGGATCGATTGGGCCTACTGCCAGGCTGCCACTGGAGAAGCCCAAATCAAAGGGAATCGGGCCCTTTTCCTGCCGCTCTCATCCTGCTCTTTTTTGTTGGCTTGGCTCCACTCTGGTTCGTACCCATATTATCTCTCCACTAGTGAAGGGCGCGCGCCCTTGCGCGCGAGGACAAAGGATTATGGTAAGAATTATTTATGTATGGCACATATGTCATATACTTGGTGGTAACATGGATTATCTTTCAATATGTGAATAAGAAGACACATAGGTTCATACCAGCTGCAGATAGCCACGGTTAAGTAACGGTAGTTCTTAGGACATGGCATGGATATTATACAAACAACAGGCTTGGGGATATGCTTGGCTCAGTTTTTGTACAGGACGATCTTTTGGCAGTATGGTGTGGCACATTGAGGAGGTAAATAAGTTGAACATACGAAGCTAACTATTTTCATGTTTTGGCAGCCGGAGCTGATCCCGCGGATGTCACAAAAGAGTGAACCTGCTCTTTGGTTGTCTGCGATGACCTGATTCGACAGATAAAACATTGAGTTAATAATAGTTTCATTCCTAAATGACAAAGTTTTATGGAAAATGGATTTCTTTCAACATTTATTTCCTTAATGATCTAACTGTGCATGTAGTAAGAGCCTACATTAGCGAACACCTGGCTGTATCTGTTTTACAAATTTTCAAGGAAGGCCAGGAGGCAAGAGCAAACATTGGGAAGGCGATGCTATACACAGATTATTTGTGATATGTTTGCCTATTTTGGGGTCTCAGGAAATGGAGCCTTCTGACCAGTTTCCTTTGGCTGATGGTTGTGGCCAGTAGATTTAGCCCTGCAATTGACATGGATATGTTAATGATAGACTATATACATGAGCTGTAATGCATGCCTGGCCTTGTAAGTGTACCTTTTTGCTTTGTGATGTAACAAATTTTCAGGTGGAATGTTCTGGTCATCTTGTGTAGCTGCCGTTTCGTGTACACCTCTATCTTTCATCTTGTAAGCATGGATTTTGTAATAGGAAACTGTTACTGTTAGAGTGATATAATACAAATGTGACATAATGCAAAGGTATATCATGTAATTGTGTCATATACATGGGAAGCGAACTCATGTGGACTAATGCTATAACGCTGTGTAGGTATTATTACCTAGATGAAAATGTCTGAGCTTCTCTGATGTTTGAATTCAAGTACTAGTGAAAAACAAGGCCACCACTAACATAAGGTTTATCTGCAATGCAGTGCTTTATAATAGGAATAGTTTTTCCTTTAGAGGGAAGACATTCAGAGATCTAGAGAAGAGATTCAGAGATACCTAAGATACTAGATGCCTCCATCAGCTTCGTCACTGCTTCTTGTTTCTCTGCAAAACAGAGTGTATCACCGTGTTACCAAATTACTAGAAGCGAGACGCAAGGATAGCTTATATAAACCTAAGGTGTTATCTGCTCAGAAGAGGCAATTTTAAAATAGCAGGTCAACCAGATAAAGCAATACTCTGTACAATAAACAGACAATATGCAGTTAAACAATGTCATGAAAAGAGAGGTTCAAATCTAACTGTGAGTAAGCACAAGAAAAACAATATTTCAGTGAATATAGAAAGCATCATAGATTTTCTTCTTTTAATCTTGAGTTTGCAATGAATAAATTTCATGGTAATGTGGTAGACAAATCTACAACTACCGATGAAATTCAAGATTTGTACTATGAACTTATAATATGCATGCAGTATAACTTTGAAATAAGCACAAGATAGAAAAATACATTTATTTGTATGTATAAAAATAATGAGCAGTGGATTTTAGATGCAAGAATGAAACCAAATATGGGGAAAAGGAAAAGGGTATGTAATAACAGACAACAATACAATTGACTGAAAGTAAAGTTACTTCTAGAAGAGCATAGCTGCCTATAAAAGCAATGTGCACAGCAGCAATTGACATTGTGCATTTGTGTAACAACACAATATCGACATTTTCACTTTGAACAAGGAGAGCAATAATTAGCATACCTTTAGCCTCATTATACACCTGGAAGCAGAATCGTACATAACATAAATAGTAAATCAGCAATAGGATAATAGCCATGTCCTGTTCTAGGTGATCAGACATGCTGATTTCAATAGAGAGAGGTATGTGAAAATAGTTTGGAAATCAGCGTGTTCACCTTGTAAGCTACTCTCTCAATTCCAAACTCTAAGACCTTTTGGCTTTTTAGATACATAGATAGTAGATACATGACAAAAGTAATGTATGTACATAAGAGAAAATGCCTGTATATTTGTAACTCGAATACATTAACATGACACTCGCCACATCACACACAGCCCAGGTTGCAATGCAGTGTTTTATAATAGGAACAACTTTTCCTTTAATGATAAAGAATTTACCTTAACAAACAGTGACAAGAACTCGATGAATAAGCTATGAATTTTGGCAGACCACTCTTCCAATTTGGGATAGCCTTTCATAACTTTTGCATCTACAATGCATTTTTCGGAGCCTGCTCAGCCGGCTAAGTGGTGGATAAGAATGTCAAGAAGAGAAGGTTGGGTACTGTAGCCAGTATGACAACAGAGAAGGTGGCGTCTACAAGTGGCTAGGTTTGGACTTTGGGCGGTTGGCCTACGATTCTCTATTAGGCCCATGGCCTTGTAAGCGCTAGCGTATAAGTACAGAGAGGTAGCTCGGTTGGAGGCATCGAACACCTGAACTTGTATTCTGTTCTTGCATTCAGTACTCATTCTGTTATTTAGCAAGTTACATTCAGTTAGCCTTACCGTTACAAATTCTTGCACAGTTCTCCAATCCTTACGATTCTTGCAAATCCCTTTTTGCAATCCACTTAGCTCACCGTTAGGTTTGATCCGTAGCATGACAATTGGTATCAGAGACCCGCGTTCCTTGGCTTGATCTTCGTTCGTCTGCCTTGATCGCAATGGTAATCCCCGATGACTGGTGATCACGGTTCATCGCCTCGGTGTCGATCTCGTAAACCCATAGGTCCGTGCTGAGGTTCACCGGGTCGGCGAGGAACGGAGTTGTTGCGCTGCAGGATTCTTCTCCACTCTGGCGTCAAAGAAGAAGCCGACCAAATTCCAGCACTCAATTCGTTTTCCCACGCTCCACCAGGCTGGTTGGACCTCAATTCGGCACCGGTTCCATCACCGCACTCTGTTGCGAGCGGTGATGACAGGCCCGTTGGGCACGACTTGCGCATCAATCACCGAGATGACTGCACTAGGTTCCACGGACCCTAGTTGCAGCACCCGGTCACGGGTATGTTTCCCAGGCCACCTCCTACTCTGTTTATGCCTCGTGACTTTGTTCATGTTTCCTAGAATCATTCTCCCCTGTGTTCCTAAAATGGAATTCCCAAAGTTAGATGGTACTAACCCAGGCTTTGGCATGAAAATTGTGAGATGTTCTTCGAGGTGTACATGGTGGATCCCTCACTCAAGACCTGTTTTGCTGCCCTCAACTTTCAAGGTTCTGCTGCTACTTGGTTGCAGACGATTTAGAGGCATGGCTGGATCACGGATTGGGGAACTCTATGTGACTTGGTCATGGGAAATATTGATGAGGATTAGTACCAGCTTTTGCTGAATCAGATTGAAGTTCGACAACAGACAAATTCAGTCTCTGAGTATCAGTTGGAGTTGGAGAAATTAGCTCATGGACTATTAATTAATGTACAATAATAGCTATGATGACACTTATTTTGTCACCAGATTTGTAGCTGGCCTAAAGGATGAGATCAAGAAGGTGATTGTCTTGCATAGACCAAAGTATGCGGACACAGCTAGTGCCTTCACTCTGTTGCAAGAAGAAGAGTTACATAGGTCAAGGTCTAAGGGTTTCAGTAAAGATTATGCAAGAACCAGTTTTAGAAGTTTACCTGACAAACCTAGGAGCAGTGATGGTGAAACATCTAGACAGGTGGTGCAGAAATCTAAAACTGATGATAAATTGGCAACTCTGAAGGAGTTTAGAAGAATAAATGGGTTGTGTTTCAAGTATGGTGAAAAGTGGAGCCACAACCACAAATGTCTAGCTCAGGTCTCACTACATGTCATTGAGGAATTATTGGATGCTTTGGAAGATACTGAGTCTGAAGCTGAAGCTGATGACAGTTCTGAAACTGAATAAACAGTCATGGTTGTGGGACATTTAGTGGCTGACACAACAGTAAAAAGGAAGACTATGAGATTGTGTTTACAGATTGGCAACATACAAGCTCTCATATTGGTTGACTCAGGGAGTGTTGGATCATTCGTCAGTCAGTGGTTAGCTAGTCAATTGACTCACCTTGCTACTTCTTGTGAGCCATCTTATTTTGTGGCTGCTGATGGGAGTCCCATGATCTGCAATATATCAGAGAATTGATAGACTACAGTGTTGTCAGGGCCAAAATTTGTATCAAGTGTGGGAATTCTGCCTCTCAAATGTTTTGACATGATATTAGGTGAGGACTGGTTGGAAGCCTGCAGCCCTATGTGGATCCATTGGGTGAAGAAGCAAATGAGATTTACTCACAAGGGCAAGAGAATTATGCTAAAAGGTATTCAAAAGATGGAAAAACTGCGTGTTCGCGTCCCCTTCCTCCAAAAAACAGTGTCTCGCGCGTTGCCTGGCAATGGTCCGAGCTAAGGCCGAGAGGCCGAGAATGTTTGCCTTGAGATCACGTCGTAACTCAAGCTCTTCGACGGAGAGTGCACGTGACTCTTGCGCCACATCTAGCTCACAGATGATTGTGCGGAGCCTAACCCTACCGATGTTTGTCGCGCTCCAGCTCTTGAGTGCCATGGCGACGGAGCATAGCTTACAGTCTACGCGTCGGCAAGCAACCACATCGTGCAGGGGGCAAGACCATTGTAACACCCCTGGTGTTACGAGCATGCTTAGCACCTAGATTAATACCTAAGGGGAAGCAAATAAAAATCCAAGTTAAGTTAGTTAGTGTTAAAACTGTTAGTGGAAAGTCTGTTAAGAAAAATATAATCCATAGCGTTAATTGTATGGCATGAAAAACGATTTGTATAAACGAAAATGAAATGCCACTTGTATGTAGTACTTAATAGAAATCGAAGCGCAAGTCGAGTAGATGGAAACATCATTTTTGTTTAGGTAAATAAATGTTGACAATAGGATTATTGTGAGCTCCAGAATTGCTTTTGGAAGTAAAGTCGGCTTTTAGAACTAAAATGAGCGCGTCCGAAAATCTAATGGCAATGCCATTTTGGCAAGTAGATTATGAGGAATTTAGCTAGCAGCAGTTTGGTGCTTGGGCACGGTAATTTGCGTCAAGGTATAGGTTGTGCGTTGGTATAGGTGTTAATTGGCCGGTAGTTGCCCTGGCCATGATTTAAATGTATAAAAATATCTAGCTTTGGTCCTGGCCACACTGGTTCTTGTCTCCGGGTGTCAGTTGGCCGTGCCAACTTGGTTTGCCGCTGTCTCTCTCTCTAGTTCACCTCGGCCCTAGTTTGCTGCTCCTCGTAGTAATCTAGTACCTCCCCTTTGGCATAGTCGCGATGGTTTAGCTCCGATCGAGCTGCGTCGGGTTTTGGGGACGCTTTAATTTTCGTGCTAAGCCGGTTTGGACCGTGGCTCGGGCGTGCGCGGTCACCGGGTGCTCTGGCGTCGCTGGTCGCCGCTACCGCGGTGTCGCGCTGCTGTGCGCATACCGCATCTGGCTGGCCCCGCTGTCTCGTCGTGATTGATGCCCCACTCGCTGCCGCGCTGCGGCTGCTGCCCGGCGCTGTCCTCCCGCCGTCGAGTCCGCGCCGCTGTGCGCTACTGTCGCTGGCGCAGGCCGCACCACGCCGCGCTGCTGCGCGTGTGCGTGCACGCGACCCCGCCGGCCCGCTGAGCCTTGTGTCGCGGTCCCGTGCCGTCGCACTACGCGATGTTGTTGGCCCCCCTCTCAACTCGCTGCCCCACGGCGCACGGGCCTGCAGCGCGCTGTAGCATCCTCGCCCGCTGTGCCTCCATCGCGCCGCGCCTCCTCTGCTGCGTCCCCTGTGCCCGTTGACATTGCCGCTCGGAATTGGCCGATTCCTGCACGTTATGCCTATCATCCTGGCCTTGTCCTTGTTGCGGGCGTGGCCGCACCGCTGCCATCAACCGTAGTCACCGTCTTAATCCGCTCGCGCTCGCCATGTGTCTCCCCATGGCTGCCCATGCGCCAAGTCGCCACCGCCCCTCTTTTCCCCTTTCTAATCATCAGCTCGATCCTCGCAGCACTACTCGTGTCAGTGCCTCGCATAGGAAGCCAGCTACCCGTTCCCTTCTGCTCTAGCCGGCCAAGCTCCGCTGAGTGGAATTGTTTTGGGAATTCCTCACCGCCGGTCGCGTGCGCCGCCAGCTCGCGGGGTCGCATGTGGCCAGCACCGCTCGGGCCACCCCCGAATCAACCATTGCCTCAGATAGGCTCGGGGTAATCTCCTGTTGCTCCCGCACCTCTCTGTTGTCCTCGTAGCCGCGCTAGCTCATCGAAGCAGCCCCGCCACCGGCGTGAACCTTGCCGCTCCCGTCGCTGCCGTGGTCGGGTAGGCTGCAATACCTCTCCTAGTCGCTAACAGCCACTCACGCTCGCGCATTTGGCCTTAGATGGGGGTCGGCCCCGGAGTTGGGCCAGCGTGGGTCCCTGGTGCTCGGGGTGGCCGCCGAGCGCCGGCCGGAGCCGCGCCGTCGCGCACCGGCATGCCTTGGACGCGCATGCTTGAATTGGACTTAATCTAGGGTGTTAGTTGCGAACGTCAGTGAGAGAGGGGAATAGTGGGTCGGAGGGCAGATGAATTCGCGCTAAGGACAGGGGCTCTTTTGCAGATGTGCGCGCGCGCGTGCGGGGCGGGCCAGCTGGGTTGTTGCTAGGCTGGCTGCGTCACGCGCGGCCGCGCCCCGGGCTGGGCCGCTGGGCTGTCTGGGTGGCCGCCGGCCTTCTCGGGTTTTAAAGCAATTCTTAATTTATTTCTAAGATAAACTTGAAAAATCAAAATCTAAATGTGTAGGAGTCCAAAAATTGTGAAACGAAGTTTGTTCAGTTCCTAAAATCATGGGCTACCAGTTGGTATAACTTGTTTACATATTTCTTTAATATTTTCAAGAGCCCCTTAATTAAATTGAGATGTTTAATATTTTGAAATACAAACTTGTAGTAATTGTTGTGGCAATGCAATGATAGTGCTAGCATCAAAAAATTTTCAGTAGCTTTATAATATTATTACCCACTCACTGTAGTTTCGATAACTCCATAATAATAGGTTTGTTAGGGTAGCCGGTAAACCCTAATTGGAATACATGTGTTTAAGCGGTAAAATGCTTAAAGCAACAACCGGGGTTTCATAACTAAAAGGTTGTCGGAAATAGCGTGTTGCGGGTAGGAAGGATACGTGGTTTAGCACGTGAGTCTCTACGCTAGTTCGTTAGCTTGAGAGGCGAAGTCACATTCTAAGTTGTGATTATCGGGTTTATTTACGTCTCTGCATTGCATTCACGAATCTCATTATAGGGACGACGATGGATCGTGGAGGCGACTGGAGTAACAACAAAGATGGTGTCTTGATGATCGTGTCATCGTGATGGAATGCTAACTTTGGTTTTAGCATACCCAGGCAAGCCCCGGTGCATAACCCCTACTATTCTGCACTTTTAATTATGCTTGTGCATTAAGTTTTAAGGAGTTGAATGAAACCCACTTGCATATATATATATATATATATATATATATATATATATATATATATATATATATATATATATATATATATATATATATATATCTTATCCTATGAGTCTTACTAGTATGATAGGATCGTGTAGTTGCTATGCTATAGTGTGCCGGTAGAAGCCGAGTGATTGTCTGTCACTCGTGAGAGATAGGAATTATAATATTATTACTATTATCATGTTACTATCACATGGAATATAAATGTATATGGATAATTGGAGACCGGGCGGAACGGGTTGGATGGACTTGGACCTGGTTGGGCAACAGAGCGGGGCTCTGGTTGCATTTGTTCAGCTTGTGTCAATTAAGGACCGTTCATTGCATGGACCCTGGTCAAGTCACAGATTTATTGTCCCAAGCATATACTTGCTTATGGGAGCGGGAAGACTTTGTTTCTCTCTTGTCATGGGTTCCGGCTCTTTTCGGACCGACTTTTTTGGGTGGTTATATATATTGGGTTGAGGAGGTCTAAGCACCATACTGAGGCCGGGCCTGCAGTGTTGGGGGCTTAGAGTCCGAGCTTGGACGGGGACCTGGACCCCTTGACAGGAGTGGAACAGGTTGGTCTTGCTTGTGCCCAGGGTACGAGCAAGGCGTGTGTTTTCGAGGCACCCAACTGGGCACATTGATTCGCGAATCGCCGTTTCTACGTGATGGTACGGCTTGACTACGCTCTGGCATCGTAGTAAGAACTGGCAGTTGAAAAATAAAGAAATGATTCCTCTTGCTCAACCCTGCTTGATTATAGACTAGGTGCTTACATAGAAGGTTGGATAAGAAATAAAATACGGCTATTAAAAGTAACAAAATTAAGGACACACTCTTAGTGCTGCTTCTTACGAACGCAATAAACCCACAAGCTAGAAAGCCTTGCATAATCCTTGGAGTCCTTTTCTTTTCTCCTGACGGGTAAGTCTTGCGGAGTACCATTGAGTACTCAGGGTTTGTCCTACCCTGTTGCAGGTGACAGGTACTGATAAGTTGACACTTGTGTGTGGAAACCTCCTGGTGGGCTCAGCGAGGATTTCCTTACGATGCGGAGTAGAGTTGATTTATTCAAACTCTCACCAAAAGTTTTACAAGAAAAATACTATTAATCTGTTCTCATTTCATGCATTCAAACGTTCTTCATGTTAATGTTTAAAATGATTTCTTTTTCGCTGAACTCTGATAATGTTTATATTACGTTGTTATAACTACATAATGAATTACTCTGATGTTGTGCTAAAAGTGATGTAAGAAATGGTAAGGATGTTGTAAGCTTTACTCTCTCATTTGTGATCCTGATGTAAAAATGTGGATCTTCGAGTTCTCCCTTACGGTGTGCTCGACGGAATCGCGTAGTTTAGTGATCTCCCCAGGGTACTTAGTGTCTAATGGAAGACGAGTACTCTTAGGAGAGCATTAGATTAGACGATTCTGCCACAACCATTCAAGCCGGACGACATCGAAGAAACCATCGAACTTCACCCAGATGAGTTCGAAACGGAACCGTGGTCTTGCCCATGGCTCAGAATTGAGCAGGAGGGGCACATGATCAGAGCAGTCGGATGAGAGTGCACGGAAGGCGTGCACCGGGTACTGTTCAAGCCACTCGACAGAAGCGAGAACAACTGAATTATGATAGTGTTTGGTTGGTTCAACAGTAACATAAACGTAAATGAAATTAGTTCAATTGCATTTCCGCTGGTAAGGTCCGCAGCTTTAAATCGTTTGCGTTTGTGCTATTGTCGGTAGAACCAAACAGCTCGTATATTGTAAAAACTTATATATCGTCTATTATAATCACACATCATACTCAACAACAATGGTACGTTTGAATGCTCTCAACCGAATAAGTTAGGCAGCGTGCACTTCCTGATCTCTTAGCGTACGATTTTGCAAATTGCAGGTCTCTCCGTTCTTTTTTTTTCTTTCTTTTTGAAACGCGCAACTCGATCGTATCGATTAATTCTTGCTATAATAAGAGTAGGCATCCACACGCGAGTCTATGGCAAATGAAATCTCTTGTACGTACGTGGAGCCGACGGGCAAGTCATGACACACAGGATGAAATGCGACCTCCAAATGTCCACGAGGCCACGTTCCACCGGTGGAAAACTTACGCTTATTCGGTGTGCCGACCAGCGAGTACGACACGCGGAAAGCAAAATCTGCACGTTATATTTCCATTTTTCCATTATATATATCCTCTGTGCGCACAACGCTGGCCAGCCTATAAATACTTGTTAAGGTCGAGCGTCTTGAAGGCGCACACACACACGGACAGGGTTGACAAGTGAGAAACCATCCGCAGCTAGAGCCAGCAGCGATGGTATCCAGCAAGTCCATGGCTTTCCCTACAGCCCTGCTCCTCGCCGCCCTGGCACTCGTGCTCGCGGCTTCTGCGCCGCAGGCCCAAGCAAGGCCATGGTGGTCACCAGCACCAGTTCCGCCGACGCCTGCACCGATGATCTCAGCAGCAGCTCCTCCAACAACGCGTGCTCCAGCGTCGTCTGCACCGGCGCCGGCGCCATCCCAAGCTGTGTGCCCCGCCGGTTTCAGCAACTTGCTCGAGTACACAGAGGCCGTGGTGCCGTATGCTGAACGCGGCATCATTCTGAGCCTGAGTCGGGTCAGTCCTAGCAGTGGTCTCCCTGGCGTCCTCATCTCGCAGTGCATCTGCTATCCTACCACCCTCCTCGGCTTAATCTTTGGCCCCATCAAATGCGTGAGTGTCTCACGACCATATGCATGACTATGAGCATGCATGCACCATAAACAATGCTAGCTCCTTGCTTGCTCAGCACAAACGACGTGCACCTGTGTTTCTCCAAGCTATTTACACGTACTAGCATGCATGTATGAATAATCTGTCATAATGTATACATGCATGTATGCGTGCATGATGTGCCGTGTGCATGCAGAGAGAGCACTGGTTAGCAGGAGTCGATTTGCTTGGGGGTTACACATGTTTGTGTTGTTGCGTCTTGTGTTGCTGTCTAAAATACATGTACTGATCAAGAAAACAAAGCATACTACACTACACGACTCTTACACAAAACGATGGCCCGATGCGCGACTTTGTTCCGCTCCCTAGTAATCTTGTTGTCTTCTTGATCTTCATATGCCTTATAATGTACTCCCTCTATCTTAGAATATTTGTGGTTTTTGTTTTCCGAGAAATAACTTTAACGAAATATATATTAAAAATATTAATATTTATGGTAAATAATCGGTATCGTTAAAAAGATCTGAAAGGATCAAGATGCTCAAGAGGGGGTGAATTGGGCTTTTCTAAAATTTTTTGCAAGAATTAAATCCTACTAAGTCATAATTCACCCCTAGTGCCTACAAGTGTTCCTTGTGATTCTATCGATAAAAGTTTTGCACCCTAAGTTCCAATCCTGGTCTAGCATGGCAATTCTAGGAAAGTAAATCAAGCAACAAAAGTAATACGAGAAAGTAATTGCTTGAAAGTAAAGGGTTAGGAACACAGCGATGTTTTCCCGAGGTATTGGAGAGTCGCCACTCCCCACTAGTCCTCGTTGGAGCACCCGCGCAAGGGTGTAGCTCCCCCTTGATCCACGCAAGGATCAAGTGCTCTCTACAGGCTGATTCTTTGACACTCCGTCGCGGTGAATCGCCCACAATCGCTCATAAGATGAGTTGGGTTCCACAAGCTCCGCCGGATGATCACCAAACTCTCAATCACCACCAAGCCATCTAGGTGATGGCGATCACCAAGAGTAACAAGCAAAAACTATCACTTGATCACAACAAGCCTAATGAGAAGGTGGATGCACACTTGCTACTCTCTAGTCACTAATGAGGGATTTTAAACTTGGATTTTCAAATCACAACCCTCACCAGAGCTCTTGCACTTCCTTGCAATAGAAAGGTGTTTCTCAGCTGAACAAATGAGCAAGAGACCTCAAATAGAGGTGAAGGGGATGTATTTATACTCCCCACAGTCAAATCCAACCGTTATGTGCTAACTCAGCATTTTACGTACTGACCGGACGCGCCAGTCGACGTGACCGGACGCGTCCGGTCGGTGGCAACGGTCGAATTTGAAACCAACGGTGCTGAGTGACCGGACGCACAGCGAGTCCGATCAGGAGTGACCGGACACATCCGGTCGTGCAAGAACCTTACTGTACTTTAACCGGACGCACGGTTGAGTCCGATCGGTGATGACTGGACGTGTTCGGTCAGCGAAGTACCTCTCTGGAACTAGACCGGACGCACTGTAGACGCGTCCGATCGAATTCCCAGTCACGTCCAATCAGATCACTTACCCTCTCTGACTCTGGTTAACCCAATCACCGCGTCCGGTCCAGGGGAGGACCACGTCCGGTCGACCGAGTTGAAACTGCGGTGACTGTCAGTACTGATCGGACGCGTCCGGTCAAGGCAGAGACCGCGTTTGGTTAAGGGTAAAAGGCTCAAACGACTTCGAATCGCGACGCAACTTGAACCGAGTTTCTTCTAACTGAACTTTGGGCTTCACCTGAGCTACCTAATGCTAAGTTTGACAAGTGTGCACCACACATAAACAAAAGACTCACCTAGGTCAAGCTACTCGCTCATGCCCCCCTTTATAGTACGGCCAAAGGAGAAAGGCGAAGATCCTAACGACTATTCCGAACGTAACTCAACTCCTCGATGTCCGGAACTAACCGTCCATAATCTTGGAGTTAATCCTTTGAAAATCAAAACGATTTCCATCAAGGGGCATGAATACCATAGTGCCCATAACAGTCACCATTGCCATGACCTAACTTACCAAAGTTTCTGCAAAACACACGTTAGTCATGGTAATATTGTGTTGTCATGAATTGCCAAAACCAACTCTCAGGGCCTAGATGCTTTTAATCTCCCCCTTTTTGGTGATTGATGATAACACCTTGATTAAGTAGATTTAAGAGTTGAGGTTTTCAAACATGCTTGGTTCACATAAGCAAAAGGCAATAAGCACAAGGGGTTAAGAATTGCTTATGTGCTCTAAGCCAACAGGGTGTACTCATAAGATGAAACATGAAGAGTTAGTACACAAAAACATAGCTCATATGAAATCAGAGTAAGGCACGGAAGTAAAACCTTATGAGCTAGAACCAATCAAGTGACATGATATAAAAGAGACAAGATAAGCAATATATAACTCAAGTATCTCATAAGCACACCTGACACAAAATGCAAGTGCGGAAATATAAACATGATGCATGAATGTAGCACACAAAGAAAACAAAACCCTCTCTCACTCACAACTCCCCCTGAATCTACTCTCTCTCCCCCTTTGGCATCAAGAGCCAAAAAGCTAAGGGTCCGAAGGAGGAACAGAAGCAGTCGTGTCGGGTGCAGAGGAGCGTGAAGTGATCAAGAACTAAGAAGTGTCCTCCTCTGACTCTGAGCGGTCATGCTAACCCTCTGTAGATACACATGGAAGTGAAGCAGTATGGGTCTGTAACTCAGGAGCAGGAGCTGATGAAGTAGTAGCAACGAGAGCTGCAGTCTCTATCACCTGAGCCTGAAGAGTACCAACCATGGGAGGATCAGTCGAAGCAACTGATGAGGGAACTGTCTCTGTAGTCCCGGTCCCTGTCACTGGAGGAGCCACTATCTCTGAAGCTGACATCTCTGAAGTAGTCAGAACTATGGTATGTGAGGGTGTCGGCTGACCAGTCAACTCGCTATAGGATGCACTCAAGTCAATGGAGAAAGGAGTGCCAGTCAGTAGGTGAGGCCTGAGCTGAACCGGTGGAGTGAATCCCGTCTGAATAGGAGTGTAACCTAGGGACTGAAAAGTTTGAGGCACCTGCTGCTGAGGTGAGGTAAACTGAATACTCGGCTATCCCTGACTCTGAAGTCCACTGGGCTGTAATGCTGGAGTAAGGACTGATGGAGGTGGAGGGACCCAACAGTAACAAGGTGTCGTAGGAGCTCAAGGTACTGCTGTTGGGTAGCTGTCTGCTGCCTCTGTATCTCTAGCTGATGCCTCTGAAACTCGTCCTGACGAGCCTGAATCTGTGCGAATGTAGCTACGTTATCCTGAGCCTGTCACTATAGCTGAATATCCTACCTCTCCTGAGCCTGGGTCAGCCTCTCAAGAATAGCCACTATGGCTGAGTCTAAGCATGAGGCTGAACCTGAACCACCGGCCTCATGGTTGTGAGACCAAGAGCGATACCGAGGAAGAGACTGATAGTCATCATCAGTGTTGTCAGTGGCGTCATCCTCGTCTGGATTAGCTAGCTGAGCATCTAGGTCGGCAAGCTCTGCCTCTGCAAGTCCCTCAACAGTCTCGTCCTGCTCAGCTACAGTCTCAGGTACCTTCGCTCTCTGACGCTGACCCTGTCTAGGTGCCTGCTCTCGGGTGATAGAAGCCCACAACTGTCGTATATCATACTCAGGAAAGGCAATCATGGTGTCAGAGATCTCTGCTCAAATCTCAGCAGGTAGGTCACAAGCACTCTGAATTAGAAAACAGATCCAATGGACATAGGGTAGCTGATGGTGACCCTTGAAGCCCTCTGCCAAAGTATCCTCTATCTCACAGAGCATCAGATCCCAAATGTCAAACGGAGTCTGAGAGATGAGGTGATGGACTACCCAAAGTTGCATACGTGTCAAACCCTCTCGGTAGCCCAACCTCAGAAGCAGTGTCCTCCTCACAATAGCATCAAGCACTCGAGCAATGGGAGTCAAGCTAGCTGGTGTACGTCTAGACCCCTCACCAAATGGCTCATGAAAGCATGATCTGATCAAGTCTGTAGGTGGTACAGTGCCTTCGTGTGGAAGCCTCGGTGGTGAAGTCTGACCAAAGCACAACTGGTGGATCTTCGTCTCTAAAGCTGGGAGCCTAAGAATCTCCCGTACCCTGGTGTTGTATAGTCTACGGTCATGACCTCTGAATGCAAAGTGAATGAACTCGTGAGCGGGGTCTATCCAAAGTGAAGAGTAGAACTCTCTGACCCAAGTACCGCAGTATGCTTCAGTCCATCCCAGAAAGTCTAACAATCCTAGTAGGAAAGAAATATGGGGACGAAGCTGCTCACCAACAACTGCAACTAGTGCCTCAAGTCGACAAACTCACTATGGTCTGAAGGCAATCCCACTGTCAACATAGGCTCTGTAAAAATCCTCGTGCAGAGGTGTGTAGAAACCCTCTGAAGCTCTGGTGTCCCGCTGAGGTGGAAACCACCGTCCAACCTTGACGAACTAGAGAGCCTGAACCTGACGTGCTGTAGCTTCCCTCAGGTCAAAGTGCTCAACTGGGGGCTGACCATGAGCTCTGAGAGGTGGACAACCTCCACGTCGCTGACCCTCTGGCCTAGGTGTCACCTGAGCACGCGTGCGTCCTGAGCGACGACGCGGTGGAGTCTACACTGTCTGCTCCTATGTCTCCTCTGTCTCCTCTGCAAGCTGCTCCTCTGTCTGCTCTGTGGGCTGGTCCTCTATCTCCTCGGTGGCCTTTGTACCGAGTTGTCGTCCTTCAAGATGAAAGTGATGCTCGCCAATGTGAATAACACTACCTCTGCCTCCTCTCTCTGCTAGATCAACAGCGTCAGCCACTGCCTGTGCTATCTCTGCCTCTGTGAGCGTCCTCTTTCTCTTCTTGGCTACGATCTTCTTGCGCTTGCCATGGGCAACCTCTGTTAAACGAGGAGGACTTTTGTCCCCGTCACTCGATGCACCACCAGCATTCTTACAGTGGACCATGCTGACAAGTCTCTGTGACTGAGAACAACTGACACTGAGAAGAGATGATGAGCTGCCAAACAAGAATTTCCTCGAATCAACTCACGACTGCAAGATGATGAACTGACTCTCGTGAGGCTTGACCTCAATCCGTATCCGCAGGCTTGGCCTCTGATTCAAAGTTCCACTGATAAAGCTGACCACGGACATGACTCACTGCAAAGATGGAATAGATAGAGCTACTTTTAAGCAATATATTTCAACTAATAGATGAGCGATGTCCTTATGAGAGCAAGCATGAGAGATAAGAAAAGAATAGAGCTCGATATGCTACCTCAGATGAGCGAGACTCCAGGGAAAAGGTAAGGGACCTTGATGCACGGGGGGTTCCACAGGAGTGACGGACGAGCACAGGAACGCCGAGACAAACAAAACAAGGTGGATCAGAACAATACGAGATTTCATCGGCAAACCATCCAAGTCAAAGTAGCGACGAAGAAACCTCACGGTGAAGCCGCGTGGAGATGGCCGGAGTTCAGGACAAAAGCAACGCAGAGGAGCCCTCTCAGCCGAGAATCAAGGGCAGCGCGGAGGAGGGCTGCCTGGCCTTCGCTGTGGACGGCCGGAGAGGAGCGATGATGGCACGCGATTGCTAGGGTTTGGAGCAGCGATGGCCTAATAGCGCTGAAGAGGAAAGGCTACGCGGCGCAGTGAAGAGAAGCGGTGGCGCGTGAGCTGTGGAGGAGGATCTACGCGGCGCGGTAGCACTGTGGAGGAGAACCGGTGGCGGCGCGCAGGTTAGGGCACAGAAAGCTGCAGCTGCCACGGTGGAGGATGACAGCGTGGAGGAGGAGCTATAGCGTGGCGGTTGCGGTGGTGGAGCGGCAGCACAGCAGTGTGGTGGTGGAGTGGCGGCAGCACGTGGGCTAGGGCACGGAGTCGATTAGCGGCGACGCGCGAGAGAAAGAAGAAAAGGAAAAAACTGATGAACGGTTAAAAAAGGGCTTAGATCGGCTTTTCACGGGGTGATCGGATGCGTTGATCGACTGACCGGATGCGCTACAGAGGCGTCCGGTCAGAGTCTGGTAAGCTCCTGGCGTGACCGGACGCGTCCGGTTAGAGGTGACCGGACGCGGACAGAGTCCGTTCAGAGGTCCACCCGGGAACCCATTATGCGTGACCGGACGCGCTGGTGAGGTCCGGGACCGGACGTAGTGGTCGCAACGTCGCGTCCGGTCCAGCGTCCGGTCAGAGGTCCACGAGAACTGCCTTCACGCAACTAGACGCGCTGGTGATGGCCGGAACCGGACACAGTGGTTGAGCAGTGTCGCGTCCGGTCCAGCGTCCGATTGTTGTTTTTCGCCTTTCTTCTTTCTGATCTTCGACGCGACTTCTCTCAATCAAGTTCCAACACAAAAAGACCCAAATAAACACCAATTGGAACCTGATATGAGTGACCTCTCTCAAACCCTTAAGTTTTTAAAAATATTTCACCTTAGGCTAGTATTATTTTTAAGAAAATATGCGATAAACACCCGAGGAGCAACGTATGGCCATGCAATAGAGTTTATAAACCCTTGGGAGCGTCAAATGCTCTCTCTATCCGTGGACGAACATAGAGGTTTCTCAAAGCCAAACCGAAAAGAAATGACAAAGCAATAACCATGTATATTCAATGCAAAGTAAGAAGGTAAAACTAGGTTGCTTGTCAAGTTTGATCCACGATTAGGCTTCTTCACTCCTCCAAAGGAGGGTTATCGTAACCGTGTTAGACAAGTCCTAGATGCATTACGGAAGTTTAAACATGACATATATTACAATGCAATGCAAGGAACAACACAAGCTCATTTTTTAAAGTTGCTAGAATCAAGCATATTTAGCTCACTTCTCAACCTACAAAAGGTAGCCTGATCCAAAGGTTTAGTGAAGATATCCGCTAATTGATTTTCACTTCTTACACCTTCTAGTGATATATCATTTTTAGCAACATGATCTCTTAGAAAGTGATGGCGGATATCAATGTGCTTGGTGCATGAGTGTTGTACCAGACTATTAGCAATTTTAATGGCACTTTCATTATCACATAAAAGTGACACCTTATCAAAAACAACACCATAGTCTAGAAGGGTTTACTTCATATATAAGATTTGTGCACAACAAGCCCCACGGCAATATATTCCGCCTTGGCGGTGGACAAAGCCACACTATTTTACTTTTTAGAAGACCAAGATACTAGTGATCTCCTAAGCAAATGGCACCCTCTAGATGTGCTTTTTCTATCAATTTTGCAACCGGCATAATCTGAGTCTGAATAGCCAACTAGTTGGAATCTAGCTCCTTTGGGATACCAAAGACCAATGCTTGGGGTGTGCTTAAGATATCTTAAGATTCTTCTCATGGCACTTAGGTGAGGTTCTTTAGGACACGCTTGAAAGCGAGCACACATGCATACACTAAACATGATGTCGGGCCTAGATGCGGTAAAGTACAACAAGCTACCAATCATAGAACGGTAGAGAGTTTAATCAACTGGTTTACCTTCCTCATCTAGGTTGAGATGTCCATTAGATAGCATTGGGGTCTTGATTGGCTTACAATCCTCCATCTTGAATCTCTTGCGAAGATCCTTGGTATACTTTTTCTTGAGAGATAAAAATCCCTTCTTTCATTTGCTTGACTTGAAAACCAATGAAGAATGTAAGTTCACCAATCATGGACATCTCGAACTCCTTCGACATCAATTCACTAAATTTCTTGCAACAATCTTCATTTGTTGATCCGAAGATAATATTATCAACATAGACTTGACAAATGAAGATCTCCCCATTAAGCTTCTTGGTGAATAGTGTAGTGTCGACCTTCCCAATAGTAAAGCCCTTCTCAATGAGGAAGTCCCAGAGGCGCTCATACCACGCTCTAGGGGCTTGTTTGAGCCCATATAGTGCCTTGGACAACCTATAAACATAATTAGGATATCTAGAGTCTTCAAACCTAGGAGGTTGATCAACATAGACTAGTTCATTTATGAAGCCATTTAAAAACGCACTTGTCACATCCATTTGATATAATTTCATTTCATGATGCGATGCATATGCAAGAAGGATACGGATGGCTTCAAGTCTTGCAACGGGTGCAAAGGTCTCTCCAAAATCAAGGCCTTCAACTTGAGAGACCCCCTTTGCAACTAGTCTTGCCTTGTTTCTCACAACTACACCTTGGTCATCTTGCTTGTTGCAGAACACCCACTTGGTTCCAATTACTCTTGCACCTTTTGGATGTTCCTCAAGTGTCCAAACTTGATTGCGGGTGAAGTTGTTCAATTCTTCGTGCATTGCATTCACCCAATCTAGATCTTGAAGAGCTTCTTCTACATTCTTAGATTCAAGACAAGAGACAAAAGAGTGATGTTCAACAAAAGAAGCAAGCTTTTAAGATCGAGTCATTACACCTTTTGTAGGACTCCCTATGATGAGATCTTGTGGATGTGCTTGAAGTAGAGGTGAGTGTCTTCTATCAACCACTAGAGGAGGGGGTTGGGGAGCATCAACATCTTGAGCTTGTGCCTCGGCTTGTTCATGAGAGACATGAGTGTCTTCATTTCTAACTCTCTCATTCTTATCATCATCTTGAGGCACATATGATGAAGATGGTGGATTGACCATTTGTGCATCATCTTTAGGCTTGATGTCTCCCACCGGCATGTTCTTCATTGTCTCCCTCAATGGTTCATCACCTACATTATCATAATTCTCAATTGCTCCTTGGGATCCATTAGATTCATCAAATTCCACATCATATGTTTCTTCAACCAAACTGGTGGCATGGTTAAATACTCTATATGCTTTGGACTTTGATGAGTAGCCAATAAGAAAACCAATATCACAACGTCTTTGAAACTTCACTAGGTGTTACCGCTTCTTGTAGATGTAGCATTTGCAACCAAACACCCGAAAGAATGAGACGTCTAACTTCTTCCCATTTAGCAACTCATAGGGGGTCTTGCCAAGAAACTTTTATAGGAAGAGGCGATTTGATGCATAGCATGTGGTGTTGATTGCCTCGGCCCACAATTTTTCTGGTGTGTTGTACTCATCTAGCATTGTTCTTGCAAGAGTAATCAATATCCGGTTCTTTCTCTCAACTACACCATTTTATTGAGGAGTGTAGGTTGATAAAACTTCATGCTTGATCCCAGTCTCATCACAATAAGCTTCAATATTTGTGTTGTCAAATTCTTTGCCATTGTCACTTCTTATCTTCTTTATCTTGACATCAAACTCATTTTGATCTCTCTTTGCAAACTTATTGAAACAATTGGCCACTTCGGATTTGTCATGAAGAAAGAATGTCCAAGTGTATCTTGAGTAGTCATCAATAAAGATTTCCACCCAAGCTCTTATAAGTTGTAGGACCAAACAAATCAATGTGTAGAAGCTCTAACACTCTTGATGTTGACATGTAAGCTTTTGTTGGATGAGTATTTGCAACTTGTTTACCGGCTTGACATGCACTACAAGGTTTGTCCTTTTCAAACTTGACATCTTTCAAGCCTCTCAATAACTCTTTCTTCAATAATTTGTTGAGAGTATTCATTCCAATATGAGCAAGCCTCCAATGCCAAAGCCACCCAAGTGAAGTTTTGGTGAACAAGCATGTCATCAAGTTTGTATCTTCGGAGGTGAAATCAATAAGATAGAGATTGTTGTATCTAAAGCCTTTGAAAATCATTGGCTTGTCATCTATCTTTGATACTACCACTTCATTTGAAGTGAATAAACATTGATAGCCAAGGTCACAAAGTTGCCCAACGGATAGTAGATTGAAACTCAAGGAAGTAACATAGAGCACATTTGAAAGAGAGTGATCATTTGATATTGCAATCTTGCCTATACCCTTGACTTTGCTCTTTGAATTGTCCCCAAATGGGATCTTCTCTTAACATTCCCCATTTTCTTCAAGTGAGGCGAACATACGAGGATCACCGGTCATATGTTGAGTGCAACCACTATCAATAACCCAATGAGATCCACCGGTCTTGTAGTTCACCTACACACAAGAGATCAAGCTTTTTGTTTATGGACCCCAAACTTGAGAGGGACCCTTGACTTTCTCAACTAGTGACTTAGCAACCCAAATTTTCTTAGGCCTATTCTTGTTTGGGGGACCCAAGAACATGACTTTCATCTTTTCACTTGAATCTTTTCTATGCATATAGTGAGCATTGAAGGCAAAGGGTCTAGCATGCTTGGGCAAGGGTTGTGGTGGTGGAGTTTCACACTCATGAGCAAAGTAGCCCTCTTGTCCACACTCAACACATCTCTTAGTCTTGGGCTTTGATTTGCTTTGTTGTTGTTGAGCTTTGGCCTTCTTCTCTTGATTTGCCAAGTAACCAATGACACTTCTATCCATCTTCATGACGGTGTTTATGAGTAGCTCACTTTGCAAGTATTGACCTCTTGTGAACTTGCTTAAGCCGGTCTTGAGATGCTCTTTCTCTTGCTTGAGTTTTTTATTCTCCTCAATGAGTGACTCATTTGATGTTTGCTTTTCAAGAGCCATCAATCCTTTTAGCTTCTTGTTCTCATCTCTAAGCATTTCATTTTCACTCTTGAGCTTGACATAATCATCATGATTGTCAGATTCAACCACTTTCTTGCCTTTGCTACTAGAGCCTTGCTCAATGCTCTCAATAATCAAGTCATCACATGATGTGGCTATATCAATCTTAACAACTTGGTTAGTAGTATCATGTGTCTCAAGAGAAAGCTCATTAGCAACTACAAGACTATCATAATTAATTTTCAATGTAGTATATTTGTCTTTTAGCAAGTTGTGCCTAGTGTTGAGCTCGTCATGCTTCTTCTCAAGTTTATCATGTTCATCTCTAAGCTCTTTGTTAAAAGTTTTGAGCTCCTTGAGAGTAGAAGTCATAATTTCATTTTGATCTTTAAGCTCATCACTAGTCTTTTGAGCAATCTTAAGCTTTGATGAGAGTGATTCATTTTCATTTTGAAGCTCATCATTTTCATTTCTAGTCTTTCTTATGATTTTAGAGTATTTGTTGAGCAATTTTACAAGTTCATCATAATAAGGTGCATCAAATTCGTCATCACTATCACTATCATCATCATCACTTTTATTATTTTGTACCTTTCGTTCACTCTTAGCTATGAGGCATAGGTGACTAGTGGATGATGACGGTGAAGATGGCGGTGAAGATGTCGATGAAGATGATGATGGCCTAATCACAAATGCGGCGACCTTCTCTTTCTCGTCATCACTTTCATCACCGTAGGACTCACATGATGATTCAATGTCGGTGAGCCAATCACCAACAATGTAAGCTTTGCCTCCCTTCTTCTTTTTGTGATATTGTTTCTTTTTGCCAACCTTCTTCTTGTATGGCTTGTTCTTCTTCTTCTCATCTTCTTCATCACTAGATTCATTTTTCTTGCCCTTGTTCTTGTTCTTGTACTTGTCTTTTGGAGGCTTAGGGTATTGATGAGCTAGATGACCAAGTCACCATAATTGTAGCAATCCATTTCGGATATATGCTTTCTTTTGCTACTTGTGAAGAACTTCTTCTTCTTGCCATCGAACTTGATGTCACTCTTGTTAAGCTTCTTTAGCATCTTGGTGGCCTTTCTCACCATGAGAGCAAGTGATGCATTATCAATATCACTCTCACTTTAGCTTTCATGTACGATCATGGCTTGGCTCTTCTTCTTTTTCTTGTCATGGCTAGCTTTGAAGGCCAAGTCCTTCTTCTTAGAAGATGATGAGCCCTTTTCCGGAGTGATATGCATGTACATCTCATGAGCATTAATCTTTCCCAATACTTGTGTCGGTGTTGCGGTGGAGAGATCGCTTTGGTGAAGCACGGTGACAATGTGGCCATACTTCTCAACGGGAAGAACACTCAAGATCCTCCTTATAACATCCGATGGACTCATTTGAGTAAGCTCGAGAGCATTGAGATCCTCTATAAGAACATTCAAGCGAGTGTACATATCATTAGCACTTTCCTTATGAAGCATCTCAAAAGAATTAATTTTCTTCAAAGCAATATGATAGCATTCTTTACGCTCACTCTTAGTTCCCTCATAAAGAGCACAAAGGTTTTCCCATAATTCATGAGCGTTTTTTATATTATGCACACGATTGAAGATATCCTTGCCAAGGCCCCGGTAGAGTGTATTTTTTGCCTTTGCATTCCACCGGTCGTACTTCTCCTCGTCACCAATGGGGTTAGCGGGATCCTTGATTTCGGGAAGCCCTTCGGTGGTAGCTCTAATACACCCGACATCTATGGCTTCGAGGTACGCCTCTATGCGGATTTTCCAATATGGAAAATCATCTCTCTCAAAGATGGGAGGTGGTCCTTCCCCATTAGACATCTTGCTCTAGGCGGTAAAGCCTAATTTAGGAGCAACTCGGCTCTGATACCAATTGAAAGGATCAAGATGCCCAAGAGGAGGGCATGAATTGGGCTTTTCTAAAATATATTGCAAGAATTAAATCCTAATAAGTCATAATTCACCCCTAGTGCCTACAAGTGTTCCTTGTGATTCTATCGATAAAAGTTTTGCACCCTAAGTTTCAATCCTAGTCTAGCATGGCAATTCTAGGAAAGTAAATCAAGCAACAAAAGTAATACGAGAAAGTAATTGCTAGAAAGTAAAGGGTTAGGAACACGGCGATGTTTTTCCGAGGTATCGGAGAGTCGCCACTCCCAACTAGTCCTCGTTGGAGCACCCGCGCAAGAGTGTAGCTCTCCTTGATCCATTCAAGGATCAAGTGCTCTCTACGGGCTGATTCTTTGACACTCCGTCACGGTGAATTGCCCACAATCGCTCATAAGATGAGTTGGGTCATCCACAAGCTCCGCCGGATGATCACCAAACTCCCAATCACCACCAAGCCATCTAGGTGATGGCGATCACCAAGAGTAACAAGCAAAAACTATCACTTGACCACAACAAGCCTAATGAGAAGGTGGATGCACACTTGCTACTCTCTAGTCACTAATGAGGGATTTTAAACTTGGATTTTCAAATCACAACCCTCACCAGAGCTCTTGCACTTCCTTGCAATAGAAAGGTGTTTCTCAGCTGAACAAATGAGCAAGAGACCTCAAATAGAGGTGAAGAGAATGTATTTATACTCCCCACAGTCAAATCCAACCGTTATGTGCTAACTCAGCATTTTACGTACTGACCGGACGCGCCAGTCGACGTGACCGGACGCGTCCGGTCGGTGGCAACGGTCGAATTTAAAACCAACGGTGCTGAGTGACCGGACGCACAGCGAGTCCGATCAGGAGTGACTGGACACGTTCGGTCGTGCAAGAACCTTACTGTGCTTTGACTGGACGCACGATCGAGTCCGATCGGTGATGACCGGATGCGTCCGGTCAGCGAAGTACCTCTCTGGAACTGGACCGGATGCACTGTAGATGCGTCCGACCGAATTCCCAGTCACGTCCGATCAGATCACTTACCCTCTCTAACTCTGGTTAACCCGATCACCGTGTCCGGTCCAGGGGAGGACCATGTCCGGTCGACCGAGTTAAAACTGCGGTGACTGCCAGTACTGACCGGACGCGTCTGGTCAAGGCAAAGACCGCGTCCGGTCAAGGATAAAAGGCTCAAACGACTTCAAATCGCGACGCAACTTGAACCGAGTTTCTTCCAACTGAACTTTGGGCTTCACCTGAGCTACATAGTGCTAAATTTGATAAGTGTGCACCACACCTAAACAAAAGACTCACCTAGGTCAAGCTACTCGCTCATGTCCCCCTTTATAGTACGACCAAAAGGAGAAAGGCGAATATCCTAACGACTATTCCGAACGTAACTCAACTCCTCGACGTTCGGAACTAACCGTCCTTAATCTTGACGTTAATCCTTTAAAAACCGAAATGATTTCCATCAAGGGGCATGAATACCATAGTGCCCAAAACAGTCACAATTGTCATGATCTAACTTACTAAAGTTTCTGCAAAACACACGTTAGTCATGATAATATTGTGTGGTCATCAATTGCCGAAACCAACTCTCGGGGCCTAGATGCTTTCAAGATCTTTGAATTTAGTTTTTTTAATAAATTTATTTGGAGATACAAATATTGCACGTATTTTCTACAAATCGAGTTAAACTTGTGGTACGAAAAAATGACAGATATTCTGGGACGGAGAGAGTACTAAGTCTCCCTTGGAACAGGGTCTGTTTGGTTCGTGACCCAATGATCTTTGGTACCAAATTCAACGGCTTAGGATTGTTGTGTGGCACGCAAGTTATTTGGCCGGCAATACAAACATGCCCTTAGTGCATGGTCACAACAAAATTCCGTCAGGCGTGGAGAGGTTTCCAAAGGTTCTTTGCCACCAACAAGCATCTATCGACTGTCGTGATATACTGATGTAAAATAACTTTCAACATCAACTTGAGCTTTTGTTTGGGTACGTATCAGGCAAGCCTAGGCTTTCCGCTTTTTTTTTGTAAGACTTCTTTTATTTTCGCTCTATCCTTTTTATAATGAAATAAATACGTGCAAAATGCATGGCCGCACGCGGAAAAAACATACATTAGAGTATGACATTTTTCAAAACGTTCTCTTCACATCAAAAGAAATTTTCTCCTACTGAGGTAGACCAATGGCGAGTAAGGTTTCCAAGGAAACAGAACAGTGGTCGGTCACTGATGCCTGCTCTTTCAAACGGCAATGGCTCAAACTCCATGAGACAGCTGCCAAGATAGACACCAAGATAGAAACGAACTTACTGTTTTTATGTTTTTTCTTGCCTAAACCGGCACAACGGTTCTTAGAAATGTAAAATGTAACATCTAACAGGCTGCTTTGGGCCGCATATAAGGAACCATGCGGGGATCTTCCCCGTTGACTTTAAAAAAATATCCTACTTAAAATAAATGGAAAGAGATATTACATCGAAAAGAATGTTATAAGCGAACTGATCATAATTTAGTTGGTTGGGTTTCTTGTGGTAGAACCTGTGCACCCCGGTTCAAGTCCTCAACTTAGCACGTGTGCTTGTATTTTCCTGGATTTATTCCAGGATTTAACGGCGCTATGATTTCAGTAGTTGGCGACGTCCCTATCGACAGCGAACGTCTGTGGTGACGTCGCTATGATTTCAGTAGTTGGAGACGTCCCCGTCGACAGCGAGACGCCTGTGGTGATTTCGTGAATTTCAAGATTTGCCGGCTCAGTCCTTCAAATGTGCTCAAGTTTGGGTACGTATCAGGCAAGCCTAGATTTGCGTACGTGTGTCCATAAGGGTGAGTGTGCATGCGTGTTGTGGGCGCCTATGTTGTCCTGTGTAATTTAAAAAAACGAATGTCATGAAACAATTAGAATGTGCAAGTTATTTGTGTAGAATGAGATTTTGCAAATACTGAATTCAAAAAAAAAAGTTTTCCAAATATTCACAAGTATAACTATCACATACAACTTTACATGTTTTTAAACTAGATAGTTAAATGTTTATAGTTTTAAAGATTTGACTGACTAAATATTGCCCTTTTTATGACTAGGGGGGTTATTTTATGGCATTTTTCGCTCGGCTGTCATGTACAGTACGGCTCCTTTAATTTGGCGGATGAGCTGCTACAATGCCTGATAGATGAATGGTTGGGCCGGCGTGTCATCCTTTAGCCCAAGCAGAGACATGCGCAGGTGCAGCCGCCGTATATGGGACAAAAAGGGGAAAAATTAATCTATACCTCCCTAAATTATCTGATTTTCTTCCTTGAACTAAAAAACCAGATATCTTACGCCTCACCACCAAAAAAAACCCTCAAAGCTATTCAAATTAATTACCACCCTGCGGTTTGGAGTGCTTTTGAAAAAGATTCTGTCCTTTTTAGTTAAAAAATGGGTAAATACTTGATAAAGTTTTTAAATCACAAAAAATTGCCCGTGATCTTTTAAATTTTCAAAAAAAAAAGGATAGATAGATTTGGATATGAAAAATTCAAATAACATATTCAGATCTTGTAAAAATATCCCTAAATACTTAAAAATTGATTTAGCTCTTGGAAAATTGGAAAACTATCCAAAAATATAGAAAAAAAATCTAAACAGTCTAATCGATATGTAAACATGTTTTGAAAACTTTTCACGATTAATAGAAAACATAATACACAACTAGTACTAATGCATAAAATGAATGCATTCAACAACAATGTATATTGCATTCATGCTGGTTGCGTGTCATATTTTTGTTGTGCAAAATTTAAAACATGTTTATGCATCAATTGTTTTTAAAAATTTTCTAGATTTTTTTGGTAGAGATGCAACTGCTTGCGTACCATGCAATTTGGTTTCCTGTTTTTTGTTTGGAAACAACAAATCTTAAATAAACATGTTGACAAACGACTAAATATGTGCACTTCTCGTTTTGCAAGGAGTTTAATTATATTTATCTTTTTTATGAATTACATAGTACAATGCAGACACTCACAGTGTTTAACTATATTTATCTTCTTTTTGCGAATTACACAGTACAGTCCAGATAACAACACGCACACACTCGCCTTGTGAACGCACACATACAAACCCCTACCCCTATGATCATCTTCGAAGACTGGGTCGGCAAATCCTCGAGATTGACGAAGTCACCACAGGCGTCTCGTTGTCGACGAGAATGTCGCCTATCACTAAAAGCACAATGCCACGCACACTCGCCCTGTGAACGCACGTATACAAACTCCTACCCCTATGATCATCTTCGAAGACTGGGTCGGCAAATTCTCGAGATTGACAAAGTCACCACAGACGTCTCACTGTCGACAGGAAAGTCACCTACCACTAAAAGAACAACGCCATTAAATCCTGGAAAATTTACTCCCACGACGAGTAGAACCTAGGACCTGATGTGCTACTGAGACTCTTGTAACCACACTAAGCAAGGCTAATAATATAATCGGCTAATGGCTATGTGGAAACTTACAACCAATCTATCAGCACACTCGTATAACAGTTAGCCGGCTTACAGCCCACTTATCTCTCACAAAACTTCATATTTCTTGTGCATAAGCTGACTATAAGCTTACAACCCGTTTCTCTAATCTCTCTCCCCTCTTTTCTTCACGTCAGCGTACAGCCCCAGCTCCAGGTACGTGTGTGACTACCACGGAGAAACCATCCGTCACATGGTGTGTGTGACTCTGTGCATGTGTACTATTTTTTTTTGCGCATGTGTACTGGTGAGTGGCACTGTAGCATCCATCGGCCTGTCAGAGTTAGGCGCACATAAACTTGACCGGCCCGTTCCAATCCGCATTCACTCAGCTATAGCTAACAAAGTCCATCCCGACACTGTTGAGAGTTATTAGTGGCTAGCTAGGCTGGTAGTGCTTTCCGTTATTGCATGGATCATTCGGTCGGGACTAGCTAGCAAACGATGACCTCGCTCTCGTGTAGGGGGGTTACGTACGTACGTACTCTCGGTGGATCAGCAGCTTCTTCTTCTTCTTCTTGCATGGTCCTATCTATAGATAGACTTTTTCTTTCGCGAACGTGCGTTAAGTTTTTCGTTAAGAGGAATCCTATATATATAGATAGACCTCGATAGCTCTTGGAGATTTAATTTCTTGTCCATATATACACACAAGTTGACAAGTAGTATATACTATCGGCACGTGTACGCACGCACATCGGTATGCATGCATTCCCGATCGAGTTCTATATGCACGTACGTAAGTTAGGCGTGCATGCATCCTAGCCAGTCGTATACGTAGCTTCTTCGTCTTACGTGGAACGTGCGTTCTGCGACACTTGTGCCAAGTCCACAAGCAATAATAATTGCATTGACCGTATATAAGGGCACGTCCACGCGGTGGAAATTTACGCTTCAACCTACTGTTCCGTCCGGCAAAGTACCCGTACGTAATATGACGCGCAAATATGCCCCCACTTGGCACTTGCAATGCTTTCGACCCGGCTGGCGACGACGCCCGGTGGCCAAAATGGCCAATGCAGAAGACTGCCGGGCTAGCTAGCCTATAAATATGGGCACGGTCGATACGCTTCGATTTCAAGGCATGCACACACACAGAGACGAACACGATTGAGAACATGGGTCCCCGGCTAGCGGCCATGGCGTCCACCCGCCGCCTCCTGTTCCTCGCCGTGACACTCATGCTCGCAGCTTCGGTTCAGGCTCAGGGACGGTCACCGCCACGTGCACCCAAACCGGCTCCAACAACACCACCTCCGACACCGAGCTCAACTCGTGCACCCACGCCGAATCCAACGCCTGCACCAACACGCACGCCCACACTAGCCCCAACTCGTGCTCCTACGTTGGCACCGACACCAGCCCCAATTCGAGCACCTACAACGGCTCCGGCGCGTGCACCCACACCGGCTCCAACACCTGCACCAACACGCGCAACGACACCAACCCCAACTCTTGCACCCACGGTGGCACCGACACCAGCCCCAACTCGAGCACCCACATTGGCTCCAGCGCGTGCACCCACACGCACACCGACACCAGCCCCAACTCGTGCACCTATGGTGGCACCGACACCAGCCCAAACTCGACCACGTACGCCCGCTCCAGCGCGTGCACCCACACCGGCTTCAACACCTACACCAACACGCGCACCGACACTAGGCCCAACTCGTGCACCTATGGTGGCACCGACACCAGCCCAAACTCGACCACCTACGCCCGCTCCAGCACGTGCACCCACACCGGCTCCAACACCTGCACCAACACGCGCACTGACACCAGCCCCAACCCGAGCACCTACGCTGGCTCCGACCCGTGCACCCACACCGGCTCTAATGCCTGCACCAACACGCGCACCGACACCAACCCCAACTCGTGCACCTACGGTGGCACCGACACCGGCTCCAACTCGTGCACCTACATTGGCACCGACACCAGCCCCAAATCAAGCACCTACGCTGGCTCCAGCGCGTGCACCCACACCGGCTCCAACACCTGCAACAACACGCGTGCCGACACCAGCCCCAACTCATGCACCTACTGTGGCACCGACACCAGCCCCAAATCGAGCACCTACACTGGCACCAGCCCGTGCACTCACACCGGCTCCAACACCTGCACCAACACGCGCACCGACACCAACCCCAACTCGTGCACCTACAGTGGCACCGACACCAGCCCCAACTCGAGCACCTACGCTGGCTCCGACACGTGCACCCACACCAACTCTAGCGCTTGCACCAACACCAGCCCCAATTCATGCACCGACACCTGCCCCAACTCAAGCACCTACATCGGCTCCAACACCTACGTCAACACGCACGCCGACACCAGCCCCAACTCGTGCTCCTACGTTGGTACCGACACCAGCCCTGACTCGAGCACCTACGTTGGCTCCGACACGTGCACCCATACCGGCTCCAACACCTACACCAACACGCGCTAGCACCAGCTCCAACTCATGCACCTACGGTGGCACCAACACTAGCCCCAACTCCAGCACCTATGATAGCTCCGACGCATGCACCCACAGTAGCTCCAACACCTGCACGAACACCAGCCCCAACTCTTCCACCACCTCCACCACCACTACCACCACCTTCAATGGTACCTCCACCGCCGCCATCTCCAACGCACACACCGCCACCACCGCAAGATGTGTGTCCTATTGGCTTTACAAACTCTCTTGTGTATGAAGGAGCCGTCGAAGTGTACGCAAAACATGGCATTATTCTGCAACTTAGTGGTTCACTCAAAAGCATCACAACATGCTACTGCAATTACTCAACTACAGTTTTTGGCGTTCCCGACATCAAGGGCCCCATCAAATGTCGCCCTGTCCGAACCTGAGATGCATTCACGCAACATGCTCGCGGGCGCAACGTGAACATGCACGTTGCTAAGCCACTTATTATTCATATTGTGTTTTCTTTTGTTTTGGCTATTACTCATGCTACTACTACTATATACGAATAACTTTCGTGTGCGTGCAGATATTGTCTGCATACCGAAACTGGTTAGTGTGATACACTATGGTACATCTTGTAATGAGTGATATTGTTGTTGCACGTGCGCTCAACAAAATATATAGTACCATATATTGATATACATATATACTACGGGAACTTGTTAAATGTTTTCTTATTATTATGAAGGATTTTCACCCTACTTGTGGAAGTAGTTATGGTTGGGGCAGATCCAGAGATGCATTATTGAGACATAAAATGCAATGAGACGCTAACTGAAGCGCCCCTGGTTAACCAGGAACTCAAATGTGATACAATACTAGTCCCAGGAGGCTAGTAACATATTTATTACATTAGATAGGTCTTATTGCAGTAGTCTCGACAAGCATGGACAATGAAGACATGCCACGATTAAAAGTAACCATAACATAATACATGTCCAACAGACCCAGAAAAAGGTCTCGCTAATACATATCATCTGATGGATCCCAATGCCACAGGCTTAGTTGGGTGTAGACACGACCTTATTCGTACGCCACGTCAGGATTGAAGTCTGGATCTTCCTCTGTTCAACAAAGCAAGGGTGAGTATAAAGTACTCAGCAAATCCAACTTTACCCTACGGAATGGGATATCAGTATATGCATATGGATAAATCAAGGATAAGGCTTTGTTTATTTGCATAAAGATATCTTTTTACACATGCAGGGTTTCATTTTATAAATACATTTGCAAAAGACATATATTTTTCATATATAATAGTATTTCTGAAAAAGGGGTTGATCACAATTTTAGGTGTTGCTGAACCCTCTGTTCCCGCAATATATGGCAGACAACCATTCATTTCCAAAATCACACTCACTCTCATGTTTTCACTCATCCCAACTCATCTAGTTGTTGAAACCAAACCATAACTCGTCCGATACCGTGGACACGTCTATCCGGATAAATTTTACACTCTGCAGTGGTTATACACTTTTCCCACAAGTAGGATACTGTAACTTAACACCGTCGTGTAAGCACAAATCCATCAAAACCATTACCCTCCATAGCTAAGTAATGACGCTCACCACGGGAACATTAAGGCCACATCTCATAATACAATAATTTACAGAGCTCTTTACATTTCATATATTTTCTCAATTTCCACGTACATCTCTTAGTGCCCCGTTGCACACCTGCCTCCAGGTGATTGCCATACCAACTAGAGGGATTTAGACTAAGCTTTTCCCATGCAAGGCGAGTGGTTGTACGAAAATAAGTTAGGCAAGATCTATCTCAACTCAGTCCTTAATTGAGACAAGGCAGATATCTTCATGCTTAACCACAAAAGGTACAAGCCCCGACACCACGGCATCCCACAAAAGGAACACCGATCCGCTCCATTTTTTGGGTAATCACTATCTATAACTTGTTCATTAACCCTTTCATCATACCCATAATTCATTTCCACAACTCACATAGTTTTTCTTTTAAAATCATTGTATTTGAGAAAACATAGTAATGAGTATCCACGATGAATATCAAATCCTAAACATACTAAATATTATATTTTACCATAGCATATTATTTGCTCCTAAGTTTGAACGAGACCATTATCAGGTAATATCAATTCAAGGATGGCTATTCAAATGGGTCTTAACTAAGCAGCGAAAATACTTTGTACGTATATCGTACATGCAATATTTAAAACGACTTCTACGGGCTGTGTTTAAAAATAGGATCAACATGCATCAAAGGGGAATAGGCGTCGGCGTCCTCGGCAAACTCCTACTGGCAGTCCGGTTCCTCGGCGTCGAACTCGCGGTACTCGCCTCCGACGTCCTCATTCTCCGGTTCGTTCACTCCGTCAGCTAGAAGTACCCAACGAGCGCAACAGCCAAACAAGCACAGATAAATAATCATATAAATTCAAATGAGCTTTAAAAATCATGAAATTTATATGAGAGATAGATCATGCTTTAAGATGAATTTAGAAAGAATAATATTTGGAATTAGAGTTCACATGTGGCTCTACAAGATGACCGAATTTTAATCACGCGGAAAAGAATAATGCGCGATTAAGGAATGTGTACTCACGTGGACATTTTGCTTGGCTGGTAGTACATGGTGTATACTATGCGTGTGCTATTTGGATAGAGTTATAGCTTAGGACCCACACTTCATACACACATGCATGGAAAGGGAAAGAGAAAAGCTAGCAAGGGTCTTCTTCTTGCTTCTTGCATGGACGACGTCATGGTTGAGCTCGTGGAGCTCGGGAGCGGCTCATCATAGGCAAGGGCAAGGAGGGAAGTAAAGAGAAGACCACAGGGAGAGTGAAAAAAGCAAGGGGATGCTCATGGGCTACTCACCTTGTCATGCGACGACAGTCGAGCCTGGCTCATACGGCCGTATACGGTATACGCGAGGCAAGTGAAGCGAGAGCAGGCAATCGAGTGGTGAGCCGAGCGTGTTGTTGTGGGAGAGCAATCAGGCGTGCCTTTTTATAGGCTAGGAAGCAGGGATGTGCCACTGGCTTGCTTGCTTGCCACCAATGGCATCGCTATGGTCGGATGCTTGGGCGGTGCGGCATGTAGCGAGTAGATGCTTAGCATGCAAATGGATGGTGCCTAACCTTACATGGTGGTCGGTGCCTAATTTGCATGCATGCATGAGCTATGTAAGTGTGCATGTGTGGGTGCACTGCTGACACTTGTTTGCTTGTGCCTTGCATGCTGGTGGTACATGCATGTTGCCTGTGTGCCTTGCTTGTTTGTGTGGTAAATGGTAAAAGTGAATATTACCTCGGTTGGTGCTTTGTCTTGCTTTATTTACCGCGTATATACGAATGTGTTGTGGCCATGTATGGAGAAGAAAGATAGAGGGAAAGGTGGGAGGTGGGACCCACTGTCATGGTGGCGTGCGAGCTGCCACAGTCGGCGAGGGGGGTCCGAGCGTGGGTGCGTGCTATGGTGATGGTGGTGGGGTCGGCGCACGAGCCGCTGTCGGGGCATCTGTAACACCCTTGGTGTTATAGTAACTAAAAACCTGCCATGTCATCATTTGCACCGCAAATCATCCATGATTAGGTTAACTATGTTATGCATCAACTAAAATAAGTTTACCTTCTTAGGTTGGATGTGTTTCTCGTTGTGTGATTCGAATCTGAAAACCCCAAATTTCGAATGTCACCGCAAATACTTGGTTTATGTCCTGCGTAATTTAAGATGTATGACTGTGGTATAGACTAGTGCCAAGTGTAGGGTATGAGCTCAATTCCAACTTTAAAATAAAGCTTCAAGTTTGAGTTTGTTTTTGGATTCCAAAACTTGTTGCAAGTTTTTCGATTCGAATTCAAATTCAAATTTGAGAAATTATTAAAACAATTTCTAAAGTCAAACTGGTCATCCAAGAGTGACATTTGGTCAAACATGTGATGCTTGACTCACTGATGCTCTAGGGTGATTGTGTGATCACTAAATAAACACCAATTAATAGAGTATCAAGTTTCAATTTAAAATCTTTCCGAAAACCCTGAAAAGCAAAACCCTAGTTTTACCCCTTTTTGAATAAATCTAAATCTAAGCCAAATTTTGGAAAAAATGTAAAACCAAGTTTGTAGATCTTTTCAAGGGCTACAAGTTTGGTGTTTTGAGTTTTCAAAGTTTTAGTGTAAAATTTTAAGTAATTTTGAAAAGATTCAAATTTCAAATTTGACCACTTTTCATCTCCCTATCCAATTTCAAAATGGAGGCATAATTTGAACATGTTTTGAATAGCAAAGTTGTAGGTTTTACTTAGATGTACAACTTTGGTATTTTGAGTTTTTGAAGTTTCAATATAAAATTCAAAGTAATTTTGAATTTACAGAATTCCAAAAAATATCCTCTTTTAAATTCAAATTCAAATTTCAAAATGTAGGCCGAATTGGAAAATGTTTATATTGAGAAAGTTGTAGAACTTTGAAAATTGAACAACTTTTGTATTTACAGATTTTCAACTTCTATAGAAAAATTTAGAGTAATTTGTAAAAATTCACCAGTGGCATTTCTATAAATATTTTGAAATCACCGCCAACCGCAGGGCGCCACCTCCCGCCGACGCCGGCGAGCTTCAAACGCCTTCTAGGCGCGCCTTCGACCACCAGCTCGGGCTTCAGCATGTTCGTGGCGTGCCGCGCGTCGTCTTAAGGTCGTTTTCATCGCCCTATATATACCGAGCACCGTCGTCGTCGCATTTTTCTTTTCCTCTATCTCCGCCGCCACCGTAGCTCTGTCGCCTCCGTCGAGCCACATCCAGCCATGCAAACCGCTCCATAGCAACCGTCTTGCTCCCGCGCACCTCCTCGTCCACTCGCATCCATCTTTACCGTCTGGAACGCCCGCGTAGCCGCCGTCTTCTCTGCGCCCGGTCGGAGCACCGCCACCACCACCCTCACGTGGCCATGCCTCTCTGGTCCGTCTTCGTCCTCACCAAGAGCACCTTTGTGATCGCGGTGAGCTCTTGAACATTTTTCTCGCGTTGTTTTAGTCGCTACTTCACCGGTGACACATTTTCACGGCTCACCGTCGCCTCCGGTCCGCCATGACCATCGTGGAGGGATCACCGAAGCATTAGCTTAGGAGTGGAGAGTCGCTATGAGTTCGTAGGGTCGGTCTGTTGGTGCTGGTCCATCGCGTTCTCACCGGAGCACCACCGCCGGCGAGGTAGCGGTCGGCGGCCACCGTTGGTCGTGGCCGGTAGAGAGGAAGGTGATGATAGGCGGGGCCGCCCTGTCAGTCAGAGCGGGAGAGGGAGCAGGAGAGCGCGCGCAGTCAGGCCGCGTTGTTGGGCCACGTGCACAGCTGGGCCGAGCAAGCGAGCACGTGAGGGAGAGCACGGGCGCGCTGTCGGGCCACGTTGCTGGGCCAAGCCGAGGAAGAAGAGGAGAAGCGGCCCGTGAGACTGGTTTTTCGTTTTCCTATTTCAAAAATGTGAATAGATTCAGTTTTAATTATTTTGTTGTAAATTATTTAGGGTTCTAAAATTAGTGAAAATTTTTTATGTAACCTCTATGTACTGTGTACTATTTAAGAAAATTATTAAATGCTAATTTTGATTACTTTTTGTAAGATAATTAATTAGCTCATTTATTTATTAAATGGCTTTTTTATAATTTTTTTCTAGGCTTTAATAATTGTCAAAAAATCATGGAAATTGTTTTACCACTTAATTATGATATAATCTTCCTAAATTAAAATTTTGAGCTTAATTAGACTAAGTTGATTTTATTCTTAATTTAGGCTTTATTCATTAATTAGTTAATCATTTCATTAAGATTTAATGATTATGATTGTTTGACTCTGTGATTGAGTGTTGAATTTGGGTCATTAACCCTTAATGACCTTTAGCATTCTTAATTGATTGTTTAATTATGTTGTTAAGGCTTAATTAGTGTTATTTCATGTGTTTAATGAAATTCTTTAATAAAGTATTTAGCGTAATCAGACCCTAGGTTAGGGTTAGGTTAGAAGCTTTTGTTGTTCAGTTGTACCACAAAAGAAGGTTATACTTAAGTTGTTAACTTTGTTATGCATCCATCGAGCATCATGTTTGTTATTTCATCATCTTAAGCATACGTTATCGTCGCGTGTAGTCCCCGTGAACGAGGAGGTTACCGAAGTCAAATCCGTTCCCGAAGAAGAGCCGAAGTCCGTGAAAGTGGGGTTTGACATCTGTGGTACTGACCCAGAACCCGAGTTTCCCGTCGACCAAGGCAAGCCCCGGTTACATTTAACCCTTCCTTGTGTTTTAAAAAGTTTACTTCACTAATATTACTGCTTTATTGCACTAAGTGATATGAGTTGAGTGATAACCTAATTACTACATTACCATCCTTGGTACTTCAATATTATTTTTGTTACTGTTTTTATTTGAAAATGCTTAGTATGCTTAGCCATGCTTAATGTGAAAACTTTAAAAATATTGAGGCCGCGTTCACTTCCTACAGGAACCCAAAATATTTCCTCTTCCACCCATCACATCAAATCTTTAAACGCATGCATGAAACATTAAATGTAGATAAAAAAAACTAATTGCATAGTTTGTCTGTAAAGTTCGAGACGAATCTTTTGAGTCTAATTAATCCATGATTGGACAAATTTTACCAAATAACAACTAAAAGTGCTACAGTAACTTTTCACCCCAACTTTTTCATCTAAACACACCCTGAGCAAAGTTTGAAGGGTTGTTGGACAACCACTGTATAATGATGATAATCTGGGACCGGTCGGTGGACTTGCATCGGGAAAGGAGTCCCCATGTAGTGTCTCCGACTGTGTCAGTAAGGACCATACCGTTGTAGGCCCGCCTGTGTTTCGAGACTTTGCAACTGATCACATGCTCCGGTAAGCCTAATACCTCGGTAATGCCAACATGTGAATGGATAACCGCGCACTGGGAGTGAAGAGATGGCGAGAGTAGTGTGTACCCTCGTAGCCAATGGCTGGATTAGAGGTGTACTGTACTCTCGGGTGGTGCTGGACCCGGTTATGTTTTGGAGGATCCGAGTGAAGGTTGATATCTGTAGGTTAAAGTCCTGCAAATGTCGTGTGGTTAGGAATCCCCAGCTGGGTTTAATCGATTCGAATTGTCGCTGCTCCTCGGTTAAGGAGACTCGATCACCTGACCTACATCGTAGTTAAAAAATTGAATTTTTGTCGAAGAATAAGAAAGAAGTTGTATGAGTTATATGATCTGGATTTGAATCACTTATATTCTGTTGATAACTAATACTGAGATAAAACATTGATCTTAAGGATTAACTATTAGTAGCTTTTATGTAAAAGAATCTTGCTTCTTGCTGGAACCTCACCTTGATTCCCCTGAGACTGCATTCCTGAGTCGTTTCACCCAGTTTTGTCGGTTAAGTACTCATGTACTCAGGGTTTGTTGAACCCATGTTGCAGGTGCGTCTCATGAGCATGTGTGTTTTGGACCCTGTTGCATGACAGTCTTTGCGGTGAGCAACGACGAGTAAGATGTTTGGCTCTTGGGCAGAGCGTCGCGTTTTGGTGTTGTAATAATGTTACTAATGCTACTCCACTACTATGGTTGTAACACTAAACTTAAGTTTTGTAAGTTTGGAACAACGGGTTTGTAAACTTATGTTATGTAAGACTTTCGCTTTTGTACTCTGATGTAAATTATTATATAAACTGTTGTAATACTGTAATGCCTCTGAAATGTGATCCTGCTCGGAAGATCGTGGATGATTCGGGTTTCCCGAGGACACCCAACAGACTTTTTAAGTTCTGCGGTACACGTGTACAGTGGTTAGAGGTCTTTAAGACGATAACAAGTACATGTGGGCCACATTAATTAGGAGGTTCTGCCACAGCATCGGACGAAGCGAGCGAGCGAGAGAGAGAGGGATGGGGAACGGGCGAGTGATGCTGATACCACGGTGCATGATAAATTGAAGAGAGGTAGTTAGGATGGATATAAGTTGGATAAGATTTAGAAGGATATAGAGCTCAGATGACTTATAGTTTTTAAAATGCATTTGAAAATAATTTTTAACGTGAGTAATTTTTGAATGTGAATTTTTGGATGTTACACTAACCATCATACCTAGTGATTCAATGGTTTATAGTTCCGGATCGCCCTAGGCGCATGGCCATGCATGTCACGATATGCAACGTAAATATAGGAAAATAAAAACATTTTATGACGCATTTCATTGCGGGAAGTGGGAACCGCTTCTGCATCATCAGCTTGCTGTTCAATCTTTGTATACTTCACAGGAGTCCAACAAGTTATATTAGTTCTACTTTTGTACTAGATAATTGAAATACGCTTCCTCCCAATTCTCTAAACCAGTGTTCTAAATAGCGAAGCTATAGCGACAAACAACATTGTACTAAATAGTGGGATATAGCGGCACTATAGCAGCCGAGTAGACATCTTCACTGGATGCTAGAACCTGTTATTTAGAACACTACTCTAAACCTATGGCTTTAGATATATTATTATGATCGACAACAAATAAAATTCGATATTGTAGCATTACAGGACCGAAGCTTTTGAGACGGAGGTAGTAGTTCTAGGTTTTATTTGATGGTCTGACCCTAGTATATTATCATAGTATATCTTTTAGAACGGAGGAGGTACAATTACTATGCCAGAACAGCAATCACTGGCAGTTATGGTGGAGTCGATAGTGATAAATATATGCACTCATGGAGACGTTAACATTGAGATCTCGATTTCGAATCCTGAGAAATACATATTTTCTTAAAGTTTTACAACTTATCATTGTCGGGCCCATCATTACCGATTGATAGGACGTTCCAATTCGGCGGTGATTATGAAATCTGACGTAGATGTAGTGAATTGTTACCTCCGTATAACAAAGGGGTTGCTTAGTTGGTGAAAAAGTTTGGGTTCGGATACTGTAGCACTTTTCGTTTTATTTGGTAATTTGTGTCCAATCATGGACTAATTAGGCTCAAAAGATTTGTCTCGTGATTTACAACTAAACTGCGTAATTAGTTTTTTCTTTCATCTATATTTAGTACTCCATGCATATGCCGCAAGATTTGATGTGATAGGTACTGTAGCACTTTTTGGGTTCACTTTTCGTGAACTAAACAGGCTCAAAATATGGAATTCTAGATTTGGTTGAGTCAAACCATCAAATAAAACCAAGAATTGCATCATGTCAAACATATTCAGTATCTTTTAGAACAGGGGGTGTACAATTACTACCTCCATCTCAAAAGATGAAATTCTGAATTTGAATTGAGTCAAATCTCCTTAAGTTTGACTAAGATTGTACAAAATATTATTAATATTTATGACTTTTTCAGGTGTGCTATGATAATAATATATTAAATGAAATGTAATGATACTTATTTATTTGAAATGGACTTAGTCAACCTTAAACTGTTTAACCACTTGAAAAAAGCAAGATTTTGCCTTTTTTTTTTACTGATGAGGCAGTATTTGCCAAGGCCTTGTTTAGATTCCAGAATTCACCCCCAAATTTTACTATGCAAAAAGGAGATTCCCCATCACATCAAAATGCCGGCAAATGCATGGAGTACTAAATGTAGATGAAATCATAAACTAATTGCACAGTTTTGTTGTACTTTGCGAGACGAACATTTTGAGTCTAATTAATCAATTTTTGGATAATTTTTTACACTAAAAAAACAAAAATACTACAGTGTTCGGGGTGGCACTGTGCAAATTCGGCCACCCCGAATCAGGTAACTAAGGGGCTGTTTAGTTGGCAAAATTTTTGGCGAAACGCTACTGTAGCAGTTTCGTTGTTATTTGGTAAATATTGTCCAATTATGGTCTAATTAGGCTTAAAAGATTTGTCTCGTCCATTTCGTCTAAACTGTGTAATTAGTTTTATTTTTTAAAGATTCAAAGATTCGATATGACGGAGAATCTGAAAATTTTGGCAAAATTTTTGGTATCTAAACGGTGTCTAAACAAGGCCCAAATCTTGTTGTGCTTGCACAATGCAAAGGCCAAAAGGCAAGCAAAAGCCTGCCAAGTGCGCAGACGCAGGAGAGGAGAGGCAGCAACGCGCCAACGGCTCCCAAACGGCTACACTTAGGGCAGGTTTGGTTAAGTTTTTGTTAAAGTTTAACTCTCATTATATCAATGTTTCTTCAAATGTATGGAGTACTAAATGTAGACTAATTGCATGCATATCGACACAGATTAAGAGTAATTTACGAGACGAATCTATTAAGCCTAATCAGTCCAAGATTAAAAACTTTTTATCAAATAAGATGAGTGCTACAGTATTCGTTAAACTTTAACTCCTCTAACAGTCACCCATGGCGATAAATAAATAAAACAAAAATCCATCCAAACCCCGCCGTGCTCGCTTCCACTGGCTTCGATTCCTTGGCTCTCTCTGTCGTCGGTCGTCCTCTCCTCGCCCCCGCCCCCACCAAAACCCCACGGACGGAACCCGAGAAAGAAGAGAGAGGCATCATCTTTACTCGCCGCACGAGTCCCCATGAACGGCGAGGCCGAGCCGCAAGAACTCGCCCCGCCCGACGCCTCCGCCGCCGCCGGCGGCGGCGGCGGCCTGCAGGGCAGGGCGGAGGTCGACACCTCGGCGCCCTTCAAGTCGGTGCGCGAGGCCGTCGACCACTTTGGCGGCAGCGCCGCCTGGAGCTCCCACCTTATCAAGCGTATGTCCGCCCCCCCAAACCCAAAGGTAGCCAATCTGTATTCCTCGCACGGCGCCGCCGCCGCAAATGTCTCTTGCGTATGGCGTGTATCGTGTTTTTCTGTGGTTCCTAGATTTATTGGGAGGGAAATGCGGCAGGTAGATAAAATTTCGCGCTGATATGTTCTTTCTCCTACAACCTTCTGCTGCAGAAGCAGGAGGGGGCCGAAGAACTGGCCGATCTGGAGGAGCAGACCGCGCATCTAGTGAAGGAGCTCAGCGTCAAAGAAAGGGAGACGCTTGATGTGCTCAAAGAGTTGGAGTCCACCAAGAAGGTGGTTGCAGACTTAAAGCTAAAGATACAGAACGAGGGTGCCGGTGCATTCTGCATCCCTGAAGAAAGGGTTCAGGGTCAAGCCGGGGTGCACACTGGCACTGAAGACCCTGCAGAAGTGCAGCCTGAGGATGCTGAAACTGATGCTGTTATGGGCGCGCTACATGTGCAGCTGCATCAATCTCCTGGTTCTTCAGTGCTGCCCATTGGCACCGGAGAACCTGCAGAAGTGCAGCCTGAGAATGCTGAAACTGATGCGGTTATGGGCTTGCTACATGTGCAGCTGCAGCAATCTCCTGGTTCTTCAGTGCTGCCCATTGGCACCGGAGAACCTGCAGAAGTGCAGCCTGAGAATGCTGAAACTGATGCGGTTATGGGCTTGCTACATGTGCAGCTGCAGCAATCTCCTGGTTCTTCAGTGCTGAAGGGCCTTGAGCAGGCAAAAGCCAACCTAAACAGGACCACGAGTGATCTTGCGGCTATCAGAGCCTCTGTTGAGTCACTGCGGAACGACATTGCCAAAGAGAGAGTCTTGGCGGAGAGAAGCCGAGAGAAGGTTTGTGCCAATACGATGTTGATTGCTTCTCTGGAGGATGAGCTGGACCGGACTGCACAGAAGCTGCAGACGCTGCGGGGTCTGCAGAGGAGGCATGACGATCCATCAGACATCTTCGTCGAGATCAAGATGATGACATCTGAGCTAGAGCAGCTGAGGAGTGCGGCGAATGCGTCGAAATCTGAAGCTGCTATGCTGTCTGCTGAAATTGAGCAGATGAGAGCTAGCATTGGCACTGCTGAGGTGAGGTGTCGTGCAGCCAAGAAGATAGAAGAGGCGGCAAGGGCAGCAGAAGCTCTTGCCCTGGCTGAAATCAAGGTCCTACTAAGCAATGAAGCTTCAGCTGAGGATCTTCAGGGCACGGAAGGCGTGAACCTTTCATTGGAAGAGTACTCTGAGCTTGCTGCCAAAGCTCAGGAGGCTGATGAATGCTCAAGAAAGAAAATCGAAGCTGCAATGGTGCAGGTTGATGAAGCCAACCAGACAGAATCTGACTCTCTCAGAAAGTTGGAAGAAGCTCTGTTACAAGTTGAAGAATGTAAGAAGGCACTACAGGAGGCCCAGAAGAGGGTGGGTGCTGCTAACCGGGGGAAGATCGCAGTAGAAGAGGCTCTCCGCAGATGTCGATCCATGACCGGAAACAGGAGGCGTTCAGTCCATGACCCTCCCAGGTTCAAACATCCAGCACCTCGTTCCAGAGATTCTCAGAATATGGACATCATTGGCGCTTCAAAGGGTCCCTTGAAACCAACATTGTCAATAGGGCAGATATTGAGCATGAAGCTAATGGGGCCAGATGGGTATGACAAAAGCGTTTCTGAGGATGCAAGCGAAGCTTCTAATATGTCGCTTGGACAGATTCTGAACCGCAGGCGTGCAGCCGTGTATAGCTGTGATGCAACTGCTCACAAGAAATTCTCAGGGAAGAGGAAGAAGTTTGCCTTTACAGGACTCTCAGTTTTCTTGGCGAAACAAGCCAAGAGCAAGAAGAAAAAGGGGTCACACTAGAACTACTGCAGTCAACTTGGGCTGGGAAAAAGAAACTATTGTAGTCTACCTTGCTAGCTGTTAACTTGACCCTAGTTCTTGTTCTTGTAATTTACTAGTATGTATCGTTTATAGATGGCTAGTGACTGATATTTCTGTTTAGTAGTAGTCATCAGGTGCTGTGTGAACTTGAAATGTATCAATATGATGACTAGTAGTTGATATCAAGTATATGAGGTATGTATTCACTAAAATTAAAATGTTCTTCTCTGTTTCTTCTATCTGATTTCACAAGTATTCACTGATATCTATGCTTTCTGAACTTGGTCTTTTCGACCATGGTTTTCTTTGTTTATTACATCTCTTGATGAAACACGTGCAAAGCACGTTGTTGAAAAAAGAAAAGCTTTCCGATTTCTTTTTTATATATAGGAATGCTTTCCGATTTCAGTTGTGCAGTCCCCTTAGTTTGGTGTTCCAGGATGGGTGGATATGGTTCTCTTGGTTGGGATAAGATAGATCAATACGGTTTATTGGACGAAGCCATGAATCACGTGGACATGGAAGGGTCCAATACAATAAATATAGATAAAAAATAAAACTAATTACACAGTTTAGACGAAATTCACGAGACGAATCTTTTAAGCCTAGTTAGTTCATGATTGAATAATATTTGGCAAATAATAACGAAATTGCCATAGTAGCATTTTTCAATTTTTTTTGGAAACTAAACAGGCCCCGGTTTCTGGCCGTACTGGGTGGTGGTGTATAGTGAGTTGTTTCACCTGACATAATACAATTAGAAATAAGAACAGAAAATGGAGGTGAACAAAAAAAATCGATATGTCCGAGTGGTTAAGGAGACAGACTTGAAATCTGTTGGGCTACGCCCGCGCAGGTTCGAACCCTGCTGTCGACGCATTACTTTTTGTCTTTTGGGTCTCTTTTTTACATTTATTATCTACTCTTGTTGAGCATTGGGCTGGGCCTTTTTCTTGTTGGGCCTATTCTCGTGTTATTATTCTTCTGTGCTGCATAGCCAGCCCATTGGGTGCAAAGTATTCAAGCTCCGTTGTGTGCTGTCGCTCTCGCTCCCGGCCGGCAGTGAGTGCACACAAAAAAAAGGTTCAGGTTCGTCTCAAGTCTCAACTGCCGCGGGAGCCGGGAAGGGATAGCACTAGTATAGGCCCGTGCGGCGGCGGGCGACCGGCAACAAGTCCGACTGGCACTGGGTCTCGCCCGGCGCTCGCCGTCGCGGTCAGGTCCAGTCCTCTGGTCAGGTCACCACCAAAACCTGGGTCGTGCAGTGGATGCGAACCAATGCAAATGGGCCGCCAGCCATGAGTCAAAGTTGGAAGTTGGTCCAGGCAGGCCGCTCATCAGTTTCCACCGCGTTTCCGCGGCATACGGTGGAGTCTATCCACCAGCAAGACTGCCGGGAAATTCTGTGGAAAAATTCGCGCGTCGTCGTCGGCGGCGGCGGCGGCCCGGCCGCCCTTCACTCCCCTCCGTGAATCTGTGATGCCGCGCTGCGGCCTCATCAATTCTCATTGGCCGCCCAAAGTCCAGTCCGGGTTCCGGACTCTCCGGCTGTCCGCCCGCCCGGAGAAAAAGTTGTAGGAGTACGTACTGCTGAATGATGCCTGCAGTCTGCAGAGGATACGGCAAAGACACGACAACCTTTTGTCGTAGCACAACAAGCTGGTGGTGCAGGCATGTCCATGCATGATGCTGCAAGTTAAAGCAACTCGGGAGACGATCCGGAGAAGGCAGCTGCTATTAAACAGAGGCACAACAGATCGCCTCGCCTCGCCTCGCCTAATAAACAGCTGGTCAGTCGTAAGGGTCCCGATATCCAATTTTCAAAACAGCTGGTCGCCTCGCCTAATAAACAGTTGGCCGCGAGCAACGCGCCGTCACGTCATCGGAAAGCAAGCAAGGAAAGCAGGTAGCCAGCGCGTCTGACCAATGCAACGCAACCGCGTCACGTCTGGTGGATCGGCCACGGGCGCAATCCCTGGAACCAGGTACAGTACGTGCCCGGACACCTGGTGTCAGCACAAGTCCGATTTCTTCACACTAGTCTGCACGTATTGATGGTCTGATGGACGATGATGACGCTGGAGGAACCAAGAAACTTCCGGGCGGCTGCAACGCGGACTCGCAGGGTGCCGGCCCGATCCAGCAGCACCGCTTAACGGTACGAATATTTTTCGATCATATTCAAGACTGAATTGGTTTAGAATGGTTCATATTTGTACGTATCTAAGTCCGAATATTCAACAATTAATATCGTATCCATATCTGAATATTTAAATCGTATATTTATAATATTAATATCTAAACGTATCATATCTGGTATGCCGTATTCAAATCTAAATCTGAACAGAAATATGAAAACAAATATAATATTAAGACAGAAATATATATAAAAAATTAATATCAGTAATATTCATTCATATCAAAAGTCTTGGTACATACATCACCTCGCGTGGCCCACCAAATCCATCGAGATGACTAATTGATTGAATTTAATTTGGATCATCATATTACCCGTAGCCGTAGGAACGGAATCTCAGTGGCAAATCACTAGGCGGGCTTTTTTTTCCTTCTTATTAAAATTTTTTAAAAAAAGAATACACCTTTCCATAGGGATAGGGACGGAAATCTAACTCGGTGGACCAGGGTCTTTTTTCCTGTGGTTAATTTTAAAAAACTCAGAAATGTTACCGGCCCAAAAGCACGCATCAGAGTTTTAACTCAGCATTGCAGAGCAGATCAAAAAGCTAACATTGAGCTCTCATCAGCCGTGCTGGTGTGTTACTCCTGCTACTAGTAGTTTGGTCGCCAAGAACCACACGGCATCGTGCGTGATCATCCAATCCAGTCGAACTCAAAATGAGCCGCAGAATCGTGTGATGATCAGCGCGCGTTTGCATGCAGCCGTGTCGTCGTCACTTGCTAATCCGGCCGCGCACACCGCACACGTATCCGCTGGCCGGTGCCAGGACTGTACGGTCTGTGTACGAATAAAAAGGGATACCAACTGACACTGTACGGCTAAGCATGGGAGTGTTGAATTCCGATTTGTCGACCTGCTTGTGCCGTGCGTACAATGGCAGCAGCTCATAGACTTCGATTGGACGTCTTGCTGTAGTACTGTATATTCATAATCAGAGGTGGATGCAAATTAAAATGCATGCATATATGATTTGAATGTACAGCGTCTGAATGGAATAAAAATTAGCATAGAGTCGAGGATAAAGCTAAGGATGCATGAACAAACATGTCACGTTGGGAAAGCTAGATATGACGCTATCCATTATCTTTACCAAACAAAAAAGAAGAAGAAGAAGAAGAAGAAGAAGAATAAAACAAAAGTCATGTATGTGGCCATAATTATGCTTCAAGGAAGAACAATATGTACTACCCGCTAGCTTAAAGCTAGGTCAACATTAAACCTTTATTTGCACTAGCTACGACACTGCTGCTAGTGCATGCTACTATCGCCGCGACCGCAAATAAAAGAGGGTAGTATTGTTTTCATCAGGTCGATGCATGAGCATGACAGCCACCGCACCGCCGGGAAAAAAAAAAGAAAGCACGTACGCAGAGAATTCATTCACCAGGGTCGGTCGTGACACAAATTTAAACAAGTCCTGGACGCCCAAAAAAATTATCTGCTTGCCAACTTACAGAAACGTCAAAACATATTTGAACGGTCTAGATAAGCAATGCTGAGCATGGACATGCTGCATTGTATGTTCGCACACGCGCGCGCGCATGGTGTATCGCGCGATTCAATTCGAGAGACTACGTTCATCGTCTCCGCCGCGTGCCCGTCATCTGTGAACGTGCTAGCTACGTGCATCAGCTTGCAGGCGGGGCGGGTTACGGACGGCCACTTACCCACTAAGCTTGCCGCAAATTAATTAAGCGGGTTCGTGGCTGTCCACAAGCGCAACTGTGACCCTTGCCGTGATCCCGCGGACTCTGTGGCTAATACAAGAAACCCGCAAGGCCCGCAAAGCACACTAAGCACACTACTAGGTTTATTTGTTGCCACTACGAGCTCATCTGCAGCATCGCAAAGATTCACACGGACATGGCAGAGAAGGTATTAACTAAGTCGCTGGCAGCCACATCTCCGTCTGCGGAGTTCAGATCCTCTGATCTAGTAGCTGTTATTGCTATCATTGGACATGACGACCTCAGCAGTAGTTCACCCTGCAGCTAGGTGCTCGTGGATGTCGTCGCCGTGCGTGGACGACAAGGTCGGCCGAGGTAGCGGACACCGCCAACATGTCGCTAGACGTGCGGGCCAAAGCAAGAACAAGAAGGTATGAGTTGCCGCGCTGGATATTAGATGAGGCAGGATACAACCATCGTTGCGGGTTCTTGCGGGCTTGTGCTCTTGTCCAATGGGCTTTGCGGAACAGCATACGTGATGCCGCAAAACTATTTCAGCTGGTCCACATCTGCCACAAAAGGAAGATTTTGTGGGGCGGACACGCGGGTTGCGGTAAAAACCCACCCCGCCTGCAAGCCGATACGTGCATATATGTTTGACGCCAAGAGAAACACGTACGTACGCACGGCGTCTCTCTTCTGGATCCATCTCGTCGGGAGGCACGTACGTACCGGCCACATCTCTATCTACTGATTCTCGATCCATCGATGGGACGAGTCTCGAGGATATAAATATACATATGGATCGGTGAAAGAGTTACACGTACGAACATCATCCCGGACGACGTATACATCTTTACTAGAAGGTAACCCCGCGCTTCGCGCGGGCAGGAAGCTGACAATATAATGTATAGGAACTGTAGATGAATAGTGTTTTGTGAGGAGGAGACGGGAGGCACTATTCCTAAGATCACCAGGTTTAAAGAGTTTTATAGATAGATTTGGACGTGTACTTTATATATATACCTTATCGATTTGGACGTGTATTTTATATACCTTATCTTATTATTAGTAGTCCAACTTATTAGTAGTACGTACTGTATATAATAGAGTATACTAGCGACAAACTGTCATATATCATCGTCGTTGTGTGTCGCTAATATGTGTCTCCAACTCCAACTTTAGTTGCTGTTTTGAGTAATAAGCAAGTACAGAAGTAGTATCATCTCAGGTGGTGGCCATTTAGCCTTAAGGCCCGTTTGGTTTGGACGTTAAAGTTTAACAAATACTGTAGCAGTTTCATCTTATTTGATAAAAAAATTTTAATCTTAGACTAATTAGGCTTAATAGATTCGTCTCGTAAATTACTCCTAATCTGTGCCGACATGCATGCAATTAGTCTATATTTAGTACTACATGCATATGAGAAAACATTGATGTGATAGGAGTTAAAGTTTAACTCCTCCAAACCAAACAGGGCCTGCCGCCAAGGGCCGCGCCACTCGCGACGCGGTGCAGAGACTGCAAGTTAAGTCGTTAACACGCGAACTGTGTGCACAGATCTTGCCTATAGTATCCTAGCACAAGACACCCATGGATACGGGTCCATGGCTCCAGCATGCATGACCGTGACGTCCAAAGGCCGGCCTCAGCTCGCGCCTCTCGCTACCTATGTACGGAGACGAACGATATGCGCGCTTTGACATAAGTATATGCGAATCTATATATACTAGCTTGCGGGAAACCCGAGCGTTGTGCAGGGGAAAAAGCACGAAAAAAAAAACCCGGAGGGAAAACGATTTTTTAAAAAACCAAAGTATTGTGAACAGTGTAGCACGCTACAGTACCGGTGATGTGGCTCAAGCAGGGAAGACTTTTTGAGGTACATAAATTAGAGTAATGGATAGATTATTATGCTATTGTTATTATTCGTCTACGCGCGTGTATCTATGAATTGAATGAACGCGATTGTTTTCCTTCACTATTCCATCACCTTTGCTCGTGAAATGGACGTGTGATTCCGACGTCTTCCCTTGCTGTCCTTGTCAGGTGATATGGCACCAGCTGATTCGGTCTCCATCGAATTGTGGTCGAGGTTAATTGGTGGAAAACTGGGTGCGTGGCTTTTAATAAAAGTCGGTAGATCTAGAGAGGGCGGAGCTCAATTGACATCAGCGGAAGCAACCAGGAAAGATGGGTGAAAATGACGCATATAGACTATAGACCTCAGGTTTGGTGCCGCTCTTTGTAGCTCTGACTTCTTACCCATGAGCATTACTGTCGAGCACCGTAGATCACTGTAGTATAGAGCGAAAAACTGCACTACAGTATAGAGGGGAGAAAAAACTAGAGAAGGAAAAAAGAATTTGACAAATTATTCGTCCAAATTTTTGAAATTTGTTTTTTTTTATGGTCAAAATATCCATGTCATTTCTGGAGGGAAGGAGTGATCCACAAACTTTTCAATGATGGAGGAATCCACATGCCAACAGCATATGCCCTTATATATTTTAGAATCCACATGCCAACAGCGGAATCCACAAAGTTTATTTTCCTTTAAGCAACTCTGTCCGAATACGCGCCTCCATGTCGCACGTGTACGCTCAACATACTCTACCGTTTTGAGCACCTCTGAAAGTGTGATCTAAGAGGTCTCTAAATACCATTAAATTTTAGAATAAAATATTAATAATAATTGTTTTAGCAAACTAACATAAACTTAAGAAAGTTTGACTCAGTCCGAACTCAAAACAGCTGGGTTGCACATGTGATTCTAAGTTCTTTCTTATTTTTTGCCTGGAAAAAACGAGGTCTTAGAAATAGAAAGAAATACAGTACCGGCACAATTTGCTCGCGCTGAGGAACAAAAACTCTATTTCTGAGTACCCTGCATTTGACACGTCCCACCAGGGTGGCGATACTTAGCTTATATAACTTGCTTGTAAGACAAACCTTAGGTTGCCTTTGGATATAATAAGAAACGGTTTCGTTTCTCAACTGAATCCCAGAAAACGGTACCAAACGGCATCACAGCCTCACAGGAATCAGAGTTGAAACGTTTGTGGTCTTCTACATGAGAATGCGAAACGAGCATAGGCTGGTTTCGGTCGATCCTATTTCTGGTATTAAGTTGCTATTGGCCCACGTAAAATTACAAGTTTTTTTTATTATTTGCATAATTTTTTTAAAAATTACAATCCAGCGTAACAGCGAACGGTTTCGTAAATCTAAGATCTGGAACATTCCACAAGAATCTAGAACCTTGCCAAACGGCTTTAAATTTAGGGTGGGCGTATCCAAATAAAGCCAAAGGGAATCAAATTCGCGGACCAAAAATCTGTTTGCACGGTGCGCAGAGCGCACGCGGCGCACGCACGCGACGTGGCAGCGGCGCCTATACGTGAGGTGCGGCTCGCGCGGGCGTGTGCCCCCGCAACGGCTTCCCGCGCGCCGCGGATATCACACGCTGTCTTCTGTGCGTGGGGATGCCTTGGCATGCAATGCTAGCTCCGAGTATACCGTACCGTACCGTACCACAACACCTTGCATATCTAGCGACAGAGATATACACGTGGAGGTGCCATGCACGCACTGTTCTTGTGTCCCTTTTTTTTTAATACTGCTCCTGGATATATCTGCAGTACTAGTATCTTGGAGAAATCTCCTCAAAAAAGGAATATTGGGAGGAAAGATCTACTATGCCGTGTTTTCGAGCTGGAAAGTTTATTCCATCATTATAATCGATCTGGAGCTTTGTTTAGATGTTTTTATTTCGGCACTTGTTCTGGCCATTAATGCAGTTGGAGAACAGCTGCTGTTTCCTAGCACCATTTCTAGTATTTCGTGCTGTTATTTTAGTAGTAGTAGTTTATTTTGCTTTAAGAAACGCTTTCAGAAGGTGGGTCTCCATACAGCACGTAGCAAGCAAACAGTGTTCCCAGCTTTTGCCGCTAGTTATTATAAACAGATTAACAACTCTCCAAAGAAGACTCCGAGTGTTGTTTTACCGCCTACCGTTGTTTAATGGCTTCACTTATTGGTCTACGAAGGTTGCTGTATACGTACTTTAGAAATGGTCAAGTGCTGATGTCTAGAAATGAAGAAATCCAGACATTTTTTCAACACTTCAAATTTGCGGTGCATCCAAATCAAGCCAAAGGGAATGATGGAATTCGCGGACGAAGATCTGTTGGCACGGAGCGCAGAGCGCACGCACGGCGCGTAACACGGCAACGCAGATACACGTGAGGTGCGTGTCCGGCCCGCGTGCCCCTGCCACGGCTTCCCGCGCGACGCGGATATCACACACGTGCACGCTGCTGTCTGTGGTGATGCCAATGCCACCGTGCTACCGCACCGTACCGTACCACCTGCGTATCTATCACTGTCGAAAACCGGCTCTTCGCCTAAGTGCAAGGGTAATTTTTCAGGCACTCAGCAAAGAGCACTTTGCCGTCGAGTGCTGAGAAAAAAACGCTCGGCGAAGACCTTCTTTACCGAGTGTTTTTTTTCACTAGGCAAACAATTATTTAAAATCGCATTTTGAAGCACAAAATGACTTCAAATGAAAAAATTTTCAACTACAAAGTTGTAACACTTCTCAAGACCTACAAAGTTTATTTTGAATATTTCTTCATATGACAAAGTGAAAGTAAATTTGTTCACAAATCTTACATATCTCTATCGTAGTTTATGAAACTCCAAGAGAGATATATAAGATTTGTGAACAATGTTAGAACCACCATGTCGGATAAATAAATGATCAAACAACCAAAACAAACTTTGTAGATCTCGAAAAGTTACGAAACTTTATAGTTGACAACTTTTTGATTTGAAGTTATCTTGTCATGCAAAACTGCGTTTGAATTTAAAAATTTTAAAATTTGAATTTTTCAAACGACCTCGGACGGAAAAACAACAAAAATAAACTTTGTAGATCTTGAAAAGTTATGAAACTTTGTAGTTGATAACTTTTTGATTTGAAATCATCTTGCCATGCAAAACTGCGTTTGAATTTGAAATTTTTAAAATTCGAATTTTCAGACCTCGGATGGAAAAACAATAAAAATAAACTTTGTAGATCTTGAAAAGTTATGAAACTTTGTAGTTGGCAACTTTTTGATTTGAAATCATCTTGTCATGCAAAACTACGTTTGAATTTCTCAAATTTGAAATTCAAATTTTGTAAACTACCTTGGATGTAAAAACTTGCTAAATGAAAAATGTAGATCTCGAAAAGTTATGAAACTCTGTAGTTGACAATTTTTTTTATTTGAATTCATTTAGGGGCCTGAAACAAGCAGCTTACACTCGGTTTAGCATAATATTTGGGGAACCGAAATGACTTATAGACACATGTGAGTATAGTACAGTGGTTAGAAGAGGTACCGCGTGAGGGAGAGGTCACGGATTTGAATCCCGCCGATCACGTAGCCATGAATTTTACACGAAAAATACCGTAACTTGCTTGCTAGTTTTTTTAAATAATATAATAAATAGAGCAAAGCCCAGAATCCGGTAGTGTATCTAGCGACGAGGTGCCAACACGCACTGTTTTTTTCTTTCTTGCTTGCTTTTTTAAAATAATAAATAGAGAAAAAAACTTGTGTTCCTCCTTTATATATATATATATATATATATATATATATATATATATATATATATATATATATATATATATATATATATACTGCGCTCCTAGACATCTCTGCAGTACTATAATAGTATCTTGGAGAAATTTCCTCAAAAAAGGTGTGCCACTTTGCTATGTTTTCGAGCTGGAAAGTGCATCTCATCATTACAATTCGATGGGTCTGGAGCTTTGTTTAGATGGCCTCGTTTAGTTCGGTGAATTGGGGAGAAAAACACTGTATCAGAATTTCTGTAGTATTTCGTTTGTATTTAGTAAAAATTATCTAAATTTTGACTAACTAGGCTTAAAATGTTCATCTCGCAAAGTACAACAAAACTGTGCAATTAGTTTTTGATTTCATCAACATTTAGTACTTCATGCATTTGCCGACATTTTGCTGTGACAGGAAATCTTCTTTTTGCATAGTGAAACTTAAGGAGAATTAGGGGAACAAGGGCCATGTTTTATTTCAGCAATTGTTCTCGCCATTAATGCAGTTGGAGAACAGCTGCTGCTACCTAGCACCACTTGTACTATTTGTTGCTCTTATTATAATAGTTTAGGCCTTGTTCACTTCTCCATCTCAACCTAAAATATTTCCTCTTCCACCCATCACATCAAATCTTTCGACGTATGTATGGAGCATTAAATATAGGTAAAAAAGATAACTAATTGCATAGTTTGTCTGTAAATGTCGGGACGAATCTTTTGAGCCTAGTTAGTCCATGATTGGACAAATTTTGCCAAATAACAACGATTTCGTGAAGTGAACACACGCTTAGTAGTTTATTTTCCTTTAAGCAACTCTGTCCGAATACGCGCCTCCATGTCGCACGAGTACGCTCACTCTAACAATACACGAACATACTCTACCGTTTTGAGCACCTCCAAAAGTGTGATCTAAGAGGTCTCTAAATACCATTAAATTATAGAATTATTAATAATAATTGTTTTAGTAAACTAACGTAAACTTAAGAAAGTTTGACTCAGTCCGAACTCAAAACTGCTGGTGCACCTTGCACATGTGATTCTAAGTTCTTTGTTATTTTTAGTCTACATATGCCTGGAAAAAACGAGATCTTAGAAATAGAAAGAAATACAGTACTGGCACAATTTGCACGCGATGCGGAACAAAAACTCTACTTCGGAGTACATTTGACACGTCCCACCAGGGTGGCGATACTCAGCTTATATAACTTGCTTGTAAGACAAACCTTAGGTTGCCTTTGGATATAATAAGAAACGGTTTCGTTTATCAACTGAATCCCAAAAACGGTACCAAATGACATCACAGACCCAGGAATCAGAGTTGAAACGCTTTTGGTCTTCTACATGAGAATGCGAAACGAGCATAGGCTGGTTTCGGTCGATCCTATTTCTAGTATTAAGTTGCTATTGGCCCACGTAAAATTAGAAGTTTTTTTTATTATTTGTATAATTTTTTTTAAATTAGAATCCAGCGTAACACCTAACGGTTTCGTAAAATGATTTTGATTCATTATCTGAAATGTTTCTTGAGAGAATCTAAGATCTAGAACATTCTACCAGAATCTAGAACCTTACCAAACGACTTTAAATTTGGGGTGGGCGCATCCAAATAAAGCCAAAGGGAATCAAATTCGCGGACCAAAAATCAGCTTGCAGTTTGCACGGTGCGCAGAGCGCACGCGGCGCACGCACGCGACGCGGCAGCGGCGCCGATACGTGAGGTGCGGCTCGCGCAGGCGTGCCCCCGCCACGGCTTCCCGCGAGACGCGGATATCACACGCTGTCTTCTGTGCGTAGGGATGCCTTGGCATGCATGCTAGCTACGAGTATACCGTACCGTACCACACCTTGCATATATCTAGCAACAGAGATAAACACATGGAGGTGCCATGCACGCACTGTTCTTGTGTCCCTTTTTTTTAATACTGCTCCTGGATATATCTGCAGTACTAGTATCTTGGAGAAATCTCCTCAAAAAAGGAATCTTGGAGGAAATATCAACTATGCCGTGTTTTCGAGCTGGAAAGTTTATTCCATCATTATAATCGATCTGGAGCTTTGTCTAGATGTTTTATTTCGGCACTTGTTCTGGACATTAATGCAGTTGGAGAACAGCTGCTGTTTCCTAACACCACTTGTAGTATTTCTTGCTGTTATTTTAGTAGTAGTAGTAGTTTATTTTGCTTTAAGAAACGCTTTCCGAAGATTAACAACTCTCCAAAGAAGACTCCGAGTGTTGTTTTACCGCCTACCGTTGTTTAATGGCTTCACTTATTGGTCTACGAAGGTTGCTGTGTACGTACTTTAGAAATGGTCGAGTGTTGATGTCTAGAAATGAAGAAATCCAAACATATTTTCAACACTTCACAATTCTAACCTCTAAGGAAGCTCATGCGTGGGTCGCGTTTTACTTGCTCCGTTCCTTGTATCTTGCCGTTTTACGAGGCTTGTTCCACTCTCATCTCAGTGGAGTATACTGACGATGACAAGTACACGAGACAAACGAGCTTAGCTAGATAGTACTACCTCCGTCCCAAATTATAAGACATTCTAATAATTCTGAAAAGTCAAAGGATCTTAAGTTTAACCAAATTTATATGATAAGATAATAATATTTATGACACCAATTAAGTATCATTAGATTTTTCATTAATTATATTTTCATAGTATACCTATTTGATGTTATAAATTTTTGTAATTTTCTTTATAATTTTAGTCAAACTTAAGATGCTTTGACTCTCCAAGATTCTTAGAATGCCTTATAATTTGGAATGGAGAGAGTACTACTGTACTATAGGTCTGTTTGATCATCACTAAACTAAACTTTAATCATCTAAAATTTTAGTTCTAGACCGTTCAAACGTATGTAGCGTACTAGTGTATGTACCCAGACAGTATGGTACTAAATTTTCGTCATCTGCTCCCTCCATTTCGAATAAAATACATTAACTTCTGCTATGTAGTACATGGCCAGAAGGTGATTTATTTTGAGACGGAGAGAATAAAATTTTACCTGGTTTTTCGTTGGACTTACAACTACTTCATACATCACATAAAAGGAGTTAACACTTACAACTACTGATTTACAGAACTCACCAAATTTAATTTGGTGATTGCTTTGCACAAATATATATATAAATATATAAATATATATACCAAAAAAGGAGGAATAATTACGATCACCGGCATTTGAAAGCACGAACTTTCGCTGCTCCTGCACCCAGCCAACGGACCCCAGCTGTCATTAAGCGGAAACTGACGGGCCCACTCGTCAAGTGAGAGTCACGCAGCAGCGCGTCTCCGTCCCGCCCCGCACTCGAAGTCGAAGCCGGCCGCCGCGTGAAACATAAATACGGGCACGGCGGCGACGGCAAAGCCCCCAACTCAGACTGCCCCAGCCAGCCAGCCGCAAAGCTACCCAGCACGACCGTGATCACACCGGCCAGTGAGACGGTACGGTACAAGAAAAGTTTCCCCGTCGCGTCCGGCCATTACGACGGCGCCGGCCGAGCAGACGCCGCCGCCACGATGCCGCCCGCCACCGGCGCCGTCGCATCCGCCGCCGCCGACTCTCCCCCCGCCGCCGGGACCGTGCTCCTCGGGAGGTACGAGCTCGGCGGCCTCCTGGGCCGCGGCGCGTCCGCCAAGGTGTACCTGGCGCGGGACCTGCTCACGGGTCGGTCCGTGGCCATCAAGTCGTTCCCCAACCCGCGCGCCGCAGGTGACCGGCCCGTGGCCATCGAGCGTGAGGCGGGCATCCTCCGTCGCCTGCGGCACCGCCACGTGGTGCGGCTCCACGAGATCCTGGCGACGCGCAAGAAGGTCCACTTCGTGCTGGACCTCGCCGCCGGCGGCGAGCTGTTCTCGCTGGTGGACGCGTCGGGCCGCATGACGGAGGACCTGGCGCGGCACTACTTCCGGCAGCTGGTGTCCGCCGTGCGGTACTGCCACGCGCGCGGCGTGTACCACCGCGACATCAAGCCCGAGAACCTCCTGCTCGACGAGGCCGGCGCGCTGATGGTGGCCGACTTCGGGCTCGGCGCCGTGGCCACCGCCGACGACGGTAGTAGTCTCCTCCGGCACACGATGTGCGGCACCCCGGCGTACGTGGCCCCGGAGATCCTGTCGCGGAAAGGGTACGAGCCGGCCAAGGTGGACATCTGGTCCTGCGGTGTGGTGCTGTTCGTGCTGGCGGCGGGTTACCTCCCCTTCAACGACGCGAGCCTGGTGAACATGTACCGCAAGATCTACGCGGGCAGGTTCCGGTGCCCCGGGTGGTTCTCGCCGGCGCTGCGCGACCTGCTGCGGCGCGTGCTAGACCCGGACCCGTCGGCGCGCATTGACGCGGACGGCATCGTGGCGCACCCGTGGTTCCGCCACGGCGCCAGCGACGAGGAGATGGGCCGCCTGATGCACGGCGGCGGTGGTGAGCAGGAGGAGGAGTGGTTCGGGCCGGGGGAGTCCAAGGACGAAGCAGCAGATAGGGAGCCGACCGCGTTTGACATCCTCAGCTTCTCGCCCGGGTGCGACCTGTCGGCGCTGTTCGTGGGCGCCGGGCGAGGGGGCAAGGAGCGTGTGTTCGTGGGCGACACGCCCGCGGCCGTGCTGGCCCGCGTGGAGGCGGCCGGGCGGAAGGGCGGGTACCGCGTGCGGAGGGACGGGAAGAGGGCAACCGCCGTGTTGGTGGCGGAAGAAGAGAGCGGCGACGGCGGCGTCGTCGTGGCCAAAGTGGGCGTGTTCAGGCTCGCGGACGCCGTGTCCGTGGTGGAGGTGGTGAAGGGCGACGGCGCCGACGCGGCGCTGTTCTGGACCGAGCTGCTGGAGCCGCCCGTGAAGCCCCCGGCGCTGAGCTGCTGAGGGGTGAAGGCGTGCGTGACCCGACCGCCGCCGCGTTCTGCGATGTGGGCCTTGTTTAGATCCAAACTTTACATAGTAAATGTTCCGTCACACTGTAGCAATTTTATTTTTATTTGGTAATAATTATCTAAATATTGATTAATTATGCTTAAAACATTCATCTCGCAAAGTACAACAAAACTGTGCAATTAGTTTTTGATTTCATCTATATTTAGTACTCCATATATATGCCGACATTTTGATATGATGGGGAATCTTCTTTTTACACAGTGGAATTTGGGGTGAATTTAGTATGTAAACAAGGCCGTGATTCTTTTGTTTGTTGTTTTGATGCGTTGTTCGTTGCCTGCTGTGGCACTCTGCTCCGCCCATCGTCTGTAAAATACTCCCTCCGTCCCAATGAATATGCAATTCTCGCATCTCGAGAAATTAGCCATCGTAAATTTTGATTAAAATTACATAAAAAATACTAACTCTTATGAGACAAAATAAGTACTGTTAGATTGGTTATGAAATATATTTTCATAATAAATTTATTTTAAGACATAAATGCTAATACTTTTTGCTATAAATTTGGTCAAAGTTGACACAGTTTGAACAGCACGTTTTGCACAATCCATGGGACGGAGAGAGTACTACTCCTATCATCCTATTCATGTTGCGATGTTGAGAGGTACTGTACTCCGTACTAATGTATTTGTGAGCCTCAGCAACGACGCTTTGGATTGACGGGAAGTAGAGTAGGTACGGTACGGCACCAGGGCACCACCATGAATCACAAGTGCAAAGTCAGCGGGCAGCCATGTGAAACGAAACTAATTTTTTTCTGCGAATACAAGATCCAATGGGACATCAGGAGTCAGGACGAGGCGTTCCGGCCGCTCTGACTGACCTGATCAACCAACAGGAAAAAGGGTGCGCAGCCGGGCATTGAGAGCCAAGCACGTAGTACGTCGTACTAGCAGTAGTGGCTCTGTAGCTTGCTCTTTCTGCAAGCAGCCTCCACGCCGACGGCAGGGGTCCATGCATGGATACCCGGGCGACGGATGGCAATGGATCGGTCGAGAATATTACTATTACTAGTACGTGTTGACGACGACGACCTCAACAAGCAATGAGCCATCGAGATCGAGCTGGGCATATCTTTCTTGGAAAGGATGGGCAACGTGCACTGTACACTTCATCGTCAATAATGCGTTCTAGCAGCAACAACCGGTCATTAGTGCCTTCGCTCATGGACCAGACGCAAATAAAAAGGGTGCTTTCGTGGCCCAGGGCTTCGTCCACCTGCCAGGCTGCACCATCCGGCCCATCCTTAACCCATCCAAGAACCAAGTGTCCCAGTCACCCACACATGTACACTACAATTTCAGCTGAACATGACAGAGACAGTGACAAGGACCTCGCAGGAAGAAAGCACAACGCTCTGAGCCAGCCATTCAAGCAGTTCTGCAGATCGACGTTTTTCTTAATTTTATTGAAGAGAAGCTAGCAATGTATGTATAAAATGGGCTGGCTGGGCTGGGCATCAGTAGTAATACCCCAAGTGTACTATTACTGCACACTGCTTTAGATGGTGTGTGTACCACTGCAACAACCAACCAACCTTCACGGGTGCCTCCAGTCCTTCCCAAATCCCAACTCCAGTGCAGTGTGCTGCATTATTGTGCCCTTCTGTAACCATTAGTCCTTATCAATCTGCCACCTCACCTCTCATGATGGTAGACAGACAAATTATGAGGATCACATGCATATATTATGTGGCCCCGTTTAGATGGCCAAAAAGGCTCAAAAATTTTTGCGCAGTATCTGTCACATCGAATCTTTGGACGTATGTATGGAGTATTAAATGTAGAAAAAAATAACTAATTGTATAGTTTGTCTGTAAATGTCGAGATAAATCTTTTGAGCCTAGTTAGTTCATAATTGAATAAATTTTACCAAATAACAAGGAAAAGTGTTACATGAACTTTTCCCCAAATTTTTTTTTTATCTAAACACGCCCATGTATGTGCGCAGATGAATAGCTAGCTACTCCAGAAAAGATATATATACGGTGATGAAGTGATCGATGCTGCTCGCGGCCCGGGATTCCTTGCCTTCTTGGTCTGGTCTGGTTTTGGATGCATGGATTATGGATACTTCAGGAATTCAGTGACCTCGCTGGATGATTGAGCGCAATATATACGAACTTTGTGAGTGAAGCATCACCTCCTATCTGACTCGTCAGCTAGCACACACGGCCGGCCTGTTCTCTTTCTCTATATAAAACAAAAAAGAACAGATCCCTAAGCGTGATTGGACAATGTCAATTCAGGCTGTGTTTACTTCCTAAAAAAAAAGTACCGTGCAAACAAAAGATTCCCCGTCACATCAAACTTGCGATACATGTATGGATTACTAAATGTAGATGAAATCAAAAACTAATTGTACAGCTTAGTTGTACTTTGCGAGACGAACGTTTTGAACCTAATTAGTCAACGGTTGGACACTATTTACCAAATAAAGCCAAAACGTGCTACAGTACTTTTTTACACCTTTTCGCGGAACTAAACGCACCCTCAGTCCAGAAGACAGGGCTCCAAATTTATCATCGCGAATAAACTAAAGAAGGTTCAATTCAAATGGATGCAAAACTGTACTGGTTAGAGGCAAATAAACTCTTGCATACATGACTCGTCATTTCTTGGGACTAATGAGTGCGTTTGATTGGAGCTTGATGACTTGAGCTGATGGAGACGGCCAAACAAATGGTCGGCTGAGACGTGCAAAGCCGGCTTATAATTATAACATAACGTTCTCTGTCCGATATACTCGCTCACTTTCGTTTCATCATAAAAAAAACTATATATATCACCACGTCTTACTTCGCGCGTACCTTAATTTGACACTGATGTTTTTGTTTTCTATAGACTAGAATCTAAAGGTACTATTCTTTAAGTTATAGACGACAAAGGTGTTCATTATAACTTTGTCAATTTTAAGATCTGTCGGTCGTAAAGTATCTACATGTGTTTGTAGGAACAAGCGAGTGTGTATGCATGTGAGCATCTGCATTGGTAGTGCCTTTGTAGTGTGTTCAAAAAATGTATCTGCAAATTATTGAAGCTGTCAATGTTAACAAAACATAACGGTGTTTCATCGAGCAATTATTTGGCTTTGTATACGAATCCTCCATTCCCAGTACTCTATATAACGTAGGCCTTGTTCATCCGGTTTATAATCCGTCTTTTTCAGCTTGTTTTTTCAGCCAGAATAATATTTTTCTCTCACAACAAATCAGCCAACAGTATTTTTCAGCCGACTTATCAGCACAACCGAACGGGGCGTAATCCTTGTTTGGCTTCGCCTCCTTCCAATGCAAAGTACTCCAAAAAAAAATGGTGCGTGGAGCGTGGTGGTAAAATAATGTCCATCGTTTTCATCAGGTGTACGACGTGTAACAACCGTAACATGACACCAGGCACCAGCCAAGAGGGCCGCTGCATGCCCAACGCAAGTGCGTGCAGCCGTGCAGGCTGTCGCAAGTCTCCTGATTCACCAAAGAAGAGCTACCTAGCTAGCAGATATTAGCAATTAATGCATATTTTAAGCAAGTCGACAAGTTCGATGAAAGTTTAGAAAAGAAGTTGGGTGCAAATTCATAGGGGGTTCGAAAAGGTTCCGTACCAACACGCAGCGATCTGAATAGCTGTCCATAACTAGCCAATTTCGTGTCGGTAACAAACATGCATGTTTACATGATATAGTGATGCACGGACGAACAAGAGGAGGAAACGAGTTCGAGTACATCACTGAATGCCTGATCGAACGTACGCACGGAGACGTCGACCTCTTCCTCTGGTGGAGCTGGGCTAGAAGCAGGGTACCTCGCGCTAGTAGTAAGGGCTTCGACTCCCTCGTCATGCCTACGGCCTACCTGCTGGATGCTTTGGAAGGAACGCAATGCGAGGACTATCAGGAATGAAGCCTCCTGTGCCCGCGATCTCAGCTTGCAGGTCATCCAGGAGGCCAGGCTGTGGCTGCGTGCCGGCTTTGCTTGCTTGTCGTCGCTTCGTTCGTTGTTGTAAATTAGCCCCTAGTGTCGTGGTCGCTGGCTCTCTTTGGAGTTTCTCCGTTCCGTTTTTCTTCCGGGTTCAGTTTGTTTCCCGTTTGTTTCTTTTTCGTGCTCCTCTTCTAGGCAACCTTTGGTAACCTAGTGGTGAGTTGTTTGTTGTTGGTTTGGATGTTCTCTAATTTCTCTTAATGAAATACGTGTTACAGTGTACGTTCGCGAAAAAAAAGAAACCTAATCGCGTTTATTGGAAGCTCATCGATCAGCAGCACTACGGCAAGCAAGCAAGCATGCATCAAGGAAGAAATCTACTGGAGCATTACAACTTGTAAACGAACTAAACGCAACGGTGCATTCAACCTCGACGCGACGAGGGCCGTACTTTGGTCCAAATTTGAAACGGTAATGCTCCTATTCGATCGTCCATCTGTTCGGACGGACCCCGTTCGAGTCACGCCACTTTGTAACGGACCCTCCCTGCACCGCATCCCATATAGTCATATCCTCTCGTCCGCTCTGGAACAGACCCTGCTATCTCCATTCTTCACAAAAAAAATCACCGCTGCAAGCGCCATGGCGTCCTCTCCAGTGCGTCATAGCCTCCCCTCGTCCCCCCTCCATGGATCCAACGGCACCCCTCCTCCACGTGCGTCTTCCCTCAAGTCTAGCGGCCTCCATGGCGTCCCCTCCCGCCACTCTACGGTGGCCATGACCTTCCCCCGCGTCCCACCTGACGGCGGGCTCGAGCAAGCCATTGGCACGTGGCCAGCGGGCTCAAGCAAGCCGCTGACCCTCCGCTACCTCAGCCGTAGGCGCCCTCCCCAGATCCGGCAATGTCTCCTCTCCCTCGGCCAATGGCGGCCATGGCAGGGGTGTGCGGGCGCGCACCATCCAGCAAGCCTGCACCACCGCAGTTGCCCACCAGGTATGTCATGGCCGCGTGACGATGTTGTGTTTCAAGTGTTTCTGGATGCTTTTTCAGACATGTTGCAAGCCCATATTTCAGGTGTTTCAGTTGTTTCATATGTATATTTCAATTATTTCATGCGGATGTTGTAAAAGTAGATCAGAATGTTACATATGTTGCAATGGTTGTACACGTATGCTGCAAGCGTCTATCCTAATATAATGTTTCATCTGTTTTTTGTACACGCATGTTGCAAGTGTTTCAGACGCATGTCTTAAGTGTTTCGTTTGTCTTCTTTTGTATGTTGCAAGTGTTGCATCTGGATGTTTCAAAAGTAGATCAGGATGTTACACATGTTGCAATGGTGTTTCAACCGTATGTTCCAAATGTTTCATCTATTTTAGACGTATGCTGCAAAGGTTTTATCTGGATGTTACAAAAGTAGATCAGGGTGTTGCATGGCACAGCCAGTGGCTGTCGCAATTGTTGGGGCACAGCCAGAGGTCAACCCACACGGGTTTCCCCATGCAGGGCATGGAGTGGGTGTGGGGGCACGGGTCCCTACGCGGACGCGGGCGTAGGTTCTGGGGCGGGATGAGAGGCGTGGGGTGCGATGTGGACACGGGAGTGGCGCAGGTGTCGGGTTTGTGACGTCCTGTCTAGACGTCCGAGCGCTAGGCGTTCCGAATTTAAAACGTACGGCCAAAGATCTGCCGATAGCTAGTTTTGCCGTCGTATCGTGCACTTAAGTTATCATCTGGCACTCCAGCACTCCTACTAAAAGTGGCCATTTTGTAGATCGACCTTCGGTGGGCATTTTGTTGTGCTAGATGGTCAAGCGGATTCAAATAAACGTCTAACTCTATTAATCTTTTTAGTGACAGACATTTTAAGGTGACCACATTTTTATATATATACACTAATCAAATATTAATAGAGGCCGGCATCTAAGGTTGTCGTCCCTATTATAGAGATGGACTTCTTAAATACTCACCTTTGAAAATGAATATTAATAGAAGTGGGCACTCTAAGGGCAAAGGTGTGCATTGCCCATCACTTGTGTAAATAGCTATTAAAAGGACCTTTTAATACAAGGGATTGGTTTGCCCGCCTCTAAAAATACTCATTGCGGTAGTGCTCCCTCCGCCCAAATCTTTAATAAGTGTGTGTGTGTGTGTGTGTGTGCGTGTGTGTGTGTGTGTGTGTGTGTGTCACGACACGCGTTGATGCAAGAACGCGTGTCAACGCTCTATGGATGGGGTAGACTTGACACGTACACGCCTCGTCTACCTCAGCTTCGACACGACATGTGCCTCATCTCCTCCACTCCGATTCAGGTTAGGCCAAGCATGTGCCTCTTCCTCTGATCCAGGTTAGGGAAGGGACCATCTGCGATCTTAGAAGATGGGGGCCTAACGGCGGCGGATACAATGGTGGTGGAAGTTTGACAGGCGGTAGGAGACATTCAATGGGCGGAGTCAACGATCATTAAGGACTGCATTGAACTAGTACCACCATGCAAGACTAGCCGCAATGCTGTTGAGGCCCACCAAAACCTACAGTCACACCGATGACCATATCCCAGTCTCGTCGAACGTAGAGCAACTTGAAGGTCCTTGTTTGGTTTTGGTAATTGAGTGACAACCTAGGTGGACTAATGTGTTTAAATGTAAGATACACAGGTGATTAGTCCACAAGTACATCATGTGTGAGGAACCTATGCCATGGAGGTGAAATAGCTTGGATATGTTGTAAGGCTCACACATGTGATGAAGGAGCTCATTGCATATGAGACATAATATGGAGTCATGTGACTAAGGTGGAGAAGATCAAGAGAAGACTTGGCTTTATGGACCGGTTGCAAGCGTGAAGGGCAAGTTGGAGGCTTTGGAGCAATGGACCGCGTGGCGGTGAAGCTTGAGCAAAACTCGGCACCGATGGACGGAGGCAACGGTGAAGAGCAAGTGAAGTCAAGATCGATGAACCAATATGTTCATGTGAGGATATGGAGTGGATCATATCATTGTTGATCTTGTTGGTGCATGTGTTGCATCGACATTGGAGGCGATGGAGTGGAATGCGCAAGGCAAAGGTATAACATAGGGTATTTCATTTCACCAGTCATAGGTGTGTAGAGAAGTTGATGACCGGGTTTAGGATAGATGGACGTACTATTAAGAGGGGCAAACTTGGTTGCATATTGGTCATCTAGTGTCACTTGAGCGATCTAACTTTGCATACGTGTTAGGATCGAGTGGCATGCTGAAAAGAGTGCTAATCCTTTGAAAAAAATTTTGTGAAAAGCTAACACACGTGCACAAGGTGGTGATCACATGGTGGTGTTGGCATATTTGCAAAGATGGTGAAAAAGGCAAAGAAAAGGAGGTGAAACCAGGCTCGGAGTGCTGCCTGAGTGGCACCGCCACCCCTAGGCGGTGCCCACCTGGAGGCTGACAGGGAGGAGTTGGCTAATGCCCTTGGGGGGCACTGCCACTGCCTGTTCGGTGGCACCACCACCCCTAGGAGGCTAGGACGGTGCCCACCAGACCGAGGCTAAGACCGAGCGAAAGAGCTGGGGCACCGCGCATGACCAGTGTGCACCGCCATGGGGTGGGCGGTGGCACTACCATGGGATGTCTGGTGCACCGTCGTGGCACCGCCTCTTTTTGGCAGAGAGCAAGGGAAGGCGAGGGGGTCACTGCCATGGTCACCGCCATGGTGACGACGGTGCACCGCCCTAAAATTTTAGAGAGTTGGTGTTTTGGCACAGTTGGCCAGGGGGTCACCGCCACCCCTATGGCGGTGCATCGCCCCTAGCTGTCCGGTGACCAACGGCTAGTTTATAGCCGTTGGGAGGGGCACCGCCATGTTCGATGCCCTCGCTAAAAGTGTAGCTTTACTCTAACGGCTCTATTTAGCTTGGGGGTTATAAATAGAGGTGGAGCTCAAGCATTTGGCTGGTTAACCACCCTTGGGACTGAGTGTCCATGCTTGGGGAGTGCTTGGGAGTCCTCTAACTCACTTATGCTTGCAAGAGTGCGATCCGATTGCGAGTGAGTGTGATTCTAGTCCGCTGCATCATGAGATTGCATCGAGTGGCACTAGATAATCGAGTTGCAAGCCGGTGGTGCTTGTTACTCTTAGAGGTTGCCACCTCCTAGACGACTTGGTGGTGTGATCTCTGTTGAAGCCCGCAAGAAGCTTGTGCGATGCTCCGGAGAAGAGCTTTGTGAGGGGCATTGTGCTTGCCCCGCGGGAGCCACGAAGAGCAACTCTAATAGAGTGAGACGCGAAGGGCGACAAGTGGTCTAGCCATGTCAAGTGCTAGAACTTGTGTTAAGCACTACACGTGGGAGAGTGTAACTTGTGGGTCACCACTAGCAAGAGGACTGACAGCAACCTTGGAGCTTGTCTCAACGAGGACTAGCGTGTTGGCAAACACGTGAACCTCGGGATAAAAATCACCGTGCCAACATTGTCTTCATCTTCTCAGTGGTTTGCATTCCGTGCAACACAAGCTTGTATTTACATTTCATACATTGTGCTTTGTGTAGTTGCTCTTGTAATTAGTTAGCTTGTGTAGCTTGCTAGTTACCTTCTTATGTGTGTAGCATAGAAGTAGTTCCCTTGTGTGGCTAATTTGCTTTTAGTAACCTTGTTAGTTACATTGCTTAGTTTGTGTAGCTAAGTAATTTGCGCTCTCTAATTTGGCTTGTGTAACCATGTTATTGTGCATTGCTAGTGAGCTTAGGAACTTTGTGCTTTTGCTTATTAGTTGTGTAGGAGCTCTCTCGGTTGTTTGAGTACTTGTGTATAGGTTTGTGTGACCTTGCCACTAGAATTGATTAGGTGAGTTCTAGCTAGCTCGGCATCTTAGTTACATAATTAGGATCTTTGTAAGGTCCTAGAGAGCATAGATAGATGGGTGTAGTCTTGGCTAGACCAATAGTTTTAATTCCGCACTTGTATCGGTTAGCCGGTGCGATTAAGTTTTAAAAAGGACTATTCACCTCCCCTCTAGTCCGTCATCTCGACCCTACACAACCTCCTGACTCCAGTACAACTGCCACCACAACACGACTCGCCAATTGTAGCCATGGAGTAGGGCCGGGACCAGCACACCCACTAAGAAGTTGAAATGGCCAAGTGCCCATACCTAGACACGCTAGCTAGGGCACGACTACCTCACCACCGCCGAGAGAGAGAGGTGCCTCCAAGCTTCTACAACACCACTGCCATCAGGTTGGACTGCAACGCCACCAAAGCTACAAAGACCCACAAATCTGATAAGGGGTGGGGTGGCAGATCTGGACACCAAGGCCGAAGATCCAGGTGCAAAAACACCAAACCCGCCGATTATGTTGTAATCGACACTTGAAACATCGTTAGACTTAGAAAAGAAAGACCCACTCAGACAGGGAGGAGGCCCCACCACTGTTATCTTTGTGGACGTGCAGACCATCGGTCAGCCACACTCGTGGTGGTAAGGCGGGCAAGAATGGCTGAAGCGTCTGGCGACAATGGTGTTGTGTGCCGCCCATGCCGCTGTGAGGGATGACGAGGCGGCATGAGTGCAGATGAATATAGAAATGTGTTTATCTCTCTATTGTGACCACTGAAATTGGTTGAAGAACGATTAATTAATGACTCAAAGTTAGGATCTTACAGACCAATGAATAGTTGTTCAAGGACGGATTAATTTAAGAAAAATTGAAATGCTAACTTGGACGACTACTACTAAATATATAGTATCAGCAGTGGCCATGGATCCCTAGATGTGCCACTAATGAACTCCGATACGATACACAGCCCAACAAAACCCTATCAGGTTCTATATGATCACTTTTTTCTATGACTGTCATTGACTTATAAAGGAATTTTTACATGTTGGACGGGTGACATACGTTATCTCCTTGGCTTTCCGTGCTAATAATCGCTATTTTAGTGTGGATTGTTGCTATAGTTCGAGGTAGACTCAAAACTTAATATGAATTGGACCTCTAAGACTATCCGCACTCATCCATCCTCTATATCATTCTCTATACTGCCTGGTCATCAAGATTCTCTCCTCTATACTCATTTCTCCCGCATCCATCCATCATCTATATCATCCTCTATCTACTATGGGGTCCACTTATCACTTTATCTAAATATATCCATGTGTGATCTAGTTTTGAAGAATTTATTACAACGAATTTAACGGTGTAATTGGAATTTAATTTAACTTTTTAGTTTGTGAGTTATAGCATTTTTTAGTCAAGAAATAGTGGGGTCCATCACCTGTACCTTCCGTGCATGCGCGCGCATGGAGTGTGGCTCGCTGCTCGTGGTGGGGGCCACGTCCGGTAGCGCTCGGACGCTACTCCGCGAAATCTAGCGGACGCGCTCTCTTACCGTAGCTGATGGAGTACCCCGGTGCAACCTTTTTACGGTAAATTGCTCCTCCAACCTATCATACCGGATCACGTAGCATATCCAGTGCAGTTCGTCTAACTTAGCCTGGAGTCGCCCATGCTTGCAGCTGCTGCCTGCCGGATGACCTGGCCTCTGCGTTTGATTGGGCACCACCTGTGCCCCAGCCCATCCTTGACGAGGACTAAGGCTGGCTAACGAGCCAGCTCGGCTCGGCTCGGCTCGGCTCGTTCTGGCTCGTTAGGATAACGAGCCAGCTCGGCTCGGCTCGTTATCTTAACGAGCCAGAAAGCCAGCTCGGCTCGGCTCGTTACAAGCTCGAGCTGACTCGTTAGGCTCGTGAGCCAGGAAAAAAAATACAAAATATAATATTTGTATTTATCTAAAGCATAAAAATATTAATAATATAAAAATAATATATTCAATAGCTTTAAATCGAACAAAATATTCATATGAGCTAACATATCATCTATTTGTGAAGTGCAAAACATAAAGTAATACAAAACTAATATAAGTTATGATGACTTTTTCTCTAAAACTACGGCTCGTTTGGCTCGCGAGCAGCTCACGAGCCAGCTCGAGTTGGCTCGTTATAGCTAACGAGCTAAAATCCTGGCTCGGCTCGGCTCGTTATCATAACGAGCCGAGCCGAGCTGAGCCGAGCCAGCCACGAGCCGAGCGAGCTAACGAGCTTCGAGTTTTTCGTCCAGCCTTAACGAGGACGTACGGGAACCCGGGTGCAACGAGCCAAAAAGCAGCGGCGCGGGCGTGGCTAGTTTGCGTCGTCTCTAAATCTGGAAGATGCGATGCGCGTTTATTGTGGGCGGGACAATAGACGGCGGCGCCGGCGGCTGCATGCGGCTTGGTGCATTGTACTGCCGCCGGGCATGACCGCGACGGCCGAGCTATGACAAGTTCAAACCTGGAATCTGGATAACACAGCTAGCCTTCATGGAGACAGGCAGGTAGCGATGGCAGGTTGAAAAAGTGCAGCGCTTTTCCCATTGTTTCTATCGTGGTACCATCGCTGACGATTTCGCAGTCAAGATCGACACAGAGGTGTTCTACTCTGACTTGATCGACACATAGTAAGCGTTGTGTCACACTGTAGCAATTTTATTTTTATTTGGTAATAATTGTCTAAACATTGATTAATTAGGTTTAAAATGTTCGTCTCGCAAAGTACAATAAAACTGTACAATTAGTTTTTTATTTCATCTATATTTAGTACTCCATATATGTACCAGCATTTTGATGTGATGAGAAATAGAAATTCTGTATAGTAAATTTGGTGGCCAATCTCTGGAATCTAAACAAGCCCAGAGAAAAGGATGTGCAGGCCTCCGCCCATATCCTTTGACGGATAACTATGGTGCATCGGATGGATTACATGTACGTTAACCTCAGCCATCGAGCTCAAAATTATTTTCGAAGCGATCCAGGACAACTTACACTTCATCAATAATGCATGCGCTAGTACTAGCTGCTTGGTCACCGCATTGATGGTTCATGGACCAAACGTAACGTACGTTCACTAGCGCCATGTTTAGATCACCTCAAAATTCCAAGTTTTTTCACTCTCTCTCCATCACATCAATTTTTAGCCGCTTGCATGAAGTACTAAATGTAGGTAAAAAAAATATCTAATTACACAGTTTAGTTCAAAATCACGAGATGAATCTTTTGAGCCTAGTTGGTCTACGATTGGACAATATTTGTCAAATAAAACGAAAGTGGTACTATTCATCAGGTTGAAAAAATCTTCAATCTAAACAAGGGCTAGATGTTCAATTTCGTGGCCAGTGGCCAGGTTTTTATTTCATCCAACTGCCCGCAGCCCCGCACAAGAACCATGCACCCGATCCTTTAAGTGATCCAAAAACTAGCTAGCTACTTAGCTAGTGTCCCAGTTACGGCCGTGTTTGTATTCCCTACTAAAATAAATTTTAGTTCCTATTATATCAAATGTTTGACATATATATGAAGTATTAAACGTAAACTCTTTACAAAACTAATTACACAGATTGAGACTAATTTACAAGACGAATCTATTAAGTCTAATTATGCTCATGTTTAGTCTTTCTAATTAGTATCCAAATACTCGATGTGACATCTACTAAACTTTAGTCCTTAGATCAAAATTCAGCTGAACATGAACAGGAACAGGAACATGAGAGAGTGACATCTGTGGCGAGAAGGAAGACAGAACAGAACGCTCGGACCTGCAGAGCCATTCATCACTGGACACGAAAGGAAAACTAACTGCTAGCCAGCAGACGTCACTAGAACTGGACACGAAGCAATGGGGCCGGTTGGCCGTCAGCGGTATACTGAACACTGCTTTAGATGGTGCACTGCAACCTTCACAGGTGCGTGCCTCCCTCACAACAACACCCATGCTTTGATGCTTGCAGCTGCATTATTGTGTTGTTCTATATAACCTTTAGTCCTTATCAATCTGCCACCTCACCTCTCATCAGAATGGACGGGCCAAAACTATGAGGACCAGTGTTGAAGATCGATGCCGGTACGGTGTCCATTCGTGTTCCTTCCTTGTTCAATTATTTGTGTGATATATACAGAATAAGATGGTGTCACAAGGCAAGGTAGCCAGGTATGTAGGTCACATGAACAACTGATAGAAAAGATGTGGTGATGAAGTGTCATCGATGCTGCTGACGCAACGGGGTTTCCTTTTGGTCTTTTCCCCTTTTCTCCTGGTCTGTTTTTGGATGCATGCTGCTAGCTTCGGAAATGGAAGAAGAAAAAAAAGAGAGTATCCTTAGCTGTGATAGGACAATGTTTAGTCTTTTCAAAAATAAACTAACGATGATCAAATTAAGGGCCTGTTAAAGCTGTTGTAAGCTTTTTTTTTTTTTTGCCAAACACTCATTTTCAAAATACCTTCACGGGTGAAGCTATTTTTCTCCTCTCACAAAGACAAGAGTTGGGATGAAGTCGAAAATAGTAGCTTATCCTAGCTCTCTCCCTCATGAACTGTTGGTGAAGCTATTTTGCCAAACATTTTTTTAAAAAAAATAGCTCAGGTTCACTAAAAAAACTGCTTGTGAAGCTATTTTTTTTTTTAAAAAACAGTTTCACTAGTGAAGCTGAGCTATGCCAAGCATGCCCTAAATAGGATTAAAAACAGACTTCTTAAATTTTCCAAGCAAACTACTAGTTATTACTATTGAATTGTCGTGTGTGTTGGAACTAGCGTGTGGATTTGATTATACTTTCAGGTTTCAACTGATATGATGGTGATGGGCAAACCAATGGTCAGCTGAGACGTGCAAAGCAGATATGCATCGTGCAAGGCACTGTACTGATAGAAAAGATGTGGTCAAACCAGTGGTGATGAAGTGTGATCGATGCTGCTGATGCAGTCGGGATTCCTTTTGGTCTTTTTTACCTTTTTCTCTTGGTCTGTTTGCGCGCGGCTTCAGAAATGAAACAAAAAATAAATATCTTTATCCGTGCCGTGCCGTGATACGACAATTGTTTAATAAAATATCGTGGAAAATAAACTAAAGATCATCAGATTGGGATTGAAACCAAACTACTAGGCCCTTCTTTAATTTACCAAGCAAGCTAGATATTAGTGGTAAACAAACTATTGAATTGGCATGTGTGTGTTGGAACTAATTAACGTGTGGATTTGATTCTATACTTTCAACTGATGATGGGGATGGGCATGTTAGAATAGATCTCAACCGAATTGGTCCAACGGCCAACTCGGACCCTTTGACCACGCCCTGATCGGGGGCATCCAATCCAACGAGGTTGGTGGGCCCCCGTCGCACAGTGCCATATAAGAGGGAGTGGGGGCCACGGGCTCAAAAACGAGGTTCGCCCAGCCGTCACCCCACTCCTAACCCTAGCCGACCCCGAGGGTGGCACTGCCAGCGGCGGGATGCTTCACCATCGGTCTTCTCCGTCGCCACCGCCGCTGGACAGAGACTTCACTGCCTCCTCGCCACCAACACCGACCTCATGGCGGACCCGTCTTCCTCCTCTGCCAAGCCCCAAGGTATGGGTCTTTTCTCCATCTCCCATCTCCTTCTCCCATCTCGGTTAGTTCTACGATGTTCTACTGGTTCATCCAAGATGCAAAGAGTACCACCCTCTAGATCCGCACCTAGTCGATTCTTAAAGTATGACAATGGTATCGGAGCAAGGTTGCAAGTGTGTGATCTAGATCGGGGTAAAGAAAAGAAAGAAAACGAATTTAGATTCTGAAGAAATCCCCAACCCTAACCCTAGAAGGGCAAAGAAAGGTTGGTGGAGGGAGGGGCCTACCTGTGGCTTACCTCGACGCCACCACCGCCGTCGTGCGGGACAGATCCCGCCACCGCGCGGGAAGAGACACCGCGGCACCGGCTCGCCGACGCGCGGAAAGGGGACCTCGAGCCGTCATCGTACGGGCTCGGGTCAAGGACATCAAACGCGGGCGCATAGGGCACCGACGCGCGGCCGCTCGACGGAGCTGCGCTCTACCCACCGAGGGAGCGCGAGCTCCGGCGAGGGGGGCCTGCGGCGGCGCCGTCTTCCTCCGAGTCGCCTCGGGCGGCCGCCGCGCTGCTTGTCAGGCGGTGCTGTGAGTTGAGCAAGAGGAAGGAGGGGGACAAAGAACGAGGACGGGAGCCCGTCGGCAACTTTTTCCGGCGGCCTCTTTTCTCACCGGCCGCCATGACGGCGGACGCCCCGCTCGGCTACTTCGCTGAGGAACGAAGGGGATGGAAAAGAGGAATGACTTAGGGTTTGGAAGGGGAGGCCGGTGAGGGCGTGTTTTGTTTCTCCGATCCGCGCGCTCCACCGTTCGATGATGATCGATAGCCAGGATCCGTCGGGCCACTTTTGGCCTAGGCGGGGCTCAGGTTCCCAGGCCCAGGCCCAGGTTGCGGCCTGGGCGCGGGTGAGCACGCGCGCGCGCTGCGCATAGCAGGCCGTGGGTCGGCTATTGCCTCTGGGCCGCGAGCCGAATGCAAGATGCTGGGTGGAGTAGAGCGCTAGGCCGCACTGCTGGTGAGCTGAGGGCCAATGCGAGTGGGCCGTGGGCCGCTCCCGTGCACGCAAAAGAATGGGCCGCAGCGTTTCCCTGAGTTGGGCCGAGCGTGGTACGCGCGAAGGAAAATGGGCTGTTGGCTATGTTGTTGCTAGGCCGGGCCAAAAATGAAGAAATCAAACTATGACTGAGTTTTGTCAATTTTTCAGAAGCTATTTTGAATGAATAAAGTTAAGTTTAAATGTTTTATCTCTACTCAAATTTGATCAAACGAGATAATTTTGTTTAGAGAAAAGAAAAATACAAAGTGATGCTTCTGAATAAGTATTATTTTAAAGTTTCCGCTGCAAAGTTAAAGTATATTATCTTCTTATTAAATTCGAACCAATGGGAGAATTTAATTTGAAGAACAGTTATAGTTATTCAGTAAATGGTGAAAAGTTTATCCTTCAATTAAAGTTGGAACCAACAGAAAAATTTTAATTGGAGGAATAGTCGGTTTATAGTTAAGATAAATTATGATATTGTTATTTTCTGACCAACGTTGATGATAACAATAGTATAAGTTTATTTATGAGTTTAAGTTTAAAGTTAATTATGATATTGTTATTTTCTGACCAACGTTGATAATAACAATATTATAATTCTATGAGTTTTATGTTAAAGTTTAAATCTCTGATAAATTTTGCATCAAAGTGACCAATTTTCAGAGAATGGATAAGAAACTAATGTATTTTCATGTTTCCGCTGCAATGATAATGATGATCTTCATAATTAAATTCGAACCAACGGGAGAATTTAATTTTGAAGAGAGTTATAAGATAATTGAGTTTTCATATGTTAATTCTATTTCTGCCCAACGGTGATGTGGAATTGATGTATAAGAATGATTGTTTTGTTCTATTTCTGCCCAACGGTGATATAGAATAGAACTTAAAGATTTAAAAGTTTAATGTCCATGTCTTTAACTAGACCAACGTAGGGTTATTTTCATGCTGATTATTGTTGATTATTGATTAATGTTTTCAGACAAAGAACTTCATGCCTTTATTCTTGAAGGGTGAAAAGAAAATGAGTTGGGTACTTGTGACCCAGAAGATGAAAGGTGCAATTTTTGCAGAAAGAAGACCATTGTGTGAGGGGACTGCGGTCTCTTTAAAGAATGACTTCAAAAGAAAAGAATTCTCGGATATTGATCCAAGCGAAGAAACAGAGCAATAAGAGCTTAGTTTAGGAGATATCTTTTATGTACTCTTTATAATAATAATAATAATAATAATAATAATAATAATTAGTTTTTAGTTTTTATCATCATGATATAAAATGTAATAAGTGACATGCATATTTAATTTGACCAACGTCGGATTAAGCATGTGCGTTAAAGAGCATTTAGATTTATTTCTAAATTTGATGATTGAATATGAGCTAATATTGACATTTATGTCCCTTCAAGAAAATTATCTCGCATGGCGGGAAAAAGTTTATGATAGTACTCGCATGACGGGAAAAGTTTGAGAAAATACCCGCATGGCGGGGTGAAGATGGCATAGTACTTGTATTAATTAATCCTGCATGGCGGGAGAAGTTTGACATAGTACTTATCCTGCACGGCAGGAGAAAGTTGTGATGACTCATGTGCTTGACAGTGCTCTTTTATTGTGTCATAGCAATTAAGCACTCAATGAGTTTAAGGAGAACAGAAAATTACAGACGAACCTCGAGATAAGATTGACATGCAAGTGTGACTTGCGAAAGTATTAATGATAAAAGACTCTGTTGAGTTTTGAAGTGAAATGAGGAAAAAGTACTCCCACACGAATTAAAAAATAATTTTATTTGCATGATGTAATCATGTGGGTGAAGTAAGTAATCAAAGTTTCCTCATTCACAAGAGTTTTAAATAGTTTTCGAAATTGTGGTAGAAAAGTTCATACCACATTTTGAGGGGGAGAAATATGAGATCAATTAAGAAAGATACTTCCCCATACTTCAGATAATGCGATGCATTGAAGGCAAGAGTGATCTATAAAAGATGAATGTGATATATAAAAGATGAATGTGATCGTCGAGGGAGTAAGGCGGTCATAATAATAATATCCCAAAGTAAAGAAATAGCTAAATTCATGGACCTTTTACAGTTCTAATATAAAGATAGCATAGCCGGTCAGTATTCATACTGGACGCATTCAGAGTTATTAAGACGGTGCTAAACGCACCATATGAGTTTTAGCAGATTAAACCCAAAATAAGAAAGTTTAAAGATAGGACAATCTGGGGGAGCATGGTACAAAGAGACCTAACTCCATAAGGAGGATGAATAATATAAACAAGGATCTTGTTACACAGGACCTTATAGGATCAATTGTCTTTTGGCAATAAAGATCAAGAAATGCTAGTAGCTAAGGCTCTAGAAAGACTCAAAGAATAAGAAAATCAGATATTTCTGATGACTATAAAGTCTATGTTAGTGAAATTCAAATAGAGGGTAATCTCACCTCATTTGAAGAAGCCATGAGAGACGTTCACTCGTCCAAGTGGCAAGAAGCAAAGAAAGATAAAATAAAATTGATGATACTAATAATATTTTAGGATTCAGAATAAATTCCTAAGGAGCCAAAACAGTAGGCTATAATGGGTCTACAAGATAAAATGTGACTCCAAAGGGAATATGTAAAGATGTAGAGCGCGACTTGAATCAAAAGTTTTGCGCAAAACGAATGAATAGATTACAATGAGTGCTAGTGGCACATTATGATCTGAGTTACATCAGATGAAAGTAAAGACGGTATTTCCCAAACGGGATTTGTATGAAAATGATTACGTGGCACAACCTAGAGGTTTTGTCATGGAAAGAAAAGAACGTAAGGGATGCTACCTGTAGGAATCTCTTATGGACTAGAGTAAATCTCTAGATAATGGCATTTAAAGTTGAAGAGTCAATTGAAAATTTTTGGTTAAAGAGAATGAGAGGACAATTGCATTTGTACAAAGTTATAGAATAGAAAATTTATTTTCTAATCATGTATATGTGGATGACATCTTACTTGTTAGTAGTGATGTCAATCTACTGCATGAGAAGAAGAGGCTCTTGTCCTCAAGGTTCAATAAGAAAGTTCTCGGTGAAATGTCTCTCGTTATAAGAATTAAAACTCACCGAGATAGAAGAAAAGGGGTATTAGAAATATCGCATAGGCATGCTAAGAAAAGTTTCTAAAGAAATTAAGTACCTATGCGGGCAAACATACGCCTGTTCCTATGGTCAAGGGTAATATTTTTAGGAACTTTAGTGTTTCAAAAGGCAATGTGAGATTGTTATAGATGGACGTCCTATATGCTCTAGCTGTTGAAAGCTTAATGAGTACACAGATAAGTTATTACCCTGACATAGTTCATATATCCGGGTTATTTTGGCAAAAGTCCAGTCCAGATATAGATCACTGGAATGGAGTTAAGAATGTCGGCCTCATGCTAAGAAAGAAAGAACAAGTACTCTCAAGTAGTTGTGGGTACAAATATTAAATTTTAGCGAGATGTTTAGTGAAACCCACATAGTAGCTAACACTCGCAGTTGGAGTTTTATTATGGAAAATCTCCAAAGAAACAGTTTTAGTATCATCAGTGATGCAAAGTTACAGTATAACATGATATGAGGCCGCAGGACAGGCAAAATGGTTAAAGAACTTTACCCGGAATTGATAATAGTTGTCAATAGCAATAACCATTTAATTAGTTTACTCCTATAACAACGAGTCAAGTGTGCTGCCAAACACATTGACATTAAAGTTATACGTTGTAAAGGAGAAAGTCCGGAATCATACTAAAAATATCGAACGTAAAAGTAACGAGCAAATGCTTGCGGATCCGCTTACTAAAGGCTTACCACCCAATGTGTTCAGAGAACACACAATCGACATGAGTTTATGGTATAGCCTATGATTTCCGAACAATAAAGGGCCCAAAGTTAAAGAATCTGTTTCAGATCAGAGATGTGTATTGTAGCTGTTAAATCTATCGGCGACTGACCGTGACGATGAGGCATGCTCTATACACTGATTTGTGATGGAACAAATAAAAGTGAAAGTAATTAAAGTCAAAGTTTAAAGTTAAATGATAAGTTGAGATCAAAGGGGAGAATGTTAGAATAAATCTTAACCGAATTGGCCCAACGGCCAACTCGGACCCTTTGACCACGCCCTGATCGAGGGCATCCAATCCAACGAGGTTGGTGGGCCCCCGTCGCACAGTGTCATATAAGAGGGAGTGAGGGCCACGGGCTCAAAAATCGAGGTTCGCCCAGCCGTCACCCCACTCCTAACCCTAGCCGATCCCGAGGGTGGCACTGCCAGCGGCGGGATGCTTCACCATCGGTCTTCTCCGTCGCCACCGCCGCTGGACAGAGACTTCACTGCCTCCTCGCCACCAACACCGACCCCTTGGCGGACCCGTCTTCCCCCTCTGCCAAGCCCCAAGGTATGGGTCTTTTCTCCATCTCCCATCTCCTTCTCCCCTCTCGGTTAGTTCTACGGTGTTCTACTGGTTCATCCAAGATGCAAAGAGTACCACCCTCTAGATCCGCACCTAGTCGATTCTTAAAGTATGACAGGGCAAACCAATTAATGGTCAGCTGAGACGTGCAAAGCAGTCGTGTATAACGTTTCGTCCAATGTACTCTACTCGCTCGCTTCAATTTTCAGAATAGAGTATACGACGCCTCATTCACTTTAAGTCCAAAGCTAGCTGAAAATTTCGTATACAGAAGTTGTCAATGTTGACGAAACAAACGGTGTTCAAGCAATTAGCAGACCACCAGGGAGACATCGAACATAAACTGCTAGCGATCTCTAGAACAGGACATGAAGTAACGGACCGGCTAGCTATCAGTATTTAGTAGTACTGAACATCGCTTTAGATGCTGCCCTACGGTCTGCAACCAACTTTCACACGGGTCCCTCTCCCTCCCAACTCCGTTGCTTGACGCCTGCAGCAGCTGCGCATTATTGTGCTGTCCTATAGCCATTAGTCATTATCAATCTGCCACCTCACCTCTCATGACGATAGACGACCGTGGCAAAATTATGAGCACCGATTGAAATGCTGATTATTCCTGGTGTAGTGATAGCATGGTCACATGTGATGTGTAGTGGCAGCATATATAAGCTGCTGCTGATGAACAGCTGATAAAAAGTTGCGGTGATGAAGTGGTTTGCGATCTGTATGCGGCCGTGCATGCATGTTGTCCATGTGGGTTGGGAATGGGATGTAACTCGTCAGCTAACCTGAGCCATGATTGGGCATTATATTGTTTAGTCCAAGTGATATCTTCAAAAAAAAAGCCCAAAAGATAAGGGCAGAAAATGGGAGGGAAATGTGTATATATACTAGGCCCTTGTATATTTTCTCGAGCTTGTTGGTGACGATCAAACAGGCTGTTGAATTGTCATTTCTCTTGGAGCTATATACAATGAGTGTGTCTGATTATTGGAGCTGATCAGATCAAGTGATGGCAATGGGGCCAATTTAATGGCTTCATACAAATCAAATCAAACACAAAGTGGTTTCGTGCGGTGTGCAAAGGCGGGTTGTTGTCCCACTCAATTCCCTTTTCAAATTAAAAGTATACCACTCGCTTTACTTTAAGAGTAGGTAGAACAGGTCCGGAGGCATGCTGCTGAACTTTAGGAAGAGGAAAAGAAATAAACAACAACTGTTAACGTTGACAACGCAGACTAAACAAATGCACAAAGTCCATCAGTATTTGGCTTACTTCATTCACTAGTGTTTGGCTTCATTTGTACTTCCTCCAAAGTCCAAACATATGATGGTGGTAACTGTTAAATAAATAAACAATATAACACAATCTCCATCCATCAGTATTTAATTTGGCTTACTTCATTCATTAGAGTTTGGCTTCATTTGTACTTCCTCCAAAGTCCAAACATATATATCCCTATATCTGACAGTTCACGGCAGCCAACGAAGGCTTGCAACAACAATGCAGTGTATATGCAGAACAGAAGCAAGAGAAGCAAGAGTTTGGATTTTGGAAGGAGCTGGTCAGCGCAGCGATCAACCAAATAAATTGAAGCCGAACATTCATTCCTTGATGGGTGATGATAGCGCTGCCGCCGTATTATCATTGGGTTAAGTTATCATCGTCTGTCACCGGTTGGATTGATGGCAATGTGGTGTAAGGTATCGGTACTGTTTGTCTGCTTGCATGCATGAAAATTGAAATGCACAGCTCACAATCACACCCCATGCGCTGTTTAATTAGGTGGCCGGAAATAATTAATGGTCACATGCATGCTGCCATGATCAATTCAGCCACGGAAGCTAAGCTACCTACCTTATCAAATGCGTATATTCCTATATTAGTATACCTGATGATTGAGCTGCACACTGTCTACCAAAGAACACGGCAAAGCTGGCGGGATTTCTTCAACTTTTGAAGATATTTATATGCCGGAATCTGGATTCCGGTCTGCACAGAGAGAGAGAGAGAGAGATTTCTTCACATTTGTCGACAGAAAAAGCTTTTGTTCAGAGAGAAGATAGGAAACCGGCAGTTTAACGTACTGAATTTCATAGTTTCAATGCTCAAAAAAAAAATCACAGTTTCGCAATACTTTCTATAAGATCGGCGTGTGAAACGACTCCATTGATAGTTCATGTTTTTTTTAGGGAAATAGTTCATGTGTTTAAACATACCTTGAATATGAGCTGTGGATGACCAGCTTCCAAAAAAAAACACAGAGCTGTGCCAACTGCCAATGGAGCTTCACTGCTTCAGCCTCTTTACTATGTGTGGTCAGCCAAGCCCAACCCATCACCGGAAACAGCAGGCAGCCGAAGACACAACTTGGGCCAAGCCCGTGGAGTGGAAGCAGCAGGTGTAAAATGGAAAAGGTATATTTTACTAGTCAACTATCGTTAGTCGTCTGATTTTTCTCCTCAAAGTATTAAACCCCTTAAACTCTTTAATACCAAAAAATCACACCCGTGGCTAGTTTTCATGCTGTTTTTTAGGCCTGTTTGATCCTCATCTATAAACTTTAGAGCTCTAAAAACTTTAGAGCACTTTAGCTCAGTTTTGAGGTCTGATGCTCTAATGTGACGTTGACTAAAGTTTCGAGCTAATTTTAGATCACCTGTTTGAAGCTTTAGCTCTAAAGTTTAGAGGTCTAAAGTTTAGAGGAGGGAATCCAAACAGTCTCTTAGTCTACGTGTCGTGCCATGTCAGCCCCGAGGGGGTTAAATTGGACTATAATGATAGTTTCGGGTCAAATAGACTTTACATGAAAGATTGAGCAAATATTTCAAAACACAATATTGTCTGGATAAGTTATGCACTTAAAATCATAAAATCTAGATTAACTTTGGAAATTACTTGAAAAGTTATGCAAATATTTGCTAGTAAATGCTCTCGTTAGCTATTAGAATTATGTTTCGAAGTTATTTGAAAACATATTGGGGCATGTTTTGAAAAAAAAAACTTATTTATATTTCTTTTGGTAGAGAATATTTGACCCTCTAGTTATGAATGTAGTTCAATTTAACCCATCAGAGCTGACGTAGTGTCACATAGGACAACTGATGTGGCGTCATGTAGACTAAAACCACCTTCCAAACTAGTTAAAGGTATAATTTGTATGATACATTAAGTCGTTTAGGATTTTAGGGTGTAAAATATCTAGTTTGCATAACGAGTAGGAAGATCAAACGTGAAATGAGCGTAGCCAGTTTGTTACATTTCTTATAGTGATTTTTTCCACCTGAATTTAAATCCTCGAATTGATGCGGGTGCTTGTATTTTTCTAAATTTATTCCAGAATTTAACTACGTTGTTCTTTGAATGAATGACATGTCGATCGATAATGAGAAAGATCGGACAACTCAGTCTTAGCCTTTCGAAGATGCTCATATTGGTAATATGTATGCGCGTTTAAATGGGACGAGTATGCATGCATAAATGAGTGTCTTTATAATTCGGAAAAAGGTAGGAAAGGCAAACGTTGACAGGCATCGAATGGATTTTTCTATCGGCAGGCCTAGCGTCCGGACGTCCGGCCCTAGGCCCGCGTATGGATCTAGCTTTTGTTCGATGCATCTGTTCACGCCCTGTCCAGTCCCCAGTGTAATAGAAAGCGCATCCGTCACGCCCACGGGCCCCGCGTCACCACGCACGGTCTTATCCTTGTCGCGCCTGCATCACCACATGGGGTCTCATCCTCGCCGCGCCCACGTCACCTGTAGCGTCCTCGTCCTAGCCGCGCCCGCAGCCACCCACGGGCCACGTCGTCCCGTCTCCACCGCACCCTATCCTCCTCCACGCCCCTTCCCCCACCGCGCTCGGTCTCGTGCCTCGTCATCCGATGCATTTTGCTACCGTCTTATCTCATCTCCTATGCAACATTAGCCTTACCATTGCAACATATGCAGTATACGTTCGAAACATGTCATTGCAACATATGCAACATTCAGATCTACTTTTGCAACACACGTCTGCAAATAGCTTAAACATTTGGAACATACACATGCAACATACGTGTATAACCATTACAACATGTGCAACATCCCAATCTACTTTTGCAATATATAGATGAAACAATAGAAACATACATTTGAAACATATGTTTGCAACATAGGGGAGGGGAAGGTTGAGGCCGGTCAATTCAGGTCGTCGTGGTGGGATCCGGCGGCGGCACCAGCAGCGGCGCCACAAGCACCAGCGACAACACTAGCGGCGGCGTGCAGGCACCATGACCACCAGCGCCGTCCTTGGCTCGACTGGGCGGGCAGCGCGCGCTACGGGAGGGAGTGGGCGGCGCGTGGCTGGAGCGAGGAGCAAGTGGTGTGGGTGGAGCGCGTGACGGGCGGGAGTGAGGAGTGAGGAGCAAGCGTTGCAGGTGGGGCGCAATGGCCGAGGCGAGGAGCAAGCGAGCGGCGCGCGGTGGGAGAAGGCAGCAGCAGCGGGCGCGTAATGAGGCGCGCGGCATCCGGACGGAGCAGAGGCCCGTGGCCCAGCATTATCGTTTTTCTATGCAGATTTTTTTTTAAAAAAATGGCGGCTGGATAAGGCCACAACTCGACATCCCGTTAACGAAGAGAATCGTTTTAGATAAAAAAAACACAGGCCGATTTGTGCCAGCTTATATTGAAAGCTAACATGATTGAACCAAGAGAATCTCAAGCCCAGAAGTCAGCCTGTGACAAGGTCGTAATAACAGTTTAGTCGGCACATAGTCTTGGGAACGGGCAGAGGAGCGGCCTAGGCCCATGGAGAATAAAGGAACTGGCAAAGCCCATGTGACGGCCTTGGGCTAGCTGCGCCTTTGCGTGTGTCGTCCCGCGCCTCTCGTCTTGGCTGGCTGCGCACTGCCTGTGTTGCCAACAATTTCCACGGTGAGGACCGAGCATAGCTCGGTTGGCTCGTTCGTGGCGGTACGAGCGGCCGGTCCTGGGTAATCGACTCGATCCAGGGGCCTCACCTCAGGGATTTATTTTTCATCTTCATCTGCAGCCTCTCTCACGTAGAATCACAATAGGATTGTGACGTGCCCGTTGCCTACGGAGCCTTATTGTCCCAGTATTCTCAAGAAGGACGTGGTCTTTCGATCTGTGTGTAGTTATAGATTTAATTGTGCACGCATGGTGTGAGTGTGGTGTGTGTAGCGTGGATGTGAGTTCATGCATGTACGAGATACTACCGCTGTACCCAGACGCAAGGCTTAAAAAAAACAATTTCCACGGTTCCACTTGGCTGGCCGTCTCCTCCGTAAGTGTGCAGCTCCAGACAGCCCTGTAGCATGGACATGCCAACCAACTCTTCCGGCACGATAAGGCCGCAGATCTGCTGGCCCGCCCCGGCCCGCATCACCCAAATCACTCTGAACTGATGATGCACGCAATGCACGGCTGCAGCTGAAACTGAAAGCTACGGAGACTGCAATCATCGCTTGAGAACAAGCTGTTTCAGAAAACTGAGCCTCCCCACTCCCCAGCCCACTGGTTCACCCTCCTTCCACTGCTTGATTCCATTCCAGTTCACCACCGCATCTCAGGCCTCTTTCGAACACATGGATTTTACCATAAATTCGTATGAGAATTTTACAGGAACACCGAAAACAGGAAAATGCACAGGCCGATTGGGCCAGCTTAAAGTTGGCATGATTGAACCAAGAGAATCTTAAGCCCAGAGGACTGCCGTAACAAGTTTAGTCGACAGTCCTCTGAATAGAGCGGCCCAGCCAATAGAGCTCACGTGACGGCCTTGGGCTGGCTGTGCCTATGCGTGCTGTCGTCTCGGATGATGCATGCAAATGCAATTGACATCACTCTGAACTAATAATGCATGCAATTGACATCACGCAGTGCAAAGCGGTGGATTCCACGTTCCTGTTGCTGCTACGTTCACTTAACCTGCACCATCTTTCCATCTGAAACTCAACTAAAATATTTATAGAAACGGATTTCCACAAACCCGAGTCGTCAGAGATTGAACAGCTGTATTTTGTAGACCTATAGAGTTATTACTGCAAGAGTTTAGCTAGACAATTGACACCACTAATGGCATGCATATCATATCATCAGCTTATGAGTGCACAGCTTCAGTAAACAAATCCCTGACCACTCTCGTGATCTCGTCAGAAGCAGAGAAGTTGAAACTGTGGAAAAATGACGGATCACACGTTATTGGAGTGCTATAGAGTGTTCATTTGAGCTGCCACCCGCTTTTCTATCTGAAACTCCAACATCTAGAATTTTTCACCCCATCCTGCAAATAAACCGCAAGAATTTAGCTTGGGATAATTGACACTAATGAATTATGTCACACGCCCAGCTATCAGCTGAAGGAGACACGTTCCCTGCATGATCAGTACAGTAGGCTAGTGGCTCACGAAACAAAGCCTACGCGTCCGAAGCATCTCCATAAGCAAGCTTGCAGTGTGCTACTGAAACATACTACTCTCGCCTGCACGGACACGGTCTCTCGTCGTCTCTGTTCCGCTATAAATGAAAGCGACGGGGCCTACAATCATCGCAAGAGAACAAGCAGTCTTAGGAAGTTGAGCCTACCCACTCCCCAGCCCACTGGTTCACCGATGAATGCAGACGTCGGCAGCCAAGCTCCCATGTCCCCTCCATGCATCCATTCCAGTTCACAGCATCTCGGGCCCCTTTTGAACTTTGGAATTTCATAAAAATCTCTTAAAAAGTTTCTAGAAATCAGTTTATTTCATACAATGATCACAAGAAACTAGGGAAAAAAATATGTGACCAAGCTATACCGTGTCAATGGAATTATGTGTAGGTCAGGTTAGGTTGGCAAAGTGTCCTGGTCCTCCCCACAGCAAAGCAAAGCAAAACAACAACCAAATCATGGGTTTGCTAAACAATCATGCATGTAAAATAATCATAATAGAATTAAAAATGGTTGTACTTGCCGCCTAAGATTCCATACAGTTTAGCAACAACGGTTTTTTCCTGGTAAATTTACTTATTTTTTTCTTGTTGGAGATTAATTTAAGATATAACTAATGAGGATTGATCAATTGTACAACAACAACAACATAGCCTTTTATCCCAAGCAAGTTGGGGTAGGCTAGAGATGAAACCCAAAAGAGATGAGAAACAGGGAGACACATAAAGGGACATAAAGGGCACAAGACAAAAGAGGTCACGGTTCAGACATGTTGATTGCCAATCTCCAAGCGCTCCTGTCCATAGCTAAATCCTTGGGGATATTCCACTCCTTAAGATCTCTCTTAACGGACTCGTCCCAAGTTAGTTTAGGTCGACCTCTACCGCTCTTTACATTATCAGCCCGCTTTAGAACTCCACTACGCACCGGCGCCTCAGGAGGCCTCCGTTGGACATGTCCAAACCATCTCAACCGATGTTGAATCAATTTCTCCTCAATTGGTGCCACCCCAACCCTATCCCGAATATCGTCGTTCCGTACTCTATCCCTCCTTGTGTGCCCACAATACCAACGCAACATACGCATCTCCGCTACACTCAATTGCTGGACATGTCGCCTTTTTGTAGGCCAACACTCAGCACCGTATAACATCGCCGGACGAATCGCCGTCCTATAGAACTTACCTTTCAGCTTCTAAGGCACCCTTTTGTCACAGAGAACGCCAGAAGCTTGACGCCATTTCAACCAGCCGGCTGAAATTCTATGCTTAACATCTTCATCAATGTCTCCATCCTTTTGTAGCATCGACCCTAAATACCGAAAAGTATCCTTCTTGGCCACCACTTACCCATCGAGGCTAACGTCTCCCTCCTCGTGCCTAGTCACGCTGAAATCGCACCTCATGTACTCGGTCTTAGTCCTACTAAGTCTGAACCCTTTCGACTCTAACGTGTGCCTTCATAGTTCTAACTTCCTATTAACCCCCGCCCTACTGTCGTCAACTAGCACCACATCATCAGCAAAGAGCATACACCAAGGGATATCACCTTGTATGTCCCTTGTGACCTCATCCATCACCAAAGCAAATAAATAAGGGCTCAAAGCTGACCCCTGATGCAGTCCTATTTTAATTGGAAAGTCACTGGTGTCGCCATCACATGTTCGGATAAACATCACCACATCCCTGTACATATCCTTGATGAGGGTAACGTACTTAGTTGGGACTTTGTGCTTTTCCAAGGCCCACCACATGGCATTTCTCAGTACTTTATCATATGCCTTCTCGAGGTCAATAAAGACCATGTGCAAGTCTTTCTTCTGCTCTCTATATCTCTCCATCAATTGTCGTAATAAGAAAATTGCCTCTATGGTCGACCTACCAGGCATGAACCCAAACTGATTTTGGGTCACATGTGTCACTCTCCTTAGGCGATGCTCGATAACCCTCTCCCAGAGCTTCATCGTATGGCTCATCAACTTAATCCCACGGTAGTTAGTACAACTTTGAACATCTCCCTTGTTCTTGAAGATAGGTACTAATATACTTCTCCTTCATTCTTCAGGCATCTTGTTAGACCGAAAAATAAGGTTAAAAAGCTTAGTTAACCATACTATCGCTCTGGCGCCTAGGTATCTCCACACCTCAATGGGGATACCATCAGGCCCATCGCTTTACCTCCCTTCATTCTCTTCAAACCTCTTCGATCTCTGCCTCCTGAATTCTCCTCACAAAGCGTCAGTTGGTATCGTCAAATGAGTCGTCCAACTCAAGGGTAGGACCCTCATTCTCCCCATTAAACAGCTTGTCGAAGTACTCTCTCCATCTATCCTTGATCTCCTGATCCTTCACCAGAAGTCGATCTGTCCCATCCTTGATGCATTTTATTTGGTTGATGTCTTTTGTCTTCCTCTCGCGGATTCTAGCCATCCTATAAATGTCCTTCTCCCCTTCCTTCATGCCTAGCCGCTGATAAAGGCCATCATACGCCTGACCTTTTGCTACACTCACAGCAGGATTGATCAATTGTGCCATATGTTTTTTTTACATTCTCCAATTGTGAACCGTGTTTTCCTCATCGCATAGAGAAAAATATGAGTCGTAGTTAGCTTCTCTTTTTTCTTTATTTTTTAAAGAAAAAAACTTTTGTTTGATCTTTAAAAGAGCAAAGCTTGCTTTTAACGCCAATTGTTAGAACTAGACCATGCAAATGCGAATGAACTACTTCATTTCAACAATATCGACAGTTTGGTAAGACTCCAACATAAAAAAGACAATGTATGAAACTAGCCATAGACGCATTTGCGGTGCAAAATAAACTTTGGTGCTTCAAAGTATGCCATTTATTATTCCTTAGCTGTCAAGATTCATCACATATATCAGTTATTTTAACAATGTTGTCTGAAAAAGTCATAAACTATCATAGAAAAACAACAACAGTGATACATGGATCTAGCATACGTACCTTTGCACTGGAAAATAAACTCTACCGATCAATAACATGCACTTTATTTTATCTACTTGATAAACATATAACTCTACCCATAAACTTGTATGCTATCTACAACTTGTAACATAGTATTGCTCAAACGACGCCTGAAATAGCATGGTGCAGAGAGCCACCTAAAAAAGCATCATATAGTGAGAAAATCTTTCGATTATCTTAGGCCACGCCAACACAACTTTATTATATATACCAAACGTCTAAACCTTAGCATAAATAAAAGGCACGTCTCCTTTATAGCAAATACCAAATATTCAATCATGGAGAAGAACAACAATAAAGCAAACTCTTATAATAGCATAAACATGACTTTAAAATAAATTTGTCCTTGGACGATAACACAAGTTTATGATGATAATACAAGGGGAACAAAAATGAATAATGAAAAAGTGAGAACTACACAAATACATGAAAGATTGGAAATTGCCTAATAAAAATGTTGCACTAGCTCATAGTTTGTTGCTGCTTTTATTGCTCACCTTGCCAAGCCCATACTATGTCCTTTAGGGCAGGCCTCATTTCTTGGTTCAGGACCTTCTGATACTCTAGAGTGTCGCCATTCGTCTTCTTTATCTCCACAAGATGAAAGTTTGGGCTAACCTCAAATATCTCAGCATCGATACTCATCACCCCTTTCCTTCCAGGCTTTGAAGCTTCCATCTTTAACAAACCACCATCCTTTTTTGCCACCTTCAACCGCAAATTCTTCGCAACATCTTCGATCTTCGATATGATTGTCGAGCTTGTGTTGGTGGACGTGAATTTGGATTCTCTCTTCTTGTCAGACTCTTCAAATAAACCTGAGAGGTCCAAACCAGTTGATAGAGATATTATATCAAATGCATTCATGTTGGTAGGCTTCTTTTCTTCTTGTTGCTTGCTCTCCGATATTATGTTGGTGCTCAGTGAATCAAAATCTACATTCTTGTCCACTTGAGGGGCATTCTTTGTCTGTAAATTATACCTAAGTAGCTTTGCATCTAAGCCCTTCCTAAACCATGGATTTTCCATGATTTTTTCCATTGAGATCCTTGTACTGGGGTTAGGATCAAGAATCTTTAGCAAAAGTCTCCGAACATCGGTAGAAAACCAACATGGGCATTTGAACTCTGCTTTCCCAATCTTCTTATACATGTCCATTAAGTTCTTGTCATGGAATGGAAGATAACCAGCCAATAGCACAAAAAGGATGACCCCACATGACCATATGTCGGCCTTTGCACCATCATAACCCTTTCTGTTGATCACCTCTGGAGCAACATAAGCAGGCGTGCCACAGGTTGTGTGGAGCAGGCCATCTTGTCTTTGGCATTCAGCAAGTGCACTTAGACCAAAATCCGATACCTTTAGGTTGCTATTCTCATCGAGCAAAAGATTTTCTGGCTTCAAATCTCGATGATAGACACCCCTGCTGTGACAGAAGTCCACTGCGCAAATCAGCTGTTGAAAGTACTTCCTCGCTGCATCTTCCTTGAGCCTTCCTCGCTGCACTTTATTAAAGAGCTCTCCACCTTTAACATGCTCCAACACAAAGTATATTTTGGTTTTGGTAGCCATGACCTCATAGAGTTGCACAATATTGGGATGTCTGACAAGCTTCATCACAGAAATTTCTCGCTTAATTTGATCAATGAGCCCAACTTTCATAACCTTCTCCTTGTCAATCACCTTGATCGCGACACTTTCTAAAGTCTTAGTGTCGCGAGCATGATAAACCTTGGCAAAGGTCCCTTGACCAAGCAATTTCCCCATCTCATATTTGTGCATGAGAACATTTCCTTTATATTCCACCATCGTGCCGTTGTATGCTATGCACACAAAGAGCACTTACTTATGCCTGACTGAAAACAAACTAGCAAAGAGGCTGAGAGTGAATACTTCAACCGTCTCCTCCCAGATGGTGATCTAAGAAGACGGTTGAGCCGCCACGTCGAACCCCATTGTGCGGAAGCACAAGGAGGAGAAGATGCGTGTACTCTTGAGCTGCAAGGTCATCAAGAGCTGGCAAAGAAAGAATATGGTGTGCTACCCTGCCAAGTCCCTCACAAGGTAGCTCTTCAACATGCAAGCACATCTTTCTGCATTCCCTAAGGTGTTTCCTCTTCCTTATTGAAAACCCAGTACTGCCAAAATGTGAAAGAAAAATTATATCAGTCATAAGCTCACAGAAGTCGTTAATAAAAAGAAATCAAGCACAATTAGAAGTTGGAAGCAAATGAACAAGTATTTTTACATGGATATGCATGCACAGGTCAGTTCAGCTAACGTTAAGAACTTGACTAATCTGGTCTTTCGAACAGAACTAGCAAAAGCGAAATTCTTCCACCTCTGAAACTAGATTTGGAGGGCTGACTCATGCTAAAAATTGCATACTACAAAATAGGATGTGGCCTCAATGGTTTTTGATTAAAAAAACTCTTACTCCCACAAAATCAGAACATTTGAGAAGAGCAAGACAACCAACAACAACAAAAAAAAAGACGCACGAAAGCCATGGCATGGGATGCTTAGTGTGTTCTATTTGAGTACCGCTGCATCATGGAATTGAATTTCTCATCATCAGCTGTTTATATTTAATCGTGGACAGTGCTATGAATCTAAACAAAACATACGGAAGTGTGGAGCATGGATCGAGCGAAGGTCTAAGTCGAGTTATTAAAATTCGAAACGGTTGCCATATAAATCTAAACAAACAGTAGGAAAGCGTAGACCATGCATCGAGTACTAAAATTGAAAACGGAATAGAGGAGCACGGCGTGGTATGTATGATACGGAAGCGAAGAGCAGTACGTATCAGATCCGGTGAGGACTCGACTCGGGAGAGAAGACGGAAGACGGGACCGGGACGGAGTTCCTTTGCTGCTGGCACCGGAAGAAGATGTCGATGAAGACGAAGACGGTGGCAGGAGTCGGTGCTGCAGGACGGCGATGAGGCGGAGATGCAGATGCGGAGCTGTTGCGATGGGCGTGGAGCGGCAGGCAGGCAGGCAGGCAGAAGTCGGACCTCTTCTCTCGCTTCGGGGCCGCCCGGTTGTTTTATGGCGTGCGCTTGGCTGGGAATCTCCGTTCGGAGCTCGAGATATTCTGTAGCGCAGCGCCTGCCCACCGTTCGCTCCTACCCGTGGTTCGGCGTGGCCAGTGGGCCCCATCGGTTAAAATCCTGGACCCGGTTCCGTTCAATCAAGGCCGCGGCGGGTGGGGCCGGGCGGGTCCACCAATAATTGCTGGCTGGCAGCGGCAGGTGTCTGGTTGTGCTGCCAACCAAAGTAATTCGAAACTAGAAACATTACACGTCTCGTACGTGTAATGTCCAGCTGTTTCGTTGCTTCTCCCTCTGTAATTTGTTATTAGGAGTTACGTATCCGAATTATATTGGTAATGTTTGGTGTCACAGGTAGGCAGCTAGCTAGATATATAACCCGCGCGCAGGAACGTCGTCCGGTGGGGTGCGTGACCTGGACTTCAGTTGTCGGGGAGAAAAAAAAGGGACACACTCTGCACTTGACATCGTACACCAGTGCAGAGCAGTGACGTAGTACTGACGTTGTTCTCGTGAACGGACAGGCAGAGGGGCCATCTGCTGTGGTGCACCACTACGTCCAAATCAGCGTGCAGAGGGAGGATGGAAAGAATTCTCCAGACAGACGTATGAATGCGACGTCACGTTCTCCCTGCTACTCCCCTCCTCCCTCCAACCACGCTATACTATGGTAGGTGGTACGTAGCGTCTTCTTTCTTTCTCTGCCTTTTTTTTTTCTCTCTCGCTCACTCCTTTTTTTTTCCTTTCCTTGTGAAATGAAAGTGAGTTACTAGTATATTTCAAATGTTTGAATTTTTAGGAGTATATGTAATTCAAGGGAAGAGATAATTTAGGTTTTTTTCTAATCTATTGACCAAACAATGACAAATTATATGTTGTGTTAGATTTAATGTGGGCCAGCCCATATATTATCTAATTAAATCAAATATATTCTAGGGCCCATATTAAATAATATGCGCAATATTGTTTAGTCCCATATGGAATATTGTCCGGATGTTGACTCAACTTATATGTGCCGGTTCTGTCTGCCTACATTGAGAATGTTGAGAAGAGGCATGATCGTGCCGTGCTTTGGTCGACGCGACGCACGCAGTGCAGGACATGAAAAGTTTTGCCACTCAAGCCAATTATGGGCTAATAAGGAAAATAGTGAGAAGAGTGAAGGAAGTTTCAGGAGTTTCTGGCCCTAACGAGAAAAATAATGAGAGTTACGGGAGTTTTCCATTCCATACCGTGCGTCTCCTCTCCTCCCGTGGCGTCGATCTCCTCCTCCCATGATGTCTCCTTCCCTCCTGCGGCTGGTCCATAAGCCCGTTCATTTACTTCGCTTTGAGATAAAAGCAAAGCTCGTCTCCTCGTTCTTCTCTCTTGGTCCAACACGCAAACACATCCACTACTTCCGTTGCGGCCAAGTTTTCTGTTCCGGTTCCTTGTATGCACAGGAATTGGGAGAGTAGGCCTCCGGAACGCCTGCCATCTTCGAGTTCGCCTGCTCTGGTGAAGGGCGGCAATCACGTTTTTGGGGAGTGTCGCTGGCGGCACGACTACTCGCTTCATCCTCTGCTTCCTGGACGATCGCTGGTGATCGGCACGGCTTCTCATCTGCACTGCATTGAGCGGGACGACTACATCGACAGACACTATGTCTCGAGTGCATCCGGCTCTGCCGCTAGGTATGTTCCTGGAACAAACCTTTTAAGGTCTTGACTGTCAATCCTTAGTTTGAGTATCATTTACATACTTATCACGTTTAAGACACACAAGCACATACATGATGTCACCAACTTGTTCATATTGTTTAATTTAATGTCTTTTTCTAGATTAAATTGCTACTAAAATTATCTAATATTCTAACAATCCAAAAACGTGATAGACGATTTTCGGTTTGTTGGCTTTGCGAAAACCAAATATCTTTGAGGGCACTCATTACAAGAGGTGGTGGCAGAGGTGTATTCTGTGGTTGACTTCTATGCACTGTTATTTTTTGTTGCTGAACCTAGAGCTGTTGGGCCGCATATTCCTGATGAGGAGTGTGTGTTCAAACATGCTGACAATACATTCAAGGCAGCAATTATGAGCATGCTAGGAGACTCCATAGTTGATGTGTATGTGCCGCTACAGACTGGTAAAGAGATGTGAGATGCACTTGAGGCCAAATATGAGGTTTCTGATGCTGGTAGTGAGTTGTATATCATGTAGTAGTTTCATTACTACAGGATGGTTGATGACCGTTGTGTAGTAGAACAAGCTCATGAGATACAAACACTGGCAAAAGAGCACAAAATTTTTGTTGTGTGTTGCCTGATAAGTTTGTGACAAGTTGTATCATTGCTAAGCTGCCACAAGTTTGGACAGATTTTGCTACTTCTCTGAAACATAAAAGACAGGAGTTTAGTATTGCCGAGCTTATGACTCTTTGGATGTTGAAGAAGGCGAGAGTAAAGGACATCCGTGGCAAGTAAACTGTTGAGGGAGGTTCTAGTGCCCATGTGGTGCAAACAAATCCTCAAGAGTCCAACAAGAAGAAATTTCAATAAGAACTCAAACAAAGAACACTACATCTTTCAAGAAGAAGAAGAAGAACAAGGAGAAGGGAAATTGCTTCACTTGTGGCAAGCCTGGGCATTATGCTAAGGATTGCCCGGATGCCAAGTGGAAGCCAAGAAGAAATCTACACACATGATTGAGGCTGATGGAAGAACATCAGGGTATGGTAATTTATTACCTACAGTTCTTTTAGTTTTTTATTCACCTGATTGGTGGGTCGATGCAGGAGCTAATATTCATGTGTGTGCTGATATCTTTTTGTTTTCTTCTTATTAGGTCGAGCAGACTTCCTCCTTGTTGATGGGGAATGAGGTGCGTGCGGTTGTACGTGGTGTTGGTACGGTCGATCTGAAGCTTACTTCGAAAAAGACCGTGTAACTAAAAAACGTGCAGCATGTCCTCTCAATAAGGAAGAATTTGATTAGTGGTTTTTTATTATGTCGTGATGGTTATAAACTTATGTTTGAGTCGAATAAGTGTGTACTCTCTAAGTTTGGAATATTTGTTGAAAAAGGCTATGAGAGCGGAGGCTTGTTCCGCTTGTGTCGGGTACCTAAACCAGGGGTACCCGAAACCCCTGAGGATTCCGCATCACAAAACCCTTGAAAAACCACATATGTATAAGGGCGGGGCACCCTCGACTGCGTTTTGACTCGCACGAGGCCCGCTCGATGATGCGCCTTGACCCCTGGAAAAATCTCCGACTCGCACGACCATGGGTCGATCCGGTCGACCCTGGGTCGAGCCGGCCGGCACTTCCTCACCCACCTACTTACAGACAAAAGTCAAGGAATTTAATGCAACCGCCAACCACTTCCTACCTGCGTGGCTACAGCACCGCCAGCATGGAAGCAGTACCAGCGTCAAATCTCGCTTTTTACCACCCATCCCGGGATGGACGGTGAAAACCTATCACTATACGCACCATGTCGGATACTGTTCCGCCATCGATGCCCCCTCGAGGCACAAAATGACGACCGTCACATCTCGGATTTTAGGGGCCCGGCCTTATCCATTTCCCGTCGACCCCCTCAGATACGCCCCGACCTAGCCTCGACTAATCGCCGGTCAACAAGAGGATAATGCCTGCATGTTCGCTCGCCACAGGACTCAGGGTCTTTCACCGTCCCATCCCTGACGCCACCATGGTACTCCGAGGATGGCCAGCCATTCCTGGAGCACGTCGCTACAACAGCCCTCACGGGCGCACGTCGGACCTTCACCTCTAAGGCACCGCCTTAGGGTTTTACCGACTCCTCTGCCTTCACTTGATCCTATAAAAGGGGAGGCAGGGGACCCTCCTAGGGGGCCGGGAGAGGACGAAGGACGAAAACCACAAGACACCACCTCACTACTGAGATCAACATCTCAAGCAATAACTCTCTCTTTGAGACTTGGGACTGGCTCCCTCTCTTGCAGCTTGTAACCCCTACGCAAGCACTTAGGTGCAAGGAAATACAATACTTCTCCCCCACGCTGGACGTAGGGCCTTCTTTCGCCCGAACCAGGATAAACCCCCGTGTATTCTCTTTACATCACCATCCAGATTAGGGACACATGGCACAAATTCACTCGTCGACTTAGGGGCCTCCCGAGTCCGGACGCCGACAGTTGGCGTGTAACGGAACCGTCCAAATTATAAGAGCACAAGTACAAAAACAATCACCGAAATGATCAAATTCTCGCACTTGAGCCCATATAACTCCGGTAGTCCAATGAAATCACGAGGGAATTCAAACCAACCAACATACAAGCCAAGATCGTAGTGATTCAACATAACAAGTCACATGTTACATCCGTTCACAAGTAATTCAATATACATCGGAGTTCAACATAGTTATTAGAACTTACATTGAAAAGTAGCGGAAGCAAAGTAATTTGAAACTAACATTATTCTTATTTCAAATACATGCCAGTACGAAGGTCGACTTCCAACAAAAGCATTAGAGAGAAGAAAACTCAGAAGGATCATGCCCGTGATCACACTCCGCCTCTATGGCAGGAGCCACCCAACTCTTGCAGCCGCCATGATACATCACAACCTGCAACAAGTGGGGATAAAACCCTGAGTACGACAAGGTACTCAGCTAGACTTACCCGTCAGAAACCAGAAATAAGGTGACACCAAGGATCATGCAAGGCTGATATGAAGTGGGGCTAGCTTGACAACATTTTGCATAAAAGCTTAATATAGATGATCAATCATTAATGCTTAAGCATCAAGTTAATTATCATTAACCTATCATCTATATTAGAACCTGTACTAAAGCACTCACTTTATTAGGAGCAAACAATATTAACCATAGCAGGTATAAATTGAGGCAACCTTTTCATCGTGATCCAATTAACCATCAGTTCAATTTAATTGAATCTACGTTGCCGCTGCTCAAGTCAAGTGCTCACTAACCGGGAGCGACGGCGATTCGAATCGAATTCCTATCCAGCTGGAGGGGTATTTCTAACACTCACCGTGCAGACCCCTGCCAGGGTCGCACAGGCCACCGTTTCATATGATTCAGGAATCACGGGTCCGAATGATGTCGCGACCCTAAGGGCGACACTCTGCCAGGTGATAGGGACTCTAACCCCCCCTTGGTCTCACGCCAATGTCCCCAAGCACATCCTTTCTCTCCTCCAAGAAGCAACCTACCATTCGATTCCCGGCCTGAACCACATTACTCGGCTTCGCGGTCGGAACGGGTTATCCGGCCAACTAAGTGTTAGACTGCGTTCAACATGACTCAAGGACGTACAGCGAATCGGTCCTTAAACGACTCAGACGGGGATAGATCCACACCCAAGACCTCCATGCCTTGTCGCTTCACTATCATCATCCCGCCCGGTCTTATTTCATTTTATTAACACATGGTTCCATTCCACGATAGCAAATATAGCCAACCGTGCCATATATGAATATCCCTATATCTCGCAGGTGACAGGAAATCACCTGACTTCTACCGCTTAAAGCAGGGCTAAGCATCTACTCGATCCTAGTCTATGTAGGATTCAAGGATTCATATATCTGGACAAGGAATGATATAATGCAGCAAGAGTTTCCAACCAACTCCTATCACTTAATGCAACAATACTTATAACATATATAGAATTAATTGCTTTGAAGATAGGAGGCTTATAATGCTCCGGGGCTTGCCTGGGATCCGACTCAAGTTAGAGTATGTCAGATGAAATCTGCTTGGCGAGCATCTTCCAATCTACCACTTGTCCGATCCTTCGATCTTCGGGATGGATCCACCAAACATCGTCTTCGGGTTTGGCTCCAACGCCACATCCTCCACACGTTTCTGCTAGCGTACCTATATGAGATGCAACCATGCACATGTGTGAATGCATAGAAGTGCAATGAACAGAGTAATCAAACAAGCATACCAAAGTTCTCATAAACACCTAGGGCTCATTAACTTAATCCACATTAGGGCATAACATAGAAGATGGCAATCACATCAAGTAAGACACAAGCCTCAAGATCACAGGGTACTAACCAAAGTACTTTCAAAGGTATGAGTCACACTTCAACACATTAGCATGGCAAAGTTAATCAAAGCACTACAACTAAAATCTGTCACTTTCTGGACATACATACAGTAGCTCCATAAATTAATCATAACTGGAGATCCCTAAATCCAAATGACTTGCAAGAAGACATTATGGAAAGCTTATGAAATTATCTAAATTTCATTTATAAACATCACAGCATGATTCCAAAGTTTAACATGTCAAATTTACATAAACACAGCAACTGATCTAACAAGACAGAGAGCAAGCAATTCTGTACCTCAACTTTAGACAGCTATAACTCCTAAACCACATGGCCAAATGCCACCAAATTTTAACAGAAGCTAGATAAATAAATTATCTACAACTTTTGTATAAACAAGTTTTACGACAAAGCAAATTATCATGAAGAACTTTGCTAAGTTCCCAGATCTGTCCAGAAACCTCATTTGCAAGAAATAATTATTAACTTATGTTGCAAACATATAATTGGATGAAACCAACTTTACCAACATTTCACTCATGACTAAAGAACATCAGAAAACATAGTGTCAATTACTAAATAAATTCTTTTAAAACATTTTCTTAATTTATTTAGATCATTAGGTGGAATTATGACCACATTATAAGGATACTCAATAAATTCTACCAAAATTACAGGGGTCTACAAATGCTCTCAAAAGTCTACTGTCCAAATTTCAGACCATTTGGACAAGTATATCAACCTCTATGAAAAAGACAAATAGCTATTTCAATAAATCATGTGAGAGCAAGATGAATCAATAACTCATTCATACTACCACAAAAATTCATGAAATTTTTAAAACACATCAAACATAATAGGATTAGCATGCCACAAAAATTTCATTTCATTTGGAGCCCTACAACTACAGTTATCAAAAAGACAAATACTACTAGTATTAAAAACCTAATCTGAAAAATCTATTTTTACAGCAAAAACATTAAACTAAAACATGACATCTTATGGATCCAATGCGTAGACAATTTCTCAAGGATTCCAAAAAGCCCACATTTTCTATTTTATGATTTTTCTACTATTTTCTATGAATTTACAAAGTTCAACAAATATTTATCACATATCAGAAAAGATAAAATTTGAAACCTGAACAGGCCGAAGCCACTCGGCCCGCGAAGGCCATGGGGCCAACCAGGCCAGCCGGCCCACTCGAGGCCCAGCTAAGGAACAGAGGGGAGGGGCCAGCACTGACACGGGGACCCCGCCCGTCAGGGGCTCAGAGGCAGGGGAGGAGGTCCGGCCGGCGCTAGCTCGCCGCCGGTGACACCTCCGGTGAAGCCGACGGCATGGCTGTGTTCCCCACCTCGACCCGCATCTATGCAAACCATTTTCCCTATCTCTACCGCACCGAGCCATGCACGACGCCGACGAGGGCGGATGGCGGCGGGCGGTGCTCATCGACGGCGGCACAAACGACCATCGCAAGGCAAGGCAAGCCCAACTAAGGTTTTCGGGCAACATGGCAAAGCTAATGAACCAACTAGCGCGGCACGATATCAACCATAGCATCGCGGCTACGAGCGGCGCTCTCGCGGTGACCACGGGAGCTCGCCGGAGTGGCGGCGTTGCTCGCTGCCGAGGCAAAATCGTGCGGTGACATCTAGACCCACCCATCTACTAACTGAGGGGATCCCGGAATGCTACCCAAAGGGAATGGGAGAGCATCCAGATGCGTTGGCCACGGCGAGGCGGAGAGCTAGGCGGCGCTCCGGCAATGTCGAGGTGGCGGAAGGCGAAATACGGCCGCGCCTTTCTCCCTCCAGCCACGCAGAGCAGTGCACGGGCAAGCGGATGTGTCAGCGAAGCTCTGCGCAAGATGGAGCAAGCAGGGGCCAGGTGGTGGCGGTGCAGTGCACGGCAATGCGAGCGACGGCCATGCCGACGCGACGGAGCCGCGTGGAGCGAGGCAGGCGAGAGGAGGGAATGAGCGGGCGAGCGAGGGCGACTGTGGTGTGTGGCGTCTATAGCAACGCAAACGCAGGCCGGCGTCGACACGTCGTGACCACGCGTCGATGATCCTCTGCGTGTGTCGGCCACGATCGAAATTCCAGTTTGTGAAACCTGAACTCAGAGTGAAACACTGAGTTTTAGTTAACGAGATGCCTGACAGAGCTACTTGAGGGCTTAGTATCTCCCAAACCAATCCAAGTTAGCCGATTGTGAAATAGACTTAATTATAGAGCTACGTGAGGTCTTGTTACTAATCTACTAGCTCTTGAGCTAATTCATGACGGTTAGAGAGATATAAGGGTCCAAAGAGGTGTACCTCAAAACTGAAACTGAGTTTCAGTTAAAATCCGACTGAAAACCCGGTTTTCTACGCCGTCAATCACATTAACCAGTGAGAACTAGATGATTGTGCTATTGACAATATCATAAAGCTATATGAGTACTACAAAGATGTCAATATGGGTTAGGGCTGGTTAGGTCTAGTTGGTAAGATACAGGGTCCTAAACAAGGGCACTTGGAAACTGAAAGTCAGTTGTGACTTAGCCAAAAAGGCTAAGTGCTAAAATCAGCACTCCTAGCTGCCTTGTGGGCCATGTTAGAGCAAGTTCTAGGCATTTTCATGAGATGCCCCCAAAACAACTTTTGTTCCTCATGAAATTTGGCACAAACTTTGTTAAGGTGACCTAGCCATGCAAGCAACCTAAGCTGTACTTTTGGTTAGGTCAAACTAGGAAGGTTCTAGGGTCACCCATGGTCTACCATCACTTAGAGACACAATTAGTCAACATGGTCAACATGAACCTTGTTCCATTAAGTGTCCTAAGTGTAGGTAAGGTGTTGTAAAGGCTAAACATATATACCATGTCTAGGTTGCACAAGAATATAGGCCTCACATGCCTTGAAACATAGAAGTTACTATCATTGTGGTGCTTGTTTCAAAGCCATGTTTCAATTGCCCTAAGTTATTCCACATGTTGCAAAGGTTTGTTGCACATGTTACACTTGTATCTTTACATATGTTTTACGTGATCGCCACCTTAGGTTGGCAATCTTGTGAGGACGAATAGGACGAAGCATGCATCTTCATGATTGTTGCATTATGCATGGCTATACTCTTCTCACCCTTGTTCTATAGTGTGTAACTTGTGATCAATGTGTTACACTATCTTTCTTGAGTAAAGTAAAACAAAAATGCCTTGTTCCATGTTGCTTGAGAAAAGTGTGTGCTTAGTTTTGTTAGAAATAATTGTGGTCACATGCTTGAACCTATAGATGCCCTCTAGTGTAGCCTAGTGGTGGATATGCTGTCATACAAGTTTTTGAAAATGTTTTAGACCTCACTTAAGTAAATTGGATTCTCGTGAATGAATTAAATTGGTATTGGTCTAGGGTAACAATGTTTAGATCCACTAGGATGATATGTTTGTGTGCTCTCTTGTTAAGTAGAACAAAGGCAAACTTTGTTTTGCTTATTAAACGTTGGCTGCTAGAGCGGTTTCTGTGGTAGTGATGCTTTTATGATCATAATGGTGTTTTCTGTAGTTATAGAGAATACCAAAGTTGTAGCTAACTTAATTATATAGCTTGTCCTAAAATTTCAAGACCCTAGGCCTTATGGTTTGGGAGTTATAAATTTTAGAAGTTGTTGTCAAAATCTGCTCATGTTCAGAACAGATCTGTATGTTTGGTTTGTTTGACCTATGTGCATAAGGAATCATGTCTTGGAGATAATAGAAGAAGTGTATTACTTTTTCTAAGCTTTCCAAATTGTCCTATAGCACCAATTGGGGTGGTCTAAATCTCTACTTATGAGCTTGTAAAGTGGAATGACAGAATCTGTCCAAATCTGGGCAGAGATGTCTTCTTTGTCTTGTCTGGCCTTGTTAGATATAGAATCATCTTAGTATGATAATAAGAAAGTTATAGACAAATTAATAATCTTTACATAAAGTTAAGGCTCAGCCTTGTTGTGTCCCTAGAACTCCAGTTGTACATTTTGAAGTTATTGTTAGTTTTCTGTCCATATTGGTACAGATCTGCAACATTAGCAATTTTGGGTCATGTTAATCTATGAATTTGCTTTTGGTATGAATAACTAAAGTGTAGTCATCTTCCTAAACTTTCTATAAAGTCTAGTATCATCTTTGTGGGATGTCTACAACCTCAGTTATAGTTGAAACAAGTAACCACTGTGCTGCTGTCCAGATTCTGGGCACATGCTAAGTTGGCTTCCTTAGCTAGCGTTTGTTTTGAGCTAAACTTATAGTTAGTTCGTGCTTGAGATGAATGCTTATATTAGGTGAGCCTTGTGCTTTGAATTGTATGCTTAAGCCCATGGTTTGAATTTTCTTAAATGATTGCTTGATTGTGATGTTGTATGTATGCTTGTTATCTTGGTAGTGCCCTAGTTGTCACCTCGTTTGTCCACGGTAAGCATGCGAGTGTCGAATAGCTTTATCTTAGGGCAACACTCGTGTTACGTGAAACAATCTCTTGGCTATCATCTTCAATTAGGTTCTTTCCCTTATGAACCTAAGCATGTAGCCGTGGTTGCTTGCCTTGAGTGCTTGTATCCATGCCTTTGCTTGACCGAGAGCCTAAAGTTTAGTTCTCCTATATGTTTTTATAAGTCGTGGATGTTTTGCAAACCTTTTTGTGAAGACCTTTATTGACTGACCAACCAAGTTAACTTTCATCAACGCTAGCCTTTGATCATGGTTCGTACGTTGCCAATTGTGGAGACCATACCCAAATCTATGTTGGACCTTTTGGTTACCTCTCCTAAAGGTTAGCTAGTGTGACGCAATGTATCTCTGCTATGGCCTCAAAATCGTGTGCTTGAAAATTCGTACATCTACCTTATCAACTCAATCTTTGAGTGGTACCTCAATTTTGTCCATGAAGTTTGCTTAAGCCATCCTCAACCTTCCCAAGTCTCGGGATGTTTTTATCAATCTTGATCTCATGTTGTTGCTCAACATGATCGAATCTCTATTATTTAATTATCTGGTAGTTTCCTTAGTCGACGCAAGGTGTGTTTGGAGTTAAGCAAAAATATCATGCTTAATCGCCATCGGCAATTGAGCTATGTCTCTTGTGCTATGTTTTGATCTTTGAATCACCTCCTGGTTAATTCCAAACCTTGTGACTACCTTTTCTTGCTATCCCTCCCTTGTATAATGCTTATTTTTGCCACCCAAATTGTTTCACTTGAAATTTCACCTTGGTGGTGTGATCGGTGATGGTGTTATGAGTAGCAACTGATGGTGCCGCGACGAAACCGAGAGCCTCCTGTGGGCGGCCGACACAAGGTTGTGCTGCTTGGCACGCGCTGGTATCGTGGTTTCTAGTCATGATCCATTGCAGAACAACATCAACGTGTTATTCTCATGTGAATTGTTTCTTGGTTATCTCTCCATATTGTATCATAAGATCCATATCTTAGACCGAAAGTAGTGGAGTTTCCTTCTGAAGTTGCTAAGAGGATAACCTTTGAAGAACAGGTCACCGACATAAACGTTAATAGACTACACGAGGTGGTGGACAAGTGACTCTACTTAGTTGTTCTAGTATTGACAACTCAATCTAGTGAGCAAGTATCTCTTCTCTGTTGGATAAAAGAAGGACACACGACACTTAATGTTGGATAAGTTATCTGTGGGATGAGAATTGATTGTCGCATTGTGCATATGACCGGAGCTATCCAAGTCGCAATCTTGGGTGCATAATGACCATACAATCGAAATCAACCATCTCTAGAATAACTTCGTATTTGCTAATTTCAATGGCAACCATCTGTTCTATTTCAACCACAGTTGTTGGGATCAAGAGTGAAGATTTGGAACTTTTTAGTGTTGAGAGACAACTGATTAGTTACTAATAGGAAGGTTAATCTCCAGCTAGGTAACGACTCTTTGGTAGCTACGAAGGCTATGTCTTACAGAGCAATAACCAACAAGAAGTTAATCAACTAGCCAACAACTTGAGTGATACCCTATCTTCCACAGCCATTGTGACCAAGTCAATTCCATCTTGGACAATCACACAGATAGTGCAAAGTGTTTTATCAACTAAAGTGAAGAATTAGAGAAAATATGCCCTAGTTTTGATCAACATCCTTGTGCCCTTAGGTGCCACAAACGGTTTGTCCATAACTATTGGACAAAGTATTGAGGAATATTTGAACGCAATCTGAGAAGTGTCAAACAACAAATTTCCTATCTTAGAGCTGTTGTTTGATCCCAAAGAGGAAGCCTCTGGTGAAAGTTGGCCTGACAAAGTTGTTATGCTGCAAGTCAACTCAACTTACAGTACAACTAAGTCACCAAGGAAAAATTTTACTCAATCGCTTGGTGGTAGACTACTCCTCGCGGTTAAGTGAATAATTACAACTTTTGTTGTCCTTAAGGCCTCGTTACATCTTTCTTAGGGAATTATTTTCCAATGATGACATACTTTGGTACCTTATAAATGTTTTTACCTAAGAGGTTGCATCTGGTTCAACCTAGATAACTGTCGCCATTGGATAAGAGAATCTTCTTAGGTAACATTTGGCAGGAATACGAAGCCAACTGAGTCAGTTATCATATGTACTAATCCCTTATAGACTCAGATAATACAGTGTTGTCATCAGAGAAAGAGAACTGCACACATGGAACCTCAAGTAGCTTTCCATTAGCTGATATATGAATGTTTGAATATTTACGACCAACATAGACCCTGTCTATTGGTTAGTCAGTATCCTATAGCCTCAGAGTATATTTGTCGTCTATGATCTCACCCTTTTAGAAGGTTGTGCTCAAACCATTTTGGTAGAGGGCTGCTTTTCAAACCGTGTGAACATAGAGTCATTTCAACGAATATACTTCTGAATATTTCGGTCTAGAGTCAAGTTCACATGGCCTATGTTGTGGTCATTAGAAAGTCAGATACTTGTGAGTGGTTCGCTCATGGACCAAATGATCTCCGTACATTGAGAATGCAATAATGTGCTATTTGGGATTCCTCCCAAAGTAACAATGCTTCATGGAAGTCAATGAAGGGAATTCTTCAGACAAATTTTACCATGAAGAGTAAGTATCAGAAAGTTCCTTTGTCAAATTGTTCACCAATGTTGAAGCTTTTAGCGGAATGCTATAGCAGATTTTGGGAACTAGATAACGTGTCTCTCTTCCTTAAAAGATCTTCCATTCCAAATCTCGGGACGCGATTCTTTTAAGGGGGGAGGGCTGTAACACCCCAGGTGTTTATCACTCACTAAGCAGTGGGTTTTAGCTTAAACATGACAGATTAAGTGGAGATGACAATGTCAAGTCAAACCTATGGAAGTAAACCCTAATCGAAACTTGGATGTTGCACCCTTGCTTACATATAGGCTCAATTAAAAGATATATGCTTGGGTGTTGCTATCAAAGTATCTTCACATGTCTCACCTCAATAACTATCTATATTGATCCCTGGAAAAGTTTCATGAAGTTTGGAATCAAAAAGTCACATGAAATGATAAGTTCCATTCCTATTGGAATTTGTCCCATTAAGTTAATGGAACTATAGATCATCAACCAAACCTTGCAAATTGTCCAAATTACTCTAGATGAACTCTACAACACCTTAACTACACTTAGGGCACTTAATGGAATATTGTTCATGTTGATCATTTTGCCTAAATGTGCTTCTAAGTGATGGTTGACCGTGTATGGACCCTAGAACACTTTTGTTTGACCGTTTCAAAAGTGTGACATAGAAGCTTTGCATGACTATGCACCCTTTTACAAAGTTGTAGAGAATTTTATAAAGAACAAACTTTATTTAATGGTCAAGAGCTAGTTTGACCTCTAACCTAGTCAAATAGAGATCACAATGTGGAATCAGCTGCTGTTTTTTTTCAAAGCCTAGAAAATATTCTAAGTCCTGAGTTAGCAGCAATAAGTTGACATGTTTGGTGATCTTTATCTCCATAACCAAGCTGAACCAGTCCATGAGCCTTTAATCAAAGTTGTAGCTTTAGTTGTATGCAACAAACTTGGTTAAAAGGCCAAAGGCTAAATCCATCTCTAAGTCTACTAAACATGGATCACCATTTTGAATCTTCTAAATGTTTTCAGACTTAGCAATATTTTAAGTCTAAGTAGTGGCAACTTGAGTGACATCCCGCGTTCTAGAGTTTTTGTTAAACAACTAGAGTTGAGCCAAATGTAGAAGTTGAAGATAATATGATGGAGAAGAGTATGCAAAAAATTGGACTTCGTTTGAGCAAGGTGGGCATCTCAAAATCAGCAAAGACCGAGCTCAACTTAAGCATTATCAAGTCGTTGACACTGTTAACTTTGGGCTTAGTTATCTCCTAATTTGTGGGTCTTATGACTAGGGTGTTTAAATAAAAATTGTAGAGTATACTGAGATGAACAACTTTGCTATTTGACCCAATTCGAAAATCGGCCTGTATCGAGCCCAAAATGGCGCCCCAATACGGCCTCACCGAGGCCCGCCACGTGCTCGACAGGTGTCCCCTAAGGGATGGGCGTGGCGGCCATGCGCCATGCGTCTCCTCCATGGACGCCGCGCGTCCTTCTCTCTCTGCCGCGTGCCCTGCCTCCTCACGCGTCATGGTCACCGAGCCGCGCCTGGATGCTCTGGGTTTTCCACCGCTCACCCTCCTCCACTCTCTCCCGCGCTTGAGCGCTCTTCTGTGGCCACTGCCGCGAAGGCCGCCATGGCCAACCGTGCCGAGCTCACTGCCGCCGGTGCTATTGCTCCTCCACGCCCCTTGCTCGCTTACCAAACCCTCTCTCGACCTCATGCGGGCCCGGGCGGATCACGTCGCAGCCGCTCAGGCGTCGCGCTGCATCGCCGTGCTGCCGCCGCGACGAGGTCGCCGCCGTGCGCTCGGCTCGCGTGGCCAGAGGGCCACGGTCGACCGCAGGTCACGCTGCGGGTGGCCGTAGGTGCGCCTCACCGCCGTGCTGCTCCTCCGCGCTGTTCGACCGCCGTCGAGCTGCCGGCGGTCGGCCGGCGCAACCGGCCCGGCCGGTTTTCTCCCCCTCCATTCCTCTATCGCCAGCGAGAGGAAGAAGGCCTCTCCCTCTATCTGTTGGGTGACTAACGTGCGGGCCCGGCTGAACCAGGGGACCCACATGTCGGTTATGAAGGGCAGGGATAGGGTACGCGTTCGGGTGCACTTAGCAGTTCTCGGGTGAAGTAGTTAGATTTAGTTTTTGAATTTCAGAAATTATGTAAATCTTCAAATATTCATATCTCTTGCTAGGTAATTCTAAAAAATAGCAAAAGTGGATTTTTTGGAAACCTTGAGAAAAGGTCTATGCAGTGGAGTCATAATATGTTACATGTTTGTAGATATTTTCTGATGTTTTTATTTAAGTTTTAAAAATGCTCTAAAAATGCCTTTAAACTTAACCAGAGCAAGATCTGGAGTTTTAGAACTCCAAAAATAGTGATTCTTGTTTTGTTAATTTTGTGATGACTTGTATTTGCTAGGAAAAATATTAAACACACTATTTGTTCACTGTTTGCTTAGGGTTTTGATTTGACCTTGTTAAATAAGGAAAATTTCATTATATTGCTTGTTATTTTATATCTTGGGTTGTGATGCTCTAAATGATGTGCAATTTTTATGGTAGTCTTTCCAGGCTATGAATGTACTGTGGTATAAATTTCATGGCCATTGCTTACTGTATGATCAAGTTATTGAGTTAACTTGTTTATGGCTTAATAAATAGCTTATAAATAATATATAAATGATAAAATAGAAAATGTTGTTCCATTACCTTATTATGATGTTGCTCTATGATGTTGGGTCATTCTATGGCCATGTGTTCACAGAAAATATTGAGTTTTAGGTTTTACTTGCTCTCCCATGATTTATTGCTATAGCTATTTGTCTTTTTCTTAGAGGTTGATCTACTTGTCTAAATAGCTTGAAATTTGGACAGTAGACTTTTGAGAGCATTTGTAGACCCCTGTAATTTTGGTAGAATTTATTGAGCATCTTTATGATGTGTTCATAATTCCACCTAATTATCTAAATAAATTAAGAAAATGCATTAAAAGAATTTATTTAGTAATTGACACTATGTTTTCTGGTGTTCCTTAGTCATGTATGACATGTTGGTAAAGTTGGTTTTATCCAATTATATGTTTGCAATATAAGTTAATAATTATTTCTTGCAAATGAGGTTTCTGAACAGATTTGAGAATATTGTTAATTACCCTATGCAAATGATGTTTTCATGTCTTGTGTGCTATAACAAAGTAGTTGTGAATTTCATGATCTAGCTGTTGTTAAAATTTGGTGGCATTTGGCCATATGGTTTAGAAACTACAGCTGTTTAAAGTTAGGTTACAGAATTGCTTGCTCTCTGTCTTGTTAGACCAGTTTCTGTGTTTGTGTAAATGAAATGTAGATAATTTCCTAAGATTTCCAGAATGTCTTCTTGCAAGTCATTTGGACTTATGGAACTCCAGATATGATTGATTTATGAAGCTACTGTTTGTAAGTCCAGAAATTGACATATTTTAGTTATAGTTGTTGCTTCACCTTGACTTGCTTTGCTATGTTGATTTCTAAAGAGTGATATACATCTTGTTAGTGTTAAGTGTGCTTGAGATCTTGTGTGACTTGTGTCATGATCGATATGCTGGTCATCTTTTAAGGATATGCTTAAGTGATAGTTAAGTTAATTAGCTCTAGGGTTTATGTGAACTTTGGTATGCTTGCATGATTGCTTTGTTTATTTCACTTCTATGCATTCATACATATGCATTATTGCACCTCATTTAGGTACGTTAGCTAAAGCACGGGAAGGACCTGATGTGGAGCCAAACCCGAAGACGGTGTTTGGTGGATCCATCCCGAAGATCGAAGGATCGGACAAGTGGTAGATTGGAAGATGCTCGCCAAGCGAACTCATCTGACATACTCTAACTTGAGTCGGATCCCAGGCAAGCCCCGGAGCATTATAAGCCTCCTATCTTCAAAGCAATTAATTCTATATATGTTATAAGTATTGTTGCATTAAGTGATAGGAGTTGGTTGGAAACTCTTGCTGCATTGTATCATTCCTTGTCCAGATATATGAATCCTTGAATCCTACATAGACTAGGATCGAGTAGATGCTTAGCCCTGCTTTAAGCGGTAGAAGTCAGGTGATTTCCTGTCACCTGCGAGATATAGGGATATTCATATATGGCATGGTTGGCTATATTTGCTATCGTGGAATGGAACCATGTGTTAATAAAATGAAATAAGACCGGGCGGGATGATGATAGTGAAGCGACAAGGCATGGAGGTCTTGGGTGTGGATCTATCCCCGTCTGAGTCGTTTAAGGACCGATTCGCTGTACGTCCTTGAGTCATGTTGAACGCAGTCTAACACTTAGTTGGCCGGATAACCCGTTCCGACCGCGAAGCCGAGTAATGTGGTTCAGGCCGGGAATCGAATGGTAGGTTGCTTCTTGGAGGAGAGAAAGGATGTGCTTGGGGACATTGGCGTGAGACCAAGGGGGGGTTAGAGTCCCTATCACCTGGCAGAGTGTCGCCCTTGGGGTCGCGACATTATTCGGACCCGCGATTCCTGAATCATATGAAAAGGTGGCTTGTGCGACCCTGGCAGGGGCCTGCGCGGTGAGTGTTAGAAATACCCCTCCAGCTGGATAGGAATTCGATTCGAATCGCCGTCGCTCCCGGTTAGTGAGCACTTGACTTGAGCAGCGGCAACGTAGATTCAATTAAATTGAACTGATGGTTAATTGGATCACGATGAAAAGGTTGCCTCAATTTATACCTGCTATGGTTAATATTGTTTGCTCCTAATAAAGTGAGTGCTTTAGTACAGGTTCTAATATAAATGATAGGTCAATAATAATTAACTTGATGCTTAAGCATTAATGACTACTTATCCATAATAAGCTTTTATGCAAAATGTTGTCAAGCTAGCCCACTTTATATCAGCCTTGCATGATCCTTGGTGTCACCTTATTTCTGGTTTCTGACGGGTAAGTCTAGCTGAGTACCTTCTTGTACTCAGGGTTTTATCCCCACTTGTTGCAGGTTGTGATGTATCATGGCGGCTGCAAGAGTTGGATGGCTCCTGCCGTAGTGGCGGAGTGTGATCACGGGCATGATCCTTCTTATTTACCTTATCTCTAATGCTTTTGTTGGAAGTCGACCGTGGTACTGGCATGTATTTGAAATAAGAATAATGTTAGTTTCAAATTACCTTGCTTCCGCTACTTTTCAATGTAAGTTCTAATAACTATGTTGAACTCCGATGTATATTGAATTACTTGTGAACGGATGTAACATGTGACTTGTTATGTTGAATCACTACGATCTTGGCTTGTATGTTGGTTGGTTTGAATTCCCTCGTGATTTCATTGGACTACCGGAGTTATATGGGCTCAAGTGCGAGAATTTGATCATTTCGGTGATTGTTTTTGTACTTGTGCTCTTATAATTTGGACGGTTCCGTTACAGCTGGTATCGGAGCCAGGTTTCGATCCTGGGACCTGTGGGTTATGGGCCCACCACGCTATCTTTGTTACGACAAATTAGGTGGAGATGACAATGTCAAGGTCAACCTATGGAGATGAGCCTAACCTAAAGTGGATGTTGCATCATTGCTTTACATATAGGTCCCTTTTCAAAGATATATGTTTGGATGGTGTTATTGCCATATCTTCATGTGCCTCACCTTGGTACCTATCTATATTGATCCCTGGAAAAGTTTCATGAAGTTTGGAATCAAAAAGTCACATGAAATGATGAGTTATATGCTTGTTTGGATTATAACTGAAACATGCCTTACATCCCATGGGAACTAGTGTTTATGCAACATATAAATGCAACATGTGCAACAAACCTTTGCAACATGTGGAACAACCTAGGGAAACATGGGTAGCATGTATCTTGAAACAACCACATGAAACAACTATAGCATTTCACTGAATTCTGTGTTTCAATGCATGTGAGGCCTACACTTTTGTGCAACCTATGCATGGTGGGTATGTTTGGCCTCTACAACACCTTAACTACACTTAGGGCACTTAATGGAACAATGTTCATGTTGATCATTTTGCCTAATTATGCTTCTAATTGGTGGTTGACCATGTATGGGCCCTAGAGCCCTGTGGTTTGACCATTTCAAAAGTGTGACCTAGAAGCTTTGCATGACTGTGCACCCTTTGACAAAGTCGTAGGGAATTTTATAAGAAACAAACTTTGTTTAAGAGTCAAGTCATGAAAATATGTGGAACATGCTCAAACAGGGCCCACAAGGCAGTTTTAGGGCTGATTTCAGCACTTAGCCATTTTTAAGCCCTAATTCCGGTAACATCGACATTGACATTCCGCGTTCTCCAAAATTCGTTAAGCAACTTGAGTTGGTCCAAAAATAAAAGTTGAAGGTTATATTATGGGGAAGAGCATGCAAGAAGATGGCACTTGATAAAATCCAATTGCACCTCAATTTTGAAGGTTTACCAATTTTTGTCAACACATTGACAATGCTGCCTTGGCACATCATTATATCCTAAATTAGGTCACCAATGACTATGACCCCCAAATAGAAATTTTAGAGCATACTGAGATGAACAACTTTGCTTTTTGGCCCATGGCCCAGTTCGTCCCAGAAGTGGCCTAAATCAGCGTCCGAAACAGGCCAAGTCGCCGCTCACCACGTGCTCGTCGAAATGCTTCAGCGGGCGGCGCGTGTCCAGTGCGTGGCAGCCATGCCCGAGCAGCGCTCCCACCTCCTTGCCGCGTGCCCCGTCGCCCCTGTGCCGATGAGGAGGCGTCCAGGCTCGCCCTCTACCTCTCCCATTCATTCTCTGCCTCCCTCGCTCGCTCTGGCTGCCGTTCGCCCTACAGCGACACCAAGCTCCGCCATTGCCGAGCCGCTCGAGCTCCATGGGAGCTGCATTCTTCGCTACTACGCCTCTTCAGCCCTAGCCATCAGCTCCAGTGGCCTCACCGTCTCACGACGCCCCTGACACGCCCCTCCCTGGCCTCGCCTCACCGTCGTAGCGCGCGGCCGCCAGTGCCGTGACAGCCACGGACGCCGGCGTGTGTGGCCAGGAGGCCATGAGCCGTCTCCGGTCGAGCTGCAGCCACCTTTGAGTTTGCACGGACCCCTTGGTGCTCCCCCACTGCACCACCACCGCCGACGAGCCCTCCCGCCGCCGCAGTCCGCCTCCGCCGGAGCACCAGTCACCGTTCCCGCCCGTTCCCATGGCCAGCCGGCCTTGGGTCACCTCGCACGGAGCCGAGTGGCTCCTCAGAGGCGCCTGGACCCACCGGAGTTCGAGCCGCCCTTCTCCATCGCCAGCGTGCCTCCTCCAGACGACACCGGCCGTCTTCCCCCTCCGCCCTCTGTTCTCTGCCTCGAGAGGAAGAAGAGGAAGGCCGGCACCTCCTCTCTGTTTTCTTGTGTGGGTGACAAGTGGGCCCGGTGGTACAGCGGGTCCCACATGTCGGTTAAATGGTGGCAGCTCTGGGTGCGCGACCGGGTGGGTGTAGCAAATTAGGTTAGGGTCGAGTACTTCTGATTTTGAATCTCAAATTGTGTTAAATCTTCAGAAATTAATATCTCATGCTAGGTAATTCCAAAAATAATAAATGAGGACTCTTTGGAAACATTGAGAAGAGATCTATGCAGTGGAGTCATAATATGTTACATGTTTGTAGATGTTTTCTGACGTCATTATTTAAGCTTTAAAAATGCTCTAAAAATGCCTTTAAACCTAACCAGAGCAAGATCTGGAGTTTTAGACATCCAAAAAAGATGATTCTTGTTTTGTTAATTTTGTGATGACATTTAATTGCTAGGAAAAATATTAAACACACTAATTTTTCACTGTTTTCTTAGGGTTTTGATTGGACCTTGATAAATAAGGAAATCTATATTATTTTTCTTGTCATTTTATATCTTGAGTTGTGATGCTCCAAATGATGTGAAATTTTTATGGTAGTCTTGTCATGATATGTATGTACTGTGGTATAAATTTCTTGGTCACTACTTATTGTATGATCTAATTATTGATTTAACTTGTTTATGGCTTGTTAAATAGCTTGTAAATAATATATAATTGATAAAATGGAAAATGTTGTTCCTTTAGATTAGTATGATGTTTATCTATCATATTGATTCATGCTATGGCCTTGTGTTCATAGAAAATATGGAGTTTTAGATTTTACTTGCTCTCACATGATTTCTCTCATTAGCTATTTGTCTTTTTCATAGAGGTTGATATATATGTCCAAATGGTTTGAAATTTGTACAGTAAATTTTTGGGAGCATGTGTAGGTCTCTGTAATTTTGGTAGAATTTATTGTACACTTTTGGTAGGTGTTCATAATTCCACCTAATTATCTAAATAAATTAAGAAAATGCATTAAAAGAATTTATTTAGGAATGGACACTATGTTTTATGGTGTTCATTAGTCATGTGTGACATGTTGGTAAAGTTGGTTTTGTCCAATTATTTGTTTGCAACATAAGTTAATAATTATTTCTTGCAAAGGAAGTTTCTGGACAGATCTGGAAACTTGGCAAAGTTCTTCATGATAATGTGCTTTGTTGTAAAACTTGTTTATACAAAAGTTGTAGATAATTTATATATATAGCTTCTGTTAAAATTTAGTGGTATTTGGCCAGGTGGTTTAGGAGTTATAGCTGTTTAAAGATATGGTACAGAATTGCTTGCTCTCTGTTGTCAGGAACAGATTCTGGAACTTTGTATTTTTGACTTGTTTAACTTATGAATCATGCTGTGATGATTATAAATGAAATTTAGAGAATTTCATAAGCTTTCCATAATGTCTTCTTTCAAGTCATTTGGATTTATAAAACTCCAGATATGATTGAATTATGAAGCTACTGTTGCTTGTCCAGAAAAGGGATAAATTCCAATTATAGTTGTTTGCTTGTATATTATTAAGTGTGACTTATGCCTTTGAGGGTAGTTAAGTTCTTACACCTGAGATCTTGTGAAACCTTGGGTGCCATGCCTAATATGCTTGTCATCTTTTATATTAGGTTGGGTGATGTTTATTTAAGCAACATGAAGTGTCTATGCATGTGGAGTGTAATTTGGTATTTGTCTTGTTTACTGTATGTGATGCATTGTCCATTATACTTCCATGTATTCATGCACTTGCATCTTGCATCTCATATAGGTACGCTAGCAGAAACGTGTGAAGTAAATGGCGTTGGAGCCAAACCCGAAGACGGTGTTTGGTGGATCCATCCCGAAGGTAGAAGGATCGGACGAGTGCTAGATTGGAGGATGCTCGCCAAGCAGATTTTATCTGACATACTCTAACTTGAGTCGGATCCCAGGCAAGCCCCGGAGCATTATAAGCCTCCTATCTTTAAAGCAATTAATTCTATATATGTTATAAGTATTGTTGCATTAAGTGATAGGAGTTGGTTGGAAACCCTTGCTGCATTATATCATTCCTTGTCCAAATATATGAATCCTTGAATCCTACATAGATTAGGATCGAGTAGATGCTTAGCCCTGCTTTAAGCGGTAGAAGTCAGGTGATTTCCTGTCACCTGCGAGATATAGGGATATTCATATATGGCACGGTTGGCTATATTTGCTATCGTGGAATGGAACCATGTGTTAATAAAATGAAATGAGACCGGGCGGGATGACGATAGTGAAGCAACAAGGCATGGAGGTCTTGGGTGTGAATCTATCCCCGTCTGAGTCGTTTAAGGACCGATTCGCTGTACGTCCTTGAGTCATGTTGAACGCAGTCTAACACTTAGTTGGCCGGATAAGCCGTTCCGACCGCGAAGCCGAGTAATGTGGTTCAGGCCGGGAATCGAATGGTAGGTTGCTTCTTGGAGGAGAGAAAGGATGTGCTTGGGGACATTGGCGTGAGACCAAGGGGGGGTTAGAGTCCCTATCACCTGGCAGAGTGTCGCCCTTGGGGTCGCGACATTATTCGGACCCGCGATTCCTGAATCATATGAAACGGTGGCCTGTGCGACCCTGGCAGGGGTCTGCACGGTGAGTGTTAGAAATACCCCTCCAGCTGGATAGGAATTCGATTCGAATCGCCGTCGCTCCCGGTTAGTGAGCACTTGACTTGAGCAGCGGCAACGTAGATTCCATTAAATTGAACGGATGGTTAATTGGATCACGATGGAAAGGTTGCCTTAATTTATACCTGCTATGGTTAATATTGTTTGCTCCTAATAAAGTGAGTGCTCTAGTACAGGTTCTAATATAGATGATAGGTTAATGATAATTAACTTGATGCTTAAGCATTAATGATTGATCATCTATATTAAGCTTTTATGCAAAATGTTGTCAAGCTAGCCCCACTTTATATCAGCCTTGCATGATCCTTGGTGTCACCTTATTTCTGGTTTCGGACGGGTAAGTCTAGCTGAGTACCTTCTTGTACTCAGGGTTTTATCCCCACTTGTTGCAGGTTGTGATGTATCACGGCGACTGCAAGAGTTGGTTGGCTCCTGCCTTAGTGGCGGAGTGTGATCATGGGCATGATCCTTCTGAGCTACCTTATCTCTAATGCTTTTGTTGGAAGTCGACCATGGTACTGGCATGTATTTGAAATAAGAATAATGTTAGTTTCAAATTACTTTGCTTCCGCTACTTTTGAACTTAAGTTGTAATAACTATGTTGAACTCCGATGTATATTGAATTACTTGTGAAATGGTTATAACATGTGACTTGTTATGTTGAATCACTACGATCTTGGCTTGTATGTTGGTTGGTTTGAATTCCCTCGTGATTTCATTGGACTACCGGAGTTATATGGGCTCAAGTGCGAGAATTTGATCATTTCGGTGATTGTTTTTGTACTTGTGCTCTTATAATTTGGACGGTTCCGTTACAGCTTTATAAGAGCACAAGTACAAAAACAATCACCGAAATGATCAAATTCTCGCACTTGAGCCCATATAACTCCGGTAGTCCAATGAAATCACGAGGGATTTCAAACCAACCAACATACAAGCCAAGATCGTAGTGATTCAACATAACAAGTCACATGTTATAACCATTTCACAAGTAATTCAATATACATCGGAGTTCAACATAGTTATTACAACTTACATTGAAAAGTAGCGGAAGCAAGGTAATTTGAAACAAATATTAATCTTATTTTAAATACATGTCAGTACCACGGTCGACTTCCAACAAAAGCATTAGAGATAAGGTAAATAAGAAGGATCATGCCCGTGATCACACTCCGCCACTACGGCAGGAGCCATCCAACTCTTGCAGCCGCCATGATACATCACAACCTGCAACAAGTGGGGATAAAACCCTGAGTACAAGAAGGTACTCAGCTAGACTTATCCGTCAGAAACCAGAAATAAGGTGACACCAAGGATCATGCAAGGCTGATATAAAGTGGGCTAGCTTGACAACATTTTGCATAAAAGCTTATTATGGATAAGTAGTCATTAATGCTTAAGCATCAAGTTAATTATTATTGACCTATCATTTATATTAGAACCTGTACTAAAGCACTCACTTTATTAGGAGCAAACAATATTAACCATAGCAGGTATAAATTGAGGCAACCTTTTCATCGTGATCCAATTAACCATCAGTTCAATTTAATTGAATCTACGTTGCCGCTGCTCAAGTCAAGTGCTCACTAACCGGGAGCGACGGCGATTCGAATCGAATTCCTATCCAGCTGGAGGGGTATTTCTAACACTCACCGCGCAGGCCCCTGCCAGGGTCGCACAAGCCACCTTTTCATATGATTCAGGAATCGCGGGTCCGAATAATGTCGCGACCCCAAGGGCGACACTCTGCCAGGTGATAGGGACTCTAACCCCCCCTTGGTCTCACGCCAATGTCCCCAAGCACATCCTTTCTCTCCTCCAAGAAGCAACCTACCATTCGATTCCCGGCCTGAACCACATTACTCGGCTTCGCGGTCGGAACGGGTTATCCGGCCAACTAAGTGTTAGACTGCGTTCAACATGACTCAAGGACGTACAGCGAATCGGTCCTTAAACGACTCAGACGGGGATAGATCCACACCCAAGACCTCCATGCCTTGTCGCTTCACTATCATCATCCCGCCCGGTCTTATTTCATTTTATTAACACATGGTTCCATTCCACGATAGCAAATATAGCCAACCATGCCATATATGAATATCCCTATATCTCGCAGGTGACAGGAAATCACCTGACTTCTACCGCTTAAAGCAGGGCTAAGCATCTACTCGATCCTAGTCTATGTAGGATTCAAGGATTCATATATCTGGACAAGGAATGATACAATGCAGCAAGAGTTTCCAACCAACTCCTATCACTTAATGCAACAATACTTATAACATATATAGAATTAATTGCTTTGAAGATAGGAGGCTTATAATGCTCCGGGGCTTGCCTGGGATCCGACTCAAGTTAGAGTATGTCAGATGAGTTCGTTTGGCGAGCATCTTCCAATCTACCACTTGTCCGATCCTTCGATCTTCGGGATGGATCCACCAAACACCGTCTTCGGGTTTGGCTCCACATCAGGTCCTTCCCGTGCTTTAGCTAACGTACCTAAATGAGGTGCAATAATGCATATGTATGAATGCATAGAAGTGAAATAAACAAAGCAATCATGCAAGCATACCAAAGTTCACATAAACCCTAGAGCTAATTAACTTAACTATCACTTAAGCATATCCTTAAAAGATGACCAGCATATCGATCATGACACAAGTCACACAAGATCTCAAGCACACTTAACACTAACAAGATGTATATCACTCTTTAGAAATCAACATAGCAAAGCAAGTCAAGGTGAAGCAACAACTATAACTAAAATATGTCAATTTCTGGACTTACAAACAGTAGCTTCATAAATCAATCATATCTGGAGTTCCATAAGTCCAAATGACTTGCAAGAAGACATTCTGGAAATCTTAGGAAATTATCTACATTTCATTTATAATCATCACAGCATGATTCCAAAGTTTCACATGTCGAATTTACACAAACACAGAAACTGGTCTAACAAGACAGAGAGCAAGCAATTCTGTAACCTAACTTTAAACAGCTGTAGTTTCTAAACCATATGGCCAAATGCCACCAAATTTTAACAACAGCTAGATCATGAAATTCACAACTACTTTGTTATAGCACACAAGACATGAAAACATCATTTGCATAGGGTAATTAACAATATTCTCAAATCTGTTCAGAAACCTCATTTGCAAGAAATAATTATTAACTTATATTGCAAACATATAATTGGATAAAACCAACTTTACCAACATGTCATACATGACTAAGGAACACCAGAAAACATAGTGTCAATTACTAAATAAATTCTTTTAATGTATTTTCTTAATTTATTTAGATAATTAGGTGGAATTATGAACACATCATAAAGATGCTCAATAAATTCTACCAAAATTACAGGGGTCTACAAATGCTCTCAAAAGTCTACTGTCCAAATTTCAAGCTATTTAGACAAGTAGATCAACCTCTAAGAAAAAGACAAATAGCTATAGCAATAAATCATGGGAGAGCAAGTAAAACCTAAAACTCAATATTTTCTGTGAACACATGGCCATAGAATGACCCAACATCATAGAGCAACATCATAATAAGGTAATGGAACAACATTTTCTATTTTATCATTTATATATTATTTATAAGCTATTTATTAAGCCATAAACAAGTTAACTCAATAACTTGATCATACAGTAAGCAATGGCCATGAAATTTATACCACAGTACATTCATAGCCTGGAAAGACTACCATAAAAATTTCACATCATTTAGAGCATCACAACCCAAGATATAAAATAACAAGCAATATAATGAAATTTTCCTTATTTAACAAGGTCAAATCAAAACCCTAAGCAAACAGTGAACAAATAGTGTGTTTAATATTTTTCCTAGCAAATACAAGTCATCACAAAATTAACAAAACAAGAATCACTATTTTTGGAGTTCTAAAACTCCAGATCTTGCTCTGGTTAAGTTTAAAGGCATTTTTAGAGCATTTTTAAAACTTAAATAAAAACATCAGAAAATATCTACAAACATGTAACATATTATGACTCCACTGCATAGACCTTTTCTCAAGGTTTCCAAAAAATCCACTTTTGCTATTTTTTAGAATTACCTAGCAAGAGATATGAATATTTGAAGATTTACATAATTTCTGAAATTCAAAAACTAAATCTAACTACTTCACCCGAGAACTGCTAAGTGCACCCGAACGCGTACCCCATCCCTGCCCTTCATAACCGACACGTGGGTCCCCTGGTTCAGCCGGGCCCGCACGTTAGTCACCCAACAGATAGAGGGAGAGGCCTTCTTCCTCTCGCTGGCGATAGAGGAATGGAGGGGGAGAAAACCGGCCGGGCCGGTTGCGCCGGCCGACCGCCGGCAGCTCGACGGCGGTCGAACAGCGCGGAGGAGCAGCACGGCGGTGAGGCGCACCTACGGCCACCCGCAGCGTGACCTGCGGTCGACCGTGGCCCGCTTACATATGGCCGCTTTTCTAGGACATAGACTGCCCTCACAGACCAACACAAGTCTTTTCTGCGCACTTTGTCCTCACTCGTGCGCACCCGGGAAGAACTTCCCGGTCGGTCACCCATCGCTCCAGGCCAAGCACGCTTAACTTTAGAGTTCTTTCGAGATGGGTTTCCGGAAAAGAAGTTGTAACTTATTGGTATGAGTATCCTATTAATCCTATTAAGCCCTGGGCCGGGATGTTACATCCTCACCCCCTTAAGAGATCGACGTCCTCGTCGATCAATCCCAAGCCAGGAGCGTCCTCTCTTGGCCACGTCCGTATGTCCAGAGCCAGCGCATGTGCCATGCTGTGTGACCACGACGGATCCACACCAACCATGCGCACCATGCCTGCGCAACTGCGACACACGCGCCCGTGAAACCGCGAGAGTCGGCTCTGATACCATTCTGTAACGTCCCGCCTCTCCGAGGCCGGGCCCGCTTACATATGGCCGCTTTTCTAGGACATAGACTGCCCTCACAGACCAACACAAGTCTTTTCTGCGCACTTTGTCCTCACTCGTACGCACCCGGGAAGAACTTCCCGGTCGGTCACCCATCGCTCCAGGCCAAGCACGCTTAACTTTAGAGTTCTTTCGAGATGGGTTTCCGGAAAAGAAGTTGCAACTTATTGGTATGAGTATCCTATTAATCCTATTAAGCCCTGGGCCGGGATGTTACATCCTCACCCCCTTAAGAGATCGACGTCCTCGTCGATCAATCCCAAGCCAGGAGCGTCCTCTCTTGGCCACGTCCGTATGTCCAGAGCCAGCGCATGTGCCATGCTGTGTGACCACGACGGATCCACACCAGCCATGCGCACCATGCCTGCGCAACTGCGACACACGCGCCCGTGAAACCGCGAGAGTCGGCTCTGATACCAGCTGTAACAGAACCGACCAAATTATAAGAGCACAAGTACAAAAACAAGCACCGAAGCGCTCAAATTTTCGAACTTGAGCCCATATAATCCCGGTAGTCAATCGAAACCACGAAGGATTTCAAACCAACTCGCTTACAACCAGGATCGCATCATTCAACATACAACATCATACGTTACATTTCACAACTAGTGCTGAAATAAGTTTACACAAACGGAGTAGCAATTATTACAAACCAAGTTTGAAAGTAGCGGAAGCATAACACACACTAGTTAATTAAATACTGCCAGTCTGGATGATCGACAACCCGCAAAAGCATGAGGAAAGTACATAAAGATGATCACGCCCAAGTGATCTAGTCATCATCACCCGCAGGGTGGAGACACGTCTTGCAGAATCCCTGATAAAGCATATCATCTGCAACAGGAGGGAATAAACCCTGAGTACTGGAATGTACTCAGCTAGACTTACCCGTCGAAAACCAGAAATAAGATGACACCAAGGATTATGCAAGGCTTACACAAGAGGCTAGCTGACATAACATTTTGCATAAAGGCATCAGTTATTTAAACTCTTGTAGCCTGTACTAGCAGTTATTTTTAGCATTTACCTGTCATCTATCTTAGCACCTGTACTAAACATACACTTGATTATAATCAAACAACATGATTATTATATCCATAGCAGGTATATCATTATGGCAACATTGTATCATTCCCTTAACCACCAGTTCATTTAATGAGTTCTACGTTGCCGCTGCTCAAGTCAAGTGCTCACTAACCGGGAGCGACGGCGATTCGAATCGAATTCCTATCCAGCTGGAGGGGTATTTCTAACACTCACCGCGCAGGCCCCTGCCAGGGTCGCACAAGCCACCGTTTCATATGATTCAGGAATCGCGGGTCCGAATGATGTCGCGACCCCACGGGCGACACTCTGCCAGGTGATAGGGACTCTAACCCCCCCTTGGTCTCACGCCAATGTCCCCAAGCACATCCTTTCTCTCCTCCAAGAAGCAACCTACCATTCGATTCCCGGCCTGAACCACATTACTCGGCTTCGCGGTCGGAACGACTTATCCGGCCAACTAAGTGTTAGACTGCGTTCAACATGACTCAAGGACGTACAGCGAATCGGTCCTTAAACGACTCAGACGGGCATAGCTCCACACCCAAGACGTGAGGTGTCTTGCGGCTGTACTATCGAACTCCCGCCCGGTCTCAATTTCATTTTTTTTAAGCATGGTTCCATCCACGATAGCCATAAAGCCACTCGTGACTCCTTCCTACATCTCGCGGATGACCGGAAATCACCCGACTTCTACCGTACTAAGCAGGGCTAAGCATTGACACGTGCCTACACCTAATATAGGATTCAGTACGATATCTGGACAAGGACAGGTATAATGCAACAAGTGTTTTCATATAACTCCTACAACTTAATGCAGTAAACAATTAAAAGTACTCAAGATTAATTTATAAATCAGTAGGTTCAGCATGCACCGGGGCTTGCCTTTCAGAAAGGTCGAGGGCCGGTGGTCTGGACACTCAGGAAGGTTGTCTGCGGGCACTCCTTCGCCTGCTGGATCCTCGGGCTCCTGCTGCTCCTGGTCTTCCTCCGGAATCACAGGCTCGAATTCGAGGAGTGTCACCCCCTCCGGTGCACCTATTGCATGAATGCACAATAAATATAATGGATGCATAAATGGGTGCAACATGCTCGGAATGAAATGCATTTCAGAATAAAATACTCTATTCAAGTTATTTTATTAGTACGTGCAAATCTCTTCTCCAGTAGAGAAGTACTCACCTAATCTACTTATCCTAAGATAAAGCTGCTCATCCTCAGTTAAGGCCCTAACACCTAACAATTACAAAAGTAGCATGTCTTAGGATATTACACCATATCAATCAGCAAAACACCACAGAAAGCATTCTGGACAGCAGCTACTTGTTTTTATCACAACTGAAGATTTACAATTCCAAAAGATATGATCTAAGACAATCTGGAAAGCCTAAGAAATGCACTACAATTCATTTTCAGCCCTCAACTCCAAACTCCTAAGTTTTCCATGTCAAACTTCACAAGTTCCAGAATCTGTCTTCTCCAACACAGAGAGTAGCAGATTTTGAACTGCCACTTTAAACAATAGTAACTCTCAAACTACTAAGCTAAATGCTTCCAAAATTTGACACAAGCTAGTTCATCAAGTTTACTCCAACTTTGGTATTTACAAGTTTTCCAGCAACCAATTTCATCAAAGCCAAATTTAGAATTACTACTAGCTGTCCAGAAAACCTAAAATTACAAAGGTTAAATATTTATTGATGTGACCAACATTCTCTAAGACCAAACTAATACTACTACAAGTTCACAAATGTCACAAAAACACCAGAAAGTAAGGTGTGCCCACCTAGAATATTTATTTAAACCCATTTCTTAATTTACTTAAGTAATTAAGTGAAATTTCAAACATATATATAAACTGCTCCTAAAATTCTACAAAAATTACAGGGGACTCTCTGACCCAAAAAGAGACCACAGTAAAAAGTTGAACAAGTTTTATTCACAGAAACTCCCTACACAAAATTCACAAGCTAATAAGGCTGATTTTTGCATAAATAGGAAACCCTATTGAAAAGTGTCAAACAATAGATTTCATATTTTTCTTAGACAGTCTAGGGTACCAAGACATTCTCCAAAAAGTTATATGAACATTGCACATGTAGAAAAATTACAAAAATTCATTTAAGTATTTCCTAGAATAACAAGATAGCATTATAACTTGGAAATTACTTAAGCACTGATGCCCAAATTTTTACCAGAGCTAGGGCTAGCATAGAATAACCTACCCACCAAATTTCATGATTTATGGAACAATACAGCTCCAGTTAGAAATTTAACAAATTTGCATGCATTCCAAAACACATTTAAAGGATCTATTAAATTCTTACAGAATTTAAACATCTCATGTCAGATCCATATTTTTCTAAAATACTACACATCATGTAGATCCTAACAAAATTTATCTCATGATTTTTGGATCATTAAAACCCTAGATCTATATTTTTCCAACTTGTACAAAAATCAGTGACAAAATAATAAAAATAAATTTCCTTTCGGATGACTGGGCCGGCCCGGGAAAAACGCGGCCCAAAAACTCGTGGTGTGGCCCGCTCCCACGCGTGGCCTGCTACGGCTCCCGCCCGCGCGCGCGTGCGACTGACCAGGTGGCCCCACCGGTCAGAGAGAGAGAGGCGGAGGGCGGAGCTGTGGTCGCCGAAGCTCGCCGTCGGTGAGCCGGCCGACGAAATTGGACGTATGAGCATGACCACGTCATCGAACTACATCGGTTGGTGGCAAGAACGGGGCGGCAGAGCCACGGCAAGGTGCTCGCCGTCGGGCATGGCGGACCACCGGCACGGTGGTGGCGAAATCTCGCCGCCGGTGAGCCTGACATCCCAACCCTAACCCCCGATGAGCATCCCCATTCTACCTCGACCCTAACGCAACTACAAGGGGACGACAGAGACGCCCAGAAACCTTTGGCCACGGAGAGCCGTCGTGCGGAGGAACTCCGGCGAGGTACCGCGGCGGAGGAAAACGAAAATGTGACCCTACCAAAGCGCGATTGGCTGCGAGGAGTGGACGGTGAGGTAGCGGGCTTCAAGGCAGAGCGAGAGACGCAGTTTGGCCGGTGGTGATGCGGTGGCGAGCGCTTGCGAGCACGTCGGAGCGGGTGGCGGCAATGGCGGCTCGGTTTCTCCGCTCTGCCGACGAGAGAGGAAAAGAGGGGGGGGAATGGATGGGTAAGGCCGGGACGATAGCAGAGGCGCCCTTCTATGCGCTCGGCAGCTGGCCAAGGCGCCAGGTCGCGCGCGGCGCGTGGAGGACACGCGGCGGCGACGGTCTGCGGCCGGTCGGCCACGCTGTCTGACAGACTGAAACGAACCGGCATTCAGCGACTGACAGAGCAAGTTTGATGCAGATTATCTCCTAATCCATCTCGAGTTAGCAGAAGATGACAATACCAAAATTGTGGAGCTACATGAGGGCTACAAGTTTGTCAATTGGAGTTTGGACTGGTTCGGCCTGGATTTGAAACTACAGGGCTCCAAAGTAGTGTACTTGGAAACTGAAATGCAGTTTCAGAGATCAATGCCGACTGAAACCCTAACTTCTTGACACTATATCTCCTAAACTATTGAGAACCAGGTGATGGTGATATTGACAATGTTGTAGAGCTACGTGTGGACAACAACTTTGTCAATTGGCTCAAAGGCTGGTTTGGCCTGGTTTGTGAGTTACAAGTTGCTAAAGTGAGGTACAGTGAAACGGTTTTCAGCTCAACACTTAGCAAAATTTGCTAAGTCCCCAAACAGCCCCTAATACTGACTTGTGGGCCATTTTTGAGCATGATCTAATCATTTTCATGAGATGGCCATATTAGAACTTTTGTTCCTTATGAAATTCTCTACAACTTTGCTTAAGGTTGCTCCTCCATGCAAGATTTCTAAGCTGGACTTTTTAATTGGTCAAACCAGATCACTCTAGGGTTCCAAACTTGGTCAACAACATTTGGAAGGGCAATTTGGTAATTTTGGTCAACATGAACATTGCTCCACTACTTACCCTAAATGTAATTAAGGTGTTATAAGACCTAATTAACCACTCTACATATTGGTTGCACAAAGTTCCTAGTGTCACATTCTTTGGAACAAGTATTTCAATACTTTCACCCAAATGTTGCAAGCCCATGTTGCACATGTTGCATGAATGTGTTGCACAACACTTGCTAGTTATGTTACACTAAAGTGGTTGACATGTCTCACAAGGACATTGCACATAAGGTATTTATGTTTTGCACACTACTCACTTCTTACTTCACATGAAATATAAACATATCATAAGCTTATGCATGAAATGAATGATGCTTGCTTATGCTCATGCAATGCAATGCCATTAAGGAGCTAAACACCTGGGGTGTTACAGTCCTCCCCCCTTATAAAAATCTCGTCCCGAGATTTGGAAAGCGTACCATTTTTCATAGAATTCTTTATAACCATCTCGCAAATAATCCTCCCGTTCCCACGTAGCATCACTCTCACTTCCCCGATTACTCCACATCACTTTGTACCACTTAACCACTTTACTTCTAGTTACTCGTTCCTGAGTATCGATCACTCGGACTGGCTTTTCTTCATAGGTTAGGTCGAATTCCAGTCTGATATCACCTAAAGGAACTTGTTCCTCAGGAACTCGAAGACACTTTTTAAGCTGAGATACATGGAAAACGTTGAATATGGCTCTCATCTCAGGAGGCAACTGGATTTTGTACGCAACAGCTCCACTCTTGCCTATGATCTGGAAAGGACCCACGTATCTTGGTGCAAGTTTCCGCTTAACACCAAAACGTTGGACACTCTTCATTGGAGAAACTTTCAAATAAACGAAGTCTCCAACTTCAAATTCGAGTGGTTTTCTACGACGATCCGCATAGCTTTTCTGTCTCGCTTGCGCTGCAGCCATGTGTTTCTGAATGGTACGGACTTGTTCCTCGGCTTCCTGGACAAAATCAATGCCATAATACCTTCTTTCCCCAGCTTCTACCCAGTTCAGTGGAGTTTGACACTTTTGACCGTACAAGGCTTCGAATGGGGCCATCTTAATACTCTCTTGATAACTATTATTGTACGAAAACTCGGCTAGAGGTAACCATTTTTCCCAAGAACCCTTGGATGAAATCACGCATGCTCGCAACAGATCTTCCAAGATTTGGTTAACTCGTTCTGTCTGACCCGATGTCTGAGGGTGATAAGCCGAGCTTCTCACTAACTTGGTTCCCAGAAGGTGATGCAAATGCTCCCAAAAGCGAGCAGTGAACTGGGGACCATGGTCAGATATGATAGTACGAGGTATCCCATGAAGCCGGACTATCTGATTGAAGTACAACTCAGCATAGTCAGTAGGACGATAGTCCACTCTAACTGGAATGAAGTGAGCTGATTTAGTCAAACGATCCACAATTACCCAGATGGAGTTATGATTTTTGACAGTAGGAGGAAGACCGACAATGAAATCCATACTTATCTCTTCCCATTTCCAGCCTGGAATGGAAAGTGGCTGAAGTAGCCCAGCTTTCATGTGCACAGCTTTAACTCTGCAACAGGTGTCACATCTAGCGACATATGCAGCTATCTCTTTCCGCATCTTGGTCCACCAATAAAGGGGTTTCAAATCATAATACATCTTATTACTACCCGGATGGATGGACAACTTGGACGAATGTGCTTCGGACAGGATCTGATCTCTAAGCTCTCGGTCCTTAGGTACCACTAACCTATCCTTAAACCACAGCACACCTTCGTCATCTAACCTGAAATGCTTAGTCTCTCCTTCATTCATCTTCCGTTTTATGTGAAAGATACCCGGATCAGTCTTTTGGAGCTCAATGATTCTGCTTTTGAGAGTACAACTGACAGTGATGTTGTACAAGACTGCTGGATGTAGAAGGCGAGATCGATGAAAATCAGTTTCAACTAAGGAATGACAATGAGACTTACGGCTTAAAGCATCCGCAACTACATTTGCCTTTCCTGGATGATAGTGCACTTGAAGGTTATAATCTTTAATCAACTCGAGCCATCTTCTTTGACGCATATTCAACTCGGGTTGGGTGAAGATGTATTTGAGGCTTTTATGATCGGTGTAGATATTGCAGACATTTCCCAGCAGATAATGCCGCCATACTTTCAAAGCATGAACAACTGCAGCCAGTTCTAAGTCATGCGTTGGATAATTCACCTCATGCTTCCGAAGTTGTCGCGAGGTATATGCAATTACTCGGCCTTCCTGCATCAAAACGCCTCCCAAACCTATGCCTGAGGCATCACAATAAACATCAAATGGTTTCTCGATATCCGGTTGTGCCAAAACCGGAGCTGAGGTTAGGAGGGTTCGCAGTTGGTGAAAAGCCACATCACACTCAGGAGTCCAGACAAACCTGGTGTCTTTTTGCAGCAACCGAGTCATTGGCTTGGCTATCTTGGAGAAATCCGGGATGAAGCGACGATAATAGCCAGCCAACCCAAGGAAACTCCGGACCTCGTGAACCGAGATAGGAGCCTTCCAGTTCAGTACTTCCTGTACCTTGGCGGGGTCCACCATAATTCCTCCATCGGACAACACATGCCCAAGGAAAGGTACTTCTCGAAGCCAGAATTCGCACTTACTGAACTTTGCATAGAGTTGGTGTTCACGCAGTCTTGTGAGGACTATACGCAGATGTTCAGCATGATCCTCCTCATTCACAGAATATACCAGGATGTCATCAATAAATACCACCACAAACTTGTCCAATTCAGGCATAAACACCGAATTCATCAAGTACATAAAGTGTGCGGGGGCATTTGTCAAGCCGAAAGACATAACAAGATACTCATAAAGACCGTATCTGGTAGAAAAGGCTATCTTTGGAACATCTTCCGGGCGGATTTTAATTTGATGGTAGCCAGACCTTAGATCGATCTTGGAAAAGACTTTAGCCTTGGACAACTGATCGAACAAGATGTCGATACGCGGTAGAGGATACTTATTCTTAACAGTGACCGCGTTCAGAGGTCTGTAGTCCACGCACATCCGCAAGGTTTGATCCTTCTTCTTTACAAAGATAGCAGGGCATCCCCACGGCGATGAACTAGGACGAATCAACCCTTTCTTCAAAAGTTCATTCAATTGCACCTTAAGTTCAGCTAGTTCATTAGGAGGCATCCTATAGGGTCTCCTAGAGATGGGTGCCGTGCCAGGCAACAACTCAATTTTAAACTCCACATCCCGATCCGGAGGGAGTCCCGGCAAATCATCGGGAAAAACGTCCGGAAACTCATTTACTACTGGAATTTCGGCCAACGCCTTTGCTTGCACAGCATGAATTTCCCCCGACAATTCAACCTTTCTGGGAAGTTGTACTAGAAAACCTTTTTGATCTGTAGGATCTCTGAGCATAACTACCCGAGCGGATGTGTCAATGAGTACCCCGTTCTGACTCATCCAATTCATGCCCAAGATAACATCTATGTCTAAACCAGGTAAAACCAATAGGGCAAGCGAATAACTTCGCCCTTCTATCTCAAACTTAAGGTTCCCCACTACTTTGTTTGTGGAAATATTCCCACTTGCAGCGCTAATACAATAACCCACACCTTCAACAGTATGCAACTTGTGTGCAAATTTAGATGCAAACTTAGGACTGATAAAGGAATGCGAAGCACCTGAATCAAAAAGTACCACTGCGGGGTGTTGGTCAACTAGAAACTTACCAGCGGTGACCACCTCACCAGATGGAATTTCCTCAATGCTGTTATAGTGGGCGTGTCCCTGACGACTACCTTGGTTGACATTTTTCTTCGGGTACGGACAATTCCTGGACCAATGACCTGGCTTGTTGCAGTTCCAGCAAGGCATATTGCTAGGAGGAACACTAGAGCTGCTCTGTCCAGAAGTCCCCTTTGGCAGAGCGACGGTATAAGCCTTACGGAACCCCATTTTTGCAGCAGGTTTCTTCTGCGGCGGACGGAACTTTGTATTCTGAGCAGGTGGGCGAGGGGAAGACCTCGGTGCCGCTGAGGCCCTTGACTGAGAAGCACTTGCCTCAAGGGCCCTTTTACGGCTCTTAGAGGCAGAATAAATAGTATTGTTGTTCTCCTGGGTCAAAGCATCGCTGATGAAATCATTGAAAGTAGTACATTTGCTAGTGCCCATAGTTTTCATCAGTTTTGGGCCGAGGCCCCTTTTGAAGCTAGCAATCTTTTTGGCATCGGTATCCACAAACTCAGTGGCATACCTTGCCAGGTTGTTGAAGGACTGCAAGTATTCAGTCAGGCTTTTGTTTCCTTGCGACAGCCTCATAAACTCTGTGTGCTTGATTGCCATAAGACCGGGAGGGATATAATTTCCTCGGAATGCCGCCTTAAACTGATCCCAAGCAATCGGGACATTGGCAGGCAGTGTGGAACGATAGTGGCTCCACCAAATTCCCGCCGGACCATGCAACTGATGGGAAGCATATTCAGTTTTCAGCTCATCAGTTAGGCGTAGCAGACGAAACTTTTGTTCAATGGTATTCAACCACTCGTCAGCCTGCAGTGGTTCTTCTGCTTCCTTGAAGAGCGGGGGCTTTGTATCCAGAAAGTCCTTGAAATCGCTGTACTGATTTGGCTCTGGGCCCTGGCGGCCAGGACGAGCTTCCCGGTTAGCCAGCTGGCGCATAGCATCCGCCAACATGCGCTGCCCTTTGACCACTGTCTGCATCAACTCGGCCGGAGTAGGTGGTGGCGGAGGGGGTGGCTGTTCCTCCTCCTCATTTCCACGACCCCGACGTAGATTGTACGACATCTGCAAAAATGCATATCCAATGAGCACTGACGATGTGGGAAATTTGTAGATGAATTATTGCGAAATGTCAATCTGACTGTATGAATAGATTTCTCATAATAATTAAGGCACAATAATTCATCACAACCGCACAATCCATTCTAGCGCATCATTTGACGAGATCATACTTGGTAATCCAACAAGATGCTCTTTGATAAAGGCTCACTCATAGGGAGCACAACGGTTACCGGACCGTTTGCGTTGCTATCTACGTGATTTTTGACCTTTTGCACGGTACTTGGATTCGATCTCTAGATTTTTAGTTGACTGTGAAAGGCTACTTCGAACTGACCACAAGAGACTTCTCAATGAAGAGTTCCATGGTGGATCTTGACTAGCCACCTCGATACCTGCGCGTGCCAAGCAGCACAGCCTTATGTCGCGCGCCATAGGAGGCCCTCGGTTTCGTCGCGGCACCAAAGGGTGCTAATCGTGACACCATCATCGAACGCAACATAATAAGACATCAAGTTGTGATCGAAATTAACGGGTTCAAACTACATTCAGGAAACATACGGTTCAACCTTACATCCCAAAGTCAAGTTATTACAAGGCCTCACTCCTTCACAGGGAGGGCACAAAAGACGATCCTAACATTATAGGCACGTGATGACTACTCTAAGCATCATCCTCCGAGTCAGTGTCAAGGATCTCCCCGCCGTCCTCATCACTGACAGGCTCTAACTCCTCGTCTTCTTCTTCTTCTGGCTCTTCCTCTGGTGCTTCTGCAGGTGGGGCATCCTGTGGTCCATCAACCTCTACTTCATCATCATCCTCAGCCATGAAGATTCCCGAACCCATGTCCTCATCGGCGTTGTTGTTTTGAGGCAGCAGGGGATTAAGCTCGTTGTTCAGGCAGTGCACTTCTTCATGAAGATTATCATTGTATTCTTCAGCGTTCTCCAACAGTTGCTCGAGCTCAAACTGACGAGCTCTCAGAACGTTCTCCTCGTGCCAGGCTTCATCCCTCTGTTCCATCACACGGACCAACATGCGTTGATAGTTGCGGTTTGCCACTGTCAACCTCTGGACTGCAAGCGTTTCTTGATCACGATCATGAATCACTTGTTCCAGTTGTTGCCGTGCTGCATTCCTGGCGGCAGTCACTTCAGCCAACTCTGCCCTCAGCCTTTCCACCTCAGTAGGCTCAGGGCGGGGCTCACGTGGAGTGAGCTGGTGACGCGGTGCCCTGCCCCCAGTGGACTTACGAGCGGTCCTCTTGGTACGTGCCATCTGTAGCAACAAGATAAGATACGGCTTAAAGTGAGGATCATTTAGGGGATACGAAATTTACTTTAGTCGGGAGTACAAAAATTTTTAAGGAGGGAGTAAATGATATGTATGATATATTTAAACATGATGCATGCACGTTCCGTACGCCCTCTCACCTTAGTAGAAACCTAAAGTTTTAACGCTAGGCGGTGGCATACATACGTTCTCTCATATAAGCGAAACTATCGGTCTACTCGTTACGCTGTTAGTGTACCTGCAGAAAATTTCATTGCAGCCCAACAATTCCCAATATATGCACACAAGAAAGCAGTAATTTAAATACTTTCTATATACACATCCCCAGATGTATATACTTCAGTATCAAAGCTACCCGATAATAAGATTCCCACAATTAAGTGCTTACATAATTACATGGTTTAAACACGTAAGTATGCAAGTCACCAAAACTACTCTCCCCTAGATCGCCGGTTGGACGATCATGCTCTCACAACTCACACTTACCAGAGCGTCGAGGCACTTGATCCATACATTACCACCCAAGTGGATGGCATCCATACAATATCACGCCGTATGGACGACGAAACAGAAACAAACAAGGCCCCCAAGTTAGTCTTTATAATAAGCCACCTAAGAGTCCTTATTTGGGCTAAGGGATGTGATCACTGGCATACCTATAAAATAATTTTTTAGAGTTTAACCCTTTTCGCAAACATGCTCTCACAACTCACACTTACCTGAGCGTAGGTGCGATGTTGCATAAAAGTAAACTAGCAACATATATGGCTATTTCATATATGAAGGCTACCTCTAATCTTACACACCGGGTAGCATAGTGTGGGAGAGTTATCACACATACATACCTTGGCCTGGGCGTAGATGCATAAATGAAAAACCCCCAAGTTAGTACTTATATAAGCCACCTAAAAATCCTTATATGGGCATAAGGAAATTGACCACTGGCATACTTAGGTTTAGAATTCAGATTTCTCAAACCTATATATAGCTATAAGTTGATAAAACTGATTTTATAAAACAAAACCTTTGTTTTAAATACACATACGACAAGTTTAATGTTGAATCTTGCTCCGATACCAGCTGTAACGGAACCGTCCAAATTATAAGAGCACAAGTACAAAAACAATCACCGAAATGATCAAATTCTCGCACTTGAGCCCATATAACTCCGGTAGTCCAATGAAATCACGAGGGAATTCAAATGGCATAGATTGGGAAATGTTGGGCTGTAATGAAGCTTTTCTGCAGGTACGCTAACCATGAATGCGCAAGTCGAATGTAGCTGGCGACTAGCTATATATCGAAAGAGTGCGTGTTATGCCACCGACATGAAACGTGATCGCCACCTTGGGTTGGCAATCTTGTAAGGACGAATAGGACGAAGCATGCATCTTCATGATTGTTGCTTTATGCATAGCTATGCTCCTCTCACCCTTGTTCTATAATGTGTAACTTGTGGTCAATGTGTTACACTATCTTTCTTGAGTGAAGCTAAACAAGAATGCCTTACTCTATGTTGTTTTTACAAGCGTTTGCTAATGCTTTAGACCTCACCTAAGTAATTGTGGTTCTTATTAATGAATTAAATTGGTTGGTCTAAGGTAATAATATTTAGAGCTACTAGAATGACATGTTTGTGTGCTCTCTTGTTAAGTAGAACAAAGACAAACTTTGTTTTGCTTGTCGAATGTTGGCTGCTAGAACGTTTTCTGTTGTAGTGATGCTTTCGTGGTCATAATGGTGTTTTCTGTAGTTATGGGGAATACCAAAGTTGTAGCTAACTTACTTATCTAGCTTGTCCTAAAATTTCATGACCCTAGGTATTATGGTTTGAGAATTATAGATTTTAGAGGTTTGTTGTCAGAATCTGCTCATGTTCAGAACAAATCTGAATGTTTGCTTTATTTGACCTATGTGCATAAGGAATCATGTCTTGGAGATAATAGAAGAAGTGTATTACTTTTTCTAAGCTTTCCAAATTGTCCTATAGCACCAATTGGGGTGGTCTAAATCTCTACTTATGAGCTTGTAAAGTGGAATGACAGAATCTGTCCAAATCTGGGCAGAGATGTCTTCTTTGTCTTGTCTAGCCTTGTTAGCTATAAAATCATCTTAATATGATAATAATAAAGTTATAGACAACTTAATAAGCTTTACATAAAGTTAAGGCTCAGCCTTGTTAGACCCCTAGAACTCCAGTTATGCAATTTTGAAGTCTTGTCAGTTTTCTGTCCATATTGGTACAGATCTGAAACATCAGCATGTTTGACCATGCTAACCTATGATTTAGCTTTTGGTATGAATAACTAATGTGTAGCCATCTTTCTAAGCTTTCTAGAAAGTCTAGGATCACCTTTATGGGATGTCTACAACCTCAGCTATGGTCGAAACAATTAACTACTATGTTGAACTCCGATGTATATTCAATTACTTGTGAAATGGTTGTAACATATGACTTGTTATGTTGAATCACTACGATCTTGGCTGGTATGTTGGTTGGTTTGAAATCCCTCGTGATTTCATTGGACTACCGGAGTTATATGGGCTCAAGTGCAAGAATTTGATCACTTCGGTGATTGTTTTTGTACTTGTGCTCTTATAATTTGGACGGTTCATGCAAGCGGGGATAAAACCCTGAGTACAAGAAGGTACTCAGCTAGACTTACCCGTCAGAAACCAGAAATAAAGTGACACCAAGGATCATGCAAGGCTGATATAAAGTGGGGCTAGCTTGACAACATTTTGCATAAAAGCTTAATATAGATGATCAATCATTAATGCTTAAGCATCAAGTTAATTATCATTAACCTATCATATATATTAGAACCTATACTATAGCACTCACTTTATTAGGAGCAAACAATATTAACCATAGCAGGTATAAATTGAGGCAACCTTTTCATCGTGATCCAATTAACCATTCGTTCAATTTAATTGAATCTACGTTGCCGCTGCTCAAGTCAAGTGCTCACTAACCGGGAGCGACGGCGATTCGAATCGAATTCCTATCCAGCTGGAGGGGTATTTCTAACACTCACCACGCAGGCCCCTGCCAGGGTCGCACAAGCCACCTTTTCATATGATTCAGGAATCGCGGGTCCGAATGATGTCGCGACCCCAAGGGCGACACTCTGCCAGGTGATAGGGACTCTAACCCCCCCTTGGTCTCACGCCAATGTCCCCAAGCACATCCTTTCTCTCCTCCAAGAAGTAACCTACCATTCGATTCCCGGCCTGAACCATATTACTCGGCTTCGCGGTCGGAACGGCTTATCCGGCCAACTAAGTGTTAGACTGCGTTCAACATGACTCAAGGACGTACAGCGAATCGGTCCTTAAACGACTCAGACGGGGATAGATTCACACCCAAGACCTCCATGTCTTGTCGCTTCACTATCATAATCCCGCCCGGTCTCATTTCATTTTATTAACACATGGTTCCTTTCCACGATAGCAAATATAGCCAACCATGCCATATATGAATATCCCTATATCTCGCAGGTGACAGGAAATCACCTGACTTCTACCGCTTAAAGCAGGGCTAAGCATCTACTCGATCCTAATCTATGTAGGATTCAAGGATTCATATATCTGGACAAGGAATGATATAATGCAGCAAGGGTTTCCAACCAACTCCTACCACTTAATGCAACAATACTTATAACATATATAGAATTAATTGCTTTGAAGGTAGGAGGCTTATAATGCTCCGGGGCATAATTCAACATTAAACACATCTTACGGGTAATTAAAAACAAAAGTATTTGTTTGCGAAAAGGGTTAAACTCTAAAAAATTATTTTATAGGTATGCCAGTGATCACATCCCTTAGCCCAAATAAGGACTCTTAGGTGGCTTATTATAAAGACTAACTTGGGGGCCTTGTTTGTTTCTGTTTCGTCGTCCATACGGCGTGATATTGTATGGATGCCATCCACTTGGGTGGTAATGTATGGATCAAGTGCCTCGACGCTCTGGTAAGTGTGAGTTGTGAGAGCATGATCGTCCAACCGGCGATCTAGGGGAGAGTAGTTTTGGTGACTTGCATACTTACGTGTTTAAACCATGTAATTATGTAAGCACTTAATTGTGGGAACCTTATTATCGGGTAGCTTTGATACTGAAGTATATACATCTGGGGATGTGTATATGGAAAGTATTTAAATTACTGCTTTCTTGTGTGCATATATTGGGAATTGTTGGGCTGCAATGAAATTTTCTGCAGGTACACTAACAGCGTAACGAGTAGACCGATAGTTTCGCTTATATGAGAGAACGTATGTATGCCACCGCCTAGCGTTAAAACTTTAGGTTTCTACTAAGGTGAGAGGGCGTACGGAACGTGCATGCATCATGTTTAAATATATCATACATATCATTTACTCCCTCCTTAAAAATTTTTGTACTCCCGACTAAAGTAAATTTCGTATCCCCTAAATGATCCTCACTTTAAGCCGTATCTTATCTTGTTGCTACAGATGGCACGTACCAAGAGGACCGCTCGTAAGTCCACTGGGGGCAGGGCACCGCGTCACCAGCTCGCTCCACGTGAGCCCCGCCCTGAGCCTACTGAGGTGGAAAGGCTGAGGGCAGAGTTGGCTGAAGTGACTGCCGCCAGGAATGCAGCACGGCAACAACTGGAACAAGTGATTCATGATCGTGATCAAGAAACGCTTGCAGTCCAGAGGTTGACAGTGGCAAACCGCAACTGTCAACGCATGTTGGTCCGTGTGATGGAACAGAGGGATGAAGCCTGGCACGAGGAGAACGTTCTGAGAGCTCGTCAGTTTGAGCTCGAGCAACAGTTGGAGAACGCTGAAGAATACAATGATAATCTTCATGAAGAAGTGCACCGCCTAAACAACGAGCTTAATCCCCTGCTGCCTCAAAACAACAACGCCGATGAGGACATGGGTTCGGGAATCTTCATGGCTGAGGATGATGATGAAGTAGAGGTTGATGGACCACAGGATGCCCCACCTGCAGAAGCACCAGAGGAAGAGCCAGAAGAAGAAGAAGACGAGGAGTTAGAGCCTGTCAGTGATGAGGACGGCGGGGAGATCCTTGACACTGACTCGGAGGATGATGCTTAGAGTAGTCATCACGTGCCTATAATGTTAGGATCGTCTTTTGTGCCCTCCCTGTGAAGGAGTGAGGCCTTGTAATAACTTGACTTTGGGATGTAAGGTTGAACCGTATGTTTCCTGAATGTAGTTTGAACCCGTTAATTTCGATCACAACTTGATGTCTTATTATGTTGCGTTCGATGATGGTGTCACGATTAGCACCCTTCGGTGCCGCGACGAAACCGAGGGCCTCCTATGGCACGCGACATAAGGCTGTGCTGCTTGGCACGCGCAGGTATCGAGGTGGCTAGTCATGATCCACCATGGAACTCTTCATTGAGAAGTCTCTTGTGGTCAGTTCGAAGTAGCCTTTCACAGTCAACTAAAAATCTGGAGATCGAATCCAAGTACCGTGCAAAAGGTCAAAAATCACGTAGATAGCAACTTGTAACTCACAAACCAGGCCAAACCAGCCTTTGAGCCAATTGACAAAGTTGTTGTCCACACGTAGCTCTACAACATTGTCAATATCACCATCACCTGGTTCTCAATAGTTTAGGAGATATAGTGTCAAGAAGTTAGGGTTTCAGTCGGCATTGATCTCTGAAACTGCATTTCAGTTTCCAAGTACACTACTTTGGAGCCCTGTAGTTTCAAATCCAGGCCGAACCAGTCCAAACTCCAATTGACAAACTTGTAGCCCTCATGTAGCTCCACAATTTTGGTATTGTCATCTTCCTTGAAGCATGGTTATAACAACTAGTGCTGAAATAAGTTTACACAAACGGAGTAGCAATTATTACAAACCAAGTTTGAAAGTAGCGGAAGCATAACACACACTAGTTAATTAAATACTGCCAGTCTGGATGATCGACAACCCGCAAAAGCATGAGGAAAGTACATAAAGATGATCACGCCCAAGTGATCTAGTCATCATCACCCGCAGGGTGGAGACACGTCTTGCAGAATCCCTGATAAAGCATGTCATCTGCAACAGGAGGGAATAAACCCTGAGTACTGGAATGTACTCAGCTAGACTTACCCGTCGAAAACCAGAAATAAGATGACACCAAGGATTATGCAAGGCTTACACAAGAGGCTAGCTGACATAACATTTTGCATAAAGGCATCAGTTATTTAAACTCTTGTAGCCTGTACTAGCAGTTATTTTTAGCATTTACCTGTCATCTATCTTAGCACCTGTACTAAACATACACTTGATTATAATCAAACAACATGATTATTATATCCATAGCAGGTATATCATTATGGCAACATTGTATCATTCCCTTAACCACCAGTTCATTTAATGAGTTCTACGTTGCCGCTGCTCAAGTCAAGTGCTCACTAACCGGGAGCGACGGCGATTCGAATCGAATTCCTATCCAGCTGGAGGGGTATTTCTAACACTCACCGCGCAGGCCCCTGCCAGGGTCGCACAAGCCACCGTTTCATATGATTCAGGAATCGCGGGTCCGAATGATGTCGCGACCCCACGGGCGACACTCTGCCAGGTGATAGGGACTCTAACCCCCCCTTGGTCTCACGCCAATGTCCCCAAGCACATCCTTTCTCTCCTCCAAGAAGCAACCTACCATTCGATTCCCGGCCTGAACCACATTACTCGGCTTCGCGGTCGGAACGACTTATCCGGCCAACTAAGTGTTAGACTGCGTTCAACATGACTCAAGGACGTACAGCGAATCGGTCCTTAAACGACTCAGACGGGCATAGCTCCACACCCAAGACGTGAGGTGTCTTGCGGCTGTACTATCGAACTCCCGCCCGGTCTCAATTTCATTTTTTTTAAGCATGGTTCCATCCACGATAGCCATAAAGCCACTCGTGACTCCTTCCTACATCTCGCGGATGACCGGAAATCACCCGACTTCTACCGTACTAAGCAGGGCTAAGCATTGACACGTGCCTACACCTAATATAGGATTCAGTACGATATCTGGACAAGGACAGGTATAATGCAACAAGTGTTTTCATATAACTCCTACAACTTAATGCAGTAAACAATTAAAAGTACTCAAGATTAATTTATAAATCAGTAGGTTCAGCATGCACCGGGGCTTGCCTTTCAGAAAGGTCGAGGGCCGGTGGTCTGGACACTCAGGAAGGTTGTCTGCGGGCACTCCTTCGCCTGCTGGATCCTCGGGCTCCTGCTGCTCCTGGTCTTCCTCCGGAATCACAGGCTTGAATTCGAGGAGTGTCACCCCCTCCGGTGCACCTATTGCATGAATGCACAATAAATATAATGGATGCATAAATGGGTGCAACATGCTCGGAATGAAATGCATTTCAGAATAAAATACTCTATTCAAGTTATTTTATTAGTACGTGCAAATCTCTTCTCCAGTAGAGAAGTACTCACCTAATCTACTTATCCTAAGATAAAGCTGCTCATCCTCAGTTAAGGCCCTAACACCTAACAATTACAAAAGTAGCATGTCTTAGGATATTACACCATATCAATCAGCAAAACACCACAGTAAGCATTATGGACAGCAGCTACTTGTTTTTATCACAACTGGAGATTTACAATTCCAAAAGATATGATCTAAGCCAATCTGGAAAGCCTAAGAAATGTACTACAATTCATTTTCAGACCTCAACTCCAAACTCCTAAGTTTTCCATGTCAAACTTCACAAGTTCCAGAATCTGTCCTCTCCAAAACAGAGAGTAGCAGATTTTTAACTGCCACTTTAAACAACAGTAACTCTCAAACTACTAAGCCAAATGCTTCCAAATTTTAACACAAGCTAGTTCATCAAGTTTACTCCAACTTTGGTATTTACAAGTTGTTCAGCAACTAATTTTATCAAAGCCAAATTTAGAATTACTACTTAGCTGTCTAGAAAACCTAAAATTACAAAGGTTAAATATTTATTGATGTGGCAAACATTCTCTAAAACCAAACTAATGCTACTACAAGTTCACAAATATCACAAAGACACCAGGAAGTAAGGTGTGCCCACCTAGAACATTTATTTAAACCCATTTCTCAATTTACTTAAGTAATTAAGTGGAATTTCAAACATATATGTAAACTGCTCCTAAAATTCTACAAAAATTACAGGGGACTCTCTGACCCACAAAGAGACTACTGTAAAATTTTGAACTCAATTTATTCACAGGAACTCCCTACACAAAATTCCCAAGACAAAAAGGCTGATTTTTGTATAAATAACCAAGCATAGTAAAAAGTGTCAAACAACAGATTTCTTAATTTTCTTGGACACTCTAGGGTACCAAGACATTCTCCAAAAATTTATAAGAGCATTGCACATGTAGAAGAATTACTAAAATTCATTTTATTATTTCCTAGAATAACAAGATAGCATTATAACTTGGAAATTACTTAATCACTGATGCCCAAATTTTTACCAGAGCTAGGGCTAGCATAGAATAACCTACCCACCAAATTTCATGATTTATGGAACACTACAGCTCCAGTTAGAAATTTAACAAATTTGCATGCATTCCAAAACACATTTAAAGGATCTATTAAATTCTTACAGAATTTAAACATCTCATGTCAGATCCATATTTTTCTAAAATACTACACATCATGTAGATCCTAACAAAATTTATCTCATGATTTTTGGATCATTAAAACCCTAGATCTATATTTTTCCAACTTGTACAAAAATCAGTGACAAAATAATAAAAATAAATTTCCTTTCGGATGACTGGGCCGGCCCGGGAAAAACGCGGCCCAAAAACTCGTGGTGTGGCCCGCTCCCGCGCGCGGCCTGCTACGGCTCCCGCCCGCGCGCGCGTGCGACTGACCAGGTGGCCCCACCGGTCAGAGAGAGAGAGGCGGAGGGCGGAGCTGTGGTCGCCGAAGCTCGCCGTCGGTGAGCCGGCCGACGAAATTGGACGTATGAGCATGACCACGTCATCGAACTACATCGGTTGGTGGCAAGAACGGGGCGGCAGAGCCACGGCAAGGTGCTCGCCGTCGGGCATGGCGGACCACCGGCACGGTGGTGGCGAAATCTCGCCGCCGGTGAGCCTGACATCCCAACCCTAACCCCCGATGAGCATCCCCATTCTACCTCGACCCTAACGCAACTACAAGGGGACGACAGAGACGCCCAGAAACCTCTGGCCACGGAGAGCCGTCGCGCGGAGGAACTCCGGCGAGGTACCGCGGCGGAGGAAAACGAAAATGTGACCCTACCAAAGCGCGATTGGCTGCGAGGAGTGGACGGTGAGGTAGCGGGCTTCAAGGCGGAGCGAGAGACGCAGTTTGGCCGGTGGTGATGCGGTGGCGAGCGCTTGCGAGCACGTCGGAGCGGGTGGCGGCAATGGCGGCTCGGTTTCTCCGCTCTGCCGACGAGAGAGGAAAAGAGGGGGGGAATGGATGGGTAAGGCCGGGACGACAGCAGAGGCGCCCTTCTATGCGCTCGGCAGCTGGCCAAGGCGCCAGGTCGCGCGCGGCGCGTGGAGGACACGCGGCGGCGACGGTCTGCGGCCGGTCGGCCACGCTGTCTGACAGACTGAAACGAACCGGCATTCAACGACTGACAGAGCAAGTTTGATGCAGATTATCTCCTAATCCATCTCGAGTTAGCAGAAGATGACAATACCAAAATTGTGGAGCTACATGAGGGCTACAAGTTTGTCAATTGGAGTTTGGACTGGTTCGGCCTGGATTTGAAACTACAGGGCTCCAAAGTAGTGTACTTGGAAACTGAAATGCAGTTTCAGAGATCAATGCCGACTGAAACCCTAACTTCTTGACACTATATCTCCTAAACTATTGAGAACCAGGTGATGGTGATATTGACAATGTTGTAGAGCTACGTGTGGACAACAACTTTGTCAATTGGCTCAAAGGCTGGTTTGGCCTGGTTTGTGAGTTACAAGTTGCTAAAGTGAGGTACAGTGAAACGGTTTTCAGCTCAACACTTAGCAAAATTTGCTAAGTCCCCAAACAGCCCCTAATACTGACTTGTGGGCCATTTTTGAGCATGATCTAATCATTTTCATGAGATGGCCATATTAGAACTTTTGTTCCTTATGAAATTCTCTACAACTTTGCTTAAGGTTGCTCCTCCATGCAAGATTTCTAAGCTGGACTTTTTAATTGGTCAAACCAGATCACTCTAGGGTTCCAAACTTGGTCAACAACATTTGGAAGGGCAATTTGGTAATTTTGGTCAACATGAACATTGCTCCACAACTTACCCTAAATGTAATTAAGGTGTTATAAGACCTAATTAACCACTCTACATATTGGTTGCACAAAGTTCCTAGTGTCACATTCTTTGGAACAAGTATTTCAATACTTTCACCCAAATGTTGCAAGCCCATGTTGCACATGTTGCATGAATGTGTTGCACAACACTTGCTAGTTATGTTACACTAAAGTGGTTGACATGTCTCACAAGGACATTGCACATAAGGTATTTATGTTTTGCACACTACTCACTTCTTACTTCACATGAAATATAAACATATCATAAGCTTATGCATGAAATGAATGATGCTTGCTTATGCTCATGCAATGCAATGCCATTAAGGAGCTAAACACCTGGGGTGTTACAGTCCTCCCCCCTTATAAAAATCTTGTCCCGAGATTTGGAAAGCGTACCATTTTTCATAGAATTCTTTATAACCATCTCGCAAATAATCCTCCTGTTCCCACGTAGCATCACTCTCACTTCCCTGATTACTCCACATCACTTTGTACCACTTAACCACTTTACTTCTAGTTACTCGTTCCTGAGTATCGATCACTCGGACTGGCTTTTCTTCATAGGTTAGGTCGGATTCCAGTCTGATATCACCTAAAGGAACTTGTTCCTCAGGAACTCGAAGACACTTTTTAAGCTGAGATACATGGAAAACGTTGAATATGGCTCTCATCTCAGGAGGCAACTGGATTTTGTACGCAACAGCTCCACTCTTGCCTATGATCTGGAAAGGACTCACGTATCTTGGTGCAAGTTTCCGCTTAACACCAAAACGTTGGACACTCTTCATTGGAGAAACTTTCAAATAAACGAAGTCTCCAACTTCAAATTCGAGTGGTTTTCTACGACGATCCGCATAGCTTTTCTGTCTCGCTTGCGCTGCAGCCATGTGTTTCTGAATGGTACGGACTTGTTCCTCGGCTTCCTGGACAAAATCAATGCCATAATACCTTCTTTCCCCAGCTTCTACCCAGTTCAGTGGAGTTCGACACTTTCGACCGTACAAGGCTTCGAATGGGGCCATCTTAATACTCTCTTGATAACTATTATTGTACGAAAACTCGGCTAGAGGTAACCATTTTTTCCAAGAACCCTTGGATGAAATCACGCATGCTCGCAACAGATCTTCCAAGATTTGGTTAACTCGTTCTGTCTGACCCGATGTCTGAGGGTGATAAGCCGAGCTTCTCACTAACTTGGTTCCCAGAAGGTGATGCAAATGCTCCCAAAAACGAGCAGTGAACTGGGGACCACGGTCAGATATGATAGTACGAGGTATCCCATGAAGCCGGACTATCTGATTGAAGTACAACTCAGCATAGTCAGTAGGACGATAGTCCACTCTAACTGGAATGAAGTGAGCTGATTTGGTCAAACGATCCACAATTACCCAGATGGAGTTATGATTTTTGACAGTAGGAGGAAGACCGACAATGAAATCTATACTTATCTCTTCCCATTTCCAGCCTGGAATGGAAAGTGGCTGAAGTAGCCCAGCTTTCATGTGCACAGCTTTAACTCTGCAACAGGTGTCACATCTAGCGACATATGCAGCTATCTCTTTCCGCATCTTGGTCCACCAATAAAGGGGTTTCAAATCATAATACATCTTATTACTACCCGGATGGATGGACAACTTGGACGAATGTGCTTCGGACAGGATCTGATCTCTAAGCTCTCGGTCCTTAGGTACCACTAACCTATCCTTAAACCACAGCACACCTTCGTCATCTAACCTGAAATGCTTAGTCTCTCCTTCATTCATCTTCCGTTTTATGTGAAAGATACCCGGATCAGTCTTTTGGAGCTCAATGATTCTGCTTTTGAGAGTACAACTGACAGTGATGTTGTACAAGACTGCTGGATGTAGAAGGCGAGATCGATGAAAATCAGTTTCAACTAAGGAATGACAATGAGACTTACGGCTTAAAGCATCCGCAACTACATTTGCCTTTCCTGGATGATAGTGCACTTGAAGGTTATAATCTTTAATCAACTCGAGCCATCTTCTTTGACGCATATTCAACTCGGGTTGGGTGAAGATGTATTTGAGGCTTTTATGATCGGTGTAGATATTGCAGACATTTCCCAGCAGATAATGCCGCCATACTTTCAAAGCATGAACAACTGCAGCCAGTTCTAAGTCATGCGTTGGATAATTCACCTCATGCTTCCGAAGTTGTCGCGAGGTATATGCAATTACTCGGCCTTCCTGCATCAAAACGTCTCCCAAACCTATGCCTGAGGCATCACAATAAACATCAAATGGTTTCTCGATATCCGGTTGTGCCAAAACCGGAGCTGAGGTTAGGAGGGTTCGCAGTTGGTGAAAAGCCGCATCACACTCAGGAGTCCAGACAAACCTGGTGTCTTTTTGCAGCAACCGAGTCATTGGCTTGGCTATCTTGGAGAAATCCGGGATGAAGCGACGATAATAGCCAGCCAAACCAAGAAAACTCCAGACCTCGTGAACCGAGATAGGAGCCTTCCAGTTCAGTACTTCCTGTACCTTGGCGGGATCCACCACAATTCCTCCATCGGACAACACATGCCCAAGGAAAGGTACTTCTCGAAGCCAGAATTCGCACTTACTGAACTTTGCATAGAGTTGGTGTTCACGCAGTCTTGTGAGGACTATACGCAGATGTTCAGCATGATCCTCCTCATTCACAGAATATACCAGGATGTCATCAATAAATACCACCACAAACTTGTCCAATTCAGGCATAAACACCGAATTCATCAAGTACATGAAGTGTGCGGGGGCATTTGTCAAGCCGAAAGACATAACAAGATACTCATAAAGACCATATCTGGTAGAAAAGGCTGTCTTTGGAACATCTTCCGGGCAGATTTTAATTTGATGGTAGCCAGACCTTAGATCGATCTTGGAAAAGACTTTAGCCTTGGACAACTGATCGAACAAGATGTCTATACGCGGTAGAGGGTACTTATTTTTTACAGTGACTGCATTGAGAGGTCTATAATCTACGCACATCCGCAACGACTGATCCTTCTTCTTTACAAAGATAGCAGGACATCCCCACGGCGATGAGCTAGGACGAATCAACCCTTTCTTCAAAAGTTCATTCAATTGCACCTTAAGTTCAGCTAGTTCATTTGGAGGCATCCTATAGGGTCTCCTAGAGATGGGTGCGGTGCCAGGCAACAACTCGATTTTAAACTCCACATCCCGATCCGGAGGGAGTCCCGGCAAATCATCGGGAAAAACGTCCGAAAACTCATTTACTACTGGAATTTCAGCCAACGCCTTTGCTTGCACAGCATGAATTTCCCCCGACAATTCAACCTTTCTGGGAAGTTGTACTAGAAAACCTTTTTGATCTGTAGGATCTCTGAGCATAACTACTCGAGCGGATGTGTCAATGAGTACCCCGTTCTGACTCATCCAATTCATGCCCAAGATAACATCTATGTCTAAACCAGGTAAAACCAATAGGGCAAGCGAATAACTTCGCCCTTCTATCTCAAACTTAAGGTTCCCCACTACTTTGTTTGTGGAAATATTCCCACTTGCAGCGCTAATACAATAACCCACACCTTCAACAGTATGCAACTTGTGTGCAAATTTAGATGCAAACTTAGGACTGATAAAGGAATGCGAAGCACCTGAATCAAAAAGTACCACTGCGGGGTGTTGGTCAACTAGAAACTTACCAGCGGTGACCACCTCACCAGATGGAATTTCCTCAATGCTGTTATAGTGGGCGTGTCCCTGACGACTACCTTGGTTGACATTTTTCTTCGGGTACGGACAATTCCTGGACCAATGACCTGGCTTGTTGCAGTTCCAGCAAGGCATATTGCTAGGAGGAACACTAGAGCTGCTCTGTCCAGAAGTCCCCTTTGGCAGAGCGACGGTATAAGCCTTACGGAACCCCGTTTTTGCAGCAGGTTTCTTCTGCGGCGGACGGAACTTTGTATTCTGAGCAGGTGGGCGAGGGGAAGACCTCGGTGCCGCTGAGGCCCTTGACTGAGAAGCACTTGCCTCAAGGGCCCTTTTACGGCTCTTAGAGGCAGAATAAATAGTATTGTTGTTCTCCTGGGTCAAAGCATCGCTGATGAAATCATTGAAAGTAGTACATTTGCTAGTGCCCATAGTTTTCATCAGTTTTGGGCCGAGGCCCCTTTTGAAGCTAGCAATCTTTTTGGCATCGGTATCCACAAACTCAGTGGCATACCTTGCCAGGTTGTTGAAGGACTGCAAGTATTCAGTCAGGCTTTTGTTTCCTTGCGACAGCCTCATAAACTCTGTGTGCTTGATTGCCATAAGACCGGGAGGGATATAATTTCCTCGGAATGCCGCCTTAAACTGATCCCAAGCAATCGGGACATTGGCAGGCAGTGTGGAACGATAGTGGCTCCACCAAATTCCCGCCGGACCATGCAACTGATGGGAAGCATATTCAGTTTTCAGCTCATCAGTTAGGCGTAGCAGACGAAACTTTTGTTCAATGGTATTCTACCACTCGTCAGCCTGCAGTGGTTCTTCTGCTTCCTTGAAGAGCGGGGGCTTTGTATCCAGAAAGTCCTTGAAATCGCTGTACTGATTTGGCTCTGGGCCCTGGTGGCCAGGACGAGCTTCCCGGTTAGCCAGCTGGCGCATAGCATCCGCCAACATGCGCTGCCCTTCGACCACTGTCTGCATCAACTCGGCCGGAGTAGGTGGTGGCGGAGGGGGTGGCTGTTCCTCCTCCTCATTTCCACGACCCCGACGTAGATTGTACGACATCTGCAAAAATGCATATCCAATGAGCACTGACGATGTGGGAAATTTGTAGCCACCTTAGCTAGCGTTTGTTTTAGGCTAAACTCGTAGTTAGTTCTTGCTTTAGATGAATGTTTGTTATGGGTGAGCCTGATGCTTAGTAGTGGTTGCTTAAGCTAATTGGATTGGATCTCTCCAATGCTTGACTATGATGTTTGTATGTATGCTTGTTAGTTAATTAGTGTCATAGTTGTCACTTCGTTTGTCTTCGGTAAGTATACGAGTGTCGAGTAGCTTTATCTTAGAGCAATACTCGAGTTACGCAAAACGATCTCTTGGCGTCATCCCCAATTAGGTTCTTTTCCTTATGAGCCCAAGTCTGGACCTTTAAATATGCGTGTATACCATGGTTGTCCTGCAACCGCACGTGAATACCTTTGTTTGATCTACTAGCCAAGATAGATTCTCTCCAACTCTTCCTTTTAGCTATAATTGTTTGATGCCAAGTTGTAAGACCCTTAACTGAATCCATGTTGGACCTACTGATTGCCTCTCCTACAGGTGATCTGGTGCAATAATAATCTTTCGTCGTCTGATCTCAAAATCGGTTGCTTGTAAATTCGGGTATCTACCTTATCAACTCAATCTATGATTGACATATTGGTTTTCGTCCTTGAAGTTTGAGTAATCCATCCCTAACCTTCCCAAGTCTCAGGATGTTTATCGATCTTGATCTCATGTTGTTGCCCAACATGAATGAATCTCCTATTAATCTTCTATCTGGAACTCACCTTGGTGGACGCAAGTCGTGCATAGAATTTAAGCAAGAGTCCATTGATCAGTTGTCTTTAGGAATTGAGCTATGATCTCTTGTGAGGTGTTTGATCTACGGATCTCCTCCTCGTTGATTTTAAACCTTATGACTACCTTTACTTGCTATACCTCCTTGTATAATGCTTGTTTTTACCACCCAAATTGTGTCACTTGAAATTTCACCTTGGGGTGTGATCGGTAATGGTGTTATGAGTAGCAGCTAACGGTGCCGCGACAAAACCTAGGGCCTCCTTGTGACCGGCCGGCACATGGTTGTGCTACTGGGCACGCGCTGGTATCGTGGTTTCTAGTCATGATCCATTGCGAAACAACATCAACATGTTATTCTCATGTGAACTGTTTCTTGGTTATCTCTCCATATTGTATCATAAGATCCATATCTTAGACCGAAAGTAGTGGAGTTTCCTTCTGAAGTTGCTAAGAGGATAACCTTTGAAGAACAGGTCACCGACATAAAAGTTAATGGACTACAAGAGGTGGTAGACAAGTGACTTTGCTTAATTGTCCCAGTATTGACGAACGACATATAGTGAGCAAAGTATCTCATCTCTGTTGGATAAAAAGGGCACACAACACTTAATGTTGGACAAATTATCTGTGGGATGAGGATCGATTATCACATTGTGCATATGACCAGAGCTATCCAAGTCGCAATCTTGGGTGCATAATGACCGTACAATCGAAAGCAACCATCTCTAGAATAACTTCGTATTTGCCAACTTCGATGGCAACCATCTATTCTGCATCAACCACAGTTGTTGTGGTCAAGAGTGAAGATTTCGAACTTTTTAGTGTTGAGAGACAACTGATTAGTTACCAATAGGAAGGTTAATCTCCAGCTAGGTAATGACTCTTTGGTAGCTACGAAGGCTATGTCTTACAGAGCAATAACCAACAAGAAGTTAATCAACTAGCCAACAACTTGAGTGATATTCTGATATTCTATCTTCCACAACCATTGTGACCAAGTCAATTCCGTCTTGGACAATCACACAGATAGTGCAAGGTGTTCAATCAGCCGCGGTGAAGAATTAGAGAAATGCATGCCCTAGTTTTGATCAACATCCTTGTGCCCTTAGGTGCCACAAACGGTTTGTCCATAACTATTGGACAAAGTATTGAGGAATATTTGAAAGCAATCTAAGAAGTGTCAAACAACAGATTCCTATCTTAGAGCTACTGTTTGATCCTAAAAGGGAAGCCTCAAGGTGAAAGTTGGCCTGACAAAGTTGCTACATTGCAAGTCAACTCAACTTACAGTGCAACTAAGTCACCCAGGGAAATTGTACTCAATCGCTTGGTGGTAGACTACGCCCCACGGTTTAGTGAACATTTATAACTTTTGTTGTCCTTAAGGCCTCGTTACATCTTTCTTTGGGAATTATTTTCCAATAATGACATACTTTGGTACCTTATACACGTTTTTACCCAAGAGGTTGCACCTGATTCAACCCAGATAACGGTTGTCTTGGATAAAAGAATCTTATTAGGTAGCTGTTGGCAGGAATACGAAGCCGACAGAGTCAGCCATCACATTCATTGACCCCTCAATAGACTCAGATAATACAGTGTTGTCATCAGAGAAAGAGAACTGCACACATGGAACCTTGAGTAGTTTTCCATTAGTTGATATCGAAAGGATTGAATATTTACGACCAATATAGACCCTGTCTATTGGTTAGTCGGTATCCTATGGCCTCAGAGAATGTTTGTCGTCTATGATCTCACCCTTTTGGGAAGGTTGTACTCAAGCCAGTTGGTAGAGAACTGCTTTTCAAAAACCGTGTGAACATAGAGCCATTTCAACGAGTATACTTCTGAATATTTTGGTCTAGTGCCAAGTTCAGATGGCCTATGTCAAGATGGCAACGGGTACATACCCGACGGGTAGTGTCCACCCGTACCCGTACCCGTACCCGCACCCGCAAAATTTTACCCGTCGGGTTACCCGTACCCGCATGCGGGTAAAAAAATAGTTCCATACCCGTACCCGCCGGGTAATTCTCACCCGACGGGTAACCCGTACCCGATAGCATACCCGAAAATTACCTAAAAATATCAAATAGTCATATACAAAAATAAATCATTCTAAGCTTCCAACAAGTTACAAACATGCTAACAAACATTATTAGCATCATTACAACAAAGACAATCTACTAGAAATATAGTGGATGTCTCAATGGGCCAAATTCATGACTTATATGCGCTAAAATAACTGAGGTTGACTAGTTATTTTTGCGGGTATGTCTTACCCGCGGGTATGCGGGTATGGGTAGTATACACCCGCACCCGTACCCGCATACCCGATGGGTATAGTATTTTGTCCAATAACGTACCCACGGGTAGAAAATTCATTCCATACCCGCCTCTTTATCGGGTAATACCCGTCGGGTACTCGGGTTTCGGGTACCCGTTGCCATCTCTAGGCCTATGTTGTGCTCATTATAGAGTCAGATACTTGTGAGTGGTTCACTCATAGACCAAATGACCTCTATACACTGAGAATGCAGTACGTGCTATCTTGGATTCCTCCCAAAGTAACAATGTTTCATGGAAGTTAATGAAGGAAATTCTTTAGACGAATTTTACCATAAAGAGTAAGTATCAGAAAGTGCCTTTGATTAAATTGTTCACCGATGTTGAAGCTTTTAGCTGCATGCTATAGCAAATATTGGGAACTTGATAACGTATCTCTCTTCCTTAAAAGGTCTTCCATTCCGAATCTCCGGACGCGATTCTTTTAAGGGGGGAGGGCTGTAACACCCCAGGTGTTTATCACCAATTAAGTAGTGGGTTTAAGCTTAATCATGATAGATTAGTGGAGGTGATGATGTCAAGGCCAAACCTATGGAAATAAGCCCTAACCTAAACTTGGATATTGCACCCTTGCTTACATATAGGCTCAATTAAAAGATATATTCTTGGGTGTTGCTATCAAAGTATCTTCACATGTCTCACCTCAATAACTATCTATATTGATCCCTGGAAAAGTTTCATGAAGTTTGGAATCAAAAAGTCACATGAAATGATAAGTTATATGCTTGTTTGGATTATAACTGAAACATGCCTTACATCCCATGGGAACTAGTGTTTATGCAACATATAAATGCAACATGTGCAACAAACCTTTGCAACATGTGGAACAACCTAGGGAAACATGGGTAGCATGTATCTTGAAACAACCACATGGAACAACTATAGCATTTCACTGAATTCTATGTTTCAAGGCATGTGAGGCCTACACTTTTGTGCAACCTATGCATGGTGTGTATGTTTGGCCTCTACAACACCTTAACTACACTTAGGGCACTTAATGGAACAATGTTCATGTTGATCATTTTGCCTAAATGTGCTTCTAAGTGATGGTTGACCATGTATGGACCTCGGGACACTTTTGTTTGACCATTTCAAAAGTGTGACCTAGAAGCTTTGCATGACTGTGCACCCTTTTACAAAGTTATAGAGAATTTTATAAGGAACAAACTTTGTTTAAGAGTCAAGTCATGAAAATGGGTGGAACATGCTCAAAAAGGGCCCACAAGTTAGAAATGGGGCTGAATTCAGCACTTAGAAATTTAGAGCCCGATTTCAGTGTCTTCGACATTGGCATCCCGCGTTCTCAAGTTTTTGTTAAGCGACTTGGTTTGACCCCTTAATAAAAGTTGGTGTAGACATTATAGAGAAGAGCATGTAAAAGTATGGCATCAATTTGACTTAGTGTTGACCTTCAATTTTGGATGTTTGCTTTTCGCGGTCAAATCGCTGACACTACCAAGTTTGGTACTAATTATCTGCTAATCCAATAGCCGAATGGCCGAGCACCCTTAATCAAAGTTGTAGAGCTTTAGGAGGAGAGCAAACTTTATTTTAGGCCCAAGACCCAGATCAGCTCGGAAATGGCCCAAATTGGCGTCCCAACCGACCCACAGCAGCACCTGCCACGCGCTCGGTGAAATGCCTCAACGGGCGGCACCTGTCCGTGGACGTGGCGACCATGCACCGCGCGTCTTCGCCATGGACGCCGCGCGTCCGCTTACCTGCCGCATGTCCCTGCCTTCCTTACACCATGCCGAGCGGTCCACGGTTGCTCCTTCAGTGCCCCAGAGCCCACAGTCGCTCTCAGGTTCTCCTCCTGCGCTCGCTGTCGTCTCAGCCGCGTCCGCCATGGCCAGGCGGAGCTCCGAGCTCGCTGCCACGGGCGTTCCGACTCCTTCACGTGTTGCAGCCAAGCCAAGCCGTCACCGGCCCTGGAAACATCCCCTACGCCATGTACACGCTCGATAGGAGCCGTTGCCGTTGCCTTCTTCTGGTTGTTATTCACCGAGCGCCGCCATGGCCATGGCCGAGCTTCAGTCGCCACCGCAATTCCTTGCCTCTGGTCTCCAGCCGCCCAAACGAATCACATCAGCACCTCTGCCACCTCGCGTCGCACCTCCCGTGCCTCTTCCCCGGGTCCGACCGCCGCTGCAGCGCCACCGCCGCCTGCAGCCGCCGCCGTGCCTCCGGGCTTGTGTGGCCAGAGGCCCACGGACATTCGCAGGCCACGCTGCAGGTGGCCATGGAAGCGCCGCGCCACCGTGTCGCTTCCGAGCCGCTCCACCGCCGCCGGGTCGCCGGCAGCCGGCCGGCGGAACCGCCGCCGTCCATTATTTCCCCCTCCTCTGCTTCGCTTTCACCAGGGGAACGAGGAAGAAGGCCGGCTCTCTCTGTCTCTCCTTGTGTTGATGACAAGCGGGCCCGGGTGGGAAACGGGTCCCACATGGCAGTTTATGAAGTGGCAGTTCTGGGGTGGGAAATCGGGTGCGCCTAGCAGATCTAGGGTGAAGCAGTTAATTTCGTTTTTGAATTTCAGAATTTTGTTAAATCTTCTAAAATTCATATCTCATGCTAGATAAGTCCAAAAATAGCAAATGTGGACTTTTTGGAAACCTTGAGAAAAGATCTATGCAGTAGATTCATAAAATGTGCACGTTTGTAAATATTTTCTGATGTCTTTATTTAGGCTTTAAAAGTACTCTAGAAATGCTTATAAACTTGACCCGAGCAAGATCTGGAGTTTTAGAACCCCAAAAATGGTGATTCTGGTTTTGTTAATTTTGTGATGACATGTACTTGCTAGGAAAAATATTAAACACACTACTTGTTCATTGTTTTCTTAAAGTTGTGATTTGACCTTGATAAATAAGGAAAAACTATATTATATTACTTGTCATTTTATATCTTGAGTTGTGTTGCTCCATTTGGTGTGAAATTTTTATGGTAGGCTTGTCATACTATGGATGTACTGTTGTATAAATTTCATGGCCATTGCTTACTGTATGCTCAAGTTATTGAGTTAAATTGTTTATGGCTTACTAAATAGATTATAAATAATATATAAATGATAAAATAGAAAATGTTGTTCCATTTCTTTAGTATGATATTTCTCTATCATATCAATTCATAATATGGCCTTGTGTTCACAGAAAATGTGGAGTTTTGGAATTAACTTGCTCTCACATGATTTATTGTCATAGCTATTTGTCTTTTTCATAGAGGTTGAGATACATGTCCAATTAGCTTGAAATTTGTACAGTAGACTTTTGAGAGTATTTGTTGACCCCTGTAATTTTGGTAGAATTTATTGAGTATCTTTATGATGTGGTCATAATTCCACCTAATGATCTAAATAAATTAAGAAAAGGTATTAAAAGAATTTATTTAGTAATTGACACTATGTTTTCTGGTGTTCATTAGTCATGTGTGACATGTTGGTAAAGTTAGTTTTGTCCAAGTATATGTTTGCAACATAAGTTAATAATTATTCCTTGCAAACAAGGTTTCTGGACAGATCTGGAAACTTGGTAAAGTTCTTCATGATAATGTGCTTTGTTGTGAAACTTATTTATACAAAAGTTGTAGATAATTTATGTATCTAGCTACTGTTAAAATTTGGTGACATTTGGCCATGTGGTTTAGGAGTTATAGCTGTTTAAAGTTGGGGTACAGAATTGCTTGCTCTCTGTCTTGTTAGATCAGTTGCTGTGTTTATGTAAATTCGACATGTTAAACTTTAGAATCATGCTGTGATAATTAGAAATGAAATTTAGATAATTTCATAAGCTTTTCTTAATGTCTTCTTGCAAGTCATTTGGAGTTGTAGATCTCCAGTTATGATTAAATTACTCAGCTGTTGGTCTGATGTCCAGAAGGTAGCAATTTTTAGTTCTAATACTTGATTAACTTTGTCATGCTTGGGTATTGAAGTGTGACTCATATCTTTGATGATACTTGGGTTGGTACCCTAGGATCTTATAAGACTTGTGTCTTGATTGATGTGCTTTGCAATCTTCTATGTTATGCCCTAATAAGGATTAAGTTAATTAGCTCTAGGTGCTTATGTGAACTTTGGTATGTTTGCTTGATTGCTTTGTTTATTTCACTTCTATGCATTCATACATATGCATTATTGCACCTCATTTAGGTACGTTAGCTAAAGCACGGGAAGGACCTGATGTGGAGCCAAACCCGAAGACGGTGTTTGGTGGATCCATCCCGAAGATCGAAGGATCGGACAAGTGGTAGATTGGAAGATGCTCGCCAAGCAGATTTCATCTGACATACTCTAACTTGAGTCGGATCCCAGGCAAGCCCCGGAGCATTATAAGCCTCCTATCTTCAAAGCAATTAATTCTATATATGTTATAAGTATTGTTGCATTAAGTGATAGGAGTTGGTTGGAAACCCTTGCTGCATTATATCATTCCTTGTCCAAATATATGAATCCTTGAATCCTACATAGATTAGGATCGAGTAGATGCTTAGCCCTGCTTTAAGCGGTAGAAGTCAGGTGATTTCCTGTCACCTGCGAGATGTAGGGATATTCATATATGGCACGGTTGGCTATATTTGCTATCGTGGAATGGAACCATGTGTTAATAAAATGAAATGAGACCGGGCGGGATGACGATAGTGAAGCAACAAGGCATGGAGGTCTTGGGTGTGAATCTATCCCCGTCTGAGTCGTTTAAGGACCGATTCGCTGTACGTCCTTGAGTCATGTTGAACGCAGTCTAACACTTAGTTGGCCGGATAACCCGTTCCGACCGCGAAGCCGAGTAATGTGGTTCAGGCCGGGAATCGAATGGTAGGTTGCTTCTTGGAGGAGAGAAAGGATGTGCTTGGGGACATTGGCGTGAGACCAAGGGGGGGTTAGAGTCCCTATCACCTGGCAAAGTGTCGCCCTTGGGGTCGCGACATCATTCGGACCCGTGATTCCTGAATCATATGAAACGGTGGCTTGTGCGACCCTGGCAGGGGCCTGCGCGGTGAGTGTTAGAAATACCCCTCCAGCTGGATAGGAATTCGATTCGAATCGCCGTCGCTCCCGGTTAGTGAGCACTTGACTTGAGCAGCGGCAACGTAGATTCCATTAAATTGAACGGATGGTTAATTGGATCATGATGGAAAGGTTGCCTCAATTTATACCTGCTATGGTTAATATTGTTTGCTCCTAATAAAGTGAGTGCTCTAGTACAGGTGCTAATATAGATGACAGGTTAATGATAATTAACTTGATGCTTAAGCATTAATGACTACTTATCCATAATAAGCTTTTATGCAAAATGTTGTCAAGCTAGCCCACTTTATATCAGCCTTGCATGATCCTTGGTGTCACCTTATTTCTGGTTTCTGACGGGTAAGTCTAGCTGAGTACCTTCTTGTACTCAGGGTTTTATCCCCACTTGTTGCAGGTTGTGAAGTATCATGGCGACTGCAAGAGTTAGTTGGCTCCTGCCTTAGAGGCGGAGTGTGATCACGGGCATGATCCTTCTGAGTTATCTTCTCTTTAATGCTTTTGTTGGAAGTCGACCTTGGTACTGGCATGTATTTAAAATAAGATTAATATTTGTTTCAAATTACCTTGCTTCCGCTACTTTTCAATGTAAGTTGTAATAACTATGTTGAACTCCGATGTATATTGAATTACTTGTGAAATGGTTATAACATGTGACTTGTTATGTTGAATCACTACGATCTTGGCTTGTATGTTGGTTGGTTTGAATTCCCTCGTGATTTCATTGGACTACCGGAGTTATATGGGCTCAAGTGCGACTAAGTCACCAAGGAAAAATTTTGTTGTCCTTAAGGCCTCGTTATGCTGCAAGTCAACTCAACTTACAGTACAACTAAGTCACCAAGGAAAAATTTTACTCAATCGCTTGGTGGTAGACTACTCCTCGCGGTTAAGTGAATAATTACAACTTTTGTTGTCCTTAAGGCCTCGTTACATCTTTCTTAGGGAATTATTTTCCAATGATGACATACTTTGGTACCTTATAAATGTTTTTACCTAAGAGGTTGCATCTGGTTCAACCTAGATAACTGTCGCCATTGGATAAGAGAATCTTCTTAGGTAACATTTGGCAGGAATACGAAGCCAACTGAGTCAGTTATCATATGTACTAATCCCTTACAGACTCAGATAATACAGTGTTGTCATCAGAGAAAGAGAACTGCACACATGGAACCTCAAGTAGCTTTCCATTAGCTGATATATGAATGTTTGAATATTTACGACCAACATAGACCCTGTCTATTGGTTAGTCAGTATCCTATAGCCTCAGAGTATATTTGTCGTCTATGATCTCACCCTTTTAGAAGGTTGTGCTCAAACCATTTTGGTAGAGGGCTGCTTTTCAAACCGTGTGAACATAGAGTCATTTCAACGAATATACTTCTGAATATTTCGGTCTAGAGTCAAGTTCACATGGCCTATGTTGTGGTCATTAGAAAGTCAGATACTTGTGAGTGGTTCGCTCATGGACCAAATGATCTCCGTACATTGAGAATGCAATAATGTGCTATTTGGGATTCCTCCCAAAGTAACAATGCTTCATGGAAGTCAATGAAGGGAATTCTTCAGACAAATTTTACCATGAAGAGTAAGTATCAGAAAGTTCCTTTGTCAAATTGTTCACCAATGTTGAAGCTTTTAGCGGAATGCTATAGCAGATTTTGGGAACTAGATAACGTGTCTCTCTTCCTTAAAAGATCTTCCATTCCGAATCTCGGGACACGATTCTTTTAAGGGGGGAGGGCTGTAACACCCCAGGTGTTTATCACTCACTAAGCAGTGGGTTTTAGCTTAAACATGACAGATTAAGTGGAGATGACAATGTCAAGTCAAACCTATGGAAGTAAACCCTAATCGAAACTTGGATGTTGCACCCTTGCTTACATATAGGCTCAATTAAAAGATATATGCTTGGGTGTTGCTATCAAAGTATCTTCACATGTCTCACCTCAATAACTATCTATATTGATCCCTGGAAAAGTTTCATGAAGTTTGGAATCAAAAAGTCACATGAAATGATAAGTTCCATTCCTATTGGAATTTGTCCCATTAAGTTAATGGAACTATAGATCATCAACCAAACCTTGCAAATTGTCCAAATTACTCTAGATGAACTCTACAACACCTTAACTACACTTAGGGCACTTAATGGAATATTGTTCATGTTGATCATTTTGCCTAAATGTGCTTCTAAGTGATGGTTGACCGTGTATGGACCCTAGAACACTTTTGTTTGACCGTTTCAAAAGTATGACATAGAAGCTTTGCATGACTATGCACCCTTTTACAAAGTTGTAGAGAATTTTATAAAGAACAAACTTTATTTAATGGTCAAGAGCTAGTTTGACCTCTAACCTAGTCAAATAGAGATCACAATGTGGAATCAGCTGCTGTTTTTTTTCAAAGCCTAGAAAATATTCTAAGTCCTGAGTTAGCAGCAATAAGTTGACATGTTTGGTGATCTTTATCTCCATAACCAAGCTGAACCAGTCCATGAGCCTTTAATCAAAGTTGTAGCTTTAGTTGTATGCAACAAACTTGGTTAAAAGGCCAAAGGCTAAATCCATCTCTAAGTCTACTAAACATGGATCACCATTTTGAATCTTCTAAATGTTTTCAGACTTAGCAATATTTTAAGTCTAAGTAGTGGCAACTTGAGTGACATCCCGCGTTCTAGAGTTTTTGTTAAACAACTAGAGTTGAGCCAAATGTAGAAGTTGAAGATAATATGATGGAGAAGAGTATGCAAAAAATTGGACTTCGTTTGAGCAAGGTGGGCATCTCAAAATCAGCAAAGACCGAGCTCAACTTAAGCATTATCAAGTCGTTGACACTGTTAACTTTGGGCTTAGTTATCTCCTAATTTGTGGGTCTTATGACTAGGGTGTTTAAATAAAAATTGTAGAGTATACTGAGATGAACAACTTTGCTATTTGACCCAATTCGAAAATCGGCCTGTATCGAGCCCAAAATGGCGCCCCAATACGGCCTCACCGAGGCCCGCCACGTGCTCGACAGGTGTCCCCTAAGGGATGGGCGTGGCGGCCATGCGCCATGCGTCTCCTCCATGGACACCGCGCGTCCTTCTCTCTCTGCCGCGTGCCCTGCCTCCTCACGCGTCATGGTCACCGAGCCGCGCCTGGATGCTCTGGGTTTTCCACCGCTCACCCTCCTCCACTCTCTCCCGCGCTTGAGCGCTCTTCTGTGGCCACTGCCACGAAGGCCGCCATGGCCAACCGTGCCGAGCTCACTGCCGCCGGTGCTATTGCTCCTCCACGCCCCTTGCTCGCTTACCAAACCCTCTCTCGACCTCATGCGGGCCCGGGCGGATCACGTCGCAGCCGCTCAGGCGTCGCGCTGCATCGCCGTGCTGCCGCCGCGACGAGGTCGCCGCCGTGCGCTCGGCTCGCGTGGCCAGAGGGCCACGGTCGACCGCAGGTCACGCTGCGGGTGGCCGTAGGTGCGCCTCACCGCCGTGCTGCTCCTCCGCGCTGTTCGACCGCCGTCGAGCTGCCGGCGGTCGGCCGGCGCAACCGGCCCGGCCGGTTTTCTCCCCCTCCATTCCTCTATCGCCAGCGAGAGGAAGAAGGCCTCTCCCTCTATCTGTTGGGTGACTAACGTGCGGGCCCGGCTGAACCAGGGGACCCACGTGTCGGTTATGAAGGGCAGGGATGGGGTACGCGTTCGGGTGCACTTAGCAGTTCTCGGGTGAAGTAGTTAGATTTAGTTTTTGAATTTCAGAAATTATGTAAATCTTCAAATATTCATATCTCTTGCTAGGTAATTCTAAAAAATAGCAAAAGTGGATTTTTTGGAAACCTTGAGAAAAGGTCTATGCAGTGGAGTCATAATATGTTACATGTTTGTAGATATTTTCTGATGTTTTTATTTAAGTTTTAAAAATGCTCTAAAAATGCCTTTAAACTTAACCAGAGCAAGATCTAGAGTTTTAGAACTCCAAAAATAGTGATTCTTGTTTTGTTAATTTTGTGATGACTTGTATTTGCTAGGAAAAATATTAAACACACTATTTGTTCACTGTTTGCTTAGGGTTTTGATTTGACCTTGTTAAATAAGGAAAATTTCATTATATTGCTTGTTATTTTATATCTTGGGTTGTGATTCTCTAAATGATGTGAAATTTTTATGGTAGTCTTTCCAGGCTATGAATGTACTGTGGTATAAATTTCATGGCCATTGCTTACTGTATGATCAAGTTATTGAGTTAACTTGTTTATGGCTTAATAAATAGCTTATAAATAATATATAAATGATAAAATAGAAAATGTTGTTCCATTACCTTATTATGATGTTGCTCTATGATGTTGGGTCATTCTATGGCCATGTGTTCACAGAAAATATTGAGTTTTAGGTTTTACTTGCTCTCCCATGATTTATTGCTATAGCTATTTGTCTTTTTCTTAGAGGTTGATCTACTTGTCTAAATAGCTTGAAATTTGGACAGTAGACTTTTGAGAGCATTTGTAGACCCCTGTAATTTTGGTAGAATTTATTGAGCATCTTTATGATGTGTTCATAATTCCACCTAATTATCTAAATAAATTAAGAAAATGCATTAAAAGAATTTATTTAGTAATTGACACTATGTTTTCTGGTGTTCCTTAGTCATGTATGACATGTTGGTAAAGTTGGTTTTATCCAATTATATGTTTGCAATATAAGTTAATAATTATTTCTTGCAAATGAGGTTTCTGAATAGATTTGAGAATATTGTTAATTACCCTATGCAAATGATGTTTTCATGTCTTGTGTGCTATAACAAAGTAGTTGTGAATTTCATGATCTAGCTGTTGTTAAAATTTGGAGGCATTTGGCCATATGGTTTAGAAACTACAGCTAGATCATGAAATTCACAACTACTTTGTTATAGCACACAAGACATACAAGTGTAACATGTGCAACAAACCTTTGCAACATGTGGAACAACTTAGGGCAATTGAAACATGGCTTTGAAACAAGCACCACAATGATAGTAACTTCTATGTTTCAAGGCATGTGAGGCCTATATTCTTGTGCAACCTAGACATGGTATATATGTTTAGCCTTTACAACACCTTACCTACACTTAGGACACTTAATGGAACAAGGTTCATGTTGACCATGTTGACTAATTGTGTCTCTAAGTGATGGTAGACCATGGGTGACCCTAGAACCTTCCTAGTTTGACCTAACCAAAAGTACAGCTTAGGTTGCTTGCATGGCTAGGTCACCTTAACAAAGTTTGTGCCAAATTTCATGAGGAACAAAAGTTGTTTTGGGGGCATCTCATGAAAATGCCTAGAACTTGCTCTAACATGGCCCACAAGGCAGCTAGGAGTGCTGATTTTAGCACTTAGCCTTTTTGGCTAAGTCACAACTGACTTTCAGTTTCCAAGTGCCCTTGTTTAGGACCCTGTATCTTACTAACTAGACCTAACCAGCCCTAACCCATATTGACATCTTTGTAGTACTCATATAGCTTTATGATATTGTCAATAGCACAATCATCTAGTTCTCACTGGTTAATGTGATTGACGGCGTAGAAAACCGGGTTTTCAGTCGGATTTTAACTGAAACTCAGTTTCAGTTTTGAGGTACACCTCTTTGGACCCTTATATCTCTCTAACCGTCATGAATTAGCTCAAGAGCTAGTAGATTAGTAACAAGACCTCACGTAGCTCTATAATTAAGTCTATTTCACAATCGGCTAACTTGGATTGGTTTGGGAGATACTAAGCCCTCAAGTAGCTCTGTCAGGCGTCTCGTTAACTAAAACTCAGTGTTTCACTCCGAGTTCAGGTTTCACAAACTGGAATTTCGATCGTGGCCGACACACGCAGAGGATCATCGACGCGTGGTCACGACGTGTCGACGCCGGCCTGCGTTTGCGTTGCTATAGACGCCACACACCACAGTCGCCCTCGCTCGCCCGCTCATTCCCTCCTCTCTCCTGCCTCGCTCCACGCGGCTCCGTCGCGTCGGCATGGTCGTCGCTCGCATTGCCGTGCACTACACCGCCACCACCTGGCCCCTGCTTGCTCCATCTTGCGCAGAGCTTCGCTGACACATCCGCTTGCCCGTGCACTGCTCTGCGTGGCTGGAGGGAGAAAGGCGCGGCCGTATTTCGCCTTCTGCCACCTCGACATTGCCGGAGCGCCGCCTAGCTCTCCGCCTCGCCGTGGCCAACGCATCTGGATGCTCTCCCATTCCCTTTGGGTAGCATTCCGGGATCCCCTCAGTTAGTAGATGGGTGGGTCTAGATGTCACCGCACGATTTTGCCTCGGCAGCGAGCAACGCCGCCACTCCGGCGAGCTCCCGTGGTCACCGCGAGAGCGCCGCTCGTAGCCGCGATGCTATGGTCGATATCGTGCCGCGCTAGTTGGTTCATTAGCTTTGCCATGTTGCCCGAAAACCTTAGTTGGGCTTGCCTTGCCTTGCGATGGTCGTTTGTGCCGCCGTCGATGAGCACCGCCCGCCGCCATCCGCCCTCGTCGGCGTCGTGCATGGCTTGGTGCGGTAGAGATAGGGAAAATGGTTTGCATAGATGCGGGTCGAGGTGGGGAACACAGCCATGCCGTCGGCTTCACCGGAGGTGTCACCGGCGGCGAGCTAGCGCCGGCCGGACCTCCTCCCCTGCCTCTGAGCCCCTGACGGGCGGGGTCCCCGTGTCAGTGCTGGCCCCTCCCCTCTGTTCCTTAGCTAGGCCTCGAGTGGGCCGGCTGGCCTGGTTGGCCCCATGGCCTTCGCGGGCCGAGTGGCTTCGGCCTGTTCGGGTTTCAAATTTTATCTTTTCTGATATGTGATAAATATTTGTTGAACTTTGTAAATTCATAGAAAATAGTAGAAAAATCATAAAATAGAAAATGTGGGCTTTTTGGAATCCTTGAGAAATTGTCTACGCATTGGATCCATAAGATGTCATGTTTTAGTTTAATGTTTTTGCTGTAAAAATGGATTTTTCAGATTAGGTTTTTAATACTAGTAGTATTTGTCTTTTTGATAACTGTAGTTGTAGGGCTCCAAATGAAATGAAATTTTTGTGGCATGCTAATCCTATTATGTTTGATGTGTTTTAAAAATTTCATGAATTTTTGTGGTAGTATGAATGAGTTATTGATTCATCTTGCTCTCACATGATTTATTGAAATAGCTATTTGTCTTTTTCATAGAGGTTGATATACTTGTCCAAATGGTCTGAAATTTGGACAGTAGACTTTTGAGAGCATTTGTAGACCCCTGTAATTTTGGTAGAATTTATTGAGTATCCTTATAATGTGGTCATAATTCCACCTAATGATCTAAATAAATTAAGAAAATGTTTTAAAAGAATTTATTTAGTAATTGACACTATGTTTTCTGATGTTCTTTAGTCATGAGTGAAATGTTGGTAAAGTTGGTTTCATCCAATTATATGTTTGCAACATAAGTTAATAATTATTTCTTGCAAATGAGGTTTCTGGACAGATCTGGGAACTTAGCAAAGTTCTTCATGATAATTTGCTTTGTCGTAAAACTTGTTTATACAAAAGTTGTAGATAATTTATTTATCTAGCTTCTGTTAAAATTTGGTGGCATTTGGTCAAGTAGTTTTTGAGTTATAGATGTTTAAAGTCAGGTTCCAGATTTAGTTGCTCTCTGTTTGGAGCAGACCAGAGTCTGTAGTTTCATCTTTTCGACTAATTAAACTTGGAAATCAGGCTTAGTGGATATTAAATGAATTGTATACAATTTCATAAGCTAAAGGATGTGCTTGGGGACATTGGCGTGAGACCAAGGGGGGGTTAGAGTCCCTATCACCTGGCAGAGTGTCGCCCTTGGGGTCGCGACATCATTCGGACCCGTGATTCCTGAATCATATGAAACGGTGGCCTGTGCGACCCTGGCAGGGGTCTGCACGGTGAGTGTTAGAAATACCCCTCCAGCTGGATAGGAATTCGATTCGAATCGCCGTCGCTCCCGGTTAGTGAGCACTTGACTTGAGCAGCGGCAACGTAGATTCAATTAAATTGAACTGATGGTTAATTGGATCACGATGAAAAGGTTGCCTCAATTTATACCTGCTATGGTTAATATTGTTTGCTCCTAATAAAGTGAGTGCTTTAGTACAGGTTCTAATATAGATGATAGGTTAATGATAATTAACTTGATGCTTAAGCATTAATGATTGATCATCTATATTAAGCTTTTATGCAAAATGTTGTCAAGCTAGCCCCACTTCATATCAGCCTTGCATGATCCTTGGTGTCACCTTATTTCTGGTTTCTGACGGGTAAGTCTAGCTGAGTACCTTGTCGTACTCAGGGTTTTATCCCCACTTGTTGCAGGTTGTGATGTATCATGGCGGCTGCAAGAGTTGGGTGGCTCCTGCCATAGAGGCGGAGTGTGATCACGGGCATGATCCTTCTGAGTTATCTTCTCTCTAATGCTTTTGTTGGAAGTCGACCTTCGTACTGGCATGTATTTGAAATAAGAATAATGTTAGTTTCAAATTACTTTGCTTCCGCTACTTTTCAATGTAAGTTCTAATAACTATGTTGAACTCCGATGTATATTGAATTACTTGTGAACGGATGTAACATGTGACTTGTTATGTTGAATCACTACGATCTTGGCTTGTATGTTGGTTGGTTTGAATTCCCTCGTGATTTCATTGGACTACCGGAGTTATATGGGCTCAAGTGCGAGAATTTGATCATTTCGGTGATTGTTTTTGTACTTGTGCTCTTATAATTTGGACGGTTCCGTTACAGCTGGTATCGGAGCAAGATTCAATATTAAACTTGTCATATGTGTATTTAAAACAAAGGTTTTGTTTTATAAAATCAGTTTTATGAACTTATAGCTATATATAGGTTTGTGAAAATTGAATTCTAAATCTAAGTATGCCAGTGGTCAATTTCCTTATGCCCATATAAGGATTATTAGGTGGCTTATATAAGTACTAACTTGGGGGTTTTTCATTTATGCATCTACGCCTAGGCCAAGGTATGTATGTGTGATGACTCTCCCACACTATGCTACCCGGTGTGTCAGATTAGAGGTAGCCTTCATATATGAAATAGTCATATATGTCGCTAGTTTACTTTTATGCAACGTCGCACCTACGCTTAGGTAAGTGTGAGTTGTGAGAGCATGACCGTCCAACCCTCGGTCTAGGGGAGAGCTAGTTTTGGTTACTGGATTATTTACATGTTACACACATGTATATATGAAGGTACTTAATTGTGGGTGATCGAATGATTCGGGTAGTTTTGGTACTACATGTACGTATACAGGGGTATATGTATATGGGAGTGCTTAGAATTTCACCTTTCTGTTTTTATTGTGTGCTATATTGGGAAATGTTGGGCTGCAATGAAACTTTTCTGTAGGTACGCTAACCACGAATGCGTAAGTCAAATGTAGCTGACGACTAGCTATATATTGAGAGAGTGCGTGTTATGCCACCGACATAGAACGTGATCGCCACCTTAGGTTGGCAGTCTTGTGAGGACGAATAGGACGAAGCATGCATCTTCATGTTGTTGCTTAATACATGACTATGCTCCTCTCACCCTTGTTCTATAGTATGTAACTTGTGAGTGATGTGGTACACTATCTTTCTTGTGTAGAGTAAAACAAGAATGTCTTACTCCATGTTGTTTGAGAAAAGTGTGTGTTTAGCCTTGCAAGAAATAATTGTGGATTCTTATGAATGAATTAAATTAGTTGGTCTAAGGTAATAATAATTAGAGCTACTAGAATAACATGTTTGTGTGCTCTCTTGTTAAGTAGAACAAATGCAAGTTTAGATGTGCTTATCGAATGTTGGATGCTAGAACGTTTTCTATTGTAGTGATGCTTTCGTGGTCATAATGGTGTTTTCTGTAGTTATGGGGAATACCAAAGTTGTAGCTAACTTACTTATCTAGCTTGTCCTAAAATTTTGTGACCCTAGGTCTTATGTTTTGGTAGTTATAAATTTTAGAAGTTTGTTATCAGAATCTGCTCATGTTCAGAACAGATCTGAATGTTTGGTTTGTTTGACCTATGTGCATAAGGAATCATGCATTGGAGATAATAGAAGAAGTGTAGTACTTTTTCTAAGCTTTCCAAAGTGTCCTATATCACAAATTTTGGTGGTCTAAATCTCTACTTATGAGCTTGTAAAGTGGAATGACAGAATCTGTCCAAATCTGGGCAGAGATGTCTTCCTTGTCTTATTTGGCCTTGTTAGCTGTAGAATCATCTTAATATGATAATAATAAAGTTATAGACAACTTAATAAGCTTTACATAAAGTTAAGGCTCAGCCTTGTTGGGTCCCTAGAACTCCAGTTATGCATTTTTGAAGTTCTTGTCAGTTTTCTGTCCATATTGGTACAGATCTGAAACATCAGCATGTTTGACCATGCTAACCTATGATTTAGCTTTTGGTATGAATAACTAATGTGTAGCCATCTTTCTAAGCTTTCTAGAAAGTCTAGGATCACCTTTATGGGAGGTCTACAACCTCAGCTATGGTCGAAACAATTAACTACTATGTTGCTGTCCATGTTCTGTGCCCATGCTAAGTTGCCACCTTAGCTAGCGTTTGTCTTAGGCTAAACTCGTAGTTAGTTCTTGCTTTAGATGAATGTTTGTTATGGGTGAGCCTGATGCTTAGTAGTGGTTGCTTAAGCTAATTGGATTGGATCTCTCCAATGCTTGACTATGATGTTTGTATGTATGCTTGTTAGTTAATTAGTGTCATAGTTGTCACTTCGTTGTCTTCGGTAAGTATACGAGTGTCGAGTAGCTTTATCTTAGAGCAATACTCGAGTTACGCGAAACGATCTCTTGGCATCATCCCCAATTAGGTTCTTTTCCTTATGAGCCTAAGTCCAGACCATTAAATATTCGTGTATACCATGGTTGTCCTGCAACCGCACGTGAATACCTTTGTTTGATCTACTAGCCAAGATAGTTTCTCTTCAACTCTTCCTTTTGGCTATAGTTGTTTGATGCCAAGTTGTAAGACCCTTAACTGAATCCTTGTTGGACCTTTCGGTTACCTCTCCTAAAGGTTAGCTAGTGCGACGAAACATCTTTTTGTTGTGGCCTCAAAATCGTTTGCTTGCAAATTCATGCATCTACCTTATCAACTAAATCTAGAACTACAGATCGGTTTTTGCCTGTGAAATTTGCTTAATCCATCCCCAACCTTCTCAAGTCTCGAGATGTTTACCAGTCTTGATCTCATGTTGTGGTCCAACATGACCAAATCTCGTGCTTAGTCGCATTCAGCAATTGAGCTATGTTCTCTTGTGAGGTGTTTTGATCTACGGATAGCTTCCTTGTTGATTCTAAACCTTGTGACTACCTTTACTTGCTATCTCTCCTTGTATGGCGCTTGTTCATACAGCCCATTGGTGCCACTTGAAATTTCACTTTCGTTGTGCGTTTAGTAATGGTGTTATGAGTAGCCGCTGATGGTGCCGCGACGAAACCAAGGACCTCCTGTGGCTGCAGACACATGGTTGGCTGCTTGGCACGCGCTGGTATCATGGTTTCTGGTCATGATCCATTATGAAATGACAGTCGATGTGTTATTTTCTCGTGTTCCTTTTCTTGATTATCTCTCCATATCATATCGTAAGATCCATATCTTAGACCGAAAGTAGTGGAGCTTCCTCCTGAAGTTGCTAAGAGGATAACCTTTGAAGAACAGGTCACCGACATAAACTTTAACAGATTGCAATATGTGGTAGTCAAGTGACTCTACATAGTTGCCCAAGTATTGACGAACGTCATCTAGTAAGCAAGTATATCATCTCTATTGGATAAAAAGGACACACCACACTTACTGTTGGACAAGTCATCCGTTGGATAAGACTCGATCGTCACATTATGCAAGTTTTAACCTTTGTATGCATAATGACCTTACAATCGAAATCAACCATCTCTAGAATAATTTCGTATTTGCTAACTTCAATGGCAACCATCTGTTCTGCATCAACCATAGTTGTTGTGGTCAAGAGTGAAGATTTGGAACTTTTTAGTGTTGAGAGACAACTAATTAGTTACCAATAGGAAGGATTAATCTCCAGCTAGGTAACGACTCTTTGGTAGCTATGAAGGCTATGTCTTACAGAGCAATAACCAACAAGAAGTTAATCAACTAGCCAACAACTTGAGTGATACTCTATCTTCCAGAGCCATTGTGACCAAGTCAATTTCATCTGGGACAATCACACAGATAGTGCAAAGTGTTCTATCAATTAAAGTGAAGAAGTAGAGAAAGTATACGTTTTGCCTTGCAAAAGTAACCCGCAAGTTCAAAGCGTGTGCATCCTCGGATTGGTATATCAATTAATGGTCGAGATCTGCTGTTGGATGGCCCTTTTGAGGTCCCACAGATACTAGTTTACACTCTTTCATTTGCTTTTGCGTTCTCGTATCAACAATGTACGAGCAGCCTTGGTCTCTGCAAATCAATGTATACCATCACGTATCAAAAGCAATTTGAAAAGTGTTAAACAATAGATTTCCCATCTAAGAGCTACTGTTTGATCCTAAAAAGGAAGCCTCCAGGTGAAAGTTGGCCTGACAAAGTTGTTATACTGCAAGTCAACTCAACTTATAGTGCAACTAAGTCATAAAGGAAAATTTTACTCAACCGCTTGGTGGTAGACTACTTCCCGCGGTTTAGTAAATATTACAACTTTTGTTGTCCTTAAGGCCTCGCTACATCTTTCTTTGGGAATGATTTTCCCATGATGACATACTCTGGTACCTTATAAATGTTTTTACCCAAGAGGATGCATCTGATTCAAACTAGATAACTGTTGCCATTGGATAAGAGAATCTTCTTAGGTAACATTTGGCAGAAATACGAAGCCGACAGAGTCAGCTATCATGTTCACTAACCCATCAACAGACTCAGATAATACAGTGTTGTCATCAGAGAAAGAGAACTGCACACATGGAACCTCAAGTAGTTTCCATTGTTGGTGTCTAAATGAATGAGCATTTATGACCAACATAGACTCGGTCTATTGGTTAGTCAGTATCCTATAGCCTCAGAGTATATTTGTCGTCTATGATCTCACCCTTTTGGGAAGGTTGTACTCAAGCCAGTTGGTAGAGAACTGCTTTTCAAAAACCGTGTGAACATAGAGTCATTTCAATGAATATACTTCTGAATATTTCGGTCTAGAGTCAAGTTCACATGGCCTATGTTGTGGTCATTAGAAAGTCAGATACTTGTGAGTGGTTCACTCATGGACCAACTGATCTCCGTACACTGAGAATGCAGTATGTGCTATCTTGAATTCCTCCCAAAGTAACAATGCTTCATGGAAGTCAATGAAGGAAATTCTTCAGACAAATTTTACCATGAAAAGTCAGTGCCAGAAAGTGCCTTTGGCCAAATTGTTCACCGATGTTGAAGCTTTTAGCTGAATGCTATAGCAGATGTTGGGAACTGGATAACGTGTCTCTCTTCCTTAAAAGATCTTCCATTCCGAATCTCGGGACGCGATTCTTTTAAGGGGGGAGGGCTGTAACACCCCAGGTGTTGATCACCAATTAGGCAGTGGGTTTAAGCTCAAACATGATAGATTAAGTGGAGATGAGCCTAACCTAAACTTGGATATTGCACCCTTGCTTACATATAGGCTCAATTAAAAGATATATGCTTGGGTGTTGCTATCAAAGTATCTTCACATGTCTCACCTCAATAACTATCTATATTAAGCCCTGGAAAAGTTTCATAAAGTTTGGAATCAAAAAGTCACATGAAATGATAAGTTACATGCTTGTTTGGAGTTGAACTGAAACATGCCTTTCATTCAATGAGAACTAGAGCTCATGCAACATACAAGTGTAACATGTGCAACAAACCTTTGCAACATGTGGAACAACTTAGGGCAATTGAAACATGGCTTTGAAACAAGCACCACAATGATAGTAACTTCTATGTTTCAAGGCATGTGAGGCCTATATTCTTGTGCAACCTAGACATGGTATATATGTTTAGCCTTTACAACACCTTACCTACACTTAGGACACTTAATGGAACAAGGTTCATGTTGACCATGTTGACTAATTGTGTCTCTAAGTGATGGTAGACCATGGGTGACCCTAGAACCTTCCTAGTTTGACCTAACCAAAAGTACAGCTTAGGTTGCTTGCATGGCTAGGTCACCTTAACAAAGTTTGTGCCAAATTTCATGAGGAACAAAAGTTGTTTTGGGGGCATCTCATGAAAATGCCTAGAACTTGCTCTAACATGGCCCACAAGGCAGCTAGGAGTGCTGATTTTAGCACTTAGCCTTTTTGGCTAAGTCACAACTGACTTTCAGTTTCCAAGTGCCCTTGTTTAGGACCCTGTATCTTACTAACTAGACCTAACCAGCCCTAACCCATATTGACATCTTTGTAGTACTCATATAGCTTTATGATATTGTCAATAGCACAATCATCTAGTTCTCACTGGTTAATGTGATTGACGGCGTAGAAAACCGGGTTTTCAGTCGGATTTTAACTGAAACTCAGTTTCAGTTTTGAGGTACACCTCTTTGGACCCTTATATCTCTCTAACCGTCATGAATTAGCTCAAGAGCTAGTAGATTAGTAACAAGACCTCACGTAGCTCTATAATTAAGTCTATTTCACAATCGGCTAACTTGGATTGGTTTGGGAGATACTAAGCCCTCAAGTAGCTCTGTCAGGCGTCTCGTTAACTAAAACTCAGTGTTTCACTCCGAGTTCAGGTTTCACAAACTGGAATTTTGATCGTGGCCGACACACGCAGAGGATCATCGACGCGTGGTCACGACGTGTCGACGCCGGCCTGCGTTTGCGTTGCTATAGACGCCACACACCACAGTCGCCCTCGCTCGCCCGATCATTCCCTCCTCTCGCCTGCCTCGCTCCACGCGGCTCCGTCGCGTCGGCATGGCCGTCGCTCGCATTGCCGTGCACTGCACCGCCACCACCTGGCCCCTGCTTGCTCCATCTTGCGCAGAGCTTCGCTGACACATCCGCTTGCCCGTGCACTGCTCTGCGTGGCTGGAGGGAGAAAGGCGCGGCCGTATTTCACCTTCCGCCACCTCGACATTGCCGGAGCGCCGCCTAGCTCTCCGCCTCGCCGTGGCCAACGCATCTGGATGCTCTCCCATTCCCTTTGGGTAGCATTCCGGGATCCCCTCAGTTAGTAGATGGGTGGGTCTAGATGTCACCGCACGATTTTGCCTCGGCAGCGAGCAACGCCGCCACTCCGGCGAGCTCCCGTGGTCACCGCGAGAGCGCCGCTCGTAGCCGCGATGCTATGGTCGATATCGTGCCGCGCTAGTTGGTTCATTAGCTTTGCCATGTTGCCCGAAAACCTTAGTTGGGCTTGCCTTGCCTTGCGATGGTCGTTTGTGCCGCCGTCGATGAGCACCGCCCGCCGCCATCCGCCCTCGTCGGCGTCGAGCATGGCTCGGTGCGGTAGAGATAGGGAAAATGGTTTGCATAGATGCGGGTCGAGGTGGGGAACACAGCCATGCCGTCGGCTTCACCGGAGGTGTCACCGGCGGCGAGCTAGCGCCGGCCGGACCTCCTCCCCTGCCTCTGAGCCCCTGACGGGCGGGGTCCCCGTGTCAGTGCTAGCCCCTCCCCTCTGTTCCTTAGCTGGGCCTCGAGTGGGCCGGCTGGCCTGGTTGGCCCCATGGCCTTCGCGGGCCGAGTGGCTTCGGCCTGTTCAGGTTTCAAATTTTATCTTTTCTGATATGTGATAAATATTTGTTGAACTTTGTAAATTCATAGAAAATAGTAGAAAAATCATAAAATAGAAAATGTGGGCTTTTTGGAATCCTTGAGAAATTGTCTACGCATTGGATCCATAAGATGTCATGTTTTAGTTTAATGTTTTTGCTGTAAAAATGGATTTTTCAGATTAGGTTTTTAATACTAGTAGTATTTGTCTTTTTGATAACTGTAGTTGTAGGGCTCCAAATGAAATGAAATTTTTGTGGCATGCTAATCCTATTATGTTTGATGTGTTTTAAAAATTTCATGAATTTTTGTGGTAGTATGAATGAGTTATTGATTCATCTTGCTCTCACATGATTTATTGAAATAGCTATTTGTCTTTTTCATAGAGGTTGATATACTTGTCCAAATGGTCTGAAATTTGGACAGTAGACTTTTGAGAGCATTTGTAGACCCCTGTAATTTTGGTAGAATTTATTGAGTATCCTTATAATGTTGTCATAATTCCACCTAATGATCTAAATAAATTAAGAAAATGTTTTAAAAAAATTTATTTAGTAATTGACACTATGTTTTCTGATGTTCTTTAGTCATGAGTGAAATGTTGGTAAAGTTGGTTTCATCCAATTATATGTTTGCAACATAAGTTAATAATTATTTCTTGCAAATGAGGTTTCTGGACAGATCTGGGAACTTAGCAAAGTTCTTCATGATAATTTGCTTTGTCGTAAAACTTGTTTATACAAAAGTTGTAGATAATTTATTTATCTAGCTTCTGTTAAAATTTGGTGGCATTTGGCCATGTGGTTTAGGAGTTATAGCTGTCTAAAGTTGAGGTACAGAATTGCTTGCTCTCTGTCTTGTTAGATCAGTTGTTGTGTTTATGTAAATTTGACATGTTAAACTTTGGAATCATGCTGTGATGTTTATAAATGAAATTTAGATAATTTCATAAGCTTTCCATAATGTCTTCTTGCAAGTCATTTGGATTTAGGGATCTCCAGTTATGATTAATTTATGGAGCTACTGTATGTATGTCCAGAAAGTGACAGATTTTAGTTGTAGTGCTTTGATTAACTTTGCCATGCTAATGTGTTGAAGTGTGACTCATACCTTTGAAAGTACTTTGGTTAGTACCCTGTGATCTTGAGGCTTGTGTCTTACTTGATGTGATTGCCATCTTCTATGTTATGCCCTAATGTGGATTAAGTTAATTAGCCCTAGGTGTTTATGAGAACTTTGGTATGCTTGTTTGATTACTCTGTTCATTGCACTTCTATGCATTCACACATGTGCATGGTTGCATCTCATATAGGTACGCTAGCAGAAACGTGTGGAGGATGTGGCGTTGGAGCCAAACCCGAAGACGATGTTTGGTGGATCCATCCCGAAGATCGAAGGATCGGACAAGTGGTAGATTGGAAGATGCTCGCCAAGCAGATTTCATCTGACATACTCTAACTTGAGTCGGATCCCAGGCAAGCCCCGGAGCATTATAAGCCTCCTATCTTCAAAGCAATTAATTCTATATATGTTATAAGTATTGTTGCATTAAGTGATAGGAGTTGGTTGGAAACTCTTGCTGCATTATATCATTCCTTGTCCAGATATATGAATCCTTGAATCCTACATAGACTAGGATCGAGTAGATGCTTAGCCCTGCTTTAAGCGGTAGAAGTCAGGTGATTTCCTGTCACCTGCGAGATATAGGGATATTCATATATGGCACGGTTGGCTATATTTGCTATCGTGGAATGGAACCATGTGTTAATAAAATGAAATAAGACCGGGCGGGATGATGATAGTGAAGCGACAAGGCATGGAGGTCTTGGGTGTGGATCTATCCCCGTCTGAGTCGTTTAAGGACCGATTCGCTGTACGTCCTTGAGTCATGTTGAACGCAGTCTAACACTTAGTTGGCCGGATAACCCGTTCCGACCGCGAAGCCGAGTAATGTGGTTCAGGCCAGGAATCGAATGGTAGGTTGCTTCTTGGAGGAGAGAAAGGATGTGCTTGGGGACATTGGCGTGAGACCAAGGGGGGGTTAGAGTCCCTATCACCTGGCAGAGTGTCGCCCTTGGGGTCGCGACATCATTCGGACCCGTGATTCCTGAATCATATGAAACGGTGGCCTGTGCGACCCTGGCAGGGGTCTGCACGGTGAGTGTTAGAAATACCCCTCCAGCTGGATAGGAATTCGATTCGAATCGCCGTCGCTCCCGGTTAGTGAGCACTTGACTTGAGCAGCGGCAACGTAGATTCAATTAAATTGAACTGATGGTTAATTGGATCACGATGAAAAGGTTGCCTCAATTTATACCTGCTATGGTTAATATTGTTTGCTCCTAATAAAGTGAGTGCTTTAGTACAGGTTCTAATATAGATGATAGGTTAATGATAATTAACTTGATGCTTAAGCATTAATGATTGATCATCTATATTAAGCTTTTATGCAAAATGTTGTCAAGCTAGCCCCACTTCATATCAGCCTTGCATGATCCTTGGTGTCACCTTATTTCTGGTTTCTGACGGGTAAGTCTAGCTGAGTACCTTGTCGTACTCAGGGTTTTATCCCCACTTGTTGCAGGTTGTGATGTATCATGGCGGCTGCAAGAGTTGGGTGGCTCCTGCCATAGAGGCGGAGTGTGATCACGGGCATGATCCTTCTGAGTTATCTTCTCTCTAATGCTTTTGTTGGAAGTCGACCTTCGTACTGGCATGTATTCGAAATAAGAATAATGTTAGTTTCAAATTACTTTGCTTCCGCTACTTTTCAATGTAAGTTCTAATAACTATGTTGAACTCCGATGTATATTGAATTACTTGTGAACGGATGTAACATGTGACTTGTTATGTTGAATCACTACGATCTTGGCTTGTATGTTGGTTGGTTTGAATTCCCTCGTGATTTCATTGGACTACCGGAGTTATATGGGCTCAAGTGCGAGAATTTGATCATTTCGGTGATTGTTTTTGTACTTGTGCTCTTATAATTTGGACGGTTCCGTTACATGGCGCGCCAGGTAGGGGGCGCTGCGTGCCAACATCATTTTCCCACCATTTTTTTGGATGGCTGACCCGAACGTCCACTCCCGCTGGCCACGGTGATCTGGTTTGGGAGCTTGGAGTTCATGTCTCTTGGCCACGGCTGCGACATGGTCCTCCTCCTGCCTAGGCACCCGACTGACGGTGACCACGAGCTCTCCCAACCTGGGGGAGCGCTGCACCGGTATCGTCGCTCTCATCAGGCACGCGCCGCGGGGCGACGGCGAGCCCATCACAACCGCCATCATCGCCCTGCGGAGGGTGATGGTATTCCCCGATCCGATGCCTCTCAGCCAGACGCCGACACGGATTTCCTTACTGAGGATCTGTGTAGGATGAGCTTGGCTAAGGGTAAGATGCTGACAGGGAGTCCCGTCGCTCCACCGCCCGGTGTGGCGCCGCCACTAGCCAGTTTGACTACTCCAGTACCAGGAACGATGTCTTCATTAGTATTCCCATTTGGACTAGACTCGGTTGCCCGGGCATATGCTTCTTCTGTAAGCACCAGCATGAGTGCTTACAAGGAACTCCGTGGACACCATCTACGTTCCACCCTCAACCTCGTCACGTCCACACCAGCTTCCGAGTACCTGGACTCCACGAAGACCCCAGATATGGAGCTTCGTGCGACTGCCTTTCGACATCATGACCCCAGAGATGCACGACCTCACATGCACCCATTGTACTACTATTTCGGTGCTCCAGACTCCAACTCTGCCGATGACACCTACGACCTGACTCGCGAGTGCTTCAATATCGATGGAGCTATCGCGTCGGATTCACAGGATGAGGCAGCCATTGGAGGAAGGAACACGCCGCCTCAGGTCGAGCTCCCTGCTGCACGGGATGAGGCTCAATTCCTTGCGGACCAAGGAATGCAACTCGAGCAAATCCGCAAATTGCAGGACAGGCTCGACGAGGAACGAGAAAATCTACGCCTACTTCAACAAACCCTTGAGCATGAGCGCGTGACACACGTGCACGGCGAAGGAGCTCGAGAGAGAGCTCGCGACGTCAATCATCGCATCATCGAGGATCGGGCAGTCGAGCCCTCGGTTTTCGGTCGAGCCAGCCAGAACGTTGTCGCAGCCGCCATGCTCCTTTGTAACATGCCCGAGCCATCGAACCCCGAGGCCCATTAGGCCCGTGATGAAATCCGAGGCCTTCTCGAGACCGCTTCCATGCAGCAGGCCGAGAGTTCCACCTCGAGGCGACGCGGGCTTGCCTCGGAGCAGCCTGCGGAGCCCTCCCGACAGAAGAGAGAGGCCTCGGTTCATCTCGAGCACGCCCAATGGAACAAGGCGTCCTCTGTCCATGAACGTATCATCGATAACCATGAACCTCGAGACACCCATGACAACATCACCGAGCGCCGGAGGCGCAAGTGTGGTGACGGTGCAGCTCGAGGCTACCACGAGCATAGTGGCGGGCGCACGATAGCTCGGAGGATCGAAGCCCTTCACCCGAGCCACCAGGCCCTCGGGTCTTTAGCAAAGCCATCTGTGAAACATTACTTCTAGCTCAGTTCCGCCCCCATGACTCTTACCAAGTATAACGGTGAAACCAAACCTGAACTTTGGCTCGCTAACTTCTGCTTGGCTTGTCAGTTGGGTGGGGCCACTGACGACTGGGTCATCATTCGACAACTTCCCCTGTTCCTGTCGGACACCGCTCGAGCCTGGCTCGAGGACCTCCCACCTCGACAAATCCACGACTGGCACGACCTGGTGAGAGTGTTCGAGGGGAACTTCAAAGGGACCTACATGCACCCCGGCAACTCATGGGATCTCCGAAGCTGCAAACAGAAGCCGGGCGAGTCCATCCAGGACTACATCCAGTATTTCTCCAAACAGCGCACCGAGCTTCCCAACATCACCGACTCCGACGTCATCATGGCCTTCCTCTCTGGTACCACATGCAAAGAGTTGGTCCGAGAGTTGGGCCGCAGCACTCCCATCACTGCCAATGGTTTGATGGATATTATCACCAACTTCGCCGCCAGCGACGAGGTGGTTGGTGCCATCTTTGGTAGCGACCAGGACAAAGGGAAGCGCAAGGAAGAGGATCCCACGGGCTCCATCCGGGGCTCAAAAAGGAACAACAACAAGAAGAAGAAAAATCAACAGGGCAAACGAGAGGCCCCGACCGACGACCTTGTTGCCGCTACTAATCGTAAGAAACCTCGAGGACCCCCCGGCGGGGGCATTTTCGACAAAATGCTCAAAGAACCGTGTCCCTACCATAAAGGGCCCACGAACCACAACCTCGAGGACTGCCACATGCTCTAGAGATACTTTGAAAGCCTAGGCATCAAAAAAGACGACAAGAAGGAGGATCCCAAGGGAGATGACAAGGATGAGGGGTTTCCCGAGATTCATGACTGTTTCATGATATACGGAGGACCCTCGACGCGCCTCTCAACACAACAGCGCAAGTGAGAACATCAAGAGGTCTTCTCTATGCAACTCGCAACCCCCTCTTCCTTGACTGGTCTGAGAAGGCCATCACTTTCGATCGTGATGACCACCCAGACTACGTCCCCAATCCTGGGGTCTACCCACTTGTCGTCGATCCCATCATCACCAACACACGCCTCACCAAGGTGCTCATGGACGGGGGCAGTAGTCTTAACATCATCTATGCCTAGACTCTCGACCTTCTGGGAATCACAAGGACGCACCTCCGACCTAGCATCGGGGGCTTCCATGGAGTCATGCTAGTAAAGTGAGCAGAGCCCGTCGGGCGGGTCGACTTGCCTATCTGTTTCGTCACTCCCGCCAACTTCAGGAAGGAAACTCTCACTTTCGAGGTGGTTGGATTCCAAGGGACGTACCACGCCATTCTTGGGTGCCCCTGCTACGCCTGGTTCATGGCGGTTCCTAACTACACCTACCTCAAACTCAAATGCCAAGCCCCAACGGTGTCATTACTGTTGGGCCCTCCTATGAGCACGCCTACGAGTGCGACGTGGAATGCGTCAAGCACGAAGAAGCCATCTTGGAGTCAGCGACCTTGGCGGCGAACCTTGACGGTTTGGCTAACGAGATCCCCAACCCAAGCGCCACACCGGCAACTTCAAGCGCACTGAAGACGTCAAGCTCGTACCCCTCGATCCCACCGACCCGAAAGGAAAGGCATTAAGCATCAGCGCCACCCTCGATCCCAAATAGGAGGCGGTGCTCATTGACTTTCTCCGTGCAAACATCAACATCTTTGCGTGGAGTCCCTCGGATATGTCGGGCATACCCAGGGAAGTCGTCGAGCACGCCTTGGAGATCCGAGCTGGCTCCAAACTGGTAAAGCAACGCTTGCGCCGCTTCGACGAGGAGAAACGCAAGGTCATCGACGAGGAGGTCCATAAGTTATTGGAGGCCGAATTCATCAAGGAGGTTTATCATTCTGAGTGGCTAGCTAATCCTGTATTAGTTAAGAAAAAGAATGGGAAATAGAGGATGTGTGTAGACTATACTGGTTTGAATAAAGCATGTCCGAAAGTTCCTTTTCCTTTACCACACATTGATCAAATCGTTGATTCTACTACGGGATGTGAAACTCTGTCATTCCTAGATGCGTATTCCGGCTACCACCAGATCAAAATGAAGGAGTCCGACTAGCTCACGACTTCATTCATCACCCCGTTCGGCATGTATTGCTACATTACTATGCCCTTCGGTCTTCGAAACGCAGGGGCTACGTACCAGCGATGCATGCATACACATTTTTGGGGAACACATTGGACCAACCATCGAGGCTTACGTCGATGACATCATTGTCAAAACCAAGAGGGTCAGTAATTTGATAAACGACCTCGACGTTGTGTTCAAGTGCCTTAGGGCAAATAACATTAAGCTCAACCCCGAGAAATGCGTCTTCGGCGTTCCTCAAGGCATGCTCCTAGGGTTCATTGTTTCCGAACGTGGCATTTGTAAGGTCCAAATAGGCTAGAGGGGGGTGAATAGCCTAATTTAAAACTTCTACAAGAATTACTTAACCACAAGTTAGTACGAAAGGTGGCAAAGCAAAAGCACTAGCTCTAACTAATTAAGCAAGCCACCTACACAAGTCTAGTACAAGGCTATTCACTAAACACAACAACAACTACAAGTTAGAAACAAGAAGTAATATGAGAGAAGAGCTTTGAGAGATTATACCGCCGTGTAGAGATGAGAAGTATCAATCAATCAATAACACAAGAGAAATCCTCGGGAAGAGAATGACACAAGAATTTATCTCGAGGTTCACTTGCTTCCCGGCAAGCTACTCCCCGTTGTGGCGATACACCCACTTGTCGGTTCGCGAGCTAATCGACTATCAAGAGTCGAGCCCTCGGTGGGTGCCGCACAACCGCACACAAGATAGGGATCCTCCAAGCCACGAGCTTCATTAGAGTATCCAATTTGCGAACTCCCGCGGGGAAGGATCAAGAACCCCTTACAACACTTGGTGAAGGCTTCAACAATCTCCAATTGTGAGCTCAATCACCTCCGCTGCTCCAAGCCGTCTACCGTGTCGGGAAACACGGAAGAGTAACAAGAAAATCCGCAGCAACTCGAAGATCAAGCTTGATGTTGAAACCCATGTGGAAAATCCAGAGGAGGATAATAATATAGTCACTCAAAAGAGTAAGAGACAAAGGGTTGCCAAATTCTTTGGTGGATGACTATCATATATATACCTTGTGGATGATACTCCTAAAATCATAGAAGAGATTCATCTCTAGATGTTGACTTATGGAAGGAAGCAGTTCAGAGTGAGATGAAATCTATTATGTCTAATGGAACGTGGGAGGTGGTTGATCGTCCCTATGGGTGCAAACCTGTGGGATGTAAATGGGTGTTCAAGAAAAAGTTTAGGTCTGATGGTACTATGAGAAGTACAAGACAAGGCTTGTGGCAAAGGGCTATAGACAGAAAGAATGTGAAGATTATTTTGATACTTATTCACTAGTTGCCTGTCTAACGACTATATGGATGCTACTTTCCTTGGCTGCCTCACATGGTCTTTTTGTTCATCAGATGGACATTAAGACAGCTTTTTTAAATGGAGAGATTGAGGAAGAAATCTATATGGATTAGCCGTATAGATTTTGTAGCGAATGGTCAAGAGGGAACGGTTTGTAAGTTATTGAAATCTTTATATGGCCTAAAGCAAGCACCTAAGCAGTGGCACGAGAAGTTCAACAAAACTTTAACATCAGCTGGCTTTGTTGTGAACGAAGCTGATAAATGTGTTTATTATTGGTATGTTGAAGGAGAAGGTGTGATTTTGTGCTTGTATGTAGATGATATTTTAATCTTTGGAAGTAACACTAATATGATCAAGGAAGTGAAAGACTTTTTGTCAAGTAATTTTGAGAGAAAAGACTTGGGTGAGGCTGATGTTATTCTTAACACAAAGCTACTAAAAAGAAGAAAATGGTGGGGTAACACTTGTGCAATCCCACTATGTGGAAAAGGTGCTAAATCGCTTTGGTTATAGTGAATGCACGTCTTCTCTAACTCCCTATGACCCAAGTGTGCTATTAAGGAAAAATCACAGAATAGCACAGGATCAATTGAGATATTCTCAAATTGTTGGCTCTCTTATGTATTTGGCTAGTGCAACAAGACCTAATATCTCATTTGCTATGAGCAAACTTAGCCGGTTTGTTTCAAATTCGGGAGATCACATTAGCATGCTCTTGAGAGGGTGTTGCGCTACCTGAAGGGAACCATGAGCTATGCCATTCACTATACCGGGTACCCGAGGGTACTGGAGGGTTACTGTGATGCTAACTGGATATCTGGTGCTAATGAGTTTTATGCCACAAGCAGATACACGTTCTTGCTTGGAGGTGGTGTTAGTTCCTAGAAGTCTTGCAAGCAGACTGTCTTAACGAAGTCTACAATGAAAACAGAACTCACAGCATTAGACACCGCTAGCGCTGAGGCCGAGTGGCTTTGTGAAATCCTTATGGATTTACGGTTGTAGAGAAATCTAAACCGATTATTTATATGAACTGTGATAACTAAGGTGAACAATTCTAAGGACAACATGAAGTCTACGAGGCATGTGAAAAGGCGATTAAAATATGTTAGAAAACTGAGAAACTCCGAAGTAATTGCATTGGACTATATACATACATCTAAAAATCTGGCAGGTCAGTTTACTATAGGTCTGTCACATAATGTGACAGAAGGTGCATCGAGGGAGTTAGGTTTGAGACCCACTTGAAGTCATTCCTTAGTGGCAACCTGTCCTATGTGATCAGAGATCCTGTGAAGTAGGATGGTGAAACAAGCTAGTGGTTGACTGAGGAAGAGACCCTTTATGCTAAGGCCCGAATCGTTTGAGATGCACTGTTTCTCCAATGCTGTATGACAGGATGGTTAATTTCTTAATGTGATCCGAGTGGCTTACTTAAGCAGGGATATTGTCATACAGAACATCCTAAAAGAAACACACCTATATGAATTCGATTGCTAGGCACAATCTATAAGACGTGGGTAATCTCTAGATACTCATGAAAAGCTTCGATTGCCGGTTTTTTTTACCCCTTTTCAGGGATCTAAACACAGCCGAAAGCACAATGCCCAGCCCAGACACGGAGTCAGCTAGGTGAAGCAAACTCCCTAGGCTTTTAGCCCCGGCTTGCACCCGACGCCCAGGTCCGAGGTGAGGATCCTGGAAGGAAGCACAAGGGACCGCGGAGAACACGGCACAGAGCTTTCACCCACGTGGCCTCCACCTTTGTCCCTGTATAAACCGCCGCTGCGATCTCCACGCAGGGATTCGGCTGCCTCCGCCGCCCTCCGCTCGTCCGCGCGGTGGCGCTCTGGGACCCGCTACAATACTCAATGGTGGGCGCGACTTGCTCATTCAACTGTTGCAATGGTGCCGGTGCCGGTGCCGGTGCCGGCCCCGCCCGCCGCCGTGACACTGTGGTCGAGGGGCGCCATTATTCTTTTGTCGGCTTTAATTTGTCAGTGCTGGTCTAACGGACGAAACAGGCCGGCGGCCCCTTTCTGAATTCTGAATCGGTAATCGGTAGGCTCTGCAAACAAACTGCGTGTGCTGCGCGGGCACAGATAGAGCTTCCATGGTGGAACCAGATACTTTTGCACACCAAAGATGACAAGAAACGAGCAAACTATACTTACAGTCACACTAAGAAATCATTTTAGCTCGCCGGTCCGAGCTCCGTTTCCCTCAAAGTTTCAGTCTTCTTTTTTTATCGGTAGCCTGACGACATGCATGAACTAACACCCCTGACCATTTCCACACCTGCGCTGCATGCAACAGGAATGAATCCAAATAAACCCCAGTAACTCTCGATGATCCCTGGTCCAAGTGTGTTTCTTTCTTCCACTCCGATCCAACTGTAGTTTACTGTTTATAGGCTACACAATGACACAAGTTGTGGTCTAAGCCACTCCATGGAACGGCCGGCTCCTGTCGCATGCACGAAGCTCATCATAAAAAATAAAATAAAATCGAGCGATGAGCTTGCTTTGCTTGGCCATGAACAACTCTGCCCCATGCATCATCCAGGTGGCACCACTGGGCCTCCACCTCCTGATACCGTGGGCCCGGATCCTACAGCTGCTCGACACATCGCATGCTCCGATGCTCCCTTGGTGTATCCACCAGAGACTGACCTTCCCGCTGCTCGCGGCCACACCCTCGTGAATCATCAATGTCATTATTGCATAAAAAATTTGGTACTTGCACTATTATTCGACGACGAGTTGGAAATCTTTCTAGTCAGGTTACATGCATATGGCTCCTCGCCTCCTCTAGACCTCTAGCAAAAACAAAGACATACACACAAAGGTTTTTTTTTATATAATTGGCTCTGAAAGAAAAACTCAGCAGGTCAAACCATGCACCTGTTTCTCATGAAAGTGTGCTAGCTTGCACTCTATTTTTCTTCAGTCAAAATAATACAGTATGTATGATGAACAGAGAGAAAAAACAAAGAAGGATGACTGACGACCCCAAATGCCTGAGAATGCAGCGTCTTCAGAGTTCAGACAACGAACGTGGAATCTTTTAATTTCCCAGAAATTTCTGCACATTGGTGTGGCCAAAACCCTATTGCCCTAGCACTAGCTCGGTACCTTCTATGATGTCACGAAGCGGCAGATAGGGATCAGGTCATTTTCGGCAACTTAGACTAATCATCCACTAACAGCGACAACTATTGGAGACAATTGGAAGAATCTAATGGACCCTAAGTACGCCATCAAACGTTGGACTTGCGTTCTCAAATGCTACCTGTCCGAATCACTCGCCAACTGACGACTACAATGCAAAATATCTGCTCTACTTTTATATTTCAGGCCTCGGTATTATATCATTCACTCCAAAAACTGACAAGCAACTAAGCTTTCACCATGTACAAATCAAGGCTTTCCGAAAACGTTTTTTTAATTCACGACCGTGCATTGTACGTATTTCGTTAAGAGGAAAAAACGATGACACAGTCCAGGATCGATCTGTAAAGAATGGCAGTTTGATTTTTTCCACCACCTGTCTATTATTATGAACACATCTCTGTAAACAAATCACGGTAGCCATCCAATTTGGCCAAAACCAGAAAGCATAGTGAATACGTCTTACTGTAACTTTTCATTAGTTTCACGGAAAAATTATATGAGACGACAAAGTCTGACTTGCAAACTGCAAGCCAAGTCTGCAAGGTAGAGAAGAAATGCACCTAACCTAATCTTGTTTTTTTTAATCTCCGAAACCACGAGCCGGCGATGCAGAAGTTGGCCTTCTCCCTTCCTGGTGCTTTCACCTGAAGTAAGCAAGTAGGATTAATTAATAAATAAACAAAGATAAAACATATATAGAACTCCCAAATCACTGAGAGCCGCAGAAGCCGCTGCAACACAATGATTGCCCAAAGCACAATACGCCAAAATTAAATAAACTAGTCTCCTACCCAAGACAAGAATCATACCAAGAATCTGTTATACTCCCTCCTGTGCATGCAAAACAGTACGATGCAGCAGTATACAAGTGCCTATCATGGCACTCCTAACTCCATGATTGTTCTTGTTTAATCCTCCATCTGTCCTCTGAGTTCCTGTGCAGCTATTAACCGGAGCAGGGTGCTACTAGCACGTTCCGTTCCCTTCCATTCTATTGCCAGCTGATCGATTTTCATTTAATTTGCATGAAGGACAAGAAGGAGAGATTATTTGTCTCTCATGCTTTGACATAACAAAGAATTTTCGAGACAGGTGAACGGTGAGCGATTGTTCCTCCAAACGGCCGGTGGGCTACTAATCATATTCATGCATCTGTTTATATGATGGCTAACCCTTTGGCCTTTGTCATATACTCATATACACTACACGTCGAAGATTCTCCTGTCTCTCTTTCGAAAGCGCCTACATGTTGAAAATTCTTAACTAAAGAGCACGTATTTCTGAACGGGGAAAGCAACTAGAAGACGGTTTTATTTTTCCCTTGTGGATATTGTTGTAGCAAAATCGTATAAACAAAAACATGACATCTATATATACGGAAGAAATCATTCTGATAAATATATATGCTGCAGTCCGCACTTGAGTTTGTTTTCTGGGTTTGTCATCGCTCTTCACATATCACACATATAATATATAGCATGAATAATGGATAAAAAAAAGAGAGAAAACATGAATGAATAAAACAAAATATAAGATACTAGGAACTGCCAGTAGGAGTCTAGTCTAGGATACTAAAGCAAGTAGGACAAGGCAAATAGGCAATTAATCCTGTAATGATAAGGCGTGTAGTACATATGCCACTTTTCTGAACTGTTAAGCAACCCAATTGTGTCGTTGAGTCATTGGCTCGTTGCTGCAGCAATGATGATGCAAACGTACCACCACTAGACGAACATGCCAATCAGAATATGGGGAACAAAGCCACACCAAGCAGCCGCGCACAGCACAGTGACACAGTGGAACAGAGTACTAGCTAGGATTCTCGATTCTCATCGCTCACACTTGTCTGACCCACCGAGCGACGAACAACGACAACGAAAGCTTTGCAGTGCGTCGGTGGCGATCCACGGGTGGGGGAGCGCCAATGGATTTACGAGCGGAGACATTGCGTAATCCTCGCGGTCCATTGCAGTGTCCCCGGAGGATCCGAGTCTGGATATTGAGTTTGGGCTTAAGTGGGCCGAGATCACATGAGGGCATGCTTGGAATAGTTCGGATTCCGGTCCAATCCCCACATTAGTGGGCTGGTATTTTGGAATAAGTTTTGGCCCACTCAGCAGATTACGCCAGGACGATTTTGCAGTAATGAAATTTTGTAAAGAAAATTATAGCTCTCGACAAGATCTATGTGGGTTGTAGTTTTGAGTTTTTTTATTCGAAGACGTTAGGATCTTTAAATAAATTATAGAAAATTACATCGCCGTATTAATCATGTACTAGGCTCGTTCCTTCGATAATTTTTTATGAAAATGTTGTTTATAGGTCGTTCGTCCGTATGGACGGATCAGTATAAGTCGCCCGCTCGTTTTGCGCCTCGCCCCCGCCTGCTCGCTCAGTGCGCTACGCACCTCTACTCTAGGACAGATCTCGCCGTCCGCCGCGGCGCCCTTGCCGCGTGCCCCCGCACGGACTCGCACCTCTCATCGCGGCCACGCTCCATTCGCCTGCCCCTGCCCCTGCCAAGGTTCGTGTCGCCAACAAGCTCCACACCAGCGACCTCCGCGTCACTCCGCGGCATCGAGCTCCGCGCCAGCGTCGAGCTCCGCGTCAATGAGCCTCCATTTGGCCAAGCAGCAAGCAGATGCTACGCTGAAAGCGCATGTTGCAATAGTATGTTTGAAGTGTTTTAGAGATATGTTGCGAGTGTTGTATATCGATGCTGCAAAAGTAGGCTAGGATGTTGTACATGTTGCAATGACTATACACGTATGTTTCAAGCGTATGATCCAAATGTTTTATCTGTTCCAGACGAATGTTGCAAGTGTTTTATCTGGATGTTGCAAAAGTAGATTTGGATGTTGCATATACATGCATGTTGTAAGCATATATTTTAAATGTTTCTAGGTGTCTCATACATATGTTTGCGAGTGTTTCTGGACGTTGCATATGTTTACAATGGTTTTTAAATGTTTTTCAGGCGTTTTTGCAACTGTGTTTAGACGTTTGTTTCAAATGTTTCATTTGTCTTCTTTTTGTATGTTGCACTGTAGCATCTCGATGTTTCAAAAATAAATCGGGTGTTGCACATGGGATGCATGTGGGAAGTGGACGGCGATGCGGAGACTTTTGGGGCGGCGTGGGCGACGTCCGAGGCTATGTGGGCCCACTGCTGGTGCGCTCCCTCGTGAGCCCGACGCGCTATACGCTCGTTTGCCCTTCTACGTGGCAGCGTCCGAACGCTAGTGTCCTGGATGGACGTCCACGCGCTAGTAAATCCGTAAATTTTATATTTTCCATACAGAGTCGAAGAGTCGAATGGGGATGGAATCTATCCATTACTCTAATGAGTGTACAACAAAAAGTCTTCCCTTAGTGAGCCACGTCGCCAGTACTGCAGTATGCCACAGTAACGGATCCCATGCACAGTCCTCGCCCGATAAGAACAGTGCTGCCCCGATAACTCATGAACACTAACAGATTCTATAAAACAGTGCCGCCCGATATAAACAGCAAACCCGACAAAAAAACAGTGAAAGCTCATTACGATCCACAACTGTACCCGGGTTTTGTACTGTAGCAAATACCCGTTACTGTTCACCAGCCTCCTGTTTCTAATTCCTCCTCCTCCTAAAAAAAACACCCGGCCGTGCTTTTGCATGGCCAACCCTGCTAGTTTATTTATACAAAAGTCATAGCTATGACTAGATCTATGAATATTAATTTAGTTCATTTTTCATATTTATATCAGCGTGTATATTCGAAGTTTAGTTTACTGCTTTGATTTACACAATGGGAGGCGTTAGCGGCAGCGCGACTGGTACAATGGAAGGCAACGCCAGCAAACCGTGGGCGTGGAGGCAGCAACGATCCACATGTTAGGTCCATGAAAAAGGAAAAATTAGCATGCCACATCATCCTATGAGGCCTTGTTCGGTTCTTCCTCAAACCAAGTGGATTGAAGAGGATCGGAGGGGATTGAGGGAGATTTTGACCTGTAGGGGATTAAATCTCCATCAATCCCCTCCAGCCCCTTAGTTTCAGGATGAAACGAACAAGACATGAGGTGTTTTAGGCCTCCTTCGGACTTAGATAAGACATGAAACCAAAAGTATCATACGAAGTTGAAAGACCAGTCATGAATTTTACTTTGCATAGAACATATGAGTCTCTCATGTCTGAGTTCATGTCACTACACGATCAATATGTCACTTCAGCATGCGGAAGTGGGTTAGGCCCGTTTAGACGCTAATGAGATCTGAAACCAAGTTAGGACCTAACAATATCATGTTTAATGACATCCCTTGCCAAGTTTGTGAAAATTTTGTCGGTACAATTTTTTTCCATACAAAAAAACTTTGTCAAAATTTTGCATTGTTTGATTTATATACGTATAAAGTTTAAATGACATATAATCCTTAGTCAACGCTTATCACCGGGAAATGTCAGTGCATCCTCTATTATCATTGCATCTCGTTACAATTTACACAAGTAAGTAGAGATCTGCATACTGCACAAAAGCAGAGGGATCCGTAGTTTACGCAGCGAAAACCGGACGCAGAGATCGCAGTCACCCATCACCGCCACGTTCTGATCACAGCACGTACACCATGCCCACCTCGAGCAGCGACGCCGGCGGCACGCGCAGCGACACGTCCGGGCCGCGGCAGTTCCGGCGCAGGAAGTTGTAGCCGACGCCGATGGCCAACCTCTTGAGGAGCGACGAGCCGAGCTTGGTCTTCACGTGCGAGTGCCCAAGGATGAACGCCGTGCCGGCCTCCCGAGCCTCGCACAGCTCGTGCAGCTCCTCCAGCACGCTCTCGTCCACGCCGGGGCTCCTGGGCGGCGGCACCGCGAACCTCACCTGCTTCTTGACGACCGCCGGCGCCGCGGCGAGCTCTATGCCGTCCACGCGGTCAGAGCCAGACGACGCGCCGTCGTGGGAGTCGTCGTAGCCCAGGCCCATGTGGCGCCGCAGCGGGTTGCTCCCAATGACCGTCAGCGCGTTCTCGCGCTCGTAGTAGCTGCTGTCCCGCTGCTCGCCGCCGGCGTCGCTGCAGCGGAACAGCGCGTCCAGCTTGATGAACGTGGCGAGGCTCTCGACGAGCTCCGTCTCGAAGGAGTCCACGTCCTGGTGCACGTCGCGGTAGCCGTAGCGCACGATGCAGCGGTAGGAGCGGTGGCCCGGCGGGCCGACGCGGCCGACGAGGTAGCGCTCGGCGGGGAGCACGTGTGGCACCGTCACGGACTTGACGCACACGAAGACCAGCACCCGGTGGAACGCCGGCAGGTTGGTGACGAAGCGTGAGAAGTTGGCTGGCACGCCGGAGGTGAGGTCGGTGTAGACGAGGCCGATCCCCGGGACGCGCACCATGCCCAGCTTGTCGCCCAGCGCCAGCAGCCACTCCAGGGTCACCTTGTTGTGCATGTCGTACTCGTATTTCTTGATCGTCGTGTGGTGCCACACGAACATGATGGCGAGAAGGATGAGGGCCAGGAGGATCGGCAGCCACGCGCCTTCCAGGAACTTGATCAGCGACGCCGAGAAGTAGAGCGCCTCGATGGAGCCGAAGAAGAGGAAGAAGGCGAGGGCCAGCCATGGGGACCGGTCCCAGCACAGCATGATCACCAGGGACATGAGGCACGTCGTCACCAGCATCACCGTGATCACGGCCAAGCCTGCACAACAGATATTCAGAAGCAAGAATGACAGACATGTTTTTTTTTCAGAAGCAAATGTTCAGGTATGTGGTTTGATCAGTTTTCTGAACATTATCAGTGCCAGGACAGCAAGATGGAGTGCTAACCAGATGCGTTTCCCATGTGCTTGGTGTTACGGAAACCAACAGTGACAGCAATGCAGAGGACCATGAGGATCCAGTTGACCTCAGGGATGTATATCTGACCATGAACTTTGTCAGACGTGTGCACGACTTTCACCCTGGGGAAGCAACTCAGAGACTGGCTCTGGCTGATGATGGAGAACGTGCCGCTGATGATGGCCTGGCTGCCGACCACCGACGCCAAGATCGCCAGCACTAGCACAGGCCACCTGACACTCTCTGCATTCACATTTCACAAAGGCAAAAGCCCTGTAAATGTCTGAAACTCTGAAAGCGTAGTGTGATGTGGGAATAAACAAACCAGGTAGTAGTGTAGCGTACCAGGAACTGCAATGTAGAATCCGATTTGGTAGCTTGCGTCAAGGTTGTGGTGCTGGGACAAATAAGCAGCTTGGCCCATGTAACCCAGGATCAGTGAAGGGTACACTAAAGAAGTGAAAGCAAGCTGAAAAAAAAAGACAGACTTCATCAGTTGAGAGTTCAGATTACTAACAAAAGAGTACTAAACCATTAAATGGAAAACGCAAATATTCATATAGAAGGTCAGGTATATGAAGTGCAGGGTCAGGTAATTGCCTGGATCGCGCTGTAGGAGAAGTGTCCAAGATCGGCGAACATCGCTTCAGATCCTAAATAATGGCAGACATGTCACACACGATAAGTTCATCCACCTGTTCTGCTTCTGCAGCTGTTGCATCTTGCAGATGAACGAAATGTTGTACTTATTAGAGAGCAAAATTTACCTGTCATGCACAGCAGAATTCCTCCCAGGGACATCCAGCCAGACTTCTTGGTCTTCCTGAGGAATCTTATCATGTAGGAGGGATTGAGTGCCGTGTAGACCTGGGGGTTCCAGCGGATGATGTTGTACAGGCCGATCGTGCTCATGCATAGCAGCCAGGCGAGGATGATCGGCGCGAAGAGGAATCCTACGCGGTGGGTGCCGTAGTGCTGGAGGGCGAACAGGAATACCAGTATGGCGCAGGTTATCGGAATGACGGCATCTGCGAGGGGAAAAAAAACTTAGATAAGCAAATTTTTTTTTGAGAGGAACAGGGTAAAATAAGATGTTCCTGAAAGCGTAGCTAAGGCTAGTAGCATCTAGCTACCATGTGAAGGTAAACAGTCAGGTGATGCAGATTGGTAAACAGATAGATACAGTCACATGGCATCTGCAAGAAGCTTTGCATATATGGTGTACTATTCTGTTTCTGTTTCAGAATTCAGATACAGGCTGTTAACAGGAGATGTCAAGTTCAGATGCAGATTGTGACAGAAGATGCTAAGTCTAGATGATCGGATTACATAGTCATGAACTCATAACATTGGCACCTTTGACTAATTGACTATGAATAGGTAGGTAGTTGATGGAAATGGTGGTATGTAAACTAGATGAACAAAACAAGATCGTCGAGCTCTGGTGATTCGTTAGTTTAGTTGTGGACTTGCAGTCAATAGTCAGTTGCATTATTCAACTGCAACACGTAGTATAAAAACTTGAAGCGGGTAAAACGAAAAAAGAAAAACAGCTTGTGTTCGTGTGATTATAAACTATAAACTTACATTCATGCTGATCCTTGGACAAGGAGAGCTCGAGCCCTGAGACGGCGGAGAACACTGAAGATGCAGGGAGAAGAAATTAAACAGCAGTAAGGCAGAGAGGTCAGCAACTAAGCTCAACCATGATCAGCTTCTGATGAGTGATGACGAAGCAGCAGGCATGGTGGACACAGAAGAAAGGTGAGAAAGTGTACGTACCGGAGATGGCGGGCGTGAGGACGCCGTCGCCGATGACCATGCAGGTGCCGATCATGACCATGACGAGCAGCGCGGTGTGCAGCTTGGTGTGCTTCTCCAGCCAGGCCTTGACGCCGGACCTCCCGGCGGCCTCGGGCGGGCGCTCCAGCCTGTAGGTGGAGAGCTCCTCGTCGGCAACCTGGCGGTTAGGGAGGAGGCTGACATTGGCGTGGCGGCAGATGAGGGAGTAGAGCGCGAACGTGCCACCTGCCGGAGCAAAACTAGTCAGAACTGGGCGCTGCTGAACTGCAGGTGCAGGGTGCAGGCTATGACGACGTATAGTACGTACCCTCGCCGTTGTCGTCGGCGCGCAGGACGATGGTGACGTACTTGAGGAGCGGGATGAGGGTGAGCGTCCAGAAGACGAAGGAGAGGGCGCCGTAGATCTCCTCGTTGCCCTTGGAGTGCGTGATGTCCTCGGCGAAGGTGCTCTTGTACACGTACAGCGGCGAGATGCTGAGGTCGCCGTACACCACGCCGAGGCTCTGGTACGCCAGCAGCAGCGTCGTCCGCCACGGCTCCCTCTGCAACCAAATGAACCAGCACCTGTCTGAGCAGCAAGCACTGCGTACCCCCTCAGCTGCTGGAGGTAAGGGAGAACGGATTGGGAGCTGCGTCTGACTGACCTTTCGTGGCGCCGTGCCCACGCCAAACTCGGGATCCATGGCGCCGCGCCGCGCCGCGCTATGCTGGCTGCTGCTATGCTGTTGCTAGGCCCTGGTGGTCATCCACATCCAGGAGAGAAGACGCATGAGCAGGACAGGCCAAGGCGAGCAATGTCGTACGTGTCGTCTCAGCCGAACGGATTGAGCCGCCGGACGCCGGCCTTTGGCCAGCTGCAGCAAGAACACAGACGCAGAGACGTGGATGGATGGCAGCGGCAGCCGGCCGGCAAGAGACAGACAATGCGAGTGGGTGGGGAACGGGGATTGGTGCGGGAGGGGAATATATAAACTCAATAAATAAACACAATAGAGGCGCGAGGAGGGGAAAGCGCCCGCGAGGAGGAGAGACCGAGGAGCTCGAGCTTGATGCCGTGCCTTGGTGGAGCTGTAGCCCCACAGACCACGGTGGAGCCTGGAGGGAGGGAGGATCAAACAAAGCCGATGGTAAGATGGGCAATGTGCACGTGCGGTGCGGATGAGGATGAGCAGTCTAGCTACAGCTCTCTAGTGCTCCGTCGGCCACTCCCCTGCCTAACTTGTACTACCGTTTTGTTTAGTGGAGGCAGGTGCATGCGTCACCTTTGCCAAACCAAGTTTTTACTACTATACACCACTTGTTTTTCTGCATATACCTTTCAAAGAAGGAACTTCTTCTTCTGCATAATAGTATAACAAAAGAAACAGGAAAAGAAAACGAGGGGGGTTGGATTGCAATTTGCATGGTGTAGCTGTAGCAGACAGGAGGAGGGCAATAGGAAAGATGATCATTGAAGTTGAAGCATGTGGCGTGTGAGCAAATGCAAAAAAAAAAAAAAAAAAAAAAAGCGTGGGGCGGAGGGCCGAGAAGGACAGGGGCATGTGATCTCACATTCTCTCGTTCTCGCAGCTGAAACAGAGCAGTGGAGCACGGCCGTCTGCCGACTCTGAAAGCAGCTTTCTGAAATGGAGGCAGGCCAGGAAAGCCTCCCCTGGATCACACAATCCTATCCCATCCACCTGTCACTGCTGTGTCAACACGGTGTGACTCGGTTGGTGGCCGTGTCTACTCTTCTCCTCGTCCAAAAAAAGTACTCCCACCGTTCACATACAATTTTCAGATAATTAAAAATTTAATCAATGTTACCAGCAAAATACTAGCACGTACTCCCTCCGTTCCGGAATATATTTTCGCTTCTCAATGAGTCAAGCGATTTTAACTTTGATCAAATATATATAAGAAAATAAATTATACAAAATCAGCACCAATAAATCAATTATAAAATATATTTTCAAGGTAAACTTAGTCGGCAACATAAATGTTATATTACTAATTGTTGTAAAGTCGATCAAAGATAAGCTAGTTTGACTTATATTAACTATTAAATCTAATAATACGATTAATCTAATAAAACTTATAAGGTACTTAGTGTTAGTACCTTTTTATACATTTTGTTTAAATTAAATTTATTTGACTCCTAAAGACACCCGCAATGGTTAGAGCTAGTTACTAGCTCTAAGCCAACTTCTGCAATAACGCTGACTTTTAACACATAGCTCTTAACATGGATAACCCCCACATACACTTTCACATAACCTTAAAATATGTGCAGGAGCTTAACTCTTAATCAAAAGCTAGCTTTTAACTCTCTTCTATTAAAATATTAAAAAAATGATTAGAGCTAGTTTAAAAGTCGATTGTTGGAGCTGCCCTAAGAGTGAAAAGTGCATTCTTGTTTGGAACAGATTGAGAGAGTACTCCCTCCATGTCTGTAAAGAAAATCGTTTTAGACATTGACATGGTCTCCAAAAAGCAACCTTGACCACTACTTTTTGCTATAAAATATTTATAGAATATAGTTAATATATACTTTTATTAAACTACATTTCGAGATGAATCTATTTACATCACTTTCATATTTTTAAACCCAGCCTAAAAGATTTTATTTGTAGTTAAAGTTTAAAATATTTGACTTAAAACAATCTCAAAACGACTTAACATGGAGGGAGTACTTCTAGTAGTAGTCAATACTAAATTACTAATCTAGGACTAGCAATCATTTCCCTTTTACCGTAACCACTGAAGTAAGTATTGTACAGTAGTAGAAGCCTACTGTAGAAGGAAGCGACTGATCTGTGATATGATCCATGCCAGAAAAAGGATGCCGCTCTTTTTTCAGTCAGCGCCAGAGTTGGGCAGGAGGCCAGGTCCAAATCGACGAGAAAAGCGGCGGCCGATGACGAAACGGGCAGTGAAGTACTGACTGTTGAGTGTTTGCCAAAGTGTCACACGGGCGCAACCACATGAGTACAGTGGACTTTCATAGTTTCATCGTTTCATTTCTTTTTCTTTTTCTTTTTTCTTTTTTGGCTGAAGCTTCAGCGCATAATTGAGCAAGGAACAGCGACAAGAAACAGCGGAAAGCGCCTGCCAAGGATCGAAAGCAAGAAGATTCTTTTCTTTGGGGCAGTGGGGAGTGATGGGATGGGATGGGTGCCAATTTCTGTGGCCTTTGTTTTCGTACCAGTACTGACACACAAGTCGCAAATGGCTACATACTTCTACGATACGGATCCAATACAAGCAATGAGGCGTGGTGTCCGTCCGTTCCTAAACAAGTACTCTCTCCGTTCCTAAACAAGTACTCCATCCGTCCTAGAATATCTATCGTCGTTAGTGTGCGTATTACAAGTTTGATTCGATTTATAGAAAATACGTGCAACATTTATATCTCCAGATAAATTTATTAAAAGAACTAGATTCAAAGATCTTTCCAATGATACTAATTATGTATCATAAATATTAATATTTTTTAATATATATTTTATCAAAGTTGTTTCTCGGGAAGCGTAAACGACAAATATTTAGGGACGGAGGGAGTATCACTTTGATTTCTATACAGAGCAATTTTTTTAAAAAAATTGACTGTATTTATATCTCTAAATAAATTTATTTTGAAACATATTCAACAATTAATCTAATAATACTTATTATACACCATAAATATTAATGAACTATGGTATATATATTTAATAAAGTTAAAAGCGTTTGACTTCTCCGAAAGTGAAAATAACACTTATTTTGAAATGGAGGAAGTACATGTCTTAAGCTTTTATCCTAAATATTCCCCTGTCCAAAAATACAAGGTATCCAAATAATTTTAGAATCAAATAAAGAATCTCATAAAACACTAACTTGTCTATTATTAATTAGTTAGTTTGGTTGTCAAATTGATTAATGTCCTAGTGATGCATTGTTTGAAAAAAAGATATTAATGCATGTCATCGATTTCCTTAGTGTTGACATAATTCTTAAGCAGGACAATGTAATCAGAAAGAACGTTTTCGTCAACACGGCCCTTGGTGCTGACATTTGAAACCCTAATATCTATTTTCATTTGTAACGGAAACAATGTAAATCAGCTTGACCTAACAAACAATCCCCTGTTGATGTCTCAAAATCTAGATCACTTAACCAAAAGCAAGATTAAGTTATTTCTAGCTAAAGATAAAAGCATCATATGTGATGATGATTGTCGGGTACCTGAATTAGGGGTATCCAAAACCAACGATTAAAAGGAGCAAACCCCCGAGGAATCCGCGCCCTGAAACCCCCTAAAAAATCGAATCAAGGCTCCACCTACACGGATACGCCGAGCCAAACCCGCATACGTGTGAAGACGGGGCGCCCTCGACTGCGTTCCGACTCGCACGAGGCCCGCTCGACGGGAAGCCTCGACCCCGGAAAACCTCTGACTCGCACGACCCAGGGTCAAGCCGGTCGACCCCCCCCCCCCTCACCCACCTACTCACTGACAAAGCATTCAATGCGACCACTTCTGCCAACGTGGCTATAGCGCCACCGGCGTGGGAGCAGCACCCATGTCTAATCATACTTTTTACTGCCCATCCCGGGATGACGGTAAAAAAGCTACCACTATTCATGCCACGTCGAGCACTGTTCTATCATCGACGCCCCCTCGACTCACAAGACGACAACCACCGCGCCCGGGTTTTCTGGGGCTCGGTATTATCCGTTCCTCGTTGACTCCCCTCAGTCGCGTTCCGACCAAGCCTCGAGCGCCGTCGGTCAACAGAGGAACAACGCCCGTACATCAACCACAGGGAATCGCATGCTCGCCACAGGACCCAGGGTCTTTCACCGTCCCGTCACCACGACACCCCAGGGATGGCCGACATTTACAGATGCACGTCACTACAGCAACCTCTATAGCGTCCATCGCGCCTTCACCTCTAAGGCACCGCCTTAGGGTTTTTGGACCCCCTCGGCCTCCACTTGACTCTATAAAAGAGAGGGCAGAGGGTTCTCCAGACGGGGGGGGGGGCAACAAGACAGACGTTTTCTCCATTTCAGAGATCAACATTTCAAGCAACACTCTATTTTACTCTTTTCTTGAGACTTGGGACCGGCTCCCTCTCTCACAGCTTGTAACCTCTACGCAAACACTTCGGTGCAAGGAAATACAATACTCTCTCCCCCCGCTGGACGTATGGCCTTCTTTGCCCGAAGCAGGATAAACCCACATGTATTCTCTTTGCATTACCATCCGGATTATGGAGCATGCAGCACAAATTCACTCGTCGGTCTAGGGTCCTCCTAGGTCCGAACATCGACAATGATAAATGTCAAACTCTATTAATAAAGGTGTTCAAACTCAACTTTAATGAAAAAGAAAAATTAAATAATTATTTAATATTCTTTAATATCAAAATTGTGAAACAATTAAAAAAAATGAAAGACACATAATTCTTGTTTATTAAATGACTCGATGGAAGGGGGTCAGGAAGGTGCGCGGTGCGCCGGAGAGGAAATAAGCCGAGAGAAAGCTACTCGGCTACAACTTCTTGTTTTTTTTAGCTCAATCATTGCAAGGGGAGAGACGATGTGCCCGTTTCGACGACTTTTACATTTTTTTTCCAACGAGAAGCTAGAATAGTCGATGTATCATTGAACTTTATTCTATAAAGAAGTACATTGTTTAGAAGTTAAGTACTACCTCCATTTCAAGTTATTAGATGTTCTGTTTTTTTAAATATATATATATTTTTTGTTATGCATTTGGATATACAATATGTTTAGAAAGACGGGCTCTTTTAGGATGGTTGGTATGTACCCCTTTGGGTACCTAAGCCTCCGATTTATTCTGACCATCCGTTGAGTTCTATTCCAATGGTTGGTAGGTACCCCTTGGTAACTAAAGCCTCCGATTTATTCTGACCATCCGATGTGTGTAAAATATTTTATGAATTAATTCTATTTGTTTAAGGGTAATATGGTAATCGTAAAACCCCCTCACAGTGGTTGGTAGGTACTCGGTGTGTGTGTGTTCGTTGGTCCGAGAGAATGAGTTGGGTAGGAACAGAAGACGTATAAGATATGGAAAAATTGGTTCTATAGCATCGAAAGAATCGTGTTTTTGGAAAATACCATTGAAAGATCTCGGACACGTGAAATACCACTTAAAGAAACATCCGTTACCTGAAACTAGCATTCTGTAACGATTTGGAGCAAACACCGTGAATCCACCGTTTAGCTCCTCGCCTTCTCCTTCTCTTCCCATGTTCACTAGTAAACAAGCCCCTCTCATTGGTCCTTCCTTAGCTCCGGCTTAGGTGGAGACTGCCGCGGAGTCCGGGCGTTCAGCCTGGCTGAGCGTGTGCCACATGGTCGAGCGTCCGCCTTGCTGTGCTCTGCCACGCTCGCCGCCCCTCACGAGCTGCTGTCTGCCCTCGAGCTCGCCGCCCCTACGGCCGTACATGGCGCCATGGCATTCGCACCCGCGCATATGTGTGCAGCATGTTCAGTAGAGCATGATATATATCACATGCTGGTTTGATGACGACCGGCCTCCAAGCATGCGACTTAAGAAAGAAGAGGAGAAACAAAACAAAATGATCTCAACCTGAACCTGAGTTAACGCAGAGGGAAAGGAGCCATGGTGCCGGTGTCGGAGTGCTCGGCCATGACGATGGCGAAGCTTTCCATGTGTGGCCACCGGCCTGTGGTGACGACGACGCGATAGAGCCCCCGCGCGCGCGGGCGCTAGTTGGTGCTGGCGCTGAGGTGCGCGCCTACGCCGACGCCGAAGTCTCGCGCCAGTCGATGCTGGAGGCCTAGAGCTCTATGGCATTTGCCGAGACGCCTCAGCACTTCGACGGCGTCGAGGTGAAGTTGGTGTTCCTCAACCAGCATGTGGAAAACGAACACAACGACATCGCCGTGGTGTGCTAGGGTGTGCAGCACGCCGCAGCCCGACATCGCCACGCGCCGCCTATGCCCTTTTACTTGATGCCCGACCTCGCCTCGATATGTGCCCATTCGCCTTGGTGCTAATCCGCCCGCCTGCCACAGCCGAGGAAACGTCTCGCCGTTTTCTGCACCCGTGCTCGCAACCGCGACCACCACACTTGCTACCTTACACGAGCTGCCCGCCCTCGCACGGGCTGGAGCTGTCAGCTACAAGGTGGAGCCGGAGCAGCGCCGCATGAGCTGTTCGTCACCTGTCCACGCGGTGCTGACCTTGCCTTGGTTGTGCGAGCCGCTCGTCACTCGTCTGCCCATGCGCATCATCTGGACTCCGTCTAAGCCGAATATGTGGCACAAGGGGAAAGAAGAAGGCGAGGACGGTGGATTCACGGTGTTAGCTCTAAATCGTGACAGAATGTTACTTTTGCGTAACAGACATTCTTTCAGTGGTATTTCACGTGTTCGAGATCTTTCAATGGTATTTTCCGAAAACACGATTCTTTCAGTGCTATAGAACCAATTTTCCCATAAGATATACTCAACTGATTATACCTCCATTTATGATTTACTAATAAACACTTAATTAAACAATAAAAATAATAAAATTTGCTGATAATGAACCCACATTTTAAGTACTAGTCCCATCAATTTAGGCCTCGTTTAGTTTTAGGGTGTAAAGTTTTGGGTGTCACATCGAGTATTGCATGAGTTGTTCGGATGCTAATAAAAAAACAAATTACAAAATCCGTTAGTAAACCGCGAGACGAATTTATTAAGCCTAATTAATCCATTATTAGCACATGTGTTACTGTAGCACTTTATTATCAAATCATGGACTAATTAGGCTTAAAAGATTCGTCTCGCAAAGTAGTCACAATCTGTACAATTAGTTATTTTTTAATCTATATTTAATACTCTATACATGTGTCCAAACATTCGATGGGATAGAGCGTAGATTATCAGGAACAAGACCTTAGCGTATATACTAGGTACCTCTCGGTACTTTCCCCCTTAGTACCTCTATTTTTTTTAGCCATCCGATCACTCCTCACCAACAGTACACTTTTCTTTAACTATATAAATTTTCTTAAAGTATATTAGAAATATGAACGTTTTATTTAGGACGGAGGAAATAGTATTTTTTTAAAAGATAGTTTAATATAATCTAACTTATTGATTTAAAGGAGAGTGAGTTAACCCCAGAACCTAACGCAACGCGATGGAACGCAATCGGGAGGAGCACATGCCCAGGATAGGATGACGCTGACTGGGGCTGTGATACTGCCTGCCTTGTGCTCGTGGACCTCGCGAATCCCAATAATGCACCGTATCCAATTTCCTTCCATGCGCGATGCGTCTGCAGTCTGCACCACATGCAGCCAATTTCCTTCCATTGGCTGCGATTAGTTGCACCTGTAAAATTTTTGAAGTACAGTAACACTTTCGTTTATATTTGACAATTAGTGTTTAATTATAGGCTAATTAGGTTTGAAAGATTCGTCTCGTGATTTACAATCAAACTGTGCAATTAGTTAATTTTTTATCTATATTTAATGCTCTATGCATGCATCTAAAGATTCGATGTGACGAAGAATTTTGTAAATTTTTTGGGAAGTCTGAAGGAACTAAACAGGGCTGGCCGAATCGTGGCGAGATCGCACTGCTATCAGTCTATCACCAGCTGCCGCCTACGTGCAGGTGTGTCCGTCGGCCTTCCTCGAGGTAAACGTATTATTATTAGATTAATTAGACAGATTTGAACTTTGTTATTAGGGCATGCGTGCAGTGGCAGAACCGCAGACGAGACGAGAGTTACCGTCGTTGCCAGCGGCAGCGGCGGGGCGTCAACTCCGCACGCATTTTTTTTACCAATTACTCCCTCCGTCCGGTTGATTATGCAATTATGAGAAACGTGTCATTTAAACTGTGTTAACTTTGATCAAATTTATAGTAAAAAGTATTAGCATTTATGTCTCGAAATAAATTTATTATGAAAATATATTTCATAACCAATCTAACGGTACTTATTTTGTCTCGTAAGAGTTAGTATTTTTTTATGTAATTTTAATCAAAATTTGCGATGGCTGACTTCTCGGGACGTGAGAATTGCATATTCATTGGGACGGAGGGAGTAGCTGTTGGGCTGCTGCCTACGGCAGGGATGTGTCCGCGTCCGTCGCTCTCGACGGATACGATATGATTTTGTCGGGTGCAGGTCTCCGTCCACTCGAATTTTCTTGAGAAACTGGGCGGCGCCGAAAGAAAACCGGTAGGCCTAGAGGCTGGACGTCCGGCACTAGGCCCGTGTCTGATGCTACTCCGACACCTACAACCGCTTCGCATCATACGCCTCTCGCGCTAGCATCATATCCCGTGCCATCGAATCATGTTCGCCCGCCCGCGACCGATCCCGCTTCAGTGACCGCGTCCGACCATCCACGACTAGATCCTCATCCCGGTTGTTGTCGACTAAAGATGCTCGGCAGTCGACCGAGGGGTATACCCACGATGGTAGATTGATTGATAGAGGTGCACGTGATCAGGAACTGGATGGTAACAGAGACACAAGATACAAGATTTATGCAAGTTCAGGCCGTCGATGTGACGTAAAACCCTACGTCCTGTGCTTTATTGATTTGTATTGATCATGTATGAGATTGGATCTGCCGACTATGGGACCCCTGCCGCTCCTTATATACTCTGGAGGAGTAGGGTTACAAGGAAATATCCTATTTGGTATTACAATATCAAGAGTCCTGGTAAATCATATCTTCTTGTAGCCTTGCGGTGCACGTCGACCAATGCCGTGTGCCGCACGCCTTGATCTTGTGGGCTGGGCCACCTCTGATGGTGCGGCCCATGTCTTGTCCTGTGAATACCGGGGGTCATACCCCCCACAGCTAGTCCCCGAGCGCCTTGTATCCGCTTGGTGACGCTGTCTTTATCAAGTCCGAGTAGTTTTGACATGAAGCTGATCAGCTTAACTGATGATCCGAGCGGTGAAAATGAAAGCCGACCAGCTTAACTGGAGGCCTGGGTGGTGAAAAAGCTTGCCGACCAGCTTAACTGACGTGCCTACCTGTGAGGACGGCCACCGACCAATTTGACTGACCAGTAGATCACGGACTTAGCCAAGTAAGGCTCACCAATAGGATGTAAGGAGCTCAATAGAAAAATTTGAGAATTCTTGGTCGGTGAAGTGTGCACACTTAAGTGCCAGCTGCGATCACGCTGATGATGTGGACACCAGAGCAGAGCAGAGGCATTAAGTGACAGATTAGGCGTAACCAAAGCATGATAAAGAAGAACTAGTACATGCACCGCAAGGTGCAGTGTACACACTATAGTCTTCGAGCCTGAGATTAGGTGTAGAATACACCTGGTGTCAGGGTCTTGAAGAAAAATTAAGCAGTCCCTAGCATAGCTGAGAACACATCCAGTCCCCAGTGTAGCTGAGAAAGCGTAGCAGTACATCCACCGCAAGGTGAGGTGTACACACTTGGTTTCGAGCCTGCTAGAAGATAAAGAATGAATCTTGTAGTAGGGTCAAAGAAAAGCCTTGAAATCTTGCCAACGTCATCTGCCATGCACTTATCAAGACTCCGGACGTGCTGCCCAAGATCAGCACCTTGATCCGAACAGCATGGAGCAACTTGATAGCACACCGATGAGACGTAGCAAATCTGACCAACGAAGGAGTCCCCAGCTTAGCTGGCGACGCTTGCACGAAGAATCCGAATGCTGAGGAGTCCCCAGCTTAGCTGGTGAGCCCCCAGCGTAGCTGACGATGAAGCCCAAACGACGAACAATCCGACCAGTTGGTCGGCGAAGAAGCGAGCACCGAGCAGCCCAATTAACTGGTCGGCGGCGAAGTGAGCGCTGAGTAGAAGTGAGCGCCGAACAGTCCGACCAACTGGTCGGCGACGAGGTCCATGAACCTAGCGGTCCAACCAGTTGATCGACGGAGAAGTCCGACTGCTGGGAGGTGCGACCACCCGAACGATGGTCCTCTTATCCTTCCCGGGTGATCCAGTTCCCGAGCGTAAAAAATAAGCTCGTTGACTGAACCAGGCCCCTGCAATACAAATATGTAGAACGGATAGTACATGATGTAAAACTAAAGTATATGAACTCAGCTATGAAGGCGGCACTGATGAAATGACATATGGCGAGCAGTTGTAGATGAATATTATGTTTATTTAGGAGTTTGTTCATATTTTAAATATGAGTATTTTCCTTCCAGTTGTTCGTCATCGCGTCACCAGCCCCGACTAGCCCGTACCCCATAGCGTAGAGTGGCTGGCACCCGTTTACGCGTAAGAGCACAAGCGTCGCCGAGGAGCCGATGCTGACCATCCATAACGTAGAGCGTGGCTCGTGCACGTGTAGGAGCGAAGTCGAGGACATGGTCACTTTTAGATGACACGAGTGAGAACGTGACTAGTCGGCGAGTTGATTGGAGTATATCTTATATTACGCATAGAGAACCAATGGAGCAGCTTGGAGTTATTAATCTTGGAGAAAAAACGGAGAAAATAACAGTTGGAGAAAATATGGTGAAATCTTGGAGAAAATAATAGGAAGTCACACTTATCTTTAGTCAGAGCATCTGGTTTGTGTCGTATGACGTTATCTGGTCAGCGTCGATGAAATTGTGCAGCCCTCGAGCCATCAAGTGCACACTCCTACTTGACGCGCCAAATGTCGACTAAAGATGCTCGGCAGTTCAACGAGGGGTATACCCACGATGGTAGATTGATTGGTATTGGTGCGCGTGATTAGGAACTGGATGGTAACAGAGACACAAGACATAAGATTTATACATGTTCAGGCCGTCAATGTGACGTAAACCCCTACGTCCTGTGCTCTGTTGGTTTGTATTGATCGTGTATCAGATTGGATCTACCGACTAGGGGACCCCTGCCCCTCCTTATATACTCTAAAGGGGTAGGGTTACAAGAAAAATATCCTATTTTGTATTACAATATCTATAAGAGTCATAGTAAATCATATCTTCTTGTAGCCTTGCGGTGCACGCCGATCGGTGCTATGTGCCGCACGCCTTGATCTTGTGGGCTGGGCCACCTCTGATGGTGTGGCCCATGTCTTGTCCTGTGAATACCGGGGGTCATACCCCCCACAGTTGCGCCCTCGGCATCAAGCCTGCCGCGCTCCTTCCCCCGCCATGCCGCGCTCCTCCCCGCCGCACCGCGCTCCTTCCCTCGCCGCGGCGCAATCCCTGTCGCGCCCCCGTCCTCCGCCGCGGTCTATCTCGGCCACGCCCCCTTTCCTGTCCTAACGTCTCATCTCCTCTACAATATCCCATCCGACCGTTGCAACATATACAGTATACTATTGAAACATACTTATATAGTCATTGCAACATCCAGACGAAAACACATAAACATGCATTTGGAACAGCTAAAACATTTGGAACATACATTTACAACATACGTCTAAAACAGATGAAACATGTGGAACATACACTTGAAACATACATGTGTATCCATTACAACATATGCAACATCAAGATGAAACACATGGAACATACAGATGAAACACATGAAACATACTGATGAAATGCGTGAAACATACGTCTAAAACAACTGAAACATATACTTGCAACATACGTATAGCCATTGCAACATACATATGAAACACTTGAAAACAACTTCTGAAACACACCTAAAACAAAACATAGCGCCACCGACATCCATGGCCTAACTAGTGGGGAACTGCAGTAGCCAGCAAGCGGCGCTCGGGTGCAGTGGAGAGGGAGGATGGTGGCAGGCAAGCGACTAGCCATGGTAAAGAACATCACGCCGGAGCAGTTGCCGTGGACCACATCACGTCTCCTCGAAGAACTCGACGGCAAGTGATGAGTGGCGGTGGGGAGACAGGAAAGCAGGCGGCAGCGCTCGGGCACGGTGCAACACACCGTAGCATTGCGGTCGCGGTAGAGAAAGCCGCGACACTACGAGCGTGGAGAGTTAGTTCAAAAATGGATGGGGAAACATCGACGATTCGAGAAGAAGGTGAGAGTGATGATTTTTTATTTTTATTTTCGTGCGGATGGCAGTGTTGCCTGTTAGGCCGTTCGGGCATCGAGGTCCACCAAAGCGTGTCCGGATGAAACAGACACCCTAACCACAACTACCCACAGCATTATCAAAAGAAAACATAAGCTGTGATGCCTTCACTGACGATGGCAGCGGCAATCCAATCGCCACCGTGGATGCTGCCTCCGCATCACCAGTACCCATTGATAAGTCTGCCGTTGGGGAGGGTATGGGTACACCCATGCCTGCCCATACCCACACCCATGTCTTTGCTTACCCGTATGTACCCCTCCCCAATTTTGTTCACGCCCGTTTCCCCAAATGCATTGAATAATTAAATACCCAATCTTCTTCCTCCGGCTTGCTCGGGGCTGAGCAGGGGAGGACCGACCGGTGGCCGAATCCCGGCCGGGGGAGGGCGGGACCGTCGGCGAGCAGCGCCTGGCCCGCGCAGTCCTAGGCGAAGAGCGGCTTGGTAGGAGAGGGCCGTGGCCTGCTGGCCACGCTCGTCGGCGGACCGGCAGCCATGGTCGCGACGTCGAGATGGCAGATTCCGGCTGTTGTTGACGCCTCTCGCCCTCGCCCGCGCCTGATGCCCCGATTAGCCAGCAGCGTCTCATGGATGGATGCTGACCCCGCACGAAAGCAACGGCTCTGCAAGGCCATGGCCGCCCGCTCGCGCGCGCACGGCGCCCTAACGCAGAAGCAGATGCGAGAGTGGCGACTGCGTGCGAATACGGCGGCTAGCGGCAGGCTCGCCGGGGCGCACCGGACCTTTCATGCGGCACTTCCGTCGCGGACCGGGAGTCCGGGAGCCGCCACCGGGAGTCTCGAGACGAAGGTTGGGGAAGGATGAATCGGATAAATGAGGAATACCCTCCCCGTACCCATGTTTCATCGGGTATTACCCGTACCCGAGCGGGTACACAACTTTCTATCCATACCCTACCCATTTTTATGTGGGTATGGATTTGGGCATTGGGTATGAATACCCGGCGGCAGGTTTACCCATTGGAGCATGCGGCCTCTCTCAACAAACGGCCACCGCGCGTCGTCGTTGGCGCCAATGGATCGCGATCAGGCCCTGCAGGAAAATTATCATATTCATGCATGATGGTGGGAGTGCTCGCTAGCTCTTCTCTCGTGCGGTTGTGCATGCCTGTGTGCGCGTGTGGGGGTGCGGCGCACTGGTGGGGAGGAGGGCGGGGTACGGTCATGTGGTGTGCGTTGCACACAAAAAACACGGTACCGTCACTGTTACTCACCCCTCTATTGATGCTTTTTTAATGTTAGCAAGTCTTTTAGCTACTAATGTGTAAGGAGAAAGAGAGAGAGCAAGACATTAATGTGTTAAAAAAAGTAGTACCCAAACCTAATACGACATGTGAATAAAAACAGATGGAGTAAATAACACAATGAAGGTACAAGCGAACCAAATGTAGCTCAGTTGGTTGGTTTTCTTATAGTGAAATTTAACCCACTGGTTTTAAGTTCTCGACTTGACATGTGTGCTCGTATTTTTACGGATTTAACGGTGTTATTTTTCAATGATATGATGCGCCTATCAATTGTGGAGCACCTGTGGTGATATTGTTAGCCCCAAGATGTGCCAGTTTAATATGTTTTCCGGTGGTTCTCATAGAGAGATATAATGTGTGTGTGCACGTGCGTTTATACAGGTGGGTGTTTTGAATTTGTTTTCTGAAAGTGTGCTTATGGGCGGAGCCAGCTATTTTGCAAGCTCCGGCAGCTGCCATACCTAGAATATATAGAAAAGATCAAATATATGTAGTACAATATATATAATACTTGCTGGCCTGCTAGGTAAATCTTCACTTAGTGAGGTATATTAAATGTCAATGCTTTACTTTTGGATTTCAATTATATTTGCTGAACTCAAAGTCATATATATATATTTATGTAAGTTCTAGTGAGCCTTTGCATAGTTACATTACACATGTTTGATTTTTATAAATCATGCCACACACAGCATCGTAAGTTTGACTCAACATTCCCCCTAGAGTTGTTTGGGTCCTGGAGGATTGACGGGGAGAACTGCAAGTGTGTGCTCGTACGGTAAGATGTGTGTGGGTATACACACAATATCCAGTGTAAACAAGGGGGAAATAAAAAGGCACCAGCAGGCAGGGCAGGTCTTCCAAGAACCGGTTGCCTTCATCACTTTTTAATTTGCGGCTCGTCTCCTGGACGTCGACGAACCGGTTGCCTTCGTCACTTTTTAATTTGCGGCTCATCTCCTGGACGTCGACGCTGGTCGTACGTCCATCGTGAGGACTGGGGGACGACGCGCACTAGTTAGGTACCTCGCGGCGCACATGGTCAACAGTGAAGCTCCTGTGATGATTTTGTTTGTCTATATGTATAAGCTTAATATATATATTTTCCAGTGGTTCTCATACAGAGTTATAATATGTATGTGTGTGTTTATATGAGTGGGTCTGTGTGTCAGTAAGAAGCGAGCCTGGTCATATATCCAACCATCTAGATTTAAGTCCTCTCATAGAATGTATTTGGATGTCTATTTTTCTTCTTACTAAATAAATAAATAATAAATAAAATGATTATAATGAAAAATATCTAGTTCCTTTTAGGTTGGATATTGTTTTTTTTGTTCGGTGAGGACTGCATTTGGATGCCTATTTTTTTCTTAATAATGATTAATGAAAAAACATCTAGTTTGTCTTAGGTTGGATATCATTTTTTTTGTCTGTGTATCGGTTCAATTTGTTGTTCGAAAGTGTGCTTGTATGGTAAGATGTGTGTGGCTATAATACATACACAATGTCCAGTGTAAACAGGGGGGATTGAAAAAATAAGAATAGACCGGCAGACAAGGCAGGGCCGAAAAGAATCGGTGTTGCCTTCATCGTCACTTTATTAATTTGCGGCTCATCACCTGGACGTCGACGGGGTGGTCGTGACCACATATTATTGACAAAGCGCTGCTAGCTAGATTGCTACGTGAACGGCGTAATGTAGTGATCCTGTGACTGTCACTTTTTATATTTGTTTACCGCGCGCTATATATGCTGTGTACTCGTATATAGATAATTCTGGTCGTACGTTGATGCTTATATTGTCATCGTCCATCGTGGCGTGGCGACGACGCGCACTAGTAGCTAGGTACCGACGGCGCACGTGGTCACGTGCTGTGTAACAAGAGCTCGCATGATTGCATGTCGCTTTCAGGTCTTTGGGGGCCTTTCGGCGCTAGCTCTGGATGCATGCATGCTCCGATCCATTGCAACGAAAGACCGGCACGCCGCAGGATTCCAGGCCGGGGTCCCCGACTGACCGACCCACCGTGTGTCGGTGCATACGACACACGTGTCCCCTGCTCGCAAAAAAAAAAAGACATACGTGTCCCCATGCACATTTTGCATGGTGGCCGGCCGGGGTTCGGGATCCACCAAGTAGCTTGCTACTAGCTAGTCCGCAATCCGCATATTGCATATGCCGACCTGCGTGCTCAGCGTACGTACGTACGTCCTCGTGCCGACCGGGATCATGCGCACTGAATTGCACGTACGTCCATCGGCGGCAGTGGTTCCGCACATGCAGGCATGCGTGGTGTGGGGAAAAACGACGGTCGTTCGTCGCTGTTTGTTCATATGCACGTCTCACGTCTGCCTATTTGGCCATTGTCATGCCCTCTCCTCGTTTTCATGCAATGCGTGCATGCAAGCGATTATTTATATTCCAACTACTACTATGATCCATAGGCAGAGGCAGCGTCTTTAATTTGGAGACAAAAATTCAATTCGTGGCGTCGTTATTTTCTGGAAGCCCAATTTCTTTTCTGGAAGCCCTCTCATCGCTCGTTTCCAGAAGCTGCAACGCCGCGCCGCCTCCGCCGGCGGCGGTTGGCCTGTGCCAAACTTTGCTTTGGACCAGTCAAGGTCTCAAGTACTACTATATACCATCTCGATCTGGCTGCATGCATGTAGTCACGTCGTCTCCGGTCGACAAGTAGTAGTAGTAGTAGTAGTATATACCATCCCCAGATGCTGAGATGCATACGGCTTCCGATCCGTCTGCCGAGGTCACACATGACACATCCCAGTCTCCCAGAGCTGCAACTAACCTGATGACAGCGGGCGAGGCAAGGCAATCAACCAGTCCTTACCAAACCAAAGAGCCTGTGTCCTCGGAAGTGTGCCCCCAATTTGTTTTTCAAGCTAAGAGCTTCTTTACCCCGACTATCCAACATTCCAACATGCCTCCAATATCCCTCCTACTCTACTTTTGGCCATCCAAATTTGTTGGTTCCCAAATCCTCCCTTCCACGTACTACCATTTCTATTGGGCCAACCTATATTCTAGTCCGGTGGTTTTCCACCTGCACAAACGCCGCCGTCCTCCCTCCCGTCCACCATAGGATGCTTTGTCGCCGTGGACCTTCCCTCGGCCGGATCTGGAAGCCCGCCGGCATCTCCTCCATCTTTCGATGCCCGTTGCCTTTGGCGCCGCCACCCATCCTCTCCTATGGTGTCGCACAGGTTGACCTCTCAGCAGGCGAAGCTCCTGGTGCAGGGCCGACCTTCCCAGCGGCGACCCTCCCCAGCGTGATGCCCTCGTGAGATGACCGTGTTTGTCAATGGCGATGAGGATAGGAAAGAGGATAACATACGGATCCCACGTGTCATTCTCTACTAGAGTGAATTTGAGAGCCTTGTTTTATGTAGTCTTCCTGAAGATAGCAACACGGAAAACAGGGCCCCTAAAAATAAGTGGCTATCTAAATAGAAAAGTAGGGGTCTATTTTAGGTAGTAGTGCTAGAGATGCTATAAGATAAATAGATGCACGACGTTGTAGGAACACAAATAAATGTGCGCCGTCAATCTTAGTGGGAGTTTCATAAAAAATTCATATGCATTTAATAGGCTGTCACATAAATATTTTTTATAATGTTTTCAGGAACAGAGAGAAGATGTGAGTTTCATGTAGATGAAGCTTTCTTGGTTTGGTTTCCACCTGTAGGTGAGTCACATGATTAGATGTTTATGAAATAAAAGAATGAATCTATACATTATTAAGAGTGATTGTTTCATCCATATTTTATTGTATTCTATGAAAATTATCCACTAAGGAAGGCCTTACGGTGGATAAGCACTCGCACTGCCCTAAGTGACATTTCTTGACAAGTTTAGAGGAAGCTAATGTATTTAACTCATGGTCATATGTCCAAGGGGTAGTTCGTGGGTTCCATTTCCCGGACAGCAATTGGGTTCAATACTGCAAAGGCAACAGTGGGGAAAAAGTGACTGCATTCCAGTGGAGACGATGGGGTGGAAGAAGAATGGGGCAAGAAGAACATACTCCCTCCATCCCTAAAAGAGTATCGCTATGGGATTCGTGCCGGTCAATCTTTCTTAAGTTTGACTAGGTTTATAAAAAATATTAACAATATTTGTATCTCTAAATAAGTTTATTACAAAAATATATTTCAATGATTTATCTAATGATACTAATCATGCATCATAAATATTAATATCTCTTATATATACTAGTACCGTGCCTGTGCTAACGCCACGGCTTAATTTCAGGGATACACATGAAAACAACCAAATGACAATATTTTTTTCATAGTTCAACTTTCACACAATTGTATATGACCATGTATACAATCCAAAAAACACTTATACATAACAAAATTAATTCTATCAAATTTGAAGTATTTAGCTAATTATGCTTTGTGAAAGTTGTTTCCATAGTGCTGAACTAAGCACTGAAAATTCAGTGTTTTACTAATATGATATGACAAGGCATTGCATAAACCAATGGTACCCCCAGAGAAAGTTATGAAAAATAAACTTCAAAATCACTTGACCCAGAGAATAAAATGGAACTACACTGTCTTTCCATAGACAAGGCACTGCATTTAGTGAACCATTTCCAAAACACCAAAACAATGATATCAAAGACATGACATACTAAACTTATCATTCATACAGTTTGATCATGTAACAGACTGGAACCAATTCCTGATTATCCCTAGTTTCCATTAAGTGAACCAATTCCTGATCATACCATGATCTCTTGCTCCATCCTTAATTTATTTGAGATCCTTGACATGAGCGATTCTGATGATTCTCCTACACATCAAAGATCAAGTATAGGAACTAATATTCAAATGGAAAGTACCAAGGAGGCAAGGAGTGCTTTAATCAAACGTGAAAAGGCAAACCATATATGAGACAAGATATTGCATCTACAATGATCATACTGCCAAGCAATTAGCTCAGTTCTTCTGCGTAGCTATATTAACTATATGAGAGCAATCCCTTACAGGGCTACATCACTAAAAAAATCAATGTGGAATATAGCAAGGCTAAAAAGGTATACAGATCATATACTTACATGATAATGAACCTTAATTTTGTCTTCTTTGTGTGCTTGCAGGGTACATGACACAGACTTGTACTAAAAGGAAGATGAGCAAGACAAAATCAACGTGTATCCTTTCAAAATGTTACCACAAAAAAATCAATGCGTATCCTTTCAAAATGTTACAACAGAAAACTACAACCTATTCTCATTGATAAATCAAATATTTGATAATACTGTAATTGCATAAGAAAAAGCAGAACCTGACGACACAATTCTCCAATATCACTCCCTAACTCTCACATCGGACTATAACCAAATCCATTTGTTCCTTGCGCAGCATCCATCTGTTCCTTGCGCAGATGCAGGACGGAAAAGCTGATGCATGGAAATCCCTTGGAGCAGAAGTACGGAGCATCATATACTATAAATTGAACAGTTCTAGGTTCCACAATCCAAAATCAGGGGTCGGATTGGGACTTACCGTGGTGCTATGGGCAGGGGATGGAGACCTCGGTGTCACGCGCTCCAAGGAGAAGACCTCGACGGGGCACCAGGTCACGCAGCCATGGAGGAAGGGAGATTGCGCGAGCGTAGCAGCGTGGCCCTGGCTCCTTGCAGGCTCACATGCTGGGACTGGCAGAGGAAGACGAAGAGGCGAAGGTGGCAGCGCGTGCGGCCCCGGCAGGCATGTGCGGAGATGGCGGCGTGTGCGGCAACGGCGAGGGCACCGCTGCGCGACATAGGGCGGTTCAGCGAGCGTGGCACCGTGCGACTTGGCGAGGGCCGCTGCCACGCAGCCTGGGCCGGGGCTGTGAGCACGACTCCGGGCAACCTGGCGAGGGCCGCCACGTGGCAGAAGAGGGGCGGCAGTAGGGAACCCTTGCCGCGGGACAGGAAGAGTCGCGATCTGGGAGGAGGCGGCCAGCCGGCGAGATCGGTGCTCGCGTCCTGATCCAGCGTTTGCTTTTTTTTTATTCCGTGTTGCCAGACTTCGAACCCTGCTCGCGACGGTGTGTGCGTGGGAAGCGTTTGAAGCCGCAGGTGAGTTTGAAGCCTCGCATCAAACTTCTTCCCTTGGCCATCAGATTTGGTCTAGATGTTATATTAGCCCTTGATTTTAATGAAGATGATTTGCTGGGTACATTTTTTTGGGTGCACAATGATTGGGCTCTCTCAGCGTAGGTTGTTTTTTTGGGTGGACCTAAAATAATTTAAGTGTTCCATTATAGTATAGATTTAGTCAAACTTGAAAGCGTTTGACTTTTCGGGAAACGAGAATAACATTCTTCCCGGGACAGAGAGGGTGCAGGAGAGAAGCCGGTGTAGAAAGAGAGTGCTGGGATAAATTGAAAAGCCTATGGCATCACCGTCCTACTGGGCTGGGCCCCTGGGCCGCTCAATCCGACCACCTAGTGTCTGGTGTCGATGCCAGAATCCAACTTGTAATAGACAACACATAGAAAAGGAGGGTCAGCGGAGAGGAAGACCACAGTGATGGATTGATCTCTATACCTTCATGAGGTTCTGCTCTACACCCTACAGGGATTGCACATTCTAGGAAGGAGGAGTTGTTAAGAGCATCTTCAGGAGTTCCAAGTACCTCCATCTATCCCCATAAAATTACTATTTTGGGATAGCTATGTTTTTTTTTTCTTGTTCCAGCAGTTTCTCAATACTTTTTTCTTTTTGTGGTGGCCACCAATATTTTTCTCGTCAACCCTCAAAGAAAGGGAGAGATACAACTCCCATAATACCACGGGGACCGTCCCAACTATCACTTTTCAGCCATATTTTTTCTTACACTTCAGTGGGACCCACTTTTCATATGTGTATTGGGGAGAATATTAGAGTACTGTTGCAGCAACTCCTCCAATAAATTCAGAAAATGATATTGGGCTATCCCAAAACCACGTTGTAACTGCTGGAGATGATCGCCGAGTCCTGCCTAGGGCACCGCAACGATGAAAGTGGTTCCAGATAAGCGGATAATGCATCTGCAACTTTTCCACCGGGATAACGAAGGTTACCTAGAGTAACAAATCAGACACAGACAGCAACAAAAATATCAACTAGTGGACTACTACTAGCATGTAATGTAGTATGCATATATTCATTCGCATCGGTCCAGGTATCATATCATAGATTAGGTTCTTTTTTTTGACGTTAAATCATAGATTAGGTTCTCGGATTTATATATGTAGATACAATTGATGCAGCCAGCGGCTGTCATATTCTTGGGTAAAGCCTTGCACCAACTGCTGCATTTCTGTCAGTTCTGGCTCTGCACAATCTTACGCTTCAGTGGGACCCACTTTTCATATGTGTATTGGAGGAGAATATTAGAGTACTGCTGCAGCAACTCCTCCAATAAATTTAGAAAATGATATTGTGCTATCCCAAAACCATGTTGGAACTGCTGGAGATGATCGCCGAGTCCTGCCTAGGGCACCGCAACGATGAAAGTGGTTTCAGATAAGCGGAAAATGCCGCTGCAACTTTTCCACCGGGATAACGAAGGTTACCTAGAGTGACAAATCAGACACAGACAGCAACAAAAATATCAACTAGTGGACTACTACTAGCATGTCATGTAGTATGCATATATTCATTCGCATCGGTCCAGGTTTTGCTAGGTTGGAGATGACGCTATCATATCATAGATTAGGTTCTTTTTTTTTGACGTTAAATCATAGATTAGGTTCTCGGATTTATATATGTAGATACAATTGATGCAGCCAGCGGCTGTCATATTCTTGGGTAAAGCCTTGCACCAACTGCTGCTTTTCTGTCAGTTCTGGCTCTGCACAAGTGCAGCTACAAATTTCACAAAACAGCGCTGTTTTCTCACTTGAAAAGTCTCAAAAACAAGAAGAAAACCAACAAAATTTGCTACTGGAAGAAACATGCATGACGCACACAATAGGGAAGAACTACAGGACAGCTCAAACAGTAGCTTTGGTGTGTCATGGGCTCATGGCAGAAAGGCAAAGGTGCCCATGTGAGAGTGAGACTCCGACGTCAGACGCTCAGGTCCTCTGACTGGGAAGACCACACGTCGTCGGCGTCTTGGGCCGAGGAGAAGAGGTCCATGCAGAGCTCGCCGTAGAAGCGGCCCACCAGGCGCACGAACGCCGGGCACCTGAGCTTCTCCCAGCAGCACAGCAGCTCCTCCACGTCCGTCAGGTCCATCACCTTCCGCTCCTCCACCAGCATCTCCATCAGGTGCCTCTCGAAGCTCCTGCACGCCGCCTCCACGTCACCGCCGACGTCGCCGTGCCTGACGATGGCTCTCGCCTCGTCAACAGCCGCCGCCGCCGTCGTCAGGAGCAGCTGCGGCGGCGGCGCGCGCGGGGCCTCACCCTCGCCGCCGAGCCGGGCCTGCAGCGGGAGCACCCGCGAGGCCGTCGCCGACGAGGCGCCGCCCAGCGCGCCGACAACGTCGTCCTGCACGGACGGCGGCGGCGCGCGCGCCCCGCTGCTGCTGACGGTGTCGTCGGGGGAGTCCGTCGGCGGGCGGGCGTCCTCGTTCCGGGCGTCGGCCTCGGAGCGCATGGACATGAGCGGCCAGAACACCGCGCGGACGGAGCTGAAGCTCCCGGGGCGGCGGGGCCGCCTGCGGGTGCCGCCCACCTTCATCTTGCCGAGCGCGCGGCGGAGCTGCTGCGCGGGGCTCCGGTTCTTGAAGAGCGCTCCCGGCGGCCCCGGCAGGCAGTGGCCGTTGCATGGCTTGCACTCTACGCAGCACAACGGCATTGCGATTGATCGATCGAGCGCAATGATGATTTCAGCTGGTGTGTGATGGATCGATCGATCGATCGTTGGATGCGGCCGGTGATTCAGAGGCCGGAGTGCAGTGGTTGTTGCACGATGATTATATATGACGGTGAATTGGTGCCGAGTGCGGAGTGGCCATGACCGACGGGTGGAGGTGGCGTTCACGTAGGTTGGCAGAGTGGTGGGGGAACACGAAGACGAAGGAAGTACAGGTGGACAGGGGATCTTGCAATTGCTAATGCATTGCTAGCTATGGATGAGATGGATGGATGGATGTTTTCCATTTCATTTTCATTCTTGGTGCTGCGTGCAATTTCTGTCTATACATTGGCATGACAAAAACGAATTCTGACACGATAATAGCCTCACAGTGATCGATCCAGTTGCTCCATATGGAAATGTCAGAATTTGGGAGTGACAAGCGCCGGGGGAGTTTTAAACGAATAATTGAGTAGAATGAGCCGACGGCGTAGTCAATTAAAATAAAATAAATTAACAAATGGCAGCCCCTCTTGCAGCCTTGCAGGAGAGAGAGGCATCCATGTTGCATCAAAGCTGGCTGTCTGTTCCATAATTCAGTAGGGTAGGACGTGAAGGTGAGGATTTAAATTCGCGACACCTGTCGAAACATGTAGTCATGTACTGCTATAAATCTTGTTTGTAGACAAATTCAAATATGTAATCTGTTCAGTCTAATGAAGTGGCCAAATCATGGCAAAAACAAATCAGGCAGCTGAGCTTTCCGCAGCCCGGGGGGCGGTTGGTGAAGTCGCTATTACTGCCCTCCCTCTCTGTCCTGTGCTGCCACTGCCAGTATGGATCGCCTTCATCTCCCTCTCTATGGGTCGATGGGTGGTGTACAAGTAGCAGTGGCAGAGGCAAGAATTTGCCGATGTAGTCGTGTCCTGTGTAGTAGTAGCATGGCATAGGAGGTGCGTAGTCCAAGTGGCCGAAACAGAGCAGCAAGAAAACCGTCCAACAGGTGGTGCGTGGGGTCCAAGCAAAAGATTGAACGGTCACCCAGCACCCAGAAAGAGAACCAACTCGGGGACGACGACGAGACAAGCACTAGCCCAGTACGTGAACCGCTTTTCGTTGCTAGCCCCGGCGCGGCGCGGCGCGGCGCTAACCGAATCCATCCGTGGTGGGCGGTCGTCACCTGGACAACGGGAAACAAAGGCCGTTTCGCGCGCGGGCACCGATGGACACGGACCGTCTCCACGCATCCGGGCTGGGCTCGACTGCGAGCGCGTCTGGCGTGGGCGTGGGCGGAAATGAATGATGCGGCCGGGGAGATCCATATCCATCGAGCGGACCTCTCCTCTCCTCTCCTCTCCTCCCGGGCGGCGCGCGAGATGATGCACGCATGTGGCCGCCCGCCGTTGAGATGCACTCACCGATCCGATCCGGCCAACAGCGCTATCTGCTCAAACACGCCACCGTACTGGACACGTGTGGTCCGCACGAGACGGACACAGCACTGCATGCATGAGGCAGGCTAGGACACGCATCATCTCAGGAGTCCAGATTGAACCAATCGCCCTCAACCCCAACTGCCAAGCTAGCGTGTAGTGTAGCTACGACCTGCCTCTCCCTCCTTGTCGACAGGGTTCTCGGGTTACAATAGAATTGTTAGGCGAATCTCGGAAATTTCAGACCGGGGATTTACTTGTTTCGACCGGTCAAAATGTTAGATTTTAGCTAGTATTGGGCTGAATTCTAGTCAGGATTTAATCAAGACACACGAAGAGTAGTTTGATAATTAAGTTAGCACTTTTATATTAAAAGGAAAAACTTTCAGGTTTGTGTGAACTTTGAATATACTTAGACTGAAGATTCGAATTTAGTCATAAAATTTTGACCGCTATGATTTTGTTTTGGACGTTACCGAGGTGGGTGAATTTCTTCGGACCAAATCCTAGGACACTCGGCACCTGCACTGAGACTGAGAGAGATCGTACGTACTCCTACTCCCTAGAGCTCCCAGTCCCCGAGCAGCCGATGAGAGCTGAGCAGGGGTGGTAGCTAGGCGCGAAGCTAGGTAGCTAGGCCGGTGGTTGCGTCCCCGGGTCCTGGCCCCTGCAGGCCTGATCGCCGGGTAGGTTGATCTTGGCAAATACTCTGCCACTGTTGATGCGATCCGTCGCGCCACTTGTCAATCAGGACAGCCGAGGACTCCTCCTCCTCTCATCTCCTGCTAGGGCTAGCGGTGGTGCTCCGGCAACCACTGGCAGGAATGATCCCGTCCGGCACAGAATCATTAGCGCGCGATGATGCCTTGCCTGCTCCAGAAAACGCTGAACCAGCCCGGCCAGCCGGCACGCGAACCGAATCATTCGCCGTCGCTCTCGCCGATTGAAAACGCAGCCCCAGGTCCAATCACAGGCAGCCTCAGCAATAAGAGCCGCCGCTGCTGGATGCTGCTCCTGTTCCACTTGGCCGCTGCAGCTGCAGTAAAAAACTGAAAACGGTCATCTTCTCTTCTACTATCGGCAGCAAATCCTCGGTCATCGGATCTCGATCGGACGGCTCAAGCCACTCCAAAGTCGCTATTTGAGCACTGTTTACTACTGTTCACGCGCGTTCGACTCACGGACGGTCCCAGCTCGTGCGAGAGCTCCGGCCCGCCGCCACTGCCTCTTCCTTCCTCCTCCGCCCGAGGCGACTGCACCACCTCCTCGCCGTCGGCGCTGGCTGGCCGCTCGAGCCTCGTGGGACACGAACGGAGGGAACCGCCGCTGTGGTGGAGTCCCGATCCGCCCGGCCCATGGAGGGGCGCTCGCTGCAAGCCGCGACCGTGGATGCTGCCGCGCTGGCCCTCCAGGCCGCGAGTGCGGACCCCCGCCGACGGCTGCCGCGCGGGCGAGGCCTCGTGCGTACGGCCCCGGCACCGCTTCCCCGTGCGGGCGCAGCGACGCTGCAGAGGCGAGCGCCCGCGGGCGCAGGGCGCGCCGACCCGGGAGGCCGGTCACCGCCGGCCAGGACGCCAAGCGCACTGGAGCGCCTGGGCGAACTCCAGGGGACCGACGCCTCCCACTCCTTTCCCTGCCGTGTGATATGGAGAGAGCGCTCCCGGGCCGAGTACAGTGCCGGGCTGGATTTTCACCCAGAACTCTGCGTGCATGTCGTCAGTGCATGCATGTCAGATGGGAAAGTCATTTCTCTTCCCCCCGAAGGGATCAGAATGGGTGAACGACAACGTAATTAATACTATTCCATTACGAAATTAAGCTACGATTCTCCAATTGAATACCAATTTTATGTTTGAACTAAAGTATGGGTTCCTGAAAATATATTATTAAGGCTATCAAGTTTTTCCATTGATTAGAAAAAGCGCTAAAGCTCTTAGGTAAAAACGCGTTACAAAATTGATTAATACTACATGTTCTCACAGTAATTAAAAACATATGACTTCAATTTCTTAATATCTAATCATCAGTGCTATTAATATTTGTTGGATCTGTTATGTTTCATAAAAAATTACCCAGCTTCCCCATTGCAAAAAAAAAATAAACTAACCTCCAATTTTCCATCTACATTACCCACCTCACATAAAATAACCTCTAATTCTCCATCTAAATTATCCATCTCCGTCGTTGGAAAAGATAATTAGTACACAACAATATTTATGCAATCATTTCTATCAACAAAGCAGCATGGGCTCTTCCCCATACTGATGGTCTCCATGTAATCACGCACGCTCGAATCATACCTACTATACAATGGCCCAACACAAACGTACCCAAAAAATTAAAGTAAACCATTTTCCTTTCCAAAAAATTTCCAGAGAACCCCTAAATAAACTAAAACCACTATAAAACCTACCCAAATACTTTCCCCATCTTCTTCATCATCCAAAAGAAACCAAAATAATTTTAAAATTCCTCTCATTCGCGTTTTGTCGATAAACTTAAAAAGTTTATATGTCATCCATCCTAACTCTGAATCACGTAATTCTTCCACCAAAATACTTCTAAAATAAAACCCCACATATTCAAATCCTTTTCCCTAATTTTCAACCCTTCTTCATCATCCAAAAATCAAAAATAATTTCAAATCTTCTCTGATTCCCGTTGTACCGAAAAACTTAGGAAGTTTATATCGCATCGAACCTAAACTCTGAATCCCATAATTCTTCAACCAAAAATCTTCTAAAATAAAACCCTATATATTCAAATCCTTTTTCCTAATTTTTGGTGATACCCCTTCTTTATCATCCAAAAATACAAAATAATTTCCAAATTTATCCTTACTCTGAATCCCATAATTCTTCCACCAAAAAATAATCTAAAATAAAAACCTACATATTCAAATCTTTGAAAAATTACATCTCATCCATCCTAACTCTGAATCCCATAATTCTTCCAAAAAAAATCTAAAATAAAAATCCCACATATTCAAATCCTTTTTTCTATTTTTTGGTGATTATCAATTTTCTCATTGGTAAATCATAAAACTGTAGAACCACCAAAAAAAATCAACACAGGCAGATCAAACGTGGCGCGGCAACGCCGCGCCCCCCAAGTTTTCTAGTGTCGTCTGAATCTCTGCTCATACACGACGTATGATATCTACAGTGCTGCTAATCCCTGCAGTGCAAGCGCCGACGAATGTGCAACTGTTGCACAAGTGCAAGTCCCCAGCGAGAGGAGAATCGACACAACACTGCACCCCGCTTCTCTTGTTATATCTTCATTCATCACTAGACCGACACTGACCAGTAGCGCACTCTAAGGCCCCGTTTGTTTCAGGCCGCTAAAGTTTAGTCCGTGTCACATCGGATGTTGATTGAGGTTGACCATAGGATTTTCGGATACTAATTAAAAAACAAATTACATATTCGGTGGATAATCCACGAGACGAATTTATTAAGCCTAATTAATCCATCATCAGCACATTTTGTTACGGTAGCCATTAGTGCTAATCATAGACTAATTAGGCTTAAAAAATCGTCTCGCAAATTATCCTCACCCTATATTTTTTAGTTTCGTAAATAGTCTATATTTAATACTCTATACATGTGTCCAAACATTGGATGTGACAAAGACTAAAGACCTAAAGCAGCCGAGCTCCAGCCACAACATCTGCGCACAGTATCCAGTAGGATGTAGAGTACTCCTGTTAGATATAGAGTACGTACGTACATAGCCGAGTAACCGACTGCGTAGATGCCTGTCTCCGTCGTAAAAAATACTCTCGTTTAGGTATTTGTAAAAATATTATTTTTGCTATACATCTAGACACACTGAATATCTAGTATATCTAAAAACTCACCCCATGCTCATCCTCCACACGTCAATAAGTCTAATCCAAATTTGATATGACAATCCTGTCCTGATGCCCTTCATGTTCGGTATGTAGGGAGTGTTGGGTTCTTAGCCATCATACACCAAACTACATCCAAGGCTGCCACATTATTGTGTGGTTATTGATTAAAGTTAGACAGCCACAATTTTGCAGTTCATTTTTCTGTCACGGTTGTGGTGCCCGATTTCGCCGCCACCAATTGTGGCACCGCCACACATATGCATGGCGTAGTTTGGCCAGGAACCAAACACCCTCGATTCACAGCCTGTGTTTATACAAGTCAAAACAACTCACGTTCAGTATTAGTACGAAGTACGATTTGAAGACGTAATGGGTTTCATCGCAACCTACGAGCACACGGTTGCTAGTAAATTTGACATGCTAACTAGTTTTATTGTTTTAACAATAATAACATAACTAATCAAAACAACTTGAAAGCCCTACATAAAGGAGAGAAAAAAACAATTAAAAATAGTAGTGTCACGGAAGTGAGAGATAAAAGTTTTATGGCACATATAAGAATGATGTCGTTGCATGCTGCATGCGTCGCCCCCACAGCCACAGGCCGCGCGGCCCACAGGAGGATCAAAGCAGATCCCTTTGGTTTTGAACAGAGAGGCAGCTAGCGAGCGTCGTGTCGTAGACTTCGGATTGCATGGCCCCTGTTGGCAGTGGCATGGAGATGTTGATTTGCATGAATATTTAATGGTGATTTGAGATTTTTGCTATAATAATTTAGTGGTAAATCAAGTCATTAGGGGCTGTAGATCCGTCACTGCCTGTTGGCTGCTGTTGTCCCCTGCATTAGCATGCCACCGTACCGCACCAAAAGCTGCTGCCTCGCCGAATGCCTTTGCATTGCATGCATGGTTCTGTGTCACGGACTCACGGTTCACACTCCAAACAAAAGCCAAATGCATGCACCTCGTGTGCTAAATTCGACCTCTGCTGGTTTATCTCCAGAGTGACGCCCGGCTCGGACGGAGAAAATTCAGAATTGAGCTCGATCGCCACGGCCACGGGGACAGAGACACACAGTGAGCGCCGGCCGGTACGGTACGGGCTGGGGAAGGGGAACCGGCCGGCTGGTGAAAAGCCGGCTGTTTCTGAATGGCTCTCACTGATGAATTGAATCACTGTGATGTCTGTCTGCGTGCTGGAGTAGGAGTAGCTAGCAGCTCTCTTCGCTTTCGGTCAGTCACCTTTGTGGAGTTGGGGACCCTGTCCTCTCCTACCTCTACCTTCTCCATAGCGGCGGGTCTTCAGTCCCGTCCCTCGACCTCTTCTGTGGTGTGGTCCAGGTCCAGCAGAGCCCAGACCAGACACGGCCTTAGGTTTCAGAACCTAGAGATTGTCGATGGATTTCAAATTATTTGACTTCGTGCCGTGTCTAATCAATCCATTGTCCCGGCATCAAATGGAATGGACGGAGGCTGTGCGCCTCTCTCACTCTCACTGATGGAAACGGTATACTGACACTTGAAGAATTTCACTCTAGAAAAAAAATATATCTCACACGTAACAAATCTGTCAAAGAAACGTCAGGTGCTATAATAAGGATTTACTGCACACGATCCATTTTGCACATTCCATGGAAGTTTGCAGTAGAAACGCTCGAACGGATTTACGCTATATTCCTGCTAAGCGAGCTAGTTAGGAGTGCATTCTTAAGTACAGTAGTCTCTTTTTGTAGTAGTGGAGTGAACTATGTGAACTTTAATTATATTATTATTATCAATATGAAACAAGAAAGCAAAGACGGCCACAGCACACTACAAAGGTGCTGCCACTCGCGCTTTCCCACGGCACCTTTCTTCTGCTCCTACCCGCGGCAAACCTTTTCCGCCATAAAAAGTGCGCGCACGGCGCCGCAGCTCATCACTAGTCACACAGCTCCACACTCCCCTCATCCCCTGCTGCCTGCTGGCGCTGGCACTGGCGGTGCAACGCTAGCGGAGGATGAGCTCCTGGTTCCACAGGCTGCGGCGCAAGACAGCCGGGGCCGGGTCGATCGCGAGCGGCGGCGCCGAACCCCCGGCGCCGCCCCCCTGCTCCCCGAACAGGGCGTCCTACTACGTCCCGAGCCGGGACCGCGCCCTCGCCCTCCCGCGCCGCCCGGCCGCCGCCGGGGAGGACAACCCCAAGCTCCGGGACACCCGTTTCCCCCCCCGCGCAGTCCGCAGCCGAGCGACATCGTCTTCGACGTCGTCGCCGCCCGCCGCGACGACCGGTTCAGCGCCGCCGCCGCGCCGGAGCTCAAGCTGCGAACCATCCTCACGAGGCCGCCGCCCAGCGCCGACGCTGCCGGCGGCGGTGGTAGCAGCAGCGCGGCCGCCTCGCCCACGGGTAGGGCGCGCCCACCACGGTTCCACTTCGACGCCGCGAAGGGCGGGGCGGCGCCGGACAACCATAGCCGGAAGGCGGAGGAGGCCTGCAAGCGGAGCCAGGGCCGGAGCCGGAGCCGGCGGCGGCGGCTGCGGCGCGCCGGCAGGCTCCGGTGGGTGTACGAGAGCCTGGTGGTGGTGAAGGACTCGGCGGACCCCGAGGAGGACTTCCTGGAGAGCATGGCGGAGATGATCGCGGCCAACGGCGTGCGGTCGCCGCGGGGCCTGGAGGAGCTCCTCGCCTGCTACCTCGCGCTCAACGCCGCCGACCACCACCGCGCCATCGTCGCCGCGTTCCGCCGCGCGTGGCTCCACCTCCACCTGCACTGTGCGCCGCCGCCGACGCCGACGCCACCGAGCGAAACGCGCTGCATGCATGAGCATGACTCGTGCGTCGTTATAGATTAGCTCTAGCTAGCTAGTGTTCTTCCTCAGCCTCGAACTCACCGATGGCTGCACGGAGCTAGATGCAAAGATCGCAACGTGCCTGCTCGATCGATCTGCTGTACAGTGTGTGTATGTATGATCCGGGACGCGCGCGCGTTCATGTGGAATTGTGGTGTGTGCACTACGGTGGTTATGAGCTACTAGCACAGTTCTTGCACAGATCGTCGAAAAGACCGGCTACTTTCGTTTTTTTTGGCTGCGTCGAAACTTCACTCTTGTTTGGTTGTTGTTGATGACGATGTGATGCTGCAAAGCTGAAGGATCGATCCGTCGATGGGTTGTGCGTCGTCACGGGGGGTGTCGCACTTCAGTTTCGGTGTTTCTTTCTTTCAGGAAAAGGGTGTCGACCGTGTGCCGACTTTACACATCAGGCTGCTCAACTTGCGTCAGGAAAAAAATTGGAATAACTCGCATCTTTTTGTGTTCTTCTATCTATGGACCGATGCTATGGACAATAGGTCAATAGCTACTCTACTTCTTTCTAGTTTAGGAGATATAAGCTCCACAAATTCATGGGTAAATTAGAGCCACGGGTAACCAATATTGTTTATCACTGCACGCTCGCCCTCTTTAATTTCCTTATATTTTAACACAATAGCCATATAGATACCCTGCTTAATTATGTTGCACTCGATACTTTATATACCTTTTTCGTATCCCAAATCACACTTTTCCCCTTGCATCGCACCTCATAGAAATAGATATTACTGTCCCCTTTTGCATACATGGATAGGTGGTGTGGGTGGTGATACCGTGATACGCATCATGACATTATAGCTACTTTGAGATATTTTTACAGTGACAGCAGGTAACTTAGTTGCAGACTTGGGGTTATTTGAATTAATTTTATGAATAATGTACACGGGTAATTTAGATGCAGAATTGGGAGTTATTTTTACAATATTTTAACAACGAAGAAGGTGTGTAACTTACCAGCTGTTCGGCTGATGGTTTCTGTGGCTGATAAGCCACCAAATGCTGATTTGTTGTGAGAGAAAAACACTGCACCATGGCTGATAAGCTGGGCTGATGTAATTTATTTAGGGGTTGCCTTGCATTATTTTTTTATAATGCCATTTCCGGGATTTACTTCAAGTTATTTTTCTATTGTAGAGGACACGACTAATTAGACGTCAAAATTTAGGATGTTAGTTAGATTAGTTTTCATAGAGGATATGTGGGTAAATTAAATAAATTTTAGGGTGTCAGTTTGGGTTGTTTTTCATAATGGTAGATGTGGGTATTTTAGATACATATTTAATTAGGGGTTACTTTAGATATTTTCATAACGACCAAGTACGAAATTTCTTCTTTTTTTTGAAAACACAATAGATCCAATGGGGACTCTCTTGTCAATAATGATCAGAATGGATGGCCATGTGTTTCTAATTTTTTGGGAATTTATATAATTATTTTGTTAATCTAGTGTGTCTCGTGAGGATTAATGTTAATGCCTCAAAAGGTGTTCTAAATCAGTAATGTTAACATAGTTTTCCACCTCCACTCATATTTTTCATTTGATTTCCTCGTATTTGTTTGATATAGGTTGAGTTAAATCTCTCTCACATGTTCATATCATAACTCTAAACTTATATGGGTAGCTGTTCGGCTGGTGGATAAGCCGGCTGATGCTGTTTTGTTGTGAGAGAAAAACATTGTACCATGGCTAATAAGCCGGGCTGATAAGTTGAAGCGAACAAGGCGATTGTCTTATCTTTTTGTGCTACACCACCGAAGTTTTCACCGGAGAGTGGCTCCGAAGTGGGTGTTTTTTCTGGCTGCAGTCATATAGAACTCATTAGTCATATAGAATTCATCATGATTTCTAGCTGCGGTCATATAGAACTCATCAGGATTCCCCCGTGCATTGGAGCTTGACACGTTAATGTTGTTTTTAGTCGTCTAGAGCGTTACAACTCACCGAAAAGTTGGGATTTATCCAGTGCATAACTCTGGTGCACCACCAGAGCTATCCAATGATCTTGATTTCAGTGAGTTAAGTTTGCAACAACTAATTTATATTTGGGGACTATATATACTTGCTCTCTTGGTCATGGGGATTGGGGAGCCCGGCCTCTTGATACTTGGAAAGCCTCATATACATAATAGAGCATAAATTGAGGATCCACTCTCATAGAGGTGCTTGGGATTGCATATGTGGAGAATGAGAGTAACACTCTAATGATAAGTTTGAGAGATTGATGAAGTGGCACTAGGTGGTTGATTTGTAAGTGTAAGGATCCCTGGTAAGCCTAGAGGGGGGGTGAATAGGCGTATCTAAAAATTTCTACATAAAACTCAAAGTCACTTGTCAGCAACTGTCGGAAGTCCCGACAGTTTATGTCGGAACTCCCGACGTCGTCAGAAGTCCCGACGTCAGCTGTCAGCAGTTCCGATGCCTATGTGGAATGAACTACAAGTGCTCAAATGAACTTTGTGAAGCCAATAACTTACAACCCCACTTCCTAGTGGTAAGATGAAGTTGTCCAAGTGTTTCCTTGCCCTTGGAGCGCCACCAATTTGTAGATCGGGACCAAAACCTAAGAAATAGCTTGAGAGAGAGAGAGACAATAAAGACCAAATAATCTCAAGTAATCACAACAACAATAAGCACGCAGAACACAAGGATTTATCCTGAGGTTCAACTCGCCACTAAGGCTTGTCTACGTCCTCGTTGTTGAGGTGACCACTAAGGTCGGAGTCTCTTTCACCTCCTTGCCTCTCTCAAGCAACCACAAAGGTAAACTTGAGTTCTTCACTAGAAAATCAAGGGTAATACAAACTTCCCAAGGTTCTCCCACAGATCGGGAGCTCTTGGGCGATGCCTAGCCGGCTAGGGTTTCAAGAACCCAAGAGTAACAAACGCAAATCCAACCGGCTTGACGAAGAAATCAAGTGCTCAAGCTTTGAATCAATGTTTCTCTCACCAAATCCCTTCTCTCAACTCAATCTCTTGGAAGATTTGAATCTAGGAGCAAAGAGGAGAAGAAAGGGGGAGCTTGAGAGCTAGAGAGCACTTTCACTGAAGGTTTGGTCGAGTGAAATGAGTTCGTAACGGTTAGAAGTGAAGAGATGGCTATTTATACTTGAAGTAGAAATCTAACCGTTCAGATCTACGTCGGGACTGCTGACATAGATCTCGGGACTTCTGACCTGTATAGAAAACACTGTTCATACAAGGTCAAAGTCACTGCGCGAAGGCCAACGTCGGGACTCCCGACATATGTCAGGACTCCCGACATATGTCGGGACTGCTGACGTACGTCGGGACTGCTGACATACGTCGGGACTACTGACGTACGTCGGGACTTCTGACCGTCGGGACTCCCGACGTACGTCGGGACTTCCGACGCCAAAAGTCACGAAAATTATTCTATGTGCTCGTGAAGTGCTAGAGTGTCTCTCTTATGATTTAGTTTTAATACTTGAGCACTCTATCTTCCTCAAACCAACTAGATTAGCATCCCCCTTTATAGTGCGGCATAGCCTAAACTCAAGATCAAATATCAAAGAATTTAAACGCTTTTGAGTCCATTACCGCGTCATTTTGTAACTCGGGCTCCACCAACTCATGTATTATCCTCATTCTTATTTTGCCTGCTTGTCATCTCGATAAATCTCATTAGTCTTCTAATTGTGTGGTCATTATCATCAAAACCCACAAATAGGGCTTGATTGCACTTACAATCTCCCCCTTTTTGGTGATTGATGACAACACAATTAGAGCTTACAACAATATTTGAAATGAAACTGAGATTTTCAAGCCATGGGTGTAGAGACTCCCCCTAAATATGTGAATAGAGAAATGAATTCTCAAATTGGCATAAGAGGCCAAAATTCACATATAGAGTTAAGTGATGGGGCTCCCCTACATCCATGCTTCTGTGGGGTGCTGCACATAGTGTCACAAGAAAATACGTGATGCATATGACAAGTGTGCACATAAGCAACCAAGGCGATGAAAAAAATGTACCCCCCTCTCATTCTCCCCCTTTGGCAACAAGCACCAAAAAGTAGAAAAAGAAGGAAGAGGGATACAACAAACTTGACAAATTATGGTCAACAACATATAAACAAAAACAAGCAGTGACCATAAAGTGCAAGTTCTCTTTTGATAAAGCATTTTAAAACACATTATGAACTTTTTGCAAACCTTTTGCCTAGATACTAGTTGATCAAACAAGGTGTGCAACATTTCAAACCACATTACGAGAGTCAAGTATATTTAGTTCACTACGCAAAGCACAAAACCTTGACTCATCGAGAGGCTTAGTGAAGATATCGGCTAGTTGCTTTTCGGTGCTCACATGGCGAATTTCAATATCTCCTTTGGCTTCGTGGTCTCTCAAGAAGTGATGTCGGACGTCTATGTGCTTAGTTCTTGAGTGGCTTACGGGATTGTTTGCAAGCTTTATGGCACTTTCATTGTCACACAATAATGGGATTTTGGTAAAGCGACATCTGAAATCACGAAGGGTTTGCCTCATCCAAAGTAGTTGAGCACAACATGCACCGGCTGCAACATACTCGGCCTCAATGGTGGAAAGGGATACACAATTTTGCTTTTTAGAACTCCAAGACACTAGGGACCGTCCAAGGAATTGACACGTCCCTGAAGTGCTTTTTCGATCTACTTTACAACCGGCGTAATCGGAATCCGAATACCCAAGTAGATCGAACTTAGAGCCCTTAGGATACCACAAGCCAAGGTTAGGAGTGTGTACTAAATATCTCAAGATTCTCTTAACGGCCACCAAGTGGCACTCTTTCGGGTTAGCTTGAAATCTAGCACACATGCACACACTAAGCATAATATCGGGCCTAAATGCACACAAATAGAGTAGAGAGCCGATCATGGAGCGATATACCTTTTGGTCGATGGCTTTCCCTTCCTCATTGAGATCAAGATGTCTATTGGTTGGCATGGGAGTTTTGATGGGCTTTGCATTCGCCATGTCAAACTTCTTGAGCATATCACGGGTGTACTTTGTTTGGCTAATAAAAGTCCCTTCCTTCAATTGCTTGATTTGAAAACCGAGGAAGAACTTTAATTCACCCATCATAGACATCTCAAATCTCTTGGTCATGATCCTACTAAACTCTTCACAAAATTCATGGTTAGTACTACCAAATATTATGTCATCGACATATATTTGGCACACAAATATATCTTTATTGACTTTACGAGTAAAGAGGGTAGGATCAGCTTTGCCTATTTCAAAGCCTTGCTTGAGCAAGAATTCCTTAAGACATTCATACCATGCTCTTGGTGCTTACTTAAGTCCATAGAGCGCCTTTTGGAGTTTATAGACATGGTTGGGGAACTTGGGATCTTCAAAACCCGGTGGTTGCTCAACATAGACAAGTTCTTGTATAGGGCCATTGAGGAATGCACTCTTGATATCCATTTGATATAGCTTGAAGTCATGATGGGCGGCAAAGGCTAGAAGCATTCGGATTGCTTCAAGTCTTGCCACCGGTGCATATGTTTCTTCAAAGTCTAAGCCCTCCACTTGAGTGAAACCTTGAGCGACCAATCTTGCCTTGTTCCTTGTCACCACGCCATTCTCATCTTGCTTGTTGCGGAAGACCCACTTGGTGCCAATCACGTTTGTCTCGGGTCTTTCCACCAATGTCCACACTTGGTTTCTCTCGAAGTTGTTCAATTCTTCTTGCATGGCCATCACCCAATCCTCATCCTCAAGTGCCTTTTCTACCTTGACTGGTTCCACAGGAGAGACAAAAGAGTAATATTGACAAAAATTTGCTAAATGTGAACGTGTCAATACCCCTTTCGAAGACTCCCTAGAATATTGTCAGCGGGATGATCTCTTTGAATGGTTTGCTTGAGTCTTGGGTGCTCAATGGCCTCTTGATTATCTTCTGGATTTTTAACTTCTTCTTCTTCAAAGATTGGTTGCAGGTTCTGTCCTCGAATCAGAGTTGGACTTGCTGCTGCTCCTAGAGGGGGTGTGGCACTGTCGCTCCTAGGTGCATCACTGCCGCCCTGCTGGACTGCAGCAGGGGTTTGCTCCCCCTCAGCATCAGGTACGTCAGCGGAAACTTCTTCATCAGCAGCTAGGGGAACCACCAAATCAGTGGCTTTATCTTCTTGTGGCCTTATATCGCCGATAGCTAATTGCTTGATTGCCTCACATGGTGGATCCTCCTTTCCTACAATACTTGCATCAACTTGCTCTACTTGAGAGCCATTAGATTCATCAAATGTCACATCTACCACTATTTCAACTCTACCGGAGGTTTTGTTGAAAACACGATAGGCATGCTCATTTGATCCAAAACCAAGAAGAAAACCTTCATCAACTTTAGGTGCAAACTTAGAGGTTTTGGGTCTCTTGTTAAGTATAAAACACTTGCACCCAAACACTCTAAAGTAAGACACCTTTGGTTTGTTACCGGTTAGAAGCTCATATGAAGTTTTTTTCAACTTCTTATGTAGGTAGAGGCGATTGATGGCATGACAAGCGGTGTTGACGGCTTCACACCAAAATAAATCTGAAATCTTGTACTCATCTAGCATTGTCCTTGCCATATCAATGAGTGTCCGGTTCTTCCTCTCTACTACACCATTTTGTTGAGGGGTGTATGGAGTTGAAAACTCATGCTTGATGCCCTCCTCATCAAGAAACTCCTCAACTTGAGTGTTCTTGAATTCGGTCCCATTGTCACTTCTCATTTTCTTGATGGGGAGACCAAACTCCTTTTGAGCTCTTCTAACAAATGTCTTCACCTTGTCCCTGACTTGACACTTATCAAACAAAAAAAATACCTAAGTGAAACGGGAATAGTCATCAATAATAACAAGACCATATTTGTTACCCCCGATACTTAGGTAGGCGACCGGTCCAAAGAGGTCCATATGGATGAGCTCCAATGGTTGAGTGGTGGTCATGATGCTCTTTGGTGGATGAGGTACGCCAACTTGCTTTCCGGCTTGACAAGCGCTACATATCCTATCTTTCTCAAAGTGAACATTTGTTAGTCCAAGGATGTGTTCGTCTTTTTGAAGTTTGGCCAAGTTCCTCATCCCAACATGAGCTAGCCGGCGATGCCATAGCCAACCCATGCTAGATTTTGCCACTAAACAAGTCTCAAGATTAGCTTTCCCTTTGTTGAAATCAACTAGGTAGAGCTTATTCTTTAATCGACCCATAAAGACAATAGAGGAATCCTCCCTTCTAAAGACTTCCACACCCTTATCCGTAAAGAGACAATTGTAGCCCATCTCACAAAGTTGAGAAACGGACAACAAATTGTAACTCAACGAATCAACATGTAAAACATTTGTAATTGAATGCTCAAGGGTTATAGCAACTTTACCGAGACCAAGCACATCCCCCCTAGAATTGTCTCCAAAGATAATATTTTCATTTGAGTCCAACTTTGGGGAATATGATTGAAACATACTTCTTTCTCCGGACATATGATTTGTACATCCACTATCAAGCACCCAACTTGATCCACCGGAGGAGTATGCCTGCAAAATAAGTTTAGTTCCTTGATTTAGGTCCCCAAATGTTCTTGGGGCCTTGCATGTTAGTCACAAGAATCTTAGGAACCCAAATGGAAGTGTTAAGATAAACATTTCTATTATTGCCAACATATTTGGCAATCACTTCTCCCTTGCTGTTGTTCTTCAACACAAAGCAAGAACTCAAGCTTTGTCGAGGTGCATGAGCCTTCGGTTGATAAGCATACTTGTTAGGATTACCCCAAATCGATTTCTTTGGTCTCTGGGGCTCTTGCTTTGGTTGATACACCTTCTTTTTGGGCTTGACAAGAGCAAAGGAAGAAGAGGTAGCCTTCCCTTTTCTATGGGGGGTGGCACTGCCGCCCTTCACAGCAGCACTGCTGCCCTAGGCTGGCTGTGCTGCTCGGGGCTGCTTTTGTGCCACCTTCTGTGTAGGATGTTCTGTACCTACTTTTTCCTTGCTCATGAACCGGACACACTCATATCCATTAATGACTTTTCTTCTATTTGTTTTGGCTCCTGCAGTGTGCCCAAGCCCATGCTTGATTGAGGGGTGTCTCCCTTGCTTGAATTGAGGCACTCTTGAATCATTTGTTTTCTTGTCACTTACTTGAGCCTTACCACTCAAGCAGCCCTTGCCAATGATCTCATTGAGCCTAGCAATCTCCTTTCTCATTACCTCCATGTTTGCAAGGTTAGTGGAATAAGCATTTAAATCAAGATTATAACATTTTCCACAACATTGACTAGTGGAGGGAGTAGAGATGTCCTTTGCATTAGAGGGCTGTGGGGTGCTCTCCCAAAGAAGACTATATTGCTGCCCAAGTTCTTTGTGCTTTTCATCTAAGTCACAATACTTTTGGTTGAGAGCAATATTTACCTTCTTTGTGAGAGCATGATCTTCTTGCTCTTTGGCCAAAGCCTTGCGCAAGGAGGCCACCTCACTTCTCTCTAATGCAAGAGCTTCCTTGCTAGCAATATAAATATTTTCTTGTGCAATAAGATCATCATCTCTAGTTGCTAGCTTAGCTTGGACACTCTCTAAATCCTCCATTAGCTTAGAGATGAAGAGTTTGGTTTTAGGATCTAAATTTTTAATTACATTATCAATCTCTTCATCACTAGGTTCATCATCACTAGAGCTATCACTAAGTTCGCTACTAGAGATGTCACTAGGAGGTGAAGGAGATTTAGCCTTTGTTTTTACCTTCTCACCCTTTGCCATGAGACAAATATGAGGGGAGTAGTAGTCATCATCGGACATGTTGTTGAAGAGCCTTGGTGTGGAGGATGGCTTGTGAATGGCCACGGTTGCAATCTTCTTATCCTCCTCACTTGAGCTATCTTTTGTTGAGTCCCATTCATGTCCAATGTGAGCCTCTCCCATGTTTCTTTTGCTCTTTTTGTAGTCGGTCTTGCTCTCTTTCTTGTCTCTCTTGTAATTGTTGTCTTCGATTTCATGAGGGCAATGAGCAATGAGATGTTCGGTGCTTCCACAGTTGTAGCATAGCCTCTTCTTCTTGTTTGGGAACTTCCTCTTCACTACCTTGTAGCCTTGCTTTTTGAGTCCCTTTTGATATCTCCTCAAAAAGAGAGCAACATCTTTCACTTTCTCATATTGTTCACTATCACTTTCATCTTCACTTGATGATGTTGTCTCTACTTCTTCTTTGACTTGCTTCGGTGCCTTGGGCTTGCTAGTTGATGCTTGCTTGTTGGACTTGGACTTACTTGTAGAGGGCTGCTTGGTTGACTTGTTGGCTTTGAGAGCTACATCATCGTTGATCTTGATGCCTTCTAGCTTTGCTTGCAACTCACCAAGCTTCTTTCTTTCATTTGCTTCTTCTCTTTGCATGTCAAATGTCAAGATCCTTCCAAGTACATCATTTCGTGTGAAGTACTCAAACTTCTTGTCTCTAATTAGAGTCACTACGGTCTCATTTCTTGGTGAGTAAGCTTCTAACATAATCTTGACAACCTTGTGATCATCTAGCTCATCACACCCACAGCCTCTAATCTTGCCCACCATGGTCATCAACCTATCAAACATCTCTTGTGGCCCTTCTCCATCTAAGATAACAAACCGGTTGAGCTTGGACATCATCAAATCAATTCTTGCCTTTCTCACTTTGTCAACCCCTTCATGTGCAAGATGCAAAGTATCCCAAATTTGCTTGGCAACATCCACACCAATCACTCTATTGTACTCATCACCATCTAAAGCACTAAGCAACACACTTGTGGCTTGACCATTTAGGTGAATGATTCTCATCTCTTCTAGTGTTGGATTCTTGGGATCAACCGGTGGCTCAAATCCATTACAAACAACCTCCCAAATGTCGGGGTGGAGACCTATAAGATAAGCTCTCATCAAGTGTTTCCACTTGGCAAAGTTAGTCCCATCGAAATGAGGTAACTTCCCCGCGGGCACATTGATGAAAGACTTGCGATCATGGTTAGTCATAGACATAGAAGAATAATTAAAGGATACGGCGGCATATTTGTTGTCATTGTTCTTCTTGCCTTTTCCTTTCTTGTCCTTCTTGCTATGCACTTGATAGGACTCATCATCATCACCGTCTTCGGAGCTGCTAGAGAGCTCACTAGAAGATGTGTTGGAAGCTTTGGCTTCTTTTTCTTTCTTCCTTCTAGTTTCCCTTCTCTTTCTTCTTTCTTCTCTCTTAAGCCTTCTAGCTTCTTTTCTTGCTTTCTTTTCATCTAGCCGTTGCTGCTCCTTCTTCTTCTCTCGTGCTTCTCTTTTGAGCTTTCTTGTTTCTCTTCTCTTTTTCTTCTCTTCTTCATTAAGAACTCTTTCGACATCGATAGCCTCAAGATGTGGGAGCGTGGAGACACTTGCTGTCGACACGCTTAGCTCGCTGCTATCGGTGTCATGCAGCTCAACTCGCTCCGGATTGACATCCACCGGCTTCACACCACTAGTTCCTCCTCCGGGCTTCATACCTCACGCGGTGAAGCGTATGCGAGGTAACCGGCTCTGATACCACTTGTAAGGATCCCTGGTAAGTCTAGAGGGGGGGTGAATAGGCGTATCTAAAAATTTCTACACAAAACTCAAAGTCACTTGTCAGCAATTGTCGGAAGTCCCGACAGTTTATGTCGGAACTCCCGACGTCGTCAGAAGTCCCGACGTCAGCTGTCAGCAGTTCCGACGCCTACGTGGAATGAACTACAAGTGCTCAAATGAACTTTGTGAAGCCAATAACTTACAACCCCACTTTCTAGTGGTAAGATGAAGTTGTCCAAGTGTTTCCTTGCCCTTGGAGCGCCACCAATTTGTAGATCGGGACCAAAACCTAAGAAATAGCTTGAGAGAGAGAGAGACAACAAAGACCAAATAATCTCAAGTAATCACAACAACAATAAGCACGCGAGACACAAGGATTTATCCCGAGGTTCAACTCACCACTAAGGCTTGTCTACGTCCTCGTTGTTGAGGTGACCACTAAGGTCGGAGTCTCTTTCACCTCCTTGCCTCTCTCAAGCAACCACAAAGGTAAACTTGAGTTCTTCACTAGAAAATCAAGGGTAATACAAACTTCTCAAGGTTCTCCCACAGATCGGGAGCTCTTGGGCGACGCCTAGCCGGCTAGGGTTTCAAGAACCCAAGAGTAACAAACGCAAATCCAACCGGCTTGACGAAGAAATCAAGTGCTCAAGCTTTGAATCAATGTTTCTCTCACCAAATCCCTTCTCTCAACTCAATCTCTTGGAAGATTTGAATCTAGGAGCAAAGAGGAGAAGAAAGGGGGAGCTTGAGAGCTAGAGAGCACTTTCACTGAAGGTTTGGTCGAGTGAAATGAGTTCGTAACGGTTAGAAGTGAAGAGATGGCTATTTATACTTGAAGTAGAAATCTAACCGTTCAGATCTACGTCGGGACTGCTGACATAGATCTCGGGACTTCTGACCTGTATAGAAAACACTGTTCATACAAGGTCAAAGTCACTGCGCGAAGGCCAACGTCGGGACTCCCGACATATGTCGGGACTGCTAACAGTCGGGACTGCTGACGTACGTCGGGACTGCTGACGTACGTCGGGACTGCTGACGTACGTCGGGACTTCTGACCGTCGGGACTCCCGACGTACGTCGGGACTTCCGACGCCAAAAGTCATGAAAATTATTCTATGTGCTCGTGAAGTGCTAGAGTGTCTCTCTTATGATTTAGTTTTAATACTTGAGCACTCTATCTTCCTCAAACCAACTAGATTAGCATCCCCCTTTATAGTGCGGCATAGCCTAAACTCAAGATCAAATATCAAAGAATTTAAACGCTTTTGAGTCCATTACCGCGTCATTTTGTAACTCGGGCTCCACCAACTCATGTATTATCCTCATTCTTATTTTGCCTGCTTGTCCTCTCGATAAATCTCATTAGTCTTCTAATTGTGTGGTCATTATCATCAAAACCCACAAATAGGGCTTGATTGCACTTACAGTAAGCGGGTTTGCTTGTTACTCTTGGAGTTTGCCGCCTTCTAGACAGTTTGGAGCTGCAGACTCTGTTGAAGCACTACGACAAAGAATATGTAGGTTCTCAAGAGGTGATTTTGTTGAGGGGCTCTTGTGCTTATCCCCACCGAGAAGGTGAAGAGAAGCTGTAGTGGGCATCAAGATATTGAGTAGCACATTGGTTCTATCGAGTTCAAAGATCAAGCTCTTAAGATACCGAGACAACCTTGCGGGGTCAACATTGGGCTTACCTTACACATAGATTAGGGGTGATTGACAAGTTATTGATACTACAGGATGGTATAAATTCTTCTATCTTCATATATCGTGAGTATCTATTGAGGTCAAGTTCATTTCATTTATACTTTATGTTGTTTACATTCATAGACTTGAATTGCTTACTTGTCACCTTAGGTTGCAAACCTCACCAATTAGGTAGGACTATATGAGGTTCTAATAAAATTTGCCTAGTGTGTTTGTTTTTAGTGATCACCGTTATCCACGCTCATTTAGCTGGTTCCTTATATCCTACACATTCATACCTTAATGAACAATGGTGGGGATTTTATTGAAACTAGGGGGCAATGCCCCCTGCCTCCAACACACCCTGACCAATAACACATCTTCTATTTCTCTATAACATGCCTAAAACTTCCGAAAGATCTTCTGGAAGCCATATCACCCTCACCAAACTATGAATTAGGCGATCTATATAGGCAAATTGAAGGCCTCAGCAAGTACGCATCTAGAGGGTTCATCTTATTGAATCCATTTGAGGCCACCTTGAGGTTGCGTTGGCCGACACAAGAACAGTGTGGGCTGGTCTTTTCTATGTTTGGGTTTGGTCTTCACATGTTTCTTGCTCTGGCTTCCATAATATCCGTCGTCCTCGTCTGGATCTGAGCCCCCTCTTCTCCTCCTCCTCCTCCTCTGGATCTGAGCCCTCATCCTCATCCTCCTCTTTCTCTTCCTCCTCCTCTAGATCTGAGGGACGCGGTGGTGGCTAAGGTTCCAGCGAGCTCTGGGGTCCTTCCCTCCTCCCTTCGGCAAGCTCAGAGGTGATGGGCTAGGGCTAGAGCAGCCTGTACATCAAATCCATCTCTTTGCTGTTCCGTATGCCGTTTTGCTGTTTTCTCCGTGTTGCAATGGGTTTTTTAGATGTTGCAACACATGATTTTCGAATGTTGCAATGTGATTTTTTGGGTTGTTGCAACAGATGTTTTCCGAATAATGATCTCATTTTCCATGTTTCATGATTGATTTTTGCGATGTTGCAGTATATATTTTTGATGTTGGAGCACATAATTTTCGATGTTGTAGTACATAATTTTCGATGTTGTAGCACATAATTTTTCGATGTTGCAGTATATATTTTGGGATGTTGCATTACATGTTTTTTCGATGTTGCAGTACGTGTTTTTGCGATATTGCAGCATATAATTTTCGATGTTGCAGTACATGTTTTTTTTGATGTTGTACTACATATTTTTGCGATGTTGCAGTATTCATATTCCGATGTTGTACTACATAGTTTTTCATATATTTGCGATGTTGCACTTGTGTTTTCGTGCTCTTGGAACAGAGGCGCGGTGGGGGAATAGGTGATGCTTGGGGCGGGTGGGTTTGGGGAGCGGGAAACGGCGTTCCGTTTTATTCACACGGGGGTGGTTTGGAAAGGGCGCGGCATCAGGACGCGCGCGCCGGACGTCCAGCCCCTAAGACTAGGGAAAGCAAAAGCAACAGAAGAGAAGCTGGCGAACGGTAGTCGGTAACCACGGCATGCACCGCCCAGGGAAGGGATTCCAAGAGGACACGTCGTCCTCAGGCGGCCCCTGACCCCTGTCCAGTCCCTGGTGAAGTGGACGTGTCTGTGCGTCTTCAGTTATCCACTGGTGGGTCTGCTCCTCGAATCGAGAGTAGGAGTTGCCCTGGCCGGCCGCTGCAGAACTACAGTGCTGCCCCGTAGCAATAGCATAGCGCACTGTTGAGGCATGGTCACCCGTGCCACACTTCACTCCACAGTGACAGGCCAAGGCCACAGCAACGCAACAAGCGCTAGCTGATGTCCTCGTCATTCAGCTCGATCAGCTTCGGTCGTCAAGTGGCGAATGTGCTGTCTGTGTGCCGATCGAGCTCGCCGGCCGGCCCCGGCCGTGCGGAAAGGAGGAAATGTGGATATGATGATCCTGATCCTGGCGTAGGAGTAGTAGCCTGCAACTCCAATCCAATGCCGATGGGCCCCGTTTCCTTCCTTCCTTTCGCCCTTGTTTAGATCCCGAATTAGGACTCTCGAAATGCTACAGTGTCGGCATTTTGATGTAATGAGAATCTTCTTTTTTATAGTGAAATTTGGGGTTGAAATTGGGAAGCCTTCTTTTCAGACGGATAGTGGCAGCAATGAGCAGGGCTGTGTGCGACCTTTATCTTTTCCCAGTTATCAGATATACTCCATACTAGCATCAAAAGATTAGGAGGGGAAGAAAAAAAGATTCCGTAAAATGATGCAGCCACCACAGCAGGCAGCCATGAATGGAGGTATGGAGCCAACAGTGGAGCATGCAGCTGAACAAGGAGCAGCAGATCCAACCCAAAAGCTCAGTGGGGGCTTGGCCTTGCATTGTTCTTGTTCGCAGTCGCCGCAGTTTCAGCAGCAGCAGGTAAGGTAGGTTCGTCAGTGCAGTCCAGGGGCGAGAAGGCAGGCGCCGGCCAAGCAGAGCGCAGAGGCAGAAGAAATACTAGTAGGCTGTGTTTAGTTTCCAAATCTGGAGTGTCAAAATTTACTGTAGCGACACTGTAACATTTCGTTTGTATTTGGTAATAATTGTCCAACCGTTGACTAATTAGACTCAAAACGTTTGTCTCGTAAAGTACAACCAAACTGTACAATCAGTTTTTAATTTTATCCATATTTAGTACTTCATACATATATCGCAAGTTTGATGTGACAGAAAATATTTTTTTACATAATGCACTTTTCAATGGAACTAAGGGCCTGTTTGCTTTGGATGTTAAAGGTTAACGAACACTGTAGCACTTTAGTCTTATTTGACAAAAAAGTTTTCAATTTTGAACTAAGTAGGCTTAATAGATTCGTCTCGTAAACTACTTCTAATCTGTGTCGACATGTATGTAACTAGTCCATATTTAGTACTCCATACATCTGCCACAACATTGATGTGATGAGAGCTCAATTTTAACACGTTGTAACCAAAGGGTGGGTGCCTAATACGCATGGCGAGAAGAAGACATGCGCGACGCTCGCCCAGGCAGCCGCCGCCGCCGCCGCCGCCCCCCCCCCCCCCCCCCCCCCCCCCCCCCCCAGCGTCAGGTCTCACGCACCTGCTGCCGGCTGCCGCGCGCGCAGGGGAATGCGCAGCGCTCGTGATGATGGACGATGGACGATGATGGGCCGATGGCGAAGGCCGCGTGTGCATGGGCTGGGGGCGAACGGAAAGCTCGAGTGCCCTGCGAGGAATGTCTCGCTTTCAGCTTTGAGGAACCACGGGTTTCGGTCGCCGTGCTCGTCCTTCAATTTCGTGTCAGGTGTTGGCGTGGATAAGGGTGGGCATTCGGGTTACCCAAAATATTCGGGTCAGGTAATTCGGGTATTAAAAATTGATACCTAATTTTTGTTTCGAAAAAGTATTATCTAAAATTTCGGGTACCCGATAATTCGGGTTTGTGTTTTACCCGATATACCCGAAATTGACAAAACCAATCATTTTGGAAGAATTCAAGTACCATTTTAAAGCAATAAACAATAGTCATATAAATCACATCATGTCTTCATATCAATTACCAACAAATCAATTATCAAGTTAGCATAAATCTACATTAATTCATACCAAATAATATATTTATATGGTATTAAAATACTTCATGTCTTCATATTAGGAATAAAAGAGCAAATATTTGAGATATTTCGGGTAATTTGGGTAGTTCGGGTATCGGGAAACATTACCCGAATTACCCAAACTAATTTCGGGTTTTTACGATCACTATCCGAAATTATGATTGGGTATTTCGGGTTCGGGTACTTCGGGTCTGAATTCAAGTAATTCGGGTTTAGAAATTGAATATCGGGTATTTTGTCCACCCTTAGGCGTGGACAAGGACTGCAGCCTGCAGGAGGGGAGGAGCCGAGCCCCGACCCCCGAGCGAGTGGTGTGAGGCTGAGAGCGAGAGTGGTGGTGGCTCGCCGTTGGCAGGCCGGCTAAATCTGATATATAGGCCCATGTTCGTCCGGCCTGCAACTGAACGTATGGGCCAGTGTTTCATGGAACGAACGGCCTCTGCGTTTTTGTTCTTTCTTTCTTTCTCCTCCTCCTCCTCCTCCTCTCTCTCTCTTTGAGATTGGTGTTCTTGCCCCTGCTTTGAAATCTACTTGTGATTTTATCTTTATATATTTTTTCAACTTTGTGATTTATTTTGCTTTTTAATTCCAAAGCCACCATTTGCCACTCTACAACTCTGTTAGTTGAAGGCCGAATAAAATGAATTAAATGTTTTTTTTATAATATTAACCCTTGAGCTTATCCTATCCTTGGTTTTCACCGATGGTTAATTAAGCATGCGCCACTTGTTAAACATTGCTTAGATTTGACCATAAAACATTCTATCCGATGGTTAATTAAGCATGTGCCACTGGTTAAACATTGCTTAGATTTGACGGATGAGTCTCATAAACTAGTGATTAACGATGTTAAGTACATCATCCAATCCGTTGCCCTTCGTTCCTGCTACCAAACAGAAATACATGGACCATCTTATCTCCTCAACCAAACACATAACAGGTCCGTCTCATTCTTGAAAACTAGGTTAAATCCATCTCGTTCCACCACAACCCAGACCAAACACACACGGTAAGTACGAATACTAATGTACTGTATTCTTCATCCGTGCACGTACACTTGACGCATGGAAATGGAATGCTTGGTACGCTATCGCTGGCGTGGAAGGCATAGCCTCGAATATGCCGTCCTATATTCGCAAAAAAAAAAGGAGAATGTGGCCGGCCAGTAGTGCACGCGTCTCGTGGAGTCGTGGTGCTTAGCCCTGTTTGGTCTGGAGGAGTTAAAAGTTTAACTCTCATCACATTTATGTTTTCTCAAATATATGGAGTATTAAATGTAGATTAATTGCATGTATGTCGGCATAGATTAGAAGTAATTTACGAGACGAATCTATTAAGTCTAATTAGTCCAAGATTGGAATTTTTTTGTCAAATAAGACGAAAGTGCTACAGTGTTTGTTAAACTTTAACACCCAAACCAAACGGAGCCTGGAGGAGTTAAAGTTTAACTCCCATCACATCAATGTTCCCTTAAATGCATAGAGTACTAAATGTAGACTAATTGCATGCATGTCGGCACATATTAGAAGTAATTTACGAGACGAATCTATTAATTCTAATTAGTCCAAGATTAAAAACTTTTTGTCAAATAAGACGAAAGTGATACAGTGTTGATTAAACTTTAACATCAAACCAAACGGGCCCTTAGACTATCCACGACGTTGAAAAAAAGTCGATGCTGAAACTCTCTCCCTCCTATTTTAGCATCGAGTCATACCATTGTGGGAGATGCTAAGTTGAAAAAACTAAGCTAACACTGAGGCATGTTCTTGCTTAGATGCTGAGATATGACCTGTTTAGTTGGCTACAAAAGCCAAAAAAAAGTTTGTGCAGTATTCATCACATCGAATCTTTGGACGCATGCATAGAGTATTAAATGTAGGTAAAAAATAATTAATTGCACAGTTTGTCTGTAATATATTGAGAAGAATCTTTTGAGCCTAGTTAGTCTATAATTGAATAATTTTTGCCAAATAACAACAAAAAGTGCTACAGGAATTTACCTAAAATTTTTCACCAAGGCCTTGTTCACTTCCCCATCCCAACCAAAAATATTTCCTCTTCCACCCATCACATCAAATCTTTCGACGCATGCATGGAACATTAAATATAGGTAAAAAAGATAACTAATTGCATAGTTTGTCTGTAAATGTCGGGACGAATCTTTTGAGCCTAGTTAGTCCATGATTGGATAAATTTTGCCAAATAACAACGAAAGATGCTACAGTAACTTTTCACCTACTGTCGGTACCAAAAGTACGGGGGTACCCACATCCCATCGCTAGTAAAAAACTAAAACGACTGAAACCGCAATAAAAGGCAGCCCGCCTCGACCGCGCATCCTGTCCGCCTCGTACGAGGCCCGCTCGACGGGGCGCCTCGACCGCGCTCCGGCTCCGACTCGTACGAGGCCCGCTCGACGGGGCGCCTCGACCGCGCCCCATCCCGTACAGCAAGCTACCTCGACGGCGCTCTAACCCGCACGAAGCTCGTCCGTCCACTGGGAAAAACTCCGACTCGCGTGAGCCCGGGTCGAGCGCCTCGACTCCTTCTCTTTACCTACCCCAGGACAAAAGCCATAGCATTTAATGCGGTTACCTACTATCACCTACCGGCATGGCTGCGACTAGGATCGACGTGGGAACAATGCCCGTGTCAGGTCTCACTATTTTACCACCCATCCCATGATGGGAGGTGAAACCCGTCACTATACCCACCTTACCGCGCACTGTTTACCATCGATCACCCTCGAGGGAGGATAAGATAAGGCCCGTTCTCCGCAATCTCGGGGATTCGGCCTTATCCATCCGGTCTCGACCCGGCCTCGACCCAACCTCGACGCTCGGCACAGTTCAACGGCAAGGGAAGGACGGTATGGCACGGCGCTCCGGGTCATTTCGCCGTCTCGTCTCCCACGACGCCATGGTGTCCAGGGATGGCCGGCCATTCCTAGGGCACGTCGCTACAGTCAACTCAACAGGAATCGACCAAACATCACCTCAAGGCTCCCCGTCGTCCTGGCCTCCTCTCGCCCTATAAAAGGGCAGGCCAGGGTTCTACGAGAGGGAGAGGAACGAAGCACCCGACCGGACAACAACAGACAACGAAGAAAAACAAGAGATCGATATCTCAAGCAACCACCCTTGTCCTTTTTTCTTCTCTTTGAGACTTGGGCTCGACGCCCTCTCTCGCATGCTTGTAACCCCTACACGAGCACTTCGGTGCAAGGAAATACAAACTTCTTCTCCCCCGCTGGACGTAGGGCCTTCTTTTGCCCGAACCAGGATAAACCCCCGTGTGTTCTCCTTGCATCACCATCCAGAAAAGAGACACGCAGCATTTACTCGTTGGTTTAGGACCCCCTCGGATCCGAACACCGACACCTCCTTTTCGTGAAGTGAACACACCCCAACCAAACATACTCGTAGTAAAGAAGTACCTTAGCCAGAGTTAATGCTTTCTCATGTATCAGATGCTTTCTCATGCACCAGAAACGAAGATGGGTGTGTTCACTTTACGAAAAGTAGGTGAAAAGTTAATGTAGCATCTTTCGTTGTTATTTGGTAAAATTTGTCCAATCATGGACTAACTAGGCTTAAAAGATTCGTCCCGACATTTACAGACAAACTATGCAATTAGTTATCTTTTTTATCTACATTTAATGCTCCATGCATGCGTCGAAAGATTTGATATGATGGGTGGAAGAGCAAATATTTTGGGTTAGGACGATGAAGTGAACAAGGCGGTGGATCTGACACAAGTCTATCTGGGTGCATACACGTCGATGCACAACGTTGTGGTGTTTGGGCATTTTGGCCATGTTTAGTTGCCAGAAATTTTATAAAATTTTTCAATATTTCTCGTCACATCGAATCTTTAGAAGCATGCATGAAGTATTAAATATAGATAAAAAATAAAACTAATTATACAATTTAGACGAAATGGACGAGACGAATCTTTTAAGCCTAGTTAGACCATGATTGGACACTAATTACCAAATAACAACGAAATTTGCTACAATGTTATTTTGCAAAATATTTTGCATCTAAACCGGCCCTTTCTCAGCGTCGATCTAACCTTGTTCAGATGGCTAAAAATACCTAAATTTTTTTATACAGTACCCGTTATATCGAATCTTTGAACGTATACATGAAGCATTAAATGTAGGTAAAAAAACTAATTACACAGTTTATCTGTAAATATCGAGACAAATCTTTTAAGTCTAGTTAGTCTATGGTTAAACAAAATTTGTCAAATAACAACAACAAAAAAGTGCTACAGGAATTTTTTTTCAAAAAATTTTTGGGTCTAAACAAGGCCCTAGTTGGCATGAGCATTAGCAACGGACACATTGCGGGCAGTCGGTGAGTAAACTATACGATCTGATAGATGTGACGACGACGATGGTTACGTGACGTCGCCACCGCGGCGCTCCCGTAGCCGTCCAAGCCGCGGCAGACAAAGGATTTGGAAAATCCTCGCGTATAGAAACAAAAACCTAGAAAACTGGAAATTCTCTTATTCCCCCAAGCCCCCCCCAGGTTAGGTCGATGGGGAAAATCGGCTGTAGAACAGGTGCATGGTTGACATGGACGCCTCTTGAATTTAGCTTGCTTTCTGAAACAGCTTGTACAGTAAAAAAACGCGACTTGCAAAGGGTAAGATCACCTCCGAGCATTGCTGCGATAGAGAAGCTAGTACAGTAGTAAGTCACAATTTTTCTCATCTTTGGACGGCTAACAGTAGTTTGAGATACAGATTAGATTATTACGGAGTGCTAGTACTCTTTTCGTCCAGAAAAGAATGCAATTCTCGCATTTCAGGAAGTCAAACAATTTGAACTTGACTAAATTTATATGAAAAAGTACAAACATTCATAATACAAAATAAGTATCATTAGATTAGTTACAAAATATATTTTCATAATAAATTTATTTAAAGATATAAATACTAATACTATTTATTATAAATTTGGTCAAACTTATGTCTGTTGGATCAGCACGGATCTCTTAATTGCATTCTTTGTTGGAGGGAGGGAGTATGTCACTGTCCAGGCAGGGAGAAAAGAATTCACGAATGGATAATCTTGATGGACCCTGCTGCCACCTGTCTCGCGTCTTTTTCTCCTCCCACCTCCTGCTGTGCTGACCCTTCCAGAACTTGTCCATGCCATGTGGGCCCCCGATGAAACACCCGCCGCGGGCGGCGGTCGGCGTCGGCGTCCGTCATCACAAAACTCTTCTCGCACGCGTCGCCGCCCGCACCGCACCGCACAGATCAACAACCGCTCAAAAAAATTCGGGGGAAGCGGCAAGCGGGGACGCAAGCGAGAGCAGCAGAGCAGGGCGCATCGCGAAGCGGAGAGATGGAGGCGGCGGCTCGCCTCCCCTCCCCACTCCTCGTCGTCTCCACCCTCCTCCTCCTCCTCTCGCCTCCGCGGCCGGCGGCGGCGCGCATCCAGCCGCTCGCCACCGCCGCGCTGCGCCGCCTCTACGACACCTCCAACTACGGCAGGCTGCAGCTCAACAACGGCCTCGCGCTCACTCCGCAGATGGGGTAACTGGTGCCTGCCTCTGCAGCTGCTGCTGCGCTTGCTCCGCCTTCGCGCTTCGGCCAGCGCTAAATCAGTTCCACTACGTTGCGTGTGCGCAGGTGGAACAGCTGGAATTTCTTCGCCTGCAACATCAACGAGACGGTCATCCGCGAGACAGGTTCGGTTCCGGTTCCAGTGTGACCTCCACTCCTAACTTCCCGCTGCCAAATCCGGACTTCAGCTACTCTTGTTGTAGTATACCCGTTTCAAACTTTTGGCCCAATTCGTAATGGTCTTTTATTTAGTGCGCTCCCTGCTGCTCAAAGTACATTCAGACAGGTCATATCCTACATAGGTGAATGATTACTGTTGGATACATATGGCGTGGTGTGCTAGCTTGCCAAAATGCCTCCTCTAAAGCAGAGTTTGCTCAGACATGTTAACCACCTGTTATTGTTGAACAGCTGACGCGCTGGTGTCCACGGGACTGGCTGCGCTGGGCTACAACTTCGTAAATATTGGTACACCACTTGGCTCGACACGACGGATTGTTTGGCTCTAGAGATTATTTTGATCTAATATTTTCTTTGCTGCTTACTTCTTCAGATGATTGCTGGTCCTACGTGAAAAGAGGAAAGCAGGTAATGGGATGCTTTCATTCCATGTTTTCCCAAATTATCTGTCAATTTGCATTTTGAGACATGCGCTGAAATTGATTAGGTAGTTAATGTGTAGTTTACTTGACCATTTGTATGTCATAATGTTCAAGCTTGGACAAAGTACTGATCAAATAGTCCTATTCGTTGCACTTGTTGAATGGCTCATTGTATACTTCGTTAGCAAAATGTATGTGTGACCATTTCTCCTGGTTTTGGTTAAAACTGGACCTCGGTACAGGTATTCTAAATTGGGAAAATGTCTAATTTTGTATTGCAATGCCCTTATCTATATACTGTTTATTCTCTGGTTTTTGTTTCGACAAAATATTTTTTACAACTGTATACAGTGTTCTAAACTTTTCCATACAGCATACCCTTCTTCTGTAATTTTTTTTAGGTTGCTCTGTTATATTTTTTTTCGTTTTAAATTGAGTTTATCTGTATGCCTTCATGGGTCACAAAATTGGCTTATTTCATCCCAAGATATACTAATACTGTAACACATGCATAATCAGCAGCTTATCTGTACAGTTCTAATGGATCTTTCTTGTAACATTTAGGACCAATTGCTGCCTGATCCGAAGACTTTCCCTTCAGGCATCAAAGCCCTTGCAGATTATGTGCATGGGAAAGGTCTGAAACTTGGTATATACTCTGATGCTGGGTAAGTGAACATCTCAATTATAGAATTTCAAATTTCTGTATCTGCTGGACAGTTAACTTAGCATTGACAATAACAATCTCAATAAGATTAATCTTTCAGGAAATTTACTTGCCAAGTTCGACCTGGATCACTCGATCATGAAAATGATGATGCTGCGATCTTTGCTTCATGGGTATGTGCATGAAACATCCACTAAACTACCGCTCTATACAATATTGATTTAAATTGTTCATGTCAACCTACCTATTTGTGACTTCAGGACTTTAACTATGCTGAACTACCTTTAAACATGAAGATATTGTACTAATACATGAATATGAAAATTGTTTGTTTTCAGGGTATTGATTACCTAAAGTATGACAACTGCTACAATTTGGGAATAAAGCCTCAGAAAAGGCAAGAAGACTCATATATCTTCCCTTAGTGTTGATCACAGTTTAGAACACATATGGCCTTAACATGTGTGCTAAAGTTTGTTTCATGGTGTTATATTTGTAGATATCCTCCTATGCGAGATGCTCTTAACTCAACTGGGCGCCAAATATTCTACTCTTTGTGTGAATGGTAGGTCCCTCCTTGGGGGTCGGGGGGAGGGTGGGATACAGTTATATGTTATGCTTATCTTCAATGCTTGTTGAATTGAGATCTCTGTAATGTGCTATCATGCTATTTTAACTTAGGGGCCAGGATGATCCAGCCTTATGGGCTGGCAAAGTGGGCAATAGTTGGCGTACAACTGATGACATAACAGATACATGGAAAAGGTAAGCTCTTTCCAGTCGAAAAAAGGGAAGATAACATTACCTCTGTTGTTGTGCTCTCAAACTGACTTATTTATGTATCTCGTGAAAACAAGCATGACAGACATTGCTGATAAGAACAACAAGTGGGCGTCATATGCTGGACCTGGTGGTTGGAATGGTAATTATGTTAGTGAGGAGTTCAATCTGTGTGCAATTTTCCGTGCTTCTCGGAATTTTCAATATACTGTTATCGAACCTCTATTTCTCTGCAGACCCAGATATGCTGGAAGTAGGCAATGGTGGCATGACCTTAGTGGAGTATCGCTCACATTTTAGCATCTGGGCTCTCATGAAGGTAAGTTTTCATTGAGATTGGACTGATGTTGTACGATCATATTTTTAATACTGCTTTAAGGTACTTGAGTAAATGGGTAATGAGTTTTGAAAAATAAAAACTGTAGTTCATTGAAGATGATAATTGTTATCCAAGTATTACTAGTATCGATTCTCCACTTACTGATATTACATTTGGATGCGAGAAAGGAGATATTCTAATCCTAATGCGTTAACTGCTAGCAGTTCCTTATATACTGTTATGCTTCAGGCCCCTCTATTAATTGGCTGTGATGTCAGAAACATGACTTCTGAAACAATGGAAATATTGAGCAACAAAGAAGTAATTCAAGTTAACCAAGGTATTATTCTGATTCTTCTTTGGGAGGGAACATGTTATCATGGTTTAGCATCACAGGCTATAAATATATGTTTTTACATAGCAACTGACAACTTTCTCCTTTTCTGTACATAATTTCCCAACATACCTTATCCAGCAGAACAGTTAAATTGATAATGTTCATATAATTACATAAACCATTGAGTTGCATGTGTTGTATTTTCTGCAGATCCTCTTGGAGTTCAAGGTAGAAAAATTTTAGGAGAAGGAAAATATGGATGCCGCGAGGTGATTTGACTGTCCATTTCCCACTCGTTATAGACTGTGTTATAGCCATAGGGTTGTCCTTTTGTAAAATATAATTAGGACCATAGTGCGTGAGAGTTTTTTCAGCATTGTAGCCTATGCATGATCAATTTAGAATTTAGTAAACTTTTTTTATTTGGTTTTTACCCAACAAGCAACAGTCTAACAATGTGCACGCCTGTAGGTTGTTAGTTTGATGTGTTAGGCAAAAGCTTCTGTCATATTCATTGGCATCCAAATATGCAGGCAGTATTCGATTAATTTTTGCATTTGTGATCAAGTGAAGCACAAGTTTTTTTTAGTAGAGTAGCTGATTCATGCCTGCATAGAAGGCCATCAGAGATGGAACTTGTTTGCCCAGTTTCAACTTTCAGTGCATCAATACATCAAGCCCACAATGTTACTCGTGACTGCAGGTGTGGGCTGGTCCCCTGTCTGGAAATCGGTTTGTTATTGCCCTATGGAACCGTTGTTCAGAGACTGCTAATATTACAATGAAACTGCCAGCAGTAGGCCTTGATGGATCAGCTGCCTATTCTGTTAGGGACCTGTGGAAGGTAATATAGGCCAATTTTTTTTTTTTTGCTATTAAGTGTGGGAATTCAACGTGCCTGAACCGTGACATCTTTTTGTCTTGTGCCATTTATGTCCCTTTATGTGTCTCCCTGTTTCTCGTCTCTTTTGGGTTTCATCTCTAGCCTACCCCAACTTGCTTGGGACAAAAGGCTATGTTGTTGTTGTTGTTGTTGTTGTTGTATTAAGTGTGGGAATTCAGTTCACCTTTCAAGCTCTGGGTCAACAAAAACCAGTTCTCATGAAATTTGCATTGTTCCTTCCAGCATGAAACTCTATCAGAAAATGTCATAGGAACTTTTGGCGCTCAAGTTGACGTGCATGACACCAAGATGTACATCTTTTCTCCTGCAACCAGTGTCGCTTCAATTTGATCAGAACTGGTCAATCCAAGATGACAGCACGACAACAAACACCTCCATTTTTTTCCTGCTGCAGTCTGCTCCATTCAAGTGCAGAAGCCCACTTCGTGCAGAATTGTCTCATCAGTGTTTGCCATTTCTCACGATCACGAAGTAGTTTTCTTTATGTTTCTTCTGTTCATGTAAGGTGTACTGCTAATGAGGTGGCTCATATGTTGGCTAGACTGAGCGAGCTCGCTGCTCGGTGTACCGGCATTGCATCCTGGGGGCGTCCAGGATCGTGTACGATTTGAAACTGTCTGAACCAATGAGCCAACCTTGATGTAAAACAAAGTTGTGAAAATACAGCTTCACCCGCGGGGGCCGGACTGCCTGCCGGGGTGCACCGTGTTCGTGTACGCGCGCGGTCGGCCGACACGTTTATTTATTTATTTATTTTTGGTGCAGGCACTTCTCGTTAATTTGTACCACCTCGCCAGTTAGCACATATCCCAAGCAGCTAAATAATCTGTCGTCAACAGACGCGTCGCCGAGCCAAGTAGCGATGGCTTGTCACCCTAGCGGGGGCATTAAGGTGGTGCTGCGGATGCCATATGTGGCTCTTTGGGGGCCCCTGGACCCCCCTTGTGATTGCTTTCGCGGCCCCGCCTTCCCAGGTTTGAGTAGTTGGCCTCGCATGTCGCAATATTACCCTTTAGGTGGACAATGCGTGAGTTGCTGCTGGTTGCCTCAAAATGGCCGAAACCGTTCACTTCCTCTAACTTGGAAGGGTAATGGGCCCCCATTGCATCGCAGGTCCATTAGGCCTTTGGCAGACCACCATTTTTTTTATTTGTTTCCTGTTATTAATTTATGTTATTTCCTAGGCCCACTGCATGGCATGGGCCTTTGACAGACCATCATTTTTATTGTTTATTATTTGTATTTTTTTTTCATGTCCTTTTCCTGTCATTTTTACCTGCGACAATGTAGAACAGCAGATTGAAAAAAGAACAATTATATTATTCTCAAAAGAACGGTGTTACATATTTATACCAATGTCTTCGGCAGACCACCATTTTTAAATTATTTGTTTCCTGTCATCTTTATCTGCATCAATGAAGAATAATTATATTGATTTTGAATGAACAATGTTACACATTTGTACTAAGCGAAGAGCAAATTCATACTTGTTTGAAAGGAAATGTCCCTCCCGAAGGGTTGCATAAGATCTCTGCTCCTAAAAAGTCTCATGGGGGCGCGTTTGAGAGAGGAGCCCGTCGTCTAGGAACAAAGAGATAAGCCATGACGGGCCTAGTGTAAAATGGTCCCGCTATGTCTTTTTCTTGTAGCAAAATGATTAAACAAAAAATCAAAAGGTATACTAATGGGTGTGTCACGTTTCATAATGACATTCCGGTTGCTGATGGCATTTGAGAAGCAGAATTCCGAAATGTCCATCTCTCTTCGTCTAGAATAGAGAAATATATATTGATACACTTTTCTATAAACTTAATCAAAAGTAAAAAAAAATGATTAATACAAACCTAGGGTCCGTTTGCATAGTCCAAGATCTAGATTGAATATGTATACTGTAGATTTATTAAAAGTGGTTTAATTATATATCTAGTCCAAACTATAACAGAAATGCTCCCAATATAACTCTAAATCTGTCATTTTTTTGAGCAATAAATACCTTGCTCTAAGAAACCCATTCAACTAAAATTACACACTTTTTCTTTGGGATGGAGTGAGTAGCCTCCAAGATCTCCCTCAATTGAAGGGAGGTTTTGACTTTGGCCAGCCTTCGTTTCCACGAAAGAGATCGGTCAAGAAGGTAAGTTTATACCAATCCTTTATTATTTTCAATGATTGCACTTCAATTTGTGCCTTAAAGCTAGGGTTTTATGGTTCTGACATAGAGAAGGCATGGGATGTTTTAGTATTTTTGACATAAAATTAGCTAAAGTTTGTGGCTAATGCTCTCTTAATTGAGTAGCTTCGCATGTTACTCCTATTACATAGCAAGAATTGAATACTTTTGGAGCCTAGGAGCCCCATCATTAATTACTAAGTTAAAGTCATTATATATGTGATTTAAATTAGCGTTTTTATTTACATATTTTTTTTGTCATTTAGTATTGCTTCTCTAATGTTTTTAGTAAATTTAGTTATCAAATTATCTAAAAGTTCCCATATTAATCTCTTACAAAATTAGATTATATATATAATTAGCTAATGAAAAAAATGTGAATATCTTTCACTAATTTATGCATTTAATGATATGCCTTGATAGTTCCATTATAACTTTTTGAAGTTTATGGCTTTATTTTTATGGATTTATGTTTTGGTTCAATTAAAAGTTTGGAGGACATGCATTTTGTTGTCCTGAAGAGTAAAATTCACCTTCAGTCCTAAACTTGGTTGGCGGTCATCCCAATCCACAAACTTCTAGAGTAACATATGTGGGTCCCTAAACTTGATGAGAGGTGTCATTTTAGTTCATAAACTTCCAATGTGATCACTGTCGGTCTATAAACTTGGTTATTGGTGGTGTCATTCTGGTACACGAATTTTCCAAAATGGTGTATTCTTGTCTCTAAACTTGCTTTCGAATTTTATCTGGGTCCAAACAAGACTTAACCCTCTATACGCTGACTGTGCCTTTGACGTGGACCTAAAATGTGGGGTCCACATGTCAGGTCCACCTATCCTCTCTATCTCTATGACTATGAAGAACAAAAACATCTTGGGTTCCGCTCGTCATCCGTCGTTTGCTTCGTCTGTTGCTTCCCCCATGACCCCAAAGAAGTCACGTATATAAAAAATAGACCCTCCCACTCCCTATGTCCGCTGCTCCACCGAAAAAGCAAAAAAAACACGCCTTTCCCACAATGCCTTAGCCCCCACTTCTCTCCTCGCTTCGCTCGGTCACTCGACACTCAGCTCTTGTTCCACCCAATCTCGCCCGGCGTACCACGTCGGTGTGCAGAGTGGGCTAAGTCCTGTTTGGACCTAGGTGAGACCCGAAACCAACTTTTTAGGGGCATGAATATACCGTTTTGGAAGTTCGTGGACTGGGATAACAACGCTAGCTAAGTTTAGAGGACCGTGGTGATCACTTTAAAAGTTCATGGATTAGGATGACATTGGTGGCCAAGTTTAGGAATCCATGTGTCACTTTGGAAATTTGTGGACGGGGATGACACTGCCAGCTAAGGGGGTATTTGGTTTGCCCTGTTAAAATTTAATAGGTACTGTAGCACTTTCGTCTTATTTGGCAATTAGTGTCCAATCATGGACTAATTAGGCTTAATAGATTATCTCACAAATTACTCTTAATCTGTGCCGACATACATGTAATTAGTCTATATTTAGTACTCCATGCATGTGCCGCAACATTCGATGTGATGTGTGTTAAAAAAAACAGAGTCAACCAAACAGGGCCTAAGTTTACGGACCGATGATAAATTTTACTTCTCCCTAGATACTAGGGTCGCTAGACATATCATGTCTCGGTAAGTAATGCACGGAAGCAATAAAACAGATACAACAAACTGCTGCACCTAAATGCCTTTTCTTCGTTTCTCTATTTTCAAATCAATAGCTAAACAAGCAAATCTACATAATCACGGTTCCTTTTTTTTGGGAACCTTTTCCACTTCTATCCAAATTTTTTTGGACTGTCTATGCTAAAGACGAAACTATATTGTTACACTACGCCATATAGCCCCCGTTTGGCAAAGCTCCCACCAGCTTCAACTTCTCTAACACATTTACGGTTCATTCACTGTTCATCAGGGCTCTTCAGCTTTAGCTTCTAGGTGTTGCTTATCTAAGGAAAGGATTCATCATCTAAAAAGAAATAAAGGTGAGACGAGGATTATTATTGTTTTACACAGCACCACACTGCCACCATATCACGAAGGCTAATAGCATCTAAACTTGCTACGCTGTCGGACGAAAATCCTGCTGGGGCACCTATCTGACATCCTGCTGTAACTCCGATCTTCTTCCCGTCACTAACTTCTACCACTACGATTAGCTGGATTATCTCAAAATGTCCTGTCAGTCTTAGCGGTAGCCAGTTTGGAGGGGAGGGAAGTGAGCTTCATCTCTCAGTTGGTACATCTCTTCATTCTCTTCTGACCTGCACGTTTTCACTAAAAATATTATGGGAATTTTTTGACTCGAATTTACTTCTGATACAACAAAACTGCAGACTTAATGGGGGTCCTAAATTGCAACAACATGAGCTACATGTTCCAAGCAGTAAAACACTGCAAGTTACTGATCGCATAAAAATTATACACTATGAGATGGAAATGAATACCTGCTTTTGGTTTCAACAGCCTTAGCGCTCGGCGCCACTGAAGCAGGGGCTTCAGCAGGCGACTTGCTAACAGGGGGAGGTGCTACTTCAGCTCTCTTTCTAGTGGGGAGCGCTGGAAATGCTTCCTCAAACTGTGTTGAGGTTGAGGTAAGTCCCAACGAGAAAGGCCCCAAGGATCCAAACTCCAAACTTTGCGCTGCATGTAAAAAATCTGCTGTGGCAGGTGAGGAAGGCTGAGAGGTACGATTTCCTTGACCATTTTGAGGAAGTACTATCCCTGACGAAGATGATGGTGGCTTTGTCTGCCTTCCCTCCTCAACAAAATCTCTTCCTACTGTCTGTTTGGTTCCACCGTCTGTTGCTACATGCTCCTTGAAACGAACAAAATCTCCATCCGGAACTGAGCTCTTGCTTGAATAACCACTCTGTTGCGCACTGTTTTGCTTCTTCGGCGATTGATTTGTTGCACTTTGAGCTATGGCATCTTCAGTTTGTGAGCCAGAATATCCTTGCTCAGCTGAGTAATACCGACGATCAGGAAACCTCTGTCTTTGTTTTCTTGCTCGTATGATTTCTCTTTCAAGCGTTATACGCTCCCTGTATGTATGATAACTCTGGAAATCAAAACATGAACAGAGATTGAATAAGTAACCACTTGAAGAAGGTATTACCAATAAACATGGTGCCAGTTCCATGCGTCTTAGGAGAGAAACAAACAAATAAATAAGATCTTGTGATAGGAGTTTGTACCACATTGGGAATGTATGTGCCAGTTCCATGCGTCTTAGGAGAGAAACAAAACCAAGAAACAGGATAGTTATCTGAATTGGTTGAAGGAGACGAAGGAAATGATCCGTTGGGGGACAATGGTATATTCTGCTGCCAAACCATATCCACTTGGGCCTCGGCATGTGGTTGTTGTGAATCATCTACTGTGCTATGAGAACAATACACAAGAGATAGTTTCCTTCTCTCGCTATCAGTAGATGAAGCTAATGACAGGCTTGAGGATCTAGTGCTAGTTTTCAACTTCAAGATCATGTCTGGCATCTTGAAAGAATCCTCATCTAGCATATCAGCTAAACATGCTTCTTCAACAACATGCAGGAGTTCATCAAACAAAGACTCCAGGTGGTACTGAACTTTGCGAAGGCATCCCAAGTGCAGCTCCAGATCACCTGAGAGATCCAGCATATTTGACAACAAGAAGGGTGGGAGTAACTTTTTTCCTGCACGGGGAGCAGTCCAATCTGACTCATCAACAAAACAAGAACTGAAAAAATCCAAGATATTTGCACTAGTCGAGTTAGTCAATATATGCGATGGATGCTCTGCATAAATCTGTTGTGGCACATTTAATCTACTGATCTGGTGTACATCTTCCTCTGCTGCATAATTCTCCAAGCATTCTTTACTGTTGCCATTACCATTATCTTGAGAAAAGGATGAGTGTCTCCTTAAACTTGCTAAAGTTGATGGATTTTCTTTGAAATCAGATGCATATTCCATGAACCAGATTTTGTTCCAAGGAAGATCCTGAACAAGACCAGGCAAATACTTACCTGAATTCTTATGCACATCTGTCACACTCGAGTCCTTGTCTGGCAGTTTCGATGAATGACATGAACTTCCGTTTTCACCCTCATTCATGCAAGAAGATTTACACCTCGATCCATCTTCACTAAGTGCCCTTTCAGGACCAAGCAAGGGTTGGAATGAACTACAAGGGTCAATGTCTGATCTTTCTCCCTTTCCATGTCTCTTCAGTGTGTTTGCGAAAAATCCGTAAATTTCATCACGAATGTACTCGGAGGGTAACATGAGAATTTGACCAAGCTTTTGTGCTCCAAATGACAAAGCACTGCATATGCGATAAAAGTTTGCTGCACAAGATTAGCATGTGTCAGGAACACTTATCATAAGAACCCTCCATTAAAAGGATTTTTAGTATACGTGCAGCAAAAAATGTGGTAAACATCCACACACACACGCACGGTATTTTGAAAACATAATAAATGAGGTGATACAGTACATAATAAAATGAATTAGTGCCTTTTTTTATTCTAACCTTTGCTGACACTTCTGCCGAGATTATTATTCGCCTTGAGTGGATCAATTATGTTTAAAAACTTCTGGCGGAATTGTGTGTCGCATCCCTCAAACTCATTTGGAATTACAACGAGTCTATCCAAATAGCCTTGTTGGAATTCCTTGTCAAGCAATAATTCGCCTTGTACTTCTGTAGGTTCCACTGCAAGTTGCAAATTAGAATAATTAGACAAGAGATCATACCACTGGTGATTCATCAACAAAACAAAATAAAACAAGAACATATGACCCACCAGTTAAGTTCGGTAATGATGACAAATCAACAGGACCATTTAAGCTAATGCCATATCGATCCCAGTCAAACTTGCTAAAATATTCCAAAAACCTATAAAGGGCCTGTTAAAAAAAAACAGGTAGTACATGCAAAAGAGTTAGTTCGGATATCACTTAAACATAATTGTAAGGAGCTCAAAAGAAGTTCTGAATTTCAAAAATTATTACCTCCAGAGGACCATGCAGAGACTTGTGGAACATATTGAATATGTAAAGAATAAGTGTTTCCAAGGCATAAGTAGATATCAGTCCATGATGGGCTCCTAATATGCGACTTTCATGGTAGCACCAAGCCTTGATTAACATAATGCTCCTTTTGAACAAATGGTTTTTGCCAATCCGACGGTCAACCTAAAGCAGTAACAGTAACTCGTTCAATGTATAGTGTTTTTCAAACCCAAGAAGGTGCTTGTGGAGCAAAAATTCAAGTTTGCATCTGCTTACCAGCTCAAGAAAGCAGAACGTGGACACACCCCCAATCTGGTTGAAAGAGACATCCACGATAATGTTCTCAATAATGCATTTTATGAGCTTAACCTAGTTGAACAATAAAACCAAAGTTAGCACACGGGCAATATCAAAATGTATCAAAGAAAAAAATAATGTGTATCAAGTATCAACTACTTCGGTGGAAAAATGGGTTAAACATAAGATGCACAAATAGGAATATGCACTGCACCTCAGCGTTGATGAAGTGCAAGCCTGTCAGTTTGAACTCGGCGTCACAGTTTTCCTGTTCCGACTCGAGCATGCTGCGGACATCATCGATGAATGTACTGTTTAACCATGTGTTCCCCAGTACAGTTATATCAACGTCGCCATCGGGGAGATACGTCCTCAGCGGCACTGATCCAAATGCAAAGACCTGGATTGTATGATATATGATACAAAAAACAATGTTATTTCAGTGCAAAATGTGCTAAAGTTCAAAATAAAGGAGATAATGTGCTGCACACTAATAGCAAATCCACAGAGAAAATGTGCTGCACACTAATAGTCAAGCCACTGAGAAAATGTAACATGCATTTCAATTGACATTAGTGGATCTGTGGATGTGGTGTGTACGGACTACTGTCGAACATCTATAAACACCAACACGATGCTTCTTATACGGTTTTAATTGCATACAAAACAGAAGTTTACAGATCTCATGCGTGCACCACAACAGTTGAGTGCAGTACGGTGGCAGGAAGTGGAAGGAACCTATGCTGATCGACCTAAACACATTGCTCCGGCCTGCTCTGTGGCATCCGTATCTCAAATGTTGGCCAGTGGCCGCAGCATGTCGAGGAGGTTGGCATGAAGGTGGTCACCAGCTTTCAGTAAATATAAATAGGATATGCAGCATCGGCCTAAATTTTCAGGCCCTGCATGCCGCACACTCATCTAAGGTATATCGTATACGCATGTCGCCGCAGCACGTACGTAGCACAGATGGCACTAGATATGGTGTCGAGAAAAGCTATTAGTTTGCCGATGCCTGCTCGATTCAGGCACGTGAGATGGTAGGCAGCCACTACGGCCGGTGTCAAGCAAAGCTATCATATATAGTTGCCGAAGTCTGTTCGATTCAGGCAAGTGAGATGAACTACCCAGGAACCCACATCACAGGTCACCTGCGATGCATCGGCGCATGCACCTAGATTACGAGCTTGACACGATCACGAGTTCACGACACGGCGAAGGCCTAGGAAGGGTCGTGTCTTTACTCTTTTCTCTGAAGACACGGAAAAAGCTACAAGCTATACACAGGATCGGAGGCCGCAGTCCACGACAGAAACAGAAACAGTTTTAATCGTGCCCAGAAATGTCCTAATCGCCGGCTTAACAAAACCTGTACGTACTTGGTAGCAACAGGGTAAAAAAGTGAAAGCAAGGTATAATCCAGTTTTTACCTAATAATTTTTAAATAGTCAAATTACGTAATTACCCGAACATAAAAGGACAAAAAATACGTTTGACCAGAAAATGGACCTGAAAATACTAGCCACTGCACGTGATGCATGCTACCTGGCGTGGCACTGACACAAGGGTTCTAGTAATCCAAGTACTAAAGACTGACGAGACGACTGAATGATTAGTCGAAAAGGTACGACTATAAAAAGACCATGGTGGGTGGGGGCATGGAAGTATGGACAATCAAGAATTAATAAACAGAATATCCCTAATCCCAATCCCAGCGGCTAGGTGAAGGAAAACTACAGGAGCATGCACGGAATGGCCGGAATTAGCATAGGCACACACATACGCGCATGACGAAAACAGAAACAGCCATGGACGGACGATGGATGCACGTACGTGCGGCTGCGGCCTTTTCGCTAAAGACGCGGAGAAAGCTACCACCTACACACGCTACGGCGACAGCGACCACAGTCCACGTCACGTCACTAAACACATTTGTGTTTTCTCGCGCTAGCGACAGGGGCACGGTGAACGCGGGCGAAGGCGACCATCGTGCAATCAGTAAAAACTAATTAAAAAAATAAAAACTGTGAGAAAAATTAGCCCCGACAGCACAATAAGCATGCGATAGTCAACGGCAATCAGTAAAATAGGACGACCATACATACATGCAGGATATTATATTGTAATAATAACAACAAGCATAAAAAAGGATTATGAATTAATGAAAAAGATTCTTAATCCCTATACACAATACGGAGTATAATCCAATCACACCTATGAACATCCACGAGCGCTGGAAGAAAGCGACGGCGTGCAGTACGCGGCGATGCGATTGGGATCGGGGATTGCGGGTACGCAGCAGCGGGCCAGCGGCACGAGGCTTCCGTTCCGGGACTGGAAGCAAGCAGCATGCAAACACCAAGCAGCGCCGCCGCACGACACGAAAACGAAACGGAAAGCTAGCCTAAACCCCATCCCTTCTCTCCCTCCCGAAGCTGACGACGACGACGCGCGAACCCCGAGGCGGCCGGGCAAGCGACGGGCGACAGGGAGAGGCTAGGGAGCTAGCGCTGGCGCACGCGAGAAGCGTAGGGTAGGGACTAGGGAGGGGGAGAGGGATCGGAGCGGGGGCACACGCACGCACCTCGCAGCCGAGGGCGGAGCCGATGAGTCGCCTGAGGTAGCTGATGACGTCCTGGCGGCGGCGCTCCGCCTCCTGGGTGGGGTGGACGCGCAGCACCACCTCGCCGGCGGCCGCCTCCGCGGCGCGCACCACGTCCCGCCGGATCGCCGACGGCGGCGGCGCCCTCCTCGCCATCACCGCCGCCAGCGTCTCCCTCTCGCCTCCGCTGCCGCTCGCGCCGGGAGAAGCGCCCCTCCCCCACGGGAGCGCCCACCCGTCGGCGCCGGGCACGAACCACCCGCCATCCGCTCCCTGACCGCGGCCGCCGAAGTACGCCATTGGAGCCGGCGGGGAGGAATCCAATCGATCGGAACGAATGGAAAGCGCCGCGGGCGGAATCGGAGGGGTTCTCCTCTGGTCCGCTCGGGGATCCAGGTGGAGTTGGTTTGGTTTCTTCGGCTGCGGGCTGATCGATCGATCTGGTTGTCCGAGGTGTGGAAGAACTGGTGGGCTCTAGCTGGGTCCCTCCGCACTCGCCTGCCGCTGCTTATATAGTCGAGGCCACCGCAACGGGCCTGCGTGGTGCGTGCCTGCGCCTGCTATTCTTTGTATTTAAAATAGATAGATAGATGATTCTGCTATTCTTTGTATTTAAAATAATAGATAGACGATTTGTTGGGTGCATATATATGGACAAAGGAAGAAGATGTGGATGACTGCCAAAACCGGGGGCAGGGGCTAGCCCTCATGTATTGTGGTATTTAGAGTATATTTTGATCTGATATGGTAACTATATGTATGCATGGTTGCTGTAAATAAATGTAAAACACTATTACTTGTTCTAGTATGTGAGATAGGTAAAGAGGCGACTGTTGTGTATACTTTGATCCATGGATGGCCTTATGTTCATGCCTCATGAGACGAAGCAATGGCTATTGCACCAAAGTGGATCCCTGGACGTCGTGCTAGGATTACTGTGACTTTCGAAATTGGACCGAGCGAACACGACAAATGGGTTGTTGGTCGGTAATAACGTTAGGTGCAACACTTTTGGTGAGTGGATATCTTTTTTAGTTGTCGGGTATCGGCGAATTGATAAGCATATCTAAGTCATGTATGTGTCACGGTGGTTTCCCGTTGATCCGTTGCTAAGATTGAGCAGATGTAGCTTTGCTTTTGTCGCCTTTTGTATTTTCACCTTTTTACAAGTCGAGTACACGTCAGTTGTCGTGTAGCTAGTAAGCGAAATCTTTATCGACAAGTGATGAGTACTTGTTGGTTTTACAAATATGTATGTAAGAATATTTGTTATGTGTGTCTGGATCATCTTATGTTTTGTGTGTTACGAGATGGAAAGATGGCTATTGCACTAGAATGGCTTTACTGGATGTGCTAGCATTACTATGACTTTGAAATTTCATTGAGCGAATGTGACAAATGTTGGCGGTTGGTCACTAATAAATGGGCTAGGTGGAACACTTTTGGCGTTAGCGGGCCGCTTTTTTTAAAGTATCGATACTTCTGAGACGGCCACCTTGGATATGGTGGAATTGATAAGGATATCCAAGTCATGTATGTGTCATGGCGGTTTTCCGTTGCTAAAGTGATTGCGTAGGCATATCTTGCTTTGTCGCTTTTGTATTTACATCTTTGTACAAGTCAAGTTAAACATGTCAATTGTCGTATATCTAACGAGCATGGTCTTAACCGACAAATGTATAGATTTTTACCTTTGACAAGTGGTGGTATTTAGATTTTTACCTTTGACATGTTTAACTTGACTTGTACAATGTGCGCCTATTATCTCTTCATATACTTTCTACCTAGAAAACAAAAAAAGTATATTGATAACTTCTACTGACCGTTAAGTAAAATTATTAGCATAAAGGAAATTCCCATGAATAGAAAAAACACAATAATTGACACAAATCACTATATCGTGCCGCTTGCAAGCAAATTTCTTTCCAATTTAGGTGATGCACCTTTTTCTTCGGGCAATTTAGTTGTTGCTTTTATCCATGAAACAAGAATTGAAAGTCACCTTTCAAATACACACCCGTTTTGTTAATTATGAATTATTATGTCTTGAGAATTCAAGGTTGTAAATTTCACCTTCTTGGTGGTCTATAATCGTAGTACTAAAATTCACGGTCTACATTTTTGGACAATTAGCTCTACACTTTTTACCGCAAATCACGTGTATAGAGCTTCCATGAGGTGAACCTGTCCCTTAGAATCCTCTTAGCAACCATTGATGACTTCTAGTAACTTACAATGCACAAGAGGAAGAAGCAGTACATGGATCCGAACAAACAGGGATGCATTTTATAGTTGCCATATACCAATAAACCCATGTCAAGAATGATAAAAAGATAACAGGTGAAAATTAAATAGTAGGAGGAACGTAACCCAAGCTGAAACACAGGAGTAATCACGGCGGAAGAACAGGGTTGCTCATGCTCAGAGCTTTTGTTCCAACGTTCGTCCATGAGGTCTGCACAAGAAATGGGTGGCAGTTGCTGAAGATATCAGGGAAACTGACGAGGTGCAGTCAGAGGCCACTGCATTCAAGCACTGCCATAATAGCACAGAGATCTCCGTCTTCTAAAAGGAGAATGGAATCCCATTCATTTCCAGCTAGTACATCATCAGCGAATCCAGGGCACATTGATTATTTTCTCGAAAGATAATATACATAGACGATGTAAACGAGGCAAGATAAACATATTATATATATGGGTCCGTTCAGATCGCAAAATATTTTGGGTAAAGTTCCTGTTATCCAACTAACTAGGCTTAAAAGATTCATCTCGACATTTACAGACAAACTGTGCAATTAGTTTTTTTTACCTACATTTAATACCTAATGCATGCGTCCAAAGATTTTATGTGACGGTTACTATGCAAAATATTTTGGGTGATTTTGGGATCTAAACATGGCCTATATCATCCATGTATAATTCTCTCTCCAAGTATATGGCAGTAGAGATGGAAAATACATATACTTGGCATATTGTTATTATTCTCTTAACCATTGGTTTTTCCTGGATGATTCCATTTTTTTAAGCAGTAGTTGATTGAGCAACATATATTTCAAGTGCTGTAAATCTTGACTGCTTTTAATTCAATGAATGCCTCTTGGCTGTAGAAGCTTTTTGGCTCTATAGGAGCTGCTAGCTGTATGTTTTGGATTTAGCTGATAATAATGCTACTGGTTATTAATAATTTTGGCTATAAAATATATAAATAAAAAAGGTTTAATGACATAATCGTATAGCCACAGTGAACCACGGGCCGTTCGATGCAAAACAGACCATATCTTCAAGCTAGCCTAGCCATCTTTAAGGGCGTCAGATATATCTAGAACGGCTTTCGTGGCGCGGCACAGTTGTCTGGCGTCCTGTTCTTCTATTCAAAATTCAAAATAGCCAAATTGACAGGTCAGCACCCAGGTGGGGCCACTTTGGTTCCTGGGGGCACCGACTCTGGAACAGCATTGACCACGGTGGGTTTTGTAACCAGCTAGCGGTAAGGGTTTATTATTATCCACACTACCGGAAACGCCTAATTTACCTAGTATAAAAAAGTTTGCCGAGTGTGGGCACTCGGCAAACAGATTATTTACCGAGTGTGACACTCGGCAAAGAACGACACTAGGCAAAGGAAGCCTTTGCCGAGTGTCAAACACTCGGCAAAATTAGGCACTAGGCAAACCTGCATTTTGTCTAGTGTCAGACACTCGGCAAATGTTTGACACTCGGCAAACATCGACGACAGCTGACGGCCATGAACTACCGTTTGAGTTTGCCGAGTGTCACACGGCCGACACTCGGCAAACATGTGCTTTGCCTAGTGTCAAGGTTGTGACACTCGGCAAAATGACCCTTTGCCGAGTGTCAGACCTTGGCACTAGGCAAACTATTTTTTTTTTGGATTTTGACCTCCCAAAATTTTCTGTAGTCGTCCTATAGTATCTTGAACTACATGTTCGAATTTGGCATATTTCTCGGACCTTTTGCTATATTTCTTTAATTTATTTCATTTAATTGATTTTTTTTGATAAAGTAAATGTGAACTGCAAGAGGATCGAATAATGGAATTTAATGTATGAAAAAATGATATTCATATTATTGAGTCTAAAGTGAGGCCGTATCTAGGAACAGACCAAAAATTTCGTACATCTTGTTTACGAAATATGACAACGAACTTGTGTGCGAGTTGGTTTTAAATTCCATAAAAAGCAAATGAAGTCCGAAAATCATGAAACTTGACAAGATGTCGTGATATCGTATGTGGAGTTTGTGATAAAAATTTGAGATGATTTCGCACAAGTTTATCACGGCGTTGCTTACAAACCAAGACATCTCCACATAACATATAGATATCTCGTTGATCCGGGTTGCGTTCCGGGGCTAGCCGCCATCTCACACGCCCTCGCCCCTGACTCCGAACGGTACGAAACACTGCCCTATCCCTGACCAATCCATACCCTTCGTATTTCGCGTCCGAACCTTAACGCAATAGTAACTATGCGAGTATGCGGAGTTTCTAGATCCAAGGAATTTACTCCAGCAACATTAGGCAGGCTGCAAATATAAAATACTATATTCAGTTGTTGAGATATTGCTGCAAAAATTGATTAGATTTAGTGTATATATACAATTTGTTCAAAGATCTTGTCCACATACATGTATATAGGCCTGCTAGAGCTGCCATTTTCAAAGTTCCGTTGTTCTGCTATTTGCGATGGCCTGCACTAGCTGATACGCTGTAGTATTATTTCTGTTTTGTAAAACAGTAACATATCAAAACAATTCTACTAGTAGTAGTGAATTTTATTTTACAATAGTAATGAGCATTGAGCAATGTGACAGCCTGCTCCCCTTGTTGCTTCGGTTAGCTTATGTTGAATTAGAAGATAGCGTACCAGTCTAACAGTCTTCACACCTTTTCTTAGGTGGCATTCGGATGATGAGTGGAATAGGGAAATTGATATAGACAGATGTGTTATATGTTTCAATTACAGTTTTTCATGTCTTGTCTACTGGACTTCTTACATTTCAGTTTCTCTAATGTACTAGAATATAGCACAGTGAAGGACTTTGTACCTCTTAAGTAGATGCATGGCAAAATTATGTTTCTGTTTGAACAGCATGAGTATACTGGGCCTTTGGAACAGCAAGAGTCTGTTATGTTGATGCGAAATATTTGGAGAAGTTGCTTTGGGTAGATGGGGACATCCTGTGTATTTCGATATATTGATGCAAATACTAGGGCATCTTTGTATTGGATTCATGTTAGACTACTAATATATATAAATATATAATAATAATAATAGTAATAATTGTGCATATTGGATTCATATCGGACTGTTGATATATATGATTATGTGCAAATGATATTAAATATATTTTTTATTGTATAGAAAATGCTAGCCCAACAGTACCTGCTACATTATGGGCATAACTAAAACTAAAAAAGTACACAGAACATGGGCCTAATTGGTGAAAATGGGCCACAGACAGTCTACTGATGATGTGGCAAGGTGGCTGCCATGTCAAATCCAAATCACCAAATGACATGGCAACAGAATTATGACGGTTCATTTCATCACTATAGCCTTTTCCTATTGTTGCTGATTAGTTCATCTGTGACGATCCAAAAAACCAACCTGTGACTCCTGCATTTTGTGGAACTCCTGCAGCTGTGCACCAGAGAACATGTCAGCAATAATGCTAGGGTTTGGGCAATGAGGGAATGGCGGTGGGGACTGGGATAAAGAGGTTCAGAGCAGGACCTTGCTGCTTCATGGCCGATGGCGTCCACATCTACCTCCTCGCCATCGATTGGATCTCCAGTGCTCCTCGTCCTCCATGGCCACCCCGCCGTCGCGAGCTTCTGTAGCGTGAGGCTGTGCTGCGCAGCAACGGCTGCGTCCTCCCCCATCGGCAGAGATGCGGCCGGTGGCAGGTCGAAGGGCGCGCGCCCAGGTCCGCGGTGACTTGCGGACGCCCCCACGGCGGCGACCGGCGAGGCTGCGGGTGGCGGCGCTAGTGGCGCGAGGCCAGGGCTGCGGCGGTGGGGGATGCGGCAGCCCGCGTCGGGGAAGGATCCCACACGCGAGGTGGAACCGACAGCATCGACGGAGCCAGCCCGACGTTTCTTTTTTTTCACGGAAGAGAAGAAAATGAGAGGACGGGGATGGGAATCGAACCCTCACCGTCAATGAATTTTACTACTATATTTTGCGCAGATTTATATATAACACAAATATAAGTGACTAATTTTTCTTTTGCTGCTCTATTTTTGCATTGTGATTCACTAGCTATGGTGTACTAACTGGATAGAAACTTGTTATGTCTTTTAGTGTTCTATTACTAGCTGTACATGATTTTTTTTTGTTTGACTGAAGCAATTTGTGTTATGTCTGAATTGGTAACAGGTTCCTTACTATGATCTGGTTGCCTGTTGCTGCTTTATTTGGGTCTGTCTGTGAGCTGGCCTCGAAGTCTTGGACAACTACTGTGACTCTGCTAGCTACTGGTTAGCTCCTATCTTCTGACTCAAGTTGGCAGATAAGATATGACAGATCGTGGGTGGATGTATAGTGGTTGGAAGCGTGGTAGGCTATCAAATGAATGGGTTGACAAAACAAAAGAGTTTTTGGATCATGCCTTCTCAATCCCTGAATTAGTTGAGTCTAATACAATTAGATGCCCTTGTGATGGACTTGTGGTTTATTTTGGACAACTATGATGCACTTGTGATGGACTTGTGATATATATTGTGTTTGTGATATATATATGTGAATATATGTGGTGTTTGTGATATATGTGAGATGTTTGTGAAATGTGATATATATATATATATATGTGTATATATATATATATGATGTTTGCTTGGATGGAATGGAAAAAACAAAAAAAGACTGTTTTTCCCGGTTTGCCTAGTGTCATGACCAAGACACTCGGCAAACTGGGCGGGTTTGCCGAGTGTTGCGGGGCTGGCACTAGGCAAACTGGGCTGATTTGCCTAGTGCCGTGGGCCAGGCACTAGGCAAACTGCGCGGGTTTGCCGAGTGTCGCGGGCCTGACACTAGGCAAACTGGGTCACTTTGCCGAGTGTCCTTGTCCAAAGGCACTAGGCAAACTGGGCGGGTTTACCGAGTGCCTCGGGCCTGGCACTAGGCAAACTAGACAGGTTTGCCTAGTGCCGTGGACAAGGACACTCGGCAAAGTGACCCAGTTTGCCTAGTGTCAGGCCCGCGACACTCGGCAAACCTGCCGTTAACGGCACCACGTCCGTCACGGCAAGTTCACTTTGCCGAGTGTCAGGCCGGCACTAGCGAAGTCTTTGCCGAGTGCCCGACAAATGACACTCGGCAAAGCGCCCTTTGCCGTAGTTTTTTTTTCCGAGTGTGGTTTGCCGTTCGCCGAGTGTTTTATGGGCTGTTTCCAGTAGTGCCAGGAATTTCACGAGAATCATATGCAGGAAACATAAGAATTTCCTACATTTCAAAGGGATCCTAAACATGTTGGCTATACTAAGATGACATATGTCGATACAGTTTTCATCTGCGAGTATTTTGTTGGGGGTGTAAATGTAATATTGAGCAAAGATAAGTTCTTCTTTGCATAGTTAGTGGTTTGTTCCCTAGTGAACATTATTAGCTAGGAACAGGACACTCGCTTATGTGAGAGTGTAGGTGGGACTTTAACACATAGCAAGTAGTGTACTCAATGACAAAACAATGTCGTCATGTATTTTCAAATTTTAGGAGCGGTGACTAGGATTATTTCGGTGGCCTATGAACTTTATAGCTAACTCACAGAAGAAGCTAGTACGTAGTAATGTAAGGGGTTGTTTGGGAGCGCTCCTAGCTTCGTCTTCTCTATGAGAATCGCTTCTAGATTAGATAGCCAAACAGGTAAATTAAACAAAACTAGATTATGATTTTTGAGGATCTAACAAGAATTTATTTCTCTATTTATACTAGGAGTTAGGAGTTAAAAATTATTTACCAGCGTCCGATCTGATGAATTGATTAATCTGGGTGTAAGGTTATATTGGAGCTACCTACAGCGATTCAAGGAAAAAAAAGAGATCAAGCTCATCAGAGAGAAGCTGCTGGTTCTTTTTTGATATAAGATAATTATCGGTGGATAGTTTTATAGCGTTTCTAAAAATGTAGAATGTAGTGAAACATGAATGACTCTCAATGCATAGTTTCATTCTTTTGTTTTATGGTTATTTAATTATATGACTCATCTAGAGTTGGAAACTGATTCACTCCCTATCTTAAAAACATTACCACATCATAAAAAAAATACTCATGTGACAAACTATTAAATACAGATTAAACTTTCGTGAGACTTCCGCTGAGACTAGAGCAAGGCTAATAATACGCCAGCTGCTAGCTGTATGAGAACTTACAACCAATCTATTAGCTCATCAGTATAATAGTTAGTCTACTTATAGCCCACTTGTCTGTCTCACAAAATTTATTGGTTTTTGTACCTATAAGCTTACAACCCGTTTCTCTTCTCTCCTCCACTTTCTACTCCATTTCAGTATTCAACCCAGTTACAACATTTGTTATACTTTGCTCTAAAGAGGTGCTGATTCACATGAGGTGTGTAGCTCCGCAACAGAATGTCATGCATGCATGCGTGCGTGAGGTAGGACGTGGGGTGGCCGGGTGGACCTGTAGTGCATGCATGGTCCATGGTGCTTTCTGTAGCCTTTTGTGATCCCTTCTGCCTGCGCCAAAAGGCAAAAACAACATTTGACCCAGGTTCAGCAGCATGCTTGCATGCATGGAGCCAAATTTTTTTTTGCATAGTATCCATCAAATCGAATCTTTGGACGTATGCATGAAGCATTAAATATAGGTAAAAAATAACTAATTGTACAGTTTGTCTGTAAATATCGAGATAAATCTTTTGAGCCTAGTTAATTTATGGTCGGATAAATTTTGTCAAATAACAACGAAAGTGCTACATGAATTTTTCCTCAAAATATTTCGGATCTAAACAAGGCCTTAATGTGCCTACTATGGGGGGCGGGGGGCCAGTCTCAGAAAGTCACAGCAGAGAAGCAGAGATCAAAAGCCAGAGCGGCATGCTGTATTGCTGTCCTATTCGTGACAGTGACAACAAATGAAGATCATCGCCGTGACATGGGTGAACGAGAAATGTCCTTGTAGGTTGTAGCAGAGAGAGAGATGTCCTTGTAGGCTTGTACTTCTTCCCGAGAGTGAAAATGGGGCCTTCACTTATCAATTCTGAAAGCACAAGAAGTCCTCAGTTTTCCACAGCTGCTGTGCATGCCAGCAGTATTTATTATTAAACATGCATGTATACGTTCTATTAATTGTTAGTGTCTGATATAGTTTTTTTTTTTCTCACAAAGGTGGTTTAGCTACTGACTCAAAACCACATGCAACCTGCTGCATATACCGAAAATAATATGTATACAAAATAATATGTATACATTCTGTGGTTAGTGTAGATATAAAATACTATTTATGTTTACCTAATTCATGTGAGAGAGGTGATGATTATGATGTACACTATGTCACTTTGATTAGATCGTCCTATAATGTTCATGTGTCATGAGATGGAGCAATGGTTGCTGCACGAAAATGGCTCGTAGATGAGGTCTATTCTAGCAAAAAGCTTTTAAGAGTGACAAAAGAAGAATTACATTACTGTGAAGCACTGACTTACTAGAAATTGTTGTAAAGAAAACTCTAGTTCAACCCACACTTTATATATGTGCATATTTCAGATCCTCATCAACAATTTATTATGCAATGTAATGTCAATTCAAAAGGCATACTTACTACGTGTGGTGTTAAGAGGCAATCTTCTAGCTGGATATGCTACCATTACTATGACCTCACTACAAGAGGTTAGGCCTTCTATGACTAACTGATTGTGACAATTACAGTCTTTTTCTTGTCATTATACCCCTTCTGTGACTATATGACTGTTGTCATAGAAGGTGGGTCATAATCCCCCATCAGTAACTAACCCAATTGTCATTAATCTTAGTGACAATTGCACATTTGTCACCAGGTTATGACTACGGTATTTGTCACTATATTTGTCATAATATATTAGATGGGATGATGACAAGTGTCTAGGGATCTGACGTGGCACATGGCGTGGCGTGTGACGTGGCACAGGTACTATGAAAAAAATAATTGTCATAAAAACGAATTTGGCCCAGTTGGCCCATGGGCTGGTTTTTACAATTATAATTCAACTAAGCCCAACTGGCCCATGTGCTGGCTGGCCATTTTTTGGCCCATTTGTTGACAACCTTTTTATTTTTTTCGACAAATGTTGGAGGTTGGACCATATAAGGGTTTGGTGGAACACTTTCGACACGAATGGAATACGTTTTGTCGTGTATTAATAACACTGACATAGTGACCATGGATATGGTGGAGCAAATAAATGTATCCAAGTGTATGTATCATGGTGGTTTCCTTAATCAGTTGCTAAAGTGATTATATATGTGTATCTTTGCTTGGTTGATTTTGTATTTACACCTTTGTACAGGTCAATTGAAACATGTAAAAAATGTAGTGAAAGCTAGTGAGCGAAATCCTTGTTAAAAACTTTTTATCTTTGAAAAGTGACATGTATTCGATTTGTACAAACATAAGCGGTGCTCCTATAATATCTTCTTATACTTTCTGCCAAAATATGCACGTACATGGTTAAATATATTGATAACTTCATACCAATTAGTAAGTAAACTGTTACCAGTATTAAAGAAAATTCCATGAACATAAAAGCACAACAAATTGACCCAAATTACTAAGTAGTGCTACTTGCATGGAATTTTGTTTTCAATTTAGTTATTGTGTTGTTTCCTTCGAATAATTAAGTTTTTTCATTTATATATGGAAAAGTACTCACCTTTCCATATACACATCCCATAACTACCAATTGTTATTTCTTGATAATTCAAGGTTGTCAAAATCACAATGCTGGCCTATATAATCGTTGTACTAAAATTGAGTGTCCACATTTTTACAAATGGTGGTACATAATCTAGACATATATGTCTACATTGTAGTGTTACCAAACATAAAACTAATATATATGCATTGTATGGCTAGTGTAAATATAAAAGACCATTTGGATATACATATGTGATGCATAAGAGGAGATTAAGATGTAAACTCCAATTGGATCATCTTATGTTTGTGTCATGAAATGCAACAATGGCCACTTCATGAAAAATGGTTTGGAGATGAAATAGTTTAACAAACATCTTAATTCAAGAGTGAGAGAAAATAATTCTATTGCTACAGAAGATGTAGAAATAACTACTTCACAAAAATGGTTTGAACTTTCAAGACTAAGAAAAAAATTCTAATGCTATGAAGTGCCATTGACTTAATAGAAATTGGTACAGCAACTCCACTTCAGCACCCACTCAACCCTTGTCTATTTTTGATCCTAACAAACAGGTATAGATATAACACCGATTCAAAAGGTACACATATGAATGCACGGTGTTAAGAGAGAAACTGCTAGATGTGCTAGCATTAATGCTTCACAACTATTGGATCCAGCAATAGAGACAGACTCTTGGTAGTTGACCGGTAAAGGGGTTTGGTGGGACCCTTTTGACATGAATGGATTACTTTTTTTAGTGTTGATAACTCTGATATGGCAACCGTGGATATTCTGGAATTGATAAGAATATCCATGTGTATGTATCGTGGTAATTTCCTTGATTCGGTGCCAAAATAATTGCCTATGCATAGCTGTCATCTACTTGTTGCTTTCATATTTACACCTTTGTACAAGTCCATTGAAAGATGTCCATATCTCGTGCAGCTAGTGAGCCAAATCCTTGTCGACAAATATAGAGATTCTGAACTTTCACAAGTGTCACAAATTTGGATTTGTACAAACATAACTGCCTCCTTATTATCTTTTCATATACCATTTTTTTCAAAAAAAGGGATGGAATACACATTTATAAAGTCAAATGTATTGATACATTTCATCCTAATTACCAGGTAAACTTTCATCAACATGACAAAAAATTCCATGAACAACAAGACACAATAAATTGACATGAATCACTTTATTATGCTGTTCACCTAAAACTTTCTCTTTAGTTTATTAGATGCGCTACATGCTTTTCTTTGGGTAATTTAGTCGTTGTTCTTATATATGAAAATAAGTCACCTTTCAAACACACACCCCATTTTGTTAATTAGAGAGTAATTTCTTGAGAACTAAAGGTCGTCAAAATCTTAGTGGTGGTGAATTGACAATCCACATTGTTTCACAACACTGCATTTGTTTACCACAAATCATGCGCTGAGCTTCCATATATTAGCCATTAGGTGAACATGTCCCTGGAAATCCTCTTACCAACCATTGATCACTACTAGCTTACAATGCACAAATGGTAGTACATGGGTCTAGACAAAAGGGTTGAGGGCTGCATTGACCGTTACCATAGAAAACCATATGCCAAAGATTATATTGGTCCCGGCTAGATAGAGAGAGTACATCACGGTGGAAGGACATGACTGCTCAATACTTTTGCTCTAGCATCCATGCCCTCTTAGCATGAATGCGGGAAGCAATTGTTGAAGATAGATGGGAAAACTGATGAGATGCAATTAGAGGTCACCACATTCAAGAACTACCACCACAATAGCACAAAAAATTCCATCTACTATAAAAGGACTGTGAAGCCCATCCATTTCCAGCTAGTATATTATGAGGAAATATATCTCAAATCTAGGGGGCATTAATTATTTTATTGAAGTAGATGTATATATAGTGCAAAATAAATGCAGTGTGTACTACTAGAAATTAAAAAAATCTAAATATAACCCCCTCGCAAAAAAACCTTTTTATATAGCATATTATACCAAGATATTGTGGTATAAACTACTGCAAATCTTGGTATCTATTACTTTAACAAATTTTAATTTGGCTGTAATACTTTTTGGCTATGAACTGTGTTGAATGTTTTGGATTCAGTTGATAATGTTATTATTATTATTGCTTAATTATATATTTTTACTAAAAATAAATAGAAAAACGATGACATGATCACGACTGGAATGGCTCACCATTCGGAGCCAAGGTAGATCACATCTTTAGGATATGTCTATCTATCCCGTTGGATATCACAAAAACCACACTTGTTTCTGTCTAAAGAGTCAGGCTGACATATAGGCCGGTCAACATGTAAGCCCCAGATCGAAACATCACAGTGGCTTCTGTATACCACACCCCTGAATGCCCTCGACGTCAGTCACATGAAACGCACGTGTGTGGACCATGGAGTGGTTTTTGGCTGTGTATGGATCTTTGCAGCCATCTCTCAACCCACCCATATAGTAGTTAGCTCTTTCCTATATTAATACATGGCCTACTTGTCTCTCTCACAATGTTTCTTGGTTCTTGTGTAAACTTACAGTCCGCTTCACCTCTCTCTCCTCCACCTCAGCGTACAGCCCACCTACAACCTTTTATTGTACTTGCTCTAATGTTGAAGACAACTCGCACACATGTGGCAACTTAGGTGTGACTTTTGCACTTTTCTTGGCAAGTAGTGTATAAACAGATTTTGTCATATCTTTTCAATTTTCGAACAATGACTAGGATTCTGGTGTCCTACTATATATGAACTTCACAGCGTATTCTCGATCACAAGAGGCTAAAACATATCTGGTCAGTTTGTACTTCTTGCTTTTGAATAAAGGACAATGATAGCATTGCTCTAGACTACAAGTAACCTTATTTTGTCCCTCAAGGAAATCAAGGGCTACGGCGTATACACCACTAAAAATATTCTCATGTGTGGATGATGTTCATGTTCATATGCATAGCTAGGAGAACCAAAGAAAAAAAAGAAAAGAGACTTGATTCCATCCTTTTGAATATTTCATCTTTTTATGTGGCATAAAATTAATCCCATGTAAGCTAGGTTGTATTGGTGCTACCTACAATGAATCCTATGTGTTTGAAAGAAAAGACTGAGAAAGAGAGGAGAGAGTTTGTGAAGAGAGAAGCTGAACGGTTCTTTCTGTTTGGTAGAGCTCATCCCGTTCCTATTTTTTTTTTTTTGTGAAATATGATTCTTTGGGAAAAATGATTCTAACTAATTCTAAGACGAACCATATGTGAAAGGTGATTTAGCGTGAATCAAGAGAAGCTATTTTTTCCGCTTTCAGCCTCATAATTCATTTTAGAGAATTATCTATCAAAATCAACACATAATCACATGTGTTCCTGAAATACTGTTTAAACTACTGTGATAGCTACCAAACATACACAAGACCCTGCAATAGAATGCCATGCATGTGGACTGTGGTACGCTGCTACTGCTAGCCAATGACGCACACGTTGGGGTTGACCGGGTGGACCCGATCCCAACACGGTCGACGCAGGACACATGCATGGTCCACATCTATTATACTATCTCTTCTGCCCACATCACGAACCTTTGCATGTGCCTTTTGTGACAGATCCTTGCTGGCGCCAAAAACAACATCTGTACCAGGTTCAGCTTACCTAAATATGGGGCCCGTATGTCAATGCCAAGAGGACATCCTAGTTGATAATCAACCTGTCCGTACGCGAAGACAGACCTTCACTTACAACTGGGCAGCACGCAATGCCCGGATGGCTCTTGCACAGTAGTTGCACTACCTTTTTTTTTCCATGAAGCAGGAGGCAAGCATGCAAAATAAGAACACACGTAGGGCCTGATTGGTTGGCTACCAAAATCTGCCATGTCAAAGATTTGGCAAGAAAAAGTTGCCAAAACTTGGATAAAAAATATTTGTCATGGATTTGGCATGCCAATTGGTAACCAACCAATCAGGCTAGTAGTATGTGAAAAATGATAGCACTCCTTCCATTTGAAATTAGTATGTGAATTTTATTTCTTTTTTTTTGAATTATACAGTACAATACAAACACTCACAATGCACGCATACTCACCCCTATGAATGCACGTACGCTTCTACCCCTATGAGCATCTTCGAAAGCTGGGCCTGCAAATCCTCGAGATCGATGAAATCACCACAGGCCCCTCACCGAGAGGACATGGATCAATGAATTCTTTTTACTAATACATTTTTAATACACATTTGATATCTTGATAACACATTCTTTTACTAATACATCTCTAATACAAATTTGATATATCATTAATGATTCATATTGAAAAGAGTGTCCCTATGATTGTGCTTTTTCATCACATAAGTAACGTATTGATGGAGTAACGGTTGGTCAAAGTCTTGTCATAACAACATAAAAACACATATATACTAATTCAAACGGAGCTAGTACCAGATACGAATTTGAAATGAATGTCCAGGTTGGGAGTAGCTATATTAATGTTTAATCTTTTTTTCTACCTATACTTATCTTGAAAGCTAGCCCTCTAGGCATCCAGATCATCTATCATCTTAGTATTTGACCAATAAAAGAAGTGAATATGTCAATTCTCAATGTAGGAATTACCATGTTAATCAAGAAAAAAATTTAAAGTAGCCCTAACGAATACCCAGACCAGAGGTATCCTCATCTCCCGAGTTATGGTGACTTCATACGTCACCCAGTTGACACTCGGATGAATTAGTATGCTCCTGAGTTCCCCTAAGTTCAACTTGGACGAACTCGGCCAGACTAGGACCCACGCCAAGGGCCCTCATTGAACAGTCATACCCCATCAAAGGGGCAATGCCCCCCACCAATAGAACTCGATGCTCTCCCAAGGGGAGGGTGCCTGAGAACTGCATGAGGAACTCGGTCAGCCTTTCCTTCTGCCCAAAGGGTCAAAAGCTAGTCATATATAGAGCAGTCACCATGATGTCATGTGCACAGTTCTAGGTGTGTCGCCCACACGTTCTACAGATGGAGGCATGTCTCGAACAATGCTGCCTAGTAAAAAATAGGAGACAAGGATAGGCCATGAATGCCCCTATGACACTTCTCTTGCCACCATGACCCATCGCTCGACATATAATATGAAGGGTCTCATTCTCCATAGCTTCTTCCCCAAGCATAAGGATGACAGGCTCCATAGTGCCAAATGGATAAGGACAACAGAAGGCACCATGTGGTGTAGCTACTATGAAGTCCCCCTCTATATCTTTGTAATAGGGCCCCAAAAGCTATATAAGAGGAGGCTAGGACTTTCTCTCTCTATGGCAGTTTTCTAGGGTCTATAGACACTCTCAAACCCTAAATCTCAAGGCATGAATATCTTGTTTGTAACCCGTACTACAAAATTTTGGCTCAGGAGCACAAATGAGCACCACCACTAAATGTAGGGCACATTGCCAAAACTAGTATATCCGGTGAGTCTTTGAGTGCCAAACCATATGAAGCCATACGCATGGCTACAAACTTACTAGTCGGCTCTATGAAATGTTGATAGTTGGCATGCCAAGTAGGGGCCTATCATGCGCCTTCATCATTAGCACTTTGGATGGCTTCATTGGCCCCCATCTTTGGCAGATTTTCCTTAGGCGGAATTTGCTTTGGCAGCCTTGAGTTCATCACTAATTGCCCTATCATAGGTTGTTTGCTTCGGTAGTTAGGATATCATCACTGACGCCTTCAGTCACCTACAGCTCTAGGATCGATCACAGCTCCAATCTGACAAGCCTTTCCAGTACCCTGCCCTTGAAGTCGAGCCATTGGTAGATGTTGATGTCCTAAAGCATCACATCCATGATCACCCTAGGCTGGATCCTTACCCCAAGGATAGCCGCCGCACCTACTCGCTGGCCAACATCTTCTGCTAGCTCTCTGGCAGACCATTAATGCCACCAAAGAACGAGTTTTGGGGCCCTAAGGACGGACTCCCATTCGCCTCAAGAACAAGGCATACACCTACGAGCTGGAGCTCGCACATCAGATGTAGTCTTGATCCAACCTCCATTTATGATCTCTTGGAGGACCCCTCTAGTGATGACTCTCGCTTCAGCCGGTAGCTTCCACCCTCCCATGCATGAATGGAACATGGCTAGCCTTTGCGACAGAACCCATCGATAGCAAATTTGGGACCATTCACACTCCACAGGATCAATCACATGCTAGGAGAAAGAAGAGTACCTATGCAAAAAGGAACAACGTATTAGGGCTTGTTGTGCTAATATCAAGGCTAAACAATCAACCAAGAGCAGGCCAACCTTGAGTGACTTCCTGACCTGCCAGTGAGGCGCATGTGCGTGCCTGCCAGGTCAACTAACACATCGATGGTGTTGGGACATCTTTGAGTTCTTATGTGCCAATGATAATGTCACCATCACGACGTACATGCTACACAACATCCCCAAGCTAGACCAACCCAGTAGATGCTTGCGTGACTTTCGCGCTCTCCTTGAGCGCATTGCGATCCAGTAGTCTGATAGCTCCCAGGCTCGACATGACCCAATATGCCACATATTGCATCCCATCAATGCCACAAAGTCCGGTTAGTTGGGACTAGGGACCAAACTAATGACCAACAATTTCGGTCTCGGTTAGTTTGGTCACGATCTCAGTTAGTTCGGTTCGGTCTTCGATCATCGATTAATTATGCCCAAGGTTAATGACACACCACCCAATAGGATGCCCCTCGCTTCCCATAGGCAAATGCTATGACTCCTCCACCACAACTTGTGTAGTGTCACCCTTATGGCTCGATTCGCGATCGGATGGGGGAAGCCCGTGATGCGCACAGTGCCATTAACGCTCAATGGTAGGCCCGAGACAATGTCAGCCCTTCGCCCACCATAAATGCAGTGTCAGTTGCTGGAGAGGCAGACACTACAATATAACGATTAGGGCCCAATGCTCGATGGGCCACTAGGGCCTCACACTTTCAAAAGAAACATCTGAAGCGCAAACTTTCCAAGACACTTTTGGGCTGCAACCAACATCTCCAAGCACGTTGGGAAGATGAATCCTTAGGTCTAGCTCAAGGATTACCGCCTCGCATGCTGGGTGGGTGGTGCTCACGATGACTACTTTATCATCCAGATTCAATACTTGCCCAACTTCCTTGCAGACCCGTCCTGGGTCTAGCTCGAGCACCTCCCATTCAACAACATACATGACTAGTCTGATCTCAGTGAGGACTTTGTCTAGTACTTCTAGGTCACCTACACATGATTTGGAAACACCTAGGACTTGAGGAAGTGCATCTAGAAGCTCAATGAATCTCTTTAGGACTTCATCAAGCACTTCTCAAGCAATATGCACCAAGGTCTAGGACACCGACGTTATCGGTGCCTTTATGTCTCGCATGATCAAGAATTTCCTCAACACCACCATTAAGCATGCTAGAGGCGAGGAAGTCATTGGTGCCAACCTTGATCTAGAAAAGACCAAAAATACCACTAATGAAGATGAAGGGCCCTCCTCATGACGTGATCAAAAGAAGAAGGGCAAGAAATGGTGTGACGCTGAGTTCATTGGGGAAACCAAGTGCCTTAGCAAGCAGTAAGCCAAACATTACGTGGGACACTTTGAGAAGCTTTTAGAGTCATCGTGCACCCATCATGCGACCCCGGTTAGGCATTTTCTCAAGGATTGCAAGCTGACGAAGAAGTTCTTTCATGTGTGTATCAAACCCAATGGCGGCAAGAAGAAGGATGACCCTCAGCTGGTGTTGACGGATCTACGGGGGCAAACCCTACTAGGACACCGGACAAGGACTCATCATCTTTGGGAGCTAGCCTCGTGTGAATCCAAGCGACAACAAAAGATCGCCTTCCATGACATCTACACGATCGAGCTAACAATCCTCTTGCACCTCATGTGGTCCATGTCTGCCATTACTTTTGACTGTGGGATCACCCTGACCACGTCCCATAGCCAGATAGTACGTATCCTCTCCTTATCAATCCCATCATTGGGGAAGGTGGTAGCGTCTGACGAAGGTATTGACGGATGGCGGTAGCAGGCTCAACGTTCTCTATGTTGAGACCTTGATGCCATGGGGATGTTGCATTCGTGCATTCACCCTCACATGGTACCTTCCACATGGCCGTGCCTAGAAAGTAGGTGATCCCACCTAGGCAGATCGACCTGCCCATCACTTTTGACACCCATGCTAGCTTTTGCATCAAGACCCTCACATTTTAGATTATTGACTTCTCTGGCACCTACCATGCCATCTTGGGGCAGCCATGTTATGCGAAATTCATGACCATACCCAACTACACCTATCTCAAGTTGAAGATGATAGGTCTGAACAATGTCATCATGGTGGAGGCCAGCTTCTAATAGGAGATCTTGTTGAAGAGGCAGCCTGCCAACTCACCTTCGTCCTCCATTGCTTGGCCAAGTTTCTTGTGGACGGGCAGGAAGTGGCTGAGGACATTCTAGATGCCAAGAAGTCCTCACCTTGCATGACCTTCAAGCCCATGGAGGATACCAAGGCAGTCATGTGCTTGACCTCGAGGACTAGATAAGATGGTGCAAATCAGGACCGTGCTGTCTAACAAATAGGAAGGCACGCTCAACAACATTTTCCATGTGAACCAAGATTTCTTTCCATGGAAGCCCTTTGACATGCCTAGCATCCCCCAATATCAAGGTAGATGCAAGAGCGGTCAAACAAAGCCTATGCCACTTCGACTAGGATAAAAGTAAGGCCATTAGGGACATCATGACAGCCTCCTAGTAGCCAGATTCATAAAGGAGGTGTAACACTCAGACTAGCTCGCTGATCCTTTTCTTGTAAATAAAAAGAATGGGAAATGGAGATGTGTGTTGACAACATGAGCCTGAACAAGGCATGCACGATGGACTTGTTTCCTTTGTCCTGCATTGATATATAATAAGTAGTTGACTCCACTAAGGGTGCAAAACTCTTTGCTCTCTAGATGCCTACTTGGGCTATCACCAAATCACAATGAAAACTGTCTAGCCAGCTTGCAACCTCATTCATCATGCCCATCGATTCATTCTATTACGTATCATTGCCATTTGATGTGAAAAATGTTGGCGCCACCTATCACTGATGCATACAGGTGTGCCTCTAGATCCAGGTCAGATGTAACGCCAAAGATTACATCGATGACATTGCTGTCAAATCCAAGAAGGCAGACTAACTCATCGTTAACCTAGAAGAAATATTCATGAACCTCTAATGTTTCAACGTCAAGTTCAACCCCGAAAATGTGTTTTTAGGGTGCCCTCGGGCAAGCTTCTCAGCTTATTCATCATTTTTGAGCATGGCATCGAGGCCAACCCGAACAAGATCTTAGTGATCTTGAAGATAGGGCTGATGGATAATCTAAAGGATGCATAGAGGCTCACCAGATGCCTCGCCACCCTCAACCTGTTTATCTCTCGGTTTGGCCAATGAGGGATTCGCCTCTACATGATTTTAAAGAAGACTAGACAGCTCCATTGAACTGTGGAGGTCCAACAAGCCCTTGAGCGTATCAAGGGTTTCCTCACCTCACCTCTAGTTCTGGTCTCGCTAACACTTGAAAAGCCGCTACTACTTTACACCGTAGCCATAACAAAAGTGGTCAGTGCTAACCTTGCGGTGGAGTGTGAAGAACCTAGGCATGTACTGAAGGTCCAGTGTTCAGTATACTTCATTAGTGAGGTCCTATCAGAATCTAAGATGTGCTATCCCTAGGTCTAAAAACTAATCTATGTGGTGTTGATCGCTGAGCAAAAGCTTCTCCACTACTTCAATTGCCACCACATCCATGTGGTGACCTCTTTCCTACTCGGTGAGTTTATTGACAACAAAGATGCTTTTGTTCTTCATCTTAATAGAATATATGATACATAGCTCTTCTGCACATTCGAGAAAAATCCATTAGAAGACCCAAAATTAGGAGCCAAGGTTTTATTCCCATTGTCACACTTGCTAGATTTTGGGAGTAGATATGGTTGTAAGTTGTTTTGATTTTATGGTTAATGCGAAGTGCGAGCTGAGTGGTGCAAGGTAGAATGGGAGAGAGGGATCGGGAACCGGCAGCTGGAGACGATGAATATTTATTTTCACTGGGCATTGGCCTGGCGGGTCTGGAAACACAACGAGGGAGAAGGGGGTGCTAAATAATGGAGCCATAAATCTTACTGTCATTAAACTAAATGATATTATAGATGTAATAAGGTACACAAAACGTCTTCAGCATATGATCCATGCATGCTCACCCTACACGCACACCTTAACCATTAAAACAAAAAATATTTCTAATGAATGCATAAATTCATACAAATATAAATTCTTAATTTTAAACATAACAATCCCTCTATGCAAAATAGACCACTCTTTTGTTGTATCATTTTATCACGTCAATATTTTTTTACTAGCTTTGTTGTATTCTTCCATTTCCATGCTTTGCAATGCAAACATTCAGAAAGACTGTTCCATTGGTATTAGCAGGAGGATGACAATGCGTGATATGGATTGGGAAGCTGAGAGTGCTCGCTGCATGGAGGAAGTGTGTAGCGCAATAGGAGGATGTGAGTGTAGGCCTAGTGCCAAGTTTGCTATGCTAATCTGGGCTGGACCTTGTTGGCTTGTTCTATGGGCTAATATTACTACATAGAGTCTTTGATTTTATTTGGGTTAGACCCTTCCCCTAAAAAAATAAATAAATTTGGGTTGGACCCTGGCTTCAGCCTCTCCACTCTAGCATAGGTTCTAGATCTGTCCCTACCAGTGGGGTTGATCCTTTGTTATTGGCATATCCATATAGAGTTACATACCGGTTTTTGGTCTAAATATATTGCAAGTGCCCTTATCTCCGTTTGGATGCTAGACCCACTGGATTTTGGTCTCAATAATGATACATGTTGTTGTTCCTTGGAGACACACTGATAGCACCCTTAATGTTGAGAGCTAGAAAGTGGACACGCATCCATAGAGATGCTAATCATGGCTACAACACATGCAATATCCTTGATTAGATGATGTGAAATAGTGCTTCGGTCCTTGAGCTCTTCTCAGATATGGATAATGTATACATCTATCACAATTGTAAAATATCTTGCTCCACTATAAAGTGAGTCTCGTGACCTTGGCATCAAATTATATACTCAACACATACATCATACATAAATTAAAGATCAGTCTTATCCCACAACTTTGGAGCTACCACATATAATGGAGAATGTCTCAATGCTCTCTAAATTATGTTGACAAAATTAACCAAGGTACTATTATAGCTCCAATGGTACAAATCTAGGGTGCAGCAAGCACACACTCACATCCTCCATATCGTTACTAATTAAGCACTTATTCCAGCATTACTTTGAGCATAATAGGGTAATAATACTATATGAAACCTAGAACACAATTTTTTTATGGAGGAAAACCCTGCTTTTATAGAAAGAAAATGTTCATGATACAAACACACACCAACCTGGCTAGGGACACCAGCGCAGCATAGTTTGCAATAGAAGTTCATAGGCAACTCCAAATCAGGGGAGCGCACAGACCAACATCCCTAAGCCTAGGCTTAATAGCTAAAAACCAACCACCAGAAAGGCTACAAACAAAAAGAAGATGATAACTGCAGTCGCCAGGGCCATCCATTAGATAACTCCTTCAACATCGAGATCTTCAGTTCGCCTCCAGAATTCCTGTAGCCATTTCTTCATTTTGTCGATCTTGTCCATCAGGAATCTTGCATCTTGTCCCTTCAAAAGAATGTGCCATTTCTAAAGATACTGAAAATTTTATGAAAGACTTCATCAGACGATTGTGGAAACTTCCTCTCAATCCCCATTTTATTCCTGACATTCCACAACCCCCCACAAAACAATAGCAAACATAAATAACTTGACATGATAATTCTTTTTTCCCAGAACAATCCAGTGATCAAAGACATCTTGCATGTTTCTCGGGCTCCTGTCCCAACCCAGGGCCTCTTTGAAGTAGAACCAGATTACTCTAGCTATATGGCAATCAAAAAAAGATGTGATCCATTGTTTCACTTAAACCACACAAACAACAATTTTTGTTGCCCTTCCATTTCCTTTTTTAAGGTTAACCCCTGTATGCAGTCTGTCCTGAACAGCTAGCCAGATAAAAACTTTCAGCTTATTAGGAAGTATACTTTTCTAGATTTGACCATCCTTTTATTAGTGACCCCCTAAAAGTAAGCCTCCTATACATAGATTTGGTTGAATATGTTTTTGATTTGTCAAGGAGCCAAATAATATGATCTTGCTCCCCATTAAGTCTAAACTCTTCTACAATATCCATTAATCTTTCCCATTCTCTAAAATCATTGTGACCCAAAGGCTTTCTGAAACACACCTTCCACCCACCACCCTCCCAGCAGTCTCCAACCAAAACCCCTTTGTTTTCACATATATTGTAAAGATTAGGAAATTCCATATTCAGGGGTATACCCTAGCCCATATATCCTCCCAGAACCTGGTATTCATACCATCATTCACCTCAAATTTGTATCCCCATTTTAAAATGTCTCTAGTTTTCAAAATCCCATTCAAAAATTGAGAGCCAAAAGAACTATGGCACTGCAGGAAAGAATCTTTTTGCAGATACTTGTTTTTTAGCAACATGTAACACTGATCATCAGGGTCAGCTCTCAGCATTAATCTCCAACCCCACTTCCCAAGAAGAGCTCCATTCATAGTTTTAGTGTCCATAATACCTAAACCCCCAAAATCCTTAGGTAGGCATAAATTTGGCCATTTGAAGTTATCAGTTGCCCCAAAAAACCTAGAACACAATTAGAAACATAGCTTGATTTATTTTTCATCCTTGCAACTCATGAACACACACACACATGGACACACACACACACACACAGTGAGAGAGAGAGAGAGAATGCAATTTAAACTCTCTGTTCAATGAAGATGACTTCAACATTATTGCAAGATAAGGTTTCATATTGACAATTAGTATGTAATGGAGAAAGTTTAACACCCTACTCCTTCATATAAAAAAAGTTGGGAAATTTGTAGTACCATTTCATTTGTATTGTGAAACAATGCATAGAAGATATATCGCTTACTTGTGATATTTCAAACATGGTATAAGAGGTATTAAAACTAATCATGAAATGACATTACATCTCAACTTAACATAAAATAAACAAGACTAGCCACTCTTTTAATAGTAGGTAACAAATGTCAAGTGGCACATTGCCAACCACTCCCCCTATCACAAATAGAGTGCACTTCTAGATATAGTCCAAGCCAAACTATTTTCAGTTTGACTAAGTTCATAAAAATAGTATCAATGGTAAGATGATTCCATATATACCATGAAATTGTATTCCATGATGAATCTAATGATACTTGTTTATATAATAAATATTAGTATATTTTTGTAAAAAAATTGGTCCAACCAAAGGTTGTTTGACCTAGCACTATAGCTAGAAATGCAGTTTTTTCTAGGATGGAGTAATATTTAACAAATAAATTAGAACATTTTGATTGTATTGAGGTAGTGCATACATTTGTCCAACAGTGACCCACCATGCCTTTCAATGTGGCCTAAACACATTTGTGAAGAATATAATGAGGTGACATATAAACTCAAGAAAATAATGGGTATGAATATAAATATATCTCACATATAATGGAATTTGAGGTTAAAACAAAACATTGAATCATAATGTTAAATTGACCAGGACATGAGCAGTTAAAGTAAATATCCTCATAATATAGCAAACATTAGAAAATTCCATTGAGAAATCCATAAACCATAATGTTGTATTATCGATTTTGTATTACCCAAATGATATTAAATACATGTGCACACCTAGTATAACTCCATTTGAATGTCCATTTGTTACCATGTCAACCTTCTCATGCAATTCCATGTACCACTACTAGTCACAGCAAGGTGGCTGTGATCGGCTTTTGTATCCATAATATGCAATGCGTATGATGAATCATCATGAATGCATAGTCCCTTATTACAACACAATGCTACCTTATTAGCCACCGATTCGACCATAATCCATTCCATAGTAAATTTTGGTGATTGAAGGGCAAGGAGTCATCAACAAGTCTAACATGAATCACTCATCATGCACCATCAAGAGGAGACATTACATAATTGGAATAGAGCTGAAAACATGCATTGTTCCACATCCATCATCTCACCAACCACCCAACATTGAGCATTACCAATATAGGCACAAACCAAGGCATGATTCAATTGTAAGCTTACCATGGGTGATCAAAAAATTAAAGCAAGTTGTTATTGTTGTTGTATTATGCTCCATTTTATTCATAAAACATAGCATGGGGCACATCCCTATGTGTTACTTGCCATTACCAAAGTAACTTGACCACGTCTAAGCATAATTGGGTGAAAATTTTTCCTAGAAAAAGCAATATACAGAGACATTTAACATGAAGATTCATAGCACCAAATAAAACAATATCCCTACACACATAAATAAAACCCCCTCCCAATATAAAAGAAAGAAAATATATATATTGGACTTGCATTGAAGATTTAACCTCAAATGATGAGACCTAATATTCAGGAAACATCTTTATACATATCCTAACTTTTCTAATCAATGGCACCATATTAATTATCAAACTAAAAATGCTTTGCAAACCATAGGCCATGCATGACACTAATATGCCCGCTACCATACAACCTCATCAGCATATATACTTCTATCTAGATGACTACAATAGAAAAAAGAATGAATACATTGTGTGCATGCAATAAGGTATTCCCTGTAAATTTGGCATTCACTACAAAAAAAATTGCTCTTATTACTATAGTAAATCTAAGTCATAAGGTCACCCTGAGGAAATATTTCCTACTGGACTGCACACATACGCAGCCTGACTTCAATAGTTCTCTATCTCCAATTTGAATTAATGTTCTAGAATCCAATGAAAAGATAAATAAATGTGCTAGAACTAGAACTTTATAAAATCCCTAGAACTAAAATTTGATAATTTGCTGGTGTTCACCTACACTTGCTCCATAAGAGTGACCTTATTCAAGGTTTCTCAAAATATAGCTCACACTAGAAACCATCACAGGATCCAGTAGAACCTGACCACTTCACCTAGAAAGATAAAGTTGTCCGCTGACAATAGGGAAACCATTTAATTAGCAATTCTTTCTTTCTTCACACAATAATAAAGTCGAACTACTAGCTAACATGATATTGCATCTCTTAATAACTGTATTAGTAGTAGCCTTAACATACCCTTTAACAAAACCAACATAATTACAACTCAATTATATCCTTGTGGCTCTTTCCTTCCAACCTAACAGCACAAACAAAGCATGTCAAGATTCATGCGAAAAACTAGATGAAAACACTTCACAATCTTGATAAATATTGCCCTTCCGTTTAGCAATAAAATTCTTCAACACTTAAAAAACCATTTTTTTGTTAAGGTCACCAATTATTCAAATGGTAGACATAACTTTGTTAGAACCATTCTAGCACATAGAAACTACCTTTTGTTTAGACGTAAAACACAACAAAGCTATTTAGCATCACTTATCCAATCCTCTATAGCTAATGTATCATTTCACTAGGGCTATCCAAATACATTCATTTAAGAATCCCACTAGAAAGAATAGCTCTTGAACACTGCACTAACCACACTGACAATACATACAATAAACTAGTTCTCCATATCTTAAACTTACTTTAGGAAATACCATGCAAAACAATTACAACTAATGAACGTTAGATATCATACTAATAATTCCTGAGCATGATTTCTAATGAAACTCCACACTGTAGTTCTATGCATGAACAATTATACAAATGCTTCATCCTGTTAGGGCTCCACCAAGATATACTTCATAATACCCCAAACAGTTATGCCTAGCATCACCAAGTTATGTTAGTGGTTAAGATAAATATTCTACAAAGGGATAGGAAATAGGAAGATATTATACAAAACATCATCATCTGGTTATGTATAATAGTTTGAGAACAAAAGCTCTATCGAGAAACAACCGTACAAACAAACTATTAAAGAAAAATATAGAATTTTGAACTAAACTTAGCTCACTTGCCACGTATCAAAAATTCTATCAAATAGTTGTTAGGTTTACAAGTCAACATACTATACCATTCCAAGGTTAAGGCTAAAAATGCAACCACTCTAAAACCTTGGGTAAAGAGACAATGATCCACACCTCAAATATACGGAGAACAAATAACTGGAGCACAAGAGATATGTGGGCCAATCTACTCCACACCCAAACTAATAGTTTCATATGTGTGATAGTTGGAACATATATCTATCCTAACACTCAAGGAACCTAACTTGACATTGTGAAAAATGTGTAGTGGGGCGAAAACATTCAACCACCCACAATAATACTCCCTCTGTTCCAAATTATGAGACATTTTGGCTTTTCTAGATACATTGTTTATCTAGCTAGACATAGTGTATATCTAACGTATTATAATTTGGAATGGAGGGAGTAATAGTTAACTTATATTATATAATTGATATTTAAGTATTGCATGGTCCTTCAAATGACAACAAGGGACAAAGGCCCTGCTTGCTGCAGCTTTTATGTTCTAGCTGCAGCTGTGGCTGCAAACAAATAACTAATATCATCTGTAGCTACTATATATCAAACAGTTGTAGTGCGCAGGCTAAGTTTTAGCTCTGACTTTTAATTGTGGGACTATCAAGCTTATACCGTTGAAAAAATAAACTTGCGTAAAGCTTACAAATGATAACCCGTTGCAACAACACATTCTTAACAAGTAGATAATATCCCTAATTAGTACTTGCATCTGAACATATATAGAGCACATGTAAATGAAATACAGATCCCATTCCCAGCCTATTGTGCAAAGTATTAGCAATTGTAGCACCCTACTCCAACTAAAGCTATTATAGAAAAGTCAGAAAATTTGTAGCATCTCATTTATATTACTGTGAAACAAAGCAAAGAAACATAGCACTTTCATGTAAATATATTTGAAACATGGTATAAGATGTATTGCAACTCCTTGTGTAACATCCGTGCTTCATGCATCCATGTCCCCTAACAACCCATCATGCATGCTTGTCAATATGGCCTAAACATACCTACGAAAAATATAATGGGGTGAGATAAACTCTGCAAGCAACACAATGAAATATACATATAACGTGCACATCAAAAACATTGAGCAGTTAAAGCAAACATCCTCATAATATAGCAACTGCCAGCCAACTCAAAAGAGCAATTAAAAAAATCTGGGATATTTCAGAAGTCTTCTATGTGAACACTAGGGCAAGGTTGGTCACACATTAGTACATTACAGAATTCATAACCATTTGTGAGTTTGACATCAGATAATTGAAAGTAAATCATAACAATAGACATTTCATGTCAACTCTGACACATAATATAAATAAGCATGCTCAGATGAGATATGTATATGTAATCATTCAAACCAAATAATTAACATTGAAAAGATACTAGAATATGGGGACTGCAATTATCTAAAATTCCAGTTTTGCACCGACATAAGTGCACAAATGAGATGGAACTGGTTTTGTCTTATATAAGCATATATACAAAAGATGGCATGCCATACAGATGCTATGGGTAAAAGAAGACATACTAATAATCTGCCATGTTGCATGCTGCTATATCATAAAGATGCAGCAATGCTATATTGAGTGGGCTCACACAATACGTGTAGTAAAGAAAAATTCAAAGAGTACTAAGAACTAACCAAGTTACTAAGTACTTCACATTGTGTAGGAGTTGAGATCGGTTGGATGGAAAGATGGTCAACCACTAGGACAAAGCTGAGGTTGATGGCTTTAGGGTAGAACCAGAAAACTCATGCGTGTGGGAGAGGATGGCCAACTATCGATGATATGTGGTCGGTCGGCAGTCTACCGAGGGGTATGCCTATGGTAGTAGATTAATCATGGAGGTGCGCGAGACAACGAACTAGATGGTGACGCAAGGCGAACACAAGGGTTTATCCAGGTTCGGGCTGCTGAAGCAGCGTAACACCCTACGTCTTGCGTCTTTGTGGATTGTATTGATTCTGTATGAGATGATTCGAGGGGGGGGTCTTTGCCTGCCTTATATAAGACGGGAGGCAATGTTACAGATCGAAGGAATCTAGTTTCAATCGGTTAAAACAACTGTATCCGCATGGGATACGAAATCTATCCTAACCGACTAGGTTCCCTCGATCGTCAAGCTGGTCTCCGTATATTCCGTGCGGTACGCCGATCAGTTGGGTGATCCGTGCAACCTGTTCTAACGAGTTGGGCCACCTCCTTCAACATGGCCATGTGCAGCCTTGAGGGTATGTAGCACCCAAAATTTTGCATCTTTTCAAAATAGATGAAAATGATTTATTTAGGTATTTGTGTGAGCATTTAATTTAGGGAAATAATGATTTTTGTGAAATTAAAAGCAAATATAAGGGTAGACACATGTTTATGCACTCATGCTGCTGCATATCTTTTTATGTGATGATTGTCTTTGTTCTTTTTTGAAAAAGGAATTCAAAATCTCTTGGCAATGGTTTCAAAATAGCTTTGTAAAAAGAAAAAAAAAGGGGAAATTGTCTTGACTTCCTTTCTCTCTCTCGGCCTGGCCCAGCTGGCCTACTCCCTCGCCCTTCCCGCAGGCCCGCGCGCGCGTCATCTTGGACCGGCCCAGCGTCGCAGCAAGCCATAGCCAGCACGTAGCCGAAGCCGTGGCCCAGCGTGGGCGCACGCTCGCTCCCTTGCTCTGGCTCGCTGACGCCCGGGATCCACTCCCCTTGTCACTGAAATGAGGGACCCGACGCTACAGCGTCGCCCCTAACCTCCCTCCTTTCTCTGTTCGCGATGGAAGCCACCGAACCGAAGCCGCAGCTCCTGCCTCCGAACTGCCACCTATTTCCTCGGAGATCAGGCGGCTATCCGCACGTGCTTGCGCTTATCCTTCCGCAGCCGCCGCTCCATCCACGGCACCAATCGTGCAACAAAAACGGAGGAGCTCGCTCTCATCCCGACGCCGCCGCACTGCGTCTCGCGCTCACCTCCGTTCCCTCCGCAGTTCGGCCCGTCTTCCACGCCAATCCACGCTATAAAGCTCACCGTACCCCTCTGCTCGTCTCCTTTCCCATCTCCAAGCCACCACCGAGTTCGCGGCCGTCACAAAACCTAGCTCGAGCCGCCAAGCTCGGATTCCATCCTCTCGTCGCCTCGCCGCCCTTGTTTTCACCACGGTGAGAATCCCCGTCGTCCCCTCTTTCTTCTCGTGTGAATCCCATGCCGAACTGTGGCCTCTAGGGCCATTTTCACTCGCGCCGACGAGCTTTCTCGCCGTCGTCGATGGCGGGCCGCCGTGCCTGTTTTCTTCCCTGGTGGGATGCGCCGCCCTCTCTCCATCATCCATTTTTGGCCGTTCGTTTTGGATCGAACGGCCGTGAGCATCCCGTACCCTTTCGGTGGCGCTTTTCCTTAAGAGCCCCTCGAGTTTTTAGTAATAGAACCCGCAGTCCTCAACCGGATTCAAGAAATCTGATTTTCGCGATTTATTTTAATTCGTAAATAGTTCACGTTATTTACAGTTTTGCCATCCGGTTCATATTTTCATCATATCTTTCTCATTTTAACTCCAAATTGATCCGTTCAAGTTGCGTTAGGATCATAGCGACATAATCTATATAATTACCCTACTGTTAGTCATGTTACTCACTGTTAAATTTCAAGGTTAGGTTAAATCTATTAAAAATGTTATAGCAAACCTTAGTTAATTCGTAACTTGTTCGTTCTAGCTCCGATTTATATGATCTGCACGTCTGTGTGATCGTAGTGAGTTGTAGATTCACTTTATAAACCTTTTATATTGATTTACCTCTGTTGGTGTACTATTCTAATTTATAGTTCTTGTTTGCTTTGCATGATTGAACTTGGAATGCGTGTTGTTGCCTGTTGTTCGAGTATAGACGGTGAGTACCTCGCCGGTGACCAAGAGTACTATTGTGATAACCCGGAGCAGTACGAGCAGTACGAGCAAGGCAAGTATAATATAGGAAATTCCTTATCGTCCTATTCACTTATTAATTAAAAATCATGTGCATGTGTCAATTTGATAACCGCAAGGACATCCTAGTTTTTGTTATCCTGTGATCTTGTCACCAATGGGTTACTTGTGCATATGGGTAATTGCTAGTGCTCCAACTAATTATATACCTAACCTGAACTATGATTAATGATTATACGCAATGACTGTTTAAAATTTCTTCTAGCAAACGTACTTAGGGCGAGAGAGTTTCTGCTTTTGCATGATGCTCTGGCCCTCCGTAAGGACTTATTCATTGGCAAAAGCTAGGACATACAGTACAACTATGAGGACTACATGGCTCTGGTTTTAGTCAAGTATGAAGACCTTTTCTAGCATGTTAGAGGTTACCCGAAAGGGCGTAAAAGGGGTCTGACGACTCGGGCATAGTTTGGCTCCTGTCCCTATGTGTATAGGCTGCGTGTCATTATGCCATTTGGGAAGGGGGGACCTACACCCACTTGCCACTGAAACCTAGCGGCCCTAACATGTTAGACGAACTTTTGAAAGGCTTCATAGTGAACCCTGCCGACCTTCCTTGGTAGTGGGTCAAGAGGCTGATCACCTCGGGCGAAAGGGTAAATCATGACTCACAGTGAAAGTGTATACCTCTGCACAGAGTTTAATAAACTGTTATAACAGCCGTGCCCACGGACATGGGTGGCCCAGAAAACTAATGAAATAGTTGATCACTTGTGGATGATGTTTGAAATGATGAGGTACTCATAACATTCTTTTAGTCATGTATATGAACTTGGGGTTGAAATTGGGGCTTGAGCATAATCAAACCTAACTAATGCTAAAATGTTGACTTACTAAAAGCAAACCGCAGTACAACCTGTGTCAGCCTTTGAGCCTCATGAACCCCTTATTATCTTGTTAAGTACGACATGTACTTATGCTTTTTTACTTTTATTCTTTGGACAAAAATCCCGGATGGGTACAAATGACAATGGATATGAGGATTTTTATGAGGAAAGCTAGGTTTGGGGTCAACTAGTCGACCGGATCCTGTGGCTTTGGAGACGCCCTGGAGTTGCTTTAGATTTATCTTTCACTTGTCTAGACTTTGAGCATGCTTATTTATGTATTGAACTAAAGTTCGTTATTGTAATAAGGCACTGAGCTTGATATTCTTCTTCTACAATTTGTTCTATATGTTTCACATATATGGTTTACCTCCAATTTTGCTATTCAAAATTTGGGCGTGACAAATTGGTATCAAAGCCGTGTCGACTGTAGGACGCAAGCCTAGTTAGTCATGGTCGTTCCGCATCTTTTGTTTTACATGTTCTTGCTTATTACTTTGGTCTTGTTAATTGATAAAATTTTTCTGCTCCTTTCGCTTCATTCTATTATAAAATTTATTGATTCTAATCCTATCTTAAAACTAAATCTGTAGATGGTCCGAAGCAAGCAAACTGCCCGCAAGAGCTCTGGAGGCCGCCTTCCACCACGTGTTTTGTTTCCACCTGTGGCACCACCCTCGGAAGTTGTTGTCATCTCGGATGATGAGGAGGAGGCGCCCATGCTCGAGGAGGAGGAGCCCATGCTCATGGAGGAGGACACCATGATAGTGGAGGATATCACGGGGTGTGAGGATGATGATGATTGGATTACAGAGCCTGCACCAGCCCCACCTGTTTCTCCACTTCCAGCTTCGCCTGCACCAGCACCAGCACCAGCTTCATCACCAGTCCCTGCTCCAGCGCCTGCAGCACCTCTAGTGGAAGAGGAGCAGGTGATGGCGCCTGCTGAGGAGGAGCCGGGTTGGACCCGCATGTACATCTACAAGCACGCTCCTGCTACCGCCTATCACCACACTCTACTCCGCAACATGCTTCTGGACTACTACCACGACATGCATGCCAGCATCTAGTACTACTGCGCCGAGTACACGCATCCTACCGAGGCGACTTATTGGAAAACTGAGCTGACTGTCACCACCTAGAAGGATAGCAAAGGTGGTAGGGTGGTGGACACCATCCACGGTCACACGTCAAAGCGTGCCGACGCGTTTGACAGTATGGAGGACGCCACTCAGGAGGCGTATCAGTACTACCATGGCTTACGCTATGAGGCCATGGGCGCGGATCGCTTCAGGTATCTACCTCGCCATGATCCACAGGAGGGAAGTTGGGTGATCACAAACCCAGAGGACAGCTATCCTACCTTGGATGCTACGGTCCGGCACGTTCACGCACTGAAGATAAAGAATGGTGATCTCAAGAGGGAGTTGTGTGATAGGTACAAGGCTGGGAGACGTTTCTAGAAGGAGATTGATGGCCTAAGGGCTCAGCTTGGGAAACCTCCACTATACAAGAAGCTGGACAAGGACTATGATGTTCATGATGACAATCCCTAGATTTATGATGCCATTATGTAATAAAGAACGCTAGATGCGCCAGTCGAGTAGAGTCGTGTGTTTGCTTTATGAACATGGTGTGTTAGTTGATTGTTCTTATGCTCAAGATTGGTTTGAACTCTTTGTAATGATTGCTGAGAATCTATGGGCATGTCCGTGATTCTCTTAGTTAAGTTTTTTTAAGGTTTAGATTTATTGCTAACAAAGTTGGGGTACATTTTATCTATCTCTACTGTTGCTGTTTTCTGGAGCAGCCTGTGTTCTTTATTTTGTATCTCAGTTTTGGTGCGTCCTAAAATCCTGAAAATTTTATGGTAATAACTAGACTTCTGTACCTTTCCAACACATCTGGAATCATATCTTTATCCGCTCTGGTCTGGGAATTATGACAGTTCTAATTTCATGTTGCTGCGCAGTCTGGGGTTCTGAAACAGTCTGAGTGTGTCCTGTTTTAGACTGACTTAGTGACGGAATCTGAAAAGGTGTTAAATACGAAAGTTGTAGAGAATTTCATAAGATTTCCAACCATGTATAGTACGACTTAATATGTTATCTGAAGCTCGAGTTATTCTTGAAATACTGATCTGTTGTCACTGGAACTCGCCCAGAAATTTTCAGACTTGCATTCTTTATCATTTAAAAGTGATCTATAGTTGGAGAACTCTAAATTTAGCCTTTGTTTTGGAAAACAGATGGTAGCGAGAGGAGCTGGAGGCAGAGGCAGGGGCAGAGGCCATGGTAGGAATGCCGCCATGGATCCGCCCAACCCGCTAGTAGTGACCATGGAGCAGCTGATGGGGATGCAAGCTCAGCTCATGCAGGTAATGATGCAGCGTATGGACAATGAACCTGTCGGAGGACCACCACCTGTCCATGTTAGGGACAAGCGTGGTGAATTCATGAAGGGACGTCCCCCAGTGTTCACACATGCTACTGGTCCGCTGGATGCTGATGATTGGCTGCGCACAGTGAAAAAGCACCTGGACATAGCACAGTGCAACGACCTGGAGAGGGTGTTGTATGCATCGGGGCAGCTTCAGGGAGCAGCACAAAATTGGTGGGATTCATTCAAGTTTGGACGCCCTGCAAATGCCACTCCTATCACTTGGGCTGAATTCACAGAAAATTTTAGATCATACCACATCCCTGAGGGATTGATGGAGCTCAAGCGAGAGGAATTTAGAGCCCTAAAGCAGAGGTCCATGACTGTGAGTGAATATCATGACAGGTTCACTCAGTTATCCCGCTACGCTCCTGACGAGGTGGCTAGGGACACAGATAAGCAACGTCATTTTCTCAAGGGTTTGTATGATGATCTCCGGTTGCAGCTTATGACCACCACCTACCCCAACTATCAGACATTGGTGAATCGCGCCATTGTGATCGATAATGAGCGTAGAGAGATGGATGCGAAGAAGAGAAGGTTCCAGGGACAGGAATCTAGGAGCAACACCCGTCCTCGTCTCAACTCACAGTCAGGTTACCCACAGAGGAACCAAGGACCGCATAACCAGTGGAACCCGGGGCAGAATCAGTATCGCCCTCAGTACCCCCAGCAGAATGGAGGTCAGCGCCCTCAATATCCCCAGCAAAATGGAGGTCAGTGCCCTCAGTATCCTCAGCAATAGAATGGTGGCCAACGTCCTCCACAGCAGAATGGCTACCAGACACCACGCCAGTATCCAACCAACAATGCTCCTATGAAGAATGGTGCACCTAACCACGCCAATAAGTGTTTCTGCTGTGGCAAGGAAGGTCACATGTCATACAATTGTCCAGAGAAGCCCAACCAGCAAAATCCTCCCAAGCAAAATGGCAATCAGAGGATGGCGCCCAATGGTGCGAAGGTGAACCATGTGAGTGCCGAAATTGCACAGGAGGCGCCGAAAGTCATGTTGGGTACGTTCAGTGTCAACTCTATCTCCGCTACCATTCTCTTTGATTCTGGAGCCTCGCATTCCTTTATTTCTCAAGCATTTGTTAGAAATCATAGCATACCCTCAGTTGCCATGAAGAATCCTATGATAGTGAATTCACCAGGAGGGACTATACCAGCCTCTTATTGTTGCCCCTCTGCTAGCATATCTTTAAGGGGGGTAGACTTCGCAACTGTTCCTGTTGTGTTGAGAACATCCAGCATTGATGTGATTCTGGGCATGGATTGGATGATGCAACATCGAGCAGTGATTCAATGTCAGGAGAAGGTAGTAGTGTTGACAACACCCAAGGGAGACAGAATTAGTGTCGAAGTGACAGTGCAAGCACCCCCAACAGCTACAATAAATCAACTGAATGATGACGCTAACCAACAGGAACATGTTGTGGATGAATTCCCAGATGTTTTTCCTGATGACTTCTAGGTATGCTACCTGACCGTGATATTGACTTTATTATTGAATTATTACCTGGAACTGCACCTATAGCTAAACGTCCATATAGAATGGAGGTTAATAAATTAGAGAAACTTAAGAAGCAGTTAAAAGAGTTGCAGGACAAAGGTTTCATATGCCCCAGTGCATCCCCCTAGGGTGCACCTATGATCTTTGTTGACAAGAAGGATGGTACTCAACGGATGTGTGTGGACTATCGGTCTCTTAATGAGGTCACCATCAAGAACAAATACCCATTGCCTAGGATTGATGACCTATTTGATCAGTTGAGGGGAGCCTGTGTGTTCTCTAAGATTGATCTTCGTTCTGGTTATCATCAGCTGAAGATTCGACGTTCAGACATACCAAAGACAACATTCACAACGAGGTATGGGTTATATGAGTACACAGTCATGTCATTCGGTTTGACCAATGCACCTGCTTACTTCATGTATATGATGAATAAAGTGTTCATGGAGTATCTTGATAAGTTTGTGGTGGTATTCATTGACGACATACTAGTATTCTCTAAGAATGAGGAGAAACATGCTAAACATCTAAGGTTGGTCCTACAGAAGCTTAGGGAACACAAGTTGTATGCTAAGCGGAGTAAGTGTGAGTTCTGTTTGAAGGAAGTTTCTTTTCTAGGTCATATTGTCTCCAATGGTGGAATAGCAGTGGACCCTAGCAAGGTAGAAGATGTGTTAAATTGGAAACCACCAACCAATGTAAGTGAGATCTGTAGCTTTTTGGGATTGGCTGGATATTATAGGAGGTTCATAGAAGGGTTTTCTAAACTTGCCAAGCCCATGACTGCCCTGTTAGAGAAGGATGCTAAGTTTATATGGTCTGAGAAGTGCCAGGCTAACTTTGAGGAATTGAAGAAGAGATTAACTACAGCTCCAGTATTGATTTTGCCGGACTTGAGCAAGAACTTCTCTATCTATTGCGATGCGTCTCGCCAAGGACTTGGATGTGTTCTTATGCAAGAAGGACGAGTTGTGGCCTATGCATCAAGGCAGTTGAGGAAGCATGAGTTGAATTATCCTACTCATGACTTGGAGTTGACAGCAGTGGTTCATGCCTTGAAGATTTGGAGACACTATCTTATTGGCCATAAGAGTGACATCTACACTGATCACAAGAGCCTGAAATACTTATTCACCTAGACAGATATGAATTTGAGGCAATGACGATGGTTGGAATTAATTAAGGATTATGATTTGGAAGTGCACTATCATCCTGGGAAAGCAAATGTCGTAGCCGATGCCCTTAACATAAAGAGTTATGCTAATGGGGTTCGGGCGACACCAGTGTGTAAAGAGTTGTGTGTAGAATTTAATCTGCTGAACTTAGGCATTGTCACTAATGCAATGGAACTAGAAGTGACACCTACCCTGAAACAGGAGATTTGCAAAGGTCAACTAGAGGATGAGAAACTTAAGGAAATAGCAGAGAATATACTGCTTGGCAAAGCACCAGGTTTTAGGATGGATGAGAATGGAACTATGTGGTTCGAAAAAAAGGATATGTGTACCTGAGGTGAAGACCATTCGTGAGGCAATTCTACAAGAAGCACCTGAGTCAGCTTACTCCATACACCCTAGAAGTACTAAGATGTACTTGGATCTCAAAGAGAAATATTGGTGGTATGGATTAAAGAGAGATGTGGCAGAATATGTGGCATTGTGTGACACTTGTCAGAGGGTGAAAGCTGAGCATCAATGACCCGCAGGGTTACTACAACCAATGAAGATATCTGAGTGGAAGTGGGAGGAAGTCGGTATGGATTTTATTGTTGGATTACCTCGCACACAGAGAGGTTATGATTCAATATGGGTGATCGTGGATTGACTTACCAAAGTTGCTCACTTCCTACCGGTCAAGACTACCTATAAGGGTGCAAGACTAGCAGAGTTGTATATGGAAAGAATAGTGAGTCTGCATGGAGTTCCAAAGAAGATCGTGTCTGATAGAGGTACTCAATTTACGTCACAGTTCTAGCATAAAGTCCATCAATCTTTGGGGACCAAGTTGAATTTCGGTTCTACCTATCACCCCTAAACTGACGGGCAAACTGAAAGGACTAACCAAATTCTAGAAGATATGTTGAGAGCTACGCATTGCAATATGGTGCTAGTTGCGATAAGAGTTTGCCATATGCTGAGTTCTCATACAATAATAGTTACCAAAAGAGTCTCAAGATGGCACCTTTCGAGGCTTTGTATGGACGTAAATGCAGAACTCCATTATTTTGGAACCAAACAGGAGAGACTTAAGTGTTTGGACCTGATGTTCTTAGAAATGCTAAGAAACAAGTAAGGATGATCAGAGAAAACCTGAGGGTGGCACAGTCTCGACATAAGAGTTATGCAGACACTCGAAGAAGGGAATTGATTTTCGAAGTAGGGGATTATGTGTATTTGAAGGTGTCGCCAATGAAAAGTGTGAAAAGGTTCAATATGAAAGGAAAGTTAGCTCCAAGGTATATTGGTCCTTTTAGGATTCTTAAGAGACGTGGAGAAGTGGCCTACCAACTGGAATTGCCTGAAAGTCTATCTGGTGTGCATGATGTGTTCCATGTGTCCCAATTTAAAAAATGTCTGCGTGTACCAGAGGAACAAATACCATTAGAAGAACTTGTTGTTAAAGAAGATCTGACATACGAGGAGTACCCCATAAGAATCCTAGAGACAGCAAAAAGAGTCACACGGAGCCGAGTGATAAAGATGTGCAAGGTACAGTGGAATCGGTATAGTGAGGAAGAGGCCACTTGGGAAAGAGAAGATGATCTGAGAAAGACATATCCACAGTTGTTCGAGTAAGCACCATCCAATCTCGAGGACGAGATTATCTTTAAGTGGGGTAGAATTGTAACACCCAAAATTTTGCATCTTTTCAAAATAGATGAAAATGATTTATTTAGGGAAATAATGATTTTTTGTGAAATTAAAAGCAAATATAAGGGTAGACACATGTTTATGCACTCATGCTGCTGCATATCTTTTTATGTGATGATTGTCTTTGTTCTTTTTTGAAAATAGAATTCAAAATCTCTTGGCAATGGTTTCAAAATAGCTTTGTAAAAAGAAAAAAAGGGGAAATTGTCTTGACTTCCTTTCTCTCTCTCGGCCTGGCCTAGCTAGCCTGCTCCCTCGCCCTTCCCGCATGCCTGCGCGTGCGTCATCTTGGACCGGCCCAGCGTCGCAGCAAGCTGTAGCTAGCACGCAGCCGAAGCCACGGCCCAGCGCGGGCGCACGCTCGCTCCCTCGCTCTGGCTCGCTGACGCCTGGGCTCCACTTCCCTTGTCACTGACACGTGGGACCCGGCGCTACAGCGTCGCCCCTAACCTCCCTCCTTTCTCTGTTCGCGATGGAAGCCACCGAACCGAAGCCGCAGCTCCCACCTCCGAACTGCCACCTATTTCCTCGGAGATCAGGCGGCTATCCACATGTGCTCACGCTTTTCCTTCCGCGGCCATCGCTCCATCCATGGCGCCAACCGTGCAACGAAAACGGAGGAGCTCGCTCTCATCCCGACGCCGCCACACAACGTCTCGCGCTCACCTCTGTTCCCTCCGCAGTTCGGCCCGTCTTCCATGCCAATCCACGCTATAAAGCTCACCGCACCCCTCTGCTCATCTCCTTTCCCATCTCCAAGCCACCATCGAGTTCGCGGCCATCACAAAACCTAGCTCGAGCCGCCAAGCTCGGATTCTGTCCTCCCGTCGCCTCGCCGCCCTTGTTTTCACCACGGTGAGAATCCCTGTCGTCCCCTCTTTCTTCTCATGTGAATCCCATGCCGAACCGTGGCCTCTAGGGCCATTTTCACTCACGTCGGTGAGCTTTCTCGCCGCCGGCGATGGCGGGACGCCGCGCCTGTTTTCTTCCCCGGTGGGATGCGCCGCCCCCTCTCCATCATCTATTTTTTGCCGTTCATTTTGGATTGGACGGCCGTGAGCGTCCTGTACCCTTTCGGTGGTGCTTTTCCTTAAGAGCCCCTCGAGTTTTTAGTAATAGAACCCGCAGTCCTCAACCGGATTCAAGAAATCTGATTTTCGCGATTTATTTTAATTCGTAAATAGTTCGTGTTATTTACAGTTTTGCCATCTGGTTCATATTTTCATCATATCTTTCTCGTTTTAACTCCAAATTGATCCGTTCAAGTTGCGTTAGGATCGTAGCGACATAATCTATATAATTACCCTACTGTTAGTCATGTTACTCGCTGTTAAATTTTAGGGTTAGGTTAAATCTATTAAAAATGTTATAGCAAACCTTAGTTAATTCGTAACTTGTTTGTTCTAGCTCCTATTTATATGATCTTCGCGTCTGTGTGATCGTAGTGAGTTGTAGATTCACTTTATAAACCTTTTATATTGATTTACCTCTATTGGTGTACTGTTCTAATTTATAGTTCTTGTTTGCTTTGCATGATTGAACTTGGAATGCGTGTTGTTGCCTGTTGTTCGAGTATAGACGGTGAGTACCTCGCCGGTGACCAAGAGTACTATTGTGATAACCCGGAGCAGCAGGAGCAGTACGAGCAAGGCAAGTATAATATGGGAAATTCCTTATCATCCTATTCACTTATTAATTAAAAATCATGTGCATGTGTCAATTTGATAACCGCAAGGATATCCTAGTTTTTGTTATCCTATGATCTTGTCACCAATGGGTTACTTGTGCATATGGGTAATTGCTAGTGCTCCAACTAATTATATACCTGACCTGAACAATGATTAATGATTATATGCAATGATTGTTTAAAATTTCTTCTAGCAAACGTACTTAGGGCGAGAGAGTTTCTGCTTTTGCATGAGGCTCTGGCCCTCCGTAAGGACTTATTCCTTGGCAAAAGCTAGGACATACAATACAACTATGGGGACCACATGGCTCTGGTTTTAGTCAAGTATGAAGACCTTATCTAGCATGTTAGAGGTTACCCGAAAGGGCGCAAAAGGGGTCTGACGACTCGGGTATAGTTTGGCTCCTGTCCCTATGTGTATAGGTTGTGTGTCATTGTGCCATTTGGGAAGGGGGGACCTACACCCGCTTGCCACCGAAACCTAGCGGCCCTAACATGTTAGACGAACTTTTGAAAGGTTTCATAGTGAACCATGCCGACCTTCCTTGGTAGTGGGTCAAGAGGCCGATCACCTCGGGCGAAAGGGTAAATCATGACTCACAGTGAAAGTGTACACCTCTGCGCAGAGTTTAATAAACTGTTATAACAGCCGTGCCCATGGACACAGGCGGCCCGGAAAACTAATGAAATAGTTGATCACTTGTGGATGATGTTTAAAATGATGAGGTACTCATAACATTCTTTTAGTCATGTATATGAACTTGGGGTTGAAATTGGGGCTTGAGCATAATCAAACCTAACTAATGCTAAAATGTTGACTTACTAAAAGCAAACCACAGTACAACCTGTGTCAGCCTTTGAGCCTCATGAACCCCTTTATTATCTTGTTAAGTATGACATGTACTTACGCTTGTTTACTTTTATTCTTTTGACAAAAATCCCGGATGGGTACAGATGGCAATGGATATAAGGATTTTTATGAGGAAAGCTAGGTTTGGGGTCAACCAGTCGACCGGATCCTGTGGCTTTGGAGACGGCCTAGAGTTGCTTTAGATTTATCTTTCACTTGTCTAGACTTTGAGCATGCTTATTTATGTATTGAACTAAAGTTCGTTATTGTAATAAGGCACTGAGCTTGATATTCTTCTTCTACAATTTGTTCTATATGTTTCACACATATGGTTTACCTCCAATTTTGCTATTCAAAATTTGGGCATGACAGGGTATACGGGTCTATACCCCCACAGCTAGTTCTCGAGCACTATGTTTTTTGATCTGACACACCGTCTTGACCATCTTCGACCAGTGAGGCTTGAAGTGTTGAGGCTTCCGACCAGAGGCAGCAGAAGAGCGTTTATCCCTCTGACCAGTTTAACTGAATGCCGACCACCGTCCTGGTCGGAAAAGCGACTTGTCCAAAAATACATGGTGCTCCGAGAGAAAAAAGAAAAACAATTCACCTCTGGTGAAGTGTGCCCACTTTAAATTTCATTGTGAAAACTTAATGATGCTCTGCACCATTGGCTCTGCCAAAATGGACAAGAAATGATCCTCTCACACCAACCACTGGGATGAAGCTTAGGTTGATGGATTTTAGGGGCGAATAGAAAAACTCATGTGTGTGGGGGAGGATAAGGCTGGGATTCTTTTCCCCTCATGCATCGCGCGCACGAGCACCACAATGTGCACCCTTCTTACCTAACCCTACTCGGTGGTGCGTGTGATTTGCCAAGTCTTGTTGGAGTGCTTGCTCAGCCTACACATCCTATCTTCCGGGCACGCTCACTAGTACCTGTGACATGACGTGCAAGTTTTTCCGCCTCCATATGTTGCGAACAAGGGGGAAAGTGAGGCGAATGTGACTAAAATTTTACTGATGGGAGTATTTTTTTACCGCATGAAAATAACTGATTTGAGATAGTGAGACTCTATGTGATGATAATCATAGATATATGCTATACTGTATGAAGAGGTAACACATATACATGACAATCATTATACCAACAACGGGAAGCATTTGAAAACAAACCATTTCATGAACTTGCACATGACAGATCAGTTCATTCAATAACATTATGTTGAGTACAAGATAAATAACTAGTTCACCAACTCAATTCAAATTGACAACATTGAAAAACATCCAATGTCGAATGCCCTGACTATCAAATAAAATCATAAGACAACAACAGTTTACGGCAGAGGAATAAAAACATCACATAACATGACATCACATGCCACAGTGCTCTCAGAGCATATGTCGTCACTACTGATACCAGCGGTGGCATAGGAAGCTACATGCTTCGTAAGTCTACCCCATATTGAAGCTATATAGCCCATGTGATGCCTACGAACATGGAACGCACCAAAATGCCTTTGGGACTTTCCAAACCGGAAGTACACCGTGCCACGATCAACCGAGAAGTAATAGTTGGTTCTCGGTAGAAGCACCGCACCGTGTGGTCCGGTAAAAATAGCCCGTTTACCTAGGTCGAGGATTGGCAATAGCATTTCCTCCTCCAGATCGACATGGAATAACTCGATCTATGTCTCTAGTGAGCTCCTACGGGCACCGAATCGTACAACCCGATCCTGGCTGCACACCGCCGCCATGAGCCTACCGCCATCGTCCACCAGACTGATGGTGCGGAACTGTCGCTCCATGTTGGCCACGACCACCAGCTGTGGGCGTGGTCGTTGCTCTAGGTTCACCACCAGGAGCTTGGTGCGGTCAATGCAGTAGAAGTGACCCTAGAAGGTAGCCGTGGATCTCAGCGGGAACTCGGGGTCGAGGTCACCTACCAGGGTCTAGCGCGCGTCTCCGGGCTTGGCTATGACCATCTGGTTGATGTGGCCAAAGTAGACGACGGTCGACGCGTCGACGAAGCCGGCGGCCGTCACCTCGTGGTCCTCGCGGAACACGAAGGGAATGGGTCCCTAGCAGCAGCTAGGCTGCAGCGTATGCAGCGTCGGGAGGTCGACGACGTGGCGGGTGAGGGGGTTGAGGAGGCACACGACAAGAGTCATCTCGTCGCGCAGCACCAGCATGCCCTCCGGTGCCGCGGCCGGTCCCGGGACCACGGTGTGGCTGGCGAGCTCTGGCAGATCGACCTTGATGATCTTTCGGGTGGTGACATTGAGTAGCTTGCGACGTGTGGGCGTGGCCTCAGGCGCTGGCTCCGTCAGCAGGATCCACCGGTGAGGGTGGAAGCGGTGGTCGATGACGCGTTCACCGAGTTCACTGGGCTTCTCGATGCCGCTGCCGGCCATCCATAGCATGCACACCAGGCGAAATCGCATGAAGTCCGCCACGTCGCCGTCCCGGAGGTGGTCGGCGATGTGTTGGAATGATCTCTCCACCGAGTGGCCCAACGACCACTTGGGCCCTTGGTCACGCGCCCTGATCGGGGATGCCCAACCCTAAATGGTTGGTGGCCCCCATCATACTGCGCAAGATTAAAAGGTGCGGGTGCTGGCGGCTCAAGGTACGAGGTTCCCTGGACAGTCTTTCCCCCCACCGAAACCGTAATCCCGATCTAAGAGAGGGGCGCTGCCAGTGACAGGAAACGCCACCGACCGCGCCATCACTACATCTCTGTCTTCACTGCACCGCCGATCTCCACTGCATCGCACTCCCCTTCCCCGACCACCGCTGCCCGTGTGCAGAGCATCACCAACGAACCAGCGATGGCCTTCTCTAGATCGGGATCGAACTCCAATACCGCACCCTCTGTGCCAACCAATGGTCTGCATCTCCCTTACTTCCTCTCTCTCACTTTGTTTCTCTCCAGTAAGACTCGTATACATCTAAATGCAAAAGTTTAACCCCTCTGATCTACTGCTACTTGATCCTAATAGATCAACAATGGTATCGGACGCCTTGTGTCTTGTGTAGCACTAGATCTAGACATGGGGATAGAAAAGAAAGATAGAAAACACCTGATTTTGAATTGGGAAAGGAAAATCACATGGTAACCGACTCGGTTTTTTGGATCACAAGAATCCGAACAAAACCCTAACCCTAACTAGACAAGGAAGGGGCTCATACCTAGGCTCCGCTCACCGCCGGCGCGTCACCGAGACGCCTCGCCGAAAGTTTCCCTGCCACCGTGCGGGATCAAGCCGTGCCACGCACGCGTGGCATAGAGCGCCACCGCCGTGTTTTGGACCTAGGCCACCGATGCGCGGTCGCTCAACGGAGCTACGCTCTACCGATAAGGGGAGCGCGAGCTCTGACGAGGGGGCCCGCGGCGGCGCCGCCTCTTCCCTCTGGCCGCCATGGGCGGAGCGCTGCTGCTCTCGGACAAGAAGAACCGGGAGGAAGAAAACGAATGAACTAGGGTTCGCGGAAGGAAGCCAGGAGGGGATTTTGTTTCCCCGATCTCCGCGCACGGCCGTCCGATCGTAATGAACGACCAAGATCGACCGGGCGGCCAGCTGGACCGAAATCGGTCCAGGCGGGAGCCGACTTTCCCAGCCCAGGCCCAGGTTGCGGCCTGGGCGCGGGGAGCGCCGGCGCGCGCGCGTGACTGGGCCGCTGCTCTGCGCGTCTAACGGGCTGAATGGTCCGATACAACAGTAAAGTGATTTTTCTTTTTTCTAGAAACTATTTCTTTGATGCATTTTGACTTGAATTTGATTAGAATTTCTGTGCAATCTTATCCAATGATAATTTTGTTCAGAAAATAGTGTCCTATTGTAATAGTTTCTGGAAAATAGAATTAAAAGTTTTTGTTTATGTTTTCCAATGCGTACTTAAAGATGTTATTTCATTATTAAATTCGAACCAACGGGAGAATTTAATTTTGAAAATTGATAAATTTTTAGATCATTATAATATTGTTATTATTCTGACCAACGTTGATTAATAGCAGTATTATGATGTTATTATGTTTTTTGACATGCATTAATTCTATTTTTGCCCAACAGTGAACTAGAATTAGTGTAAAAAGGATAATTTTGTATGTTTTAATTTTGACCAATGTTGGAATTAAAGCATGCAATTATTTTTGGTACTTATGTTCTCACTCTATATGATTTGTGTTTACAGGAGGTTACTCTTTGATGGGGTTTATCAAAGATATTCCACCCCTCAAAGGTGACAACTACACCGAATAGAAAAAGAAAATTGACCTCGCTTTTGTCTTGGTCGAGGTGGACTGGGTGGTCACCACATCATGCCCCAGTGAACCTGTGGCACCGGTGAGGGAGGCCAATGAGTCTGATTCTGAATGGCAAAAGAAAGAGAGGGACCATGCTCCCATACAGAAGGCATATGACCTACAAAAGCAAAAGTGGGTCAATGCCAACAAAAAATGGGTTGCTGTCATAAAGAACATGATTGAGCCTACTATAATGGGCTCAATCCAAGAGTGTGACACTGTCACAGAGTACTTGGAAAGGATAAAGAGTCAGTTCTATGGCTCTTTAAAGACATATTCTACTCAGCTGATAAAGCAGTTGGTGACAGAAAGATACACTAGAGGTGGACATGGCAATGGCATTAGAGAGCACATATCAAAGATGAATCATTTGAACAACAAGCTAAAACCAATGGATCTGGCTCTTACAGAAGAGTTTCTTGTCTATCTGATTTTTGCTTCTTTACCAAAAGAATTTGATACATTTGTTGTCAACTACAACATTCAGCCAGAGAAATAGGATCTAGAATGTTGTATGGCAATGTGTGTGCAAGAGGAAGAGAGAATAAAGGCCGCCAATGGTGGTACTCTCAGTTTTGTTAAAGATAACAAAAGAAAGAATTTCAATGTCAATGCCAACTCTCCCTCAAAGCCAAAGGGCAAAGGTCCCATGCAGCATCAGCCTCAGCAAAACAGGTTTGCAGTGAACAAAGATCAGTGCCTCGACTGCAAGAAGGAGGGACACTACAAGAAAGATTGTCCTGAATTTTTAAAGATGATAATGACAAAGAAAGGTGAGAACATTATTACGTTCATAAATGAATCCTTGTATGTATAGTATTCGAAATCTACTTGGTGGATTGACTTAGGCGCAACTGTTCATGTTGCTAATTCATTACAGGGATTCCGTTCGACGAGGACTACACAAAGAAGCGAAAGACACGTTAAAGTCGCGAATGGAGTCCAAGCAGATGTCGAAGCCGTTGGCGATGTTCCTCTAGAGCTTGTTGATGGCTTTATTATTTTGCTTAGAGACGTTTTATTTGTTCCTTCATTACAGAGAAACTTAATTAGTGTGTCTTGTTTAGACAATGATGGATTTGATTGCCATTTTGGAGATGGCAAATGTGAGATATTGTGTAATAATGAATGTGTTGGTCTTGTGTTTCAAAAGCAAGATCTTTATTTGTTATCACTTCGTGAAAATGTGAATTCCATATGTGATGCGAATGGGAACGTATCCTCGTTTGTGAATGCAAATAGAAAACGAAAGAGAACTCAAGATGCATCGTCGAAATTATGGCACTATTGTTTAGGCCATATTTCGAGGGGGAGAATAGAGAGACTAGTTAAGAATGATATTCTTCCTTCATTAGAGTTCTCAGACTTTGAACAGTGTAGAGAATGTATTAAAGGAAAATACACAAAGCAAATTAAAAAGGATGCTAAACGAAGCACAAGAATTCTATAGATAATTCACACAGACATCTGTGGTCCTTTTCCTGTGAAAAGTGTGGATGGTTTTGACTCGTTCATAATATTCACAGATGATTACTCCCGTTATGGTTATATTTATCCAATTAAAGAAAGAAATGAAGCGTTGGATAAATTTAAAATATTTAAGGCTAAAGTTGAAAATCAGCATAATTTAAAGATTAAAGTAGTCCGGTCTGATCATGGTGGGGAGTACTACGGTCGGCATACCCCATATGGTCAAGTTCCTGGACCTTTTGCAAGGTTTCTACAGGAGAATGGCATAGTTGCCCAGTATTCTACACCGGGCGAACCTCAGCAGAACGGAGTAGCTGAAAGGCGTGACCGTACCTTGATGGATATGGTGCGTAGTATGATGAGTTACTCTGACTTGCCTTTGAGTCTATGGATGGAGGTGTTAAAAACCGCCATTCATATTCTAAATAGAGTACCAAGTAAAGCGATGCCCAAAATACCATATGAGTTGTGGACAGGAAGAGAACCTTCACTAAAACACTTGCGTGTGTGGGGGAGTCCTGCTGAGGCAAAAGTGTTTAACCCAAATATTGGGAAGCTAGATCCCAAAACAGTTAGCTGCCATTTTATTGGCTATCCTGAAAAGTCAAAAGGTTTTTGTTTCTACTGTTTAGACAGATACATAAAATTTGTAGAAACGAGACACGCTGTTATCTTAGAGAATGAAATGATAAGGGGGAGCATGGTGGCTCGAGAAATTGTTCTTGAGGAGAAGCGGGTATGTGTGCCCACTCCGATGATTAAGGAACCATTCTTTGAACTACATGTTCTTGTTGCACCAACAGTGCCAGATACTGTAGTGCCAACACCTGTTGTCAGTTCTCCTGTGGTGACAGTAAATAATAATGAGGAACCTGTTCTTCAGGAACCTATACAAACTGATGCCACAGATGAGGGGGAGCAACAACAGCCCTAAACAGAAGATGTGCCAAATGTGGAGGCCCCTAGAAGATCTCAAAGAGTTAGAAGATCAGCAATACCTGATGATTATGAGGTGTATAACACTGAAGAATTTCAAATGGAGGGTGATCCCACTTCATTTGAAGAAGCCATGAGAAGCGATAATTCATCCAAATGGCTTGAGGCCATGGAAGATGAAATAAAGTCAATAAGTACCAACAAAGTTTGGGACTTAGAACCTATTCCTAAAGGAGCCAAGACAGTAGGCTGTCAATGGGTCTACAAGACAAAACGTGACTCCCAAGGAAATATTGAAAGGTTTAAAGCGCGACTTGTGGCAAAAGATTTCATGCAAAGAGAAGGGATTGATTACAATGAGGTGTTGTAACACCCAAAAATTCTAAACTTTAGGAATAATTAGAGATGGAAATTGTGCTGGCCAAGATGTGGTAAACCTAAGCAAGCTATATATACGTATATACTTGATACTTGGCAAGCACGTGATTTAGATTTGTATAAGTATATACTCCGTATATGGCTGCCGAACATATATATATGTATATACATGGAAGAAGAAACCATTAAATAAGGAAGTTTGCATGTCCCAGTGTGGGTTTTCCAAAAGTGCTTGTCGTATGCATTGGGTTCAAAAGTTAAACCCATCACCCGAAGGCAGCCAGCCAATGCACGTTCTCAACACATGTATCAGCTGTCCAATTCCTTGTCCCACTCGAACTCCATGTCAGGGAGGGAGCCAAGTTGAACTCGATTTTGATCAAGCCGGATCAAGGGTCAGCTAGTATATATATATATACTATACATATATGGCATGCCAAAGGCCCTTGTCATCTCCTTGTTTTTCTATTCTTCTTTCCTGCAGCAGGACGAAGTGCTGCTTTGCCCTAACATAGCTTTCATTGCCGCCGCCGCCTCTTGATCCTAGCTTCATGCCGCCGTGTCGATCTGCAGTTGGAGTGTTCTCTGTCAACGCCACCAGGGCTTACTGCCCACACGTGAAAGCCCTAGCTGCCACCGTTGCCACACACGACCAATCTCGTCGAGGAGTCGAGCCATCTGCCGAAGCCGCCGCGGACGCCATCTGCTGCCCTCGCCTCGCCCCGATTCGCAGCGCCATCGAGCCCTAGCTCCGTCCGATGCCGTGGTGACCCCCGCTTGAAGCTTATCCGACCTCGCCGAGCAGAGCCATCGTCACCGCCTTCGATCTTCTGCTGAGCCCCGCACCGAGGAGCTGCTATCATCTACCCCATCGAGCTCTGCAACGCCGCCGTAAATCTCCACCGCAGCTGTCTCTCCTACGCCACGAGGACTTCTCCGAGCATCGCACAAGGTAAGGAACCTGGTGGTGTATTTCCCTCTCTCGTAAGTTCATATTGCTAGCTATCTTTCGCCCAGCGAAGCAGCCGCAACATCTCACAGGTGAGCCGAGCCGCCAAACCGAGCTCACGACCGTCTCCGTTCATCCCCTGCCTCCACCGATACCCTAGTCGAGTTCGTGAGCTCGATCTAGTCATCTCCGTACCCGTCCCGTGTCTCCCTGTGGCTCGGAACGCCATCCACGAAAAGCTCCATCGCCGGCTATGACAGAACCATCCGTGCAGCGTACATGCTCTCTGCGTGACTGCGTGCTCCTATTGTTAGCTTGATGATGTGTTTTGTGGTCGTTTTCCTTTAAGCAAACAAATGTCAAAATACAATAGAAATACTTATACACATATAATCTTATTTAGATCATATCTTCTACGTTTAACTCTGATTTGATCCGTTCAAATTGCGTTAGGTTCGTATTTGCGAGCTCTACATGTTAGTGTAGTTGTACAGTTGGTTTTGATAATTTATTTTTCGAGTTTATAATTAAGTATTTATTTATCTATAGGAAATCTTAGAAAATTCATAACTTTCACGTTTTAACTCCGAATTTGGTGATCTTTGCGTCTGTGTGATCGTAGAAACGTGTAGAAGAGTTTTATAAACTTTTATTACTGTTTTGTTACTGTTGGTGTACTGTTCTAATTGTATCTCTTTGTTTGCTTCGTGTATGTTTGATTGGATGCATGTGTGTTGTTGATTGATGATCGGGTATAGAAGGTGAGCAGTATCTGGACGATCAGGAGTATTATTTTGAGCCAGACCAGCAGTATCATCAGGAAAGCTTTGATTAAGGCAAGTATAACATGGGACCATCCTTGTTGTCCTATTCACTAAAATTATCATACATATGCATGTTTCTTCCTTGACAACCATAGAGATTATAACTTAGCTATTGATATCTTGTTTTCTTGTCACCTATGGGTTATGCATTTGGGTAGCTACTGCTAGCGCTTAATTATGAACAATGATCTTGTAATTTGACTAATGGATTATGCAATCAACCAATTAAGATGATGTTATTTCTGTTGAAAGGGGGCTAGAGCATGTGGGTTATTTTGTTGCTCTAGTTACTCTCCGTAAGGACTTACCTGTAAGTGATAACCGGGACATACAGTACAGCTGTGAGGGCTATATGGCTCTGGCTCTAGTTGTTCAAGAGACCTTTTCTAGCTTGTTAGAGGTTACCTTAAATGGCGTAAGAATGGCTTGCCACGTTGGGTGTAGTGCGAGCCCCTGGCCTAGTGTGTATAGGCTGCGGTTGTTGTGCCACAGGGAAGGGGGGTTCTACATCTGCCTGCCAAGTGAATCTAATGGCCCTAACTTGTTAGACGAACTTTTGAATGGCTTTATATGGTCTCTGATGTTTTGAGCCTTGCAAACCCATGCATTTGGAAATCATGACTCACAGTGAAAGTGTACACCTCTGCGCAGAGTTAAAAACTGGTATACTAGCCGTGCTCACGGATGCGAGCGGCCTTGGGGATTCTTACAGAATAGTTGATCACCATTGTTATATCATGCTTAATTATTGTTGATTATTATTATGCTCATGTTAATGCTATTCATTATCCTTATTACAATTGATCATTGATTCATTAATGGGATTTGGATTACCTTGATGCTACTCAATTGCTAATTATATGATGATTAAAAGCTAAACGCAGTCAAACAGTGTCTAGCCTTTTTGAGCCTCATGAACCCTGTGTTATACTTGTTGAGTTCGACATGGACTCACTCTTGCTATTTCCCCAACACTTTAGTGTGTAATAAGATGCTACTCGGAAAAAGGACAAAGGTGTAGTGGAGTTTCCAGAAGACTAGTAGAAGTGCTAGGCATATGTTACCCCCAGTCAGCCGTCCCTGTGATGTTGGAGCCTGAAGAAAAGATTAGTGACTGTTCCGCAATACTCTGATGTAAGTGTTAATATAGCTATGTATACGTTATATAATAACATTGTTTCTGATATTTTTTTCATTCTGGCATATGTGTGGACTTCCTGGGCACACATATGATTAGCCTGGTTTTGTTCTTTAGAAAACCGGGTGTGACAGAGTGGTATCAGAGCGGTGTTGGCTGTAGGACGTATGCCAAGTAGCACTGGACGTATTCTAAAACTTATTTTACGATAAAACTATTTTGTCATCCCTTGACTCATTGATTTTGACTATTCCTCTTCCTTGTCCTATTGTAACCCCTCCTTGATAGCTTCCTTTGAGCTAATATTTCTTACTCCCTTGAATTTTGTTTCATGTTGTTTTTACTAAAAGTTTTCTGATCTTACCTTGTTCAAAAGTTCGATGGCCTTTCATCATCTCCAATGTGCCAATAGGATGACCACCATTATTGAAGAAGCACGTGTAGTACCGATGATGTGATGTGTGCTTGTTTTGCTTGATGTGTTGCTTGTGTGTTGTTCTTGTTCTCGTGTTTCAAAGGTAGGCCCGGAAGGTATAAGTCTTGAGAAGTAGCTCGATCTATGTTAAGTGGGGTAGTGACATCTTGTATCTTACTTATCTTTCAATCGATCCTAATTCTTGCCATTTTCTCTTACACCGTTCTTGTCTACCCTTGGTTGTCATGCTACCTTATTAATCTCATCTTAATTGATGATCAACACATGAAGGACTTATCATTAGTAGCAAGCTTTAGAGAAAGTGTTGCCTTCAATGACATCGTCAGGTGAAACAAGATCTTTGTTAAGTGGGGTAGCATCTGCTATCAACAACAGCAAGTCCTGAATATCTCAAGCGACGAGGCATGAGGAGGTACAAAGAACTCAAGATCAAACCTTATCTTTCTTGTCATCTTTTGGCTATCCTCGATCCATGTCTTATATCTCATCAACATAAATCAAAGAAGTGTGAAGACTTGAAGATTAGTGTTATCTATCTCTCTAGTCTCTCTTAATCTCGTTTCTGCCTTATCCTGTTTTTTTAGAACAGTCTGTTTTTTTTAGTTTATACCTATATTTTTGGATGCCCAAAAATCATGGATAAATTCTGGACAATAGTAGACTTCAATATCTTTCTCTGACCATAAGAACCGTCCTGATATTTATTATGGTTTGGGATTTATGAAAATCACAAGGCGACGCATCTGTGCTGTCAGCAATCTGGAATAGTTTCTGTTGTGCACAGTTTTCGACTACCTTAACTGCAGAATCTGGAGAAGAATTCTATAAGGAAGTTGTAGTAAATTTGATAAGCTTTCCAACGGTATAAGCTACAATATCATTGGATTCGTAGAACTCGAGATATAACTGTATTTCTGCACTGTCATTTTTCTGCTCGCGAGGAAGTGCAGGTTACTTGTTCTTGCATATGCTCATGAGTCTCTTTGACATGATAGAAGGACACGATAGTAGTTATCATTCAGAAACAAATACAAGCTATACTTTGGTGTACTCTAGTTGATCTCTTCTTAAGAGGGTTTGTCGAACTAAAAGACGACACAAGATGGAGGTTTTATATGTTCTATTTCGTCACTTGGAAGCATCAGCTATCTACATGGTTGCAAAGTCACTATCAAGCGTCAGTATCTTTTCTCAGAGTGGTAATCTGTTAGAACCATCTACAAGGATTGTAAGGGTCTAAAGGAGACATTTATAAAGTTGGTTATGAGCTTGTGGCATCATCATTGTATAAGAGTTGCTGAAGGAAAAAAGAACTTAAGGAGCAAGTTTATAAGGAGATTGACCAATTAAGGGCGGAGTTAGGTCGTCCCAAGATTTATTAGAAGCTTAACTAGGAAATAGGAAAAATCCCTATGTAATAAGAACGATAGTAGTTGCGAGTCAATTTTAAGTTGGATTGTTTTGAGAGTCAGTTTGTGGTGTGAACAATTGTGTGATTGATGGATTGTTAATGTGATAATGTGTGATTTGGATCTTTGTAATGTGTGCTGGAGTTTTGTAGACAGGCCTACAAGTTCCATGGTTAAGAATATTAAGTTTGATCAAAATATATTAGTTGGTTATGAGGTGAACATAGTTCTGTCCTTTGCTGATTTTTAGGTCAGTCTGGATTGTTTTAGAAATAACTTAAAATCCGTTCATGAGAAATTTAAGAAATTTTACTGGGAATAATTAGACTTCTATATCTTTTCAACCCCGCAAGAATCACTCTAATATCTATTAAGAGCTAAGAGATATATCTATTTCAAGTTGGGGTTACTGCACAGTCTGGAATTCTGAAACAGTTTCGGTTAAGTTCAGTTTTTGGCCAATTATTTGACAGATTCAGAAAAAGTGTTGTGAATAAAAGTTGTAGATAATTTTGTAAGCTTTCCAACCATGTAAAGATCATCTGAATTGGACGTCTGTAGCTCGAGATATGACAGTTTTACTGAGTTACTGAAATTGGAATTTGCACAGAGAAATCAGATTTTGCTTATCTATTGAATTGGAAACCACCTATTGATGTTAGCGAGATTCGTAGTTTCTTGGGATTAGCTGGATATTACAGACGGTTCATTGAAGGGTTTTCTAAACTTGCTAAACCTATGACATCTCTATTAGAGAAGAATGCCAAGTTTGTGTGGTCAGATAAATGTCAAGCTAGTTTTGAGGAATTGAAGAAGAGGTTGACTACAGCGCCTGTTTTGGTTTTGCCAGATTTGAGTAAGAAGTTTTCTATTTATTGTGATGCTTCTCGTCAAGGTTTGGGATGTGTTCTTATGCAAGAAGGCAGAGTTGTGGCTTATGCATCTAGGCAGTTGAGAAAGCATGAGTTGAATTATCCTACACATGATTTGGAGTTAGCAGCTGTGGTTCATGCTTTAAAGATTGGGAGACATTATTTGATTGGACATAAGAGTGATATATACACTGATCATAAGAGTTTGAAGTATATTTTCACTCAATCAGATCTGAATTTGAGGCAACGCAGATGGTTAGAGTTGATTAAGGATTATGATATTGAGATACACTATCATCCTGGCAAGGCTAATAAAGTAGCTGATGCTCTTAGTAGGAAAAGTTATGTCAATGAGATACGGATGTTGTCTATGACTAGGGAGTTATGTGCTGAATTTGAATATTTGAATTTGGAAATTGTTACTAATACAATGGAATTAGTGATAGAGCCTACTTTAGAGTAAGAAATTTACAAGGGTCAGTTGAAGGATGAGAAACTGAAGAAGATAGCAGAAGATATAGTGATTGATAAGTCACCAGGGTTTTCGGATGGATGATAATAGGATTTTGTGGTTTGGAAAGAGGCTGTGTGTATCTGAGGATCAAACTGTTAGACATGCAATTCTTAGCGAAGCTCGTGAGTCAGCTTATTCCATTCATCCTGGTAGCACTAAGATGTATTTGGATCTTAAACAGAAATATTGGTGGGTTGGATTAAAGCGAGATGTGGCTGAGTATGTGGCATTGTGTGACACTTGTCAGAGGGTGAAAGCAGAGCATCAGAGACCTGCTGGATTGTGCAACCAATGAAGATTCCTAAATGGAAGTGGGAGGAAGTTGGTATGGACTTTATAGTAGGGTTACCGCATACTCAGAGAGGTTATGATTCTATTTGGGTGATAGTGGATAGATTGACTAAAGTTGCTCATTTTATACCAGTCAAGACTAAATTACACGGGAGTACAATTAGCTACCTTGTATATAGAAAGAATAGTATGTTTGCATGGAGTTCCAAAGAAGATTGTATCTGATCGAGGATCGCAGTTTACGTCGCACTTTTGAAAAGCTGTACATGAATATTTGGGAACAAAATTGAATTTTAGTACAGCATATCATCCACAGACAGATGGATAGACTGAAAGGACCAACCGGGTATTAGAGGATATGTTGAGAGCTTGTGCATTGCAATATGGAACTAGTTGGGATAAGAGTTTGCCTTATGTGGAATTTTCTTACAATAATAGTTATCAACAGAGTCTTAAGATGGCACCGTTTGAAGCTTTGTATGGACGTAAGTGTAGAACTCCATTGTTTTGGGATCAGACAGGTGAATCTCAGGTGTTTGGTACAGATGTTCTTAGAAACGCAGAAGATCAAGTGCGAGTAATTCGTGAGAATTTGAGAGTAGCGCAGTCTCGTCAGAAGAGTTATGCTGATAATAGGAGAAGAGATCTAGTTTTTTTTAGGTAGGTGATTATGTCTATTTGAAGGTGTCACCTATGAGAAGTGTGAAGAGGTTTAACATGAAAGGTAAACTAGCACCAAGGTATGTTGGACCATTTAAAGTTATTACTAGACGTGGGGAAGTTGCTTATCAATTAGAGTTGCCTGAAAATTTATCTGGAGTGCATAATGTGTTCCATGTTTCACAACTTAAGAAGTGTTTACGGGTGCCTGAGGAGCAGATACCTTTAGATGAATTGACTGTTAAGGAGGATCTTACATATGAAGAGTTTCTGATTAAGATTTTAGAGACTGCTGAGAGAGTTACTCGAAGTCGGGTTATTAAAATATACAAGGTGCAGTGGAATCGATATTCAGAGGCAGAGGCAACTTGGGAAAGAGAGGATGAATTGAGGAAATCATATCCGCAGTTGTTTGAGTAAGCAGTTCAATCTCGAGGACGAGATTCTTTTAAGGGGGGTAGAATTTGTAACACCCAAAAATTCTAAACTTTAGGAATAATTAGAGATGAAAATTGTGTTGGCCAAGATGTGGTAAACCTGAGCAAGCTATATATACGTATATACTTGATACTTGGCAAGCACGTGATTTAGATTTGTATAAGTATATACTCCGTATATGGCTGCCGAACATATATATATGTATATACATGGAAGAAGAAACCATTAAATAAGGAAGTTTGCATGTCCCAGTGTGGGTTTTCCAAAAGTGCTTGTCGTATGCATTGGGTTCAAAAGTTAAACCCATCACCCGAAGGCAGCCAGCCAATGCACGTTCTCAACACATGTATCAGCTGTCCAATTCCTTGTCCCACTCGAACTCCATGTCAGGGAGGGAGCCAAGTTGAACTCGATTTTGATCAAGCCGGATCAAGGGTCAGCTAGTATATATATATATACTATACATATATGGCATGCCAAAGGCCCTTGTCATCTCCTTGTTTTTCTATTCTTCTTTCCTGCAGCAGGACGAAGTGCTGCTTTGCCCTAACATAGCTTTCATTGCCGCCGCCGCCTCTTGATCCTAGCTTCATGCCGCCGTGTCGATCTGCAGTTGGAGTGTTCTCTGTCAACGCCACCAGGGCTTACTGCCCACACGTGAAAGCCCTAGCTGCCACCGTTGCCACACACGACCAATCTCGTCGAGGAGTCGAGCCATCTGCCGAAGTCGCCGCGGACGCCATCTGCTGCCCTCGCCTCGCCCCGATTCGCAGCGCCATCGAGCCCTAGCTCCGTCCGATGCCGTGGTGACCCCCGCTTGAAGCTTATCCGACCTCGCCGAGCAGAGCCATCGTCACCGCCTTCGATCTTCTGCTGAGCCCCGCACCGAGGAGCTGCTATCATCTACCCCACCGAGCTCTGCAACGCCGCCGTAAATCTCCACCGCAGCTGTCTCTCCTACGCCACGAGGACTTCTCCGAGCATCGCACAAGGTAAGGAACCTGGTGGTGTATTTCCCTCTCTCGTAAGTTCATATTGCTAGCTATCTTTCGCCCAGCGAAGCAGCCGCAACATCTCACAGGTGAGCCAAGCCGCCAAACCGAGCTCACGACCGTCTCCGTTCATCCCCTGCCTCCACCGATACCCTGGTCGAGTTCGTGAGCTCGATCTAGTCATCTCCGTACCCGTCCCGTGTCTCCCTGTGGCTCGGAACGCCATCCACGAAAAGCTCCATCGCCGGCTATGACAAAACCATCCGTGCAGCGTACATGCTCTCTGCGTGACTGCGTGCTCCTATTGTTAGCTTGATGATGTGTTTTGTGGCCGTTTTCCTTTAAGCAAACAAATGTCAAAATACAATAGAAATACTTATACACATATAATCTTATTTAGATCATATCTTCTACGTTTAACTCCGATTTGATCCGTTCAAATTGCGTTAGGTTCGTATTTGCGAGCTCTACATGTTAGTGTAGTTGTACAGTTGGTTTTGATAATTTATTTTTCGAGTTTATAATTAAGTATTTATTTATCTATAGGAAATCTTAGAAAATTCATAACTTTCACGTTTTAACTCCGAATTTGGTGATCTTTGCGTCTGTGTGATCGTAGAAACGTGTAGAAGAGTTTTATAAACTTTTATTACTGTTTTGTTACTGTTGGTGTACTATTCTAATTATATCTCTTTGTTTGCTTCGTGTATGTTTGATTGGATGCATGTGTGTTGTTGATTGATGATCGGGTATAGAAGGTGAGCAGTATCTGGACGATCAGGAGTATTATTTTGAGCTAGACCAGCAGTATCATCAGGAAAGCTTTGATTAAGACAAGTATAACATGGGACCATCCTTGTTGTCCTATTCACTAAAATTATCATACATATGCATGTGTCTTCCTTGACAACCATAGAGATTATAACTTAGCTATTGATATCTTGTTTTCTTGTCACCTATGGGTTATGCATTTGGGTAGCTACTGCTAGCGCTTAATTATGAACAATGATTTTGTAATTTGACTAATGGATTATGCAATCAACCAATTAAGATGATGTTATTTCTGTTGAAAGGGGGCTAGAGCATGTGGGTTATTTTGATGCTCTAGTTACTCTCCGTAAGGACTTACCTGTAAGTGATAACCGGGACATACAGTACAGCTGTGAGGGCTATATGGCTCTGGCTCTAGTTGTTCAAGAGACCTTTTCTAGCTTGTTAGAGGTTACCTTAAATGGCGTAAGAATGGCTTGCCACGTTGGGTGTAGTGTGAGCCCCTGGCCTAGTGTGTATAGGCTGCGGTTGTTGTGCCACAGGGAAGGGGGGTTCTACATCTGCCTGCCGAGTGAATCTAATGACCCTAACTTGTTAGACGAACTTTTGAATGGCTTTATATGGTCTCTGATGTTTTGGGCCTTGCAAACCCATGCATTTGGAAATCATGACTCACAGTGAAAGTGTACACCTCTGCGCAGAGTTAAAAACTGGTATACTAGCCGTGCTCACGGATACGAGCGGCCTTAGGGATTCTTACAGAATAGTTGATCACCATTGTTATATCATGCTTAATTATTGTTGATTATTATTATGCTCATGTTAATGCTATTCATTATCCTTATTACAATTGATCATTGATTCATTAATGGGATTTGGATTACCTTGATGCTACTCAATTGCTAATTATATGATGATTAAAAGCTAAACGCAGTCAAACAGTGTCTAGCCTTTTTGAGCCTCATGAACCCTGTGTTATACTTGTTGAGTTCGACATGGACTCACTCTTGCTATTTCCCCAACACTTTAGTGTGTAATAAGATGCTACTCGGAAAAAGGACAAAGGTGTAGTGGAGTTTCCAGAAGACTAGTAGAAGTGCTAGGCATATGTTACCCCCAGTCAGCCGTCCCTGTGATGTTGGAGCCTGAAGAAAAGATTAGTGACCGTTCCGCAATACTCTGATATAAGTGTTAATATAGCTATGTATACGTTATATAATAACATTGTTTCTGATATTTTTTTCATTCTGGCATATGTGTGGACTTCCTGGGCACACATATGATTAGCCTGGTTTTGTTCTTTAGAAAACCGGGTGTGACAGGTGTTTTCTCTAGTCTCATGTAAGGATTCCTTCAGAATTATAATAGCATTAGTGGCACACTATAATTTTGAGTTACATCAGATGGATGTAAAAACGGTATTCCTAAATGGGGATCTGGAGGAAAGTGTTTACATGGCACAACCAAAAGGTTTTGTCATGGAAGGAAAAGAATGAATGGGATGCCGCTTAAAGAAATCAATTTATGGGTTAAAGCAAGCTTCGAGACAGTGATACTTGAAGTTTGACAGAACAATAAAGAATTTTGGGTTTAAAGAAAATATTGAGGATAATTGTGTTTATGCAAAGTTTAAGAATGAAAGATATATCTTCCTAATCCTGTATGTAGATGATATCTTACTTGTTAGTAGTGATGTCAGTCTACTACTGGAGACAAAGAAGTTTTTATCTTTAAAATTTGATATAAAAGATCTTGGTGAAGCTTCATTTGTTTTGGGCATAGAGATTCACCGAGATAGAAGTAAAGGGGTATTAGGACTATCACAAAAGGCATACATAGAAAAAGTTTTAAAGAAATTCAGTATGCATAAATGTAGTGCCTCACCTGCACCCATGGTCAAGGGCGACAGATATGGGGATTTTCAATGCCCTAGGAACCAATACGAGCTCGATCAAATGAAAGTGGTTCCATATGCTTCTGCTGTCGGAAGTCTACAGTATGCTCAAGTGTGCACGCTCCCTGACTTAGCTTTTGTTACCGGGTTGCTTGGCAGATTTCAAAGTAATCCAGGAATTAAACACTGGAAACTGGTAAAGAAAGTTTTGCGATATTTGCAAGGTATGAAAGGCCTCATGTTGACGTACAGAAAATCAGATTCTCTCTAGATAGTGGGGTATTCGGATTTTGATTATGTGGGAGATGATAGAAAATCCACGTCAGGATATGTATTCACTCTCGCAGGAGGAGCAATTTTATGGAAAAGCTCGAAACAAACCGTCACTACACCGTCCACAATGTATGTCGAGTTTGTAGCATGTTATGAGGCAACGGGGCAGGTGAACTGGCTAAAGAAGTTCATACCCGGTTTGAAGGTGGTCGACAGCATACATAAGCCACTAAAGTTATACTGCGATAATAATCCAATAGTATAGTACGCTCACAACAATAAGTCAAATGGTGCTGCCAAACACATTGACATAAAGTATTATGTTGTGAAGGATAAAGTACGGGATCAAATTATAAATCTAGAGCATATAAGCACTGAAAAGATGCTCGCGGATCCGCTTACAAAAGGCTTACCACCCAACGTGTTCAGAGAACATGTAGCCGGTATGGGTTTAAAGGAAAGCCTATGACTCCTGGACTATAATAAAGGGCCCAAAAGTTAAAGTAACTATTTCATATCAGAGACGTGCATTGTAGCTATCAAATCTATCGGCGATTGACCGTGATGATGAAACATGCTCTATGCATTTATCTGTGATGGAACGAGTAAAGTGAAAAGTGTTAAAGTTAAAGGTTAAAGTGAAAGGTGAGATCAAGGGGGAGAATGTTGGAATGATCTCTCCACCGAGTGGCCCAACGGCTACTTGGGCCCTTGGTCACGCGCTCTGATCGGGGGTGCCCAACCCTAAATGGTTGGTGGGCCCCCGTCACACTGCGCAAGATTAAAAGGTGGGGGTGCTGGCGGCTCAAGGTACGAGGTTCCCTGGACAGTCTTTCCCCCCACCAAAACCCTAATCCCGATCTAAGAGAGGGGCGCAGCCAGTGACGGAAAACGCCACCGACCGCGCCGCCACTGCATCTATGTCTTCACTGCACCACCGATCTCCACTGCATCGCACTCCCCTTCCCCGACCACCGCTGCTCATGTGCAGAGCATCACCAATGAACCAGCGATGGCCTTCTCTGGATCGGGATCGAACTCCAATACCGCACCCTCTGTGCCAACCGATGGTCTACATCTCCCTTACTTCCTCTCTCTCACTCTATTTCTCTCCGGTAAGACTCGTATACATCTAAATGCAAAAGTTTAACCCCTCTGATCTATTGCTACTTGATCCTAATAGATCAACACGATGGTCTCCACCGCCAGCGCCCAGCGACATTAGGCCAGCCCAGTCACGCCTGTTCGCGCGGGAACCACCAACGATGGGGATGACAAAATCACGAGCCAAAGTACTTATAAGCGACTATATACACAGAGCAGAAATCGAGGACATATCTCGAGTTGTCTCTCGGCGACAGACGAAATGGATCGAAAATCGGATTGCCGGAGCGAAGGACGGAGGGCGAGACTGCGAGAGAGCGCGTACCATATTCGGCTGACTCCGGCAAGGGCAAGGCGCTGGGCGATGCACTTGGACCTCCTCAAGGAAGTCTCCGCCATGGTCGTCGCGGGCGCGGCTAGTCGCTCGGTCGCCGGAGAGGGGCCGGCTAGGGAAACGCGCCGGGCGGCGATGCGCTTTGACCTCCTCACGGTCGTGTCCGCCATGGTCCTCGCGCGGCTTGTCACTCGGTCGTTGCGTCGGAGAGGGGAGAAGAAGGGTGGGGACAAGAGGGCTGCCCGGGCTGCGCGCCGGCAGAGAGTCGGAGAGGACCAGTGTGGGGGCTTCGGGCTGCGGAGCGCCTGCCTGTTTAGGTCAGTGTTTAGACTACCCGTAGTGGGTACTCTAAAACGATACTCTAAAGTTTTAGAGTATGAATATAGAGTAAAAACTGCTGCACTGGGTACTCTAAAACGATACTCTATTCTTTCTCTCACTCTATATTTAGAGTAGTACTGTGCTTACTCTATACTCTATAGTGGCAGGCCCCACTAGCTAAACAAAGAAAAAAAATGCTATAACTCACAAACCAAAAATTCAAATTAAATTTCGATTTCACCATTAAATTCGTCTCAATAAATCCTTCAAAACTAGATCACATATGGATATATTTAGATAAAATGACAAGTGGGTCCCATAGTGGATAGAGTGGATAGAGGATGATATAGAGGATGGATGGGTGCAGGAGAATTGAGTATAGAGGAGAGAATCATGCTGACTAGGACGTATAGAGGATGAATATAGAGGTCCATGAGTGCGGGTAGTCTTATAGGGCATTGAGAGGTGGGCCCGATTTCTTGTCTCCAGCAAAAGAAACTGTCGGGTGGAGGGCGCGGATCCCTATCCCTAACACGTCATGTTTTACGTGTGGAAGCGGCAGCGCGCGTGGGAGCGTGCGGCGGCGGCGGGGTGCAGACGTGCTGGACTGACCTGGCAGGGGCACGGAGACGGTGGCATGCCGCATTGCCGCTGCAAAGGAGCTAGCCCTTCCGGCGTCGGGCCGCAGAGCGCGCAGTCGTCGTCCCTGTAGATGGCCCTGCTGCGTGAAGGCGCCGGAGCCCGGCCGGAGGCGGCCTTGGCGTCCGTGTTCGGCTACGAGCGAGCAGCACGCGCGTTGGGTGCCCTGCTGCGTTGGCCGACCGGGAGGTGGGTGGGACCAAGCGACCAGAGCGTGACGGGAAGTGGGGCCCCCCGTTTTGGAAGCAGCGCGTCTGCTGGTTCCAAAACTAGGGGCGGCATGGCTGGCGCCTGGCGGGCAGGGGCAGCCGAGAGGCGAGGCCGCGAGGGTCCGACCGTCCGAGGCAGGAGTAGCTGTGCCGGTTTGGTAATCGCTACTGACGGTAATTGCTACTATTAATTGCCTTCCCATTTCAATATATACTCGAGGTAATTTGTGAATGTGAAACTGTGACAGTAAGGCTAAGGCAGAGGGGCATTTACTTAGAGTAATTTCTTTACTAGTTTTAGATGGTTGCCACTTTCATACTTGAACAATGGGTACTTATATATATATATTTTTTTTAAATAATTAAGTTATGGTTGATTTTACGAATATATGAAACTATTTCCTCAATATATATACCTAATATTAATCTATCTATATCTATATCTATATCTATAATATTAAAGCAACCCGCAAAAACATGTAATTGGCTGGCATACACCGCAACGACTAGAATTTGTCCAATACCGTTACAAATTTGTGATTTGTTTGCCGTAACACATCATGCCTATTATTTTATTCATTTCTCAGGTTTTAAGAGAAAGAAGATGGGGAAATGCCATTTATACCCTTGTCTTCAACATTCAACTATTCACTGAAATTTGCGTAACACACCGCTGCACAAAAGTGCATGGATAGGATTTTATTGAAAAATATAAAGATTCATAGGGGTTTGTCTTGATGACTTGATAAACTCAATGAACACTGAAATAGATAGAAAGAGAAGAAGGGGCTTTTTGCAAATGGACTTTCTTCCTCCGTGGAACAGTCAGCCATGGCCGCCATCACCCACGCCACTGCATCTGAGCATCCCCCCATCCTTCGCGCTGGCCAGGGAGCCCGCACCGGCTTGGGTGGCCGCCGCCCCCAACCGCGCCACCCTGGTGACTGCCGCCCCAGCCGTGCCGGCCTGGGTGGCCATGACACCCCAGACGCACCAGCCTGGGTGGCCGCGACGCCAGCCGCGCTAGCAAGGGAACGGCGTCGGGTCTGGGAACCCAGCGGGACCACGCACGAGGCACCGGCGCCTCGGCAGCGGCTCGCATCCCTTCGGCATCAGCCTCTCGGAGAACGCCGCGTCAGGCGGGCAGTCACCTGTCATGTTGTACCGCATGTACTTCTTGAGCTCGTCGCGGTGGCGGTGGCACGCGGCACCGACAGCCGGGTACAGCTTGTCGGAGTCGAGGTTCAGGGTGTAGCTGAACGGGAGCGTTGCGGTCCGAGTGCGATCGTGAGCTCCTCGTCTGGCGTCACCTTCGGCGACAGCGTGTCTCGCTTCATCTTGCCAGAATTGGAGGTGAGCCTCTTGATGATCGCGTCAAAGTGGCCTCGAAGAGGTTGTGGAGGTCGATGGCAAGGCTCTGGCTAGACGAGAGGACGCTGAACGCGAGGTCAAGCGCAGAGTCATCGCCGCCGCCGCCACCCTAGCCGCGCTAACCTGGGGAGCTCGCAAGAGGAGCTCGCTGGAAGAGGGGATGCTCGCCACAGGAGCTCAGCGCCGAAGAGGTTAAAGACAGCGGTGTGTTACGTCAAAAATCAGTAAGAACGAAAGGTCGAAGACGAGGGCAAAGAAGTCATTTCTCCCACTTTCTCTCCTGAGAAATGAGTAAAAACAATAAGTACGGTGTGTTACAGCTCACAAACAACCGCGAGTTTGAAATTGTATTGGACAGATTCTCGTCATTGCGGTGTGTGCCGGCCAATTACACGTTTCTGCGGTGTTCTCCAGCAAAATTTGTCTAATATTAAAGAGACAAAATTTCTCTCCACTAATTTTTTTTCGGTCCTTCTCTAACTAACTCCGTGAATATGCAACTGTTTGTCTGTCTACAGCTCTCCTGTTTATATAATGTAACGTGCATAAATAGGATCTTAATCCAAATATATCTCAGGTATGCTATGTATTTCTTTTTTAATTGTCCATGTCCGAACTGATTTGGTCCGTTTTTCCGCACACGTGCAGCGCCCACTTTTTAAGGAAAGTTCAGCGTCCACTTCAATAGTCGGTTTTCAACTTCCCTTTCAAATTTTCAATAATAATATAATAATACTATACACCTTTGAACCTTTGACCTCTTCTTTAAGAAATATCTATTTTCACCGCTAAATTGTTGATATAGTTTGATTAGAAAATAAAATCTATCTTATCATCATAACCTTGCTCGGCCGATGGTCTAACCAAGCAAACTGTGAATTGAAATCTAAAATACTTTGCTATTCAATTTAGTCTAATAAATATTTTTTCAAACACAATCCTAAATGAGGGATACCGTATACAAAAATCGAGAGATGCTTCCCGTCATAATAATTAGCGGATATACCAGTCTTTTGGCACGTTGGCAACTGCTACCTTGCTAGATTTAATCAGATATTAGAATTATATTTTTATGGGTACACAAAAATTTAAGTAAGTTGATATCTAGCTGTACCAACGTATGTAAAGTATGAAATTAAATTATGATATATTTAAAAGTAAATATTTATATGTGCTTTGTAACAGTAGAAAAAATTATCAAGTTTATATTTTAAATTTTGTATAGGCTTTGTAGGGTATTTTATTCTGACTGTAAACAAGAAAACTAAAAGCTGTTTAGTGATTAGATACGTTGGGGCTATGTATCTATCTATATCTATTTATTATCCTACTATAAAAGTGCGAATGAATTTAAAAATACATGTTACCTGAAAATTCCTACCCACCCCATGTTTTAACCCTTAGATGTGATTTGAGATCTTGATCCAAGGGACACTAAACGTCATTACGTCCTAACAAGTGGGCCACATCTTACAAAACGTAAGATTTTGCGTTCCTGCCATTCAATTCCGTCCCCGCTCGCTGTTTTTTTTCACCGAAACAAAAGTCTATCCGCCCGCACCTCCAACACCACGCACGCGGGCAGACGGAGGCCCACGTCTCCCATATAGTCCGATCTCCCAATTGATCACCTTGACCTAACGCGGTCATGTGCCGTCGGCGTCACCTTCATCAGGTTCCCGCGGCAGGGAGTCACGTACGCGTAGCAGGAAGATCAAGAAGTCCACCGCGACCACCGCGATCGGAAAGTCCAGCGCGTCCTTCCGAGCTTCCGCATACAGCACGCGCCTTGAACGCGTGTCCACCAGCAGCTTCATCTTTGGGTCCCCAGCCGCCGATGCCGCCTTCAGTCTGTAGCTGCCGACCTGCCGTCGTGGACACCTACAGCTCTCTGCCTGACACATCAGAAGATTGATTAATGCAGGTATATTTTTTTTTGGTGTTGATATGATCTAATAAATAAAGATTGATTACGATCTTAAAAAAGAGGATTCATATAATCTGTGTTGCATGTTTACAAAAATTATTCTGACCTCTCTTTCAACTACAGATTTCTAGAAAGTAATCTACTCTTTCAACTACTCATTTCTAGGACCTAAATGTTGCATCATGGAGAACTGTTGAGATATTCAAAACAGCAACACAAGAAGACAGGTGAAGTTTTACATTTAATCATTACAAATTTGCTTCTGTACATTATTTTGAACATAAATTCTGAACCCAAAATTATATTTCTGCAGTTCCTCGTGTGGTCTGTTCGTATTAAACTACATGGAGTATTGGACGGGTGAACAACTTACAGACTCCGTTACTCAGGTAAATAACAAAAAAACATATCATAGCATGATTATATAGATAAATATTTAAAAAAAATTGAACTATACTTCTTCGCAGCAAGACATGGAAAACTTCAGATTAAAGTTAGCGGCAATACTATTAGTTTCTCCATTTAACATGTGCAAATACGAGGAGGAAGAAGAAGGAGGAGGAAAAGTAGGAGATCCAAATGACTGTGTTATAATAGACAAAACTGAGCAAGAGGTGCATGGGTCGCTATCGCAAATGCCAATGACCTATGAAGAGATAACCTATAGATTACAGGAATATTTCATGTGTATAACAAAAGAGGAAAGTTTGAGGTATGAATGTTACTACACACACCAAACGTTAAATATTATGGCAAAATTTGTGCTTTTGTTAACCATAATTGACATCCAATTGGCTAATGCAATATATATCTTTTACAGGCAAGAATGGGTGCGAAGCTCTGATCCATACACAATAACAATAACACTAGCTAAAATTAAAAAAAATATTGATCCAAAAAGCCCTATGGATGTTGACTGTTTCAACCTAGGGGTGCGCATGATGAATCTCGATGAAATATGCCAACCATATTGCCACTTCATAGACTTAAGACTGTGTATGTATCTCATCAAATACAAAAGAATATTTAATAATTAAATATTTTTAATCCTCATATATTGACATGTCTTCTTTGCTGCAGGAAATTAGTAATTACAAAAAAAATGCATACATGTCGTGCCAAGGCCAAACCTTAAGACCTGGAAAGCATATTTCAAAACTGCCCCGAAGATGAACCTACAAACAACAACAACAACATAGCCTTTTGTCCCAAGCAAATTGGGGTAGGCTAGAGATGAAACCCAAAAGAGACGAGAAACAGGGAGACACATAAAAGGACATAAAGGGCACAAGACAAAAGAGGTCATGGTTCAGGCACGTTGATTGCCAATTTCCAAGCGCTCCTGTCCATAGCTAAATCCTTGGAGATATTCCACTCCTTAAGATCTCTCTTAACGGACTCGTCCCAAGTTAGTTTAGGTCGACCTCTACCGCTCTTTACATTATCAGCCCGCTTTAGAACTCCACTACGCACCGGCGCCTCAGGAGGCCTCCGTTGGACATGTCCAAACCATCTCAACCGATGTTGAATCAATTTCTCCTCAATTGGTGCCACCCCAACCCTATCCCGAATATCGTCGTTCCGTACTCTATCCCTCCTTGTGTGCCCACAACACCAACGCAACATACGCATCTCCGCTACACTCAATTGCTGGACATGTCGCCTTTTTGTAGGCCAACACTCAGCACCGTATAACATCGCCGGACGAATCGCCGTCCTATAGAACTTACCTTTCAGCTTCTGAGGCACCCTTTTGTCACAGAGAACGCCAGAAGCTTGACGCCATTTCAACCAGCCGGCTGAAATTCTATGCCTAACATCTTCATCAATGTCTCCATCCTTTTGTAGCATCGACCCTAAATACCGAAAAGTATCCTTCTTGGCCACCACTTGTCCATCGAGGCTAACGTCTCCCTCCTCGTGCCTAGTCGCGCTGAAATCGCACCTCATGTACTCGGTCTTAGTCCTACTAAGTCTGAACCCTTTCGACTCTAACGTGTGCCTCCATAGTTCTAACTTCCTATTAACCCCCGCCCTACTGTCGTCAACTAGCACCACATCATCAGCAAAGAGCATACACCAAGGGATATCACCTTGTATGTCCCTTGTGACCTCATCCATCACCAAAGCAAATAAATAAGGGCTCAAAGCTGACCCCTGATGCAGTCCTATTTTAATTGGAAAGTCACTGGTGTCGCCATCACATGCCCCGAAGATGAACCTAATGCATCTTATTGGATACTAGTGCCTTTTCATTACAACGAAGAATACAGCCTATATTTGTTTGATATGAAACAAAGAAGTATAACAGTTATGGAACCAGGAGCAGATAAAATAGAACCCATCAAACAAATCCATAGAAGACAAAAAAATAGGAAATTTTTTTGATAGAGCCATGGAATTGTTAGATGACAAATGGAACGACGATGTTTATGATTGGAAAAGATATTATCCAGGCTATGTTCCAAAAACAACAGACATGTAAGTCTATTCTAAACGATATATAATACTACCAAATTTTTTACAATTATCGACTCAAAATTCCTTACATGTTACTAACCTCTATCATGTGTACAGGAAAACAACGGGATATTTGATAATAAATTTCATGCAAGAGTGGAATGGTCAAGGGTTTCAAACAAAGATATGCATGGTAAGAAAGATAAAATTTAACAAAGTATTAAACCATACAAAAGTATATAATGCCAACTGAATATTATTGTTGTTTTACTCTAAAATATTTATGATATCAATTTATTAACAGGATTCAAAAATACTAAGGATGAAGTTCCTCATCAATATCCTCAAATACGAATGGAATGAATGCACAGAGAACATCGACGGATATATTAGAGATTTACTTGAGATGTTGACATAAGCAATCGAAAAGAATTCCCTTCTTATTTGGTGTTTGACAGCTCTATTGAACTCAGCCAGTGGCGATAAATGTAAACATATTAACCTTTTGTAAAAACAGCTATTTATAGTAATATATTATTGAGTTTAGGTACGATTTAAAAAGAGAATCTTGACTACAGCTAACAAAAACCTAGCTGTGCCACTCAGTAATGGGTACTCCGCAACCAGGCTTGACAAAATGATTTCAAACCAAATACAAAAAATGAATACGGTAGGCAGAACGGGGGAAAATGGTAACAACAGGCAGGCTGAATCAATGTGTGCATCTAATAGACTGTATCAATGAGATTTTTAAAAATTCGACTGAATCCCTGATTTTTGGCAAAATAGCAACATTTTCCAACAATGATTTGCCTGTGTTTTCAAACGGTTTCATTGACATTTCACTGAACTAACCACGAAATAGAGCGCGGCAAGGAGATGCGAGCTGCTATAGCAACCACTGGACTCGCCGAGTAGTAGAAATTCATGCACACGCACAATTGCACAAAGAGCAACTAATGGACTGCCAAATGCATTACCCATATTTCTGGTAGTATGTTTTTCCTTAACAAAAGGCTTGTCTAAAAAGTGCTATAGTAGATGGAAACATTGCAGTCTGAAGCTGAGTTTTGGCCCCGACGTCCCCAACAGTATGTTTATTCTTTCATCTCCAAACCCATAATAGTTATTTTGGGCTAGATTTTAGGAATGGTACTTCTAAAGCTGTAAGGGTCCAGGATGCAATTATCAATATCATGCATCAAAAGCATTTAATTTGATTTTCTTATCGACTGCACCAATGCCATAATGTAATCACGTCCTTGGCAACAATTACTAAGAAGACGGCGACCGAAAGTACCCTGGACCTTGAAGCAAACAGAGTAAAATCAAAATGAAAGGAAAGGCAAGGTACTGACATTAGCTGGGTTCATGGAGCCGAGAAGGAGGGTCTGCCCTGGCGACCTCCGGACGGCGCGGCCAGAAACGGCAACCTGCCCGAAGGCAAGGCCCTGACCCAGCGGCCAGCAGACAGAGCGGCCCTGCCCCGGCGGCAAGCAGGCAGCGCGACCAGACCTGGCGCAGCCCTGCCCAGGCGACCTCCGGGCGGATCCACAATCTCCGGCGGCAAGCCCTGGGCGGTAAGATAAACCCCGGCGAAGGTGCTCTGCCCGGCTCGCCTTCTTCCCCGGCGCCGGGCGACGCGGCCAGCGCCGGCGGCCCGTTCTTCCCCCGGCATCTACGGCAAGGAACCAAGACAGTGAATTGGGAATTGGGATGCGCCGCGCCGACAGGACACTTGGGCCTTGGCCACGTTAGCCTGCTCGGTGCTACAAGTTGGTCTGTGGGCTTTTGGTCAAATTACAATTAGAAAATAGGGGGCCCGTTCACCTGTGCCTGAGAAACGGCTGCAGCAAATGCGCTATACTAGTTCCCAGCTGAGACAATTTCAACAGCAGCAGCAGCAGCAGCAGCAGCTGTATACCTCAGTCGATGAAAAAACTAACGGGTTCCGATCTATACCTAATATTTAATTGTGAAAATTTCTGCACTACTTTTTGTTTCCGCCTCAAATTTTCTGTCCGCCAGCCATATTAAAAAAAAAGTAATATAGCGTCCGTGTCCGTCTTTTCCTACTCCTGTCTCTGTACGCCTGCACCCACCGCCCTAGATCCTTTCCTATACACCTGTGCTAGCCTGGTCGCCCCAAATCATCATTAATTTGATTGATCGAAGTCCAATACAAATACAAATAGAAATAGAATATATAGAAATCGAGAACAACCATCATAAATTATGTGATCACAAAAAAAAAAAAACCAAACAAAAAAGTACATGCGGCGAGGGCATCGGAACTCAGGAGCGCAGGAGGATCAAGAGCAGAGCAGGGCCTTCGAGGCGCGTGGTCTCGGCGTAGCCGGCCATCGAGGTGCGGGGGTCGTGGAACCGCCGTCGGGACAGAGGCACGGAACAGTGCCGTTCGTCGAGGCACAGGGGGAGGAGATCGTGACTCCGAAGCAGAGCAGCGTCATCGTCGAGGCGCGGGGTTGCGGGGCCGCCGCCAGGCGTCAAGATGGAGGCACGGAGCAACGCCCTCGATCCGTCGAGGCGCGGGGATCGTGCAGCGCCGTCGAGGCCCGGGGTTACCAGGCCACCGTCGATCCGTCAAGATAGAACGCCGTCAGACGGACACGGGCTTCTATCACGAATTCACGACCGTCCAGCTCCAGCATCTAATCGCTGCCTTCCTGACTCTGAAGACCGAGGAAAGAGAGAGAGAGCAGAGACAGATGTTGCCTTCCTGAGTTCTGACTCTGGCCTGCAGACCAAGGAGCGAGAGAGAGCATCGAGAGTTGCTGGGCGATGCGAGCTTGCGAGAGCTGGGTGTCGGCCGGAGGTGTTGCCGCGACGGGCACAACACTCGTGATTCGTGACAGCGTGAGTCGCGCCGTAGCTGCTGGTGGTAGCACCTAGCACCCAGGCTTGTGTGGCGGCTGCAGGACTGGAACGGAGAGGATATGCTAGACTTGGGGTTTCACAAATCGAAGCCGATGATGGACCTTGGTGGGCTGATTTGAGATGGATATCAAGAGCTGTGTTTTGCTGCGTATTTGAATAACAAAATTTTAACTATTGTAATGCAAACTTGATATTATAAGATTTGTAATTAAATGTACTATATCCAATAATCATAAGTTCATACTCATAAAAATATGCAATACACGGTCAAAGTATAATTTACAAGATCGTGCCATATCAAAAGATTCATTATAACTCTTTGCTGACTGTTATCAGACATTTAAATTACATATTTTTATGTGCCCTCAAACAAAGTCATGATGTTATAATGAATTTATGACTAAATATTTCTGTGTTTTACAGTGGAAAAATATTCAATATAGACTTAATCAGATACTATCATATTATTCTTAATAGTAACTTATATATTCGGGATGTTATTATCATCAAAAAATAAATTACGGCTCTATAAAGTTTATAAAAGGGTAAAACATAAATAAATATGCAACACTTCTATTCTCGTTGCTCATTAATGTTTGTTTTTCTCTCCCATTGCAATGCACGGGCATGTTTGCTAGTAAAAATAAAAAACAGAAAGGGCAGTTTAACTGGGAAAAAATAATTAAGGAAAAAAACTACCTGAACGATATGGAATACTACACAGAAAAACGATAATTTAAAAAAATACAAACGAAAATGCCTTCTAGGCACGTGCGTGCATGTTAACTAGTATTTTATAACATTTGAACACAAATTGGAATGGCAAGGGGAAATAAAATATAGACAAATAGGTCGGCAAAGCATACTTCTTTAGTATTTTGAAACGAAAAAGATGAGACCACACACCTTCGCATCTGATTTGAGCGAGCAGCGCACCGACCACACACACTCCGTGCTTCCAGTTGTCATCTACGTATACGTCTACTTTTCTTGGTAAAATTGCTACTTATTTAAGGTACCCCTATCCCTAGTGCTACTTACGGCTACGAATTGCTAAAGGCATACTACCATCCACTGTGTGTTTTGCGCTAGGACACGGAACAAACAGTTGGTTGAAGCAAAGCTAGAGCGAGAGAGCCGAAGCCGATGGCGGAGCAGTGCCAGACCTCCTCCCCAGCCGCAGCAGCAGCAGTGGGGGCCGGCGGCAGCTCGGTGCGGCCTCCCGCCGTCTACACCATCGGCTACGCGATGCTGCCCAACAAGCACGACACCTTCGTTCAGCCGTCGTTCATCGACCAGGCAGCGCAGCACGGCATCCATCTCGTGGCCGTGAACGCGTCCAGGCCGCTCGTGGAGCAGGGCCCCTTCGACCTCGTCGTCCACAAGCTCTACGGCCAGCCGTGGCGCGCGCAGCTGGAGGCCTTCTCGGCGCTCCACCCCGACGTCCCCATCATCGACCCGCCCGCCGCCATCGAGCGCATCCTGGACCGCTTCACCATGCTCGACGTCGTGTCCGGGCTCGACTCCGTGGCCGTCCCCAGGCAGGTCATCGTCCACGACGCCGGGGCCCTGCTGCAACTGGCCGACGACGACGCCGTCCTCGGCGACCTCCGGTTCCCGCTCATCGCCAAGCCCGTGGAGGTGGACGGGAGCGCCGCGTCCCACAACCTCTGCCTCGTGTACCGCCGCGAGGGCCTGCGCGGCCTCCGCGCGCCGCTCGTGCTGCAGGAGTTCGTCAACCACGGCGGCGTGCTCTTCAAGGTGTACGTGGTGGGCGACCACGCCACGTGCGTGACGCGGAGCAGCCTGCCGGACGTGCCACACGAGCGCCTCCAGGACCTCGCCGCCGACGCCGCGGTCCCCTTCGCCAACATCTCCCTCCTCGTGCCCACTACCGCGGCCGGCGACGAGAGCGCCAAGGTGCCACCACCACAGGAGTTCGTCGACAAGGTCGCCCGCGAGCTCCGGCGGGCAGTGGGCTTGCACCTCATCAACTTCGACCTCATCAGGACGAGGGACGCTCAAGGCGACGCCAAGTACCTCGTCCTCGACATCAACTACTGCCCGGGATACTCCAAAATGCCCGATTTTGAGCCGGTCCTCACTGAATTCTTCTTGGAGATGCTTCGCAGCAGACCTGTTCGTGATGAGCGGCCTGGCCCGGGCGCTGGCCTAGGCATTGATGAGGCACGCAAGGCAGAGGCCGAGCCCACCAGCGTCATCCCGTCGGGGGCGGAGCCGAGGCAGCTGGTTCAGGCCTAAAATCGCTAGGTTCCGGATCCAATTTCAGCCGGCACGGTTTGCTGAACCTGCCTGAGGCAAGTTCAATTTGGAGTCTTTTACCATACCAAGTTTGGAGCACCAAGACCACACCAGTGAAGTGTGAAGTTTGCTTTAACTTGTAACCTTTCGTTGCAATTGCAAAGAAAAAATAAACAACATTTGCTTTGTACCCTTGGTCGTCCAACTGAAGTTGCATGTGTAGAAGTTTTTCTTTTAAGATTCACAGAGCAAATTTCTGCTCCTTTCTATTCTAGATGCATACATGTCATTTCAGTCTCCCAAAGCAACAATTTCACAAAAGCGTGTCATCGTCGTAGAATTTGTTGTGGCGCTGAAAAGAGGAAGGTGCTATGCTACATGTGTTGGTGGATTTCACCTCTAGTCGATAGTTTCTAGTGGATTGAGCATAGTTGCACCGAAGCAAAGGACAGCAACAATGCTTGCATGAAGGGTGTGGTCACTTGGGATGGCGCGAAATAAAAGACCACATGGTGAAGCAGCAGTCTTCTGCCTCTGGGGCTCTGTGGACACTCGTAGAAGCAAAACGTTGACCACAAATACTAGTTTAGTTACACTACAAGTAGGAAGCAGCATAAAACAGGTTCACCACGCCATCGACCAGATCCGCGATCCGTGTGATCCGATCACCTCGACCGACCACGCACTGCCATGCCACTGTATCCAGGACACCGAGGGCCGCAGCCGCATGTCAATGTCAACTATCAGGCATTCAGGCCACCTGCTCTACTGCGACTCTGCGAGACGAGTCCCATCCCAATACAAGCATCATCTGATTCAGATGCTCCTTTTCATCTCACAACAATAGAGAAGCAACAATTTGTACTACCATCTCCTAGTACCATACTAATCTCAAATTATCTTACAAGTTACTGCCATGAAGCCATGCGGCTTCGTTCTTTCCTTTCCTTTTTCTCTCCTCTTTATCTTCTTTTTGACAGAGGCGTTTGTGCTCTAGTATGTCACACCATGTCTGTGAAGTGTGAGGTTTGATTGTTACCTTTTTCTCTAAAAAAATAGAAGAGAGAATATAAACAAGACAAAAGCTCTGAAAGAATTGTTCTGGGCTGTGGAAGGCATCCAGGCTATCAGCATGACAAGTCTTATTAGCTTGGGTCCAGTGGGTGTACACAATCTACTTCTGCTATCCTCACAGTTTAGGCCCACATGTCACTTTGATTATAGTATCAGAGTATCTCTACCAGATCTCTCATCGATTCCTCTATTCTTAAAATCTTATAGTATGGAGAATCAAGGTACTCCACTAGATATCCTATCACATCTTGTTGACACTCAAAAGTGTGCCGAGGTGGATTTTGGGCACCTCCTGCAAGTTCTTAGCACCATGAATGAATCAAATGGCGCGACAAAACATCAAAAGGAACACGCGAAAAAGAAAGCAAGCCGCGCGAGCTATGCCCAGTCGGCTTAGCCGACTTAGCTGACTCACACTGTCGAGGTTATAATACCCCGGGTATCTCAAGACACAGATTAGTTAGCCGCTCGGACGGCCCACGACGGCCAAGCTAGCATAAGTCCAACAACCGTGGCACATCTAAACCGCGCAGACCTGGGGCCATGCAACGAGGCAAAGGGACCATCACGACCTCTTCCTCCCCCTTCCACTGCACGCTATGCGGCACCGCACGACCTCTCTTCCGTCCTGACCCCTAGGAAGGGACAAGGAGGGGTCGAGCCCCATCGAGCGCACCAACCCTGACAAGGGCAGGCACGCCCCACTCACCCTGCCAGGACTGAGGGGACAACAATCACCTCAGTCAGGACAGACGACATCCCTGTGCCACGCTGCGGGAACAAGACAACCCCGCCAGGTGGTGATGACTGGTATGGTGACCCACCATCCAAATACGGCCCGACGAGACGGGCGTACGACCCCACCCACTATGGGATGAATGCACAACCGCGACCTTGACTTTCAAGGCCAACCAAGCCAACGAAGGCCCCGACCTCACAGCTCGGGGTCGAGACCACCGGCTCCGCGACCAGCAAAGTGGACAACGACCAAGGGGTGGCTACCTACTCCCTCACTGTCGCCATGATGCCACCAGGAGAACAGGAGACGATGACGAAGGCCACGGCGAGCTCACGTCACATGGGACAGTTGGCGAACCCCCACCGTGCCAACAGTGCTGTCACGACCGGCACTGTAGCATCACGCCATGCCATGCTGCGACATGGGCACAAGACCATGATGACAACCATACTCGGACATACGCTGATGCCAAGACAAGACGACCATCCTTGCAAGCCAAGTTTACTAGTTTCCCCTCCCTCAGGCTCACAACCACTCAGTCGGAGAACTGTTGGCGGTCCTTAACACCTAAAAATAACCGCCAACTCCTGCATAAAATCCTCTCATATAAACATTAAACTTAGTATTAGGGTTTATAACTAACAAATTCCACGAGTTTTTGGTGATTGTTCATTTACAGGAGGATATATCGAGAAAACATAGAAAAAGTAGTCAAAATACGCCACCAGAGAAAGCGTAACGCAAATTCACTCGAGCAAATACAAGAATAGCTCACGTACCTTGCGAATCTGGGCCAACCCATGACGAAGCCACACTCTAGGCCCAACCAGAAGCCCATTAGGCAAAGGCGGTGGCGAGGTGCGCCAGCCCTGGTGCGGCCCCTTGCCGCCTCTCAGGAGCTCCTTCCACGTGGCACTCTCTAGTGGCCTCCTCACGTTGGTTGCATGTGGGCATGCATGAATATCTCTCGTAAACCGACCATAGGAGCACTATATAAGGAGGGGGAGGCCTCCTCATTCCAACACACCTCTCACTTGAGCTTCACTCTTCATGCTATTATTAGTGGTAGTGTCCCTCTAGGTGCTTCACACCTAGTTGTAATAGAAAATAGGGAGAGAGGAGAGGAAAGAGCCAAGGAGGAGCCGGGTTTGTCAGAACCTCCTCTACCTTGTACCTCTACGGAGCCGGCTCGTCTTGAGTAGCCTCCAGGTTTAACTTTTGGTAATCCAAGGTTACTATTTGATCAAGTTTATTGCTTACTTTACTTACTTACAGGAACTCCGCTCGACTGAGTGCTCTAGTCTAAGATATCAGGCTATAGTAGTAATCGTTAGCGTAGACGTGGTGTCTAGGCTAGTGTTTACCTGAATTTGCGCCCAATTCCATGAATAGTTATGGTAGCCCCAGAGGTGACAGCTCTGACTAGGCCTTTGTAATCCACCATGTTTCGGATTGGTGATTTCGTAGAGCTTTTGGTGGCCTGACCCCGATCACCCCTTCCCAATCTTTTCGAGGATCGGAAAGGAACCGCTGTTCCGAAGTGAGTTTAATAAGCCTGATCCTTGGTTATCTAGTTTGTCTTGGGAAAACCTTAGAAAACCCCTCTTTTCCCAAAAAAAACACTTTATCCTTGGATGACCTTGATCCTTTCTAGTACACTTCATGTTCCCCGTGAAAATCGATACCTAGGAATACTCCGGGTGAAACCTACAACGGTATCCGTGTGGTTGCGGATTTATCTGTTTGCGTTAACAAATACCAACAAGAACCTATCTCTCCATATGTAACTTGGCCTCCTGGACTCTATATAAGGGCGGCCAGGGCTCCCTTCTAAGGGGACGGACTCTCGATACTTCATTCGGGCAGTCCCTCACCACTCTCCTATCTCTTTTCCTCTTCTTACACACCCCATTGTAAGAGCTTCCGAGCATTCAACCGAGGAACATGCACTCGAACTCTCTCTGAGACTGGATGTAGGGCTCTGGTCTAAACCAGTATAATTTCTTGTGTCTTTGGATGCTATCATCATCTTCCTAGAGTAGCGCGACATACATATAAATTCACCCATTGGTTGATAAAACACCGATAGTTGGCGCGCCAGGTAGGGGACAGTCATGCACTTTCTTGTTGAGAAAGAAGCGATGGATCCTCGCACCTTTGACGGACTTGCCCACGGAACGGCCTCCGGTAGCCGCATCCGCCATGGGAACCCCGAGTCGATAGGCCAGCGATGATGGGCCAACGCCCACATTCGTCTTTAGCCACGGCCAGGTCCTCCATCTAACTGCGCGGACCTGGGCCATGCACAGAGGCAAGGGACCATCACGACCTCTTCCTCCTCTTTCCACTGCACGCCACGCGGCACCGCAGGACCTCTCTTCCATCTCGACCCCTGGGAAGGGACAAGGAGGGTTAAAGCCCATCGGGTGCGCCAACCATAACATGGGCAAGCATGCCCCAATCACCCCGCTAGGACTGAGCGGATAGCAATCACCTCAGTCAGGACAGATGTCATCCCTGCACCACGCTACAGGAACAAGACAACACCGCTAGGTGGTGACGACCGGTACAATGACTCACCGTCCAAATACGGCCCGACGAGACGGGCGTATGGCCCCACCCACTATGGGATGGGGCGCACAACCACGACCTTGACTTTCAAGGCCAACCAAGCCAAGGAAGGCCCTGACCCCATAGCTCAGGGTCGAGGCTACCGGCTCCGCGACCAGCAAGGTGCCCAATGACCGAGGGGCGGCTACCTACTCCCTCACTGTCGCCACGACGCTACCAGGAGAACAGATACGATGACAAAGGCCATGGCGAGCTCATGTTGCACGGGACAGTTGGTGGACCCCCACCGTGTCAACAGTGTCGTCATGACTGGCACTGTAGCATCATGCCACGCTATGCTACGATGTGGGCACAAGACCATGACAACAACCATACCTAGACGTACGCTGACACCAAGATAAGACGACCTTCCTTGCAAGCCAAGTTTACTAGTTTTCCCTCCCTCGGGTGCACGACCACTTGGTTTGGAGAATCTATCTCTCTGTATGTAACCTGGTCTCCCAGACTCTATATAAGGGTGGCCAGGGCTCCCTTCCAAGGGGATAAACTCTCGAGACTTCATTGGGCAGTCCCTCACCACTCTCCTACCTCTTTCCCTCTTCTTACACACCCCATTGTAAGAACTTCAGAGCATTCAACTGAGGAACATACACTCGAACTCTCTGTAAAACTGGACATAGTGCTCCGGTCTGAACCAATATAATTTCTTGTGTCTTTGGATGCTACCATCGTCTTCCTAAAGTAGCGCAACATACGTATAAATTCACTCGTTGGTTGACAAAACACTGACACACACCCTCCAGTCGGCTTAGTGAAAGCTCTAGTTTGGTTTTGGATAATTGATGAAACCTAGGGACTAATCATTATGCTAAGTGTGTAGACATGAAATAGTAAGTCCCATGCCAAGTGACGGAGCTAGATGATGGTCATAGTGATGGAGGTGACCAAAAGATGATCAAGTGCTTCACATTTGGAAAAGAAGAAAGAGAAAAACAAAACCCGATAGAAATCAAGGCAGAGGTATGGCTAGGATCGATAGCCATACTATAAATGGGAGAATCCTTTGGCTATTTGGTCTCATAAGTGCCACTAGATGATGACTTACATGCATGTGCATTAGGATCTAGTGGAGAGCTAGCATAGCCCTCGAAAATGTTTATGAAAATATGCTAACATAGTCATATTATTACCAACATTAGTTTATATTATGATATCATAGTCATCATAAAACAAATAGTAGCTTTAAAATTTTATAGAAAGACCAAAAATATAAATACATATATATCATTCCAGTCCTCATTTTTCATGAATGTTTGGTACTTTGGTATAAAACACATAGCTGTGAACGCATAGATTTTGTGTTTGGTAATTTTATATAAAAGTTATCTAATTTTCTATTTACCATAAATCTAATGAATAAACTATAAAATTATTACATAATTAAAGTTTTTTTTTTACTTTTAACATGATCATGAGATGGAAAGGATTTTTTCTGTTGTAATTATCTCCACCAATTTGTCTGTCTGTCCACTTCACCGAGCATAAGATTTTTGTTGGTTTCCCTAAGAGGCCGTTTGGATTCCTTCATTTTGGAGGAACTGAAATCTACTTAATGGATTAGGTTATTTGGTTTGGAATTCGACATTCCATAACTTTTTCAAGTTCACAAATAAGCCTATCTCAAATTCATAGGGTGGGAGATGGAAATTGATTCTATAGGTCACTATGCTATAATTCTACTCTCTAACTTATAGCACACTCTTAAACTCACTTTCCTACAATAGAAATGCAACATATAAGTATGCCCTTGTATGTCTAACAATAAATATACAAATAGATATACAACTATATTAGCTTAATTAATCTATGTCTAAATTGAAATTATTAGAATGAATTCAATTCCAATGATCCAAACGGGCCCTAAAGAGTAGCATGTTTTGAATTATTGATACGGGTTGTGATTGGTTTAGTATCCAGCCCATGACCTGAAACGCATCTAGCCACGATATGGTTTCCAAGACACATTAGAATAGAAGACCATGTATTTTCTGTTGCAACACACGGGTATATTTTCTAGTATTATATAATTACAACTATGTTGCATTATACATACAAAATATTAGGTTTTAGGTTATAAAAATAAACAACATTTTAAATACCCAACGTCAAAATTCTGAGTCTTGTTCCAAAATACAACATCATCAAGTGAAAACAAATTAAAGAAAAAAAAGGATTGACTTTATTATAGGCTAGTCCGAGAGGGTCCAACATAGGTCACTTTTTTATTTATTCTTTTTTTGACATAGGTACTATAAATGACCACTTGGATCGGAGGGGATAGCAGAGCACACCAGAAACTATTTGTAGGTAACATGTGATAATATGTACCACAAGCTGCAAGTAGGAAACCCTCAGTATGGTCGTACAGAGCCGTTTGGATATCGTATCCCGCCACACTGGCCTAATTATCCATGCTTGCATGCAGATCTATTTGTTTCCTGACACTCTCTACTCTTTCTAGGTTGACCCGCCGTTTGACAAGCAACAAGGGGTCATAGCCGATTGAGCATCCAATCTATAAAAAAACAAACCAAACTACTATTTTACTTTTTCCAAACCCTAGCTCTACTAACCCCGTATATGCTATTATGTACTTCTATCGATGATATTGTGGACGATCTAGATGGCTTGAGTTCTTTGGACTCACCGCTATTCTTGTGTTTTTGACAGAGCTGCTCCTAGCATTGCAAGGGCACTTAATGTTACCATCGAGGAACGACGTCTTTGGGAGATAGCAGGCGCACAAAGCCTCTCTTCTTGACTACCCTGGGCCCCCGACACCTTTGACTTAGAGTGGCCTGGTTGTTTGTTTTTGTGGTCGTTTTTTATGTTTAGCAGGCGAGAATGTAGTCTAAAACTTTAGTTTGGCGTGTGTAGAGTGTGAGTGAGTGTGTGTGTGCGTGTGTGTGTGTGTGCGTGTGTGCGTGCGTGCGTGTGTGTGTGTGTGTGTGTGTGTGTGTTTAGGTTCTTGTCCCATATTTTATTCTTAACATAATGAAGCGCAGCTCTCCTATGTTTTCGAGAAAAAGGTGGCCTTGTCAACTTAGAACAACCCTAGTTGCACCTCTACTACATGCTCCTTCCCGGGAGACATTTCGAAGTTTTTTTGCCGAGACTAACGTATCGAAACTCGAAACCACCCCACCAAGTCGGTTCTAAATCGGCCCAGGCCGGTTTTCCTTGCCTCACCATGAATTTGATCCTTGAGTGGTCTAAACCACTTTCTCATGCGAACTGGGTGTGTTAGTCCTTTGGGTGTGTGACCAATCTTTGCATCAACACCCTTTTTGGCAACTCCACTGGAAAAGAAGATCAAGATCAATCTACAAAAGCCAGCATCCATGTCTTGGCAATCAGATCCCAAACCTAGTGAGGTCGACACTGATAACATCAGGTTGGCTTTTGATAAATTGTTGGCTGAGCATCGGAAGGGATTTGAGGAAGTTAGAAAGAAGATCCAAGAAGAGATGGACCAAGAATGAAAGAATTGTGAAGATGAAGCCATGTAGTACTACATGTCCCACTTCTCCATTGCAGGCAAGGTACTGTCATCAAGCTCAAGGATGTGGTCCTCCGCTTCCCCCATAGATGCATAAGCCAAGGTATAAACAAATTTGAGTTCATCTTCATCCTCGGTTATACTACGGATCAACTTATGCATGCTCTTAATCAATGCGGTAACAAAATAAATATTAGCATGCAAGGCACGATAGAGGATATAATGATATTTAGAAGAATTTTGCTAATACTGCTGTTGGTACTGTACCACATGGAAATTCACCTTTGACACATCGGCTGCAAGTTCACAAGAACACCCTCAATATGGTATGCCATTGAATTACCTTCATAGTGTTTTACCAAAACTGCCTCCAACTATAGGGGCTCCTAGTAACCATACACCACACATATACACTGGGATGACCTTTGATGACGCATGGCTTATTTAAAATAAGTTTAGACAAACATATGAAAGAAACTTAATTATGGGATAGAGATACACTACTACATAAATGATTTGTAGCAACGCCACCTTTTTTTAGAGGCGGCTCAATCTAAAAGCGCCCCTATAAATGGTTCCCCAAATGAGCTGCTCCTACAAATCAATTTGTAGGGGCTGCTGGTGTTATCAGTCGTCCCTACAAATGACCCTATTTTTAGGGGCGGCTCTAGATCCAGCAGCCTATTAGATCATGTAGCCCCTACCAATCCATTTGTATTGAAAATTAAGTACTTAAATTAAGTACAAAAATTTGAATTTTTCAAACGACTTCGGATGGAGAAATGATCAAAATAAAAGTTGTAGATCTCAAAAGGTTATAGAACTTTATAGTTGACAACTTTTTCATTTGAAATCATTTTGTCAAGGAAAACTACGCTTGAATTTCTTAAATGTGAATTTTGAATTTTTCAAACGACCTCGGATAGAGAAACAACCAAAATAAAAGTTATAGATCTCAAAACATTATACCACTTTGTAGTTGATAACCTTTTCATTCAAAATCATCTTGTCAAGGAAAACTACGTTTGAATTTCTCACATTTGAAATTTGAATTTTTCAAACGACCTCGAATGGAGAAACAACAAAAACGAAAGTTGTAGGTCTCGAAAATTTATACAAGTTTGTACTTAACAACTTTTTATTTGAAATCATCTAGTTGTGGATAATTATGTCTAAATTTCCAATATTTGAAATTCAAATTTTCAAATGGCCTCGGATGGAGAAACAATAAAAACGAAAGTCGTAGATCTCAAAAGGTTATACAACTTTGTAGTTTACCACTTTTTCATTTGAAATCATCTAGTTGAGGATAATTATGTCTAAATTCCAATATTTGAAATTCAAAATTTTCAAATGACCTCTGATGGAGAAACAACAAAAACAAAAGTTGTAGATCTCCAAACGTTATACAACTTTGTAGTTGAACACTTTTCCATTCGAATTCATCTATAGTCCCAAACACTCATTTTAAATTCGGTTGAGCATAATATAAGTAGAAGGAATATCTGATATTGACACGATTGAGTGCGAAGTGCAGTGGTTAGAGCAAGGAATGCGCGAGGCTGAGGTCGCGGGTTTGAACCCCGGCAGCTGCGAAGTGCGCGATTGTGATTTTTGGAAAATATATTTGTAGGGGCGGGCGGCTCGTTTTTCAGCCAGGGCGGCTTTTGTAGAGGCGCCTGGGTAGGGGCGGTTGGGCAAACCACCCCTACAAATCCTGTGTGTAGTAGTGATAAAAGCTAGATCTTGTGTATATCAAAAGTCATATCATCTAGGTTTGGATTATTATATATGTTGCTCTCCCAGAAGGTTGGAACTTCCTTGATTTTGTGAAATTTAGTAGGGATGATGATAGAACCACATGGGATCATATTAGTTAATATCTTGCTCAATTTGGAGGATTCTCCATTGATGAAATTAAAGTGCATTTATTTTCGTTTTCAATAACTAGAACAACTTTCTCATTTGCTTCGTTACCCCCAAATTCTATTCATTCTTAGGAGCAACTAGAAAAAAATCATGGTCATTTTCATTGTTATAGGGCTGGGGTGGGTCCGGTTAAACCGCCATGTGGCTCCACTGCTCCAGGACGTAGCCCGTGACCTTTACTACCAGTGACGGTAGGCATGTGGACACGAGAACCAACAAGATGGGGACAAACAAAACCACAAACTTGTCGTGTGGGTGAACCATTCACCACAAAACAAAAGGTGTGTGGGCGAGCCATTCACCTCCGGCAGATCTACCACGAGGATCTTCTTAGTGGTCATGTTGAGGAGCTTGCGGTTCAAAGCCCTAGCCACCGGTTCCGTCACGATCTACATCTGGGACCTTCTAAATCGGAAGTATACCGACCGAGTGGTAATAATTACTGCCTGGCAAAAGTACCGCACCTATTGGTCTGGTAAAAACATCCCGTTCACCTATGTCGCGGAGGGACAACAATATTTGCTCTTGCAAATTAACATGGAATATCTCGACCTCATTCTTAAGTACGCTCCTTTGGGCATCAAATCGTACAACTTGCGACCAACTACTCACCGCCATGAGCTAGTCGTCATCATCGACCATATTGACAGTGCAGAAACTGCCTGTTCATGTCAACAGCGACCACCAGTTGCAGGTGTTGTTGCTCCAGCTCCTGAGGTCGTTGTGGTCCCGAGACCATGGCGTGGCCATTGAGCTCCGGCAGATCTACCTCCAGGACATTCGTGGTGGTCATGTTGAGGAGATTGCAGCGCATGGCCCCAGCCGCTGGCTCTGTCCGTAGGATCCACCGACGAGGATGGAAGCGGTGGTTGATGATGCCTACGCCGAGCAAGCAGGAGTTCTTTGTGCCCCCCCTCCACCAAATGCATACCGCGCAGAACCGCAGGAAGTCTGCCACATCGACGTCTAGGAGGCAGCCCGCGACCTTCTCCATTAGCTGCGGCGGCAGGCCAACCCAGTCAAACATGTGCGCATGGGAACCAAAATCGATGGAACAAAGAAAACAAATGATAGATCTCAGGTTCTAGCTCGACGACGGACAGACATGAAATGGAATCGATACGCGAAGGACGGAATCCAAGAACACGTACCAATTGGGTTGACTCCTTGTGGCCACGTTTGTGGGTGTGGGCTCAAACGTCGGCCCCGTCAGCAGGATCCACCTACGAGGCTGGAAGCGGTGGTCGATGACGCGTGCATCGAGCTCACGGGACTTCTTGGTGCACTGCCATCCATCCACAACCAGCGGCGGCAGGCCAGCCCAGTCACACCTGTTCACGCGGGGACCAGCGACGATGGGGACGGCAAACACAAAAATCGATCACGAGACAAGTATTTGTAAGAGACTAACTACACACGTACACAGAGAAGAAATCGACGACAGATCTGGAGTACTCTCTCAGACAAACGAAACGGATCGGATTGCGTGAGGGAAGGACGGAGGCCGATAGCACGCACCATTCGGGACATGACTCCGGCAAGGGAAACGCGCCCAGCGATGCTCTTGGACCTCCTCATGGTCGTGTCCGCCATGGTGGTCGTGGCTCGTCGCTCAGTCATCGGAGAAGGGAGAGGCTCGGTGGGGACTACGTGCCGGCGGAGAGTCAAAGAGGGACGAGTACGGGCTGGCGGCTACGGCTGCCTGTTTAGGTGAGTGGTTATAGGGCATGGAGGTGGGCTCGGTTTCTTCTCTCTAGCAAAAAAGTGTCAGGTGCTAGGCGCGGATCCATATCCCAACATACATCATGTTTTACGTGGCAATGTGTCCATATCCCAACATACATCATGTTTTACGTGGCAATGTGTGTAGCGGAGAGGAGCAGGCGGCGGAAGGGTTTAGACATGCTGCCGACACCAGTACGCAGCCCGCGACCTTCGCTACCAGTGGTGGTAGGCAAGTGCACGCGAGAACCAATGACAAGGGGGGGCAAACAAAACCACAAAGTTGTCGTGTGGGTGAACCATTCACCACAAAGCAAAAGGTGTGTGTGTGAGCCATTCACCTCCGGCAGGATCTACCTCGAGGACCTTCTTAGTGGTCATGCTGAGGGGGGTGCGGTTCATGGCTTTAGCCACCAGCTCCATCACGATCTACATCTGGGACCTTCGAAACCATACTAACAGGAGTATGCTAATTTTTTTTACCGCATGGAAAGAACTGATTTGAGATAGTGAGACTATATGTGATAATCATAGATGATACACTATATGAACAGGTAACATATATACATGAATATCATCGTACCAACAAGGGAAGCATTTGAAAACAAACCATTTCACAAACTTCCACATGACAGAGTTCATTACAATAACATTATGTCGAGTACAAGTTAATAACTAACTAGTTCACCAACTCAATACAAATTGACGACATTGAACTCAGCATGTAATGTCGAATACCCTAACTATCAAATTATTATAATGCAACAATAGTTTACTGGAGGAATAAAAACGTCACATAATAATATGACATCACAAGCCACAGTGCTCTCAAAGCATGTCGTTACTACTCGATGCCAGTGAGGGTGGTGACAAAGGAAGCTACATGCTCCGCAAGTCTACCCCATACTAAAGCTATATAGCCAATGTGACGCCTTCGAACTTGGAATGCACCAAAATGCCTTTGGTACCTTCTAAACCGGAAGTACATTTTTTTTCGAAAACGTGCATTGGCACGTGTTTCACTAAGTGAAAGTGGGAAGTTTTACATGCTCCAAGGAGTGTCACGGCGAGGAGCCGTACACGTCTTGAAGGAACACTTAACACAAATCACCAACTAGTGGTGGGGCAATAAGGTTGTACTAACTTAAAACTAAAGGCGCGACCAAAACGGGAGGAGGGCTCGACGCGTGGCGACAGCTCAGGGTGTCACCATGCCGGGCGCGTCCCACCGCACTGCTAGCGTAGGCATGAGCTCGTGCATCGCTTCCCACTTCCAAGGGGAAATGGGCTCGGCGAACGCCTCATGGAACTTGATGGCGATCGTCTCATCCGGAGTGTCGGTGACGGCGTTGGCTGGCCTGCGCTCCCACTTGTTGACCAACACGCATTTAGCTTGCTTCTCCGGGTTGGGGTCGCGGAAAGGAGCTTTGGCCGCTAGCCTGCCACTGCGACGAGGGACCAGGCTAGCGGGCTCCCGACGCGCGGCGCGTCGACGCGGTGGTGTGTGTAGGAGGCTCTCCTGTAGCGGCAGCTGAAGGGAGTTGATGAAGAGGGCTCCGGCGTCAACGGGGGCGGAGTCATGGGCCGCTGCCTACCCCGGCTAGGGATGAATGCGTCTCGTCGCCAACCACGACATCAGGTGGATTAGGCCGAAGTGGCGTGCTTTGCGAAAGCTCTTGTGCTTCAGCCGCCACTGGAGTTGGCTCCACGGACCCCACGGGGGCGACCGCGTCGAAGTCGGGCTGATCCACCGCCGGCGGAGGCAACGGGGCAGCCGTCACCGGAGGCGGCTCCGCAGGCCCCGGTAGGGCGGCCTGAGCAGGACAGGTCACGACGAACGTGGCGGCTAGGAGCTCCTCTAGCATCGGGTCAAAGTGGATGACCACAGCAGGAGGGCCATGGGCCGTGCACAACGCCTCCGCGAGCGGGTCATGCTCGGGGAAGCGCTGCTCGGATGGCCCCATGGTGGTATCCGGCGGCACCTGAGCGGCCCTAGTCCGCAGGGCATCGAAGGCGAGCGAGGCGGAGTCCGGCGCGGTCACGGACCCAGCCGAACGCCCACTGCGCTTCCGACGCTTGTGACGCCTCCGCCGTCGCCGCTGACGATCGCTGCTGGCAGCAGCGGGGGTGGTGGTGGTCGCCGTAGAACCAGCAAGGTCACGCGGACCACAAAAGGCCACCGTCCCACTAGAGCGAACCATAGCACGAACGCCCAAAGAACCGGGCACGCGCCTCGGCCTCTTGCAGTTGCGCGCGATGTGACGAAAGCCCCTGCACCGCAGGCACCATTGGGGCAGTCTGCAGGTGGCCACACGATCTGTGGTTGAGAGGCAGTTGAAGCACTTGCCGTGCAGATCAGCCGGGATGCGCCTCGGAGGTCGAAGAGACGCAGGCCAACTCTCCCGCACTGGCTTAGATGGCACCACAGAGGTGGACCCCGGACACGTCTCCTACCAGTGAAGGATCTCCCGCCACCCATCTGAGTCGGGGGCGGAGACCCGTCAACAGCGGCCGAGGCGCTGGTGTGCCGAGATGTGGCCTTCCACCGGGCGAATCGGTATGCCGTGCACCAGTTGTGGCCACGGCCGACGGCGACGCCCTCCCCTTCGGTTAGCGGCCCGGCGGCCCAACACCGCACCACCAGCGCCCGATGGCGGGGGCCGGGGGTGCAGCAGTGCCTTGGCAGCCCTCGTCGGTGGCGGCCCTCGACGATCCACGTCAAGGTATGGCGTCCTGGAAGTGGGCATCAACTCCTCCTCGGAGACGTCGATGCGGTCATCGTCAGCCCAACGACGGGCCTTCGTCCATCCCGCCGTGCAACCCCCTGGATGGAAGGGGGCAGCGTTGGGGGACAAGGCAGACGACGGGCTTGGTCGGATGAGGAATACGTCAAGGCCGACGCTCACCCCGGCCAGAGAGGGAGCAGGCCTCCACACAGCAGCAGCGCCGACATCCAAGCCAGTGTCGTCCTCGTCGCTCTCGCACCCTGATATATCCTCGATGAGGACAGGCGGGTCAGCCGCGTCGTGAGCCGGCAGCGGGGGGAAGCGACCCCAGGCTGGACCGCCCCCGCCTGGAGGCCAGCCGTCTCCTCCGCACGTGTAAGGAGGGCGGCGGAGGGGGCCCTGGCGGGCGATGCGGAGAAGGCCAAGGTGGCCGATGCAGAGGAGGCCAAGACGGGCGAGGCGGTTGGCGGCGCTCCAGGATGCGCGCCCGCGCGAGGAGGGGTGGAGGCGGTGGATCCGGGCGTGTAGTGGTCGGATCCGGACCAGCTAGGGGCGGAGGAGGCCACCGGCGTCTGGAAGTCGACCGGCGCCGCCACCGGCGGAGGTGGGAAGAAGCAGAGGGTCTGGGAGGAAGAGGGGTAGGGGGAGGGGAAGGGGGTGCGGGGGGGCTGGGGAGGTTGGGGTGGCGAGGGCGGCTGTCGCCGGTGCCGGGAAGGCAGCCGGCGCCGCCACCGGCGGTGGTGCGGATCGTGGCAGGGTCGGGGCTAGGTGCGAGTCCGCTCTTGTCCATCTGGTTCTCTCAAACCGGAAGTACATCGTGCCACGATCGACCGAGGAGTGATAGTTGGTTCCTGGCAGAAGCACCACACCTCGTGGTCCGGTAAAAATAGCCCGTTTACCTAGGTCCCGGATTGGCAACAACATTTCCTCTTGCAGATCGACATGGAATACCTTGATCTGCGTCTCTAGTAAGCTCCTATGGGCATTGAATTGTACAAATTGCTCTCGGCTGCACACCACCATGAGCCTACCGCCATCGTCCACTAAAATGATGGTGCAGATCGAACTACTGCTCCACGTGTCAACGACGACCAGCAGCTATGGGCGTGGTCATTGCTCTAGGTCCACCACCAGGAGCTCGGTGCGATCGATGCAGTAGAATCAGCCCTAGAAGGTAGCCGTGGATCTTAGTGGGAACTCGGGATCGAGGCCACCTACTAGGGTCCAACGGGCGTCTCGAGGCATGGCCACGACCATCTGGTTGATGCTGCTGAAGTAGACGACCACGGTGGGTGCGTCAGCGAAGCCGACAGCCGTCACCTCATGGCCCTTGTGGAACGTGATAGGAATGGGCCCCCTATGGCTACCAGGCTACAGCCTCCTCAGCGTAGGGTGGTCAACGATGTGACGGGTGAGGAGTTGAGGAGGCATACGACAAGAGTCCTCTCCTTGCACACCATTAGCATGCCCTCTAGCGCCGCGTTGAGTCCTAGGACCATGGCGTGGCCATCAAGCTCCAGCAAATCAACCATAATGTTCTTCCTTGTGGCCATGTTGAGCATATTGCGGTACGTGTCCGTCGGCAGGATCCACTAGCGAGGGTGGAAGCGGTGGTCGATGACATGTTCACCGAGCTCACAGGACGGCCGGGGAGGCGCATTTGCCATGCACGGGGGCTGAGGCAGGGTGATCCGCTGTCGCCGCTGTTGTTCATCATCATAATAGAGGTCCTCAATGCGCTCATCGCAGAGGCGGATCGTCGTGGTGTGCTCACGCCGCTGCCAGGCTCATCGATCAAATTCTGTGATTCGGTCTATGCGGACGACTTGGTGATCTTCGTCGCGCCGAACACCAATGACTTCACGTGCATCCACGAAATTCTACTGTTGTTCACCGGGGCATCGGGCCTGGAAATGAACATCGACAAGTGCACAATCACCCTGATCCGCTGCACGCAGGATGACGTCGATGCAGTCAGGCAGGTCTTCCCCTGCCGCATTCAAGAGTTCCCGGTGAGATTCCTCGGGGCACCACTGTCGCTCAAGCGCCTAACCCGAAATGAGGAGCAGGGAGTCATCGACGCCGTCGCTGCGCGTATTCCCACCTGGAAGGCAGGTCTGTTGATAAACGTCAGAAGGGCGACGCTTGCCAAGACCACGCTCTCGGCGATTCCGGTCCATGTGTCCATCTACTACAGCTTGTCCTGTCATAGAACCTCCTAATTATGATGGCCCACATGTACCTGTCATCGTCATAATGACCTCTGACAACCGTACTTATGTTCCTCATAACTTAAAAGGCATGCTTTCCTCCGAACAGGATCTAATCACAGGAGTATTGCAATATTACAACAGTTTATTCAAAATACCATCAGAGTAAAGTAGCGGAAGTCTTACAATAACTTAAGTTTACAAACCACAGTTTCCAAACTTCAAACCTTATGTAACATTATTACAAACCGGTAGTAGGAAAGTATCAGTAGTAACTTTATTACAATCACACATACGAAGTGCCTTGCCCAGAGGCCACACATTCTACTCGTCGTCACTTTATTCAGCCACAACGGTCATGCAACAAGGCTCAAAGCAGACTTGTTCATGAACCGCACCTACAACAAGGGGTTTAACAAACCCTGAGTACAAGAGTACTCAACAAGACTTACCCGACTAAGAAAAGACTCCAAGGGCATGCTAGCTTTAGGGAATCAAGGTACGGGTATTCAAGAATCAAAATTTCTTTTGCAGAAAAGCTTACTAAAGTAAGTCCTTACCTTCATTATTTTACTTTTACCATTGATGGTTCATTAACCAATTCTAAGTGATCCTAATCTAGATCAAAGTAATTCTTATCAAGACATTTCTCATTCTTTCTTTTTAATTCTAGTTCTTAACTACGATGTTGGTGCAAGGCCAAGACTCCTTTCTCGTGGAGTAACGACGATTCGAACCGCTTCATTTACCCAGCTGGGGATTCCTAACCACACGACATATGTAGAACCGAATCTTGCATATATCAACTCTTACCCGAGTAACCCAAAACCAGAACGTGTCCATCGCCACCCGAGAGCACAGTACTCCTCGAACCCGGCCCAATTCTAGCCCCGAGGGTACACGCTACTCTCGCCATCTCTCCACTCCCAGTGTGAGGTTAGACGTTCTCGTAATGGAATAGTCGAAGTAAGGCTTACCCGACATGGGTACATGGCTAGTACTAATAAAAACTCCATGACGCGAGGGCCAACAACGTACGGTCCTTAACTGATAAGGCGGAAACACTACATTGAGACTCATTTCCCAATGCAGGTTAGCAGTGGCCAAACCACCCGCCCGATCTTACAAGTTTATTCTCATATTTCACTATTTATCAAGTATGCCATCATGGCCATGTAAACATTCATTTAAAAAGCTTAACTCATAAGCATAGCGAAGCATACTACGCATTTTCAGTAAAACAGGTATCAAGGATGATATTACAATAATCAAGGATGACAATGCAGCAATTGGGTTATCACTCAACTCCTAATTACTTAATGCAGTAAACCCTAGTATAAATAATAAAGATTTGTAAAACTCAAGGTAGGGTTTAAATACACCGGGGCTTGCCTTGCTCTGACGCGACGACTGACTCGGACTCGAAGACTCCGACTTCCGGTCCGGAACCCACCGACGACAACTCTTCTCCGAAGACTTGCTCGACAACTTCGACTTCTTCGAAAGCGGAAACTACATGAGTATATAACATGTCTCAACATGATGCGGTGATAAACATGATGCTTGATGATGATATGCCATGGTTTACGACTTCAGCACAACTTTCCTTCGCGGTACAGTCGCAAAACAGTAAAACCTACTAACTAATAGCGACAACTTAAGCGATACTAGCGTTTCTTACCAAACATGTTACTAACGAGCTCAATCATGAAATTAAGGTGCCAAGGATCACCAAGAATTAGTGACCCAAGGTCATCACTCAATCAAAAAGGCACACAACACTTAAAGTTAACAATTTAACAATTATTTAAACATTTAATTAATTAGGGCATAATTAATAATAAATCAAACTTCATCTAATTGAGCTTAAACTTTTTCTAAGGATTAATCATGGCCTAAAACAGTGTCAGAATAAATTTCATGGTTTTTGGATTAACAATTTAATTACTAAAATTCATGGAAGTTGCATTTAATATTTAATTGAACTAATTAAATAACTTGCAAAAAGTAATCAAATTTAGCATTTAATATTTTTCCTAAGTAGTTTACATCTTGAAAAGCTTACACAAAAATTTTTACTATTTTTGGAGCTCTACAGAATTTTTAATGAAATAAACAAATACTTTTACTATTCACATTTTTTAAAAAGAAAAACAAAAACTCCGATCGGGCCGCTTCCTCCTTTCTCCCTCCGGCTCGGCCCAACCGCGCGGTCCAGCTGCAATGCGCCCGCGCTCGCTCGCGCCCGCGCCCGCGCGGCCCATCAACGCGCGGCCCATCCGCACGGCCTGCTCACGCGCGCGCTTTCCCTCTCTCTCTTTCTCTCGCTGACACGCGGCCCCCACTTGTCATCCCCTTCCTCCGCTCTCTCCCTCTCTCCCGCGACCCGGCCATGCCCGCACGGTGGCCGGCCGGTGATCACAGCGTCGGTCACCCAACTGAGCTGCTCAACGGCATCACCACTTCACGGTGACCCCATTTTACTACCTAGCGGCAACGCTACCACTTCGGGAGGACCCTCCCGACGACCATGGCGGACCGGTGGTCACGGTGACCGGTGTCCCGGCGGTCTACTACGGTAACGTCTAAAGCGAAAGCACGGGGAGCAACAGGAGCTCATAGTGGTAGCAGCGAAGCACACAGGAAGCTCGGAGCGGCGGTGGAGATAGCTGGCCACGTGAGGGCGGCTCGGTCACCGGAGTTGAGCACGGGAGATGGTGGTGCGACGATTTGGATGAGAAAAAGGCTTGAACAGTTGGACCACGAGGTGCACGAGGGCGAGGCGAACGTGACGGTGCGGTTTGCATGGCTGGTGGCGGCTCAACGGCGGCAGCAGCGAGCGGCGGAGCTAAGCGGCGGCGGTGGCAAAAACAGAGAAGCAAAACGGCTCACGGTGATCTCGGGTTTATATAGGGCATGACCACGGTGATGGTCACTGGAAGACGTGAGACGTCACGCTGGTGGTCCTGGCGCGCGCGAGAAGGTCGTGGAAGCCGCCCAGCGGCTCGCCGGCGCCCATGCCGCGCGGTGCCCTGCTCTGATTCGCCGAGCACTGTAGCTCCCCCCCAACTTTTCAAATTTAAACTGTTTTTCACAAATTACTCCCAAATTCATGTAACAACTTAGAAAATTCCCAAGATATGAAATCTTCAGAATTTCAAGCTCTACAAGTTTTGTATTGAACACTTTTCAAATTCAAACTGGATTTTGAAATTTGAGTTTAAATTCAAAATGGGACACTTTTTGGAAATTTGGTAATTTAGAAATTACTTTGGATTTTATATTGAAACTTCAAAAACTCTAAACACCAAAGTTGTACATCTAGCCAAGACCTACAACTTTGCTAAACAAACCATTTTTAAATTCTGTCTCTATTTTGAAATTTGAGTTTGGGGACAAAAAGAGGTCAAATTTGAAATTTGCTTCTTTTCAAAATTGCTCCACATTTTACACTAAAACTTTGAAAACTCAAAACACCAAAGTTGTAGCCCTTGAAAAGTTCTACAAACTTGGTTTTAAACTTTTTCCCAAATTTTGCTTAGATTTTGAATTAATTCAAAAGGGGTAAAATAGGGTTTTGGATTTTAGGGTTTTCGGAGGAATTTTCAATTGAAATTTGTTGCTACCTTAATTGGTGATTATTTAATGATCAAACAATCATCCAAGAGCATCATTTAGACAAGCATAACATGGTTGACAAAATGCCACTCTTGGTTGATCAATTTAACTTTTGAAAATCTTTTAATATTTCCCTAAATTTGAATTTAAATTCAAATCGGAAAACTCGCGACAAGTTTTTGGATTCTAATTCAAACTCAAACTTGGAGCTTCATTTTACGTGTTGTACTTGAGTTCATACCCTACACTTGACACTAGTGTGTAACACAGTCACACACCTCAAATTACGCAGGGCATGGACTAAGTATTTACGGTGGCATTCGAAATTAGGGTTTTCGGTTCGGATCACACCACTGAGAAGCACATCCAACCTAGAAAGGTAAACTCATTTTAGTTAATGCATAACAGGGTTGACCTAATCATGGATGCTTTGTGATGCAATATGATGACATGGTAGGTTAATTAGCAACCATAACACCCGAGGTGTTACAGCCCTTCCCCCTTAAAGAAATCTCGCCCCGAGATTTAAAGCCTTGAGTTAAGTAATGGAAAAGGAAACGTGTCAAACAACACGTTCAGAACTTGTCTACAAAATAGGTAGGGGGTTTTCTGCATTACAAAAATTTAAAAAGGACAGGTTACAATTTAAATAAGAAATTGCAACCTAGATAGAAGCAAAGAACTCGGGGAAATTCTCCAACAGGTAATCTTTCGATTCCCACGTGACTTCTTCTTCTGAATGTTGATCCCTTTGTATCTTGTACCACTTCATTGTTCTACTTCGGGTAACACGATCCTTTCGATCCAAAACTCGGACAGGATATTCAGAATATGTCAAATCAGGCTCAAGTTCAACTTCTTCAACATCAACAACTTGATCAGGCACTTGAAGACACTTCTTCAATTGCGATACATGAAATACATTGTGTACGGCTGATAGTTGTTCAGGCAACTTTAATCTATATGCCACCTTTCCACATTTTTTAATGATTTGGAATGGTCCAATATAACATGGTGCAAGTTTGCCCATGACTCCAAATCGAGTAACTTCTTTCATGGGTGACACTTTCAGATAAACATAATCTCCCACTTTAAACATCAAGGGTCTACGCCTTTTGTCAGCATAACTCTTCTGTCGAGACTGAGCAACTTTTAAACTCTTTTGAATCTGCTTGACTTTTTCTTCCGTTTTCTTTACCAGATCAACTCCATAAAACCATCTTTCTCTCGATTCTGACCAGTTCAACGGAGTTCTGCATCTACGGCCATACAATGCTTCAAACGGTGTCATTTTGATACTCTCTTGATAACTATTATTATAGGAGAATTCTGCTAACGGTAAACATTCATCCCATTGATCTTGATAAGTGAGAGCACAAGATCTTAACATATCTTCTAGAATTTGATTTACTCTTTCAGTCTGTCCCCCAGTTTGCGGGTGATAAGTTGTGCTGTAAAGAAGTTTAATACTTAATGACTTTTGAAATTGTTTCTAAAATTGCGAAACAAACTGAGTACCTCTGTCAGTAACAATTGTTTTGGGGTATTCCATGCAAACTCATAATTCAGGCAACATATATTTCTGCATATCTGGATGCTCTATAGTTAGTCTTCACAGGTACAAAGTGAGCTGATTTAGTCAAATGATCCACAATTACCCAAATTGAATCAAAGCCTTTTGAGGTCTTGGGTAAACCAGTAATAAAATCCATACTAATATCTTCCCACTTCCAAGATGGAATGGGCAAGGGTTGTAACATTTCTGCCGACTTCAAATGTTCAACCTTCACTCTACGATAAGTGTCACATCTGGCAACATACTTAGCAATCTCAATTTTCATTTTAGTCCACTAGAATCTCTGTTTCAAATCCTGATACATCTTATTACTCCCTGGATGAATAGAAAACCTTGTATTATGTGCTTCATCAAAAATGAGCTGTCATAACTCTAGAACTTTTGGTACCACTAACCGGTTCTTGAACCACAACACATCAGTATCATCAATACTGAAATCTGTCTGTTGACCTGTTCTAACTTTTTCTCTAATATAAGCTATACCGGAATTCTTTCTCTGAGCAGATATAATCTGATCTTTGATTGTTGATTCCACAGTAACATTGGTTAACTAACCTTGCTGGACTATTCCAATATTCAACTTTTCTAATTCGTAATACAAACTATAATCCATTGGCTTCACAGTCATACAATTGCAATGATTCTTTCTACTAAGTGTATCAGCAACGACATTTGCTTTTCCAGGATGATAGTGCACTTCTAGATCATAATCCTTTATTAATTCAAGCCACCTTCTTTGCCTCATATTCAGTTCTGACTGAGTAAAGATATACTTCAAGCTTTTGTGATCTGTATAAATGTGGCAAGTATTACCTAACAAGTAATGACGCTAGATTTTCAATGCATGAACCACAACTGCTAGTTCAAGATCATGAATTGGATAATGCTCTTCGTGACACTTCAACTGTCTCGAGGCATAAGCAATGACTCTGCCTTCTTGCATTAATACACAACCAAGACCAATACTAGAGGCATCACAGTATACATCAAATGGCTTTTCTATATCTGGCTGTGCTAAAACTGGAGCAGTTGTCAGTGACTTCTTTAGAATTCTAAAAGTCTTCTCACATTCTGGAGACCAGATGAATTTGGTTTGATTTTTCAACAGCTCCGTGATTGACTTGGCTACCTTCAAAAAGTCAGGTATGAATCGACGGTAATAACCCACCATTCCCAGAAAACTTCGGACTTCATGAACTTAGATTGGTGATTTCCAATTCAAGATATATTTCACCTTACCAGGATCAACTGCTACTCCCTCGGCTGACAACACATGTCCTAAGAATTATACTTCCTTAGGTGTAGAATACACGTCCCGTCTTCTTCTTTTCACCTTTACCCTTCTGGACATTCAGATTATTATTCTTACTCTGAGGCTGCTGTTGTTGTGGTACGGGAGCTCTTAGATAATTGGGTTGTACTGCCTTAGATACGGGCAGTCTCTTGAGAAGTGGTCTGGCTTTCTACAGTTATAGTAGAGAAAGTTATGGGTTATTGGGCTCTGATTTCGAATACCAGGGGCATTCGACTGTTGTGGATATTGCTGGGTTGCCGCAGGACTGATAAACGTCTGTGGCCGAGCTTGGTATTGCGGTGGACGATAAGGAGGGCGGAAATGATTCTGAGGGTGGTAGATAAACTTTTGGCGCTTCTTAATGCCGCCTGATGAGCTGGACAACACCTGCTTCTTTTTCTTTGACTCTTTGTGAATGCGGGACTTCTCTTCTGAAGCAATAGCGACATTGACCACTTCATGATATGTGGCATTGTAGCATGTGACCAATGCTGCCTAAATCTTGGTATTCAAACCCCTCATGAAACAACTCTTCTTCTTTGCATCAGTGTTCACATACTCGGCTGCATACTGTGACAGATGATTGAATTTTCCAACATACTGAAGAACTGTCTGGTTTCCCTGTTTTAAAGAGAGAAACTCTTCTAACTTGATGGCCATGACACCATCTGGAATATAGTGTGCTCTGAAAGCATCATGAAACTCTTGCCAAGTGATACGATAGCCACCGGGCTGTGCGGCGACCAGATTCGCCCACCACGCCCCTGCGGCACCGCTGAGCTGTTGTGCTGCAAACACGGGTTTCTGGTATTCCGTGCACTGGATAAGTTCAAACTTTTGCTCCATTGTTCGGAGCCAGTCATCCGCCTCTAGCGGCTCATCGGCCTTTGAAAACACCGGTGGACGGGTATCGGTGAAATCCACATAAGTGGTTTCTCCTCCATTATTACGGCCTCGACGACCCTGATTTTCATTCTAATTCTGAGCCAACAGAGTAGTGGCATTGACCAATGCTGCAATAACTTCTGCCAGAGTAGGTGGAAATGGTGGGGGATTTGGAGCATTGTCCCCAGCCTGAGAAGTTTCAGTATCGTCCATCTGTTGTACACAAACCATGCTTATTCACATTGCTTTATTAAATTAGAAAGAAGTTAGTACAGTACTAGTACACACATCAACCTTATTTAACACTTTTTTTTACAAATTTGCTCGTAAGCAAGCAAACCAACCCCGCTAAGGTTCTTAGAAAATAGGAAAGACTACTATATTACATAACCATCCATTTCGACACTTCACTCCTCATCATCATCACTGATCACTATCACTCCATCCTCATTCTCCTGAACACTTGCACCAGTGACATGACTTGCCTCATCCCCACTTTTCATCATGGGTTCACTTTCTTTCGGATCCTCTTCCTCATTATCCTCTCCACCAGGAACGACCACGGCACCGACATCATCTTCTACCGCCTGGGGCTGATGATTGGGATTCATCAGGTCATATAACCTATGGACTTCCTCATGCAGGATTGTATTGTACTGCTCCAGGTGTGTCACATAAAGCTCTAACTCTCGAACACGAGCCCTGGCTTCTGTCTCCTTTTCCAGAGACTCGTTCTGGCACTGCTTCTAAAAATGCATGTTGCGCTTCAGTCGCTCTATCTCTGACGTAAGTCTTACGACCTCTGATTGGGAATCTAGGTTCGGATTGTGACTACTGCTCGCTCCATCACCTCTGGTTGCCAACGGATGACGTGGCACTCCTTGCGGACCAGTTTTCTTGCGAGGAGTCATCTTCACATGTGCCATCCTGAAGCAAGACAGAATTAGAAAGATGAGAACAGATGGGAGGGATCTGAAGGTTAGCATGAACAGAATTGAACCTTACTTAACTCAAACCACTTTAAAAGGGAAGGTAACTTAAGCAGGTTAATTAACCATGATGCATGCATCGCACGTACGAACTAACAGAAAAGTTTAAGTAACACATGCAATAACATTTGTAACTTAGGGCAATATAACATGATACTTCACTATGAAGCTTTCAAATATGAGCTAAGGAAACTACAGAGAGTAGATTGGGATAAGCCAAAAGCAATTTTGACCAAAATATCAATATTAATTTTGTTTGATCCAAATGATTTTGAAGTTATGTAAAGTAATACTACAATAACTTCAGTAATTATGCTCTAGTACCAGCTGAACAGAACCTCCTAATTATGATGGCCCATATGTACCTGTCATCGTCATAATGACCTCTCACAACCGTACTTATGTTCCTCATAACTTAAAAGGCCTGCTTTCCTCCGAACAGGATCTAATCACAGGAGTATTGCAATATTACAACAGTTTATTCAAAATACCATCAGAGTAAAATAGCGGAAGTCTTACAATAACTTAAGTTTACAAACCACAGTTTCCAAACTTCAAACCTTATGTAACATTATTACAAACCGGTAGTAGGAAAGTATCAGTAGTAACTTTATTACAATCACACATATGAAGTGCCTTGCCCAGAGGCCACACATTCTACTCGTCGTCACTTTCTTCAGCCACAACGGTCATGCAACAAGGCTCAAAGCAGACTTGTTCATGAACCGCACCTGCAACAAGGGGTTTAACAAACCCTGAGTACAAGAGTACTCAACAAGACTTACCCGACTAAGAAAAGACTCCAAGGGCATGCTAGCTTTAGGGAATCAAGGTACGGGTATTCAAGAATCAAAATTTCTTTTGCAGAAAAGCTTACTAAAGTAAGTCCTTACCTTCATTATTTTACTTTTACCATTGATGGTTCATTAACCAATTCTAAGTGATCCTAATCTAGATCAAAGTAATTCTTATCAAGACATTTCTCATTCTTTCTTTTTAATTCTAGTTCTTAACTACGATGTTGGTGCAAGGCCAAGACTCCTTTCTCGTGGAGTAACGACGATTCGAACCGCTTTATTTACCCAGCTGGGGATTCCTAACCACACGACATATGTAGAACCGAATCTTGCATATATCAACTCTTACCCGAGTAACCCAAAACCAGAACGTGTCCATCGCCACCCGAGAGCACAGTACTCCTCGAACCCGGCCCAATTCTAGCCCCGAGGGTACACACTACTCTCGTAATCTCTCCACTCCTAGTGCGAGGTTAGACGTTCTCGTAATGGAATAGTCGAAGTAAGGCTTACCCAACATGGGTACATGGCTAGTACTAATAAAAACTCCATGACGCGAGGGCCAACAACGTACGGTCCTTAACTGATAAGGCAGAAACACTACATTGAGACTCCTTTCCCAATGCAGGTTAGCAGTGGCCAAACCACCTGCCCGATCTTACAAGTTTATTCTCATATTTCACTATTTATCAAGTATGCCATCATGGCCATGTAAACATTCATTTAAAAAGCTTAACTCATAAGCATAGCGAAGCATACTACGCATTTTCAGTAAAACAGGTATCAAGGATGATATTACAATAATCAAGGATGACAATGCAGCAATTGGGTTATCACTCAACTCCTAATTACTTAATGCAGTAAACCCTAGTATAAATAATAAAGATTTGTAAAACTCAAGGTAAGGTTTAAATACACCGGGGCTTGCCTTGCTCTGACACGACGACTGACTCGGACTCGAAGACTCTGACTTCCGGTCCGGAACCCACCGACGATAACTCTTCTCCGAAGACTTGCTCGCCAACTTCGACTTCTTCGAAAGCGGAAACTACATGAGTATATAACATGTCTCAACATGATGCGCTGATAAACATGATGCTTGATGATGATATGCCACGGTTTACGACTTGAGCACAACTTTCCTTCGCGGTACAGTCGCAAAACAGTAAAACCTACTAACTAATAGCGACAACTTAAGCGATACTAACGTTTCTTACCAAACATGTTACTAACGAGCTCAATCATGAAATTAAGGTGCCAAGGATCACCAAGAATTAGTGACCCAAGGTCATCACTCAATCAAAAAGGCACACAACACTTAAAGTTAACAATTTAACAATTATTTAAACATTTAATTAATTAGGGCATAATTAATAATAAATCAAACTTCATCTAATTGAGCTTAAACTTTTTCTAAGGATTAATCATGGCCTAAAACAGTGTCAGAATAAATTTCATGATTTTTGGATTAATAATTTAATTACTAAAATTCATGGAAGTTGCATTTAATATTTAATTGAACTAATTAAATAACTTGCAAAAAGTAATCAAATTTAGCATTTAATATTTTTCCTATGTAGTTTACATCTTGAAAAGCTTACACAAAAATTTTTACTATTTTTGGAGCTCTACAGAATTTTTAATGAAATAAACAAATACTTTTACTATTCACATTTTTGAAAAAGAAAAACAAAAACTCCGATCGGGCCGCTTCCTCCTTTCTCCCTCCGGCTCGGCCCAACCGCGTGGTCCAGCTGCAATGCGCCCGCGCTCGCTCGCGCCCGCGCGGCCCAGCAACGCGCGGCCCATCCGCGCGGCCTGCTCGCGCACGCGCTCTCCCTCTCTCTCTTTCTCTCGCTAACACGTGGCCCCCACTTGTCATCCCCTTCCTCCGCTCTCTCCCTCTCTCCCACAACCCGGCCATGCCCGCACGGTGGCCGGCCGGTGATCACAGCGTCGGTCATGGCATCACCACTTCACGGCGACCCCATTTTACTACCTAGCGGCTACGCTACCACTTCGGGAGGACCCTCCCAACGGCCATGGCGGACCGGCGGTCACGGTGACCGGCGTCCCGGCGGTCTACTACGGTAACGTCTAAAGTGAAAGCACGGGGAGCAATAGGAGCTCACAGCGGTTGCAGCAAAGCACACGAGAAACTCGGAGCGGCGGTGGAGACAGCTGGCCACGTGAGGGCGGCTCAATCGCCGGAGTTGAGCACGGGAGATGGTGGTGCGGCGATTTGGACGAGAAAAAGGCTTGAACAGTTGGACCATGAGATGCACGAGGGCGAGGCAAACGTGACGGTGCGGTTTGTGTGGCTGGTGGCGGCTCAACGGTGGCAGCAACGAGCGACGGAGCTAAGCGGCGGCGGTGGCAAAAACAGAGAAGCAAAAGGGCTCACGGTGATCTCGGGTTTATATAGGGCACGACCATGGTGATGGTCACTAGAAGACGCGAGACGTCGCGCTGGCGGCCCTGGCGCGCGCGAGAAGGTCGTGGAAGCCGCCCGGCGGCTCGCCGGCGCCCATGCTGCGCGGTGCCCTGCTCTGATTCGCCGAGCATTGTATCTCCCCCCCAACTTTTCAAATTCAAACTGTTTTTCACAAATTACTTCCAAATTCATGTAACAACTTGGAAAATTCCCAAGATATGAAATCTTCAGAATTTCAAGCTCTACAAGTTTTGTATTGAACACTTTTTCAAATTCAAACTGGATTTTGAAATTTGAGTTTAAATTCAAAAGGGGACACTTTTTGAAAATTTGGTAATTTAGAAATTACTTTGGATTTTATATTGAAACTTCAAAAACTCCAAACACCAAAGTTGTACATCTAGCCAAGACCTACAACTTTGCTAAACAAACCATTTTCAAATTCTGCCTCTATTTTGAAATTTGAGTTCGGGGACAAAAAGGGGTCAAATTTGAAATTTGCTTCTTTTCAAAATTGCTCCACATTTTACACTAAAACTTTGAAAACTCAAAACACCAAAGTTGTAGCCCTTGAAAAGTTCTACAAACTTGGTTTTAAACTTTTTCCCAAATTTTGCTTAGATTTTGAATTATTTCAAAAGGGGTAAAATAGGGTTTTGGATTTTAGGGTTTTCCAAGGAATTTTCAATTGAAATTTGTTGCTACCTTAATTGGTGATTATTTAATGATCAAACCATCATCCAAGGGCATCATTTAGACAAGCATAACATGGTTGACCAAATGCCACTCTTGGTTGATCAATTTAACTTTTGAAAATCTTTTAATATTTCCCCAAATTTGAATTTAAATTCGAATCGAAAAACTCGCGACAAGTTTTTGGATTCCAATTCAAACTCAAACTTGGAGCTTCATTTTACGTGTTGTACTTGAGTTCATACCCTTCACTTGACACTAGTGTGTAATACAGTCACACACCTCAAATTACGCAGGGCATGGACTAAGTATTTACGGTGGCATTCGAAATTAGGGTTTTCGGTTCGGATCACACCACTGAGAAGCACATCCAACCTAGAAAGGTAAACTCATTTTAGTTAATGTATAACAGGGTTGACCTAATCATGGATGCTTTGCGATGCAATATGATGACATGGCAGGTTAATTAGCAACCATAACACCCGAGGTGTTACATGTCCCCTTGGGCGCTGTAGGAAATCGACAGGTGCCGGCGAGCCTTCATCTGGGCTGGCACCGACGCTGTCGCCGGGGGCAAGTGCAAGATTTCCTGGCCAATTGTCTGCTCGCCTAGGGAGCATGGGGGACTCGGCTTACCGGACTTACACATTCTAGGCTTCACGCTTCGTTTGCGCTGCGAGTGGATCAAGAGGACACAGCCAAACTCCGCATGGGCGTGTCTGCCACACCGCCAACAACACGTCGTCGAATGCATGTTCTGCTCCTCGGTCATAGTCTCACTTGGCGATGGTGCGGCTGCACGGTTCTGGACGGATCACTAGTTACCCGAGGGACCCATCTGTGCGTTCGCCCCCAACCTCTTTCGGGTAGTTGGCGCTCGTCGATGGTCACGGACAGTGCGGGAAGCGCTTCACGACAGGCAGTGGACTCGAGACATAACGGGGGCGCCCACGGTGCCGGTGATCAACGAGTACTTCGAGGTGTGGGATTTGGTGGAGCGAGTTGAGCTCCGGCTTGACCGCAGTGATCGCTTCATCTGGAGATGGATGGAGTCCGAGGACTACACCGCCTCCTCCGCCTATCGAGTGTTCTTCGTTGGCATGACCGCGCTCCCGGGCACGATGCTCATGTGGCGTGTGGCGACCCCCCCAAAGGTCAAGATGTTCTTCTGGATCACACTACACGGACGACTGTGGACTGCTCATCGGCGACAGCGCCACGGCCTGCAGGATTCGTATACCTGTGTGCTATGTGACCAATGCGCTGAGACATCTGACCATCTCCTCGCAGGTTGCATCTTCACGCGAGAGGTGTGGCACCGGCTGCTACTCAGGGCCGATGCGGCGCAGCTAGCGCCATTGGCCAATTCAGTGCTATCGGAGTGGTGGCTTGCCTCCAGAGAGCGACTACAATGTGACTTTCACCGGGCCTTCGATTCTCTCGTTCTCTTGGTTTCCTGGAACATATGGAAGGAGAGGAACCGGAGGACGTTCGACCGGAACACGTCGCGCCCAGACCAGGTCTACGACTTGATCACTGGGGAAGCAGGCAGTTGGATCTCGGTCGGCTACCGGAGCCTAGCCAGGCTGTTCACGGCAGCGGCCTAGCCACATTGTAGAGGGTTCGACAGGCTTGCTTACCATCGTGACAAACGTTAATTCTCTAGTACGCCTACTTCGTGCCACCGTTAGAGCCGGTGATTTGTGTATGTGTGCCGCTACGTCTCGCCTATGGTAGCTCGTTGTCGGCGGTTCGCAGCTCGTGTATTTGAACTCTAACTTCTCTTAATGAAGCACGTGTGATGCACGCTTTCAAAAAAAGCTCACAGGGCTTCTCGGTGCCGTTGCCGGACATCCATAGCTTGCAAACCAGGCGAAACCGCATGAAGTCCGCCACGTCGCCGTCCGAGAGGCAGTCGACGATGGTCTCCACTGCCAGCGATGGCAGGCTAGCCCAGTCATGCCTGTTAGTGCAGGAACCAACGATGATGAGGATGAAAAACACAAAATCACGAGCCAAGTATTTATAAGCGATTGACTACACAAGTACACAGAGAAGAAATTGGTGGCAGATCTAGAGTTCTCTCTCACACAGAAAAAATGGATCAAATTGCATGAGGAAAGGACAAAAGCCGAGAGCAAGTACCATTCGGGACTGACTCCGGCAAGGAAAACACAAAAGGCAGTGCGCTTGGACCTCCTCACGGTCGTCTTCCCCATGGTCGTCACAGCTCGTTGCTCGATCGTCGGAGAGGGGAGAGGCAGGGTGGAGAGAGAGGGCTATGGGGGCTATGTGCCGGTGAAGCGTCAAAGAGGGTCAAGTCAGGGACTGTTTAGGTGGTTGGTTATAGGGCATGGAGGTGGGCCCAGTTTCTTCTCTCTAGCAAAAAAACAGTTGGGTACTGGGCACGGATCCCTATCCCTACATACATCACTTTTATGTGGTAGCACGTGTAGCGGCCACGAACAGGAGGGGCCAGCATTTTGACACGCCGCATGTGTCGGGCCGCAGAGTGCGCAGGCGTTGTGCGTGGCGTCCGTGTTTTGCTATGAGCGAGCAGGAGCACCCCCCGTTGGTTGGGTGATGCCTGCTTTGGCCTACCTTGGAGGTGGGTGGCACACGATGTTGCCGAGCATGAGGAGGAGTGGGCCTTCGTTTTGGAAACAGCGCGTCTGCGGCTACCAAAACTCAGGGCAAACTTCTGGCTGATAGATAGACTAACTAGCGGAGGCAACCAGCGGGCACAGATAGTCCACCATGTCGCACCAGTACGCAGCTGAAAGTCCTATGTTTGGTGTTGGTAATTAGTGACAATACCTAAGTACTAATCCTATGCCTAAGTTGTATGTAGCATATGAGGATTAGTACATTCCAAGGTTGGTGGCAAGATGGACATGGTGATCATGATGGCCACACTTGGATTTGGACGCAACCCTATGTGATCAAGGCAAAGGTATATGCTTAAGGGTTGTGTTTTAGTAACCAAGACACCTAGTGGGTGTGGTTACATTATAGGATAGATAGCCGTACTATAAAGAGGGGAATGACGCGGCTATTGAACTCCTAAGTGCCTCTAGATGTGCATTTCATGATCATATGCATTTGGATAGAACTAATATCGCCTCGAAAAATGATTGTGAAAATGCTAACACACTCACATATGTTGAGATCACTTGGTGGTGTTAGCACGTTTGCGATGGCGGTGAAGTTTAAGCGGTAGAGAGGGTTTGGGTCTCTCTCTCCCTCCCGCCGAGCTTGCGAGCGCGGGATTCAGGCGTTTTTGACAAGTTGAAATGCCTATTTTTCACTACGCCGGAAGTCAAAAAGAAACAGAGGCGAACGGAGGTCACAGAGGTGACCGGACGCTGCACCGGACGCGGTCCTTGCAGGACCGGACGCGTCCGGTCAGTGTTCAGTGTCTGCGCGTTTTTCAGTTCGATGATCGGACGTGAGGCGCGTCCGGTCACTGATGATCGGACGCGTCCGGTCGTCCAGGGAGCTTACTGGACTCTCACCGGACGCTGGCACTGTCGCGTCCGGTCATCTTCTTAAGCGCGTCCGGTCACTGTTTCGTTGAGCGCTGCTCAGGCGACCAGCGCGTCCGGTCCTACACGGGACCAGCGCGTCCGGTCGTTCCCGGCGCGTCCGGTCAGTTGGACCAGCGCGTCCGGTCGTTGCTTCGCAGTTAGCCGTTGGGCGACCAGCGCGTCCGGTCGTTTGGACCAGCGCGTCCGGTCAGTGTTTCACGTGTTAGCCGTTGGGCGACCGGCGCGTCCGGTCAGTTGGACCAGCGCGTCCGGTCACCCCGATTTCGGCTGTTTAAGTTTCTAACGGCTATATTCGAAGGGGTACATCTATAAATACTCGTTGGCCGGCTCAAGGCTCTCTCTCTCGAACATTTGACATACTTGTGAGCACTTTGAGCTAAGCAACTCCCCTCCCACTCATCTCTCTTGCTTCTTTGCATATTCGAAGTGAGATTGAGTGATCCAAGTGCATTTGCATTGTGAGATAGCATCTAGTTGGCACTTGGTGGTTGATTTGCTGCGGGATTCTTGTTTCTCTTGGTGGTTGCCGCCACCTAGACGGCTTGGAGCAGCTTGGAGGCGTTGGCAAGAGTTGGTGTTTGTTCTTGGCCACCTCCGGTGATTGTGAGGGGTTTGTGCCTACCTCGGCGAAGCGCCAAAGGCAACATTAGTGTATTGCTCGTGTCATTGCAACCTTTTGCCATTTGGTAGGTTCTTGTGGTGCCTTTTGAGAGGCTCGGTGTGTGACCGATTAGCCACCGAACCACGTGGTGAAGAGGGACACAACGGGGACTAGCGTGCCGGCAAGCACGTGAACCTCGGGATAAATCTTCATGTCATCACTTTCATATTGTGATTGATTGATCCCGGTGTTTGGTTATCTTGGTATTCATTGTTGATCATATTGGTTGGCTCAATACTTCGCCCCTCGGTGATACCCTCCTATCTCTCTTGTATTAATTTCTTAGTTATCTTTGCTAGCTAGTTAGCTTAGCTAGAGTAGTTCTCTTGTGTAGCTTGCTAGTTGTAGTTGTACTTAACTTCTCGGTTTGACTTGTGCGGTTGAGTGCAAATACTAGAATTGTGAATTGGATAGGTGGCTTGCAAACACCTATAGGCTAAGCAAAACTCGCATCTCGCTATTTGTTATATTGATAAACTTGTTTAGCTTGTCTTTGTAGAAAATTTTAATAGGCTATTCACCCCCCTCTAGCCATCAAGACCTTTCAAGTGGTATCAGAGCCGTGGTCACCGTTTGTAAGGCTTAACAACCTCGGTGTAAGATGGCTCAAGTTATGTTTAATCATGTTAATGGCAAGCCTCCATTCTTTGATGGTGTCTCTTCCTTTGATCATTGGAAAAGGAAGATGAAGCAATATCTAGGCAATATACATGAGAAGGTTTGGGATGTGACCAAAGAAGGATACGTCATTCTTGATGAGGAAAACCTCACTCCAAATGACCGCATCAACAAACAATGCAATACGGCGGCACTTGACACAATCTATCGTGCCATTGATGATAAAGTATTTGAGCAAATCAAAGATCTTGAAAAGGCAAATGAGCTTTGGATAAGGCTTGAAGAAACATATGAAGGCACTTTAACGGTAAAAAGTGCCAAACTATATATGCTCAAGGACAAGTTCTCCACATTCAAGATGAAGGATGATGAATCCATCCCGGAGATGTTCTATAGGCTCCAAGTCATTGTCAATGATCTCAAGGGGCTTGGGGAGAAGGTTGAGGACAAGGACTTCTCACACAAGTTCTTGATGTGCTTACCCAAGAAGTTTGCCACCTTGAGAAGAATGATCTTTAGAGAGGGATTGGACAAGGTCAAACCAACCAATGTGCTTGGAGATATAATGACCGATGCCCAATACAATGATGATGAAGATGAGGTAGAAGAGAAGAAGGAAACCAAGGTCAAGCAAGAGAAGCCCATTGCATTCAAGGCTTCATCCTCTAAGGGCAAGAGCAAGGTTGATGATGATGATGATGATCCATTTGATGATGAGATCATGGCCCTTCTAGTGCAAAAGATGGGTCGGTTCATGAAGAAGAAAGGCTATGGTGCAAGAAAAAGAAGAGACTTCATGAAGGCAAAGAAGGTGCTTTGCTACAATTGCAATAGCCCCGATCATGTAGTGGCAAAGTGCCCCTATGAAGACAAAAGATATAATGATGGGGAGTTAAAGTTGAAGAAGAACAAGAAGGAGAAGAAAGCAAAGAAGAGCTTCACTTTCAACAAGAAGAAGGGTGGTGGTTATGTAGTCACTTGGGATAGTGACAACTCCGATAGTGATGATGATGAAAGCTCTAGTGATGATGAGAGGATCACTCGACGAGCCACTGCAAACATCGCCCTCTCCAACAAGCCATCCATCTTCGACACTACATCAACATGCCTTATGGCCAAGCCTACCAAGGTAAAACATGATGATAGTGATGATGATTCTTGTGCTAGTGATGATTGTAGGAGTGATGATGAGGAGGATGAGGACTACTCCAAGGATGATCTATTAGGCATAATAGATCAAATGAGCAAGGGCTACAAGAGAACAACCAAGAAATACAAAATCTTGGAACAAGAGCTCATTGCCAAGAGCAATGAAAATGATGCATTGATGGAGGAGCTTGTTGCTCTCAAAAAGAGTAAGGAGTGCAAAGGAATTGAACAAGAGCTCAAAGCTCTTAGGAAATCCTTTGATGAGCTAGAGGCTTCTCGTGAGTGTCTAAAGGAAGACCACGAGGATCTTGAAATTGCTCACACTAGGCTTAAGGAAGCCCACTCCACTCTACTTGAGCTCATCAAGGAAAAGGACCTTAAGTTGGAAAAGTTCATGAAGGAAGCTAAGGAGGAGCAAGTGATTGTCACTTGTGATATTGGACTAACATGTGATATTATTGATGATTCTTTATTTGTTAGTCCTACTAATGCTTCATGTAGCTCATCATCATCCACCACAACCAACTCTACCCCTACTACTAGTGATTCATCACTTGTGGTTGAGACTCTCAAGAGAGAGGTGGATGATCTCACCCGCGCATTAGGCAATGCCTATGGTGGGGATGCCCGCTTGCTAAAATGCTTGGGTAGCAAAAGGTTCTCTCTTAACAAAGAGGGATTAGGCTATACTCCCAAGAAGGGCAAGGCGGCCTTTGCTACTCCTAAGCCTCGCTTTGTGAAGGGCAATGGTCGTTATTGCAATAGATGCAAGCAAGTTGGGCATCTAGAGATTAATTGCAATAAAATGAACAAGAACAAGAAAAATGCTAATGTACCTTACATTCCTTTTGATTCTTGTTATGTGCTTACCAAGGGAGAGAAAGGTGTGCATGCTAGGTTTGTTGGTACACCAATTATGGGCCCAAAGAAGAAGGCCATTTGGGTACCAAAGAGCTTAGTGACTAACCTCCAAGGACCCAAGCAAGTATGGGTACCTAAGAAACATTAAATTGTTTTGTAGGTTAATTACAAGGCCGGAGGAAGGCATTGGGTACTTGATAGTGGGTGCTCTCAACATATGACCGGTGATTCAAGAATGTTCAACTCTCTCAAATCAAATGATAGTGGCATTGATAGTATCACATTTGGTGACAATAGCAAGGGTGATGTAAAGGCTCTTGGAAGGATTGCAATCTCAAATGATCATAGCATCTCTAATGTGCTACTAGTTGAAAAGCTCAATTTCAACTTGTTGTCGGTTGCTCAATTATGTGATCTCGGTTTCAAGTGCATATTTGGTGTTGATGATGTGGAGATAGTTAGTGTTGATGGCTCTAACTTGATCTTCAAAGGTTTTAGATATGAGAATCTATACTTGGTTGATTTCAATGCTAGTGACACTCAACTTTCAACATGTTTGCTCACCAAATCAAGTATGGGTTGGTTATGGCATAGAAGACTTGGTCATGTTGGCATGAAGCAATTGAACAAGTTAGTGAAGCATGACTTAGTTAGAGGCTTGAAGGATGTCACATTTGAGAAGGATAAGCTATGTAGTGCATGTCAAGCCGGAAAGCAAGTAGGCAACACTCATCCATTGAAGAGCATTATGAGTACTTCCAAGGCATTTGAGTTGTTGCACATGGATCTATTTGGGCCAACTACATACACAAGCATTGGTGGCAACAAGTATGGCTTTGTGATTGTGGATGATTTCACTAGATATACATGGGTATTCTTTCTTGTGGACAAGAGTGATGTATTTGACATATTCAAGAAGTTCATCAAGAGAGTGCAAAATGAGTTTGAGACCACAATCAAGAAAGTAAGAAGTGACAATGGAAGTGAGTTTAGAAACACAAGAGTTGATGAGCTATGTGATGAGCTTGGAATCAAACATCAATTCTCGGCCAAGTATACACCTCAATCTAATGGCTTAGTTGAGAGGAAAAATAGAACTTTGATTGATATGGCAAGATCAATGTTGAATGAGTATAATGTGAGTCATTCATTTTGGGCCGAAGCAATCAACACGGCTTGCTTCTATAGCAACCGTCTCTATTGCCACAAGTTTCTAGAGAAGACACCATATGAGATCTTAAATGGAAGAAAGCCCAACATTGCATACTTTCGGGTATTTGGTTGCAAATGCTACATCTTGAAGAAGGGCACTAGATTGAGCAAGTTTGAGAAGAAATGTGATGAAGGATTCTTACTTGGTTACTCAACTACTAGCAAAGCTTATAGAGTTTGGAATTTGGCTAGTGGTTTACTTGAAGAAGTGCATGATGTTGAGTTTGATGAAACAAATGGCTCTCAAGATGAAGAAGATAACTTGGATGATGTGAGAGGAACTCAATTGAGTAATGCTATGAAAGAAATGGATATTGGTGATATTAGACCAAAGCAAGTTATTAATGTAGATGACAACAAAGATCAAGTGCTCCAAAGTCCAATCACTTAAGCTAGTGGTTCTCTAGTGCAAAATCAAGCTAGTACATCATCTCAAGTGCAACAAGATCAACAAGTGGCTAGTTCATCATCTCCAACTCATGATCAACATCAACATCCAAGCAATCAAGTCCAAGTGCTTCAACCAACCAACATTGCAAGAGACCATCCATTGGATTCTATCATTGGTGACATACAAAGAGGAGTTCAAACTAGATCAAGATTGACATCATTTTGTGGTCACTCTTCTTTTGTGTCAATGGAAGAACCCAAGGACATTGATAGAGCATTGAGAGATCCGGATTGGGTAAATGCAATGCATGAAGAGCTCAACAACTTTAAGAGAAATGAAGTATGGGAACTAGTTGAAAGGCCTAAGGATCATAATGTCATTGGAACAAGATGGGTCTTTCGCAACAAACAAGATCAAGATGGGATAGTAGTAAGGAACAAAGCAAGACTAGTGGCTCAAGGTTACACACAAATAGAGGGTCTTGACTTTGGTGAAACTTATGCCCCGGTTGCAAGATTGGAAGCAATTAGGATCTTACTTGCCTATGCTTGTGCTCACAATATCAAGCTATATCAAATGGATGTGAAGAGTGCATTTCTCAATGGGTACATTCAAGAGGAGGTGTATGTGGAGCAACCTCCCGGTTTTGAAAATGACAAGAAACCCAATCATGTCTACAAGTTGAGAAAAGCTTTGTATGGATTGAAGCAAGCACCTAGAGCATGGTATGAAAGATTGAGGGACTTCTTGCTATCCAAAGGATTTGTCATGGGCAAAGTTGATACAACACTATTCACCAAGAAGATTGAGAAAGACTTGTTTGTGTTGCAAATATATGTTGATGATATCATATTCGGTTCAACCAATCAAGATTATTGTGATGAGTTTGGTAAAATGATGGCCAAGGAATTTGAAATGTCAATGATTGGTGAACTTAGTTACTTTCTTGGACTTCAAATCAAACAAATGAAGGAAGGAACATTTGTAAGCCAAACCAAGTACATCAAAGATATGCTCAAGAAGTTTGGAATGGAAGATGCAAAGAGTATTACAACTCCAATGGGCACTAGTGGAAGCTTGGATAGTGACAAGAGTGGCAACATGGTGGATCAAAAGCTATATAGATCGATGATTGGTAGCCTACTCTATGTGACAGCATCAAGGCCCGATGTGATGTTTAGTGTATGCATGTGTGCAAGATTTCAAGCCTCACCAAGAGAAAGTCATTTGAAGACAACAAAGAGAATATTGAGGTACTTAAAGCATACACAAGATGTTGGATTGTGGTATCCCAAAGGTGCAAGTTTTGAGCTAGTTGGATATTCGGATTCCGACTATGCCGGTGATAAAGTGGAGAGAAAGAGCACTTCCGGGACATGTCAATTGTTGGGAAGATCACTTGTCTCATGGTCATCCAAGAAGCAAAATAGTATTGCACTATCTACCGCCGAAGCCGAATACATCGCCGCGGGTAGTTGTTGTGCACAAATCTTGTGGATGAAGGCAACATTGAAGGATTTTGGAATCAATTTCAAGAATGTGCCATTGCTATGTGACAATGAAAGTGCCGTGAAGCTAACTAACAATCCGATTCAACATCAAAGAACAAAGCATATTGATGTTCGTCATCATTTTATTAGAGATCATCAACAAAAGGGTGACATTGCCATTGAGAGTGTGGGCACCGAAGATCAATTAGCCGATCTATTCACCAAGCCACTTGATGAGAAGAGATTTCACAAGCTAAAGAATGAGTTAAACATACTTGACTTCTCCAACATGAGTTGATGCACCCCATATATGACATGCCTCTCCTTCGAGCCCCAAGGTACAATTGGTTGACATGTCATACATTCTATGCTAAGGACTTGTTTAGTGCATCTAGTCATGATTTCTTATGTTCTAGGATCATTCATGAAAATTAAAATAAATTTGAAGTTTATATGGTGCCACTATTGTTTCCATGACTTGTATGATCTAGTGGTAGCATATAACTTGTTTAAGTAGCTTGTGATCCTAAGTATTTAATCTAGAAAACTTGTCTAAATATTTGCTTCAACATGATGCATGATAACCCTTCTAGTGAGGTGTGAAGAAGCTTGCCCTTGGATCAAACCGAAGTATTTTATTTATGCAAGCACTCTAGGTTGAATCATAAACTTGATCCTCACCCCATATTTCAACATGATAATCTATCTATAGTTTGCCCCTTGTGGTCAATTGGTGCCAAAGGGGGAGAAAATATTGTTCACAAAGATAGAACTCAAAGGGGAAGACAATGTTGTGGGGGAGAAAAATGTTGTTCACAAGATAGATTCTAAAAGGGGAGAATTGATAAAAGAATGGGATCAACTAAAAAATTTTGAGCACACAAGTAGGGGGAGCAAGCTCTTTAAACATGAATGTTGCATTTCTATGTGCACTTCATATGTATGATGCATAGTTATGCATTTTGTTTTCTCCGATACATTGCTTGTGTGATGACTTGCTAGTATAATTTGAATGATGCATTGTGATACTAGCATGAATAGGAAGTAGTTAGATTTTTGTTGCTTCATGTTTTTCAAAGTGGTACTAGAACCTTGCTTATAATGTTGATCTCACAAGGTTTCTAGTTATATTTGTGCTTTTCCAAGTGGAATCTAACTACACAAGGTGCTAAGATGGTGTTTATCGCAACTCCGATGGTATCACGCTTCAAAGGTCTATAATCTTAAACACTTAGCACCTATTGGTAGACAATGCTCCTAATTTTTCCTATATAACATGTATGCTTCCAAAATCCAAACATATAGCATACATGTAGGGGGAGCCATTGCTATCAATTTGAATTCATGATCACATGTCCATAATTCTTACACATGGTAATATACTTGGACAATGTGACATGGGTTCAATCAAAATTTTATCATAATATCTTTGTGAAAGGTTTGTCACCAATTACCAACAAGGGGGAGATTGAAAGTCCTATGTTTGGTGTTGGTAATTAGTGACAATACCTAAGTACTAATCCTATGCCTAAGTTGTATGTAGCATATGAGGATTAGTACATTCCAAGGTTGGTGGCAAGATGGACATGGTGATCATGATGGCCACACTTGGATTTGGACGCAACCCTATGTGATCAAGGCAAAGGTATATGCTTAAGGGTTGTGTTTTAGTAACCAAGACACCTAGTGGGTGTGGTTACATTATAGGATAGATAGCCGTACTATAAAGAGGGGAATGACGCGGCTATTGAACTCCTAAGTGCCTCTAGATGTGCATTTCATGATCATATGCATTTGGATAGAACTAATATCGCCTCGAAAAATGATTGTGAAAATGCTAACACACTCACATATGTTGAGATCACTTGGTGGTGTTAGCACGTTTGCGATGGCGGTGAAGTTTAAGCGGTAGAGAGGGTTTGGGTCTCTCTCTCCCTCCCGCCGAGCTTGCGAGCGCGGGATTCAGGCGTTTTTGACAAGTTGAAATGCCTATTTTTCACTACGCCGGAAGTCAAAAAGAAACAGAGGCGAACGGAGGTCACAGAGGTGACCGGACGCTGCACCGGACGCGGTCCTTGCAGGACCGGACGCGTCCGGTCAGTGTTCAGTGTCTGCGCGTTTTTCAGTTCGATGATCGGACGCGAGGCGCGTCCGGTCACTGATGATCGGACGCGTCCGGTCGTCCAGGGAGCTTACTGGACTCTCACCGGACGCTGGCACTGTCGCGTCCGGTCATCTTCTTAAGCGCGTCCGGTCACTGTTTCGTTGAGCGCTGCTCAGGCGACCAGCGCGTCCGGTCCTACACGGGACCAGCGCGTCCGGTCGTTCCCGGCGCGTCCGGTCAGTTGGACCAGCGCGTCCGGTCGTTGCTTCGCAGTTAGCCGTTGGGCGACCAGCGCGTCCGGTCGTTTGGACCAGCGCGTCCGGTCAGTGTTTCACGTGTTAGCCGTTGGGCGACCGGCGCGTCCGGTCAGTTGGACCAGCGCGTCCGGTCACCCCGATTTCGGCTGTTTAAGTTTCTAACGGCTATATTCGAAGGGGTACGTCTATAAATACTCGTTGGCCGGCTCAAGGCTCTCTCTCTCGAACATTTGACATACTTGTGAGCACTTTGAGCTAAGCAACTCCCCTCCCACTCATCTCTCTTGCTTCTTTGCATATTCGAAGTGAGATTGAGTGATCCAAGTGCATTTGCATTGTGAGATAGCATCTAGTTGGCACTTGGTGGTTGATTTGCTGCGGGATTCTTGTTTCTCTTGGTGGTTGCCGCCACCTAGACGGCTTGGAGCAGCTTGGAGGCGTTGGCAAGAGTTGGTGTTTGTTCTTGGCCACCTCCGGTGATTGTGAGGGGTTTGTGCCTACCTCGGCGAAGCGCCAAAGGCAACATTAGTGTATTGCTCGTGTCATTGCAACCTTTTGCCATTTGGTAGGTTCTTGTGGTGCCTTTTGAGAGGCTCGGTGTGTGACCGATTAGCCACCGAACCACGTGGTGAAGAGGGACACAACGGGGACTAGCGTGCCGGCAAGCACGTGAACCTCGGGATAAATCTTCATGTCATCACTTTCATATTGTGATTGATTGATCCCGGTGTTTGGTTATCTTGGTATTCATTGTTGATCATATTGGTTGGCTCAATACTTCGCCCCTCGGTGATACCCTCCTATCTCTCTTGTATTAATTTCTTAGTTATCTTTGCTAGCTAGTTAGCTTAGCTAGAGTAGTTCTCTTGTGTAGCTTGCTAGTTGTAGTTGTACTTAACTTCTCGGTTTGACTTATGCGGTTGAGTGCAAATACTAGAATTGTGAATTGGATAGGTGGCTTGCAAACACCTATAGGCTAAGCAAAACTCGCATCTCGCTATTTGTTATATTGATAAACTTGTTTAGCTTGTCTTTGTAGAAAATTTTAATAGGCTATTCACCCCCCTCTAGCCATCAAGACCTTTCAGCAGCCCACGACCTTCAGAACCAGTGGTGGTAGGAAAGTGCACGCTAGAACCAACGAAGAGGGACAAACAAAACCACAAAGTTGTCGTGTGGGTTCACCATTTACCAACGACTTGACAGGTAAGGAGGTTGAGGAGCCACATGACAAGAATCCTCTCGCGCACCACTATCATGCCCTCCAATGTTGCATCGGGACCTGGGAGCACGGAGTGGTCGTCGAGCTCCGACAGATCAACCTTGATGATCTTCCAGGTGGTGACGTTGAGCAGCTTGCGGCGCGTGGGCATGGCCTCAGATGGTGGCTCTGTTAGTAGGATCCACCAGTGAGGGTGGAAGCGGTGGTCGATGACGCATTCACCGTGCTCACAGGGCTTCTTGGTGTGGCTACCGTTCATCCACCAAGCTGAACCACATGAAGTCTGCCACGTCCCACCGTCCAGGAGGCGCCCGGCGTTGTTCTCCACTGCCAGTAATGGCAAGCCAGTCTAGTCACGCCTGTTTGCACAGGAACCACCAACGATGGGGACGACAAACACAAAATCATGAGCCAAGTATTTATAAGCGGTTGACTACACAAGTACACAGAGAAGAAATCAACAAGAGATCTAGAGTTCTCTCCCGAACAGACGAAATGGATTGAATTGTGTGAGGGAAGGACGGAGGCTGAAAGCACGTACCATTCGGTACAGATTCCAGCAAGGGAAACATGGTGGGCAATGCGCTTGGACCTCCTCACGGTCATGTTCGCCATGGTCATCGTGGCTCATTGCTCAATCATTAGAGGAGATAGGCAGGGTGGGGATGAGAGCGTTGCAGGGGCTACGTGCCGGCGGAGAGTCAGAGAAGGACGAGTGGGGGCTGGCGGCTGCGGCTGCCTGTTTAGGTGAGTGGTTATAGGGCATAGCTATGGGCCTGATTTCTTCTCTAGCAAAAAACGGTCGGGCACTCGGCACAGATCCCTATCCCTACATACGTCATGTTTTATGTGGCAACGCGTCTAGTGGCCTGGAGCTAGAGGCGACAGGGTTTCGACGCGCTGCAGCTGTCGAGTCGCAGAGTGTGTTGGCGTCATATGTGGTGTTTGTGTTCGGCTATGAGTGAGCAGGAGCACCCCGCGTTGGTTGGGTGATGCCCTACCTTGGCCTAACCAGAGGTGGGTGGGACCAGCCGACTAGCAACGGTGTCGCTGAGGGTGATGAGGAGTGGGCCCTTCGTTTTGGTAACAACACGTCCACGCCTTCTAAAACCAGTGGCAAATTTCTGGTCAGCGGGTGGGCTAAGCAGCGAAGGCAACCAGCGAGCACAGCTAGTCGGCCATGTGGCAGCAGTCGCGGCCCATGACCTTCACTACCAGTGGTGGTAGGCAAGTGCACGCGAGAACCAGCAACGAGGGGGACAAACAACCACAAAGTTGTCGTGTGGGTGAACCATTTACCACAAAGCAAAAGGTGTGTGGGCGAGACATTCACCTCCAGCAGATCTACCATGAAGTCAACGACTGTTTCCTCATGATCCTCATGGAACACATTCGAAATGGGCCCTCTGCGGCTACCAGGTTGCAGCGCCGGGAGGTCAACGACGTGACGGGTAAGGAGGTTGAGGAGGCACATGACAAGAGTCCTCTCACGCACCACTATCATGCCCTCCAATACTGCATCAGGACCTAGGAGCACGGCGTGGCCGTCGAGCTCCGGCAGATCAACCTTGATGATCTTCCGGATGATGACGTTGAGCAGCTTACGGCGCGTGGGCGTGGCCTCAGATGGTGGCTCTGTGAGCAGGATCCATCGGTGAGGGTGGAAGCGGGGTCGATGATGCAATCACTGTGCTCACAGGGCTTCTTGGTGCGGTTGTCGTTCATCCACAGCTTGCACACCAAGTAGAACCGCGTGAAGTCCGCCACGTCCCACCGTCCAGGAGGCGCCCAGCATCGTTCTCCACTTCCAGCAATGGCAAGCCAGTCCAGTCACGCCTGTTTGCACAGGAACCACCAATGATGGGGACGACAGACACAAAATCATGAGCCAAGTATTTATAAGCGACTGACTACACAAGTACACAGAGAAGAAATCAATGACCGATCTAGAGTTCTCTCTTGGACAGACGAAATGGATTGAATTGTGTGAGGGAAGGGCGGAGGCCAAGTGCACGTACCATTCGGTACTGACTCCAGCAAGGGAAACGTAGCGGGCGATGCGATTGGACCTCATCATGGTCGTGTTCGCCATGGTCATCATGGATTGTTGCTCAGTCATTAGAGGAGAGAGGCAGGGTGGGGACGAGAGCACTGCGGGGGCTATGTTCAGGCAGAGAGTCGGAGAAGGATGAGAGGGGGCTGGCGGCTGCGGCTGCCTGTTTAGATGAGTGGTTATAGGGCATAGTTGTGCGCCTAATTTCTTCTCTCTAGCAAAAAATGGTCCGGTACTCGGCACGGATCCCTATCCCTACATACATCATGTTTTATGAGGCAGCGTGTCTAGCGGCCTGGAGCTAGAGGCAGCACGGTTCAGACGCGATGCTGGTGTCAAGCCGCAGAGTGAGTAAACATCGTGTGTGGTGTTTGTGTTCGGCTATGAGTGAGCAGGAGCACCCAGCGTTAGTTGGATGATGCCCTGCCTTGGCCTACCCGGAGGTGGGTGGGACCAGCCGACCAGCAACGGTGTCGCTGAGCGTGACGAGGAGTGGGCCCTTCGTTTAGGTAATAGCGTGTCCACGCCTTCTAAAACTAGCGGCAAATTTCTAGCCGCCGGGCGGGCTAAGTAGCGAAGGCAACTAGCGAGCACAGCTAGTCGGCTATGTGGCACCAGTCGTAGCCCACGACCTTCACTACCAGTGGTGGTAGGCAAGTGCACGCGAGAACCAGCAATGAGGGGGGACAAACAACCACAAAGTTGTCGTGTTGACCTCCTCACGGTCATGTTCGCCAAGGTCATCGTGGCTCGTTGCTCGGTCGTTAGAGGAGAGAGGCAGGGTGGGGACGAGAGCGCTGCGGGGCTACGTGCTGGTAGAGAGTCAGAGAAGGACGAGTGGGGGCTGGCGGCTGCGGCTGCCTGTTTACGTGAGTGGTTATAGGGCTTAGCTGTGGCCCTGATTTCTTCTCTCTAGCAAAAACGGTCGGGTACTCGGCATAGATCCCTATCCCTACATACGTCATGTTTTATGTGGCAGCGCATCTAGCGGCCTGGAGCTGGAAGTGGCAGGGTTCAGACGCATTGCAAGTGTCGAGTCGCAAAGTGCGTAGGTGTCGTATGTGGTGTTTGTGTTCGGCTATGAGTGAGCAAGAGCACCCCGCGTTGGTTGGGTTATGCCCTGCCTTGGCTTACCTAGAGGTGGGTGGGACCAGCCGACCAGCAACGGTGTCGTTGAGCATGATGAGGAGTGGGCCCTTCGTTTTGGTAATAGCGCGTCCACGCCTTCTAAAACTAGCAGCAAATTTTTGGCCGGCGGGCGGGCTAAGCAGCGAAGGCAACCAGCGAGCACAGCTAGATGGCCATGTGGCACCAGTCGCTGCCCGCGACCTTCACTAGCAGTGGTGGTTGGCAAGAACACGCGAGAACCAGCAACAAGGGGGACAAACAACCACAAAGTTGTCGTGTGGGTGAACCATTTACCACAAAGCAAAAGGTGTGTGGGCGAGACATTCACCTCCAAGAGATCTACCACGAAGTCGACGACCATCACCTCGTGATCCTCATGGAACACATTCGAAATGGGCCCTCTGTGTCTACTAGGTTGCAGCGCCGGGAGGTCAACGACGTGACGGGTAAAGAGGTTGAGGATGCACATGACAAGAGTCCTCTCACACACCACTATCATGCCCTCCGACGCCGCATTGGGACCTGGGAGCACAGCGTGGCCATTGAGCTCCGGCATATCAACCATGATTACCTTTCGGGTGGTGACGTTGAGCAGCTTGCGATGCGTGGGCATGGCCTCAGACGGTGGCTCTGTCAGCAGGATCCACGAGTAAGGGTGGAAGCAGGGTCGATGACGCATTCACCGTGCTCACAGTGCTTCTTGGTGCGGCTGTCGTTCATCCACAGCTTGCACACTAAGCGAAACCACAAGAAGTCCACCACGTCCCACCGTCCAGGAGGTGCCCGGCGTCGTTCTCCACTGCTAGCAATGGCAAGCCAGTCCAGCCACACTTATCTGCATAGGAACCACCAACGATGGGGACGACAAACACAAAATCATGAGCCAAGTATTTATAAGTGACTGACTACACAAGTACACAGAGAAGAAATCAACGACAGATCTAGAGTTCTCTCTCAGACAGACAAAATGGATTGAATAGAGTGAGGAAAGGATGGAGGCCGAGAGCACGTACCATTCGGTACTGACTCTAGCAAGGGAAATGCGGTGGGCGATGCGCATGGACCTCCTCACGGTCATGTTCGCCATGGTCATCGTGGCTCGTTGCTCGGTCGTTAGAGGAGAAAGGCAGGGTGGGGACGAGAGCGCTGCGGAGGTTACATGCCGGCAGAGAGTCATAGAAGGACGAGTGGGGGCTGGCAGCTATGGCTGCCTATTTAGGTGAGTGGTTATAGGGCATACTGTAGGTCTAATTTCTTCTTTCTAGCAAAAAATGGTCGAGTACTTAGCACGGATCCCTATCCCTACATACGTCATGTTTTATGTGGCAGCGCGTCTAGCGGCCTGGAGATGGAGGCCGCAGGGTTCAGACGCGATGCAGGTGTGGAGCCACAGAGCGAGTAAGCGTCGTGTGGGGTGTTTGTGTTCGGCTATGAGTGAGCAGGAGCACCCAACGTTGGTTGGGTGATGCCCTGCCTTGCCCTACTCGGAGGTGGGTGGGACCAGCCGACCAGCAACGGTGTCACTGAGCGTGACAAGGAGTAGTCCCTTCGTTTTGGTAATAGCGTGTCCACGCCTTCTAAAACTAGCGGCAAATTTCTGGCTGTCGGGCGGGCTAAGCAGCGAAGGCAACTAGCGAGCACAGCTAGTCGGCCATGTAGCACCAGTCGCAGCCCGCGACCTTCACTACCAGTGGTGGTAGGCAAGTGCACGCGAGAGCCAGCAACGAGGGGGACAAACAACCACAAAGTTGTCGTGTGGGTGAACCATTTACCACAAAGCAAAAGGTGTGTGGGCGAGACATTCACCTCCAGCAGATCTACCACGAAGTCGACGATCGTCACCTCGTGATCCTCATGGTATACATTCAAAATGGCCCCCCTGTGGCTACTAGGCTGCAGTGCCGGGAGGTCAACAATGTGACGGGTAAGGAGGTTGAGGAGGCACATGACGAGAGTCCACTCGCGCACCACTATTATGCCCTTCGACACCGCATTGGGACCTCGGAGCATGGCGTGGCCATCGAGCTCTAGAAGATCAACCTTGATGATCTTCCTGGTGGTGACGTTGAGCAGCTTGCGGCGCCTGGGCGTGGCCTCAGCCCTCAGACGCTGGCTCCATCAGCAGGATCCACTGGTGAGGGTGGAAGCGGTGGTCAATGACGCATTCACCGAGCTCACAGGGCTTCTTGGTGCGGCTATCGTTCATCCACAACTTGCACACCAAGCGGAACCGCATGAAGTCCGCCACGTCCCTCCGTCCAGGAGGCGCCCGGCGTCGTTCTCCACCGCCAGTAATGGCAAGCCAGTCCAATCACGCCTGTTTGCACAGGAACCACCAATGATGGGGACAACAAACACAAAATCATGAGCCAAGTATTTATAAGTGACTAACTACACGTACACATAGAAGCAATCAACGATAGATCTGGAGTTCTCTCTCGGATAGACGAAATGGATTGAATTGTGCGAGAGAAGGACGAAGGCCGGTACTGACTCCAGCAAGGGAAACGTGGCGGGCGATGCGCTTGGACCTCCTCGCTGTTGTGTTCGCCATGGTCATCGTGGCTCGTTGCTCGGTCGTTAGAGGAGAGAGGCAGGGTGGGGACAAGAGCGCTGTGGGGGCTACGTGCCGGTAGAGAGTCGGAGAAGGACGAGTGGGGGCTGGCGGCTGCGGCTGCCTATTTAGGTGAGTGGTTATAGGGCATAGCTGTGGGCCTAATTTCTTCTCTCTAGCAAAAAAACGGTCGGGTACTCGGCATGGATCCCTATCCCTACATATGTCACGTTTTATGTGGCAGCATTTGTAGCGGCCAAAAGCTGGAGGCGGCAGGGTTTAGACGCGCTGTAGGCGTCAGCCGCAGAGCACGTAGGCGTCGTGTGTGGCATCCGTGTTCGGCTATGAGTGAGCAGGAGCACCCCGCGTTGGTTGGGTGACGCCCTACCTTGGCCTACCCAAAGGTGGGTGGGACCAGGCGACCAACAACGGTGTCGCTGAGCGTGATGAGGAGTGGGCCCTTTGTTTTGGAAATAGCGCATCCACGCCTTCCAAAACTAGCGGCAAATTTCTGGCCGACGGGCGGGCTAAGCAGCGAAGGCAACCAGCAAGCACAGCTAGTCGGCCATGTGGCACCAGTACGCAGCTCGCGACCTTCACTACCAGTGGTGGTAGGCAAGTGCACGCGAGAACCAGCAACGAGGGGTACAAACAACCACAAAGTTGTCATGTGGGTGAACTATTAACCCCAAAGCAAAAGGTGTGTGGGCGAGACATTCACCTCTAGCAGATCTACCACGAAGTCGACGCCCGTCACCTCGTGATCCTCATGGCACACATTCGAAATGGGCCCCCTGCGGCTACCAGGTTGTAGCGTCCTCATCGTCGGGAGGTCAAAGATGTGACGGGTAAGGTGGTTGAGGAGGCACATGACGAGAGTCCTCTCGCGCACCACTAGCATGCCCTCTAACGCCGCGTCAGGACTTGGGAGCACGGCGTGGCCGTTGAGCTCCGGCAGATCGACCTTGATGATCTATCGGGTGGTGACGTTGAGCAGCTTGCGGCGCGTGCGCGTGGCCTCAGGCGCTGGCTCCGTCAGCAGGATCCGCTGGCGAGGGAGGAAGCAGTGGTCGATGACACGTTCACCGAGCTCACGAGGCTTCTTGGTGCCGCTGTCATTCATCTACAGTTTGCACACCAAGCGGAACCACATGAAGTCAGCCACATCCCACCGTCCAGGAGGCGCCCGGCGACATTCTCCACCGCCAGCGGTGGCAAGCCAGCCCAGTCATGCTTGTTTGCATAGGAATCAGCAACGATGGGGATGACAAACACAAAATCATGAGCCAAGTCTTTATAAGCGACTAACTACACAAGTCCACAGAGAAGAAATCAATGACAGATCTAGAGTTCTCTCTCGGATAGACGAAATGGATTGAGTTGTGTGAGGGAAGGACGGAGGTCGAGAGCACAAACCATTCGGGGCTGACTCTAGCAAGGGAAATGCGGCGGGTGAAGCGCTTGGACCTCCTCATGGTCGTGTTCGCCATGGTCGTCGCGGCTCATTGCTCTGTCGTTATAGGGGAGAGGCAAGGTGGGGACAAGAGGGCTACGGGGGCTACGTGCCGGTGGAGAGTCGAAGATGGACGAGTGGGGGCTGGCGACTGCGGCTGCCTGTTTAGGTGAGTGGTTCTAGGGCATAGAGGTGGGCCCGATTTCTTCTCTCTAGCAAAAAACAGTCGGGTACTCGGCACAGATCCCTATCCCTACATACGAGTGTCGGGAGGTCAAAAACGTGACGGGTGAGGTGGCTAAGGAGGCACATGACGAGAGTCTTCTCACGCACCACTAGCATGCCCTCCGACGCCGCGTCGGGACTCGGGAGCACGGCGTGGCCGTCGAGCTCCGGCAGATCGACCTTGATGATCTTCTGGGTGGTGACGTTGAGCAGCTTGCGGCGCGTGGGCGTGGCCTCAGGTGTTGGCTCCGTCAGCAAGATCCACCGGCGAGGGTGGAAGCGGTGGTGACGGATATAGCATGGTGGATCTAAAAAAGATAGTGGAGTAGTAGCTATCTACTGATAACTATCTGTTTTAGATCCAAACAGGTATAGATAGTAGACTGACTAATTATTAGTTGGATCTCTAGATAACAACTATCTCATTGGTTAGACCAAATAAAATAATAACAGCTAATATGAAGCCAACCTTATCCCTTCGCGTGACCGCCTCGGACTCACACGCTCGCGCGGGGGTGCTCACTAGCGTTGTCAAGTGCTCGCCTGCCGCGCCGTGCCCCTCCGCCCCACCTCACTTCCTTTGCCCCACCACCTGCCAACACAGCATGCCTGGCTTCACGCAGTGCTCGCACGGCCCTCCTTTGCCTCCATCACCAGGGCCTCCTCCGCCTGCCGTCGGGCCGCCAGCATGGGGGTCGTGCCGCGTCCCTACTCCGAGCGGATCCCCTCCGCTAATAACAGAAATTATAGTTCTCCACCGCGCTCCCATCCCTCTTCGCCTACGGCCCCGCCGCGCTGGTTGACCTAAAGCTGACCACCTGTGTGCTCCCGCCACCACCCGCCGCCTTCGCTAGGTTCCGCAGCCTGACCGCGCTGGACCTCGACTATGTCATATTCTCCGGCGAGATGGGGTGGGAGCGACTGGAGGCCATGATCTCGACAGCCGTGCTGACGCTGGAGAAACTGCGGCTGACGGACATCGCCTTTCACCATGCCGCCCCCGACTAGGGCCTCCCTGTCCCTAGCTCCTCCAGTGGCTGAGCTGGGTTCTGCGGCCTGACCGTGCTAGACCTCGACTACGTCATATTCTCCTAAAAGAAGGGGTAGAAGCAACTGGAGGCCATGATCTCAGCATCCACACCAACGCTGGAGAAGCTGCGGCTGGCGAACATCGCCTTGCACCATGCCAGCCCCGGCAAGGGCCTCCCTGTCCCTAGCTCGTGGATCATCCACGTGCCCAACCTCCGGTGGCTGGAGCTGCGCCTGACGATGGCCAGCGCTGGCTCTTGGGAGCTGGGGCACCTTCCCCAGCTTGACTACGCCAGCATCATGCTGAACGCCCAAAAGCCAAGAGACTATGGGAGGCTGCTCACTAAGCTTTCTAGCGTCAGGGAGCTTGAGATCCGTAACTTTGACTGTGCCACATTTCAGGTGCGTGCAAGCATATATCACCATCAATGCATAAAAGCTTTTCACAGAGGCATTTTTTTTTATTTCCATAAGCAGGCAAGCGGACCACCTCTAACAAATGATTCTGTTAATTAGCTGGGTATCCAAACACCCTTACAGCTAACAGGTAGATAGTGAATAGTTGTCCAGCTAATATTAGCTATGTGATATTAGCTAGCTAACTACTATCAGCTAATGGATCCAAACAGGTTCTAATTATTTCAAAATTCGATAAGAAATGTGGGCAAACCAGTCACCACAAACAGGAAGTGTGCAGGCCACTTCCCGCAGCAGCTACTGCTGAAACAACACACTACGTGCAAACGCAGTCAGGCACGGCAGGGTACAGTTGGGATCATCAAAAATATCACTAGAAATTAGCACAGCAACACAATGTACACATTTCCAGAAGGAGATACAATGATTGTTATTAAGTTTATAACAAAACTAAAACAGGTGGAGAAAAGGAATTCTGCAAAAAAAACCAATCACTCGGTGCCCTTTCAGCCCCTAGATCGAAACAACCAACCATACCACACACAACAGACTCGAAACCAGCACATCAATATCCCCTATAGAATCAGCCACCACGACAACAACGAATGACAACCGATCAATGTTAACTAGATATAACTAAAGGAATAAAAAATAAGCCTACAGGGAAGGAGGAAGCAGTTCAAGGATGTCAGACTATGAACAAAAGAACTCTAAGCCAAACGAATGCTTCTTGGAAGGCAGATGTATAACTAGAAGGTGGTATTGCTTTCACCTGCAGATATAGAGCTGCCCTCCGACTTCACCACGACCTCTGCCTCTGACTTCACAGCCATGGAACCTTGTCCGATGTCCAGCCCCTGGAGCCGCCCAAGCGAGTCTTGCTGCATGATATCCGAGAGGGAATTGGGGTGGGATAGCATCTGGTGACTCGGGACATTCGGTGGAGGCTGTTGGAAATGATGTGGCAGCTGAATATTTCCATGCTGCTGAACTGTGTGTTGCTCCGAGAGCTGGAAGAATGAAGGGCTGTACGAGACGTGCTGCATTCCCATATTAAATTGTTCGTTGGACTTCGACATCTCACCTGTTGCTATCTTAAGCCTCTCCACTTCCTGCTTCAGTGCATCATTTAGAGCTGCATCGGTATGGATATTTCGTCAATAAATAACAGTCATCTGAGAATCAGTGCAATGGTTGCAAAATTTACAGATTGTTCAAGCACTACTAAGTACTAACTAACCATGTGTTGACATGGTACAGCTTCTGAAAAAACAATGCATCAGCTACCTAATATGAAGCTAGGCTGCAACAATGGGACACCCTCCCACATGAGCTTATTACGAAAAAATGAATAAATGCTCACCATCACGCAGTTGAGCCTGCTGCTCCATGGCCTGCAACCTTATCTTGAGCTCAGAATTTTCTGCCGAAAGTCCAGTTGTGTCTCTCTGCCGAGTAAACAAATCAGTGTGAAGGATATTAAGCATATTAATACAAGAGTAAATTGCATGCCTGGATATTAAGCGTATTAATACAAGAGTAAATTGCATGCCTGGACCCGAAAGTATTATGCGATTCTCGTTTGGGTTGGTCTATTTGGCTCCCTAACATATTTTAGTGATCTTATCCTGGTCCAAAGTAGACATGGGGACGCCTAGAACCCAACATGGCCGTCCATATGGACGCGATTTAAGCAAAAAAAAAAACAAAAACTAAGCCAAGTCAAATTTTTATTTCATCGTTCTCCGCTGATGCCTCAATCGTCTAACATGCTCGGCACAGCGAGCCTAAGCGGTTCGGAAATGTCATGGGCCTCCCACTCGAGCACCTCATTGCGGCAGGTGGTCAAAATCAGGTCAACGAGGTCGAGAAGGTGCTAGGGGCCGAGAAGGATCCAGCCAGTTAGGGGGCGGTTGGTCTTCTCTTTCCTCTCTCATCTCAGCGTCGCAATTATCCCTGTTCGCGCTATCAGGCTTGAATTCCTAGTCGGCATAGCGGCACAGTGTTGCTGGCCCAGCACACCTCGCGCTCTAGGTTGCCCTCGCCTTGCTAACCCCGGCCACGTCAAGGTGCTCTACGGCGAACCACAACACGCTATTGTCGATCCGTGCAACGATGTCGAAGGTGTGGCAGGCCGTGTTCTCATAGTGGATAGGAGCCAATTGTTGTGCTAGCATGTATGGCATGGCTTGCGACCCCACCACAGGTTGCATCATGGAACACTCCACGGGGAGGCCAATGACATTGTGATGGCCCCTATGTGGAGCGGCCCACGTCAGGGGGTCATGTCCCGGTGCGTGCCTAGGCGGCGGCGAATAACCGGCAATGGGGCGTCGAGGTGTGATGACGGCAGGGCGACGACATGGGGTCATAGCAGCTCCGATTTAGGCAATGATTGCCGAGACACATCGAGTGGGCACGGTGTCTGGCCGGGCTGTGCACCGAGCAGCAGCATGTGCAGGTGCGGCAAGGCATTGCATGGTGCAGAGCATAGCAACACGGCTGGCTCTGCCGCGGAGGGTGGGCACAAAGAAGTTGCTCGAATGGCGCAATGGCCAGGCGACGGTGCACCTTCCTCGTTGAAAAAGAGAGCGGGAGAGAGAGGATTGGAGGAAATGAGTAAAGACGATCTCATGCGTCCTTACATGGCTATGAACTCGCCCGCTGGTTCTAGACGGCCGAAAAGAAGAGGATGGGGAGTTCAGGGATGGTGGCTCGATGGATCTCTCAGGTGCCTGCTAGAGTCCAAGGGCACAAGTCCATGCGTTTCAGATCCTGGAAGAGACACAGGGCATCAGGAGGGTTTCTAGGGTAGTGGCGGCAGGCTCACCCCTCCTTGGCATGCGCACCACGGATGCTCGGATCAAGGACACTGCGAACTCCGACCTGTAGCGTCCACGTGATCACTTTCAGTGAGCGACCCGAGCTCCACAAGATCACCGGCGAGGTCTAAGCTCAGCGACGACCCTAGTGCAGCCACGGCCTCCATGCCCACCTCCTGCCATTGCGCCGACTAGCCCACTCGTAGTCCCCGTGGCCCTGCACCCGCCTGCCAACGCTGCCTAGACCCACTCATGTGCGAGAGGCATGCCGGCCAGGACCTAAGAGTCAGCGAGAGAGGTGGGGAAAAAGAAAGGAGCCGAGGTGAATAGATAAGGCAGGCCCAGCAGGTTTTCTGCTTAAATCATGTCATCCACTGGAGGCACGCATGTCGCACATGACTTTACCAGCCACGTGGATGGCCACATCAGTTCATGTGCATTGTTGTGTCAAGTTTGGACCAGGATGAGATCACTTGAATACATTAGGGAGCCAAATACGTGATTTCATAGTTTGGGGACCTAGGCGAGAATCGCATAATACTTTAGGGACCGGCAGTGCAATTTATTCTTAATACAAAAGACATGGACACATTGCTCGTAGATTCAGAACATAACCAGACAAGATCTGCTGAAAGTACAGGGTTTTATGCTAAAACTTTGAAGTTGCTAGCATAAGATTAACCAAGTAAGAAGGTGCTTATTGCAATGAATTGGATCAATGGGGATAGTATAGTCGCCAAAACTACAGTGCTGCTCAACCGAGAACACAGTTCTTTTACTGCCATCGACCAAGTATTACTATTCAGATCTCCAACCGTTGAGAAAACTATATAAAACAACCCCAAGGAACATTTCGCCCTAATCACTACATGTGGCATTAGTCAATACTCAACATGATCACATAAACTATCCTAGCATGTGTTATAGATCTCAATGCATGTGCATCAGTCCAAAGAAAATATTATACTAACTGTTGATTTGTAAAGCAATTGGAGTTTAGCTGATACAGGTTGCAGGTATGGACTATGGAGTGCAGCTGGTTGCACAGTATATAATAAATAAAGTGTCACTATGCACCGTGTTATTTTCACACTAAAATAAATGAACTGAACACAGTTCAGCAATACATGAGGCAAGCAGAAGGATGAAAGGCACCTGGAACAGTGTCAGCTGCGCTGAAAGAGTAGTAGCCTCTGTCTGAAGAGTTTGAACCTTCCGCTCCAATTCTGTTATATATCGAGCTTTTCTTTCCTTTGACCGTGCTGCAGATTGTCTGTTTGCAATAATTCTGCACAAAACCCAAGCTCAGGAACTCAATAGGCATTCATAAAGTATAGGTTACACATACAACAAGCTGGTTAGATGATTTAGGTAAAACAAAGTTGACTTGGACAGATCATACAGTCAACTGATAAAGATAATTTATAGGTAACGTAATAAAGTTAAAACTAGTTGACTTAGATTTACTAATCTGTTAAGATAATTTAGGTAATGTAGTAAAGTTCAAACAGTTGACAAGGACAGATGAAAGTTAACTTCCCAAGTTCAAACATCATGGGTGTGAATACAAAGATCATGAATATTGCCTACGCTCCAGTAACTTAACAGAATTTCTCATTGTATGTTCTTCTGCTTGTCATCCAAAATTTCAAGGTATAACGCTACACACAGATCTGGGAAATGAATCAAAATATGGTTGTGCCACAGAAGCAAGGTCAAAAAAAATTAGTAAATGCCAAATAAAACTTAATAGCTTCAACAAGTTTCAACAATCACATACTGAAAATAAAATCAATCAAATCCCGTTTGGAGCTCCGTCGCATCTGTTAGCAGCTGCAGTGAACCTATTAATCTAAGCTAAATTAGTTGCAAATTTGATAGTGTTTCATAGCACAAATGAATATCATGGTTTAAGTGCTATTTTATTTAGCGCTATTACAACAAATATCGCCTGATATTAGATAAGTTAAATATTGAACAAATATTGCAGAAATCAAAATGTGGCTGCAATCCAGGGGCAACTGTACCAGCCAGCAAAATGTAACCCTAAATTATAAATACAGGTTTACATAGCTTGCTTGTAGTGCAAACTCTTGGGAAAATACTAATGTCCAGTGCAGTTAATTGGAACAGGAAACCCAAAAAAAATGGAACAGGAAAAAATATATACTTGTGATGTAGAACTATAAGGCACATTTAACAGAGTATCAACATTCACCCCAACTTCATTTAACATGTCGGAGGGCCTTAGGCATGACATAATAGGAAAATAATGGCATAAAACACTGCATGCCCATTTAATATGCAACAATTTTCTGCCATTTACAGCCTCTTTGCTGATTTGAGAACCGTTGACAATGAACAGCCTCTTAGCTGATTTAAGAACCTGTTTCGACAATGAACAACGTAAAACAATCTTCAAGAGTGAGATACTAGCGTACCTAATAAATACATCGATACTAACAATGTTTATGCGAGTAGAACTGGCTATGCTATCTCCGTTGTATCAACGATTGCCAATACAGAAACGTATCAATGATAAATAATTAAATATTACCAAAGTCAACAAGGACTTGAGGTCTTGAGGAGAGCAAACATGGAAACAATTGCATGAATTATCACAAGAGAAACACCATATCATATAGCTTGGCCCTAATACAAAGTTTTGACAAACAAAATCTAACCATCTCCAGTGTAACTTTAATATACGCCAAAAGGGAAACGATAGTTGTAGCATATAATTTTGTGCTAGAAAGAACCAGTTAGAAGTATGCCATGCTACTTATTGAGCATCTTGGAGGGAATCTAGATAACGCGGAGTGTCCAGAGAGGAAAACATTGCAACAAAGCAAATAAATGTTGTATCCTGCCTCTTTTGATCTCCATCTCTGTTTATTTAAGACTAAATGAACAGAAGCACCTTTAAGGACCATGACACTAACCAACTAAACAAATACAGACACCTCAATAACTTTAAAAACATGGAGAAAATGCCACGAAAGCAATTCAAATTGATGCCACATCCTGCCAATTTCGACCTGTGCCTTCTGCTTATTTAAGGCTACTAAACAACACGAGACACCTTTACAGACTAAGACACTAACTAAGCAAACAAAAAATGAATCTCAATAACTTTTATGGGTGCTTGCTTTCACTTGGAAAGAAACCTAGTACGCGACACGGATGAGCTAGCTATATCCAACTCAGTTGGTCAGCTTGCTGCAACCCTATCCAATAAGCTGCCTTTCACTATCCCGATGATTCCAGACCACGTTTCAAGTAGTTGGCAAGACTCACAGGTGGCAATGCTTCTTCTTTTTTCATTTCGATGCACATAATACCAAAAGTCATTAAGTATTATGCGGCTTTTCATTTTACAATCAATATAGATCACAAAAAGTAAGAGCCGTCTCACCTGCAACCCCACCAACCAAGCAACTACAAGTGCAGTCCTAGCTAGTAGTGTCAGAATGCGAGGACGGTGGCAAATGGAAGAAGGGAAAAAAGGCATCACCTTTTGGCGCGCTTGGGGTCGATGGCAGCGAGCTCAGCGAGCTGCTCGGAAGACATGGCCTTCTTGGCCTCCATCACCTCTCCGAACACGCCTCCGCCGCCGTCCTGCTGCCCGCCCGGGCCGCCGGCGCCGGCCCCCATCCCGAAGCCGTCGAAGGAGGCGCTGTGGCGGTGCTTGGCTGGGCGCGGCGGCGAGGAGGTCTCGGCGGCGCGGTCGCGGTCGGCGCCGGCGATCTTGTCCATGTCCATGAAGGTGGAGAAGAGGTCGTCCTCGGAGCCGATCTCGTCGAAGCCGCCGCCGCCGCCCCCGCCGCCGGCCAGGTCGTCCGGGAAGCGGAAGGCCACCTCAGATCTGGCGCGGCGGTGGTGGCCCACGCGCGGCGGGGGCAGCCCGGCGCCCGGCTGCGGCGGCGGCGGCGGCGCATGCGCCCCGCCCGGGACCGGCGGCAGCGGGCAGGGCAGGTTGAGGTTGGGGCTACGCGCCGGCGAGCGCTGCGGCGGGTCGCCGGGCTTCGGCGGCATCGCCATTGCGAGTTGCGACGGGCAGGTCTGCTCCTTTCTGTCTCTCTCTCTCTCTCGTCGGCTGGGCTGCGCGTAGTAGTTGTTTGGGTCGTGGCTCGGGAAGCGCACGCGGCTACTCCTACTCTTCTTGGCTAGCTAGGTAGACAGTGGCGTGTTGGGTTCTGAAAGAGAGTGGAGTGCGTGCGGGATCTGGGAACGAAGGAGGTGGGGTGGGGTGGGCCCCTCGTAGTCGTAGTCATGTGATCGCCCACGGGGTCGGCTGCCTTGTTTCGGGCTCCGGACACATCTTGGGCCGCTTCAAGCAGAGCACATAAATGGAATGGGCTGGATGGAAGTCCTTAATATGGACCTGTGGTGGTGCTGCAATGTTGCTCAGAGGCCTTGGAACACCGCCGGAAGAGGCATATGTAACTTTGTTCTTTCCCAGCATGATTAATAAAGAGTGGTAATGCTTTTTCTAAAAAAAACTAATAAAAACAGGATATCATCGATTATTTTGAAAATTTTGAAATAGTTGAGTTATATTAGGAGTTTGTTTATACGAGTGAAAACATATCAAAATATAACATGGAAGAAACTAAAAAGAAAGAAATAACAAGGGATACCTAGCAAAAACACAATAATTCTGTTTCTCTTCTCTACACTTAGGATGAATGGATATCGTCTGCCCAGCGAAGGATCGCCCGGGCACTGCATATGTGAAGGACTAGGCGATCACACGTGTACTTTATCTGTTTTTGGTGAGTTGAAAAACTCCATGGTTTTGGAAAAAAAAAATGTTGGGAACTCTTCGAGATGCTCTTATCATAGCTAGCTAATCCTCTAATGCTTTTCGTAGGCAACTCTTGAACTAAAAAACACATATATTTGAGTACTATACGAAAATCTTATTTATTCTCCAACTAATATATCAACATGCTGATGTGAACATATAATGCCGCTTTAGTGACAGCATTTTTCTTCGTCATCACACATCCAAATGTCTAGAAAGAAATTGTTGTTGCATCCTCTGTTGGCCCGGCCCAGCAGCAATTATTGTGCGAAGCGAGTGACGCCCTTATGAAGTAATGGGCCAGACCCAATTCATTTTGCTCAGCGTCGCCGCGCGCGTGACTTTCAGTTCGGGGCATACCACCTCGATGGTCTACCTCTGTTCCTGTCCAACGGAGAAGCATATAAGGAGGACCAGGGCGACCTTTAGAAACCACGCAGCTGCGCGGTGAGCACAAAGCGAACTATTCTTTCGCCTTTTACTAAAGAATACCGTGTGCACGTCGCAAATAGTAGCATACGTTAATTTTTTGGAGGGGATTTTCCTCCCCACAATTTATATCTAACTTCTCTTTTATAAATAAAAATTATAAAATTGAACCAAAGTTTTTTTGAAAATAATAAATGAATTTGTTAGTTTTAGGATTTCTGAAAAAAAAATAAAGATGTTTGCATAGCGATTCATGAGTTCATGAATTAGTAACTTTCTTTTGCGGGCGTGAAAGTAGCGTTCTCTAACACTAATCCTTATGTCCTGGCGAACCTAGCAAAAACGCAATAATTCCTATTTATAGAGAAAACAAACTACTTTTGGATTGAATATATAAGTTATATGGGCCAAATTCGTTCAAAAAAATGTTATATGGGCCAACATAACACAACCAGACTTGCAGAGCATTTGAAGAAAATAATTAGCCCAGAGGTGGCACATTTATAAATAAAAATTATAAAATTGAACCAAAGTTTTTTTGAAAATAATAATTGAATTTGTTAGTTTCAGGATTTCTGAAAAAAAAATAAAGATGTTTGCATAGCGATTCATGAGTTCATGAATTAGTAACTTTCTTTTGCGGGCGTGAAAGTAGCGTTCGCTAACACTGATGTCCAGGCGAACCTAGCAAAAACGCAATAATTCCTATTTATAGAGAAAACAAACTACTTTTGGATTGAATATATAAGTTATATGGGCCAAATTCGTTCAAAAAAATGTTATATGGGCCAACATAACACAACCAGACTTGCAGAGCATTTGAAGAAAATAATTAGCCCAGAGGTGGCACACTAAACATTTTGACTAAGAAAAACAGAAGTGGCAGTGAGGTTGTAGGAGGACGCTTAACATCTCCAAGAGACCAAGAGGCTCTCTACATGTCTTTTTATCGTTACAAAATTTAGAAAGAAAAAAAAACAGACTCCAATATACTTTTTAAAACGCTCTCCATTACTCTCAATCTCTTCCCGTCTACTAATAGAAAGGCTACATTTGATGTCTACATTCTCTCATGAAAAGATTAGAATAAATCATTGGAGTATATAGAACGAAATTTACATAGTGTTAGATTTTAGAGATGCTCTTAGAGTTGCTCAAAGAAACCACTATCTTTTCTTTGAGGGTTTTATTCTAGAAAAGTACTCCCTGGGAGTAGTCCATTTTTTAACTTCAGATTGTACAAAACAAAGAGGCCTCTATCCCTCTCCCTCCTGAGAATACAATTTTGGAGGGTCTAAAATGTTTCCTCTTCAGATTGTACAAATAAAAAATGACTGCTATCCCATTTTTAGTACAATCTTGGAAGATCTAGGCCCTGATTGTTTTCAATTTGCATTGTGGAAACCATCATTTCTGTATATAAGCCCATGTTTAGATCACCTCAAAATTCCAAGTTTTTTCACTCTCTCTCCATCACATCAATTTTTAGCCGCTTGCATGGAGTACTAAATGTAGGTAAAAAAAATATCTAATTACACACTTTAGTTCAAAATCACGAGATGAATCTTTTAAGCCTAGTTGGTCTACGATTGGACAATATTTGTCAAATAAGACGAAAATGATACTATTCATCAGGTTGAAAAAATCTTCAATCTAAACAAGGGCTAAGTTGATGAAGTGGGAAACGACCAAACAGCTTTTGGCTTCCTGGCTCTGGTAGCTCCTCTTGCTTCCTGGCTCTCGTAGCTCCTCTTGCTCCTCTCTCTGCAGTTTATTTCTAGGCAGAGCCAGAACCGTTTTTCTAGGAGACCAAGCCCAAGCCTCTCGAAGCCATACCATACCAAATGGTACATTTATAATCTTCTGTAGGCAATGCAAGACTGATACTTTCAGCATAATTAACCCTAAGTAAAAAGGACCTAGGAATGCATGGTTTTTTTTCCTTTTCTGCTTTTTTCTGTGAAATGAACTGATTCCTATAAAATCAATGACTCATGTGAAATTCCTGTTTTCCAAAAGGGTCCTTAGATGGGATGTACAGTACAAATCAAGTGTATGTGGGTTATTGAAGCCAAAGGGTTTAAGCGTTATTTGATTACAACACCAACCAACACAAGAGCATCGTGGTTACAGAACTTTTACAACATACAATCCTGGGGGTTGGTTACACAGCCTCATACGTACACGTAAGTTACTCCAGTCTCCAGGAGAAGCAACTCCATGAAACTCAAACCCTACAGAAATTTGATCTAGAACTTTCACATCAAAACTCACCAGCCTTTCCTGAAAAAAACCAAGAGAAGCCGATAAGATACACACGTCAAAGCACACTGACAGCACCCATAAGTCACAGACGCACGCACGCCGTCAGGTAGTAGCAGGAGCAGCAGCATCGTCGGCAGCCTTGTCCTGCTGGTTCTCGCCAGCCTCATCGATGGCCATGGTGTCTGGTTCCCGCTCTGCTGATGCTGATGCGACGCGACCCTCGTTGGACGTCCGCTCCTCACTCTCCACCGGACCCTGCGGGACCGTGGCCGTGCTGGAGCTGCCACCACCTTGCTCCCCCACCAGGCTCGTGAGGCCGTTCTGCTTCATGTAGTTATCAAGGGGCCGGCTCGCCACTTCCAAGAGGCCCATCATGCTCACCGGCCGGGGCTGCTGCGCGCCATGCTGTCCCTGGTCGCCGCGGGCGGCAGGGGCAGGGTGGAAGTTGAGGTCGATGTGCCCCTTATTCATGTCGGCCACCTTGTCGAACATGGTCACATCACTGTTGTCTCGGGTGGTGTCCAGCGTCTGCGGGGATCTTGACAGGTTGCTCCCCTCAGGCTCGTCTCTGTTCACCCATGCGATCTTCTTGCTCGCCTCTGCCTCCTCTCGCTCTGACTGCCTCTGCTTCTTCCTCATCATCAGTGTCTTGAACCGACGCTTGACCGTCATGCACACGTTGCAGGTGCACGCAGGGTTGTGCTTCGGGCCCTTGCCGCTGGGCGGCTGGATGCACACAATGCATGTGCAGCCGGGGCGATGCCGGGGGTGCTTTGTGGTTGTTGCGACTGAAGCGGTGCCTTGGTTCCCGACTTCACCAAATACTGCAACACTGGCCAAGGCGTCAAGGCTGGATGCATCCATTTCAGTGACATTCAGCTTCAGACCATAGCTGCCCTTTCGCCTCCTCATTTCTGCAATATACATTGTATGAGCTCCTCCTCTACGAAGTCCTGACAAAGCTGACTTATCGAAATATATCTGCCTCACTTCCTCATTAGTCATTACTGAAACCAATCAACTGTTACATTGATTATGGTAAAGAGTTATGAATCACACACAAAGTTTCCATTTTAAACAAGGTCAGGTAAGCTATCGCAATGCCCTTCCTTGCATGGTACGTCTTCACCATCTTGAAATTTTGCTATAAAAAGAAAAGGTTGACCCTAGGGCAAAGACCTCCCCTGAGGCATTGCAGAAATTTCCTCGAACTGAAGGGTTGAGAAAAGATACCGAAAGCTGGCTACCCCGGACGTGTATCTCTGAAGAGTTACACAGCAAGGGGCCTTTTTTGCATGCAAGCCAGGGCTTGAACCCTGACCAGCGGCCTCCCAACTGGAGGTCCTACCACTGTGTTATCACTGTGTTTAAATTTTTGTTTTCAAGGTCAGTAAACATAAGTAAATCGTACCTTCATACTGCTGCATAACACTTTGCAACTCTTTTGGGGTCAACTCTTCAGGCGCGGAGCAGGAGCAGCTGGAACAGTTGAATTTAAAGTATAATGAGAATTAGGAGTAACAAAAGTAAGGCTAGAGCAGTCCAGCAAGGGAGTAAGGGACAGTGTCACGGACAAATGGCCTCCGGCAAGAGACACTGTCACCCTCTCAATGAAATACGTACATGCCTAGGTACGGTCTCGAAAAAAACAAGGGACAGTGTCACAGACAATTGGCCTGATGCCAGCAAGTTTTTTCAATGTGAATTGTTGAGAGAGATACGACAGAAAAGAGCACCTTTCAAAGTACATGGATAAATCTAGCAAATCCAGGATCAAGTGCGACTGAAATTCTGGATTGACCAAGACTACGGATAAGACAAGACTGTAACATGAAATGAAACAGAACAGATGAAGACCATATAAAATTCATTGTTCCACACCAATAAATCATCACACCAAAGTTTCTGAATTTTAAGACTAAACATTGATCGGATCACACATCGCCCAATACATCAAAAGAGAACACAATATAGCATTACCATTTTGGGTCCCATGAGTTGTCGGTGCATGTCCATTTGGATGCAACAATAACATTAAGAGGCAACCGGCGCCATTTTGAGCACTCATCACATTGAATCCACTGATCTTGTTCCCTACGAATACAAAATCAGAAAATTGACATAATTGGCACACTGACGCCAATGATATGTACATGACTTCCATTTAGACAGCAAACCCTCAAACAGTATGACGACTACACAGTTAATGCAATAGCTGAATGAATGTCACCACTTTTTCAATTGTTCTTTTTCATTTCCACCTATTAAAGCACTATGGCATGTCTTTTTCATGGAAGGTATATAAAATTCAATCTCAGGTATTGTCCTAGAATTAGATGTGTCCCACTTAGATTGTCAAGATCTTAAGGCATAAGTAATTTCGGGGGGGGGGGGGGGGGGGGGGGGGGGGGGGTTGTTAGGGGAAAGGTATTTAAAATGTGTTATGAAGAAGTACAACTCATCATGTCATTATGGATACTATTCATAATCACTCAAAAGTAAACAAACAATAACGATACTGTATCTTTTTTTCGATCATTAACTTACCCTGTTGCACGGATGGTGAAAATTGATCTCTTTGCAAAGACAGGGGGTTCCTGCATGTGTGTACTATGGTTAGATCAGGTTGAAGATCATTCAAGTATTTTTGCGATGAACAAAGATCAGCCTTTTGTGCCTGACAGAGAGGATGCTCCATGATTTGGAACCAGAACAATGAAATGAATAGCAAACTTACATCATACTCTTCAAACTCATAGTCCTCAATCATCACAACAGTTGGTTTTGCAGTGGGAGCAGGGCGCAACAACTCTTGAGCCTCTTCCCAGGTAAGCTTTAGTTCCATGGCATCTTCAGCATCGATTAAGAACCTCCTGCTTTTGGAACCAATATTGCGACTTCGTTTTTGTAAAAATTGCAAAGACCCCTCATCTGGCCTGCTGCCGAATTTATCTGTCTTATTCCAACTGACATCCCCGTCAGCTGAGTTCATGTGATGATCATATAGAGAGCTTGGATGGAGATCTGCAGCTCCCTTTATTGAGTGAAGAAATCCAGGATAACCACTTACTACTCCTATGTTCTCGTTTGCAGTAGAAAAGAGTGTCTCACTGAGAAGGGAACCATTTGCAATAGCTGAAATCTGTGAGTCCTGTGTAAGAGTAATAAACAGACATTGAAGCAAAAACATAATAAAGGAGATGAAAAACAAGCACTTGCAAGTTGCAACAACAACAGATTGTCTGATGGAAAATCTAACTTACTGGCAGACTGACAGTATTTGTGGACTTCCGAAAGCCCATAACAAGTTTCCCTCCAGGATCTATGCGACTAAAGGTCACTGCAGAAAATAACCACAAAAAAAAGGTTCCAGTAAACAACATTCAGAAAGCATGGGATACATGGCATAATACTATTCAGCATAATTTACTATAGCATGGAAACCATGTGACAGATAATAAGAAGCTATACCATATACGTAGTATTAAAAACAAACTTCAATCAAGAAAAGTGAAGTGTATGCTTGCAAATAGATGCTTATGATCATGTCCAAGGAAATAAATTGCTAATTACCTGTATCTCCAGCTTGTAATTGCAATGACTGAATGCATGGTGTAACACCCTCCAAGACGTACATTCTGCTGTTATTATTTGGCCAAAACCTAAACTGAAAATGCCATTCTTTTCCTCTTGCATCTTGAATTGTCAAGGGGCGACCTTCTGGTTGAGAAATTGGGGGGAAATATGCCTACACAGAGAACCTTGTTAACTCAGGATGACAGAAAGTCAGAAACAATGGGGAAAAGAATGCATACAGAAGCGCTTCCTGCACTAGCAATAAATTTCGTGAACAGAAGCAGTAGACCACAACAATGAAAAGATGCAAATTGATTAATTATTTACACCAGACTATGAGAGTATCCATGGACATATACTATAGGAACTCGAATAAGATCATTGCAGTACTACCATAGTCCATAGGTATGATAGTGGTTCACCATTAGCATGCATTTAGGTTGAACAGTATGTGCAAGACATTACATAGATCATTTTTTCCATGTTACGTATACACAATGTACAGGATGACGATCCCCTTCGTATATGGTTTCTCATACATGGATGGTATATATGTAGACCCTATTGATCCAGGACAATAACATGTTTATTTTTGTAAAATCTGGACATGAGGAAAGTCAAATGCTTTTGATGTTCCTTCCAAACAACTTTTGGAAGATAAATCAGCAATATATAATAAAAAAACATACTTAAATTATTAAAAGGAAGTCAAACAAATGTTAAAGTTACCTCAGCACAAGCTTTTGGAAGAACAAAGCGCCCTATGCGGCCTGCATCACTCGCACTCAGGACCTTCTCGAACAATGGAACGATTGTGGAATTTGAACTTGAAACATAGTCAAGGAAGATAAAAGAAAACCTACATCTGTTACAAAAGGAATTTGTGCAGCATATTATACAGGGTTAAGCCTAATGAGCTATTCTGGAGCCTTGTATTTATATTTATAAGTTACTAAATGTTAGAGATCAATGTCACCAGGAAGTTGACAATTTTAAATGTATGAAGGCCTTATCAAGGATACTCTCCAGATATTTGTTGCAGCTCTTGGTCTGTTATTCTTGGCCAATACCGAGGAAGTAATTGATTGCGGCCCCTTCCCTCAGCAGGTGGTCTAGCAACACGAAGATGCGGAAACATGTCTCTCGTTGGATCAAAAGCAGCACCTTCACCAACCCTTGGTGGTCTGGTCAGGAAATGCCGAGCCCTTTGTGCCTGCTGAAACGGAGATAGTGTAGTGGCAAGTTCTCTTCCTTCAGCAATGGCTGTTGTTGGCAATAGCATAGGTCTTTCCGCTGTTGAAGTAGCCTCCATCCTGTTTCCATTGCTTGCAATACCTAGGCTCATGCTCAGACATGCCTCTGAAAACGATTCACTTGTTGTGCTATCTGTAGTTGGATCCTTATTGTCATCTCTTCGAGTACATTGAGGTGACTCTAATGCACTTTGAGACCTAGTTAGGAAAGGCCTTCCCATGTCCCCAATACTAAGGGTTGGTTGTTCCCATTTAATCTGCCTTGAACCATTCTCTATCTCTTTTTGTCTCAAGATGTTACTGCTTTGTCCAGCCTCTATGCCTTTTACCATGAACAGGTGATTGCTCTTATTTACAATAGCAATATCAACATTTCTGGAATCCAACATAAGAGAGGGTGGTTGTTCAAATTTTCTACTTGACAATAACTCGTCACTTTTACTGAAAAAACGCAGATTACTTGGACATGGAAAAGGCTTTGGAACCACTTGGCCAGAAGCCTGTAAAAAATACAATCAGAATATTTGAAAAGGAAAGGTGGATAATGTGACAAAAAAAAAGAACTTACAGACTGAGCTGCTGAATTTTTCATGCAAGTGACACATTGAACTCCTCCACTGTCAAGTAGATCATAAGAGTTCTTTGAAGCAACACATCCACAATGGAGGCGCTGAAACAGTAGAATTTCATAAGAATACTGTTGCACTACAGTTCAGCCCAAGAATTTGCAGAATCGATTCCTCTGCAGTCGACCGCATGGTGTACTTGTCACTGGCAGGTGGGCCTGATGACCTGCCAGTGACAAAATCACTAGACACCAGGGACTCGACTAAACACTTAACTGCAGAGGATCTCATCGTAGAATTTGCATGTATTTGCGGCTTGGGTCGCCACCTCACCTTCCCACAAAATGAGCAGTCTCTCCATCCTGATTCCTTTTGGTGAAATATATCACAAAACACAAACTGTTCATATGCCAACCTAGGCACACCAGGAACCACACAATAATTAGAAACGGGCCAATCTAGTAGGAATTAAACAATAATAAGGCTTTCCTAAGAGAGAAAAAAAAAGGATGAAGCAAAGCAAAAACGATGAATCGAATCCTTAAAAGAAACAAATTCTTATCTTATTGTTCAAAAGAAACACGTACTTCCTATAATCAAATCAAATGGTGAATAAAGCATGTAGTTCCCGCAAAACCAATATCATCGTTAAAGGTGGACTATTGGTACCAAGCAATAATTTTGATCCAATCCCATAGCACAAAATAGGTGAGGCAAATAGTCAGTCGCCTCTACCGAACAGAGGTAAGGCTCATCCCTGACACCAACCCGGTCAGAACTCATTGGGGGCAAATCCACAGTGACCGATGCAAATGTCAGTGCGCTTCTTGTTTTCAGTGACAAACCTATGAGAGTCCGAGCAACTGAGCACTGACGAAATTCTCAATTGCAGCTAGAGGGTGGTGAATCAACAACTGCTACCAAATCGCTTCGTCAGAATTCTACGACCCACCCAGGCACTCTTCCAGCAAACGAGACAGAGTCAACGCAACTTTCCGGAGTCTCTACACGCTCCAGGTCGGCACGGTTTCCGCATAAAAATCCGCTCGTTTGTTGGGTTTCGCTAGGGAATCCACTACGACGACGAATGATGCGCAAATCGCCGCACCTTTATACAGCATCAGGTAAAAATCACGTCTTTTCTTCTTTTATATATACATACATCTAAAAAAAGAGTGAAAAGGGGGGACAAAGTTGCAAAGCATCGAAACGCAAAAGGGGAGGACTGAGGAGAAGCCAAACGGCATGAACCAATTCCAATTCACCCATCCAATCCAGGTGCCCGCCCCATTCGCAGGACGGCGCCGGCGGCGCATAGGACAAGCAGAGCGGACAGGGGGGAGGAGGAGGAGGAGGAGGGCCATACCCGCACTTGTCGCAGAGCAGGGCGAAGCCTCCGGATCGCAGCGGCCAGCCCTTCCTCCAGTCCCCTCCCGCCCCGACCACCGACGACGCCGGCCCGCCGCAGGCCGGGTTCATGCACCTCTTGGCCGCCGCCACGGCGCCGCCACCCGCCATAGCCATGGGCGGCCGGTGAGCGCAGCCACTCCTCTGATCAAAGGTCAGCTGAGCAGGCTGAGCGCATCGCCCACGGAGAGAGTGAAAGAGAGACGGGAACGGGACGGGCCGAGAGGCTAGACGAGACGCTAGAGGCGGTGGGGGAGACGTAGCTTTCCGGTTCCGGTGGATGTGGAGAGGACAACGAACGCGCGCACCCAGCCGCGGGCGGTCGCTGGTGGCGAATGGTGCATGCGGGTGCGGGGAAGACAAGGAATGGAATACTAGTGATTTGCGCGCGCCCATGCGCGCGAGTCACTGACCGTGCTGGTATCTGGGCAAGTAAACACGATAGACATTTGTTTGTACCGTTCAATTAAAGGGTAGTCCAGCAATGCATTCTAAAACAACCGCGAACATGTGCGAGATGTCAAAATAGCACATATATATTACACGAGGCATAAAGAGTGTTCAAATAGTACTTAGTCTTACACGAGGCAAGCCTACACTAGCACGTTAGATGCAGCAGTAAATATATTTTACATAGAACAGTCTTTGGACAGAAGACCAAGGAGGTATACACTGCAAGATGGCACAACATAGCATACTGCATACAACAAAAAGTCATAGTAGCAGATGATGAGATGTAGCCTCTACGGAAATTGGCATCTATTGATCAAAGGGAACATAAATCTATTGATCGAACTTAAGAAAATTCTAGATTGCTGAAATGACCCTAAACCATGTCAGGATGTATTAGGATGTATCATTGAAGAGGTTGAGGAAGAGCAATTTCAGACTTTCCTTCTTGCTCTCCTCGGCAATCTTCATATATGCTACCCAATCACCAACCTATTTTTCTCTTTTCGTGAGATACGTTGTCATGCCTGAACCTGCCATGCCTACAATTCGCAAGTGAAAAAGGCTCTCGAGCACTGAAGTGGCACATCTAGAACATGAGTATCTATAGGAATAAAATCATATTGCACAGGAATATGTGGAAAAAGTGCAACAATGTGCTAACAAAGTAGAAATTAGAAAACAACATGGTGCACATACTTTCTAAATATTTCAATTTTGTTCAGGATTTAAAATATTGAGTTGAAATTTGCACCTTCCATAATCACGAGAGGCAAGCTATAGTCTACTGACAAGGTTAGACAGATTGCTGGTTTAGACTGTGGGCCTTAGCCTTGTGGGTGTGAAGGACATAGGACCATACCTGAACTCCATCGTTCCGCTGCTTTCTTTGCTAATTGCACCTGGTGTTTCCCTAGAAGCATTTAGAATTTCTGCAAAGAACTTCCTCTTCCTGATATCTGCCTCTACAGTCCGAAAGCACCAACATTGGGATCATGGTTTCATCTAAATATAAACTGCCACAAACCTTTGTAAATCTCTTTTTGCGGTGAACATCATCAGCATCCGTTGAAAGGATATCTCCTATTCCATACATGGAAAAAGGATACCGTATCCACATCAGCCCCCAATCAAAAGGTTGATTGTCTGGATATGCACATTTCTTATGTAGCCAATACTCTGCACTGATATAAACATAAGCATCGATGGTTATCAAACGTGCTTCATAGTTTCGCAGCTGGTACCATCAATGGCTGGCACATTGAGTATGTACAAAGGCAGCACCAACGAAAAGAAGACAAAATCGTCAATATCTTCATAGGTGAAAGAACCAGATGCTCACCTGAAATTTGCAGCACTAAGATGTACAGAGCAGGCACTGAGGAGATTTAGCAGCGAGCTCATCAGGTTTGATCCTCCAATTCTGCAAATTATTACTGCAATCCTGAAAATGCAATTCAGAATATCATGAAACTTAGTACCTCCTAAGTTCTAACGCATCAAATGAAATGGGAATGGCGATTCAACTATAGCATCCGTAACTTGCACACAGTCCTAAGGAGCATCAAACTGTATGATTGCAAAGACAATGGTGCAAAAGGAGTTTCTAAATCACTGAAAAACAACCAGCATATGCAGTAAGCACAAATGTAATGTGCTAGCGCCATTGAGCAAAAGTATCCTATCAAAATAAACTATAGATGGGGAGGAGGAAGAAGGGAGAGAGCCCATCACCTGGATCTGGACGCGTTGGTGGCCTAGCGCATGCCCACGGCGAGGCTGCATCGCCAGAGCCTACCCGCGTTGGGGCTCCGCGCCTCCGCCGTTCGCGCGCGCCGGCGCTGGTGCGCCACCACCTCGCGCCGCCTGAGCTGAGAGAGGAGGGGGTGGAGACCTCGCACTGCCTGAGCCGGTGGCCTGGCGCACGCGCGGCGGCGGGGCTACAGCGCCAGAGCCTACCCGCGCTGGGGCTCCGCGCCTCCGCCGTTCGCGGGCGCCGGCGCGGGGTGCCGGGATGGGCGGAGGCCGTCGCGGAGGGCGAGTCGGAGAGGATGGAGCGGCGGTCTTGTGGCGCCGGGACCCATGGCTGCGTGGGGATCTGGCCGTCGAGCCCGCCTGCTGTGCCGCCACATCGGGAGAGAGGAAGGAAAGGCCGGGGGTGGGGGCGGCAGCGTGCTGCGGGAGGAGCCCCGTCTGGCCTGGGAGAGAGGAGGCAGACGGAGGCGGCGGCTGCGGATGCGTGCGAGAGAGTTAGGGTTCGATATATATTGGGCGTGGAGGAGACAGGAGGACCGTTGATCTCCAAATCGAACGCGCCAAATTATTTTTGCTACCGTGGCCGGCCTGTGCGCGCGTCGGCTCCAAACGCTCTCTTGTCTTTAAACGAGGGGGGATCAGGAGGGGGATGGGGCGAGGGAGCCGTAGTGGTGGTTGTCGTAAACTAACAGCAACAGCCCATCCTCCTCCCTCCCTCTCGCCTGTTGTTGCTAACGACTGATGATAAAGAAAAAAAATACTCCTAGTACTGCTAGCATAGAGTAGTACGAGTAGTGCTCAGTCACTCACTCGCAGGGGAGTTGCAGGTGGAGGAATTTTTTTATATATTTCTTCTGAAAAACAATTGGCTGGAAAGCAAAGTGATGGGTCCTTTTTGGGGCTGCTCTCTCTGCTTGGAGGCTGGTGGAGCATGGCAAGCATGCACGCACGACATGGTCCGGTCTGCTGCTTTTTGTATTTCTTGCTGCGCTGGCCGGGGAGACTCCGAGAGATCGATGGCATGAGCTAGCTATAGCTAGCACAGCAGGAGTACTATCACAGCCAGCCAGCCAGCCAGCGTTGCGTGCTGTGCCTGTGCTGCGTTGCTCCCCTCCACGAACGACGACGTTGCTTGCCTGCCTGGACTGCAGGTGTGCCTGTTCCTGCAGGCGTGCAGCGTGCTACTAGGGGCCTGTTTGTTCACCCTCCTAAAGCTTAGATAATCACTTTTAGTCACTAAAATACCAAACACCTTCACTAAAATGTAGTGGCCACTAAAATTTAATGGCTTTAGTAACTAAGGAGTAACTAAAAGTGACTAAAATATACATGAAATAGTTATTTTAATGAGTAAAACCAAACAAGAGCCGCTAAACTTTAGTAGTCACCGAATAACTTTACTGGGGGAACCAGGGCATTCGTATGTGTTTTATTTTGAAGTATTTCTTGAGCGAAACAGGATTATGCATGCATGCATGTCCCGGCGCAGCGCAGGCGAACAGTAGTAGTAAATGCGAAGGGAATAATGCCGGCCGATTCTGGCTGACCACTTTCCAGCGCGTGGCAGGCAGTGCACGGCCATTCATTGCCCCGCGCCGCGCCGGCCACCGCCGGCGCCATTGAAGCCACCTGATCCGCCTGGCTCGCCTCCGCACGAATCGTGTCGTAACGTCGCCTTCACCTTCAGGCTTGTTCACTTCCCTTCCCAACCTAAAATATTTTCTCTTCCACCCATCACATCAAATCTTTCGACGTATGCATGGGAGCATTAAATGTAGGTAAAAAAGATAACTAATTGCATAGTTTGTCTGTAAATGTCGGGACGAATCTTTTGAGCCTAGTTAGTCCATAATTGGACAAATTTTGCCAAATAACAACGAAAGATGCTACAGTAACTTTTCAGCTACTTTTCGCGAAGTGAACACACCATCAGGCTTCAGCTGCTGCAGTGCCAGCTGCCAGCCTGCCAGGTGCGAACCTGAGCCGGCCGGGGTCGCTGGCGTGGCGGCGGAGCTTATCGATCAGCTATAAAATAATATTTTTCTCTCAAAATAAATTAATATTAAAAATACAACTGGCCGTACCGGGGCCCGGTCTCCGCTCACACGCGACACGCACGGCTCGTCCTCGTAGCGAGCGAAAACGTCGTGCTCGACGTGCGGTTCGTGACTTGTACTGTAGCCTCGGCGCGCGGCAGGCAATTCGCAAACTTCCAGTCCATGCGGTGGTGGCGGGCTCCGCGCGTCGGGTGGGTGTGGCTCGCCGCGCGCCAGTCGGCAACCGGCTAGGCGTCCACGTCGACGTCGCGCGCGGACTCGGAGGGAGTCTCGCTCGGCGTGATGGACACGTGAAGCCTGCGTCTGCGTGCGTCGTCCGCTGTCGTTAAAATCTTCAGCTGCCGTCACTCGCTGGCGCCGTGGAGCCCGCGGGTCGCCGTCGGGTACCGGTAGAAAGCCCAGCGCACGCACCAGGTCACCAGGTGAGGATAGGAGGACTCGGCTCGTGGCCGCAGGTCGCCGACGAACCAAGGCCCAAGGTGGACGTTGGTTCGGGTTACGTGCGGCCGACACGAGTCCCCGTCGCGGACAGTGACGGTGACGGCTCGGGGAGCACGGGTTTCTGGGCCGAGTGGAAGTGAGTGGACGAGGACGACCCGGCGAGCCGAATCATGAGGATTTCAAGGGGACGCCGGCCCGTACGTATAGCAGTATATTAATTCCTGAAAGTTTGTTTAATTTTTTTGAGCATCTTAACGACCTTAAATTAAAAAACTCAAAACTAGAAAGTTGTAGATCCCATTAAGAGCTATAACTTTTATATAGAAAGTATCTCCATTTGACAGCATATAAGAAAGATATGACTTTTCCAAAGCGACAAGCGCTTGTACGCGATTAATATATTGCTAAAACTTTTTTTAATTTTTTTGAGCATTATAACGACCTCAAATTAAAAAACTCAAAACCATAAAGTTGTAGATCCCATTAAGAGGTACAACTTTCATATATAAAGTATCTCCATTTAACAACATATAAGAAAGATATGATTTTCCCTAGGCGACAAGCGATTGTACGTGATTAATATACTGCTGAAAATTTATTTAATTTTTTTAGCATCTTAACCACCTCAAATTAAAAAAAAAACTCAAAACTACAAGTCGTAGATCTCTTCGAGAGCTACAATTTTTATATAAAAAGCATCTCCATCTGAGATCGTATAGATATTGTAGCTACAGTACCCCAAAATAGAAATAAAAATAAATAGAAATATAACCAACTGATATGTGGGCCCTACATGTAGGACCGAGCCACGTCAGCATCCATAGTGGGTTTGGGGCCCAAATGACACACGAAGCCAAGTTTGGGGACCAGAAATGATATTTTGAAAGTAGAGGGACCTAGGTGACACCTCTTGCCAAGTTCAGGAACTCAAAAATGGCATTTTGAAAGTAGAGAGACCTATATGACACCTCTTGCTAAGTTGAGAGACCGGGCATGAATTTTTCTCTAGATACTATATGTGTAAGTGCACCTTAAGACATGGTAACATTGCTTAGTAACCTGGTGGCACTAGCTAGGTCTTATTAGGGTAGACGCAATAATGCTGACAACAGTCGGTGTTAGCCCTAGCAAAAAAATTATGGTCCATGTAAGCATTACTGGGTATGCATGAGACGTCACCTATGCTCAACGCAAACCTAGCTCTCTCTCTCTCTCTCATTTACTCTAAGGCTCACTTCTCTACCACCAACATAATTAATACATGGTATTGTTGTCTAGTTGCTTGAATGGACATGGTCTTCCTAGCAGGAAGTAACGGATACAGGAAGTAACGAATAAAAAAATAGGTGGGGTCTATCCTCACCATGGATTTATGTCACGTGTCCATGCATAATCATCTAACAAAAAGTAACATCATCTTGGAGTCCATTTTTCTCTCCTAATTAAGGCGTGTGTGTCCTAACTTCTTATTATCACTAGAGACTAATGTAATCTTTTCAAATCTCTCTACTATAAAAGACCACCATATCGTCTCCTTTACATGGACAACTAACAATCTAGCACAGATGTAGAAGTTTAGGTTGTATCCCGTGGTGGTAGCATTGGACAAGCGCTTTTAGCAATTCCATGTGCACGTATGAATGTGTGTGCATGCATGCATCAGCGTAAGGTACACTAAGCTTGTGCATGCATGCACCAGCGTAGAGTACACTGAGCTACTACCGCATGCGTGCGTTACACAAGCACACGGAGGCGTGAGCCATGAAGTAGTGCTGATGCGTGTAGTAGGTTGCGACGGTTGCAGCCCAAATAACGTTTGGGAATCTACGGTAATCCCTAATCATCCGACTTTTGTGGCGTGGGTGGGATTTGGGATAGAATGATAGATCGATCGAGATTGCGCGAAATCAGAAAAAAAAAAAAGTAGTAGTAGTTGAGTAGAGACAAAGCATGTGTCGCGCATGGTGTGAAGGTGGTGTCGTATCTAATTCCACGACGATTTGACGCTGAAAAATCGAGCAAAATATCTTGTTGTAGTCTTGCTCAATCCAAAGTTAGAAGGCCTCTACGTACCCCTTAATCCGCTATACGTACGTGCAGTGACTATGTAGTGTGTATACCCATACCCTCTACAACAGGCCGGAGTACGTAATCCAGTACAGCCACAGCCACGGCTAGTAGCTCGGCGTCGGTTAAGGGCTGGTCCAGATGCAAATTTTTTTGCAAAACAGCACTGTAGCTCTTTTCGTTGTTATTTGGCAAATATTGTCCAATCATGGTCTAATTAGGCTTAAAAGATTCGTCTCATCCATTTCGTCTAAACTGTGTAATTAGTTTTATTTTTTATCTATATTTAATGCTTCATGCATGTGTCCAAAGATTCGATGTGACGGGAAATCTGAAAAATTTTGCAAAATTTTCTGTGAACTAAACATGGCCTAAGCCCACCCACCCCCCCCCCCCCCCCCCCCCCCCCCCCCCCGGTCCGTCCCCGCACGCATCGATCATCTTGTCTTGTCCCTGAGAAGGACGCCCGTCGGGTCAGTGGTGGTGGGAGATGGCGGCAGGCGCGTCGGCTGACGGCGGAACCGTGGCGTGACCAACAGACGACACAAATTAAAGGCACTCTGCTGCTCTCCGTTATTTTCACGGCTATTTATTGGCTGCGTTTCTGGTATACCTACCTTCGAGCAGAGAGCGACGTACCAAATTTAAAAATGGTCATGCCTACGATGCAAACAACCACAATAAAAATCTTTTCCAGACAAGAATGATCGATTGTCGTCTAATAGCTTTGGCATCTATCTATAATAAGACTACAAAGTAGTTTTTGCTCTTCCTTTTTTTTTGAAAAAACGAAAGTTGATTTTCTGATAAGAACGGTTGTTTTTTCCATAAAAAGTGTATTCTTATCTTTGGAGAAGCTAAATATTTTTAATTGTGACCAGATATATATAAGATAATATTAATGTTTATGTTACATAATTAATATGATTAGATGAATCGCCAAATATATTTTTATAATAAGTAAACTTATTTTAAAATAAAAATATTGCAAATATTTTTATAAATAGTTAGTAAATTTAAAATTTTACCAGCCTGAACTCTGCGGTAACTTTTTTTTTGGGGACGGATGGGGTACTAGACTGGAATAATTTAATTTTCTGAGGCGCCCATGCTTTTACGTACTCGTACTGCCACTACCGTACTTATACTAAGGCTGTGTTTAGATCCAAAATTTGGATAGCCAAAATACACTGTAGCATTTCGTTTGTATTTGGTAATAATTGTCCAATCATTGACTAATTAGGCTCAAAATGTTCGTCTCGTAAAGTACAACCAAACTGTGCAATTAGTTTTTGATTTTATCCACATTTAGTACTCCATATATGTATCGCAAGTTTGATGTGACGGGGAATCTTATTTTGCATAGTGCACTTTTCAGTGCATCTAAACACAGCCTAATTTACTCCTCTGTGTCTGGGGCTGGGGATGGGTCTGGGTCTGCCTAATCTTATCTGAGGGAATATTTCCATCAACATGGACATCAGTATTCAGTCAAGGCTGGTTGGGCCCAGCCCAGGTCTGCCACTGCTCCAATCGCCATGACCCACACCCATCCGCAAGGCAAACTAGCGGGCCAGCCAGCCAGTTCCAGGGAGGGAACACACGCGAGCCCACGGCGCGAACCCAACCAATCCAATCCCCCGCCGCATCAGGTGCTGCGCCTGCGGCATGCTTTGCCTTTGCTGCTCGCTGTGTGCCCACTGGCACTGCCACCAGCGCATGCGCAGGGGCAGGGACAGGGACAGGGACAGGGCGGCTCCTCCAATCACGACCATTATCACCCTTCCCGCATCTCATTTCAGGCAACATGCATCATGCCTACTGTCACATTTGCGAGCCCGCCTGCTAACCTGACACCTTGCCTATTCATGCAAGGCCTTGTTTAGATCTCAAATTTCATCCCCAAATTTCACTATACAAAAAGAAGATTCCCATCACATCAAAATGCTGGTACTAAATATAGATGAAATTAAAAACTAATTGCACAGTTTTGTTGTACTTTGCGAGACGAACATTTTGAGCCTAATTAGTCAAAATTTGGACAATTTTTACCAAATACAAACGAAATGCTACAGTGCGCTACAGTGTTCAACAGGAAATCAGCCGCCACCAATTCGGTGGAACTAAACACGGCCCAAGAGAACGTTTGGAATAGTAGCAGGCTCATGCTCTTTCTGCGCTCCTTTTATTCAGGGCAGCAACACACACACTTCAGTGTTCAGTCTCAGCAACAATATTTACAGAATGCTCAGCGATTAATTACTGTGTTACGCAGCGACGCACAGCACGACTGCAGGCTCTAAAAGCAACTAGAGAGAAATCAACGGACTCTAAACTGCGGCGAGAGATCCTAATCTGCTCTGTGACTTTCAATCAAGAAGAACAAAAAAAGGAGAAGAAACAGGCTGTGATGAGATGAAACAGTCTACCAATACTCTGTACGTCCTTCAGAATCATAGGATCTATATGGAGAAATCAGCATCCAATTCTGCGCACGAAGGGAAGCTCGAGGCAGCTGACTTCTCTGTCGCCGTAGATGACTGCCACCGATGCAATGCGATGCGATGCGATGCTACTAGCTCTTTATGCCATGTAAGCCTTGCCGTTTCAGATGTCTGCATGGTCGACGGGGACGACAGAGCGATGTTGGTTCGGCATCTCTTGGCTCTCCAGGGGCATGTACTGGGCCATGATCGCACGGATCTCTGAATCCATGTAGCTCTGGGGATAGTACGTACGACAGGAACAATGATTCATCTCAAGTTTAATTAAAATGCATAATCGATCTCTACCAAACAAACAAAAACATTTTGTTTGAACGCAAACAAAACATTACCCGTAGCCTGTATTTGTACACGGCGTATGCTCCTGCCCCAGCCAAGGCAAGGCCGAAGAAAATCACCCACAGGAAGCCCCAGCCCAGGGACGAACTAGACTGTTTGCCTGCAGCATTAAGGGTCACATTACTAACTGCTGTAAACAGTTTGCCTATCCATTTGAGAAGACTGAGGTGTGGAGTCCTGATGATGACAGAGGTGTCATGTTAGATAACTCACTGATGCAGGTATCATGCTCTCTGATGTACAGCAAATTGCTGCCGCCACAGCTGCACTCGTAGCTTCCCCATGTGTTCTCACAAGCGCAATCCTTGCACTGGCAGAAAAGCTTCTCTTTGCATTCATCGACATCTGCAAATGGCAAGCAGAAAGGCATTGCATGAAAGGAATCAGGAAGCTGAAATTGTTGCCAGCCTGGAGCCATCATTGTGTTGGATAAATTGACAGTGGTAGCTCTATTGGAGGATTTTCTAACTTACCATAGCAAATATCATTGGTGCAAGCACAACTACTAGCCTAGCCAGGTGCAAAGGTATTATTCTTTTATAAAAAGAAGAAAAGGCCCTATTCTTGTAATATAAATTATGCTAAGCTATAGTTGCAACTGAGCATATTATGTCAGAAACTCAACGTGAAACATATTTCTCAAAATGTTGTAGAGCAAACTTTTTCACCCCAATAATACTAGTACCTTCGCAACTGTTCACTCCATCACCCCTGAAACCTGATGGGCATTTGCAGCCTTTAGCTTCTTGATTCTGTAGAGTTTCAGAATTAGTTTTTTGCTCCAAACTGCAGCTACAAGCAAAACTGAAAACTACAAGATATCTGAAAGAGGTTATCTTACTGAGCAGGCAGAGACAGTCTTCCCGTTCCTAGTCTCATTCCAGCAGCCCCCATTGTTGATCTGGCACCTACCAAGACCAGAAGCTGCCAAAGGCAAGCCAATTATCATAATGACATGATTGGAAAACTAAGTTCAAACTTAGACGTCATGAGAAAAGATGGTAAATCTGGAAGTATTACCTTCACAGTGGCTGTACCCATCACCTATAAACTTTACACCATTGACAATAGGGCATTCACAAACACGACCACGGAAGGTATCCTACAATATAAATCTCAATAAATTATAAATGTGTACTCAGTCATGAACAATGATGAATAAGGTAACACCCCCACCCCCACAAACCCCACAAAAATGCAAAATTGTACCTTGCACGCAGAAACATTGGTAGCCTTGTCTAACCAGCAACCTCCATTGTTCTCCAAACATTCATTTGTCTCAATATCTACAAAATAGAGAAGCCACCCCACAGAAAAGGAATGCAGCATCAGAAGAAGTCCAGGTACAGTTCTTTAACAAAAAAGGGAAAATCTCACAAACCTTCGCGCAAACAGACATCAGGTTCAGTTGTCTCCTCAAATCCCGAGCATACTGCTTTTAGCACAGATCTTTTTTCCAGTTTACCTAAAGGGAAGATTAAAATGATGGCATAAACGGTGTTGAGGCATAGAAGACTAACTGCACATGATGTGGCATACCTCTATATTGTCTGTTATTGACGACAAGAGTAGGCAGTATAGTTACATCGCCGCGAGAACCATGCCCAATCTAAAGGATCGAAAGCATAAAGGTAATTGTTTAAAAAAAGCATAAAGATCACCCAACCAAAGAACAAACTAAAAATATATGGAAGGAACCCCTGACAATCTAATGGTTTATCTTACTTGAGCATCCTGTTCTGCTTTGAGGACTGGATTTTCTTTATCGGCGTCAGGATCTCCAACACACTTGTTGATTTTCTCAATGTCCAATCCTATAGAAACAACAGATGCATAAATTTACAGCAAAGATATCTTCATTTTTTTTTCTATATAATCAAGTCACGTGGATATAGTTTACAAGACCCACCAAGTGAATTGATAACACCATTTGCACATTCACGTGTGTATTTCTTCTCCTTCATTGGGCACCTAACTGCAAAGTCGTGCACATAATCCCACCACATCCACGGCCTGCGAGTTTCATTGGCAACTCTGAACACGCAAATTTGAATCAGGTTCTGAACCACAACATCTTTGCCGTCATATCCAATGCTGAAATCCTGCTCTGGGTCTGGTGCGCAATATCTCCCATGATTGATACATTGTGACTTGCACTGTTTGCTCAGGATAAAAGCTTCTGGGCAATACCATGTGATATAGTGAGGGGTGAACTGGGTGTAACCCCTTTTCTCAAGGGCCTGCGCTATTCCTCTGAAGCTCCTCACGAAGTTCATTTGCATGTCACATTTAGCGCCACATTCATCATTGCTGTTTGTCCAGAACTCATACTCCACACGCTCATCAGGATGGGGCAGAGATTCCCTCCAGTCCAGAAGGACATTCACCATTTCTCCATTTTGCAGTGCTTTCCTGAGGTCATCACCAAATCTCTTGGTCACAAGTGCTGAAGGAATTGTGATGTTCTCCATGTGCTCTGTGCCACTGGATTCTGGAGAATCCATTGTGATCAAAGGCTCGACTTTGTCGTCGACAACAAGAACTGCTGCAGCTCCAGCATTTTGTGCATTCCATCCCTTGGTTGTGAAGTAGCAGTCTGCACACCACAAGCGACTGTACATTATCAATTTCGAAAAACAATCCAAAATAACATTTCAATTAATCTTAGCAGTAAAAATTAAAGGAAATGAATATGACCCATGCATCAGTTGTAAATTTTGATGACACAGTTCGATCTATTCTTATCAAAAGAATGAAAAGAATCTTATGGAAACATAGAACTAAACAACTGGGACAAGCAAAGCCTCAAACTAGGTCTCTGAGTCCTGGCTCACTGAAGGCACAGCACCTCCAAAAGTGTACCCAATTCTTTCTCAAAACGCACTAGGTGTCCAAGAAAAAAATTAACAAAACCTTGCACTTTGTGGTTTGAACCCACTCCTTTTCACTGTCAGTCTGTGACGTTAAGTCTTGGCATATGGAAGCAGGAATATATAGCCATGTAAAACAATTCAGAGAAACAAATGCAGTGCTACTTGGGACCGGATTTCATTGTGAAATAGGCAAATATTACCTAACTGACACGTGGATGGAAAGGTTCAAAAACCACGTACTACTGTTTCCACAAATAAAAAGAAAAGAATGTGAAAAAAACTTTGTGTGCGTAACCTCTCTGACAAAGACTTGTGTTAACCTTCGGACAAGGAAGCTATGTGCCCCCAAGAACATGAGTTCAGACTGAAGACTGAACCGATTATATATTTAGTTTAAAAGGTAGAAAGACTTTCAAGTTCGAGCTAGAGGACCAGATCATACAAAATTGACACGTGCACTGCAGTATATATATATATATATATATATATATATATATATATATATATATATATATATATATATATATATATATATATATAGGACTGCGCTAAATAGTACCCAGGATACTAAATAATATTCGGTACCCGAGCCCCCCACGCCAACCCGCGTACGCCCGAGCATCCGGCCCGACGTTTCCCTCGCACGAACAGCTTTTCCGTTTTTCTTTCACTACATTCACGTGGTTTTTCGATTTTTTTCGTCGTTGGATTTTTTTCGATTTGCCTACTTCTGGCCGATTTTTTTTGTTTCCGACTGTTTTTTTTTTTTTGCGTTTCTGGCCGGTTTTTTTCCTTTCGTGCCTGTTGCTCACTCACGACTGTGTTTCCGATCGATTTTTTTTTGTTTCTGTCCGGTTGTAGTCATTTTTTCCCGGTAGGCCTGCAGGGATGCATATATTTGGCCGTTTTTTCCTTTCTATACCAGGTTGCTTGTGATGAATTACTTGTCAACAATAATAATTCATTATGTAAACTATAAATATTATTTTAATTTGATCGGTACCAACATATCTTGTCAACAATAATAGTACATGATGCTAATCACAAATAGTACTACTTGGTTCGTTATCATAGTTACAAAGAATATGTAGGCCTACTCTTTGGGACAACTTGAACCAAAAACTGTAACGAAGAGGCAAAAAAGGAGATGGTTTATGAATTCCACAGCTTGATTCTTTCACAAAAAAAAACACTCCACAGGTTGATCACAACGAGGAGATTTAGATCCCCAAAGGTGCAGATACACTCATTTGTTTTTGAAGAACTGCAATGATGATGCACATGCATCCAAGTGCTTCCTTCTGATGAACTGAAATCTGCATCATTGAGGGCTCTTTAAATGTCATTTGTAGTTTGCAACAATGCAACACAGCCTTTCCTACCTGATTATAGATCCCCATTCACCAAACACTTGGGATGTTGCTAACATTGACCTTCATTTGCATAGCACCCAGACCCAACTTGTTAACACATCCATTAAGTACATAGGCATTATGACAGTTGCTTCTTAAAAAACCTGCAATAGAAGATACATGTATAAATTCATGAAGTAATTGATTGCTTGTCTCAGAGACAAATTCAATAGTCAATAAAAGCTAAAAAACATTAGATTGTATTTCTTTAATTTTTTGTATTGCTAATTTGATCTGCTTGTGCTAAAAAAGCTATGGAACCATAGAAACCTCAAATATTTTCTGCCAAACTAGCCTAGTCACAGATATTGTCATGTGTGACCATATAAAACTTCCATTATATTTAATCTAGCATAGAATTAGATCAATTATTGATAATGCATATGTACATGCAAAAAGGTCTCTATCTTACATAATGAAGTGAGTGATCCATAAAAAATCTCAATTGTTTGCAATTATGATCAAACATTTGCACTTCCCAGAACTTGATCCAAAGCAAGGCATTTTCTTGTAATAATAGATAAAACATGGATCTGCAGCCTTCTCTGTGAGCAGTCTAGGGGAGTAGCTGGTGAAGGCTGCTGCAAAAGGGAAACGCCTCGGATCTACAGACACAAGAGCAAAAAAATAAGCAATAAACAACAGTGATGAAAATATTGGCTCTGAATCGGATAGACGATTTAAAATAGTATAGTGGACTTGCAGAACAGCATGATGATCACAGGGAAATGACCAAGGTTAAGTACATACACATCCAAGAAAGAAGGTTAGTGCAATTGTCTCTAAATAGGTTGATCGAGATTGTAAAGGTTATATTAAGCTAAAAAACCAGGTATCTTCATATTGCCATATACGAACTCCAGAACCTGGTATTGTCCTACAAACAATTAAAGTAGAAAACTAAAATGGGCTTGACACAATTGAGTCAGGGGAAATCGAAAGGGTCTGCAATTTGAAAGAAGGTGAACAATTAAGTATTTTTTAATTGTATTGCAATTTGTGCTGTAAACAGGTTTATTGCAATGGGAAAATAAGTCTTTGACCTAAAAGAAAATGACAATTGAATTGAACAAAGATAGTAGAGTGGAGGGTACAGAAAACAGAGAAAACATATGAAACATGTGTGGAATGTTTTCAAATCGTCTAATCGATCCTAGTCGCCATGGCACTGATCAGCCCGACTAATCACGACTAATCGCGACTAATTGTAGTGTATAGCTGATCGCCATGGCACGAATCAGCCCGACTAATAGCGACTAACCACGATTAGTCAGACGACTTGATAACCTGCGGATGAGTAAAAATTGCGAATACTTTCAAGAATAGTTCGTGTCTAGGTACTAATCTAATGTTTGTAGGAAACGAAACCTATCATTTACAAGAAGTAACTTTGGAGAAGGAAAATTAGCAAAACAAAATGTATAGATCACATTGTAATCACAAGCAGGTATAGCTGCAGTAGGAATAAATCAAATACCTGAATAAAAAAAATTGGCCATTCCAATCCAAAACAACTTTAGATGGACAGAACATCATCCAAATCTTAAATGTTTAAATGTTTCATTCATTGTTAAAACAATAGCTATTGTGTCTTTGTGGATACATTGTGACCATATACATCCTTAAGTCTTAGCAATAAAAGTTCGATTTTCAAATCACATTGATTCTTGAGTTGGATCCACAAATATTTATGCCCAAATTTATTGCTACCATAAAAATTCATTTGTCATACGACAAATATAGATTCCATCCCAAGAGTACTTTGTTGAGTAGATAAAAACGCATGCTCTCATGCATCATTAAAAAGATAAGACCAGACCAACCCACTCAAGAAAATCATATTTGACCAAAAAGCATTAATTCTAGCACATAGCTAAATGCAAAAGGCATTATCTGAACAAATTGTATATCACCTTAGCATGCTTCAGCATTAATATTTTGCCAAATGAAATATTGTGTTTTATTTTCGTGAGCAAGGATTTATCCTAACACTATGATTGTCCATTTTGGTCAAAAAGACTTAATTCTATTAAAAAATGACTGCATCTCAGCCAATTTGATGTCTAGTTCGACTATAAAACCTATCCATCTCATGACAAAACACATATGAACTAGTAAGACCCAACAGCATACATCATCATTGTGAACCTCACACCAGAATTGCAGCAAAGTTTTTCATTGTTTAAGAGCACTACGAGGTCACCACTGCTAATGAAGGCAACACAAACTGCTACTACATCTTGAAGGCAGAGCTGCCAGCACCGCTAAAGATGGGTAGGAGTAAATAACTTACAGACTTGGTAACCAAACTCTTGGTCAGTACATCATAAAAAAAGTATCAGAGTTTCTTTGAAAATGGGCAAGCAAGATGCTGTGACAGTATGGCAGGTGCCGATACGAACAAACATGGCACAGCATGGCAGGTGCCAATGCGAACAAACAAGCTTCCATGATCAGCTAAGTGCGATATCCGATCCATTGCTTTATAGTTCCTATAACTAGCATATAATGTTTCACAAAGAATAAAGAATTATCTTTGCAGACATAAGTATTTCCAATATATAAGAAAAAAATAGTGATGGGCTGATGGCATAGTTAATCTGAAGCATTAGCCGAATAAAAAACTGAAAAGAGACTAGCATGTTATATAGCTCGGCAAAACAAGTAGTATTCATGTTCTATTTTGCAAGAAATACAATCACCTGCGCATAAGTTATATAACAGAAGAAGGAGCACTACAACACTGGATACTGACCTGGTCTTGCACGCTATTGATATTCTTCCACTTTGTCAGTGATGCATGTGGAGTGGATTCAGTGATACCACAAGTCATTCGGATAGAAGGTAGCCAATTAATCTGTGAATCCGAATAAAAATACTTTATACTTACCAATCTAAAAAATAAATCTCAGGAAACAAATCTAATCAGTCATAAGTTTGCTGGAATCACACATATCTGAGCATTTACACTCTGAAAAAAAGCAAGTTGCACATCTTGTGTTCTTATTCACAAATAAAAAATAATAAATCTCTAATTATGCTCCTCAGTCAGCATACAACCAACATATCAAATGATGTTAGCAACATCTCCCACAGAATGGATTAGAAATGACTACCATCCTCCCACAATCAAGAAATCGATGCACCTCAATAATTAATTGTAATAATCTTATATCATCATCATCATCATCCTGGTACCATTTACAAATTACAACTATGGAATCGCTAATAGAAATTTCAAGCAACAATTTGAAGAATACAAATTTTAAACGCTAGTTGAAGGAATGAAGGCTTTAGTTCTATTCATATGAGATAATACTGAAATGCATGTGCTAGCTTCTGGAAAGAAAAGATTATCACTTCTAGCTCGAAATCAAGCTCTTGTCTACCCTGTCATAGTTTTGCCATATTTTCTGGTAATCTCATATGAATTCAAAATTAGAGAACAAAAATCATCAATCCTGAAGACAAGCGACACAACGATAGGAACATGGAAGTGCACTACACCAAGGGGACATGATTCCTGAACTTTGCTGCTTCCATGCCCTTTATCTGCTGGCCATGAGGATGTATGAATCTGTGTCAAAAATCAAATTCATGCATTGTTCAGAACAGGCAAAGAAGACCAGCGGCTAGGCGACAAGGATGCAAAGAAGGCCTGCAGCACTAGGAGGACAGGACAAATTCACAGGCGATTCTGGCGCTAATGTTTCCCCCATGCAGCACATTTTTCACAAAAAAAGACAATTACATTGTTGCACAATCCTCTTAAGTTCGGACAGAAACCTGAAAAATAAAGAGCCCCTAGGCTTGCCTCCACGAAAAAGGAGGCAACACACTTGATGATCTAGATGAATTTAGGCGGGGATCATCTAACAAATCTCCTAGATTTCGGCAAAAACCAAAACAAATCATGGGGTATGAGATATAATTAAACGATAGCAGAAGATGGGACCACCTGGTCACCAGCTTGCTTGTGGCATCGTCACGTGAGGTAGGTCATGGGCCACCGGTCGCCGGCTTGTTCCTACGGTGGTGCGTCGTCATGTGAGGTAGGTCAGCGAGCATGAGTGGCCGCCGTTCACATATACGCCGAAAGCATACCACAGATCCCAAAAAAGACCACACCAGGGTGACGCCAAGGCCGGCATGAGCTATGGCTTGTGTAACCTCGGCCGACATGAAAAACAAGAATATGCAATTGTATAATGAAGAACAATCCTAATCCAAAATACATCGGATCGGGATACCTACCAATCCTAATCCAAAATACAACGGATCGGGATACCTACCTGAATGCCGTGGTCCAGAACTCCGGTAGGCGGGGGTGGGATGTGGATGGGCGGCGCCGACGGGGAAGGGATGTGGAGGGGTGGCGCAGATGGAGCAGGGATGTGGATGGGCGCCGGAAAGTTGACGGTCGGCGACGACGGGGGTGGATTGAGACCGGCGACAGCTGTGGGTGCGCAGAGGAGCAGCGCTGGCGGTGTGTGAGCAGAGGAGCAACGCCGGATGCGGAAGAGTCGAGGGGCGGCGCCGGCGGGAGGTGGTACGGAGCGGTGGTAGGAGAGGGAACGGACGGCTGGTGCCGGCGGGGTGAGGGAAAGACGGAGCGGACGGGATCTGGAAACTGAAACCGCAGAGAAATTGTGGGCGAGTGGGGGGAGCTTCGGAGCTGGTATGGTGTGCTGCTCGACCTCATTGGTGAGTGGGCCGGGCCTGTGACCCTCAGTCCCGAACGGCGGGGCGGGCCTGTTTGGCAGTCTTATCAGGACACTGGGTACTGATTATTATTCAGTACCCAGGGTATAATATAGAATACCTATATATATATATATATATATATATATATATATATATATATATATATATATATATATATATATATATATATATATATATATATATATATATATATATATATAGGTATTCTATATTATACCCTGGGTAAACAAAAAAAATCTGCCAGAAGTAGGCAAATCGAAAAAAATCCAACGACGAAAAAAATCGAAAAACCACGTGAATGTAGTGAAAGAAAAACGGAAAAGCTGTTCGTGCGAGGGAAACGTCGGGCCGGATGCTCGGGCGTACGCGGGTTGGCGTGGGGGGCTCGGGTACCGAATATTATTTAGTACCCTGGGTACTATTTAGCGCAGTCCTATATATATATATATATATATATATATATATATATATATATATATATATATATATATATATATATATATATATATATATATATATATATATATATATATATATATATATAGAACTCGATGATTTGTTGATCAGTTCAACAACGAGTGAAGGTAGCACGTGCGTGGATGGACCCTACCGACGTTGGATTAGTTGAGCAATAGATCTCACTAATCTATGCAGATCTCAAACGATTAAATATCATCTTCATTCCTCTCTAGGCGAGACAGATAAGCATGAGAGAAAACCGAAGAAAACTTCATGGCAAAGTCGCGAGGTCTGAAGACTGAACATCCCAAGTCAGTTTTCATCCAATATATTTCCTGTCACATGGACTTTACAGGCCGTGTATGTAAAAGCACTGTGCTTTTTCGCTTGGCGTATTCTGCTTGTTAAGTGAAAGTTAAAAAAGAAAAGATAATCTCCTAGCTAGAGCTTTCCACTTGAAGACTAAGGTCTAAAGAGAGATAAGCCCTTTTTCGGTTAAAAGTTCCTGCACATGTTGAAACAGTATTATTTCTCTGAACATTCTACACATATATAGTGCATTGCCAAGTAGTTCTAGTACTTTAGCCTGCATATATACCTTTAGTTAAGTGTGTTCAGCTGTTCATCAATTCAGTATCAGTTTCTTAAGTTGAAGGCGTGCTGCAACAATTGCTCATGGACTTTACAATTCAGCAAATGCTAATCTGGACTATACAATTCAGCAATGCTAATCTGTTGCTGTCTTTGCTATCTTCCTTTGAGCTATTGAATCCACAAGTTTGGATATGTGATACTGATGTGGTGTACTAGTTTATCCACAAATGACAGCTACTTTTTAGGTCGACAGTTTTTACGTGCAGATGAAAACCACTTGCCACGCAAGTAAAATCTCACTGCCGACTCAGTATTGCTAGCTAGATTTGATCCCTTTCGCTTCAACTCCAGCCGCCATCCAGAGAACACCGGAAAAGTTAACCGGGCTGCCTGCAGATGGCCGGGTCGTTCATGGCAATAATTCGGAGGTTGATAGGTATGGACACTAGCCAGCTAGTAGCAGCAACTTGTTCTTTATGTCTTTTGGACGTGCTCATCTTTTCTTTTTTCTTTTTTGGTGATCTCTGGACGTGCTCATCTGATTCACTGCGTGTATAGCCTATTGTGCCGCATGTACTGTCGACGTGCCAAGTGCATGGTTCACGGTACCTCTAGCGGCTCCATGTATCTTTCCCTGGGTCACGCTCAAGCTCCCATGTTGTCATATCATGCATGCTGCTTTCAAGGGCATGCTTATGCTTGGCAGGGGTTTTGAAATCCAAATCCAAATAAAAAAATTTCTGGAAACGTTCCACTTTAGGAAAAGCTAGAACACTACTCTCTTCGTTCCAAATTAAATTATTAGATGTTTTGGATTTTCTATATATATAGTTTTTTATATGTATTTAGATATACACTGTATCTAGATACATCAATGTATCTAAAAAAGCCAAAACTTAACGGAGGGAGTATTAAAAACGGGAATATCCCCAACGACTGTCACGGAAAGAAGAATTACCGAAAAGAAAATTAAAAATTAGTTCAAACTCTAATAGTGGAAGTAATTTATTGATTCATAGTCCAGCTAAATCATACTCCCTCCACTCACGAATGATCAAAAGTGACTTTTTATTTAGACGTCAACACCATCTCCAAAATACAATTTTGAGTAGCACCTTTTGTTATAAAATAAATAAACATAGAAAAAGTATTGTCTCTGTGTAACTATATTAATTTCGAGTCAAAAATATACTTGTATCTTTGCAAATAATATCCAAAACGTAATCCAAAAAAACATCACTTGTTCGTCGCTAGTAGTATATGACCCGAGCTCAGATTATTTTGCTCTAATTACGGCCATGCTTGTTTCCACTCATAGGCAACTTGATTATAATAGACATACTGGGCCCAATTCTTGTCACTGAGACCATAACTGATTGATCTACTAGTCACTAAATCCAAATATTTTTTTTTGCATAAAAAAACCAACTATTTCAAAATGCTTGTTTGATAGGCATACCATTCATCTAAGATAAGAAAATATGCATTTTCATGAACATGCCTTTCTTTTTTTGGTAATGGCTTTGTCATGGGCTTGTCACCATCGAATGAGGCTCAGGAGCCCAAAGGATGTGACAAAAACAATCAGAGAGATGGGCCGATGGTTGTGTGGGACATTGATGTTTTCATGAGCCAAACTTTTTACTATATGAATCTTGCACCAAGAAGCGGGCTACCAGATCAAGCCACGTCGCCCGTTAACCCATCAACCGTTGGATCGAGCCAGCTCACGACGTGGACCATTAGATTGCGGATCGGTTTCTCTCTCCCGGACTTTCTCGTATCATGGGCCTGTGGTGGTCACCTCGACACGAGCGCGGCACAGCACAAGTTCCGGCCACCTCGCCGATACCGCCGCAGCAAAACCGACGTCCGCCCAGGCACCACATCCACCCCGGCACCGCCGCGCGCCTCTATGGCCATCGCCACCTTCTTCCTCGCAGGCAAGGCCGCTGGGACCTGGGCGTGGGCAACATGGTGGAAGCAGAGACTGAGTGATATGGTACTCTGATCCGCTCGCAAAAAAGTATGGTACTCTGATCCTTTCTCTCATTTGTTTTGATTTAAAAGCTATAGCACTTGCTCACCTTGCAGCACCTGCTAGCACTTGAGCTCCAATTATTTTGGTACAAAAAATATTCAACTGAAACGCCCTATATGTGTTTGATGGCATGCGCACAAGGAGCATCCACCATTGTACTCACGACTGTAGTTGAAAAAGATATGCCCAAGGCCATCACTAGGTACTTCTCATCCCAATATGTAATATGATCTACATCTCAGCAATTCAGAAAAAGGCTGATGTGCTTAATGTAGAAAACTACAATTTCCCCCTAAAGCTACGTGAGTAGCTGTAGAAGTCCTTTTACCACGTAAGAACCGTAAGTCTGCCACACTACTGCGTATTATAATTTCTACACAAATGCAGTGAAATAAAAACTGTGCTTCACTTAACACGTACAATGTTTGGCTTCTCGATTAATTGGATTTTTAAGATATAACCGTGTGAGCAAATATGAATCTTCATATCTCGGCTATAACTGTGAAAGTCTACACCTTTAACTTGGACTTTAGGCTTTTGGTTCATTCAGCTCAAATGTTGAGGTTGTAGAAAGTAAACCATTATATTAGATGATTAAAATGGGGATACAATCTGTTCAGCTAATTATTGTTCTAACAATATAATCTCTGAAGAGTATTCATTGATAAAATGGTTTGTGTTTGAGTTATAAACTAAGCAGCGGCTTCAGGACAACAAGGTTCCGTTGGATTCAGACTTTATATCTACTTAAGGCATGCTTAGTTAACAAACATAATTACTTCATTGCTTACACACCCTAATCAAATATATAAAGTCGGTTTGTTTGAGTTTACAAATAAACTTCTCGATTGCTTCTAATTTAAGAGCTAGTGGTCATCTAATTTTGCATAAGTATTAGATTCAATAATTTTCTACATTTGGCCCCATGTCCTTGGGCTATTCGATTAAATGGCTCTTATGTTGGCAGCGAAACTAGAATTGAATATATTGATATGATATTCAGTCCAAAGTTGGCTCTCCTCTTAACCTGTTTTTTCTCCTACCTTGCAGTCTGTTACCAGTGAGCACCATGACTTTTTAAGCCTTATTAACAAGGAGGTAAGCTTTCCTGGCATTAGGATCATTCAGACATGAACCAGCTGGACTAGTAAAAAAAAGCGACTAAACATCAGCAGCAAATTTGGGAAACTGATATAAATTCACGGGTTGGTTTCCTCTAACAAGGGCACGACAATGCCGCGCTTGGCTTTCTAGTTTAGAATGAGCCTACTAGCAACGCTCATCTTTTTTCCACTTGTGTCGCCGAAACCGTGCGTCCGTACCAAACAGAATTTAAATGGAGGACCTGGGCGGGTGAAGGGGAGGTTTAGCAGCACTGGGCGTGGGTGGTACAAGATTAGCGTGTTTTTCAGCCTTTAGTTCGTTTCGTCAAAAACCAGTTTTTTTAAAAAATCTAACTCAACAAGTTGGTTGTTTGTTTCAGCTTCTTACTTTTGGTTTGCAGAAACCAGATAAAAGCTCAAATGGTACCGGACTCGACGACGAGAGCCGCCTAAAATGCTGAACGAGGGCAAGGTGAGGTGATGGAGTTACAGAAGCCTCATCGAAGAGAGCAGAAATGCAAGCAGGTTTGCGTGTAAAATTACAAATAAATCTAAAGATTAAATTTATTTACGGATCTGCGAACAACTCTCCTGATTTTTTTTAAAGATCTCTCCTGACTTTTTTTTGATGGATCTCTCCTGACATTTGACGGCAAAAAAAAACAAGGTATGTTTCCTTCCAGTCCAAAAGTATGGGCCTCGATTATTTTTGCCAATCAGGCCCATGTGGTTCTCGTGGGCTTTTATTAGGCAATATAGGCCTACCTGCTCCCGGAAAACTTAACAGTCCGTATATTCCGCTCATAATTCCTCACCGGCCTCTGAGAGAGAGAGCCGACGACACGCGAAGGGTGAACCGAGATTAGCGGCGGCGGCGATGGCACTCCCGGCGTCGAGCTCCGGCCTCTTCCGCTTCGTCTCCCCGCGCAGCCGCCCCCAGTCCACCGACATCGTGGCCGCCGCCTCCTGGGGAGTTTTCGCCGGCACCGCGGCCCTCTACCTCGTCCAGGTCAGGATCCATCCGCCTGCTCGCATCTCGTATCCGCTGTTAGCTCTTCCGGTGTATGGACCGTGGCTCGCCCGGGTAAAAGGCTCGTAGGCCTACCTTCCTTGATCTGTGGAATTGTTTGCCGCGTCGGTGTTAGGGTTTGGTTGTTGCAGATCGGATCCGTGATGCTCGTGTGGTGTGATCGTCGTTGTTCGTCTGGATCTGCGGATGTTAGATCGGTCTTAGGGATCCGTACCCCGGTCTCATCAACAATTAGGCGCTCTATTGGGGTTTGACTTGTGATATGCTTGTTGCTTAGTCAAACTTGCCCTCTGGATCGAATGAATCTAATGAATATGGGGGTAGAAGAGGATGAACAACCCTCATTTTCGTGATGGCCTAGGCTATAAATTTATCTATTGGAACTGCTATGTCAAATGTGTCTCAGGAATCAGAAAATCGTTGCAATAAATAAGGTACTTCAAATGTTGAAGTAGACATAAACTCGATACCAGGTCATTATCACGCAGACCTGTATTTGACAAGGATATAGTAGGCTGTAGCCTAGCAAAATACACAAATTTCTGTTACCGCTTGGCAGAAATTTAACATAATTCTGATTAATATTCCTGCCACTAGAAATTTGTAACACATCGATATTGTAATATAAATTCTTAGTTAACCTATGTGGTCATGTGGTGTCATCATTTTGCTTTCACCTGCGTCTATTATTTTTTGCTGGTGCCTTGATTTGCATCACCTGGTTCTTTTTATAGCCATGTTAAATCTTGTGCCTATATGCTCATGTTTGAGGAACTTATTGAGGGACTATTTACTTGTGTACTATATGTGGAGAAATAAGAATATGTGTTCTTAATGAAAACAAGTGTACCTGTTGGTCTCACCAACAGTTTACCTGTATTCCTGATAATGCATGTCTTACAGTAGGTCATTTGAGTTTGTAATGGTAATAGCCATGGAGCTGAAATAATAGCAATGTTGCTGAATTGTGTTGTTGTTTCCTTTGGCACCTTAAGGTGATTTCCTCCTTTTAGCGATGTAATAACCAGCTATTCAGCAGTGTTTTTCTCTCACAAAAAACCAGCCAGATCAGCCAGATTTCAGCCCAAACGAACAGGCTGAGTATTCGTCTCACCCTATTGGGTTGAGACATGTGCTGAGGCCTGAAACTTACGAACCATTTGAGGTTACTCTATTTCATCCGTTCTTTTGAATCACCTGATTCTTTGTTAACAGAGGATGTGATGTCATTGTGCCTGTTTAGTTGTGTTTTGTTAACGATCTTAGTTTCTTTCATTGATTCTGGTCTTTCTTGTTTTGCTGTGTACCCTACTGGTTTAGTGCCTCTTTCACCTGAGATTCTGAATTTTTTTTGTACTTCTTTTGCAGCCATTTGACTGGATTAAGAAAACTTTCTTTGAGAAACCTGAACCAGAGGCATGAGTCTCCAGGCATAAAAGGCAACTTTGATACACCACTTTTGTCCGGGATGATTCCTGATTGAAGAGAACTTGGATAACTCAGCAAATAATATGAGACCCCCTCATGTTTCCTTGTTTGATTTTATTCAGATGTAGGCATTCCTCTTGCATGTAATCCTCACGAGGGGAGTGATCATTTGACTTGTTTTTCATCACACAGAAAGTGCTTGGTTCAACTGTGTTATATGATCTTGATGGCATTTCTAAAATATTGGTCCAAGATGCATGTGTTTAAAACCTGTGGCTGATTATTGTATTTTTTGCAGTCACTGTGTCTATAAATTGATCCACCAATATCTCTAGCTGATTAAAATTGGACCATGATGTCATGTTCTAATGTCCCGTCACCGTCTTCCTAAGATCTTGTCGATTAATGCTGCTTGCCTTTCGATCATTGTCGGCGTAAAACAATTCCATTACATTTGGGCTTTTGTAGTTTGATCCTTGTGAACTTTTGCTATTTACAATTATGAACCATCTATTATGACTATGAGTATGTGTATTCAGCATGCTAAAGGATGTTTGTGGAGTTTTGTAGGAAAGCAATGGATGTAGTAGTTAAAGTTTTTTTTATGAAACAAATTTTAGTAGAAATCCATAGTCAGAGTAGCGTTCGCGAGACAAGATTGTATAGCTCCATGAGGACTCTTCTGCTCAGTATATCCCAAATATGCACATTAGATAATAAAATATTTTCTTATGTCTTGATACTTCCAATGCACTAGACAGACAGTCTTTTGAACACCGAAGGCAGAGAAAGTGGTTCTTACGTACGCTGAATCCAATGATTAACTTCAAAACATTGTACGTGCGCAAGATCCAACATTGGTAGTTGCATCGTCAGGTATAGCTACAGATCCATAACCTCAAACCTTCGCGTCATGTTCGATGTCTGATTTTCTTTTTGCGCCCATTGATGGTAAGATCAATGACTTGGAGGCTGGAGTTACTGTCTTTTGGGGAGTGTCTAGGAGCACTTTCCGCTTTGTAGATCATGGTTACAAACTGGTTTTCTACTGATGAAATTGACGCCTGCAATGATGAAATTGACGCCTGCAATGATGACCTCGTCGTGGTAATCATTGAAGTCATAGAAGGTAATAGTATAGAAGAAAAAACATCTAATTTCATTGATAGACTTATTTAGAATAAATGTAAACAAATTAGATCTAAAAAGCTGTTGCAAACGAGAGATAGTCCTCTCTTCTTGCCACTGACGGACTCACCGGAGTGGAAAGAAAGGGGCTCTAGGCGGTGGCGACGAGAGGCCGGGTAGGGGCAGCTGACTTCTGACTAATGGTACTTCCGGCTAAAAAGAGTGCACTTTTAGATGTATTTTAAGTCTTTTTTTTTGGTAAATTTGACTTAATTTATAAAGATTTAGTACTTCCTCCATCCCAAAATAAGCGCACATTTCATATTTTAAGGAGTCAAACAAATCTCAAAATTGACCAAATACATACAAAAGAATAGTAATGTTTATGATATCACATAAGCATTATTAGATAATCACGCTATATATTTTCATAGTAAATGTATTTAAAGATATAAAAATTGATACTTTTTAAAATGTGAGACATGCACTTGTTTTAGACCGGACGGAATATTAGAATGTACGGAAATGTTGTGGGTAGGGCGTCCAGTCATCCAGACGCTTGCGTTAATGGCCTTGACACTCGCTCGAACGATCCAACACTGTCACTCGCCCAGCCACCATCTTGCGTTGCTTAAACAAAATGTTGCTCTCACTTTCCTCTGGAATCGCTGTCGCGCCCACACGCATTTTTGAATCGCCGCCGTGCTCCATCGCGGCACTCTCCGCCACGCCCCGCCGACCACCATCCTCCCTCTGCACCGCGCCAAAAAGGTGCTGCCCACCTTCCTCTCTCTCTTTCTCTCTCTACTGTGCTCACCGTCCGTCGCGCGGCTTCCGTTCTACATCGCACCCGCCCAATCGCTTCTGTCCCTTTCCGGCGGCGGCTCGTGCCTATACCGATGAACTCCACGAGCCGATGAGCCTCCATTCTCCCAAGCAACAAGAAGATGTTGAGCTGAAATCACATGTTGCAAGCGTATATTTCAAGTGTTTCAGAGGTATGTTGCAAGTGTTTCTTATGGATGTTGCAAAAGTAGATTGGAATGTTGCATTTGTTGCAATGGTTGCACCCGTATGTTGCAAACGTCAATTTCCAATGTTTTATCTGTTTTTTCAAACGTATGTTGCAAGTGTTTATCTGGATGTTGCATATGTTTCACACATATGTTGTACGTGTTTTACCTAGATGTTGCATATGTTCGCAATGGTTTTTAAGTGTTTCAGGTGTTTTTTTGCAAGTGCTTCAAATGCATATTTCAAGTGTTTCATCTATCTTCAGAAGTATATTGTAAGTGTTGCATATAGATATTTCAAAAGTAGATCGGGTGCTGTATATGTTGCAATATGACCCGACCGTTGCAGTTGTTGGAGGGGGCACGAGGGGTCGCGCGGGGCGCAGACGCTGTGTAGGGTCAGACGGTACACGAAGTACAAGCGCGGGCACAGAGTGCAAGCGCGGGCGTCCGTCCGGACGTCCAGCGGCTAGCACTGCCGTAGAATGTATAAGCCTCCGCCACATCTTGGTTGACACAAATTCCATGGCCTGTATAAGTGCACTCTTCTGAATGGAGTGGTAGATAAAACTAGGGGTGAAATCGGTACGGATATTTTCTGACCGTATTCGAGACCGAATCTGTTTAGAGGGATTCAGATCGTATCCGAGTCCGGATATTCAACATCCGATACCGTATCTGTATTCAAATACTCAAATCGTATATTTATGGTATCGATATCTAATTGTGTCATATCCGGCATAGTTGACACTATCTGTATTCGAATCCGAATCCGGACAGAAATATAAAAACAAATGTAATATGACTGATATCCGTCCGTTTTCGTCCCTAAACGACCGAAGCTGTAGCACGCGCACAAAGAGGGATCGATGCTGACGGTTGTGGACGTCGAACTGTGGACTTGACCCCGAGGATCTCCATTCTCCAAGCTGCTGCTGCGGAACGTAAAGGCAGCCCGGTCCCCGAAACCCCACGCAAAGCAAGCTGGCGCACGACACGAAGACCTCCTCGGCTCCTCGCTCGCTCGCCGGTGGCCACCGCCACCGTCACCGTCTCGCGTTCTGCTGCAGAGAGTGCAGCAGCCTTGGAAAACCCCTCCTAGTGGCCAGTGGGAGCCTCCCACCGCGCAGCGCCACGTCTCCCGGCCGGCCCAGTCAAAACCAAACCCTCCGGGCACGGCCGCACAGGGCGCACGTCCCTTTGCCCTTGGTCGTTGCGCCCTCGCCCGCTCGCAAAAGCCTCGCCTCGCCTCGCCTTTTCTTGTCCTGTGCTGAAGCCACCCAAGCCGCACGGAAAGGGTGCCTGCCTGCCTGCCTGCCCCTCGCTCGCACTCAGCTCCCAGAACCCATCCTATCTCCACTTCTTGGTACATCGATCGGCCGGAACGAAACAGCAAAGTTCGGATCCTGTCGTGTGTCCATGGCAGCGACGGCGAGGCGCCTGCTGCTGCTGGCGCTGGCGCTGGCGCTCGCGGCGCACCGGGCGGCGGCACGGTTCGTGGTGGAGAAGAACAGCCTGCGAGTCACGTCCCCGGCCGCGCTCCGGGGCGTCTACGAGTGCGCCATCGGCAACTTTGGCATGCCGCAGTACGGCGGCACCATGCACGGCGTCGTCGTCTACCCCAAGGCCGACGCCAAGGCCTGCAGGCCCTTCGACGACTCCGGCCTCTCCTTCAAGCCCAAGCCCGGCGGCCTGCCAGTCTTCCTGCTCGTCGATCGCGGAGGTACGGTGATCCCCGGCCATCCATCAGCCTTACCTTTAATTAATTTCATTTCTTTGATTTGATTGAATCTACCATGAGGGGATTATATTAACTAAACATAGAATTCTGTGTGCACATGCCACTGTACAAATGTCCACTGGTAATTTATTTGGGTTTGTTATTACGCGTGCTTTCGTATTTCATTTGTCCTTCGAGCGACTAGCAACATACTCCTACCACGAGATCAACGGTTTAAGATATATATATATATATATATATATATATATATATATATATATATATATATATATATATATATATATAGGTATTCTATATTATACCCTGGGTACTGAATAATAATCAGTACCCAGTGTCCTGATAAGACTGCCAAACAGGCCCGCCCCGCCGTTCGGGACTGAGGGTCACAGGCCCGGCCCACTCACCAATGAGGTCGAGCAGCACACCATACCAGCTCCGAAGCTCCCCCCACTCGCCCACAATTTCTCTGCGGTTTCAGTTTCCAGATCCCGTCCGCTCCGTCTTTCCCTCACCCCGCCGGCACCAGCCGTCCGTTCCCTCTCCTACCACCGCTCCGTACCACCTCCCGCCGGCGCCGCCCCTCGACTCTTCCGCATCCGGCGTTGCTCCTCTGCTCACACACCGCCAGCGCTGCTCCTCTGCGCACCCACAGCTGTCGCCGGTCTCAATCCACCCCCGTCGTCGCCGACCGTCAACTTTCCGGCGCCCATCCACATCCCTGCTCCATCTGCGCCACCCCTCCACATCCCTTCCCCGTCGGCGCCGCCCATCCACATCCCACCCCCGCCTACCGGAGTTCTGGACCACGGCATTCAGGTAGGTATCCCGATCCGTTGTATTTTGGATTAGGATTGGTAGGTATCCCGATCCGATGTATTTTGGATTAGGATTGTTCTTCATTATACAATTGCATATTCTTGTTTTTCATGTCGGCCGAGGTTACACAAGCCATAGCTCATGCCGGCCTTGGCGTCACCCTGGTGTGGTCTTTTTTGGGATCTGTGGTATGCTTTCGGCGTATATGTGAACGGCGGCCACTCATGCTCGCTGACCTACCTCACATGACGACGCACCACCGTAGGAACAAGCCGGCGACCGGTGGCCCATGACCTACCTCACGTGACGATGCCACAAGCAAGCTGGTGACCAGGTGGTCCCATCTTCTGCTATCGTTTAATTATATCTCATACCCCATGATTTGTTTTGGTTTTTGCCGAAATCTAGGAGATTTGTTAGATGATCCCCGCCTAAATTCATCTAGATCATCAAGTGTGTTGCCTCCTTTTTCGTGGAGGCAAGCCTAGGGGCTCTTTATTTTTCAGGTTTCTGTCCGAACTTAAGAGGATTGTGCAACAATGTAATTGTCTTTTTTTGTGAAAAATGTGCTGCATGGGGGAAACATTAGCGCCAGAATCGCCTGTGAATTTGTCCTGTCCTCCTAGTGCTGCAGGCCTTCTTTGCATCCTTGTCGCCTAGCCGCTGGTCTTCTTTGCCTGTTCTGAACAATGCATGAATTTGATTTTTGACACAGATTCATACATCCTCATGGCCAGCAGATAAAGGGCATGGAAGCAGCAAAGTTCAGGAATCATGTCCCCTTGGTGTAGTGCACTTCCATGTTCCTATCGTTGTGTCGCTTGTCTTCAGGATTGATGATTTTTGTTCTCTAATTTTGAATTCATATGAGATTACCAGAAAATATGGCAAAACTATGACAGGGTAGACAAGAGCTTGATTTCGAGCTAGAAGTGATAATCTTTTCTTTCCAGAAGCTAGCACATGCATTTCAGTATTATCTCATATGAATAGAACTAAAGCCTTCATTCCTTCAACTAGCGTTTAAAATTTGTATTCTTCAAATTGTTGCTTGAAATTTCTATTAGCGATTCCATAGTTGTAATTTGTAAATGGTACCAGGATGATGATGATGATGATATAAGATTATTACAATTAATTATTGAGGTGCATCGATTTCTTGATTGTGGGAGGATGGTAGTCATTTCTAATCCATTCTGTGGGAGATGTTGCTAACATCATTTGATATGTTGGTTGTATGCTGACTGAGGAGCATAATTAGAGATTTATTATTTTTTATTTGTGAATAAGAACACAAGATGTGCAACTTGCTTTTTTTCAGAGTGTAAATGCTCAGATATGTGTGATTCCAGCAAACTTATGACTGATTAGATTTGTTTCCTGAGATTTATTTTCTAGATTGGTAAGTATAAAGTATTTTTATTCGGATTCACAGATTAATTGGCTACCTTCTATCCGAATGACTTGTGGTATCACTGAATCCACTCCACATGCATCACTGACAAAGTGGAAGAATATCAATAGCGTGCAAGACCAGGTCAGTATCCAGTGTTGTAGTGCTCCTTCTTCTGTTATATAACTTATGCGCAGGTGATTGTATTTCTTGCAAAATAGAACATGAATACTACTTGTTTTGCCGAGCTATATAACATGCTAGTCTCTTTTCAGTTTTTTATTCGGCTAATGCTTCAGATTAACTATGCCATCAGCCCATCACTATTTTTTTCTTATATATTGGAAATACTTATGTCTGCAAAGATAATTCTTTATTCTTTGTGAAACATTATATGCTAGTTATAGGAACTATAAAGCAATGGATCGGATATCGCACTTAGCTGATCATGGAAGCTTGTTTGTTCGCATTGGCACCTGCCATGCTGTGCCATGTTTGTTCGTATCGGCACCTGCCATACTGTCACAGCATCTTGCTTGCCCATTTTCAAAGAAACTCTGATACTTTTTTTATGATGTACTGACCAAGAGTTTGGTTACCAAGTCTGTAAGTTATTTACTCCTACCCATCTTTAGCGGTGCTGGCAGCTCTGCCTTCAAGATGTAGTAGCAGTTTGTGTTGCCTTCATTAGCAGTGGTGACCTCGTAGTGCTCTTAAACAATGAAAAACTTTGCTGCAATTCTGGTGTGAGGTTCACAATGATGATGTATGCTGTTGGGTCTTACTAGTTCATATGTGTTTTGTCATGAGATGGATAGGTTTTATAGTCGAACTAGACATCAAATTGGCTGAGATGCAGTCATTTTTTAATAGAATTAAGTCTTTTTGACCAAAATGGACAATCATAGTGTTAGGATAAATCCTTGCTCACGAAAATAAAACACAATATTTCATTTGGCAAAATATTAATGCTGAAGCATGCTAAGGTGATATACAATTTGTTCAGATAATGCCTTTTGCATTTAGCTATGTGCTAGAATTAATGCTTTTTGGTCAAATATGATTTTCTTGAGTGGGTTGGTCTGGTCTTATCTTTTTAATGATGCATGAGAGCATGCGTTTTTATCTACTCAACAAAGTACTCTTGGGATGGAATCTATATTTGTCGTATGACAAATGAATTTTTATGGTAGCAATAAATTTGGGCATAAATATTTGTGGATCCAACTCAAGAATCAATGTGATTTGAAAATCGAACTTTTATTGCTAAGACTTAAGGATGTATATGGTCACAATGTATCCACAAAGACACAATAGCTATTGTTTTAACAATGAATGAAACATTTAAACATTTAAGATTTGGATGATGTTCTGTCCATCTAAAGTTGTTTTGGATTGGAATGGCCAATTTTTTTTATTCAGGTATTTGATTTATTCCTACTGCAGCTATACCTGCTTGTGATTACAATGTGATCTATACATTTTGTTTTGCTAATTTTCCTTCTCCAAAGTTACTTCTTGTAAATGATAGGTTTCGTTTCCTACAAACATTAGATTAGTACCTAGACACGAACTATTCTTGAAAGTATTCGCAATTTTTACTCATCCGCAGGTTATCAAGTCGTCTGACTAATCGTGGTTAGTCGCTATTAGTCGGGCTGATTCGTGCCATGGCGATCAGCTATACACTACAATTAGTCGCGATTAGTCGTGATTAGTCGGGCTGATCAGTGCCATGGCGACTAGGATCGATTAGACGATTTGAAAACATTCCACACATGTTTCATATGTTTTCTCTGTTTTCTGTACCCTCCACTCTACTATCTTTGTTCAATTCAATTGTCATTTTCTTTTAGGTCAAAGACTTATTTTCCCATTGCAATAAACCTGTTTACAGCACAAATTGCAATACAATTAAAAAATACTTAATTGTTCACCTTCTTTCAAATTGCAGACCCTTTCGATTTCCCCTGACTCAATTGTGTCAAGCCCATTTTAGTTTTCTACTTTAATTGTTTGTAGGACAATACCAGGTTCTGGAGTTCGTATATGGCAATATGAAGATACCTGGTTTTTTAGCTTAATATAACCTTTACAATCTCGATCAACCTATTTAGAGACAATTGCACTAACCTTCTTTCTTGGATGTGTATGTACTTAACCTTGGTCATTTCCCTGTGATCATCATGCTGTTCTGCAAGTCCACTATACTATTTTAAATCGTCTATCCGATTCAGAGCCAATATTTTCATCACTGTTGTTTATTGCTTATTTTTTTGCTCTTGTGTCTGTAGATCCGAGGCGTTTCCCTTTTGCAGCAGCCTTCACCAGCTACTCCCCTAGACTGCTCACAGAGAAGGCTGCAGATCCATGTTTTATCTATTATTACAAGAAAATGCCTTGCTTTGGATCAAGTTCTGGGAAGTGCAAATGTTTGATCATAATTGCAAACAATTGAGATTTTTTATGGATCACTCACTTCATTATGTAAGATAGAGACCTTTTTGCATGTACATATGCATTATCAATAATTGATCTAATTCTATGCTAGATTAAATATAATGGAAGTTTTATATGGTCACACATGACAATATCTGTGACTAGGCTAGTTTGGCAGAAAATATTTGAGGTTTCTATGGTTCCATAGCTTTTTTAGCACAAGCAGATCAAATTAGCAATACAAAAAATTAAAGAAATACAATCTAATGTTTTTTAGCTTTTATTGACTATTGAATTTGTCTCTGAGACAAGCAATCAATTACTTCATGAATTTATACATGTATCTTCTATTGCAGGTTTTTTAAGAAGCAACTGTCATAATGCCTATGTACTTAATGGATGTGTTAACAAGTTGGGTCTGGGTGCTATGCAAATGAAGGTCAATGTTAGCAACATCCCAAGTGTTTGGTGAATGGGGATCTATAATCAGGTAGGAAAGGCTGTGTTGCATTGTTGCAAACTACAAATGACATTTAAAGAGCCCTCAATGATGCAGATTTCAGTTCATCAGAAGGAAGCACTTGGATGCATGTGCATCATCATTGCAGTTCTTCAAAAACAAATGAGTGTATCTGCACCTTTGGGGATCTAAATCTCCTCGTTGTGATCAACCTGTGGAGTGTTTTTTTTTGTGAAAGAATCAAGCTGTGGAATTCATAAACCATCTCCTTTTTTGCCTCTTCGTTACAGTTTTTGGTTCAAGTTGTCCCAAAGAGTAGGCCTACATATTCTTTGTAACTATGATAACGAACCAAGTAGTACTATTTGTGATTAGCATCATGTACTATTATTGTTGACAAGATATGTTGGTACCGATCAAATTAAAATAATATTTATAGTTTACATAATGAATTATTATTGTTGACAAGTAATTCATCACAAGCAACCTGGTATAGAAAGGAAAAAACGGCCAAATATATGCATCCCTGCAGGCCTACCGGGAAAAAATGACTACAACCGGACAGAAACAAAAAAAAATCGATCGGAAACACAGTCGTGAGTGAGCAACAGGCACGAAAGGAAAAAAACCGGCCAGAAACGCAAAAAAAAAAAAAACAGTCGGAAACAAAAAAAATCGGCCAGAAGTAGGCAAATCGAAAAAAATCCAACGACGAAAAAAATCGAAAAACCACGTGAATGTAGTGAAAGAAAAACGGAAAAGCTGTTCGTGCGAGGGAAACGTCGGGCCGGATGCTCGGGCGTACGCGGGTTGGCGTGGGGGGCTCGGGTACCGAATATTATTTAGTACCCTGGGTACTATTTAGCGCAGTCATATATATATATATATATATATATATATATATATATATATATATATATATATATATATATATATATATATATATATATATATCAGTGTGACAGAAATCCAGATATAGACAATAGTGGCGACCTCATGCCTACTATTGTAGCTTGTAAGTTGTAACCAATAACCATTGGCTAGCATAAGAGCCTCTAGGCTTAGTTTTCTGCAGTTGTGGGCTTGCATATTTCCTAATCAGTGGTCTGGTAAGGGCGTCCGCAATGGTGCTAGCTACGTAGCTAGTTGATGTGGAGGCGAGAGACAAAAGTAAAGATTATTTTATACATTCTTATTTTTCTATGTACTATTGGACCCGCATGTTCCTCTCTCAGTTTCTTGGACTACGTGAAATAGATCAGCTATTTGGTCGTCGCTAGTGACTACTCTCGCTCCTACTTTTTCCCTGTTCACGTCAGAATAGCTAGCTGTTGGGGACGCCCTGATCGTGTAAACAAATCAACTATTATATTCTTATTGCATCCTCTAGCTAGTATATGTATACTCTACCTCGATACATAGTGGTTGAGCACGTTCAGAAAGAATTTTATGCCTTGCGCATTAATTGTAACTTTTTTAGCTTGCTTCCATGCAGCCTTTTGTGTTGTACGCATGCTAGACATATTGTTGGTGGTGTAGCATAGAACTTTATTTGCACTTTTTTCAGTAGAGTGATAGATTATTTCAGTTGGGTTCCTTTCTCTCTAGTCTCTAGTGGTGGACTGGTGGTTGCTCGATCTAGACCAAAAAATTGGGTTCTCTTTTAAGAGAGTTTTTTTTTGGGCTCAATGCATGCATGTGTCGAGTGGTTGAGCTATCCATTTTAATCTCTATGTCCTTCCGATCCCCTAAAACAATTGCATATGCACTATATATACAATGTGCTAGCTTAGCTAGTCAAAGTCTTCGGAGTGCAGGACTTGAAAGTGGACGCAGTATTGAAGTTGGGTTGATAGTAACCCCGGCCAATATTGAAGCTTTTCTAACTTGTGTTGTCACGAGGGGCCTACGTGGATCTCCATCGGTCCAACCAAGCACCGATGCAGAAAGAACCTGCTAGTGGTTACCCAACTAGTGACAGGAATGATCTACACAAAACCATATACAATATGATAATTTGCTTCAAAAGCGTTAAAGAGAGTTAGCAGGCCACAAAACCGGCCGGCCGGGTTGGCAAACCCGTGTACTGATCCCACTATATCGATCATAGTGTTCACTGCTTGCAGCTAACTAAAGTGCATTATGAATCCTGGCAAGATTTCGGCGCCATTGGCATAGTTCTACAGATTCCGTTTAGGATTCGATTCACGCATCGCATATGACATCGACCTCAGTTCTTTAACCAACTAAGCTATTCTCATTTCTGTCGATGCTTTGTACTGACCATGAATATATTTCCTACATAGACTGTTGCTGAGCAAACATGAAGCTAATTGGAAATTTTTTTTGTACTTGTTTTCCCACCTAAACAAACATGAAGCAGACACTCACATACTTACAAGAACGCACAATCACCTCTACAAATGCATACCTAAGAATGACGGAATTACCATGGACCCTTTATCTCTGACAATCACGTCACGTGCAACGTCATTTATTCCTTGAATAAATTCAAGAAAATGAATGTACCCTTGCCATTGTCATGCCTTTGTGAACCCAAGTGGATAGATTCCACCATAAAAAAAACCTAACTACTTCACCCTAGCTAATTCTTTGGATTGATGTTTGCACTCTGAAAAACATACTTAGTAAAACATGAAGCTGAAAAATGTATGTACCCATGTCAAGTTGAGGATTTAGAATCTGAATAGAAAATAAGTTCCACCACAAATGAACTTAAAGATCAATCGAGCTCAATTCACTTCTATACTTTCTACGAGACAACATGTTCGTTGTATTAGTCATGCATACTATATATATGTACAAATGCATAAAATAAGGCTTTACAGTACAATTCATATCCTTGGCGTATATATACGTGGGCAGCAAATATACATATGCAAAACCCTGTTCAGGATGAACTAGAGATATCTGGCCTTATTGTATTAACCATTATACATCATCCATGTGAATACCTATCATCAAACTATAGTCATGCATGGCTACTACTAGCACTACTTGTGCAAGTAGTAGTGCATGCATGCATCAGCCTTTGTCAGGGATCGAAGCCAAACAGGTCATCATCCCCGGCGTTGCCAAAGGAACCAAACGGCGAGCCGGTCATGAATCCGAGGCTGCTAGGAGACGACGGGAAGCTGCCAGGGCCACACGCCATGTCGCTGGTCCCTCCCGGCCAGTACTCCGCCGGTGCGGACCCCACGGTGGCCGACGAGGTCATGGTCCCCGTTGATCCCACCACCACGGCGGCGAGCTGCGCGGCCTGCGGCGAGCTGCTGCTGAGCGCCTCCTCGCTGCCGCAGCGGTAGTCCTGCACCTGCGCCGCCGGCAGAGAGGAGCTGTAGCCGAAGCGAGACAACAACATCGCAGTCGTCGAATCAAAGCTTAAGGCTTGGGGAGGAAGAGCAGTAGTGGTGGATGACGATGCGCCGGCGATGGTGGTGCATCCTCCGAAGCTGATGAGGTTCGCGCAGTCGTCCGGCGGCGGAGCGGTGTCGTCCGGGATGACGAGCGGGATGGTGGAGGGGTCCCGGCAGGTGTGCTGGCCGAAGTAGCTGATGATGAACTCGGACGGGTTGGCATCGGAGGTCTGGACCTGCCTTGTCGCCCTGCACCCTTGGTCTGGCCTGTGCGTGCACCTGTAGTAGCTCCTGTGCACAATATGTACATGCATGCAGTCATCAGCCATGCAGATGCAGAGAGAACTGGTCTAAGGCTCTTCATTCATTCTATAATGGTAGAGAGGTTCTTTAGTTTTTTATTTTCTTTTTAAAAAGGGTGATGCGATCAACTAGTGCCACTGGTACATATAGAAACACATGTAGTACCGTATTATACTTATCGATGAATAATGTACATGAGGCTATGGTCCAAATAAAGCAACATATATAATGCTTTATGATTAACTGGATATATAACCAGTTGCGAGTGCTTGGTATGCATGGCTTTAGTTTATCTTCATTAAGGTATAGGGGGAAAAAGATTCAATGATTCAGTCATCACTATGACACTATATCTATACGACATGTATACGTATGCATGATACACATGGTGCCAGCGTTCAGTAAGTTTACTAGAGACCAACACATACCTCGGATTAGGGGACTGTTGGATACGTTTTTGCCCGTATTTTCGCCATGAGTTGCCATCGTCGAGCGTACTGGCAGTGACCGTGTTGACGAAGGGGCTGTGCGATCTGCCATATACATCCCGATATATGATTAGCACACACATACAAAAAGAAAGATCGACAACCATCATACACCAAGTTTTAATTGGAACACTAATTCATGTGAACTATAGATATGCATGCATAACATGCATTCAAGAGTAGTGTCATGACTCACACAGTCGCACTACATGAAAAACATACAGCAGCGACAGGAAAAAAAAAACACTTACCTATCCTTAAGTCGGGCCGGACTTCGATCGTAAGCTAGAAGCACTGAACCTAGATTAACCTTTTGACCTTTCAAATTTATTTCACAAGTGAAATCACAGTCTGCTTGTTGGAAAGAAAGCAAGTTTTATTAAGTTTCTCCCTATCATTGGCACATAAAGTTAAGCCCCGCTACTAGAATTATACAACTAGCTAGGGTATCCTTCAAATTACAACTAGCTAGAATTATACAACAGCATAAGGAAACAGCAACAGCGAGCAAGCTAGTTGCACAGTTAAAAATAAAGGGTTTTGATTAGCCTTTATTTTCACCTTCTCCTGGTGCTGCTCCGCCGCTGCGGCCCGGACACGGCCGCCGCGCCGCCTCTCCTCCTCCTCCGGCCCTGTTCCTGCTGGCTGCCGCCGGCGCCGGCTCCGGTGGTATCCAGAGCCGACATGGCGCTCGACAGGCTGCTCATCATCCCGTCAAGCGTCAGTCTGACCTTACTGGTGGTCCCCGCTGCGGCCGCGATTGAAGGCGTGGGTGACTCCTCCAGCATGGTCTGGAGCTTCGTCGCGCCCTCGTGCACCTCGATCAGGCTGTCCATCACCACCCGTGGCGCCGCCGTAGCAGGCGGTGAACGCCGGCCGCCGCCGCCGGCGGAAGACGCCATGGTCGTTTGCTAGCTAGCTACCAAACCAGCGGTGGAAGTGCATGCATGTCCACCTGCCCGGCCGTAGCTGGAGCGATAGGGTCGTCGGGAGCAGCTAGCTGTGCTGCGGCTTGTTTTTATTGGTGGCCGGTGGCCGCGATGGGAAGTTGGGAGGAAAAGGAGAGGAGGGCGCGGGATGGCGAAAGAGGAAGTGGCGTGGAAGAACATGTGGGTCCCCCCAAGGCCCCGGCCGGATGGATGTGCCCCACTCAGCCGAGCGCAAGGCGACGAGGGAACGACCGAACGAAGCTAGGGGCGGGTGATCGTCATCGCCGTGACGCGCCACCGTGAGGTCATCCATGGCTCACACCTCACAGTGAGTCACTGGCTCAGTGAATACCTTGACCAGCAAATAAAATGGCAGAAACTTCTGTTATAATGGTACAATTAATGTAAAATAACAAAATAGTGGTCAAAGTTACATTCTATAGATAATGAAAATATCATTTATTTGTGACTGGGAGTATATATCTATATATATAATCGATGCATTTATTTTGTTTAGTGTTAATGGTGCGTACTCCCTCAGTCCCAAAATAAGTGTCGCTATAGTATTCATGCTAGTAAGTTTGACTAGGTTTGTAGAAAATATTAGTAATATTTATATCACTAAATAAGTTATAAAATAGACTCAATGATCTATTTAATGATACTAATTATGTATTATAAAATTTAATATTTTTTTATATATATTTGGTCAAAGTTGAAAGTGTTTGATTCCTTGCAAAGCGAGAGTGACATTTATTTTGGGACGGAGGGAGTAGTTGTTTTTACTTGACAACGGTACAAGCAGAACTTTTCACTTGTCTATCATCAAGGTGCTATAGCTAGTGATTTGAGGTAAGATGTGGTTATTTGCGTTCATGGACAATTTAGAGGCCGTAGCCTGCAGTCTCATTTAGCTTCGCTGTTAGCCGCTGAAGAGCACGAATGTCACCATAACCAGAGATTGAAAACGCTGCTTGTCATGCTGTGCAAGCCGGAGCAAATTCGCAAATGAAAGCCCAACTGGTGTACAAGTAGAGTACAACTTGGGCGAGGGGGAGAGCATCTTTATTCGCAGGCAATTTTCTTATGAAAACTTGTGCATCTAGGCTGACTGGTCTTTTGCCCTGACACATGCATGACGGGAACAGGGCGACCCACGAAAATTAAACTAGTAGGAATTAGCCACCACAAGTTTTGTATCTTTTTCATGTGGGGGACACATGTCACATGTCTCTGTCTTCCACGTTAAGTGTAGAGTACACTATTTCAAGGACAAGGTACATCAGAAATTCAGATGAAAGACATGGATACGATAGCTGAAGAGACGAGGTCAAAAGACTGTTGCGGTGTTGCCCATTTGCCATGTCGACCACGGTCACAAGTGGCGTAGCCCGGATGCAGAGCCCGCGCCCAAAAATCGTAGGAGATAGAGATTGTACATCGCCAGTAACACAAACTATACATATATACATGTGTGTCCGTAAAGCCTTACTGCATCTGCCGACTGAACATCCAGCAGTCTAGCACATCTGCAGACCGCAGACGACAACTGACAATTTTATTCCATAACCTGATGAGTTGATGACTACTGGCTCTGCCACCACCAATCGTCTAAATCGACCTTTCAATTAGAAGCCGAAATGTGGCATCTTGATGAAAATGTATAAATGGCATAAGTTGACGTGGCAGTGGCAGAACTGCTGCATCAAAATTACAGGAGAATAAGATGGCCGTCCAAGCATGCTTCTGAACAACAAGCAGACAAACTGGGATCTTCTACATAAATAAAAAATGGAGTTTATGTACGAATCTAAAAGGACTACAGGTATATACAAAAAAAAAATCCTAAAGTTACAACGTAAATGGCACCTAGTGGGTGCCCTAGAACATTTTAGAAGTCAGATTCTAAAGACGAGGGAGCTTCATAGCCGAAGAACATCCTTCTACTATTTTTAATACTGGGATGGAAAATTAGTGATCCAGTAAAATTAACACAACTGCCACGATGATGGATCGAGGGCTCTTTGATAAACCTTCACTGGAGAACGTAAGTCATCTCTTAACTTATTGCTGGTTGTCATGTTGCTCCATTATTCGCCTTCTTTCAGCAGCTAACCCAGCTGCAACTGATGGAGGTAAACTCCTCAAGCTATCGCCATAATCTTGATCTGCCTGTTCTAGGGGTTCATCAGGTCCTGTCATCGGGAATAATGACTCCACATCCTTCAGCGTCAAAACAGGCTCATCTTTGAAGTTCTTGGATTTACGGTTTATAGTAGAGCAGACAGCTCTGCTCCTGTTCAATCTGTAGATGCTCTCTTCTATTGTTTTCTTCACCTGACAATAAATAATACATCAAAACCCGTTTCCAAGAATATATTAAAGAGAAGAAGAAAAAAGAAGAATAGGATGTAGCGCTTACTATAAAACGGTGAACAAATGTGCTTTTGTCTTGCCCAACTCTATGGATCCTGCTGATAGCTTGTGCCTCAGCGGCAGGGTTTAGTAATGGCTCCACTAGAATAACATGTTGTGCTTCTAGTAGATTAAGACCATTTGCTCCATGCTGTATAAGCATCAGAAGTACTTGAACAGGCTGCATTGAGGCTGTCCTTTTCACTTTATCTACATTTACATTGCTCACCTGACCCTTGAATTGGGAGAGGGCTGCCTGTGATTTTCTGAAAAGGAAGCAAACTTTCACAAAGTCATTTCATTGCTCAGAAGTCAGAACAATGGAGCATATAGAGTACTTCCTCAGTGATAACCATCTAACTGAAAGATCAGAAAGGAACAGTTTGGCCATTCAAGAAAACTGAAAGAACACGATTCTATATATTTTATCACACCTTCCTCCTTTCATCCGAACATATGAAATGTTGTTAGCAGCGAGGGAGTGCTCTAGTACATCCAGTACATCGCTCCAACTTGAGAAAACAAGAACTTTAGATGTTCCATCAGTTGAAGTGATTCTCAAGATTCTTCTTGTGACAGCTTCAATCTTCATCAGGAAAAGAGAAAAAGTGGGATCATTACACTGAACTTAACATAAAATAACCAGACAAACCAGTAGAGGAGCTTGCTTAAGTATATGACCTATCTCTTTCCCTCTGCAAATATTTAACAGCCAGTGCATTATAGAAGTGTAGTTATTGTTAAACAATAACATTTTCAGGACTCTTGAGAATATAGTGATTCCATCTTACAGGCATTTTCAGGACTCTTGAGAATAGTCATTCCATCTTACGGGTTTACATTATTAACTTCAACATACAATAACCAAACAAACCAGAAGTTGTGGTACCTGCTTAAGTAGTGGCCTATCCTTTTTTTTTCCCTTTGCAAACAGTTAGCAGCAATTGCATTATAGTCTTATAGATAGTTGAATACTAATAATATTTTGAGGAATTTTTAGAACATAGTCCTTCCATCTTATGGGGTTAAATGATTAATTATGTGCATGGACACATTGACACAAAGGTCCTACTTTCAAATGTAGTTATGCAAGTTACAAACTAAAATAAGCAGTAACCACAGGGTTCAAATGCAGAACAGATAGAACACCAACAAAGTAATGAGATTGCATGAAACCTTTGTTCCATATGAACCTTGGACAGAAATAGTGCTTTCAGCCAAATCTTCAGTGCTCTTTTCAGGTTTGTCCCAAGCTTTCTCAACTACAAAAGCAACATTCTCAATATCTGTTCGCTGACGGCATGTGGGGCACATAATCCATTTTTTACGCTTTCCGAATTGGGCTGCAGATTGTTCTGTCATGTAAAGACAACCTGAGAGCAGTAAGAAGATAATTTAGTCAAGGTCAGGAATTCACTATACATCATATGAGTACTTGAACAAACAAGTGGCATGATTATCCAATTGTATGTCCTGAAGTTACATCAGCATTGAACTTAGAGGAAGGGTAAGATTGCTAAAGTAAATTCCACAGCACAACACAGACAGATACGTTATACTCCATCCCTTCTATAAATTATAGTTCACTTTAGCTTTGTCCTAAGTCAACTCTCTAACTTTGACCAAGTTTATAGAAAGACAAATCAACATCTACAATATCAACTTAGTTTCATTAAATTCTCCATGAACTATGTCCTGGTGTTGCATTTATTTGAATTTGTAGATGTCAATATTTTTTTTTCTAAAATCTTGGTCAAAGTTAGAGAAATTTGAATTTAGGACAAAACTAAAGTGAACTATAATTTGTAACGGAGGGAGTAGTTTGCATCAGTCAACAGTAGTATCTATCTTATCTAGGAGTACTGCTTTTCTTCAATTGGTGTAGCTTTGAACAAATTTTGAACACAAAACTTGCATGGATACTCACACTTGCAGCATACAAAATGACCACACTGGAAAACCATTTTCTGGTCAAAAACCTTCTCCTGGCATATTGGGCATGGTTCATTACGAAAATCAGAGACAGCTTGCCCTGTGACTGAACATGAAGCAACTGTATCAACAGCATCGCCTGCTTTAGCCAATGATTCGCCATGCTGGTTATGTGTTTTCTTGTTACATACCGCCAATCCCTAAAAGCACAGATGTGATCTACATAAAAAAGGAGCCATGCAAGAACAGGACTCTGTAGCAGAGGTATTATATTAAGATGATATTAACCCAAACAATAATGAGTGACCCATATGATGATAGTATCATAGTGCAATCTTTGGGAACAAACAAGTTATGTAAATTGTACACTAAAATGTGAAGTTCTATGGCAGAAGTTTACTTGAAGTTATCACACACCTTTAAGTACCGGAGTTGGCCTCTTACACGGGCTAAAGATGAGAGTGACATGAATTTTTCACTTGTAAACTGGACATTATATGGTATGAGTTCCTCTCTAGTTACAATATTGGCAGCGCTAGGTTCATCGTCTTTCTCTTTGAGCTGAAGTCTTGAGATGGACATCTTGATCTCGTCATGAGCACGCAATAATTGGGTTTGAGCAATTGACAGAAACCTTGCTTGAGGAAACTCCTTGCGCATAGCCTAAATTATCATGTCATGGTTAGCAACGAGCTTGATTATGTCAAAAGAGAAAGAAACATTTTCTACCTCAAAAAGAAGTAAATGTTTTTTAGCAATTGCGGAATATTGCTTTCCCAATACTGTCTTTGAGTGATTCCGGATAACCCTTAATGCAGTCTCAGTTCGAGAAGGATGCCTGTAGACCTGTAAACATTAGCAATATTAAAAAAATATAATAGATAGATAACACATAAATGGAATAATGGATCAATATCGATCGCTTTGAATGCCAGGTCAGAGTAGCTCAGAAGAAACTTTAAGTGATGATGGTCCTTGCAACACCTTTCACAAAATGCAAAGGCGGATGGACTGATCAATACAGATCTTAGAAGACACATGGTAAAAGACAAATAGAAGGTGTAACATTATTTTCCAGAGAGTTGGGGTTGTAATGTTATCCTTGAAAAAGGTGTGGATAGAAGAAAAAGAGGAAGTGACAACTATCGATAGTACTACATGCAGGAACGGAAGTACGTTACACACCTGTATGTTTTCTCGAGCTGACCTAGGATTGTTATTGTCATAGCCAGGTTCAGATCCCTCGCTGGATTTTCTATTACGGAAGAAGTGATTGAGCTCATATTTTCGCCTCTGTAGATCCTGTGCTTCTTCTACTGAATCAATGACAGAATCATTGTTTGATTTCTTAACAAGAAACAGACGTGCTTCATACCTCTAAAAGAAAGGAAGAGATTAAATCAATACACGATGGATTTCATAGAGGCACAAAAACATCAGCAAGCACTGGTGCATATTAACCTGAAAGAGTTCATCTAGCTCACACTGGATACATAGAGAACCAGTGCCATCATAGCACTTTGGACAATATCGCTGGCCCTCAATGTCCTCATCCCTTGGGTTATCCATTGTTTTGTCAACTTCCAGAAGTCTATCCACAAGATGTTGCCTCGAACTTTGTAGAGAATCAATGTCAGCTTGAATTGCATATTTTAATCCAGCAATACTTTTAATACTGTGAAAGAACAAAACAACCAAGTTAACCATCAACTATAGAAAATAAATATTTTTTGACATATATTTAGTGATATGAATTCTTGAAAAAATGAATCAACATAGGTACCATGGAGAATATTAAAACAAGTTAGCTGCAGACCTGGAAGATATTCCCCTTGAACCCAAACCAGTGGTGCTCTTACTAGAAGAATTATCAATCTTCTTGATGAGTTCGTCAGCAGAAATGTTGTTCCGTTCAATGCAGTCCAAAGCATGCAGCCACCAATTCATATGCCCACTCTGTAGCTCTTTAGTGATATTCAAGACCTAAAGGTAGGCAGACACTCAGTATGAGGAGAAAAGGGAAAGGCTTGGATCAGATAAAACTTACCAAGGATTAAAAAGTGCAGCTCAAAAATAAGAGAGAAATGTAGTGAACTTACCTCTGTGAATGATACATTAAAATCCTTCTGTGCTACTACCAGCCTTGAAGTAAAAACTGACAGGTATTTTTCTGTGATTGCATTGCAAGTCTTCCTCAAGCAGTCATCAGCGAAACATTCAGATGATGAGTGGCATCCAGCGACATTCTCCACACCCACATCTCCAGTTGTGCATGCTTGTCCAATAGTGTTTTCATCTTCTTCAGATGTTTCTAACCCATTAGCTGTCAAACTCGAAACACTGTTTTTACATATTTTATTTCGTTTCACACAAAGTACATTTGTCTCAACAGTGTTAGTTTCCTTTCTTTTTCGGCCGATTGCAACTTCAGAAGCCGGCTTTTTTAATGGGCATTCTTGTAAATATTCAGAACTAATTCTAAGCAGTTCTGCAAGATTGTAGTTGATATGAAGATTCAATAGAGGGTCAACACGGAAATCGTCAACATTTTCATGAGCCAGTGCCAGTGCTTCTTTGTACAAAGAAATAGCTTCTTGGTTCCTTTGTTCAATAACAGCTAATCCGGCAAGACCATTCAGGGCAACTACAATTTTCCTCAGCTCTTCCTCTCCTTCAATTTTTGCTTTACCAATAAGAACCTGGATGCAAAAGTATCATTGGCAACACTGACCGCATTATTAAAAAAAATTGCACTACAGAAAATAGGTCGCAACCAGGACTGAAAAATAATAAGATATCCACCTGTAAAATTTCATCCATTGACAAAGGGTTATGCTGCAGGGAGCAGAGACCACAACTCCCCACTTGTGGGTGGCAACATGCCTGCCGAAGTTTCAGCAGTGGGACTAGGAGCTTGGCAATGTCGTCATTGGAGAGGTAAACATTTAGCAAAGCATTTGAATCTACAAGCACAAGGCAGAAAGAACCTTCAGGTTTTTGGATAAAGGACATTAGTGTGGCAACTAATCGACCATTGCAACATGTTTAATAAAAAGAGGTAACCTAGTCCTGAAAGCTCAAGGGACCAGGGAATTTTTAGGCAACATTACAGAAATATTTAACAGTCTTGCAAATTCGCTATTGCCTATAAATGCCTCTGAAAATGGTATTATCCATATCCCACTCAAAATGGAATTCCGTCTATATTATCTACTTTAAGAAATGTCCATTCCAACTTTTTTTTGGCTCATTTTCTATGGAAAAGCATGAAAACCCTGACCCTGAAGAATTAATGTGGAAACATAAAATGGTTGATCTGGTGGATAAAGTACCTGAAAAGTACCTGAAATTGATTCTCTTCTATTCGTGTCATTTCTCAAACTTCTAATAATTTGATGTGCATGGTCCATGCAGGTTGCATGCTGCTTCTTATAGAAATATTCTTCAATGGAAGAAAAGATGAGCCATGAAAAACACTCTTCTTGCGGAGGCAGCTGCAGTTCACCTGAGACATGAATTTTGGAGGAACGCCACATGATTTCCCTCAAGAAATTGTGTGCATAATTCATTGCTACTCTGTTCCCCCTCTGCAGTTTAATTCAATGAGACAAAAGGAGAATAATTACTCAGGCCAATTATCTCAGTAAACCAAATGCTATCAAATCAAATCCTACCAAGTAGCAACAAGCGTTACATGCAGAGCTGTGGCAACATTATTCACGATTTCATGTATTGCTATAAGAAACAACAAACCAGCACTAAAAAGTTCATTGTATCATGAGGTTCTCAGTCCTTTATAAGACATGCTTGCCTATGTTTTCAGACTATATGGACCTAGATGGTAAGAACTAAGAACCAATGGGTCAACTGTAAGACTTGCACTACCCAGGCTCATGCACTTCACTAGATCCATCATCACCACCATGAAATTATGGTATTTGAGATCCGTCAGCCTAGGCAAGTGATCACAGTTTATAAACGATAAACATTACAGCATGAAAATGACTTCCATTGTCAGCATGTGACAGATTCAGTAGTAGCAGGCAACATACCTCATACGGGTCTCTAATAATGTCCACCCACCATCTATATGTGTCAAATGGGTTTGTCCTAAGAAAACGTAGAAGCCCAAAGAGATCATCAAGCCTGCGTTGTATCGGGGTTCCTGTGATACACCAACGGTGTTGAGCATTTAGCCTCAATGCCATCTCAGTCACAGAAGTCTTGCTTGACTCTACCATCTGAGCTTCATCCAAACAAAGCCGCCACCAGTGGATCCTTGTCAGGACAGTTGGAATGACAGGATATCTAAGGAATGTAATGACAGTTCAGCAGAGGTTCAACCAAAGTTAATTTAACTTATTAATAAATGGCATGTCTGGATAACAATGGGATTCTTACTGTAAGCACTCAATGAAGTACTTGGACTGAACAGGCTACTGCACTTCTATTTCAGCTATTATCAGTGTACGTGTACCCTGATTCTAAGTGATGAATAAGCTCAAGTCAGTTATCTTTTCAGCTTCACCAGATTTTTAGTACTCGCATAATGTCAGATCAATGAATAGGTATCATAATTCAAAATATGTGAACCATGAACCCAACACAACAAAAAAGGAAAGCATAAAGATAAAAGTACAATGGCACAAATCTCTGATTGGGTGTGGTATGTCAACTTGCGTTTGACTTTTCCAAGAAAAAAAATGGATGTTAGATATCAGTAGTAGGTTTAGCTCCCTCATTTTAATTTTGTTTTAATTGAAGCAATTTATTTTACACATGCTTTTTTAGGACAATTTATTGTACACATGCTTAGCAAGAATATTATAGCTGTTTATACAGACAAAACATCAGGAAGAATCACGCAATTACCTTTTCCTAAAATTTAGGAAGCAGATCTTCCTAGGGTTATATTTTCCAAATAACAACACTAGTTTGTAGTTTTAGCTCATTGATATCTTTGCAAGGCAGTAGCTTGTATATGGGTTATTGTTTATATTTAGCTTTCCTTGTCAAACAGCAACATTGTAAGCCTCCACCCCCTGCATTCGCCTCAAACATGGAAAAAATCCATGACTTCCTGGTTCTGAGGAAATGTATGTTTCCTATAGTTTATGGAGGACTTGAAAACTGGAATCAGTCTAACCTATCATGTCAACCTTCATTGTGAAAACTAAACATTACTTGCCTCTTTTGAAATCTCAAGAAGCGGCGATCACCGTCATGACGGTCAAAATCATGTGACAGATCTTCTTTCAAGACATCATAGGTTGTCAAGACAACATCAGCAGTACTTATCTCAGTCATCTCAGTTTTTTGGATGGTAGCAAGATCCAAGTTCCTTGCACCTTCATAAATGCAAACTTTCAGAGATCCTGGCCTTGTGTGTCTAGAGTAAAGAAAAACAGCTGTCAGTACTATCATTATATGCATATACCTGTAGCTATACCGTACCAAAGAGGCCAAAATACTCAAAAAATAAAACTGGATAAGGCACTTGAAGCTTCATTCTTGGTATAGACTGCACTAGAGTCGAAACGTCTTATTCTCAAAAGCTTCCCATCATGGGCACCCTTAACAAAGATCCATCAGAAGGATTTTTAACATAAAGTTGCAGGACTTCTATACTCAAAATAGAAGCAGTGAAGAAGAGATTGAGTGTAATGTGGCTGAAACAATGAGAGCAAAATAACAACCTTACATTCTAAGCAAAAAGACAGAGATTTCAAAACTGAGAGCAACAGCAGGCAGTGTTGACGTAAACGTTAAACGCTAAACAGATTCAGCCATTTAAACGCCGATTAAACGGACACAGCTGGCCACCATGTAGCATTTGAATGGTGCTTAAATGGCTAGGGAAGCAGAACATAGTGTTACAAAGTATGTCTCTTGAACTCTCGATATAGTGAAGTGTAGCTTGGAAAATTTGAAAAATATTGATTCTGGTATTCAGAAATTATGCGCAAAATTGTTCAATTAACATTTGGATAAAAGAAATCATACCGGGTAATCTCAGAGTGCCATTGTGCCAATATTGGTGCGGGACATACTATCAATGTAGCATGGCTGAGTATATTAGTTTGAGTTGCTTCAGTAAGCTCCAAGCACAGTGCACAAATGTATTTGTCTTCTGTCTCAACAATAGAACACCTGGGTTTCTTTTTCCTTCTAATTCCAGACTTCATGGCGCTTTTTTTGCTTGTTGATGCTACAACTTCAGCGGTATCATCAAAAAGTATATCTTTCTTGGGTGAGTAACCAACACAATCAGCATGTTGCCAAGCATCACAAATGTCACATTGAACCCATAGACCCGTGTATGCAGAACTTTCACTTGCAGCACCACAGATGCACTCAACCCTTTCTACTTTCTGCCTCTTAATTTGATCCATTTCTGTTTTGTTCTGGAAGACAGAAAAGTCTAATGAAATTGGTCTACGATGAGCAAAAATGCATGCTAATAGCTCAACAGTTTTCCCTAAACCCATTTCATCTGTATCAATTGAGGACAGAAAAGGAGTGTCAGCGGTAACTATCCACAATAGTAAAAACCATAAAAGCAGTATAATAATGAATTGATGAACACAACTGTTATCGACTTACCAGCCAAAATGCCCCCAGAGACATAAGGTGGAGAAGGCTCTGGTTGCAATGAAATATTTCCGCTGCATAGTAAGTCAGTAACAGATATGTCAAAATCTGAGGTATTCACAAGAACAAAAAGAATTGAAATCAAGATTGGCGGAAACATTATAGCCTACCCCAACTTGCTTGGGACAAAAGGCTATGTTGTTGTTGTTGTATTGGCGGAAACATTATGTGTATGGAAAGCAGGTTGCTCAGATAGTACAACAATATGCAATGAACTTAAGAAATCTCAAGCATACTTAACTAAACAAGCTACAATCATATCAACTAGATTTGATTAATGTTTACACACTTCAGACTTACTTGAAAGGATTATAGAACATCCTGGAATTCTTGTGAATAAAATCAATAGGAACACAATATGGTGCAGGATTAGCATATTCTTGATGGGGTGTATTTCCCTTTTCACGTTGAACCATCCAATGCGCTGCACGAAGTTGATATGGTCTGAGCTGAGGAACTAAATCAGGAAGGTCCTCTTCCAACTTTTCTGCATTACTAACAACAGGAATAAAAGATAAGTATCATACAGCGGCCAGAAAAAAAGTATGATACATCCTAAGGATCATAACGAAGCTTTGTATAACTCAAATCATAGATTCTGATCACACAAGCACAAATGGTGTATCATAATAAAAAAACGGGAGCAAGTAGTTATCTATAAGTTTAAATGCTTTCATTTCATATTCATGTTAAAGCACATGATTATGAGGTTAGAGTAATAGTGAGATGTAAGATACTCACATCAAAGGCTTAAGGGCCTCATAAAAAGCGGCAAGATCGAACTGTGAATCACTCTTCGGTGTCAAATCAGCATTACCACCATCATCCATTGGCACACCAAGGTCATCCAACCCATATATGGCTGCCGATGTTGTGACCTCAGGACGCAGCCAAGCCATCATATTCATCAAACTCTTTCTCCATGGATGCCTAGCCACCTCCAGCAGCGATTCGCACGCGCTGAAAGCCTGTTCCATCACCTCCACTCTAATCCTAAATGACTCAACCCTCGCCTCACCCATCTCCTGAAATGCTCTGAACGATTGAACCCGGAGCGTGACGAATCTCAAGCTCACCAAATGGGCGAAACCCGATACACCTTCATCAGGACCATCAAAACACCCTGAGACCACATATTCTGCGTGCTTCCCTTCACGACTCTCATGGACGACATACTCCAGGAGCACGCAATCCGACGGCATAACGGGCCACTGGCCCATCCTGAACCCCTCCTCCGGCGCGTCGCGCACCCGCAGACGCAACGAGAACGTCGACGCCCCGAATGCCTCCTCCAACGCACCTTCCCCATCCCCGTCGCCGGAGACGCTCACGTCGCGGAGGACCACCTCGGCGATATCGCGGTGGTCAACGTCGGCGTGACCCCACGTGCTCCTATCCACCTCCACGCAGACGTCTCTCCTCGCATCGCCCTCGGTCCCACGCTTCGTGCTGCCGCTAGGGCTCGGCGCGTAGGGGTCGGCCTCGGCCGCCGCAGAGGCAGCGCCCGCAGCTCGAACCGGCCGCGATTTCTTCCTCCCCATATGTGATTCAGGCGGTGTGGTGGACCATTCGGTGGGGCTTTGGACACCGGTGCGGAATTGGGCGTGGGAATTATCAGAAACCTTGAATTTTGAGAGGAGCGGAAGGACGAGATGGGAGCATAGGCTAGTGCCTGGGGACGGGGCGGTGCTGGGGAGATATTGGGTAGATTGGTGGCTTGGAGGTTTTAGACGGTCTCCGACCAGGAGAGGCAAACCCAAAATGCGTCACCAATAGTGCTTTTGCCTACCCAAAATACTTTTCAACGCATGACCCAAACACCCGACCCATTTTCGGTACTGGCCCAGAGGATAGCCAAAAATGCGTCCCCTCTCTCCTCGTGACGCAAACCTCCGGTGGTGGCCCGCTCGCGCTCGCCTCCCGTCCGCACGCCGGAGCCCACACCGCCGAGGACGCAGTCGCCTCGCGCCGAAGCCCACACCACGCCACCGCGCTGAAGCCCGAACTCTTGTGGGGCGATTTGGGGAGCCGCCGTCGTGGATCGGGGGGCCGCCGTCGAGGATCGGGGAGCCGCCACCGTGCCGCCCCTCCACCGCCGTGGATCTGCTCCCACCGTCCCTTGGGCCCGCAGCAGAGGACGGCGCCGGAGTCGGAGCAGTTGAGGCATGCGCACGCCAACGGCGCCATGGCGCCCGCACGGCCTGCTCCGACCAAGGCTCGGCGGCGGAGGGACCTGTGAGGGACGCGGCGGGGAGGAGATGGGGACGAGGATGGATTGGCTGTTGGAGAAGGAAGGATTTGGGGGGGCGTTACCTTTTCCATGTACATGACTCAAATCGTGGAATGGGTAGCGAGTTTGGGTGCTCGCTGTTGGAGACAGCCTTAGGAGCCGACGAACTGACGGTCTGACTGGAGAGGACGTCGGAGGAAGGGCGGCCAGAGTGTGTGTGTTTTGTTTATCTGGCTATACAAAACGGCTATCCTAGTGCCCGGACATCCGGCGCGCCGTGGGCGTCCAGACGCCCCTGTTCAAGTGTTTAACCACCCGTGTCCCTTTCGCTCGTGCTCCACGCGCACGCCTCCGGCGCGCCTACGGCCCAGTCCGCTGGACCTTAGGCGAGCCGTGCCCCTAGCTTGTCCTCGCAGCCCGCCACGTTCGTTTTCGCACCGCCCCACGCGCGCGACGAGCACACCCAGCGCCCCCTTGACCGCAACACCCATATCCGCCGGCCCCAACACCTCCGTCCACTAGCTCCCAGCGAGCCACGCGCCCCCGTCCGCCAGCCCCCAGCTCGCTCCCCGGTCGAACAATATAAAACGCTCGAATAAAACACTTGCAATACACATGGAACAACTGTTGCAACATAAGATCGAAGCAGCCGAAACATTTGGAACATATTATTGCAAACATTTGGGTGAAACATATGAAACATCCGGATCAGAACGATTGCAACATACGTCTAGAAACAGGTGAAACATTTTAAACAAATGCTTGCAACATGCCTTTGAAACACTTGTAACATATGCAACATGTGCAACATCCACATATCTACTTTTGCAACATCCATATGATTCAACTGCAACGTACCTCTGAAGCGTCTGAAACAATTGAAAGATACAATTATAACATGGGGGAGAGAAAGCCTGCGCGGGGAGCGCCATGGTCGCCGGAATTGAGGGCGTTGGGAGCTCCCTGTGAGGGAGGACGCCGATGTCGTGGGAGGAGCGCTGCTGGGGAAGGAGCCACAGGGGTGGGGGGAGGAGGACGTCGCGGTGAGGGAGGGCGCGTGTGAAAGTCTCTAGTTTGGTTTTGGCTAATTGATGAAACCTAGGACTAACCTTTGTATGTAAGTGGATGATTTAGATAAAGGTGGTCATTAAATATGAGACATGACATTGACTCATGTGACCAAGATGATGAAGACCAAGATGATGCTTGGCTCGATGGACCGGTTGTGAAGGTGAAGGACAAGTCGAAGCTTCGAAGCGAAGGACCATGTGATGGTGAAGCTTGAGCAAGACTTGGCCCTGACGGACCGATGCAACGGTGAAGAGCAAGTGAAGTCAAGGTCGATGGATCGAGACGGTCATGTGATAATATGAAGTGGATCATATCTTTTGGAAAAACAAAATGGGCTCAAGGCAAAGGTATAACCATAGGGCCATTTTGTTTTGCACTCAATACACCATAGAGGGTGTAAGTGGTTTATGATCGATAGCCGAACTATTAAGAGGGGAAGTCTTATCGGTTATTCGACGCACGGGTGCCACTAGGTGAATTCATGAAGTGCATTGCATGTAGGGCCTAATGAGCTAACTGGAAAACCTTCGAAAATGATTATGAAAATGCTAACACACGTGCACAAGGTGGTGATCACTTGTTGGTGTTGGCACATTTGCGAAGGCGTTGGAGTTTGAGCGGTAGAGAGGGTTTGGGTCTCTCTCTCCCTCCCGCCGAGCTTGCGAGCGCGGGATTCAGGCGTTTTTGAGGAGTTGAAATGCCTATTTTCCACTACGCCGGAAGTCGGAAAAGAAACGGAGGCGAACGGAGGTCATAGAGGTGACCGGACGCTGCACCGGACGCGGTCATGGTTTGACCGGACGCGTCCGGTCAGTTCAACGCAGCAGTCAGGCGCGCGGGTGTTAGGGTTTGCAACCGGCGCGTCCGGTCACTCGCGGGACCGGCGCGTCCGGTCAGGCGCCCAGAGGGAACTGAAGTTCGCAAGGTCGATTGGACGCGCGGCGCGTCCGGTCACACGCGATCGGACGCATCCGGTCGTTGAGAGAGCTTACTGGACTCCAACCGGACGCTGGCACTGTCGCGTCCGGTCGTTGCCTGGAGCGCGTCCGGTCGATGCTTCGCGGGCGCACAGTACTGTGCGATCGGCGCGTCCGGTCAGTTGAGCGGCGCGTTCGGTCGATTGGTTTGACCGTTGGCGCAGTGACCGTTGGAGGATCGGACGCGGTTGAGCGCGTCCAGTCAGTTTCGACCGACGCGTCCGGTCGTCCCGAAAAGGACCCAGTGAAGGGGTATAACGGATCTATTCGTTTGGGATGCTTATAAATACTTGTTGGCCGGCCCTTGGGAAGGTCTCTCGTGATTTCTAATATTCTTGTGCATCCTTTGAGCTAGAGTTTTTCCCTCCCACTCATCTCTCTTGCTTGATTGCAAATTAAAAGTGAGATTGAGTGATCCCAAAGTGCATTGCATAGCTTGAGGGCATCTAGTGGCACTTGTGGGTGGTTTAGCCGGTGGATTTCTTGTTACTCTTGGAGAGTACCGCTCCTAGCCGGCTTGGAGATTGTTGGAGGCGTTGGCAAGAGAAGGAGATTGTTCTTGGCCACCTCCGGTTGATTATAAGAGGTTCTTGTGCTTTTCTCGGTGGAGCGCCAAAAGTAACTCTAGTGGATTGCGCGTGTCATTGAGTTACCTCACTTGAGAGTGGTGTCTTGTGGTGCCTTGCGGGGCGTGCCTTGAGGGGCAAGTGACTTGAGGGTCACACCAAGGAACTATCTAAGTGTTGGTCGACACAACCAGTGACGTAGCTTGTCGGTGCACAAGTGAACACCGGGTGAACAAAATATTGTGTCACTTGTGTCCCGGTGATTGGTCTTCATATTGTGTTGTTGTCAATATTGATTGATTGTATATCATCTTGGTGATTGGTAACATCTTCACTCCACCGTCGGTATAAGATTCACAATCCTCTCTCTCGCTTTACATTTACTAGTTATCTTGTGTAGCTCTAGTGGTAAACTTTGCTAATAGTTGTTAGCTTGCTCACTAGTGTAAGTTTAGTGACATAGCTCTTGTGTGAACTAGAGATCATAATCTATTAGACTTGTGGATAAGAGGCTTGCATCACATTCGTAGGCTAACCAAAACTCGCTTTACGCCGTTTGTTATTCTAACAACTTTGCTTAGTGGCTTGTGTAGGATTTTTTTATATAGGCTATTCACCCCCCTCTAGCCATCTAGGACCTTACAGCGTGTCGAGGTGGGTGAGAGTGCCGCCACCGGCCAGGGAGGGAGCAGCGCGGCACGTGCAACGGGAGGGACGGAGAGGAGCGTGAGCCATAGGGAGAGAACAGATGAGTGGAGGAGGACGCGTTCGAGAAAGCAGATAAGTGCGAATGAGTGGGAAGGAAGGATCACGGTAATTAAAGGAACTAAAGGATCACGGGCAAGACGCACGGGGTGCGCTGTGCACGGCGCGCAGCCTGGACAGGGTCCGTCCGGGCTCTAAAAGGAGCATTACCGTATACAAAACATGGGTGATCTATGGATTCTGATGACCCCTGTGGTAGAAATAAATTGGATGGACCCTGGGTCCATTAGCTCCCCCGTGCATCTGTCACGGATGGTTGACACGTGACCTACTGATAAGATCGTACGTCTCACCAGAGGAATATATCCTCTATGTCACCATGGCTCCACACGTGGACACACAGGTGGAACCACTTTGGGAGTGCTCAATGTCCATTTGGTTTGGTTACACATCCAGGTGTCAACCCTCTGTAACGGGGTGCACGGGGGAGCTAGTGATATGGAGGACCAAAATCACTCAGATTTCTTAATGCCACAAATTTACGTAATGCAATTGTATTCATCACATATATTTTATAAGACAAGTGGATTTTAAACAAATATATAACAGATTAAAAAACAAATTTTAAACAAACATATGCTTAAAACAATTGTTTGGAAAAAAAAAGTAAGCTCCATATAGTCTATAGTCACAACAATTCCATATTAGAAATTATATTTAAATAATCTAGTAAATTTAATTGGCGAAAGGGTCTCTGGCTGAGTTGGTTATGTGGTTTGAGTAGCACTCCTCAACTGAGTTCGACTCCCTGTGTGAACGAATTTTCAGGCTGGATTTAAAAAAAATCCCCTCGTCTACACAGGTCTAGGGCTTAGCCCTGGTCGTGATTGTTCTCACATGGGCTACGGTGCCCCTGTGTATCAGTGGGGCAAGGGTTTAGGGGGTTTCTGGACCTGCGTGGGAAAGTCTTCTTCTTAATGCAATGCTCGGAGACGCTCTTACCCCATGTAGGTCGAGTTTTTTTAATAATAACTATAATTATTGCTGAAGACATCAAATGTTCAAATGTTCAAGCATCTCTATATGGTCATTCATAGTCTCGTAATCATTAAAGTTGTGAAAATATACAAATCAAAATCAAAGATGTAAAAAACATGAAATAGAAAAAAGAAAAACATATTAAAAAGGAAGAAACATAACAAAGGAATGTCTTATGAAAATCTACAAAATCTAACCACCTTTGCATTATTCTAACCAAAATGCTACTAGAATATATAACTATGGAAATCAAAATAAAAAATACAGATGACATGAACTTAAAAATGAAAATAAGGGAAAACATATTTCAAATAAAAAGGTAAAACAAAAGCATTATACATAAAAGTTATGAAAATCCATAGCAGCTTGCATCAATTGAACCTAACTACTACTACAAGATATTAGTATGGAATTTAAATCAAAGAAAGAGATGAAATAAAAAAACTAAGAAGAAACTAACATATTTCAAAGACAGATGCATGATGCAAAACAATAGGGAATACAACTAATATAGCACAGAAATTGCAACATTCCACAAAGACAATTACACTGGAACTATAAACATAAAACACGCATAACATGATATAAAATTAGAACTAAATCACATAAATTATCAATGAATAGTAGCCATAAAAAGAGCCTACATATAGTACACTCCTGCTACTTACAACTAAAATCTCAATAAAAAGTAAATAAATAGATTATATCTTGTTGCAACTACTGCTGAAATGCAACCATAATAAGGCAAACAACAAGTAGCAACTGTAGCCTACCAGCAAATGTAAAACATTATAAGGCTTTCTCTGGCTTATCAAACACCCAATGCCTTTCTCCAGCTGTGTAATTTACCTATAAGAAGATATCAATTCCTTCTAGGTAACCAGATTTGTTTAGGTCCTCCAAGGTTACTGACTAAGCTTTTGGGCACCTAAATAGCTTTCTTCTTTGAGACCATAATGGGTGCACCAATGAACTTAGCATGAACACCATTAGCACCCTAGAAAGTAAATAGTAAGAATCAAACTTAATGGAGGATATAGTAGGGTTCTTGTTCTTGCAATTTCTCTCCAAATGCTCCACTTGATTACACTTGTTGCAATAGGTCCTATTACCCCTCACAAATTGACTCTTATGAGAGGCAAAAGACTTTTTGCCACTCTTTGGGACATAGCCTAAGCTCTCTTTGATAAAAGAGAACCTTCGGCTACTTAGGCACTTGAGCAAGTGGGTATATCCACCGTACACCTTTTCAAGTGCATATGTGAGCTCATTAACCTCCTTCTTTAGTGTCTCATTCTCTACAATGAGAGTGGAGTCACAAGTGAAACCATCACTAAGGAGAAGTACTTGTGCTACAAGAGGGGTTAGTGGTCGCAACAACAATAGGAGTATAGAATGATATCAAGAATATCACAAGTTACTCCTACATTGGCTATTTCAATAGGCTCCTTCCTTTGAGCAAGGAGAGAGAAGTGAGCTTCCTTCAACTTCTCATGAGTTTCAATTAGAGCCTCATGAGTAGCTAAATGCTCATCAAGGGTTTGCTCAAGAGCTTTGTGTCTTTTATGCAACTTGAATTCTTCCCTCTTCTTGTTTTTGAGATAATGAGCCCCTTGTAATAGCTCGATCAGTTCCTCCTTGGAGGGCTCCACATCCTCAATATCACTCCCACTATCGCTCTCATCATATTGTACCTTTGGGTCATTGGCCATGAAACATGATGAGGGGGTGTTGAAGATGGAGGGCTTCTTATTGATGGCGATGCCGGCAAGTGACTTGATCTTGTTGCTCTTCTCATCATCATCACTTTCACTTGAGGCATCAAAGTCCTACTCAACGCAATACACATATGGCATTTCTTATTCTTCTTGAAGGTCATTGTTTTGCCTTCCTTGTCCTTATAGGACTTGCTCTTCTCGTCCTTGGAGCTCTTCTCCTTCTTGGGACAATTGTCTGTAAGATGACCAATATCCCCACTCATAGCACCTTCTTTCTTCCTTCCTTTTGGATGATGATCTCCTTCAGGGATGGCAATGGGGCAGATACAAAAAACACATGCATGATATATTTTATATATTGACATGTATAAACAAGAGGCAATAAACAATACACAATTTCATGACTCAACTTAGAGCACACTTAATAGCTTGCATAAATAATTTAATAATAAAACACATGAGTTTTTATTCAAAATGATCTATTTCGGACCTCCATTGGACATCCGCCTAGTGGAAACCGAAACTTGAAACTGAACCCAATAAGTTTCAGGTTCATCATGGGGGTGAAATTGAACCTGAAGCTACTGGACCCGAACTCCACGTATCTCTGACCCGAAACCGCCCCACTGCCATCCCTAATCTCATTCTTCTTGCACCATAACCTTTCTTCTTCATGAACTTGCCTGACCGGTGCACAAAGAGAGCCATGTCCTCATCCTCCACACTTGAGCTTGAGCTTGCATCTTCATCATCACTTGATTCTTCCTTTTTCTTGCTCTTGCCATTGGATGATGTGGTGGCCTTAAATTCCACACTCCTTATTTTCTTCTTCCTTCTCTACCTCCATAATTTTTCTCATGGTATGCGTCTTGTGTGACTACATCACCTAGTACTTTTGTAGGGGTGACTCCCTTGAAGCCGCCTCTCACAATGCTAGTCACCAATGTGTCAAACCTTGGTGGGAGGCATCTCAAGAACCAATAGGAGAAGTCGTCATCATCAACTTTGTGCTTCAAATTCCTTAGCCCATTTACAATGGCATTTATCCCATGGAACATTTATGGCATACTCTCATCTTTTAGCATCTTGAACTTGGCATACTTATCCTTCAAGATGTAGAGCTTGGCTTCCTTGACTGCTAAGGTGCTTTCATATGAGTCTTCAAGCCTTTAGAGCATCAGGCTACGGGCTCGCTAGACATCTCCGGTGAGCACTAGATGCCCCCAATGTCTAGTTTCCAACGGCTCAAAAAATAGTTGTTACCATTGTTAGAGGTCTGTGCGCACCTCCGGTGCACAGCAGACACCTCCAATGCGAGTTAGCTCTAAGTGTCCCAAAAACAACCTCTCTGGTTGAATGGTGCAGTGTGAGCTATAGTGCTCACACTGGACATGCCCGGTGGGTGGATTGAAGTTTCCGCGCTTGGTAGACACACACCGGACCTCTCCAGTCAGTGCATGTCCGGTGCACACCAGAGAGAAAGGTGATTGGCTAGGAAAACGACTAAATCAGAGCACAGCCCGACCTATCCGGTGGCAGCTCTAGTGCCACATCGGACAGATCTAGTGAGTGCAAATTAGCGCAGCCAAGAGCTCTCAATTGTCTCTTCGCAAGCATGCCAACTCTCAAATAATTTGCCAAACACCTAAGCACCAAGTTAGCATTTTTCAAAATGTTTTGAAAACATCTTCGCTTGCTACTCACCACGTCACTAGGTATAATGCACATGCATGTAAATCAACACCTAGAGGCACTAGATAATTGTGTTTGCTAATTAGAGCACCCCTCTTTTTGAGGAAAACTATGAAGCTTACGCCCAATAACTTTATTGAAAAGAGAGGACAAGTACAAAGGTTAGATGGGTGCTAACACAAGAAAGAAAGCTCACGTAAAAACAACCCACAAAATAGGCACAAAGCCCTGCCTAACCAGGCAAGAAGACTGTCCCAGCCGCAACAAGAAAGAAATTACAAAGTACCTAGCCAACTCATTATAACAAAATGACTATGGGGTGGGAGTCAGTACAAGTGAAGTTTAACTTCACTTTTTGAAAATAGCTTTCCAAGCCACCACTGAGGGTGCATTTCCATTGAAGATATATGCATTTCTTTCTTTCCAAATACTCCAATCAACAATCATCACAATGTCCAACAAATAGGGGGAATTGGATGTAGACTTCTGACGAGCTAGCATTTGAAAGAGACTTCCTTGAATGTTCCATTGGATGTTTACTATGTACCATCTCATGATGTTGGAAGAGCACTCAAAGAAGAGATGCATTGTCATCTCTTCCATATTTTCGTGGCACATGACACAATTGTAACCCTCCTCAAAGTGCTTATGGCGCTGTCTAAGCACATTTCTAGTATTGAGTCTATCCATGAGGAGGAGCCAAGCAAAAAATTTTACTTTGGGCATGCATTTTGATTTTTAGATCCAAAGGAACATGGCAGGTGGAGCACTGGAAGCAAATGGGTGCTTGTAAAAGTTGTTGGTTTTGTATATGGGACTGTTCTAGATGTAATACCAAATATCTAACTGATCTTGTGTCGACTTGAGAGGTTCTATGATTTGTGAGAAGGCTAATAACTCATTATAAGTTGCCTTGGCATTGGTAGCCTAAACAAACCAATCATATCCCCATTGAAAAGAACTTTGTGTAGAGACAACTACTTGTTAGAAGCGAAAGTGTAGAGGGAAGGAAGTGTAATGAAAGTGGTTGACCTGCAAAACAGTCCTCCTAGAGACTGACAGTATTACCTTTACTTGCAATCAGAAGGAGCCTGAGTAGTAGAAAGATGAAGCACTTTCTATTGGTAGTAGGAGTTGCAAACTAAGTGCACCCAAGGGATATACACCTTATTGTAGAACTTGTCTAAGTGCTTAAGCAAAAGAGCATCATTCTGCAGATAAAGATTCTTAACCTTCAGGCCTCCTTTGTCTTTTGGCATGGTTACTACCTCCCATACAACCAAATTATAACCTTTAGCATTTATGTTTGAACCCCTCTATAGATAGTTCTTTCTAAAATGTAAACTGGAGACCATAAGGCAACCAATATGATTGGAATATGCCTCCACATCTCCACTGTTATATCATTTGTTTCTGTTTGTTACGGTAAGTCGAGAGTGAATTATGAATTGAAGAGAATTTTGAGAGAGATATAATCTATATGCACCAACCATTATGAGACAAAAATATTTAGAGCGTTTTAAATAGTTCAGTTATTGAAGAAAAGTTAGCGTTCTTATATATTCACATGTGCCTTCCAACATTCCATAGCTGCTCTCCGCTTGTAGTGTTCATCGCTACATCTCACATCCTAATGGCAGATTAGTAATTTCTCTACCACACAAAAATAAGCTATATTTTGTTATGTTAGTTTCATCTTTTCTTTATTATTTTTAAACCTTTTTTTGTTGTTGCGAACATTTCAGGTGCCCCTCGGCCAGTAATGACGTACGTTAGAATTTCTTGTTGAAATCCACGAATTGTGCATTTGGCATATTAGTTCTTGTCATTGTAAATTTAATGAACTCATTCGTAGTGTTGGCGAAGAATTCACTACACATCGCTTACTTAACCCATTACGCCTTCCCCTAGCAGGTGCTGCCAAACCCACCCAACAAGGAGGAATATGTGAAAGATGTACCACCACTCAGACACAAACGTTGCACTGATGTTATAGTTTAGCGCTACAATCAATTACTGGCATGTTAGCTTGTGTGTATCACCAGTCTTCTAAGTATAGTTCTGTCAAAACTAAAATATTGCATGGTGGTAGCATCGGTGCTTAGGACTGTGTTTGTTGCATGTCATAAGTATCTAGTTAATAAATGCATGCATTAGCTAAATGTTTTACTAATATAACTGTTATGTGGATCATGGGCTATATGATGGTTAACGGTGGATAGCGTCAATATTTTATAGTGCAATAAACATGAGAAATGATCAATAAATATTGAAATAGAGAAGTCTAGGGTTTTATCTGACAAATTCCATGAGTTTTGGTGAATTGTTATTTTCCAGGGATTATTCCAGAAAAGCCGACAAGAGGGACCTAATTATCAAACGGATTATCGGAATTCCACCACGAAAGATACGCTAGAAAACTCTAGAAGATATGAGAAGACAGTAGGCGAAAGCGGGACTCCAGAAGCTTCTAGAGGAGGCCGGGCGGCACCAGGCCCCTAGGCCGACCGGGCCCTGGCTGTGGGCCCCACCTGTCATTTTCTGCGAGCCTCCTCCACCGACCTTGAGGATCAATCTTAGCCCTACGTCAAGTCGGTATATATATATACACACACACGGAGCCTGACCCCCCTGGAGCCATCAAGTCATTTGGAGATCAAGCCATCCAGAGCCAGAAACCATAGTTCCTTAGAGTTCCTCTAGTTTATAGCGATAGCCTATTTAGACTAATCTAGAGGGAGTCAAGTTGGTCAACCTAGCTTAGATTCCTGACGTTGTCAAGAGCGTAGAGATTGGTACTATTCTTGTGCTCTCCTCTCTCATTGTATTATTCGTCATTGTGTGTTTATTACAGTGTTATGGCAACATTAATCTTCATCTTGTTTATGTTCTTGATTGCAATGTTCATTGTTTACTTTGATTATATGTCTAGCATAGTTACTTTATTATTATTGAGTTCATGCATATGCTCGTATAGCGTTTATCCTAAGGTACCTAGGGTAGATGATTTGCATTATGTAGGCGTGGTGCTTAGATATATTGCATATCTGCGAGTGCTCCCTGATGTTCCGGAACGTGTGGTAGATCGCAAAGGTGACTATTATAGCTTCGTTGAGTCCTCTGTAGTCCATCCCCTGTGCATAGGTTATGTAGAGCGCGGTCGCGTTGGAGGTGACGGTTGCGTCTTAAAAGCCTCTCTAGTTGATTCTCCTTATGTGTGGATAATGACATAGTAGTAATGCTAACAATGATTGCTAGATGTAGTTGCACTAATTAGAATATTCATTGACTTATAATTAAAGAACTACATTAGGAATTATCTCTCTAATATTTGGATCTTACGACATTATTGTAGTAGCTAGAGTGCTCTGAGTGAATCTATTATCTTATTATTATGATGACTGATCATTACTTATCATATATATCTTTATCATGTGACTTATCCCTGTTATAAGTAGAGTGTATGATATTGGTTTTATTTCTCATTCATCGTATATATATAGAAAGTTATTAATACTATAGATTTCCTGTTTAGCTAGACCTTCCCAGTGGTATAAATATAAATCGACAACCTGGTAATACTCTAGGTAAAATGCTACAATGATATAATTATATGTCTGCTTACAGAACTAGTTTTATTCATATATTCATTCTTATTATTTCTGTCTAGTCACATAAAATGATAGATTTCTTTATATAGTACCAATATACATTTCTAGCTATAAAACTAGGGATGACAACTGTAACGGATCAACGTAATTATACGAGATTAAGTAAGAAAATTTTCCACCAAGACGGTTAATTTATCAAACTTAAACCCGTATAACCCGAGATTCCGTGAAATCACGAGGGATTTCAAACCAACCAACGTACAACCAAGATCGTACTGATTTAGCAGCCACAGTTCACATGATACGTAGAGTTCACAATAAAAGTGGAGTACATCGGAATTCAAAATAAAAGTTATTACAACCCAGTTCAAAATAATATAGCGGAAGCAAGTAGTTTTACACCCACACTTCGTTCAAATACAGTGTCAGTAGATAGTCATGGTCCACAAAAGCAGTAGATAAGACAAACAGAGTGACCCTTGCCCAAGATCCTAGTTATCACCCATCGCCGGATACAGACAGTTGGAGCAGTACCCATAGTACATCTGACCATCTGCAACAACGATGGGAACAACGCCCTGAGTACGGGAATGTACTCAGCTAGACTTACCCGTCATAAACCAGAAATAAAGGACACCAAAGATCATGCAAGGCTTTATAGATTGGACTGGCTTGACTCATTTGTGAAAAGCATAAGTTGTTATGAAAAACTATACCAGTACTTTTTGCATCACTTTTTAGTATAACCTATTCAAGCTAGGTAAGCACCTATTGCTAAAACAATCACTTGATTCCTCATTAACAATCTAGATTACCATATCAGGTTTAGCATTTCCAACATCATTCACTTAACCATCAGTGTTTCTTTAATGTTACTACGATGCCATAGCTCGAGTCAAGTGCTCACTAACCGGGAGCGACGGCGATTCGAATCGAATTCCTATCCAGCTGGAGATTTATTCCTCACATAAACCCTGCTTCCCCCGTCAGGGTCGCGTAGATCACCAATGACACTTTCCAAGAAGCCGCGGGATAACAATCATGGATCGCACTACCCAGGGACCGCCCGACTGCCAGGACGCACCTTGGGCTCACTCTTCGCGTCCTCGTTACACCCACTTCAACACCAGTCTGCCAACCCGAGTTTATCCCGGCTCGAAAAGCGTCACTAGCTTCGCGGTCGAAAGGTACTTTATTCGGCCAGCTAAATGTGAGGCATGCGTTCAACATGACAAGAGGGACGAGCAACGATCGGTCCTTAATCGACACAAACGGAATCACTATAGTCCAAAACCCTATAAGACCCCGCCCGGTCTTCATTTATCTATCAACACTTGGTTACTTTTTATGATCACAATTACAGCTAACCATAACCCGGTATCCACCTATAACTCGCAGGTGACAGGAAATCACCCGACTTCTACCGGTCTAAGCATGGCTAAGCAATTCACTCGATCCTGACCTAACGGGGTGAAAGATAATCCGGTGGCCAAGGTAATAATGCAACAACGGTTTCACTCAACTCCTATAACTTAATGCAAGTATATATATAACTATAGTTCATGTAGTAAGGAACAACTTTTATAAAATAGGAGACTTAAAATGCTCCGGGGCTTGCCTTTTTCGAACGAGCTAGGATGGTGGTCGATGCACTCTGGCAGCTCCTCGCCTGACTCTTCCTCCTCGGGCACCTCCTGTGCCTGGGGCTCCTGCGGATCCGTCCAAGCTTGTTCCTCCGGTACTGCTACCTGCGACTCCTCCTGCGATCCTGTATGATGCAAGTGCATAAGTAATCATGCGAATGATGCATCGGATTGTGGTGGAGTGCTTTGATGACATGAGATGCAGATGAGCACATGGAATGAGCAGTTTGAAAATAACTATTCCTTCTACAAGGTAGTCAACGTCATCCAAGAACATGTACCCTAAAACATGCACCTTATCCTTCTATTAGTTAGCCTATCATCTACACATACAAGTGAACCTAAGCTACCAAAGCTTACCAACCTAACTCATCTATAACATCAGCAAGGCATAATGATGCTTCAAAGATACACCAAACATATTTTATTTCTCTTAATTTCTCATAAAGAATAATATTTTATTCCCTATTTAACTAGGGTTACACACCAACACCTATTTCTGGTGTAGATAAAAATATACAAAAATTACAGTAGATTACTCTTACCCTAACTAACCTACTACTAAATTTTCATGAGAATTGAATAAGTAAAACTATCTGTACAAAATAAACAAGGTATAGCATAATAATGAGCATGAAATTATTTTGTACTAAAAAAATATCAAACAACAGATTTCATATTTTTCCTATGTTACTAACAGTAAACTAACATACTACAAAAATTATCACATGTATGTTCTATACAAATTTAGCTCTCTACTAAAAATAACAAAGATTATCAATTAAAAGCATTTGAACTACACTTCAAAATTTTCTCATAGAACATGCTTCACCAATATTTTTCCTAGAAAGTACATTACTAATAAAGATTAAAGCAACAAGAATCACATTTTTCCCTTCATTATTTTATTTACTACACATTTTCTAAGATATCAGCATTTATAGCAATTAAATAAACCTACACAGAAAAGTGTCAACAATTTATCATGAAATATTTTTAAACTGTAGATCTATTCAAGAGGAACATTTCAAAATTTGTTTCATCATTTTTGGAGCTATAAATCTTGAGATATGATTTTTCAAAGCTGTTTCATAATTCTGAGAAATCATTTTCCTTAATTCTTTTAATAATTCGCCGGTGAAAACGCTGAATACACCCGGTGCAGTGCACCCACACACGCTGACACGTGGGACCCACGGGTCAACGGACCCCACCGGCCAGCCAGAGCAGCGCGGGGGAGGCGCTGACCGGTGGCGAACTCGTCGCCGGTGAAGTCTCCGGCGACGGGGAGGGCACCAACGTGCTCCCCGCACCGAGACGCACCCTGCGCACCAACTCCGAGCGGCGCGGGAGCTCTGGAGGAGGCTCGCCGGCGGAGATGGCGGCACGGCGGCGCTGGAGCTCGTCGGCCGGCCAATGCAGGCCACGGGGGCGGCCGAGAAGGCGAGCGCGAGCACTGCTAGGCGGAGGGGAAGCGGATGCTCGAGACCGGAGGGGGCGTGAAGGGCCAGGGAGCTCTGGCCATGCGCGCCGGCCAACGGCGGCCATGGCGGCAGTGGAGGAGGGGGCGGCCAATTGGCCCTCACCTGAGCTCGAGCGGTGGAGTGGAGGCGCGCACGCGGTGGAGGGAAGCGGGGCGGTGAAAGCCCAAGTTTGGTTTTGGTAATTAATGACACCAAGTTGCTAATGCCATGTGTTAAGTGTTTTGAGTTAGGCATAAGCAACACATGTGATGAAGGTGTATGTGGCAAGGTGTGGTGGCCACAAGATCACAAAGAGATGGTGCATGGACATGAAATGATGATCATGATGAAGATGCACATAAAAGGAAGGACATGATGATCAAGTGGAGAAGGATCTAAGAGCTCAAGGCAAAGGTATAACCATAGGGTTTTTCTTTTGCCGGTCTAAGATGAGTAGAGAAGTGATTGACCGGGTTTAGGATACATGGCCGACTATCAAGAGGGGCAATCACGGTTAGCTCGGAAATCAAGTGCCACTAGATCAATGTCTTGAGCATATGCATTAGGATCTAGTAAAAAGCTAACAAAACGCCTTGAGAAATGATTGTGAAATGCTAACACACATGCACATGGTGGTGTACACTTGGTGGTGTTAGCACTTTTGCAAAGGCGGTGGAGTTCATGCGGTAGAGAGGGGTTTGGGCTCCTCTCTCCCTCCCGCCGAGCTTGCGAGGCGGGATTCGGTGCTTTTTGGAGAAGCGAAATGCCTATTTTCTATTGCGCCGGAAGTCGGAAAAGAAACGGAGGCGAACGGAGGTCACAGAGATGACCGGACGCTGGACCGGACGCGGTCTCTGTATGACCGGACGCGTCCGGTCAGTGTTCAGCGTCTGCGCGGTTTTCAATTTGATGATCAGACGCGCAGCGCGTCCGGTCACTGATGACCGGACGCGTCCGGTCATCCAGGGAGCTTACTGGACTCTAATCGGACGCTGGCACTGTGGCGTCCGGTCAGTTAAACAGCACGTCCGGTCAGTTCTCCTGAGCGAATCAGAGCGCGCGACCGGCGCGTCCGGTCCCTCACGTAACCGGAGCGTCCGGTCAGGCGTCCAGAAGGGTAGAGCGAAGCGGAGTAACGATCGGACGCGCGGCGCGTCCGGTCACGTGCGATCGGACGCGTCCGGTCTCAACGGGAGCATACTGGAATGCGACCGGACGTGGGCACTGTCGCGTCCGGTCAATCGGTTCAGCGTGTCCGGTCACGGCAACGGCTAGTTCTGACACGCACTGTTTCTTGCTGTCGTGTAGTGACCGGACGCGTCCGGTCACCCTGACCGGAGCGTCCGGTCAGTGCGTTTTTCGCTGCGTCGTCTGTAACGGCTAGCTGCGTACCCCTTCGCTATAAATAGAGGTTGGCTAGGGTTTGAGGGCAACTCTTGCACAGTTTGAGATATAGAGACATACTTTGAGCTAGAGAACAACCCCTCCACTCATCTCTTTGCATAGTTGCACATCTTGAGTGAGATTGAGTGAGATTCAAGTGCATTGCTTGAGAGTTGCATTCTAGAGGCACTTGATCTTCGAGTTGCTGCGAATTTCTTGTTACTCTTCCGTGTTTCCCGACACGGTAGACGACTTGGAGCAGCGGAGGTGATTGAGCTCGCAATTGGAGATTGTTGGAGCCTTCACCAAGTGTTGTAAGGGGTTCTTGATCCTTCCCCGCGGGAGTTCGCAAATTGGATACTCTAGTGGAGCTCGTGGCTTGGAGGATCCCCATCTTGTGTGCGGTTGTGCGGCGCCCGCCGAGGGCTCGACTCTTGATAGTCGATTAGCTCGCGAACCGACAAGTGGGTGTATCGCCACAACGGGGAGTAGCTTGCCGGGAAGCAAGTGAACCTCGGGATAAATTCTTGTGTCATTCTCTTCCCGAGGATTTCTCTTGTATGATTGATTGATTGGTATTTCTCTTCTCTTCACGGCGGTATAATCACTCGAAGCTCTTCTCTTGTATTACTTCTCGTTTCTAGCTTGTAGTTGTTGTTGTGTTTAGTGAATAGCCTTGTACTAGACTTGTGTAGGTGGCTTGCTTAATTAGTTAGAGCTAGTGCTTTTGCTTCGCCACCTTTCGTACTAACTCGTGGTTAAGTAATTCTTGTAGAAGTTTTAATTAGGCTATTCACCCCCCCCTCTAGCCATTCGGACCTTACAGGCGGAATCGGAGCCGAGGCACCGTTTATTTGAGGCTTAACAACCTACGGTGAAAAAGAAATGGCTCAATTAAGCTTGCACATCAACAATACCAAGAAGGCACCTCACTTTGATGGCACAAATTATGCATATTGGAAGGTTAAGATGACTGCACACCTAAAGTCAATCAATAGAGAAGTGTGGAAGGTCACCGAAACAAAATTTGAGGTTGCTAATCCGGAAGCACCTACACCGGTGGAAGAGAAGAAGCTCCAATGCAATGACATTGCCATTAGTGCTCTTCATGAGGCATTAGATGACAAGACATTTGAGCAAGTGAAGAACATAGAGATTGCTCATGATGCTTGGGTCAAGCTAGAAGAAACATTTGAGGGCACCGAAGGCACAAAGACCGCCAAAGCATATATCTTGCAAGAAAAATTTTCAAGCTTCAAGATGCAAGATGATGAGAGCGTACCAGAGATGTTTCATAGGTTGCAAGTCATTGTCAATGAGCTCAAGGCACTTGGTGAGGAGGTCAAGGACAATCAATTCTCTATGAAGTTCTTGAGAAGCTTGCCCAAGAGATTTGATACATTGATCACCGTGCTAGTAAGGACTACATTGAAGGATTCAACTCCTCAACAAATATTTCAAGAAGTGATGACCGACGATTCATATAGAGAAGATGATGAGAAGGATGAGTTGGTAAAGAAGAAGAAGAAGGAAAATGAGAAGAAGGATGATGAGAAGAAGAAGAGTGTGGCATTCAAAGCCACCACATCCAAGGGCAAATCCAAGATTGAATCATCAAGTGATGAAGACTCAAGCTCTTGTGATAGTGATGACATTGATGAGAAGATGGCTCTCTTTGTCAAACAATTTGGCAAATTCATGAAGAAGAAGGGCTTTCGTGCAAGGAGGAAGAACTCTTACAAGAAGAATGAGCATACCATGAGATGCTTTAGATGCCATAGCAAGGACCATCTCATTGCAAAGTGTCCTTATGATAGTGATGATGAAGATGCTATCAAGAAGGAGAGAAAGAAGCAAAAGAAGAAGCAAGAGAAGAAGGAGAGCTCTCATAAAAGGAAGAATGATTCTCATGTTGCTACATGGGATAGTGATGATTCCTCAAGTGATGATGAGGATGACTACAAGAGCAAGAAGAAGGGACATGCTAGCATTGCCATCCAAAAGAAGGTCTTCCTCTTCGACACTCCATCATGCTTCATGGCTAAGGCCGCTAAGGTATCATCCAATGATGAGAGTGATCATGATAATGCTAGTGATAGTGATAGTGATGAAGAGGAATTCACTAAAGATGAACTAATCACTATGCTAGAAGATTGCACTCAACATTTTAAAGAATCTAGAAAGGAGTGCAAGGGCTTGCTTAAGGAAAAGAAAAACCTTATGCAAGAACTTGATGAGCTTAGGGCATCTTATGAGAGTCTAAAGGTAGACCATAAGAAGCTTCAAAAGTCTCACATTAAGCTAGAAGAAGCTCATTCCTCTCTAGTTAAAAAATATGAAAACATACCAACTAATGTTGAGAAAGCTAAAACTTGCAACATAGGCATATCATGTGATATAATTGATGAAATTTTTCATAAGCCTATTATTGTTGCTCCTACTAACCCTTCATGTAGCTCATCTACATCATCCTCATCTAGTAGTGATGGTTTCAATTGTGACTCCACACTTATAGTTGAGAATGAAAATCTCAAGAAGGAGGTAAAAGAGCTCAATCACACATTAGCTAAGGCTTATGGTGGTGAGGACCGCTTGCTTATGTGCTTGGGTAGCCAAAGAGCCTCTCTCTACAAAGAGGGATTGGGCTATAACCCCAAGAAAGGCAAGGCCGCTTTTGCTCCTCACAAGACTCGTTTTGTGAAGAACAATGGTAGCTATTGCAAAAGTTACAAACAAGTTGGTCACATAGAGCAACATTGCATGAACAAGAAATCCAATACAAATGTATCCTCAATCAAGTTTAATTCTTTCTATATGCTTACCAAGGGTACAAATGGTGTTCATGCTAAGTTTATTGGTACACCATGGATGGGCTCAAAGAAGAAAGCCATTTGGGTACCAAAGAGCTTAGTCTCTAACCTTGGAGGACCCAAACAAGTTTGGGTACCTAAAAAGAATTGATCTTGTCTTGTAGGTCAATTACAAAGCCGGAGGAAGGCATTGGGTGCTTGATAGTGGGTGCACTCAACATATGACTGGAGACTCTTGTATGTTCAATTCAATTGATACAAGTCAAAATGGTGGTTTTGATGCTATCACTTTTGGCAACAACAAGAAAGGCAAGGTCAAGGGGCTTGGTAAAATTGCTATCTCAAATGACATGAGCATATCTAATGTGTTGCTAGTTGAGAGCTTAGATTTTAATCTTTTATCGGTGGCACAACTTTGTGATCTTGGTTTCAAGTGCATATTTGGTAGTGATGATGTTGAAGTCATAAGTGTTGATGGATCAAACTTGATATTCAAAGGATTTAGACATGGTAGCTTATACTTGGTTGACTTCAATGATAGTGAGACACAATTGACATCATGCTTGCTTAGTAAATCTAGTATGGGTTGGTTGTGGCATAGAAGGCTTGGTCATGTTGGAATGAAATAATTGAACAAACTTTTGAGGCATGACTTAGTTAGAGGATTGAAAGATGTCACTTTTGAAAAGGATAAACTATGTAGTGCTTGTCAAGCCGGCAAACAAGTTGGAAATTCACATCCTAGTAAAAGTGAAATGAGCACATCAAAAGCATTTGAGCTATTGCACATGGACTTGTTTGGGCCAACAACATACACTAGCATTGGTGGCAACAAGTATGGTTTTGTGATTGTGGATGACTACACTAGATACACTTGGGTGCTCTTTCTCTATGACAAGAGTGATGTTTATGATCTATTCAAGTCTTTTGTCAAGAGGGTGCAAAATGAGTTTGAGACTACCATCAAGAAGATTAGAAGTGACAATGGTAGTGAGTTCAAGAACACAAGAATTAAAGATTTGTGTGATGATTATGGTATTGGGCATCAATTCTCACCAACATACACTCCTCAATCCAATGGTATAGTTGAAAGGAAAAATAGAACCTTGATTGATATGGCTAGATCAATGCTTAGTGAATACAATGTGAGTCATTCATTTTGGAGTGAAGCTATCAATACGGCTTGCTATTGTAGTAACCGTCTCTATTGCCATAGGAAGCTTGGAAAGACACCATATGAACTATTGAATGGAAGAAAGCCCAACATTGCATACTTTAGAGTGTTTGGTTGCAAATGCTATATTTTTTAAGAAAGGCACTAGATTGAGCAAGTTTGAAAAGAAATGTGATGAAGGGTTCTTACTTGGTTATTCTACCACAAGCAAATCATATAGAGTTTGGAATCTCACAAATGGCACCTTGGAAGAAGTTCATGATGTTGAGTTTGATGAAACCCAAGGGTCTCAAAATGAAGCTCAAAACCTTGATGATGTGAGAGGAGATCAATTATCAAATGCAATGAAGAACATGGACATTGGTGATATAAGGCCGATGCAAGTTGATGATGATGATATTCATGTGATCAACCAAAGTGTGCAAATTAATACAAATCAAGCAAGCTCTAGTGGTTCTCATGATGAAGTGCAAGTTCAAGGTCAAACAAGTGAAAGCAATCAACTCCCAATACTCCAACCTACTAGCATTGCAAGAGATCATCCGTTGGATCAAATCATTGGTGGAATTCAAAGTGGTATTCAAACTAGATCAAGATTAGCATCCTTTTGTGAGCATTACTCATTTGTCTCATTAGAAGAACCAAAGAAGATAGAAGATGCATTGAAGGATTCCGATTGGGTGAATGCCATGCATGAAGAACTAAACAACTTTGCTAGAAATCAAGTTTGGAAACTTGCTGAGAGACCAAAGAACTACAATGTGATTGGTACTAAGTGGGTCTTTAGAAACAAGCAAGATCAAGATGGCATGGTTGTAAGGAACAAAGCAAGATTAGTAGCACAAGGATACACTCAAGTTGAGGGTCTTGACTTTGGAGAGACATATGCACCGGTTGCAAGATTGGAGGCAATTAGAATCTTATTAGCATATGCTTGTGCACACAATATCAAGCTCTATCAAATGGATGTCAAGTGTGCATTTCTCAGTGGCTACATCAATGAAGAAGTTTATGTTGAGCAACCTCCCGGTTTTGAAGATGACAAGAAGCCCGACCATGTTTACAAGCTAAAGAAGGCATTGTATGGTTTGATGCAAGCACCTAGAGCATGGTATGAGAGATTGAGGGACTTTCTTCTCTCTAAAGGGTTCAAGATAGGAAAGGTTGACACCACTCTCTTCACCAAGAAGCTTGGAAATGACTTGTTTGTGTTGTAAATCTATGTGGATGACATTATCTTTGGATCAACTAACCAAGACTTTTGTGAAGAGTTTGGAAATATGATGGCTAATGAGTTTGAGATGTCTATGATTGGAGAGCTTAGTTACTTCCTTGGACTTCAAATCAAGCAAATGAAGAATGGCACTTTTGTAAGTCAAGGCAAGTACATCAAGGACATGATCAAGAAGTTTGGATTGCAAGATGCTAAGCCAATGAGCACACCAATGGGCTCTAATGATCAATTGGGTATTGATAATAGTGGAAATATGGTAGATCAAAAGCAATATCGGTCCATGATTGGAAGTTTGCTCTATGTCACCGCTTCTAGGCCGGATGTGATGTTTAGTGTATGCAAGTGTGCAAGATATCAAGCTTCACCTAGAGAAAGTCACTTGAAAGCAACCAAGAGAATATTGAGATATCTCAAGGGCACTCATGATGTTGGATTATGGTATCCCAAGGGGTCTAACTTTGAGTTGATTGGATATTCAGACTCCGACTATGGTGGTTGCAAGATTGATAGAATGAGCACAAGTGGCACTTGTCAATTGCTTGGAAGGTCTCTTGTTTCATGGTCATCAAAGAAACAAAATAGTGTTGCACTATCTACCGCCGAGGCCGAATACATTAGTGCCGGTAGTTGTTGTGCACAATTGCTTTGGATGAAAGCCACCTTGAATGACTTTGGAATTAAATTCAAGAATGTGCCTTTGTTTTGTGATAATGAGAGTGCTATAAAGATGACACAAAATCCGGTTCAACATTCAAGAACAAAGCACATTGACATAAGGCACCACTTCATAAGAGACCATCAACAAAAGGGTGATATTAGCATTGAGAGCATTGGCACCGAAGATCAACTAGCCGACATCTTTACAAAGCCACTTGATGAAAAGAGATTTTACAAGTTGAAGAATGAATTGAACATACTTGACTTCTCCAACTTGAAATGAGTGCACCCCCACATTCTTATATGACATGCCTCTCCTCCAACATAGCAAGGTAAAGTTGTTTGGCATATCATTCATACTTTGCTAAGGACATGTTTAGAACATATAGACATATTTGCATGACAAATAGGCTCATTCATGAAAATCAAATAATTTTGATGTATATATGGTACCACTATTGCTTCTATGTTTGATTGATCTAGTGGTAGCATATGACATGTTTGTGGGCTTGCAAACCTAGTGTTGAATCTAGAAAATGAGCTCATGATGTGTAATTCAACATGGTCAAGATAACCCTTATACTTTATGAGGTGTGAAAAAGCTTGTCCTTGGATCAAACCGAATTACATATTCTAGGCAAGTGATCTAGGTTGAACCATAATTTGGACTCCCTCATATTGATTGACTTATCTCTCACTAAAATTACCTATTCTAGGCACCTTTTTGGTGATTGTTGACAAAGGGAGAGAGAAAAGTCACAAAGATATTGCAAAGAGGAAATAAAATATAATAAGAGGGAGAGAAAAGTCACAGGGGAGAGAAAAGTCACAAAGAGAGAAAAAATATAGTGAGGAGGAGAAAAATTAAATTTAAGCACATAAGTAGGGGGAGCAAGCTCATGGATTATTTGTTGCATTTGTATGTGCATTAACATGATGAAATGTTGCATTGCAAAGTTTAATTTCGATATTCATGATTGAATGGTGTATGCTAGAAATAGAACTTGAATGATGATTTGTTGAGAGTAGCTTTACAAGTGGTATCTAGACACCTTTTGCTTATAATGTTGATCTCACGGGGTACTTTAGTGTTTGTGATCTTTACAAGTGATAGATTACAAGTGGTGTCTAGCTACATCGATGCTAAGGATGGTATATAAAGGCAACTCCGATTGGTATCACGCTTCAAAGGTCCATTCTATATACCTTAGCATCAATTTGATAGTAGCAACTCTCCCAAAATTCAAATCCATACATATGTGCACAATTGAACCAAACTTATGGAAGCACATATGTAGGGGGAGCTAATACTATCGAAATTGAAAATTGATTTCATTTCATATCTTTGTGATGGTTGTCATCAATTACCAAAAAAAGGGAGATTGAAAGCCCAAGTTTGGTTTTGGTAATTAATGACACCAAGTTGCTAATGACATGTGTTAAGTGTTTTGAGTTAGGCATAAGCAACACATGTGATGAAGGTGTATGTGGCAAGGTGTGGTGGCCACAAGATCACAAAGAGATGGTGCATGGACATGAAATGATGATCATGATGAAGATGCACATAAAAGGAAGGACATGATGATCAAGTGGAGAAGGATCTAAGAGCTCAAGGCAAAGGTATAACCATAGGGTTTTCCTTTTGCCGGTCTAAGATGAGTAGAGAAGTGATTGACCGGGTTTAGGATACATGGCCGACTATCAAGAGGGGCAATCACGGTTAGCTCGGAAATCAAGTGCCACTAGATCAATGTCTTGAGCATATGCATTAGGATCTAGTAAAAAGCTAACAAAACGCCTTGAGAAATGATTGTGAAATGCTAACACACATGCACATGGTGGTGTACACTTGGTGGTGTTAGCACTTTTGCAAAGGCGGTGGAGTTCATGCGGTAGAGAGGGGTTTGGGCTCCTCTCTCCCTCCCGCCGAGCTTGCGAGGCGGGATTCGGCGCTTTTTGGAGAAGCGAAATGCCTATTTTCTATTGCGCCGGAAGTCGGAAAAGAAACGGAGGCGAACGGAGGTCACAGAGATGACCGGACGCTGGACCGGACGCGGTCTCTGTATGACCGGACGCGTCCGGTCAGTGTTCAGCGTCTGCGCGGTTTTCAATTTGATGATCAGACGCGCAGCGCGTCCGGTCACTGATGACCGGACGCGTCCGGTCATCCAGGGAGCTTACTGGACTCTAATCGGACGCTGGCACTGTGGCGTCCGGTCAGTTAAACAGCGCGTCCGGTCAGTTCTCCTGAGCGAATCAGAGCGCGCGACCGGCGCGTCCGGTCCCTCACGTAACCGGAGCGTCCGGTCAGGCGTCCAGAAGGGTAGAGCGAAGCGGAGTAACGATCGGACGCGCGGCGCGTCCGGTCACATGCGATCGGACGCGTCCGGTCTCAACGGGAGCATACTGGAATGCGACCGGACGCGGGCACTGTCGCGTCTGGTCAATCGGTTCAGCGCGTCCGGTCACGGCAACGGCTAGTTCTGACACGCACTGTTTCTTGCTGTCGTGTAGTGACCGGACGCGTCCGGTCACCCTGACCGGAGCGTCCGGTCAGTGCGTTTTTCGCTGCGTCGTCTGTAACGGCTAGCTGCGTACCCCTTCGCTATAAATAGAGGTTGGCCAGGGTTTGAGGGCAACTCTTGCACAGTTTGAGATATAGAGACATACTTTGAGCTAGAGAACAACCCCTCCACTCATCTCTTTGCATAGTTGCACATCTTGAGTGAGATTGAGTGAGATTCAAGTGCATTGCTTGAGAGTTGCATTCTAGAGGCACTTGATCTTCGAGTTGCTGCGAATTTCTTGTTACTCTTCCGTGTTTTCCGACACGGTAGACGGCTTGGAGCAGCGGAGGTGATTGAGCTCGCAATTGGAGATTGTTGGAGCCTTCACCAAGTGTTGTAAGGGGTTCTTGATCCTTCCCCGCGGGAGTTCGCAAATTGGATACTCTAGTGGAGCTCGTGGCTTGGAGGATCCCCATCTTGTGTGCGGTTGTGCGGCGCCCGCCGAGGGCACGACTCTTGATAGTCGATTAGCTCGCGAACCGACAAGTGGGTGTATCGCCACAATGGGGAGTAGCTTGCCGGGAAGCAAGTGAACCTCGGGATAAATTCTTGTGTCATTCTCTTCCCAAGGATTTCTCTTGTATGATTGATTGATTGGTATTTCTCTTCTCTTCACGGCGGTATAATCACTCGAAGCTCTTCTCTTGTATTACTTCTCGTTTCTAGCTTGTAGTTGTTGTTGTGTTTAGTGAATAGCCTTGTACTAGACTTGTGTAGGTGGCTTGCTTAATTAGTTAGAGCTAGTGCTTTTGCTTCGCCACCTTTCGTACTAACTCGTGGTTAAGTAATTCTTATAGAAGTTTTAATTAGGCTATTCACCCCCCCCCCTCTAGCCATTCGGACCTTACAGGCGGAGCTGAGGCCGGGAGGAATCGGCCGGAGAAGCAGCCACGAGCGCGAACGGCGGTGGCGGAGCTCCGGGAGCCGGTGATGGCGCGGCGGTGCGCTGCTGCTGCTGGCAGGGCGAGAGGAGGAATGGAGGGCGTGCAGCCGAGGGAGGAGCTGGCGCGGGTTCAAGGCGCGTGGCGCGGGGGACGCGGGGGCCACCCGGGGTGCGTGTCGCGCGGCGTCGCCGTCGTTCGGCCACGCGGCGGCCGAGCTCTGCCGCGGCGCCACGGCGTCGCGCGCGGGCGCGCGCGGGAGGAAAGCCGGCGCGGGGCTGCGGGCCGGGCTGCCAGCGCTGCTGGGCCGAAAGGGAGGCCGCGGCCCAAGAAGCGAAAATGGATTTTTCTTTTACAAAAATATTTCCATATTTTCCTTATTTGTTTCAAATTTGAATTTGAAGATGAACAAGAGGTTTTCAGAACTTTTGCCCAAAATAAAAGTTGTTCAAAATTTTATTCTCTACAACTTTCATGTAGAGCATTTTTCAAAATTCCTAATAGATTTTTGAATTTGGGATTTAAAGCTAAATTGTTAATAAAAAAATATTTGTTTAGAATATTTTTAAAACAAAATTTGAGAAAAACTTGAATTCAAGAATTGCTCCAAAAATCATGTTAATTTATTCTAGATTATTTAAAATTGTAGCTACACAAAGTTTCACCACTCTTTAGCACTTAAATGCAGAATTTGGGTTTTAAGTAATTGTTTTTCAACTTTAAATTTAAAAGGGTCTATATTGCATGCAACGATAACCATGTATGAGATGATTATGACTAATGCTTTGGATGCTAATGCATGCTTAACACCCAGGGGTGTTACAACCCTCCCCTTTTAAGAATCTCGTCCCGAGATTTTGAGTTACGAACCATTTATCGTAAAAATCTTTATACGCAGTTTGAAGATATTCTCCCGTTTCCCATGAAGCATCACTCTCATCATGATGGCTCCACTGAATCTTGTAGGTTGTTACCACTCTATTCCGAGTGACTCGGTCCTTTGTATCCAGAACTCGAACCGGTTGTTCACGATATTCCAAGTCCGCCTTGATCCGAATACCCTGCGGTTCTATTCTCTCTTCCGGAACACGCAGACATTTTTTCAACTGGGATACGTGAAAGACGAGAAAGATCGAACTCATCCCTTCTGGCAATTGCAACCTGTACGCCACGGGACCCTTTTTCTCTATGATCTGGTATGGTCCGATATATCTAGCAGACAGTTTCTGCTTAATTCCAAACCGTTTCTTCTTCATAGGGGTAACCTTCAAATAGACATAGTCACCCACTTGGAAATCCAATGGTCTCCTTCTCTTGTCTGCATAACTCTTCTGACAGGACTGTGCAGCTTGCATGTTTTGCCGGATAATACGGACCTTCTTCTCTGCCTCATTTACAAAATCAATTCTATAAAACCTTCTTTCTCCAGGCTCTACCCAATTTAACGGTGTCCTGTACTTCCTGCCATATAAAGCTTTAAAAGGTGCCATCTTGATACTCTCTTGGCAACTGTTGTTGTAAGCGAATTCTGCCAATGGTAACCAGGATTCCCATGTGCCTATGGATGATAGTACACAAGCTCTAAGCATATCTTCAAGTATAGCATTTACTTGTTCTGTCTGCCCGTCTGTCTGTGGATGGTAAGCCGTACTACGAATCAAACTAGTACCCAAACCTTTATGAAGATGTTCCCAAAAATAAGAGGTAAACTGTGAACCACGATCAGACATGATCGTTTTTGGTATACCATGTAATCGGACAATCTCAGCAATATACTTTTCTGCATATTGAGGTGGTCGGAATGTTGTCTTAACTGGCAGAAAGTGAGCTGTCTTGGTGAAACGATCTACTATTACCCAAATAGAATCGTGTCCCTTCTGTGTGGTGGGAAGACCAGTGATGAAATCCATACTTATATCATCCCATTTCCAATCGGGTACAGACAAGGGTTGCAGAAGTCCTGCGGGTCTCATGTGAAGAGCTTTAACTCTACAACACATGTTGCAACGAGCAACGTATGCTACAATTTCCTTTTTCATCTTAGTCCACCAATAACGGGGTCACAAATCTTGGTACATCTTACTATTTCTGGGGTGAATAGATAGCTTGGAATGATGGGTCTCATTCATCAACTTGTTCTTAAGCTCTCTATCCTTAGGTACCACCAGGCGATCCTTAAACCATAACACTCCTTGGTCATCCAATCAAAAGTGTTTGGTGGGTTCCCTCTTCATCTTCTCTTTGATATGAAAGATTCCCTTATCTGTCTTCGGACCTTCAATGATCTGGTTTTCCAGAGTACAACTGATCTGAATATTATGCAACACAGCAGGATGTAACAATTCGAACCCTTCTTCAAACAACGGTTGCACATCAATAGCATGTGATTTTCTGCTCAGTGCATCTGCTACTACATTAGCCTTCCCGGGATGATAATGTACATTTAGATTATAGTCCTTTATCAGCTCTAACCATCTTCTCTGTCGCATGTTCAACTCAGATTGGGTAAAAATGTATTTGAGACTCTTATGATCTGTAAAGAGGTTACACACATTACCCATTAGGTAGTGTCTCCAAATCTTTAGAGCATGCACTACTGCTGCAAGCTCCAAATCATGTGTAGGATAGTTAACTTCATGCTTCCTCAATTAACGTGAGGCATAGACAATGACCCTTCCATTTTGCATTAGTACACATCCTAACCCATTCTTAGATGTGTCACAGAACACATCAAAAGACTTTTCTATATCCGGTTGGGCCAGAACAGGAGCAGTGGTCAACAACTTTCGCAAGGTGCAGAAAGCTGCCTCACACTCCTCTGTCCATACAAACTTATGATCCTTCTGTAACAGGCTTGTCATTGGTTTGGCAATCTTCGAGAAATCCGGTATGAAGCGATGATAGTAACCGGCTAAACCAAGAAATTGTGCGAAAAACTGTTCCGCAGTGTAGGGTGGAGGAGGCGGTGGTGGATCCCGGTCATCACTAGCAGCTGCACTGCCACCAGCCTCAGCGGCACCATACACGGTACGACGAGTGTTCGACATCTGCATGTTTCAGCAACAGTAATTATTAGGTGATGTTGTAGGAATTGCGACCGAATGAAAAATCATGCTGACTGAATTTACTGGAGAGAATAAATTCATACAATAAAATAGGGGCACAATAAGTCATTCCAATTAACACAACATCACTAATTAGATTACTTAAAGCGCACACATCGCGTCCATTACAACCAAGTTGCCAGCATACATACACTGGACTTTTTGACGTTCGGATACCGCCACAAACACATCCAAGCTTTCCAACATTACCTCAAAGCCTTAGTCTTTCTACTCATTATTACATGCCCAACGTGCCAACAAAGCAAAAGATCATGTAGATGGAACCTAGTAGCTAGCGCAACAACTACTAGCCTACTCATCGTGGTCGCTGTCTAAGTCCGAGACGTTGGCGTCGTCGCCATTAGCAACGTCGTGGTGCTCCTCAACTGGTGCTTCGGGCTCTTCAGGATCTTCGTCTTCATTCAAATCCATCTCTGCCGCACCAGGAGGAACATAGGGGTTGAGTTGATTGTTCAGCCGATGAACCTCCTCATGCAGATTGTCATTATATTCCTCTGCATATGCCAGCTGTTGCTCTAGCTCAAACTGTCTAGCCCTCAACACATTCTCTGCGGACCAGGCTTCATTCCTCTGATGGAGCACATGAGTCAACATGCGCTCAGCGTTCCTATTGGTGGTGGTCAGTCGCCCAACCTGCTCTCTCAGGGCACGTACATCTCCTTCGAAAACCACAGTCCTCTGGGTAGCCTGATCTCTCTGGTGAGTCAACTGAGCCATCTCTGTGTTGAGCCTCTCAATCTCGGCGTCGTGATCTCTCTGAAGCTGACGGCGGTCATCACGAGCCTGACCAAGAGCACTAGACACACGTCTCAGGCTACCTTCCACTCCATCAAAAGCCCTCATTACTGCGAACATGGCACTCATAGCGGGGTTGTCACTGTTCTGTGCTTCTACGGTGCTAATCTCTAGAGATCTTCCTCTTGCCTGCTGCCACGAGTCAGTGGAGAGGTTGCCCCTTGGAAAGACTCCAACTATAGTTGCTGCTAACTCCTGAGGAAAGCGATCCATGATATCCCTCAGGATCCCAAAGGCTGCCCTCTCAGCGGCTTCTTCAGGGGTCCTGCCAGTTGACTCAAAATGCCAACCGGTCCACTCAGAACCATCACCTCGGGGACGAACTACTACTACCACAGTCACCAAAAGTCCTTCCCCCAACCGCTCATTCGACCAAAAGTAGCGGGGCTCCATCCCATCAGGATAGCCTACATAGTTGAGTACTCTCCACAAGAGCGTAGGCATCCCAAACTCTCCAAGAAAAGTGTGGCGCTGACGAGTGCGTGAAGCAAGCTGATGACGGGGAGCTCTGCCGGTGGACTTGCGGGCTGTCTGCTTGGTACGTGCCATCTGTAGCAAAATTTTATTACCGTGGTGAGAACAGATTTTTAAGTTGGCATTTTTATCGAAATGAGATAATCAACTTATAAGGGGAGGAACAATGCCATGAATGAAATGCACCACATGATACATGCACGTTCCGTACGTCCTCACAAACTTAGAAAACTAATAACTACTAACGGAATAAACGGTGGCATACAACGATCTCTTGTAACGTAATTAATACGTACTACTCGAAAAGCGTTGTTATGTACCTGCAGAAAGTCACTTCAGCCCAACCCTCACAGTATGAAAATATGCAAGAAAATAGTAAAGTAAGTTACTCGCTCTACACGCATCCCTAGATACGAGTATAACGGTAACAACTACCCGAATCATCGTCCTATTGACGACATCGTCACCGCATGACGGAAGTCCCCACCATTTGAATACCCTTATACGAACATGCGCATGGCACGTAAGTATTTCGGTATCACATAAGCACTCCCCTAGATCGGCAGTGTATCCGACCATGCTCTCACAACTCTCACTTACCAGGGCGTAGAGGAAATTGATCCATACATTACCACTCAATTGAATGGCACTCATACAATAGCACGCCGTATGAGCGACGAAATTTCAAATATGATGCAAACCCCCAAGTTAGTACTTAATTAAGCCACCTAGAGTCCTTATGGGGCATAAAGGATATGACCACTGGCACACTCTTAAATTTGAAAGCTTAGTTGAAAACACAGTTTTGTTTTTTTAAATACCCATGTGAACAGTAACATGCTAAACCATGCTCCGATGCCAGCTGTAACGGATCAACGTAATTATACGAGATTAAGTAAGAAAATTTTCCACCAAGGCGGTTAATTTATCAAACTTAAACCCGTATAACCCGAGATTCCGTGAAATCACGAGGGATTTCAAACCAACCAACGTACAACCAAGATCGTACTGATTTAGCAGCCACAGTTCACATGATACGTAGAGTTCACAATAAAAGTGAAGTACATCGGAGTTCGGAATAAAAGTTATTACAACCCAGTTCAAAATAACATAGCGGAAGCAAGTAGTTTTACACCCACACTTCGTTCAAATACAGTGTCAGTAGATAGTCATAGTCCACAAAAGCAGTAGATAAGACAAACAGAGTGACCCTTGCCTAAGGTCCTAGTTATCGCCCATTGCCGGATATAGACAGTTGGAGCAGTACCCATAGTACATCTGACCATCTGCAACAACAATGGGAACAACGCCCTGCGTACGGGAATGTACTCAGCTAGACTTACCCGTCATAAACCAGAAATAAAGGACACCAAGGATCATGCAAGGCTTTATAGATTGGACTGGCTTGACTCATTTGCGAAAAGCATAAGTTGTTATAAAAAACTATACCAGTACTTTTTGCATCACTTTTTAGTATAACCTATTCAAGTTAGGTAAGCACCTATTGCTAAAACAATCACTTGATTCCTCATTAACAATCTAGATTACCATATCAGGTTTAGCATTTCCAACATCATTCACTTAACCATCAGTGTTTCTTTAATGTTACTACGATGCCATAGCTCGAGTCAAGTGCTCACTAACCGGGAGCGACGGCGATTCGAATCGAATTCCTATCCAGCTGGAGATTTATTCCTCACACAAACCCTGCTTCCCCCGTCAGGGTCGCGTAGATCACCAATGACACTTTCCAAGAAGCCGCGGGATAACAATCATGGATCGCACTACCCAGAGACCGCCCGACTGCCAGGACGCACCTTGGGCTCACTCTTCGCATCCCCGTTACACCCACTTCAACACCAGTCTGCCAACCTGAGTTTATCCCGGCTCGAAAAGCGTCACTAGCTTCGCGGTCGAAAGGTACTTTATTCGGCCAGCTAAATATGAGGCATGCGTTCAACATGACAAGAGGGACGAGCAACGATCGGTCCTTAATCGACACAGACGGAATCACTATAGTCCAAAATCCTATAAGACTCCGCCCGGTCTTTATTTATCCATCAACACTTGGTTACTTTTTATGATCACAATTACAGCTAACCATAACCCGGTATCCACCTATAACTCACAGGTGACAGGAAATCACCCGACTTCTACCGGTCTAAGCATGGCTAAGCAATTCACTCGATCCTGACCTAACGGGGTGAAAGATAATCCGGTGGCCAAGGTAATAATGCAACAACGGTTTCACTCAACTCCTATAACTTAATGCAAGTATATATATAACTATAGTTCATGTAGTAAGGAACAACTTTTATAAAATAGGAGACTTAAAATGCTCCGGGGCTTGCCTTTTTTGAACGAGCTAGGATGGTGGTCGACGCACTCTGGCAGCTCCTCGCCTGACTCTTCCTCCTCGGGCACCTCCTGTGCCTAGGGCTCCTGCGGATCCGTCCAAGCTTGTTCCTCCGGTACTGCTACCTGCGACTCCTCCTGCGATCCTGTATGATGCAAGTGCATAAGTAATCATGCGAATGATGCATCGGATTGTGGTGGAGTGCTTTGATGATATGAGATGCAGATGAGCACATGGAATGAGCAGTTTAAAAATAATCATTCCTTCTACAAGGTAGTCAACATCATCCAAGAACATGTACCCTAAAACATGCACCTTATCCTTCTATTAGTTAGCCTATCATCTACACATACAAGTGAACCTAAGCTACCAAAGCTTAGCAACCTAACTCATCCATAACATCAGCAAGGTATAATGATGCTTCAAAGATACACCAAACATATTTTATTTCTCTTAATTTCTCATAAAGAATAATATTTTATTCCCTATTTAACTAGGGTTACACACCAACACCTATTTCTGGTATAGATAAAAATCTACAAAAATTACAGTAGATTACTCTTACCCTAACTAACCTACTACTAAATTTTCATGAGAATTGAATAAGTAAAACTATCTGTACAAAATAAACAAGGTATAGCATAATAATGAGCATGAAATTATTTTGTACTAAAAAAAATATCAAACAACAGATTTCATATTTTTCCTATGTTACTAACAGTAAACTAACATACTACAAAAATTATCACATGTATGTTCTACACAAATTTAGCTCTCTACTAAAAATAACAAAGATTATCAATTAAAAGCATTTGAACTACACTTCAAAATTTTCTCACAGAACATGCTTCACTAATATTTTTCCTAGAAAGTACATTACTAATAAAGATTAAAGCAATAAGAATCACATTTTTCCCTTCATTATTTTATTTACTACACATTTTCTAAGATATCAGCATTTATAGCAATTAAATAAACCTACACAGAAAAGTGTCAACAATTTATCATAAAATATTTTTAAACTGTAGATCTATTCAGGAGGAACATTTCAAAATTTGTTTCATCATTTTTGGAGCTATAAATCTTGAGATATGATTTTTCAAAGCTGTTTCATAATTCTGAGAAATCATTTTCCTTAATTCTTTTAAGAATTCGCCAGTGAAAACGCTGAATACACCCGGTGCAGTGCACCCACACACGCTGACACGCGGGACCCACGGGTCAACGGACCCCACCGGCCAGCCAGAGCAGCGCGGGGGAGGCGCTGACCGGTGGCGAACTCGCCGCCGGTGAGGTCTCCGGCGACGGGGAGGGCACCAACGTGCTCCCCGCATCGAGACGCACCCAGCGCACCAACTCCGAGCGGCGCGGGAGCTCTGGAGGAGGCTCGCCGGCGGAGATGGCGGCACGGCGGCGCTGGAGCTCGTCGGCCGGCCAATGCAGGCCACGGGGCGGCCGAGAAGGCGAGCGCGAGCACTGCTAGGCGGAGGGGAAGCGGATGCTCGAGACCGGAGGGGGCATGAAGGGCCAGGGAGCTTCGGCCATGCGCGCCGGCCAACGGCGGCCATGGCGGCAGTGGAGGAGGGGGGCGGCCAATTGGCCCTCACCTGAGCTCGAGCGGCGGAGTGGAGGCGCGCACGCGGTGGAGGGAAGCGGGGCGGAGCTGAGGCCAGGAGGAATCGGCCGGAGAAGCAGCCACGAGCGCGAACGGCGGTGGCGGAGCTCCGGGAGCCGGTGATGGCGCGGCGGTGCGCTGCTGCTGCTGGCGGGGCGAGAGGAGGAATGGAGGGCGTGCAGCCGAGGGAGGAGCTGGCGCGGGTTCAAGGCGCGTGGCGCGGGGGACGCGGGGGCCACCCGGGGTGCGTGTCGCGCGGCGTCGCCGTCGTTCGGCCACGCGGCGGCCGAGCTCTGCCGCGGCGCCACGGCGTCGCGCGCGGGCGCGCGCGCGGGAGGAAAGCCGGCACGGGGCTGCGGGCCGGGCTGCCAGCGCTGCTGGGCCGAAAGGGAGGCCGCGGCCCAAGAAGCGAAAATGGATTTTTCTTTTACAAAAATATTTCCAGATTTTCCTTATTTGTTTCAAATTTGAATTTGAAGATGAACAAGAGGTTTTTAGAACTTTTGCCCAAAATAAAAGTTGTTCAAAATTTTATTCTCTACAACTTTCATGTAGAGCATTTTTCAAAATTCCTAATAGATTCTGAATTTGGGATTTAAAGCTAAATTGTTAATCAAAAAAATATTTGTTTAGAATATTTTTAAAATAAAATTTGAGAAAAACTTGAATTCAAGAATTGCTCCAAAAATCATGTTAATTTATTCTAGATTATTTAAAATTGTAGCTACATAAAGTTTCACCACTCTTTAGCACTTAAATGCAGAATTTGGGTTTTAAGTAATTGTTTTTCAACTTTAAATTTAAAAGGATCTATATTGCATGCAACGATAACCATGTATAAGATGATTATGACTAATGCTTTGGATGCTAATGCATGCTTAACACCCAGGGGTGTTACAACAACTTAGTTCAAGCTTAGGAGTGTAGGTATGTGATAGGTGACCAGTGTGCTAAAGACCTGTTAATCATTACCATACATTTACTGGTGTTCTTAGTTTAGTAATAGCAGTAGTAAATATCAACAATGACCTCTACATATACAATTCTCTTCTAAATTATTTGCGTTGAATTTTTGGTTCAAAATGGTCATCTAAGCAGACAATGGGATGAGATCATTTCGGTTGTTGGAACTAGAGTTCCGAACAGACTAGGGGGGTAAGAGCAACGAAATGACATACAACGAATTTATCATTCTTGATCATGGTTGCATGCATGCATTAAACATTTTGTAGACAAACAAATAGATGAGTTTAGCAGTCTACGCACGAGTTCCCAAGAACTCGCCGCGATAAGACCACGTATGTGGGTGGTACATGCCCTTAGCATGCTATAGCAGTAACAATATAGCCTAACTAATTAATGACATAGGTATCATAATCATAACTGCTAACGATTAGTCATCGACAATAGCAATACTTACATTGTGTCTCTGGGTGGTTTATATATCTGCACATAGGCTTAGCGGTAGTCATGCGGCGGTACAAAGCGACAAACTTGAGCTTCAAAGCATGAAACTCAACCTTGCCCTCCTCCGTGTACTCCTCGTGTCACAGAGCCTCATCCGCTTCCTCCTCCAAACAGAATGTTTATAATAGAAATGGTTTGCTTTTCCACATCGAAACCATAGCTTCCTGTAACATCATCCGCTTCGACCTCTCTTCCATCTCCCCCACTCCCTTGACCCTTTTCCACCACTTTCGTGTCCACATGAAGAATGGAAGGTCTCTCCTGCAGCAGCCAACAGCTCCATGGACGGGGACTGATCATACCTCTCAGTTGACGTAATTTTCTGATCCGCCCAATCACAGCCCTGAAAGTTGGCCGAATTTTCTGATCTGCCACAATCACAACCTAGAAAGTCAGTGGATTTTTCTGATCCGACACAATCTCAGCCCTGAAAGTCGACAGAATTTTCTAATCTATTCCTGTCTCTCCTGTAGACGGCCCTCGGAAGGGACAGATCATACCTCTCAGCCCTGCAAGTCGGCGCAATTTTCTTCACTCCCTTTAGAGTCGCCCTCCAAAACTCCTCCGATGGCCCCACCCTCCTCCATACCAACTCTGGCAGCCTCACCATCCCTACCTTCTCCGGGGGGTTGATGGCACGTGGGATCCTCCTCCATCGCCCGGGCGTCCTCCGCCTCGCGGCCGTCGCAGACGACCTGTTGCCTAATGCCCCGACGTAACTACGGTGCCTCCGTCGACTGGATCAATCTCCATGTTCCAAATCGGGTTGATAGAGCAGCTAGTTTTTTTTTCTTATTTCAATTGGACGGCGCAGCCGGAAGCTGGGGCCTGGGCCTTTTGGGGTGGGGAATCTGCAGGGTCCAAATCAACTTCAGCATCGATAGCCTGACATCGGCCCAATACGTGGGGAGGAAGGGAGGCCCAGGTTGGACATCGAGCAGAGCTCGGCCCAACTCTATGAAAAAGTCAGCCCAGTTTATTTCTCCCCCTTCCTAATAAGGAAAAAGTCCACATTACCTCCCTAATTTTTTGCGAAAGTATGTTTTTCCTCCTTGAACTCTAAAACCGAGTAAATCATCTCCCTGAACTTTTAAAACCGTTCGTTTTATCTCCCTGACCGGTTATAAGTGGTTTTTAAAGGCGGTTTTGTCTTTTTCTTTTCTATTTATTTCGGTTGAATCTTTGAAAAATAATTGTAAATCACAGAAAAATCATAAAATAGAAAATTCAATTTTGTTGGACTCCACATGAGTTGGTCTACATAGTGAACATATAATATGATATACTTTAGTACAATTTTTTTGCTATAGCTTTAGAACCATGCTTTTCTGTAGTTAATTCATAGCTGCAGTTTCCATGGTCTAATTGTGGTGAAATTTTTATGGTGGGCTAATTATTGTATACTTAAACTGTAGTAAAAATTTCATACTCATTGGATCATTTATAAATACTTCAATTTTTCAATGCAACTCTACACATGTAACTTGCTTTTTTTGTAACTAAAATATTTAAACGATATTTATGTTTGTAGTTTTAATGGTTTGACTACAAAAGTTTGTTCCAACTCCTAAACGATTTTTTTATGACTGCAGATAGTACAAAGAGATAGATACTGGCCACGTTCGGCTGGAATTATAAGCCGGTTGAAAAAAACTGTTGGCTGATTTTTTTTTGAGAAAAAAATACTGTTCCGACTGAAAAAACAAGCTGAATAAGACGGATTATAAGCCAGATGAACAGGACCACTATGTGCAAACTTTGCTGTTCTTAGTCTCTGCTTGCACTTCATGCAAGCAAATTCATGTTTGTAGTTCTTGTTTTTCAAATTACGGCAATATTATCTTTGAAAAAAATATACTGCAATAGTCCTTTTTTATACACTTCGGCTTCTTCATCAGGCACCTTCAATTTTCTTGTTCCCAAACAAGGCCATAATGCTTCTTGCTGAGACTCTCAATGCTGGATATTTACATTTCATTGTACAGCATTTTCACGCTCCAAAAAAATGGCAAACAAACAGCCTATAAATCCAATACCGCACCTAAAATGAATAGTAATAAAACTATGAGAATTCCAATTCGAATTCCAAAACCTGAACCTATTCCTGCAATATACACAAGCCTTTCCTGCTATTTACTTGATCCTGATGGCTCCCGCTGCTGGAGTCCCCTTGCCGGGCATCCATGGGAACGGCCAGCCAGACCCTTTCCCCACTGATCTCTTCAGCGCACCAACGTCTTCCTCGTCCGAGTCATCGACGTCGTAGTCATCGTCGTCGTTGTCGATGCAAACGCCTTTCCCTTTCGTGTCGTGCTGTCTCACGTCAGGCGTCGTCCGCTCGCTGAAGCTCTCGTACAGGTCAGGGGAGTGGCGCAGCAGCTCGCTAGCTGAGCCGTACCCCATCAGCCGGTGCAGCCGCCCCACGGCTTTCGTCCCGTCGAGGGTGTCGAACGACGTGTTCCTCGAGACGGGCAGCCGCTGCTCGTCCTCCGTCGAGTAGCTGCTGAGACCGAAGGCATCGATGAACGGCGCGAACGGGTCGGATCGTTCGTCGCCTTTGCCGCCGTGCAGCTCGGAGCCATCTGTGCTGCACCGGTCGACGGAGTCCTGGTAGGCCTTCTTCCTGGCCGGGTCCCTGTAGGAGTAGGAGAGGACGGTGGAGCAGGAGCCGCACCGCAGCTTGCGCACTGTCCTGGTCGAGACGGCGAAGTCGGCGGGCACCTGCACCAGCTTGAAGCAGCTGGAGCAGACGATGAACGGCGCGCCCTTCAGCACCGGGCGGCAGTGGTTGCGGGGCGGCAGGCGCCGCTTGGGCTCCTTGCCTGCCGGCGGCTTCCGCGGCGCGGACGGCTCCTGCGCTCTGGGCCTGCAGCAGTATCCTCGGCAGCTGCTACACTCCGGTTTGCCGTGGTGGCGGCAGCAGCCGTGCTGGCACGGCCTCGGCTCCACGTTATGGCAGCACGGGTGTGCTCTGCACTGGCGGTAGCGCCGTGACGGCAAGCCACGGGGAGGAGCAGCGGCTTGACGGGGCTTCACCGCACGGGCTGCGCTGCCATGGTGACCACGGTGACCGTCGGTAGCAGCGGCGGCGTGACGAGCTCTGGCAGGGAAGCCCGAGGCCGCCGCCGCCGCCGCCGCGCGAGACACGTAGCCTTCTTGCTTGGGAAGACGAGGAGGGCGCGCGCGTGGAGGGTTGAGCTCTGGGGACTTGCTGAAAAGCTCAGAGAGGTCCCCTTTCAGCTCATCCACCGTCTTCAGAATCTTCTTCCGCAAGGGCCCCAGATGTTCTTCTTGAAGCTCATGGCGAGATGGACTCGGCGCCTTTTCGCCGGCATCATCCCGTGCAGGTTGAGCCGATGATTTCGGTGCAAGTTCTTGGCGATGCTCGTGGTGGTACTGCGGCTGCACTGCAGCTTCACCAGAATGTTTCTTTCTCGCAGCATCGGTCGATTCGGCCTGGCGTTTCATCCCCTTCTCTGTGTCATCCTGCAATTCAGGAGTGGCGTCTCCGTTTCCACCGGACAAGCGGGCACCACCGACGCCGGGCTCTGCACTTCCGGCATCTCTTGGTCCGCAGCCTTCAGAGTCGTCACCGACTTCGTGACTGACCGCACTCTGTTCGCGCCCTCTCTTCTCGATCAGTGCCACTTGCTCAGAAACACGATTCCTCGCCGGCACGGGAACAACGGACTCGCCCCGGCTCGTCGTGTCGGCACTGGCGTCAGGTGTGCTGCTGGTGCTGGCAACGTCGCCGGAGGCACGGCTCCTCGCGGCGGACACGAGACCACCGGACCCGCGCCGGGTCGTCGCGTCGGTGCCTTGGCGCCTGCTGCTCGCGGTGGCGTCAGGAGTACTGCTGGTGCTCGCGACGTCACCGGACCCACGCGTCCCGGCCGACACGAGAGCAAGATCACCGGAACCATGCCGGCTGCTTGTCGCGTCGGTGGCGGCTCGGTACCAGCTGGTCCCGACATGAGGAGGGGTCGGGGTGCCGGACCTGCTGGTGCTCCCGACATGAGGAGGGGTCGGGGTGCTGGACCTGCTGGTGCTCGCGACGTCGCTGGCGTCCAGGTGCCTGCTCTGAGGAGGCAGCCCGCTCCGCGACGGCGACGCCCTGGCCGCGTCTCCCGCGCCGCTGCCGGTGCGGTTCTTTGCTGTAGGATCGAGCATCCATCAGAAACCAAACCAAAACCTCTGACTCTGAGAGCAGAGCAAGCATCCAAATGCGAGCTCCGGGAATCGGAATAGGATTGGGACGTGAGGTTACCTCGAAGGGTAGTGCCGCATCCACCGCATTGGTACACCGGAGCGCCGGGCTCCTCAAGAACGCAGTGGCACCTCGGGCACCTCACGCGGCGAACCGCTCTGGCGTCTGAATTATCCATGGGCCGGCAGGCCCCCAGGACATCCGGAGGACAGGACGGGAGCTAGCTAGCTGTCGACGATCGGAGAATGCTACGCTGCCTGTGGCGTCAAAAGCAAACAACAGGGAAACACCATCAGCATTCTGTTCATCAGTTCACGTATCTGTCTAAATCTGCGCCTTGTAATTGAAGAGATTAGCGGACATTGCTTGGTAGCAGACAAATTCTGTGCCTGTATGTAACGACGTCTGGTAGGCAAAGTCTGACTTAAGTGCGAATAATGACACAGACAGAATGGTAAGCATGTACTAATAAAAAGCGACCGCTACGTTTGAACTGTTCTTTTTTGGGTTTTCATATCATTCAGGAGGAAACGTTTGAACTGTTCTTTTTGGTAAATATACTAATAAGTGCACTCTAGAAGGGAATCGCATGCAATCCCAAGTAGTGTAGGAGTAGTAGCTAGAAATAGAGCTCGCGCGCGCAAGAGAGAGAAGCACATGCACGGCTGGCAGGCAAAGTCCAAGAATGGGAGCAGGAACAGAGCCGGGCACTCACCTCTCCTTTCCCTCGTTGCTCCTGTAGGTGCTGCTGCGCCCGCCTACCCGGCCGAACAATTCGCGAACGGGAGACGGGATGGGCGCCGCCGAGTTCGCTGAGCGGTGGCTCCTCCGCAGAGGCCGAGGCCGGAGGGAGGGAGCAATAGAAAAAGAAGAGGGGAGGGTGAGGTCATGGCGCGTGCTCGGCAAATATTTATACGCGGAGGAGAAAGGGGGAGGAGGGAGGGAGCCGCGGCGGGTGCGGGCGACCACTTCAACGACAACGAGTGGAGACGTCCACTGCCTGCGGGAAGGAGGGGGAGGGAGGAGGGCCAGGTCGCCCCGGCCGGGACGGAGGAGGAGAAGTGGCGGGAGGGGAGACCGTGTCGCCGACGCCAGTCGCGGGTGCCACCGCGTCGTCTTGGAACCGTATCCCTTCTCCTTCTGGATGCCAGCGTGGTGGATGTCCCACTCCCAAGCCGAGCGTGTGGTGGTGACCCGTTGGACTGGAGCCCTGGACTGCCTGGCGTGGCGCCCGGGCCCGCGCGTTTTCTCCGGGCGACCGCGACGGGAGTAGCCGAGTAGGGCTGCCACCGGCAGGCGACCGACGCGGCTGCTTTCTTCCTGACGGCTCCGGGGGCCACGCAAGGCGGCGGCGGGCGGCGAGGCCAGGCACCATATCATGTCACATTCCATGATTGTGCGCCGGCCGGACCGACGGACGGACGCATGAGTAGCTCGTGGTGCGTGCAGCAAGCGTGGCGTAAAGCGATTGAGGACTCCACCGGGCCTTCCGGAAGGTGTACTCCTACGTGTACATCCATGGCGGCTCAAGTTCCGTTCACAGCCATGGCGCACCCAACAATCAAAAAAAAAAAATCCAGAAAAAGGTATCCTTATGCCCTTTATTTTTCTTCTGGGTCCACGAGCCCGTACTAAGACGAACCGCACCGGGAGACGGCCGGATGAGAGCTCCGCACCGGTGCTGTAAATCATACGCTACCAAATGATTGTACGCTAAATATAGAGCATCTCGACCCCGTAGAGGATGAGCCGGACCATGCACGCGCGTGAGAGGAGAGAAGAGAGGTGGGAGCATCAGCGGTGGACCGCACGTTTTTAAGCTATAAAAAATATTATAACTCAAAAATCAAAAAATTAAATTAAATTCCGATTGCACCATTAAATTCGTTTTAATAAATACTTTAAAACAAGATGTCACATTGATAGATTTAAATAAAGTAATGAGTGGGCCCCATAGTGGATAGATGATGATATAGAGGATGGATGGATGCGGGAAAACTGTATATTTTATGGTGACTGAGATGAAATATTCTTTTTAGAAAATAAATATAGAAGTTCATTAGTGCGGAATAGTCTAGTATAGGCCAATCAAATGTCACAGTGGACCGGTCTGACACGTACTAGTACTATAGTACCCTTTTTCACCTGAACCCACTCGAGAATGAAGAATGTGCATGCGCGTTGTTTTTCTTTTTCTTCTCCCTCGCGCGCCTACTACTACTCGTTTTGCCTGACCCAAGAAACGTGGCACGCGAGGCGACTGCTGCCTCTAGCGGATGCGCGTCATGCTGTAGTGTACGGGCGGCGGGATCCGTCCGCGCCGCCTGGCCTCGAAACGGAAAAGGCGTTTGTCAGCCGGTAGTAGCCCGCAGTCGGTGGCGCAGCGCAGGTCAAACGCACGAGAAGAAACGCACGGGAAAACCGTATATTCTGCGGGGCAATAGCACGTTTTGGTTTTATTTGGCAAATAGTGTCCAACCGTTGACTAATTAGGTTCAAAACATTCGTCTCGGAAAGTATAACCAAGCTGTACAATTAGTTTTTTATTTTATCTACATTTAGTACTCCATGCATGTATCGCAAGTTTGATGTGATGAGAATCTTTTGTTTGCACAGTAATTTTTTTTTGAGGAAGTAAACACAGCCGAACCCACACACCTGATCGATCTGCAGCCAAGTACTACCCTTGTGTGAACACTGAACACTAGCGATTGCAGTTCTCAAATAAATAAATAATAAACATGTACAAACACATGCGTTCATACTCCAAACTTGCCCCCTAGTAGTGCAGGTGCAGATGAGGAGCAGAGCTGCTACCGCCGGCCACCTTTTCAGCACCAGAGCGCGATGGATGGATGGCGGATGGGACAACACCTGTCCCGCTCATGCGGCTGTGCCTCGTCTCGTCTCGTCTCGTCGTTGCTTTCCCAATTCCCACGCATGACGCACCGCAGCGCCAGCGCCGTCGTGTTGCTTTCCCTTTCTCACCGTGGCATCATGGCGGGTTGTACCCCGCCATGATCGGTGGCGGGTTAGGGGTACTCCGCCACCATGCTTGGCGGGGTACACCCTTCCACGCTGGCCTGCAGGGTGCCACGTGGCCCCTGCACCCCGCCACCATGCATGACGGGGTTCAGTGCAATTGCCCCGTCATGCATGGTGGCGGGGCCAAACGGGCTATTTTTAAAAAAACTTTCAACTCCAGGTTAAATTTAAAATATGTTAAAAATTTATGCTAAAAATAAAAAAAATTCTCCTCCTCCGTCCTCCTCGGCACTCCCCGCCACCAACCAACCAACCCGCGCGCGGCGCGCCCCGAAGGAGAAGAGCGGGTCGGAGGTCCGAAGTCGGAGCCGAGCGCGCCCCCATCTTCCATCGGCGAGAGGTCGCACCGCGGAATTCCCCCGCTCCCTCCTTCGCCTGCGCCGCATCCCGCATCTTTTTCGCGAGTGTTTCGTCACACACAGGGGTTCCCACTCGCTACCGATCCGCGGGCTCCGGAGATAACGAACGGTTCGATCTCTTGATCCTGGCATGTTCGCCCGTAGATCGGTTCCCTCGTTCGATTCCCCCATGCAAATCCTGCTGTCCCTTTTTTTTTTGGCGGATTGGTTGCTTGCGCTGTTACGATTTTGTCATTTGGATGTGGGCATGTGGTTGTGCTGGGAAGGAGAGCAGCGATTTTACCAATTATTTGATTGCCTTGGCCGGAGCCGCCGGGCTGCCAATCGTCTGCCCATGCAGGTATCTGAACTGCGCTTAATTACGAGCTTGTTGGCAGCCAGCCGAGCCGGGATCCCGGATCCCACAGACCCACACTATGTGATTTCATTTGGTGCACACTAGTAACTGCTACAGGATAGTATGTATTGGATGATAGGATTGGAGAGTACATGCCTAGAGCATCTCTTAGTGGCGTCGCTAGGATAGTCAGATTAATGAGGATTGGGTAAACCTTTAGAATATAAGCATAGCTCCTGCTTTGTTAGGAAGCAAAAAATCATGTGATTTGTTGCTTTCCATAAAAGCAGGGGTTGTGCCTCTATTCTAAAATTTTGGAGTTAAGTTTTGGGAACTGATGGTCCTTGCTTTGCTCTAAAGCTTCATTCATTCATGGCTGTGGATGTGTCATGGTGCTCCTAGTCTAATCCCTGGTGGTCTGATCTGTCACTACTAAAACCGCCATGCCGTAGGGATTAACAATTTAATTCGGTGCCATTCAAGGGATATCGGTTTTAGCAGTGGCAGACCAGGCATTAGAGTTTATCAAGATTATCAGCACATTGTTCATGGTTCAACTTCATTACCTATAGGCTGTTAAGGGCATGTTTGGATGACAGTCTTTTAAAGAGTCATGATATCAACAACTTGTTTTATAGAGTAGGTGCATGGCATCCCAAGTGTATTTCTAATCTATGACTCCAAAAGGCTACAGTTTTAGAAATATCTAGATTTTCTAAACTACAAGATTTGTTATTGCATCCAACTATTTTAGAAAACCGCTGTAGTTTCCTAAAACTCCAAGAAAACTTAGTGTTCAAACAGCTCCTAAGCTGCATACTTACCCATTTGCTTGTTGATTGCTGCGCTGGAGTTTCTAATGCACTAGGCAAGCGGTGCTGATAACCCAGTGCTGTAGAACGTTGCCTACTTATGGAGATTTTACAGCATTCAGCTACATTTTTTATTCGCAAGATAGCATGTTTGTTTAGCTTTTATAGCATTGTTCAGGTTTTCTCCTTTTCTTTTTTTGGTGTGGGTGTGTTTGGGAGGGGGTGTGGGGTTATCAGATATATCTGCAATGTCAATGAATGTAGGAATCCTAGTAAGACAACTAGTTTCACGAACTTTCTAGGATTTGTAACCTGTTATTGTAGCTCTCTCTGTAAAATAATTCTTTTCAAGCTACTGTATGATAAAAGATGGTTTTTTTTCCTGTTCCTCTTCTGGTAAAAGGCAAGGCTAACCAAATATCTACTTTGTCTTCAGCTTTGTCTGTTTCAGCTTCATGAGTTCTGGGAAAGCACTGGCATCCAACATCCCTTATTCAACAGTGAACAGCAGCATCATCTTTCTCTGCCTTTTCGCGGGATACTTGGGAATTCCTGGTGGAAGGTTCAGTGGAGGGAGCCTAATTTAGACACTGTGGTAGAAGCTTGGCCTAAGAGTTTGTAGGCTTTCAAGCTTTTGAAATGGTTTCTTCTCAGCCATCCTCTCTGACTGCGATCCTCGCACAGGGCCCCAACCTCTGCCCAGTAAAGATACTTCTCCCAATGGGCCCTCCAGATGTTGTCTCCTCAGATAACATTGAGTACGATTTCTCTGATGTTTTTGGTTCCACCCCGGTCCAAACACCAACAAACCTTGGTGGTCTTGGTCCGGACAGTCCTTCACCTACTGTTGAGTCCAATGAAGAATTTTACAGTGATCCTATTATCATCATCAACCGATCCCATTCTCTTGTTGGTCCAACATCACTTGTTAGCCACTCCTTGCGACTTAGCAAGCTTAGTCTAGGAAAAACTGAGGGATCATCGGAACTTGTAAAGTGCCTCTCAGAAGAAAAGGAAGGGGACCAAGGGCAGCTCAGTGATGAAGAGCTTGGTAATGCTATCACGGAGGATGAGGGCGTTGGGCTTGATGACTTCGAAATCTTGAAGCTTGTTGGCCAAGGGGCATTCGGTAAAGTATTTCAGGTGAGAAAGAAAAACACCTCAGAGATATATGCAATGAAAGTTATGAGGAAGGACAAGATATTAGAAAAAAACCATTCTGAGTATATGAAAGCCGAGAGAGAGATATTGACAAAAGTCGACCACCCTTTCATAGTGCAGCTGAGGTACTCATTTCAGGTAAACTGTTTGTGTGCATACTCTCATCCTTATTCACTGTACAGAAAAAAAATATATTAAGTTTGGTGAAATCCTAGTACACATTTTTTTATTGTAATGCTCTAACTGTGCAGTCGAAATATCGACTTTACCTTGTCCTGGACTTCATAAACGGGGGGCATCTTTTTTTTCAGCTCTACAAGCAAGGATTGTTTAGGTATCTTCCATTTTTCGCTAGGTAGTTTTATTTGCCAAAAGGTAGTAACACTATTACTGAAACTAAACTGGTTTTACATAACAAGGGAGGAGCTTGCACGAATCTATACAGCTGAAATTGTATCTGCTGTAGCGCATCTTCATGCTAATGGAATTATGCATAGGGATCTCAAGCCCGAAAACATCCTTCTGGATGCTGATGGCCATGTAAGAATCACTGACGATGACTGTCAACCTTCCTTTTCCAGTTCCTCATTTTGCTAACATCTCGTCATTCGCCCTACCTTTGTAGGCCATGCTCACAGACTTTGGCCTTGCAAAGGAATTCTGTGAAAATACCAGATCAAACTCGATGTGCGGCACTCTTGAGTACATGGCCCCGGAAATTATTCTTGGCCGGGGGCATGATAAGGCTGCTGACTGGTGGAGCGTGGGAATCCTGCTCTTTGAAATGCTTACTGGCAAGGTGAGTTGCGAGGTTCAGAACTTCTCAACGGATGTTGCCATCTCATTTGCTTTTGTTTCTAATTATTCATACCCTTGGCAACACATTGCAGCCACCATTTGTTGGGAATAGGGACAAAGTTCAGCAGAAGATTATAAAAGATAAACTGAAGCTTCCTTCATTTTTGTCTAGTGAAGCTCATTCCCTCCTGAAAGGCGTAAGCTTTACATCCATTTCCCTTGATCGTGTCATTCATTTAATCAGTGCACAAGCGTTAGCTTAATTTGATCTCACGTTCTCTGTCCCCTCCATTTTCCAGCTCCTGCACAAGGAACCCAACAAGCGGTTGGGCAGCGGCCCCGGAGGCAGCAATGAGATAAAGAACCACAAGTGGTTCAAGCCAATCAATTGGAGGAAGCTGGAGGCCCGGCAGATCCAGCCAAGCTTTCGGCCGAACGTAGCTGGGCTTACCTGCATTGCCAACTTCGACGAGTGCTGGACGAAGACGCCCGTGCTGGACTCTCCGGTGACCACCCCTGCTGACGGCGGGCACAGCCACTTCGTAGGCTTCACCTACGTCAGGCCTGCGCCGATCCTTGAGGAGGTGAATGCATCCGGCTCGAGGCTGAAGGACTAGGGATGTTTAGCGCGTTGAAAATGTGCTTAAAATTTTGATCGAGTGACATGTTATGGAACGCGACTTATGTGCAGAAGAGGCGCTGGTTCTGTATCGTCTATTAAAACATGTAGCGTTAGCATGGAAATACCGGATATGGACAATTAGCTCCAGTTCTAGGCTTCTAGCTTTTGTACTCGAAAATATGTTCATAAGGTCAAATATGATAATGGTAAATGTTAAGGCGATGTTGGCACTGTTTGGTTGGGACTTGGGAGCTTCTCTCATCCTTTGATCGGCTTTAATCACACTATTAGCCAAGCGAAAGTCACCTCCATCAACTAAATGGAAAACACCTGCACCCTAACATTGAACATTTAAATTTTAGACCAAAAAAAGAAAAGAAAACGCATGTACCCCAACATGGAAATCTAAAGAGGAGGTTTATTTAAATGGAAATTCACACAATTTACTCGTTAAATGGTATGCATGGTGACTTTGTTTGGTGGATTTAGAGGGAGCTAAAGAGAATTGTTTACTTGTTAATGGTATGTGCATGGTGACTTCGTTTGGTGGATTTAGAGGGGCAAATCAAAATTGGAACTAGCTCAATTCGCAGAATTACAAGCCTTTGCATAATTCGCCTCTGCTCTGGATAAAACAAGTCTAAACAGAATGTTTATTGAAATAAATCAGGAAAAACATGCAAATTAGAAGATGATAATTAAAAAAAATGAAATTTCACACAATCTACTCGTTATGTATATGGTGGTTTTAGAGGAGGCTAAAAAGTAGGATTATTAAATATAAATTAAATAAATCAGATAGAATCCGTAGGAAAAAAATTAAGTGTGTGGATTGATTGTATTACATGACAGAGGAAGTAGATCTTTAGAGTGGTTTTAGAGGAGACCAAAAAGGAGGGCTATTAATCGCAAAAAAAAGGAGGGCTATTAATTAAAGAAATTACATGACAGAGGAAGTTGATCTTTACAGCTTAGGACAGATTATTATCCTCCAAATGCGATACAAATAAAGCCCGTCTCCTTTTTTGAGAATAATAAAGCCGTCTCCTAAGTATACGTAGCAACATTAAATGTAATATATTTATCCTTAATGGAGAGAGTAACATTTATCTAAAATAGAACACATAATATAAAAATAATTTTTATAATAAATATTGTAATGTCAGTCTTTGCATTATCAACTTCTGATATTCATGATCCAACTTAAAAAAAAATACTTGGGACAAATCTTGATGAACTCGTGTTTGTGACCGCAGGAAGAAGTTTAACAGACTGACAATAGCCAGCTGTCACAGGATTATGATCGCAGGGAGTCGCTTATCAGGATGCATGACAGTGACACTCAGCCATCTGCCACAGAAGATGAATCTTTTGAATACAGACAGGGTATTGTTGACAGATCTTGCTCAACATTGCACAGCAGAATATGTAGTCAGCAAATAATCTAATATTGTTGAATTGGTATGGCCCCAATTCCAGCCATATATAGATAATAAAGCAAATCATAAACTGAAACTCAGCTGCATTAACATGACACAAGAAAAAAGAAATACACGGCCACAATGGTCGCAATGCAAAATTGGTTGCCAAAACAGAGCACAAGCTCAATTCTAACATCATATGGCAGCACACAGGATTAATAGTGCAAAGCTTTGTTTTGTGTTCAGGCCTTCCGACGACCAACTTGCGCAACGAATCCAGCTTTGATTGGAGCAACGGACCTTGAAGATCCACACTATAGATAGCAAAAGAAATGGCTCATTAGAGTTGGAATCAAATATGAGCCTTCCATTCTGATTTCAAAGAATAGCCTCAGAACTTTGCAGATAATATCAATGTTTTACTCAAACAACGTAGGCAAATAATTCTGCAACTCATCACAGGCTACAAGAATAAACACACACAAGAATGAAGTAGCGAAATTCAGCACGGGAAATGTTTGGTTGGTAGGAGAAAACTCAAGGTTATATTCATAAGCAACAATACCTATATAAACATAAAATAAATGATAGTGAAACTGATAGCAGATATATTATCGCACAAATTTATGACTCTACTTAAGCCTCAGTAATTGCACTTCTTATCACAGAAGACTAGTCAAACAATGTAGGCAATAAAGTTGCAATTCATCATTGGCAAAACCATATAGTGGCGTGATGGTTCTAAGCAAGTGTCAACTAGAAATCTAGAAGTGTTCACCAAGTAAAAGTAACATGGAATGGAAGTGAAATGAGAATGAAAAGGCAACGACAAGGTATAATATTTGGTCTTCCAATATGATCAATGAAACACTCAGATTTTGCAGATGTTATCACAAACTCAAACAATGTAGGCAAATGATTCTGCAACTCATCATAGTCTAGAACACAATGGCTGGGCCAAACAAGGGCTAACAAGCCAATCCGCAAATGTAGGGAAAAATGAGTACTAGGAAAGTCAGCAAAAATTGTTTCATTTTGAAAGGATCTTAAATATGTGCAAAAATATCTAGAGCAGCAAAATATGAGATGGTAACATTGATAGCAGATAATGCATGGAGTGAATTGTGGAATTGTTTGCCTCAGAAATTGCACTTCTCATCAGACTTTCAAAATAACCCTAAACCAAGTTGCAACTCATCATTGGCAGAAAAATACACAGATGATGGGACAAATGGCATCAATTACCAATGTATAACAAAAAACAGTCATGGATAAAGTGTAAGGAAACGGGAATAACAAAATGTTCCCAGAGCCGTTGGAAATCTATCACAACAAAACTGCAGGCCCCACATCCTGCATGGTTTTGCAAGATATTTCACCTGTTCACAGCGAAGGAAGAACAGACGATTTTCCTTGGACAGAATGGTATCAGGGCTCTTGCATCCATTGCAGATGACATACTCATCTGAAAAATTGAGTCACAGGGAGAGAAACAGTAAACAACCATCATATTTATTCAATCATATCAGCAGTCAGCAGGTATGTTCGTAAAAAGGAATGCCATGCCATCTGTTCACAAAGGGATACTACAACCATCAACGCAATCAAATTGGATAACTTACTGATGTATCTCCTCAGGATTGCTTCAAAGTTTTTGGGGGCAAATCTTCCTTTGATCACCAACCTTTGCTGCCCATCAAGTGACCCACTTGTTCCCATTTCAGCAAGCAAAAACATCATCACATGCTCAGGTTGCCTATGCATCCTGAAGATCCAGTTAAAAGTCAGTTCATTGTAATTTTAACAACTGGAGCAGCAGAGAGCACTTAAGAAGGTGAGAGAGTATCAGTTAAAAATATGCTTCCACAGTTAGGTTGAAACTTACGTTTTACACAAATCCATAAAATTAACAAAAACTGTCTTCTTTGTTCCCTCCCTAAGAACTTGTGGTGGCCTCATAACGGTCCTACGCCTATCCCCAGCAAGATCTGGGTTGTTCTCGCGAAGAATGTTGAACACTCTGTCCAGCAGCTGCAACAGAAAAGGCTCAAGGTTAAATTTCAGAGACAAAAAGGTAACACATCGCTGTAGTGATTTGGTTCCTCCAAGGTAGTTATATATTGGAGACCAACAGCAAAAAGAAGTAACCAAAATTAATAATAAAGAATGATGCATATCTGAATGCACCCAAAGAAACAGGTGTCAATAGCATGCAAGTCATAACGACAAAATGTGGTTGTAATGTCATAGAACATTAGAAACACGAAGATGTAAAGCTCTGGGGCAATTGTGACATGCAAGCCAAGAGGCTACCAAATAGTCACATTTTTACTAATAAAAACTAATGCACATAGATCCATGTTTACAAGGGAAAAATATTTGGCAGAAAATATGTAATCACCTCTTCATATTTATAATCCCGGTCAGTTCCTTCCCAAGGGTATGTAGGGCCACCTCCAAGCTCAATGCCTTCCCCTTGTTCCTCTACAGCTTGATCATCTGAAACGCAGGGAGTTAGATATTGCAGAAGTAGTCAATAAGAGCACGGTTTTGATTAATAACAAGTGAAATGCACCTTGAGTGTCCTCCCCATCTGCAAGGTCGGCAATAGTTGAATCAAGATCCACCTGAAATTTTGCGGAATGAATAAATGTGCAGCCGCAATTCATTTTTCTGATTCTTATAAACATTAAAGATTGTCCAGTCCAGCCCCAAGTGTATCTGCCGTACCTGCTTCTTCTTTTTCTTCTTCATTCCAGTGAAGTTAAGTTCAGCGGGTTCTGTGACTGCCAATGTTTCTGTCTTCTCTGCAAGCTTGTCCACTTCATCAGAAGGTTCTTGGATGATAACCTTCTTCTTTTTCTTCTTCTTGGTTGGATCAAAGGGGGCAAGCTGTAGGAGAAGAAAAAAATATACATAAACATGTGGTGGAACAGAACCTCAAATCCAGCCCACAACTCGCACGCTCAACCCTAGCTAGAACCGCATCGAATCAGGGCAAGCAGCCGAACGGCGCTAGAACTAGAACCAACTGAAACCCCCCGTCTCGATCAGCGCAGCGGCGGAGAAAAAACCAGCTCACCTCCGAGGCCTCCTCCCTCCTCTCCGGGTGCTCCTCGTCCGCCATGGCTGACGCGGTCGCCTTGAACTCCGAGACGCTTCTACTGGAACCGAGCGCTCCGATCCCTGCGACGGCACGAAGCAGGTTAGAGCGAACGCGGGGCGCTGATTCGACTGGATCGACGCGAGATGCTCGGGTGGGAGTCCTCACGGGCGGAGAGCGCGAGCGAGCGAGCTAGAGACGACGGTGACGGCGGCGCGGTTCTTCGAATTAGGGTTTTCTCGGTGGAGATCCTTTCGCCTTAGGCCCTGTTTAGTTCCCAAAATATTTTGCAAAAATTTTCAGATTCTCAGTCACATCAAATCTTTGGACACATGCATGAAGCATTAAATATAGATAAAAAATAAAACTAATTACACAGTTTAGACGAAATGGACGAGACGAATCTTTTAAGCCTAATTAGACCATGATTGGACAATATTTACCAAATAACAACGAAAACGCTACAGTGCCCATTTTGCAAAAAAATTTGCATCTAAACCGGGCCTTAGCCCTTATCTTTTCGGTTTCTATATACTCCTCGGAGATCATCACGGTAATGTAAGGGTTCTATACGCAAAAACGCCTACCGCTGACCGCCTCAACCTCAGCCGCTTGATTTTGATCGGACGCGCCCTCGGGCAACCTCATGGTGCTGGACTTGGAGAAATATGCTTCTATTTGGAGGGTCTTACTGAAAATGTCTCTCTCAGCGTCAACCCGAGCCGTTGATTTTACATCGGACGCAGTACAGCTTTCTTGGAAAACTCCCTTAACAAAGTTGGAATTGCCTTGCGCGTTACGCCGCCGTCTCCAAATTTCTGCTGCCCCTCGATCCCCTTCCTTCCCAGCACCGGCACGGCAATACTCAAATTGTTGGAGTTCGAGGGCGCATGCGACAACGGCGCGCTGGGAGCTCCACGTGCCCTGTTCGCTTTACTGAAAAGCTGGCTAAAAAGTACTGTTGGTTGATTTGCTGATAAGGCCGTGTTCACTTCCCAAATATGGTGTCCCGATTCGGGCACTGTAGGTACAGTGTCCGTGTCGGGACACTGTAGCAAATTTTGTTTTTTAGTGTAAAAAATTGTCTAAAAATTGATTAATTAGACTTAAAATGTTCGTCTCGTAAAGTACAACAAAACTGTGTAATTAGTTTTTGATTTCATCTACATTTAGTACTTCATGCATTTGCCGGCATTTTGATGTGATGGAGAATCTTCTTTTTGCATAGTAGAATTTGGAGGGAGAATTTGGGATCTAAGGCCGTGTTTAGTTCCCGACTTGGGAACGCCGAATCGGCACTACGCGCTACAGTGTTCCGGTCGGAACCCTGTAGCGCGTTTTGTTTTTTTAGTGCAAAAAATTATCCAAAAATTGATTAATTAGACTCAAAATGTTCGTCTCGCAAAGTACAACAAAACTGTGCTATTAGTTTTTGATTTCATCTACATTTAGTACTCCATGCATTTGCCGACATTTTGATGTAACGGAGAATCTCCTTTTTACATAGTGAAATTTAGGGGTGGAATTGGGAACTAAATAAGGGCTAAACAAGGCCTCAGAAACAGGCACCTCACTGGCTGTGACTGATGCTCAAACAGTTACGTGAAGGTGTTCGTTTTATGATTGCTGCAGCAGCATTCACAATAGGAGTATCTAGTAGCAACTGTTGCCCATACACAGATCAAGCAGCTGCAGCTGCTGCGCTGTGGTTCAGTAGCAATTGCGGGTGTACGTGAACGCGCATTCAGTTCGGTAGCTAGTTCACGAGTAAACAAGTGGAGAGAGCACTGACCTGCGTGCCACAGCAAGCTAGTAGAGAGTATTTGTCAGGGGAGACACAAACTCTGATGATGCTAACACGATCAACAATTTGGCCCTGACAGCGATGCTAACGGACCGGGCCGCTGGGCTGGATGCTTCTTGTACCTGTATTATTCAAGTGAACGCCTGATTCCCTGCAGTTCAATATGATGAACACCACTATCGGCCGGCACATGACAAGATAACTTACGCCTTTCCAGTCTCATGTGCCAAGATCATGACCTAAGACCTACCAATACGGCAATACCATCAGCAATGCCCATTGCTTCTCCCGTGGATATACAAGCTAAAAGACAGGAGCCATAGACTGCCTTATCCATGAAACTGGCTGATAAGAACATGCCCAAAAGATGGAGCGAAACAAAACAGTTTTGGCCTTTCGTCTGAACAGTCATCTTTAACGATTATCCTCACTCAATGCCCCAGCATAGCAATACCAACGGACAAACATCTGTTTCAGGGCAAGGCCACGCAAATAAATGAAACTGCAAGTTCAGATCAAGGAACAAACAGGTGGGTTGATTCTGGTTCAGGCACCACAACTTCAGCATGGACACAAAGGGCAATACGAACCTTGGAGCAGCAATACGAACTAGAAAGAAATGGCAGCTCAAGCTTCATAATTGTTAGTACTATCAACCATGCAGAAACGACTACTCGCTGCATAGAGGATTGGAATGACCCAGACAGGTTCGCCAAGCAAAAGATTTTCATGCTTGAGCAAGGTCTATAGATGCACCAATACAGACGCAATAGTCAAAGCAGCAGACTTTACAAAAGATTAAGCCTGCGCATCCGCATCTCAATTTGTCTGTCGCTCCAGAATCAGACCACGAAAGAATAAAATCTGTACAATCCGGAGGAGCCACCTCCGATGAAACTAACTAGTGTTGTCTATCTTCCAGATGACAACAATGAATTATCCGATTCCTGGCTGAGCAGCTGCTGAGTCGCGGACGCAGGCAGAGGAAGCCACGGCCCACCCGGTGCAGCAGCCTCCTTGGCAATGGCTTCCGCGAGCGGGACGAGGCCTGGCTTCTCGTAGGTAAACTGCAGGTCTCTGTTCGCAGCCAAGGCCACGAGCTCCGACTCGTCCAGCCCCCGTGCAGGGCCGAGGCTGCACCTGTCAGCCCCGTGTTTGGCGAGCGCGTCCTTGAACTTCTTGATCTGAAAACAAACACGATTGTACCGGGCGTAATGTTAGCGAACATGTTACAATGCATTCATCTACTGGTTCTTACAGTTGGAGAGGTGGTCGATTCTTACCGTTGCATTGGTGCAGCTGAAGCTGCTGACCCGTCCCTCGGCTCCCCTGTAGAACCTGAAGAACGGGAGGACATGGACGTGGAGGCTGTAGCACATGGACTTGTGCGTCTCGTAGTTCACTTGCACGAACAGCACGTCCGGGTTCTTCTCGGCGAACTGGGCAATCTGCGCGACGGAATCCATCGATCCTCGTCAGCACACGGAAGAGAATCGGCCAAATCTTTGGGTGTTCTTTGAATCAGACGCGGCAGGTTTTCAGCAGCGAGCGAGCTGCATACCTTTGGGTGGAGGGCGCGGCAGCCGCCGCAGCCTGGGGAGAAGAAGTCGACGACGACGAGCTTGTCGCCGGCGTTGAGGAGGGAGTCGGCGAGGTCCTGCGCGGACTCGATCTCCCGCATGTTGGGGTGCAGCCCCTTCTCCCACCACCGCATGGCCTTGGGAAACGACATGTTCATCTGCAGCAGCAACGGAGCACAGATTTTATTTTAGCACGAATCCAGCAGTCTCCAACAGGCAAAAGAAATTCCAACAGGCAAAAGGGGGGGAAAACACAGCTCCAAATTCCCACGGCGGGAACTGAATCTAAAAAAAACGAATCCTTTTATTGAATCTTGCAAGTGAAACAAGAACACAGGAAGCGCATGACGAAGCGACCAACCAACCTGTCCAGGCGCGGCGGCCAGGAGCCTCGGCTTCCTGTCCGACACGGACATCCTCCCGGCGGAGAAGGAGCTCTTGGTGGCGTACCCGCCGACAGGCAGGGACTCCGCGACCGCGGGCTTGGCGGCGCCCCTGGCCCGGCCGGCGACGGCCACGTTCCCGCCGCACGGCGACGCCACGACGCCGTTGCTCAACGCCTCGGCCATGCCCTTTGAGATGGAAATCCCACACTTGGCGCAGGGAGCGAGCGAGAGAGCACGCGAAGGATGCTGCAGCAGCGGAGAGAGCACGCGAAGGATGAGGAGAGGGTGAGCTGGATGAGGGAGGAGACGCAGATGCTTGCAATGGAGGAGGAGGAGGAGGAGGATGCGGCGAGAAGAGGAGAAAAACAGCGCCCATTTAGAGGAGGGCCCACGCACGCTTTTTACCCCACCCACGCCTGTTTTCCCCTCCGTCGCAACGGCTTCCGCGTGCGGGCAGGGAACCGTCGGATCCTCGCGGGCCGATGCGCCCCGGCGGCGGTTGCGGGCCGCTTTTACCGCGCGGTTAAGGCAGATGCCAAAAATTTTGCCAAAATTTTCAGATTCTCCGTCACATCGAATCTTTAAACGTATACATGAAGCATTAAATATAGATAAAAAATAAAATTAATTACACAGTTTAGACGAAATGGACGAGATAAATCTTTTAAGCCTAATTAGATTATGATCGGATAATATTTGTCAAAAAACAACGAAACTGCTACAGTAGCGTTTCGCCAAAAATTTTGCCAACTAAACAGCCCGGGCGGAAGTGGATATACTAGTTGTGTGGATAAGACCGAGGCCGGGGCCTCGCCATCGCCAGCGGTAGGTACAGTACAGGCAGTTGAACGTGACACGTATTTGTCGTGCCTGCCGGGTACGGTGCTCGGGTGGCGCGTAGCACTGGGTTCTGTTCCATGACGGGCGGGCCCACCCACCAGTAACACCCTGCATTCCAAGTGTGGCCATGTTTAGTTCCCCAATTCTCCCCAAATTTCACTATGCAAAAAGAAGATTCCCCGTCACATCAAAATGTCGGCAAATGCATGGAGTACTAAATGTTGATGAAATCAAAAACTAATTGCACAGTTTTGTTGTACTTTGCGAGACGAGCATTTTAAGCCTAATTAGTCAAAATTTGGATAATTTTTACCAAATACAAACGAAATGCTACAGGAATTCTGATACAGTATTTTTCTCCCCAATTCTCTCATCTAAACAAGGCCTGTAGTAGAATTCAAAGACAGTACTGTACTCCTAGTATTCACACTGTATTTTATTTTGGAAAAATTACACTGTTGATTCGATGTACTATAGGAAACAAACAATTAATCCAGCTTTGACCTTGTGCCGGCGATGACGGTGCGCAGCGCTGTCATTGCACTGTTCTGACCGTTGACCGCTTAGCTAGGTGTGCGACTCCGGTTAACTTGTGTTTGGACCAGCACGTTTTTCGCGCAAATCTGTTTTAGGCACGCAACGTAACGGGCAACGACAATAGGTTCCACGTTTACTTTGTTTAGCGTCGTGGGGGGTAAACATAGGCAGGCGGTAAACGCGACATGCATGGTCGAGAAAGCGATTTGCACACGGGCTAATTGTAGCCACTGCAGTTTAAGTTGGTTGGCACTTGGCAGCAGGGATTATGATTAGTCTAATCCACCTGTCCGTGTGGTTACAATATTCTTGATAATAACCATGCTAAGCTAAGGTCATGTACATTATTAGTACTGTTATCTTACTTGTAGTCGATCTAATGCAATGCCATGTGATTCGAAGAGAACTCCTACGGTGTGTAGCTAGGTGCTATTTTAACCAGGTGTTGGTTGGCACTAGGCACCAGGGATTTTAACTACTCTGGCTAACTAGTACATGGTGTACGTCACATGTTTTATGGGACGTCGGAAAAAGTGTTCGGATACTTAATAAAAAAACTAATTACATAACTCGGCTAGAAACCGCGAGACGAATGTATTAAGCCTAATTAATTCATCATTAGCACATGTGTATTACTGTAGCAATTATGACTAATCATGGACTAATTAGGCTTAAAAGATTCGCGCGGTATCTATACAATTAATTAGTTTTTTTATCTATATTTAATATTTTATGCATGTGTCTAAATATTTGATGTGATGCGGTGAAAAATATTTGGGTGAGAACTAAACGGGGTCTGACTAGAGACGAGAACAAGCAGATGGGCATGGGCCGCGGTGCGCCGGTGCGTCGTCGCATCGCATCATCCGTGGTCCGTTTGAGGCTGGCAGGCGGGACCGCGGCTCGCGGCAGGAGCACGAGTCACAGGGGGGGGGGGGGGGGGGGGGCATTGAGCGCTGTTCTCCTGTCTTTCTCTCTCATCGTCAGCATTGAGACTGGAGGAGGCGTCAGGCCCACCCGCAGAGACGGAGACGCTTGTCACGATTGACTGGTTATCTGGAGGGTGCACTGCAGACGCTGCAGCGAACCGAACCGACAGGCACGGAGACGACGCCGCGCTGGGTCTGACTCGGACGCCAGTCACCACACCTGCCTCCGGTCCCTCCTCATCTCCCGCTGCCGGTACCACACCACACTGACGTACGCAACGCAACCGTACCCGTGGACTACTGTCACCAACTCGCAACCAACTATCGGCATGTTTAGTTGGCTAAAAAAAGCCAAAAAAAAAAAGTTTCCACCGTACCTGTCACGTCGAATCTTTATACATTAAATGTAGATAAAAAAAATAACTAATTGTACAGTTTGTCTGTAAATGTCGAGAAGAATCTTTTAAGCCTAGTTAATTCATAATTAGATAAATTTTGCTAAATAACAACGAAAAGTGATATAGAAATTTACCTAAAATTTTTGACCAACTAAACAGGGCCTATGGTTCGTTCGTCTACCTCAGCAGCAGGGGGGAACCCGGAACCGTACTACTACAAAACAAAAAACGGAAGCCTGTGGACTGTGGTATGGCGTATCCGTATATAACGTGCCGAGTTAACAGTGTATCTGCATCTACTCCTATCACGGCACAAAAAAAACAAGTGTATCTGGGCAGGCGGCAGCCCGGCAGGACAGAGTCAGTAGTACCCACTGGGCCAGTGCGTAGATCTCTGTGTGTGTGTTTTTTTTTTTGAAACTAGCTCTGTGTCTGTTTGTGTAATATAATTGTGTTGTGCATCAGAACGGCTAGCGTGCGTGCCGCCGTGGCCGTGGGCCGTAGCATGGTCCTCGACCTGGCGGTGTTGTCTTCTCTTGCCTGCCTGCTACGGCGGCGCCAGGCCCCAGAGGAGCGTGGGCCGTGGCGCGTCGATTTCTTCTTTTTCTTTCAGATTCTCATGGGCCTGCCTAACTTTTTTTTTGAGTGAAAAAAGAAGGCGCCGGATGCAACGGGTCATTTGGGCCTATAGTCTCCTGCACAGTACTTTGCGAGCGGCAAAGCCTATGACTCCAACTTATCAGTCATGGTACATAGTTTTTCTCTCATAACAAATCAGTGAAAAAAACTTTTTAGCCTGGTTTATCAGCGATGCGTAACTGTGCAAGATTGACGCCCACACACGCAGTCACGCACACGTTGACACGCTTGCGTGAGTGGCCATGCACATGGCATGCGTGCACACAACAGTATTATGCGCACGCGGTGGGGGCATTCTAGCTGCTACCAACCAGTGCAACCTAGTGCAGGCACGCATGGGCTGGGCCTCCCAAGTCGACCCGAATCCCTTGTCATCTGCTGCACCTTTTGACCTTATACATTCTTGGTTCTTGGACAAGCTAAAGCTAGCCAGCTATGGGTTGTGGGCTGGTGTCCGGTGATCTCATCTCTCGTGGATCCATCAGCAGATCGATCATCTCTGCTGATGGAGCCCAGCAAAGCAAATTGACGCTCACTTGATCCCCTAGCTTTAGCACTCTCCTATTCCGCGAATACGGGCTGTGGTTGGGCGGTTGGCCACACCTAGGCACACCAGGACGATTGCCCTCTTGACTCGCAAATCTCCGGCATCAGGACGCCTCCCTCCCTCCGGCCATCCCTCCGCTCCGCGTTGCCGCCACTACCACCGTAGTGTACTAGTACAGTAACAGTACCACGCACTAGCACCAGTCCGGCCACCTACGACTGCCTGTCACCTGACACAGCCATCAGATGGTATCCGATCCGATAAATATGCCCATCGAAAAGACGGGTAACGAACTGCCAGCAGATTATTAGCACATAGCCCGAAACAAAAAAGCTTTCCCTTGTCACTTCTGCCTCTCTGTTTGTTTCTGGTTATCTCATCCGGTCTCATGATCAGATCACGACACCTGCACATGCACAAATTAAACTACTACTCCTGCGCTGCTTTAGTTTCTTTCTCGTCAACCTGTGTGCTTTGTTGTTTATCTCCAGCTAGCGCCATTGCTGACCTGCTTTGCATATGGAGACATACACGCTTCTAGCTTCCTTCACTCATGTCCACACCATTCACCTTTGTCGTTGTAATTTGCATCTATCCCATGTTTTTGTGTGATGTGATTGCAATCAAAAATATGCTTGTGCCTACGTGCATGTCACCACCTCTCGCCGGTAATCCATCTCTTATTATGTTGCTTCTTCTTTTATAGTACAGCTAGACAAGTCTCTCCGCCCGGCCTCTGATCCACTTGTTTTACTACACTGTTTTCACCAGGATATTCCTGAACATATATATGCGTATGCTTTCCGCCAGCCCAATGGGAACTGAGGCCCAGCAAAGGTGGCTGCTGTCCATTTCTGCAAGCTTCCGGTCTGGGTCCAGTCTGCTATAGCTCTCGCCAACTTTGCAGTTCTTGAGTGCCTTCGCAGAACACCTCTCTCTCACACTCACACACAGGCATGTAGACAGCCATCAACGGACAGGAATATATGGAGTCACTGTTCACTCATCAGTCGCCAGCCAGCGCATATCCTAATCCTATTGCATGTTTCCCACCACAACACTGCATCAACGAAAGGGGTCTATCACGCCACACACTCGTGTTGTGCATCCATATTCCATCATGCCCAATCCGCGCATGTTTTCCTCGCTAACGGCTGCTGCTAAAAATAACCCCCAAAACCCTTGCTTGTTGCTTCTAAAACTCTCTAAAGGATTTGCACATAGACACCGCTGCACCTGCACGCTCATGTCCATGTGTGCGCGCGCCACGTGTTCACCAGCGAGCCAAGGAAGGCGTGCTAGAGCTAGGAAAGGGCGCCATCAGGAGTGCCCGGGTGGCACACTCAACGTCACACGTGGCACGCCTGCAGCAGAGTCGACCACATCTCCCCAACTCCTTGGATGGATCGTGCATGGATGATGATGAGAAATGAAAAAATTCCTTGCCCTTGGCTTTACTTTATTTATCCCCGACGAGATACTCCTTTCGTACCAAAATATCTGTTGTTTTCGCTTCCCAAGAAATGACTTTGACAAAATATATAATAAAAAATATTAATATTTATGGTACATAGTTGGTATCATTGGAAAGATCTTTAAATCTAGTTTTTTTTAATAAATTTATTTGGAGATACAAATAAATGTTCCACGTATTTTCTATAAATCAAGTTAAGCTTGTGGTACGGAAACCAAAAGCGACAGATATTATGGGACGGAGAGAGTATATGACTGCTAGCTAGCTAGCTAGCAGCAGTTCACATCAGCTGGAAAAGAAAGCTTGGTATGCTTGTAATCATAAACAGGTTAGTTACTACCGTAATCATCTGATGATTATTATATGCATGATTGGCATATCCTAATAGTGCTCTCTGGAACGGGTCGTATTCATCAGAGCAGTATATATGGAGATCGATTAGTACACTTGTTCGTGGCTACTGTGGCTCCAACTTACAGCAGAAGCTGCCTGGCTTATTAACACCTTTGAAACTCTTATTACATCAGCCCATCAGTCGTACGAGTTCTACTAGAAAACAAAAACTTTTTACACGCATGACATGGTTTTCCGTGGTCGCACACAAGAATAGGATAGGTAGTTTTCAGAAGCCTTGGACCCTATATCTCAGACGGACGGCCCATCGACGGGTTGCTTTCGCTATCTTCTTCTTCTACTACTGCTTGCGCGTCATTCCAACTGGGGGACATGACAACCGAAACTAGCCGTGCTTGAATCCATATGGACATGGACGACTCGATCGCATGGCATGGCTATTCAGAGATCAACCATGCATGGACAAAAATAACACTAGTCTAGGTTTCATTTCCTTCATCTAATTAATCACTCGCTCACCGAGACAATGACAAATGCACACACGCACCAAACACAGGAGAAAACACATGAGACACGGTAGGTTAGACAATCTTGTTTAATCTTCCTAGTTTCTCTTATTTTTTTTCTTTCTTTATTTGTCTCTTGAATCCTCCTCCTGTACTAAGCTCTTGTTTTAAACTCTTGTTTTAATAAAACTCACAGTAGGGGTGCGCCCCTCCTGTTTTGCCTCAAAAAAAAAAACAACTTGGTGCTAGCAGAAAAGGGCCCCTAAACGGGCGGCCACGTACAGGTACACAGTACACACTGCAAGCCGTATATAGGCATTGTGTACTTAGGGCGAAGCATAAATACTGTACACGGACTTTGGGTACACTCTAAAGTACACTAAATTTGCTGCTGGTCCCAGGCAAGCTTCATCAATTCTCTAATGTTGTAGGGCACGTTTAGTTTTGTGTGTGATGCAATGGGTGGCCCAGATTTCCTGCCAGATAAGGGGAGGCATGCATGGCTAGCTACTACTCCTACTACTTATGGGTCATCGAGTGGAGTACTCCTACTTTATATGGGATTGGAAATAAGCCATGTGAAGCATGCTCTATGGTAGCTAGATGTTTCATGCAAGCCAAGCATGCATGTGTTTATGGTGGTTGAGTCTAAGTTTGTAAACATCTTGGTCGATGCTTTGCACTTCTCCAATGTCTTGCACTTTTTTGCTTAGCATTCATTGCAAAAATATCTTATGATGAGGTGTCTTCTTCAAGATCAGGAGTGCCAAGGACATGCATGTTAGGTACTACTTGCAAGATGTATTGTACTTGTATGTTTTTTATAAGGTAATTCACCTGCTGAAAATGAGTCATTGTTTGGTGATGTGTATGATGATGGTTTTAAACAACAAACTAAAAGAGTTGCCACATTTCAGGCGCCTAAATTCTTTGGACAACAATCGTAAACATTAAAAAAGTACAATTAAAAAGATAACGTACAAGAGGTTACCTGTTAACTACTTGTAAATAATAAAAAAAATATGCGTCTGAAGTATAGAAAAAGTGACAAACTAAGGTTATGTTTGGTTAACCTACTAGAAAGTGTTTCTGCTGCTAAAAACAGAGGAACCTGAAGCGCATTTTACAATCTTCATAGCACTGTAGACCCTGATTTCAATTTTATGCTTTCTGCTTTTCGAAATTGGTAAAAATAGAGACATGTTTCATAGTTGTGTCAATGAAGATAGAGGTTAGGAGGTAGGTTTCATATTTATTACAACTTTTTCACTACACATACTCGCCATGTCCCTTTTCAAGGATAGCTATTAGAGGTGTTCTAGTTAAACTTTATTTGGTTTGACTAGGTTTATAGAAACATTAGCAACATATGTATCTCCAAATAAGTCTATTATAAACATAGTTTCAATACTAATTATGTCTTATAAATATTAGTATTTTTGCATATATTCAATCAAAGTTGAATACATTTGATTTTCGGTAACCGATAACTCTAGTTAAAAAGGAGATGAAGGTACTCATAATTTTTTTTACTGTTCATAGCTAAACCAAACACTCCCTCCGTCTCATTGAAAGTGTCATTTTTGACTTTCAGACTTTTTGTTTGTTTGTTCGTCTTATTCAAAATTTTTGTACAAATATTATTTGTTTTGTTATGACTTATTACCATTAGAGATACTTTAATAATGATTTATTTATTTTATTATCTGCATAAAAAAATTTAAATAAGATAAACAGTCAAACACGAAGTCTAAAAATAAAAAACGACACTTTCAATGAAACAGAGAGTATATCCTACAGCTACCTGCAAGCCCATCCGAACCTGGTGTCCGAAAAGTCACGCAAATCTGGCTATAGCGAGTAGGGCGTAGTGGGAACATGCACGAAGTCAGTGAATCTTAACATTAAAAAAAAGCCAGTGAATTTTTTTTTGACAACGAGTGAATTTTCTTTGGCTCTCTTTGACTCGTGCTAGGAGCATGGTTTGGGATTTGGACCTTTTTTCCTTCTAATTTTTAGCAATTCCGGTCCGATCGATGAGGTAAAATATGCTTAGGGTGTGTTTAGTTGGTGAAAAGTGAGGGAAAAGTTACTGTAGCACATTTCGTTGTTATTTGGCAAAATTTATCTAACTATGGACTAACTAGGCTCAAAAGATTCGTCTCGACATTTACTGACAAACTATGCAATTAGTTATTTTTTTACTAACATTTAATGCTTCATGCATACGTCTAAAGATTCGATGTGATGAGTGGAAGAGGAAATATTTTGGGTATGCATAGCAAGTGAACAGGGCCTTAGTGTTAGTGAATTTTATTTGGTTCTCTTTGACTTGTGTCAGGAGCACTGAAAATGAAATCTACCATCCAATGAATATATGTGTTGGATGACATGGCTCCACATAGGCATACTAGAAAGGAGTAGATGCACGTACACATCTCTATCCGTAGGCCGTAGCAACTAGCACCATATACTTACTACTATACTGTACATTCATTCCCTTGTCTTTTCCTGTAGATACAGTGATTAATCATCAGCTGCAAATCACGATCGCGGGAGAAACTCCTTTTTTTCTCTCTCTCGGACCCAGAGACCAGCGCGCGCGGTCAATAGGCGATGGACGACCCATGGGCCCCGTAGCCCATGTGGCGGCGGCCGGCGGGTGATGTGGACGCAGGTGGGGGCCTAGCTGCAATAAATAAACTATGGGTGTGTTTAGTTGGTGAAAAGTTACTGTAGCACATTTCGTTTTTATTTGGCAAAATTTCTCCAACCATAGACTAATTAGGCTTAAAAGATTCGTCTCGACATTTATAAACAAGCTATGCAATTAGTTATTTGTTTTACCTACATTTAATGCTCTATGCATGCGTCTAAAGATTCGATGTGATGGGTGGAAGAGAAAATATTTTGGGTATGCATGTGAAGTGAACGGGCCCTATTTAGTCCGCTCGACACGCGTGGCGTGACGACAATCGACGATGCGTCCAGGCCTCAACTTGTTGCATTGCATTTGCATTGCGATCCAATCCCGTGCCCCGTAGGCCCAAACTAAACGGATCTGCAAAGTCGTCACGACGTCTCGTCAGAAACCGTTTGGCTTTGGTTGTGACGACAGCATTTGCAAGAAACCGTGGTCGTCGCATCACGTAATGTAATCATCATTATCAAATGGTGGCAAGGTGGTATAAAATGATGTGCCTCAATTTAAATTAGCACTAGGAAATTTGGTTTTACTCCAATATAGTACTGATCCGTAGCGGCCAACAACTTGAAACGTGCAGAGTTACGTTCAGAATGTGGCCACTTTGAGCTAGCTGTCTCTGAACATGTGTTTTTTTCGTTGTTGACACGTACGATCTCTGAACAACATGTGTTGAAATAGTACGTTGTCTCCAGCCTGACTCTGTCAGGGGCTGTGGCGGAGCCGGGAGCCTTATCTGTCTGCCTGCCTACGTGGCTTGTGTGTGCACACAAATTAAACACACGCGTATATATACGTATCCGTAGTATTCTACTATATATTCTTGGAACGAACTGGTTAGGTAGTGCTGCGGCTGCGTGTACGTAGCGTATAGCAGCCTTCCTTGAGTCGATCTATACGGTATATTCCGTCAACTGCGACTGCGAGGATCATTGAAGAGTTGCTGGCTGGCCTGCCGCTGCCGGGAGGAGAACTACCATTGATCGAAGACACGTCCAAGTGGCAGCTGGATTTTCCTGCGAAGCAATGCAATGCAAAAGGATTAAGTACATGATATGAAATATGATGATCCCTCAGGATCAGCAGTAGTACTGTTCAGGTGAGGATCGGAGAGGAGGAGTGCCTTCAACTGTTTGCCGGCCTGCACTTTCCAGGAGTACAGTACAGTAGGGCCCTGTTTAGTTGCCATACAAACCCAAAATATTTCCTCTTCCACCCATCACCTCGAATCTTTAAACGCATGCATGGAGCATTAAATATAGGTAAAAAAATAACTAATTGCATAGTTTGTCTGTAAAGTTCGAGACGAATCTTTTGAGTCTAATTAATCCATAGTTGGATAAATTTTATCAAATAACAACGAAAAGTGTTACAGTAACTTTTCACCCAAACTTTCTCGACTAAACACAGCCTAGAGATATAAATATCTCCCTCCGTAACCTTGTGAAATGACACTGCTACCCCTATGAGGCAGTGACACGATGCATCTGGCATTCCACTCGTGAATCAGGTCTCGTTTAGTTCCCCAATTCTCCCCTAAATTTCACTATGTAAAAATAAGATTCTCCGTCATATCAAAATGTCGGTAAATGCATGGAGTACTAAATGTTGATGAAATCAAAAACTAATTGCACAGTTTTGTTGTACTTTGCGAGACGAACATTTTAAGCTTAGTTAGTCAAAATTTGAATAATTTTTACCAAATACAAACGAAATGCTACAGGAATTCTGATACAGTATTTTTCTCCCCTATTCTGTGAACTAAACGAGGGCTCACTAAAATGAGTGGACGAGAGAGCATCCGTAGACTTCACACGCCTGGCAAGTATACTGTGCTCTGCTAGTGTTCACTTATTTCAGAAAAAAAATTTAAATCCTAAACGTAGAGCCTGTTTAGTTTAAAAAAGTGAACCCAAAAAGTGTTACAATACTTGTCACATCAAATCCTGCGGCACATGCATGGAGTATTAAATATAGACGAAAGAAAAAACTAATTACACAGTTTAGTTGTAAATCACGAGACAAATCTTTTGAGCCTAATTAGTCCATGATTGGACACAAATTGCCAAATAAAACGAAAAGTGCTACAGTAGCCGAACCCAAACTTTTTCACAAACTAAACAAGCCTGTACTATTATTTCGGGACGGATGGAGTATATGCATCGACAGCAGCAGCACGTTTCGTTAAATTCCCTCTCGGATTTGCCGGAGCAGTGCACCGTACTCTTCACTTCTTCAGCATGTGTACAGTACTAGCAAACACTCAAGCACTAGCGAGTACCAGGGCGGTGGTGGTTACAGATGCTGGCACTGGCAGCATGCAGATCCTAGCTAAGAAAAGTAGGGCCACGTTTAGATTGCAAAAAAAAAAAAAACTCGATAAATAGTATCACTTTCGTCTTATTTGATAAATATTGTCTAATCGTGGATCAACTATGCTCAAAAGATTCATCTCGTGATTTCCAACTAAACTGTGTAATTAGTTATTTTTTACCTATATTTACCATTTCATGTATAGGTCCAAAGATTGATGTGATGGAGAGAGTGAAAAATTTTTAACTTTTAGGTGTATCTAAACAAGGCGTAGTTCAGATCTTCTGGAAGAGCAGGCTGCAGGCGCATTACCTGTCTAGGAGTACTCCGTAACTAGTACTAGTACGTAAATTAAAAGGCAGAGAAAATTTAAAGGGTGAGATGAGAACGCATGGAGTGGCTGAATTGGGGGGTCGAGGTTGTGGCACTGCTGGAATCCAGGAATCCTCTGCTTCAAGACACCCACTCCTCGCTGTTTTCGTCTCACTCTACCTTCCACGTGACGTTATGTTAATTAAAAACTAGTACCAACAGTCGGCACTCGGCAGTACACGCGGAACAGGGCCGGATTCGGATCAATCTATATATCTAGCAGAAAAACAGGACACCTAATCCCTCTGTCCTAAAAAAATAAGTCGTTGTGGAATTCATATAGGTCAAACTTTCTTAACTTTAACTAATTTTATAGAAAATATGTGCAACACTTATGTTTCTAAATAAGTTTATTACTAGGAAATAGACTGTAAAAACATTCAGTAATAATCTAATTTATTTGTTTTTTTGAGAATTATACGGTACAACGTCATCTACCATTGAAAGCATAGCGCCGTTAAATTCTGAAATAAATTCAGGAAAATGTGAACATCCGTGCCAAGTCGAGAACTTAAACCCGGGTGAGCAGGTTCCACCACAGGGAATCCAACCAACTGATCTATGATCAGTTCGCGTACTCTAATTCATTTTGAAATGGGACTCAGTACTATGTTTGAACATGTCACTCTAACTCATATATTCATGAGAGATATTTGGTCCGTCAGATCCCTATAGAAAGCTGTGAAAAATGTCAGACAAGAAATATCCTCCTTTAATATTAAAAAGGTCAATGTATTCATACGTTGCAACGGAATCAATCAACTTTTCTTTGAATTTATACCTTAAACACGCCATTGATTATCAAATTGCACCCAAGTACTCGTTTCCTCATAAAAACCTTATTACATATAATATATGCAAACCACATTCTCATAGTTGTATTTATTCATTTTGTTGTCATGCCAACCATAAGAATGTTTTGATTCTAATATATGCAATACCGCATTTATTCTAATATATGTAATACCACATTTTAATAGTTTTTTTATTTATTTTATCTTGCCAAACCATAAGAGTGGTTTTAATAATGTAAAAAGTTTGAAGGTGCTAGCGACGATAAATATTGAAAACTTCACCTAACATCACATGAGCTTGTATGGTGTGGTGGTGAGCACTTGATACTTGGTCTTTGGAGACCACGGTTTGAATCCACCGTGCAGCATAGTATTTTTGGTTTTTTTTCCAGCTTTTCTTCCGCGCTGTGCTGGTGGGCTACGATGGGCCGGACGTGAGCGCGCAGGTGGTTGACTGGTGGCCGCAGTGGGCCGGATGCGACTGCAGTGGGCCGTCAAACGAGTGGACAGGATAGTTAGGCTGAATTAGAATGGATTGGATGAAAAAAAAACCCAGAGCCAGTGGAGTGGAGAGAGCCAGTGATGCAAACAGTTATGCTAAATTAGAATGGGCGGGACCAAACCAAAATCAGGAGGTGAGAAATTTTGCCTCTTTATTATTAGGTATAGATATGAAAGTATATTGAACGATCTATCTAATGCTATTAATTATGTATTGTAAATATTAATATTCTTTGATTTATAATTGGTCAAAGTTAAAAAAAAGTTGACTTCTCGGAAAACAAGAACAACTTATATTTTAGGACATAGGGAGTACTGCATACTAAATACAGGAGTACTAAAGTCTTGAGATTATTTCACCTCGCAATCAACCGTATGTGCATCGAAGGTGACATGTGTGTCTCTTTAGTTGATATATAGTGTCTGCAAGTATATTTCAAGGTTCTTTTCAGGGGCTGGTTCGTTAGCGAGTCATCTACTGTATATATCACTGTTGAAGACAGCATGCATGCAGCAACCATAGCCGTTAGTCACGGTTTTTTTCATTAGTTTCGCCCACTGTACCGTCAGGAGCCATGCCAATGATGCCATGCCCTTGTTTAGATGCCGAGTTGGGGGCTGCCGAGTTGAAACAGTGCGCATTAAATGCGTACTGTTTCAATTCGTTTGTATTAGGTAAAAATTGTCCAAACTTTGACTAATTAGGCTCAAAATGTTCGTCTCGCAAAGTATAACAAAACAGTGTAATTAGTTTTTAATTTCATCTACATTTAGTACTCCATGAATTTGCCGACATTTCGATGTGACGGGAAATCTTCTTTTTGCATAATAGAATTTTGGGGTTGAATTTGGGAACTAAACAAGGGCCATGATGCATTGCATATTTCCATGTACGTATATGTAGGGCACTGTCTTCGTTTTGTCCCCGCGTACGTTAATGATGGCACACGACATATCCAGGGGTACCCATCTCCGTGCCAATCATCGAGTTGGGACAAGGAGACAAGAGGCAGAGGGCCCCAGCTGCGTGCTTGCGTGGCGTATCATATTATTGCTGTACCAGTACCTCTCCTGATGTATAGTAGTACTCTGTAGCAATCAGAGATTGAGATCAAATCAGCACTGTCCCAATGGTTACCCACGATTGGTTCCTTCTTCGTCCCCCAGATTATATCCTGCTTACTACCCTCTCCCAAAATACTCGATGTTTTAAGTTGTTTATTTAGGCCAGATTAGCGCTATTTGTTAATTATCCGTGTATCTATTTTTTTTTTTATAAAATCATCCCGTGGAATTGAAGGAATAATATGTGTTTATATTAAAGAGAAAAAAAGATGAAAGATGTACGAACGATGGAAAGGAAAGAGGGTAAGTGGATAAGAAGTGTGCGTGAGTCTAGATCCCATGGCACGCCCCACTTGTCATCTAAAACATTAAAAAGTTTTAGATTTTTTATTTAATTTAGAAATTCCAACTCTTGGGTTGAGGTAGAAGGGTACTGGATTGCTAGCTCATATGAAGGTACAGGTTCTCGTCACCCAGCCCTCCTGGGAAAGGTGTATCAGAACTGCTATATGTGGAGCCCCTACTTTTGGGAATCTCTAAGGTAGTTGGTATTATACTATTACTGTAGTCCACTACATCCTGATCACGGGTGTGCATGGGTAATTGGGAGAGCAGGTTGCGAACGACATGAGGAGGTCTTGGGAAACTCTCGCTCTTTTGAACCTGGACTAGACTAGGAGAGGGCAAATAAGGTTGTTTACTCGCCAACGTCATCGTCAACCTCGCTCCTCCACCTGTCATGAGTCCACGACGACATCGTCTACATAAATTCGATGGTTATCGCCGTACATAGTGTTGATGCACTGTGTCGAGTTACTACAATGCATCTATCCTCCCGAATCATCGTCCTGATTCCGAAGGCAACGACACGCACGCATGCACATCTAGGAGTACACGTATCAAGCTACATGCAAGTGGCGAAGTGCCGTTGCGGGCCCACACCACGTGGCGACAGCGACCGTCGACGGGCAACCTGGCGAAAACGTGCCCCGTGCTGTCTTGGCGCCGCCGGCTGGGTGCTGGATGGCGCATCCGCAGCCCAAGCCACAAGCCCGCAAGCATCGTTGCGTCCGACGGAAAGCAAGCGGGCCATGGATCCATCCATCGGGGCCAAGCAAAATCCTGGCAACAACAGCCACCCAGCAGGCGCCAACGACGACGGACGCCTCCCCTCCCTTGCTCTGGCAGAGACCGCCCATGTTTACCGATGCTGCCGCTGCAAGATGCCTGTCCATGTTTGTTTCTCCAACTGGATCCGCCGGTGACAGGGACTCGGACTTTGGCCCCGGTGGTGCGCGACAACTGACGAGGCCCCATGGCATGTTCATGCATCATCTCGTCACCTGATGGGTACTAGTAGTGACCACTGATCAGATCAGCAGTACCGGCCTGTCTACGATCATGTCTACTAATCACGCCCGGGATCCGGCCGGCGGCCATTGCTCACTTGGATCGGCGATTCCATCATGCAGTTTGCATTACCCAATGACAGTGCCGTGCAAATGATGGGGAATTAACTCAGGTCTAGTTGCTCCAAAACTAACTAGGTACGTACTCACTAGATTGATTCGAGGAGTACATTTACAAAGAGCGGTTAGGCAACTCGCTCCGTCGATCGAGCCACCTCAGCACACAATCACACAGTAATAATCAATCAATCAATCAACAACATGCTTCATTTCTCATCACTCAACGACTCCTATACTACTAGTACCTAATCAGCTGATGGATGGCGACTATGTACATTGCTGATACGTTGCACTAGACACGGTTACGAGCACACTGCTGCTGTTTTAATCAGTAAGTATATAGCTCTAGGCTCTAGCTAGCTAATGAAGATTAGCTAACCAATCACCACCAACCTGGAGCTACGAGAGACCGCCGCCAGCGAGGTCTGGACATCTTGATCAGACCTCGTCCATGCCAATCGGCGCGGCAGGCCTTCCATTTTTCTTCCATTCCCCTATTGCGACGACGACGACTACGACCATGCTTGCATCCATGTCGCAGGCCGGCTGATGATGCACTCCAACTCACCTCAACAACTGTAATAAGTTAATAAAATCAACCAACTAATCGATCCGGCAGCCGCGAAGGCGTCAACCGATCGAACCAAACAAATCAAACTAGTACTAGTACTACTCCGGCCGCCCGGCGGATCGGAGCCTAACTAGAACTAGAACTTCCACATGTTGGAGTAGTCCATGAAGCTGTCCAGCTGGAGGAGGTCGTCCACATGGAACATGTCGGTTGCCGTCTCGCCGCCGCCGCGCGATGGGCTCATCAGCAGCGTCGCCGGGGCCTCCGCCTTGCAGTGCCTCCGAATGGCCTGCTGCGGCTCCCCGGCCTGCTGCTGGTACGAGTACGACCCGCCGCCCACGGGGTTGTTGCTCGCCGCCGGCAGCTGCGGCTGCGGCTCTGCCTTGACGACTTGGTACCCGCCGCTGTCGTTCGTGCCCGCCGCGGCGAACGAGAAGCTGGAAGCCCCGCCGACGGCGGACTTGTTGTAGTCGACGATGAGGCCGGCGTCGGCGTACGGCGAGTCGATGAGCGGCGGCAGGTCGGCGTTGTCGAGCACCAGGTCGTCGAGGAAGGCCAGCGAGTCGCTGCGCTCCATGCCGCCGCCGACGGCGTGCAACGGCGCCATTTGCCCAGCCTTGGCCGCCAAGTCTTTGTTGAACACCTTACAGACAGCCCATTCGTCCTGCACGCGACGCAAACACAAGACAACACCGCACGTTGAAAACAACCTCCAGGGACAGCCGGGAAGGGTGGTGCAAAGAAAGGGGCGGGGGAGGCGAGAAGAAACAAACAAAAAAAAAAAAGAGAGGATCTTTTGCGTGCGCACACACACTACACACCTTGGCACCGCGGCGGAGGTTGGACGGCAGGCTTCCCTCGAGGCGGTACTCGTGCATGACCCAGGGCGTCTTGCCGCCGCGCGGCGCGCGGCCCGTGTAGAAGACGAGCGTCTTCTTCATGCCGACGAGCACGCGGTGGCCGCGGAAGATCTCCTTGTCCTTGCCCGTCGCCTTCCAGTACCCGCTGGCGGTGGCGCGGTTGGTACGCAACCCCGTCGGGTACTTGCGGTCCTTGTGGCAGAAGAAGTACCACTCCTTCTCGCCCATCTTCGCCTTGCCTGCAGATCGACATATATACATACGAACAAATACGTAAATCCCAAATCGATCGATCCAAGAAGGACGGACTCGAACGAGAGGGAGCTGTGTGATGGTGCTTACTGGGTAGATCCCACGGCTCGATCTTGTTGAGGTCGACGTCGGCGATGACGACGCAGGAGAAGCTGCTGTTGAGCGCCTTGTGGGTGAGGTAGTGCGTGACGACCTCCTCGTCGGTGGGATGGAAGCGGAAGCCCGGCGGGAGGTCCAGCCGCGTCTCCTCCTCGCCGCCGCCCTGCTGGTTGGTCTCCGACGCCATGGCTAGCTCCTTGTCACTTGTGCGATCGATGTAGCACTGGCCACATAGAGAACTAGTACTACTACTAGCTAGTCTGCTGCCGGAGCGGTGAGCTCGCTCGCTCTTGGTTTCCTTCCTTCCCTTCTCAGCTTCCCTGGTGTGAATCGGGAATGGTGGGAGAGGGGATGGGTTTAGGACAAGCCAAAGGGGGGGTCCCTTTTTATAGGGGGCCTCCGGTGCCGTGCGGGAGAAGGCAGCTTCCCGCCGAAGCTCCCTCACCGAGTCACAGCAGTAGCAGCAGCTAATTAGCTCCTCGCGCCGTAATTACCTTTAGTTATAAATAATCTCCGCGTGTCTTAATGCTAATAATAATTAATTACTTCTCCTAATGATGCCGCCTAATTATGTGATTAATCTAATTCTACGACTCAATTAACCGCGTCCTTTTCCCACATTTCTCGATCACGCAGCAGCACAGCAGCTGGTGCTCTGTCCTCTGTTTGGGTTGGAGCATAATCCTGGCAAGTTTGAAAGGACCCGTTCTCGTTTCAGAATATTCAGGCTTTGTTCGGTGGGCAAAACTAATTTTCTAATTAAGGTGTTCTCGCCTCGTCCGGAGTTGAATTCCAAGCTTTCAATCAAATGTGCTACATACTACTACTAGTAGTGCTTATCTTTGCGGCGAGAAAAATTCAACACACGACTTGAACTGAACTGGAATCGCATCTCGACATAATTCTACTCAGGTCTGGTTTAGTTCCAAAAAATTTTTGCCTCCACCCATCACATCAAATGTTTGGACAGATACATGGAATACTAAACGTAGACGAAAAAAAACTAATTGCACAGTTCTCGGAGAAATCGTGAGACGAATCTTTTAAGCCTAATTAGTCCATGAAAAACCTTAAGTGCTATAGTAACCCACATGTGCTAGTGACGGATTAATTAGTATCATTAGATTTGTCTCGTAGTTTCCTGATAGTATCTGAAAACCCCTCCCGACATCCTTCCGACATATTTAATGTGACACTCAAAAATTTTATTTTCGCGAAATAAACGCAGCCTAATTTCTTACTAGCAACTTGCCTTTTTTGTGCGCTGGCGATGATTCAGCCGTGCGCGAGCGAGAGGGTTTTTGTTTAGGTCGTCATCGCTACTACTCATCTGAAAGGTACAAATAATAACAGCGAGGTTTTAACGTGTAGCGGGTTTATTTTGCAGTGGAGGCCGTATGCTGTGTGTGGCTGAACCACAAGCCTGGAAATTTTGGTTTTGGAGTTTTATGGTTTCTGCTCATGTATGCTGAGGAGGCGTACGTGTGTGTGCGAGTCCAAATCACATATCCTTTTCTCACCAAGACTCCCTGTCCTATCATTGATATATATACTGCTGTCCCTACAGGGAAAAATATGCTCCCTCTGTTACGGAAAAACATTGTTTATGGCAATATTTGAGCAAACTTTTAAAATTTATAAATGTGAATGGCTCTTACATTTTTTTTAGCTTGGAGACACACATATCATATACGTATAGATTTGTATTAGAAAACACTTGCATGATCATTTAATTTTCAGGATTTTAATAGCACAATCTATAAAAAAATATATATTAGCGGTCAGATGTAAAAGAAACTTTTGAATGGATGACAAGTGAAATATTAATGTTATTAGACATGCCTCTATTTAGGCCGGCGGTAACGCCAGTTGCCATAGCACGTATCGATAAAGCCCTTTTTTACCACGCCAAACCATAAATTCAAAGTCAAATGTGAAAGAAAATTTTTAATCGATGACAAGTACGTGAAATATTAATGCCATTAGACATGCCTCTATTTAGGATGACAATTACGCCAGTTGCCATAGCGCATATCAATAAGACAATAAGGTCCTTTTTGCCACGGTAAAGCGTAAATTCAGAGTCAAATGTGAAAGAATTTCTTTGAATGGATGCATGAAAGTGAAATATTAATTGATGAGGACATCGCCACGCTGGACACACCGACATTATGGTCTTTCCCAAGTTGGAATTCGTCCCTAACTCAGCTGCCACGTCACCCTCGGATTCAGCAGACACGTCGTCACTGTTTTGGTCATAACTCTCTCATACGACATCAAAACGGGGCATTCTTGGATGCGTTGGAAAGGGGACGACGGCGCCGTCGTATTGGATCTAGTCCCAGCTCCAGAAGGTCCGTGGATCATTCTGTGTGACCACGGCAAGGTGCTGCGTCACCTATTTGGGCCAACTTAGCCATGTATCATGTCGGGCCTTAAGCCCAAGTTGTGGGCGCCTAACCCCTGGCTGTTTCCAACCCTAGGTCGAGTCTTAGACTATAAACACAGCCATCGCCGCTGTTAGACAATTGGGTTTTGTTTAGAGTTTAGTTTTCCATCGAGAAACCGAATCGTTCATTGTAACTGTGGTGACAAATCCTTTTACAGTGATCCAGGGTCCCTGTTCTTGATCTCCTCCACTGTGTCGATTAATCCTTTGGAACCGATTTCTTGAACCCTCTATTGATATTCGCATCATTCATATTTGCAATTTCAGATTGTGTGTTTTTACCTTCTTGCTTGTGCTCTTCGATTCGCTTGCAGGAAAAGCCTTCTTGGCGAGGTCAATCAAGTTGTGTTTGGTTGATAACCAACGGAGCAGTGGTGTAACGGTTGCAGAGTTCGAATCGTGTCTGATTTGAAGCCGGATCGCCAACGTCGAGATCTCCACAAATCGAACTTACCGATTACCTCTCAGAAGATCGGGCCTCCTCCACTGTGTCGATTAGTCCTTTGGAACCGAGTTCTTGAACCCTCTATTGATATTCGCATCATTCATATTTGCAATTTCAGATTGCGTGTTTTTACATTCTTGCTTATGCTCTTCGATTCGCTTGCAGGAAAAGCCTTCTTGGCGAGGTCAATCAAGTTGTGCTTGGTTGATAACCAACGGAGTAGTGGTGTAACGGTTGCAGGGTTCGAATCGTGTCTGATTTGAAGCCGGATCGCCAACGTCGAGATCTCCACAAATCGAACTTATCGGTTACCTCTCGGAAGATCGGGCCTGTACTCATCATTAATGCTATTAGATATGCCTCTATTTAGGCCGACCAGTTGCCATAGTGCATATCAATAAAGCCCCTTTTTACCTCTCCAAAGCGTAAATTCAAAGTCAAAAGTGAAAGACATTTTTGAATGAAAGACAAGTAAAATTAATGCCATTAGACATGCCTCTATTTAGGCTGACGGTCATGCCAGTTGCCGTAGCGCATATCAATAAAACCCTTCTCTTGCCACACCAAAGCGTAAGTTCAAAGTCAAATGTGAAAGAATTTTTTGAATGGATGCATGCCAAGTGAAATATTAATGCTATTATATACGCCTCTATTTAGGCCGACAGTTACGCCAGTTGCTGTAGCACATACCAATAAAGCCCTTTTTTACCATCCCATAGCGTAAAATTCAAAGTCAAATGTGAAAGAAAATTTTGAATGGAAGACAAGTGAAATATTAATGCCATTAGACATACCTCCATTTAGGCCGACGGTTACGCCAATGGCCGAAGCGCATATTAATAAATCATTTTTTTGCCATGCCAAAGCATAAATTCAAAGTTAAATATGAAGTAAATTTTTGAATGGATAACAAGTGAAATATTAATGCCATTAGACATGCCTCCATTTAGGCGGACGGTTACGCTAGTTGCCATCCCTTTTTGCAACTTCAAAGTGTAAATTCAAAGTCAAATGTGAGAAATTTGAATGAATGACAAGTGAAATATTAATGTCATTAGGCATGCCTATATTTAGGATGACGGTTACACCAGTTGCCATAGCGCATATCAATAAAGCATTAAGCCCCTTTTTTTGCCACACCAAAGTGTAAATTCAAAGTTAAATGTGAAAGAATTTTTTGAATGAACGACGAGTGAAATATTAATGTCATTAGACATGCCTCTATTTAAGCGACAATTACGCTAGTTGATGTAGCCTATATCAATAAATCCTTTTTTTCCATACCAAAGCATAAATTCAAAGTCAAATGTGAAAGATTTTTTTAAAGGACGACGAGTGAAATATTAATACCATTAGACATGCATCTATTTACACCGATGGTTATGCCAGGTGCCGTAGCGCATATCAATAAAGCCCCTTTTTTTTGCCACGCCAAAGCATAAATTCAAAGTCCCTAAATATACTAATCTCACAGAATTAGATAATGTGAGTACACAAAAAATAAATGGGAGTTGACTATGCGGAAATCTCAACAATAATAGAGGACTCTAATTGTTAGACTTTAGTATTCTTGTATAGGAAGATACCTAATACTTAGTCATGAAGTACCAAGCTTAAGATATGTTCACATAACTCTAAAAAAAAGATATGTTCACATAGGGTATGTGTATATACCACACTCTAATATGTGGCCAGACCATAAGCCTGGAAATTCTGGTTTTGTCTAATTGCTGAGGTGGCATGGGAATCCAAAGCCCAGATCCTTTTCTCACCGAGCCTCCCTGCCCTATCATTGACAGTATTGCCCCCACAAGGGAAAAAGTACTGAGAGACTAGTGCAATGCCATCAAGGCATATATGCTCTGTTTAAGCCGGACAATTTAGTTCACTTGCTTGAGGATTTAGAATTCTTTTTTCTCCACGCCATGTTTTTTTTTCTACATCGGTGTGATGCCAAATTTCTGGGCCTACTTATTGTTACTAAAACTCTGCCTAGTTGCTCGTAAATTGCTTCTAGCTTCCTTTAAAGTAGACCTTGGTAGAGCTACCTATTTCAGATTATACTAATATCTCATAAATATACAAGTGGAATACACGGACAATACACGGTGATTGACTTGCACCAAAAATTCAGCAATAATAGTGTAACACCCCAGGTGTTGATCACCAATTAAGTAGTGGGTTTAAGCTCAAACATGATAAATTAGTGGAGATGACGATGCCAAAGTCAAACCTTTGGAGATAAGCCCTAACCTAAACTTGGATATTGCACCCTTACTTACATATAGGCTCAATTAAAAGATATATGCTTGGGTTTTGTTATCAAAGTATCTTCACTTGTCCCACCTCAATAACTATCTATCTTAAGCCCTGAAAAAGTTTCATGGAGTTTGGAATCAAAAAGTCACATGAAATGATAAGTTCCATTCCTATTGGAACTTGCATCATTAAGTGAATGGAATTGTAGATCATCAGCCAAACCATGCAAACTTGCCCAAATGACTCTAGACGAACTCTACAACAAAAGTCATGAAGGGTTCATGTTGAGCAAATGTCAAGAAAATGCCTCGATTGGCCTAAAACCCTAGTTTAGGCTTTATCGAGTTGATACTTTGACTAAAGTAAAAGTTTGACTTCTGTACCAGTTATGAGGTTTGACCTTAAACAAAAGTTGTAGTTCATCTTGTGTAGAACAAACTTTGTTTAATGGTCAAGAGCTATTTTGGCCTCTAACCTAGTCAAATAGAGATCACAATGTGGAATCAGCTGCTGTTTTCAGCACTTAGAAAAATATTCTAAGTCCTTGTTGTGACAGCAGCAAGTTGGTTACTTTGCGACATTTTATCTCCCAATTTCATATGGTAGCTCAATTAGGTTCCTTAATATGAGTTGTAGTACTTTTCATGATGGAAACAATGGATCAAGTGTCACTCAAAATGGAGCTTAGTTGGACCTTCTATAAGAGTTTCCAAAACAGCAAAAAGTTGTTTTATCACTTTTTGACCTTGACATATTGACATGCCGCGTTCTCCAAATTTTGCTAAGCAACTTGAGTTAGTCCAAAAATAAAAGTTCAAGATTATGTTATGGAGAACAACATGTAAAAAGTTGGGATCAATTTGACCAAGTTTGGCATTGCAAAATCCCAAAACCGAGCCCTAGCTTAACATGTTGACAATGCCATTTTGGAGGCTAATTATATCCTAATCTGGGACACTAATGATCTTACACCCTAAATGAAAGTTGTGGAGCATCAGGAGAACAACAAAAGTTGTTTGAGGAGCCGGAGCCGAATCTTTAAGGAATATGCCCAAAAACGGCAACCAAGGTGCTCAGTCTTTCGCCCGCCACCTGTTCGGGGAAAGGCCTCAAAGGCGACAGGTGTCCCGAACGTGGCCGCCATGCGCTTCTCCTCGCTGCCGCGTGCCGTGAGCTGGGGCCATTGGGGAGCCACCCGAGCACCTGCCCGCGGTCTCGCTTCCTCCTTACCCGGCCATGCTTCCCATTCCCTTCGTCACTCCCGAGCGTCCTGCGTGCTGGGCGTGGCCGCGTCCGCCATGGGCGCCGGAGCGGGGCTCCAATCTCGGCCGCTGCCTTTGCCACCGCTAGCAGCTGCCGTGCGCCAAACCGCCACCGCCTGGAGCTTCTTCATCTTTCTGCGAGCCTAGAGCGTCGTTTTCCCTATCGCCTTTGTCACCGGAGTGCGCCACCGCCGTGGCCGCCATTGCCGACCGAGCTCTATAGCCACCAACCAATCCGCTCCTCCATGCCTTCCCTGTTCCAATCAATTACCGTCGCACCTCCACTGCCACATGCCAACCTCTAAGCACCTGTTTTCCGGCCCCTTCCGCCGCCGTGGACGGCCGTCGCCGGAGCGGCTCGCCCGCAGCCGCCCGCCTCCGTGGCCAGGAGGCCACGCGCCACCTCACCCCGAGCCGCGACCATCTTTGGGTGAGCCTCGCTGCGCTGGTGCTCGTGCTGCCCTCAGCCGCCGCCGTCGGTGACCCCCTCGCCAGGGCCGGACCGGCCCTGTCCCCTCCCCTGCTCGGCTGTCCGGGAGGAAGAAGACGGCAGTCTCCTTCTCTCTGTATTTCCTCTGTATGCATGACATGTGGGTCCCTCGGTGCGCGGGCCCCTCATGTCAGGTTAACTAGTGGCAGAGAGTGGGTACTGAACCGGGTGCGCCTAGCATTAAGTAGGGTTTGAATAATTTCTGGATTTGAATTTCAGAAAATTTGTAAATCTTCTAAAAATCATATCTCATGCTAGGTAATTCCAAAATTTGCAAATGTGGACTTTTTGGAAACCTTGAGAAGATATCTATGCAGTAGAGTCATAAAAGCCTATATGTTTGTAGATATTTTCGGATGTCTTTATTTAAGTTTTAAAAATGCTCTAAAAATGCCTTTAAACTTAACCAGAGCAAGATCTGGAGTTTTAAAACTCCAAAAATAGTGATTATTATTTTGTAATTTTTGTGATGACATGTACTTGCTAGTAAAAATATTAAACACACTAATTGTTCACTGTTTTCTTAAGGTTTTGATTTGACCTTGTTAAATAAGGAAATCTGCATCATATTGCTTGTCATTTTATATCTTGAGTTGTGTTGCTCCATTTGGTGTGAAATTTTTATGGTAGGCTTGTCATGCTATGGATGTACTATTATATAAATTTCATGGCCATTGCTTACTGTGTGCTCAAGTTATTGAGTTAACTTGTTTATGGCTTACTAAATAGCTTATAAATAATATATAAATGATAAAATAGAAAATGTTGTTCCATTACCTTAGCATGATGTTTCTCTATCATATTGATTTATAATATGGCCTTGTGTTCACAGAAAATATGGAGTTTTGGAATTAACTTGCTCTCACATGATTTATTGCTATAGCCATTTGTCTTTTTCATAGAGGTTGTTATACATGTCCAAATGGTTTCAAATTTGGATAGTAGACTTTTGGGAGCATGTGTAGGCCTCTGTAATTTTGGTAGAATTTATTATGCACTTTTGATATGTGTTCATAATTCCACCAACTTATCTAAATAAACTAAGAAAATGCATTAAAAGAAATTATTTAGGAATGGACACTATGTTTTCTGGTGTTCATTAGTCATGTGTGAAATGTTGGTAAAGTTGGTTTTGTCTAATTATATGTTTGCAACATAAGTTAATAATTATTTCTTGCAAATGAGGTTTCTGGACAGATCTAGGAACTTAGCAAAGTTCTTCATGATAATGTGCCTTGTTGTGAAACTTGTTTATACAAAAGTTGTAGATAATTTATATATCTAGCTGCTGTTAAAATTTGGTGGTATTTGTCCATGTGGTTTAGGAGTTATAGCTGTTGAAAGTTGGGTTACAGAATTGCTTGCTCTTTGTCTTGTTAGACCAGTTTCTGTGTTTTTGTAAATTCGACATATTAAACTTTGGAATCATGCTATGATGATTATAAATGAAATGTAGAGAATTTCATAAGCTTTCCATAATGTCTTCTTTCAAGTCATTTGGATTTATAAAACTCCAGATATTATTGAATTAGGAAGCTACTATTTGCTTATCCAGAAATGGATAAATTCCAATTATAGTTGTTTGCTTGTATATTGTTAAGTGTGACTTATGCTTTGAGGGTAGTTAAGTTCTTACACCTGAGATCTTGTGAAACCTTGGGTGCCATGCCTAATATGCTTGTCATCTTTTATATTAGGTTGGGTCATGTTTATTTAAGCAACATGAAGTGTCTATGCATGTGGAGTGTAATTTGGTATTTGTCTTGTTTACCGTATGTGATGCTTTGTCCATTATACTTCCATGTATTCATGCACTTGCATCTTGCATCTCATATAGGTACGCTAGCAGAAACGTGTGAAGTAAATGCCGTAGAAGGATCGGACGAGTGCTAGATTGGAGGATGCTCGCCAAGTGAATTCATCTGACATACTCTAACTTGAGTCGGATTCCAGGCAAGCCCCGGAGCATTATAAGCCTCCTATCTTTAAAGCAATTAATTCTATATATGTTATAAGTATTGTTGCATTAAGTGATAGGAGTTGGTTGGAAACCCTTGCTGCATTATATCATTCCTTGTCCAGATATATGAATCCTTGAATCCTACATAGATTAGGATCGAGTAGATGCTTAGCCCTGCTTTAAGCGGTAGAAGTCAGGTGATTTCCTGTCACCTGCGAGATATAGGGATATTCATATATGGCACGGTTGGCTATATTGCTATCGTGGAATGGAACCATGTGTTAATAAAATAAAATGAGACCGGGCGGGATGATGATAGTGAAGCGACAAGGCATGGAGGTCTTGGGTGTGAATCTATCCCCGTCTGAGTCGTTTAAGGACCGATTCGCTGTACGTCCTTGAGTCATGTTGAACGCAGTCTAACACTTAGTTGGTCGGATAAGTCGTTCCGACCGCGAAGCCGAGTAATGTGATTCAGGCGGGGAATCGAATGGTAGGTTGCTTCTTGGAGGAGAGAAAGGATATGCTTGGGGACATTGGCGTGAGACCAAGGGGGGGTTAGAGTCCCTATCACCTGGCAGAGTGTCGCCCTTGGGGTCGTGACATCATTCGGACCCGCGATTCCTGAATCATATGAAAAGGTGGCCTGTGCGACCCTGACAGGGGTCTGCACGGTGAGTGTTAGAAATACCCCTCCAGCTGGATAGGAATTCGATTCGAATCGCCGTCGCTCCCGGTTAGTGAGCACTTGACTTGAGCAGCGGCAACGTAGATTCCATTAAATTGAACGGATGGTTAATTGGATCACGATGGAAAGGTTGCTTCAATTTATACCTGCTATGGTTAATATTGTTTGCTCCTAATAAAGTGAGTGCTCTAGTACAGGTTCTAATATAGATGATAGGTTAATGATAATTAACTTGATGCTTAAGCATTAATGATTAATCATCTATATTAAGCTTTTATGCAAAATGTTGTCAAGCTAGCCCCACTTCATATCAGCCTTGCATGATCCTTGGTGTCACCTTATTTCTGGTTTCTGACGGGTAAGTCTAGCTGAGTACTTTGTCGTACTCAGGGTTTTATCCCCACTTGTTGCAGGTTGTGATGTATCATGGCGACTGCAAGAGTTGGTTGGCTCCTGCCGTAGAGGCGGAGTGTGATCACGGGCGTGATCCATCTAAGTTATCTTCTCTCTACTGCTTTTGTTGGAATTCGACCTTGGTACTGGCATGTATTTGAAATAAGATAAATGTTAGTTTCAAATTACTTTGCTTCCGCTACTTTTTAAACTAAGTTGTAATAACTATGTTAAACTCCGATGTATATTGAATTACTTGTGAAATGGTTGTAACATGTGACTTGTTATGTTGAATCACTACGATCTTGGCTTGTATGTTGGTTGGTTTGAAATCCCTCGTGATTTCATTGGACTACCGGAGTTATATGGGCTCAAGTGCGAGAATTTGATCACCCCGGTGATTGTTTTTGTACTTGTGCTCTTATAATTTGGACGGTTCCGTTACAAATAGAGCACTCTTGTCTGGTACCAAAACAAGGGGTACCCATAATCAACGATCAAGAAAAACAAACCCCTGAGAAAATCACGCCAAAAGCTCTGCCCACAAAAACGGAACGAGCCAAAATGACGAACGAAACGTCTCGACCACGTTCCGACTCGCACGAAGCTCACTCGATGGGACGCCTCGACCACCGAGAAATCTCCGACTCGCACGACCCTGGGTCGAGCCGGTCGACCCACCTCACTCACGAACACTAGGACAAAAGTCAAAGCATTTAATGCAACCACCAACTATTTCCTACCCCATGGCTACAGCGGTAACTAACATGGAAGCAGTACCAGTGTCAAATCTCACTTTTTTACTGCCCATCCCAGGATGGGCGGTAAAAACCTGTCACTGTACGCACCATACCGAGCACTATTCCACCACTAATCACCCTCGAGGGAGAATACAATGAGTATCGTACCCCGAAATTCCCAGGACTCGGCCTTATCCATTCACCGTCGACCCACCTCGACCCATCCTCGACCCGGCCTCGACCAACCACCGGTCAAATAAGGAAGCAAGGCCTGCATGCCATAGGATCCGGAGTCTTTTCACCGTCTCATCCTCTACATCACCATGGTGTCCGGGGATGGCCGGCCATTCCCGGAGCACGTCGCTACAGCGGCCTCCACAGCGCTCGACAAAACTTCACTTCTAAGGCGTCCCCCGGCGTCCCTGCCTCCTCTTGACCCTATAAAAGGGCAGGCAGGGGACTCTATGAGGGGGAAGCGAGGACGGACAAGCAAAAGTCAGTCACCATCCCACCGTAGAAGATGAACATCTCAAGCAATCTCCTTTGTACTCTTACTTTTCTCTCTGAGACCTGGGATTGGCTCCCTCTCTCACAGTTTGTAACCCCTACGCAAGCACTTAGGTGCAAGGAAATACAATACTCCCCCTCCCCGCTGGACATAGGTCCTTCTTTTGCTCGAACCAGGATAAACCCTCGTGTACTCTCCTTGCATCACCATCCAGATTAGGGACACGCAGCACTGATTCACTCATTGGCTTAGGACCCTCGCGGGACCAGACGTCGACAGTTGGCGCGCCAGGTAGGTGTGCGCTGCGTGCCAACATCGTTTTCCCGCCATTTTTCTGGATGGCTGACCCCGGACGTCCACTCCCGTTGGCCACGGGGATCTGATTTGGGAGCTTGGAGTTCATGTCTCTTGGCCACGGCTACGACATGGTCCTCCTCCCGCCCAGGCACCCGACCGACGGCGACCACGAGCTCTCCCAACCTGGGGGAGCGCTGCGCCAGCATCATCGCTCTCGTCAGTCACGCGCCGCTAGGTGACGGCGAGCCCAGCGCAACCGTCATCATCGCCTTGCGGAGGGCGATGGTATTCCCCGATCTAGCACCTCTTAGCCAGACGCCGACATAGATTTCCTCACTGAGGATCTGTATAGGATGAGCTTAGCTGAGGGTAAGATGCCAACGGGGAGTCCTGTCGCTCCACCGCTCGGTGCAGCGCCGCCACCAGCCAGTTCGACTACTCTGGTACCAGGAACCACGCCTTTACCAACATTCCCATTTGGACTAGACTCGGTTGCCCGGGCGTACGCTTTTTCTGTAAGCACCAGCATGAGTGCTTACGAGGAACTCCCCGGACACCATCTACGTTCCACCCTCGACCTCGTCACGTCCACGCCAGCTTCCGAGTACCTGGACTCCACGGAGACCCCGGGTATGGAGCTCTGTGCGACTGCCTTTCGATGTCACGACCTTAGAGATGCACGACCTCACATGCACCCATTGTACTACTATTTCGGCACTCCAGACTCCGACTCTGCCGATGACACATACGACCCGACTCGTGAGTGCTTCAATATCGATGGAGCTATCACGTCGGATTCGGAGGATGAGGCGACCGTTGGAGGAAGGAACGCCACACCACCTTAGGTCGAGCCCCCTGCTGCACGGGATGAGGCTCAATTCCTTGTGGACCAAGGAATGCAACTCGAGCAAATCCACGAATTACAGGATAGGCTCGACGAGGAATGGGAAAATCTGCGCCTACTTCAACAAACCCTCGAGCACGAGCGCGTGGCACGCACACACGGTGGAGGAGCTCAAGAGAGAGCTCACGACATCAATCGTCGCATTATCGAGGATCGGGCAGGTGAGCCCCCGGTTTTTGGTTGAGCCAGCCAGAATGTTGTCGCAGCCGCCATGCTACTTCATAACATGCCCGAGCCATCGAACTCCGAGGCCCATCGGGCCCGTGATGAAATCTAAGGACTCCTTGAGACCGCTACCATGCAGTAGGCCGAGAGTTCCGCCTCGAGGCAATGCAGGCTTGCCTCGGAGCAGCCTGCGGAGCCCTCCCGATAGGAGAGAGAGGCCTCGGTTCATCCCAAGCATGCCCCCCAGTGGAACAAGGCGGCCTCTGTTCATGAACGCATCGTCGACAACCACGAACCTCGAGACGCTTGTGACAACATCACCGAACGCTGGAGGCGTAAGTGTGGTGACGGTGCAGCTCGAGGCTACCACGAGCACAGGGGCAGGCGCTACGACAACTCGGAGGATCGAAGCCCTTCACCCGAGCCACCAGGCCCTCGGGTCTTTAGCAAGGCCATTTGCAAAACACTACTTCTGGCTCGGTTCTGCCCCATGACTCTTACCAAGTATAAGGTGAAACCAAACCTGAACATTGGCTCGCTGACTTCCGCTTGGCCTGTCAGTTGGGTGGGGCCACCGACAACCGGGTCATCATTCGACAACTCCCCCTGTTTCTATCGGACACCGCTCGAGCCTGGCTCGAGGACCTCCCATCTCGACAGATCCACGACTAGAGCGACCTGGTGAGAGTGTTTGAGGGGAACTTCAAGGGGACCTACATGCGCCCTGGTAACTCATGGGACCTCCGAAGCTATAAACAAAAGTCGAGTGAGTCCCTCTGGGACTACATCCGATGTTTCTCCAAACAGCGCACCGAGCTTCCCAACATCACCGACTCTGATGTCATCATGGCCTTCCTCTCTGGTACCACCTGCAAAGAGTTGGTCCGAGAGCTGAGCTGCAGCACTCCCATCACTGCCAATGGTTTGATGGACATTATCACTAACTTCACTGCCGGCGAGGAGGCAGTTGGTGCCATCTTTGGCAGTGACCAGGACAAAGGAAAGCGCAAGGAAGAGGATCCTGTGAGCTCCCGCCGAGGCTCAAAGAGGAACAACAACAAGAAGAAAAATCAGCAGGGCAAACAAGAGGCCCTGACCGACGACCTTGTTGCCGCTGCTGATCGTAAGAAACCTCGAGGACCCCCCAGCGGGGGCATTTTCGACAAAATGCTCAAGGAACTATGTCCCTACCACAAAGGGCCCATGAACCACAACCTCGAGGACTGCCACATGCTCCGGAGGTACTTTGAAAGCCTAGGCTTCAAGAAAGACGACAAGAAGGAGGATCCCAAGGGAGACAACAAGGATGAGGGGTTTCCCGAGATTCATGACTGTTTCATGATATACGAAGGACCCTCGACGCGCCTCTCAACATGGCAGCGCAAACAGGAACATCGAGAGGTCTTCTCCGTGCAACTCGCAACCCCCCTCTTCCTTGACTGGTCCGAGGTGTCCATCACTTTCGACCGTGATGACCACCCTGACTACATCCCTAATCCTAGGGTCTACCCACTTGTCGTCGATCCCATCATCGCCAACACACGTCTCACCAAGGTGCTCATGGATGGAGACAGTAGTCTTAACATCATTTATGCCCAGACCCTCGACCTTCTGGGAATCACGAGGACGCACCTCCGACCCAGCGTCGGGGGCTTCCATGGAGTTATGTCGGGGAAGCGAGCAGAGCCCGTCGGGCGGGTCGACCTGCCTGTCTGTTTCGGCACTCCCGCCAACTTTAGAAAGGAAACTCTCACTTTCGAGGTGGTTGGATTCCATGGGACATACCACACCATTCTTGGGCCCCCCTGCTACGCCCGGTTCATGGCGGTCCCCAACTACACCTACCTCAAGCTCAAAATGTTAGGCCCAACGGTGTCATCACTGTCAGGCCCTCCTATGAGCACGCCTACGAGTGTGACATGGAATGCGTCGAGCACGGGGAAGCCGTCCTGGAGTCGGCGACCTTGGCGGCGAACCTCGATGGTTTGGACAAAGAGATCCCCGACCCCAAGCGCCATGCCGGTAACTTTGAGCCCACGAAAGACGTCAAGCTCGTACCCCTCGATCCCACCGGCCTGAACGGAAAGGCGTTGAGCATCAGCGCTACCCTCGATCCCAAATAGGAGGTAGTGCTCATCGACTTTCTCCGCGCAAACATCGATATCTTTGCGTGGAGTCCCTCAGATGTGCTGGGCATACCTAGGGAAGTCACCGAGCATGCCTTGGAGATCCGAGCCGGCTCCAAACCGGTGAAGCAACGCTTGCGCCGCTTCGACGAGGAGAAGCACAAGGTCATTGGCGAGGAGGTCCACAAGCTGTTGGAGGCCAAATTCATCAAGGAGGTTCATCATCCCAAGTGGCTGGCTAATCCTATATTAGTTAAGAAAAAGAATGGGAAATGGAGGATGTGTGTAGATTATACTAGTTTGAATAAAGCATGTCCGAAAGTTCCTTTTCCTTTACCACGCATTGATCAAAACGTTGATTCTACTGCGGGATGTGAAACTCTGTCATTCCTAGATGCGTATTCCGGCTACCACCAGATCAAAACGAAGGAGTCCGACCAGCTCGCGACTTCATTCATCACCCCGTTCGGCATGTATTGCTACGTTACTATGCCCTTCAGTCTCCGGAACATGGGGGCTACGTACCAGCGGTGCATGCAACACGTTTTTAGGGAACACATTGGACCAACCGTCGAGGCTTACGTCGATGACATTGTTGTTAAAACCAAGAGGGTCAGTAATTTGGTAAATGACCTCGACATTGTGTTCAAGTGCCTTAGGGCAAAAAACATTAAGCTTAACCCCGAGAAGTGCGTCTTCGGCGTCCCTCGAGGCATGCTCCTAGGGTTCATCATTTTCGAATGTGGCATCGAAGCCAACCCGGAAAAAATCGCTGCAATAACCAAAATGGACCCTATCCATGATCTAAAGGGCGTACAGAGGGTCATGGGCTGCCTCGTGGCCCTTAGTCGCTTCATTTCGCGCCTCGGCGAAAAGGCGCTCCCACTGTATCGTCTCCTAAAGAAATCAGAACACTTTTCATGGACCCTCGAGGCAGAAGAGGCCCTTACAAAGCTCAAAGCTACGTTGTCCAACTCATCGATCCTCGTCCCTCTGGCCACAGGGGAACCCCTCCTGCTTTACGTCGCCGCAATGACACAAGTGGTCAGCGCGGTCTTAGTTGTCGAGAGGGCAGAGGAAGGACATACCTTGCTCGTTCAGAGGCTAGTCTACTTCATCAGTGAGGTGCTCTCGGAAACCAAGGTTCGCTACCCACAAATCCAGAAGCTGTTGTACGCCATCGTCTTGACGCGGTGCAAACTTCGTCACTACTTCGAGGGCCACCCGGTAACCGTGGTGTCTTCTTTCCCCTTGGGAGAGATAGCCCGGAACCGGGAAGCCTCGGGTAGAATAGCAAAATGGACGGTCAAGCTCATGGGTGAGACCCTCTCTTATGCGCCATGTAAGGCCATCAAATCCCAGGTATTAGCAGATTTTCTAGTGGAATGGACCGACACTCAACTTCCTCCGGTTCAGCTCCAGGCCAAGCTTTGGACCATATACTTCGACGGGTCGCTGATGAAAACAGGAGCAGGCGCGGGCTTGCTCTTCGTCTCGCCCCTCGAAGTCCACATGCGCTACATAATCCGGCTTCATTTTGCTGCCTCCAACAACGTCACCGAGTACGAGGCGGTCATCACAGGCCTGCGCATCGCTGTCGAACTAGGGGTCTGACACCTCAACGTCCATGGTGACTCCTAGCTCGTGATCGACCAGGTCATGAAGAGCTCAAGCTACCATGACCCCAAGATGGAAGCCTACTGCGAGGAGGTACGTCGCCTTAAGGACAAGTTTTACGGCCTCGAGCTCAACCATGTTGCACGCAGATATAATGAAGCTGCCGATGAACTCGCGAAAATCGCTTCTAGTCGAACCACAGTTCCACCTGACGTTTTCGCGAGGGATCTCCATCAACCGTCCTTCAACACCAGGGCAGACGAAGGGGCCGACGGTCCATCATTCGATCCCCCACCTTAGGCGGAAGCTCCCTCGACTAGGACTGAAGTCATGCAGGCGAAAGGCTCGACCCCACTAGCCGACCTCGAGCCCGACTGGCGTGTTCTGTACCTCGACCATCTCACTCAAGGGGACCTCCCCTCGGATAAGTTGAGGCTCGATGGATCACTCGCTAGGCCAAGGCCTTTGTGATATTTGGTGACAACAAAGAGCTATATCGCCGCAGCCCTACGGGCATCCTATAACGCTGTATCACAAATGAGGAAGGCAAGAATCTTCTCAAAGATCTACACTCGGGGGCTTGCGGTCATCACGCGGCACCACGAACCCTTGTTGGAAATGCATTCCGACAAGGTTTCTATTGGCCAACCGCAGTCTCTGACGCTGTCAAGCTAGTATGCTCCTGCAAAGGATGCTAGTACTACGCAAGGCAAACCCATCTCCCCGCTCACGTCCTGCAAACTATTCCCATCACATGGCCGTTTACTGTTTGGGGGCTCAACTTGGTCGGACCCCTAAAGAGGACAACTGACGGCTTCACCCACTTGCTCGTCGCCATCGATAAGTTTTCAAAGTGGATCGAGGCCCGTCCTATCACCAGCATCATGTCCGAGCAAGCTATGCTATTCTTCACCGACATCGTCCACCACTTTGGGGTTCCTAACTGCATCATCACAGACAACGTCACCCAATTTATCAGCAAAAAGTTTCTGGATTTCTACAACAACCATCACATTCGTGTGCTCTGGTCAGCCGTAGCTCATCCAAAAACAAATGGTCAAGTAGAACATGCCAACGGCATGGTTCTACAAGGCTTAAAACCGAGAATTTTTGACAAGCTAAACAAACATGGTAAAAAATGGGCCACTGCGCTCCCCTTGGTTCTATGGAGCCTAAGAACGATGCCGAGTCGAGCCATGGGATTCACTTCGTTCTTCTTAGTTTACGGATCCGAGGCTATGCTCCCAACCAATGTAGAATATGGATCCCCGAGGCTGAAAGCCTATAACGAGCAAAACAATGACGCCACAAGAGAGGACACCCTTGACCAACTCGAGGAAGCTCACGATGTGGCTCTATTACACTCTGCAAGGTATCAGCAAAGTCTCCGGCGCTACCACGACAAACACGTCCACAGACGGGACCTCAATGTCGGTGACCTGGTGCTTCGGCGAAGCTAGAACAACAAGGGAAGACACAAGCTTACTCCGCCATGAGAAGGGTCGTACATCATCGCGGAAGTATTGAAGCCTAGCACCTATAAACTATCGAATGAGAAAGGCAAAATCTTCACCAACGCATGGAACATCGAACAACTATGTCGCTTTTTTCCCTAAAGCCTCGAGGCTCTATAAATTGTTTCGCAATCCCATGATAGAATAAAGAATACACCGGTGTTCAAAGCATTCTTTCATGAAAACCAGGAAGGACCGACCCTATTTTCTCAGAGTCGAACCTCCCTCGGGGGCTGCACGGGGGGAACTCCCTGTGTCCCCAAAAAACTCGCATTTTTTCAAAAACAAGAGAACTCTTACATAAGTCGACGAGGCCGCAAGTGCACCCTAAGGCTCGAGGGCGCTGAGCCACGAGATCACCTACACCTCCAAGCTATGGTTCCTCCACTCACTCCCCCATGCCAAGGAGTGCAACCGCGCACTAAGTAGACCTAATAAAAGTTCATGATTTTGAAAAAGCTCACGTCTAACGTTCCCATACGCTTCAAATCGAGTTCTTACATAATCCACGAGGCCGCAAATACACCCTAAGGATCGAGGGCTGCTGAGCCACGAGATCACTTATGCCTCCAAGGCTATGGTTCCTCCACTCACTCCCTCACGCCAAGGGGTGCAACCGCACGCTAAGAAAATTATGCAAGAATACGATTCAAGCAAGAAAGGGAAGAAAAGACTCAAACGAAAACGAACATATACGATTATATATTAATGTTTCAAGGCCTTTGAGGCCATCACAGCATAATTCACAAGTACTAACTACCCTATTACACGGGCCTTCATGCCCAGGTTTGGCTTACAGGCCCTCGTCGTCGGCAGGCGGGACCACCTCGATCTCGAATAGCTTCGCAAGGCGACCCCGGGCTCCTCCGCGGCCTCGATCAGATCTAGGTAGGCTGCTTCATTTTGTTCGTCGGTCCGGTCTAGATCCGTAATCAAGCCATCAGTGATGAGGCCCATGTCGTACTCAAACCCAGACCGGACGATCGCCATGGCCCTCTTCACGCCATGATGTAGCCCGCCTCGTATCTTCTCGCGGACAACGTGACCCAGCACCACCATCCGGTGAACAAACGAGTTCCCTGACATGTCCTCCTCGGTATCGGCATCGGGCTTGACCCCTAGGCCATCGCACACCGAGGTGATCGCACCCTGGAGCAGCTGAGTCTACCCGGCCTCAGCCTCAAAGAGGTTCTAAAACGAGGTAATCGTCGCTTGGGCCGCGTGTTGCTGCTTCTCTAGCTCTTAAACACAAACACCAAGTTAGCAAATACCGGGGACCTCGAGGCCAAAGTCAAAATGCGACAAAAAGCTTACCCTCAGCATGGGTCTATCAACCCACGACCTCGTCATGCAGCTCCTCGCGTGCCTTCTCCGCCGCCCAAAGAGCCTCGTCCTTGTCATGGACCGTCGCCCTCAGTGCCTCAATCTCCCGACCGGTGCCCGAGAGAGCCTCATCCCTCTCTCGGACCGTCCCCTTCAACGTTGTGACCTCATCCTCCAAGGTTCTGACGCGAGCGGACGCCATCCCGATCTGGATGTTGAGGGCGTCATGCTGACCGCTGACTAAAGCAACGTCCTCCTCGAGATCCTTCACGCGTGCCAGTAGCGGCGCGAGGTCCTCACAGGCCTTGGTCGCCTCCTCCCAGGCCCTAGCTGCATCCTCACGCGCCTTAGCCTCGGCTTCTCGAGCCTGCGCCGCCTCCTCCCTGACCGCTGCATGGACGACGCGGAGCTCATCCACATCGACGCTCTTCTTGGATAGCCACTGATTGGCTTCCTCGACTAGAGCCTGTTGACGAGCAAGCACCGCCCATACACCACTCTCATGACGAATGAAGAGTGACTTGCGGCGAGAACGCTCCTTGAGCTCCTGACCACAGTTAAATCTAAGATCAGAAACAAGGAGAAAGGGAGGATAAAACGCAAGAAAAGACAAATGAACCTAGCTCACCTCAAAGGTCTCCAACATACCCCGCACCAAGGTATCTGCGACCATGCGCAGAGACTGCACGGAGTGCTTATGGAGTCCCTCGACAAACTCCCAGTGTTGCACTTCGTCCTTGTCGTCGAGGGCAAAGAAGGGCTCGACGCTGGGGTTAGACGCGTCCCTAAACTCGAGGGTCGACCGACCCTAGCGTGGGAGCTCCTCCGCCCGTACAAGCGCTAGCCCTATGAAATCGGGCCACCTGGCAGACGCCTCTGCCAAGTCGTCCCCTAAGGTCGCAGTAGTACCGGGCTGATCCGGGACATCGACCATCTCGATGTCCGCTTTCTGCTTCCCCTTATCGGCAGGAGGGTCGTCGATGGTAAGATCAATTACAGCTGGAGTCAACCCCTAGGGCGGGGCTAGCTTCTCAACTATTAGCGCCACTGCCTGCACATTGGACGGTGGCACGACCACCCCCCATTCTGCCTCGGCCACCTGCCCCGTTTGCTGGTCCTGCTACGGCTACGGCTATGGCTCCTCCCGCGTCGGTTGTGACTCTGGCTGTGCCACCTCTTTCCCCGCCTCTAGTAGGGCCTCCACCACCTCTCTTGACTCTTCGACATCTGCCCGCCCCGTGTCACGGACGAATGTTTTGGCCTTAATGACCTCGACAGTCGCCTGGGTCGTCACGGTCGACCCAGGCTCTGGCCCACCAACACCGGGCACATCGAGCCTGGCACTGCCCGGGGCTGCCTCGACCGACTCTAGCTCCTGCACGGCGTCACCAAGTTTGGCGACCTCCTGGGCTCTTGCTCCTGCCTTGGCGGCGGCCTCCTTCGTCTTAAGCCGCTCCGTGGTAGCCTGGTACCTCGCGACCCGGGCAGCATCATCAGCAGGTGTCCGCATCATTAGGGTGGCACCAGACATGAGCACCTTGACGAGAGTTGGAGCCACGGGCTCCTCCTTGCGCTTGTGGCTGAACGGTGAACAGACACGTCAGAATAAAGAGAGAGATGACCTTGATAGAAAGACAAGGTGAGGTACTTACCCGGATACGGGAATCAGGGGCCCAGACTCTGGCTTCCCCGAGCCACCCGACGGTTTCTACGAGGGTCCCTCCGTTGAGCCTCCTGTTGGCCTGGTGCTCCTCGGAGCCCAGGCTGACGGGGCGCCTGGGGTCCTCTGCGCCGATGAGGCTATCTGGCCTCGTGTCCTTATGCCCGTTGATGGCGCCCTAGCCTCAGACACCGACATCATTGCTCCGCCCATCGGCAAAGTCCGAGGCGATCGGACTCGCGGGCGCGGTGCCACTGATCTCCCCTGCGGGACCCCGAGCGAGGTAGACCCCCTCTCTGAAGGCCCCGCTCGGGCCCTTCCTTCCGCTAGCTCTCCTTCCCCCTCGACAGGCGCCGAGACTTCCCTTGATGCCTGGGAGGTCGACCCCCTGCCAATGGGCTCTAGCAGGGGTCGTACGTCGAGGAGGTGTGTCAGAAAAGTCACAGTATCGTATCGCGACCCGGCGTCATCATTGTCGCTATCCTCATCCTCCCCTGAGACCATCTTGGAGGGGGATTCCTCGATCGGGAGACCCTCGAGGCTCTGCTGGCGACGGTGCTTATTCAACGCCTGATGCTCGAGGGCCTTCTTGACCTGACGCTTCTTCGTAGCATCCTTCTCTTCCTTCTTCTGGGCCGCCGAGAGGCGTCTCGCCTCTCGAGCAGCTAGATCCTCCGGAATCGTCGGCCATGACTCTTTGACCACCGATAGATTCTGCACAGAGGCCTCGACAAACTTAGTCGAGAGAACTGGGAAGCAAAAGGACCCGAGGCTATCGAAACGACGCTTACCAGAGGCTCGAAGCCCTGAGTGGGGCGCATCAGGACCCTGTCGATGTCCTCCTTCCTGAAGCTCCCCACCATCCACCATGCACGCCGGGCAACTTCGTCGAGAGGGAGGGACTCATGTGACATCCGACTCCCCTCCAGCGAGGCCTCCGATGTCATCTTATCGATCTGGAGTCGGCGCTGCATCAGCGGCAACACCCTCCAGTCGTGGAACATGGCGGCCACCATCCTCGCCGTCAACCCACGCTGTCGAAGCCTCCTTAACGTGTCAAGGAGCGGCTGCAACTTGGGCTTTTCCTCCTCAATGACACCGTACGTCTAGTTGTCCTCGCGTGACATCAGGACCCCGCCGAAAAACCTTGGCAGCCGGTCATCGTCGTTGCGCAGGTAGAACCACCCGTCGTGCCATCTGGTATTCGACGAGATGAGCTGCGTCGGGATGTATTGCTCACCTCGACCCACCCAGACTTGAAGGGTGCAGCTCCCTGCATGCACCGCGCGACACACTCCTCGTTCGCTCGCCTTCTTGGTGAAATGCTCCGCCTTGAAGAGGTGGAGCCACAGGTTCCAGTGTGGCTCCATCCCTAGATACCCCTCGTAGACCGCCGCAAAGATGGCAGCCTGTGAGATGGAGTTGGGAGCGAGGTGATGTAGCTCCACCTTGTAGTAGCGGAGGAGCGCCCACATGAAGCGGCTCGGCGGCATCCCGAGCCCCCTCTCGTGGAAAGCGACGAAGCTCACCACGTATCCCTCCGGGGCATCGGCTCCCGGTGGTCGGACGGCGGCACCCTCCATTTCGGCTGGTTCTGGCTTGCCCTCGGTCATAGAAGACCATCGTGGACCAACTCCTCTAGCTTCCTCTCTGTCACCGAGGAATGATCCCACGCATCCATGGGAGGGATCTGGCTCTTTCCCGCCATGGTCGTCGAAAATGACGTGCAGCGGCGGCAGAGGAAGAGGTGACGGCGGCGGCGAAGGACGGCTGAAGGGCACACAAGGAGAAAGAGGGCAAAATGCAAATGGCCTGTGGGGGGCACATGGGACCCCGGACCTCATACTTATACCCCAATGGAAGGCCAACGGGCGGATCCGGTGAAAAAGGTAGGAACAGTTCCCGCATTTAATGTCCTTACCTAACCGCTCCCTCAAAACCCGCAGGTAAGGGCACGTGTCCGCCGTTTGCTCCGTAACCATCACACCACGCCGCCCACTACCGTGTCATTCTTGCTTCCCCTCCTAAAAAGACATGCCTCAAATGGGCCGGAAGGAGATCCGCGGATGGATATTCCCAGACGAATGGGTAACGGGCTTTGAGCCCGATATAAACCTTGAGGGATCGAAAGCTGGCCCTCGACCGAGGTTTGACAGCTGCCCTCGAGTAACGGAGTCAGGGACAACTGGGGACACTCCCATACAAGGCCAAGGCTCGAGCCACTCTCTCTAGGCACCCCAGACGTATTCAAGGCTAGAAGAGAGGTCGATGGTGGAATCCCCTCAGAGGGAGGCATCGAGCCCTCGGATCCTACCGCAGGGAGCCGAGATCCACATGACTACTCCTTGGTATTTTTGAGAGCGCCTCCGTGGCCGCTAGCCGACTCCTACCGAATAGAGCACGGGCTCCCACTCGAAATTCCCCGCTAACAGCTCACCGGAGATTGTCGGAACTCACCCGATGAGGATAGTACGACGTTCCCCACCCCTCCTCCTTTTCTAAAACGGAGCGTGAGGGTCATACGATAAAAGACGGATAAGACCCTGATCGACCTCATGCGCGCGAGGCTCAGGGGCTCGACCGCAAAAGGCTAAACCTCAAACAAAAGAGGACCAAACACGCCACGATGGCTCAAACGCGGGAGCACCCCTCGACATAACGCACTAAAGACCTCGGAGGAGTCAAAACACTCCACCGAGGCCTCGGGGGCTACACCCAGCGGGTGCGCTCGTACGCACCCACCGGAAAGGCTACAACGCTACGACTCCAGTTCATGACTCACTGAGCCTCTGCGAGAGTGACCACACTCACCCAAAGGCTCGGGGGCTACTGTCGGGTACCAAAACAAGTGGTACCCACAATCAACGATCAAGAAAAACAAACCCCTGAGAAAACCATGCCAAAAGCTCTGCCCATAAAAACGGAACGAGCCAAAATGACGAACGAAACGCCTTGACCACCGAGAAATCTCTGACTCGCACGACCCTGGGTCGAGCCGGTCGACCCACCTCACTCACGAACTCTGGGACAAAAGTCAAAGCATTTAATGCAACTGTCAACCATTTTCTACCCCCATGGCTACAGCGGTAACCAACATGGAAGCAGTACCAGTGTCAAATCTCACTTTTTTACTGTCCATCCCGAGATGGGCGGTGAAAACCTGTCACTATACGCACCATACCGAGCACTATTCACCACTGATCACCCTCGAGGGAGAATACAACGAGTATCGTACCCCGAAATTCCTAGGACTCGGCCTTATCCATTCACCGTCGACCCACCTCGACCCATCCTCGACCCGGCCTCGACCAACCGCCGGTCAAACAAGGAAGCAAGGCCTGCATGCCACAGGATCCGGAGTCTTTTCATCGTCTCATCCTCTACGTCACCATGGTGTCCGGGGATGGCCGGCCATTCCCAGAGCACGTCGCTACAACGGCCTCCACAGCACTCGACAAAACTTCACTTCTAAGGCGTCTCCCGGCGTCCCTGCCTCCTCTTGACCCTATAAAAGGGCAGGCGAGGACGGACAAGCAAAAGTCAGTCACCATCCCACCGTAGAAGATGAACATCTCAAGCAATCTCCTTTGTACTCTCACTTTTTCTCTCTGAGACCTGGGATCGGCTCCATCTCTCACAGCTTGTAACCCCTACGCAAGCACTTAGGTGTAAGGAAATACAATACTCCCCCTCCCCGCTGGACGTAGGGTCTTCTTTTGCCCGAACCAGGATAAACCCCCGTGTACTCTCCTTGCATCACCATCTAGATTAGGGACACGCAGCACTGATTCACTCATTGGTTTAGGACCCTCGCGGGACCAGACGCCGACAACTCTCTATATAAAAAGTTGATATCATCCACTAGTAGTATTATTATACCCCATCCGTTCCAAATTGTAAGTTGCTTTGACTTTTTTATTTTATCCATTTTGCTATGTATCTAGACATATTATTATATCTATATACATAGCAAAATGAATGTATCAAAAAAATCAATACTACTTATAATTTAGAACAAAGAGAGTACAAGAATATTCTTATATATACTGGTTCCGGGAGATGTTGACAAAGGACATGTGTGTATGTATATGTACCACCCTAGGTGATGATATATATAGGGTATATTATCATCAGGACAAATGTCGTGTCCTCTATTTAATAAATAAACAAACGGGCTTATATTATATCGTGTGATTATTAGTTTATGGAGATGAGCCAGAAACATCCAACTCATTCTTTTATTATGCAAAGATCATATCTTGAGGGATCGGAAAATAATGTCATTCTTGACCTCTCGCTCGCTCACACATTCTATCTAATATCTGATACATTCGAAGATGCAGTGCTCGCTAAGAAAAACTGTCATCAGCTCCATTATGTGACGCCACGAAATTCTTCTTGCGTTGCGTCACTCATGACAGGATTGGCATGCTTTGTGTGCCATGTCAGCTCCAGTCAGAACAGAAACTACGAGAAGTGCTTAAGAATGGAATGGAAAGGTAGTGTGCCTGATTACTTCCAAAAAAAAAAGTTCTGCGCCACATATGCATGCAAGAGCCCTTGACTCGTGAGTGTCATGAGCAAGCTAGGTACAGTTTGAAACAGGCAAATGACCCTGAAATTTCTTCATTAGCCAGCCGCTTCGATCTCTATCTTTAAAGCTGGAATATTCATATCATGGCCAATAAGCGAAATAATGCATAGAAATTTTGTTTTTTTAATAAACTGGAGGGAATGGTCATTTGTACGTACAGTGTTTTTTACAGGGGAATCGATTTGAAAATTTCAATTCATTATATATTAGCATGCAACCCAGAAATTTCGCCAGCTTAGCACAGAATCAAGAAGGCAGCACGTCGTTGACGTGTTCAGAACTAGGAGCCATTTATTTATTTGATATATATATCTCGATGGATCTGCTCCGATCCTGTTAAGAATGAACTGCTGAACCAAAATTGAAGGTGAAACAGCCCTGCTGCTGACTACTGAGAATGAAACACTTGTTTGATTAATAGGTGGCATAATGTCTTTAAGATATTTTTTTAGGGCAAGGTATTTGAGAGATTATTACCGCCACACAGTGTATTTTTTTAAAACAAAGATGGGAGCTTTGTTGTTCAATTAAGATGAAAGAATTTATGTACAAGACCGCCATGCAGTGTATATTGCGAGAGAGAGAGAGAGTAAGAGAATATAACCTCAGCTGTGGTCAACTGTCAGCTATCACGTCGATGATTATCGGTTTCCATAAACGCGGACAAGTCTTGCTCATCATTCTTGGACAGCGACACTGTACCTGCCGTCGCCATTAAACTAAAAAGGCTAGCGCCTGTAAGTATTCACTGTTCATTCGTCTCTCAGGATCATGATCATATACATACATACATACATACATAATACATATATGCAATATGAATTGGAACAAAAGTCTCGGTCTCACTAGCCATGCCCATAGGGTAGTGGCTAAATTTTATATATACATATAACATATATAAAACTGGCAATGTGGCATTGAGAAACGAATAAGCTAAGCCCCCGGGGGAACTGAACTGGTGAGGAAGATTCCGTGGAAATGTTTTACTCCAATGCAAAGGCCGAGCGGCCGGACGGGCGGACGGAAAAGGATTTGAAAATTCGAGCAGGATTTGGTTTATGTGGCTTTGCATGATCGTCGCAGAGGAGAGGAGAGGAGAGGATGGCAAGAATTTGCTTGGACCCAAAGGGCAGGAACAGAGAGGGGGAATATATGGCGGGTGAACAAGCCTTCCTCCCTACGTAGTGCAGCACCGCCCATTATTGCTTTTCGTTTCCTTGACCGGATGATGTCTGCATGAGCATGATTGCCCCCTTTTTCTCTTGCGATGCCGATGCCGATCCGACCCGGTCCTGACTTCTGAGCAAAGGAACTACTACTACTATTGTTCCTTTTCAGAGGCTTTTTTTTTTTTTGAGCATCCCTTTTCAGAGGCTTCATGACATGAGCATAGGCATATTAACCACTGCAGACAGGCAAAGCCGCACAGGCATCATTCTTGAGGCAACTGTAGAAGTAGGCAATTAAGAAGCCAACAACGATAACAGCAGCCATCCATGATCCATGCATGCATTGAGAACTGGCGCTGGTCGCCCACAGGCTCTCTCGGCCAGTACAGTAGGAGTACATCCATGTGGGCTGTGTGGCTAAGGTCGACCACACAAAACAGGAAGGTGTTGGTCTCAGTTAAAGGCATGGCGAAAAGGGCGATTTATCGATGGGGTGGAGAAACAGACGGCAGCGCGAGGCGACCTTTCCGTGGCCGGCGGCGGCGCACGGGGCCCTGCCCTGGGTGGCGGTGGCGGTGGCGGTGGCGGTGGCCGGGCAGGACCGGTGGCGCCGCGCGATGGCTCACGCCTGGCTCGGGGATTCCCTCTGCAATCTGCACGCGGCACGGACGCGGCGTCCGGTGCACTCCAACCTGCCGTTTCGCGCCCTTTCTGGCTGCCGTTCCATATCCGTGTTTCCTTTGATTGAGGGTAAATTTAGAAAGGATACAGATAGTTATGGATTTATGATAGGATCATCTACGGTAACCGTTTCGTTGGATGGATAGAACAAACTACTTACCTTTTTATAGTTGGATGGATAAGAATGGATGAGATGAGACTAGCTAGTTGACTAAATGTGGAGTACAGTATTTTTTATTTTTATAAAAACAACAACTAGTTATACTACTTGTAATATACTATATGCATTAACACTATTTTTGATATGGTAATTAATAATTACAGATAAAATTATGTTACTCGGCACTACTACATTGATTGGGACACAAACCATGCACGCCTTTTCAAGGTACTGCCACTTATCAAAACTAATTTTATCATTACTCTTCTTTCCTCGCAAAAAAAAACTATTTTTTATCATTACAATACGAAGCCACAATACAATATATTAAAGGACAGACCCAGTGCCAGAGGCTCCCACACGAGTGGGGTCTGGGGAAGGAAATAACCGAAGCAAAGTCTTACCCCCGCAGAAATTCTGCAGAGAGACGGCTTCGAACCCAGGACCTGGTGACTCGGTAAGCTAGCACTCACCAACTGCCCCAGGCCTGCCCTTCCACAATACAATATATTAATAATCCTTAATCTAGTTACAAAAGACAGATAAAAAAATATGGATGAGTTTGTCTGGTAGTAGATTTTTAAGAACATACTCCACTCATCTAGCATCTCCGGAGAATATTCTTTTAATGCTTACCCTTATCAAGTTATCCGTGAACCAAACAATACTTATCCATGGATCACCCTCTCTTATCTAGACATATCCTTTGGATTGGACCACACACCCACTAGATAGGCTTGCCGACCCCGACACGGGGTGCTGGGTGCGATTGGAATTGGACGATGGGGTGAGTGAGTTTTACCTTATTTAGAAAGTAAACATGGAACACGCAGGCGAACAGAATCCATGTGAAGCATGGCAGTTGGAAGCGTGTGTTAGATCTATAGGATCATCTAGCAGTAGATCGAGTGGGTAGTTCTTTGGTATTTGGAATAAATCAAGTAGAATATCATAGAACACTTACTGGAGAAAGGGAGAGAGAGAGGAAGGAAGGGGATTGAGCTGACTGACCATCGATGGAGTTGTCGGAGGAGCTCACGTCTGTCATGGTGGAGTCCGACGAGGTGGTCCCGCGTTGGTGTAGGTGCGGACGCCAGTGGAGACCGATGGGGCTTCCCGTCACTGGCAGCGCCACCCTCTCAATCGGTCCTAGGGTTAGGACAGTGGGGTTTGTGGCGGCTCAGGTGAACCTCATGTCTGGAGCCCCTTGCCCCCACCTCCTCTTATTGGCACTGTGCGACAGGGGCCCACCAGCCATGTCAATGGGCTAGACGCCCCCGATCAGGGCGTGAGGTCAAGGCCCAAGTGGTCGTTGGGTCATCTTGGTAGGAGATCAACCTAACAGTCTCCCTCTTGATCTCTCATCACTTTCTTCGTTCTTTAATTTCTTACTCAAAATTTTAATTCATATTTTTCTTGCTTCTTTCCTATTTCATTACAGATTAGTGCATAGAACTGTCCCATCGTCACAGCAATTAGTGCCGCTAGACTAACAGCCACAATACACTTCTCCATTTTGAAATGAAACTTTCTTTGGGCCCCTTATTGTCCGAAAATCATAGGCTATACCATAAACCCATGTCGACTGTGCGTTCTCTGAACACACTGAGTGGTAAGCCTTTATAAGCGGATCTGTAAGTATTTGCTTTCTACTTATACATTCGAAAGCTTTTAAAAGATTCTGGACTTTCTCCTTCACAACGTCTAACTTCATGTCAATGTGTTTGGCAGGACACTTGACCCGTTGTCATAGGAGTCAATCACTTTAAATGGTAATTGTTGTTGTATACCATTACCAATTTCGGGTATAAGTTAACCATTTCGCCTGTCCTATAAGCCTCGTAATAATTTGTACTATAGGTACACATCATTGATGACACTACAACTGTTTCTTTGGAGCTTTTCCACAATAAAACTCCAACTGTGAGTGTTAGCTACTATGTGGGTTTCACTAAACATCTCGTCGAAATTCAACATTCTTGTACCCACAACCATTTGAGAGTACTTGTTCTTTCTTAGTCATCATGAGACTTAGTAAATCTTTGCATAATTGCAAGACATTCTCAACTCCATTCTAGTGATCTATATCTAGACTGGACTTTCTGCTAAAACATCCCGGATAAATGAACTATGTTAAGGTAATATCATACTTGTGCACTCATTAAACTGTAATATCATAGTTGTGCACTCATTAAGCTTCCAACAGCTGAAGCATATGGATCCATATTCATTTGATCTATCTCATGTCGGTTCTTGTAACACTAAAATTCTTAAAACTATTACCCTTGACTATATGAACAGGCGTAGGTTCACTTGCATGCATATTTTGTTTCTTTACAATCTTTTCTAAGCATGCCTTTGTAATAATCCTAATACCCCTTTCATCTGTCTCGGTGAATTTCAATTCTTATAACGAGAGTCATTTCACCGAGAACATTCTTATTGAGTCTCGAGGACAAGAGCTTCTTCACATATAGTAGATTGACATCACTACTAGCAAGTAAGGTGTCATCCACATATACAGGATTAGAAATTGAATCTCCCATTCTATAACTTTGTACAGATGCAATTGTCCTCTCATTCTCTTTAACCCAAAATTTCTAGTTGACCTTTCAACTTGAAATGCCACTGTTTAGAGACTTGCTCTAGTTCATGAAAGATTTTTACAGGTGGCATCCCATTCGTTCGTTCTTTCTTTCCACGACAAAACCTTTAGGTTGTGCCATGTAATTATTTTCATATAAATCCCATTGGGAAATATTGTCTTTACCTTCATCTCAGATCATAATGTGCCACTAGCACTCATTGTAATCTATTCATTCTCTTTGCGTAAAATCTTTCGATTCAAGTTGTGCTTTATATCTTATATTCCCTTTGGAGTCACATTTCGTCCTGTAGACCCTTTACAGCCTACTGTTTTGGCTCCATTAGGAACTGCTTCTGTTTCTCAAACTTCATTGGTATTCATCGATTTCATCTTAATTTCCTTAGCTTCTTGCCATTTAGACGTGTTAACGTCTCTCATGGTTTCTTCAAATGAGGTGGGATCACCCTCCATTTGAATTTCTTCATTAATATATAATTTATAGTCATAAAAAATATCGGATTCTCTTATTCTTTGAGACTTTCAGATCTTTAGCTAATGGCACTTCTTTCACATGGGGTTGTGTTGCTCTTTCATCGTCAATCGATTCTATAGGGTCCTGTATAACTAGATCCTTATTTTCTTATTCATCTTTTTGAAGGGCTAACAACATGTGTTGTATGAGTCATACAACATCAACATGATGTTGAGCATTTATCGATCTTGAGTCATTAGAGTAGGCACTGGTCCCACTTCTCTTCAAGTCGTAGATATTTTCATACCATGCTCTCCCAGATTACTCCATCTTCTGTAAGGATAGTGTATCTTCAATCTTTCTTATTTTGGGTTTATTCTGTTAAAATCTATCTCATTTTGGTGCTTTAAGCACCGTCTTAGTATTTCTTAGTCTCATTGCTATCTTCCTATCGAACTGTAAAATATTCAGAAATTTAGCCATTTCTGTACTCAGGGGTATCTTTATTATGACCGTTATACTCCCTCAACGATCACTTTCATCTTTTATAGATCACTTTTTCTCTAAATGCAAATCATACAATGGGGAATATTTTTCAATTATCTTTCTGAGTTTCTTTCAATTGTATCTTTCTATCTTTCTCAATTCATATTCATCAATCCTTCCCCTCTAAATGTGGCACAAATTTTTCTGCCATAATTTTGAAACTTTTATAACTCTTGTGAATGAGAAAACTTTGATTTCTTACTTCATTCACATGATTCCATCATACAAAATGAAATTATTTCTTAATTCGTATAGAAGTACTTTTTCCTCATTTCACTTCAAAACTCAACAGAGTCCTTTCATCAATACTTCTGCAATTCATGCTTGCATGTCATTCTTATCATGAGATTCGTTTTTAACTTTTTTTTTGTTCTTAAACTCATACTCCGATAGCACAAAAGCTACCCTAATTTATCTCCCTGTGCAGGATACACATCGTCATCTCACTTTCTCCTGCCATGCAGGACAAGTACTATGCCAACTTCACCCCACAGTGTGGGTATTTTCTTAAATTTTATGCTGCCATGCGAGACAATTCCCTTGAAGGGACATAAATGCCAGGATTGGCTCATATACAATCATCAAATTCAGGAATAAATTCGATATTCTTTAACACACATGCTTAATCCGACGTTGGTCAAATTAAACATGCATGCCACTCATTACAATTCATATCATGATGATAAAACAGAAAATTAAATTATTTTTCATAGAGAGTACATAAAAAAAATTCTCAAACTAAACTCTTATTGTTCTATATCTTTCTTGGATCAATATCCCTGAAATCTTTGAAAAATATTTCTTTTCAAGCCACTCTTAAAGAGAACACAGTCTCTCACGCAATGGCCTACTTTCATATACACAATTTATGCTTAGACTTTTCATCATCTGAGTCACTGGTACTCAGTGCTTTTCTTTTCTCTTTCTTTTCTGCCTTCAAGAACGAAAGCATGAAGATCTTTGTCTGAAAATTATTCAACAATAGTTATCAACATTAAACTCTGATTTCTTTATGTTCTATTCTATATCACCATTGGGCAGATATAGAACAAAACAACTTTCTTCTACATTAATTCTATATCACCGTTAGGCAGAAATAGAATAAATGCATAAAACTCATAGATAAAACTCATAAAATTTTCTATCAATAACTTTTGCTAAAATTAGCAACATCATGAATACAATACTCTTGTATATTAATTCCACATCACCGTTGGGTATAAATGGAATTAACATATGGAATAACTCAATTATCTTTAATCCTCTTACAAATTAAATTCTCTCGTTGGTTCGAATTTAATTAGAAGATCATCATCATCATTGCAGCGGAAAATTCATCTTTCTGTTTCATGAACATTTCTTGATCTTTATCTATTCTCTGAAAAATTGATCACTTTGATGCATAATTTATCAGAGATTTAAATTTCAACCTCAAACTCATAAATAAGCTTATAATATTATTATCATCAACGTTGATCAGAAAATAATAATATAATAATTTCACTTAAATCATAATGTGAATATCCCTTTAATTAAAATTTTCTCGTTGGTTCCAATTTTAATTAGAGGATAAACTTTTCGTCATTTTCTGAACAACTGTAACTGCTCTTCAAATTAAATCCTCCCGTTGGTTCGGATTTAATGATAAGACACTATTCTTTTTCTTTGCAGCGGAAGTATGACAAAATTCTTAAAATAATTCTTATTCAGAAGCATTGCTTTGTACTTTTCTTCTCTCTAAACAAATTATCAAATAGGTTTGAGTAGAGATAATCATTCAATCCTAAAAAAACATTCATAAAATGCATCTGAAAATATATATAAACAAATTCTCAAGGTTACTGTAAATTTTGGCCCGAACCAATAAAAAAATAGCCCGCGGCCCATTTTTCTTCGCGCGTGCCACACTCGGCCGAGGCCCAGCCGCGGAAAACAGCCTGGCCTGCAGTCGCAACCTAGCAGACCCTAGCCTCGTGCATCGCTATCTTCTTCGCGGACCAGCAGCGAGCAGCAGAGCGTGGCCCAGCTTCCTTTCGCGCTTGCACGTTGCCCACTCGCCCAGCTGGCAGCCCGGCCTAGAAGGCCAAAGCAGCCCATGGCCAGGCTCGCGCGCCACGTGCACCGCGCCCAGGCCACAACCTGGGCCTGGGCCGGCTTTTCACCAACCCGCCTGGGCCGAAAGTCAGTCCAGCAGTCCCTTGCCGTCCGATCTGCTTCCCTGGGCATTCGACGGCTGCACGCGTGTTTTAGAGAAACAAAAACGCGTCACGGTCGCCTGCTCCAAAACCCTAATTTCATTCTGCTCCTTCGCTTTCTTGTTTCTGAGCGCAGTAGCAGCGCAGCGGCGACCGCCGGCGGCGGCGAGGAGACTGCCCCCCCCCCGCCGGAGCAGTGCCAGCGGCTCCCCTTCTTTCTATTTCTTTACTTTTCTCGTTCCTCCTCCCCTAGTTCTATCCTCAAACAGAGCGAGTGACGACCTGAGGTGGCCCTCGGCCAGAGGAGGAAGATGGCGCCGCCTCAGAGCCTCTCGTCGGTGTGCGTGCTCGGTCGCCGCTGAGCGCGCCGCCGTCGAGGTGCCACGGGGTGGTGCCAGCGCACGAGTGCGGCCGGAGCCACACGCGGCACCATCGAGCAGCACCTCGGTGGTGCCCTCTGGAGGTTCCGCGCTTGTGCGTGGACGAGCCGGATCGCCGGTGACCCGGCCAGCCGACCCTTTCTTCCCGCTCTCCGACGGTTGGCGATGGTGGGGAAAGAGACCTGGTAGGATCCCCTCCCTCCATCCTTTCTTTCTTCATACTTTAGGGTTAGGGTTTGACTTTGGGGATTACTGCCGAAACAAAATTCGTTCTTTTCTTTTCTGTTCTTCTGATTTCTTACCCCGATCTAGATCCACATGCTAGACACAACCTCGCTTCGATACCAATGTTAGATCTATAGCATCATCTAGCAGTAGATCGAGTGGGTAGTTCTTTGGTATTTGGAATAAATCGAGTAGAATATCATAGAACACTTACTGGAGAAAGGGAGAGAGAGAGAGAGAGAGAGAGAGAGGAAGGAAGGGGATTGAGGTGACTGACCATCGATGGAGTTGTCGGAGGAGCTCACGTCTGTCATGGTGGAATCCGACGAGGTGGTCCCGCGTTGGTGTAGGTGCGGACGCCGGTGGAGACCGGTGGGGCTTCCCGTCACTGGCAGCGCCACCCTCTCAATCGGTCTAGGGTTAGGACAGTGGGGTTTGTGGCGGCTTAGGTGAACCTCATGTCTGGAGCCCCTTGCCCCCACCTCCTCTTATTGGCACTGTGCGACGGGGGTCCACCAGCCATGTCAATGGGCTGGACGCCCCCGATCAGGGCGTGAGGTCAAGGCCCAAATGGCCGTTGGGTCATCTTGGTAGGAGATCAACCTAACAGCGTGTACACTCGGCTCGGCGTTCCCTAGCTCCGTGTACGTATTTTTTCGTTGTTTTCTAAGGCAAGGTAAGACGAGGAGCTAGGGGAAAGTTCGTACGTAGTTCGTTCCTGCCCGTTTCAAACCATGGTCCAAACCAACACTGTAGGACAACGCTGACTTGCCTTGCTCCTATTTGGACACTATAATGTATAGGAAAAAGTCTGTACAACCTATGACATTTAGCAGTATGTCTACCTCGCTCCGGGACCATCAAAATCAGATATTCCATCTCCACAAACGGTTTGATCTGCCCTGAGGTGCTTTCAGTGGGTGCTTTAATCACCTCGCTAAGTCCACATATCAGGTGGTCTTATATATCAAAATAATACTGAACATTTTTCATATGAAATCAAATGAAGATAAAATATAAAACTTGTATAGCGCGACATGATCCACAAATTTATAGTTGACAACTATTCTATTTGAGTAGATTTAGAAGCCCAAATATTTTTTAATTTATTTTGATTTCAGAATTTGAACGTCGCAAATGACTTCATATTTTGCCATTGTAGCTCATGGTGTGATCTATAAATTTGTACTCCCCTAGTAGTTGACGTCGTTTTTATTTGAGATAGTTTAGAGACTTAAATATTCGTCAAATTTTAAAATTCGTTTATTTTATTTTTTTAATAACTTCAGATGTTGACATTTAGTATACCAAATTAAGGTTGTGTAGCCCTTAGTGTTGTCTTTAAAATGGCAACGGTTTTATTTGAGATAGTTTAGGCGTTCAAATATTTATTTTAAGTCATCAGACATCTTTAGTTGGTAACGCTGCAGACGGTGCGAAGGCGATCCATCCCGATCCATGGAAGGAGTCCACGGTAGTGACGCGCGCGCTGATGCCACAGTGCCAACTGCAACTGCCACTCTGCCAAGGTCCACGGCGCCGCACGAGGAAAACGACGTTCGGTTCATTCAAAGCTTTTACTAGGAGCACGAGTACTTTTTATTTTGTTCGTGCAACTTTTTTCCCTTTGCGATGCCATTTTGTATCATTTTGTTCGTGCAAGTTGTGATGAGCCTCGCTGACTCTTAACTCTCTCATCTTAATTTCTGACCTTTTCTTTTCTTTGCTCTGCCCAGGCGGCTTGGCTTCGTCAGTCAAAGCGATGACACTGGAGCAGCAGGACGACGAATAGTCGGAGGGTTCCCCATCCTCCCCTAACCCTTCCCCGGGGGTGACGACTTCTGGCCCTGCTGCCGCTAGCTGATGGGAGTCAATGGTTTAGGTAAACGTAAACCCCTGCAATCATCGTCTATATCTATCAGACTTATTCCCACACAGCTGACAAAATGACACAGTAAGTAGCTGACTTTGTCATCAGCTCCAAGCCAGGTTCAACGCTGCCATCCCGGCCGTTCCGACCCGTACGTGGTGTAACAATTCAACCGCCACACACACACCCACGCTAATTCAAGACCATTTTAAAGGGAGAGTTTTACAGCGTTATTTCAACGGAATACCACCACATAATAGCTCATCTAGAGTTAGAAACACCGAGCTACAAAAAGTTTTATCTACATAAAACTCAATTCTCTTCTTCTTTCTCGTCTTAAAATGGTTGAAATACTTTGATCGCAAAAAAAAACTTATCAACACATTAAATGCTAATGAAAGTCGATCTCACTGAGATTAGACTTATAGTACTACTAAAGAAGAAAAGAAAAGAAAGAAAAAAGTCACGCTGAAATTAATCTCAGCAATGCAATATAATTCGGCAGCATGCATGGTGCAAGTCCCAAGGTTAGCCTAATCACGCATGCATGATTGCGTCTCCCGCCTCGTGCTCAAAATAAATTATACGGCCGTGATTGTAACTTTTTTCACCGTCCTTTGAAACGTTAGCAGCAGGAGTAGTACAGTTTTTTCAACAACTCCTCCCTTGGCCCATGCCGATGTTATTGTTTTTCAACAAATCCGCACGCGCGCCAGGTACCCTATACTGTGCATGCGCGCGGTAGCTTCGTTCTAGTAGGAATAATAATAACCGTCACGTACGAAACGAACGGCGCCGCCCGGCCCGGGGTGGGCGGCGGTCTCGCGATGCCCGGCCGGCCGGCAAGGCGCCGCCGCCGCCACCGCGTGTGCCGATCGAGGAGACGACGATCCCTGTATCGCCACAAAAAATATAGGAGTACTCATCGACGATGCCTAGTCCACATGCATGATGCATGCTGTGCTGCGGCGGTGACGTTGAGAGAGACAGAGCACAGATAATTGTGGTGTGCTGCTGCTGGTGCTGGGTCATCCATCACAAAGGACACATGCATGCAGGCATGCGTGCATGGTTTGGCTTCGTACCAGCCTCGTATACATTATACTAACTAGTACTATACCAGTGCTAGATGGATATCCGATTAGGTGAATCAGCATCGTGTTTGGTAATAAAATTTACAAAGCTAGCAAATGATCTGCAGATGATCGAGGGGATGATATAGAAATTAGAAGATGGTACTGTTTGTCACTAGTACTACGTATCAATGATATGATGATGGGATCAAAGAGGCAGGATATATATGATAGTAGGTCGTCTCGGGGAGGGGACTCGTGCATGCTATGGCCTAGTATATATGCAACTATATAAGATAGGGATTAATTAGTAGTTAGGCATGATAAGGACGATGTGCGCTAGCCGACGTGTCCTGCCCGTTTTTTCAAATACAAAGGGAACCATGTGCGCTAGCCGAGGTGTCCTGCTGCTGTCATGTGTGCCGGCTTGTTTATACCGATGCTCGCAGGTGCTGGTGTGTGTTGAGGCACTCTCACGCCGTGTACTTAGAAAAGTAGCCGCCCGCGCTTGACCGTGCCAGGATGCTCGGCACGCGCCGGCCGACCGGGCGGCCATCGGCAATGCAACTTGCATGCATTGGGCTTGGGCAGTTGCACGTACAGCTCCGTCAACACGTGTCGAAACTCGCGCGCGCCTAGTTGGTACATACTCCCTCCATACTCATATTAGTTGACGTTGTAGGCCAAAGGCCAGTTTTCGTAAAGATTGACGTTGTGGCCGCAGGAGCTGCAATATTGACGCATTTGCCCCTGGCCTCCGCCCGCGTTAATCGCTCGCATGCGCCCAAGCGATTCCAGCCATTGGTCGCGCGCGCCATGCAAAACAAAAAAGCTGGGGCCACGGGGATCGAACCTGAGACGTAGCCCTCAAACGTCCGCTCGCTAGCCATCAGGGCCGGTTTACTTTCTTGTACAGAGTGCACTCGTAACTATATTTATTAGGGGCAGATATGGAAAACTAACCCTCAATTAATCACTCCTTGGTTACCGCAATCATGTCCTAAACGTCAAGAATTTCGAGTATGGAGGGAGTACGTACTCTCCTATACTATAATTTATTTTACTTTTATATATGAGCTTTTATTTTATATTTTTTTTGAAAGATCTGGTTGCCCAGCTTTAATTTATAATAAGAAGATGGTAGCAATAGTCAATACATGCACGAGTTGCGCTACTCCCTGCAGCCTAAGCTACAGGGAGTTGAAAAGAAAAACTAAGACGTTATTACATAACAACATGTTGTACAACGAAAAGGGGCTTTAGGAAGGTGCCCCCCCCCCCCCCCCCACCATAGACCATAATTGGCATGTATCCTTGATTTTCACAAACAAAGCATGCTCGGGCTTCGCATTGTCTCTGAAGATTCTAGCGTTTCTTTGCTTCCATATGGTCCAGAGTGTCAGGATTGTCAAACTGTGACCAACTTTGCTTCCTGTCGTCATCACATGGTCTAGCCATGTCTCAATGTCCTGGACGTCAAGCCATTGTGCGGGGTTTATGTTTAGGCAACCACTCCAGGACGACACTAGTGCCCAGACCCGGCAGGAGTAAGGGCATTCGATGAAAAGATGGTGGACTGTCTCCAGGTTCCTTTCGCACAAGGCACAAAAATAATTGTTCTCCCAACCGCGCAGTTGTAGCCTTGCGGATGTCCACAATCTGTTCTGGAGGAGCAGCCACATGAAGAACTTGCATCTTGGCGGTGCCCATGAATTCCAGATCAGCTTAGGGAAAATAGATAGGTATTGGCCTTCAAATTGAATTTTGTATGCCGATTTTGCCGTATACTTCCCGGAGCTCTCTATGATCCAAGTTATAGTGTCTTCACTATCATCTTCGAGGTTTAAGTTGGCTGCTTGAATAGCTCTCCAGAGTTTGAAAAATTCATCGAGCAGGGCATTCGTCAGGTTGTGAGCGATGTCTCCGATCCAACGGTCTCCCACAACTGCATCTCTTACCGACCTATTCTTGCGTCGACTATGGCTAAAAAGGAGCGGGCACAGCTGTGATGGAGACTGACCATTTAACCAACTGGAGAGCCAGAAGGACACTTTTTTTCCATTGTGAACAGTTACTGTTGTGGCTGCATTGAAAAGGGTGATGTCCACTGAATCAACCGGTAGTTCTGTTCCGTTCCAAGGCCTTTTGGGGTTTGTCCAGTTGTACCACAGCCATCTCAAGCGCAGCGCTCTGCTGAAACGTTCCAAATCCAAGATGCCGAGGCCTCCAAATTCCGTCGGGCGTGCTACCAATGTCCACGCCACTTTGCACTTGCCACCCGTCAGCTCACTGTCACCAGCCCATAGGAAGCGCCGGCGTGCTTTGTCGAGATCACAGAAGAGCTGTTTGGGCGCCTTGAGTGCAGTCAACAAATAGGTTGGGATTGAGCTCAGCACTGATCTGACCAGCTCTCTTCTCCCTGCTATGTTCAAAAGCTTTCCCTGCCAGCCAGCCAAGCGCGATCTTGATTTATCCACCACACTTTGGACATGAACCACCTTTAACCGACCAAGGGTTAGAGGCAATCCCAGATATGTCAGTGGGAAACCCACTCTTCTTCCAATGAATGTTTCCAAAATCTGGTCCAAATTCAGATCGACACATCTTATCGGTGCAACCATGCATTTTTCCAAATTCAGTTTAAGCCCAGTCTCCTCCCCAAAACTGCTCAGGATCGAGAAAAGTGCCGTGACCTCAGACTGGATGGGATTGATGAATATGACAGCGTCGTCGGCGTACAGGGATAGGCGCAACCTCGCCTGGCGTCCCCACAGCGGCGATAGTATGCCTTCAGTGCTTGCAATGTCTAGCACCTTTTGCAGTGTATCAATGGCCAGGATGAATAAATATGGGGAGAGCGGATCACCTTGTCGAAGGCCGCGTGCGTGTTTGATTCTTTTGCCAGCCACCCCATTTATCAGCACCTTCGAGGATGAGGTCTTAAACAGTGCAGTCAGCCATTCTCTCCATCTAGCGCTAAAACCTCTGCGTTCCAGGAGTTCCAGCATATATTCCCAAGACACACTATCGAAAGCCTTGGAAATATCCAATTTGAAAAGGAGGGCTGGCGTCTTTGTTCGATGATATGCTCTGGCCAGGTTCCTGACATACAAAAAAATTGTCTTGAATGCATCTATGCTTTACAAAAGCACTCTGAGAGTTGGAGACCAAAGACTGAATTCTAGCTGACAATCGCCTTGCTAGGATCTTTGAGATAAGCTTGGCAAAAGAGTGGATCAAGCTGATGGGTCTGAAGTCCTTTAACTGTTCGGGTGTCTCCATTTTGGGGATCAGAACGATGATCGCTTCGTTCAGTGCGTCAAGCGGTCTAGTTCTCAGGCCGTGGAAGCTCGCCATGGCAGCTAGCAGGTCATACTTGATGATTTCCCAGCATTTCTTATAGAATCCGCCTGTGAATCCATCCGGCCCCGGGGCTTTCTCTGTGGGGAGATCATCAACTGCGCCTTTGATTTCCTCCAAAGAGAAAGGTTGGTCGAAAGTGTCATCATCCAGTTGCCCAAACTCCATGTTGTCCCAATCCAGTGTTTGTCGTCTGTTAATCCTAGTCCCCAGAACTGACTGAAAATAGCAGTATACTAATTGTTCCTTGTCTGCGTGCTTCCATAGAAACTCGCCCTCATCGTTCCTCAGATAAGCAATGAGGTTCCGCCTTCGTCGTCCATTTGCCTTATGATGGAAAAATTTGGTGCAAGCATCTCCCTCTTTTAAATTTTGGACCCTTGAACTCTGTCGACGACGCGCTCTTTCGATTGCCGCCCACCCCATGACATGATGCTTGAGTTCTCGCTGGAGCTCTACTTCTGCAATAGATAGAGTTCTTGACTCCTGGGCTATGTCCAAGCGCAAGATTACCTCATTTGCCATGTGGAGTTGTAGACGGGCATCACTGAAAAGTGATCTGCTCCAACTGAGTAGTGATCTCTTCGTGTTTGTCAGTCTGTTGTGGAGTATCATGAGTGGCGAGGTTCCCCGCACCGGTATCAGCCATGCACTTTGTACTATCTCAAGGAAGCCAGGCACTCGGGTCCAGAAGTGCTCGAACTTAAAAACTGCCATTCTATGCGGCTGCTGTAGGTTGCATAGGAGAAGGGGGCAGTGGTCCGACAGGGAGCAGGATAGCGCCTGCATGGTGATGCCCGTGAAGATGTCAGCCCACTCCTTGTTGCAGAAAGCACGATCAAGGTAGACCAAAGTGGGGTTCCTTTGTCCATTGCTCCACGTAAATTTTCTATTTTGAAGTCTTATCTCCATCAGATCACTGACATCCAGAGCTTGCCGAAACCTTCTCATTTGGGTCCGATTGATATTAGTGTTGTTCTTATCTCTGGCTTCACAAATTAAGTTGAAATCGCCTAAACATATCCACGGTACTGTTGCTGCCGGCTGTGAGGCAATCAGCTCCACCAGGAAATCATCCTTCTCAGCATTGTCTGTCGGCCCATATACTGCTGTAATAGTGAACGCAGCATTTGTTTGCCGCAAGGTGATGTCTACAGATAGACAGAAATTTTTGCAATCTACTGCACCTCCCCTAACACGGTCCTGATCCCAAGCAATAAGGACTCCCCCTCTGGTTTCATCCGCCGGCAAACATTCAAAGTTGGAGCTATACCTCGGCCCCAAGAATTCCATTGCAAGGAAAACATCAATGGCATGCAATTTAGTCTCCTGCAAACAAATGATCTGCGGGTTTGTTTTCTGTATCATCAGCTTCACTGCTTCCCTTCTTGCCCCACTGTTCAGGCCCCTCACATTCCAATTGAAGATTTTTAGATTGTTTTCATCCATTCCATAATCCAAACAGCAACAGGGAGGAACGCATTGCCAGGGAGCCCACAATCCATTGAACTCCAACTAAAAAAAACAACATACAGAGCATCTGCAACTGTCGAACAACAAGGTGACAGCCAGGTTGACACATACAAGTAGTGCATATATACCCATGAAATTAAATTAAGTTAAATTAAATGGATCCATCCACGACGCACCATCTCTGTGGCAGCAGCAGAGCAGGCAATAATGCGCTTGAGATCACAGATGTTTGTCCGGAGTCCGGACTCCGGACGACGCGATGCCTTCCGTCCTTGTCTCTGGTGGCCTTCTCCTTGGCTTGCCAGCCTGCAGCTGATCGACTGTACTTGTGCATGCACCTCGATCGACCTCCTGGTGCGTGCGGCGTGCCACGCGGTGCTGTGCATGGGTGCTAGCTACGACTACGAACCTCCTTCCTGCACGGCTGCACCAGGTTGCTTAATGTGAGTAATATAATAATATAATGGACGGACGGTGGTGAACAAACTTGGAAGCCATGCATGCATGGCTGCCTATATGTGTTTTCGGCGATAAACTGAACGCATAATAATGATATATATATATATATATATATATATATATATATATATATATATATATATATATATATATATATATATATATATATATGTGGGGCCGGTGATATGGTGATGGCGACCGCAATTTTCATAGACAAGCTAGGAAATTAATTAAGCGCACGCATGCATCCGAATCCGCAAAGTATGTATGCATGTATGGTTCCATCCTGGCTTCCTGCTTGCAATCATCATCTGATAATAATGCACGGCCATATGTATGTATGTCACCAGAGAATTCAGAGTGCGTGAGGCTCTTGCGTTGCAATTCACCAAAGCATCATAGATAGAGATGTATATATATTATTCATCAGTTTGTATGGTACGACATCAGTGTCCAAAGATTCCTTAGTTTGTATATACACACACTACTCATGCTTTTTATATAAAACAAAATTAAGAAAAGTTGCTGATCCGTCTATCCATCCGGCACGATCGATCACTCTGCCATCCACTGGTTGCACACTGGATCGGATCCAATTGAACCCCTGGCATGTTGCCAGCATTCTTGTTGCAATTATACTATATATTCCAAGGGCCGGGAGCACTAGTAGGCTGCAAGGACCCATCAGACAACGCATATAGTAGTTAGCTCTTAAGTATTAATACATGATCCATCTGTTTCTTTTACAGAGTTTCTCAATTATTCTTATGTCTAAGCTGGCTGTAAGCTTACAGTCAATTTCTCCTCTCCTCTCTTCTCTCCTCCACGTCAGCATTCACCCTGCTTATAGCTTGCTATTATACTTGCTCGTATAAAAGTACAGTACGTATATGATAGGACGCTGAAACCGATCGAGCACATACAGATACAGCAGGTACCACGAAGTGGCGTCGGAATCCGTCCAACGTCCGCCGCATGCCAACATTTCCGTCGTTTCGTTTCGTCGTTTGGACGCATGTGGGACGGTGAAGGCCCGCCGGCGCCATGGATCACATCCCATGCATCCATCGATGTACGTACATGTGCTATCGTCTTGGTCACTCCTAGCTCAGCCAGTCAGTCTTGGGCATCGTACGTTTTTTAGTTAGCTAATTTTAGTGCTAATCTATTTGAACATTATAATGTGCAAATTAAATTATTGTTTTTTAGAATTCGAGGGCGATAGCCCCGGCCTTTCATTAACCAAAAGACCAAAAGTCATTACAGCACAGGAGTTTTAAGTTCACCACGGTTTGTCCACCTGGACCGATCATAACCAAAGGCTAACACGCAAACTACCAGAACACTAGATAGCTATCGAAAAACACCAGGCTAACCAGACGCGAACAACCAGGAAGCTAAACAACTGACGAAACCACATGCGGCCTCAAGCCTGATCCAGCGAAGCATTCAACGCTCTCCACCAGGGAATGCCCCTGTCACGCTCCAGGTCCTCCCAGCAACGATCTCCCCAGGTCTTCACTCCAGGATCACCCCAGGTCTTCACTCCAATATCACCTCTGTGAATCTTCAGATGGTGATCAGTCACTTGTACGACAGCCAAAGAATCCTGCCAGCCTCCACTTTGATTTTGCTGATGTACTCCTCCAGCAAGTCTCTCTTGTCGGGTGGGCACAGAATTTTCCAATTCGACAGTAGCCTAGCCACCCTGAAAAGGAGTATTTCCATGCTCCTCCAACCAAGCCTCTGAAAACATAAATCATTCCTTAGTTTCCAGATAGACCAAATGACAGCTAAAGAAACTACATTAACCAGCACATGTTTCTTATTGCTTAACCAGAATTTACCAACATCACCCATATTTTCGCCTACTCTACAGCCAAGAATACCAGACATTATATACCAACATTGTTTAGCAACCACACATTCAAAGAAAACATGTTGAATTGTTTCTTTCTCTGAACAAAAAAGACAACTCTCATCTTCTACCTTCGTTCTTTTCGCTAAGTTGTCTCTGGTTAAAGCTCTATTCTTAATGACTAACCAGAGAAAGTAGTGAACTCTCGGAGGCACCTTGATACTCCAAACAACAGAAACATGCACTAGTTTAATACCTCTAAAGTTGATGATCTTATAGAGCGATTGAGAGGAGTAAATGCCAGAAGAATTAAATTGCCAGATCATTTCATCTTCTTCATTAGTAAACTGAACAGTAGAGACTAACTCAATAATGTCCAGCCAGGACTGATAAAGTCCTTCTGAGACGGTCCTTCTAAATGTGCACTTTAGATTAACTCCATCCCAAAGCTCAGCTAGAGTTTTTCCTTTCTCATTAACAATCTCATACAAAGGCCAAAACTGAATGGCTAGGCTCGAGGAGCCCAACCAGTTATCTTCCCATAATCTAATTTTCATGCCATTCCCTACCTTCCACTTATACCCCATTCTCGCTGCTTAAGCAGCCCACATAAAGCCTTTAAAAAACCTAGCGGCACCTATAGTATTAGAGAGAAAAATATTCGGCTTAGCAGTATCATATTTAAAGTCTATGAGCTCTTTTCAAAGTTTTTCTTTGTCCTTTGTTGTACTGCTTTAGCCAAGAAGCTAATAAACTAATATTGAGATCTCTAAGACTTGGTAAGCCTAAACCTCCTTGCTCTTTACTCATAGACACTAATTTCCAATTAGCTAAGTGATACTTGTGATTTTCCACAGAATCATTCTAGAGATAGTTACTCATATGAGTATTCATCAACTTAATGGCCCATTTAGGAAACTTAATAAAAGACAACAGGTAGACAGGAATACTTGCAAGACAAGTTTTCAGAAGCATGGCCCTAGCAGCCAAAGATAACAATCTACCTCTCCATCCAGCCATCTTTTTCAACATCTTATCTACCTGAATGTCTTCTCTACTTAAATTGTCATAATGCAAAGGAACCCCTAGGTAATTGATAGGGAAAGAACCTAGGGGGCAAGAGAAAACATGGGCCAACCTATGTGCTTCATCTAATTCTAGATTAAGAGGCACCAGCTCACTTTTGTGAAAGTTTATTCTCATACCAGAGATCTGCTCATACCACATCAGCACACATTTTAAATTCCTTAAAGTTGATTCCTCAGCCTTAGAGAATAAAATGGTGTCGTCCGCATATTGCAAGGAAATAATACCCCCAGGCCTAAAATTTTCCAATAGCCCTTTTGTCAAACCTTTACTATTGGCTCTATTTAACATTTTAGTCAACCCATGTCCAACTAGATTAAAAAGAAAAGGGGAAAGAGGATCTCCTTACTTGAGACCTTTCCCAGCCTTAAAAAAGGAACTATCTTCACCGTTGAGCATAATACTAATAGAACCCCCCACAACTATTTGTCTAATCCAACTAATCAGTTTAGCATCAAAATTCCTAGATACCAGCATATCAAAAAGAAAGTTCCAACTAACTCGATCGTATGCTTTCTCATAATCAAGTTTAAGAACCACACCTTTTTCTCCAGACTTATTGATACTATGCACAATTTCATGAGCCACTACAACGCTCTCTAGGATGTATCTACCTTTGATGAAAGCAGACTGCGAGGGGGCAACAATTCTTTAAACTACATCCGACAGCCTAAGAGTTAAAATTTTAGAGAAAATCTTAAAACTACAATTGAGTAAACTAATTGGCTTCAACTGTTTCATATTACTGGCATCTCCTACTTTCGGAATCAGGGTGACTAAAGCACAATTGAGTCTACAAAGATCCAAATTTCCTACATGAAAATCAACAAACATATCTACCAGGTCCTTCTTAATTAGATCCCATAATTTCTGAAAAAATAAGAAGGGGAGTCCATCAGGTCCAGGAGCCCCCTCAGGATAGCAACTAAACACCGCATTCTTAATTTCTTCTTCCGAAAAAGGCGCTAGTAAAGCACTATTTTCTTCAGCGGACACTTTGTCCTTCTCATCCCAGAAGGACAAACCTAGCTTCACCGGCACCTCAGGTTCTTTAGCAAAAAGATTTTTGTAGAAGTCCACAGCTATACCCATCATACCTTTCTGGTCAAAGACCAGACCATTAGGACTTTCTAGACATTCAACTCTCTTTTTCCTACTTCTATAATTCGCTATAGCCTGAAAGTAAGCAGTGTTTCTGTCACCTTACAGAAGATTCCTATCCCTGGACCTGTCTCGCCTTGATTTCTTCTAGAGCCCAAATGTGTTCTAACTCTTTTTCTATCGCTCTCAGCTCATATGTTTCTTCTATATTTAACTCTCTTGTTTTCGCTAAACTATCTAGTTTACTGAACTTCTCCATTAGAGCAGCTTTAGTTTTATTTATTGCTGCTACTTCATTCGCAGCCCACCCCCTAATCATCCTTCTCAAAGTACGTACCTTAAACTGCCACCTATCAATGCTCTTAGCCTGAGAGCAAGGGGTGTTCCAGGCTTTATCTACTAGCTCTAAAAGAATCTTTTTCTAGCCACCATTTTTCAAACTGGAATCTCTTCTTACCGAAACTCACATTGTCACTGGAATTAAGCAGCAGTGGATTATGATCGCTAGGTAATCTCTCTAAAGCTTTAACACTAGCTAAAGGAAAAGCAGATTCCCACTCCGTGGAGACAAAGATCCTATCAATTTTCAAAAAGATCGGGGGATCTTAATTGTTAATCCAAGTAAACTTCCTGTTGCTAGCATTCAGCTCTATCAGTCCCCACCTATCTATCCAGTTATTAAACCCATCTGCCCACCTATGATCAATAATGCTATTACTCTTATTACTTAGGAACCTAACCAAATTGAAATCACCTCCAATGAGGAGAGGCCCTTGCCAGCTAGACATGACATAATCTAACTCATTCAAAAAAACTTGTCTTTGTTCATCATAGACAGGACCATATACTACAATAAACTTCCAAGAGAAGCCAGTTCTCTTACAGGTAAGCAAGGTACTAATAGAGAAATTCAAGACATCTCCTACTATCATATTAAAAAGATCTGAATTTGACCCCACCAGGATCCCTCCCGCTGTTCCTTTGGCTTCCAAATGAAACCAGTTAAAAGGAACATTCCAAGTTAGGGATCTTAACAACCCGTCAGTAATGCTATTTTTCTTAGTTTCCATGATACCTACAAAGTCTACATGATGATCCCTAATTCTACTTCTAAGAGCCAGAATTCTATCAATTTTACCCAAACCTCTGATATTCCAAAGCAGCCCTATCATTTTTTATTTTTTCTACCTTTTTTCTTAGGTCCTACCATGGACCAGCCTAGTTCTGATTCATCTACCGTAGGCTCAGAATCTCCATTCTGCTCAGCAAAATTATTACTTTGGATATTAGTACTACTAGCTGGGACATCAAGAATTGGCTCTTTTCCAGGAGGCAATTCTTTACAACAACTAGGATGCTTACAAAAGTGCTTGCTGTTAGCAATCCTACCACAGTCAAGCTGAATCATGTCATCTAAAAGATTGGGATCTCCATCCCCTATATCTAAGCCAATATCCTTGGCAACTGAAAACAAAAGAGGTTTAGAGATTTTAGATGAATTACCTGTATTGTCGTCAAGATTCCACTTCCTTTTAGTTTCCTAGGCTTTGTCCAGCATTGTCTTCCCATTATCCATGTTCCTCGAGCTTCTTCAAACTGGCATGATAGGACCCCACTGTTATTTCTTCCCACCTTTCTCCCCTTTCTGTAACTTCTTCAGCTGAGTTTCCTTGTTACTGTCCTCATGGCCACCTTCAATATCCTTGTGAACTAACGATATAGCCTTTCCTCTACCATCTCTGACTAATGGATTGAAGCCCGACTCAGAGAGTCCAACCTGAAACTCTTTTCGTTGCTTTGTAAGATCAAACACCCATTCTTCAGGAAGTTGAGAAGATTCCTCATCATCTTGAGCCATAGACTCCACAGGTAAATCAATTTCTTCCTCTACAACTTCTTCCTCATCTAACTCCATAGCCCCTAAGAGATTGACACATTCCATCGTCTGAATCTGATTACCCATCTCATCTAGGTCAAATTGCAGCAGTCTTTTAATGTTTTTGGATCCACCCGTTGCATTTTTACTCCCCTGCTCATTTGTAGACAACTGCCCCTGACTATTGTTCTGATCCTTGTTGTTCTAATTGTTGCTTTTAGCGCCTCCATCTCCACCATGTCCTGTGGCAGATAAGTCATCATCTATGCGAGGATCTTCATCTTTTTTCTCTCCACCACATTTGTCAGACCCAATTTCTGATGGGATTCCATTCTGTACATAGCCTTCTGGGGTAAACATCACCAAGTGGATCTTGTTACTGAAGACTAGCAACCTTTCTACTGGTATCTTTGTTGGGTCTTTACATTGTATCTTGACTCTAACCGAACTGAAGAAGCTGTTGAACAGTAATTGCTAGTCTACCTCAACCATCCTGCCAATGCTTGAAGAGACTTCCCAAAGCGTTTTTCAGTCAACCCACTTAGGAGGAATGCCTTGAATCTGTACCCAGACATCCACTAGAGTACCCACTGGCTCAATCTCCCCATTCCACACACTAAGAGACCTAACAACTCCTGGTCTATTGAGATCAAACACAGAAGCTTTTTCTATCACCAACTTCTCTACTTTCCTGTTAGGAGGGAACCTCACAATGTATTTGTATTCATCAGCTTTCTTCAATTGTCAGGCCCAGTCCTTGTCAAAGAGCTCTCTCAAATTCTCCAGAACACCTTCCTCATCAATATCACCTTCTTCTGTTGGTGGTCGGCCTATACATCGGATTCCTTTTTTTTCAAAGAACAATGGAATTATTCCTATTCGTTGACTATGTATTACTATTTGCCAATGGTTTGGATATATGTGCGCACTGTGTATGCATTTGTTATAAATAAATAAAATAAAATGTGATGGAATTGAACTAGCCATAGGTAGAACCGGAGGCTGGACCTAGTTATTACTTGACCAATTGTTTTCGTGCACTGTACGGAAAGAAGAAAACAGGGTACCAAGCAAAAATATATTTAAGCAATTCGCAGAAGCAAAGAAAGAAGGCTAGCGAGCATAGTCCTGTAAATGTAAAATGTAGGACTATTTGACCTGAGTAGTAATGAGCATTTGCAAGAAGAAAAAAAACCTTACTTTTTGTGGTGGTTGCAGCTCTTATGTGGGCAATGTATATGGTGACTCGTAATGAGTTTGTTTTTTAGAAAAAAAAGAAATTGCCTTATTTATTTAGACAAGTTATGTTAAAGTTTAACAAACACTGTAGCACTTTCGTCTTATTTGACAAAAAGTTTTCAATCTTGGACTAATTAGGCTTAATAGATTCGTCTCGTAAATTATTCCTAATATATGCCGACATGTATACAATTAGTCTACATTTAGTACTTCATGCATTTGCCGCAACATTGATGTGATGGGAGTTAAACTTTAACATGTCCAAACCAAACAGGGCCTTAGACATTGTTATGGCATGAAAACATGAGAGAGACTATCCATTCGCCAAGAAAAATATTGGAGGTCATTGCTTTGGATTTGTTTGCCAACGTACAGCGTACGGGGGAGCAATAATAAACTTTCGGTTGTATACTTTGTTTCATCATATTTGTGTTCAATTATTGAGCTGGAAATATTGCAAAAACCTTGGCTGTGCAACTGTAGAGGCTCATCTCAAAAAAAAAAAAAACTGTAGAGGCCGGACTAATCGTTTCTTTTTAAAAAAAGGAAATGAAAAGAAAAGGCTATCTAGCTAGGAGAATAGCATGCCCGTGCGCGGTGCTCGTGCGTGTCCTGGAAAGCGGTACACGTAACGCTAGCAACGGCCCGTAAAATGGTGGATTCTGCCTCTGACCATGTAGACAACATCTAGTAGTAGCAGCAGTGAGGATTGGTCGTTTCGTTTGGACGGCTAGCTTGATAGCCCGTGCGCCGGCGTATCACAGATTGCTCCGCGTTTCCGGCCGGCCTCTGACCTGACCACCTGACCCAGACCCAGCAGCAGCAGGGGGGATTCTTGGCTGCTGGAACTGTGGAACTTTCTTGGGACACTATCGCCATGCTTGATGCTTTACACTCTTGGACGGTGGAACCAACAGGAACTCGCCACCGCCACCGGCCTATTACTACATGGATCCTCAAAGCCCACCAACAAGGAGACCAGGATATATAACGCACTTGCAGCCCAGCCCAATTCCTTGTTTAGGTCATATATGTGGACCGTTCATTGGGTGTACGTGGGCCTCAATTTAAACTGGATCCCGGCCCACCCAAATTAATCACAATCGTATGTTATGTGATTTGACCCTCCCGCTCTTATTATCGATTCAAGCACTTCTTTGCATCTTCTTTTAATAAAAGGGAATTACAAAAAATGTGCTGATGAAGCGTTGGCCCCCGGCAGGCACGTTTAATTTGTGGAATAATATGTGTTAAGTAACGTTGAGTCTGCCAAAATTTAAGCGTGGACAGATTTTTCAAAATATGTAGTGGAGTGGTACATTCAATCGCTCCTCATTAATGCTCCAATGCCTGAACAATTATATAGCTCATAATAATGGGTCGGAGACAAATCCTGACAGTTCCTCCGCCCAGGATCGTCCACGCATCAGAACACTTCATGATTGACAGGAATGCAGTAGTGCACCATATGAATCAATGGATCTTCTTTTTCTCGAAATGACGACAAAAGCTTTGTCGCCCTGTTCTTGAAAAAGAGATTTATAAATAACTTGTTTGCCGCTCTGTGACTAGACGATGAAGTCATAAAGAAAAGAAAAATATACTGGTAAAGCCCTGACTGAATATATTGGCCAGCAGCGTTCAAAGATTGTGCGTCTGGAAACATCAAAATTAAAGGGACGACGACACAACGGCAGAAATATGTAGAGTACCATTTGTAATATATAAAAGAATATTTTGAGATAAGCACACAAGAACATGTGGTTCGTTTGTCTTTCCACCACAATCTGCCCGAAAAAAAAAGTACGATATGCCAACATATATATAATGCACTTTAAAAGCACAGTCTAATTTTGCATTTGGGGTTGCATGTGGCGATGTTCTGTTGGTTTCTGACACTTCTTTTTCCTTTGTGTCCCAACCGCAAGGTCAACATTTCAATCATATACGTATATTAATCTCTGTGTTGTAATAACTCGCGTCATTACGTGGCCCTGATCTGAAATTTCTTAACACAATGTCACCGGTCACACTGGTGTCACCTTGACGATTGGTTAGGAGGCAGGATTTTCTACTTGACTTTGGTGCACCAAGTAGAGCACTTAGACATAAGCTAACTGTGCCACGTACTCCCGAGACCCTGAACATGAGTCATGCACGTATTTTAAAATTCAAATTTTATTCTCTTTGACTAACAATTAGTCTAATTATATCAAAAGTTTGTATTACAAAAGTAGGTACATTAGATTTATATTTAGAAATATTTTCTAATGATCAAACTTTTATTCCTATAAATTATATATTATAATAAAAATTATAGATCAAAATATGTTCTTGGCTAGTAGTATAGTGCTTGGCTACACTGCTACACGAATGACCTTTAGTCCCGATTGGGAAGGACTTTTAGTCTCGGTTTCTCAACCGGGACTAAGGTTCCGGGACTAAAGGTCCCACCCTTTAGTCCCGGATCACACAACCCGGGACTAAAGGTCCATCGCGAAAACGAAAAATAAACGAAATTCTGGAGACCTTTTCTCTTGCGATGTGTAAGATTCGAACTCAGGACCACCCGCCTCGCGTGTAGATTACTTACCAACTCAGCTGCACACCATATGTGACAAGTCTTGTGCGCTCCTCCTTTTGAATTGACCCGTGAAATACCTTTAGTCCCGGGTGGGAGACCTTTTAGTCCCGGTTGGTAATACGAACCGGGACTAAAGGCCAACCTTTAGTCCCGGTTGGTGCCACGGCCCAGGACAAAATCTTTAGTCCCGGGTGGTAACACCAACCGGGACTAAAGGTTTAGTCCCGGTTGGTAAAAGTCCCCCCGACAAGGCCTGGCGCCAGATCCGTTGGGCAGGGGACTTTTAGTCCCGGTTGATGTTATCATTTTTTTTTGTCCCGGACACAAATTTCGTCGGGACTAATGTCTATTTTGGACATCGACGAAAGGTCTGTTCTCTAGTAGTGCTAGTAGTTGGTGGCCGGTCTAGAGAGTCTCTCTCTGTCAGTTTATTATTATTTTTTCTTATCTTTGTTATCCGAGAACAAAATAATGGTGTGCACTTTTTTTTGGGTTTATTTATCTAGGAGTATTTTTAAAAAGTTAAATTTGTGGAGCATGCATCTTGGTCAGTATACAAAATATATGGTAAATTTGTAACGTAAAATTTGTAACATAATGGAGATGTGAAAGATCAATTTACTGTACATGACAAGGGAGGTGGGGACGCTAATCCGCGAACGCTAACTGAAATCCAATCGAGCGTTCCATTAACAGACATGGCCAATTCCTTTGTCAGATAGTGTCGCGCGCGCTGCACACACTCTCAACTCCCTGTGATGTCACCGGACATAATTAGGATAAAGCAAAATCTTTATTTTAAATTGCTATAACTTCTGAACGGTGTATCTATTTTTAATTTCGTCTGGACCGATGCGTTCTATGTGACGAGACGAACAAAACTAGACATGACTTATATGTTTCGAAGAATTTTATTCTAGTAAAATTTATATGTACTTAACTTATAACGAATAACTTATAACATATAACTTATAGCATAGAAGGTATGAAACACAACTTATTTGCAAAAGTTATTAAACACAAAGTAATGAATTAATTTATAACTTATGCCAAAACATGGAAACACAAAAGTTATTAAACACAAATAAATGAATTAATTTATAATTTATGCCAAAACTTGAAAACACAAAAGTTAGATGAAGAAACTTTTATGTACAAAGTCAACACAGCTGATGATAATTTGCTTGTATAACTTAGGTATATAACTTGATGAATGAGTTAGACGTAAAAAAATTTGGATGTACAAATTAATCTCATAATATATTAGCAGAAATATGATACTGTGTACGAAATAACTTATATAAAGAATAAAAAAGAGAAAAATAAAAAAAGAAACCATAATATGATACATTAATGCACGGACGTCCTCGTACGTTAGTACTAGCTAGGATGACTCGCTCGAGCATGGCTTGCTCGATCGGCTCCGTCTCTATGCGCCAACGGCCAACACTTCGCTGAACGCACAACTAAGAAGCGAGAACTGGCCGCCTCGCACGCGATCCACTTATCGTTCGTTGAGTTGGAGGCGCGCGAGCGACCATGGTAATGGAATTGGGCAAAAGAGGTATGGGAGCAGTTTGCAAAAGGTATCAGTCATGTTCAGGCAGCAGAGGAACCCAGTTTGACACGCTTGCAGCCCGGCCCAAAATACTTCAGGCCTTGTTTGCCTAGGCCATAGTATATCTCTGGCCCGTTCATTTAGGCCTCGTTTAGATGCAAGCGTATCCACTTCGATCGAATAGAATGGAATGTACTTAGTTTAATTAGACTTTGTTTGGATACGCATGTATTCATCTTAATCCACATGTGTTGAAGTATATTGGAGTGGAATTAAACTAAGTTACATTCCATTCCATTTCAACATATGTGGATTGAAATGAATACACATGCATCCAAACAAGGCCTTAATTTTACTCCAATCCACTTCAACACATGTGGATTAAGATGAATACATTTGCATCCAAACAAGGACTCAGGTAGACCCAAAGAGTTGAACTAAATCCCGGCGCACCCAAGTTAACTAACAATCAATTAACTCCCCTAAAAAAACTAACAATCAATTAATCATAATAATAATAGGGATATACGTATGTTCTAATTATTAATACACTCGAGCAACTTTATTATGTATGTACTCCCATAAGTATATGTATCGCAACTTTATTATTACAAGGTACATACAGCTGCAACGTATACATGACCACGAGTAGCCCTTTGCCTCGCTCCTGCTTTATCTATGCACACATGCTGACATGCATGCAGAAAGACGGCACACGAGACGAGGCTCAGTTATTCTGCTAGTACGTATATGTATGCGTACATAGATACATACATAGGCCAGTGTGTACTGGTATAAGTGCATGCACGCACGTCTCCTCCATGCATGATCGAGCATGTGCACGATCGATCGACGCGACGAGGGATGATGATCAACGACCGTCCGTTCAGTAGTAGGGCTGGATCTTCCAGCGCTGGTTGTCGCCCTCGCACCACTTCCAGAGCACGATGTCGGTGCCGTCGCGGACGCCGCCGTGCCACTTGTCGCCGTGGAGGGCGTCGAAGTTGAGGTAGATGTTGTTGACCATGCGGATGCAGCGGAATCCGTTGCCGACGTCGCGGCTCTCCGTCCAGAGCACGGACTCGTCCAGGAAGTCCGGGTTGTAGGGCACCAGGCGCACCGGGTGGGACTGCCCCAGCGAGTGCTTGATGGCCTCCCCGGTCGCCTTGTTCACCAGCGCGAACGCCGGGTAACCCTCCTCGTCCTTGATGCTCGTGCTCCACCGCATGTCCTTGATCCAGTGCTGGTACTCGTCCTTGGGGTTCGCCGGCGCCAGCACCACCTTCCCGTCGCGGATGGTCATGGCGTAGTTGGGGTTGGCGCGGCAGTACACCTTCACGGTCGGCTGCGGCGGCAGCGGCCGCCCGCACCCGTCGCCCTCGATGTTCACCTGCGACATCCCGTACGGCACCGGCGGAGCGTACCCCGGCGTCGCGATGCCGCCGCCGTAGCGCTGGTCACGGCCGTAGTATGCCATGACGCCGATTTGCAAGTTGCAACGTCACACCTCTCACCTCTTCTCTGGTGACCGGTGTTCTCTTCTTGCCCTGATGAGGCTCTGACACAGACAATGCATGGCCACGGCCGGGCCGCCGGATTTATAGGGCACTGCGCCACTGCCGGATGCTCCCGGCGGCCCCACTGGTGGTGCATGTGGCGTGAGCATCACGCTGCGCAAGGTGGTGGTGTATGCATCGCATCGGTGGAGTAGATGGGTGCGTGCATGGGCAGGGCAGGAAGGACGATGCCATGCGACACGCCCATGGAAAAAGCGATTCCGTTTCTAGTCGTTTCGGCCTTTCGGGAAGAAGAATCATGCAGCTGGCTCCGTTCATCCGGCTTATAATCCGTCTTTTTCAGCTTGTTTTTTCAGCCAGAACAGTATTTTCTCTCACAACAAATCAGTCAACAGTGTTTTTCAGCCGGCTTATCAGCACAGCCGAACGGCTCCATTATATTGTACAACATTTCTCCCAAAAAGAATGTAGTTCTCATTTCTATAGGAGCCAAACAATTTCAGGTTTGATCAAATCTATACAAAAGATTACAAATATTTCTGATTTAGTATCGTTATATTGATTATGAAATATATTTTTACAGTAAATCTAACTAGAATTATGTTTTTTTTTGACAGAGGGAGTATATATAAATCCTGGCAAGATGAGGATAGATCGTCGGAAGCAGCCGCCGTGTCCCGAGGTAGGCCGAGAATCTTAGCAATTCGATCTACTGCGTCGCGTCTAAGCAGAAAATCAAAAACGAAATGCAGAAAGGAAAATGAACAGCATCTCTTCTTAAAAAATCAAGGAAAACAAATGGACGGACGAGGGAAGACAATAAGAAAGGGGCCGGATCGGAGGCAGCGAATTCGAGTATGGACTTCCGATCCGTCGTTTTTCGATGATATGAAGTAAACCGGAATCGTTTTATATCCAGCTGTGCCGGTTTACGTACCTTCTGGATGGATGCTCCTCCTAATTCCTCCAATTCCTCGTGCTTATCATGCTAATTTGGCTGTTTGCAAAGCTGCAATTCTACAATTGTGTTGCGCCAGCCAGCAGGGGCGACAGGTGAACGAAGTGGGGAAAAAAAAGAGAGGAAAGGGCCGGAACGCACAGGGCCTATATCAGAGTAAGAAGGCCCTTTGGGGTTCAATTCGTCGCACTGCAGGAAATTTGGCCCAGTATGAAAGCCTAGTTTCCAAACATAAAGTCCATCTTTTGTCGCTCATGCATGGATGATGGCTCAAGTCAATCCTCTCGACAGAGTAGAAGAGACAGGCAGGAGAGTAGAGTGTGAGTCTGGTTTTCTTCCCTACACCTCTACCTCTCAAATGAACATAGTAGTTTTCTCTCTTAGTGGGTAATTTAAAAATCTATACTTGAAAATAGTTTTTATATATTAATAATAGAAATAAAAGTAGGTAGTTTAGAAGCATATATAGAAACAACTTATGGTTATTTAAATAGTTTTCTTACTAATTTAGATTTAAGGGATTTAGGTGCAAATAATCACATAAGTGGTAATTTAGGTGCAAATTTAAAGGATTGCGTAGGGTGCCATTTGGATGGGATATAAAATTCTTAGATTCCATTATCCCGTACTATCCATGTTTCATTGGATCATGGGACTACAAGAATCTTTTGTGTTTAAAATGCTCTAGAATCTACTTCCCCCATTTCAAATTATAAGTTGTTTTATTTTTTCTAGACTAGTAAAAGCTATGAACCTATACATAGTGTATATCTAAATGCACCATAAAACTATGTATCTCTAAAAGCCAAAGCGGCTTAATATTTGGAATGGAGTGAGTAGCACCTTTGTATGGGATTATGGAATTCTTTTATCATGTGGGAGCAAGTGCAATGTTTTGGTCTATTTGGTTGAGTATGAACAGTGAGTTTTTTATATATATAAAAGGGGATTAAATTCTTATTTGCAGGGTTTTTTAGTGTCTGACTCGCTTTTGGAGCATCCTCCAAACGCAATGTGGCATGCAAGTTTCAAGTGGACATGTCATATGCCAAAGAATGCGGCAATGGAGATCTTCACCCCGTGGATGTCATCTACGATAACAATATGTAGCGGTCGTCCGGATGGGGACGAACGCACCCAAGCCGCGCCGAACCCGATCCACCCATCCCGCACTTATCGTTATCCTTTCCTCGTTCACTCCCACAGCGCACCTCCCATTCTACTGCGCCACCCCGCCCGCTCGCTGGGACTGACGCTGCGCAACCAACTCGCTGCTATCCCGCGCTCCCTTCCTCCCTCCCTCCCGTGACCTCCATTGCTACCCCTGCGCCCCCAGCGGCCCCGCTCCCGCTTCCCCCACCGGAGACGAGGACGACATCGGCGGCTCCGACAAGGTAGGTCAGTCCTTCTCTGTATCTGAGCCCCTCCTCCTCTGGATCTGAGGGACGCGGCAGTGGCTAGGGTTCCGGCGAGCTTTGGGTCCTATTCTCTCCTTCCTCTGACAAACTCGAAGGTGATGGGGCCAGGGGCTGGAGCAACCTGCACCTCGAACCCATCTCTTTTGTTGTTTGTACGTTTTTGCTGTTTTCTTCCGTGTTGCAATGAGTTTTTTTTAGATGTTGCAACAGATGATTTTGAATATTGCAATGGGATTTTTGGGTCGTTGCAATAGATGTTTTTGCGATGTTGCAGTACTATTATTTGAAATGTTGTAGTACATCATTTTCGATGTTGCAATACATAATTTTTGATGTTGCAGCACATATTTTTTCGATGTTGCAGTACATGTTTTTTCGATGTTGCACTACATATTTTTGCGATGTTGCACTACATATTTTTGCGATGTTGCAGCACATAATTTGAGATGTTGTAGTACATAATTTTCGATGTTGCAATACATATTTTTTCGATGTTGCACTACATAATTTTGTGATGTTGCAGTATTTATCTTTCGATGTTGCACTACATAGTGTCTCCATATGTTTTGTGATGTTGCACTTGAAGTGTTTTCGTGCTCTTTGGGACAGGGGGCGCGGTGGGGGAGCGGAGGATAGGGGCGCGGTGGACGCGATTTCTATTCCGTTCTATTCCGATACGCGGGGCTGACGGTTTTATGAAGGGGAGCGGCGTCCGGACGCATCTTGCGCGCTAGACGTCCTTGTGCTAGGAGCGTCGTGTCATCTAACATGATTAGAGATTAAACCGTCGGTCCTTTTTCAAATCGATAATGATATGAGTCAGACGCCCGGCCGTTTCTGGACGCGGGCACCCGCTCACTCGGCCCGGCCGCTCGCTGCTCCCCACGACTCCCTTATCCGCTTGCTGCTCCCCACGACTCCCTTATCCGCTCGCTGCTCCTTTCTTCCTCATCCACCGCTGTGCTCTGCTCGCGCCCATGCCTCCTTCCTTCCATGCTGCCCACGCCGTGACGGCCGGCGAGCCGCACCTCCCTCCATCTCCCTCCCTTCCTCTCCTCCCCCTTCCTTCCTCTTTGATCCCATGTCCTCCATGCGACCGAGAGAGAGGGCGGTGGCGGAGGCTGCAAGCCACGCGCTCCTCTCCTCCCCTGTCTCCCTCCCCTCGCTCTGGCGACCTCCAGCCACCAGAGAGAAGCTCGACGGCGATGGCTTTCCGATGAGGTAGGTGGATCCTTCATGGATCTAAGCCATCCCCTTCCTCCTCCTCCTTCTTCTCCTCTGGATCTGAGCTCTCCTCCCTCCTCCCCCTCCTCTAGATCTGGCCCTCCTCCTCCTCCTCCTCCTCATCCTCCCCCTCTGGATCTAATGGTTTGGTGGTGGCTAGGGTTCCGGCGAGCCCCTCGGGGGTCAGATCTCGTCGTCGTTCCAACGATTCTTTTTCAATGTTGCAACAGATGATGTGGAATGTTGCAATGGTACTTTTTCTTAGTTGTTGCAACAGGCATTTCTCTGATGTTTTTTAGAAAAGGGAATATTGCAGGAGTAGTTCTTGAGATATTGCAATAGTTTTTTTCATTGTTCCAGCAGTTTTCCCCCCGATGTCGCAGTGGATTTTGTTGCAATAGGCGCTTTTTTTTCTGAATGTTGCATTAGTAGTGCTTGAGATGTTGCAATAGCTTTTTCTCGTTGTTGCAGCAGATTCTCCCTGATGTTGCAGTGGGTGTTTTTGAATGTTGCATTAGATATTTTTTGATGTTGCAGTTCATATTTTTGTTTGTTGCATTAGATGTTCTTTTGATGTTTCAATATCTTTTTTCGTTTGTTACAGCAGTTTTTTTTTCGTTTGTTGCATTAGATGTCTTTCGATGTTGCAATAGTTTTTTTCCGTGGTTGCAGCTGGCGGGCAGACTATGGAGGCGAGCTGGTGGTGGGGCGGAGGTGTTGGGGGCCGGCGAAGGTTGGGGGCGGGCTGATCTGTTGGCGGGGAGTCCTTGTGCGGGGAGCGGAGGAAGGGCGAGCGGAGATTCCTTTCTTCTTTCTGTGGAAGGTTGGGCGGCGGGTTTCTTTCTTTTTTTTTTTGTTTACAACTCTGTGCGCTTGTCTTATAATCCGTACTTTTCAGCTTGTTTTTTCAGCCGGAACACTATTTTCCTCTCATAACAAATCAGCGAACAATACTTTTAGTCATGGCTTTTCAGCGAAGCGAACGGGCTCTACGCGTAGGAGGGGCAAGAGGGTAGGTGCATCCGGACACCCCTGGAGTCAGGTGTATGGGCGCTAGCTGTCCCGTTTTCAAATTGCTTTTTGAGAGCTTGTTTTAAACAATCAGAGAGTCAGACGGTGATGATTAATAATAATTTCATTTTGTAAAGAAAATCTATAACTTCCTCACGAAGCATGAAGCTTTTGATGAGACAAACCGAATCCGGGTCAAAATTAGAGGAAAAAGTTTATTGGATCCGATTCACAAAGTCCATTCGGCTGGGCCTATCTGAGGCGCCCTCGAGCAATTTTAGCCGGATCACACAGCAGTAAAACGAAAAGCAGGTGAAGCAAAGCAATCCAATGATTCGTTCATCCAGTAGGAGAAAAGGAGATGAGACCTCATACAGTGTTCATTCAGAGTACAGACATAAGACATGCATGGATGAGTACTCGCACATCGGAAATTCGGAATGGAGCAGCTACGGCGGCCCTTCTGCTGACTCTGTCACTCCCCTTCCTCGCAAGCAGGCTGACAAATGTTGGAACACTAGCCACACAGTGGCTGACAGTCTGACGCAAAACACCACTCCGAAGTCCGGGATGCATCGCTATCGCTAGCTGTTGCACCCGGTCTCTTTTATTTGGGGATCGCCCCCAGCCAGCAGAATTATTATTAGGTAGGGGTAGCAGCTAGTAGCTCCTTTGGTTCCTGCGGTGTCCTTCGTCTCTGCAAACGCAAGCAACAACAATTTCAGGCCATCAATGGTGGTTGTACAGTAGGTGGAAGAGGAAGACATGTACACTTACACCATGGGAGGATCTTCCAGCGCTGGTTGTCGCCCTCGCACCACTTCCAGAGCACGATCTCGGTGCCGTCGTGGACGCCGCCGTGTGCCTTGTCGCCGTGGAAGGCGTCGAAGTTGAGGTAGATGTTGTTGACCATGCGGACGCAGCGGAAGCCGTTGCCGACGTCGCGGCTCTCCGTCCAGAGCACCGACTCGTCCTGGTACTCCGGGTTGTAGGGCACCAGCTTCACGGGGTGGCCCTGCCCCGTGGAGTGCTTGAGCGCCTCGCCGGTGACCTTGTTCACCAGCGCGAAGGCCGGGTACCCTTCCTCGTCGCGGACCCGGGTGCTGTGCCGCATGTCCTTGATCCAGTGCTGGTACTCGTCCCGCGGGTTGGTGGGCGCCAGGCATGCCGTCCCGTTGCGCACCGTCAGGCTGTAGTCCTCGCCGCCGGCCTTGCAGAAGACGCGCACGGGGTGCACGCCGCCGTTGGCGGCGTGGGCCCCCGCCGCGGCGTTCGCCTCGGGGCCCCACGGCAGGATCTTCCAGCTCTGGTTCTCGCCCTTGCACCACTCCCAGAGGACGACGGTGGTGCCGTCGTGCACGCCACCGTGGTCCTTGTCGCCGTGGAAGGCGTCGAAGTTGAGGCGGGTGTTGTTCACCATGCGGATGCAGCGGAAGCCCTTGCCCACGTCCTTGCTCTCCGTCCACAGCACCGACGCGTCCTCCTGGTCAGGGTTGAAAGGCGCGAGCTTCACCTGCATGCAGCCGCCATGGATCGATCGATTCATCAGCCATGGATCGTTGAAGAACGCAGCACACGGCACACAGCTAGAGCACTCACCGGGTGGGACTGGCCGAGGGAGTGCTTGATGGCGAGCCCCGTGGCCTTGTTGACGAGCGCGAACGCCGGCATGCCCTCCTCGTCCTTGACCCGGGTGCTGAAGCGCATGTCCTTGTACCAGTGCTGGTGCTCGTCCTTGGGGTTGGTCGGGGCCAGCACCACGGCGCCGTCGCGGACGGCCAGGCAGTAGTTCTCGTTGGCGCGGCAGAAGATCTTGAACACCTGGTTCGGGCCCGACGCCGGGGGAGCCGGCTGGTTGTGGTGGTGGTGCCCGAACCACGACATCCTCTCCTTTCTCTCCGGTGCCGGTGCCGGTGCTCGACGAGCTGCCTGTGTTGTGTGGGTGAGGCTGTGAGTGACGGTGGTGCGAGGAGGGGCGCTGCCCAGCCGCCGCGTTTTATAGGACACAAAAGGCTAGCGAGCGGCACCCACCGGCACCGGTCCACAACCCCAACGGCTCGCTGGATGACCAGGAGATGACTCACCCGGTGTACTGTTGCTGAGACGCTTCCCTCATCTCATGTAGCTGTAATTTGGCAACTAGTAGTAAAAATGCCTGCCTGGCTTCCCTTTCTCACTGAAGAGTGGGCCCAGCTGGTTCTCTGCGTTGGATCCCTCACCCCCACCTCGTGAAAACCGTGTTTACCTACCGTAAACATGATCTGGTGGTGAAGAAAACAAAAATTGGCAGGTTTTGATAATATAGCCGTTTGATACCTGGGTATGAGTGTACTGGCAGCAGGTTTGGTCCAGTGAGATGGAGGCTCATGCCTCTAGCGTGATGGATTAGTGGTGGAACACAGTTCATGATGGTGTCATTGTCATTACCCCCCAACGGCTTTCTGCATTATTAGCTGTGTACTCAATGGAGGAGGATACTCCAACCAAATGTGAACTTGTGAAGGGTTACTGAATTGTAGTTTCAGTATCTGGAGAGGACATTACTGTTGCTTGTCATTTGTCAATCGGTCTCTGACTGAAAATTCAGAAGTTTTGCACACATCTATAGCATCAGAGCTCTTTCTTTATTCAGATTTACTTGACGGCAGTTGCCTGCTATCATGCAAAACCATCAGGCACCTCCCTCCACCGTCCGATTTTTTCCTCCTCTTGTGTGTTCACTGTCCATCCAACCGTCCGTCCATCTGTCGGTCTTCTTCCTTGGCTTCTCCCTCCGATCCCCGTTGCCCACCTGCCTTCATATTCAACGGCCAACGGGCTAGCTAGCTAGCTAGCTAGCTGTGCTTTGGTTCGCGCCATTGCCTTCGTTGCGATTCGCAAAGCGATGGGGGAGGGAGCGAGCAGGAGGCGGTGATCATGCTGGGAGCGAGTCCCAAGAGCAGGAAGGGCGCGCCTGTGAATCTGGGGTCGACGAAGGAGGCGCCGGCAACTGTGGCCGCAGCCGGCGGCGGTGGAGGAGCGGTGACTGATGGATGAACTCCCCATCAGTCACCAGCTGAGGAGATATACTTCTTTCTTTCTTTCTTTCTTTCTTTTCAGAGAACCAGAGACCACCGCATGCTGAGTCACCGGACCGGACCTAACCTGCAGAATTTCCTTTTGCCGACACGAATGACAAATTTCCTTATATGCAGTACATTATGCGTCTTTACAATATGAGGAAATTTGATTCTTGTCTGTTGTCTCTGTAGAGTTTCTAGATGTTCTCGTTTCACATTCATTCACCCACCAGACCAGTGGGCGTAGACAGACGCGTGAACCCGACGCGACGCTGCCTGCCCTGCCCTGCCCTGCATGACTCCCGCGCAAATTAACAACTCTGGCCGCTGGGATTCCTGTCCTGTCCTGTCCTGCACTCCGCTGAGATGAGTGATGGGGGCTTGTAATCTTCTGCGCTTTCTGGTACACCAGGCTTTGAATCGTGGTCACTTTGTACCTTTTTTTTTTCTTTCTCCACAGTATTGATCTACGTGCCACTCCTACACTGCTTGCTAGGAAACATTGTGCAGCTTCTAAGCATAGTGCTTAGTGGTACAGTAGTGATTTCCCATGTTGAAAGGGACAGCAACAGGCAAGTGAAGTTGCACTGAATTGTACTATCCACACCTGATCATTCACTGCATTTCCAGTGCATAGGTTTCAGAAACACAAAAATTCACCGGCGGTCTCTGAACTTGGCAGCTGGTGTCACTTAGGTCCTCGAACTTTGAACAGTGTATTTCTGGGTCCCTAAACTTGCCTTCAGGTGTCATCTAGGTCCCTGAACTTGGCTTTGGATGTCACTTAGGTCCCCGAACTTTGAACAGTGTATTTCTGGGTCCCTGAACTTTGCTTCGGGTGTCATCTAGGTCCTAATGCTGACGTGGCGCGGTCCTACGTGTGGGGCCCACATGTCAGTCGGTTATATTTCTATTTCGGGGGTACTGTAGCTATAATTTCTAAAATATTCTAAAAATTGTATCTTTTTCATATGATCTCGGATGAAGATGATTTTTATATGAAAAATGTAGCTCTCGACGAGATCTACAACTTTCTGGTTTTGAGTTTTTTTAATTTGAGATCATTAAAATGCTTAAAAAATTAAACAAATTTTCAGCCGTATATTAATCGCGTACAAGCGCTTGTCGTCTTGGAAAAATCATATCTTTTTATATGCCGTCAAATGAAGATGATTTCTATATGAAAGTTGTAGCTCTCGATGAGATCTGCGACTTTATAGTTTTGAGTTTTTTTAATTTGAGGTCGCTAAAATACTCAAAAAAATTAAACAAATTTTCAGGAATTAATATACTATTGAAAATTTGTTTAATTTTTTTGAGCATTTACGTCCTCAAATTAAAAACTCAAAACTAGAAAGTCATAGATCTCATCGAGAGCTACAACTTTCATATAGAAACCATCTCCATTTGACAGCATATAAAAAAGATATGATTTTTCTAAGGCGACAAGCGCTTGTACGCGATTAATATACTGCTAAAAATTTGTTTAATTTTTTAAGCATTTTAATGATTTTAAATTAAAAAACTTAAAACTAGAAAGTTGTAGATCTCGTCTAGAGCTACATTTTTCATATAAAAATCATCTTCATCCGAGATCATATGAAAAAGATATAATTTTTGGAATATTTTAGAAATTGTAGTTACAGTACCCCGAAATAGAAATATAACCGACTGACATGTGGGCCCCACATGTAGGACCGCGCCACGTCAGCATTAGGACCTAGATGACACCGGAAGCCAAGTTCAGGGACCCAGATGACACCTGAAGCCAAGTTCAGGGACCTAAAATACACTGTTCAAAGTTCGGTGACCTAAGTGACACCCAAAGCCAAGTTCATGGACCTAGATGACACCTGAAGCCAAGTTCAGGGACCCAGAAATACACTGTTCAAAGTTCAGGGACCTAAGTGACAACAGCTACCAAGTTCAGGGACCGCCGGTAAATTTTTCTCTTTCAGAAATAGCAGCTTTTTTTGTTGTGTATATAAAAAAAAAAGAGAGAGAAAACCATTCCTCTCATCATTGGAAAGCTGCCGCCGCTGCTGCATTTCTCTCCATTCAGTGGATCGATTCCGATGAGCACATCCTGATAAGAATGTTCCCGCCGATCATCTGCATCAGGGTCTCCATCTTCTGAACCGTTTGGAATGTCCAAAGTTTCGCTGTCACCCTTCTGCATGCTATTACTACCCGGTTTGTTGCCATGCAATTGCCAACACTGAATCGTTTGGAGTGAAAGTCTGAAGAACCATCTCGGTCTCAAGTATAGTCTCAACTCTCAACCACTGCGTCCAACAAAAACCTCTGGAGTAACGTTGGTTGGTGCAAGCAGTTTCATCTCGTTCTCCACAAGGTTGAGGGTCAAGGCTAGAGTGAGCCGTTTCCTCGCTCTGACATTACTGTTCCAGGCAATTTTTATCAGTGGGAGTAGGGCTTTGTTTAGATGCACCCAAAAGTTAGAATTTTTTCACTCTCTCTCCATCACATTAATTTTTAGCCACTTGCATGGAGTATTAAATTTAGGTAAAAAAATAACTAATTACATAGCTTAGTTGGAAATCACGAGATGAATCTTTTGAGCCTAGTTGGTCCAAAATTGGACAATATTTACCAAATAAGACAAAAGTGGTACTATTGACCGGGTTGAAAAAATTTGCAAACTAAACGTGGCCTAGGTGAAATTCGTCTTGTATTACTAGCCTGTAAATGAGGTCAGACGGCTGGCTGGTCACTGACTGACTCACTGCTCCTGCTATGTGTCCTGTGCTTTAACGTTGGGAAAGGTACGACACGACGCGCTGTAATGCAGGGTAAGGAGTATTGATTTGGTGAAGGCTAGTTTTGGTTGGCAATCCAATGGGCATGGCCAACAACTCTCTTGATGCGAGAGAAGAACTGGATCCAGTCTGTTCGCAATGCTTGGCAGGGTTCATCCGGACGCCGGACGGTGGTATGCAGATCAGGTAGTTTTTTGCTTGGCTAGACAAAGGCATGCCCTGCCAAATGCCATCGATCTCCCTGCAAACAAAATCTGAAACGCCGATATAAATCATGTCCTAGCTTTTGGTTTACACAACCACAAAGAGATATGACTATTTTTTTTTCCAAACATGGTTACAACACGTAGACTCAAAGTTGCGACCTCAAATTCGAGTAGAAGCAAGCGAAATGATGTAATATTTGACAAAAAAATATTTACTTTTATTTACAGGTTATTTTCAGCGCGACATATTGGACGCAGTTTTGGTCAATACTTCAAAAGGAGGCAGACCAACCAAATTTGAAAAAGACATGCAGAGTGATAAAGATTGTAGCAATGAAGATTTTTGCCATGAATGGCGATTGCTTTCAAATAGGCTTAGAGCTTAATTTGCTTATATAGTCTCGCACACTTTTGACGTTTTTTTGAGAGCTTTTCTTCATCAGCCGGTGGCTGAAACGATGTAATAACGAATGGTTGAGTGCAAGACTCTTGTAGAGGCTAGAATAAAATTCCTTTATCTAAAAAAAATATAAATCATGTCCTTCTCCAAACAGAAAAGTGCCAATGTGGATCACAACGCTTGCTTCTCGTGTCATCAACTCATCATAATGGCACATCAATTATTTCAATAGATGTATTCTTCTTTCGAAAACTCCAGCTCGATTTCTGCATAGTAACTCAATACTTGCATCTCAGTACTACATGCACAATATAGGTGAGTTGGATACCGAAGCTCTGTAAACCAATATCAATGATAGCAGCAAAGATTAAAAATAACTTGTAGCATTCAATTTACAGTATAGGCACATGAAATGAACTGCACGGACCTAACTCTGCGCGTTCGCATTATCTACAACACACCCAACTATGAGTTTACCTGCTCAAAGCTTCAAAAGCTAAAAGAAGAATGGTGTCGGACTCCTCAACGGTAATAACCGGATCAGAGATTCCGAAACATCAACCTCCTTCACAACCGTGACAACCAAATCACCTGACGACAAATAGAAAATATTCGACGGGATGTACAAAAGCACCTTCACATCCATTTGGAAGACCTATGCACCTCCTAAGAGCAAATTTTACGCATAACTCATTATTCAAAATCACATTTGGACCTTAGACTTTACTGGCTCGCCCGAGACAGGGGGGCTCAACCCCCCCCCCCCCCCCCCCCTCGCCTGCCCCGCTGGCAAATCCGCCTCTGCCTAGGAGGGGCGTGCGCAACATTGGCTTGCACCTTTGGAAGACGACTTTGGCGTCATCCAAAATAAAGTCCATGGTACCATGAATCTATGTGTCGAAGTAGAAATGCAGCCCATTCTCTGCATAGAGGGTATCCTCGTACCCCTCTATGCTGGCCTCGTACTCCACTGTTGGTTGGAGTTACAACGAAGTGCCACTGTCTGCTTGACCGCCAACTCGACCATGTCACATATTGTTAGGTTCTATGCTAGGAAGCTAGGGTGGAGGACACATATAAATTAAGGTGTAGCACAACTATACTAATAGAGCTCTATGGCTTGATTTATCGCAAAAAAATAGGGAAAACACTAGAGAAAACTAGGATATAAAAGAGGAGAAGATGATACACTAAAATCAAGTTTTGGTGTAGGCCCTACTAGCCACATTGAGCCCTTAGCCACTATATCTACATGTCATGCATCCATACCCATATGAGCAGGGTATGGTGACACTAAAGCTGGTACTTAGGCCGTGCCATTTGAGAGAGGGTCGTAGTACGACCCGAAGCATGACACATGCCTAGGATCTTGGCACATTGGGCAGCACAGTATAACCTATATTTTGGGTCATGTTTGGATTGGCACAACATAAAAAGCATGTAAGCATATCTACAATGCTACAAGGATACACTGTAATTTTCTAGTATTTTACTATATCACCTCACATCTAAATTTTTAATGCATTATAAGAGCCATTAAAGTTTTTCATAAAAATGATATATGTAAATATATCTTTTCTAGGTCAGAGTGAACGAAGAAAACAAGCAAAATATTGGCTAGCATGACACGAAGGCACGCTGGTGTGCCATGCACCGTGCTTGTGCTAAAGTAAAGGCCGACATGGGTCAGCGTGTGTAGAGGTCAACATAGCACGGAGCGGCTGTCAAGATTATGGAACGAGTTGCACTGTTAGGGGTCTCGGCTGTGTGTTATATGGCCGGAAATAGCCCCCGGTGTGGCTTGTACATCAAGAACATGTTTACAACAGATTACAAGATATGATTGCTACCTACAACTTATCCTACAAACTAGGAACCTCCATGCGTCGGCTAACTGACCAACAACCTAAACCTAGACGCTATCCTACAAAATATTAACTTCATCTAACATCCCCTCTCAATCTCAGCCACTAACAAGGTTGAGATTAATTTTGAACTTTAATAGTTTACAGTCGGGAGAGACTTGGTGAATCCATCAGCGCCTTGATCACCTGTATGAATGAAGCGAATGTCCAACAATTTTTGTGCTACTCTTTCCCTGACAAAATGAAAGTCAATCTCTATGTGCTTTGTCCTGGTATGAAATACCGGATTAGCAGACAAGTACTTTGCACCTGAATTATCACACCACAGCCGAGCAACAGGAGGATGCTGAACACCAAGTTCAGTTAATAATTTTTGAACCCATAACATTTCAGCCGTAGGATTTGCTAGCCTTATACTCAGCTTCTGTGCTTGACTGAGATACCGTAGGCTATTTCTTGGCACTCCACGAAATCAGATTACTACCAAGAAACACTGCAAAATCACCAGTAGACCTTCGATCATCAACACAGCCATCCCAATCTGCATCCGAAAAGGCACTAACCATCATAGACTTTGATTTCCCAATTCGAAGTCCTAGATTCATAATTCCACGTACATATCTCAGGATCCTTTTCACAACGCTCCAATGAGTTGTTGTGGGTGAGTGCAAGAATTGACACACCTTGTTGACAACAAAACATATATTAGGACGTGTTAAGGTAAGATATTGCAATGCTCCAACCAAACTTCTGTATCTGGTAGAATCCTCAATACCAAGCTTACTTCCTTCGGTGACACTAAGCTTCTCAGTACTTGAGAGTGGTGTATCAATAGGTTTGTACTTACTCATACCAGACCACTTGAGGATATCAGCAGCATATCTCCCTTGTGTCAGCACCAGACCTTCCTGATCTCTCTTGATTTCAATACCTAGAAAGTAGTGCAGATCTCCTAGATCTTTCAACGCAAACTCTTCTTGTAAGTCTAGAAGAAGAGCCCTTGTTGCCTCCTGTGAAGGGCTAGCCACAATAATATCATCAACATAAACTAGAACAAACATAGTATGTTTTCTATTGCTATAATGAAACAGTGAAGTAACAACTTTTGAAGGCCCTAAGGACTCCAATTTTCCACATAACCGTGCATACCAAGCATACGGGGCTTGTTTTAGACCATATATCGCCTTGTCAAGCTTACACACATAATTCGGATGTGACTTATCTGCATATCCAGGAGGTTGATGCATATAAACTTCTTCTAGCATACCATGTAGAAAAGCATTTTGGACATCCAATTGACGGAGAGACTAGCCATTGGAAACAACAATTGACAGAATAAGATGGATGGTTGCGGCTTTGACTACAAGACTAAACGTGTCCTCATAGTCTATACCATATCGTTGCTTATACCCCTTTGCTACCAGCCGTGCTTTATACCTATCAATGGAACCATCAGCTTTGCATTTCATTTTATATACCCACTTACAGCTGATAACATTATTTCTACCCTTCGGTGGTGGTACAAGATGCCATGTATGATTGCGAAGCAACGCTTGATGCTCGGCGTCCATAGCTGTCACCCACTTGGGATCACTAAGAGCCTCATCAATAGTTGAAGGCTCTTCTGCAGATGAATTAGAAAGCATACACCATCGTACGGTACCATCGATATAGGACTTGGGTTTACTGATACCTCTCTGAAGTCGAGTAACAGGCCAATGATCAGCTGGCGCAGGAGAGACCACACCTGCACTCTTCACACTGGATTCTGCAGTGGGCACACCTGATCCCACTGAATCTGCATCGGCAAGCAGAGCCACCAGGTCCTGTCCCCCGACAGGATTAGAGTGTGCAGCCGCACGCGGTTGTGGAGAGACGCGTGACTGAGCTGATGGCACAGAAGATTCGCTCGCACCGGTTGGAGCTCCACATGCGCGTGCCAGGCGATAAGGATGGCGTGGAATAGGAGGCTAATGCGGTGGCGAGAGCAGAACTGCTGCCAGACAAATCCACATCGGCACCTGCGCTGCTACCTCTTGGGGGGCACATGAAATATGAATCGTTCCCCCTAGAATTGGCACCTGTTTGCTCCGGATTTGTTCTTGTAGACACCAAATCTTCAACAGAACTGGAAACCATGTTAGTTGGCATAGGAGAAGGCAAATGCTGATCATGCACATGAGCATCCCCAAAACTAGAGTTCAGATTGTGAAGGACATTAGGTCGAAGAGTTAATTCAGCTTTCAACCTAGCATCTGCGTTAGGACACAAGGAGGCAAAAGTAAACACCCGTTCATCAAATACCACATCCCATGATGTATAGACCCGACCTTTAGTTGGATCTAAGCATTTGTACCATTTGTGAAGATTGCTATATCCTAGGAAGACGCATTGCTTGGACCGAAATTGGAGTTTTCGTGTGTTGTCAACCAAATGTACGGCGAAACATGTAATCGGGTTGTTGACCAAGAAGACGACTAAACGGGTTTTCACCATTGATAACTCTAGAGGTAGATGATTGATAAAAAATGGTAGTAAGGAAGGTCTCGTCCCAAAATTTTAGAGGCATGGATGCATGTGCTAGAAGAGAGAGACCTATCTCTACTATATGTCTATGTTTGCGCTCAGCAGATCCGTTTTGCTGATGTGCATGAGGATAGGAGACATGATGGGAAATCCCTATCCATTGGAAAAAGGAATTAAGCGCCTGATATTCACCTCCCCAATTGGTTTGAGCAGCAAGAATTTTGTGGTTAAATTGACGTTCCACAAGACTTTAAAAATTATGAAAGCATTGGAAGACCTCAGATTTATGATGCAAAAAACAGATCCATGTGAATTTACTGTGGTCATCAATAAAACTAACATAATAGTTGTGTCATCCAACAGAGATGGGCGCAGGGCCCGAACATCCAAAAAATAAGATTCAATGGCCTAGCAGATATACTAGTAGACCTTGGGTAAGGCAGTTGATGACTTTTGCCTTGTTGACAGGCATCACAGACACTTTTATTGTTTGAATCTCTAATAAATGGAAGCTTGTGACGACTAAGGACCTGCTGGACTGTATTAGTGGAAGCATGACCTAGCCTATGGTGCCACAAGGACGCGGTTGCCTTGACAACACCAAGGACTTCTTTATTCGAGGACGACTTATTAGGGGGATGACCATAGAGGGTAGAGGCCTCCTTCACATCGGCCTCTGAGGAGGGTTCTCCTCGTCTCCTATTCCTTAACAGAAAAATGGTTTGGATGAAACTCAAGAAAAACACCATTATCACATGTAAGACGATGAACAGAAAGAAGGTTTTTCTTAGCTTTAGGAACATGAAGAATATTTTTAAGTTGAATCCGACTAGTAGGGGAGTGCAATGTACTATGACCAACATGTGCTATCTCCATACCTGATCTGTTTGCGGTGTGGACTTGTTCACTGCCATGATACTTGTCACGAGTGGTCAGCTTCTCGAGCTCGGAGGTGATGTGGTCTGTAGCACCGGTATCCATGTACTAGTTTGTGTCCATGCCATAGGAGGTTGTAGCCGATGATGCCGACTTCTGCGGTGGTCCGGTGAAGGTGGCTTCAAACCTCTTGAAGCAGTGAAGGACAGTGTGTCCTTCCTTCCCGCACAGCTGGCAGATGACGCCTGAAGACAGCCACCCTTTGTGCCACGACCGAAGCCGCCGCGGCCACTGCCATGACCCCCATAGGAGCCATTATTGTTGTTGTTGTTGCCACGGCTACCTCCTTTGGTAGCCATATTCACCGAAGATTAGAGGCCTCCACCGCCTCCCTAGAGCTCCATCCACTGCTCGAAGCTTACGAGTTGAGTATAGAGTTCTCCCACCGAAATGGGCTCAACCCTAGCAGCGACAACGAACATAACTAGGTTGAATTCAAGATCCAGCCTAGTGAGAATATAGGAGACAAGCTCCTCATCTTCCAGCCTGTGACCAGCATACAACATCTCGTCCACCAGTCCCTTCATCTTAGCGAAAATACTCACTAATGGAGGAGGTGCCCTTGGACACCGTTGCCAACGCCATTCTCATGCAGATAGGTGTGCATGAGACTGGGACATGAACATCCCTTCAATAGCCGCCCAAGCTCCGGCGGCGATCACCTCGGTGGAGACTTGTTGAAGAATCTCCCTTGACAAATTGGACATCAGGTAACTCAGTACCGTCTGATCCTTTTTTTGTGGAACAAAAAACTTTATTAATAATTAAGGAGTATCATTACAGACAAGAGACAAAACAAACTCAGGAAAAGAAGCAAAAAAGACCTCACTACGACCTGACCTAATTGAAAATGAGCAAGTTCATGCGCTACATTATTTTGACTCCTACCAATTTTAACGATGTCTAAACTACTCAACTCCTCCATAGCAACCTGTGCTTCACGCACCAGAGACTAGCCCACCGAGCGGTCTTGAACAATGTTCTTTAACTTTGCGGCCACCACAGCACAATCAGTTTCCAACACCATATGAGTCTCCGGCCACCGAGCAGCAAGTGTAATCCCTTCACTACATGCAGCAGCTTCTGCCTCCTCAGCATCCCTGCAATATAAAAGCACACGCCATGATGCCAATTTTGCTTGACCTGCATGATCTCTGATCACCACACCCACAACAGCTATTCCCGAGCTAGGGATGAAGGCGCCATCGACATTAATCTTCAAAGAACCTAGCAGCGAAGGGTTCTCCTATTTCTAAACCTGTCAATTAGCTACAGAGGGAGCTTGTTCCCCACAAGTGCACACTGCTTCCCCTTGGTATCATGTTGCGAGCTTCCCTGATAGCATTGTAGAAGAGAGTCCATGTATCGTGTCAAGAAAACAATGGACCCCTCTATAGAAACCTTTTGTCCGGCATGCAGGACAATGTTGCGTACACTCCAAACCCTCCATAAGAGCATAAGCAAGTTTGCATTCACCGCTGCCATGAATCTGCTCATGAAATCAGGTCCAGTAAACACCAGGTCCTCCTCAGTCGGCGGCGCCCAATGCTCTCTCATAGCGTGGTGCAGGGCAACGGCGTGAGGGCATTGCACACAAGCGTGGAACCAGTGACCACACATCTCACAGGTAGCCTAGGGAGCAATATGTCGATAACACTTATTAGCTTGAGTAGGAATCCCATTGTTGGCAATTTTCCACGTGAAAACTTTGACTTTTTCAGGGACATTAAGAGAACATAAGGTTTTCCACCCCTTTCTCCCATTAGCAGGGGTAGAACTGCTGCCGATCTCCACTTCACCATGCTCCCTTCTCATAGCCAGTCTATATGCACTTCTCACAGAAAAGATACCAATCTTTTCAAAATTCCAAGCCACCTGATCCGGACAAGCATTGCGGGGAATTTTAATCTTTAGTATTTCCTCAACATCACAGGCATAGAAATATCTCCTCACCAGCGTTTCATCCCATGATCCAAATTGAGCATCAATCAAATGAGAAACCTATCTCAACCTGCAGTGTCGAACACTTGCAACAGGTTTCAACCCATGTTCTCTGGGGATCCAATTGTCATGCCAAATGCAAATGCTCTTCCCATCACCCACTCTGTATATTGCCCCTTGCTTTAGAAGGGCCAATCCATGTTCTATTGCCCTCCACGAAGGGGAGGCATCTCCTGTAGGGACCGTGTGCAATAAATTCCCTTGTGGGAAGTACTTAGCTTTCGACACTCTCGCACAAAGACTTTTAGGGTAGAAGATCAGCCGCCATGCCTGTCTTGCTAGCAAAGCTTGGTTCACCAACCGAAGATCTCTAAAGCCCATACCCCAAAACCTTTTGGCATAATCATTCTTTCCTAGGGTACCCACTAAACTTTCCTACGACCATTTTCTGAGCCCCACCAGTATGCTTGTATATGCTTCATCAAATTATCACAAACAGTTGCAGGCAACTTGAAGACACTCATCACATAATTGGGCAAAGGTTGCGCCACGGACTTAATTAGAATTTCTTTCCTGACAGTGGACAACTCCTTCTCCTTCTATGCAGTCATCCGTTTATGAAATCTTTCTTCTAAAGGTTAGAAAACTCCCCTTTTTAGCCTGCCCATAGGTGTCGGTAACCCCAAGTATTTAGCTTCGAAATCAATTCTCTAAACCCCCAAAATCTCTCTAATCTGGTTTTTAACACCCTCCTGTGCATTCTCGCTCATGAACAAAGAACACTTACTTGGACTCAATTGCTGACCCATGCACCTTTCAAAGACAGTAAGAGTGTGCTTAACTGCAGCAGCTTGAACCTAATTTGCTCAGAAGAAAAGAAGAGAATCATCCGCGAATAACCGATGTGTGATGCTCAGTGCACGCCTACAAACCTTTAATCCATCGATCTGTCCCACACTCTCGGAATGCCTCAACAGAGAAGAAAGACCATCAGCAACTAGGAGAACTAAATATGGAGATAGTGGATCACCTTTCCATAGACCACGAGATGGGAAAAAGGAGTGTGAGGGCACCCCATTGAAGCGAACAGAGTAGTGAACAGTGGAGACACATGTCATGACCCACTCCACCCACTTACTTTGAAAGCCTAGCTTCTCCATCACCCTTTTTAAAAATCCCAATAAACACGGTCATACACTTTTGACAAATCCAACTTGTAAGCACAAAACTCCTCCCCATTTGTTCTCTGTATAGTATGGATGCACTCAAAAGCAATCAAGGCATTATCTGTAATCATCCGCCCTGGAACGAAGGCACTCTGCTCTTGGGAAATAATTTGGTCCAGAAAAGGCCGAAGGCGGTTGACCAGACACTTGGATATTATCTTATATATCACGTTGCATAGACTTACTAGATGAAAGTCTTTTAGCTCTTCTAGATTGGGACCCTTCAGGATAAGCACAATAGTTGTATCATTGATTCCGCTTGGTAAAATGCCATCCTCAAAAAATTTCTGCACTGCAGCCACCACATCATCTCTCAGTACCTCCCAATGATGTTGGTAGAAATGAGCCAGGAATCCATCCGACCTAGGCGCCTTCAGTGGCCCCATCTGAAAGAGGGCATCTGAAATTTCATCGACAAAAAAAATCCCTGCACAGAGCTTCATTCATATCATCAGTAATTTTAGTACTTAGTAAATCAACAAGTTCAGATGGATCCACATTAGAATCTGCAGTATAGAGATCATGAAAGAAATCCACCGACATGGCCTGCAACACCTTCGGGTCTTCGCACCACTCTGCATTCTGATTTTTCAGCTTGGTGATCTTGTTCTTTCGAGCCCTCCACATCGCCTGCCTATGAAAATAACGGGTATTACGATCACCTTCCCTAAGCCAAGCAATCCGAGAATGCTGCAGCCACATCATCTCCTAGAGATAGAGCAATTCATCCATCCTATCAGTAAGATTTTGGATGTCAGCCCTGCTAGCCTGTGGATCAGCTCGCAAAGTTTCCAACCTATCACGTAAACCCTTCGACTCCTTTGTGACAGCACCAAAATTCTCCTTGCTCCAGGAGCGAAGAGCACGCAGAACATGCACTAGTGCCTTGGCAATGCCACCCAAACCTTCCCTGTTAGGAGCCAAGCATCATGCTTTTTTAATCTCCAGAGCCAAAGATTCTAACCACTCCCACATTATTTCATAACGGAAAATCCTTGGCTTGTGCCTCTCTGAACTCTCCTTTTTAATTTATAACATCAGCGGGCAGTGATCCGATCTAGATGACACTAAATGATGAAGTGTAACCGCGTTGAACAAATCTCTCCAACTGGAATTGGTCACCGTCCTATCCAGTTGTACCTTCACATTAGCATTGCCTTCCCTTCCATTATCATACGTGAAAGGCAAGCCCACGAAGCTAAGGTCTGTCAGGCCACAGTTCGCAAGCATGTCTCGGAATGCAACCATCTGTCGTTCTGATCTCTGGCAAGCTGAGAAATGTTCATAGCTCCACATAGCTTCATTAAAATCACCAATAAGCATCCAAGGTTTAGCCGACGCCCATGCAGCCTTCGCATCAACTCCCACATAAAATGTTTGTCTTCCGTTCTGGGTTCACCATAGACAAAAGTGATGCGGAACCGAGGCAAAGAACTCGATTCACGCACATGTACATCAATGAAACGTCTATGCTTTTCAGTCAAATACACATCAACCGACTCATGCCAATACAAAGCCAAACCACCACCTATACCAATACTATCAACAGTCCTTGGCCACCCACATCGCGTAGTCGATATTTGAGTGGGGGGCTCCTTGCTATCGTCGCCTTTGGCCGGCGCTAGAAACTCTGGCAGCGGTTTAGCAGATGGGGTGATGAACTCAGCGAGCCAGGCACCCCTCACCGCTGACAGGACTTGTGCTCTCCATAGCAGATGGTTTGATTGGGTGAGCTTCTCGCTCACGGGAAGGAAAGTGGTGAGAAGCGACACAGCAGAAGCTGCGGAGGAGGAAGAAGTGAATGCCATGAGAGAATTCCATGTGGAAGAAGGCTCTAAATACCATGTCAAGATTATAGAATGTGTTGCACTGTTAGGGGTCTCAGCTGCGTGTTATATGGCCGAGAATAGCCTCGGCGTGGCTTGTACATCAAGAACATGTTTACAACAGATTACAAGATATGATCGCTACCTACAACTTGTCCTACAAACTAGGAACCTCCAGGCGTCGGCTAACTGACCAACAACCTGAACCTAGACGCTATCCTACAGAATATCGACTTCATCTAACAGTGGCACCAAGCATGAAAGAGCATTAAGCACGAACCAACGTGTATGTAGACGTTGCGTGCATGATCCTCGCACAAATTAACAACGCTAGCCGCATGAAAGAGCATTAAGCACGAACCAACGTGTATGTAGACGCTGCGTGCATGATCCCTACGCAAATTAACAACACTAGCCACTGTAGGATTCCTGTTCTGTCCTGTTGAGATGAGCGATGGCCATCTTCTGCCCTTTCTGGTACACTAGAAACACCACGGCTTCCTTTGAATCGTGTCACTTTGTGCTCTTTTTATTGTCTCCACTATATTGATCTATGTGCCAGGCTTAACATAGATACACTCCTATAATGCTTGCTGGGAAACATCGTGCAACTTCTAAAGACATGTACAACCCATAGATAGGGACCTGTCAATCCACAGACAGAAGTCGTCTGTTTAACTATCTCTAAGAAAAATTCAATCCCTAAGCTAGACCTAGGTGCAAGGAAGCAAATTTCAAGTGAATTGCATACACAATATGGCAAGAAAAACAATGAAGAAAATCATAAAGAGAAATATACCGTGTTGGATCCCAAGCCGTTAGACCACCACCATTAGCAGCTGCATCCCACCAGGCTAGAGACGGTGAGGGAGGGAACGCAAAGGCACCAGGGGATGAAGAGGAGTCGGTGAAGCCACCTCGTCCACCAGGGGAAGAACTGGAGGCGTCAAATGGTCGAGATCCACCCATGGAGGAAGTCATGGACAAAGTCATCTTCGACGCACTAGATCCAGACAATGAGGAAGGGGATGGGCCGCCGGCAACACGAAAGAGGGCTACCAGCAAGCTGGATCTGCGGACGAAGTTGCTTGGTGCCACCGCCGTCGCCACTGCTGAAGACGCCGTTGGACCCTTGCTCATCTAACCTAGAGCAACAACCTTGTTCTTCCTGGTCGCTGTTGGGCTCTATCTCGACGGTGATGAATGGCGGTGAAGCCCAGAGAGGGGAGCAATATATGGTATGGGCAAGAGGGATTTGGCGCGAAGAAGGAAGTTGAGCGTGCCACAACTGGATCCTGTGTGCTTGACTTGGAGACGGCATGCCATGTACAGTGCGGCTCTCAGCTAGCGACGACGTCTAGGAGCATGAGCTGAGAGCGTCACCTCGCGAGATGTCAAGCTCCCTCTCTCACCTCATTCAATTAGGGACACCACGGTGTTTTTCGCAAAAAATGATATATACAACCGAGGCATACAGTCATGTTGTATGTGCCCTGAGTACAGGGCAACTATAAGAAGCCTAGGACATCGTACCAAGAAACTATCCTATCCAACGCAAGATTTTCTATAGTATAGAACATAAGTAGTGATAGAAACCATGTTTGCTCTCCCAATGGGCTACGAGTAGTTTCAATTTCTTAGTTAGACTTGTTTCTTGATTTTTTTTTCTCGCTCTCCTCATTAAATCACATGCCACATCAACAAATTGCCTATATAGTAGTGCAATTAATATATATAGAAACTGTCATAGTTTCTGCGTTGTGAGTGCCCTTAGTGGTACAGTATTGGTTTCCCATGTCAAAAGGGACAACGGCCACCAAGTGAAGTTGCATTGAATTTCTGAAACATATGCATTGGAAATACATCGGCCTGACCTTGTTTAGTTCCTCCCTTAAAATTTACTCCCTATCACATCCATGTTATGACATATGCATGGAGTACTAAATATAGACTAAAAAATAACTAATTGCACATATTGCGACTAATTTGCGTGACGATTTTTTTAAGCCTAATTAGTCTTTGATTTGACAATGTTGTGCTACAGTAAACATATGCTAATAACGGATTAATTAGGCTTAATAAATTCATCTCGCGGATTACTGATGACTTCTATAATTTATTTTATTATTACTATCCGAACACTGCATCTTGATGTGACATCGTAAACTTTACTCATTTAAACACCACCTAAATGAGGTCTGGTCTGGACGGCTGGCCACTGACCGACTCACTGCTCCTGCTATAGTGTGTCCTGTGCTTGAGCGTTGGGAAAGGTACGACACGACGCGCTGTAATGAGAAATTTCATTATTTAACCTTGAATTCGCAAGCCTCTCACTGTTTGACATCGAATTCACAAGCCTTTCAATATTCAACCCTTTAAACGTGAATTGTTTCAATATAAGGGATTCTTCTCTTTTCCTCTCCTTTCTTAATTCCAATAAATTGTGGGCACTGTATGGGGCATGGGAAACGACCTTTCTGCCCCTCTCTATACAAAAGAAACCTGGTCATCCAGCTCTTGCCCTGTGCGCGCTCCTTCTCCGTCCGTACAAGCCCTTCTCCAAATCCTTCTCTGTTCATATAGGCCCTTTCCCAGCAGCTGAATCAAATTATTGAAACCAAACATATATTTGATAAAAATTAATGTAAACAAAGTACAAATTATAATCAAATTTCAAGATAGAGAAAATAACCATTAAGATAATTTAAGAGTACAGGTTCACTGACAATAGCCTTCCATACATTTTACTAAATAGGTTCAAGTCAATACAACCATGCAGGCAATTTAAAGAGTACGAGTTCACTACAATCATCCAGCCAATTTAAGATTACAGGTTCATAAAGACAAAAGAAACTCATCCAGCCAATTTAAGATTACATGTTCAAATAGACAAAAGAAACATCCTGATGGCTGGGCATTACAAAAGTATCGATGGTTGGGCATTACAAAAGTATCATCCTGATGGCTGGGCATTACAAAAGCCATTCAAACATCGATCTTCTTTGCCTTCTTTGGAGTGAGTTTTTTCTTCAGACCTAGCCTCTTCCTAGGAGTGGTCATAGTATTACTTGCTCCTTCTCCAGCTTGACTGAATATAATAGGAAAATGGAGTGGTTCAGTACAAGAACTAAGATAACCACATACATGCTTAATAAAGTGAATCATTTAACCTTCTTGTCACTGCTCTAGGGCTTGTACTGATTTGATTTGCCCCTCCAAATCCAACCATTGTTAATTGCATTTGGCTAAAAATGAGACAAATGTTTAGAGTAAAAAATAGAAGTGTCCCAAGTTCTAAGTCAATGTTCAGTGCATAGAAATTCACCTTCTTGAAACAGCCCCGGGACTAGTGCTAATTTGACTTGTGCCTTCTAGTACTTCCACAGGTCCAGGACTATTATTCCCTGAATTTTCTTGCACTTGAACCTTCTGCCTTTTGGATGAACTAGGAGCTGCATCACCTTTGCTACAACCAACATGCCTACCTGCCTTCCCTTTCTTGGCCCGACTCTTCCTATAAATATAAAATGGTTAGTTCAAAGTATGAAGACAAGTTAGTTCGAAAAATTACAAGAAGAGCTAAAGGACACATTTACCTCTTATTTGTTCCATTGAGAGGACACTTTGGGGATGTTGTCCTATGGCCATGACCTAAGCAATTTTTGCACTGCACTTGCCACATGCCTTTGCCCCTGGGCTTGTTTCCCTTGTTCTCAATGCAGCTAGGTATTCTGAGTTTCCTTTGTCTTCCAACCTCTCTCTTGCCAAGTGGTGGCAGCACTTTAAAACCAGGATCCACACGTGCCCATTGAGACTTATCAGGTAGTGGTTTGATCACACCACCATAGGCTAGTCTAAAATGGTACACTAAGTAGTATGGATCAAGGTAATTTTCCATCTTAGGATTTCTATGTGTGGTGATTAGAAGCAAAGCATGTGCACATGGTTTACCTGAGACCTGCCACTCCCTATAGGTACATGTGTGATTCTGAATATTAACCACATGCCTTATGATCTTTTGGGAATCTGTGACCTCTGTCACCTCTGCTTCATCCCGTCCACCTTCTTTTATTTTTAGGTGACCCAACTGTCGACTCATTGCATATAGTTGACGAACAACTATTGGCAGCATTACATGTCCTTCAAATTTCTCACCTATTCTCCTCCTTCTTGCATAAAGCTCCATGAACTTTGACCTAAGAGTGTCAGCAAGGTCAGCTATGGGAAGGTCTTTAATGTCTTTCACCCAATTGTTCCAAACCTCAGCCACATTATTAGTGATATGACCACACTTTATTGCCTCTGAAAATTTGCTCCTCATCCACTTCAACTTGTGATTGGCTTGCAACCATGGCTCAACCTATTTATTTACTGCATACATGTTGTTCATTAAGTACTCATGGTATTCTAGTTGGAAAGTCCTTGCTGCAGGATACATTCTCCCAAATGCAGGTCCTTGAAACCTCTTGCTGAAATTCTTCATGAGATGGACAAAACATTCTCTATGCTCCGCCCAAGGGTATACCTTCTTCACTGCATTCTCTAGACCCTTGCAAGCATCTGAACTTATAGCTAGGTGCGGTGGATTCCCAATTGCCTTTTGTAGCTGCTGCATAAACCAAGTCCAATTATCGGTAGTCTCACCATCAAAAAACCCAAATGCAATGGGAAACATCCAGTTGTACCCATCCAGTGCTGTAGCTGAAGGTAAGTGGTCACTCCATCTACCATTTAGAGCTATAGAGTCAATACTCAAAAATGGCCGACAACCATTTAGGAAACCATCAATGCTTGTGTCGGTACCAACAGTACGGGGGTACCCGCACCTATCGCCAAAAAACTAACACGACCAAAACCGCGATAAAAGATAGCCCGCCTCGACCGCGTACCCAGTCAGTCTCGTACGAGGCCCGCTCGACGGAGCGCCTCGACCGCGCCCCGGCTCCGACTCGTACGAGGCCCGCTCGACGGGGCGCCTCGACCGCGCCCCGGCTTCGACTCGTACGAGACCCGCTCGACGGGGCACCTCGACCGCGCCCCGGCTTTGACTCGTACGAGGCCCGCTCGACGGGGCGCCTCGACCGCGCCCCATCCCGTGCCGCAAGGTACTTCGACAGCGCTCCGACCCGCGCGAGGCTCGACCGCCCGCTGGGGAGAACTCCGACTCATGTGAGCCCGGACCGAGCACCTCGACACCTTTTCTTTGCCTACCCCAGGACAAAAGCCATAGCATTCAATGCGGTTACCTACTACCACCTACCGGCATGGCTGCGGCCAGGATCGACGTGGGAACAATACCCGTGTCAGATCTCACTATTTTATCGCCCATCCCGTGATGGGAGGTGAAACCCGTCACTATACCCACCTTACCGCGCACTGTTCACCATCAATCACCCTCGAGGGAGGATAAGACAAGGCCCGTTCTCCGCGATATCGGGGATTCGGCCTTATCCATCCGGCCTTGACCCGACCTCGACCCAGCCCCGACGCTCGACTTAGTTCAAAGGACGGTATGGCATGGCGCTCTGGGTCATTTCGCCATCTTGTCTCCCACAACGTCAGGGTGTCCAGGGATGGCCTGCCATTCCCAAGGCACGTCGCTACAGTCAACTCAACAGGAATCGACAAAACATCACCTCAAGGCTCCCCGTCGTCTTGACCTCCCCTCACCCTATAAAAGGGTAGGCCAGGGTTCAACGGAGGATGGGGACAAGGACGGAACGAAAAACACAAAACAGAAGATCGACATCTCAAGCAACCGCCTTTTTCCTCTTTTCTCTTTGAGACTTGGGCTCGACACCCTCTCTCGCATGCTTGTAACCCCTACACGAGCACCTCGGTGCAAGGAAATACAAACATCTCCCCCCGCTGGACGTAGGGCCTTCTTTTGCCCGAACCAGGATAAACCCCCGTGTGTTCTTCTTGCATCACCATCCAGGAAAGAGACACGCAGCATTTACTCGTTGGTTTAGGACCCCCTCGGGTCCGAACACCGACAGTTGGCGTGCCAGGTAGGGGGTCGCTGCGTGAAAACGTCGCTTTCTCGCCTTTCTTCCTAGATGGCTAACCCCGAACGCCCTATCCCGTTGGCCACGGTGATCTGGTTTGGGAGTTTGGAGTTCATGTCGCTCGGCTCTGGCTACGACATGGTCCTACTTCCGCCCAGGCACCCAACCGACGAGGACTACGAGCTCTCCCAGCCCGGGGGAGCAATCCACCGGCACCGTCGCTCCAGGCAGGCGCGGGCCGCCCGACGACGACGAGCCCGGTACAGCCACCGTCTTCACTCCGCGGAGGGCGATGGGGTCCCCCGGTCCGGCACCCCCAGCCAGGCGCCAGCCTAGATCTCCTTTTGGAAGGTTTGGGAAGGACGAGCTTGGCTGAGGGTGACATGCCGACGGAAAATCCCGCCGCTCCCCCGTCCGGTGAGACACCACTGTCCAGAGCATCCATCTCAGCACGGGCAGCGACATCTTCATCACCATTCCCGTTTGGGCTAGACTCGGTTGCCCGGGTGTACGCATCCTCCGTGAGCACTCGCATGAGTGCTTATGAGGAACTCCCCGGGCACCATCTATGCTCCACTCTGGACCTCGTTGCATCCACACCGGCTTCTGATTATCGGGACTCTACAGAGACACCGAAAACAGAGCCCGTGTGACTGCTTCTTTACGTCGCCGCCTCAGTGACGATTGGCAACGGCCACACGTTCCCCCGTCATATTACTACTTTGGCGCTCCTGACTCCGACTTGGCTGACGACACCTATGATCTGACCCGCGAGTGCTTCAACATCGACGTTGAAAGCACTTCGGAATCAGAGGACGAAGAGCCAGTCGAAGGAAGGCACATGCCACCTCATGTCGAGCTTCCTGCCGAGCGAGACGAGCCTCAGTTCCTCGCGGATCAAGGAGCGCAGCTCGAACAGATTCGCGAGTTGCAGGACAGGCTTGATGAGGAACGGGAAAACCTAGATCTACTCCAACAAACCCTCGAGCATAAGCGTGCGGAACACGCACTTGGCGGGAGAGCTCGTGAGAGAGCTCGCGACGTCAACCGTCGCATCGACGAGGACCGGGCGGACGACCCCCCGGTTTTCGCCCGAGCCTGCCAAAACGTCGTCGCCGCCGCCATGCTCCTCCGCAACATGCCCGAGCCATCAAACCCCGATGCCCGTCGGGCTCGAGATGAAATCCGAGAACTCCTCGAGACCGCCGCCATGCAGCAGGCCGAGAGCTCTGCCTCGAGGCGACGCGAGGCAGCCTCGGAGCGGATCCTCGAGCCTTCCCGATAGGAGAGAGAAGCCTCGGTTCACCCCGAGCCTGCCCGGCGAAACTGGGAAGCACCGGCCCCTGAGCTCACCAGCAATGACCGCGAGCCTCGAGACACCCGTGACAACATCGTCGAGCGCCGCACGTGCAAACACGGTGACGGTGTGGCTCGAGGCTACCACGTCCACAGGGGCGGACGCTACGACAGCTCGGAAGATCGTAGCCCTTCACCCGAGCCCCCGGGTCCTCGGGTCTTCAGTAAGGCAATCCGTGAGACGGTGCCCCCGGCTCGGTTCTGCCCCCCACGACTCTCACCAAGTACAACGGTGAAACCAAACATGAACTTTGGCTCGCCGATTTCCGCTTGGCGTGTCAGTTGGGCGGGGCCACCGACGACCGGGTCATCATTCGACAACTCCCCCTGTTCCTCTCCGACACCGCCCGTGAGGGTGTTTGAGGGAAATTTCAAGGGGACCTACATGCGCCCCGGCAACTCGTGGGACCTCCGGAGCTGCAAGCAGAAACCAGATGAATCCCTCCGAGACTACCTCCGACGCTTCTCCCGGCAGTGTACCGAGCTCCCCAACATCACCGACTCCGACGTAATTACGGCCTTCCTCTCCGGCACCACCTGTAAGGAGTTGGTCCGAGAATTGGGCCATAACACCCCACTCACTGCCAACGGATTGATGGACATCGTCACCAACTTCGCCGCCGGCGAGGAGGCGGTTGGTGCAATCTTTGGCGGTGACTCGGAAAGGGGGGAGCAGAAGGTCGACGATCCCGCGAGTTCCACCCGAGGCCCCAAGAGAAACAACCGCAAGAAGAAGAAAGGCCAGCAGGGCAAGCTCGAGGCCCCGGCCGACGAGCTCGTCGCTGCTACCGAGCACAAGAAACCTCGAGGCCCCCCCGGCGGGGGCGTCTTCGACAAAATGCTCAAAGAGCCGTGTCCCTACCACAAGGGACTCACTAACCATAACCTCGAGGATTGTCACATGCTGCGCAGGTACTTCAGGGGTGCCGGCGCCAAGAAGGACGATAAGGAGGACCCTAAGGGTGACAACAAGGACGGGGAATTTCCCGACATCCATGACTGCTTCATGATCTACGGAGGGCCCTCGACCTGCCTCTCTGCGCGCCAGCGCAAGCGAGAACGGCGCGAGGTCTTCTCCGTACAATCGGCAGTACCCCGCTTCCTTGATTGGTCCGCGGTGGCCATCACTTTCGACCGTGACGACCACCCAGACTACGTCCCCAACCCGGGGGTCTATCCGCTCGTTGTTGACCCCGTCATCGCCAACACACGCCTCACCAAGGTGCTCATGGACGGCGGAAGCAGCCTCAACATCATCTACTCCCAGACCCTCGACCTTCTGGGGGTCGAGAGAGCGCGCCTCCAACCTAGCGTCAGGGGCTTCCATGGAGTCGTGCCAGGGAAACGGGCGGAACCCCTCGGGTGGGTCGATCTGCCTGTTTGTTTTGGCACACCGGCCAACTTCAGAAAGGAGACTCTCACTTTTGAAGTGGTCGGATTCCGTGGAACGTACCACGCTATCCTGGGACGCCCATGCTACGCTCGGTTCATGGCGATCCCGAACTACACCTACCTCAAGCTCAAAATGCCAGGTCCAAATGGTGTCATCACTGTAGGGCCCTCGTATGAACATGCCTACGAGTGCGACGTCGAGTGCGTTGAACACGGCGAGGCTATTTTGGAGTCGGCGATCTTGGCTGCAGACCTCGACGGTCTTGCCAATGCTATTCCCGACCCAAAACGCCATGTCGGCAGCTTCGAGCCCGCCGAAGATGTCAAACTCATACCCCTCGACCCCGCTGATCCCAAGGGAAAGGCACTGAGCATCAGTGCCACCCTCGATCCTAAATAGGAAGCAGTGCTCGTCGACTTTCTCCGCGCAAACGTCGACATCTTTGCATGGAGTCCCTCGGATATGCCAGGCATACCCAGGGAAGTCGCCGAGCATGCCTTGGAGATCCGGGCCGGATCCAAACCGGTGAAGCAACGCCTGCGTCGCTTCGATGAGGAGAAGCGCAGGGTCATCGGCGAGGAGATACACAAACTGTTGGAGGCCAGGTTCATCAAGGAGGTTCATCATCCTGAGTGGCTAGCTAATCCTGTATTAGTTAGGAAAAAGAATGGGAAATGGAGGATGTGCGTAGACTATACCGGTTTAAATAAAGCATGTCCGAAAGTTCCCTTTCCTTTGCCACGCATTGACCAAATCGTTGATTCCACTGCGGGATGCGGAACTCTCTCATTCTTAGATGCATACTCCGGCTACCACCAAATCAAAATGAAGGAGTCCGACCAGCTCGCGACTTCATTCATCACCCCATTCGGCATGTATTGCTACGTTACGATGCCCTTCGGTCTTCGGAACGCGGGGGCAACGTACCAGCGATGCATGCAACATGTTTTCGGGAAGCACATTGGGTCGATCATCGAAGCTTACGTCGACGACATCGTGGTCAAAACCCAACAAGCCGACGATCTGTTCAGCGACCTCGACGTTGCATTCAAGTGCCTCAGGGCAAAAAACATCAGACTCAATCCAGAGAAATGTGTCTTCGGCGTCCCACGAGGTATGCTTTTGGGGTTTATCGTATCCAAACGCGGCATCGAGGCCAACCCTGAAAAAATCTCTGCGATAACCAAGATGGGCCCCATCCGAGATCTAAAAGGCGTACAGAGGGTCACAGGTTGCTTGGCGGCACTCAGCCGTTTCATTTCGCGCCTCGGCGAAAAAGCACCCCCTCTGTACCGTCTCTTGAAGAAATCGGACCATTTTTCCTAGAACCTTGAGGCTAAGGAGGCTCTCACGAAACTCAAAGCCACCCTCTCTAACTCACCGATCCTCGTCCCTCCAACCCCGGGGGAACCACTCCTACTCTATGTCGCCGCGACATCACAAGTAGTCAGTGCTGCCCTGGTTGTCGAGCGGGCCGAGGAGGCACGTACCTTGCTCGTCCAGAGGCCGGTCTATTTCGTTAGCGAGGTGCTCTCAGAAACAAAGTGTCGATACCCACAGATCCAGAAACTGCTATATGCTATCATCTTGACGCGGCGCAAGCTCCGACACTACTTCGAGGGTCACCCGATTACTGTGGTTTCTTCTTTCCCCTTGGGAGAGATAGCCCAGAACCGGGAAGCCTCGGGTAGGGTTGCCAAATGGGCGGTCGAACTCATGGGCGAGACATTGTCCTATGCGCCGCAAAAAGCTATCAAGTCACAGGTGTTAGCAGATTTTCTGGCTGAGTGGACTGACACACAACTCCCCCCTGCACAGCTTCAGGCGGAGCTGTGGACCATGTACTTCGATGGGTCATTAATGAAAACGGGAGCAGGCGCGGGCTTGCTCTTCGTCTCACCCTTCGGGATTCACATGCGCTACGTCGTCCGGCTTCATTTCCCTGCGTCTAACAATGTCGCCGAGTACGAGGCACTCGTCACGGGGTTGAGAATCACCGTCGAGCTCGGGGTCCGACACCTTGACGTCCGAGGCGACTCCCAACTCGTGATCGATCAGGTCATGAAGAGCTCGAGCTGCCGTGACCCCAAGATGGAAGCCTACTGCCAAGAAGTACGGCGCCTCGAGGACAAGTTTCACGGCCTCGAGCTCAACCACATCGCACGCAGGTATAATGAGGCCGCTGATGAACTGGCAAAAATCGCGTCCAGTCGAGCCACGGTTCCATCGGACGTCTTCACGAAAGACCTTCAGCACCCATCCATCGACCTCAGGCCAGACGAGGGGGTTGACGGGGCATCGCTCGACCCTCCACCTGAGGCAGAAGCCCCCTCGACCGGGGCTGAAGCCATGCAGGTGGAAGACCTAATGCCACCGTCTGACCTCGAGCCTGACTGGCGCATCCCGTACCTCGACTACCTCGGCCAAGGGGACCTCCCCTCGGATAAGACTGAGGCTCGACGGATCGCACGCCGGGCCAAAACTTTTGTGATCGTGGGCGACAGCAGAGAGCTCTACCGCCGTAGCCCTACTGGTATCCTCCAACGTTGCATCACAAAAGAGCAAGGCAGGAATCTGCTCGGCGATCTTCACTCGGGGGCTTGCGGTCACCACGCAGCACCTCGAACCCTCGTCGGAAACGCCTTTCGACAAGGATTCTATTGGCCGACCGTGGTCTCTGATGCTGTCAAGCTAGTACGCTCCTGTGAGGGTTGTCAGTACTATGCGAGACAAACCCATCTTCCGGCACATGCCCTGCAAACTATCCCCATCACATGGCCGTTTGCCGTTTGGGGGCTCGACCTTGTCGGACCACTAAAAAGAACAACTGGCGGCTTCACTCACCTGCTCGTCGCCATCGACAAATTCTCCAAGTGGATCGAGGCCCGCCCTATCACCAGCATCAGGTCCGAGCAAGCTGTGCTCTTCTTCACTGACATTATTCATCGCTTTGGGATCCCCAACTGTATCATCACAGACAATGGCACCCAGTTCACTAGCTGAAAGTTTTTGGATTTCTGCGACAACCACCACATCCGAGTGCTCTAGTCAGCCGTGGCTCATCCAAAAACAAACGGTCAGGTGGAACGTGCCAACGGCATGGTCCTACAAGGCCTGAAGCCCAGAATCTTTGACAAATTAAACAAACATGGCAAAAGATGGGCTGTCGAGCTACCCTCGGTCCTGTGGAGCCTAAGAACAATGCCGAGTCGAGCCACGGGGTTCACTCCATTCTTCTTAGTCTACGGGTCTAAGGCTATGCTACCAACCGATATAGAATACGGATCCCCAAGGTTGAAGGCATACAACGAAAGATATAACGACGCCATAAGACAGGACGCCCTCGACCAGCTCGAGAAAGCCTGAGATGTGGCTCTGTTGCATTCTGCCAGGTACCAGCAGGGTCTCCGACGCTACCACGACAGACACGTCCGCAAGCGTGACCTCAACGTCGGTGACTTGGTGCTACGGCGAAACCAGAACACCAAGGGACGGCACAAACTCACACCACCATGGGAAGGGCCGTACATCATCGCAGAAGTACTAAAGCCGGGCACCTACAAGCTATCCAACGAGAAGGGCGAAATCCTCACCAACGCTTGGAACATTGAACAGCTACGTCGCTTCTTTCCATAAAAAGCCTCGAGGCTCTGTATTTTCTTTTTCGTCAATAAAGAATACAGCGATGTTCAAACTTTTGTTTTGTAATGAGGAAGGATCGACCCTGCACTCCCAGAGTCGACCCTCCCTCGGGGGCTGCAAGGGGGGAACCCCCGGTCCCCGAAAAAACTTATGTTCTTTTTTAAAATTTAAGAACCGCTTCTTAGATCGACTTCGCTGAAAGAGCACCCTAAGGTTCGAGAGGGCTCTCGAGTCTGGAGCATCACCTACGCCTCCGAGGCTACGGTACCTCCACTCACCCCTTACACCTTTTAGAGGTACGCCTTCACGATAGGAAGATCTAAACAACGGTTCCTAAATTTAAAAAAGAACATACCCCCTGTCGCTTAGATCAGGCTCTCACACGATTTACAAGGCCGCAACATCACCCTGAAGCTCGAGGGCAGTTGAGCCGCGAGATCACTTACGCCTCCGAGGCTACGGTACCTCCACTCACTCCCTTACGCCCAAAGGGTGCAGCTGCGTGCTAAGTAAATCACGCGAGAACACGGTCCGAGCGATAAAGGGAAGAAAAGCTCGAATGAAACTAAATCAACCACGAACCGGTTTATGTTTCGAGTTTTTAAAGGCCTCCGCGGCCGCCACGACCAAAATTCGAAATACTAACTCATTACATGGGCCTTCATGCCCAGATTTGGCTCACAGGCCCTCGTCGTCGGCAGGCGGAACCACCTCGGCTTCAAAAAGCGAGGCCAGACGGCTTCTAGGCTCTTCGGCGGCTTCAATCAGCTCCACGCAAGCATCCTCATTCTCCTCGTCTGTCCGATCCGGGTCTGTGATGAAGCCCTCGGCGATGAGCTTCATGTCAAACACAAACCCTGAACGGACGATGGCCAACGCCCTCTTCACACCGTAATGGAGGCCGTCCCGTATCTTCTCCCGGGCAAGGCGGCCCAGCGCCACCATCCGGCGGACGAAGGAGTTCCCCGGAACATCTTCCCCGGTGTCGGCGTCGGGCTCGACCCCCAGACCGTCACACACGGTGGTGATCGCGCCCTGGAGAAGTTGGGTCCTCCGGATCTCGGCTTCGAGGAGGCTTTGGAAGGAGTTGGTAGAAGATTGGGCCTCTCGATTCTCTCTCTCCAGCTCTGAAACACGACAAACAAATTAATACCCAACGCGGGGCCTTCAACGTCGTGGCCGTAACAATCACACTTACCCTCGATGTGGGTCTGCAGGCCCATGACCTCGTCGCGAAGCCCCCCGCAAGTTCGCTCGAGCCCCAGGAAGGCGCTGTCCTTGTCACTGATGGCTGCCTTTAGCGCCTCGATCTCCTGCCGAGCAGACTCGAGAGCTGCGTCCTTCTCTTGGACGGCTCCCTTCAGCGTCGTGACCTCGACGTTGAGGGTGTCGCGCTGAAGGCTAACCTGGGAGACATCCTCCTCGAGCTCCTTCACCCGCATGGACAGGGGCTCGAGATCCCTGTGGGCCTAGGCAGCCTCCTCCCGAGCCTTGTCCATGCCAGTGCGCATCATGGCCTCGGCCACCCATGCCTACGTCGCTTCTTCTTTCACCACCGCGTACGCGACGCGCAGCTCAGCCATCTCGGCGTTCCGATCGGATAGCCGTTTCTGGGCCTCCTCGACCAGAACCCGTTGCTGGGACAGCGCGCCCCACACGCCACTCTCATCCCGAATGAAGAGCGACTTGCGGCGGGAGTACTCCTTTAGCTCCTGAACGCAATCCGAAAAGGTCACAAAGCCGAGGGAAAAAGACACCAAGAAAACTACGGAGAAAGCCGACGGGTCGATCATACCTCGGTGGCATCTCCCATACTCCGCACGGCACCGGACGCCACTCGGAGCAACCGATCAAGATGCTGGCGGACGCCCTCGAGGTATTCCCATCGGTGCACCTCATCTTTGTCACTCAAGACAAAGATAGGCTCGGCGTCGAGGTTCGTAGCGTCCCTAAACTGAAGGGACGGCCCCCCCCACCTCGGCAGCTCCGTCTCTGCCCGCGCTATCGCCAGCGCGGCGATGTCGGGCCACGACGAGGACGACCCGGCCGGGGCGTCTCCCGGTCCCGCGGAAGGACCGGCCTCGCCCGCAGTGTTCACCTCTCCAACGGCCGTCGAGGCACCGGCCTGATCCGTGACCTCACCCCCCTCGACCCCCATCGCTTGTTTTCCTTTGTCCAGGGGGATGTCGTTGAGGGTAAGGTGAGGGCGGGCACCAACGACCGCCGGCGCCTCCGGAGCCGGCGCCTCGACCGACGATGGCTCCGGTACCCGCGCCTCGACCGTTGGCACCTCTGGAGCCGGCGCCTCTTCTTCCGGTGCTCCGGATAGGGGCTCGACCACCCCGCCCTCCACCATGCCCGCTGGCTCTGCCAACGGGTCTTGTTGCGGCCGCGACCCCCTCGCCAGGGCCGCCTCCTGTCCTGACGCCGACATGACCTCCTCTATGGTCACGTCCGCACCCGCCCGCTTCGCGTCGTGGACGGGTGCCTCGCCCGTCGCGACCTCAACGGCAGCCTCGGCCGTCTCCGATGACCTGGGCCCTGTCTCGACCGTATCGAGCGCCGCTACCTCTGCCGGTTCGGACCCCTCGACAGCAGGCTCCGGGCCAGCAACCACCGCGGCGTCGACTGACCCCTGCCGTTGTCGCCGGTGCCCCTTCGCGGCCTCGACCTCCCGGACCCAGGCCGCATCCTGCTCCGCCGTCCGGTTGAGGACAACGGTGTTGGCCCGCAGCGACTTCACGGGGGTAAGCCCCATCGGCTCCGCCTTCCGCTTTAGCCTGCAAAGTGAGAAGAAACGTCAGCCAACGGATCCAGAGAAAGGCAGGACAACCGAGCAGAGATACTTACCCGGAAATTGGCACCAAGGGCCTCAACCCCGCGCGACCCGAGCCTCCCGGGACGGCCGATGGTGGCCTCGTAGCGGCCTCACCAGCAGGCTGAGCGCTCCTAGGAGCCCTGGCCGACGCATCGCCCTGCGCCTTCTGTGCCTCCGAGGCCAGCTGGCCTCGGGTTCTTACGCCTGCCGACGCCGCCGCCGATGACGACGCCGGTACTACCGTCCCAGCCCCTGCCCGAGCCTGCGGGGCCTGGGCTGGTGCGGACGTCCCTGTTGACCCCTCTCGCCGGGTCCAGGGTAAAGCGGCCCCTCCCGTCGAGGGGCCCGTCTCCTTCTCCGCCTTCTTCCCCTCGGGCTCCTCGACCACGACGACCGAGGAGGACGCCCCCCTGATGGGCTCCAGCAGGGGGCGAATGTCGGGAAGGTCCCCTAGCCCAGTCGCGATCTCATACCGCGATAGGGCATCGTCGTCTTCGCCGCTGCTGTCGTCGTCCTCCCCCGAGACCGTCTCGGAAGGCGACAGCGCCAGGGGGACCCTGTCGATGGTCTGCTGGCGCCGAAGCTTCTTCAGCGCCTCCGCCTCTTTGGCCCTGCGGATCGCCCGCTTCTTGGCCGTCTCCTTGGTCTGCTTCTTCTTGGAAGCATGCAGGCGCCGAGCCTCCCGGGCGGGCCGGTCCTCCGGGACCGGCGGACGCGTTTCCCGCAGCGCCGACAAATCCTACACGCCGGCCTCGACCACATCAGCGAAATCCACAGATAAACGAAAATAGCAACACCTCAGCCCCGGGATACGTACCACGGACTCGAACCCTTCGGTAGGCCTCATGGGAACCCGGTTGGCCTCCTCTACTTTGAAGTTCCCAACCATCCGGCGCACTCGCCGGAGGACCTCCTTGAGGGCGAGGGATTCATGGGACATCCGGGTCCCCTCCAGATTTGCCTCCGGAGTCATCTGGTCCAAACGGAGACGACGTCGGCACAACGGCATCACTCTGCGGCGATGGAAGGCCGCGGCCACCGCCGCAGCCGTCAAGCCCCGAAGGCGAAGCTGCTGCAGCGCCGCCAGCAGCGGGTCCAGGCGCGGCTTCTCGGCCTACGGCACTCCGTACGACCAGCGCTCCTCTCGAGCGGTCAACACGCGGCCGGTGTACCTCGGCAACTGATTTTCATTATTGCGGAGGTAGAACCAACCTTCGTGCCACCCACTGTTCGAAGAGATGAGGCGGGCCGGGATGTACAGATCCGCCCGACCCGACCTCACCTGCAGCACGCAGCTCCCCACTCGAGCCGCACACAGGACGCCCTTCTCCCCTGCCTTCTTGGCAAAGAGCTCGACCTTGAAAAGGTGAAGCCACAGGTTCCACTGCGGCTCCACCCCAAGGTAGCCCTCGCAGACCGCCATAAAGATGGCGGCCTGCGCGACGGCGTTGGGGGAAAGATGGTGAAGCTCCACCCGGTAGTGGTGGAGGAGCGCGCGCATAAAGACCGACGCCGGCACGCCAAACCCCCGCTCGTGGAAGCAGACGAAGCTCACCACATACCCTTCAGGGGGCACCGGTTCCCAGTGGGCAGGGGGCGGCGCCATCCACTCCGGCTGCGACCGGCTCGTCCTTGGCCACAGCAGCCCGTCCTCGACCAACTCTTCCAACCTCCTCTCCGTCACCGAGGAGGTGGCCCAGTCGTCGGCGGGGAGGATCTGGCTCTTTCCTGCCATCGGTGCTGTCGGAGGGGGGATGGATGGAAAGGATGCGGTGGCGGCGATGACGCGGGCGGAGAACGCGATAAGGCAAAGACTGTCTGAGGTAGAAGATTGCAGGAACGCAAGGGACCGGTGGGGAACGCAGACCCCTAGGCCTTAACTTTATATGCCTAGGCGGAAGCCCAACGGCCACGCGAGAAGGTAGGAACAGTTTCCCGCATTAAATGCGCTCACCTAACCGTTTCCTTACATCTCGCAGGAGTCGGGCACGTGGTCGTCCCCCACGTCGTGACCACACGCCACGTCGCCCACTACCGCGCCGATCTCGCCTCCCCAAAAGACGCGCCCGGCTAACGAACGAGGGAGGGATCCGCAGATGAATATCCCCAGGTATGTGGAAAATGGGCCCGAAGCCCGCAATAAGTCTCGAGGGAGCGAAAGCTGGCCCTCGAACAGGGTTCGACAGCTGTCCTCGAGCAACAGAGTTAGGGACAACCCAAGGTGCGCCCGTACATGGCCAAGGGCTCGAGCCACGCTCTCGAGGCACCCCAGGACGTATTCGAGGCCGAAGGAGAAGGTCGTCGTAGGAATCCCTCCGGGGGAGGCATCGAGCCCTCGAATCCTGTCGAAGGGAATCGAGATCCACACGACCACTTCTTGGCATCTTTGAGGGTGCCTCCGGGCCACTAGCCGACCCCTAACGAACGGGGCACGGGCTCTCACTCGAATTCCCCCGCTAGCAGCTCACCGGAGATCGTCGGAACTCACGCCCAAACGAGGGTAGTACGACGTTCTCCACCCCTCCTCCTTTTTTTTCAGAAAAGGAGCATGAGGGTCACAAAAGATGATCGGGACTTTGATCGACCTCGTGCGCGCGAGGCTCGGGGTCCCGACCGCAGAAACGGGCCCCGAGCCCGGAATAAGTCTCGAGGAAGCGAAAGCTGGCCCTCGAACAGGGTTCGATAGCTGCCCTCGAGCAACAGAGTTAGGGATGACCCAGGGTGCGCCCGTACATGGCCAAGGGCTCGAGCCACGCTCTCGAGGCACCCCAGGACGTATTCGAGGCCGAAGGAGAAGGTCGTCGTAGGAATCCCTCCGGGGGAGGCATCGAGCCCTCGAATCCTGTCGAAGGGAATCGAGATCCACACGACCACTTCTTGGCATCTTTGAGGGCGCCTCCGGGCCACTAGCCGACCTCTAACGAATGGGGCACGGACTCTCACTCGAATTCCCCCGCTAGCAGCTCACCGGAGATCGTCGGAACTCGCGCCCAAACGAGGGTAGTACGGCGTTCTCCACCCTCCTCCTTTTTTGGAAAAGGAGCGTGAGGGCCGCGTAGCAAAAGACGGCCGAGACCCTGATCGACCTCGCGCGAGCGAGGCTCGGGGGCTTGACCGCAACGAATCGTTCCCCAATCAAACGCGTACAAGACCTCGGAGGAGTCCCAATACTCCACCGAGGCCTCGGGGGCTACACCCGGCGGGTGCGCTCGCGCGCCCCCGCCGGAAAAAATCACGGCGCTACGACTCCAATTCTGACCAACCTCTGGGAGAGTGATCACACACTCACCCAAAGGCTCGGGGGCTACTGTCGGTACCAACAGTATGGGGGTACCCGCACCTATCGCCAAAAAACTAACACGACCGAAACCGCGATAAAAGATAGCCCGCCTCGACCGCGTACCTAGTCAGTCTCGTACAAGGCCCGCTCGACGGAGCGCCTCGACCGCGCCCCGGCTCCGACTCGTACGAGGCCCGATCGACGGGGCGCCTCGACCGCGCCCCGGCTTCGACTCGTACGAGACCCGCTCGACGGGGCGCCTCGACCGCGCCCCGGCTTCGACTCGTACGAGGCCCGCTCGACGGGGCGCCTCGACCGCGCCCCATCCCGTGCCGCAAGGTACTTCGACAGCGCTCCGACCCGCGCGAGGCTCGACCGCCCGCTGTGGAGAACTCCGACTCGCGTGAGCCCGGACCGAGCACCTCGACACCTTTTCTTTGCCTACCCCAGGACAAAAGCCATAGCATTCAATGCGGCCAGGATCGACGTGGGAACAATACCCGTGTCAGATCTCACTGTTTTACCGTCCATCCCGTGATGGGAGGTGAAACCCGTCACTATACCCACCTTACCGCGCACTGTTCACCATCAATCACCCTCGAGGGAGGATAAGACAAGGCCGTTCTCCGCGATATCGGGGATTCGGCCTTATCCATCCGGCCTCGACCTGGCCTCGACCCAGCCCCGACGCTCGACTTAGTTCAAAGGACGGTATGGCATGGCGCTCTGGGTCATTTCGCCATCTTGTCTCCCACAACGTCAGGGTGTCCAGGGATGGCCGGCCATTCCCAAGGCACGTCGCTACAGTCAACTCAACAGGAATCGACAAAACATCACCTCAAGGCTCCCCGTCGTCTTGACCTCCCCTCACCCTATAAAAGGGTAGGCCAGGGTTCAACGGAGGAGGGGGACAAGGACGGAACGAAAAACACAAAACAGAAGATCGACATCTCAAGCAACCGCCTTTTTCCTCTTTTCTCTTTGAGACTTGGGCTCAACACCCTCTCTCGCATGCTTGTAACCCCTACACGAGCACCTCGGTGCAAGGAAATACAAACATCTCCCCCCGCTGGACGTAGGGCCTTCTTTTGCCCGAACCAGGATAAACCCCCGTGTGTTCTCCTTGCATCACCATCCAGGAAAGAGACACGCAGCATTTACTCGTTGGTTTAGGACCCCCTCGGGTCCGAACACCGACAGCTTGGTTTCAAACAACAAAAGAATCTGTGAAAAAATACACCTTCCTCCTTATTCACGACGTCTATCTCTACAACACTTTTTGGCATTCTAAGCTCAATCTCTGCCTTGAAATTGAACAAATATCCAAAACTTTCTTCCCATGTCCCATGAATTTGTTCTTTCGCCAGAACAAAATCCTTATGCACAGTACCATACCCAATTTGGACTTGATACTTGCCCTCTAGCTCTTCTTGTATTTTCTTTGCACCCATGTTTGGATCCTTCATTAGTAAGGGGATTGCCATCTCTTTTACCCAATGGTATGTTGCCATCTTGGTCCTCACTCTCCCAGTAGATGGGCAAAAATGCTCTTCTTTATTCAATGTAATCTGTTAAATGGAAACAAACATGTTAGTAACGCAACATACATGTATGACAATTAATACTGCATAATACATTAAGTTAGCATACTGCATATATGAAAAGTGTTAGTACCCTGACTTGGACTTTATCAGCCATCAACCTTGCTATAATAGACCATGGACAACCCTCATGTTTGCAGTGCCCTCTGAACAAATCTTTGCAAGATTTCTCTGTTGCAAGTTCAAATTGTCCCTTTATAGCATGATGTCTCACTGCAGCCCTGAATTCATTCATATTAGCATATATGGTTCCAACTTTCATCGGAGGGTCTTCTCTGTCATATAACACATAATCCTCACCAGGTATACGATCATCAACTAACATCTCTGCATCTTGTAGGTCCACATCATCAAGATTAATTTCAGCCGCCATCCTAGCTTGCTCAGCCCTCTGATCCTCAGCCCTCAGGCCAACAAACTCATACATTGCATCTTCATCCATCACAGGAAGTGCAGCACCAACTTGATCTTGTCCAAGAGAAATAATCTCCAGACTGTCCTAGTCAATTGCATGAGAAACAAATGCCTCCTTGCTTGAATCTATTGGTTCTGTGACATTATCATGCCCCACATTGCTTGTTGTTGTCTCTGTTACATAGCTACAGAACACTTCTGTGGGTTTGTCCTCAACATCAACAAATAAGAACAGCTTCTTGTCACCCATCCTTTCAGAAAATGCAAGGGACAATTCTGTATCATTTAGCAATTTTCTTTCTCCACCACCGCTCATGTCAAACTCATGTATTACAGGCTGTTGCCCGCTTCCCCAATTGAGCCTAGATTTCAAGTCATTTTCTAGCATCTCCAAATTATAAAATCGACAATCCACAACCCATTCATCACATTTTTGTGGCACATCAACAGAGCGACCATCATCGAACTTAGCAGTGAACTGAGAAAACTGAACACACAGCCTAAATACGCCATCTGGATTGACTCTATCATGTGTACCAACAAAAAATAAGAGACACAAAAATCAATTTTGTGCCTCTCCCAAAATCAACAGGTACTGTAAAACTGATAACAGAGAGATTTGAGACCGAGGACTTACTCTGGAGAAGCCATCAAAACGGAGAAGGAGGACGGCTTGCTGGCGTCAGGCCAGCAAGGTCGTCGGCGGCAGGGAGCAGTCCCGCCCCAAACCCTAGGTCGCCGGGCCCGGGCCCTGGGCGGCAGGCGGAGGGGGCCTGCGTGGGCGGAGGGGGGCTGGCCGGGTGGAGGAGCACTGGGCGAGCGCCCAGCAGCGGGGGGCGGCCGGCGACGAGGGGAGGTGGCTGGCCACCAGCGATGCACGGCTCGCCAGCGGAGTCGCCCAGCGACTCGCGACCTCCACGGAGAAGAGCGACTCGAGAAGATGCCTTACGATGGGCTTCAGGAATGAATAAGGACGCAGGGGTACTTTCGTCATTTTTCATATCTTAAACAGTACTAGGGAATATTTGAAAATAAAAAAGATATAAAATCTTAGAAATCCCTTAAATTAAAACAATTCGTATTCGCAGGGTTAAATATTAAAAGGCTTGCGAATTGGATGTCAAATTCTGAGAGGCTCACGAACTGAGGGTTAAATATTGAAATTTCTCTGCTGTAATGCATGGTAAATCTGGTTGTCCTCGTGTGATTATGTGAAGGCTACCTTTGGTTAGGAATCCAATGGGCATGGCCAACAACTCTCTTGATGCGAGAGAAGAACTGGCTCCAGTCTGTTCGCAATGCTGGGCTAGACAAAGGCATGCCCTGCCAAATGCCATCGATCTCCCTGCAAACGAACTCTGAAATCCCGATGTAAATCGTGTCCCTCTCCAAATAGAAAAAGTGCCAATGTGGATCACAAAGCTTGCTCCACATGTAATGCATTATAAAAATCATTGAAGCTTTTCATAAAAATGGTATATGTAAATATATTTTTCTATGTTAGGAGTGAAAGCAAAGGTATTTTTAAGGATCGTGCTTGGGCGCGTGATACGAAGACGTGTACTGACATGCTATGGACCATGCTTATGCTAAAATAAAGACTTGTCATGTGACGTGGCGGCTCAGCGTGCGTAGAGGCCATGATTCAAAGTAGCACGTAACGGCACCAAACATGAGAACGTGTATCTGGACTGGTGGTCCCAGTCGCAGCGCGTGGAAAACTAACCGCGTGCAGCTGGACACGCCCCTGGCCCAAAAGAGAGATCGTGCCTGTAAATGAAGTCTTGGCAGGTCACTGCTGAGTGCTGACTCACTTGCTCGTGACATGTGTCCTGCGGACGTCCGGAAAAGGTAGGACGCACTGTAACTGCCGAGGTAAACACTCGTTGTCCCGGTGTGCTTAGGTGAAGGTCTTGGTTGACAATCTCATGGAACAACAACTCTCTGGAAGAGCTTTCCTCTTGTCAGTTTGCAAGCTAGGCAGGGTTTATCAGGACGGTGGTATGCAGGTCAGGTAGGTTTGCCGATTGCGTCGTCAGACAAGGCCTGTCCAGCCAAATGCTTTGTCCCTGTCCAAAGGCTCGGAGAAGCCCGCAATGTAGTAGAACGTGTCCATCTCGAGTTCTCATCCTGTGACATCTTTACCAACGGCTCAACAAAACTCCAGCGGCTGGATGTAAAAGCACGGCTGAATGGCTGATGCTGATGCTGATTTGTTGTGAGAGAAAAACACTGCTGAATGGTTGGCTGATTCTGGCAAATAAGTTCAAACAAACAGGTGTCATCAGAGTGGTGCGTCGATCATTTCAGACTTTCAGTGTTACGGTAACAAACGACTTTGCATCACCGGTGTTTAAATTTTGGGTGGCATGTTGTAGAATTTGAGTCCCCCGTTTGACAGATAACTGGGTGACTTGCAGAGTAATGAAATTTGGCATGCACACATATAGTCCCAACTGAATTCCTAATTTTTTTAAAAAAAATATATATAACAGAGCTAGTAAACTGATCAGGCAACATGCTTGTTGTCTGGTCATTGGAGGGGAACAAAAAAAGCAAATCAAATCTCTCCCACGTTACTAGTACCTGCTACATTGTGAAAGTTGCATCAACCATTACCGACTCAGTCAATCAGATCGGTTCCGACGTGCTATTTCCGAGGCTGGAAAGAATAAAGATGCATTGCCTTTATCCTAAAAAGAACAGTAAGTTCTTATATAGGTGATGATCAGTCACAGTTTCTGCTGCCTACTAGCATTTGTCCACCACTCACTCACCGGCCATGTATAGTTTCGATTCCGATCGATGAGCACATATCCTCTAATCCGGGCACTTCGGCGCTCGCGCCTGCCTAGCTAGGTGCAGCTATCAAAGTGGAAAGGGTCATCATCTCGATCTGTATGGCTCAGAGCGTATAACGCGTTGCATCTGGTACACAATATGAACACTCTGAAACTACTCCAAACTATCCAAACGGGTGAAGTTCTGAAAACGTTTGGAGGCTTGGGCAGAGTAACAACGGCTGGTTTGACCCGTGAAATCTGCGCACGTCGTCAGCCAAGCACTGCACTGCACAGCTCAGCATCGTTCGGTGCAGGCGGTTTCCTCCTACTTCTTCAGTGGACATACAGTGACTGAAATTTGTCGTGTAACCTGTAAATGAGACGTGAATGAGACGAGACCACCAGCCAGAGCAAGTATAAGGCTGTAAACCGACTGGACGCCGAGACAGAGAAGAGAGGACAAAGCAGAAAAGTGAAACGGGCTGTGAGCTTACAGTCGGTTTCACATAAGAACCAAAAAAAAAACTTTTTGAGAAAGACGAGTGAACCATGTATTAATAATGAAGAGCTAGCTATTAGAGCAAGGCTAATAATATAGCCCGCTGTTAGCTGCAAGGTTTCTTTGTAATCTTCTCTCAGCCAACTCATATAGTAGTTAGCTCTTTACCATTAATATATGACTCACTTATCTTTCTCACGTAATTTCTTGGTTCCTGTGCCTAAGCCGTAAGCTTACAGATCGCTTCTCCTCTCTCTCCTCCTCTCTTCTCCACCTCAGCATTTAGCCAACTTACAACCTGCTATTATACTTGCTCTTATATAGGTGGGTTGAGAGAAAGCTGCAAAGATTCTCATGGCTGTATTCACCCTGTTCGCTTGAACTTATCTGCCACAATCAATCAGCCGTTCAGCAGTGTTTTTCTCTCACAATAAATCAGCATCAGCATCAACCGTTCAGCAGTGCTTTTACAGCCAGCCGAACAGGTGATTATTAGGCTTGCGCTAACTTTTGTTGCGTAATAATGTCAGGCTTGGTTTTCCAGGTGGTGTGATTAGATTAGGTGAATTAAAGGCTGTTTTGACTGGCATTTGAATGGCACCATGCCACCATCAACTCTGCTGACCTGGGAAAAGAGAGACACGTACAGCCTCGTGATCTTCTTATCTGCTCTCCTGTCGAGTCGCAATCTTAAACCGCATCCAGTTCATTTGACAGCACAAAATTTTCAGCGTGGATCGCTCACCAACTCTCTTTTATGTTTTACCATGCCCTCTTTCTTTCTTGTTTGTTTGCCTGGAAACATTGCATCGGCATTGTTAGTTCCACCTGCGAAGACGGTATTATTCGTAGGCTTCGGCGTTAAGGATTAGCTGGATGTCCTAGAACAATACAGCGACGCACGCGTTGGGAAGCATGGAAACTGACAACGCATGTACTGTCAGTACCAAGTACCAACAGCATCTGTTCATCGTTTAGTCCGTTAGCAATCGTCGTCGTAGTTGACACGGGCACAGAAAAAAAAACGAACGCAAATAGAGATTGCAAGCACTAGTGGTTGCTGTTGCAGGGACCTGGCACGGTACATTGCACAACAAATATCAAAATGCAGACATGCAGTTCGGTAGATTCCTCATCAGAGATTCAGAACCACTCAAACTCTGAATGAAACTCAGGGCATCGCCTATCTATCTTCGGTCCACAATTCCACGGGCGAACGGCAAATTAAAGGATAGATAGATCGGTGAATGAAAACTCAGAATCAACATACTCGGAAGTCTTTCAGAACATCAAACAGAAGTAGCAGCAGCGAGCAACCAGCAAGATACGATCAGACTCAGACATGGTCGCACGCTGATGGACAACAACTGGTACTCCTATATTATTATTGTTCATTCAGGAACCGACGCGAAAACAGAAAGATAACTAGAACGACTCGATCAACGACATGGAGCGGAGGACGGAGACAGCAGCAAGGTAAGGTTCCTCCGATCCGGTCGATCCTCTCAACGTCGCGCTTGGATGGCTGCATCTCTGCATATGTACAAGACAAAAACTAGTAGTCAATATACAGATCGAAGCATCCGAGAACATAAACTGCCAACGGATCGGAGCATCCGAAGACGGATGTGCTGATGATGATGGAAAAAACTAATGAATTCTCCAAGGATAATATACAGTAATGCGCACGGAAGGCAACTTATATTATTAGAACACTGACACCAGGGTAGGATCTTCCAGCGCTGGTTGTCGCCCTTGGCCCACTCCCAGAGGACGACGGTGGTGCCGTCGTGGACGCCGCCGTGGTCCTTGTCGCCATGGAAGGCGTCGAAGTTGAGGTAGATGTTGTTCACCATGCGCACGCAGCGGAAGCCATGGCCGACGTCGCGGCTCTCAGTCCACAGCACCGACTCGTCCAGGAAGTCCGGGTTGTAGGGCACCAGGCGAACCTGATGCACGTATGGATCCATGTCAAATTGTCAATGGATATGCCATTGTCGATCACCCATCCATCCGTCAGATACATGCATCAAGTATAATTCAAGATTGGATGGAGCTAGCAGTTGAAAATACACACATATAGGACTATGTAGCAAATAGCATTGCTTCAATAATGTCGTCACTATGTACTCCTACAATTTACAAGCAAAGTTCAACACCCTGTGACGACGCCCATTGAACGATCAGGAAAGTAGACAGGTACGTGGCAACAACTACATTGACTGACTGACTGATTGACTTAACAGACAAAAGAAAGAAAAGTTGCATTGCACACGCACGCAAGATTGTTTGTATGCATTGGCCCTTGTTTAGTTCCACCAAGGCCTCGTTTAGATGGGTGAATTGGGGGAGAAAAACACTGTATCAGAATTCCTGTAGCATTTCGTTTGTATTTGATAAAAATTATCCAAATTTTGACTAACTAGGCTTAAAATGTTCGTCTCGCAAAGTACAATAAAACTGTGTAATTAGTTTTTGATTTCATCAACATTTAGTACTCCATGTATTTGCCGACATTTTGATGTGACGGGGAATCTTCTTTTTGCATAGTGAAATTTGGGGAGAATAGGGGAACTAAACAAGGCCCCCTATTCTCCCCCCAAATTTCACTATGGCTGTGTTTAGATGCACTGAAAAGTGCACTATGCAAAATAAGATTCCCCGTCACATCAAACTTGCGATACATATATGGAGTACTAAATGTGGATAAAATCAAAAACTAATTGCACAGTTTGGTTGTACTTTACGAGACGAACATTTTGAGCCTAATTAGTCAATGATTGGACAATTATTACCAAATACAAACGAAATGCTACAGTGTATTTTGGCTATCCAAATTTTGGATCTAAACACAGCCTATGCAAAAAGAAGATTTCCTATCACATCAAAATATCGGCAAATGCATGGAGTACTAAATGTTGATGAAATCAAAAACTAATTGCACAGTTTTGTTGTACTTTGCGAGATGAACATTTTAAGCCTAGTTAGTCAAAATTTGGATAATTTTTACCAAATACAAATGAAATGCTACAGGAATTCTGATACAGTGTTTTTCTCCCCAATTCACCGAACTAAACGAGGCCTTGGTTGGTTAGCTGAAGTGAAAACTGATGAGTGATGGATCGTTCGTACCGGGTGGCTCTGTCCCAGGGAGTGCTTGGCTTCGCCGGTGACCTTGTTCAGCAGCGCGAACGCCGGGTACCCTTCCTCGTCCTTGATGCGAGTGCTGTGCCTCATGTCCATCCAACCAATCAAACATGATCACAGTCACATCACAGAGCATCGATGTGTTTCTTTACCTGGAACTCATCCTTGGGGTTGGTTGGTGCCAGTGACACGGTGCCGTTCCTGACAGTCAGGCTGTACCCGTCGTCGGCCTTGCAGAAGACGCGCACGGTGGGCTCAGACGCGAGCACGCGAGGCAGGTTGCCGTACCCCGGGGCGGGGTTGCCCGGAGCCGGCGGGTAGCCGCTGTAGCCAGGCTCCGGCACAGGCGGGGGCGGCGCGTAGCCGCCCGGCGGGGGGCGGTACCCGCCGTAGCCTGGCTCCGGCTGGGCAGGCGGTGGGTACGGCCCTGGCGGGGGCGGCGCGTAGCCCCCGGCAGCTGGGCCGCCCGGCGGGGGGCGGTACCCGCCGTAGCCTGGCTCCGGCCCTGGCGGGCGCGGCGCGTAGGCCTCGTCGCCCCAGGGCAGCACCTTCCAGCTCTGGTTGGGGCCCTTGGCCCACTCCCAGAGCACGACGGTGGTGCCGTCGTGCACGCCGCCGTGGTCCTTGTCGCCGTGGAGGGCGTCGAAGTTGAGGTGGATGTTGTTGACCATGCGGATGCAGCGGAAGCCCTTGCCGACGTCGTGGCTCTCCGTCCACAGCACCGACTCGTCCAGGTACTCCGGGTTGTATTGTAGGGCACCAACTTCACCTGCATATGTGCGTGTGCGTGTGCGTGTGCGTGTGGCGTTGGGTGAGAACATGATGCACACATCGATCTGCCGTTGGCGGACTTACAGGATGAGACTGGCCGAGCGAGTGCTTGATGGCGAGGCCGGTGGCCCTGTTGACGAGAGAGCGCGAACGCCGGCTGGCCCTCCGCGTCCTTCACCTTGGTGCTGTGCCTCATGTCCTTGTACCAGTGCTGCACATGCGCAGGCACAGTGCGTGTCAAGCACACCGGATCCATGTCCATGACCACCACAAGATTGATCGATCGATGAGAGAGAGAAAGCATCAAAGCAATAGCATGCCTGGGACTCGTCGCGGGGGTTGGCCGGCGCGAGGACGACGGCGTTGTCGCGCACCGTGAGGCAGTACTCCTCGTCGGCGCGGCAGAAGATCCTGTACAGCGTCTGCTCATGCGCCAGCGGCGGCGGCGCCGTGGCCGGTGGCCCGTGGTGGTGCCCGAACATGCTTGCTTTCCAGAAGCTGAAGCCTCGAGGAGGGGCGGGGGTTGGGACGACGGACCGGGTCCGAGGATGTGGAGTTGTGTGACTGGCCTCGGCGTGCGTGGTCGGTCCGCCAGCGTCTGTCTGTACTGTATGCACGTCTGCTCTCTCAGTCCGCACAGCCTGCCTACCCACGCTGCACGACACCAGCCAACAGCGTCTGTATCTCGATCTCTGGGCCTGTTTAGTTTCCCCAATTCATCCCCAAATTCTACTATGCAAAAAGAAGATTCTCTGTCACATCAAAATGCCGGCACATATATGAAGTACTAAATGTAGATGAAATTAAAAACTAATTACACAGTTTTGTTGTACTTTGCGAGACGAATATTTAAAGTCTAATTAATCAATGTTTAGACAATTATTAACAAATAAAAACAAAATTGCTACAGTAGGGAACAGTGATTCGGCTGGCCCCTATTTGGCCATCTAAACACGGCCTCTATCTATCAGCAGGCAGCAGCCCGTGCAAGTGCCATGGGCGCGGTCTACGGGTGATGTGGCACGGCCCGCCTATCATGCAAGTGCCCGGTGCCGGCCTGCGTGCGTTACGACCGAGACCGAGCGAGCGAGGAGGAGGAGCGCAGGATCCGGCCGCGGCAGGTTGTTTTTGTTTCGACGCTCTTGGTCTTGTCGCCGTTGCAGGCGTGGCCCACCTGTCGGTGGGACTGACAGGGAAGGATGCCCACAGCCCGCAGGCACCAAACAATTTCTTCGATGCTAAGGAGGAAATGCTACGCTAATCAAATTTGTGGTCCTTGCCAGGTGGCGAAAGATGGAATGGAAGGATCATTCAATGCAACGTTCGTAATCAGAATAATATTGTCCCGTTTTCTTCTTACATTATATTTACATATAGTACAAATCTTCTTGCGAGGGCTTTCAAATATTTTTGTGAGGATGCAAAAATTGAGGGACAACATTTAGTATCTCAAATCTAATCTCTATCTCTAGAAATGTTTTAACGAGCCCTAGATATTTTTTTTGTTTTAGATTTTTTGTATCTCAATCTATCCCTAGCATTTATTGTTCCATTTTCTTATATTAAATAAATATATATATCGAAATCCTCTTGTGAGGGATGAGGATGCAAAACTTAAGGGACAACATTTAGTATCTCATATCTAACCTCTATCTGAAATGTTTTCACGAGCTCTAAATATCTTATTTAGATTTCCGTATCCGAATCTATCCCTAGCATTTATTGTTCCATTTTAATATATTAAATAAATATATATATCGAAATCTTCTTGCGAAGGATTCCAAATGTTTTTGCAAGGTTGCAAAAATTAAGGGACATCATTAAGTATCCCAAATCTAACCTCTATCTCTACAAATTTTTCACGAGCTCTAAATATTTTATTTAGATTTTTCATATCCCAATCTATCCCTACCATTTATTGTTCCATTTTATTGTATTAAATAAATATATATCAAAATCTTCTTGTGAAGGATTCTAAATCTTTTTGCGATGATGCAAAAATTAAGGGACATCATTAAGTATCCCAAATCTAACCTCTATCTCTAGAAATGTTTTCACGATCTCTAAATATTTTATTTAGATTCTTCATATCCCAATCTATTCCTACCATTTATTGTTCTATTTTCTTAAATTAAATAAGTATATATCGAAATCTTCTTGCGAAGGATTCCAAATCTTTTTGTCGGATACCTACAACAGAGGGTACCCACAATCAACGATTAAGAAAAACAAAACCGCTACCCACAGACGAGACGAGCCAAAATGGCAAACAAGACACCTCGACTATGTTCCGACTCGTACGAGGCACGCTCGACGGGACGCCTCGACTACGTTCTAACTCGTATGAGGCACACTCGATGGGACGCCTCGACTACGTTCTGACTCGTACGAGGTACGCTCGACGGGACGCCTCGATCGCATTCCGACTCGTATGAGGCTCGCTCGACAAGGCACCCTGACTATCGGGAAATCTCCGACTCGCACGACCCCAGGTCGGGCCACTCGACCCACCTTATTCACAACATCTGAAACAAAAGTCAGAGCATTTAATGCGACTACCTACTACTTCCTACCATTATGGCTACAGCAGTAACCGACGTGGAAGCAGTACCGGTGTCAAATCTTGCTTTTTTACCACCCATCCCGGGATGGGAGGTGAAAACCTGTTACTGTACGCACCATACCGTGTACTATTTCACCATTGATCACCCTCGAGGGAGGATACGACAAGGACCGTACCCCATAATCTCATGGACTCATCCTTATCCACCCGTCCTCGACCCGGCCTCGACCCAGCCTCGACCCACCGCCGGTCAACAAGGAAGAAAGGCCGACGTGGCACAGGACTCGGAGTCTTTTCACCGTCTCGTCCTCTACGTCACCATGGTGTCCAGGGATGGCCGGCCATTCTCGAGGCACGTCGCTACAGCCACCTCCACAGGGATCGACAAAACTTCACATCAAAGGCACCCCCGGCGTTCCTATCTCCTCTTACCCTATAAAAGGGCAGGCAGGGGCTCTACAACGAACAATGGGCAACGGACGATGAAACGCCAGTCACCCTCCCATCATAGAAGATCAACATCTCAAGCAATCACCTTTGTACTCTCAACTTTTCTCTGAGACATGGGCTCGGTTCCCTCTCTCACAGCTTGTAACCCCTACGCAAGCACTTAGGTGCAAGGAAATAAAATACTCCCCCTCTTCGCTGGACGTAGGGCCTTCTTTTGTCCGAACCAGGATAAACCTCTATGTACTCTCCTTGCATCACCATCCAGATTAGAGACACGCAGCATTTGATTCACTCGTTGGCTTAGGACCCTCGTAGGACCGAACGCCGACAGTTGGCGCCCCAGGTAGGGGACGCTGCGTGCCAACATCGTTTTCCCACCATTTTTCTGGATGGCTGACCCTGAACGTCCGCTCTCGTTGGCTACGGTGATCTGGTTTGAGAACCTGGAGTTCATGTCTCTTGGCCACGGCTACGACATGGTCCTCCTCCCTCCCAGGCACCTGACCGATAGGGACCACAAGCTCTCCCAACCTAGGGGGCGCTGCGTCGGTATCATCGCTCTCGCCAGGCACGCGCCGCCAGGCGACGGTGAGCCCAGCGCAACCGCCATCATTGCCTTGCAGAGGGTGATGGTATTCCCCGATACGGCGCCTCTCAGCCAGACACCGACATGGACTTCCTCGCTGAGGATATATGTAGGATGAGCTTGGCTGAGGGTAAGATGCTGACAGAGAGTCCCATCGCTCCACCGCCCGGTGCGGCGCCGTCACCAGCCAGTTCGACTACTCCGGCACCAGGAATGACGTCTTTGTCAGCATTCCCGTTTGGACTAGACTCGGTTGCCCGGGCGTATGCTTCTTCTGTAAGCACCAGCATGAGTGCTTACGAGGAACTCCCCGAACACCATCTACGCTCCACCCTCGACCTCGTTGCATCCACGCCAGCTTCCGAGTACTTGGACTACACGGAGACCCTAGATACGAAGCTTCATGCAACTGCTTTCTGACATCACAACCCTAGAGACGCACGACCTCACATGCACCCATTGTACTACTATTTCGGCGCTCCAGACTCTGACTCTGCCGATGACATCTACGACCCGACTCGCGAATGCTTCAATATCGATGGAGCTATCGTGTCGGATTCAGAGGATGAGGCAGCCGTTGGAGGAAGGAACACGCCACCTCAGGTCGAGCTCCCTGTTGAATAGGATGAGGCTTAATTCCTTGCGGATCAAGGAATGTAGCTCGAGCAAATCCACGAGTTGCAGGGTAGGCTCGATGAGGAACGAGAAAACCTACACCTACTTTAGCAAACCCTCAAGCAAGAGCGCGCGGCACGCGCACATAGCGGAGGAGCTCGAGAGAGAGCTCGCGACGTTAACCGTCGCATCGTCAAGGATCGGGCAGTTTGGCCCCTGGTTTTCGGTCGAGCCAGCCAGAATGTGGTCGCAGCCGCCATGCTCCTTCGTAACATGCTCGAGCCGTCAAACCCCAAGGCCCATCGAGCCCATGATGAAATCTGAGGGCTCCTCGAGACCGCTGTCATGCAGCAGGCCGAGAGTTTCGCCTCGAGGTGACACGGGCTTGCCTCAGAGTAGCCTGCCGAGCCCTCCCGTCCGGAGAAAGAGGCCTCGGTTCATCCCGAGCACGCCCAACAGAACAAGACAGTCTCTGTCCATGAACGCATCATCGACAACCGTGAACCTCGAGATGCCCGTGACAACATCATCGAGCGCCGGAGGCGCAAACATGGTGATGGTGCAGCTCAAGGCTACCACGAGCACAGAGGCGGGCGCTACGACAGCTCGGAGGATTGAAGCCCTTCACCCGAGCCACCGGGTCCTCGGGTCTTTTTCAAGGCCATTCGTGAAACGATACTCCAGGCTCGTTTCCACCCCCATGACTCTTACCAAGTATAATGGTGAGACCAAACCTGAACTTTGGCTCACTGACTTTCGCTTGGCTTGTCAGTTGGGTGGGGCCACCGATGATCGGGTCATCATTCGACAACTCCCCCTGTTCCTGTCAGACACTACTCGAGCCTGGCTCGAGGATCTCCCACCTCGACAAATCCATGACTAGAACGACCTCGTGAGAGTGTTTGAGGGGAACTTCAAGGGAACCTACATGCGCCCCGGCAACTCGTGGGATCTCCGAAGCTGCAAACCGAAGCCGGGTGAATCCCTCCGGGATTACATCTGACGTTTCTCCAAACAACGCACTAAGCTCCCCAACATCACCGACTCCGACGTCATCATGGCCTTCCTCTCTGGTACCACCTGCAAAGAGTTGGTCTGAGAGTTGGACCGCAGCACTCCCATCACTGCCAACGGTTTGATGGATATTATCACCAACTTCACCGCCAGCGAGGAGGCGGTTGGTGCCATCTTTGGTAGCGATCAGGACAAGGGGAAGCACAAGGAAGAGGATCCCACGGGCTCCAGCTGGGGCTCGAAGAGGAACAACAGGAAGAAGAAGAAGAACCAATAGGGCAAGCTTGAGGCCTCGACCGATGACCTTATTGCTGCTGCTGATCGTAAGAAACCTCGAGGGCCCCCCCGATGGGGGCATTTTCGACAAAATGCTCAAAGAGCCATGTCCCTATCACAAAGGGCCCATGAACCACAACCTCGAGGGACTGCCACATGCTCCGAAGATACTTTGAAAGCATAGGCGTCAAGAAAGACGACAAGAAGGAAGATCCCAAGGGAGATGACAAGGATGAGGGGTTTCTCGAGATCCACGACTGCTTCATGATATACGGAGGGCCCTCGACGCGCCTCTTGACACGGCAGCGCAAGCGGGAACGTCGAGAGGTCTTCTCTGTGCAACTCGCAACCCTCCTCTTCCTTGACTGGTCCGAGGTGGCCATCACTTTCGACCGTGATGACCACCCAGACTACATCCCCAATCCTGGGGTCTACCCACTTGTGGTCGATCCCATCATCGCTAACACACGCCTCACCAAGGTGCTCATGGATGGCGGCAGCAGTCTTAACATCATCTATGCCTAGACCCTCGACCTTCTAGGGATCACGAAGACGCACCTCTGACCCAGCGTCGGGGGCTTCCATGGAGTCATGCCAGGGAAGCGAGTAGAGCCCATCGGGCGGGTCGACCTGCCTGTCTGTTTCGGCACTCCCGTCAACTTCAGAAAGGAAACTCTCACTTTCGAAGTGGTCAGATTCCATGGAACATACCACGCCATCCTTCGGTGCCCCTGCTATGCCTGGTTCATGGCGGTCCCCAATTACACCTACCTCAAGCTTAAAATGTCAGGCCCCAACGGTGTCATCACTATCGGGCCCTCCTACGAGCACGCCTACAAGTGCGACGTGGAGTGCGTCGAGCACGGAGAAGCCATCTTGGAGTCGGTGACCTTGGCGGCGGACCTCGACGGTTTGGCCAACGAGATCCCCAACCCCAAGCGCCATGCCAGCAACTTCAAGCCCGCGAAAGACGTCAAGCTCGTCCCCCTCGATCCCACCGACCCAAAGGGAAAGGCGTTGAGCATCAGTGCCACCCTCGACCCAAAATAGGAAACAGTGCTCATTGAATTTCTCCGTGCAAACATCAACATCTTTGCGTGGAGTCCCTCGGATATGCCGGGCATACCCAGGGAAGTCGCCAAGCACGCCTTGGAGATCCGAGCCAGCTCCAAACCGGTGAAGTAACGCTTGCGCCACTTTGACGAGAAAAAGCGCAAGGTCATCGGCGAGGAGATCCACAAGCTGTTGAAGGTCGGATTCATCAAGGAGGTTCATCATCCCGAGTGGCTAGCTAATCCTGTATTAGTTAAGAAAAAGAATGGGAAGTGGAGGATGTGTGTAGACTATACTAGTTTAAATAAAGCATGTCCAAAAGTTCCTTTTCCTTTGCCACGCATTGATCAAATCGTTGATTCTATTGCGGGATGTGAAACTCTGTCGTTCTTAGATACGTATTCCGGCTACCACCAGATCAAAATGAAGGAGTATGACCAGCTCGCGACTTTGTTTATCACCCCATTCGGCACGTATTGCTATGTTACTATGCCCTTCGGTCTCCGAAACGCAGGGGCTACGTACCAGCAATGCATGCAACACGTTTTTGGGGAACACATTGGACCAACTGTCAAGGCTTATGTCGATGATATCGTTGTCAAAACCAAAAAGGCTAGTAATTTGATAAACGACCTCGACGTTGCGTTCAAGTGCCTCCGGGCAAAGAACATTAAGCTCAACCCTGAGAAATGTGTTTTTGGCGTTCCTCGAGGCATGCTCCTAGGGTTCATCATTTCTGAACATGGCATCAAGGCCAACCCAGAAAAAATAGCCGCAACAACCAAAATGGGCCCTATCCGTGATCTGAAGGGCGTGCAGAGGGTCACGGGCTGCCTTGCGGCCCTCAGTCACTTTATTTCGCGCCTCGGCGAAAAAGCGCTCCCACTGTATCATCTCCTAAAGAAATCAGAACACTTCTCATAGACCCTCAAGGCCGAGGAAGCCCTTGCAAAGCTCAAGGCTACGCTGTCCAACTCACCGATCCTCGTCCCTCCAATCACAGGGGAACCCCTCCTACTTTATGTCACTGCAACGACACAAGTAGTCAGTGAGGTGCTCTCGGAACCATAGGGATGTCGAGAGGGCGGAGGAAGGACATGCCCTGCTCATCCAAAGACCGGTCTACTTCATCAGTGAGGTGCTCTCGGAAACCAAGGCTCGCTACCCGCAGATCTAGAAGCTGTTGTACGCCATCATCTTAACGTGGCGCAAACTTCGTCACTACTTCGAGGGCCACCCAGTAACTGTGGTCTCTTCTTTCCCTCTGGGAGAGATAGCCCAGAACCGGGAAGCCTCGGGTAGGATAGTTAAGTGGGCGGTCGAGCTCATGGGTGAGACCCTTTCTTATGCGCCACACAAAGCCATCAAATCCCAGGTACTAGCAAATTTCCTGGCGGAGTGGACCGACACTCAACTCCCCCCGGTTCAGCTCCAGGCCGAGCTTTGGACCATGTATTTCGACGGGTCGCTGATGAAAACAGGAGCAGGCGCGGGTTTGCTCTTCATCTCATCCCTCGGAGTCCACATGCGTTATATCATCCGGCTTCATTTTTCTGCCTCCAACAACGTCGCCGAATATGAGGCGCTCGTCACGGGCCTATGAATCGCCGTCGAACTAGGGGTCTGACACCTCGATGTTCAAGGTGACTCTCAGCTCGTGATTGACCAGGTCATGAAGAGCTCAACCTGCCATGATCCCAAAATGGAGGCCTACTGTGAGGAGGTATGGCGCCTTGAAGACAAGTTTCACGACCTCGAGCTCAACCACATTGCACGCAGGTATAATGAGGTTGCCGATGAACTCGCAAAAATCACTTCTAGTCGAACTACAGTCCCACCTGATGTTTTCACAAGAGATCTCCATCAATCGTCCATCAACATCAGGGAAGACGGAGGGGTCGATGGGCCATCACTCGATCCCCCACCTGAGGCAGAAGCCCCCTCGACCAGGGCTAAAGCCATGCAGGCCGAAGGCTTGACCCCAACAGCCAACCCCGACCCTGACTGGCGTATTTTGTACCTCGACCATCTCACTCGAGCGGACCTCCCCTCGGATAAGATTGAGGCTCGACGGATCGCTCGCCAGGCCAAATCCTTTGTGATATCTGGCGACAGCAGGGAGCTGTATCGCCACAGCCCTACTGGCATCCTCCAACGCTGTATCACAAATGAGAAAGGCAGGAACCTGCTCAATGATCTACACTCGGGGGGCTTGTGGTCATCATGTGGCGCCTCGAACCCTCATTGGAAACACATTCCGCCAAGGTTTCTGTTGGCCGATCGCAGTCTACGACGCTGTCAAGCTAGTATGCTCCTGCAAAGGCTGCCAGTACTATGCAAGACAAACCCACCTCCCGGCTCATGCCCTGCAAACTATTCCCATCACATGGCCATTCACTGTTTGGGGGCTCGACTTGGTTGGACCCCTGAAAAGGACAACTGGTGGCTTCACCCACTTGCTCGTCGCCGTTGATAAAGTTTCCAAGTGGATCGAGGCCCGTCCTATCACCAGCATCAGGTCTGAGCAAGCTGTGCTATTTTTTACCGACATCGTCCACCGCTTTGGGGTTCCTAACTGCATCATCACGGACAACGACACCCAATTCACTGGTAAAAGGTTCCTAGATTTCTGCGATAACCATCACATCCGTGTGCTCTAGTCGGCAGTATCTCATCCAAAAACAAATGACCATGTAGAACGTGCCAACGGTATGGCCCTACAAGGCCTGAAACCAAGAATTTTTGACAAGTTAAACAAACATGGCAAAAATTGGGCCGCCGAGCTACCCTCGGTCCTGTGGAGCCTAAGAACAACGCCGAGTCGAGCCACGGGGTTCACTCCATTCTTCTTAGTCTACGGGTCCGAGGCTATGCTCCCAACTGATGTAGAATATGGATCCCTGAGGCTGAAAGCCTACAACGAGAAAAACAATGATGCCACAAGAGAGGACGCCCTTGACCAGCTCGAGGAAGCTCGTGATGTGGCTCTATTACACTCTGCCAGGTATTAGCAATGTCTCCGACGCTACCATGACAAACATGTCCGCAGACGGGACCTCAATGTTGGTGACCTAGTGCTACGGCGAAGCCAGAACAATAAGGTACGACACAAGCTTACGCCGCCGTGGGAAGGGCCATACATCATCGCGGAAGTATTGAAGCCTGACACCTACAAACTATCGAACGAGAAAGGAAAAATCTTCACCAACGCTTGGAACATTGAACAGCTACGTTGCTTTTTTCCTTAAAACCTCGAGGCTTTGTAAATTGTTTCACAATCTCATAAATAAAGAATACAACGGTGTTCAAAGTATTGTTTTCATAACAACCAGGAAGGATCAACCCTGTTTTCTCAGAGTCGACCCTCCCTTGGGGGCTGCAAGGGGGAACCACCTGTCCCCAAAAAACTCGCAATTTTTTGAGCTTCTTCAAAAAAGACAAGATCTGTCACATAAGTCGACAAGGCCGCAAGAGCACCCTAAGGCTCAAGGGCTATCGAGCCATGAGATCACTTACGCTTCCGAGGCTACGGTACCTCCACTCACCCCCACGCCAAGGGGTGCAACCGCACGCTAAGTAGACCTAGTAATAGTTCACGACTTTGAAAAAGCTCACGACTAACATTCCTGTTCGCTTTGAATCATGTTCTTACACGATCTACGAAGCCGCAAACGCACCCTAAAGCTCGAGGGCAGTCGAGCCGCGAGATCACTTACGCCTCTGAGGCTACGGTACCTCCACTTGCTCCCTTATGCCAAGGGGCGTAACCACGCGCTAAGAAAATCATGTGAGAACATGATTCAAGCAATAAAGGGAAGAAAAAACTCGAACAAAAATTGACATTCAGTACAAGTTTACATCTAAGTATTTCATGGCCCCCGAGGCCATCATGACCAAAGTTACGAAAACTAACTCATTTACATGGGCCTTCATGCCCAGGTTTGGCTCACAGGCCCTCGTCATCAGCAGGCGGAACCACCTCGACCTTGAAAAGCTTGGCAAGGCGACTCCTAGGCTCCTTAGTGGCCTCGATCAGGTTCAGGCAGACGACTTCGTTCTCCTATTCCATCCGGTCTAGATCCGTGATAAAGCCATTAGCGATGAGGTCCATGTCGTACACGAACCCAGACCGAACGACCACCATGGCCCTCTTCATGCCGTGATGCAGCCTACCTTGTATCCTCTCACGGACGAGGCGACCTAGCGCCACCATCTGACGGACAAAGGAGTTCCCCGGTGCGTCCTCCTCGGTATTGGCATTAGGCTCGATCCCCAGGCCATCACATACCAAAGTGATAGCACCCTAGAGCAATTGAGTTCGCCCGGCCTCGGCCTCGAAGAGGTTCTAGAACGATGTGGCCGTCGCCTAGGCCGCATGCTGCTGCTTCTCCAACTCTGAAACGTAAGCACTGAGTTAGCATCAGCCTGGGACCTCAACGCCAAGGCCAAAACATAACAAAAATTTTACCCTCAGAGTGGGTCTGCCAACCCACGACCTCATCGCGTAACTCCTCGCACGTCTTCTTAGACGCTCGAAGAGCCTCGTCCTTGTCGTGGACCACCGCCTTTAGCACCTCAATTTCCCGACCGGTGCCCGAGAGAGCCTCGTCCCTCTCTCGGACCATCCACTTCAACGTCACAACCTCGTCCTCCAAGGTTCTAATGTCAGCGGACGCCATCCTGACCTGGATGTTGAGGGCATTGCGCTGACCACCGAATAAGGTGACATCCTCCTCAAGCTCCTTCACACGCACCAGCAGTGGCGCGAGGTCCTCGCGAGCTTTAGCCGCCTCCTCCCGAGCCCTTGCCACGTCTTCACGTGCCTTGGCCTCAGCTTCCCGAGCCTGCGCTGCCTCCTCCCTAACCGATGCGTGGGCGACGTAGAGCTCGTTTGTCTCGGCACTCTTCTGGGATAGCCACTTGTTGGCTTCCTCGACCAGGGCCCGTTGACGGGCAAGCGCCGCCCACACGCCACTCTCATGACGAATGAAGAGTGACTTGTGGTAGGAACGCTCCTTGAGCTCCTGACCACAGTTAAAACCTAAAAATCAGAACCAAGGAAAGGGGAAGGATAAAACACAGGGAAAGACTAACGAACCCAGCTTACCTCAAAAGCCTCCAACATACCACGCACCAGGGTATCTGAGACCATGCGCAGGGACTGCAGCGAGTGCTTTCGGAGTCCCTCGAGGTACTCCTAGTGTTGCACCTCGTCCTTGTCGTTGAGCGCGAAGAAGCCCTCAGCGCTAGGGTTGGACACGTCCCTGAACTCGAGGGTCGACCGGCCCCAGCGTGGAAGCTCCTCCTCCACCCGCACAAGTGCCAACCCAGCATAGTCAGGCCACCTAGCTGACTCCTTGGCCAGGTCATCCCCCAATGCCACAGAGGTACTAGGCCGATCCGAGGCCTTGGCTGTCTCGACGTCCGCCTTCTGCTTCCCTTTGGCAGAAGGGGAGTCATTGACGGTGAGGTCGATCAGGGCCGGGGTCAACCCTAGGGGCGGGGCTAGTGTCTCGACTGCCGGTACCACCGCCTGTACGATAGGCGGTGGCACGACCGCCCCCCGTTTCGCCTCGACCGCCTGCTCCGTTGGTCGGTCCTGCTGCGGTTGTGGCTCCTCCCACGCCGGTTGTGACTCCGGCTGCGCCACCTCTTGCCCCACCACTGGCGGGGCCTCCACCACCTCCTTTGACTTCTCAACATCCGCCCGCCCTGCATCGCGGATGGATGTTTCGGCCTCAGCGGCCTCGACGGTCGCCTGGGTCGTCGCAATCGACCTAGGCTCTGACCCACCAGCGCCGGGCACCTCAAGCCTGGCATCGCCCGGGACCGCCTCAGTCGGCCCTGACCCCCGCGTGGTGACACCAGAACTGGCGACCTCCTAGGTGCTTGCCCCTGCCTTGGCAGCTGCCTCCCTCAACCTGAGCCGCTCCGTCGTAGCCTGGCACTTCGCAACCCAGGCGGCGTTGTCGGCCGTCGTTCGCATCATCAGGGCGGCGCTCGACCTGAGCTTCTTGACAGGAGTCGGACCCATGAGCTCCACCTTATGCTTATGGCTGAGCAACAAATAAACGCGTCAGAACAAAGAACGGGATCACCAATGATGGAAAAACAAGGTGAGAAACTTATCCGGATATGGGAACTAGGGGTCTAGACCCAGGCAAGCCCGAGCCACCCGGCGACACCTGTGACGGCCCTACCGTTGAGCCTCCTATCGGTCGGGTGCTCCTCGGAGCCCGGGCTGACGGGGTATCGGAGGATCTTTGCGCTGCCGAGGCTAGTTGGCCTCGGGTCCTTACGCCCATCGACGGCGCCCTGGCTTCTGACGCCGACGCTACTGCTCCGACCACCAGCTAAGCCCGAGGCGATCGAGCTCACGAGAGCGGCGCCACTGACCCCTCCTGCAGAGCCCCAGACAAGGTAGCTCCTCTCGCTGAAGGACCCGCTCCGGCCCTTCTCTCTCCTAGCTCTCCTTCCCCCTCTATGGGTGCTGAGACTTCCCTCGACACCTAGGAAGTCGACCCCCCAATGGGCTCCAGCAGGGGCCACACATCGAGGTGGTGCGCCAGAGAAGTCACGGTATCATACCGTGACCCGGCGTCGTCGTCGCCGTTGTCTTCATCCTCCCCCGAGACCGTCTCGGAGGGAGACTCCTCGAGCGGGAGCCCGTCGAGGCTCTATTGGTGACAGCGCTTCTTCAACGCCTCCTGCTCGAGGGCCTTCTGGACTTGACGATTCTTGGCAGCGTCCTTCTCCTCCTTCTTCTAGGCCGCCAAGAGGCGTCGAGCCTCCCGAGCGGCCCGATCCTCCGGAACCGGCAGCCGTGATTCCTTGACTGCCGACAGATCCTGCACACAGGCCTCGACCGAATTAGTTGAGGGAATCTAGAAGCAAAAGAACTTAAGACTATCAGAAACAACACTTACCAGAGGCTCAAAACCTTGAGTGGGGCGCATCGGGACCCTATCGATGTCCTCCTACCTAAAACTCCCCACCATCCATTGCGCACGCTGGGCGATCTCATCGAGAGGGAGGGACTCATGCGTCACTCTGGGCGTTCGGGTAATCTGCAAAGTTCAGGTCGGGTAGTTTGGGTTTTCAAAAGTTCGGGTAATAAGAATTGTTACCCGATAACAGCCCCAAAAAACCACTACCCGCAGGTTCGGGTACCCGCAAATTCGGGTTCAGGTATACCCAATATACCCGAAATATATAAAATCATAGCAAAAGTGCTAACATCATAGAATTTTGCACAGAATAGATGATAACTCATTAACATAACAGATAAACAACACATTCAAGTTTTTAACCGCAGGTCCAAACCACGACACAGGTATTGAGGTACTGACTACTTTATTACTACTGACAAGATACAAGAGCAAAGTTCAAGCCTGCTGCCTGCCATCACAACAGTGCTTGTGCTTCACACGGGAACTCGGAGTCTCGAGGAGTCAAGGAGACGAAGATGGAAGTAAAGAGGTGAGTTAATTGGGAAGCAAAGCCGAGGAGGGCCACGGGAAATTTGACTAGTTTGCTAGTGCACTTAATCGCTGGCAGCCTGATACGTATTCCTATTCAGATTTTTTGGGTACCGGGTGTAACTACCTGAATTACCTGATATAAATTCGGGTAATAAGATTTACTATCCGAACAAGAGATCGGGTAGTGCAGGTTCGGGTACTTCAGATCCGGGTCTGGGTATTTCGGGTTCAGGGTTCGGGTATCAGGTTTTGTGCCCAGAGTGACTCATGCGACATCCGACTCCCCTCCAACGATGCCTTCGGCATCATCTCGTCGAGCCGGAGCCGGCGCTGCGTCAGAGGCAGCGCCCTCCGGCGGTGGAACGCAGCGGCCACCATTCCCGTGCGTCAGCCCACGTTGATGAAGTCTTCTCAGCGCGTCGAGCAGCGGCTGCAATTTCGGCTTGTCATCCTCGACGACGTCGTATGTCCAGTTCTCCTCGCGTGACATTAGCACTCGACCGGAAAACTTCGATAGCCGGTCACCGTCGTTGCGCAAGTAAAACCAGCCGTCGTGTCAGCCGCTATTCAACGAAATTAGCTGTGCTAGGATGTATTGGTCACCTTGACCCGACCGAACTTGGAGAGTGCAGCTCCCCACATGCACTGCGCGCCGCACCCCTCGCTCGCCCGCCTTCTTGCCAAAGTGTTCTGCCTTGAAGAGGTGGAACCACATATTCTATTGTGGCTCCATCCCCAGGTATCCCTTGCAGACCGCCGTGAAAATGGTAGCCTGCGAGATGGAATTAGGGGCAAGATGGTGCAGCTCCACCTTGTAGTAGTGGAGGAGCACCCGCATGAAGTGGTTGGCCAGCACTCCGAACCCCTCTCGTGGAAGGCCACGAAGCTCACCACGTAGCCCTCCGGGGATGCCGGCTCCCGGTGGTCGGACGGTGGTACCCTCCATTCTGGCTTGGTCTAGCTCGCCCTTGGCCACAGAAGCCCATCGCGGACCAACTCCTCTAGCCTCCTCTCTGTCATCGAGGAATGAGCCCACATGTCCACAGGAAGGATCTGGCTCTTGCCTGCCATGGTTGTCGAAAAACGGCGCGCGGTGACGATAGGCGAAGGAGCGACGGCGGCGCTGGACGGTGGCTGAAGGGTGCAAAAGAGGCAAAGGAGGCAAAGAAGGCAAAGATGCAAAAGGCCTGTAGGGGTAAACGGAACCCGGGCCTCACACTTATACCCCGATGGAAGGCCAATGGGCGGGCAAAAAGGTAGGAGCAGTTTTTACATTCAATGACCTTACCTAACCGCTCCCTCAAAGTCCGCAGATAGGGGCACATGTCCACCATACACTCCGTAACCGTCGCACCATGCTGCCCACTACCGCGCCGATCTCGCTTCCCCTCCTAAAAAGACACACCCTAAACGGGCAGGAAAAGGATCCACGGACGGATATTCCCATATGAATGAGTAACGGGCTCTGAGCCCGATATAAACCTCGAGGGATCAAAAGCTAGCCCTCGACTAGGGTTCGATAGCTACCCCTCGAGTAGCAGAGTCAGGGATGACTAGGGACGCATCCGTACAAGGCTAGGGCTCGAGCCACGCTCTCGAGGCGCCCCTAGACGTATTCAAGGCTAAAGGAGAGGTCAACGGAGGAATCCCCTCAGAGGGAGGCATCGAGCCCTTGAATCCAATCGCAAGGAATCGAGATCCACGCGACTACTTTTTGGCATTTTTGAGAGCGCCTCTATGGCCGCTAGCCGACTCCTACCGAATGGAGCACGGGCTCCTACTCAAATTCCCCGTTAACAGCTCATCGGAGACCGTCGGAACTCGCCCAACGAGGGTAGTACAATGTTCCCCACCTCTCCTCCTTTTTCCTAAAAAGGGAGCATGAGGGTCGAACGATAAAAGACGGCCAAGACTCTGATCGACCTCATGCGTGCGAGGCTCGGGGGCTCGACCGCAGAAAGCCAAACCTCAAATGAAAGAAGACAGAACACACCACGATACGAGAGCATTCCTCAATAGAGCGTGCAAAAGACCTCGGAGGAGTCAAAACACTCCACCGAGGCCTCGGGGGCTACACCCGGCGGGTGCGCTCGCGCGCACCCCCCAGAAAAGGCTACAACGCTACGACTCTAGTTCATGAACCGCTGAGCCTCTGTGAGAGTGATCCACACTCACCCAAAGGCTCGAGCGCTACTGTCGGGTACCTACAACAAGGGGTACCCATAATCAACGATTAAGAAAAACAAAACCGCTACCCACAAACAAGATGAGCCAAAATGGCAAACAAGACACCTCAACTATGTTCTGACTCGTACGAGGCACGCTCGACGGGACGCCTTGACTACATTCCGACTCGTACGAGGCACGCTCGATAGGACGCCTTGACTACATTCTGACTCGTACGAGGTACGCTCGACGGGATGCCTTGACCGCGTTCTGACTCGTACGAGGCTCGCTCGACAAGGCACCCCGACTATCGGGAAATCTCCGACTCGCACGACCCCAAGTCAGGCCACTCGACCCACCTTATTCACCAACTCTGAGACAAAAGTCAGAGCATTTAATGCAACTACCCACTACTTCCTACCATCATGGCTACAGCAGTAACCAACGTGGAAGCAGTACCGGTGTCAAATCTCGCTTTTTTACTGCCCATCCCGGGATGGGAGGTGAAAACCTGTCACTATACGCACCATACCGTGCACTATTTTGCCACTGATCACCCTCGAGGGAGGATAAGACAAGGACCGTACCCCACGATCCTGGGGACTCGGCCTTATCCACCCGACCTCGACCCGGCCTTGACCCAGCGTCGACCCACCGCTGGTCAACAAGGAAGAAAGGCCGACATGGCACAGGACTCAGAGTCTTTTCACCGTCTCATCCTCTACGTCACCATAGTGTCCAGGGATGGCCGGCCATTCTCGGGGCATGTCACTACAGCCACCTCCATAGGGATCGACAAAACTTCACCTCAAAGGCACCCTCGGCGTCCCTGTCTCCTCTTATCCTATAAAAGGGCAGGCAGGGGCTCTACAACGAACAACGGGCAACGGACGATGAAACACTAGTCACCCTCCCATCATAGAAGATCAACATCTCAAGCAATCACCTTTGTACTCTCAACTTTTCTCTGAGACCTGGGCTCGGTTCCCTCTCTCACAGCTTGTAACCCCTATGCAAGCACTTAGGTGCAAGGAAATACAATACTCCCTCCTCCCTGCTGGACGTAGGGCCTTCTTTTACCCGAATCAGGATAAACCTCTGTGTACTCTCCTTGCATCACCATCCAGATTAGGGACACGCAGCATTTGATTCACTCGTTGGCTTAGGACCCCCGCGGGACCGAACGCTGACACTTTTTGTGACAGAGGTAATTTGAACGATTTTTAGAGCTCAAGGGTAAGATGTCTGGTATTGTAGTTCAAGAAGAAAAATCAAATTACTATGATAGTTGAATAGACTTTTTTTTGAGAATTCAATAGGCTTTTTTCGACAGACTAATAATACAAGGTGGGTTGAAATAGTTTGGCCTTGCCTATGCTTACATTTTTAGTTACATCGCTATTTCACTGCAATTACAATGTAATTTTAGGTGAATGTTCATGTAATTTTTTTATTACAATGCAAAAGGGAGATTGCAATTAGCTACTCCCTTTGTTCCAAATTATAAGTCACTTTGACTTTTTTGATACATTCATTTTGCTATGTATCTAGACATACGTTATATCTAGATACGTAGTAAAATGGATGTACTAAAAAAGTCAAAGCGACTTATAATTTGGAATGGAGGGTAGTTCATAGTGTATCTTTATGTTTCTTAAATTGAAGAGAACTTTCTACAATTTACATTATATTCTATCTATAGTTACATTGCTAGGTACATAGCATTTCCACTATAGTTACAAATGTAATTTTAGATCTGTACTGAATCTGTATAGAGTTCAGTTTTTGTAGAGCATCTTTTGTATGAAATTTTCAAACATGCCAGAATTTTCAATTTCTAATTATGTTTGGGCCTTTGAATGGTCTACAAATATAATTTGGGCTCTTGTTTTTTACTGTGCTCCATATTAAATATTATGTTGTAATATGCCTTATGGGTATATCTGAGCCTTCAAATGGGCTCATAAAAAAGTGTGGACTCGCCCACAAAAGTTGTGCAAAGTTTGTTTATCGTTAGATCTTGATCCAAAGGCTGAAAAATCTGCATGATGGGAGGCTAAATAATTTGTCAAAGTATGTATAGTCAGTGCCGTTAGTTTATCCCGTTAACACCCCCATATGGATGGTTTCTCCCCTATTTTGGCATCCTAAGGCCTTGCTCGGTTAATCCACAAAAGGGAAGGAATTGGAGGGGATTAAGAGGGATTAATTCCACACCACAATAGGTGTGAAATAAATCCCCCTCAATCCCCTTGTGGGAGGGATTAATCGAACAAGGCCTTATAGAGAAATTACCCACCGGGTGTCGAGGAACGTGTCACAAAACCTCCTAAATTATGATGGCCCACATGTACCTGTTATTGTCATAATAACCTCTGATAGCTATACTTATGTACCTCATAACTTAAAAGGTCTCCTTTCCTCCAAACAGGATCCAATTATAGGAGTATTGCAATATTATAACAGTTTATTCAAAATAACATTAGAGTAAAAGAACGGAAGTCTTACATTACTTAAGTTTACAAACCACAGTTTCAAACCTTCAAACTATTTTTTTTAAAATTACTTTCAAAAACATGTAGCAACTTGAAAAATTCCCAAGATATGAAATCTTCATAATTTCAAGCTCTACAAGTTTCATGTTGAAAACTTTTTCAAATTCAGCATGGATTTTGAAATTTGAATTTGAAATCAAAAGAGAATATTTTTCTAGAATTTGGTAATTTCAAAATTACTTTAAATTTTACATTGAAACTTTTAAAACTTAAAATACCAAAGTTGTAGGTCTTGGTTAGATGTACAACTTTGGTATTTTGAGTTTTTGAAGTTTCAATATAAAATTTAAAGTAATTTTGAAATTACCAAATTTTAGAAAAATGACCCCTTTTGATTTCAAATTCAAATTTCAAAGTCCAGGCTGAATTTGAAAAAGTTTTCAACATGAAACTTGTAGAGCTTGAAATTCTGAAGATTTCATATCTTGGGAATTTTTCAAGTTGCTACATGTTTTTGGAAGTAATTTTAAAAAAAATAGTTTGAAGGTTTAAAACTGTGGTTTGTAAACTTAAGTTATGTAAGACTTTCGCTCTTTTACTCTGATGATATTTTGAATAAACTGTTGTAATATGGCAATACTCCTATAATTAGATCCTGTTCCGAGAAAAGCAGACCTTTTAAGTTATGAGGTACATAAGTATGGCTGTCAGAGGTCATTATAACAATGACAGGTACATGTGGACCATCATAATTTCGGAGGTTCTGTGACAGAACGGCCCCCATTGCCTTCCCTAGCCCGAGGAGCTGACTTGAAGACCTTTGGGTTGATAAGGGGTTGAGGGTGACACAAATCTAGAGAACGACGGGCTCGATGGAGGGACAATTGGAGTTGTCCTAGTGTGGCAAAGAGGACGACGAGGGGAGATGACCGGAGAGTAGGGGTGTAACAGAACCGACCAATTATACAAAATTAAGTAAGAAAATCACCAGCCAGAGCATACGATTTAGCAAACTTAAGCCCGTATAACCCATTAGTCCGTGAAATCATGAAGGATTTTAAACCAACTCACATACCAGCCAAGATCGTAATAAGTTTAGCGGTCACCATCACATATTACATAAAAGTTCGCATCACAGATATATCGGAGTTTAAACATAGTTATTACAAACCGAGTTCAAATAGAAGTAGCGGAAGCCATTTGTTCAAAACCACACACACTCACACAGAGTTCAGGTACAGTGCTAGCTGATGATCATCTCCAAAAAAAGCAGTAGGTGAGACATAAGGAATGATCATGCCCATGGTCCTAAGCATCACCCATCGCAGGATAAAGACAATTGATACAGTAGTCATAATACATCTGCGCATCTGCAACAAGTAGGAACAAAACCCTGAGTACGAGAAGGTACTCAGCTAGACTTACCCGACATAACCAAAAATAAAGTGACACCAAGAATTATGAAGGGCTTTATAGTAGGGTAGCTGACTCATTTGTAAAAAGGCATTTTTAGCATTTTAAGAACCTTTCCAAAAGCATTATTGTCAAGTTAATTATTATTAACCTGTCGACTACATTTGCACTTATACTAGAGCAAGCATGTGATTAAACAAATAATAATAACCAACGATCATTAACAACTTTCATAATGGCATCTCCATTATAACTTTCCAAGTGTTCCATCAACATTACTAGGATGAAGTAACTCAAGTCAAGTGTTTACTATCCAGTGAACGATGGCGATTCGAATCGATTATTAACCAGCTGGTAATTTATTCCTTACACAAACCTTACTCACCCGCTAAAGTGAGGTATTAGTCACCGAGTCAACTATCTAGAAAAATTCTCGAGTTTACCAGGAACCACATGTACCCAGGGGCCGACCGACTGCCTTTCGATCTTATCATCGCACCCCCGTGTCCTACCATACCTCCTCCGGTATAGTGCACTATGGGCAATCCACTCGGCCCGAATAATCTCCTAGCTTCGTGGTCGAAAGGTACATTATTCGGTCAGCTAAATGTAAGGCATGCATTCAACATGACTCGAGGCCCAACAACGGTCGGTCCTTAATCGACATAGACGGAAAGCACTACAGTCCAAAACCCTGTAAGTCTTCGTCCGGTCTCAACTTCAAATAAACACTTAGTTATACCATGACTACATAGTTATTCGAGTAGATCTAGGTAACCACCTATAGCTTGCAGGTGACAGCAAATCACCCGACTTCTACCGGTCTAAGCCAGCTAAGCATTGACTCGACTGCGGATACCAGGGAAACAAAGGATGTAGTATAACAAAGGTAAACAAGATATAATGCAGCAATGGTTGCAAACAACTCCTGAACATAATGCATCAATTAAAATAAAGCATTAATTAATAATTGCAAACTAGGGGAGAAAAATGCTCTGGGGCTTGCCTCTCTCGAAGGAGCTCGGGCGGTGATCGAGGCACTCCGGAAGTTCTTCAACGTCCTCCTCGTCTGCTTCGGACACCTCCTGAGGCTACACCTCTAGCTGCTCCTCGGGTACGACGACCGGGCTCTTGGTTTGCGATCCTGTATGATGTAGGTGCGTAAGTGCTTATGCAAAAGGTGCATCGGATGAAATGCTCACAACGAATATGCTTGCATGTAAGGTAGATGAGCATAATTCGCTTTAATGGGTAGAGCATAGTACAATTCTCATACATGGTAGTCAACATCATCCAAGAACAGGTACTACAAGTACATGTCATCTACTGCATTCTCTTCTACTACTAACATGCTAAGTCAACACATCTCATTGAATGCTTAAAAGATACACCAAAGCTTCACTAATTTCTTAATGATGCATAAAGCATTATTTGATTAAACCCTAATTAACACTAGGTTTGACTAGCAACATCTATTTTTATAGCATATAAAAATCTTAGAAAATTACCATAGCACAGTACTACCCTAAATAGAATACCATCAAATTTTCAAGGCATTTGGATAAGTGGAATAGCCTACACAAAAATGATAAGCTAGGACCTAAATATGAGCATGAAAATACTTTGTATTATGAAAAGTATCAAACAATAGATTTAGTATTTTTCCTAGGTTCTACATAGTAAATAAGCAGTGTACAAAAATTATCACATGCATGTTTTATACAAATTTTGCTCTCTAGCAAAAAAAACAAACATCAGCCATTAAAGGCACTTGAACTACACCTCATGATTTTTCTACAGAAAAAGCATGACATATATTTTTCCTAGAAAGTACATTACACAAGAAGATTAACAAAATTGGAACCATATTTTTCTGAGTTTTCTATGATTTATTATGCATTTCTCAAGAAAACAACAATTTCAATGATTAAATAAATCTCAACAGAAAAGTACCACAAAACTGACATGCAATATTTTTAAACCCTAGATCTAGTCATGAGGATCACAACAAAATTTATTTCACCATTTTTAGAGCACAAATGAGTACACAAACATTTCCCAAAGTATTTCTTTTTCTCAAATAATAAAGAAAAACATAAAACTTTTTTTCTTTTTACTACTAGGCCGGCCCACAGGATCGAACAGGCCCATGGCCGCTTTCGGCCTGAGCAACCGAGCGGAGGGAGAGGAGCGACGGCCTGGCTCGGGGCTCCAGCCCAAGGCCGACCTGGCCCAACGAAGAGCCGGGCGGCGACCACGCCATGCCAGCGTTCCAGGCATCACAGCAGCGCGACAGCTGCCAGCGACCGACGGCCGTTGCCAGCCACGACCAGGCAAGATGGAGCGCGCACGGGGTTCGCGAGAAGATGGCGAAGACGGGAAGGTGACTCAAGGGGATAGAGGAGGAGCGGAGCGAGGGTGCCGGCGGGCGGAGCACGAGCTCGGTGGCTCCGGCCATGGCGGTGCGCACGGAAGTGCTCGATTGAGCCTTACCGTTGCGAGCAAGATGGCGCAAGCGTGAGCACGGGGAAGCGGAGGTCAAGGCGGAGCTAGAGTCACGGGGAATCGAGCACGGGTGAAACAACGGGCGGTGGCGGAGCGGTGGCGAGCGGCTCTCCTGCTCGGGTTCTCCAAATGGAAAAAGGGAGAGAGCGAGTTGGGAAGGGAATGGAGGCAGGGGCGCGGGCGTGGTGTCTTGAGGTCGAGCGTCCAAGTGCTCGTCGGCGCCGGCGCATGGCGGCCACGGGGCACGCAGCTCCTACCGCGGTCGGGCGCAGTGTGCGCAGCGCGCGGGCGAGAGCGGAGGCAGGCGCGTGGGCGAGGATGGGCCGGCTTCGGCTGATGGTCCAGAAGTGAGGCGGGCGGCCCAGAAGGCGAGAAAAACATTTTCCAATTCCATTTTCAATGAATGTTTCAAATATCAGTTTTCCAATACTATTTTGAGCAAGAAAATGATTTCTTTTGAAAATAGTCTAAAAATAAAAGTTGCTTAGAATTTAATCCTCTACAAATTTGCTTTAGGGCACATTTTGAAATTCCAAACAGATTTTGAACTAAAGATTCAAAGTCCATTTTTAAATCAAATCTCATTTTTCTAGAATATTTTTAAAAGCAAAATTTAGGGACATTTTGAATACCAAACTTGCTCCAAAAATTATGCTAAATAATTCTAGATGTTTTACAATTATAGCCATACATGTTTTATTAGCCTAGCAAGCATAATTAGTGCAAAAATAACTCTAAACAAGTATATGCAACATTCATGTTTCACGAGCATGTTTCATATGTTTCAAAGCACTGTTTCAGTTATTAATTAACATAATTAGGCATGTATGATTAGGATGCTTGATGATGCATGATATGCATGATTTGCAGTGTCTAAATACTTGCGTAACACAGAGGTGTTACAAGGGGTGCTCAGGATAGTTGCAAAAAGGGGTAGTGAGGAGTAATAAGGCGTTTTACGGGCCGGAGAGGAAGGGGAGTGGTCATGGAGGGATCATCGTGACTGTCATTCAAGGAGGATTAATCCTGATGATTCAAAGCCAAATTGAAAGGGGAAATTATGGGGGAAATGAAGAGGCAGGAACAAGAATTGAAATCCTCAATCAATCTGAGATTTACTCAAGAAGGTAGGCGAATTGAATTGGTGGCAATGGCGCCAAGGTTTCGATCGTTGGTGGCTAGATGACGAAAACGGGTCCGACAGGTGGGACCAACCACACGGGTGAAAGACCTATGTTTGATGTTGGTAATTAGAGACAATGCCTAAGTACTAATCCTATGCCTAAGTTGTATGTAGCATATGAGGATTAGTACATTCCAAGGTTGGTGGCAAGATGGACATGGTGCCTCTAGGTGTGCATTTCATAATCATATGCATTTGGATAGAACTAATAACGCCTCGAAAAATGATTGTGAAAATGCTAACACACTCACACATGACGAGATCACTTGGTGGTGTTAGCACGTTTGTGAAGGCGGTAGAGTTTGTGAAGGCGTTTTCGAGGAGTTGAAACGACTATTTTCCACTACGCCGGAAGTCCGGAAAAGAAACGGAGGCGAACGGAGGTCATAGAGGTGACCAGACGCTGAACCGGACACGGTCTTTGCATGACCGGACGCGTCCGGTCAGTGTTCAGTATCTGCGCGGTTTTTAGTTTGATGATCGGACGCGAAGCGTGTCCGGTCACAGTCGATCGGACACGTCCGGTCGTTTAGGGAGCTTACTGGACTCTAACCGGACGCTGGCACTGTGGCGTCCGGTCATTTCTCCAGCGCGTCCGGTCATTGTGTTGTTATGCGCTGCTCAGGCATGACCAGCGCGTCCGGTCAGTCACGGGACCAGCGCGTCCGATCGATCCCAGCGCGTCCAATCTGCGCGTCAAGCGCGTCCGGTCATTGCTTCGCAGCTAGCTGTTGTGCGACCGGCGCGTCCGGTCAGTTGGACCAGCGCGTCCGGTCAGCGCGACTTCGGCTATTTCAAGATTCTAACGGCTTTATTTGAAGGGATACGTCTATAAATACTCGTTGGACGGCTCAAGGCTCGATCTCTTGAACATTTGACATACTTGTGAGCACTTTGAGCTAAGCAACTCCCCTCCCACTCATCTCTCTTGCTTCTTTGCATATTCGAAGTGAGATTGAGTGATACAAGTGCATTTGCATTGTAAGATTGCATCTAGTTGGCATTTGGTGGTTGATTTGCTGCGGGATTCTTGTTTCTCTTTGTGGTTGCCGCCACCTAGACGGCTTGGAGCAGCTTGGAGGCGTTGGCAAGAGTTGGTGATTGTTCTTGGCCACCTCCGGTGATTGTGAGGGGTTTGTGCCTACCTCGGTGAAGCGCCAAAGGCAACATTAGTGAATTGCTCGTGTCATTGCAACCTTTTGCCTTTTGGTAGGTTCTTGTGGTGTCTTTTGAGAGGCTCGGTGTGTGACCGATTAGCCACCGAACCACGTGGTGAAGAGGGACACAACGGGGACTAGCGTGCCGGCAAGCACGTGAACCTCGGGATAAATCTTCGTGTCATCATTCTTATTGTGTTTGATCGATCCCGGTGGTTGTGTATTGTGGTATTCATCTCTTGATCATATTGATTGGTTGGCTCAATACTTCGCCTCTCGGTGATACCCTCCTAACTCTCTCTTGTATTAATCTCTTAGTTACCTTGCTAGCTTGTTAGTGTAACTATTAACTTGTGTAGCTAGCTAGCTTTAGTTGTAGTTAAGTTGTGCGTTTTGACTTGTGCGGTTGAGTGCAAATATACTAGAATTGTGAATTGGTTAGGTGGCTTGCAAACACCCCATAGGCTAAGCAAAACTCGCATCTCGCTACTTGTTATATTGATAAACTTGTTTAGCTTGTATTTGTAGAAAATTTTAAAAGGCTATTCACCCCCCCTCTAGCCATCAAGACCTTTCAAGTGGTATTAGAGCCGTGGTCATGGTTTTCAAGGCTTAACAACCTCGGTGTAAGATGGCTCAAGTTGTGTTCAACCATATCGGGGGCAAGCCTCTATTCTTTGATGGTGTCACATATTTTGATCATTGGAAAAGAAAGATAAAGCAATATCTTGGCTCTATTCATGAGAACGTTTGGAAGGTGACACACCATGATTATGCTATCATTGATCCCGATAACCTCACCAACAATGATCGCATCAACAACCAATGTAACACTATGGCTCACAATACTCTCTACAATGGGATTGATGCAAAGGTCTTTGAGCAAATCAAGGATCTTGAGATGGCAAGTGAAGTGTGGACAAGATTAGAGGAAACATATGAGGGCACTTCAACGGTAAAGAGTGCCAAGCTCTATATGCTCAAGGATAAGTTTGCAAGCTTCAAGATGAAGGATGATGAGTCCATACCGGAGATGTTCTATAGGTTACAAGTTATTGTCAATGATCTCAAGAGCCTAGGAGAAGATGTCAAGGACAAGGACTTCTCACATAAGTTCTTGATGAACTTACCTAAGAAGTTTGCTATCTTAAGGAAGATGATCCAAAGAGAGGGTTTGGACAAGGTGACTCCAAACCAAGTGCTTGGAGATGTCATGACCGATGCTCAATATGATGATGATGAAGATGAAGATGAGAAGAAGGAGATCAAGGTCAAGCAAGAAAAGACCACGGCATTCAAGGCTTCTTCTTCCAAGGGCAAGAGCAAGGTTGATGATGATGATGATCCATTTGATGATGAGACCATGGCCCTTCTAGTGCAAAAGATGGGTCGGTTCATGAAGAAGAGAGGCTATGGTGCAAGAAAGAGAAGGGACTTCATGAAGGCAAAGGAGGTGCTTTGCTACAATTGCAATAGCCCCGATCATATAGTGGCAAAGTGCCCCTATGAAGACAAAAGATATCATGATGGGGAGTTGAAGTTGAAGAAGAACAAGAAGGATAAGAAAGAGAAGGAGAAGAAAGCAAAGAAGAGCTTCACATTCAACAAGAAGAAGGGTGGTGGCTATATGGTCACTTGGGATAGTAACAACTCCGATAGTGATGATGATGCAAGCTCTAGTGATGATGAAAGGACCACTCGGCGAGCCATTGCAAACATCGCCCTCTCCAACAAGTCATCCATCTTCGACACTACATCGACATGCCTTATGGCCAAGCCTACCAAGGTAAAATATAATGATAGTGATGATGATTCTTATGCTAGTGATGGTTGTAGGAGTGATGATGAGGAGGATGAGGACTACTCCAAGGATGATCTATTGGGCATAATAGATCAAATGAGCAAGGGCTACAAGAGGACCACCAAGAAATATAAAATCTTAGAACAAGAGCTCATTGCCAAGAGCAATAAAAATGATGCTTTGATGGAGGAGCTTGTTGCTCTCAAAAAGAGTAAGGAGTACAAAGGAATTGAACAAGAGCTTAAAGCTCTTAGGAAATCCTTTGATGAGCTAGAGACCTCTCGTGAGTGTCTAAAGGAAGACCACGAGGATCTTGAAATTGCTCACACTAGGCTTAAGAAAGCCCACTCCACTCAACTTGAGCTCATGAAGGAAAAGGACCTCAAGTTGGAAAAGTTCATGAAGGAAGCTAAGGAGGAGCAAGTGATTGTCACTTGTGATATTGGACTAACATGTGATATTATTGATGATTCTTTATTTGTTGGTCCTACTAATGTTTCATGTAGCTCATCATCATCCACCACAACCAACTCTACCTCTACTACTAGTGATTCATCACTTGTGGTTGAGAATGAGACTCTCAAGAGAGAGGTGGATGATCTCACCCGCGCATTAGGCAATGCCTATGGTGGGGATGCCCACTTGCTAAAATGCTTGGGTAGCCAAAGGTTCTCTCTTAACAAAGAGGGTTTGGGCTATACTTCCAAGAAGGGTAAGGCGGCCTTTGCTACTCCAAAGCCTCGCTTTGTGAAGAGCAATGGTCGTTATTGCAATAGATGCAAGCAAGTTGGGCATCTAGAGATTAATTGCAACAAAATAAACAAGAACAAGAAAAATGCTAATGTACCTTACATTCCTTTTAATTCTTGTTATGTGCTTACCAAGGATGAGAAAGGTGTGCATGCTAGGTTTGTTGGTACACCAATTATGGGCCCAAAGAAGAAAGCCATTTGGGTACCAAAGAGCTTAGTTACAAACCTCCAAGGACCCAAGCAAGTATGGGTACCTAAAAGACATTAAATTATTTTGTAGGTAAATTACAAGGCCGGAGGAAGGCATTGGGTGCTTGATAGTGGGTGCTCTCAACATATGACCGGTGATTCAAGAATGTTCAACTCTCTCAAATCAAATGATAGTGGCATTGATAGTATCACATTTGGTGACAATAGCAAGGGTGATGTAAAGTCTCTTGGAAGGATTGCAATCTCAAATGATCATAGCATCTCCAATGTGCTCTTAGTTGAAAAGTTGAACTTCAATCTTCTCTCGGTTGCTCAATTGTGTGATCTTAGTTTCAAGTGCATATTTGGTGTTGATGATGTGGAGATAGTTAGTGTTGATGGCTCTAATTTGATCTTCAAGGGTTTTAGATATGAGAATCTATACTTGGTCGATTTCAATGCTAGTGACACTCAACTTTCAACATGCTTGCTCACCAAATCAAGTATGGGTTGGTTATGGCATAGAAGACTTGGTCATGTTGGCATGAAGCAATTGAATAAGTTAGTGAAGCATGACTTAGTTAGAGGCTTGAAGGATGTCACATTTGAGAAGGATAAACTATGTAGTGCATGTCAAGCCGGAAAGCAAGTAGGCAACACTCATCCATTGAAGAGCATTATGAGTACTTCCAAGGCATTTAAGTTGTTGCACATAGATCTATTTGGGCCAACTACATACACAAGCATTGGTGGCAACAAGTATGGTTTTGTGATTGTGGATGATTTCACTAGATATACATGGGTATTCTTTCTTGTGGACAAGAGTGATGTATTTGACATATTCAAGAAGTTCATCAAGAGGGTACAAAATGAGTTTGAGACCACAATCAAGAAAGTAAGAAGTGACAATGAAGTGAGTTTAGAAACACAAGAGTTGATGAGCTATGTGATGAGCTTGGAATCAAACATCAATTCTTGGCCAAGTATACACCTCAATCAAATGGCCTAGTTGAGAGGAAGAATAGAACCTTAATTGATATGGCAAGATCAATGTTGAATGAGTATAATGTGAGTCATTCATTTTGGGCCGAAGCAATCAACACGGCTTGCTTCTATAGCAACCGCCTCTATTGCCATAAGTTTCTAGAGAAGACACCATATGAGATCTTAAATAGAATAAAGCCCAACATTGCATACTTTCGGGTATTTGGTTGCAAATGCTACATCTTGAAGAAGGGTACTAGATTGAACAAGTTTGAGAAGAAATATGATGAAGGATTCTTACTTGGTTACTCAACTACTAGCAAAGCTTATAGAGTTTGGAATTTGGCTAGTGGTTTACTTGAAGAAGTGCATGATGTTGAGTTTGATGAAACAAATGGTTCTCAAGATGAAGAAGATAACTTGGATGATGTGAGAGGAACTCAATTGAGTAATGCTATGAAAGAGATGGACATTGGTGATATTAGGCCAAAGCAAGTGATTGATGTGGATGACAACAAAGATCAAGTGCTCCAAAGTCCAATTACACAAGCTAGTGGTTCTCTAATACAAAATCAAGCTAGTACATCATCTCAAGTGCAACAAGATCAACAAGTGGCTAGTTCATCATCTTCAACTTATGATCAACATCAACATCCAAGCAATCAAGTCCAAATGCTTCAACTAACTAACATTGCAAGAGACCATCCATTGGATTCCATCATTGGTGACATACAAAGAGGAGTTCAAACTAGATCAAGATTGGCATCTTTTTGTGCTCACTCTTCTTTTGTGTCAATAGAAGAACCCAAGGACATTGATAAAGTATTGAGAGATCCGGATTGGGTAAATGCAATGCATAAAGAGCTCAATAACTTCAAGAGAAATGAAGTATGGGAACTAGTTGAGAGGCCTAAGGATCACAATGTCATTGGAACAAGATGGGTCTTTCGCAACAAGCAAGATCAAGATGGGATAGTAGTAAGGAACAAAGCAAAACTAGTGGCTCAAGGTTACACATAAATAGAGGGTCTTGACTTTGGTGAAACTTATGCCCCGGTTGCAAGATTAGAAGCAATTAGGATCTTACTTGCCTATGCTTGTGCTCACAATATCAAGCTATATCAAATGAATGTGAAGAGTGCATTTCTCAATGGGTATATTCAAGAGGAGGTGTATGTGGAGCAACCTCCCGGTTTTGAAGATGACAAGAAACCCAATCATGTCTACAAATTGAGAAAAGCTTTGTATGGATTGAAGCAAGCACCTAGAGCATGGTATAAAAGATTGAGGAACTTCTTGCTATCCAAAGGATTTGTCATGGGCAAAGTGGATACTACTCTATTCACCAAGAAGATTGGGAAAAACTTGTTTGTGTTGCAAATATATGTTGATGATATCATATTCGGTTCAACCAATCAAGATTATTGTGATGAGTTTGGAAAAATGATGGCAAAGGAATTTGAAATGTCAATGATTGGTGAACTTAGTTTCTTTCTTGGACTTCAAATTAAACAAATGAAGGAAGGAACATTTGTAAGCCAAACCAAATATATAAAGGATATGCTAAAGAAGTTTGGTATGGAAGATGCAAAAGGAATCACTACTCCAATGAGCACTAGTGGAAGCTTGGATAGTGACAAGAATGGCAATATGGTGGATCAAAAGCTATATAGATCAATGATTGGTAGCCTACTCTATGTGACGACATCAAGGCCCGATGTGATGTTTAGTGTATGCATGTGTGCAAGATTTCAAGCCTCACCAAGAGAAAGTCATTTGAAGGCAACAAAGAGAATATTAAGGTACTTAAAGCATACACAAGATGTTGGATTATGGTATCCCAAAGGTGCAAGCTTTGAGCTAGTTGGATATTCGGATTCCGACTATGCCGGTGACAAAGTGGAGAGAAAGAGCACTTCCGGGACTTGTCAATTGTTGGGAAGATCACTTATCTCATGGTCATCCAAGAAGCAAAATAGTATTGCACTATCTACCGCCGAGGCCGAATACATCGCCGCGGGTAGTTGTTGTGCACAAATCTTGTGGATGAAGGCTACATTAAAGGATTTTGGAATCAATTTCAAGAATGTGCCATTGCTATGTGACAATGAAAGTGTCGTGAAGCTAACCAACAATCCGGTTCAACATCAAAGAACAAAGCATATTGATGTTCACCATCACTTTATTAGAGATCATCAACAAAAGGGTGACATTGCTATTGAGAGTGTGGGCACCGAAGATCAATTAGCCGATCTATTCACCAAGCCACTTGATGAGAAGAGATTTCACAAGCTAAAGAATGAGTTGAACATACTTGACTTCTCCAACATGAGTTGATGCACCCTATATATGACATGCCTCTCCTTCGAGCCCCAAGGTACAACTAGTTGTTATGTCATACATTCTATGCTAAGGACTTGTTTAGTGCATCTAGTCATAATTTACATGTTCTAGGCTCATTCATGAAAATCAAATGAATTTGAAGTTTATATGGTGCCACTATTGTTTCCATGATTTGTATGATCTAGTGGTAGCATATAACTTATTTAGGTAGCGTGTGATCCTAAGTGTTTAATCTAGAAAACTTGTCTAAATATTTGCTTCAACATGGTACATGATAACCCTTCTAGTGAGGTATGAAGAAGCTTGCCCTTGGATCAAACCGAAGCATTTTATTTATACAAGCAATCTAGGTTGAATTACAAACTTGATCCTCACCCCATAATTCAACATGATAATCTATCTAAAATTGGTCCCTTGTGGTCATTGGTGCCAAAGGAGGAGAAAATATTGTTCACAAAGATAGAACTCAAAGGGGGAGAAGCACAAAGGGGAAGAAAACCTAAAGGGGATAATTGATAAAAGAAGGGGATCAACTAAAATTTTAAGCACACAAGTAGGGGGAGCAAGCTCTTAAACATGAATGTTGCATTTCCATGTGCACTTTATTTGTATGATGCATAGTTATGCATTTATTTTTCTTCGATACTTTGCTTGTATGGTGACTTGCTAGTATAATTTGAATGATGTATTGAGGTACTAGCATGAATAGGAAGTAGTTAGATTTTTCTTGATTCATGTTTTTTAAAGTGGTACTAGAGCCTTGCTTATAATGTTGATCTCACAAGATTTCTAGTTATGTTTGTGTTTTTCCAAGTGGTATCTAACTACACAAGGTGCTAAGATGGTGTTTATCGCTACTCCGATGGTATCACGCTTCAAAGGTCTATAATCTTAAACACTTAGCACCTATTGGTAGTCAATGCTCCTAATCTTTCCTATCTAACATGTATGCTTCCAAAATCCAAACATATAGCATACATGTAGGGGGAGCCATTGCTATCAATTTGAATTCATGATCACATGTCCATAATTCTTACACATGGTAATATACTTGGACAATGTGACATGGGTTCAATCAAAATTTTATCATAACATCTTTGTGAAAGGTTTGTCACCAATTACCAACAAGGGAGAGATTGAAAGTCCTATGTTTGGTGTTGGTAATTAGTAACAATGCCTAAGTACTAATCCTATGCCTAAGTTGTATGTAGCATATGAGGATTAGTACATTCCAAGGTTGGTGGCAAGATGGACATGGTGATCATGATGGCCACACTTGGATTTGGACGCAACCCTACGTGATCAAGGCAAAGGTATATGCTTAAGGGTTGTGTTTTAGTAACCAAGACACCTAGTGGGTGTGGTTACATTATAGGATAGATAGCCATACTATAAAGAGGGGAATGACGCGGCTATTGAACTCCTAAGTGCCTCTAGGTGTGCATTTCATAATCATATGCATTTGGATAGAACTAATAACGCCTCAAAAAATGATTGTGAAAATGCTAACACATTCACACATGACGAGATCACTTGGTGGTGTTAGCACGTTTACGAAGGCGGTGGAGTTTGAGCGGTAGAGAGGGTTTGGGGTCCTCTCTCCCTCCCGCCGAGCTTGCGAGGCGGGATTCAGGCGTTTTCGAGGAGTTGAAACGACTATTTTCCACTACGCCAGAAGTCCGGAAAAGAAACAGAGGCGAACGGAGGTCACAGAGGTGACCGGACGCTGAACCGGACGCGGTCTTTGCATGACCGAACGCATCCGGTCAGTGTTCAGTATCTGCGCAGTTTTCAGTTTGATGATCGGACGCGTCCGGTCGTTCAGGGAGCTTACTGGACTCTAACCGGACGCTGGCACTGTGGCGTCCGGTCATTTCTCCAGCGCGTCCGGTCATTGTGTTGTTGTGCGCTGCTCAGGCATGACCAGCGCGTCCGGTCAGTCACAGGACCAGCGCGTCCGATCGATCCCAGCGCGTCCGGTCATTGCTTCGCAGCTAGCCGTTGTGCGACCGGCGCGTCCGGTCAGTTGGACCAGCGCGTTCGGTCAGCGTGACTTCGGCTGCTTCAAGATTCTAACGGCTCTATTCGAAGGGGTACGTCTATAAATACTCGTTGGCCGGCTCAAGGCTCGATCTCTTGAACATTTGACATACTTGTGAGCACTTTGAGCTAAGCAACTCCCCTCCCACTCATCTCTCTTGCTTCTTTGCATATTCGAAGTGAGATTGAGTGATCCAAGTGCATTTGCATTGTGAGATTGCATCTAGTTGGCACTTGGTGGTTGATTTGCTGCGGGATTCTTGTTTCTCTTTGTGGTTGCCGCCACCTAGACGACTTGGAGCAGCTTGGAGGCGTTGGCAAGAGTTGGTGATTGTTCTTGGCCACCTCCGGTGATTGTGAGGGGTTTGTGCCTACCTCGGTGAAGCGCCAAAGGCAACATTAGTGAATTGCTCGTGTCATTGCAACATTTTGCCTTTTGGTAGGTTCTTGTGGTGTCTTTTGAGAGGCTCGGTGTGTGACCGATTAGCCACCGAACCACGTGGTGAAGAGGGACATAACGGGGACTAGCGTGCCGGCAAGCACGTGAACCTCGGGATAAATCTTCGTGTCATCATTCTTATTGTGTTTGATCGATCCCGGTGGTTGTGTATTGTGGTATTCATCTCTTGATCATATTGATTGGTTGGCTCAATACTTCGCCCCTCGGTGATACCCTCCTAACTCTCTCTTGTATTAATTTCTTAGTTACCTTGCTAGCTTGTTAGTGTAACTCTTAGCTTGTGTAGCTAGCTAGCTTTAGTTGTAGTTAAGTTGTGCGGTTTGACTTGTGCGGTTGAGTGCAAATATACTAGAATTGTGAATTGGTTAGGTGGCTTGCAAACACCCCGTAGGCTAAGCAAAACTCGCATCTCGCTACTTGTTATATTGATAAACTTGTTTAGCTTGTCTTTGTAAAAAATTTTAAAAGGCTATTCACCCCCCTCTAGCCATCAAGTCCTTTTCAACGGGGCGCGGCGCTCGTATGCGAGAGAGGCGAGCGGCTAGACCTCCTGGGAGGAAAGGAGACTTCGACCAAAATGGCCCGAAGAAAGGGAGGAGGATTTATTTTAGATTTTCTTTTATACACTCTGAAATTGGTTGTTGGTGCTTTGAAAATTATTTAGGGTAATATAAAAATTGAATTAAAAATCGAGGGACCGATTTATGGCATGTTGAATTCAATAAAAATACTCCAAGCCACATTTATTTTTTCTTATACGTATTATATTGTTTGAGATTTCTTTTAATTATTTCTCCTTTTAGAAAGTAATTTTTAATTGTATGAATTTATCACGACGTAAAAACATGAAATTAAATAATTCGTACTAAACATTATTTCACGTGGATTCCACGTGCCCGCATACTAGTATGTTAAAATAATGGCTAAAATGTTTTCAGGCAAAATGCATAAAACTATAATGTGCGATGACTACAAAACCACAAAAGTAGAATATATTAGAGTAAATATCATAGTTTTAGAGTGTCGAAGAGTAAAATTTGTCTTTAAAAAAAATAGACGATGAAGTAGTACAAGTATTCCATAAGGACTGATTTAGCTTGCTAGGATTGTAACTGGAAGCGGAGTAGTCCACGACGGCCTCGGTCATGGGCTCATGGCGACCCGGTCGGCCCTGCGCGCCTCGATGATCTGCTACGTCGACTTGTAGTAGATAAAGATAACGTACAGGATCAGCTGCGCCACCGAGAAAATAACGCCCACCCGGTTCGTGATCTAACAACAAAGATCCGGTTCAGAAAATTCATTTATACAGACATATATACTACTAACTACTCGCTTGGTTCAGAGACTTACAGTGAGGTACAGGTCGAAGCGTACAAGGGCGTATGCAGTCCAACAGATACTGTTCAGCAGCAACGTGATGGACAGGAACAGGGGCATGTACTCCACGCTCTTCGTCTGGATCACCATTTTCTGAAAAGAAAAACACCACGCAAGTAAAGTTGCAATCTTAATTAACATGGCTGAACAAATTCCCATGCATCCGGCCGTAAGTAAAGTTTACTTACCATGACGGTAAGTGGGGATGCGTACATGACCGTGCCAAAGAGGACGATCATGGCGCGAATCTCATGGGTGTGGGCGAGGGAGAGGACGAGCGCGGCGAGTGCACCGACAAAAGCAACGATGGCGACGAGGAGGAGGATGAGGCGGCGAGGAAGAGGGCGATGTAGGCGAGCTGGGTGGCGATGCCGGTGGCGCTGATGATGATGATGGGCATGCCGTGCGGCGGGGAGGCCGTACAGCATCCACAACATGCAGTTGAGCAGCGTGGCGTCGTACGGCGCCGCCGAGTACCGCTCCACCGACCCATTCTTCCAGATGCGGTAGAACGTGGGCCTGCACGAGAGAGAGAGCACGTCATGTACACAGGTCGAAGCTAGTGAAATGAATGGAATTCTTCTATATGAAATTTTGATTCTTACACTGGGGCGAGGTACCGCACGAGAGCGATTACATTGCCTGCAAGGGATCCTGGCAAGTTAATGAAAACGCGGGATTTGAAGAAAGCAAAAATTAAGACGCCGAGGACCGTGTGGACGGTGTCCGGCGAGATCATGGTCGCGTGGACGGCGGCCGCCTGTGCCTGCGAGAGGAGACTGGACAGACGAGACAAAGGGGAATGTGAGAGAGAAGACGACGGCTGGTTTAACCTGTGAAATCTGCGCCGGTGTGAAATCCTACTTCAGTGGGAATACAATGGGTGAAATCTGTCCTGTAAATGAGACGTGAATGAACGAGACCACCTGCCAGTACAGCTAGTAACATTTGGTGCGTAATAATGTTAGACATGGTTTTCCAGCTGGTGTGATTAGATTACCGACGCTGTTTTGACTAGCATTCCTCTCAGGGCAGCTAAATCTCTCTCACAGAACACTATCAAAATAGCTGAACCATGGGAGGAGAATGATTCGATTTGCACATTGGAGCAGTCGAACCGTTCGGAGGTTGCTGACGGTTCAAACTATATTGAATCGAAAAATGAAAGAGTGAGTGGTAGCCATGCTTCAGAGGTCTGAAGCCGGTACTTTGCTCTGCCAACAGATTGAGAGAAAGCTGACGACTTTTTTTTTTTTTCTAATCTAAAATGGAGGCCCGCCAACCGAACCCAACACAACACTATAGCTATTGAACCATATCTCACGCTAACAATTAATTTTGTTAGTTCGGTTCGATCTCCACACTGAAGGTGCCCGTGTTCTTTAACTTCACCCGGCTCGTTTTCTGTACGCACGCTTTCCAAACTCTGGGTGGCACGACAGGAGCTCGGCGGTGCATGATAGGCGCCCTGCCGGCCTGCGTGCGGACTGCGGAGCCGCGCGTGGCGGGTTGTTTTTGTTTAGACGCGCGCGCACCTCCGATGACCCGCGTCATGCTCTTGGTCTCGTCGTCGTTGCAGGCGTGGCCCACCTGTCGGTCGGTCTGACACGCTTGTTTGGTGGGAAGGATGCGTTCTGCCGTCCGGTCATCCGGCCCACAGGCCACAACCCGCAGGCACCAAACAATTTCTTCCATGCATGTTATAATAATTGGGAGTGTCTAGTTATCCGTCGATCTCAAATTTGTCAGTTTTTTAAAGTGAGGCCAAGCAGTGATAGTTGTAGCACAAATTCTAAAGCACAATCAAACGTATAAAAATCTGACAGATTTAGTATAAAAAAATTTATCAACAGATAAATAGCAAAAGTAAGAATAATTTTGTGGTCTTTGCCAAGTGGCGAAGATGGAATGGAAGGATCATTGAATGCAACGTTCGAATTCAGGATATTGTTCTGTTTTCTTATATCAAATAAATACATAACAAAAATCTTATTGCAAGGGATTTGAAATCTTTGTGAGGACAACATTTAGTATCGCAAATCTACCTCTATCTCTAGAAATGTTTTCATGACCTCTAAATATTTTATTTAGATTTTTCGTACACCAATCTACCCCTACCATTTATTGTTTCTGTTTTGTTATACTCTTCTTGCGAAGGATTCCAAATCTTTTTGTGAAGGATGCAAAAATTAAGGGGTGACATTTAGTATCTCAAATCTAAGCTCTACCTCTACAAATGTTTTCATGACCTCTAAATATTTTAGTTAGTTTTTTTTCGTATCCCAATCTATCTCTAGCATTTATTGTTCCATTTTATTATATTAAATAAATATATATCGAAATCTTCTTGTCAAGGATTCCAAATCTTTTTTGTGGGGATGCAAAAATTAAGATGCGGCATTTGGTATCTCAAATCTAATCTCTATCTCTGAAAATGTTTTCACGAGCTCTAGAATTTTTATTTGTATTTTTTGTATCGCAATCTATCTCTAGAATTTTTTTCATACTTTTTAAAAGCTTAGAGATACTTTTTGTGGTTTCAAATTTTTATCAAGTATCTATCGGATTTTCTTAGCTAAAAAAAAGGACGAAACCATTCCAAACCAAAGCAGAGAGGTAATTTGGACGGTTTTGAGAGCTTAGGAGTAAGATATATGGTGGTGGTGTTTGAGAAGAAAAATCCAACTGTGACGATAGTTCAATAGACTTTTTTTTTGACAATTCAGTAAACTTTTTTTTGACAGACTAATAACACAAGGTGGGTTCAAATAGTTTGGCCCACGTACGTTTTCTTGGCCCAGGAGAAGTGTCCAGGAAGAAGAAACGGGGATGCGAAAAATAAGCAGAAACAATAAAAAAAAATACAGGCTGGTATCCGCGAAATGGCACCGTTGAAAGCCCACGATGGTGGAAGCCCAAGTTACAGCGCACCCAGGCCAGGCCCAGCAGGGAAACCGGTGTGCGTTGCCCAGCAGATAGGGACACCGCACAGAGGAAGATGATAAGTGGCTTGCCTGGCCGCCGTCGCCCGTCGGTGAAGCGAATTCGATGGAAAACAGCACGCCGCTGCGGAAGATGAAAGTGGAAGTGGAAGCAGCAGGGCAGATATGGCGCCTGGAGCCCTGGACCAGCTGGTCACCTGGATGAGACGTGGTCGTGGTGTGTCCGTGGCAGCGGCCCGCGCGCGCGTCAAATCATCCCCATTCCAACTCCAATCCACGGCCCATCATTCTCAGGCAAAAAGATGGAAGACAAACAAGTACTATGGGATGATAGGATCCATGCATATTAGGCCTTGCTTAGATTCCAGACTTCACTCTAAATTTTACTATGCTAAAAGAAGATTCCCCATCACATCAAAATGTCGGCACATATATAAAGTACTAAATGTAGATGAAATAAAAAAAACTAATTGCACAGTTTTGTTATACTTTGCGAGACGAACATTTAGAGCCTAATTAATCAAGATTTAGACAATTATTACCACATAAAAATAAAATTGTCACAGTGTGACGCGACATATACTATAAAAATTTTGCCTCCCAATTTTAGGCCCTGTTTAGTTTCCAAAAAATTTTGCAAAATTTTTTAGATTCCCCGTCACATCGAATCTTTGGACACATGCATGAAGCATTAAATATAGATAAAAAATAAAACTAATTACACAGTTTAGATGAAATGGACGAGACAAATCTTTTAAGCCTAATTAGACCATAATTGGACAATATTTACCAAATAATAACGAAAACGCTACAGTACCCATTTTGCAAAAAAAATTTGCATCTAAACCGGGCCTTAGCAAAGGCCTTCCGACCATCCCATGCAACTTCCCAGTTCCTACCACACGCATCACCACTTACGCCAGCCGCCAGCCGCCAGAGCCAAGTGGGGAGTGCTGACACCTGGCTGGGCCAGGGTTAAAAAAACCGCTCGGTAAACCGCGGTTTACCGCGGTTACCGGCCTAACCGGGCCGGACCGGTTCTGGTCCGGTCCGGTTAGGTATTCCCTAAATTCAAATTTAGAATTTGAAAAAAAAAATGCTGAAAAAATTCCTAAAAATAGTTCATGATTTATAGAAGCCAATGGTGTAAAAAATTTTCAAATTCGAGTTCGTTTAGTATTTATTTATACGTATAGAAGTTTGAAAAAAAACAAAAAAATCCCGGTCCTGCCCCGTTAAGGCCCCCAAATTCAAATTTAAAATTTGAAAAAAAAACAAAAAATGCTGAAAAAATTCTTAAAAATAGTTCATGATTTATATAAGCCAATGGTGTAAAAATTTTTCAAATTCGAGTTCGTTTAGTATTTATTTATACGTATAGAAGTTTGAAAAAAAAAAGAAAAAAGAAAATTCCAAACTCAAACCGAGCGGTAAACCGCTCAAACCGAGCGGTTACCGCTCCAAACCGCCCGGTAAACCGGTGACAAACCGAACCGAAGGCGCGTTTGAATTCAAATTCAAATTCGACCGGTTACCGGTAAATCGAAACCGGAGGCCAGCGGTTTGGGGTGACCGGTCGGTAAAAAAAAACCCTGGGCTGGGCTGGGCTGGCCTGGTAGAGAGGTCGATTTACTCCGTGTCACGTTAAAAAATTACCGCGGAGGCGGAGGTAACCAAGCATATGCCGTGCGGATCCGGCCGGCCGTCGCTGTCTTGTTTTACTTTTACCACGTTGCACTGCCCTGCACCACTACACCATATAGACATTCCTACTTTTTCGACACATAGTTGGTTAAATTTAACATTGATGGACTCAACGAAAATGGTAGTTACACTCTTTCGGGACGGATCGGAGGGTCAGAGGGTGTAATTACTTAAAAAATTATTTTCAGAAATCTGAGTTCAGCTGCATATGAGTTCATCGATATGGCTCCGATCTATCATATTTAAAAGAAAAAGAATAATCCATGCATATTGGCTGTACCTAAATGACTACTATATATCAATCGTCATCTACACGTACGCATGTGTGCATTTGCTGAGCATTCCTATGAAGTTTCCTTCTACTCTTCTAGCTTAGCGCTATACGTATACGTCCTTTTACCTAGACAATAGTCGCACAATGCAATACGATGCCGATGCTCCGACGGAACATACGTGGACAACGAAGAAGTAGACCCGGCCAGCCAAGTGGTGGTAGATGAGCTAGATAGAACGAGGTGGACGACACTGTCCAAATCACCCCTGGAACTGGATAGAAGATTTCTAAGATTTGCACTGTGCGCGTGGCGGCCGGTGTACTTACGTACCTTTGCTAGGGTTGGACGTACCTTTGCTTGGCAGCTAAGGATCAATAGGCATGCATGGCACATACTTACTGGCACATCCTTCTCAAGGATAAAACAACATCATGCTAGCTATATACTCCCTCCGTCCTGTAATATAGTACATTCTAGAATTCAAAATTTGTCCTCAAATATAATGCATTCTAGGGGACAAAAACTAGTTTTGCATTAAATACTTTCCATTTATCTGTCAATCACCATTAATCACTTTGATGATAGGGTTTGATTAGGAAATAAAATGAGGGTACATGCGTCTTTTATGTTCTATCTTAATCTGTCTTAAAATTCCTATAATACACTATATTAAGGGACAAAGGAGTATTAATTATCTCCTACTCCCTCCGTCCCGAAATAGTTGTCGCTATGATTTTCGTGTCGGCCAATCTTTCTCAACTTTAATTAAATTTATCAAAAATATTAGCAACATTTGTATTTTCAAATAAGTTTATTACGAAAATAGGTTTAACGACGTTCTATCTAAAAATAGTAATTATCTACTATAAATATTAATATTTTCTTGTATATATTTGGTCAAAGTAAAAACATTTAACCCCTCAGAAAGCGAGAACGACACCTATTTTAGGACGGAGGGTATATTGAACCCATAATTTTTTATGGCACCCGCAATGGATGACTCGTAAGCTAGCTTTAAGTATTTTTTTTATATTTTAATGGAAGAAAGAGAAAAGCTAGCTCTTGATCAAGAGCTAGGCTCATACACATAAACCAAGATCATGTGAGAGTGTTAGAGCAAGTATAATAACATGCTACAAGCAAGCTAAATGCTGAGGTGGAGGAGAGAGAAGAGGAGAGAGAGGAGAAGCGCTCTGTAAGCTTACAGTTGAGGTGGAGGAGAGAGAAGAGGAGAGAGAGGAGAAGCGCTCTGTAAGCTTACAGTTAGCTTAGACACGAGAACCGATGAACTTTGTGAGTGAGGCCAGTGAACCATGCATTAATGTTGAAGAGCTAACTACTATAAGAGTGGACTGAGAGGTAGGCTGGAAGGATCCTTGTAGCTAGCAGTCGGCCGTATTGTTAGCCTTGCTCGTATAAGCTATATGCTAAAAGTTAATACTATTAAAAAAGTTGACTTAAACCTATTAACTAGTTTATATCATTGCGGGCGCCGTTAGTCATGCATGCATTTACGTCCACAGCTACGACTACTATTAGCAGCTAGCTTGTATACCACTTTATTTCAGTTGCGAAAGAAGAGTAATGATAAAGTACACGTTGTGCTCAGGAAGGTGCACGAAGTCATCATCAGAGTCATGAGTAGGTGTAGCCGGCAACGTCGTCGCAGGTGTCGACGGTGCGCGGAACGGGAAGATAGACTCGTCGAACACCAATCCGCTTCTTTATCGAGCATCGGAGGTTTTGCCGAGCATTTTTTTTCGGACGCTCGGTAAAGAAGGTTTTGCCGAGAACTAAATAAAAAACACTCGGCGGCTTTGCCGAGCGTCCGATAAACGGCTCTCGGCAAAGAAGTTTCTTTATCGAGTGAAAAAAAAAACTCGGCAAAGGCTTCTTTGCCGAATGCCAAAGTAAAACACTCGACAAAGCAATTTTTTCAAACCATGTTTTGGTGCCCTAAACGAATTCAAATAAAAAAGTTTTCAACTACAAAGTTTCATAACTTCTCATGATCTACAAACTTTATATTGATCATTTCTTCATTCGACAAAGTAATAATTACGTTGTTCACAAAATCTATGTCTCTCATGTATTTTCATGAAACTACTAGAGAGATATATAAGATTTGTGAACAATGTTAGTACCACAATTTCGGATGGAAAAACTTTCTAAATAAAGTTTGTAGATCTCGAAAGGTTATGAAACATTGTAGTTGACCACTTTTTAATTTGAATTCATCTTGTCATGCAAATCTACGTTTGAAATTCAAAATTTTAAAATTTTAAAATTCGAATTTTTCAAAAGACCACGGATGGAAAAACTTCCTAAATGAAGTTTGTAAATCTCAAAAAGTTATGAAACATTGTAGTTGACCACTTTTTCATTTGAATTCATCTTGTCATGCAAAACTACGTTTGAAATTCAAAATTTTAAAATTCGAATTTTTCAAAAGACCTCGGATGGAAAAACTTCCTAAATGAAGTTTGTAGATCTCAAAAAGTTATGAAACATTGTAGTTGATCACTTTTTCATTTGAATTAATCTTGTCATGCAAAACTACGTTTGAAATTTAAAATTTTAAAATTTGAATTTTTCAAAAGACCTCGGATGGAAAAACTTTCTGTATGAAAAATGTAGTGCTCTAAAAGTTATGAAACTTTATAGTTGACAACTTTTTGATTTGAATTCGTTTAGGGCCTCAAACAATCAATTTTCACTTGGTTTAGTATAATATTTGAGTAACCGAAACGACATATAGACGCAGGTGAGTGTGTAGTGCAGGTGGCAGAGGAGGTATCGCGTGAGGGAGAGGTCTCGAGTTCGAATCCCGTCGACCGCGTAGCTGCGAATTCTGCGCGAAAAATGCCGCGACTTGCGACTTCGACGGAGACGGGCGGGCGCTGGCCAGTGGGCCCCTCCCACGATTAAAATTTTTTTTTCAGGTTTTTTTCGTATTTTTTTATTTCGCGCTTTACCGAGCGTCGGGCTCTCGGCAAAGACTTTGCCGAGTGCCCGATAAACGGCTCTCGGCAAAGAAGCCTTTGCCGATCGGATTTTTGCCGAGGGCGTTTTGCCGAGAGCTGCGCTCGGCAAAGGCTTTGCCGAGGGCCTTGGAGGCTTTGCCGAGAGCCTGGGGCCCTCGGCAAAATAGCCGGCTCCGGTAGTGACATGACGTGATGTGATGACACGACGGCTTTCGAGATTGAAACAACGGTAGCCGCGGTGATCGGGCGGATAACCCAGAAAGACACATGCGCTGGAACGAGCACTGAGCTTGTGCGGCGTGGTTGCTGTCAGGTTAGGATAGCACAAACAACCAAATACGCGTAGATGATCGTAAGACGGAGTTGCACCAAGGAGACGCTCGAATGGCGTCAAAGGAGTGGTGGCGTGGCACGGACGCCTTTTTAAGAGGTGTGTTGCGGTGGAAAGCGCCTCGGCCCAAAAAGTGTAGGGCATTCCGGCGTGAATGAGGAGACTGCGTACGCAGTCGTTCAAGGTGCGAATGATTCGTTCCGCTTTCCCGTTCTGGGCGGAGCTATAGGGACAAGAGAGATGAAATGAAATGCCATGAGCGGCAAAATGTTGACGGAGAACAGTGTTATCAAATTCCTTGCCGTTGTCTGTTTGGAAAGCGATCAGTGGCAACTGGAACTGCGTCAGAACGTAGGCATGGAATGAAATCAAACACTGCGCTACTTCAGACTTGGCTCGCAGAGGGAAAGTCCAAACAAAGTGTGTACAAGTATCAATGACGACTAAGTAGTATTTAAAACCAGAATTGCTAGCAACTGGGGAAGTCCAAACATCACCATGTACAAGCTGGAATGGAACATAGCAAACTGAGTTTGAAGTAGAAAAGGGTAAACGGACATGCTTGCCAAGCTGACATGTTTGGCAAGTATGAGCTAGCGATTTTGTACAAGTAAACTCGAATTGACGGAGGATGCGCTGAAGTGGTTCACGGCTAGGATGTCCGAGGCGCTGATGCCATAGGTCGGTAGAATTAGAACTGGACAGCAACGCCTGTGCCGATGGTGGCCGGAGGGGATACAGTGCACCGTCACTGTTACATCGAAGCATCTCCCTCCGAGTAGGTAGATCCTTGATAGAAAAACTGAGAGGATCAAATTCGACAGAAACGTTGTTATCACGAGTGAAAGAGCGAACGAAAATCAAATTCTTCACCAAATCTAGGGAGATAAGAACATTGGAAAGACAGAAAGGTGTGCCTGGAATAGATGAATGTGCAGTGTGAGTGACGGGCATAGAGGCGCCGTTGCCAACTGTGATCGGAGTAGAGTTTGGAAGGGGGCGAGCAAATGGAAAATTACCAGAGCCAGATGCCATGTGGGAGGTAGCGCCCGTGTCGAGGAACCACTCGGACGCCTGTGGTCCGGTGGGTGGCACGTTCGCGGTGGCCAGTGCGGCGAGGAGAGCTTGCTGGTTCCAGACGTCGGTGGAAGAAGACGCTGGTGCAGGTATAGCGGCCGATGGTTGATGGTGGGACGGACCGGCGACGTAGGCCTGCTGAGGAGGAGCGCTGGGCCGTGAACCGAGGACACCCGCGGCCGGAACACGGAACGACATCTGCCAGGCCTGGACCATGCCAGTCCAGGGATTGAATCCCGGACTCCATGGCGAGGTAGGCGGGCGCTGGGCAGCGTAACCGCCCTGGTTGGCGTGGCCACCGCCACTAGAGCCGGCATTGGAGTTGTTGCCGTGACCGTGACGACGGCCTCGGTTGTCACCGCGGTTGTCGCCGCGGGAGTCGCCACGGGAGTTGGCGCCGGCGTTCACATGGCCGGAGCGAGAATTGGTGCCGGAACCGCTCGCTTGACCTTGAGCTGGAGGTCGGGAACCACCGGCGGTGAGGAGGGCGTGCTGGGCGTCAGACTTGGCATGCTCCGCGTCGTACTGCTCTTCAAGCAGCAGGTAGGATCGCGCAGACAAGAAATTGTGGGGCGGGATCTTGGTGGAGATGACGGGCACGGTGTGGCGATACTTGGGGGAGAGCCCACGAAGCAAGTTCAGCACCTGTGACGTCTCCTGCACGGGTTGCCCGACGTCGCGCAGGGCGTTGGCGAGGCGCTTGAGGCGGCCGATGTACGTCTTGATGTCCATGTCGCCCTGGACCAGACTCCAGAACTCCGCCTCGAGGTAGACATCACGATGAAGCTCGTTGTCGCGGAACTGATCGTGTATCGCGTGCCAGATGGTGTACGCCGTCGCCTTAGGAACACGCACGATCTGCTGGACATCCTTGGAGACAATGTTGTAAATCCAGCTCAAGATGCACTGATCAACCATCACCCAGTCCGGATCACGACGGTTGGCGGCGGTGGGGGAAGAAGTGAGATGAGAGGTGAGGCCAAATTTGCCAACCAAAGCATCAAAGAAGCACCTCCACTCGCTGTAATTCGACTCAGTGAGATCGAGCTCAACGGGGACATGGTTCTTGATGTTTACGGTTTGGAGCACGGCAGAAGATGGCGGCTGGATGAACGTCTCGGTGAAGGAAGCACCGGCGACAGAGGACTTGGTGGAAGAAGAAGACGACTCGCCATTAGAGAGATCGGCGTTGGCAAGGGGATTGACGTCCATGGCGTCACAAGAGGTGGAGGCAGCGGAAAGCAGGAACGCGGCGGCGCCGAGCACGGAGATGGCACGACGGCGCGGCGGTTGCTAGGAGGGCGGCACAGGGAAAGGGAAACTAGGCTCTGATACCATGAAACAAAGAACAATGGAGCCGATGCCTGTTCTGTATTCATCTCAGGCATTGGCGGATCCGGTTGGGGGGCTGGGGGGGCTGCAGCCCCCCCGGGAGGGTGATATCTCCACTAAAACACTGTAGCAATTACTGTAGCATAGCATCAAATCACCATTAAATCTTAATTGTAAATCAACGTCTTGCTTAATTAGCCCCCCTGGGGTGTCAATCCTGGATCCGCCACTGATCTCAGGTACTTATACAAATTACATGCAGTGAAAACTGCAGGCGCGAGACGTGCGCGCAAGCCGAGCGCACGGCGGTTCAGTGCGTCGTGGGCGACGACGTGGCTGACCAACGCGTGGGCAGACAACTGAGCAGCGCGGAAAAACTACCTCAGCTAGCCTATGGGAGTGAAATGTAATACATGTACAAGTATACTTTATCAGTTAACAAAAGCTAGCAGCTAGGCTTTCAATTTCAAAGCGCACCATACGTAATAACATACTGTACATATGGTGGCAAAACCTAAAGAACTAAAGATGATAGGCTGTTTATCTTTCCACGGAGTTTAATTTTTATATGCCTTGACCTGCCGGTATGCCTACCGCCACTGCCGGCCAGAAGTGACGACGACGTACGTTGCTGCGTATTCCTACGTGGTGGTGAATAATGCAGGCTTTCACGCACATGCCAGTTATCACTGGTCAGTTCAGTTCGTGCTTATCGTCTAAGGGCCTATTTAGATGTCAAAAACACCCAAAAATTTTTGCACAGTACCCGTCACATCGAATCTTTGGACATATGCATGGAGCATTAAATGTAGATAAAAAAATAACTAATTGCACAGTTTGTCTGTAAATGTCGAGACGAATCTTTTGAGCCTAGTTAGGCCATGGTTAGATAATTTTTACCAAATAACAACGAAAAGTACTACAGAAACTTTTCCCAAAAAATTTTGGGATCTAAACACGCCCTAAGCTGCAGGAATCAGAAGCCTATCCTTTTACGGCAGTCACTAGCGGCTAGTCAAGTCACGTAATGGACGTATCATCGGTCAAGCAATAACGCTTTAATAAAATGCGAGTGGAGCAACCTGGATTTATCTATCAATTATCATGGGTATTGTCGGCCGTAATCCTTTTCGTTTCTTCTTTTAGAACCTACAAGTGTGAACCGCTCGCCGCAATCCCATGCCATCCACGTTAGTAAAAAAAATTTGGGTCGTTGGATCTCCGTTTAACGCCTACAATTTACTCCACCGTAACCCCACCGTACCCTTCTCGAGAGACTTCCTGTCTTCTGCCGAACCCCAACCAAACCAAACCATCGAAGGGACCGCGGTAAAATATCTCCTCCACTCCGTCTCCTCTTCCCTTTCTCCGTCTCTCCCTCCCTCCCTCTCTCCCGTGCGGCGGCGCACCGGCCGGGGTGGCGGCTCTTCGGCGCGGATGGGCCACCGGCGGTGGCGGTCCTCCCTCCCTCTCTCTACTCTCTCTCTCTCCCTCTCCCTCTTCGCGCGCCGGCGCACTAGGCGGCTCCTCCGAGGCGGCGGCGCACCGGCGGCGCCGGCGGGCGACGCCGGTGAACGCGGCTACCGGTCATCCCCCGCTCCCACTGCGCGGCCTCCTGCACGGCGTTCACGCGGCTCCGCTTTTCCTTGATCCGTCCGCTCCCTGGTTTGCTCTCTCTCTCTCTCCCTCACATTTTGTTGCTCCAATTAGGTTCTGGTGGGCATGAAGTTTGTTGTCATCTACATGGTCGCCGTCTTTGGGAAAGGAAAAAAGGTGCGCTTGGTTTCTAGGCCATCTTCCCATAATTATGGAGTCACATTATGTTTCTTTTATTGACATACTTTTTAGATTAATACTTGGAGTCCAATATATCCACGTATCTACGCATACTCTGAATTACGCTACCTGTAGTATAAAAACTTTTGAGTCCTCACAAATTGAGTTCTGTTTTTCACCACAGTCCTGTATATGGCTTACAGATTCGTAAATTTCAGATATGATGGTAGTGAATATCATTAAAAGTTTTAGTAATGTTTCGATAATATTAGCATAATGTTGTCTGCTCTCATGGCATGCCTCTTACTATACACAAACTGCATGCTACACACTTCCCAGTTCGCTAAACCAACTATTACTATGCGCCTGGTGTCGTGATGTTTACTGTTTTTTGATTGATTAATAAAAGTCCCGTTTCAGCCAATGGGCAAATTATTCCTCGGTCTCCTGTTATTGATTCCTAACAAGACTATAACAAGTACTTGACAGGCGCTATGCTCCTGCAGTATTCTTTCTCCTCGACTGAACTCCCTTTCCCGCTGTATCTATTGCTGTCGTATCCATTGGTTACTCATAGCTTCTTTGTTCTTTCTTTCCAGGCACTATATTCCTGCAATGTTATTTTTCCTCAACTCAACTTCGTTTCCTGGTGGACCTATTGCTTACTCATAGCCTCTTTGTTCTGGTGTTCCATTTTTTGGGATTCCATATGTTACTGTTCTCCATTGCCTTCAAGCATTTGTCGACTCATGTGATGTGTGGCTCATTGCCTATGATCTGATGATCTTGGCATTAGTCGTTTCCCATTTTCCCCCTTATTCAGCCTGTGATGAAAATTTGGTATCCATTGCTGAAGGATATAATCTGATGTTGATTCGCTTGTGAGGTACTGGGCATGTCCTGTTATTTACATTATACAGTTTTTGAGAGTAGCCCATTTGTCAACATGCCTTGAAGCTCCAAGTTGATGAACAGATGATGATTGACAGATTACTGATGCCTCTAAGAATCCTGTCTTCATTGAAAAAAAAAAGATCTTCCCTTTTTCATTGCTGCAACAGAAATAGAGTTCTAAGTCATAAGGAGTACCATCATATGGTCAACAAAAAAACAATTTTTAAGTTGACCTCATCTTACATGCTGCAAAAGGTGGCCCTTAGGCAGTCCTGGGCTCCCTGTACCTCGGCAGAAGCTGATTTATTTGCTTTACGTTCTTAACTTAGCCACAGTGTGATTAACCTCTTTCCCTTCTCTTATACCTTCCTGTTAATCGCTTCGATGTACTGTTTTCATACATCTCTGCTCCTCATCTTTGTTGTATGAGCATTTTTTACTCTTAATTACTACGCCCTTTTGTTGCACTACATTATTTTAAGATTATTTTGACCGTGCCTTCCCAGTGTTGCTTCGTCTTCCTTTCGTCTATGTGCTATTATTCTTGTTTCTGTTGCTGGTTCATACTTTTCTCCCTGATACCCTTTCTTGCCTTTTTCGCATTTTTCTCTTCTTCAATTGGGAACCTGATGCTGGGTAACAAGGCCATCCACATTAGTAAAAAAATTCACTCGTTCGATCTCCATTTAATGCCTCCAATTTACTCAATTGGGAACATGTTCCCCAGCAACCAGGCCATCCACATTGGGAAAGAAGATTTGGGCCGTCTGATCTCCATGAGGCGTCTCTGGTTTTCCTCTACCGGTGCCCTACTGTTACGGTCCATGTGCTTAGCTTCCATACGCCTGCCGGCACACAATCTCTCTCTTCCTCATTGCCTTGAGGCATTTGTTGATTCATGTGATGCATTCCTCATTTCCTATGATCTGATGTTCTCGGCATTTTGTCGTTTGCCATCACCCCCCACACACACCCCTATTTAGCATGTGATGAAAATTTCGTATCCCTTGCTCTAGCGTATGGTCTGATGCTGATTCGCTTGTGAGGTACTGGGCATGTCATGTTATTTACATAATGCGATTTCTGAGAGTAACCCATTTCTCAACATGCCTTGAAGCTCCAGGTTGATGAACAAATGATGATTGACGCGTTGCTGAGACCCCTAAGAATCCTGTCTTGATTGAAAAATTTCTTACTTTTTTTATCGTTGCAACACAAATAGATTTTTAAGACATGACAAGTACCATCATATGGTCAACCACAACCAATTTTAAAGTTGACCTCAGCTTACATGCTACACCAAGTGGCCCTTAAGCAGTCCTGGACTCCCTGCACCTGGCCAGAAGGTGATTTATTTGCTCTACGCTTTTACCTTACCCACAGGGTGATTTATTTCCTCTACATTCTTAACTTATCACGGATTAGTTTTGGCTTCTTGCAGATCTAGCTTATATCTCTGTGTTGCATTATATATAGTTGCCTATATGTACAGATGCAGGATCTTATGAATGTGTATTCTTTATATCGTTATCCTCTCCTTCAAGCAGGCCTGCGCTGTCTAACTAGATACTAACAGGTTGTGTATTTAACAGCTGTCTTTGACAATTGATAGTGTGCTCTAGGCCCTGCTGCTCATGTTGAAGGAGGCCACGTACACGAAGGATCATAGGCCATGCTTCCTGATGACACATGTTTAATGGTATGTTCTTGACCATGCCTGGCCTTTGCGATGAAATAAAAATGAAAACAAAGACAGCTGCACATGATGTCCTTAAATATGTTTCTAGATTCAGAGAATGATTTCCCGGATTTGTTACCTGCTGAGCGTGAGGTTGGTCTAAGTTTGCCTCCTCGTCGCCTCTCTCCCCCTGCACCGAAACCCAGCCACCAGGTACGGATGGATATGGGCACTTCCCCTACCTTATTTATGCTTCATCTTTGTTGTTTACTATTTACTACATTCGAAGATTGATTTTTTTCTCCACATTTGTTACCTGGTGGACATGCAGTTGCTGTAGGTTTGCCTGATCATTATGAGACATTTCCTATGCAGAATAATTCCTTGTTTGTTCCCCTGCATCTGAACCTTGATCTCTGAATGTTTGATGGATGCTACCAAGGCGGGCTGGATCAGCATCTCACCAAAAAACACATGATCGACTTCCCACATTGACCATGAAGCCGCTTCTTCCCACACCGGCAACCTCTCCTAAGCTGCTGGCCCCTTACAGGTTCATACTTGCCTTTCCTCTGTGTGCCTAACGCATCGTTATCCTCTCCTTAAACCAAACCTTTATTGTCTAACTACATACTACCATGTTGTGTATTTAACAGCTCTCTTTGACAATTGATAGCTGTGTTCCTGCTGCTCATGCTGAAGGCCCCCCTACACGAAACCTCATAATTCATGCTTAGTGACGACGACACATGTGTAAAGGTATGTTTTTCGCCACGCCTGACCTTTTCCATGAAATGAAAATGAAAACAATGTGATTTGTTAGTTACAAGATGAAGGGACTCCATTCGTTTATTTCTGCACTATGCACACATCTCATGCCTTCTGTTACAATGTGATTTGTAAACATTTCCATACCAAGTAAAGCAGGTACATCAACTTACAAATAGATAGCGGTTTGTAGGTCACTCCGCAAGTATGCTTATTGTGTTCAATACTTACTACTGCATTGATGGTATGTCTAGATTTACAAGTGCAGTTCTATACTATGCACTTTTGTTATTGTTTTCCTCTTTAAATTCCACTTTTTAAGCCATACACTAAACTCATCGGCCTACTTCTGTTGTCACAATATAGTACTGTAAAACTATACTAACTTCTACCTACTTGCTTCCAAAAAAAATATCTTCCTGCTCAAACAGGCAAACAAGAAGCTACATTCAGATTACCGTTATCATCTAAGATAATATTAATAGCTTAAAACATTGTTGAGGCACACTTCCTTGCAACCAAACTATTTCTCCACACCTCTTTTTAGTGTCAGTGTACTGGTTTTTTTTTTTGCTACAAAAAAAATTGCTCCCATCGTCTCACTGTGTGGTTGCAATTCAGCTCTACTCCTTTCTTCCAACTGATCATCAGTGCCCTTTCTTCTTATGTGAGGCTGCAACGGATTAATGAGAGGTGGCGACTGTACAAAGTATCCATGGACTTCCAGTGACCGAGAACCACATCCAAAAAAAAGGGAAAGTTACAGCCTCCTATGCTCCTTGGTTAAACAGCAAGATTTTTATCTTGTGCCTACACTTATGCAGGTTGTACATATCCAGCGATCATCGTACCTTATGTAAATCGCCAACAACTCCTATGGTTAAACATGTGAATCATCCATGAATGAACCTAACTATGTTCTTTTGCACTCGCGCGCAGGGGCGCGCGCTTTCCACTAGTACTACTACATATATACCCTATTTATTTATTTGGAGAATTTATTTGATTTGGTTTTGGTGTGGGCTGAGCCGCCGCTAGAGAAGAACAGTTAGACGTATAACTGCACGCAGAGGCTTATTGCGTGTACTCATACATCACAAACAACCTGCAGACTAGTGGAACACAATCATTCGGTTTCTTTATACGTATATAATCAGTTATAATATAATATACTCCGTCAAGTGACAATCTTGACTTTCCAATTCCATAACATGTCGAATTGACAATTTAAATCATATCATATACACCGAAAATGACTTACTTGGAATTCTTTTTAAGTGTGAGTATATATATGTATATTCAATATTCTATTGTTGCGGAGATTGCCACAGAGACCAACAACATGTAATTGCCTGTCAACCTCTACTTTAATTGCCCATCAGGCAGCAGCGCCTAGCTAAGCTAGTTCAATTTTCTACTTGAAGCTGCAGATAGGAAAGAGACGAAGCAATATGGCAGGCAAACTAGATCGAGGATTCTGCAGGATTTGGAAAAATATTGAAAAGAGAGGCGATGAACCGAACTTGTGGCTAAGGCCTGCTGGCTAGACCGTCCAATGTGCAGCTTCAGCTGATGACGATGTGCGTGTTTTCCTCGGTCCTCTCCTAGCTCTTGAGGTGGAGCTGGAGCATGGACGAAGCTATCACAACCTTTTCCGTTGAGTGCAACAGCACTGCGTCTGCGTCCACTGGGAGCGTGCGTGCCCTGTGAAGCTACCATGTCATTGCCATGCCACACCAGTTGCGTTTCAGTCAAAAGGAGCAGGCAGCCCATACAGATACAGGCATGCCTGCCTGCAGATTGCAGTGCCATACCACCTGTCAATCTTACATAGGCTCAGTCACAAGTCACAGTATAGTCTAGTCTCTACACCGCACCGCGCGCGCGCCACCAAGGAAGAACTAGCGAGCGCCAAACCGGTCTAGCTACTGCAGACGATAGATAGATATATATACAGCAACTTGTCATTCGTTTCATGCTAGTTTCTTTATTGCTCTCATCTGAACGATCCACCAGCGACGTCGTCGTCGACTGGCCTCTCGATATGGCGCATGCGTATCATATCATCACTTGTTCCACGACAGTTGTATGACAGTATCTGCCCGCAGCCAGATGATCTCAGTCCGATAGACCCGTTTGGCGGGGGGGCAAACAAGAGGATGTGCAGTGGGATATGCCTGCCTGCCGGTCTTGCTTGCACTTGCACGTGTGCGGTACAACACGTAGTACTCCGGATAACCACGCAAGGACTTTTTACCATCGATCCTCTCGTCCTCCATCCATCGATGTAAACCCTATTTCGCGTTCGTTTCGTCTTCCGTTCCCCAAATAAACTCCAGTCGTCGAATCGAATGCATGCAGTGACCACCGATAGTAGTAGTCCTCGTCGACGATAACCCTAGCTTGCAGGCTTTGTTTCGGTTGTTTCGTCCACTACCTGCAGTAAGCAACCACTCTCCTCGTCCTCCAAGCTAGCTCACCCCATTGGCTCCAACCTTGTTACTATGCTATGCTAGCTGCTGCTCCTTGAATTTTGACCCAGACGCTGGAGACGCATGCATGTTTGGTCGCTGTCCAGAACGCAGAGATAGAGAGGGACGAATCGAAGCCAACGATATATCTGCACGATCTGAATCTGTTCTTCACTGCTCAAGTTCGGTCCAGTCCAAGCTCAGCAGTTCTGACTTCAGAGTTTTATAATTTGATGACAGAACAATCAGACAACTGTGCATGTACCGGTAGTGCATCAGTTTTCTCTATGAATTATCATTCATGCAATATCATATATTTATTCTACTGCTCCCTTCCAGAATCTTGAAGGTTTCTGTGATGGTATTGCACCAGGACCAGGTCACTTGGAATCCACTCGAGACGCACGCATCGAGTTATATATTTTAGTTCCAACTTGTGTGGCTGGCGGCTGAATGACTGGCAACGCATGCAACGAGAAGGGAATGGTCAAGACATGACAGATGCAGGAAAAATTGGTACTAGCGCATTCCTTGCCTGGTATAGGGTCGTCGTCAGCATCGATCAAACCGCTTTCTTCATGCAATTGAATTCCATCTGGGTCACCCACATCCCTTTAATTTATTCCCAACCTGCAGTGTTTATCCATTTCCCTTTTCCCCTGTCCCGGGCATTATATTATATACTCGAGATCTTATATACATCCACCTGCAGCATGGGCTCTACCAAACATGCTGAAAAAAGTTCAGTTACACTGCTAAAGAAGAAGTTCAGTTATCTGTATATTATCTCCTCCCATCATATAGTGTGCCAGTTGCAAATATATATGCTTCTTAATTTGTTTATTTTTCATTATCTGCTTAATAATTCTGACAAGGAATTTGGAAAATGCCATCTTTTTCCACTCATTGGCTCCTTTTTTTTTGACGTATACGTACTGATAATCATGCATCCACCACCCACGGCTCTTCTTCTGTGTGCGATCGAGTCCGCGTCGTCGATCGCCATCGCTCCATCGCCTTCCCAGACGATGCCTCGCTCGCAAGAAGGACTACCACAAGTGCCCAATCTCCCCGCGCGCAGTATCCACAGGTGGCGGCACGCGCACGGCGACACGTGCCGCCGACAGCGACGGAGCGATGACTAACCGCACCCGCCCGCCAACGCAGCCCGCCACCCAGCAAGTTACTGCGGCGACGGCGACGCCGACGCGAGCGCAGTAGCTCGCCGGCTCGCCGGTGTCGCTGTTGGATCGATCGGTACGGGTCGTCGTCGTCGTCGAGCGCGCGCGTGCACTGTTGCGGCCAAGCGCAGCTTACCGATGGATCGATGCTTGCCGCTGTCGTCCACTTAATTAGCTAGCTTTGACGAGTCGTCATATGCAGCTAATACCACTGGACACTGCTGGAAGGCCTGGAGTGCTGCAGGTGGTAGCGACACGACGACACGAGCGCACTACTGTCCGTCGTGTGCTGCAGTGGAATAGATAGCTTGTGCACGGATCTAATTAAAAGGCTAAGAATTGAAACCGCGAAGCTTTTGGCTAAAGATACCATGCCTTTAACGTTAACACACTGCTTGCCAAGAATAAGCTGGCTAGCTAGCAGGGTGTTGATGGTAAGATATAGTAGATAGGTGCATGCATGCGTCCCTCTCCCCTCTCCAGTCTCCATCGATCTACTAGATGGGATTCGTGTGCTAGCGGCTTCACCAGCTGCCTTTCGTTGTCATGCGAATCTCTTGGCATTCAACAACTGTTTGGCTAGTTCAGCAGCAGCGCTTGCCGCTTGGTAAAACTAAACATGCATGCATGTATAATTTTCAGAGAGAGAGAGAGAGATATACATGGAGTGGTTTGCATTGGTCTGTCGTTGTGTTCAGTTTGCTAGTTGATGCCAGACAGATGTTTGGTGTGTGTTCTCTCCGATCCAGATGACGTACCGTAGCTAACCTCGACTTACGCAATGAGCATGGACGCGCACGTAAGTGTCTGATTATTAGCCCTGTTAGCTCTGATGACACCACAACGTTTGCATATGGCGCTATATGTGTGCATGTGTGCGAACAGCTTGTGACTAAGTGAGCTGCAGGAACCTAACTTCAAACAGCAGCTAGATAACTGGACATAGATATTGACAAGCGTGTAAAGCTGTGCTGTTTGAACCTAACATTGGAAGTTTATAAATATACAATATTCAATATTAAAGAGCTAAAGTTTTCCCTCCAATACATTTTCGTTCTTCACTCTCTCCCCCGATTCGTCAATCCTTCCACTCTCTCGATCGAGCATAAAAATCCTGTCCGGTTTTAATAGGAATAGTATAGTACGTGAAGAATTAGAGATAAGCTTAGAGTCCTAACTGATTTTACGCTTCTACGACGGAAAAGATCTTTAGAGGCAGCAGGTATGGCTCTATAGAGACAGCTGAGCTAGCTGGCTTTACCTTTGTAACTCCAGGCATCAACGATTTCTAGATATGATGGGGCTGGCCAGCCGTCCATATAAATCAATTTGTCGAGGCGGCTTAGAACACGGGCCGCCTTCAAAAATGGATTTTCATATCTGATTGTTATTCCCAACCACTTCTAGAAATCTGTTTTTCTAAAAATTATAACTCATGCTCGTACGGGTTAGCATAGCATACATCCAATCACGGTACATAATTTGATTCTAAGATGTATTCGAACAGATGACGCAAGCTGTGCGTTCTCTTGCAACGCATGAATATGTTTGCTAATACTTATATATAAGAGATTTGGACCGATATGTGTAATCTTTTGTCTCAAAAGGTTCATCCATGATACTAGTCAATCTACCCACACTTTTAACACGTACATGATGGTAATTTTAAGAGAGATCCACAAATGGCTTTTTTTTATAATAATGTTTAGGATCTATCTCTTTTTTCTAGTAGGTTTCATGAAGATTAACATGGATTCTTTAAAGCATCCAATTAGTAATACTCACACATTTAAAGGATATATAAGGAAAAGACAAGTGATTTAATTTTGTTTGTAGATATCCCACCGGCTAACATTTAGCCCTGCCCATGCTCAGATGTCAGGTGCCAAAAAGGAGGGTGCCTATTCTCAGATGCCAGATGCCAAACAGGAGCGAGGCTAATAAGAGCTATCTAGGCTAATTGGCGGGTAGAACCCATTGGCTCTTATTATCCTGTAATTAGCTCATGTCTAGCCATTATCAGAGGCGGACATAGGTTATATAAAGTGATGGCACATGCCGCTACTCAAAATTTGTCAATAATGGTGATAATTTTTCACCATAACTGCCCCACACAAATAAATCACAAGGCTCTTACACACCATCACATATAAGGCTGACTTAATAATCATTTTTAGTGTGCCTCGAGTTATTTTTTTCCTCTAGGTCTGCTTGCCTATTATTACTAGATGATGTGGCTAGGGCTCAGACGCCCATGCTTAGCTCGCCTGCTACATGTTGCACTTGCCCGTGCCTGCCCGCTTGCGTGCGCGCTTGCCTGCTGTGCTACATGCTATGTATGCGCGCCTGCTATTGCTTCACATGCTGAGCACCTGCTGCATGCTACACATGCTGCCGCTGCTACCGTTATGCATGCCGCCTGCTGCTTGCTTCGCATGCTGCTCTCCTGCTGCATGCTACGCATGCTGCTACACCTGCGTGCGGTGGGCCTCCTGCTGTTGTGTGCCGTGCGTACTGATGCACATGCTCATGGGGACCACCCGCGCCCGCTTCGCTTCCCGCACGCACGCGGGACCGCCTCCGCATTCGCTCGCTTCTCGCACCTGATAATGACAACACTTGCAACATGAAACATTTACTGCAACATACGTCTAAAAACGGGCGAAACATTTGGAACATACACTTGCAACATATGTGTATACCCACTGCAACATATGCAACATCCAGACAAAACACTTGCAACATACATCTGATATAGCTGAAACATTTGAAACACTTGCAACATATGTGTATAGTCATTACAACATATGCAACACCAGAACTAGTTTTACAACATCCAGATAAAACAATTTCAACGTACGTCTGAAATAGCTAAAATATTTGAAACATACACTTACAACGTACATGTATAGCTATTGCAACATATGCAACCCCTCTACTTTTGCAACATCCGAATGAAACACATGCAACATCTCGATGAAACATAGCTCTGAAACGCATGAAACATGTAGAGGTCGACATCAGTGTGGAGCTCATTGGCAGCACGGACCTCGGTAGTGGCTTCAGCAGGTGGATGGAGATGTGGTGGAGGCAGTGAATCCGCGCGGATAGGGCACACGGCACGCAACAAGGGCGGGCGGCGCGAGTGGCACGGACCATCACCCTCGACCATGGCATCGAAGACGCTGCACGCCGAAAGGAGCCACGACATCCCCGACCCCGAGCGGAGTCCGCGCTGCACCTAGAAAGTGCCCGACGACCACAACCACGACGCCGAGCCATCTCGCCAATGCAGCCCAATGAGCGCCGCCATTCTATGCCGCGCTGGAGCCGTCTTCTGAGCCCACGCCACCACGACGTCCTCCTCGCCTTCCGTGGCATCACGCACGGCAGCCGCGCGCAACGCCGAGTCACCGAGTCAGTCTGTGGGCGCGCGGCGCGTAGCGTGGTCTGGTCCGTCCGGACAGACGAACGCTTAGGGAGCGTAAGCGTTACTAGATGGGCTAATTTTTAGCGATGGGCCCAAATACCCCTCTGAAGTGGATCAGGGTTGTTGTATGACTGTACGTGTCGAAAAAACGTCACTTTGTGACGAGGAGAATATATTATCCACCAATGAACAGCACTGTCCCACACGTCAGCTGCAGCGAAGTTCCAAGTGAGTTGCATATAATATGTGTGGGTATCTATGCCCAGTTTGTTGGTTGGAGTCAAGAGTTTGGCCTTTCGACGGAAAAAGACCATCCACGTCCATGTGAACTCGCCGATGAATTCATATCTCAACTAATAGTGATTTCCGGTACAACACCCAGCGCTAGCTAAGCTGTCTAGGGCTGTGTTCACTTCACATGCTAACCCAAAATATTTCCTCTTCCACCTATCACATCGAATCTTTAGACATATGCATGGAGCATTAAATATAGGTAAAAAAGATAATTAATTGCATAGTTTGTCTGTAAATGTCGAGACGAATCTTTTGAGCCTAGTTAATCCATGATTGGACAAATTTTGCCAAATAACAACGAAAGATGCTACAGTAACTTTTCAACCACTTTTCACGAAGCGAACACACCCTAGCTAAGCTAGCAACAAGCTCCACTGCCACTGGATCAGATGTGACGTCTACGACCGGTCTTCCTTGATGCTACTAGTAGTATATTTTGATTTTGTTAATTATCAGTCGAAGAACAACGCGTGCAGCCTATCGTTGAGAATTCGTTGCCTACTATACTAGCTTAGTACTGTACTGTGCTCGGTTTTCGCATGGGCACAAATTTAGTATTTGCGAAACCATGTACTACCAATGAATGAGCTAGTTTCTGCGCGCAGGAACTTGCAATTCTTTGGCTCATCAATAAGTCGGATGAAATATCACCCAGTACTACGTACTAGTACACATGAATATAGAGAGACCTATATATACACACACTCCCTACGTCCCAAAAGAAAATACAATTTTAGATTTGAACCAAGTAAAAAAAATTCAAGTTTAACTGAATTTATGAAAATAATATCAAAATTTCTGTCTCTAAATGGATTTACTATAAAAATATATTCAACGATTAATCTAATTAAATATCATAAATTGATTTGGATTTTTATATGTGTTTAGTTCAATTTAAAATGGTTCCCAAAATTAGAAAAAAAAAAATTGGGCAGAAGGAGCAGTAGCTAGCTAGAAATAACATAATACTCGATTTGTTCCTGCTAACTAAGTAGTTTTTTTCTTCTTTATTTTTTTTCCATACTGCTAGAAGCTAATTAAATGCAGGTATCGATGCTTAATATCATCACCACTCCTGTTCCTGCTCCTGGAGTGGCATCTCCGGCTAGCAGCGGGGCTGCAATACATACACATACAGTCAGTGGCGAAGCTTGGATAAATTAGAGGGGGGTGCAGTGCTCTTATATATATGTGAATTTTTAAGTAACAAACATGGTGAGAATTTGATCTTTGCTGTGGTTTCTCAAATTTTTGTGGGTGCATCCGCACCCACAAGCCACTGTGTAGCTTCGCCACAGCATACAGCGTCGCAAAGTACTACGTACGTACACAGTGATGTTGGAATTGATCTCCACCAGTTGGCCCAACGGCCAACTGGGCCCTTGACATGCGCCCTGATCGGGGGTGCCCAGCCCATAGACGGTTGGTGGGCCCCCGTCGCACAGTGCCATAAATAGGAGGTGGGGGCCAGGGCACAAAGGGCGAGGTTCACCGCCGCCATTCCCCACTGTCCGATGCCCTGATCCGATCACGAGGGCAGCACTGCCAGCGACGGGAAACACCACCAGCTTCTCCACCGCCGTCACCGCCACCGGGACCACACCGCACTGTACTGCTACCTCGCCGTTTGCATCACCGATGCCGCCGACTCCTCTCCACCTCCAAGCCCGATGGGGAAAGAAAAGAAGTAGAAGAGGACGGACTCGTGGAATCCATACCTAAACTCGCCGTCGTTACCGCAACACGCGGGAAGAACCGCTGGCGTGCGGGAAGAGAAGACAAAGCCGTGTTGTCGCCTCGCCGGGCGCACGATGAGGAAGTAGAGCCGCCGCTCGTCACGGCGCGCGGAATCGGGCCGCTAAGGGCACCACCGCGGTGCCGCTCGACAGTGCCGCGCGCAGCTCCGGCCGCACGCGCGCTCCGACGAGCGGTGCCGTAGCGACGCCACCATTTCCTCTCTCGGCACTCAGCGCGGCAAGGGCAACGAACACCCTCTCGTGGTGGCACATGGAGGAGAAAGGAAAAGAAAAGAAGAGAATAGAAAGAGCCGAGGAGGGGAGCCGATTGGGCTTGCCCGGCGGCGCTCTCCCGCCATCGGCCACCATGGCCGCGGCCGCGGCATCCGTTTTCGGGCGCCGTCAGCCAGAGAGAGTAGAGAAAAGAAAGGAAAGCGAAAGGGAGCCGCCGCGACACTGCTCTGGGGCTCCATCCTCTCTCCGCCGCCACGGGTGGCCGCCGTCGGCCGCCGCGCTGCTTGTCAGGTGGCGCTGCGAGTTGAGCAAGAGAAAGAGAAAGGGGAGGCCGTCGTTTGCTTGCTCCGGCGGCCCCACACCATCTCACTGCCGTCGGCGTCGGTGAGGAAAGGAAAGAATGATGAAAATGAACCTAGGGTTCAGGGGGAGGACGCCGGCGCCCGGTTTTTGATCAACCGAGATCGAAGGACGACCGTCCGATGCCGATCAACGGCCAGAGCTGACCGGACCGGCTCCAGGCCCAGGCGGGTTCGCCATTTCCCGGCCTAGGCCCAGGTTGTGGCCTGGGCGCGGGTGTGTGCCGCGCGCGCCTGCAGAATGGGCCTGCTGGGCCGTCGTGCTGGGCGGCGGGAGAGCAGATGGGTCGCGCGCGCGAGTGATGGCTGGGCCGCGGCGCTTTTTTTTTTTGCTGCTAAGCCTTGTGCGTGCGCCGCGGGAAATGGGCCGCCGTGAGCGAGTGCAGCAGCTAGGCTGCACGCTGCTGAAAATGAAGAACGCGCCTGCGAGCTGGGCTTTCAGGCCAAAAATGCACTAAAACAGTTTTACTCAGTTTTTCTATTTTCCAGAAACAATTTTGATGCAATTTTATCCATCGATAATTTTGTTCAGAATAGTAAAGTATTGTGAAGTGTTTCTGGAAAATAGAATTAAAAGTTTTATTTTCAATGTTTCCGCTGCAAAGTTAAAGATCATCGTCTTCTCATTAAATCCGAACTAACGGGAGGTTTTAATTTGAAGAGCAATTATAGTTATTCAGTAAATGATGAAAAGTTTCATCCTCTAGTTAAATTGGAACCAACGGGAAAATTTAATTAGAGGAGTAGAAAGATATTTATTTAAAGTTAATTATGATATTATTATTTTCTGACCAACGATGATGATAACAATATTATAATCATATGAGTTCTATGTTTAAAGTTTAAATCTCTGATGAATTTTGCATCAAAGTGACCAATTTTTTAGATAATAGTTAAGAGACAATACATGCTCCAGAGCGAGCAGAATGTAATGTATTTTCATGTTTCCGCTGCAATGATGATGATGATCTTCAAAATTAAATTCGAACAAACGAGAGAATCTAGTTTTGAAGAGGGTTATAAGATAATTGAGTTTTCATATGTTAATTCTATTTCTGCCCAACGGTGATGTGGAATTGATGTATAAGATTGATGGTTTTGTTCTATTTCTGCCCAACGGTGATATAGAATAGAACTTAAAGTTTTAAAAGTTTAATGTGCATGTCTTTAACCAGACCAATGTAGGGTTATTTTCATGTTTATTATTGTTGATTATTGATTAATGTTTTCAGACAAAGAACTTTATGCCTTTATTCTTGAAGGGTGAAAAGGAAATGAGTTGGGTACTTGTGACTCAGAAGATGAAAAGTGCAATTTTTGCAGAAAGAAGACCATTGTGTAAGGAACTGCGGTCTCTTCAAAGAATGACTTCAGAAGAAAAGAATTCTAGGATATTGATCCAAGCAAAGAAACAGAACAATAAGAGCTTAGTTTAAGAGATGTCTTTTATGTACTCTTTAAAATAATAATAATAAGTAATATAATTTTAGTCTTAATCATCATGATATGAAATGTAATATGTGACATGCATGTTTAATTTGACCAACATCGGATTAAGCATGTGTGTTAAAGAGTATTTGGATTTATTTCTAAATTTTATGATTGAATACGAGCCAATATTGACATTTATGTCCCTTCAAGAAAATTATCTCGCATGGCGGGAAAAAGTTTGAGAAAATACCCGCATTGCGGGGTAAAATTGGCATAGTACTTGTATTAATCAATCCTGCATGGCAGGAGAAGTTTGGCATAGTACTTATCCTGCACGGTAGGAGAAACTTGTGATGACTCATGTGCTTGACAGTGCTCTTCTATTATGTCATAGTAATTAAGCACTCCATGAGTTTAAGGAGAACAGAAAGTAATAGACGAATCTCGAGATAAAAATGACATGCAAGTGTGACTTGCGAAAGTATTAATGATAAAAGACTCTGTTGAGTTTTTGAAGTGAAATGAGGAAAAGTACTCCCATACGAATTAAGAAATAATTTTATTTGCATGATGTAATCATGTGGGTGAAGTAAGTAATCAAAGTTTCCTCATTCACAAGAGTTCTAAATAGTTTTCGAAATTGTGGTAGAAAAGTTCATACCACATTTCGAGGGGGAGAAGTATGAGATCAATTAAGAAAGACAATTAAGAAAGATATTTCTCCATACTTCAGACAATGTGATGCATACTAAAGTGATCTATAAAAGATGAATATGATCGTCGGGGGAGTAAGACGGTCATAATAATGATACCCCTAAAGTAAAGAAATATCTAAATTCATGGACCTTTTACAGTTCCAATAGAAAGATAGCATAGTCGGCCAGTATTCATACTGGACGCGTTCAGAGTTATTAAGGCGGTGCTAAATGTGTCATATGAGTTTTAACAGATTAAACCCAAAATGGAAAAGTTTAAAGATGAGACAATCTGGGGGAGCATGTTACAAAAGTACCTAACTCCGCAAGGAGAATGAATAATGTAAACAAGGATCTTATTACACAGGACCTTGTAGAATCAATTGTCTTTTGGCAATAAAGGTCAAGAAATGCTAGTAACTGAGGCCCTAGAAAGTCTCAAAGAATAGAAAAATCAGATATTTCTGATGACTATAAAGTCTATGTTAGTGAAATTCAAATGGAGGGAAATCCCACCTAATTTGAAGAAGCCATGAGAGACGTTCACTCGTCCAAGTGGCAAGAAGCAAAGAAAGATGAAATAGAATCGATAATACCAATAATATTTTAGAATCTAGAATAAATTCCTAAGGAGCCAAAACAGTAGACTGTGATGGGTCTACAAGACAAAATATGACTCCAAAGGAAATATGTAAAGATGTAGAGCATGACTTGAATCAAAAGATTTTGCGCGAAGCGAATGAATAGATTACAATGAGTGCTAGTGGCACATCATGATCTGAGTTACATCAGATAAAAGTAAAGATAGCATTTCCCAATAAGATTTGTATAAAAATGGTTACATGGCACAACCCAGAGGTTTTGTCATAGAAAGAAAAGAAGAGATGCCACCTGTAGAAATCTCTGATGGACTAGAACAAATCTCTAGACAGTGGCATTTAAAGTTGAAGAGTCAATTAAAAATTTTAGGTTAAAGAGAATGAGAGGACAATTGCGTTTGTACAAAGTTATAGAATGGAAAATTTATTTTCTAATCATGTATATGTGGATGACATCTTACTTGTTAGTAGTGATGTCAATCTGCTGCATGAGAAGAAGTTCTTGTCCTCAAGGTTCGATAAGAAAGTTCTTGGTGAAATGTCTCTCGTTATAAGAATTAAAATTCATCGAGATAAAAGAAAAGGGGTATTAGGACTATCACATGGGCATGCTAAGAAAAGTTTCTAAAGAAATAATGTACATATGTGGATAAATCTACGCCTGTTCCCATGGTCAAGGGTAATAGTGTTAAGAACTTTAGTGTTCCAAAAGGCAATGTGAGATTGTTATAGATGGACGTCCTATATGCTTCAGCTGTTGGAAGCTTAATAAGTACAAAGATGAGACCTTACCCTGACACAGTTCACGTATCCGGGTTGTTTTGGTAAAAGTCCAGTCCAGATATAGATCACTAGAATGGAGTTTAAATGTCGGCCTCATGCTAAGAAGAAAGAACAAGTACTCTCAAGTAGTTGTGGGTACAATGTTAAAATTTTGGCGAGATGTTTAGTGAAACCCACATAGTAGCTAACACTCGCAGTTGGAGTTTTATTGTGGAAAAGCTCCAAAGAAATAGTTTTAGTATCATCAGTGATGCAATGTTATAGTATAGCATGATATAAGGCTGCGGGACAGGCAAAATGATTAAGTGAACTTATACCCGGAATTGATAATGGTTGTCAACAACAATGACCATTTAAGTAGTTTGCTCCTATAACAACGAGTCAAGTGTGCTGCCAAACACATTGACATTAAAGTTATACGTTGTTAAGAAGAAAGTCCGGAATCATACTAAAAGGTATTGAACATATAAGTAACAAGAAAATGCTTGCGGATCCACTTACCAAAGGCTTACCACTCAGTGTGTACAGAGAACACACAGTCGACATGGGTTTATGGTATAGCCTATGATTTTCGGACAATAAAAGGGCTCAAAGTTAAAGAATTTGTTTCAGATCAGAGATGTGTATGGTAGCTGTTAAATCTATCGGCGACTGACCGTGACGATGAGACATGCTCTATACACTAATTTATGATGAAACAAATAAAAGTGAAAGCAATTAAAGTCAAAGTTTAAAGTTAAAGTATAAGATGAGATCAAGGGGGAGAATGTTGGAATTGATCTCCACCAGTTGGCCCAACGGCCAACTGGGCCCTTGACATACGCCCTGATCGGGGGTGCCCAACCCATAGACGGCTGGTGGGCCCCCGTCGCACAGCGCCATAAATAGGAGGTGGGGGCCAGGGCACAAAGGGCGAGGTTCACCGCCGCCATTCCCCACTGTCCGATGCCCTGATCCAATCACGAGGGCGGCACTGCCAGCGACGGGAAACACCACCAGCTTCTCCACCGCTGTCACCGCCACCGAGACCACACCGCCACTGTACTGCTACCTCGCCGTTTGCATCACCGATGCCGCCGACTCCTCTCCACCTCCAAGCCCGATGGTATGCACCTCTATCTCTCTCACTCTCTCTCTGGTTCTCCAAGTTCATCTCAGACAAGAGTTTATACCCGCTGATCTTCACCTAGTTGATTCAATAGATTTAACAAGTGACACTCCACAAATGACGCTGCAGTGTTGTTGAGGAAGCTAGCTAGCTAGACACAGTACCACAGTAGCAGGCAGTTACGGTGGAGGAGTGGCGATAGATATCACACGAGATTGATGAGCATATGCATATGCTGGCATGCCGCAAGGGGAGGGGCGGCTGGGCTGGGCCAGGGCCAGGGCCAGCCGGCGGCCGGCCACTCATCACCGCTGCTGCTGCCGCTGCAACGACCTCGTGGTGACGCCACACGCCCCGGCCCGGCCTGGCCCCACGCTGGGCCGCCGCGCCCGCCGAGTCATGCCGGACGCGAGGAGTAACGAATCGGACGACAGCCCGGCACGACACGGGATGCCGCTTCTGCCCTCGGCGGCGCCCACGGAATGCCGAGGCTGCCACGTCACGCGCGCGCTAGCGGACAAGGCGCGCGCGAGCATAAAAGCGGCCCACCCCTTCGTCCCCGAGAGGTTCAGTCAGTCCTCCAGCGACTCGATTTCGATCGATTCCATTCCCATCACATCGATCGATCGAGCTAGCTGCAGGAGAAGAGGTCTAGCTTAGCTTAGTTTAATTAGCTCCCAACTAGATCGATCGGTCGGTCAATCCATCCATCATCAGAGTATTAATTAGGTTATCCATTGACCATAAGGTTAGTTACGTATATATGGATCATCATCAGACCATGACGACGATGATGTCGGCGGCGCAGGCGGCGACGTCGCAGCTGCCGCCGGGGTTCCGGTTCCACCCGACGGACGACGAGCTCATCCTGCACTACCTCCGCAACCGCGCCGCGTCGGCGCCGTGCCCCGTCCCCATCATCGCCGACGTCGACATCTACAAGTTCGACCCATGGGACCTCCCGGGTACTTTAAGCTACCTAGCTTATAGCCGCCATGCCTCTGATCTGATCATGAACAGAGACCTAATAGCTTTTTTTTATGGCAGCCAAGGCGCTGTACGGCGACGGCGAGTACTACTTCTTCAGCCCGCGGGACCGCAAGTACCCGAACGGCATCCGCCCCAACCGCGCCGCGGGGTCCGGCTACTGGAAGGCCACAGGCACCGACAAGCCCATCCACGACGCCGCCACCGGCGAGGCCGTCGGCGTCAAGAAGGCGCTCGTCTTCTACAGGGGCCGCCCGCCCAGGGGCTCCAAGACCAACTGGATCATGCACGAGTACCGCCTCGCCGCCGCCAACGGGTCCACCAGCCCCCTCGCCGCCGCCGCCTACCGCCCGCCCTCCAAGTTCAGGAACGTCTCCATGAGGGTAAGCTCATTCATCATCCCATATTCCCATCCATGGTGATCACACACATGCTGACATGCATGGGCCGCTTTCATTTGATTCGCTCGTAACGACCTGAACAATATTCGTGGGTCACGCCGGTCGCATGCACGCACGCGCGCGCCGGTATTTCTTCTCTGTGTGCGCAGGCATGTCGTTGCACCGCCAGTCGCCGTTGGTTTGGTTACCACACTCCGCTGCTTTTCTGCGGGATGACCAAACTGCCCTCACTGACTGAATTCTTCTTCATTCTCCAATCTCCATGCATCAACTGACCAAAAGCGTAGCAGATAGCCCATCAATCATAGCCATCAGCCAAACCAGCGTCACATCTACCGGCACTGCAGCTAGCATCGCCGTGAATGGCAGCTTGCCGGTGCACGCAAATTAATAAAGATGCATGCATTACATTCACACGACTAACGCGTTGACAGCGATGGGCATGACGACACGACGACCGTGACGATGACGATGACATTGCCTTGTTTGTTGCGTGCAGCTGGACGACTGGGTGCTGTGCCGGATCTACAAGAAATCCAGCCAGGCGTCGCCGATGGTGCCGCCGCTCGCCGACTACGAGCACCTGGACCACGACGAGACTTCTCCCGGCGGCAGCTGCTTCGACGACTTCTGCACCAGCTTCTACGCCGTGCCGGCCGTCGGCGGCAGCGGTGCTGCTGCTGGTGGTAGCACTACGACTACTGCTACGCCTGTCATGCAGCACCAGCAGCCGGCCGCGGCGCTGCCGAGGCTCCCCAAGATACCCTCCGTCTCCGAGCTGTTGTTGGACGAGTACACGCTCGCGCAGATCTTGGACGGCCCGGCCGAGATAGCCGACCACCACGGCCCGCTCGCCGTGCACCCCTCCCTCAACCAGCTCCTGGCCGTCGGCGGCGATGGTTCCGACCTCACGGTCTACTCGACGCCCCCGGCCGCCGCGGCTGGCGGGAAGCGCAAGGCGATGATGATGATGAGCCCGGACGAATGCGCCGCCGGGATGATGATCACCACTGCTGCTGCTGGCCTCCACCACCACCACTCTCCAGCGCCCAAGAGGCTCAACGGCGGCTCCTGCTTCGACGCGCCGCAGCCGGCCAGCCGCTTGCCGGCCACGACGTCGTCCGTGCTCGGCGGAGGCCTCAACCATCACATGCTTCCTCATTTCTAGCTTAGATAGATTTTCTACTAGTAGCTGACTTTGTTGGGGGCATATCTTCCATACATACGACTGCATCAACTGATGGAAGGATGGATCGTCAAATTAATCAACGGAATTGCTAGCAACCTGCGGCGACATGAAAAACAAGGATTGAGCTCGTGGATTGGATGGGATTGGAGGCATTAATAAGATGGGTCGTGCGGTGAAGAACAATTGTAGCAGTAGCACTATTGTACTGGAACCAGTATTGAACGAACAGACGACGTTAGGCGTTTAAACTCTACAAAGATGAACCGCTCGCCGATCAGCCAGGCTATCCACGATAGCAAAATTTTTTTGGTCCATCTGATCTTGTTTCAGCGGCTCTGGTTGGCTCCGACGGCCACCGCTGTTGCTGGCCCTGCTTACGTAGCGCTTCTCGAAACCTCCGGCTGTCCACAGCGCTTCAGTTCGCAGTAAAAAATTTTGGTCCATCTGATCTTGTTTCAGCGGCTCTGGTTGGCTCCGACGGCCACCGCTGTTGCTGGCCCTGCTTACGTAGCGCTTCTCGAAACCTCCGGCTGTCCACAGCGCTTCAGTTCGCAGTCAAAAAAATCTCCTCACCTCCTCTTTCTCTTCCCTTCCGTCCCTCTCTCTCGCGCAAAAAAAAACCCACCTCCAGCTCTCCCGACGTCAGCACAGCCGCGGCGCGAGCGCACCTCGGCGGTGGCCGGCCCTCGGCCCGGCAGCTGCCGCCCTCCTCCTCGGCGCCCCCACCTTGCGCTGCACGAGCAGGCCGTCACCGGGTGTTGCGCCCGCGTGGTGGCGGCTGGTCGCCCCCGGCCACAGGCCCGAGCGTCCCCTCCTCAGCGACGCGCAAGGGCCCTACCAGTGGCCGCCGGCGCCGGTGCTCCCTGATGCTGTCTTCTTCCGCTGATTCGCGTGTGCTACAGCGCTGCACGAAACCCTAGCTGCCTCTGCTCGATGACTCCCGGCTGCGCGTATCCTCTTCCTCGCCGGCAGCGGCGGCGACCCAGCTCCAGGGCTGGATCTACCGGTGCTTCACTCTTTTATGCTCCTCCTCGTCCATTTCATAGCTCCTCCTCTGGATCCTTTCTCCCTCCTTTTTTCCCTTTGCTCAGGTGATTGGCCGTGTGCACGCAGCGGACACAGACGACCAAGCACCAGCGACACTCCGATGTAAGCTCGCACTAAGGCATGGGTTTTCCCTGGGCCATTTGATATAAAAGGTTATGCTTCCTTTTTATAATCAAGCTATGAATATAGGATTCCCTCAGGATTATTATGAGTTGGCTACTGTTCTCGAAACGTCGTAGGAATTCTTGTGAATACAGGCCGTCATCTCTGCTATTTTCCCCTTTTATGTGCAGTTACAATATAGTTGCCATCGGAGCAGGACATGTCTCTCACTTTTGCAAATTTGTGCCCTTCCATCTACAGTACACGTAAGATGTGGTCAACAAATTGCTTACATAATTTTTTGTGACCATAAATTGCACGAAGAAGTTTCTGTAATGATGTCTTACAAATCTAAATGGGTTCAATTGTGTTTGGCTATTTCCAGATTAAAATGATTGCGGGTTCATAGAAAAACTGGGTGGGTTCATTTGTATTCGCGCATGCAAAATGAATTGATGTTTAGGGGGATGAAATTTTAGGGTGTTTGCTGCAAGTTTGCCTCACTTTTTTTTTTGCCTATATCATCTGCTACATGCAAGCCTTGTTTTTTGAGAAGTCTCATTCACAATCTTATCTGCATACAGTAGGGCTTGTGTTGTTTTATATCTACTTGCCTATTTTAGGATGATAAAACGTAAATTATGAATTAGAAGTCAAGTCAACCATAAATTAACACGGTGGTTATTTCCCTGTTCATTGGTGTGTTTATTGATTCGATTTCAGTTACAAAGATGCAATATGTAGGCAATAAAACTGCACTTTTGTTCATCACTCTACTGTCTTCCTTCAGGTCTACAGCATGGTGTCACGTGAGATGATAGCTACAGCTGAAGCACTGGAATCGTACATTGGAAAAGGAAGTTTTGGAGTCAGAAATGTTCAAACACATTGTACTTTGCTTATTTTTTTCCCTGCCCTATTGCTCTCCATGCTATGTTTGGTTCCAAACTGTTAATCCATCTGGGGTACACCATTACTGCTATGTTTGATTGATAGTGGTTTATGCCAGCAGATGGAGATGGCTGCCAATATTTCTGTACAAGATTGTTTATACAATTTCTATGTTCTGAATCATGAAACTTTAACCTGAGCTTGCTTCGGTTGCTTCATATATATTTTGATCTCTTCATGCAATCAGATATGCTGATTGGTAGGTAAACAGGTACCAGGTACCTACAATCTTTAGAGACTTCTGGTTTGTGAACACTTACCTTACCTGTCTACCACAGCTTAATAATTTCTTTGCCTCATAAATTTCCTGTTGTTTTACCATATCTTAACTTTTACAGCTGTTGTTTATCACATCCGGCGTGCAAGCCAGCAGGTTTGCAATGGGAGCTACAGCTATGGTACAAACTGTCCCATGAATACACTGAACCCAGGTAGGTACTTTCCCCTCTCCATCTTCCTTTCATGTATTTCGAAGGCTACCAAAAATAGATTTGAGAGTGGCTGATTTTTCTATTGTTAAAATTTATCAAGAAATGGGTCACTAATTACACGAATTGATGGTTCCTATTCTAAAGAACAATCCGTTAACTTTTGAAACCAATTTATTTAGCCAAATTTGGGGGACACACCACTGATTGTATGGTCATGCATTTTTCCCAGAGATACAACATCTTTGTTTTGCTAACCTGTGTTCCCTGCATTGTGTAGTTTTAAAGATGTAGGTTCTAATTGCTTGAGGATTTAATTTACATATCATCTTCTACCTATGGATATGTTGGAGGAATATTTTTAGGGATTCTAGACGGCTTCTGATTAGCATGGAACAACTCTTCTATCTTCCTCCATGTATTTTTTCAAAAGGTAAACATGATTGATTGAAATTTTATGCATTTCACCAAATGGAATGAATCAGTAAGAAATTGTATGGCTCCTGCATATCCAGTCCTCCAATTAATAAACTGCTCTTATGTATATATTCATGGCCTACTTCTTAATGTTTTTTCTCCTCCATCCATTATCGCAGCCTCTATTTTCCTGCTGATGTATATATTCCTCAAGCGATTGTTGTACTATTTCTGTCTAAAAAGGACCAACAACATTGTTCTGCTGCCCATGCCAACAGGGATGCAATACAAAGACTCCGCTGCTGCTGATCTAAGAATGGTGGAGCTCTTCACGCACATTCCTTTGATGGGCTCAAGAGGCTTTGCTCCTGTCTACGGTAAGGTCAAATTCCTTGCCTTGATGCTTGAGATTTGCCTAATGCTTTGGTATAACTTTGACAAGAAAAATTGCTATATGCAGGTCAAACAGATACGGCTGTCCTTCCTCATTGATCGAGGATTAATGAGAGGGCAGGGACTACACAGGCTCTGGCCCCTGTGTATGATAAGGTGAAATTTTTTGGCTAATGCTTGAGATCTGCCTAATGCTTAGGTTAACTTTGACAGTAAATATGACCATACACAGGTTAAATAGATCGTTGTACCACTACTTTTCGTAAATTTGGGCTAAAGCAAAGTCGGGTTCCAGCTTCTGAAAATAGGATGTTGGTGGTTTGCCAGAGGATTTCACAATGACAAAGTGAAAATCCAAAAATGGAAGGTGTGTGTTTCTCTCCATTCTTGTGTCTACATGTTGCCTCTCATTTCACTTAATTAACTCAAGGTATCCATATAGAATTGTAGACTAACTGAAAACATGGTACCAAAGTAGCAATTTTGCATCGTCTGCGTATAATCTTTCATCTTCTTTTCTCTGGGACATTTTTCATTTTGTTATCTACAACTTCCCAGGCACGAAGTAATCACATCAACATTGCATCTACCTTGTACCTGATAATGACCATAAATTGTGGACTAACATATAGCGAAAACATGTTGCTTCTAATTCGACGTTTCGAGTGACGACGAACAAGGGTGGGGATTTGACCGTAGCATGAGCAACACCTGATGCTCGTCTGTGAATCGCGCCGCACCAAAATCTTCAATCCAGACCTTCCTGCTTTGTATAATACTTAGGCCGCACACAAGCGGATCTATTATTCTATTTGTACCCTACATCTGACATGCTATTCTGTACCATGACCACCTACTGCCGCACGCTCCTTTCATGTGTAAAACCAATATTACTATGTACTGAACCTATTACCATGCCCTCAAGTCTCATATTCATTATAGGCATAACCATATATGTGCATATCCAAACCCACTGCGCCTAGACCATTGTCAGGTAAGTTTATCACACCCTTAGCAATCGCGCGAAGGGGCGCGCGTTTCCACTAGTATGGTATATGTATCCCATTCTTTCCTCCTATATATGTAGAGTACTGTACTCTATATTCATTTCAGGCACAGTGCAAAGGTAGCTGGAGCTTGATGGATCCATGTACTACTACACTACTTTTATTTAGTCAACAGTATATTGTCTTGCTAGATCGATCAATAATACTACAATGATAATTTTAGTTGCTTACGAAAATTAAATACAGCAAAAGAATGTATTGCGAAAAAACAGTTGCAATTTCTGGAATGAAAATAAGGTGTTGTACACAGTCTTGTGGATGGTGATATGTAGTACACACTACTTGAGTGGGTGGAGTGGATATATTGACCCTTCAGCATTCATTTTTACAGTGGTAAAATAATAACATAAAGATGCATATCCTCCTCTCCAGATCAGTAATATACTAGTAGTATTATAATGTTAGCCGCCGTTGCCTGATGAAATCGGCGGATTAAAAAAATGGAGGCTGCGGAAAAGGATGGATAGAATGAAATGATTCTCTCGGCTCTCGCTGGTATGAGGTGAGGAACTGAGAACTCCAGGAGATTAGGATTCCAGATCGACGGGTTAGCTTCTCAAAGTGGAAGAGAATATAGAATATACCTATGAAGAACTGAAGAGACCAAATAAGAGTCCAAATAAAGCGCACACACACACACACACACACACACACATATATATATATATATATATATATATATATATATATATATATATATATATATATATATATATATATATATATATATATATATATATATATATATATATATATATATATATATATATATATATATATATATAGGATGAAGACGTCGGTGTGCGCTGCATTATTAGTGTTTTTCAAGTTTTTTTTAAAAAAAAAACTGTGTTATCATTGAAGCATGTGTGACCTTGTAGTACAAAATAATGGCACTAAAAAATAAAAATACTCACATTTCAGACAACGAAGCTACTAGTAGTATACTACGTACAGCACATGATTAATCTCCACTGATTCGTCCCACCAAAATCTATCGGTGGATAAATGTATATATAAAATAAGAAACAAATAAATCATGGTGTGACGTCCGGTGGCACCTGACTGCCGTTCAGCTTTAATTTGCTTCCACTTGACACTACTCCTCCATTTTCAGGTGAGTGGTGACGCTGACACAATGGTTTTTTTACTGGACGGAGTTTATCCGCATGTCCAGTTTTTCCACACGGTCAGCAGGCACTCACAAAGTCCCGGAACGAATTGCGCTTGTTCTAGAGCATGTGCCACACGGTCCAATTCAATTCAGCGTTTTACTTTTACCCCATTGGGTGCTAAAAATTATACTACGCTAGTGTTTGTTTTACCTCACGCATGACGTACGGAAGCATCACAATCATCGGATTCCCTGAACACAGATGAGTTTTTATCCTTGGTGATGCTCCTCTAGGGGGTGATTAGTTCATTCAAAAAAATTTCACCCCGTCACATCGGATACTTAGACACATACATAAAGTATTAAATGTAGACGAAAAAAATAACTAATTACGCATATTGCGATAAATTTACGAGACAAAATTTTTAAACCTAATTAATCCATGATTTGACAATGTCGTGCTACAGTAAACATGTGCTAACGACGGATTAATTAGCCCTAATAAATTCGTCTCGTGGTTTCTATGTGAGCTATGTAATTAGTTTTTTTATTAGTATCCGAACACCTCTTCTAACATCCTATAAAATATCTGACGTGACACCCTAAAATTTTTCACCATACGGAACTAAACACCCCTAAAAATAAAGGGACCACGGTAGCAGCGCTCTATAGCAGGTTAAGCAGAAATGCGACAAGCAAAACTGCGTAAGCAGCTGCCGTGTAGCAAGCGTCGTCTGTGGCTGGTAGCCTGCCTAGCTGGAGTGGAAGTGCACGGGCACAGCAACAAGCAGCTCAAGCTCAAGCTCAGTCACAAGTCTTGTGTGCAGCAACAAGCAGCTCAAGCTCAGCCAGTCTCTTCTGCAGCAACAAGCAGCTCTAGAACAGCCAGTCTTTTCTGCAGCAACAATGAAAAGGGCAGCGAGTAAACACACGGAGATAGTCTGAATGGTTTTATAGTGTGGTGGTGTTCTTGTGATATAATGTTTTTTTTTGGTGTTTCATCTTCTCTATCAATACATACACCGACACTTAACCTGTTGGGTTCTCCTCAAAAAAAGAAAAAAATGAATGGTTTCAGATCCAGAGAGCAATGCAAAGCACAGGCTCCGTTATAATATTGACATGAGTCCAATCTCAGTCCATGGACAAAACTACCCGATATTTTAGCTTTATCCTAAGTTAAACTGATAATATTTATAGAGAAGATTATTGACATTAGTGACACCAAATAAGTATATCATGAGACTATGTTTCATCTAAGAATCTAAGAAAAATGTTCAAATTATTCTACCAAGTATGGTCTACGTCTAGGTAAACCCTAAACTCACGCTTCGTTCGATTTTTCTCGAAATCTTTTTCTTTTTTGCGAGACTCGGTTACAAACGTAAAAATCTAAGAAAATACGACCACCCATGGCAAGTCGCCAAGTCGAGGACTTGAACCCGGGTGGGCAGGTTCCACCACAAGAAACCCAGCCAGCTGAGCTACACTCAGTTCGCCTCTCTATCTATTTTAATTGGTCCAATTTAAACCTTGACATGATTTGTCCTTTTTGTTTCTTTACATACAAAAGTTTATAAGGTGATATAGGGCATCATATTTCTTCTTAGAAAATACATAATGAATACAATTCCATATCTCTAATGTTAATTTATTATAAAATTTGCAACCTATCAAAATAATGGTAAAAACTTAGGATGTATTCTTCTAGCACAAATTATGATATCCTCTATCATCTCACAAAATTTGAATTAAAACTCAACATGGAGAAACAAAAATAATAAATCTTCTAAAATAGTTTGAGGGAGTAAATCAGCGATCCACCGCCGCCTGTCCTCCTCGTCATCTCCGATCCAACGGAGCAAGGCTACAATGATGGCTGTGGTGGTCGAAGAGACAACGCTAGGCGGCCTTTAAACAATTAGGGCTTATTTGGATAATCTCCAATTCAAGAACAAAAAGGTTAAAGAGAGATTCATATTGAAGGTTGACCGAACGAGCCCGTATCCATGTCCATGGTAACTCCCTCCTGCCCTCGCCACCCATACCCCACCACGTCGCTGCTAATCCTGCTTGGCTGGGGGCGCCTGCCCCCCCCCCCCCCCCCCCCCCCCCCCCCCCCCAAAGGAAAATTAATTCGCTGCCCGGAGCTTCAGGGAATTGTGCCGAATTTGTCTTCTCAGGGGCGTAGCCAACCAAGTAGCAAACCCAAAAATGCTAACATCAGCACATCCCATGCTTTTTAAAGTAAAAAAAGTCGTAGCTCCTAAACCAAACCAAGTATCCTAATTAAAATCCAATTACACCATCATATTTCTTACAATAAACTCTTCAAAACAAGGCCCACATGGATATATTTCGATAAAATTTGTTAACGAACATTTATCTCATGATAAATATGTATTTAAAGATAATCGTCGAACATTAAATTAACACTGCACGAACATCACAAAAAATAGTATAGAACATCATATGTATACTACGTGAACATCACATGTATAATGAAATACAAAAAAATAAAATTAGTGAAGTAATTAATTATAGTCGAATAGAATGAAGAAAAAATGATACCGAACATCACAAGATACATCGTAGAACATCGCATTAACACTACACGCACATCACTAAATATAGCATAGAACATCATATGTATACTACGTGAACATCACAAAATATCATAAAAATATAAAAATAAAATAATAAATTTAGTGAAGTAATTAATTAGAGTGAAATAAAAAGAAGAAAAAATGCTACCGAACATCACAAAAAATATCCTAAAACATCAATGTATGCTTGATGAGCATCACAAAATACATAGTAGAACATCACATTTCTACTCGCGGATATCAGAAAATACATCATAGAACATTACATGTATACTATATGAACATCGTGTGTATCTGTAAATTAAAAAAAAGTCCAACATAAAATTATAAATAGAAAAAAAAAGAAAAGGAAAATAAATCAATGAAAGAAAAGAAAAAACAAAAGGAAAACATACAATAAAAAATTAAAATAGAAAAAGGAAGCAAAAAGAATAACAAAAGACCACAAAAAAAGAAAAAAGAAAAAAAGGAAAGGGAAAAATACAAGAAAAGAAAAGGAAAATAAAAAGAATAGAAGATGAAAAGAAAGAAAATAAAAAAAAATAAAAGATGACAAGAATAATAGAACACAACAAAAAATAAAAGAGAAAAGAAAAAGGAAAAAGAAATAGTACAAAGGAAAGAAAAAGAAAGAGGAAAAAGAAAATTGAAAAAAAAATTGATGTCCGGTGCGGAGGGGGGAGGGGGCGGCACGAGGATTGCATCCGACTGGTCGGCAGTGACGGTTTCCGGCTTGGGTGCCTGCCTTCAGTAAGGGGACAACTAGCGCCCGGATATCCGGACGAACGGGGCGTCCGGATGCCTGCGCCTGCAGTCGTTTCCCATGCCGTTCCGCGAGCCCACGCAAGGCCCGCGTCGGCTCGAGCGTCACCAGCAACAAGAGAGGGAGGGGGCGGTGGATGCTCAGCCGGCGTCAGAGGAGGAAGAGACACCAATGCGAGGCAGCAGAAAAGCGAGGAAGAAGATGCAACACCCGATATACTTTTGAAACATTCAGATCAACATTTGCAACATACATCTGAAGGCAGATGAAACACTTAAAACATACATATGAAACACTTGCTACAACACCATATCTACTTTCGAAATATCCAGAGGAAAACACTTCGTTTGCTAGACAGAGTCGAGACCTGCTTGGCAGGGTTGCAAACGAAACTTTCGTGCTGGGAATTCAGCAAGCGCGCAGATCAAGGAAAACCTCCCGCCCAAAAACTTTCGCGACGATAATAACTGTGTTTCCTGCCTATGAACAAGATGCAGCCTCGATGGCACTGCGTACTCCTGTTTTTACCTCACTCGTGACGCTTCCTGCATTTCTCAGATTCCTTCAACACAGAGGACTGAAAGCTAGACCGTGCACATTAGCAGCCCTGTAGCAGGCTGCATTTGACAGGCAAAATTGCGTAGGCAGAAGCAGTACAGTAAAGCCCATGTATCGGGCCGAAGCCCAATACACCATCGCCCGAAATTGCCGCAGCATCGTCTGTACCTATAGTTGGCCATCGGGCCGTGCCGGCCCGGCCCGGCGGCCCGGCGGGCCGTGCTGGCCCGACAAGGTATCGTGCCGCAGCGGGCCGCCGTGCCGGTGGCGTGCTCGTGCCTGGCCTCCGGCCCAAGGCACGGCCCGTGGGCTGTTTGGCCGTGCCGTGCCGCCCGTTGGCACGGGCCTTTTTCACCGAGCCGTGCTGGCCCATAGCCCGGCAGCATGAATCACACTTCACAGTTTTTTATTTTCATAACACAAACAGTATCACACCACACATGACACATCACAGTTTCATTGTCATCAGATTTTCATACTTCACAGTTTCATTTTCTTAACAGTATCACACATCACAGTTCACATATATCATATATGAAAATAGATCACAAAAGACAGAACACAAGACACAGATAAGAGATAATAAGATAATAATCAAAATGAGCTGTTTTGTGCAATGCTGCCTCATTAAAAACCTTTCTAGGTAAAACTCACCCTTGTGAGAAACCCTAGAAAGGAAAAAAGAGTGCAGCCAGCTCTAGAAAGGTTCAAGTTTAAGTTCTATCCTATTACAATAGCCATCATCAGTGGCATGGCAAACTGGCAAGTCCTAGTGACTTAGACACTTAGTGAGCTAGTGTTTGTGAGTTTACTTTCACTCCACACACCTCACAGAATCTCACTACACTCTCACTGTCAGTCACAATCTCCAGCTATAGGACTCCAGACTTGCACCAAAACACCAAAATTTCCTGCATTAGATTAAGTATGTTAGTTCTTTTGCCGCTGCACCAAAACACCAAAATCTCCGGTCACAATCAAAACAAGATGAAGGCACCACACCAGCACCAGCTATTCACCCCCCGCGTTGCTCATCTTCATCTGCCCCGGCGTTAGGTCCTCGCCGTCGTCGAGGGGGGGATGGTCATCCTCATCTGCCCCCCGCGTTGCGGGCCTAGCACCAGCACAGGACGGGGACGGCCGGCCCCGGCCACGACCTCCAGCTCCAGCTGCAGCGGCAGCTCCAGCTGCAGCGGTAGCTCCAGCACCGCCCCTCAACGGACGCTTTGGCGGCCTGGCCATGTCTACTCTAGAGGAGCAAGACTCGGCGTCAGGCACCAACCTACAAAGAAAAGACAGAGGCAAGGCAGAGAGTGAGGTGAGACAGTAAGTAAAAAATAGATCTAGGGTTAGGGTTAGGGTTAGGGACGACGAAAACGAACCTGCGCTCCGGAGCCCGGTACCGGAGATGAAGAGGCCAGCCAGAGGAGGAGACGGAAAACGATTAGAATCGACGGCGAGGTGGGGGTGGGGGAGGAAGGACTGCCATGAACAAGAACTCACATGCTTCACCGAGAACGAGAGGAGAAAGGAGAACAGAGGAGTAGAAAGGAGGGAGGAGACGGGGTCACGGGGACGGGGTTAGCGAGGTGGAGTGGAGAAGCACTGGCGAGGTCACCGGAATACCGGATCCGAGGACGATGGTCGATGGCGGCGGTGGATCGAGATCGAGAGCGAGAGCGAGAGCGAGAGCAGGGGAGCCGTAGCCGCGTCGCCGCGGTGGATCGGATCGGGATCGGGGGGAATGAGATTAGGGTTAGGGCAGGGGAGCACCGGCGAGGTCACCGGACCGGATCCGAGGACGATGGTTGATGGCGGCGGTGGATCGAGAGCGAGAGCGAGAGCAGGGGAGCCGCAGCGCGGCGGATCGGATCGGGATCGGGGGGAGGGGGAATGGGGATTAGGGTTAGGGCAGGGGAGGCACCACCGGCGGCTCGACGCTTATATGGGGGGCGGGGGTGACGCCTCATGGGGTGGCCTGGTGGGCCGTGGCGCATGGGCCGGCCGGCCGGCTGGGCTGAATGGGGCATCGGGCCACCGCCGGGCCGGCCTTTTTACCGTGCCGTGCCCGGGCCGTGCCACGGGCCAAGGTGGCGGCCCAAGCACGGCCTGGTGGATCGGGCCGGGCCGGCACGGGCACGGTGCCACCGGGCCGGGCCAAAACGTCGGGCCGCGGGCCGGGCCGGCGGGCCGCGGGCTGCATGGCCAACTATATCTGTACCTTGGTGGAGGTGGAATGGTGGATGTAGAGGAAGTACACTGTACACAGGCACAGCAAGCCACCAATAGATAAGCAACTCAGGCCCACCCGTGCTGCTTTTGTGCCAAGCAGACATGGGCGGCAGGATGGGCAAGCTAACAAACGTGATTAGTTTGCATCCAAGGTTTCGTGTTATCCGATCATCAATCAATCAATAGGATAAAAATATGGCAAGACTAGTAACAAAAACAATTCTGTTTCGATCAAGGACAGTTTGATTGCTTATCCAATCTGTTTCGTTGCACCGTAAACATTATTTATCAAGGACAGTTTGATTGCTCATCCAATCTGTTTCGTTGCACTGTAAACATTATTTAAATAAAGAATGTATTTCGTTGTCCTCTAGACATTATTTAAATAAAGAATGGATTGATATGTACGCACAGATGCATGCTATCTTTACAAGCAAAGCAATGACATAACCAACGAATTTTAAAAGCAGCGTGTTACTACGTAGCCAAACATGTCATGGCTTTTCTGAAACAGAGAAAAACTCTAGTCTATAAATACTACAGTATTAGATGGCTACCGTTTTAGAAACCGTGGTTTCCCAAATACTGTATGTTTGAGGAAACAGGAACACCCAAACAGGGCCTACTCTTTTCCAACAGCAACCATGCAAAAATCAGCCAGTAAACACAAATTCTCTCGAACAAGCCGGTGTTTCAGATCCAAAGGGCAAACACGTGAGTCTGATTTCGGTCAATGGACCATACATGTTTGCATTTTCAGTGAGCGAATGTCCGAATGATGGCACTTATATCATGCGCATCTCAGTATATTAGAGGTCAAAAAGAATGATTGAGGCTCTCATCTTACTTGCATTAGTAGTATACAAATATTAATAACAATAATAACAATAGGGCTTACAATGGCCGCTGGAACCAAGTACAACACTACAGAAAATTCCCTTATGTGTAGAGCGGACGATGAATGGATTGAGTGACAAAATGGTGTGAATTCAGTAAGCGATCAGGGGGGGGGGGGGGGGGGGGGGGGGGGGAACCTCTCAACGCAAAACTTTATGACAACAATGCCGTCCGATGTTACCTTGCTAAACTGTGTCTCCTTCCTATGATGAAGATGCCACCTCGATGGCACTACCAAGCGGCCATGCGGCTTCAACATATGCATCCCTGTAAGGGACCTTCTTTACCAAGGTCATCTCATGATCTGGATCAACGCCTGCAAGAATGTTTGCAAAATAAGTGATAATAGACTTAAAACCTTATGCTGTTCTGATTTGTTTCGTTTGATCAGGTCATACCGAATCCATCCACAAGTAACGTGTACTGATAAACAAGGTCCATGCAGATATATGGAATGTTATCCTTTGGGACACCAGGGAAGGTAGCCTCGGCATTCTTGACGCTCGACGAACAAGCACGCTCGGCAGCTTGTCTGAAGTCCGAGGGTTTAACTTTAGCAACAGCTGCATTGGCGTTCACAAATCCAGCCTGAAAAGACACCAGTAAATGGTTACGGATGTAACAAGGATAAAACAAGGGCTGGAAAAACAAGAGAATTAATTTCAAAGTTCAGATGAGACACACCACGAAACTACTAGAACCATTTGTTCCATAACCTTACCTCAGCAGCCCTATCAAAGAAAAAGGATGCTACAAAGAGATTCTTTTGTCCAGCACCACCACCACCATTCCAAATGCCACCAAAAGAACACTTCATGTGGGTGCATGCTTCATCAACTTTAAGAGCTTTCACTGCATCATCCTTGCATTTTGAATAACTAGCACCAGAAGGTGAAGCAGATGCTTCAAATGTATCATCGCCATATTTGTATTGACCTACAATCATTACACACAATTTTATCAGGTGCCACACTACTACTGAGACTCAGAGAGAAATCAGCAAAATATCAGATGGTGACGAACGTAGAAGTTACAAAAAATACAATCCAACTGGGTCCAAAATCTCTTATTTGTCCATGTATTAATAATGCGTCAATTAAGCACAGTTGTGACCAGCACTGTAACTAGACTATCAAGGTAATATAAGATAGACACAGCTTTTTTTAATCATAGAGAATGATTGCTGACAGAGAATTAATTTGTGGGACATCAGGCAATGACCCTTTCCCAAACAAAACATTGTGGCAACTTGACAGAGTTCATCTTTTTAATAAAAAGAACATCAATTCAATGGCCGGGAGGTACTCAAGACTGTATACATAGACAGGAAACATACATGATAGAGAGACCAGGGTAGAAGCAACCATACCTTGAAATCCCTCTAACATACAGTTGCTGTAACCATTGCCATTGCCAGCTTTTAAGACCTCTGCTCTAGCAGCCAGCAACCCATAATGCAAATAACTGCAAAAAAAAAATGTTTCCAGCAATATTTTATGATGTTATGGGCAGGTATAATCACATCACGTAATTTCCGACAGACTGCCAAAAGAATCATACAAATGACCAGTGCATGACTTTATGCCAGGAAATAGTACTAAAACACTGTTTTCTTTAATGTCGCCCACTTAAGGTTATTCTACCCAGGAGTAGTGTTTTCTTTCTGTTTTTTCATTACTTAACAATTCTCTTAAGTTTGCTACTTTCAGAACTAAAACAATTTTCAGCTTTCTTGGGGATTATGACCTATGAATCAAAAAAAAAAGGAGAAACAAGGGATTGCAGTATTGGAACCACTATCAGGTGCTTAAATTGGTTTCACACTGCTGGTGTCTGTTACTATGCCTAGGGTTTGCCACAGGCGACATAAATTAGGACTTTAAAACGGTAGCAACAATTCAAAGCTCAATAATTTATAACACTAACCTATGAACATAAAGATAATATGTGGTTCCTTTGAGGAACAGTTTCTTCACATATGCATCTTCCCCATCGGATGGCTTAGGAGCCTTTTCTGCATCCTTCTCTGCAATAGCATATGCCATTTGGACAGATCCACCACCAAGATCAACTACTCCAACCGTGTCTGCATAAGTCTTTCCCAAGTTTCCCAACAGATAATTGATAGTAACCTATAAGTAGATAGAAAAATAATACTTGTTACTTGTTGCGGGACTGAAGTGTGAAGATAGAAGCACGAATCATGAGCAATTCCTGAACACTCTCACACAACCCACGAATAATTCCTAAACCTCTGAAGTGTTATGGGTAATAGGAATGTTTGATGAGATGTCATTTTGTCAAAACAAAACATCTATCACGCTGACTTATTGCATTAGATTTGGATGAATTAAAACTAATTAGATTCTATGAACCTGAGGGTGTGTTCACTTTGCGAAAAGTGGGTGAAAAGTTACTGTAGCATTTTCGTTGTTATTTGGCAAAATTTGTCCAATCATGGACTAACTAGGCTCAAAAGATTCGTCCCGACATTTACAGACAAACTATGCAATTAGTTATCTTTTTTACCTACATTTAATGCTCCATGCATGCGTCGAAAGATTCGATGTGATGGATGGAAGAGGAAATATTTTGGGTTTGCATGGCAACTAAACTGGGCCTGAATTGGTTTGAACCATCACTTATATGATATTATTATTATATTGTGCAGCCTGGCAGACAGCAGTTCTGAAAGGATTGACAGTTAGATTGCACAAAGAAGCAATTTTTGTAATAAGGGATGCACTTTTGTACAAATCAAAGAATGCTGGTACACTAGCTAATCTTGTCAATCTAGAGCCTTGGCAACATTGGATAGTGCCAAACATTTCTGAGAATCAGTTGGACACAGTTACGAGAGCAACAGATGGATAAGAACAGCATCATACCCACTCGTATGCGCCTTCCTGCGTTCCATCAAGAACTGTAACCCAGTCCTCTTGGGTTTTAAAGGAACTCTTTTCGCGAAGAAGATCCCTAACCTGCACCATTGGCAGAAACAGCAGCAGCAAATTTGAGTCAAACAGAATTTTGATAACCATGGTAACAAAACAACACACAGATTCATTTAGAGAGAGCATGCTACATCCACTGATGAATGCAGTGATGACATTATTGAAAGGTTATGCTAGAAGAACCATTTACCGCTTGCAATATTGCCTCGGACTTTTGTGCACCCAAATTTCTCAGCCCTGCGGTGGCCTGCGCATAGAGAAGGAAGCTAATACAGTAAGAACACCATGAAGCATCAATTACACAACCTAGTGGTACGGTGTGCCACCCACCCCGACTCTGACAGGCGTTTGATCGCGCAATTCCGCGGGCACCACTCGCTTGGCTTCATCAAGGAGAGAGACGAGCGACTCGGCGGCCTCCCGGGGGTCGTTGCCATAGAAGCTAAGTCCCGGTTTTTTCTGCAGGCGAGAGGGGAGGGAGCTTTGAGATCACGAGACGCGAACCAGATCCAGATCCAATTGACGAACAGGTAGCGTACCTGGACGAAGAGCTCGATCTCGGTGCCAATGTGGACGAGATCCAGGTTGGAGTCGAAGCGGAAGACGTGGACGCGGCTGCCGGAGCTCCCGGCGTCGAAGATGACGGCGTACTTGTCAGCCCCCGCGGGGCCGGACCTCCTGGCAACGCCCGTGGCGTTGGGCGAGCGCGGCATGAGGAGGAGGACGAGGGAGACGAGCGCGAGCGGGGCGAGGACGACGAGCAGGACGCCCCGGTAGCGGTGCGCGCGGTCGGCCAGCGTCTCCTGGCGTCCGCCGTTGGGCAGCGCGGAGTAGCGGCGCATCTTGGCGGCGTCTGTGGGGAGGAGCAGGAGGTCCGGGGACGAGGGCGTGCGGTAGCGGACGCCGATTGCGGTTGCGGCGGGTGCCGGGGGCGACGGCGACTGGTTGGCCGCGTCCTGCTGCGCGGGATCCAGCGCTCCGCGTCGGTGGTGGATCTGCTGCTGCTGCGACTGCGTCGTGGCGGGGGGGAGGGAAGACGCGGCAACGTTTAAGGCGGGCGCGGGGGTACTTTGAGTTGACCTCGCTCGGGCTTGGGAATTGGGATCGCGTGTCGTCGGGGCGGAGCGGGGCGAGGGCAAGCGGCCGTTGGAGGCGGGTGGGCGGCGGACGGAAATGCGAGCCGCCTCGGGATCTGCCGCGGGCGGACCCGTCTTTTTTTTTAAGCCCTTTTTCGAAAGATTCTCTCAAATATGCCCCTGGTGAAAAGATTTCAAAAAATAGACCCTTCTCATGACGCCATAGTAGTTGGTGCCAAGATATAACTGCATGGCGCCAGGGTCACTGGCGCTATGACCCTGCACGCGTGACGGTGACGTGGCAGGGTGCATGACGCCATGAATCTTGGCGTCATGCATGGCGCTATGGATCTTGGCGCCATGCATGCACGTAAAAACGGTCCTCGAATTTTTTTTCTTTCTTCTCTCTTTCTCTTCTCTTCGCCCGGCTGCCGGTCCTCGCGCTCGCGCCGCCGCCCGCTCGTCGCGCCGCCGCCCGCGTGCCGCGCCGCGGCCGCGCGTGCTCGCCGCGCCGCCCGCGCGCCGCACCGCGCAGCCGCGTGCCGCGCCGCGCCGCGCCGCCACCGGTCGCCGCGCCGCGCAGCCGCGTGCCGCGCCCGCCCCCGCGCCTCGCCGCGCAGCCGCGTGCCGCGCCCACCCCCGCGCCGCGCCGCCACCGCTCGGTTGCAGAGTGAAGGTAAGATTTGGGCTCCCACACCACATGCACATCTAGACAAGGCGAAGGAAAGGGCTCGCACACATGAGGTCACATGTTTTGACCATGCCACAGGAAGATATGAGGTGAAGCATACCGGTGGTACTACATCTGATGGTGAGGTCCAAGAGTCGAGGATTCATGTGGTAGTCCGCCAAGATTTCTCATGCACTTATGGAAAACCAAGGCAATATCACTTTGTATGTTCTCACCTTGTAGCAGCTGCTAGGCATCGCAACTATGATATTGAGGCTAGGATACCTCGCGAGTTCAGTGTCGACACGCTTGTCCAAACATGGAGAGCTCACGGAGAGTGATGTTGAGATGCTGAGGCGTATTTTTCCCGGCCGCCGTGATTCTGTGGTTCATGAGTTCACTGATCTTACTCATTCCGATCAGGCGTGTGCCGAAGGACGTGAAGATGAGCTGCAGGAAGCTCCAGAGGCTGGTCCTATTATAGAGATAGAGAAGGGGAGGGTTTTCAATAACCTCCCTGCATTGAAGAGGTGGTTGCAGGCGTTTGCAGTGATACGCAAGAGACCGTACAAGGTCCTACATTCCCATGTGGAGCGGCGTTACACGGTTGTTTATGACAAGGAACGCTGTTCATGGAGGGTTTGTGCAAGGAAGCAAAAGGTCTCCGGAAAGTGGAAGATCACAAGAGTTATCGGGCCACACACTTGTTCTTCACATGACCTTAGCACGAAGCATCGACAGTTGACATCTACCCTCATTGCCAAGCGGTTGATGAAAGTATTACAGGATGAGCCGAACATAAAGGTCAGGACAATTATCAAAATAGTTAATGAGGTGTATGGAGGATATGACATATCTTATGGCAAAGCCTGGAGGGCTAAGCAGCGGGCGTGGAAGATGATATATGGGGACTGGGAGGATGGCTACGAGCAGCTTCTAGTACTTCTCAATATAATTAAAGCAGTGAATCTAGGCATGCATTATGAGTACATCCCTAGGCCAGACTCATGGAAGGATGGGAGATAAATATTCTTCCGTGCTTTCTGGTGCTTCTCTCAGTGTGTCGAGGCATTTCGGCACTGCCGTCCAGTCTTCTTCATTGATGGTACATTCTTGATTGGCAAATACCGTGGCACACTTCTCATAGCCATATCGTGTGACGCAAACAACAAGCTTGTTCCTTTGGCATTTTCTTTGGTTGAGAGGGAGAATAATGATAGCTGGGGATGATTCTTGAGGCTAGTCCGGATACATGTGGTTGGGCCTGACAGGGAGGTCAGCGTCATATCAGATAGGCACCAGGGCATACTTAATGCTGTGCAAGAGGAGATAGAGGGGTATGCACCTTTGCACCATCGTTGGTGTACTCGGCACCTTGCTGAGAATCTACTCCGGAAGGATGGTGTAAAGGATAATTTTAATCTTTTCCAGGAGGCTGCTCGACAGCTTGAGGATAGGAATTTCCGGAGGAAGTTAGAGGAGGTCAGAACCGCATCTAATGCCGAAGGTAGACAATGGTTGACAGGTTTGATAAGAGATGTGGACAAATGGACAAGAGCTCATGACGCAGGTGGCTGGAGGTATAAGTTTCAGTGCAGCAACATGGCCGAGTCTTTTAATAAGCTGCTGCTGGGGATTCGTGGTATGCCCGTGAATGCTATCGTTCAATTCACATTCTACAAGCCTATTGCCTGGTTCAACGATCGGCACGCACATACATTGCAGTTGCAGAGTGAAGATAAGATTTGGGCTCACACACCACATGCACATCTAGGCAAGGCAAAGGAAAGGGCTCGCACACATGAGGTCACATGTTTTGACCATGCCACAGGAAGATATGAGGTGAAGCATACCGGTGGTACTACATCTGATGGTGAGGTCCGAGAGTCGAGGATTCATGTGGTAGTCCGCCAAGATTTCTCATGCACTTGTGGGAAACCAAGGCAATATCACTTTGTATGTTCTCACCTTGTAGCAGCTGCTAGGCATCGCAACTATGATATTGAGGCTAGGATACCTCGCGAGTTTAGTGTCGACACGCTTGTCCAAACATGGAGACCCCGCTTTGTTCCTTTTCGGGACCCAAGAGAATGGCCTCCATACGACGGTCTAACGTACGTTGCAGATCCAGCTTACCGTTGGGACAAGCGTGGCTCCAGAAAGAGGACGAGGCACAGGATGGTTATGGATCAGATACCCGGTAGAACACGACGTGGGAGAGCGACGCCATTTCTTAATAACCCAGAGCAGTACGAGTGTGGCAAGTGTGGTAGACTTGGCCACAATTCCCGCACTTGCCATTGGCAAATTAGTGAGGTGCGACTTGAAGTTGTTTGTATTATTTAATACCTATCATATTTAATGTACAATTCTTGATTTATGTTTAAATGCATATTTATTTAATGACTATATTTTTTTGTAGGATGGCGCAATTCCACCTTCTGGACCCGGTGTACGACGAGAGCCACCGAGGACGTCTCGTAGCGTCGGGGCAGGTAAGATTTCACACTCTAATATCACATACTTTGAATTATAAGTGCATATGTGTGTGTCAAGTAACATTTGTATTTCGTTAAAATGCAGAACCTTCTGCTCCTTCGTTCTAGAGTACATGGAGGGTTCTTGGAAATGCAGTACGACGACAGGTACACACCTTACCTACCGAGAGCTGGCCTGGACGTCATATCTTTCCAGGTTCGTCATGGCCTGCCTTTGTTCAACTCAGCGGGTTTGACTTCGTTGGTTGACAGGTATTTTATGAACACATAGGTTATATTAATAATCATTTGTTCACGTGGTTATGTTTCTGAGGAGCATTATTGGTTTGGTAAAATAATAGGTGGCGACCTGAGACTCACAGCTTTCACATGGCGTTTGGGGAGATGACAGTCACGCTACAGGACTGTCAGAAGTTGCTAGGTCTGAGGGTGAGGGGAAGAGCAGTGACAGGACAGTGTAGGTCAAAGGGTTGGAGAGCTCGGGTGGAGGCTTTCCTTGGATGTCCGGTGGGTGAGCAAGGAGAGTGCACTTCTGGTGTTCTCCTCTCATGGCTTCGGGCTAAGTTCGCACAGTGTCCTCTAGGGGTAGACGAGCAGATAGTCCAGTACTACTATAGGGCGTGGATCCTACACTTGTTTGGCTCTGTTCTCTTCCCCGACGGAACGGGGGACACTGCGTCGTGGATGTGGATCCATTGCCTCACAGACTGGGATCAGGCGGGTCAGTACAGCTGGGGCTCTGCAGTGTTGGCTTTCCTTTACCGTCAGCTTTGTGAGGCGTGTCGGCGGTCTTCACAGTCAGCCTCAATAGGTGGGTGTGCGTACCTACTCCAGCTGTGGATGTGGTCGCGGCTTCCAGTTGCTCGTCCCGTGGTGCTGGCTCCTCGCGACTAGTTCCCAGTGCATAACGCACGTCTACAGCCGACGTGGGCGTACCTATGGGACCAGGTGACAGTTCCTCACGCGAGGATGGAGCGAGCGTACAAAGAGTACACGGACGAGCTAGACAGGCTAATGGCCTCTAGTGTAAATACAAATTATTATACATGTTGGTTCGAAAGAAATTATTTATTAAGCTATCTAACTTCTTGTTTGGACACGTTGCAGGTGACTTGGGAGCCGTACGTGGACGAGGCTGCACTTCCTTTTGCGGTGAGCAACGTGTGTGACAGCGACAGCGAGCTCTACAGGGTGAGGTGCCCTCTTATCTGCTTCTATGCTGTCGAGTACCACCTTCCACATCGAGTTGCACACCAGTTTGGAGCAAGGCAGCGTTGTCCACCATCTCCAGTGTCGACTGGTGTTGACTTGCACAAGTAAGTGTTCTATTCTTTTCTTTATAGTTGGACATTTTCCCTAAATTTGCACGGTTATAATTACCACTTCATATATGTCGAATAAGATGGATGAAATAATTATTGGTATGTTAGTATGTCTATGGAATGCATATAGGTGTGGTTTGTATCAACAAACAAAGGAAACTCTGCCAAAATTTTTAAGTTTGGCATACATGCATGTTATGTTCACACCATGATGACTAACTATTATACATGTTTTGCAGGCTTGATCGTAAGAAAAACAGAAAAATCTTTGATTGGGCCCATCATCACAGAGACTACATCGAAGAGTGGGAGATGTTCGATGAGAACGTGGACGACAACGACGAGCCGCACACAAACAGAGAGTACAGGCGGTACCAAGTAGTGTTCAAATGTCCGCGAGCAGAGGTAATTGGTTTTAAAATTTATTACTCAAATTTTTTTCTCCATTATTTTGCATCTCAAAGGCGAAACTAACTGTATGTTCACTAAAATCTTTGAAATGCAGTGTTCAGAGTCCAAAGAAAACTGTGGCTTCACTAGGTGGATCAATCCTAGACCAATCTATCTGCATGCATAGTACATCTACTACTTGCAAGACCGTATCTTCGAACTAGGAAAAGAAGTTAGCAACGGTTATAAAGACGACGAAGCAGACGATACCAGTAGTGGTGCCGTTTCACAGGACGGACCATGCCATGATCCATATTGCACCTGCCCTAACCACAAGAACAACGGGCCTCCGCCACCACCCCCGCCACCTCCACCATCAACAATGGGAGGGTACTATGGAGACGGGGCTACACAGTTTGCTATGTGGCCGCACTACTAGATAGAACAAATCTATTGTGTACACATGCCATGTAATGTGTAACACCTCTGGTGTTTAGCTCTATAATTGCATTGCATTTGCATGAGCATAAGTATGCATCATTTCATGTTCTTTTATATGGTTGCAACTAATGTGGTAACCTAAGTAATGCTACTCTTGTAATTGTTAGGTGTTAGGGCCTTAACCGAAGAAGAACAACTATATCTTAGGTTGAGTAGATTAGGTGAGTACTTCTCTACCGGAGAGGAAATTTTGCACCTAATATTTGAAGTGATTTGATTAGAGCTTTAAGAATATTGTAATGCATTTCATTCCGAGCATACTGCATCTTTCACTATGCATACATGAGATTTATTGTGCACTCATGCAATAGGTGTTCCAGAGGGGGTAACGCTCCTCGAATTCGAGCAAGTGATTCCGGAGGAAGTCCAAGACCAGGAGCAGCCGAGGGAGCCCGAGGATCCAGCCGGCGAAGGAGTGCCCGCAGAAGATCTACCCGAGTGTCCTGACCACCGGCCCTCGACCTTTCTAAAAGGCAAGCCCCGGTGCATGTTGAACCCATCATTTTATAAATCTATCTTGAGTACTTTTAATTGTTTAATGCATTAAGTTGTAGGAGTTGTATGAAAATAATTGTTACATTATACCTATCCTTGCCCAGATATCGTACTTAAATTCTAATTTAGGTTTAGGCACGTATCAATGCTTAGCCCTGCTTAGTACGGTAGAAGTCGGGTGATTTCCGATCATCCGCGAGATGTAGGAAGGAGTCACGAGTGGCTTTATGGCTATCGTGGATGGAACCATACTTTAAAATGAAATTGAGACCGGGCGGGAGTTTGATAGTACAGCCGCAAGACACTTCACGTCTTGGGTGTGGAGGTATGCCCGTCTGAGTCGTTTAAGGACCGATTCGCTGTACGTCCTTGAGTCATGTTGAACGCAGTCTAACACTTAGTTGGCCGGATAAGTCGTTCCGACCGCGAAGCCGAGTAATGTGATTCAGGCTGGGAATCGAATGATAGGTTGCTTCTTGGAGGAGAGAAAGGATGTGCTTGGGGACATTGGCGTGAGACCAAGGGGGGGTTAGAGTCCCTATCACCTGGCAGAGTGTCGCCCTTGGGGTCACGACATCATTCGAACCTGCGATTCCTGAATCATATGAAAAGGTGGCTTGTGTGACCCTGGCAGGGGCCTGCGCGGTGAGTGTTAGAAATACCCCTCCAGCTGGATATGAATTCGATTCGAATCGCCGTCGCTCCCGGTTAGTGAGCACTTGACTTGAGCAGCGGCAACGTAGATCTCATTAAATGAACAGGTGGTTAAGGGAATGATATAATGTTGCCACAATTCATACCTGCTCTGGATATAATGTTGATAATTGTTTGATTATAATCAAGTGCATGCTTAGTACAGGTGCTAAGATAGATGACAGGTAAATGCTAAAAAGAACTGCTAGTACATGTTATAAGAGTTTCAATTACTTATGCCTTTATGCAAAATGTGATGTCAGCTAGCCTCTTGTGTAAGCCTTGCATAATCCTTGGTGTTATCTTATTTCTGGTTTTTGACGGGTAAGTCTAGCTGAGTACATTCCAGTACTCAGGGTTTATTTCCTCCTGTTACAGATGATATGCTCTATCAAGGCTTCTATAAAATTTGTCTCCATCCTGCGGGTGACGAAGACTAGATCACTAGGGCGTGATCATCTTTTATGTACTTTTCTGATGCTTTTGCGGGTTGTTGATCAACAAGACTGGCAGTAGTTAAACAACTGGTGTGTGTATGCTTCCGCTACTTTTATAAACTTGGTTTGTAATAATTGCGACTCCGTGTGTGTAAACTTATTTCGGAACTACTTGTGAAATGTAACGTATGATGTTGTATGTTGAATGATGCGATCTTGGTTGTAAGCAAGTTGGTTTGAAATCCTTCATGGTTTCGATTGACTACCGGGATTATATGGGCTCAAGTTCGAAAATTTGAGTGCTTCGGTGCTTGTTTTTGTACTTGTGCTCTTATAATTTGGTCGGTTCTGTTATATAATGTGCTTGTTGTTCGCTCTAATTACCTAAGGCATGTTAGGTTTAGTCCAGGACAAATGTGCCCTAGTTTGGTACAAGTTCTGACATGCCATATCCTATGTTATGCATGTTGAATTGTGAAATCTAGTACTTCCTTATGTTTTATGTGCACCTCGAGAACTAGTTTCAGTAACAAAGTAACATTAAACCTGATATATGACAATACTATGCAAGGTCCAAAAACTTAAAGTGCATATGAAGTACATGACGGACGCAATAGATAACAAAGAACATGCCCTAAGTACATGATTTACCTAAAGTACAATAGATTAAACACATTGCATACTAGATCGACCACATTGTTTATGATTAAACCATACAACTAGCATACTACTGAGTACAACGAGGTCACTTTCCCTTTTTCTGGGCATCGGGATTCTCCTCCATCGCTGCCTTCGCTCTGCGCACGCGCTCAAGCTTCTTCTCCCTCTCCTCTCTACACGCAGCAACACGCCTCATTTCCTCCTCTTCCTTGTGCTCCTTTGCTGCTGCCTCCTCTCTGCGTTTCTTCTCTAATATCTCCAGGCGCTCCGTATCCCACTCCTTCAGGCCTTGTAGAAGCCGCATGTCAGCCTCTTTGATCTCAGTGTCGATCCACTGCTCAAAATCACATAGCGGTGGAGGGGTCTGCAGTAAATAAAATTTTTCAAATCCAATTAATATGCAAAACTTCATATGACACGAATTAATTAATAAACAAAAGCAATTTCTCACAATAAATATACTGCGGCGCTGACGCTTCCCATGCAAAATTGGAACACATCCAATATCTCTGCTTATATGTTGCCTTATCTTCTGAAATGTCTACCTTGCAAGGATCGCCACAGAAGCACATGGGTATTGGCACACCGCTAGAGAGCGGCTTTGGGACGTACGTACTTTCGGTCATCCGTGCATAGTTACAATTCAATAAATTCTAGTCTAATATAACAAACCAAATAACAATAAAACTAAAAACTAAGGGATTACTATATGAAGAAAAAGATCTACGCATACCTTTGTTTTCTAGCTTTTCCACGCCTAGGCATCCTACGGTTGAAAAATACATATGATTTTTAAAAAGCACATGAACAAAGGACATGTGAAGTTCATAGGTTAAGAATATGATTTCATTTTACTAAATCGATTCGAAAAAATAACGAAGGGTGAGAGAATACCTAGCTCTCGAAGATCGACGGATAAAATCCAACTTCTCACGGTCTAATAGCTCGATTGAAGAGGTTGAGCGAAGTATACAGATGGAAAACGCGAGGAGTGAAGAAAGAAAACGAGAAAGAGTCGTGGGAGGGGGGCGGTTAAAACGTGCATGCATGGCGCCAAGATCCATGACGCCAAGCATAGCGCCAAGATCCATGGCGCCATGCACCCTGCCACGTCACCGCCACGGCGGCAGGGTCATGGCGCCAGTGACCCTGGCGCCATGCAGTTATATCTTGGCGCCAACGACTATGGCGCCATGAGAAGGGTCTATTTTTTTGAAATCTTTCCGTTTGGGACATATTTGAGAGAATCTTTCGTAAAAAGGACTGAAAAACAAAAAAGGCGACGGGCGGACGCACAGGGAAGATGCAATGCAGGCGCGGCTGCGCGGGGAGGGGAAGTGCTCTCTGCCTGCCGAACCGCCCGGCTGGCTGTGGCGTGCGGAATGGAAACCGGCGGGCTGGAATGGGACGGCGTTTTTATACTGGCCCTGGCCGCGCGGCGACGGTGCGTGCCCGTGCTGCCAGTGCCGGAGGCTTCCGGGACGCGCGCGCCGCGTTGGGGGACTTGGGGTTGCTTTCAGAGTTTGGCCGGGCACCGCACCAGGGCGTGTTTGGTACGAAAACTTGCGACTGGTTCACCGCGTCCACGCGATTCTCAGCTTTGTCACGTTGATGGATTGTGAACCGATTTTCTATACAGCTAGCTACGCCATGTGTTTGGCCTTTGTTACAGTACCTTTTCTATACGTTGACTGGCGTCGCCGTGACGACAATATAGGTGCTCGGGTTTCGTCTGAGAATCAGGTGCTCGAGAAACTCCTCCAACTAGTTCAGATGGCAAAATGAAAATCGGTAGCACAAGCTTGCGGACTATCGGATCGGTTACGCCAAACCTTGCATACGGCATCGGCAATATACAAATTGATGAAGTACTCCTCACGACTTTCTTTTAAAAAAATGCAAAGGTTAGGCAGATGCTGGACTAGCAAACTGTAGAAAACCGGCACGCGAATGGGTTTATTTTTATTTAAAAATGTTGGTAAGGAGCAGCTAGTCTTGTAATGGGCTAAGACTTATGTCTCAGCAGACCGAGTTCTCAAAGTAGGCTGTAGCAGCTCGCCTGCTCGTAACAGATTTTATTGGGCCTACTAAGCCCAAGGCGTTACCTCAGGCCGCGAGGCCCCTCGAAGGCAAAGCTGGGTCGTAGACCCTGTAGCTCGCAGGCCCCCAGCAGGAGGCGCTAAATTTGCTCCAAAAAAAAAGCAGGAGGCGCTAAATTTGCTCAAAAAAAAAACAGGAGGCACTAAAGCTAATACCGGCTCACCGGATGGCAGGCAGCCCAACGCCTCAATTAGAGATGGAAACAGGAAATTTCCGTCGGAGAATGCCTCTATCTTTATTTGGGCCCTGTTTAGTTGCCATGCAAACCCAAAATATTTTCTCTTCCACCCATCACATCGAATCTTTTGACGCATGTATGGAGCATTAAATGTAGGTAAAAAAGATAACTGATTGTATAGTTTATCTGTAAATGTCAGGACGAATCTTTTGAGCCTAGTTAGTCCATGATTGGACAAATTTTGCCAAATAACAACGAAAGATGCTACAGTAACTTTTCACCTGCTTTTCGCGAAGTGAACACACCCTTGGTAGTGTTGACTCCCGGACGTGTGCGCCTACACATCATTTTCCGCACGCGTCTACACTCCACACAAGCACCAGCACGCCCACGCCTGCGTTTTCGCGTGCCCACGCGGGACCGCTCGAGCCCCTTCAGCTTCTCACGCAGTTGCAGTAGGTGGTAGGATAGGTGGGTCTATTGTAACCTGCAATACTCTATCTACTTTTCAAACATTTAAATAACACATTTGCAACATATGTACGAAGACAGATGAAACATTTGAAACATGTATCCGAAATACTTGCAAAAACACTTAAAAACACTTGAAAAGTCATTACAAAACATATGCAACATCCAGATGAAACATTTGCAGCTTATATGTGAAACATATATGCAACATCGAGATAAACACATTTGCAACATACGTATGATGAAACATTTGGAACAAACCCTTGCAAGATACGTGTATAGGCATTGCAATATCTGCAACATCTCGATCTATTTTTGCAACATCTATATAAAACGCTTACAATATACCACTGAAACAATTGAAACATATGCTTGGAACACACGCAACACCCCCTTGCTGCTTAGGAGAATGGAGGCTCGTCGACGTATGGAGTTCACCGGAGGCAGCCGTGGCATTGCCACCGTTGACCAAATCGATTCTGCCTACCGCAAGGCCGGCGAGGATCCCTTCGTGGACATCGGCATCCTAGGCTCCATGCAGGACACACAGCCCCTGCAGCTGGCGCCGCAGCCCCTGCCACCACCGGATCTCTCACGCATGCAGTGGATCTAGTGGAAGGAAGGCTGGTCGGAGGCCCAAGCAGGTTGCGGTGGTCGCTACCGCATGGTCACGGACATGATTGGGGAAGGCGTTAGCGGCGAGGCGGAGTGTGGCGAGGGTGTGCAGCGGGCAACACAGGTGAGCGGCGCGGGCGGGTCGGTCTGTCTGTCCTGACGGATGCCCTGCGAATAGCATTATTGATCTTTATTTCCACGAGGAGGAAAAATTCTATATCCCCAACCCTGTCAAAACTTAAAGCCTTGTTTAGATGCTCATGTATCTACCTCAATTCACACTAACCCACTCCAACACACATTGATTGAGTTGAATACATGGGCATTTAAACATGCCCTTATGGCGGAGATTTTCTCCTCATTCCCGCCCCTATGTGAGGAATTAATCCTGTGAATAATTGTTCCAGGCTAAAGTTAATACTTGCTCACAAGGATGGCAGACAGATCAACATCACTAGGATCTGCCAAAACTATTATTTTTTTTGCTTTATTGGACAACAATACTAAGGCCTGTTTGGATAAGCTTGAGGTAATTATTAGGCTAAAACTTAGCTTAAATTAGTGGAGATTTACTAGTTAGTTCGCTAACAACTAGTTAGAGACTTGACTAAAAATTAGTCCACCTATTAGCCATCCTATTTGATACATTAGACTAATTTTTAGTTAGCTAGCGATTAGCTATTATATCAAATAGGCTCTAAAACTGATGCCTTGTTCACTTGAACTTATCAGCTCGACTTATCAGACATGGTATAATATTTTTCTCTCACAACGAAACAACATCAGCCGGAGCCGAACAACTCACGAGTGTAATGCGCGCAGCAATGACCACAAATTCTACCAACGCCACTACATTATTGGCGCGCTAGCAAAGTTTCCGGAATCACGACACAATGTAAACCTGAACTCCCATGTGGGGAGGAATCTCTACCCTGAAGGCCTCACACCAATCCCTAAACAGTTTCTCTCCAGATTCATTGATTTGAGGTGAATAAAAGGTCAAACGTATCCGTCACGTCAACGTCCACAAGGTCCGGAGCTGATGTCGCTCGCCTCACTCTGCTCTGGTTGACTTCATCGGCCTCGCGCAAAAGCAAAGTGTAGCTCCTCCTGATCGCACGCACTCGATCACCCCACGTGGCAAATTGCCACGTGCCGTGTGGTGTCGTCACCGTGCGGTTTTGACTTTGACGGCCGGGTCGAAGCCTCACGGCCTCCAGTACGATGATCGACCGTGAATTCGTGATCCCGATGTTGATCCCACAGTGCGGGCGCGGCACAATAATGGAATTGGGTGGCGGCGGCGGCCTCCGTCCTCTTCCCCGCGATCACGTAACGCCACAATCGCTTCTGGCCTACGCCTTTCGCTCTCACGTCGCCGTCACCTCGAAGTGGCGAGTGGTTAACATGCCACCAGCTGCTACAGCCACCGCTGCCTCCTGCCACTGCCCTTCCACACCCCCCAGCACCCCCCCGCTGGTCCCTTCCTACTTCGAGTCCAACCCCTTCCACTTCGCCTCCTCCTCGCCACCCACCAACCCCCGCCATCCCCAATGGTGATCGCCACCGCCGACGACGACGAGTTCGACGACTACAACCCGCACCCCAACGGCGGCGGCTACGACATCACCGCCACCTACGGCTCGCCTCTCCCACCCTCCCCCGCCACCTGCTACCCCCGTCGCCTCTCCCGCCGCCACGCCCGCCCCCATCGCCCCGCAGCCGATGCCGTGATCTCCGCTCCCTCAGCCGCCCGCACCAGCGCCAGCGCCACAGCCCCCTAAGCCAAGCTCGCCGCCGGCCCCAGCGCCCGCGGCGGAGCCGTACTACTAGCCCAAGTCGTACGACTATGGGGTGAAAGGATCTAATAGGCCTAGAGGGGGGGTGAATAGGTGGATCTAAAAACCTAAAACTCAAAACTCAACGCGGAAGTTAAAACACTGACCGGTACCACCGGTTGGTTTGGACCGGTACTACCGGTGAGGGATCACCGGTACTACCGACGCAGACCACCGGTACTACCGGTACCCTACTGAAACTAAGAAATCAGAGATTTGCGAGTTGTGATTTCAGATCTGAGTTTTACCCCACTACCAAAGATGATGTTGATGAAGTTTATGAACTCTCCTTTCTTGTTCCTTCACCAAGTAGTAGATCGAGCACCCACAACCTATGAAAGAGATATGAAAGAGGGAGAACACAAAGAACAAGTAATATCTCAAGTGAACACAAATAACAACAACAACAAGCACGCAGGACACACGATTTAACCCGAGGTTCGGCAACCCCACAAAGGAGTTCCTACGTCCTCGTTGTTGAGGTGACCACTAAGGTCGGAGTCTATTCCACCTCCTTGCCTCCCTCAAGCAACCACAAAGGTTAGCCCAAGATTTCCACTAAGAATACAAGGGTAATACAAACACTTCGGGGTGCCCTCACAAGTAGAACAACACGGGCAACCATGAAGAACACCTAGCCGGCTAGGGTTCCAAGAACCCAAGAGTAACAAACACAAACCAAGCCAACTAGGAGGGGAACCAAGTGCTCAAGATGTGAAACGAAGCTTTCCACTCTTAAATCTCTCCTCTCTGCACAGCTCTTGCAAGGGATTGGATTTGAGAGCAAAGAGGAAGAGAGAGAGGGTGAGACAATGCTTGAGAGCTGTTTGTCTGAAGGTTGGTGGAAGTAAATGGCATGGGTAACGGTTAGAAATGAAGGGAAGAGCTATTTATACTCTTATCTTCGAAGCGGTACCGGTACTACCGGTGAGTACCCACCGGTACTACCGGTCCTAAGGGTTCTGACCGTTACAGCCAACCTACTGGAGACTTTGCGAGAAAATAGCCTACCGGTACTACTGGTCTTTCACCGGTACTACCGGTCAACGACCGGTACCACCGGTAGTACAGATTTTGGCGAAGACAAGTTTTGCGGAAAAAAGACTTACCGGTACTACCGGACTTTCACCGGTACCACCGGTCAATGGCCAGTACTACCGGTCAACCACCGATACTACCGCTAGAGCAAAAACTCGCAGAGCTAAGGCGCTGACACCGGCGGGATTTATGCCTACCGGTACTCCCAGGCAAAAAAACACTTCTCTAAGTGTCCGTGAGTGCAAAGGTGTCTCTCAAACGCTTAAACAAACACAAATTGAGTACAAGTTTTCCCTCTAGATAGCCTAATTTGTATCCCTCTTGATAGTGCGGCGTTTTCTATAACTCAAGTCAAAAGATAAGATCTAATCGACCCACTTGAGACGGAATGCTTTCCAGCCAAAGGAATTGAGGGTGCTAACATCACCAAATGTGACCATACAAATTCTTTCATTGAACTAACACCTGTATATTCACTTAGATAGACATGTTAGTCCCTAATTTGATTGTCATTAATTATCCAAAACCCACAATGGGGGCAAATGTACTTACAAACTCCCCCTTTTTGGTAATTGATGACAACCAACTTAGGCTTACATAAGGTGTAAAGAATTGAAGAATTTGAATTTCAAACTTTTCAAGAGGCTCCCCCTCAGTGTATGCATTGAACTTGAATCTCAACATTGATCATAATCAATATGCATACATAAGGGAAGCTCCCCCTAAATTTTGCAATTCATGGGGTGCCTAAAAGTGTATGACAAGAAATATAACGTGATGCATGAGACATGACTTATCACACAAACATAGGAAAGGCTAAGGTAGAAAGAAAAGGACTTAAAAACAACAAAGCCAAACTAAGCCAACAAACAACATCAGAAAAAAAATCTAGGCAAACATAGGCAAACATAACAAATAAGCATAAGTGATTAGCCTACAATCATCCATCATCACACCAATAGTTCTTAGTCCACCATACATAGTTCACCACAAGGTTTGGAATTATTACACGACCATTAACTACCTATTACATAGATGATAAGCCTAACACTCCTCCTTTGGCATCAAATGCCAAAAAGGGTAGGCACGGAAACGACCAAGGTAGCAAAATCTAATAAGGCTCCGAGAAGTCACGGTCATCGTCACTGTCGTCGCCGTCGTCATCGTCGTCGGTCGAGTAGTCAACCAACCCTGGCGATGTAGGGACTGTCTTCTTACCACAAGAGTCATCGGACGGGCCAGCCTCCTCACTAGGACCAGAGACGGGAGCACCATACAACTTGTTGTACTCGACAAAGGGATCCCAAAACTCATGGAGAGGACTCTCAGGAGGATCAAACTGTAGGTGCTGCTCAATACGCCTTAGGCGACGATCATCCTTCTCAGCCTTGTAACAGAAGGCCTCCCAAAGCTTCCCCAAGGTATACTTGATGACACCGCCACCACGCCGCCGACGCTCCGAGGAGGAGCGAGTAGGAGCAGTAGCAGTACCAATTGAAAGGATCTAAGGGCTTTGTGAAGATATCGGCTAGTTGCTTTTCGGAGCTCACATGATGTAAAGCGATATCTCCTTTGGCTTCATGGTCTCTCAAGAAATGATGCCGGATGTCTATGTGCTTTGTACGAGAATGGTTTACGGGATTGTTAGCCAATTTAATGGCACTCTCATTGTCACACAAGAGGGGAATCTTGGTTAGCTCACAACCAAAGTCTTTCAGGGTCTGCTTCATCCAAAGTAGTTGGGCACAGCAAGCACCGGCCGCCACATACTCGGCTTCGGTAGTAGACAAGGCAACACTATTTTGCTTTTTAGAGCTCCACGACACCAAAGACCTACCAAGAAATTGGCAAGTCCCGGTAGTGCTCTTTCGATTTACCCTGCAACCGGCATAATCCGAATCAGAGTAGCCAAGTAAATCAAAAGTGGAGCCCTTAGGATACCACAAGCCAAGATTAGGAGTGTGCACTAAATATCTCAAAATTCTCTTAACAGCCACTAAGTGACATTCTTTCGGATTAGCTTGAAATCTTGCACACATGCACACACTAAGCATAATATCGGGCCTAGATGCACAAAGGTAAAGTAAGGATCCAATCATAGAACGATATACCTTTTGATCGACGGCCTTTCCATCCTTGTCGAGATCAAGATGCCCATTGGTTGGCATCGGTGTCTTGATGGGTTTTGCTTTCTCCATGTCAAACTTCTTCAACATGTCAAGAGTATACTTCGTTTGACAAATAAAGGTTCCTTCCTTGAGTTGCTTGATTTGAAAACCAAGAAAGAACTTCAACTCTCCCATCATAGACATCTCGAATCTATTCGTCATAATCCTACTAAACTTCTCACAAAAAGCCACATTAGTACTACCAAATATTAAGTCATCGACATATATTTGGCAAATAAAGATATCATTATTGACTTTGTGAGTAAATAAAGTTAGATCGGCCTTGCCTATCTCAAACCCTTGTTTGAGTAGGAAGTCCTTAAGACAATCATACCAAGCTCTAGGGGCTTGCTTAAGCCCATAGAGTGCTTTGTTGAGCTTATAGACATGATCAGGATTCTTGGGATCTTCAAAACCCGGTGGTTGCTCTACATATACTACTTCGGAGAGGGGGCCGTTGAGGAATGCACTCTTCACATCCATTTGATATAGCTTGAAGTTGTGATGGATGGCATAGGCAAGTAAGATCCGTATTGACTCAAGCCTTGCCACCGGTGCATAAGTTTCCCCAAAATCCAAACCTTCAATTTGAGTAAATCCTTGAGCTACCAACCTCGCCTTGTTTCTTGTGACCACACCATGCTCATCTTGCTTGTTACGGAAAACCCATTTGGTTCTAATCACATTTTATTTAGGTCTTTCCACCAATGTCCAAACTTCATTACGAGTGAAGTTATTCAACTCTTCTTGCATTGCAATCATCCAATCCTCATCATCAATGGCTTCTTCAACCTTTTTAGGCTCTTTTGGAGACACAAATGAGAAGTGTTCACAAAAGCTTGCAAGCCTTGACCTTGTGACGACTCCTCTTTGAATGCTTCCCAAGATGTTGTCAACAGGATGGTCTCGTTGAATGGTATGATGTACTCTTGGGTGAGGCACTTGAGTTCTCCTTTGGATTGGACCTTCATCTTCATCATCCTTGTCTTGGTTGATTGAAAGGTCAAGATTAAGATCTTGTGTGAAGTTGTCTTCATTTCTATTTCGATCATCAACTTGGTTGCTATCTTCGACTTGTGGTGAATTTTGAATGACTTGAACACTTGAATCATGTCCATTTCTTGATGTAGAACCATCATCATGGACATTTATTGACCCATGATGCATATGCGGATCATGAATGGTTTGCTCTTGTTCATATTCATCATCTTCTTCAACGGGCTTTACTTCACCGGTAGCAAGCTTCTTGATCACTTGAGAGGATGGTTCTTCTTTACCTATAATGTCAACATTGACTTGCTCCTTTTGAGAGCCGTCGGTTTCATCAAATGTCACGTCAATCGCTATTTCAACTTGACCGGTGGTCTTGTTGAAAACACGATAGCCATGTTCGTTAGTACCATAACCAAGCAAGAAACCTTCATCAACCTTTGGTGTAAACTTTGAGCTTTTGGATTTCTTGTTAAGTATGAAACACTTGCATCCAAAAACTCAAAAGTAATGCACCTTAGGTTTGTTACCGGTAAGAAGCTCGTAGGCGGTCTTTTTCATAATTTTATGAAGATACAAGCGGTTGATTGCATGACATGCCGTGTTGACCGCTTCCGCCCAATACTTGTCCAGAGTCTTGTATTCATCCAACATTGCTCTTGCCGCTTCTATGAGTGTTCGGTTCTTTCTCTCCACAACACCATTTTGTTGAGGAGTATAGGGAACCAAAAACTCATGCTTGATTCCCTCTTCATTAAGGAACTCTTCAATGTTGGTGTTCCTAAACTCCGTCCCGTTGTCACTTCTCACTTTCTTGATCTTCACTTCAAATTCATTTTGAGCTCTTCTTGCAAACTTCTTGAAGATTACTTGAGTATCACTTTTATCTTGCAAAAAGAATACCCAAGTGAAGCGGGAATAATCATCAACAATAACGAAACCATATTTGTTACCTCCAATGCTTATGTAAGCATTGGGACCAAATAAGTCCATGTGAAGTAGCTCAAGTGGTCTCATTGTTGATACAACATTTTTGACGGGATGCTTGGCTCCAACTTGTTTGCCCCACTTGACATGCGCTGCAAATCCTATCTTTCTCAAAAGAGACATTTGTTAGTCCAAGGATGTGTTCGCCTCTTTGAAGGTCGGCCAAGTTTCTCATTCCAACATGGGCTAGTCGGCGATGCCATAGCTAACCCATGCTAGATTTTGCCACTAAACAAGTCTCTGGCTTCACTTTACTAGATGTGAAATCAACTAGATAAAGTTTGCCTTTCAAACGACCCGTGAAAACAATGGAGGAGTCCTTCCTTTTAGAGACTTCCACACCCACATTGGTAAAGAGACAATTGTAGCCCATCTCACAAAGTTGTGAAACGGACAACAAATTGTATCCTAACCCTTCCACAAGTAATACATTTGAAATAGAATTATCATTTGAGATAGCAATTTTACCCAAACCAAGGACGTCTCCTTTACCATTATCACCAAACACAATGCATTCACTTGTACTTTGATTTGGTTGAAAGGAGGTGAACATATTCTTCTCTCCGGTCATATGATTAGTGCATCCACTATCTAGCACCCAACTTGTTCCACCGGAGGAGTATTCCTACAAAAACAAATTAAGCCTTGGTTTTAGGTACCCAAATTGAATTGGGTCCTAAGGGGTTAGTCACATAGGTCTTGGGCACCCAAACACTCCTCATGATTTGCTTCTTCTTGAGTGCACCAACATACTTCACAATAATCTTGCCATCCTTGCCCCAACAGCACATATAATTACTAGCATAGCTTCGTGAAATGGGTACTTGTTGCTTGGAGGTAAGCACTTGCTTCTTTTTGTTGTTGGCCTTGGTCTTGACAAATGTGCTTGAAGGAGTGGCAACGTTGTTGACCTTGTTGATAAGATCGTCTAGTGCCACACCCTTGTTGAATCTCACACAAGGCACTCCATTGATCATGTTCCTTCCATTTGCTTTACCATCATACCTATTGTAGCCAAGTCCATCCTTGATGAGGGGGTGTCTTGATGACTTGTACATGGTTGTTGATTGCTTCTCCTTGCAACCATTCTTGATAACCATGTTTAATCTTTGAATCTCCTTATCTTTCTTTTCTAGCTCAACAAGGTTAGTACCACAAGCACTTATATCATGATTATAACATCTTTTACATCCTCCACTAGTTGAAGCATTGGAATCACCGGATTCCTTAGGATGGATGGAAGTGCTATTCCAAAGAGTTTCATATCTAAGTTCAAGAGTATAATATTTATCTTTGAAGCTTGTGAGGCTTTCTTGAACCAAGCTATGTTCACTCTTTAAACTAGCTAAAGAGTCATTAACCAAAGAATGTTCCTTAGTCAAACGTTCATATGAATCTTTGGCTAAGGATAATTCTTTGTTTAATTTCTCAACTTCCTCCTTTTCCTTAGAAAGGCATGCTTCAAGTTCAAGGTTCTTCTCCCTTTCCACTAGGAGCAATTCCCCTTGCGACTCGATGCATGCTTCCCGCTTTTCTAGCTTATGGATTAGCTTTATTATTTGAGAGCCGACCGATTTGCCGAATTTCTTTATCATGTTGTTTGCAAGTTCATCATCATTTTCATCACAACTACTATATTCATTACTAGAGTGAGTCGGAGAGTTATGTGGTACCTTCTCTCCCTTTCCCATAAGGCAAGTAGGAGTGTAGTAGTCGTTGTCGGTGAGATTTTCGAAGAGCCTAGGTGATAAAGATAAGTCAGCGAACAATGATGGTGACGAAGAATGGTTGATGATGCGCTTGGGTTGAGAGGAAGAAGTCTCTTGAATAGCAATCATTGCTACACCCTTCTTCTTCTCCTTGTCTTTGTCATTTGAATCATCACTTTCATCGTTTGATTCCCATTCTTCACCAAGATGTGCTTCACCTCTCTTCTTGCCTTTATGCTTCTTGTCATCATCTTTGTTGTGCTTGTGCTTTATCTTCTCTTTTGGACAATCGGTAATGAAATGACCAATATCTCCACAACCATAGCAAAATCTTTTCTTGTATGGTTTGGCTCCACTCCTCTTCCTCTCCTTCTTCTTTTTCAAGTATTTTCTATAGTTTGCAACTAATAGAGCTTCTTCCGCATCAGAATCTTCATCTTGTTCTTCATCACTTGACGGATCATGAATATCTTTCTTCTTGCTTCTACCATGAGATGCCTTGAGAGCAATATTCTTCTTTTGACTTGATGCTTCTTTTGCTTAGTCTTCTAAGCACTCATGGTGTTTCAACTTGGCAAGCATTTCTTGAGGTGTGATTGTGTCATAGTTAGGTCTTTCCATGATGACCGAAGCAAGAATGTTGTTCTTTTGTCTATACACTCTACACAACTTTCTAGCCGCCGAGTTGTCATCCCAATACGTGTCACCAAGAGCTCTTATTCTATTGATCAAGGTCATGAATCTATCAAACATAGCTTGGGTAGTTTCACCTTCAATCATCCCAAAGTTCTCAATCTTGCTTTGAAGTAGCTCAATGTTTCCCTTTCTCACACTTTTATCACCTTCAAATGAAACCTTCAAGGTATCCCAAATTTGCTTTGCACTTTCCATGCCGTTTACCTTGTTGTAATCTTCTTGATTTAGGCATGATAGAATCAAGGAAGCAGCTGTAGCATTTTGTTGTATGTCAAGGTAATCTTCGGTTGTCAACTCACCATCTTCTTCCAAAGCTTTAACACCCACTTCCACAATCTCCCAACATCTTGCAGCAATAAGATGCATCTTCATTCTATGAGCCCAATCGGTATATCTAACTCCATCAAATTGAGGTGGTTTACCGGGGTTGATGGTTGGCAAGTGTGTATTGGATTTGCTAAAAGAAGAGTACTCATATGGAACACGAGTAAACCCTTTAGGTGTCTTGATTGCTTTATTCTCACCATCTCCATTACCACCACTTGCCACATCTTCAATCTTCTTACTTACGGCTTCCTTTAACTTGTTCATCTCATCTTGCATCTTGTTCATTTGCTCTTTTTGTTGCTCTAGAAGCCTGTCACTGAGTTTCCCAGCAAGCAGCTCAACTAGCTTGTTCAAGGTGTCATCATCAAAGGTAGCCATGCTTTCTCCTCACGCGGTGAAGCGCTAAACACGAGGAAACCTTGCTCTGATACCAATTGAAAGGATCTAATAGGCCTAGAGGGGGGGGTGAATAGGCGGATCTAAAAACCTGAAACTCAAAACTCAACGCGGAAGTTAAAACACTGACCGGTACCACCGGTTGGTTTGGACCGGTACTACCGGTGAGGGATCACCGGTACTACCGACGCAGACCACCGGTACTACCGGTACCCTACTGAAACTAAGAAATCAGAGATTTGCGAGTTGTGATTTTAGATCTGAGTTTTACCCCACTACCGAAGATGATGTTGATGAAGTTTATGAACTCTCCTTTCTTGTTCCTTCACCAAGTAGTAGATCGAGCACCCACAATCTATGAAAGAGATATGAAAGAGGGAGAACACAAAGAACAAGTAATATCTCAAGTGAACACAAATAACAACAACAACAAGCACGCAGGACACACGATTTAACCCGAGGTTCGGCAACCCCACAAAGGAGTTCCTACGTCCTCGTTATTGAGGTGACCACTAAGGTCGGAGTCTATTCCACCTCCTTGCCTCCCTCAAGCAACCACAAAGGTTAGCCCAAGATTTCCACTAAGAATACAAGGGTAATACAAACACTTCGGGGTGCCCTCACAAGTAGAACAACACGGGCAACCACGAAGAACACCTAGCCGGCTAGGATTCCAAGAACCCAAGAGTAACAAACACAAACCAAGCCAACTAGGAGGGGAACCAAGTGCTCAAGATGTGAAACGAAGCTTTCCACTCTTAAATCTCTCCTCTCTGCACAGCTCTTGCAAGGGATTGGATTTGAGAGCAAAGAGGAAGAGAGATGGCATGGGTAACAGTTAGAAATGAAGGGGAGAGCTATTTATACTCTTATCTTCGAAGCGGTACCGGTACTACCGGTGAGTACCCACCGGTACTACCGGTCCTAAGGGTTCCGACCGTTACAGCCAACCTACTGGAGACTTTGCGAGAAAATAGCCTACCGGTACTACTGGTCTTTCACCGGTACTACCGGTCAACGACCGGTACCACCGGTAGTACAGATTTTGGCGAAGACAAGTTTTGCGGGAAAAAGACTTACCGGTACTACCGGACTTTCACCGGTACCACCGTTCAATGGCCGGTACTACCGGTCAACCACCGATACTACCGCTAGAGCAAAAACTCATAGAACTAAGGCGCTGACACCGGCGGGATTTATGCCTACCGGTACTCCTAGGCATAAAACACTTCTCTAAGTGTCCGTGAGTGCAAAGGTGTCTCTCAAACGCTTAAACAAACACAAATTGAGCACAAGTTTTCCCTCTAGATAGCCTAATTTGTATCCCTCTTGATAGTGCGGCGTTTCCTATAACTCAAGTCAAAAGATAAGATCTAATCGACCCACTTGAGACGGAATGCTTTCCAGCCAAAGGAATTGAGGGTGCTAACATCACCAAATATGACCATACAAATTCTTTCATTGAACTAACACCTGCATATTCACTTAGATAGACATGTTAGTCCCTAATTTGATTGTCATTAATTATCCAAAACCCACAACGGGGGCGAATGCACTTACACGGGGACGCGCTGCGCCACCAGCCGTTGTACCCCACGCCGGAGGTGTTCCGCGGGTGGCCGTTCCTGCCGCTGCCACTGGTGCCGCACTGCCACTGCCGCTCCGCGTGCGCGTGCGCTCGCGCCCGCCACCGTGACTACTGGAGGCAGTGCATGCGGGGGCTGGACTACCTCTTCGGCCACTGCGACGGCTACGGGGAGCACCGCATCGGGGTTGAATCCTTCGGGGTCCCCGTCTACGCCAACAGGAAGAGGGGCGTCGAGGACGCCGTCGTCGTCGAGGTGGCACCGCCGGCCACCGGGACTGTCTAGTGGCACGACGCCGGCGAGGAGCAGTTTCAGAGCAACGTGAGCAAATACACGCGCGTCGTGCCATTCTGGATTTTCCTCAGCTCTCTCCAGTGTTGTGCTGCCATTCTTACTGACCGATGAGGGGATTCCCCTTCTATCTTGTTGTTTGGAAACAACGATCGTCTTGGTATGGTAATGCAGGAGAGGAGATGCATTCATATGAGCAGCCTACCTACACTTCATACGATCAATCTTATGAACAACCTACCTACACTTCATATGATCGATCTTATGAACAACCTACCTATACTTCATATGATCGATCTTATGAACAGCTTACCCACACTTCGTATGATCGACCTTATGAACAGCCTACTTCTGATGGATCCTATGAACAACACAACAGGTTTCATGGTGTTCCCGATAAGACTACTTGGTTTCCTAATCAGAGCTACCAGGATGTCTACAGAGAGGAGGAATCTCAATACCAGGTGCTTACCATGCCTGGATATGTCGCTAACATGGGCGCTTAGCTCAATTATGCGTCAGCATCCCTGCATTGTCAGTTTAATCTTGCTTTTCAGTTATGTGAAGTATAGTTGTTTAATTTATCTGTTAGTGAACGAGTCTTCTGCATCCTAGTTCTGTCTATAACAAAGCAATTTTAAATTATACACACACACACACACATCTGTTCCACCTCACGTGATTTGTGCTATCTTTAATAGGAAAGTGTGGCTTGCCTCATAAACAAAAGAGTTTTATCTGTTGCTTCTAAAATAAACATAACCATTCTTTATGTTCTACGACCAACTACTTCTGAATCTTCCAAACTGATGCAGCATATTTTCCGTTCTTCTAATAGCTGTTGAATATTACATGTAGGGATTCTTGTCTTATGATGAAGATAGTAAAATTTTGTCTCAACCTATTTTTAGCTACAATCAGCATTTTGGTGAACAACCGCTGCATATTCATGTTGAGCCTCCAGAAACAGTTTCTTCTCACAAGTTGGAGTACTATGAGGTTTGTTACTGATCTGGAAGCCCCATTACTTTGTGTTTCATTTGGGTTTTAAGGAGCATGCTTTCCTGGATTATCTTTATTGATAAATTATATGCTTCTTCAGGAGAACCTTATGTATCTGTAACCCATCTTGTGTTTATCAGTCCTCACTATTCTGAACTAAGTCATATTTTGGTCCTGGTGTAGAACTTCTCGACTTACAACAGCCAAAATGATGTTGATAATTTGGAGAGTTCAAGACAATCATATGAGATACAACCCTATGTGCACATGCCTTATGATCAACTTGAACCTTATAGGCCTTCATGGTGTCTGAATTCAGGATACTATAAGGCCTGCACAGAAGGGATAACTCCTGAATATGACAATGTAAGTTAGATAACTTCATGGGTTTTGCCCCGCTATGCATATCGTTTGAATTTCACGCCTAGTTTTAATTGGGGGGAAATTTTCAATAGTTTGTGTGATTTATTTATGCTATCATTTTGAACCATTCTGTTCTAACACATCCAAACATTATTTCTATCTTATCTGCGGTGTTACTGATACGTTTTTTAGCTTTCCCCATTTTTGGATGCTCACTGTTCATTTAAATTGTTAATTGTTGCATGTGGTATGTCTAACAACAACAACAACATAGTATTTTGTCCCAAGCAAGTTGGGGTAGGCTAGAGATGAAACCCAAAAGAGACGAGAAACAGGGAGACACATAAAGGGCACAAGACAAAAAGAGGTCACGGTTCAGGCACGTTGATTGCCAATCTCCAAGCGCTCCTGTCCATAGCTAAATCCTTAGAGATATTCCACTCCTTAAGGTCTCTCTTAACGGACTCATCCCAAATTAGTTTAGGTCGACCTCTACCGCTCTTTATATTATCGGCCCGCTTTAGAACTCCACTACGCACCGGCGCCTCAGGAGGCCTCTGTTGGACATGTCCAAACCATCTCAACCGATGTTGAATCAATTTCTCATCAATTGGTGCCACCCCAACCCTATCCCGAATATCGTCGTTCTGGACTCTATCCCTCCTTGTGTGCCCACAACACCATCGCAACATACGTATCTCTGCTACACTCAATTGCTGGACATGTCGCCTTTTTGTAGGCCAACACTCAGCACCGTATAACATCGCCGGACGAATCGCCGTCCTATAGAACTTACATTTTAGCTTCTGAGGCACCCTTTTGTCACAGAGGCCGTCAGAAGTTTGACGCCATTTCAACCAGCCGGCTGAAATTCTATACCTAACATCTTTATCAATGTCTCCATCCTTTTGTAGCATCGACCCTAAATACCGAAAAGTATCCTTCTTGGCCACCACTTGCCCATCGAGGCTAACGTCTCCCTCCTCATGCCTAGTCGCGCTGAAATCACACCTCATGTACTCGGTCTTAGTCCTACTAAGTCTGAACCCTTTCGACTCTAACGTGTGTCTCCATAGTTCTAACTTCTTATTAACTCCTGCCCTACTGTTGTCAACTAGCACCACATCATCAGCAAAGAGCATACACCAAGGGATATCACCTTGTATGTCCCTTGTGACCTTATTCATCATCAAAGCAAATAAATAAGGGCTCAAAGCTGACCCCTGATGCAGTCCTATTTTAATTGGAAAGTCACTGGTGTCGCCATCACATGTTCGGACAAACGTCACCACATCCCTGTATATATCCTTGATGAGGGTAACGTACTTAGTTGGGACTTAGTGGTATGTCTATGGAATCTAATTATTCTTTGACCGCTTTGCTTACAAATACACTGGCATCTGATGAATGCTGGGATATGTCAAGCTTATTTATGTCTCCATTCTATCCTCAAGAAACACGATCTTATGAGCAGTCTCATGGTGATGAAAATGTCTAAATTGGAAGAGCAACTGGAACGTGCTTTTTGAAGATAATCACCAGATAGCTAAATTGGTATGCACAGCAATGTGTGTGTGTTTTTTTTCTATGGTTTGTTGCTATATGAATCTGGATCAGCATACAATGGCCCATACTGTTTTCTGAAACCAGCCAATTCTTCCATGTGGGACTGGATGTGCCATAATATCCTTTCCATTTTTCCTTGTGATTGATGGGTGACCTTTTGGTGGAGTCAGCCATTTTATTTCTTGGATCGCTAAACTGAACAAAGAAAATTGTTTTCTATTTTGAAATGTGGTAGATCGAAATGTCATAATATCCATTACAGGAGCTCTCTACATTTCTCACAAAGTTCCTTGATGAACCAAAATGGTTGTCGGGAATGGCAGAACCTTTTTGTTTTGCCATCCAACCAGACAAAAGCACGGAACTACCGAACTACCGCTATCTCTATGGATATAATGGGCACCTAGTCGTTCTACTTTACTTAGATAGTGTGTCTCCGAGATATCATGAGTTATTGTTTGAATTGTATATCATGAGTTATTGTTGCAAACTGGTCTGTAGCCTATTGTCACAGCCTCACAGGAGCCTTAGTAGCACCTTAGGTCCAGAGTTCGACTCCCCTTGGGAGCGAATTTGGACAGGCCTGGGTTAAAAAACACCCGTCGTCAACTGTGTTCCTGAGTTATAAGTCTAACCACCTGAGTCGATTTTAGCAAGATGCATATGGCTGCAGGCGCATGTCCTGGGTGCTCGGAGGCACATCTCGGCCAGCGCGTGAGAAGTTTCTTCTTAATGCAATACTGTGGGGGCAGTCTTTCCCCCGTAGGTTGAGTTTTTTTTGCTGGGCTTGCCAATACAATTACTCACATACAGAATTGTTTAGTGCTCCATTGGATCATTGTTTCTTTACCTTTAACATAGCTGTTTTCTTCTGGACTGTGGCACAAAAGAAAAGTTAGAATGATTTCAATTGGCAATTTCAATGGATTATGTTTTTTGTTTTGATCAAATCAGGATATAGGAATTCTTTTGTCATTTTACATGCTTCTACTCTTTTGTGGTACAGTATTTTTCATCTTCATCATTGTGTAATAAAGTTGTGTGATATGTAACCTGCAGGGTGATGAAACTAACCATATTAGTCAATTCTGGAACTTTGGACATTACTCAACCTATACTGAATACTCTGTATTGTAGCAATGTCACTTCAGGTTCAATTGTATTTGTATAATTGTATTCACATGTGATTTAAATTTACAGGCTATGTGTAATGAAAACTTTACTTGTAAGATATTATGTTCCAAGTATATGCGAGACCAGTTGCAGCATTGCTGACCAGAGATACATTCACCCTGTGTTAGATTTTCAGTTTGCCTAAAGCTGAAGCTGATTTTGTACATTCTTCTTCTTCGTTACCAGGGTCTTGTTTGTACCAGAAAATTCTGTGTTCCTGGCTGCAAATAGCATCAGATATTACATTCTTCCTTACATGAGTGCAAATACCAGTCTTTTCAGCTTGCTTTTCCCATAAGTTACTACAAGGTGGCTTAGTTCACACCTCAGTCTAATTTACAATTTTCATCTTGTTTGACGTAAGCCAGGTTTTGCTGTCTTGTTTCTATATGTATGTCTTTTCACAATGTCCTGTGTCAAAGTTATTATGTAGTGTAAAACCAAACGATCATTTCAGGACCTTCGCAGGGCTCTACTTGCTCTGCATGTCATTTGATACCAGAGACTGTTATGTTGTTCTTAAAATCTACTTATGTGGCATTCATCAGCAAGATGTTCTATGAAACATTTCTTCATGGTACTAGCTACTTTTTTGGTAGAATTGTTCCGCGATTCTTTTGTTTCAAGCTACACTGTGCGTTTATGGACAGCAGCTCGTGACATAATAGTATCTGGGAAGTGTTGTCTACATATGAAGAAACTATTTGTTCTTAGCTCTTCATTCTATCATCATTTCGAGGCAGTGACAGAGTTAGAAAAGCCCAAAGCTGCACTGTTTTCAAGACTTGTAGCTTCCCTGAAAACTTGGTCATGAAGCAACCAAAGGTGGGGACTTTGATGAAGCTACGGCTGCATCCGGTTACAGCGTACAAATATGGACCCTCGTTCCAAGTATGATCTATTGGCAGGTAAGGTGTCACTTCTGGGTATCTCTCCTAGGCCCATAGTCTGCTGGTGCCGAACAGGAAATCATTGGTGCCTGACACTAGTGTTCGTTGCTATATATTTTCAGGTCAAATCTTTGCTGCTATCCTGGGCCTCCATGGCCTGGCCCAACTGGTCCTTTGGTCGACTTTGGTATGGATGGAGGTGGAGAGATGTTCCAAGAATAGAACAGAACTCTGAGATGTTTTAAAGGTATGAATGAACTAATAAATTTCTGAACTCTGTAGTGAAGTGCTACTAAACAAAGTGTGAAATAATAGCGAAGGCCAATGCACTCTTTGTTTCCTGGTACCAATAATAACCCACTTTTGTTGTATGTACTACCTACCTTTTTGCTTGTCCAGTGGATGGTGATCAAACAACAATTCTCTGTGCACACAATTGTTTAGCCACATATCTCTGAATTGCTTTTGCTAGTTCCCCGCTCGTGTAAAGGAGCATCAAAAGGCCCATCTTGCTCCAGCAATAGGACTGACAAATGCCAGACCCACTCATCAAGTGGGATAGATATACATTGGATACTTGTTTCTTTTCTTGAATCATGATCCTTGAAATAAGGCTACCTTGCCGTCTAATCTCCTTGTGCCGAGTTGTCCAGTAGAGCTGCCGTAGAAACAAGAAACAGTAGAAAAGTGGATGACTTTTGCATCACTTCCTATTTGACTGAACCTTTCTCGCAACTTCCTGTAAAACACTAAAAAAAATTGAGCGGGACACAATCTCTCATGTTTCGTTCTGTCTCCAGAGCACTCATCAGACGAGTGCTGACAGCTTACTCTTATGTGCGGACAGTGGACTGGTGGCGCGGCAGACCTGAAACCAATTGAGATGGTTGCCAATGGATATCCTTTACATCTTAAAAATCCGAACTTGCAGCCAAATCCCAACTTGCATCAAGTTTGGCCACTTAAGTAATAATGTGTTCAAACGTCCTATCAGTCCTAAAATGCTTGCCAGCGTGGAACTAAGGTATGACAAAAGCAAGTGCATTGACATATATTATGCTCCAGATTGCCATTTATTTTTCTATAGTATGATTAGCCCGCCGCTTTTTAGTGCTGCTAGTGGTGTGCATATGTCATCTAAGCTGACATCCTTTTCCTGTTTCTGATGAGTTTTTAAGGCTGGTGCATGTAGACATGGACAAGTGGCAATATTTTGTGAACACATAGGCCCATATGATCTGATGATCCTGAGCAGATCCCACTATTTTACTAGTTGCGTTCTGTATTATGCAAAAGGTACGGTCATAGTCTCATAGAGGGACTCATCAGATTATAGTTTATATACAGGTCGACCAAAGTTGCCACTTGAGCATAGAGAATGGCAAACTGAAGCATCTCTCGTATGTGTATATAGTAATCTCTACTCTCTAGTGAGAGGGCATAGAGAATGAAGGAGGCCCTGTGTCACTGTCACCTCTACCTGGAAGCCGTCCACAGCTCCGGTGCCAACCACCTGTCTGTATCGGGTAAGTGTATTTGGTTATGATGACATGGAGCTTTCCTTCATTCTAGTAATTCTAACCGCGTGCACTGACAGTTTGCATGGGAGTAATGAGCTTGTCATTGGTACTCTTGGCGTGCTGTGTTTAGAAATTCGGTCAGGAACAGGTGAGCTGAGATGAATGCTGAGTACAGTATATTTCTTGCTTGGCAAGTACTACTCGTAGCTTTCTTGGAATAGAGAAGGTTGTGAAGCTGTGAAGACGACCCGTATGCAGTAGCACTGATGTGTGTCTGCACTCTCTGATGGATCTCGGCAGGCCCACTCCGATCCGTCCACAGTCTGGAGAGGTGGTCTCGTCCCGGAAATTTCGGCCGTGTCCCAACAAGAGTCCAAGTGCCAGCCCACATGGGGTTGGGGCTGCCTAGTGGCTACTACTATTCCCTCCATCCAACTCCTGGTGTTGTCTAGTGACCTGACCTCGACTCCCTGACCCACATGGCCACATGAGAGCCTGAGCTATGGCGCCCTCTTCTGCGCTGTATAGTACAGTGCTGCCTTGCACAATGCACATCAATGGCGAACCAGAACCAGAAGCGGAGCAAGGTCCTGATCCTGAGGGGTGAGACGTGAGAGGGCATAGATAGGCCAACAACCACCATGCCATAGGCTCTCTCATGGTCTCATGGCCATATATTGCATGGGGGGTACGTTGCTCCGGATGGATGCGCAAACTTTGGGCACCAAGGGCCGGTTTAGTTCCCAGCAAATTTTGCAAAATTTTTCAGATTCCCTGTCACATCGAATTTTTAGACACATGCATAAAACATTAAATATAGATAAAAAAATAAAACTAATTACATAGTTTAGATGAAATGGACGAGACGAATCTTTTAAGCGGACGTCGTCGGCTCGGTGACTCGCAAGGGCATGTGAGTGGCGAGTGGCATTCATTGTCGGAACGCCATAGCCCACACTGTTCCCTGTCACGGGATCACAGAAATGAAGCTGGCGGCCTGTCGGCTGTCGCCGGCTCGGCTGCGCTGTGCTACACGGGCGGACCGGACGTACTGGGCTGTTCGGTTACTAAAGTTGAATTTTTTTTAAAAAGAAAAATATTGTTTCATAACTAAGAAGCATAAGTTTAAGCACGAATAATTGTGTTGCTTGCCGGGCCATGCCCTGCGCTGCGGCGGCATGGCATGGCATGGCATGGGCGTCCTCCGGTAGATCGTTTGCGGCGGCGGCATGAACCTTTCGTAGCTTAATTTTTTTAAAAAAAAAGTGCATATTTAGATCGTTTGTGGAACTGAGAGCAAGGTTGCATTGCGGCATCGACGGGGAGCAGAGTGTACAGCATGTCAGCATGGCAGTGGGTTGCCCACGTAGGACGCCTATACTAAGGTGAAGATGATTAAAGGTGCTGAAAGGCAAAGTAAAGACGGAGTGAGCCGACGGGCAGGGGCATCGTCGGTCGTCAGATCCGGCCTTGCCATGAGTGACCTCGTCGAGCCGGACAGGACGGTGGACGGAGGCGGACCGCCATGGCATGTTACCCTACCGGCCCGTCGTGGTTCACGGTCGCCGTCGTAAAAGCAGGCCAGGCGGGACCGTCAGCGCATTGATGGGGCCTCCACCGTGCACTGTCGTACGTTTTAATGTCTGAGGGGGTGATCGGTGGAAGGAGTTAAAGTTTAACAAACACTGTAGCACTTTCGTCTTTTTTTGGTAAAAAGTTTTCGATCTTGGACTAATTAGGCTTAATAGATTCGTCTCGTAAATTACTCCTAATCTATGACGACATGCATGCAATTAGTCTACATTTGGTACTCCATGCATTTAAAGGAACATTGATGTGATGAGAGTTAAACTTTAACATACTCAAACCAAACGGGCCTGAGATTTGCAGACAGTGGCGCTTGTCAGGATCCGCATCAGCTGCAATGCAACGCACCACCAACCGTAGCGTCACCATTCCAATTCCAATTCGCTCCCTCAAAACATCAATCGGCCTAGCGTTGAGGTGGAAGAATGCGCCGTGAACGTGAACTGTCCTCGCAAAGGTTGGGGCCAGCAACAGCAATACTCCTGCAATAGCATACTACTCGTATTCTACTGGCATCCAGCACCTAGCTATGCAATTATGGTATCCTGCCGGTCAATTGAGCTCATATTTAATCAAGTTCATAGCAATAGTATTAGCATTTACTATATCTCTAAATAAATTTATTATAAAAAAATATATCTTATAACTCATCTAATGATACTTATTAGTCAAAATTCAGATCGTTTTGACTCCTCCGGAGGCAGGAACTTTGGTGATTGCCATCTGAGTGTGCAAGGACAGGACAGGCCCTGACACCGGGCACATGCCCCTGAATCGGTGGCGAGTGGCGTGATCCGTCTGACCGTCTCCCGATCCATCCAATTCCACCGTGCCTGCGCTGCAGCCACGTCGCAGCTGTCCATTGGACGGACGGATACACATGCACATGATGCTGCCTGGGGCAGCTGACTACGAGGACGACGAGTCGACTAGGACGACCCAACCGAACCGGAGCCGGTGTTCTTTCTGCCAAAAGGGAGGCAAAAGGAGCAGCAGCATTTTTTTTTTTGGCAAAATGAGCACGGTAGTATTTTCGTTGTTATTTAGTAAATAGTGTCTAATCATAGTCTAATTAGACTTAAAAGATTCGTCTCGTGGATTTCGTCTAAACTGTGTAATTAGTTTTATTTTTTATTTATATTTAATGCTTCATACATGCGTCCAAAGATTCCATGTGACGGAGAATGTGAAAAATTTTGCAAAATTCTTGGGAACTGAACTGGGCCCAAGCCTCCAGCGTACAGTGAGCTGCGAGCCTCGACTTGACCTGGGGATATGGTGGGTAGGCAGCCGGAAACGACATTCGCCTCGCGCTCGCGTCTGATTCTGTCGGGGAATGGGAATGGGAGAAAAAGTTGCACTCGCGTCCAGATTATTTATTGTACGGACGGTTTAAAAAATACATTTCTAGATTTTTTAAGGAGATCAATGTAACTTGAAAGTACATATTTATCTATGTCAAAAGCTATTTCAGCATATAAAATTACATTTTGGAAGTTGAGAAATTAAGAGAAACCTAGGCACCGTTTAGATGCCAAAAATTTTACCAAAATTTTCAGATTCCCCGTCAAATCGAATCTTTGAACACATGCATGAAACATTAAATATAGATAAAAAAATAAAACTAATTACACAGTTTATACGAAATAAACGAGACAAATCTTTTAAGCCTAATTAGACCATGATTGGATAATATTTATCAAATGACAACGAAACTGCTACAGTAGCGTTTCGCCAAAAAAAATTGCCAACTAAACAGCCCCCTACTGCAACTAGGTGGATCCATCTGATTAGAGTCACTTCTAGTTGTACGGAGTATAGTAGGTATTTATTTTGAGAAGGGAGTACCTACTAGTTGCAGGTATGATGATCCATCTAATTAGAGTCACTATTAGCATTTGAAATTTGTTCCCAAATATTTCTACTTTTAGTTGTAGGCATAATCCATCTGATTGTCGTACGTCCTTTTTACTTTCTCTCCTTCCAAAGTTCAACCATTATTTGTTGAAATAGTTTTTGATCGAAGTAAATATATAATTTTTAAGTAACATGAAGCTTCTTTGAAAAACTTCTAAAAATATATTTATTTTTGGACTGAGGAAATATACTACTTCCTTCATCTAAAAAAGTAATTATGGGTTCCTCAAACTAGCCGTGTACAGTATCTCAATCTGGACACAAGTGCAGATTCGTTCACTCTCCAGAATTCTCGAAATGCCTCGTACGCTGTCCTGCCGTGTACAGTAGCACCTTTCTTGGAAAGCTGGTTTGGTCTCCTAATTGGAAATCATCACCACATGAGATCAGTCTGATCAGACCGAAACGTACGGCTGCTGTTGGCCTGTTGCTGCGGGCACACGCTCGTCGTGTCATAGCATACTGTAGGTGATGCGCGCATTTCACGGCCCCAACACTGGACACAGCTAGCACACGGTGCGAGGAGTGTGGGACTAGCTTTAGCTTAGGGCTTATTTAGGCCTCGTATAGATACCCAAATTCATCTCTAAATTCCACTATGCAAAAAGGAGATTTCTCATCACATCAAAATGTCGGCAAATGCATGGAATACTAAATGTAGATGAAATCATAAACTAATTGCACAGTTTTATTGTACTTTGCGAGACGAACATTTTGAGTCTAATTAATCAATTTTTAGACAATTTTTTACACTAAAAAACAAAAGTTGCCCGACAGGAACACTATACCAACCGTGCTCGAATTGGGGCACCGATTCCGGCATCTAAACAAGGCCTTAGTTTGCAAAAAATTTTGCAAAATTTTTCGTATTCTCTATCACATCGAATCTTTAGACATATGCATAAAGCATTAAATATAAATAAAAAAATAAAACTAATTATACAGTTTAGACGAAATTCACAAGACAAATCTTTTAAACCTAGTTAGTTTATAATTAAATAATATTTATCAAATAACAACAAAAGTACTATCGTAACATTTTCCAAAAATTTTCTGGAACTAAACCGGCCTGGCTTCATCACGGCCGGGTTCGGTCGTCCTTAAAACAGTTTAGTTCCTGTTTCGTATCTTAAATGCTGACAAATACAGTACAAATGACAAGATGTTTGTTGGGGGGAAAGGGTTTTTTTTGTCGTGGACAAGTGATATCTCAATCTCTTCTAGCAGTAGTATTTGTGAGGCCATCAGCATCAGGGCACGGCAATGCTATGCAACTTGCAAAAGTAGTAGTAGGTCTTTCTGTTCCTTGTGGGGCTAGCTAGCGTGAGCTTGTACTTTTTATTTAATCCATCATTAAACTAGAGCGAGGTTGCATGGCTAATGGCTGTCGAGACGTGTACTTAAGATTATGGATAGAGTTCTGGCTTCAGCCTCTTTTTTTTTTTTGGAGGATTCAGCCTCTTTAATTTGAAAAAAAAGAGCATCGGTCCCTGGTTACTAAAAAAATTTGTAGCCAAAGATAAAATAATCCACGTCGAGGGTACAATCATAGACCACAGAGATAACCAGGCCTTGTCTAGATCGCAATTTTTTTTCAACTCTAGCTATCGTAGCACTTTCGATTTGTATTTGATAATTAGTGTCAAATCATAGACTAATTAGGCTTAAAAGATTCATCTCGGGATTTACTATCAAATTGTGCAATTAGTTATTTTTTTACCAACATTTAATTCTCCATACGTTTGTCCAAAATTTGATGTAACGAAGAGAGAGTGAAAAAACTTGAAATTTGGAAGCTATCTAAACAAGGCCACGGCTCCAAAATTCTAGCCTATCCTAAAGAACAACATAGGTGCCGTTCGGCTGGAATTATAAGCCGGCTGAAAAACGCTGTTGGCTGATTTTTTATGAGAGAAAAATACTGTTCCGGCTGAAAAAACAAGCTGAATAAGACGGATTATAAGCCAGATGAACACGACCATAGCCACCGCCTCCGTCGTACAGTACTGTCAGCAGCATTAATTAGCGACACTAGGGGGTCACTGCTACTGACACTTGGATAATGCACATTATTAGGCCATTAATACGCCGACAAGAATGTTAGAATTCCGTCAACGAACAGCATGAACGATTGATTATTTCTACAGGCAGGTTGCATCATCATGTGGTTATTAGTTATTATGTTAGTCCCAGTGAGTAATAATATACTCACGTAATATTTTTCGCTAATGGGGAATTTGAATTAATGAAGAAAAAGATAAAAATTGTATTATTTTGGAGATGCCACTTGGACACAATATCCAGTGTTAGAAAACCATGCATAATCCGTAGGGCGTCTTCAATGATCTAGGTTAGAGTCAGCTAAATCATTTTTTAATCATTAAATTAAATAGTGTTAAAAGCAAGATAGCAAGGACTCAAGAGATAGTTTCGCACATTTCACGATGCATTACTATATCACAACTATTTACCGCAGTCTCTCCATATTTATAAACCTAGAGCTAGTGTTGGCTCATACTGTTGGAGATGTATTTTCAAGTTCATTGTCATAGAAAGAACCTCTAGTATATACAATAATTAATGGTTTAGAGGTTCCTAATAAGAAACAACACCATAATAGGACTACACACTGAAAATAATCTTATTGTAGTCATAAGAACGTTAAAAGCAGTGACACGACACATTACTTTTGATATTTAGAGCTATTCACAGCGTGTGTATAATTTAGATTAAAATCAGTTTCTAGATATATGTAGTGTAATCCAGAGTGCTTGTAATGTGTTCATGTACCCGGCTATTATCTAATATACTTCTTCTTTCATCTAAAAAAAACAGACACAACACACTGAAAATAATCTTGTCGTAAGAGGCTATATATTGTATCATGATGATTTATAGGAAGAAAAGAATGACTCTCTAATATAAATAAGATATGCATCTATTTCTAAATTTAAACTTTATAAAGCCTTCAGCAGCGTGCAACGACCACACGCCTTATCTACGGACATGGCACATTAATTGTGGCCATTAATTAATAGCGTGTTAAAAGATGTCTCACGCAGACCGGCCGCCTATAAGATTAGCTCAACGATCCAAAGCCGTTTGTGTGCGTGGGTCGGTGGGCGTAAACTGTAATATGCCTGTGGATGTATCAGGTCGCGAATTATATTAGAAGTTGCAACAAGTTGCGTGCCGGATCGAGCCGGGCCGGGGAATTCAATTCGGTTGGTGCTCAGGTCCATTCTGACGGCCGGATATGAATTGTTTTGATTTGTTTCCATGCCAATTTGCCATGTATACTACGTAGCACAATTCTTGTACTCCGTATGCATGCATGCATATGCAGCTTGTGACTTGTGAACAGACACTCAACATCGAGTTGGCTACTTGCATTGGCTGCGGGCGTACGTGCACGTAGTACGTGGTGGTAGTCCACACGGCCTGCCATGCAAGAACATATGGCGCCATGCTTGCATGCTGCGAGTCCATGCGTGCAGTACCCTCCGTTGCATGCATGCGTGCAAGTTGTGCAAAACCTTGTCATGACTCCTGAGATATGAAAGCCTAAAAAATGACATATGTAAACGAACCGAAACAACAATATTATAAATTGACATTTTTGTTCGTAGATACTATTTAATGAATCTTGGATGTGAAGAGTAAAATATACATGAGCCGTACTTAAAGTTGTATCGCAGTGTTATCCAGCTTCTCGAACTATCAAAATGTGTCTTTCTGATACCCGAACTTATATTGGACCGCCACCTAGCCAAGTTTTACTTCTAGGTCCTTAAACTAGTTACATTATGTCCTCTAGATCCAAACATGTTTCAACCATCCCACATGTTGGTCTCTATGGCTCCATCTAAATGTTCCCTCCCTCCCTCCCTCTCTCTCTCTCTCTCTCTCAGCTTCATCTCCAACCATGCTCTCTCCTCTCCACGTTCCAATCTAGTGTGGTATCGCATACCGTAGTCAACTCTCCATTTGACTCATGCCTTCATCATACTCCACATCAAAGGCCACGACATCATCGATATAGGTGATGGCAAGGCTAAATCTAGTGCTCCTTAGGTGGAAGAGATAGGTGAACAATTGTTTTGCAAATTCCTGCTTGATCAAGAATGAGATATGGATCCATTCGTTGTGACATGTGGCATCATGACGTAGAGTAGACTGTCTCTATATGGACCTAAATGGCACACTCCGATGACCTAAAAACAACATTTTGAGAGTTCAGAGATCACCCATATATTTTACTATTATGTGAAAATGAAGCGATTTACGTTAGATCATAGCCATTAATAAAGTACTATCAGAATATTTTTCGTCTAATTCTTTATTGGTGTAAATCGTTGCTCATCTTATAATATGGGTGTGCCACTGTGTTTGGTGTGACCCTAGAGGCAAACTTGTTTGGCATAAGGAGGTCTTCCATGTAACACCCTCGGTGTTACCGCAAGTAACTTGCACCAAATCATGTTTATTTACGTGTTTTAGCTTGTGCCAAAGTTCATGGAATCATTTTACTAAATTGAATTAGCTAATGAAAGTGTTAATTGGAAGTTTCCGCATTACCTGTGTTGTGTCGATTAAGGTTCAAAAACGAATTTTATTTAACAAAACTGTTATAGAACTTGTATACAACGCTCTAGCAAGTTTTGAAGTGCTATCTTCGAGGAGTGTAATGCAACCCTTGCGGTGGTAAAGTGAATTGGCTAGCTAGTTTTCCGAGTAGCTTGGAAATCGATTTTGAAAACCTAACTATGCTTAGAACCGTAAGCTTTTGAGCAGATTGACAGCCTCGTGTTCACGGAATTACCTTGCTTAAGCATGCTAGCCGTTTAGTCGCGTTGTGGCTTCTGGGGACAGCCCTTGGTGCCCTCTAGGTTGTAGTCCAAATGGTTGAGCTGAAATTGAGCTGGGGTAGTGGTTTTCTTGTGCTTTAAAATCCATGCACGTAACCTTGTCTCTGTTGTTGGCCCTGTGTGCGCGGTCATCGCCCCGGGCCGCCCCGTGTCAGAGCTTGGCCGCGCTGTCGGGCTGAGCAGGCCGGCATGCCTGGTCTGTCTGTGGTCGGCCGATGTCCCTCGCTTCCCCGAGTGGCCGCTGCTCTTTCTTTTCCCCCACGTCGCGCGCTGTGGCACGGCCGATGCCAGGACCTTGACGTCACGCCATGCCCTGCCTCCTGCTCCGCTGCTGGCCGGTTGTCCGCTGCTCGCGCGTCGTTTGTTTATCAAATCACGTGCGTACGTTAGGCGTGGTCTCTGCGCATGTGTCGCTCTGCCCAGTCGACCCCATTTCCCCCCATGCGAGGTGACCCGAGGGTTGACCTCCCCTCCCTCCTCTGCCGCCATGGCCGTCGGGCCCGCACCATCCCCCTCCGGCATGCTGGGGCCGTCTGCGTCCGCTCCGCATGGTTCGCTGCTTCGCTGTGGAGCTGCTAGCTGACTGACCCGCCCCACCTCGAGCCTTCCCCCCCGAGCCCCAATTTTAGGAGCGCTGCCCCGCCACTGTGGCACCAGCGTCGAACCGCCCCTCACCGTGGGTCGTCCTTCCGCTGACCATCTCGAGCCAATTGGTTGCACCACCTAGCTCGTCTCGGATCTCTCTTCACCCTGCTCGCCTCCACTGTGCCTCTACCGCCTCGCGTAGCAGCTGGCGTGGCCGTGTCCACCTCAGAGCGCTGCCGCACCACCCGGTCATGCGTGGCCAGCTCAACTCCGTCAACTTTTCCTTCAACCGTCACCTCGGCCAGGCATTAGGTAGGCTCCTGGTGCTCATGAGCTAGTTTGTTAGGCCTGCAGCCGCCCTGGGGCACCGGAACGTCGACGCCGCCGTCTCGATTGGCCGCTTACCGTGGGCCGCTTGCTCCGGTGCGCCCCGCTGCTCCGCACCGCCGCTTAGGGCAAGGCTTAGGGTCTGGGTCTGAGGTTGGCTCAAGGGCTTGGTCTCCGCGAGCCCTAGTGAGCTGGTGTAGCCGCGTGTTGCCAGCCGGTGCCGCGCCGCCAAGCGCGGGGGCGTCGGGGACTTCCCCGTTGAGAAGACGGTATAGTATTGGGGCCTTGATGCAAAAACGCTGACTACCGGAACAGTAGGCGTAGAGTTCGCATAGTATCATTTTTCACGAGGTCTTTTTCTGCAAGTGCGCCTATATGCGCGGGCTTTTTCTTGCCGTGGGCTGGTTGATGGCTACGTGGGCCGCGTCTATGGGCCATAGGCGCGCGCGTTGCGCGGAGGGGGAGGGGCGAGCTTTGGGCCACGCCTACGGGTTTGTGGGCTGCGCCGAAGTGGGGTTTTCTTTTTCTATTAGTGGGAAATTGAAGTGATGTTATAATTAGTTGTTGAGGCTGATTTTGGAGAATTAATATATATTTATCTAGGCGTCCAAAAATTGCAAAACCACTTTAGTTGAGTCCCTTAAGTCATGATCTATTAGTTGGTGAAATCCGTTCATATAAATCTATAGTGGTTTAAGCCTATTAAATTGATGCAAAAATGATCATCGTTGAGATATATATGCAATGGGTAACATAGCATATTAGCCGTTAGAGTTAGCTAACCAGTTTGTAGTTGTTATTATAAGAGCTACTATTGTCATTGTATTAAATGTCGTATTATCATTGCATGCATGTAGAGCCCGAGGAGGTTGAGTACGTGGCCGCGGAGGAGCAGGACTACGAGGAAGTCATCGAGGAGTACGAGGAGGAAATCTTTGTACCGGAGGAGTTCCAGGGGCCGCCCGTGACTGACACCTCTGACTTTGCGCCTACCCAAGGCAAGCCCCGGTACATAACTGTAACGGATCAACGTGATTATACAGGATTAAGTAAGAAAATCTTCCACTGAAGCAGATAATTTACCAAACTTAAGCCCGTACAATCCGAGATTCCGTGAAATCACGAAGGATTTCCAGCCAACCAACATTCCAACCAAGATCGTACTGATTTAGCAGCCATAGTCACATGGTACATAAAGTTCGCAACAACAGTTGAATACATCGGAGTTCAGAATAAAAAGTTATTACAACACGAGTTCAAATTAACATAGCGGAAGCAAGTAGTTTTAAAACCATGCACACATACTTAGTTCAGATATTGTGCCAGCAGGTAGCCATAGTCCACAAAAACATGGGATAAGATGGACGAAGTGACCATTGTTATTGGTCCTAGTTGTCGCCCATCGCCGGGTACAGACAGTTAACGCAATACCCATAATACATCTGATCATCTGCAACAACAATGGGAACAACGCCCTGAGTACGAGAAGGTACTCAGCTAGACTTACCCGTCATAAACCAGAAATAAATGACACCAAGGAGTATGCAAGGCTATTATAAAGTGGACTGGCTTGACTAGTTTTGCAGAAAGGCATAAGTTCTCGGTTATTAACCATTTAAACATATAAGCATCAACTTAATTATACGTGATTAATCTAAGTAAGCACCTATGCTAAAGCAATCACTTGATTAACCATTAACATCAAAGGTTACCATATCAGGTTTAGCTTTTTCCACATCCTTCACATAACCATCTGTGTTCTATCATTATTACTATGATGCTATAGCTCGAGTCAAGTGCTCACTATCCAGGAGCGATGGCGATTCGAATCGATTCCTAACCAGCTGGTGATTTATTCCTCACACAAACCACGTTTCTCCCGTTAGGGTCGCTTAGGTCACCAATGACACTTTTCAAGTAGCCACAGGATAATAGTCATGGACCGCACTACCCAGGGACCGTCCGACTGCCAGGACGCACCTTGGGCTCACTCTTCACGTCCTCGTCATACCCCCTTCAGCACCAGTCTGCCAATCCGAGTTTATCCTGGCTCGAATAGTGTCACTAGCTTCGCGGTCGAAAGGTACTTTATTCGGCCAGCTAAATGTGAGGCATGCGTTCAACATGACAAGAGGGACGAGCAACGATCGGTCCTTAATTGACATAGACGGAATCACTATAGTCCAAAACTCTATAAGACTCTGTCTGGTCTCCGTTTATCCATCAACACTTGGTTACTTTTCATGATAACCATTATAGCTAACCATAACCCGGTATCCACCTATATCTCGCAGGTGACAGGAAATCACCCGACTTCTACCGGTCCAAGCATGACTAAGCAATACTTTTGATCCTAAACGAAAATAGGATTTCAAGCATATTTATGGGACAAGAAAAAGGTATATATGTAACAAGTGTTTCACTCAACTCCTATAACTTAATGCAACAATATATAACTCATATATAAAGGATTGCTTGAATAAAATAGGGAATTTAGAATGCTCCGGGGCTTGCCTCTTTCAAACGAACTAGGCTGGTGATCTACGTACTCGGACAACTTCTCTCCTTGTTCCTCTTCCTCGGGCACCTCCTGTGCCTGGAGCTCTTGCTAATCGGTCTAAGTCTGTTCTTCTGGCACTGCTACCGGTGACTCCTCCTGCGATCCTGTATGATGCAATTGGATAAGTAAATATGCAGACGGTGCATCGGATGCGGTGGAATGCTATGATAACATGATATGCAGATGAGTACATTAAATCTGATAGTATAGATTAAGGACAAAATCTTCTACAAGTTAGTCCACATCATCCAAGAACATGTACCACAAAACATGTCATCTACTCTTATACTAGTTTGCATATAATTCTCACCCAAGCGTTGCTACTCTTTGCCAAACTCTAATACTTTAACCTATCAAGTAACACCAGCAAGGTAGTTTGGTGCTTCAAAGATACACCAAACACTTTTTGTTACTTTTAATTATTCATAAAGAATAACCTTTTATTTCCTATTTAAACTAGGGCTACACATTAACACCTATTTCTATTGCATATAAAAATCTACAAAAATTACAGTAGCATAATCCTACTCCAAATAGTATACTATAGAAATTTCATGGGATTTGGATAAGTAAAACAATCTATACAAAATAAATAAGCTATAGTATAATAATGAGCATGAAAATACTTTATACTAGGAAAAGTATCAAACAATAGATTTAATATTTTTTCTATGCTCTACACAGTAAACAAGCACATCACAAAAATTATCACATGCATGTGTTATACAATTTTTGCTCTCTACCAAAAATAACAAAAATCATCACTTGAAGGCATTTGAACTACACCTCAATAATTTTTCATATAACATACATCAAATATATTTTTCCTAGAAAGTATATCACTAAAGAAGACTAATGAAATAGGAACCATATTTTTCTAATCAATGTTCTATTTACTAGACATTTTCTAAGATATCAGCACTTATAATAATTAAATAAATCTACATAGAAAAGTATCACAAAATTAACATGCAATATTTTTAAGCCATAGATCTACTCATGAGAAACACTACAAAATTTGTTTCACAATTTTTGGAGCTAAAAATCTTGAGATATGATTTTTGAAAGCTTTTCACATTTTCTGGAAAATCCTTTTCTTTAAAACCCAAAAATCTACTTGGCCTTAAACGCTACGCACACCCCGCGGTTTCACCCCCAATCCACACCGAGAGACAGACAGTCGGGGCCCATGGGTCAACTGACCCCTCCGGTCAGCCGGAGCCGAGGCGGGCTCGTCGTTGACCTTGCGGATCTCGCCGACGGTGAGCCAAATGGCGAGGCGGTCAGCGCGAGCATGCTCGGGGCACCAAACCGCACCGACAGGTGCCCGGACTTGGCCGGGTGGCTTATCGGAGCAAGCTCGCCGATGCGCATGGCGCACGGCGGCGCTACCTCACCACGACCACACCTCGCCGGTGCACGGCATGGCGGTCCGAGTAGCGCTAGAGCTCCAGCATCACCAGGCAAAGCTGACACGCGCAAAAGAAGGGAAGGAAGGCGATGGAAGCAGCCCACCCACGCGGAGCCGAGCTCCGACGAGCGGCGGTGAAGAACGGTCGGCCAAAATTGGCCCCCTCACCTTGACGATGGCGACAGCTGGAGGGAGCACGAGGTGGAGCGGAGGGAGGCGGAGCAATGGCCGCGAAGAATCAGACACGGGTGCAGCGGCGGCGGCGATAGGCAGTGGCGGAGCTCGGAGGGCGGCGACAATGGCGCGGTGGCCGCTAGCTCCGCTGCGGCTGCTGCTGGCGCGCGAGGAATGCGAAATGGGAGGGACGAGGAGCGACCACGTGGTTCGGTCGACTTGGAGGCATGGCGAGGCGGTGGGGGCCACGGCGTGCCACCCGTACGCCGGCGACGACGAGTGGCTTCCACGCGGCGGCTGCGGTCTGAGCGCGGTCGTGCGCTGGCGCGGGGCGCGCGCGAGCGAGCACGCGGGCGCGGACGCGGGCCGGGCCGGCCTGCCGAGCTGGGCCAAAAACGGGGCGCTGGCCCAGTCAGGCAAGAAAACCTTTTTCTTTTATAAATAAAATTTCCAGATTTTCTAATTCATTCCAAATTTGAATTTTGAAGATGAAAAAGACATTTTCAAAGGTTGACCTCAAAACAAAAGTTGTTTAAAATTTAATTCTCTACAACTTTTATTTAGGGCACTTTTCAAAATTCCAAATAGATTTTGAATTAATGATTTAAAGTCTAATTTTAAAATAAAACTCTTTTTTCTTGAATATTTTTAAAAATAAAATTTAGAGAGATTCTGAATACAAAAGGTTCTCCAAAAATCATGCTAATTAATTCTAAGTTATTTAAAGTTATAGCCAAATAAGTTTTACAACTCTTAGCAAGCAAATGCAATAATTATGTTTCAAACAGATGTTTTTTTTACAATTCAATTCAATTTTAACTTATATTGCATGTGATGATGAACATGTATGTGATGCTAATGCCCATGCTTTGGGATGTTAATGCATGCTTAACACCCAGGGGTGTTACAATAACCCCTATTTTGCAAATCGTTATATATATCAATGTTGTGCATTTACGTTTTATAAATTTTATGATACCCACATGCATCTATATATCTACTCATGAGTCTTACTAGTACAGGATCGTATAGCTGCTTTGCTTAGGTTCATCGGTAGGGTGAGTGACCTGTCGTTACTCACAATAGGAGGTTACTCATATTATTATTATTATTATATTTTGGGTAAAATGGTGGAAAGGAAATGGCGACCAGGCACGTATGTGGTATTGGTATTGGTGGGTGTAGCAAGTTGTGTCCCGCGGCCACGGGGCATAATCGGGTTAAACTGTTTTCCTGTCTGTGTCAATTAAGGACCGTTCGTTGCATGGACCCTGGTCAAGTCATAGTTTTATTATCCCGAGCATATACTTGCGGATGGAGGCTAGAAAGACTTGTTACTCTCTTGTCATGGGCTCCGGCTCTTTCCGGACCGACAGATTGAAGGTGGGGATAGGTAAAGGTCTTAGCACCGTATTGAGGCCAGGCCTCAAGTATGGGAGCTAGGAGTCCAAGTTTGGACGGGGACCTGGAAACCCGTGACAGGAGGGGAACGGGTTGGTCTTGCTTGTGCCTGGGGTACAAGCGAGGCGTGTGTTTTTTGGGGTACCTAGCTAGGCACATTGATTCGCGAATCGCCGTTTCTGCATGACGGTACGGCTTGACTACGCTCTGGCATCGTAGTAAGAATTGGCATTGGAAAGATGGAGAAATGGTCCTGATTTGCTCAACCCTTGCTTGATTATAGCATAGGTGCTTATATAAAATATTGGTAAATGAATAAAATACGGCTTCTAATAGTTACAAAATTAAGGACACACTCTTAGTGCTGCTTTTCGCAAACAAGAAATCCACAAGCCATAAAGCCTATCATAATCCTTGAGAGTCGGAAAATATAATTCCCAGTCGGGTAAGTCTTGTGAGTACATTGTGTACTCAAGGTTTATCTTACCCTTGTTGCAGGTGCACCTTGAGCAGATAGGCCTTGTGTGGATGATTCTTCTGGTGGGCACAGACGGATTCTCATTGCATTCCGCTAGGTGTTATTTTGTTTCCGTTGTTAATTTCTCGCACTCTGAACCTCTGGTATTGTAATAACTATTTCAGAGACTCTGTGTTGTATGAAATGGACTAAGTATTGTAAGTTTGTACTCATTGTTGGATCCCGGGTGCAAAATGTGGATTGTTCGAGTTCTTCTGTCAGGTGTGCTCGACGGAATCGTCTGGTTTAGCTCACTTTCAGGGCGCTTAGTGTCTAGTGGAAGACAAGTGCCCCTGAAAGCGTGTTAAATCGGGCGATTCTGTCACATTCCAGACATATGCTATTCGGCTGATGGTTTCTATGGCTGATAAACTGGCTGCAACTAATTTGTTGTGAGAGAAAAACATTGTTTCATGGCTGATAAATTGAACAGAACAGGGCAATAGTGTATATCTAAGATTTGGAAGGATACTTAAAGCAATTTCAAGAGAGATGATATTTATGGCTTTGAGACTTTTAAAATATAAAATACTCTCTCCATTCCAAATCATAAAAATGGTCTTTTTTATATATAGATTTTGCCATGCACTTAGATACACACTACGTCTCAATACATAACAAAAGCAATATATCTAGTAGAAAAGACAAAATGTCTTATACTTTGGAACGGGGAGAGTATGTTCCAACAGGTATTGTATGTGTGATTCCAAAATTACCGATCATCCATCCCATGATAATCTTAGGCTTTATTCGATCCACAAACATCATCCTTAACTCGTGAAGGATAGCAGTACGGTAGTATAGTAGTTAAACCCAACAAGGGCGACCTGCTTCTCCGCCAGGAGCCCCGGCCACGTCGCCCGAATTTTCCTCTGTCGTCCGATCCTCCGTCGTGTGGCCCAGATCGCTCGGAGCCGATTTTGTCCGCACTAGCTTCTGCCGCTAATTCTTATCTTCCACCGGCTTCCTCTCGGCTTCTCTCGCTGCTATCTGGCTTCTGCTACGGAGTCGGCCCATCTAATATATACGCGGCATTCCGATTCTCCGTCCCGAACCCTCCAGCAAAAAAAAACTCGCCTCCAGCCTATCTCTTCCTCCTCCCCGGCTCCTCCCGCAGCGCACCGCCACCGCCCACGCCGCTGCTCGCCCCAACCCCCGCTCGTGCCTCCTCTTGCTCTCCCTCTCTCTCGACGTGCCGGTGCACTGGCTGCCCTCGAACGCGGCGGCCTCCACGCCCTGCGCGCAGCCGGGGCGACGGCGCCCCTGGTTTGCGGCGCGGCCGTCCGGACGGCCTCCGGCGGTGGCTGCCTTCTTCCATGCCTCGGTGCGGGAGAGCCCCGCCGCTGGGTGTGGGCGCCGCTGACCCCCGACTCCTCGACACTGCCTCCTGCCGTCGATCCGCGTGGCCTCCACGAAACCCTAGCTGGCTCTTGCTCGCCGGCTGCGCTGGTCGCTCCGCTCGGTGGCCACATCTGTCGGTACTCCACTCTCTTCTTCTCTTCCCTCATCTCATGGCTCCTCCCCTAGATTCCCTCTCCCTCGCGGACGCGCAGTGGCCAGTGTCGGTGTCCCTCTCCCTCGCGGACGTGCAGTGCCCGGTGCCGGTGTCCAGGACGCCGCCCGCGGTCTGTGACGCAGCGGCGCGACTGGGCCCCGTCGGTGGCCGCCGATGCGGGTGCCCCTCGGCGCGGCCTGCTCCCGGCCACTAGCCTGCGGCCCAGCTTCAAATCGCAGGTGCTGCCTCGCTCCTCTCCTGTTTGTTTTCAGTTCTATGTTAGTCTTCTGCCATTGGCAGTGCGGATTTGCTTACCAGTGAGCAGATTAGCCTACTAAAATTAGGTGCCAAGATTTTTTTAATCCACGCATGCCAGGTGTCAATGAATTGTTGTCCATACTTAGTCCATCAAACCTCCTTAAATGGTCAAACCAATTGTTCAAATTGGATTTATACAGTTTGATGCTTTCCGCTCAATTTTGGCAATGCCTTTTTTGGATTATGTACAATGCGTTAATCTGTCACGTCTGTCAAGTTTTGCTTACAACCTTGCAGAAAAGAAACTCCTTTACCTGCAAAGAGTGTGCACTTTCTGTTGCATTGTTAGTTGGATTAATCACTGCTGCCCCAACATTTGGTTAACTGGCCCATGATTCTTCTGTTGGACCTGTTCTTTCAGATGTCTCTGATAGCCTCCGGAGGATGTTGGTGTTGAGGCCTACTAATCTAGGTGATTTACCAATACATAATCAAGCTATTCATGAAGCTCAAAAGCCGCCGGAGGATATCACTAATAGCTTCGAGGTTGCTGATATTGGAGCTTTCGATTGAGTCCAAAGAGTAAGTTGTTATGTTGATGGATATTTTGGGATAACTAGGCCTTATGCTTTGCCAAGAGCTTGAGAGATTGAGGGAGACTAGAATTGTTTCTTCATAATTCATTGCTTCCTTCCCATAGTACCGATTACATCACATATAAATAGCACAAGGCTACAGCCGCATGGGGCTAATTGCTCCTAGAAATAAGGAGACTAAGGAACGTGACGTGAGAGCTAATCTCTCCTAGAATTTAGGAAATAAAGAAGGAACCTATTCTTGGAAATAACCTCTCCTAAACTTTAGGGAATAAAGAAGGAAACTAATCTCTCTTTCCTCTTCAGCCAGTCGCTGCCTCCTGCATGGCTGCTGCACTGATCGCGCGCTGTGGCGCGCCGCACGTCACACGCCCACCAACGCCTGGTGTGTGGCCCCACATGACAGCTGGTGGCAGCCTGCTGGCTGCCCATGACATCTCCCCCGCCCTTGGAGACCCAGCTCGCCCTCGAGCTGGATCAGCGGGTCACTCTTGCCGTCGTAGTGCGGGAATTCGGGGCGCCAGTGCTTCGGCGGCCGATCTTGGTGGTGTTCGCCCGGGCCCAGGCGCCCTCCTGAGGCCGAGGAACCGGTGGAGAGATCATGGATTGCCTTCGCGTTGGCCTCGATCGACTTTTGCATCAGCTCCATGGTTTTGGTGAGCGCCTCGATGGACGCCTTGAGATCGTCTCCCATGTCGTCGGCGGAGCAGGAAGCGACGGACGACGAGGTTGGAGATGCGGCAGCGGCGGATGGTGGTGGGGCTTCGGTGGTTGGCGGTGGGGCGGGCTAGGCAGCAGCGGAGGAGGAAGCGGATCGACGAGACCTAGATACCAGGTTATCAAGCGCCTTGGCACTCAACGACGGCGGCCCGCGACTACGTAGTTCATAGCCGCGCTCCAGTCCTCACCGCGAGGTTATACCCCTCTGCTGGTGGCTTAACGAGAGTAGAGGTAGGAGATTAGATGATAACTGATTGCTTGATTTCATTGTTTGGAGTACAAGAAATATATGAGCCAACCAGCTAACAAACTTGGAAACAAATGATCCTAATTTCAAGGCCTAATTTTCTCCTAGCCACTGGGTCCGGCCCTACCATCCTCATCCGCGGTGATCGCGGCCCTTGCCACGTCGCGCGCTGCAGCCCGCTCTGCTGCCCTGCGGATGTCACGCGCCCTGCGCCGCCTCGCTTATGCCCGGCCGCACATGACATAAGTCATCATGCAGAGTTTATCAGATGGTGTAGGCTACATTTTATTACTGAAAGGAGCTGCCATTGCATTCCAAGCATCGCCAATTTGATTTACACCTCTTCTTAGGCATTACACTCCATCTAACCATTGCAATGTTCACTATTTTAGATGGCATATTGTGCTTACGGGTCAGTGAACCTTTGCCAAACTGTGTTGGTTCTTATGCAGCTGCTGTCTTTGTTGTTCAAGCTAGAGATCCAGAGGTACTGCCTCAGGAGTTTTTCAATCCCAGCAGCTGTCAAAATTGGTATAGTACCACTTCAAATATTGGTTCATGCTGGAAAGGCTCCTGTATATGGTTAAACACTTATGCAGAAGCAACCTTTTTCGCTTAGTCCTTCCATTTCGTTGTCCCTTTAGTTTTTTTGATGTTGTATTTCAATAAGCCCTTTCTTACATTACATGGGTCGTTTCTCAGGAACTCGACAACAACCTGCATAGTATGTAGCGTATTCTAACATGAGATAATTTTAGGACAGCAGCTGTCTACAGAATAGTGTTTGGACGACAAAGCATTATCATAAAAAGGGTCAAGATCTAAATGACCTACACTGCTAGATAAAGCCGTTGTTTTTTTTCAGGTGCGCTCTACCATAACCTTCTTCTGAAAATTTCTTTTTCATAGTCATACATGTTTAAAGTTCTTTTAGCTTGATGAAATAATACATTCTACATTGCTGGTGCATATAGATGCACACCTGCATCATGGACTGAGCATGAGTGTCGGGCTATATTTATTAACAGCTGACTTAATGTGTACTGAGCCACGGGATCGTCTTGTTTGACCTTTTATTTGAATGTTCTTTACAAACTGTTTGTTGCTGCATAAAATCAGAGGCGTTGTGTTTTTTTAAATGCAAGCATATATCTGACTGTAATATCTTAGTATTTCTTAAATTTAACGTTGTACTAAATTCCAAATCATAGTGCATGCATGCCTGAATTCAGGGGTGATGGACCTAGCAAAAGAAACATCAGATATGTTAGAATTGGAATATTTTGTCATTCTATATACATTGTAAAAAAAACTCTGTTTCAGTAGTTGTACCATTTGGGATGTGATACCTTTATCTAATTTAGCAACATCTAACTATCAAAGGCAAAGGGTTTTGAATATAGCAGTTATTTTGAGAAAACTGGCTCAGTGATTGCTTTATGATACTTTAATATTACTGACTGAACCTGGTTATGAAGCTTTTTCAGCTAACAAAACAGTGTATATGGGACATGTTGATAAACCATTTTGAGTATGCACCAATACTGGACCTCCTCTAAAGAAAAGAACACTGTGTGGGTGCATCGGCAATTCACATATTATTTAACCATCCACAAAGGAAACTTTTTTATAGCACCAGAGGCCTCATGAGGCAATTCTGATAGTTTTAGACCTACAGTAGTATTTCCTTTGCATGATCTCATCAAATCTTCATCTCATAGTTTGAACATTGGAGGAGCAATGCTCATGGGTTCACTTTTTATTACTGTTGTGTAGGCAGTAATGGATAAGTACCTCACGAACCTTAGTTAGCGAAGTTCGCTGAAAGGGCCACCAAGTTTGACAAACTCAGGTACAGTTCGATCATCAACGATGGACTTGGTGCTAATAGAAATTGAAGCACATCTTCGTGCGCACTACTGCCTGTAGTAATTACTGTTTTTGCTTCTCATGTAGTTATTGGTTTAAAATTTCATAGTTGATACGTAGTTCAGCTAATGATAGTCGAGTCAACTGTTTGTTGTTTTGTTTAGATAATAGGCATAAAACTGTGCACCTTCCATCACTATGACAGTAGGGAAAATCCATTATTGTATGACGCAGGGAAAAAAAATCGGAGCACTACCTTACATGATAAAAATCAAAAGAATGAAAGTATCTGTCTTAGCTGATTCTACAGTCTATTTTATAGCCTAATATAGTTTCTAGGATTATGTAATGCCAGTGTCTCCATGACTATATTTTTTATCTGCTTAAAATTACCAAAGCTTGATATGATTATTTCTCCAATGCTGACATAGGAGTAGTTCCAGTTTTTTTTTGCAGAAACTCGAAAGAAGGTATGTGAAAGTTAGAAACCTGGTAAACATCAGTATGGCACGTAATATTCTGTATACATAACTATACTTCCTACATTGTACTTGAATCTATCAAGACTATCATGTTTGCCACCATTTTACAACTAATATTACATGTTATTCTCACCAGCATGAATTTCTGTCTCTTTAAATTTGTGGTTGAATTTACGTACTCTTATATAAGCGTACTAATGCTTCATCTTGACACTGCATTGCTTTCTTACATGGTTGACCTTTCCTATGTGCATGCTAGAGCCATAATCTATTTGACTAAAAACCTGATCATGTTATATTGAACCAAGGTTTTGCTCAGATTTGTGGCCCAACGGGCGTGTGCTCGTGGACGGAGAACGAAATGGGCTGTGGGTACAAGATACGAAATTGAAACCGGCGATGGGTCTAGCATACGTGTGGATGTGGAACAAGATGATGCCGTGTCAGGTGGTACTCTTGTTTCTGAACCTTTCCTTTCTTTATCAGCTTTATTTTTTTTTACACTAACACAATTTTTTCCGGATTCATTTGGCGGCTGCTAAAAAAATTACTACAATTTAGATATGGTCACTCTAATCATTCATTGTCCATTGCAATTTAGTATTCTAGTTTGCGCACTGTCGATGATTTGTACAGTTGTTTGCTATTAGTGTCGCGGCACAATCCTTATCTGGTCAGTATGAATATTGCAGTACAGAGTATAATGTTGTCGTCAAAACTGCTGCCTGAGATGGAGGTTGACGAAACTCTTAACAGAGAGCGCCTATTTTTTACTTAGCAAGAGAGAGTGACTATTGTCTGCCATAACTAATTAAAGGTGAACAATTTAGTATGGAGTATCAAAACCTGTACCATGTGTTGCTAGCTTGATTTGTTGCCTATTTATTAATTAGAATGACCTGGCATCATTCCTTTCAGGTTACAATAGACACCATTGAAAGTGCATCATATCTACTGACAAAGTAATCGCTGAGTGCCGTGAAAGCTATGGGCTACGAACCTGTCAGGGAACAAATTTTGGTCCTACATTATTGGACAATGCACAGGCTGCAAAGATACAGGAGTAGGAAGGTCTACCTAGATATGATGTTCGATCAAAGATAATGAATGTTAATTTGCGTCTAGAAGATAAACATCTTGCATATCCAAATGGGCGTCAAATGACAGAAGTTGTATGTATTGATTTCTTTCAGCCGGCCTGTAGGTAAAAACTAGATCATTTTGCAATACTTTCTCAGTAATAGTGTATGCTGTGAGACTTAGATACCTTTCTTATATCTTGGTCATGGTTCACCATGTGTCTTGTTTTGCCAAATTTAACTACCTCAATCAAGCAACGAAAGTAGCGAGCACGTTGCAATATGACAATATGAGGGACTAGAGGTGTCCCCACATCCTGGAGGGTGAGAAAAACTTGGGGCTGCAGATCATTTCAGCCAGGTGGACACTCCACGTTCAGCCAGCGAAAATTCTTCAGAGTATGCCCACTGAAAATTAGTATTTTGAACAAACGCTGTCACATATGTTCAGTTCACGTGTGATCGTAAGTTTTCTACTACTATTTTTTCATTGAACCTATGGGCAGTCCTATATAATACAAACTAAAACTACAGCAAGTTCTTATTTGTGCCATTTGTTTTCCATATCATAATGTCTATCATTGGCAGTCATGTTCATATACTTACAGATTCCATAGGCCTGTCCACTTACCTAAAAACAACAATTACATACTCTGAATGGTGCTCTTTTTCCATACACAATACAAGAACGTTTACCATGGTCCTTTTCCATAAACAATTCAAGATCCTTATGTTTAGACAATTACACTGCCCCTCCTGACTTTTATTGGGTTAGTGTATCGTTCTTTGTTTTAGAGTTTCAGGATCAGATATGATGCCTCATATCGTGTTCTTGGAGTTGAAGGATCAGATATGATGCCTCATATCATGTTTTTGCAATAATATGTTGTGCACAAATATTAGATTCTGCAATTGTTAGGAGCACACGATCGCTACCAATTGGGTTGAGGGATTTAGTACACCAGATCAGTTAGTGTCGGCCAGCGAATTCCTTTATCATGCTGTCATATTAGGTGGGGTCTTCTCATATCTCTAAAGAATGAATTATCCATGCGCTAGAATGCTACACAAATAAAGGATCCTCCTTCATGTTGGTTGGTTCCTGTATCGGTTTTTCTTTTGGAGGTCGGCTATCAGATATAGCACCTCATATCATGTTCAGCCAATAATATGTTGTGCAAATATAGATTTTTTGTGACCCTCATGGACCATCTTTTCAGGATATGCTAAATATAAATCATGTGACTTTAGGTAGTTGCCTGTAATTTTGGCTTACAGCATGACGAGTTTGGTCTTTAAGCAGGAGCAAAATTGACTAGGTTGTTCCTGCTTTCGGTACCGGACAAGCTTCAGCTAATGCCGGGACGTGCAGGTCTACGTATGGGACATGGATGAGACACTGGATGGCTCATATGCTGGGACTTTTCACGGCCTCGAGGATTGTGAGAAAACTACTGGAATAGGGAAGCGATGGGAGAACCTTAGTTGAACTTTGTGATCAGCACTTCTTTTATGAGGAGGTCACATAAACTCAGTACTGCCATTCATGCTTCTATTTAATACTCAATGAACAAATGGCATGCCATTTTTATCTTCCAGAACTAAATTTGTTATGTTCATCTACTTGAAGATTTCTTTTGCCTGTCTCCTTACCTAAGACCAGCAGTTAGACACTTCGAGAACTCAAGGATATTACAAGGCTTTTGTTTTATACATACTTCTCTCGGTATGCACTTCTCATTTCTCTGTGAACCGTTACAGCCACGTTTGGGTGATACATGTTCATATAGTTGCAGATTTCATATGCCTGTCCGCTTACCCAAAATAAGCAATTAGATACTTTGAATGATTATTACTCTTTTTCCATACACAGTTCACGAATATTACGAGGCTTTGCTTTTAGGTATACTTTAATATGTATTCACTTCTCATTTTCTCTGTGAACTGCGTCTTCCTCTGTAAAGCAACTTTCAATTTGCATCAGCACCTACGCTTTAGCTACAATTCCTATTCATTATGTACCACCGTAATACAAATTCAGAAAAAATGGAAACCTACTGTTATCCCCACCTCTATGCAGATATTTGACTCGATTTCTCAGCTCAACAACTCGGACAACAATGAACATGGCTGGGAGTATGATCGCAGCTGGAAATACTACTGATCATCCCTACATCCACGTTGAAGTGATCTACGAACCACTCCACGATGCTTTTGTATAAGTGCTAGAAGCCCTACTGAAGGCTCCAATCAACTTGCTATTAACCTTGTATAGTACATATACTGACCAACCTGTAATGCTTTTGTATAGCTACTCTACTCTGCCATCTAGCAAACCAAGTCCCTGTTTATTTTCATACTAAGACACACGTGCAAGTGCTGCAGCAATAGCTCCATGTATAATACCTATATAATTATCCTCCGGCGGGCTCCTATATTATTCCGTATTATACAATGGTATGCAATTTCTAAGTTACAATTCTATTTCCTCAAATTCGAGCCTCATGTGCGCGTGATGGCCCGCGCTCCTACACTAGTAACTAAGAATTGGATCCTTCCGGTCACTACTACGTAAGTCGGAGTATCAGTGAGTACGTGCTACGTCGCCATCCCTTTGGGAAAGCGACGACACGGAGCAGGAGTAGTAGGCGCGAGGTCGTCGTGGCGGCGTGGAGCCCATGCATCTCGCTGTTCCCTACTCTCTTCCGCCAGTAGTAGTAGTACGCAGCTTGTTCTTGTCTGTTGCTCCACATACACCCGGCCATAGCTTAATTCAGGAGTCACTTGTTTAATTACTTGCATAATGACGACCTATTAACGAACCCATTTATTAAATGACGCGAGCGATTAGGAGGCCAATTGGATTGGATTGGATCGCAGACAAGGATTATTGGCATCAGGCCGGTCTCAATGGGGTTTCATCAGAGTTTTATGGACATTAAATATGATATCATATTGATGAAGAGAGAAATGATAAAAGTTTCATGGAATAAAGATAGTTTCATTGGGATAAAATTCTTCTGCACTATTTTCAAAATATAAACACCCTGGACGCGTTGAAAACTGAGCCACGAAACCCGACCGACCAGACTAGAGGCGAGCAGGGAGATCGAGTAGGCTGTCACTGTCGACCAATGACAACCGGCCGAAACAGCGGACTCCATGCGATGCGTCTCGCTCTCTCACTCAATAACTTAGGTCCCAACATAAACACAAAGGAATAAGCCGTCGATCGAGACGGCTGATCTAGCGAGCTACTACTATATACTAGTACGTATGTGCGCATATATCCTGGAGTATCTGCTTGTACCGAATGATTTGTTTGAACTAATCTTTTGGGTTCATGCATGCACATGTCAATTGGTTGGTCTCTGTCTCTCACATTTGTGTAGGGAGACAACAAGAACAGTCTCTATACATTTTTTGGTATGCTATAAGCTAGTAAGATCCGGTGAAACAAAAGAAGAAAAAAAGAGAGTTTACCAGTTTCCAGTATATTTTAATAAAAAGATTAAAAAGATGACCACCAAGGTTTACTAAGGGTGTGGTGGTTGAAGGCCTTTGGAATATATAGTTTCTGTGGAGCCAAGGAACACGGTGGTGAATGATGTGTGGTATTGTGTTGTGAAGTTGTGGAGCATGCATGCAATACGTAAGTTGCGGCTGCATCGTTCGACAAACTTGGTGATCTGCTTATTATCTCTGGGCTCCAAGCCTCCAAGGGATCACAAATCTGGTCAAAGGAGCAGCAGTAGTAAGTGCAATACGTAAGTATAGTACTCCTATACGTACTACTACTAGTAGTAGTAGTAGAGTATTGACATGCAAACGTGGTCCCCCTGGTCGGGTCAAGGTAGGCGGCCCGTGGACGACCAGGGCAACGTACGCTGCTCTGCCTGCCACGGATCATGCATTGATGCAAGAAAATACTACTATACTCCATGCAGGACTTTGCCATGCATGCCCCAATGCCCGATGGGCGAGGCCATGGATCTGCTCTGCTGGAGTAGCAGCTTCCAGCGAAGCGGTTGCCGGCTGGGATGGGATGGGATGGCACGTACTACGCGGGAGAGCGTTGCCCCCTCCTTGTAAACACCACCGGTCCTATCCCCATCTATTGCTGCCACGCCACGCTCTCCGCCCTGCACGCTCTTGCTCTTTTACCCACCGGCACCGGCACCGGCACCGGCACCGGCCCAGGACCAGGCAGGCATTACCGTCTCACACGTGGCATGTCGATCGTCAGCCGGATCCGAGCAGGAGCAGGGCGCTATTGTTAACCGGACGCAGATGACGGAGTCGACGAGCAGTACGTACTGTACTGTACTCCGTGTGGATGGATCAAGGCATCAATCAACTGGTACGGCACGGACCCGGACCCGGACCCGGGCGGTGGCGATTTTACAGTCTTGCGCCCTCCATGGCGTGGCGGGCTGGACCAGGCACAGCGGCGCATAAATACACGGTCGTGTCCACACGGTGGGCGACGCCACGGCATCCGGGGCGGGAAACTCCCTCAACACTCATCACGCATTCATGCTTCTGAATCTGAAACAGGCAGGTTTTAGCTACCTTTGCGACTGCTGAAGCCGACTTTCATTCCTCTTCCTCCGGTCCAGCGCCCTGCGCCCGACTCCTCGTCGTCCTGCTATCCTGTGCTGGGCTCCACGTGCCGCAATTCCCCAGTCCGCTGTAGCGTATCCTATACGTACGTACCTGTACTATTACTCGAAATGAGTTGTTTTAGATTTTGGCCATTATTTTTACTGCGTAGTACGGACTAGTTTTCAATTCTAGCACTTGCTTGCTGGTGCTGGCCGGACGCATAAACAGCGCGGCTCATGGCAAATCACCGACGTTCTGACTACTATTATATCAAATCAAGTGTGAGCGATTGATTTCATCAGGTCAGCACAAGCGATTTCAAGCAAAAGCTTCTATATATACATTTTAGTACACATCTAGGCCTTGTTTAGATGCACTCCAAAAATTGAAATTTTTTCACTCTCTTTCCATCACATCAATCTTTGGACTCATGCATGAAGTAGTAAATGTAGGTAAAAAAATAACTAATTACACAGTTTAGTTGAAAATCACGAGATGAATCTTTTGAGCCTAGTTGGTTCATGATTGGATAATATTTGTCAAATAAGACGAAAGTGGTACTATTCATCGGTTTGAAATTTTTTCAGCATCTAAACGTGGCCCTATATATCTATGGGTCATTTGTGTATGGGACACTCCAAAACATTGATTTTGTATGTCGCACACTACACTCATTGATTTAGTCTAGTGGAGACTGTAAAATTATGGTTTTGTTTAGCACACACCGCCAACAATAAAAAAAGGCTTATCCAGCCTAGGAGGGGAGAGAGGGTATGGTAAAATGACCATCCTGCCCTTAGTCTATTCTGTAGGTGTTTTCTACTCTTAAACACCCACACTAAGTGACCATAAATCCATATAGATGCATTCACAGACATTAAATTATCGCTAGCTATCACAAATGTTTACCTCCATAGTAGTTTTTATACAAAAAAAAAAGAATTTAATGGCCTTTGTACATGCACCACAAAAGGGAGACTGATCCGCTATGGCAAGAAAATAAGTGGCCAAGGTGATCCCATTTCTTGCTCCACTGTACATCTTCTAGGAATGAACCGAACCCCCAACAATCTACGAACCAAACAACCCCGAAAACATATTCAACCTAACCCAACCCACATGAACCTTGGAACCAAACACATGCTCAAAGTTTGATTAAATTTAAAAAGCATAAATGTTTTAACTTAGGACAAAGACAATATTGTATGTAAATAAAAAGAAGGGAGTATCAGCAAACCAAAGATTTTACAAAATATAGTTAGGTGGTGTTTAGTTTCGTGGGGTGAAATTTTTTTAGTGTCACATCGGATGTGTCGGAAGGGATTTTTAGATACTAATAAAAAAACAAATTACAGAACCCGTCAGGAAACTGCGAGATGAATCTAATGATACTAATTAATCCGTCATTAGCACATGTTGGTTACTGTAACACTTAAGGCTTTTCATGGACTAGTTAGGCTTAAAAGTTTTGTCTCGTGATTTTCCCGAGAACCGTGCAATTAGTTTTTTTTCCCATCTACGTTTAGTACTCCGTGCATGTGTCAAACGCTCGATGTTACTGTAGAACCCAAAAAATTTTGGGAACTAAACACCCCCTTAGTTAATGCGTGTATAGGCCACGCCACACGTCCATATTTGGAATATACATGTACTCTCTTTAAGTATATACATGTACATATTCACGTGGCCGAACGTTTCATTTGTTGACTCGTGTATTAAGGTCTTGTTTAGATCAAAAACTTTTCACCCAAAACTATCACATCGAATCTTGCGGCACATGCATAGAGTATTAAATGTAGACAAAAAAAACTAATTGCACAGTTTGGTTGAAAATCGCGAGATGAACGTTTTGAGCCTAATTAGTCCGTGATTTGACACCAAAGTGCTACAGTAACAATGTGCTAATGATGGATTAATTAGGCTTAATAAATTCGTCTCGCGATTTCCAGGCAAGCTATGTAATTAGTTTTTTTATTAGGATCCGAAAACCCCTTCCGACATCGCACGGAACATCCGATGTGACATTTTCACTAAAAAGTTTTCGCATCTAAACCAGGCCTAATACATGCAAACTAATGAAATTTTATACATGCACTCTCTTCAGTCAAATATTAAAATGCTTCTCGGTAGCACATATGAATATAATACTTGTAAACTAACGAAATTTTATAATCTCATTAAACAACAGCTTTTTTAATTTAGAGACAAAGTAGCAGCTGTCAACGTAATCTTCCAATTCCAGACCTCCATGCGAGCATATCAAACGTTCAAAACGTGAGCAGTTAGCGGCCTTTGCGAGTCCGACAAGAACGATTGGGCGTCCACTCATTTTAGCCAAGGGTATTTTCGTCTTTTCATCCAACATCATCTCTCCGGCCAGCTGCAAATGCCCCTTTTATTGGAGCTGGTGTGTTAGGGACAAAGCCACCTATCTCACAGTGTCCTCATGGCTAAATGAATGAATGGAGTGTGCTGCATACAAAACTATCCTTCCGTGATGTCCCAGAGACAAAATTCTCATATATCTATACTAATGTTAAAGAGCAAAAAAGAAAAAATTCCTGATTAACCTAAATAGGAATTTCTTGATCTGAAACGATTTCAGATTTTTTTTATTTTCAATTTTTTTTTCTTTTTTCCGTTTGCTTCGGTTAGCAGAGTCTGTTCTGGATAATTTTCCTGGTCTTCATTTTTCCTGTCCGTAAAGATTAGGGAAACTGCCCTTCAGATTTTCGGTTTATTTTTATATTTTCCTTTGTGGAGTTGTTATCATTTTTTCTCATGGAAGTGTTTCGGTTTGTTTTCGTTTGTTTTTTCCGTCTGGTTCGTGGAAACTTCGGCTTTCATTTGTTTTCCTTTCTTTTATCCATCTGCCAAAATTTCTTCCCTATTATAAAATTTCTTTCCTTAGCTAACTTGGTGAACGTACATATTGTCTTTGGCCTTGTTTGGTTCCAAAAAAATTTGCAAAATTTTTCAGATTCTCTGTCCCATCGAATCTTTAGACACATGCATGAAGCATTAAATATAGATAAAAAATAAAACTAATTACACAGTTTAGACGAAATTCACGAGACGAATCTTTTAAGCCTAGTTAGTCTATGATTGAATAATATTTGTCAAATAACAACGAAATTACTACAGTAGCATTTCCCAAAAAAATTCAAGAACTAAACAGCCCCTTTGCTCGTCAATCTAAGAGCATCTCCAAGAGTATTCTAATCTTTTTTCAATCCTTGTTTTTTGGCAAGGTTAGAAAATACCCCTCTTCAACGACTCTCAATCCCTCCTCCCAAACTTTTGGCATTTGGAAAACAAAAACCTCTTCAACAACTTCCAATCTATCCTCCCAAACTTGTTTTTCTCGGTGTGGTTCTGCCGCGACGAGTTGCTCTGCTCAACCACGCTTCAAGGTAAGAAGAGAAACCTGCAGTTCATCGGTGGAAGGAGGCGGCGACAGCGTAGATTTGCGCGACCAGGAAGGATTTCGCGCGGAAATAAAAGTGCCACAAAAAAATAACCCAAGTGGTACCAAATTTTGATTTTTTGGAAGTGAAATATTGGGTACTGTTGGAGATGGCCTTCTTTTTTCTCACAATACCTTTTTAGGAGTTAAAAAACATGATGTTTTTGGGAAGAAAATTTAGGATACTCATGAATTTTTTTTGGCTCTTTAGTGTTAGATGTAGTTATATATGTGAACTAAAATGCATAAAGTTATTTGTGTTGATTTTAGCAAATACAATATTACTTTGTTGGCTGCCAGTTTATTTTTGAAAGTGAGCTGCTACTAGTGCGCTAGTCATTTTTGCTTCAATCTACAAACTGTTAGAAGCTTTTGCTTGAAATCACTTGTGCTGGCCTGCTGTGCGTGGCCTGCTATGTGAGCTGATGAACCTGGAAGTGTCTGCAGCCATTAGATGCTAGCTAGAGGGTGGAGATTGAGGCAAAGTTACATTGTGATTTTGCTCTATACTGCAAAGCATCGAACATGTTAGTTTTTGAGTTATGTTATTCACAGCGTGAGTACTATTTTATAATCTAGAGTGCTTGTGACGTGTTGATATACCCAGCTATCATATAATATAATTCTTGTTTCTTCGCAAAAAAAAAAGTCACTGAATCCGGCCAGTGCCAGTGTCAATGTGCCATAGTGATACTGCGGTCATGGCATGGTTCAAGCCGGAGGAAATCCAAGCAGTGGGGCTCCCGCATCTGGTTCTCGGATTCTCGGTCGCCCGGAGGGAGAGAGGCACGACGATGGATGGACCCCGTGCGGCCGTGCGCGTGCGCGTGCGCGCTAAAGGCAGCAAAAAAGAGAGCGGACGACCGACGCAGCGAAAGACGAGCCAAAAGCTCCTCTGCTCCCCCTTTGGCCCTTTGATCTTGCTGTGTTGCTCAGGCTCCCCCGTCCCCCGCTGCCCAAAAGCCACTCAACCGGCGTCGTAGTATGGCATCCGATGTGCCCATGTGTCGGTCCAACTCGGCAACTCAACCCTATGCTATGCGTGCATGCTAGTGTGCTGCGTGCTGCTTCGGGATTGTTACGCACCCACGGCACGGGGCGCTGCAGTCGGCACGTGGTAATCGAATAGGACACCAAGGGCTATATCAGCACCCCTCCTATACGTACTGTATTGTTCAATCACCACCAAACGAAATTAGCAGCAGCAGCAACGTTGTGGCTGGTAGAGCTCAACAGACGTGACGTGGTATTATCACCAAACGAAATTAGCAGCAACAATGTTGTGGCTGACCTCAACAGACGTGGTATTGGACCAGGAACCAAGTCCGCGTAGAGAGATCCAACTGTTCATTTCGTTGAAATTTAGTTTATGCTCATGCTAATGCTAATTTGTTGTTAAAGGAAAATAATATTCGTTCGCTAGAAAGTACTGTTAAAGTAATGCTACATAACATGCCCACGACATAAAAAAAACATAAAATGCAGAATGACCGATGCCCATTCAATTGCATATTTCACGTCAAAATATGCGTGATGATATGATCCAATAGTAACAAGACACTTCATGTCGGGTACCAAAACAAGGGGTATCCAAACTCAACGACTAAAAAAGGTAAACCCCCTGAGAAAACCACGCCAAGGCTCCGTCCATGTAGGTACAACGAGCCAAAACCACGCACGGAACGCCTCGACCACGTTCCGACTCGCATGAGGCTTGCTCGACGGGACGCCTCGACCACAGGAAAATCTCCGATTCGTACGACCCTGGGTCGAGCCGGTCGACCCGCCTCACCCACCGACTTTCAGACAAAAGTCAAAACATTTAATGCAACCACCAACCACTTCCTACCCCATGGCTACAGCACTGCCAGCATGAAAGCAGTACTAGTGTCAAATCCCACGTTTTACTGCCCATCCCGGGATGGGCGGTGAAAACCTGTCACTGCACACGCCATGCCTGGTACTGTTCCGTCACCGATCCCCCTCGAGGCAAAACACGACGACTGTCGTACCCCGAAATTCCTGGGGCTTGGCCTTATCCATTCCCCGTCGACCCACCTCGACCCGGCCTCGACCAACCGCCGGTCAACAAAGGAGCAAGGCCTGCACACCACAGGACCTGGGGTCTTTTCATCATCCCATCCTTTACGTCACCATGGTGCCCAGGGATGGCTGACCATTCCCGAAGCACGTCGCTACAGCAGCTTCAACAGCGCCCGACAAAACTTCACTTCTAAGGCACCAACCCGACGTCTCTGCCTTCTCTTGACCCTATAAAAGGGAAGGCAGGGGACTCTACGAAAGAGGAGGACACAAGGCAAAAATAAGTCATCACCCCACCACAGAAGATCAACATCTCAAGCGATCTCCTTTGTACTCTTTCTTTGAGACTTGGGATTGGCTCCCTCTCTCACAGCTTGTAACCCCTACACAAGCACCTAGGTGCAAGAAAATACAATACTCACCCCCGGTGGACGTAGGACATTCATTCGCCCGAACTAGGATAAACCCCCGTGTATTCTCTTTGCATCACCATCCAGATTATGGGACACATAGCACAAATTCACTCGTTGGCTTAGGACCCTCCCGGGTCCGAACAACGACAGTTGGCGCGCCAGGTAGGGGACGCTGCGTGCCAACATCGTTTTCCCGCCATTTTTCTGGATGGCTGACCCCGAACGTCCGCTTCCGTTGGCCACGGTGATCTGGTTTGGGAGCTTGGAGTTCATGTCTCTTGGCTACGGCTATGACATGGTCCTCCTCCCGCCCAGACACCCAACCGACGGCAACCATGAGCTCTCCCAGCTTGGGGGAGCGTTGCGTCGGTACCGTCGCTCTCATCAGACACGTGCCGCCAGGCGACGGCGTGCTCAGCGCAATCACCATCATCGACTTCATCGCCTCGCGGGGGGTAACGGTATTCCCCGATCCGGCGCCCCTCAGCCGGACACCGACATAGATTTCCTCACTGAGGACCTATGTAAGATGAGCTTGGCTGAGGGTAAGATGCCGACGGGGTGTCCCATCACTTCGCCACCCAGCACGGCGCCACCACCAACCGATTCGGGATCGATTGCTTCGATACCAGGAACCATGTCCCTATTGGCATTCCCGTATGGCTGGACACGGTTGTCCGGGCGTATGCTTCTTCTGTAAGCACCAACATGATCGCTTACGAGGAGCTCCCCGGACACCATCTACGTTCTACCCTCGATCTCATCACATTCACACCAGCTTTCGAGTACCTGGACTCTACGGAGACCCCAGGTGTGGAGCTCCGTGCGACTGCCTTTCATCGTTACGACCCTAGAGATACACGACCTCACATGCATCCATCATACTACTATTTTGGCACTCTGGACTCTGACTCTGCCGATGACAGCTACGACCCGACTCGCGAATGCTTTAATATCGATGGGCTATCACGTCGGATTCGGAGGATGAGGCAGCCGTTGGAGGAAGGAACGCCACGCCACCTCATGTTGAGCCTCCTAGTGCACGAGATGAAGCTAAATTCCTTGCGGACCAAGGAGTGCAACTCGAGCAAATCCACGAACTGCAAGACAGGCTCGACGAGGAACGAGAAAATCTGCGTCTACTTCCGCAAACCCCCGAGCAAGAGCGCGCGGCACGCGCACATGGTGGAGGAGCTCGAGAAAGAGCTCACGACGTCAATCGTCGCATCATCGAGGGTCGGGCGGGCAAACCCCCGATCTTCGACCGAGCTAGCCAGAACGTTGTCACAGCCGCCATGCTTCTTCGTAATATGCCTGAGCCATCTAACCCCGAGGCCCGTCAGGCCCGCGATGAGATCCGAGGACTCCTCGAGACTGCTGCCATGCAGCAAGCCGAGAGTTCCGCCTCGAGGCGACGCGGGCTTGCCTCGGAGCAGCCTACGGAGCCCCCCCGACAGGAGAAAAGAGACCTCGGTTCATCCCGAGCCCGTCCCTCGGCGGAACAAGGCGGCCTCTATCCGTGAACGCATCGTCGACAACCGCGAACCCCGAGATGCCCGTGACAACATCAACGAGCGTCGTAAGCGCAAGAGTGGTGACGGTGCAGCTCGAGGCTACCATGAGCATAGAGGCAGGCGTTACGACAGCTCGGAGGATCGTAGCCCGTCACCCGAGCCACCAAGCCCTCGGGCCTTCAGCAAGGCCATTCGCGAAACACTACTTCCTGCTCGGTTCCGCCCCCCACGACTCTTACCAAGTATAACGGTGAAACCAAACCCAAATTTTGGCTCACTGACTTCCGCTTGGCTTGTCAGTTGGGTGGGGCTACCGATGACCGGGTCATTATTCGACAACTTCCCCTGTTCCTATCGGACACCGCTCAAGCCTGGCTCGAGGACCTCCCACCTCAACAGATCCACAACTGGAGTGACCTGATGAGTGTGTTTGAAGGGAACTTCAAAGGGACCTACATGCGCCTTGGTAACTCATGGGACCTCCGAAGTTGTAAACAAAAGTCGGGCGAATCCCTCCAGGACTACATCCGGCGTTTCTCCAAACAGCGCACCGAGCTTCCCAACATCACCGACTCCGACGTCATCATGGCCTTCCTCTCTGGTACCACCTGCAAAGAGTTGGTCCGAGAGTTGGGCCGCAGCACTCCCATCACTACCAACGGCTTGATGGACATCATCACCAACTTCGCCGTCGGCGAGGAGGCGGTTGGTGCCATCTTTGACAGTGACCAGGACAAGGGGAAGCGCAAGGATGAGGATCCCGTGAGCTCCAACCGGGGCTCAAAGAGGAACAAGAAGAAGAAAAAGAATCAGTAGGGCAAACAAGAAGCCCCGGCGGATGACCTTGTCGCTGCTGTGGATCGCAAGAAACCTCGAGGACCCCCCAACGGGGGCATTTTTAACAAAATGCTTAAAGTACCATGTCCCTACCACAAAGGGCCCATGAACCACAACCTTGAGGACTGCCACATGCTTTGGAGATACTTTGAAAGCTTAGGCATCAAGAAAGACGACAAGGAGGATCCCATGGGTGACGACAAGGATGAGGGGTTTTCCGAGATTCATGACTGTTTCATGATATACGGAGGTCCCTCGATGCGTCTCTCAATACGGCAGCGCAAACGGGAACATCGAGAGGTCTTCTCCGTGCAACTCGTGACCCCCCTCTTCCTTGACTGGTCCGAGGTGGCCATCACTTTCGACCGTGATGACCACCCAGACTACGTCTCCAATCCTGGAATCTACCTACTTGTCGTCGATCCCATTATCGCCAACACACGCCTCACCAAGGTGTTCATGGACGGTGGCAGCAGTCTCAACATCATTTACGTCCAGACCCTTGACCTTTTGGGAGTCGCAAGGACACACCTTCGACCCAGTGTTGGGGGCTTCCATGGAGTTGTGCTAGGAAAATGAGCAGAGCCCGTTGGGCGGGTCGACCTGCCTGTCTGTTTCGGTACTCCCGCCAACTTTAAGAAGAAAACTCTCACTTTTGAGGTGATTGGGTTCCATGGGACATACCACGCCATTCTTGGGCGCCCCTGCTACGCCCGGTTCATGATAGTTCCAACCACACCTACCTCAAGCTCAAAATGCCGGGCCCTAACGGTGTCATCACTATCGGGTCCTCCTATGAGCACGCCTACGAGTGCGACGTGGAATGCGTCGAGCACGGGGAAGCCGTCTTGGAGTCAGCAACCTTGGTGGCGAACCTCGACGGTTTGGCCAAAGAGATCCCCGACCCTAAACGCCATGCCAGCAACTTCGAGCCCACAGAAGACGTCAAGCTCGTACCCCTCGACCCCACCGATCCAATGGGATCGGCGTTCCTCGAGGCATGCTCTTAGGGTTCATCATTTCCGAGCGTGGCATCGAAGCCAACCCAGAGAAAATCACTACAATAACCAAAATGAGCCCTATCCGCGATCTAAAGGGCATGCAGAGGGTCATGGGCTGCCTTGCGGCCATTAGTCGCTTCATTTTGCGCCTCGGCGAAAAGGCGCTCCCACTGTATCATCTCCTAAACAAATCAGAACAGTTTTCATGGACCCTCGAGGTAGAAGAAGCCCTTACAAAACTCAAAGCTACGCTATCTAACTCTCTCATCATCGTCCCTCCAGCCACAGAGGAACCCCTCCTGCTTTACATCATCGCAATGACACAAGTGGTCAGCGCGGTCTTAGTTGTCGAGAGGGCGGAGGAAGGACACGCCTTACTCATTCAGAGGCCAGTCTACTTCATCAGCAAGGTACTCTTGGAGACCAAGGTTCGCTACCCGCAAATCCAGAAGCTGCTATACGCCATTGTCTTGACGCGACACAAGCTTCGTCACTACTTTGAAGGCCACCCGGTGACCGTGGTTTCTTCTTTCCCCCTGAGAGAGATAGCCCGGAACTGGGAAGCCTCAGGTAGGATAGCAAAGTGGACGATCGAGTTCATTAGTGAGACCCTCTCTTATGCACCACGCAAATCCATCAAATCTCAGGTGCTAGTAGATTTTATAGCAGAGTTGGCCGACACTCAACTTCCTCCGGTTCAGCTCCAAGCCAAACTTTAGACCATGTACTTCGACGGGTCGCTGATGAAAATAGGAGCAGGCGCGGGCTTGCTCTTTATCTCGCCCCTCAGAGTCCACATGCGCTATGTAATCTGGCTTCATTTTGCTGCATCCAACAACGTCACCGAGTACGAGGCTCTCATCGCGGGCCTGCGCATCGCTGTTGAACTCGGGGTCCGACACCTCGACGTTCGTGGTGATTCCTAGCTCGTGATCGACCAGGTCATGAAGAGCTCAAGCTGCCGTGATCCCAAGATGGAAGCCTACTGCAAGGATGTGCGGCGCCGTGAGGACAAATTCCATGGCCTCGAGCTCAACCACGTTACACGCAGATATAATGAAGCTGCCGACGAACTCGCGAAAATTGCGTCTAGTCGAGCCACGGTTCCACCTGACATTTTCACAAGGGATCTTCATCAACCTTTCGTCAACACTAGGGCGATCGGGGGGGCCGACAGTCCATCACTTGATCCTCCACCTGAGGCGAAAGCTCCCTCGACCGGGGCTGAAGTCATGCAGATGGAAGGCTCGACCCTACCAGCCGACCTCAAGCCCCACTGGCGTATTCCTTACCTCAACTGTCTCACTCGAGGAGACCTCCCCTTGGATAAGACCGAGGCTCGATGGATCACTCGCCGGGCCAAGACCTTTGTGATATATGGCGACAACAAAGACCTTTATCGACGCAGCCCTACAGGCAGCCTACAATGCTGTATCACAAACGAGAAAGGCAAGAACCTGCTAAGGACCTACACTCGGGGGCTTGCGGTAATCACGCGTCGCCTCGAACCCTCGTCGGAAACGCGTTCCGACAAGGTTTCTACTGGCCAACCATAGTCTCTGATGCTATTAAGCTAGTACGCTCCTGCAAAGGATGCCAGTACTACGCAAGGCAAACCCATCTCCCGGCTCACGCCTTGCAGACAATTCCCATCACATGACCGTTCGCCGTTTAGGGACTCGACTTGATCGGACCCCTAAAGAAGATAACTGGTGGCTTCACCCACTTTCTCGTCGCCATTGATAAGTTTTTCAAGTGGATCGAGGCCCGTCCTATCACCAGCATCAGGTCTGAGCAAGCCGTGCTATTCTTCACCAACATCATCCACCGCTTTGGGGTTCCCAACTGCATCATCACGGACAACGGCACCCAATTTACTAGAAAAAAGTTTCTAGATTTCTACGACAACCATCACATCCGTGTGCCCTGGTCGGCCATAGCTTATCCAAAAACAAATGTCTAAGTAGAGCGTGCCAACGGCATGGTTCTACAAGGCCTAAAGCCGAAAATTTTCGACAAACTAAACAAACACGACAAAAAATGGGCCGTTGAGCTCCCCTTGGTCCTGTGGAGCCTAAGAACGACGCTGAGTCGAGCCACGGGGTTCACTCCATTCTTCTTAGTCTACGGGTCTGAGGCTATGCTCCCAACCGATGTAGAGTACGAATCCCCGAGGCTGAAAGCCTACAACAAGCGAAACAATGACGCCACAAGAGAGAACGCCCTTGACCAGCTCGAGGAAGCTTGCGATGTGGCTCTGTTACACTCTGCAAGGTATTAGCAAAGTCTCCGATGCTACCACGACAAACACGTCCGCAGACGAGACCTCAACGTCGGTGACCTAGTGCTCTGGCGAAGCTAGAACAATAAGGGATGACACAAGCTTACTCCGCCATGGGAAGGGTCGTACATCATCGCGGAAGTATTGAAGCCCGACACCTACAAGCTATCAAATGAAAAGGATGAAATCTTCACCAACACATGGAACATCGAACAACTTCGTCGTTTTTTCCCCTAAAGCCTCGAGGCTTTGTAAATTTTTTCGCAATCCCATGATAGAATAAAGAACACATCGGTGTTCAAAGCATTCTTTCATAGAAACTAGGGAGGATCGACCCTATTTTCTCAGAGTCGAACCTCCCTCGGGGGCTGCAAGGGGGAACCCCTTGTGTCCCCAAAAAACTCACACTTTTTCAAAAAAAAAAAAGATAATCAACGAGGCCGCAAGTGCACCCTATGATCCAAGGGCTGCCGAGCCGCGGGATCGCCTACGTCTCCGGGCTATGGTACCTCCACTCGCTCCCTCACACCAAGGGGTGCAACCGCGCACTAAGAAAAACATGCAAGAATACGATTCAAGCTAGAAAGGGAACAAAAGATTCAAACGAAAACGGACATTTAGTATACATTTACATATAAATGTTTCAAGGCCCCTGAGGTCACAACGGCACGAGTCACAAATATTAACTAACTTATTACATGGGCCTTCATGCCCAGGCTTGGCTCACAGGCCCTCATCGTCGGCAGGCGAGACCACCTCGACTTCAAACAGCTTCGCGAGACGACCCCCGGGCTCTTCCGCAGCCTCGATCAATTCCAGGCAGGCTGCCTCGTTCTCCTCGTTGGTCCTATCTGGATCCGAGATGAAGCCATCAGCAATGAGGCCCATGTCATACTTGAACCCAGACCGGATGACCGCCTCGAATCTTCTCGTGGACAAGGCATCCCATCGCCATCATCCGGCGAACAAACGAGTTCCCTGGTGCATCCTCCTCGGTATCGGCATCGGGCTCAAACCCTAGGCCATTTCACACCGAGGTGATCGCACCCTAGAGCAATTGATTCTGCTCGACCTTAGCCTCGAAGAGGTTCTGAAGCGAGGTAGCCATCGCCTGGGCCGCATGTTGCTGCTTTTCCAGCTCTGAAATACAAACACCAAGTTAGCAAAACTTGGGACCCCAAGGCCAAGGTCAAAGCTTGACAAAGGTTTACCCTCAGCATGGGTCTGCCAACCCATGATCTCATCGCGTAACTCCTCACGTGCTTTCTCCGCCGCCTGAAGAGCCTCATCCTTGTCGTGGACAGTCGCCCTCGACATCTCGATCTCCCGATCGGTGCCCGAGAAAGCCTCGTCCCTCTCTCGGACGGTTCCCTTCAACGTCGCGATCTTGTTCTCTAGGGTCCCGACGCGAGCGAATGACATCCCGATCTGAACGTTGAGGGCGTCGCGCTGGCCACTGACAAGAGTGACATCCTCCTCGAGCTCCTTCACACGTGCTAATAGCGACGCGAGGTCCTCACGGTCCTTGCCGCCTCTTCCTGAGCCTTGGCCGCATCTTCACGCGCCTTAGCCTCGACCTCCCGAGCCAGCTTCACCTCCTCCCTGCCCGCTGCATGGACGACGTGAAGCTCATCTACTTCGACGCTCTTCTCGGATAGCCGCTCATTGGCTTCCTCGACCAGAGCCCGTTGACGAGTAAGCGCCGCCCATACGCCGCTTTCATGATGAATGAAGAGCGACTTGCGGCGAGATTGCTCCTTGAGTTCCTGACCATAGTTCAGCTTAAGATCAGAACCAAGGAGAAAAGGGGGATATATGCCAAAAAAAAACAACAGACATGGCTCACCTCAAAGGCCTCTGACATCCGCCGCACCAGGGTGTCTGCAACCATCCGCAGGGACTACACGGAGTGCTTACGGAGTCCCTCGACATACTCCTAGTGCTGCACTTCATCCTTGTCATCAAGGGCGAAGAAGGGCTCGACGTTGGGGTTAGCCGCGTCCCTAAACTCAAGGGTCGACTGACACCAGCGGGGGAAAACCTCCTTCGCCCGCGCAAGCACCAGCCCCGTGAAATCGGGCCACCTAGCGGACGCCTCGGCCACGTCATCCTCTGACGTTACGGAGGGTCATCGACGGTGAGATCGATCACAGCCGGAGTCGACCCTTGGGGCAGGACTTGCCTCCCATCAGTCGGCACCACCGCCTGCATGTTGGGCGGTGGCATGGCCACCCCCTGTTCCGCCTCGACCGCCTGCTCCTCTGGCTGTTCCTGCTACGGCTGCGGCCGTGGCTCCGCCCGCTCTGGTTGTAGCTTCGGCTGCACCTCCTCTTTCCCTACATCCGGCGGGGCCTCCACCATCTCTTTTATCTTTTCAACATCCGCCCGTCTCGCATCGCGGATGGATGTTTCGGCCTTACCGGCCTCGACGGTCTCCAGGGTCCTCGTGGTCGACCCTGGCTCTAGCCCACCAATACCAGGCACATCGAGCCTGGCACAGCCCGGGGCTGCCTTGACCGGCTCTGGTTCCTGAGCGGCGTCACCAACTCTGGCAACCTCTTGAGCGCTTGCACCCGCCTTGGCAACGGCCTCTTTCGTCTTGAGCCACTCCGTGGCAGCTTCGTACTTTGCGACCCAAGCGGTGTCGTCGGCAGGCATCCGCATCATCAGGGCGGCACCAGACTTGAGCGCCTTGACAGGAGTCATAGCCGCGAGCTCCACCTTATGCTTATGGCTGAGTAGTAAACAAACACGTCAGAACAAAAAGCGAGATAACTTTGTCGGAAAGGCGAAGCGAGACACTTACCCAGACAAGGGAATCAGGGGCTTCATCTCTGGCTTCCCTGACCCACTCGACGGCTTCTGCAATGGCCCCTCCATCGAGCCTCCAGTCGGCCTGGTGCTCCTTAGAGCCTGGGCTGACGAGGCGCCTGGGGTCCTTTGCGCCGATGAGGCTATTTGGCCTCGGGTCCTCACACCTGACGATGACACCCTGGCCTCAGGCGTCGACGTTGTTGTTCCGCCCAACAACGAAGTCCAGGGCGAGAGGACTCGCGGGCGCGGCGCCACCGACATCCCCTGAGGGACCCCAAGCGTGGTAGATCCACTCTCTGAAGGTCCCTCTCGGGCTCTTCCTTCTGCTAGCTCTTCGTCCCCTTTGATGGGTGCCGAGACTGCCCTCGATGCCTGCGAGGTCGACCCTCTGCTAATAGGCTCCAGCAAGGGCCGCACGTCGGGGAGGTGCGCCAGAAAAGTCACGATGTCGTACCGTGACCCGGCGTCGTCATCGTCGCTATCCTCAACCTCATCCTCCTCCGAGGCCATCTCAGAGGGGGATTCCTCGACAGGGAGACCGTCGAGCCTCTACTGGTGACGGCGCTTATTCAATGCCTCACTCTCGAGGGCTTTTCTGATCTGACGCTTCTTTGCGGTGTCTTTCTTTCCCTTCTTCTGAGCCGCAGAAATGTGTCTCACCTCTCGAGCAGCGCGATCCTCCGGAACTGGCGGCCGCAAGTCCTTGACCGCCGACAGATCCTGCACAAAAGCATCGACGAACTAAATCAAGGGAGCCAGGAAGCGAAAGGACACAAGGCTAGTAAAACAGCACTTACTAGAGGCTCAAAACCCTGGTTGGGTCGCATCGGGACCTTGTCGATGTCCTCTTGCTTGAAGTTGCCCACCATCCACCGCGCGCGCCGGGCAACCTCATCGAGGGGGAGGGACTCATGCGACATTCGACTCCCCTCCAACGAGACACCTGGCGTCATCTCACCTATACGAAGTCGGCGCTACATCAGCGGCAGCACTCTCCGACAGTGGAACGTGGCGGCCACCATCCTCGCAGTCAATCCGTGCTGACGGAGTCTCCTCAGCGCGTCGAGGAGCGGCTCTAGCTTTGGCTTCTCTTCCTCAATGACGCCATATGTCCAATTGTCCTCGCGCGACATCAGGACCCGCCAGAGAACTTTGGCAGGCGGTCGTCGTCGTTGCGCAGGTAGAACCACCCGTCGTGCCGCCCGCTGTTCGACGAGATGAGCTACGCCAGGATGTAGAGCTCGCCCTGACCCACGCAGACTTGAAGGGTACAGCTGTCGGCATGAACCGCATGCCGCACTCCGCTCTCGCCCGCCTTCTTGGCAAAGTGCTCCACCTTGAAAAGGTGGAGCCACCGATTCCAGTGGGGTTCCATCCCCAAGTACCCCTCGCAGACCGCAGCAAAAATGGCGGCTTGTGAGATGGAGTTGGGGGCGAGATGATGGAGCTCCACCTTGTAGTGATGTAGAAGCACCCGCATAAACCGGCTCGGCGGCATCCCAAGCCCCCTCTCATGGAAAGCGATGAAGCTCACCACGTACCCTCCGGGGGCACCGGCTCCCGGTGGTCGGACGGCGGCACCCTCCACTCAGGCTGGCTCTGACTCGCCCTCGGTCGCAGAAGACCATCGCGAACTAACTCCTCTAGCTTCCTCTCTGTCACCGAAGAACGGACCCGCGCGTCCGCGGGAAGAACCTGGCTCTTTTCTGCCATAAGTGTCGAGATCAGCTTGCGGCGGCGACGGGGGAAGAGATGACGGCGGCGGCGGAGAGCGGCTGATGAGCACAAAGGGAGAAAGGGGCAATCGCAAAAGGCCTATGGGGGCATGCGGAACCCTAGGCTCTGTACTTATACCCCGGCGAAAGACCAACGGGTGGATCCGATGAAAAGGTAGGAACATTTCCCACATTCAATGTCCGTACCTAACCGCTCCCTCGAAACCCGTGGGTAAGGGCACGTGTCCGCCGTTCACTCCGCAACCGTCGCACCACGCCGCCCACTACCGTGCCGCTCTCGCCTCTGCTCCTAAAAAGACGCGCCCCAACGGGCCGAAAGGGGATCCGCAGACGGACATTTCTAGACGAATGGATAACGGGCTCCGTGCCCACTATAAATCTCGAGGGATCGAAAGCTGTCCCTCGACCGGGGTTCGACAGCTGCCCTCGAGTAACAGAGTCAGGGACAATAGGGGACGTGCCCATACAAGGCCAGGGCTCGAGCCACTCTCTCGAGACGCTCCCAGACGTATTCGAGGCTAAAAGAGAGGTCGACGGTGGAATTCCCTCGGAGGGAGGCATCGAGCCCTTGGATCCTACCGCATGGAACCGAGATCCACACGACTACTCTTTGGCATCTTTGGAGAGCGCCTCCACGGCTGCTAGCCGACCCCTATCGAATGGGGCATGGGCTCCCACTCGAATTCCCCGCTAACAGCTCACCGGAGATCGTCGGAACTCGCCCATCGAGGGTAGTATGACGTTCTCCACTCCTCCTCCTTTCCTAAAAGGTGCGTGAGGGTCATACGATAAAAACGGGCAAGACCCTAATCGACCTCGTGCGCATGAGGCTCGGGGGCTCGATCGCAAAAAGCTAACCCCAAACGAAAGAGGACCAAGCACACCACGGGGGCTCAAACACAGGAGCATCCCTCGATATAAGACACTAAAGACCTCGGAGGAGTCAAACACTCCACCGAGGCCTCGGGGGCTACACCCGGCAGGTGCGCTCGCACGCACCCACCGGAATAGCTACAACGCTACGACTCCAGTTCATGACTCACTGAGCCTCTACAAGAGTGACCACACTCACACAAAAGGCTCGAGGGCTACTGTCAGGTACCTAAACAAGGGATACCAAAACTCAATGACTAAAAAAGGCAAACCCCCTGAGAAAACCACGCTAAGGCTCCGCCCACGTAGGTACAACAAGTCAAAACGACGCACGGAACGCCTCGACCACGTTCTGACTCGCATGAGGCTTGCTCGACGGGATGCCACGACCATAGGGAAATGTCCGACTCGTACGACCCTGGGTCGAGCCGATCGACCCGCCTCACCCACCGACTTTCAGAAAAAAGTCAAAATATTTAATGAAACCGGCAACCACTTCCTACCCCCATGGCTACAGCACCGCCAGCATAGAAGCAGTACCAGTGTCAAATCCCACTTTTTACTGCCCATCCCGGGATGGGCGGTGAAAACTTGTCACTGCACACGCCATGCCAGGTACTGTTCCGCCATCGATCCCCCTCGAGACAAAACACGACGACTGTCGTATCCCGAAATTCCTAGGGCTCGACCTTATCCATTCCCCGTCGACCCACCTCGACCCGGTCTCGACCAACCGCCGGTCAACAAAGGAGTAAGGCCTGCACGCCACAGGACCCGGGGTCTTTTCACCATCCCATCCTTTACGTCACCATGGTGTCCAGGGATGACTGGCTATTCTCGCAGCACGTCGCTATAGCAGCTTCCACAGCGCCCGATAAAACTTCACTTCTAAGGCACCACCCAGACGTCTCTACCTTCTCTTCACCCTATAAAAGGAAAGGCAGAGGACTCTACGAAAGAGGAGGACACAAGGCAAAAACAAGTCATCACCCCACCACAGAAGATCAACATCTCAAGCAATCTCCTTTGTACTCTTTCTTTGAGACTTGGGATAGGCTCCCTCTCTCACAGCTTGTAACCCCTACACAAGCACCTAAGTGCAAGGAAATACAATACTCCCCTCGCTGGACGTAGGACCTTCTTTCGCCCGAACCAGGATAAACCCCAGTGTATTCTCTTTGCATCACCATCCAGATTAGGGGACACACAACACAAATTCACTCATTGGCTTAGGACCCTCCCGGGTCCGAACGCCGACACTTCATTTATGCTTTAGATGTCTGATTTTATTATCGTTGTTGAAGCGACAAGTAATTTTATCATTCTCTGATTATAGAAAAAGATAAATCATCTCACGTGGGTTATCCTTTTAATTGGGCCTCGTTTAGATGGCTAAAGTTAGAAAAATTTAGCATTGTAGCACTTTCGTTTATATTTGGCAATTATTGTCCAATCGTGGACTAACTAGGCTCAAAAGATTCGTCTCGTGATTTATAATCAAACTGTGCAATTAGTTATTTTTTATCTACATTTACTGCTCCTTGCATGTGTCCCTAGATTCGATGTGATGGAGAGAGAGTGTAAAAACTAGCAATTTTGAGCCCATCTAAACGAGGCCCGGTGCTCGAAATCATCTGAGGATTCAAACATCTGAGATATCGACTCTCAAAAAAACATAAGAGATATAGGAACTCTCATAGCAAAAACTATTAGATACCGTTTAGATTTTTAAAATTGAATTCGTTCTAATCAATTATAATCTAGGTACATATTAATTAAACTAATATAGTTGTATATGGACAGACTGTTCGACTAAAGAAAAAATAGCAGCTGTTTTTCTGCAACAACTGACTACTATAGGAATATATTTGTATACTATTGTTAGCCATGTAAGAGAGATGTTTATATGTTGTATTTCTACATTAGGGAAGCGAGTTGAACATATCGTGCTATAAGTTGAAGAATAGAAACATAGTTTGGTGATATATAGAATCAATTTCCATCTTCCACCGTATGAGTTTGAGATAGGCTTATATGTGAACTTTACAAAGTCATGGAATTTCAAATTCTAACCCAAATAGTCTAATCCATTAAGTAGATTCCATTTCCATCAAAATAAAAAGATCCGAATGGCCACTTATGTATATATATACCTATCTTATTATATCAGAAGGTGAATGTACTACACCCTGGAATTCAAAATACCGCTCTTATATATCGAAGTTTCGGCAAATTTGGCTGAGATTTAATGGGAATTGCTCATTATTATGAAGGCACACTACTCTTACACATTGACGCTGGTGGAGCTATTTGCAAAAAAATATGATTGATAAAAAACACTTTTAAACATCCCATGAAGCTACTGGTGAAGTTGTATCCAACAAATGGTGTGTTTGGTAGATTTTCTCTACCAGCTTCACAAAGTTGTTTTCAGCTTCTCTTATCAACCGGTCCGGATGAAATAACTTCTTCCTAAAAGCTGTTTTTCAGCTCCTCTCACCTGCACAGTTCTTTAGGTGAAGCTGAAAATACTAGCTTCTCCTAACTCTCTCTGATATATTCCCTCAGAAGCTGTTTTCACAAACGTTTATGAAAACAGGTTCAGCTCTACCGGTAAATCTGTTTTAGAGCCAAAGTCAACAAAAGCCGATTCACTAGTGAAACTGAGCTGTACAAAACAGGGTGTAACCTTATTTTTGGGCCTTAATAGCGCCCGAACGTCCGGACGCTGGTGCCTGCGGCTTCATTCGTGCGCACGTAGGAGCCTGCGCCCCACTACTCGCCCCCCGGTCCCGACACCCAAACCCCATCCCGTAAACTACCTGCCCCCCTTTGCTTTCGGCACCCGCATGCCATGCAGTGACCGCCTGCGCCGTCCCCATCCGCTTTCGTGCGTAAGTTTTCCTTGCCGCCCCGAACGTCATCAGCTTCGAGAAGAGGAGTCGGGGCGACGGATGCCTAGCCGGCACCGGGAAGAGGAGAAGACACCGAGGCGAGGCAGCAGAAAAGCGATGAGGGAGATGCAACACCCGATTTACTTTTCAAACGTTGAGATGCAACACTTGCAACATACGTTTGAACGCCGATGAAACACTTGAAACATGCTTCTGAACACACTTGCAAAAAAGACACCTAGTGAAAATCATTGCAAAACATGCGTATATCCAAATAAAACACTTGCAACATATGTGTGAAACGTATGCAACATCCAGACAAGCACACACTTGCAACATACATCCGAAAACACAGATAAAACATTGAAAACAGACTTTCGCAATATATGTGTACAACCATTGTAAATATGCAACATCATGATCTACTTTGCAATATCCACATAAAACAATTGCAACATATATGAAACATACGCTTGCAACATGCGTTTTCAGCATATGACAACATCTCCTTACTGTTTGGGAGAATGGAGGCTTGTCGTCGTGCGGAGTTCGCCGGAGACAGCGGCCCGGCGACGCTTGTAGGCGGCGGTCCGACGGTAGCGGCTACGTGAGGCGGCAGAGGCAGAGGGCAGCCGCGGCTCGGAGGCGGCCGCACGTCGCGCTTGGCAAGCAGGGCTGGAAGTTCAGGGCCGGATAACACGGCGGCTCGTGTGAATCCAGGTCATGTGATGCGAGGTCGGACCGGAGGAAGGAGTAGGTATGCTCGGCCCCGAGTGGGACCATGGTCGAAACTCGAACGGAAAGAGAGGGAGAGAAAAAAAAAGTCAGCGTCGCACCCACTACCCAACAGCAAAGCAACAAGAACGACCCGGTCCCACCCCACCGGCCTGTGCCTGTGCGGGCCCCTGTGGGGAGAAAGTGATGTCGAAATTATCCTGGGTCGTCAGCTCAAGTTCTCAGGTGCATGATCCTTTCCTTGTTTTGGTGAGACGCGCGAGGGAGACCGCGATCGAGTCGAGAGGCGGAGGCGCGGTTGCCGTCGCTCTGCGGCCGGGCGTGGTGGCCGCCGGCGCCGGGTGGGACCACGCCTCGCCCCTTTCGGAGTGTTTGTTGAGGCACGCAAAGCTCGGAATAACGGCCAAACTGTTCCTTTTTGGCTGGGGAGCAGCGGCCTAAGGCTGCCTCCAACAGGGTACCCATTGGGGTACCCAAACCTAAAATGGGTCTTTAATAGGATACCTATAGCCTCCAACAGAGTACCTATTTCAAAGACCCATTTTGGGTGTCAGGAGATCCATAACCCAAATATGGGTATTCTCTCTTCAGAAGACCCATTTGCAGAAAGGATCGTCTTTTGGGTCTTGTCGTTGGAGATGACTAAAAATAGGTATGGAACCCTTTAACTGTAGCGTTACCTAAAGGACAAATAGGCCTAACTGATCAACTGATCAAAGCAAGCAAGCATTGTGACGACTGTGACTCACGGGGCGATGTGAACCAGCCCGGCCTATTCATACGTCTTTTCTCCGCGGGTGAACACGATCTCGATCCCTCCTCTCCTCCTTTGAGATAAGCCCACTCGTGATTACTACTCCTCCTCCTCCTACTCGTACTGAAAAGGAAACAAATGATGATTCCACTCGAGCGTCGGAACACGACCCTAAATTTGGGGCCCAGGTAGCATAGTACATGCACGGTACTGTAGTAGGTGCAGGTGCATTGTGCAGAGTGCCGCGGAACGGCACGAACTCCGTTGCACACGCTGGATATTTTATTTGTTTGATGTTTTCCGGTGCCTTTGTCTGCACCCCATCCTCCTCCTTATCTTTCCCCTAATCATCGCATCCCGGTGTCCCTCTACTACCAGCGACTGTACTGTCTGCCAAATTACCATGGTCATGGGGAGAAGAAAAACACTGCAAGACGCGATTACCAGCCACTATTAGTCTCCCATCTTTACATAGACATTCCTCGTATCGAGTTTACCAGCAAGCGCACATACATTTATTTTTAAACTTAATACTCTTTGTCTAGTAATAATTTAGCCTGACACTTCAACATATCGTAATACGGTTATTTTATGATCCACTGTACGACTCGATAATAAAAATTATGATCATAAACTATAGTAAATAAAACTAATGGTCTAAGCGTAGACGGTAGTTTAAAATGCAGTCCAGCGTAACATCGCATGGAGTGAAGCGTTAACAGTGGTCTGGGCGACGCGTCAGGATAGGATATAACGCGGCCATATCGCTATAAATACTACTATTGGATTCGGATCTTGATGCCACTGCCTGCCTCACCGCGTCGCGAAAACCTGCTGCTGTGCCTGCTGGAGGAGACGCAGCCCGGGCAACAAGGACAAACGGCAACGGGACGGGGTGGGTGCGCAACGCCGCGTCCTCGTGTCGTGGGTCCCTTCCCTGTCACCACCCGAAACACAAACAGTAACCGCGTTTGCTGGTCGTGTTGGATTCTCTCACGTCATCGTTTTGATTTCGGACTTGGCGGGAACTCACGAATTTGTAAGCGGGCTCTGGCGTGTAGAACTAGTACGGAATCCTGAGATTTTTTTTGAGAACTGATAAGGGAGGCTTGTGCGTAACAAGTTTGAGAGATTAAGGCCCTGTTCATCTGGCTTATAATCCGTCTTATTCAGCTTGTTTTTTCAGTCGGAACAGTATTTTTCTCTCACAAAAAATCAGCCAACAGTGTTTTTCAGCCGGCTTATAATTCCAGCCGAACGACTCCTAAGTTGGACGAACAACCGAACTCTATCTAAAAACAAAAACCAGCGTGTTCTAAATTAGTGATGGCATCCTAGTCGATGCTCATATTTGAAGAGTCATTTGCATAGAAATCGTTTTCTATATCTTTTCACTCTCAAATGGTTTTTCTATATCTCGTGCGCATTGCTGGTTCTAATAACAAAAAGAAATGAAAACACTGTACAGTATAAGTGTTGGTTTCGCAGGTACTGGCATGTATCGTCATGTGCTGGTAAAAACCGTCACGGTGGTAGTACCTCCATCCAACGAGGATGATGGATTCACCACGGCACAAAACACACTGCTCCCGTGCTCCGCGTCCGAGATGAGAAGCGGACAGAAAAAAAGAGAGAGAGAGAGAGAGAGAGAAGGGGGCGACACGGTGACAGAGGCCTGTGGATCGAGTTTTATAAGCTGGGGGCCACGGAGATCTAGATCTATCCATCCGCTGCTCTGATCCGGCCATCCCTCCGAGAGCGAGACCCGGCAGACGGATTCCAGGAACCACCCCGGAGGAAACGGAATTCGCGCGCGGGGTCCCTCGTCCCCTCCCCGGGGCCCGTCCCGAGAAGCACAAGGCGACAGAGCTGAGTGCACAGTGAGGAAAGGGGAGCTTTAGATGCAGGCAGCGCGAGGTGCGCACTCACCAGAGCTGCTCCGCTCCCTACTCCCCCCTTGTAGAGTAGCGTAGCGTGCCCGACGCCGCGACCTCCGGGGCTTGGCTTTGGGAAATGGAGCAGCCGCTCACTGCCCCAGTGGCCTGGCGCCGCTCCAAGTGAAGTGAAGCTAGCAGCCAGCCTCGAGCTTGAGCAGAGCAGAGCCCGCTCACTCTTCTTGTACTAGCACACAGCAGCTGCGAGAACAGAGGTCCAAGAAGAGGGAAAAGGAAGCTCTCTGGTGGTGCCGGTGCGTCCGTGCTTGCTTGCGGGTGGCAGAGTAGAGCCGGCCATCCATGGACGCCTACGAGGCCACCAAGGTGGTGTTCTCGCGGATCCAGGCGCTGGACCCGGACCACGCCGCCAAGATCATGGGCTTCCTCCTCATCCAGGACCACGGCGAGAAGGAGATGATACGCCTCGCCTTCGGCCCCGAGGCGCTGCTCCACACCGTCATGGCCAAGGCGCGCAAGGACCTCGCCCTGCTCCCGGCACCCGGCTCTGGCCCGGGGACGCCCACCTCCGCCGCCGCGGCGCACTCGCCGTTCCTCCTCTCGCGCCAGAACTCCGGCCGCTGCGGCGGTGGTGGCGCCGGCACCGCGCCGTCTTCGCTCTCGGTGTCGTCGCCCTCGTCGTGGGCGCCGCCGCCCGTGTTCTCCAGGAGCAACAGCGTCGTCAGCAATGGCGCGGCGGCGGACGAGGCCTTGGCCGCCGCCGCCGGCGGCGTCGGGGACGACCTCATGAGCCCGGCCGCCGGCGGGAACGCCCCGCCGTCGCCCTTCTTCGCCGCTGGGGACCCGCTCCTCGACGAGCTCCAGCTGCAGGAGCAGCTCGCGTTCCTCAACGACGCCGCCGGTGGCCACCAGCTGCCCCTGTTCGACGCCGCTAGCGAGTGCCGGAGCCCCGGGGCTGGCGACGCCGCCGGGTTCTTCCCGTACGGCGGCCTCGGCTGGGCCAACGGCGGCGGCCCAGGGCACCGCCGGAGCTCGTCGGTCAGCGAGCTCTGTCTCGGCGGGGCCGATGGCCTCGGCTGGAAGCCCTGCCTGTACTACGCCCGCGGGTACTGCAAGAACGGCAGCGCTTGCCGGTTCGTGCACGGCGGACTCCCCGACGACGCCACCGCGCTCACCGGAGCTAAGATGGACACCGCCACCCTGGAGCAGCAGTGCCATGACATCTTGTTGCGCTCCAAGTCCCAGCGTCTCGCCGCCGCCGCCTTCCCTTACTCCCCTACCGGCTCGCTCCCTGGCTCCCCGTCCGCGGCTACCAAGTGCCTCAGCTTGCTCTTGCAGCAGCAGCAGCAGAACGAGAACCAGAGGTCTGCCATGCATGTTCGAGGAGCTAGCTCGTAGACAGTAGACACTCCCCCCCCTCTCGCTCGTGCTCACGATCTCCCCGATTCCTGCAGGGCGGCAGCTGCAGCGGCCGCCGCGGCGCTGATGCTGGGCGGCGACGACGCGCACAAGTTCATGGGGCGGCCGCGGCTGGACCGCGCCGACTTGGCGAGCATGATGAACCCGGGGTCGCGCCAGATTTACCTCACCTTCCCGGCGGACAGCACCTTCCGCGAGGAGGACGTCTCCAACTACTTCAGGTAACTGTTACCAGCGCGCTGCTCCGGTCCTTCGAGAACCATTCGCGGTCTCTGACGCGTGCGCCGACTCCGGCGAACCACTGCAGCATCTACGGCCCCGTCCACGACGTGCGCATCCCGTACCAGCAGAAGCGCATGTTCGGGTTCGTCACCTTCGTGTACCCGGAGACGGTGAAGCTGATCCTGGCCAAGGGCAACCCGCACTTCATCTGCGACGCGCGCGTGCTCGTCAAGCCCTACAAGGAGAAGGGCAAGGTCCCCGACAAGTACAGGCATGCCGCGACGACCTTCGATTTTGCCATCCATGCCGCGTATGTAATCATGTCATGACCAATCGCTCTGCTGCTACTCTGCAGGAAGCAGCAGCTGCAAGGCGAGAGGGTGGATTTCTCCAACGGGTTGGCCGCCAGAGACCACTTCGATCTGCACCAGCTCGGTAAGGCATTTCGGCATCCGTTGCAAAACGATCGGTGCTCAGACCGAGTGTGTACTGATGCTCGCTCGCTGCTGTCAGGTGCGAGGATGCTGCAGCACTCGCACAGCGCGAACGAGATGCTGCTGAGGAGGAAGCAGCAGCAGCAGCAGGCCATGGAGCTCCAGAGCCGCCGCCTCATGGGGCTGCAGCTGCTGGACCTCAAGCCGCGCTCGTCGCCGAGCCCCATCGGCACGCCCTTCAGCCCCACACGAGCCGTCGCCTCTCCTACCGTCGAGTCACCGCCCGATTCCGGTAGGGATAGCGACAGAATGCGACGCCATTTCACCTTTTTCGGCACGGATGTGATGATGGATGAACAGCTGGGCGATATTCGGGATTTCTGAACTGTGCTGGTTGATTTCGATTTCAGCTGGGGAGCAAGGCAAGGGCAGCGGTGGCTTCCTTCTTCCTCAGAGGCGGGCGGTCAACGGAGGCGATAAGGAGGAATCTGCCGGCGAGGCGAGCCCGAACGCAGACAGTGACCAAAGGTGGCATGGAATTAGCGCTAAACACGTCATTATCGCCATCATTTGTTGCGTCCATCACATTTTGCTTTCATCCAGCAACGCAGAGTAGCAACATTTCACCAACTGATCCGTGGGAAGTGACTCTTTTTCTAACGCGTTGCGTTGTTTTGTTTCCCTCCCCTGCAGTGCCGAGCACAACCTGCCGGACAGCCCGTTCGCGTCGCCGACCAAAAAGTCCGCCGCCGCGGCCTACTCTCGCGATCCTTTCGCGCCCAGCGACTCGGAGATCCCAGCCGCAGCTGCGGCCTCGCCTGGTCGTAACGCCGCCCCCTTTGCTGGCATCAACAATGGTGGCCTCACTGGCCATCGCAGGCCGTCTGCTCTGGACATACCTTCGCCGAAGCCCTACTTCTTCCCCATGTCCAGGTATACAGCAACATCGTACCCGCAATTCGCGCGGTTCTATCTAATCTATCTGGGCGCCATGATTTGCTCAAAGGCCTGAAACGCATCATGGAATCCGTTGGCTGGCAGGCTGTCCTCCGATCACGGCGCCGGCGCGATCGGGATGTAAAGTTAAGCCCTCAATGGAGGGAGTATGATACTACCGCCTAATCATAGTAAGCACTTCATCGTCTTCCTTTTGCGAAAGCCATGCATGGATCTCAAGCACGGAGCACCATGCTTCCAAAATGATATGCTTTTCAGATGTGGAATGATGCTGTTCTTACTTTCGTTTCGATCCCTGCAGGAATACTAGAAGCAAAGAAACAAGACAGTGGAATATAGGGAAACAAAAAAGAATGGACAAGTCGCAGCATAGTGTTAGTTCAGTTCCTTTTCTTTTTCTTTTCATGAAACCAAACCTCAGTAGGAGCACATCCACACCAAGCTGAGAAGCAGCTCGCAGCAACAGATTAGTGCTTGCTCTCCTATTACATTACATGCATTTGCCACTAATTACTACCATTAGTACTTACTATTACCACCCACCAGCATTGATGTAATACTACCTAGCGAGCTCCATGTCCATGATATGCTACCGCTACAACAGCCACTAGTTCATATTCATATACACTCTGATAGCACTAGGTGTGATGCTTACCAATCACAAGAAGATACTACTACTACCACATGTAACCCCGGACTATACAGTACTGCTCTGCTTGCTGAATGCAAACAGCCATTGCAAAAGCCAAAACAGACGTGACAGACAGGCTTGGAGTGAGGACCCAGACCAGCTGGTCCACTCCCAGTGTAAAAAAGATCTCACTGGATTAGTAAAGAAACAAACGAGTCCCAGTCCCAGTGTGGGTGTGTGTGTTATTGAAGGAGGACCACTGTGTGTCGTCTCCACAGCCTGCTGACGCTGAACCGAGCTGTTGCCAATATTGGGAGACGTGTCAGCGTTGTTGGCTGGGGCGGGGCGGACGGTCCGGTCCCCCCACTCTTCAGTCCTTCAGCAGATTCAGATGCAGCTCACTACAAAAAGATGTTCTTTTTTAATTTTACCTTTTTTTTTCTTTGATTTTACTTTTGCTTGTCGAATGAATCTGCTGTAGTGGACAGTGTTATTATATAATACAAAGAAAGGAAAGTGAAAGATATGGAAATAATTTTTCCCTCTGTGCGGTGAATGATTTGGTGCTGTGGTGGGGTACCTTCATTTGCCTCTGCTTTATTCCTCTTGAGTTTATTCTTCACCATTTCAGCTATTTCACTCTGGTAAAATAAGACCTGGTTACAGTAAAACACCTGCTCGACTAGTAGCACGAGCTTTAACAAAAAGTAGAGCTGCTAATAGTACTGCTATGAGTTTTTCATGTTGAAAAAAAAACGTGGCGCACGAAGAAACGAAGAGCCTGTTTAGTTCACGAGAAGTGAACCCAAAAAGTGCTACAGTATCTGTCACATCAAATCTTACGGCACATGCGTGGAGTACTAAATGTAGACGAAAGAAAAAACTAGTTACACAGTTTTGTTGTAAATCACAAGACAAATCTTTTGAGCCTAATTAGTCCATGATTGGACACAAATTGCCAAATAAAACGAAAAATGCTACGGTAGTCGAACCCAAACTTTTTCACCAACTAAACAAGCCCGAAGAAAGAAACGTGGCACACGAAGAAAAGACGATCGGCGAGCGAGGGTGCATGTAGTGTTGGTGCTTTTCTCCGTGGCTGGCAGTGGCAACGCAACGCATGAACCCAAAGAAGCCAAACCCCCGGGCGGGTCGTAGAAAGGCGATGCTTTCGGGGACCGCTTTTGGGGATGCTGCTGGCTTGGCTAGTGCGATGCAGCAGCCACCAGCAGTAGTCCCCTGCAGCTCCAGGCTCCAGTAGATAGTCGACTAGTAAATCAAAACCAATCCGCCGAACCGACGTCGACATCTGAAAATCGGAAGCTCGGGATCTGAATGCGACAGGTAATGTAAGAAATTAGCCGGTGAGGCCCTGATTCCTCAAGAAGAAAAAGGAGAATATACCGCGCCACACAATTATTTGCTGGATGGATGAAGACCGATAGTTCCTGAGTAGCCAGTCAGTCGTATTCAGTTGTACAGTACTCCTAGAAGAAGTAGCAGTAGCACCTGCTCATGAGTCATGAGATGATCAGTGAAGGAACTAGTAATAATGGCAGGCAGGAAAGCGGATCATGTCGACGATGATGCTCTGCTCGTGCTCGCCTGCTCGATCGGTCTCCGGGCGACGGAGGCGGAGGCGGACACCGGAAGGGCAGGCCGCGGGCGCACCGGCACCGGCATCTCGCGTCGCCGCCGGAGATTTGATGGCCCAGCTCCAGCCTCCAGCTGTGCCGCCTTGCCTTTGTTAACGCCGCCGGGTGGCGCGAAAAGCGCATGGCGCTATCGTTCTTTCTGCTTTCCTTTCCTTTTTCATCCGGACTCCCGGGATTAATGCTACTAACCGTAGATGCTGGAGCATAATTAACACAGGCCTATTAGCTTGCTAGCTCTTCAAGCGGTGCCTACCCTAGCTATCTAGGAGTAGTTTTGTGCACTGGCCATGGATGGCAATGGAAACTTTTCGCATTGTTTTTCTCTTATAATATTTCAGTATAAGTATTAACACAAGTTAAATTTTAGCATAAGTGAATAAGGTAGCGTGCTGGACACTGATGCGTTGAAAGATACTTAGGCCATGTTTAGTTCCCATCCAAAAACTTTTTACCAATCACATCGAATATTTATACACATGGATAGATCATTAAATATAGATAAAAAAAACTAATTACACAGTTTATATGAAAACCGCGAGACGAATCTTTTAAGACTAATTAGTCCATGATTAGCCATAATTGTTATAGTAAGACACGTGCTAATGACGAATTAATTAGACTTAATAAAGTAGTCTTGCGGTTTCCAGACAAGTTATATAGTTAATTTTTTTATTAGTATTCAAATATCTTTTCTAACATCGTATAAAATATTGAACGTGACGTAAAAACTTTTCGGCCACCAACTAGACAAAGCCTTATTCCTATCCTGCTGTTGCTGAGGTACCAGCAGCGTACTGCTGCGCTGTAAAAACTCGTGCTTCACTATTACTAGCTTGCTAGCTCCTCCAGCGGTGCCTACCCTAGCTATCTAGGAGTAGTTTGTGCACTGGCCATGGACCTGCTGTGGTAAGTACTCGGTCCGTCCATAAATATGTATCGTTTATGTTTTCTCATAAACAATTTTGACTAAATATATATTAAAAAATATTAATATTTATAATACATAATTATTATCATTAGAAAGATCTTTAAATCTAGTTTTAATAAATTTATTTAGAGATATAAACATTATACATATTTTTTACAAATCGAATTAAACTTATAGCACATATATTAATAATGACAAATATTAACTTTTTACCATTATAAGATAATATTTTTCTCTCGTAATATTTCAGCAAAAGTACCCGCAGAAGCCATAATTTTAGCATAAAACGAACAAGGCAGCATGCTGGGCGATGCGTTGAAAGATACTTAGGCCGTGTTTAGATACCAAAAAGAGGCAAAAATTATTGCATAGTAACTATCACATTGAATCTTTGAACGTATGCATGAAGTATTAAATGTAGGTAAAAAAATAACTAATTGCACAGTTTGTCTGTAAATGTCGAGATGAATCTTTTGAGCCTAGTTAGTCCATGGTTAGACAAATTTTGCCAAATAACAACGAAAAGTGCTACAGGAACTTTTCTCCAAAAATTTTCGCATCTAAACACGCCCTTAGGCCGTGTTTAGATGCCAAAAAGAGGCAAAATTTTTTGCATATCACATCGAATCTTTGGACGTATGCATGAAGTATTAAATGTAGATAAAAAAATAACTAATTGCACAGTTTGTCTGTAAATGTCGAGATGAATCTTTTGAGTCTAGTTAGTCTATGGTTAGACAAATTTTATCAAATAACAACGAAAAGTGCTATAGAAATTTTCTCCAAAATTTTTCACAACTAAACGGGCCTTACTCCTATGCTGCTGTTGCTGAGGCACCAGTAGCGTACTGCTGCGCTGTAAAAACTCGTGCTTCAACTATTACTAGCTTGCTAGCTCTTCAAGCGGTCCCTACCCTAGCTATCTAGGAGTAGTTTGTGCACTGGCCATGGACCTGCTGTGGTACGTACGCTAGCTCCGACGTGTTTGAAAAACTTTTGCTCTGGGAATGGAAACCTTTCGGGGCGCAGTATTTTCCTAACATTCTAGTAGGGTGTTTAGATAATTTTTTTTAAATTTGGCTATGGTAGCACTTTTGTTTGTACTGTATTTGATAATTAGTGGCTAATCATGGACTAATTTGGCTTAAAAGATTCGTCTCGTGATTTACAATCAAACTATGTAATTAGTTATTTTTTATCTATATTTAATGCTCTATGCATATGTCAAAGATTTAATGAATTCGGAAGGCACGAGTGGTAGTACTCATGCTGCTGCTGTTGCTGCGGCACCAGCAGCGTACTGCTTCGCTGTAAAAACTCGGGCTTCACCAGTGGATGGAGATGGATCCTATACTGTAGTATTCTGTCATTTGTAGAGGAGCAGTCGAGCAGAGCAGAGAGACGTCCACCGTCACCGGCGTGGTAACTGTACAGTGTACTGGCAGTACAACGGATGCAGATCACGAGCGAGACGGACGGGCGGTGGGGCCCAGCGTGGCAGCGGCCTAGTCACGCCCATGTGTCCGTGCGGCCCATCGGCCACCGGTGGACGAGACGAGATGGAATTGGAATCCAATCCGACCACTCGCGCCGGCCGGCTAGCTGGTGGTTCTGGATCTGGACCATCGCCTGTGTGTGCCTGCCGGGGTGCTGGGCACGGGGGTTGTTGCCACGATGTCACGGCCCACAGAGCAGAGCACGTCGTGGCCTGGCCTTGCGCGGCACATGCCACGACCACTGCTAGCAGCAGCAACTAGGAACTGCGCTCACTTTTTCCTTTGGAGCAGCTGCAGCATGCAATGCAAACATGCAGCTGGGCACGGCCGTAGAACCATGCATGGCTAGTTTGTCGTTTGCAAGGTGACGCCGCGGCATGCCGGCATACACGTACGAGTACGTTAGAACACAGACAGACGAGACGTCCAGTCCTGATTAGAGTCCTCTTCGATCTTCTCGTCTGTTGGCACGTGACCAAGCGAAACCGCAGAGAATCGCATCGCATCAGAGGCCCGCTGCATGCGCTTGCCGCCAAGAATACCTAAGCTACCACTATGATACGTACCGTGCCTTCTACTGCCGCCAATTAACTGTGCAAAACCGCAGGGTGGTCCATGCAAATGAAGAGGTGTCACACCCGGTTTTAAGAACAAAATCAGACATACACCATATGTGAAATAAAGAAGACAAATCTCACATATAGCCACAGATAAGTGTAATATCAAAAGACAAATGCTTAATATACATAACTCAATAGTATAAAATATACCTTAGAGAGCAACACAGCGGAAAGACAACTCCGAACACCGGGTGTAGACCTCACTCCAGGATCAAACTGACTGGTTGATCACAAGCCTAACAATTCCAGAATCTAATAGACTGGTACCCTTCCTGAGATGTGGGGGAATAGCAAGAGTGAGTCCATGTCGAACTCAACAAATATAACATGGGGTTCATGAAGCTCAAAAGGTTGACACTGGTTTACTGCGATAGCTTTTAGTGAGTCATCTTTTTAGCAGTTGAGTAGCAACAAGTTTACCAAAAACCCAAATAACCTCATGATCATGTAAACGAGAATAATGTATAGCAAGAAACAATAATCATTAGTGAACATCAATATCATCAATATTATCATTATCATCAGTGTCCATCATTTATTCTGTAAGGGTCCAAGGCCACTCGTGACCGTGAGCACGGCTGTTATAACAGTTTTACACTCTGCAGAGGTTGTACACTTTCACTGTGAGTCGTGATTACCCATATGCCCGAGGCGGCCAATCCCCAAAACACTCCCAAGGTGAGCAGGCAGGGTTCACTATGAAGCCTTTCAAAGGTTCGTCTAACAAGTTAGGGCCGCTAGGTTTCCGAAGTCAGTCCGTGTGATACACCACGCAGGGATCCACAGTCTGCTTCACCCCATTTGCGCCACAAGGGTAACCTCTAACAAGCTAGAAAAGGTCCTCATACTTGACTAAAGCCAGAGCCATATAGCCCTCACAGTTGTACTGTAAGTCCCGGATGTTCGCTTACAGATAAGTCCTTAAGGAGAGAAACTAGAGCACCATAGAAACAACCAAATATGCTCTAGCCCTCTTGAGCCATGTTTCTATAAAGCATCTTTTAAACGTTTATTGCATATACCATTAGTCAAGTTACAGATCATGGTTATTTATCTTGAGCACTAGCATAAATACTATCCAATGCAATATCCCATGGGTGTCAAGGTACAAGATACAAAAACTAGGATATCCTTAGTGGTAACAAGGTAGACACATGCATATGAATTAAATATATTAAAGATGAATAGGAAACAAGGATTATCCCATGCTATACTTGCCTTAAACACCGATCCTTCGGTAAGCTTTAAATCTTCAACGTTCTTCTTCTTCTTCTTGATAACCACGTATATCTCACCGACTGGACTTGATCAATAAATCACCACACACACATCGATACAATCATACACGAAGCAAACAATAGATCTAAATTAGAACAGTACACCAAACATATGAAACAATATGTGAAAAGATTTTAAAAAGGTTCTACGCATTGCTATGAACACACAGGCGCGAAAAGCACTCTAATCGAAGCTACGGTTGAAAAGATACATCTACTGAAAGATTTGCCCATAGGAGAAAATATAAAACTATTAGCTTCATGTGTTTTAATTATATAATAACATATATAAGATATTTTATAGATACTATATATGGAATTAAGTCAAATTTAGATTCAAATTATAAAACTAAAGTAAAACAAATCATATTTTATTTACAAAACCCAGTTACATAATTATTAATCAAGATATGATTTAAACCATAAAATTTCAGAATTAGTAATATGGTACACACTGTTACTAACGCGTAGATCTCGTTGCTATGAATCTAACGCAACTCGAATGAGCTAAAACGGATCTAAAACGTAGAAGATATGATTTAAACAAGATCTACTTTATTAAAGTAATAGATTAAATCTCACATCGAATCTTAAAGATAGAAAACCTAACCAACAGTAGCACTAACAGTATAACAAGTTTGTAAAACTCCTCTACATGTTACTACGATCACATAGACATAAAGATCACGAAATTTGGATTTAAAACGTAAAAATTATGAATTTTCTAAGATTTCCTATAGATAAATAATTACTTTAATATAAACTCGAAAATAAATTATCTCAAACCTACTGTACAGTTCTATCATCATGTAGAGCTCGCAAATACGAATCTAACGCAATTTGAATGGATCAAATCGGAGTTAAAACGGAGATTCTACGACTAAAACAAGATCAGTGGCAAAACTGTAAATAGCTGAAAACGTATTTTTCTTTTTCCGAAACGAATTACGTTTTCAATTAATCAAAACGTATTTTCCAGATTACGCTTTGGACCGCGGGTTCTATACTTAAAAATCACAGGGACTCTTTAGCAAATTGCGCAGCCGAACCGGTATCTTTCATCTACAGCCGTTGGATAACAATTGAACGGCTCAGATCTATTCGGGACGAACGGGGCGGCGCTCCGGCCGGGAAAACGCTCCGGCGACCAAGTCCGTGGCGGCGCCATCGCCGGAGTTCGCTAAAACTCGAAACCGAGCATCATTCGTCGAATAAAAAGTACCGGGATGGAGTACAGGGCAAGGCGATCTCACCTCGCGCAAGAACGGAACCGAGGACAGACCAAAAGAAGGCGCGCGGCTCGGGATGGCGGGTGGTCGCGGCGGTGCTCCGAGCAACGCCTTCTCGGGATGATTTCGATGCTCCGCGTCGAGATAGGATGGAGCGGAAGGAGGCACGGGCTCGGTTTTTATAGCCCGAAGGCGATTCCAAGGAAGGAAAGGGGAGATTAGAAGGAAGGATTCGGCTTCGGCATTTTTGGAAAGAGAAGATCCGACAGCGGCTTGGGGAGGAAGAAGATGGCCTGACATGCGGGGCCATGCTGTCAGCGACGCAACTGAGAAGGAAAGCGCGGCAGCTCTTCGCGCGGTTGCTGGGCCAGCGGCCGAAGTCGGCCCAGGCGGGGAAACGACGCGCGCGGGGAAAAGAAAAGCACGCGGGCCGCGGTGAAGAAATGGGCTGCCGGGCCGAAAGCGAGGAGAAAGGAAATTTTCTTTTTCCTTTTCAATTATTTCAAAGCATTTTCAAATGATTTTAGAATCAAATTTGAATTTGATTTAAACCACTCAATACAAAACTTCAAATGCAGCAGCATGAATGCTCAATCATGTTTCTACACTTATATTAAATTTTTAAATTTATAAAAATTATTCTTATTCTAAATTTGCATGCTCACAAAAATATAAAAAATCATATTTTTCCTATTTTTCTTCTTTTTCAAAATTTTAGGGTGTTACAAGAGGGCTACTAGTCAAAGCAGTGGCAAACACACAGTGCTTTGCTTTGGTTGCGTCATGCAGCTTGAGCTTCGTAGCGTGCTGCTGCTAGCTAGTCCTCTATGCGACCATGCGAGCCGCACAACTGCAGTAGCCGCAAATTAACAATGAGCCAGCTTCTCGTGTCTCTCGTGTCGTGTCCCAACACCGACCCAACCCAAGCCAAAGATGCCAAACTGTGTAGTCCCGGCCAGCAGCCTCGGGCCCCCGCCTGTCAGTGGGTACCGGCTCGTCCTTACTCCTTACCCAGTCAACTCGCTCCATCGTACGTGCAAATACAGTATATTGCAAGTCGGCTGGACATCGATCAGTCGTCCATGCAAAGCAACATCAGGAGAGGCAGCATTCGTCTTCATGCAACATGTAGTAGATCGATCTACTAGAGCAGCGGGGGTGTTATCGTACAAGACTAGTACGTACTACTAGTGTGTGTGTGTGTGTATATATATATATATATATCGCGTTGCTCCGCGTAGAGATGTACAGTAGCAGTTTCCTGTTAATCCCTCCGCCCCACCGTACGTACGTACCGCCTGTGCCCGCATTCCTCGAGGTCAAGGCATGTGCCGCCCATCACATCCTGCCCTTGTCCCGGCCGGGTCGTGTAGCATTAGCATGCAGCTGTACATACATATACACAAAGGGAGCACAGTTAGTTGTATGTGGTAGTACGTACGTACCCCCACCACTGGATGGATCGCATGTACATGAGCAGTGCACACCGTCGTCCTAGCATGTCGATCTCAAGCAATGCAAGCATCTAGCGGCTTCTAGAGAGCGCGGGCGCCGGGCGGGCACGCATGCAAATGGAATGGTGTACTCGCATACAGCCGGCCGGTGCATGCTCGTGTCAATGGCGGTAAGCACCATTTTCGTTCTTCCGCTGCACATTGTTGGCCAAACTGAACCTGAGCTGACGATATATGGTACGTATATAGTAGGGATTTTCAGGTGGCAGGCAGGCAGGGGCACTCGTCGTTCGATCGCTCTGCGTACTGACTACTGTACGTGCTGAACAAAAAACGGGCGGACGTCACCATGAACTAACGGCCGGCCGGGCCGATTGCTACAAGATGTATTCGATCGATCCGTCGTCGCGGTCGCATGCAATAAGTGTGGCCGGCGGGAATTGAAGTGGCGGCCTGGGAATGGAGACGCTTTCTGTTACTGGTCACGTACGTACAGCTAGGTACGGATGGGGACGTACGGGTGGGCGGGCGACGGGTGGACGGTGGTGCTGGATCCGTCGTCACCGCGACGTCCTAGCTACGGCCTCCCGTCCGCGTCGTCGCCGCCCCGGCCGGGATGCAGCTTGCAATGGCAGCGCATGCAGGGCGATCATGGTCATGGCGCGTGGGGGATCGTTATCAACTCCTTGTATATGGATGGACGAATCAACTCCGTGTATTATTAGCTTTCTCTATACGATACGGTGTGCATGCGATTTTCTCTGGGCTTGAGAGCTATGGGCCTATGGCCCATCAGGATTTTCTGTTCCTACTAGGCTGACGAAATTTGCCATCTACGACAAACTGTCCATTCATTCTTCACTCGGTCGTAATGTTGACACATATCGGGTCGTAATGTTGACACAAATCGGGCTTTGAAATAGGCCGGATGGACTTTTTCTTCGTTCCGGCTGCGCAGATCCATGTATTTGGCCGGCCCTACCCCGTTCGCCAATCTACTGAATCTTCAAACGGCCCAGCAATCAGTGACTGCACGACACGCCCAAAAATCAATCACAGCCTGTTCCGTTTCGTCCCACATGTCCCACGCCCCAACCTTCCTTGATAACTGGTATTGTCTTTGATTCAGGCGTGCGTAAGTTGGCGCACGCTCCTCCGTCCTTCATCATTGATCCAAGGCTTAGTGTGGTTTTGGAATTTTGCACCGAACCGCAGTGGCTGGCCCACTAGTCATTGAGAGAGAGCATCACTGTTCAAACATTGGAACTCGCTTGGCCTCTCTCCTGTCTGACTTTGAGTCTGTCTGCTCGCTTCCCCGCTTAGTCTCCGCCCGTGGCGACCCGAGCATTCCACAGGTGACTTGGATTTTCCGCCAGCGACCTGAATCTACATAGAGCACAGGGGTCACGATGATGACTGGTAAGTTGTATTCGCCCCGTTGCTTCTACCTCACTCATTTGAATTTGGATTTGTCCCATCTAACTCAAAGCATTCAGCCGGTGACTATGGTTTTCTGCCGGCGACCTAGGGGACACCGCGCTCACCAGTAAGTTGGATCCGCCCCGACACTTCCACCTCACGGGTCTGATTTGGATTTGTTCCCCATCTAACTCGAAGCTCTTCTGATTGTATGGTTCGCTGGGTGCGCCATCCACTGGAGGTAGCCTAAGCGGCGATGAGGCGGCGGACATGCGGTGAGAAGGTATTTGTTCTCCATTTGCTCGTCCTCCACTGGTTTGATTTGTGTCTCCCTTCTAACCCGATTCTCTCCTTTATGGTTTGCTAGCAAATGTGGTTACGTCTGCATAACAATCCCTCAGTTTGCTTCTCTGCTGGTGTAGATCCGAGCCCCTTCTAGTGCATATGTGATCTCGGTGAGTTATCTCGTTCGTTGGGCACATTTGATTTTTTCCTCTATTTTTGTCCCCCTCAAGCTCGATCCGTGTGCGGTCTGATTCAATTCACTCTGTAATTGTTGCTGCTTGTACAGATTGAAGACGGAGATACCATGCTCCCATACAATTGTGAGCTAGGGTTTCACATTTCGTGATTTATCGTGTTATTCAGAACATTCAGTGCTCTGTCACCGGTAAACCTACCCTACTTTCTCTTAATTCATATGTGCAAATAAGTGGTTCATACATCAGTAGGACCTTATTCTATTTAGAGTTTGAGAATTTGCTTACTGGAAATGCATGCCATGTTCATTTCCATGTTATTGCTAGTAGTATCATTGCTTTTTTTTCTAAAATTAGGGAATGTATTCAACTGTTTTTTTGAAATTAGTGAATGTATTGAACTGCATTTTTACACGCTTTCTGATGCTGCAGAATTCATATGTAAGATTCTAGGCCTGCTAATGGGTTGATGATAGATCTAGATGGCTAGAGGGGGTGAAACTCATTATTCGAAATAGCCGGGGAGTTCTATTTGTTGCCTCTCGCCCTAATAAAAAAGAAAAGGATAAGACACCAAAGTGGTCATAATAGAACTAAATCACCGGATCCTGTTAGAGCACGACTATTCCTCTCCACTTTTACTTTCATGTTCTTCATATTTGGCATTCAGTCAATTTCCGATATACCTTCCATTTTGCACCTGTTATACAAGCGTGGCGAGGACTAAAATCTCACAAACTCAAAGTATTTTTATTTCTGTTTCACGCAATTGAAATTATTATCTTAAGCATTATGTAGTATATATATGCTACAGATTTCAAAGGATAGCCTATTGTTCGCAAATAACATGAAACCCAGCAGTTCACCTCATGTAGGAGCCATTTTTTCAGGATTCGCTCACCATATATCATTCTGTTCTTCTTTCACATAATTACATCAATTCATTCATGGCATGGCATCCACGTGTTTATTATAAACATGAACCACCCAAACAAATATTGAAACGCTGAATGGAGGTCCTTAGCAGCATAAGGACCACTAGTATGAGCGAAAACATGTTTGGCAAGATCAAAATTAATCAGCAGTCGTGGAGCACCGCCTGCATCCATTTTGACCTCTATATACACAACGATATATATAAAAAGAGCTTAGTGACTTTGCGTTGCCGAGAATACAGGCATCAGCAGCAATACACGAATCAATGTTTTGCAAACTCTATTTCGCAGTCAACACCACATATCATCAACCAGGATTTCACCAGCATCCCAGCGAGGAGCTTCACCATCGGCAACATTGACTATGAGTTGGCGCCGAAATAATCCAAAATTATCGAGGCACTTGTTTCGCATCTTCGTGACCCATCGCCTCAAAAGGTACAGGGGTTGGTGCCGAAATAACCAAAATTCGCCAAGGGGCTCATTTTGCCTCTCCTTAACCCATCGCCTCAAAAAGGTTCAAGGGTTAGTGCCGAAATAATCTAAAAGCGCCGCTTTCACCATTTACGACATTTCTGACATCTACCATTCCTGCGACGTTCAACTCAAACAAGCGAAAGAATTTCTCACAAGAGCCAGCTAAGAGGGGTTGGCGAGGAGCACACAACATCACCTTCATCATCCACTATGCCCTCACCTACCTTTCGATGAGGGTCTTTGACATCTGCTTTGGCATCATTAACTATGAGGGCTTCGCCATCGACTTCGGCGTCAACAAAAATGCCTTCGCCAACAACTTCGCGAGGGGTTTCACCATCAACATTGGTGTCAGTTGATAACCCTTTCGCCAAGTTCTTGACTATACCTTCACTGCCAACTCTGGTGCCATTGATTACACCTTCACCAGCGTTCGGACGAGGGGCTTCGCCAATGACTTCGGCGTCATTAACAATGCCTTCGCCAGCTTTCTAATGAGGGGCTTCACCAATTCCCACACCATCGACTGTGCTTTTGACAACGTTTTAGCAAGGGGTCTCGCCAATAGCTTCAGCATCGTCAATATTGCCTTCTTCAATAGTTTGGCAAGGTGTCCCCATCGGTGTCTTTGACCTCACATTCACCAAAATTTTGGAGTGGAGCAATCGCCATTGACATGAGGGATTGGCAAAAGAATTAGTCACAAGCGCCAGTCATGCGGGGTTAGCGAGGTGCGCATTGGACAAACAATCTGCTTGAAGACAAAAGCTTTGCCAGGTTCCTGTGAGTGAAAGCTTAAAGACATGTCGTGATCATCTGCAACTACTTCGCATTCGTCGATTGCTTCACCTGCCTCAACTACATCAGTGTCCTCGGCGAAGGCGGAATTGCGAAAACAAGGTAAAGGTCAAAGGAGCTAGTTGGCAAGGACACGGTCATGGAGGTTAGAGTAAAGGTAGCCACTGAAGACTAGTTGAAGACATGCCGAAGACTTGAAAGTCCTATGTTTGGTGTTGGTAATAAGTGACAATGCCCAAGTACTAATCATATGCCTAAGTTGTATGTAGCATATGAGAATTAGTACATTCCAAGGTTGGTGGCAAGATGGACATGGTGATCATGATGGCCACACTTGGATTTGGACGCAACCCTACGTGATCAAGGCAAAGGTATATGCTTAAGGGTTGTGTTTTAGTAACCAAGACACCTAGTGGGTGTGGTTACATTATAGAATAGATAGCCGTACTATAAAGAGGGGAATGACGCGGCTATTGAACTCCTAAGTGCCTCTAGGTGTGCATTTCATAATCATATGCATTTGGATAGAACTAATAACGCCTTGAAAAATGATTGTGAAAATGCTAACACACTCACACATGACGAGATCACTTGGTGGTGTTAGTACGTTTGCGAAGGCGGTGGAGTTTGAGCGGTAGAGAGGGTTTGGGGTCCTCTCTCCCTCCCGCCGAGCTTGCGAGGCGGGATTCAGGCGTTTTCGAGGAGTTGAAACGACTATTTTCCACTACGCCGGAAGTCGGAAAAGAAACGGAGGCGAACGGAGGTCACAGAGGTGACCGGACGCTGAACCGGACGCGGTCTCTGGATGATCGGACGCGTCTGGTCAGTGTTTAGTGTCTGCGCGTATTTTAGTTTTATGATCGGACGCGCAGCGCGTCCGGTCACTGACGATCGGACGCGTCCGGTCGTTCAGGGATCTTACTGGACTCTAACCGGACGCTGGCACTGTCGCGTTCGGTCATTTTCTTCAGCGCGTCCGGTCACTGTTTCAATGAGCGCTGCTCAGGCGACCAGCGCGTCTGGTCACTCACGGGACCAGCGCGTCCGGTCATTTCCAGCGCGTTCGGTCTGCGCGATGAGCGCGTCCGGTCGTTGCTTCGCAGTTAGCCGTTGCGCGACCGGCGCATCCGGTCAGTTGGACCAGCGCGTCCGGTCAGTGCTTCGTGACTTAGCCGTTGCGCGACCGGCGTGTCCGGTCAGTTGGGCCAGCGCGTCCGGTCAGCACGATTTCGGCTGTTTAAGTTTCTAACGGCTCTATTCGAAGGGGTACGTCTATATATACTCGTTGGCCGGCTCAAGGCTCTCTCTCTTGAACATTTAACATACTTGTGAGCACTTTGAGCTAAGCAACTCCCCTCCCACTCATCTCTCTTGCTTCTTTGCATATTCGATGTGAGATTGAGTGATCCAAGTGCATTTGCATTGTGAGATAGCATCTAGTTGGCACTTGGTGGTTGATTTGCTGCGGGATTCTTGTTTCTCTTGGTGGTTGCCGCCACCTAGATGGCTTGGAGCAGCTTGGAGGCGTTGGCAAGAGTTGGTGATTGTTCTTGGCCACCTCTGGTGATTGTGAGGGGTTTGTGCCTACCTCGGCGAAGCGCCAAAGGCAACGTTAGTGAATTGCTTGTGTCATTGCAACCTTTTGCCATTTGGTAGGTTCTTGTGGTGCCTTTTGAGAGGCTCGGTGTGAGACCGATTAGCCACCGAACCACGTGGTGAAGAGGGACACAACGGGGACTAGCGTGCCGGCAAGCACGTGAACCTCAGGATAAATCTTCGTGTCATCACTTTCATATTATGATTGATTGATCCCGGTGTTTGGTTATCTTGGTATTCATTGTTGATCATATTGGTTGGCTCAATACTTCGTCCCTCGGTGAAACTCTCCTAACTCAACTTCGCATTACCTTCTTAGTTATCTTTGCTAGCTAGTTAGCTTTGCTAGAGTAGCTCTTTTGTGTAGCTTGCTAGTTGTAGTTGTAGTTACCTTCTCGGTTTGACTTGTGCGGTTGAGTGCAAATACTAGAATTGTGAATTGGTTAGGTGGCTTACAAACACCCCGTAGGCTAAGCAAAACTCGCATCTCGCTATTTGTTATATTGATAAACTTATTTAGCTTGTCTTTGTAGAAAGTTTTAAAAGGCTATTCACCCCCCTCTAGCCATCAAGACCTTTCAAGACTAGCCAGAGACAAAGTAGTGCCCAGATTATCGATATGAAGAAGATAGTTGTGTGCCTAGTTTGAGTCGCAATTGGGTCACACTTTGTTGTATTCAGTTATTGGGTTTGGAACTTTCGACCAAAACTGAATAGCCGAGGGGCTACTGTTGGGGGTGTATTATATGTTGGGAACCCCCACTATCATGTTCAGGGCCTAATTATATAGACTAGGGCTCACAAAGTAATATTTAGGGGGGTCATTTATAACCTTTAGTGGCATTTTTGTAAATACAAACCCCACTAGAGGGTCTAGTGGCATTTTTGTAAATATAAATCCCACCGAAGGGCGTAAAGAGGACGTCCTCTCTGACCTCCCCTATAAATGGGGAGAGAAGGAGGTGGAGAGACACCTTTTGGATGGCTGATCACTTGGCTCTCTCCCTTCCCTTGTTCACTCCCAAATGTTTGTTGGTAAAACCAACACATTTCAACCTAGAAAAATAGTTAACGAAAATAGATTAGCTAAGGTGGCTAAGTAATAGTAGTAAACTAACAGTAAATTAATAGCATTATATAGCTCTAGTAGACTAACAAAGAAAATATGGCACCAAGGTGACTAAGCAGATAAAACAAGTGAAGCCCAAAAATAAAACATACCCATTTTATAGTGACAATGAATGCCATCAGTGCTCCATGCTTGTCAATGGAAGAACTATTGAGTAACCTTACCCACAATTTTTCTAGGACATCAAAAGTTTTTGCATCCTACTCCTGCAAATGCAAACCTTAAGGATTAACATGGTGATAGTAAACACTCAAAGCCAAAGAAAAATTGGTGAACAAATATAAACCTCCAAATCAAGAGTAGATAAGTGATTGACAAAACTAGCAAGTGCGGAATCTAGTTCAATGGTTGCCATTTTACTTCTTGAGAGCACACAAGCTATTCTCCTAGTTTTTTTTGCATGACATCAAAGCCTTTTGCATCCTGCAAGGACAAAACCTTAATAATTAAAGTAGTGACACCATAATGGTAAACAACCAAATCCAAAAAAAATTGATGGACATATCTAAACCTCATAATCAGGGGCAGGTAATTGATCAATATATCAGCCAAGTCTAGAACTTGGAGGAGTGGTTTCCATCATGCTTCCTGTAAGCACATCAACAATTGACTTGAACGTATCATTAAGCCTTTTGATGCAAAAGATATCATGTCCTTTATTATCTTTTGCAAGATACAAGTTACGGTGAGGATCATCATTCAATGTATACTTCAACAATGATAGCTTCTCCAAGACTGTATCGTGCAAAAGTATATTATCATTAACATTAGCATGATCAAACACACGCCAAAGTAACTCTTTAGGAGTTGAGGCAACAAAGTAGACACAAGTCGTCCTTCTAAGAGCATCTCCAACAAGACCCAAGAATTATTCGTTATGTAATAGTCAACGGCCTTATAAATGACGCCAGTCATTTTCGGATCATTCTAACTGCACTCCAACATAGTGTCATCTTTGACTGAAAGGAATGAACCCTTTGACTCTTTACTGAGGTAGCCAAAGTGACTCTCAACCATGTCAAGCAATGAAATGAGTCCACATATTGTCTCTAGTGTTGTATACAGCACCCGGTCCATGTACTTCACGCCCTTCGTGCATCTGAAGGGGATCTCATGATCCCTGGGATCACCTAGATTTCCTATGCCAAGTGCATGGCAATACTCCTTTGCGGCATCTGTCGGGTATCAAAATACTAGGGTACCCAATAGATGGCAAAATATGGCACCCTGCGTGTTTGCTAAAGCCCCATCATAGGGGCCCCGATAAAATCGACCGGCTAAAGGCGATGACAGCATGTCAGTCGCTCAAAGCCGAGCGTCAACCTCCATTCCACCTGAGCCTTGTGGAGAGGTCTCGGGCGAGATAGGCGCCTCGAGCGGCAGGTTCCGCCTCGTCTGAGCCTCATAACGTCATCAAAGCATTTGACCCCCTCGGCGTACTTCCGCCTCGTCCGAAGGAAACGTGGAGCCCTCTGACAAAACGGGGAGCCATGGGGGCCCGCAACCGCGGCACTCACTCCCGCCGATGGGATGGACGTGACCACGCACAGTAAACAGGAGCACGGGAACCACGCCCTGACCCAACATGACCCCGGTCATTCCACCACTACGACGTCCATACCTCTATAGCGACAGGGGTAACGGCAACTGTATCGCCTACTCCCCTCTCTATGCAAATTCGGGCACCCGTACCGCCCATCCTCGACGGCACAGAGGCACACAGGATGAAACATGGCCACTGCATGTTGCACCAGTGGATGCAAAGGCCAAAAGATCAACAATGTTGCTTCTCTGCGCTACAAGGGAAACTACTCCCACCGGATAAGGAGGAAGACAGCCACACCCGAGGCCACCTTTTTATTTTTCTCTTCCATCTTTTCCCCATTTCATCTTTTTACCATGAATGTAACCCGAGCCCTCTCCTTAGAAACTATAAAAGGGAAGGCAGGGGCCACATCTAAAAAAACAAGCATAAGAGAAACAATGACACACACACCTCACCAAAAACAACCACACACACACCACCCCTCAAAAGAGACATGGGATCCGCTCCCTCTCTCAAAAACTTGTAACCCCTACTACGAGCACTCCGGTGCAAGGCAACATGAGTAGTAGCAGAATCCACTGGACGTAGGGCCGTTCTTTCCCGAACTAGTATACCCCTTGCGTCTGCTTTGCACACCATCAGGACCTAGATGCGCAAATACAAATTCACTCGTCGCTCTGTTTAGACCCCTGGTTCTCTAGACACCGATAGTTGACGCGCCAGGTAGGGGGCTTCTGCGCGTCACGCTCCATCTCTTAGGTCTCGATGGCCACCCCCTGCATCCACTTTACTCTAGGCTCCTATGTCCAGTTTGGCAGCCTAGATTTCCTCCGCACAGGAGTGGACTACGATTTGGTCCTTTCCCCTTCCGTCGACATCGACGCCATCTCTGAGGCCTTGTCCAGCCTTTGCCTGTACATTGACGAGGGGTAGGCCTTGGAGAATGACTGGCCAGGAGGTTCCTGAGGCAGATCGATGTGGGCCAGTAAGCCGCACAGCCACGGGAAAGCCTGCGGCCAATCCTTGACTATAGTTCACCTTAATCCATCTGTGGGAGAGATTCCCACGGATCTGCCGACTCACCATGCGCAGGCTATTGTGGAAGTCCTCACGACCACTGAGACGGCCTCTAGCACCAGCTCCAACGAAGACGATGACAGTTGGGTCGGCGCTGACTTCTCTGGGCTCAACGACCCGAGGGCTTTACATCGCTTCGTTAGCGTCTGCGACTACCTCCTCGACAGCGGCGACTCCGATGATAGTGGCTATGAACTCACATGGCCATGATGCTGGAGGTAGAGGCTGCGCACGGCGTTGATACGCCACGATCGGTAGATCACCGCATCACCCCCTACTCAAGATTTATTATCTTGTTTTTGGGAAGTTAATCAGTCTGCGCATACGTTCGAAATTTAAGCATGTTACTTGCTGAAATTTATCCTCTCATTTAAACCATGAGTCAAGTCATCAGCGAGAATTACGTAATGTGGTTTGTCCACTTTACGGTCTGGAGTTCGAAGGCTAGCCCATGAAGGGATCAACAACCGCTCTGAGCCACCCGAGTAAGGGATGGCATGAGAAGGGGCACATGAGCGGCCAAAACTCGGACGCGCTGAGCATCATGGGCCTTCTCGAGCCATGTTCAAGTCCAGGCCTGTCGGGTACCTAAACAAGGGGTACCCACACTCAACGACTAAAAAAGACAAACCCCCTGAGAAAACCACGCCAAGGCACCGCCCACGTAGGTACAACGAGCCAAAACCACGCACGGAACGCCTCGACCACGTTTCGACTCACACGAGGCTTGCTCGACGGGACGCCTCGACCACAGGGAAATCTTCGACTCGTATGACCCTGGGTCAAGCCGGTCGACCAGCCTCACCCACCGACTTTTAGACAAAAGTCGAAGCATTTAATGCAACCACCAACCACTTCCTACCCCCATGGCTACAGCACCGTCAGCATGGAAGCAGTACCAGTGTCAAATCCCACTTTTTACTGCCCATCCCGGGATGGGCGGTGAAAACCCGTCACTGCACATGCCATGCCAGGTACTGTTCTGCCACCGATCCCCCTCGAGGCAAAACACGACGACTGTCGTACCCCGAAATTCCTAGGGCTTGGCATTATCCATTCCCTATCGACCCACCTCGACCTGGCCTCGACCAACCGTCGGTCAACAAAGGAGCAAGGCCTACACGCCATAGGACCCGGGGTCTTTTTACCATCCCATCCTTTACGTCACCATGGTGCCCAGGGATGGCAGGCCATTCCCGAAGCACGTCGCTACAGCAGCTTCCACAGCGCCCGACAAAACTTCACTTCCAAGGCACCACCCCAGCGTCTCTGCCTTCTCTTGACCCTATAAAAGGGAATGCAGGGGACTCTATGAAGGAGGGGACACAAGGCAAAAACAAGTTATCACCCCACCATAGAAGATCAACATCTCAAGCAATCTCCTTTATACTCTCTCTCTGAGACTTGGGATCAGCTCCCTCTCTCACAGCTTGTAACCCCTACGCAAGCACTTAGATGCAAGAAAATACAATACTCCCCCCCCCCCCCCCCCCCCCCCCCGCTGGACGTAGGGCCTTCTTTCACCCGAACCAGGATAAACTCCCGTGTATTCTCTTTGCATCACCATCCAGATTAGGGGACATGCAGCACAAATTTACTCGTTGGCTTAGGACCCTCACTGGTCTGAACACCGATAGTTGGCACGCCAGGTAGGGGACGCTGCGTGCCAACATCATTTTCCCACCATTTTTATAGATGGCTGACCCTGAACGTCCCCTTTCGTTGGCCACGGTGATCTGGTTTGGGAGCTTGGAGTTCATGTCTCTTGGCTATGGCTATGACATGGTCCTCCTCCCGCCCAGACACCCAACCGACGGTGACCAGGAGCTCTCCTAGCCTAGGGGAGCGCTGCGCCGGTACCGTCACTCTCGTCAGGCACGTGCCGCCAGGCGATGGTGTGCCCTGCGCAACCACCATCATCGCCTCGCGGGGGGTGATGGTATTCCCCGATCCGGCGCCCCTTAGCCGGATGCTGACATGGATTTCCTCACTGAGGACCTGTGTAGGATGAGCTTGGCTGAGGGAAAGATGCCGACGGGGTGTCCCATCACTCCGCCGCCCGGCACGGCGCCACCACCAGCCGATTCGGGGTCGATTGCTCCGATACTAGGAACCATGTCCCCATCGGCATTCCCGTATGGGCTGGACACGGTTGCCCGGGCGTATGCTTCTTCTATAAGCACCAGCATGAGCGCTTACGAGGAGCTCCCCAGACACCATCTACGTTCTACCCTCGACCTCATCGCATCCACGCCAGCTTCTGAGTACCTGGACTCTACGGAGACCCAGGGTGCAGAGCTCCGTGAGATTGCCTTTCGTCATTACAACCCCAGAGATACATGACCTCATATGCATCCGTCATACTACTATTTCGGCACTCTGGACTCCGACTCTACCGATGACAGCTATGACCCGACTCGCGAATGCTTCAATATCGATGGGGCTATCACGTCAGATTCGGAGGATGAGGCAGCCATTGGAGGAAGGAACACCACGCCACCTCATGTTGAGCCCCCTGGTGCATGAGATGAAGCTCAATTCCTTGCGGACCAAGGAGTGCAACTCGAGCAAATCCATGAACTGCAAGACATGCTCGACGAGGAACGAGAAAATCTGCGCCTACTTTAGCAAACCCTCGAGCAAGAGCGCGTAGCACGCGCACATGGCAGAGGAGCTCGAAAAAGAGCTCACGACGTCAATCGTCGCATCATCGAGGGTCGAGCGGGTGAACCCCTGGTCTTCGACCGAGCCAGCCAGAACGTTGTCATAGCCACCATGCTTCTTCGTAATATGCCCGAGCCATCCAACCCCGAGGCCTATCGGGCCCGCGATGAGATCCAAGGACTCCTCGAGACTGCTGCCATGCAGCAAGCCGAGAGTTCTGCCTCGAGGCGACGCGGGCTTGCCTCAGAGTAGGCTGCGGAGCCCCCCCCCCCCCCGACAGGAGAAAGAGGCCTCGGTTCATCTCGAGCCCGCCCCCCGGTGGAATAAGGCGGCCTCTATCCGTAAACGCATTGTCGACAACCGTGAACCCCGAGATGCCCGTGACAACATCAACGAGCACCATAAGCGCAAGAGTGGTGACAGTGCAGCTCGAGGCTACCATGAGCACAGAGGCGGGCGTTATGACAGCTTAGAGGATTGTAGCCTATCACCCGAGCCACCAGGCCCTCGGGTCTTCAGCAAGGCCATTCGCGAAACACTACTTCTAGCTCGGTTCCGCCCCCGCCCCCCACGACTCTTACCAAGTATAATGGCGAAACCAAACCTGAACTTTAGCTCGCTGACTTTCGCTTGGCTTATCAGTTGGGTGGGGCTACCGATGACCGGGTCATCATTCGACAACTTCCCCTATTCCTATCAGACACCGCTCGAGCCTAGCTCGAGGACCTCCCACCTCGACAGATCCACGACTGGAGCGACCTGGTGAGAGTGTTCGAGGGGAACTTCAAGGGGACCTATATGCGCCTCGGTAACTCATGGGACCTCTAAAGCTGTAAACAAAAGCCGAGCGAATCCCTCCGGGACTACATTCGGCGTTTATCTAAACAGCGCACCGAGCTTCCTAACATCACCGACTCTGACATCATCGTGGCCTTCCTCTCTGACACCACCTACAAAAAGTTGGTCTGAGAGTTGGGCCGTAGCACTCCATCACTACCAACGGTTTGATGGACATCATGATGAATACTGGCCCGATCTTCCGAGAGGTAACCGGTAAGTTTGATTTGTGGAGATCTCGACGTTGGCGATCCGGCTTCAAATCAGACACGATTCGAACCCTGCAACCGTTACACCACTGCTCTGTTGGTTATCAACCAAGCACAACTTGATTAACCTCGCCAAGAAGGCTTTTCCTGCAAGCGAATCGAAGCGCACAAGCAAGAAGGTAAAAACACGCAATCTGAAATTACAAATATGAATGATGCGAATATCAATAGAGGGTTCAAGAACTCGGTTCCAAAAGACTAATCGACACAGTGGAGGAGATCAAGAACGAGGGCCCTGGATCACTGTAAAAGGATTTGTCACCATAGTTACAATGAACGATTCAGTTTCTCGATGGAAAACTAAACTCTAAACAAAACCCAATTGTCTAACAGCGGTGGCGGCTATATTTATAGTCTAAGACTCGACCTAGGGTTGTGAACGACCAGGGGTTGGGCGCCCACAACTTGGGCTTAAGGCCCAACACGATACATGGCCAAGTTGGCCCAAATAGGTGATGTAGCACCTTGACATGGTCACACAGAATGATCCATGGACCTTCTGGAGCTAAGACTAGATCCAAAACGACGGCGTCGTCGTCCCCTTTCCAACGCATCCAAGAACGCCCCGTTTTGATGTCGTATGAGAGAGTTATGACCAAAATAGTGACGACGTGTCTGCTGAATCCGAGGGTGACGTGGCAGCTGAGTTGGGGACGAATTGCAACTTGGGGAAGACCATAACATCGGTGTGTCCAGCGTGGCGATGTCCTCATCACATCATCACCAACTTCGCCGCCGGCGAGGAGGCAGTTGGTGCCATCTTTGGCAGTGACCAGGACATGGGGAAGCGCTAGGACGAGGATCCCGTGAGCTCCAACCGAGGCTCAAAGAGGAACAACAATAACAAGAAGAAGAATCAGCAGGGCAAACAAGAAGTTCTGGCGGACGACCTTGTCGTCGCCGCGGATCGCAAGAAACCTCAAGGACCCCTCGGTGGGGGCATTTTTGACAAAATGCTTAAAGAACCGTGTCCCTACCACAAAAGGCCCATGAACCAGAACCTCGAGGACTGCCACATGCTCCGGAGATACTTTGAAAGCTTAGGCATCAAGAAAGATGACAAGAGGGAGGATCCCAAGGGTGATGACAAGGACGAGGGGTTTCCCGAGATTCATGACTGTCTCATGATATACGGAGGACCCTCGACGCGTCTCTCATCATGGCAGCGCAAACAGGAACGTCGAGAGGTTTTCTCCGTGCAACTCGTGACCTCCCTCTTCCTTAATTGGTCCGAGGTGGCCATCACTTTCGACTGTGATGACCACCCAGACTACGTCCCCAATCCTAGAATCTAACGACTCGTCGTCGATCCCATTATCGCCAACACACGCCTCACCAAGGTGCTCATGGACGGTGGCAGCAGTCTCAACATCATGGAGTCGCCCAGACCGTCGACCTTCTGGGAGTCGCAAGAACACACCTCCGACCTAGTGTCGGGGGCTTCCATGGAGTTGTGCCGGGAAAACGAGCAGAGCCCGTCGGGCGGGTCGACCTGCCTGTCTGTTTCGGTACTCCCGCCAATTTTAGGAAGGAAACTCTCACTTTCAAGGTGGTTGGGTTCCATGGGACATACCACGCCATTCTTAGGCGCCCCTGCTACGCCCGGTTCATGGCGGTTCCCAACTACACCTACCTCAAGCTCAAAATGTCGGGCCCTAACGGTGTCATCACTATCGGGCCCTCCTACAAGCACGCCTATGAGTGCGACGTGGAATGTGTCGAGCACGGGGAAGCCGTCTTGGAGTTAGCAACCTTGGTGGCGAACCTCGACGGTTTGGCCAAGGAGATCCCCGACCCCAAACGCCATGCCGGCAACTTCGAGCCCGCGAAAGACGTCAAGCTCGTACCCCTCAACCCCACCGACCTGAACGGATAGGCGTTGAGCATCAGCGTCGCCCTCGATCCCAAATAGGAAGCAGTGCTCATCGACTTTCTCCACGCAAATGTCGACATTTTTGTGTGGAGTCCCTCGGATATGATGGCATACCCAGGGAAGTCACCGAGCATGCCTTGGAGATCCGAGCCGGCTCCAAACCGGTGAAACAACGCTTGTGCCGCTTCGACGAGGAGAAGCGCAAGGTCATCGGTGAGGAGATCCACAAGCTTTTAAAGGCCAGATTCATCAAGGAGGTTCATCATACTAAGTGGTTGGCTAATCCTGTATTAGTTAAGAAAAAGAATGGGAAATGAAGGATGTGTGTAGACTTACTAGTTTGAATAAAGCATGTCCAAAAGTTCCTTTTCCTTTACCACGCATTGATCAAATCATTGATTCTACTGCAGGAAGTGAAACCATGTCATTCCTAGATGCGTATTCCGGCTACCACCAGATCAAAATGAAGGAGTCCTATCAGCTCGTGACTTCATTCATCACCCCCTTCGGCATGTATTGCTATGTTACTATGCCCTTCGGTCTACGGAATGCAGGTGCTACGTACCAGCGATGCATGCAACATGTTTTTGGGGAGCACATCGGACCCTCTGATCCTCGTCCCTCTGGCCATAGGAGAACCCCTCCTGCTTTACGTCGCCGCAACGACACAAGTGGTCAGCGCGGTCTTAGTTGTCGAGAGGGCGGATGAAGTATACGCCTTACTCGTTCAGAGGCCAGTCTACTTCATCAGCGAGGTACTCTCAGAGACCAAGGTTCGCTACCCGCAAATCCAGAAGCTGCTATATGCTATCGTCTTAACGTGATGCAAGCTTCGTCACTACTTTGAAGGCCACCCGGTGACCGTGGTTTCTTCTTTCCCCCTAGGAGAGATAGCCCGGAACTAGGAAGCCTCGGGTAGGATAGCAAAGTGGATGGTTGAGCTCATGAGTGAGACCCTCTCTTATGCACCGCGCAAAGCCATCAAATCCCAGGTGCTGGTAGATTTTCTAGCGGAGTGGACCGACACTCAACTTCCTCCGGTTCAGCTCCAAGCCAAACTTTGGACCATGTACTTCGACGGGTCACTGATGAAAATAGGAGCAGGCGTGGGCTTGCTCTTCATCTCGCCCCTCGGAGTCCACATGCGCTATGTAATCTGGCTTCATTTTGCTGCCTCCAACAACGTCACCGAGTACAAGGCTCTCATCATGGGCCTACGCATCACCATCGAACTTGGGGTCCGACACCTCGACGTTCATGGTGATTCCCAGCTCGTGATCGACCAGGTCATGAAGAGCTCAAACTGCCACGATCCCAAGATGGAAGCCTACTGTAAGGAGGTGCGGTGCCTCGAGGACAAATTCCATGGCCTCGAGCTCAACCATGTTGCATGCAGATATAATGAAGCTGCCAATGAACTCATGAAAATCATGTCTAGTCGAGCCACGGTTCCACCTGATATTTTCGCAAGGGATCTTCATCAATCTTCCGTCGACACCAGGGCAATCGGGGGGGCTGACGGTCCATCACTCGATCCCCCACCTGAGACGGAAGCTCCCTCGATCAGGGCTGAAGTCATGCAGACCAAAGGCTTGACCCTACCAGCCGACCTTAAGCCCAACTGGCGTATTTCGTACCTCAACCATCTCACTCGAGGAGACCTCCCCTTGGATAAGACCGAGGCTCGACGGATCGCTCGTCGGGCCAAGACCTTTGTGATATATGGCGACAACAAAGAACTTTATCGACGCAGCCCTACGTGCATTCTACAACATTGTATCACAAACGAGGAAGGCAAGAACCTGCTTAAGGACCTACACTCAAGGGCTTGCGGTCATCATGCGACGCCTCGAACCCTCATCGAAAACGCGTTCCGACAAGGTTTCTACTGGCCAACCGCAGTCTCCGACGCTATTAAGCTAGTATGCTCCTGCAAAGGATGCTAGCACTACGCAAGGCAAACCCATCTCCTGGCTCACGCCTTGCATACAATTCCCATCACATGGTCGTTCGCCGTTTGGGGACTCGACTTGGTCGGACCCCTGAAAAAGACAACTGGTGGCTTCACCCACTTGCTCGTCGCCATTGATAAGTTTTCCAAGTGCATCGAGGCCCGTCCTATCACCAGCATCTGGTCTGAGCAAGTCATGTTATTCTTCACCGACATCGTCCACCGCTTTGGGGTTCCCAACTGCATCATCACGGACAACGACACCCAATTTACCTGCAAAAAGTTTCTGGATTTATGTGACAACCATCATATTCGTGTGCTCTGGTCGGCCATAGCTCATCCAAAAACAAATGGCCAAGTAGAGCATGCCAACGGCATGGTTCTACAAGGCCTAAAGCCAAAAATTTTCTACAAACTAAACAAACACGACAAAAAATGGGCCACCGAGCTTCCCTCAGTCCTATGGAGCCTAAGAACAACGCCGAGTCGAGCCACGGGGTTCACTATGTTCTTCTTAGTCTACGGGTCCGATGCTATGCTCCCAACCGATGTAGAGTATGGATCCCCGAGGCTGAAAGCCTACAACGAGCGAAACAATGACGCCACAAGAGAGAACGCCCTCGACCAGCTCGAGGAAGCTCACGATGTGGCTCTATTACACTCTGCAAGGTATCAGCAAAGTCACTGATGCTACCATGACAAACACGTCCGCAGACGAGACCTCAACGTCGGTGACCTAGTGCTCCGGCGAAGCCAGAACAACAAGGGATGACACAAGCTTACTCCGCCATGGGAAGGGTCGTACATCGTCACAGAAGTATTGAAGCCCGGCACCTACAAGCTATCAAACGAAAAGGGTGAAATCTTCACCAATGCATGGAACATCGAATAGCTACGTCACTTTTTCCCCTAAAGCCTCGAGGCTTTGTAAATTTTTTTGCAATCCCACGATAGAATAAAGAATACATCGGTGTTCAAAGCATTCTTTCATAAAAACCAGGGAGGCTCGACTCTGTTTTCTCAGAGTCGAACCTCCCTCGGGGGCTGCAAGGGGGAACCCCCTGTGTCTCCAAAAAACTCACACTTTTTTTAAAAAAGAACTTTTACATAGTCGACGAGGCCGCAAGCGCACCCTAAGGTTCAAGTGCTGCCGAGCCACGAGATCGCCTATGCCTCTGGGCTATGGTACCTCCACTCACTCCCCCACGCAAAGGGGTGCAACCGCACGCTAAGTAGACCTAATAAAAGTTTATGATTTTGAAAAAGCTCACGTCTAACGTTCCCATACGCTTTGAATCAAGTTCTTACATAATTATCGAGGCCGCAAGTACACCCTAAGGTCCAAGGGCTGCCGAGCCGTGAGATCACCTATGCCTCCAGGCTATGGTACCTCCACTCACTCCCTCACGCCAAGGGGTCCAACTGCGCGCTAAGAAAAACATGCAAGAATACGATTCAAGCAAGAAAGGAAACAAAAGACTCAAACGAAAATGAACATTTAGTATACATTTACATATAAATGTTTCAAGGCCCCTGAGGCCGTCACGACATGAGTCACAAATATTAACTAACTTATTACATATGCCTTCATGCCCAGGCTTGGCTCATAGGCCCTCATCCTCGGTAGGTGGGACCACCTTGACTTCAAATAGCTTCGCGAGATGACCCCCGGCTCTTCCGCAGCCTCGATCAATTCCAGGCAGGCTGCCTTGTTCTCCTCGTCAGTCCTGTCTGGATCCGAGATGAAGCCATCAGCAATGAGGCCCATGTCATACTCGAACCCAGACCGGATGACCACCATGGCCCTCTTCATGCCATGATGTAGCCCGCCTCGAATCTTCTCGCGGACAAGGCAACCCAGCGCCATCATCCGGCGAACAAATGAGTTCCCTGGTGCGTCCTCCTTGGTATCGGCATCAGGCTCGACCCCTAGGCCATCGCACACTAAGGTGATCACACCCTGGAGCAATTGATTCTACCCGGCCTCAGCCTCGAAGAGGTTCTGAAAGGAGGTAGCCGTCGCCTGGGCCGCAAGTTGCTGCTTTTCCAGCTCTAAAATACAAACACCAAGTTAGCAAAGACTTGGGACCCCATGGCCAAGGTCAAAGCTTGACAAAGGTTTACCCTCAGCATGGGTCTACCAACCCATGATCTCATCGCGTAACTCCTCACGCGCTTTCTTCGCCGCCTGAAGAGCCTCGTCCTTGTCACGGACAGTCACCCTCAACGTCTCAATCTCCCGACCGGTGCCCGAGAAAGCCTCGTCCCTCTCTCAGATGGTTCTCTTCAACATCGCGACCTCATTCTCTAGGGTCCCGACGTGAGCGGACGCCATCCCGATCTAGACGATGAGGGCATCGCGCTGGCCACTGACAAGAGCAACATCCTCCTCGAGCTCCTTCACGCGCGCTAATAGCGGCGCGAGGTCCTCACGGGCCTTGGTCGCCTCTTCCCGAGCCTTGGCCACATCTTCACGCGCCTTGGCCTCGGCCTCCCGAGCCTGCTTCACCTCCTCCCTGACCGCTGCATGGACGACGCGAAGCTCGTCTACTTCGGCGCTCTTCTTGGATAGCCACTCATTGGCTTCCTCGACCAGATCCCGTTGATGAATAAGTGTCGCCCATACGCCGCTTTCATGATGAATAAAGAGCGACTTGCAGCAAGATCGCTCCTTGAGTTCCTGACCACAGTTAAGCTTAAGATCAGAACCAAGGAGAAAAGGGGGATATACGCCAGAAAAAACAACAGACACGACTCACCTCAAAGGCCTCCGACATCTGCCGCACCAGGGTGTCTGCAACCATCCACAGGGACTGCACGGAGTGCTTACGGAGACTCTTGACATACTCCTAGTGCTGCACTTCATCCTTGTCATCAAGGGCGAAGAAGGGCTCGGCGTTGGGGTTAGCCGTGTCCCTGAACTCGAGGGTCGACCGACCCCAGCGCGGGAGCTCCTCCTCCGCCCACGCAAGCACCAGCCCCGTGAAATCGGGCCACCTGGCGGACGCCTCGGCCATGTCGTCCTCTGATGTTATGGAAGTCCCGGGCCGATCCGGGGCATCGACCATCTCGACGTCCGCCTTCTGCTTCCCCTTGTCAGAAGGAGGGTCGTCGATGGTGAGATCAATCACAGCCGAAGTCGACCCTTGGGGCGGGACTAGCCTCCCGTCAGTCAGCGCACCCCTGTTCCACCTCGACCGCCTGCTCCTCTGGCTAGTCCTGCTGTGGCTGCGGCCGTGGCTCCTCTCGCTCTGGTTGCAGCTCTGGCTGCTCCTCCTCTTTCCCCGCATCTAGCCCACCAATACTAGGCACATCGAGCCTGGCACATCCCGGAGCTGCCTCGACTGGCTCTGGCTCCTGAGCGGCGTCACCAACTCTAGCGACCTCCTGAGTGCTTGCACCCACCTTGGCAGTGGCCTCTTTCGTCTTGAGCCGCTCCGTGGTAGCTTGGTACTTTGCGACCCAAGCAGCGTCATCGGTAGGCGTCCGCATCATCAGGGTGGCACCAGACTTGAGCGCCTTGATGGGAGTCATAGCCGCGAGCTCCACCTTACGCTTATGGCTGAGTATTAAACAACCACGTCAGAACAAAAAGCGAGATGACTTTGTCAGAAAGGCGAAGCGAGACACTTACCTAGACAAGGGGATCAGGGGCTTCGTCTCTGGCTTCCCCGAGCCACTCGACGGCTTCTGCGATGGCCCCTCTGTCGAGCCTCCGGTCGGCCTGGAGCTCCTTAGAGCCTGGGTTGATGAGGCGCCTAGGGTCCTTTGCGCCGACGAGGCTATCTAGCCTCGGGTCCTCACACCCGATGATGGCACCCTGGCCTCAGGCGTCGACGTTGCTGTTCCGCCCGTCGACGAAGTCCGGGGCGAGTGGACTCGCGGGCGTGGCGCCACCGACATCACCTGAGGGACCCCAGGCGCGGCAGACCCCCTCTCTGAAGGTCCCTCTCGGGCTCTTCCTTCCACTGGCTCTTCCTCCCCCTCGTCAGGCGCCGAGACTGCCATCAACGCCTAGGAGGTTGACCCTCCGCTAATAGGCTCCAGCAGGGCCGCACATCGGGGAGGTGCGCTAGAAAAGTCACGGTGTCGTACCGTGACCCGGTGTCGTCATCATCGCTATCCTCATTCTCATCCTCATCCGAGGTCGTCTCATAGGGTGAAGGGTTGAGATGGCGGACTAGAGGGGGGTGAATAGTCCTTTCTAAAATTAATCGCGTCGGTAAACCGAAACAAATGCGGAATTAAAACTATCGGTCTAGCCAAGACTACACCCTTCTATCTAAGTTCACAAGCACCTCACAAAGATCCTAATTATGTAACTAAGGTGCTTTCCTTAGCAAGAGCTCTCCTAAATAATTCTAGAGCAAGGTCACACAAACCTATGCACTAGTACTTTAGCAATGCCGGGGAGCTCCTACACAATTCTAGTAAGCAAAAGCACGAAGCCACCTATGCTCACTAGCAATGCTCAATAGCAAGGCAACTAATGCCAAACTATAGAGCGCAAAATACTTAGATACACAAACTAAGCAATATGACTAACAAGGTTACACAAACCAAATTAGCCACACAACGGGAGCTACTTCTAAACTACACAAGCAAGAAGGTAACTAGCTAACTACACAAGCAAACTAGTTACAGAGCAACTACACAAGCACAAGTATATGAATGTAAATACAAGCTTGTGAATCGAAAGCAAACCACCGAGAAGATGTACACAATGTTGACACGACGGTTTTTCTCCGAGGTTCACTTGGTTGCCACTAAGCTAGTCCCTGTCGTGGCGATACACCCACTTGATGGATCACGAGCTAATTGACTATCAAGAGTTAAACCCTCAGTGGGTGCCGCACATCCACTCTTAAGATGGGGATCCTCCAAGCCATGAGCTTTACTAGAGTTGCTCTTCGCGATCCCCACGGGGTGAGCACAATCCCTCTCACAAATCCTCCTCCGGAGCCACGCACAATCTCCATGCGTGCTTCAATGGAGTCGCAAGCCACCAAGCCGTCTAGGATGTGGCAACCTCCAAGAGTAACAAGCACCACCGGCTTGCAGCTCGATCACCTAGTGTCACTCGATGCAATCCTCACGATGCAACGCACTAGAATCGCTCTCTCACTCGATCGGATGATCACTATCAAGCTCAAGTGAGTTAGAGGGCTCCCAAGCAGACCAACACAAAGCCACCAAGGCCTAAGGGTGCTCAGCTACCGGCCAAAGCTGGCCAAGGCATCTATTTATAACCCCACGGTCAAATAGAGCCGTTACCCCTTCACTGGGCAAAATTCGGGACGACCGGACGCGCCGGTCGAACTGACCGGACGCGCTGCACTGTGTCCGGTTGCCATGCGCCGTCCACGTGTCCCTCCGCGTTCAACACTGAACGCCCGATCTCAATGGTCACTGCGCGCCAACGGTCAAGCGCAATGACCGGACGCGTCGCTCAACCGACCGGACGCGCAGGTGCACACAGCACCCACGCGCACGACAACGTGACCGGACGCACTCCACGCAACGACGGGACGCGATAGTGCCAGCGTCCGGTCGTGGTCCAGAGAGATCCCATCACGACCAGACGCGTCCGATCGCGTGTGACCGAACGCGTCGCGCGTCCGATCAGCTCTTCGCCACGCTCTACTCCTCTGGGTGTCCGACCGGACGCTCCGGTTCCGCGAGGGACCGGACGCGCTGGTTGCAAACCCTAACACCCACGTGCCTGACTGCTGCGTTGAACTGACTGGACGTGTCTGGTCAAACCATGACAACGTCTGATGCAGCGTCCGATCACCCTAGTGACCTCCGTTCACCTCCATTTCTTTTCCGACTTCTGGCGTAGTGGAAAATAGGCGTTTTACTTCCACAAAAAACGCTGAATCCTGCCTCGCAAGCTCGGTGGGAGGGAGAGAGGGACCCAAACTCTCTCTACCGCTCAAACTCCGTCGCCATCGCAAATGTGCCAACCCCACCATGTGATCAACAACATGTGCAAGTGTGTTAGCATTTTCACAAACATTTTCTTCGAAGGAATTAGGCTCTCAACTTGCCTCGTTACTCGATCCTAACACGTATGCAAAGTTAGATCGCTCAAGTGACACTAGATGACCGATATGCAAACAAGTTTGCCCCTCTTAATAGTACGGCCATCTATCCTAAACCCGGTCATCATCTTCTCTACACACCTATGACCGGTGAAATAGAAAAGCCCTATAGGTTATACCTTTGCCTTGCACATTCCATTCCATCTCCATTGATGTTGATGCAACACATGCACCAACCAATCACCAAATGATATGATCCACTTCATATCATCACGTGATCATATTGGTTCATCGATCTTGACCTCACTTGCTCTTCACCATTGCCTCGGTCCTTCGATACCAAGCCATCACGCAACTTGCCCTTCACCCTAGCAACTGATCCATCAAGCCAAGCATCATCTTGATCTTCTCCACCTTGGTCACATGACTCCATGTCATGTCTCATATGCAATGAGCTCCTTCATGACACAATCATATGTGGACTAATTTCCTATGTATCTCACATAAACACAATTAGTCCACCTAAGGTTGTCACTTAATTACCAAAACCAAACAAGGACCTTTCATAGGGGGATTCCTCAACAGGGAGACCATCGAGCCTCTGCTAGCGGCGGTGCTTATTCAACGCCTCACGCTCGAGGGCCTTCCTGATCTAACACTTCTTTGCGGCGTCTTTCTCTCCCTTCTTCTAAGCCACAGAAATGCGTCTCGCCTCTCGAGCAGCGCGATCCTCTGAAACCGGTGGCTGCGAGTCCTTGACCGCTGACGAACTAAATCAAGGGAGCCAGGAAGTGAAAGGACACAAGGCTAGCGAAACAACACTTACCAGAGGCTCGAAACCCTGGTTGGGTCTTATTGGGACCTTGTCGATGTCCTCCTGCTTGAAGCTACCCACCATCCACCGCGCGTGCCGGGCAACCTCGTCGAGGGGGAGGGTCTCATGCGACATCTGACTCCCCTCCAATGAGACACTCGGCGTCATCTCATCGATCCGGAGTCGACGTTGCATCAACGGCAGCACTCTCCGACGGTGGAACGCGGCAGCCACCATCCCTGCGGTCAATCCGCGCTGGCGGAGTCTCCTTAGCGAATTGAGCAGCGGCTGCAGCTTTGGCTTCTCTTCTTCAACGATGCGGTACGACCAGTTGTCCTCACACGACATCAGGACCCGGCCTGAGAACTTTGGCAGGCGGTCATCGTCATTACGCAGGTAAAACCACCTGTCGTGTCATCCGCTGTTCAACGAGATGAGCTACGTTGGGATGTAGAGCTCGTCTCGACCCGCCCGGACTTGAAGGGTGCAGCTCCCAGCGTGCACCGCACGCCGCACTCCCCGCTCACCCACCTTCTTGGCAAAGTGCTCTGCCTTGAAGAGGTGAAGCCATAGATTCCAGTGGGGCTCTATCCCCAAGTACCCCTCACAGACAGCCGCAAAGATGGTGGCCTGCAAGATGGAGTTGGGGGCAAGGTGATGGAGCTCCACCTTGTAGTAGTGAAGAAGCGCCCGCATAAACCAGCTCGGCAGCATCCCGAGCCCCCTCTCGTGGAAAGCGACGAAGCTCACCACGTACCCCTCTGGGGGCGCCAGCTCCCGGTGGTCGGACGGCTGCACCCTCCACTCTGGTTGGCTCCGACTTGCCCTCGGTCATAGAAGACCGCCACGAACTAACTCCTCCAACTTTCTCTGTCACCGAAGAACGGACCCATGCGTCCGCGGGAAGAACCTGGCTCTTTCCCGCCATAAGTGTTGAGATTAGCTTGCGGCGGCGACAGGGGAAGAGATGACGGCGATGGTGGAGAACGGCTGATGAGCACAAAGGGAGAAAGGGGCAATCACAAAAGGCCTATGGGGGGCATACGGAACCCTAGGCTATATATTTATACCCTAGCAGAAGACCAACGGGTGGATCCGACAAAAAGGTAGGAACAGTTTCCGCATTCAATGTCCTTACCTAACCGCTCCCTCAAAACCCGCGGGTAAGGGCACGTCTTCGCCGTTCACTCCGCAACCGTCGCGCCACGCCGCCCACTACCACGCCGCTCTCGCCTCTGCTCCTAAAAAGACACGCCCCAATGGGCCAAAAGGCGATCCACAGATGGGCATTTCTAGACGAATGGATAACGGGCTCTGAGTCCACTATAAATCTCGAGGGATCAAAAGCTGGCCCTCGACCGGGGTTCGACAGCTGCCCTCGAGTAACAGAGTCAGGGACAACTGGGGACATGCCCATACAAGGCCTGGGCTCAAGCCACTCTCTCGAGACGCCCCTAGACGTATTTGAGGCTAAAAGAGAGGTCGACGGTGGAATCCCCTCGGAGGGAGGCATCGAGCCCTCGGATCCTACCGCATGGAACCGAGATCCACACGACTACTCTTTGGCATCTTTAGAGAGCGCCTCCACGGCCGCTAGCCGACCCCTATCGAATGGGGCATGGGCTCCCACTCGAATTCCCTGCTAACAGCTCACCGGAGATCGTCAGAACTCGCCCATCGAGGGTAGTACAACGTTCCCCACCCCTCCTCCTTTCCTAAAAGGTGCCTGAGGGTCATACGATAAAGACGGGCAAGACCCTAATCGACCTCGTGCGCACGAGGCTCGGGGGCTTGACCACAAAAAGCTAACCCCAAATGAAAGGGGACCAAGCACGCCACGAGGGCTCAAACACAGGAGCACCCCTCCATATAACACACTAAAGACCTCAGAGGAGTCAAACACTCTACCGAGGCCTCGGGGGCTACACCCGGCGGGTGCTCTCGCACGTAGCCACCGGAAGAGCTACGACGCTACGACTCTAGTTCATGACTCACTGAGCCTCTGCAAGAGTGACCACACTCACACAAAGGCTCGGGGCTACTGTCGAGTACCTAAACAAGGGGTACCCACACTCAACGACTAAAAAGACAAACCCCTGAGAAAACCACGCCAAGGCTCCGCCCACGTAGGTACAACGAGCCAAAACCACACACGGAACACCTCGACCACGTTCTGACTCGCATGAGGCTTGCTCGACGGGACGCCTCGACCATAGGGAAATCTCCGACTCGTACGACCCTGGGTCGAGCCGGTCGATCCGCCTCACCCACCGACTTTTAGACAAAAGTCAAAGCATTTAATGCAACCACCAACCACTTCCTATCCCCATGGCTATAGCACCGCCAGTATGGAAATAATTTTAGTGTCAAATCCCACTTTTTACTGCCCATCCTGGGATGGGTGATGAAAACCTATCACTGCACACGCCATGCCAGGTACTGTTTCACCACCGATCCCTCTCGAGGAAAAACACGACGACTGTCGTACATGAAAATTCCTGGGGCTCGGCCTTATCCATTCCCCGTCGACCCACCTCGACCCGGCCTCGACCAACCGCCGGTCAACAAAGGAGCAAGGCCTGCACGCCACAGGACCCGGAGTCTTTTCACCATCCCATCCTTTACGTCACCATGGTGCCCAAGGATGACAGGCCATTCTCGGAGCACGTCGCTACAGCAGCTTTCACAGCGCCCGACAAAACTTCACTTCTAAGGCATCACCCCGTTGTCTCTGCCTTCTCTTGACCCTATAAAAGGGAAGGCAGGGGACTCTATGAAGGAGGGGACACAAGGCAAAAACAAGTCATCACCCTACCACTGAAGATCAACATCTCAAGCAATCTCCTTTGTACTCTCTCTGAGACTTGGGATCGGATCCCTCTCTCACAGCTTGTAACCCCTACGCAAGCACTTAGGTGCAAGGAAATACAATACTCCCCCCCGCTGGACGTAGGGCCTTCTTTCGCCTGGACCAGGATAAACCCCCAGTGTATTCTCTTTGCATCACCATCCAGATTAGGGGACACGCAGCACAAATTCACTCGTTGGCTTAGGACCCTCATGGGTCCGAACATCGACAAGGCCGGTTTACGGTTTGGGAGTTTTTTTCTGAAAAAAGACAACAAGCCCTCGGGGTCGGTCGAACAATCCTAGAAACTCCCTGAACCAACTGCCAAGAATTTTTGAAGCCATTCACTAGCTTACCTCCGTCGGATCCCCGCAAACGGGAACCGGGGCTTCACTTGAACTAACCCGATTGCAACTCAACGGACACCACAGCTTGACCCTGCGAGGGATGCCGTGGCATTGTCTAGACCCTCCTCTTTGCAAAAAAGATACGCGAGGGATATGCTAACCAAGCCTCTTAGCCGGGCCCATGCGCGAGCGGGGATTTCGGAGGATCCAGGGGTAGAAATGTCTAAAAGGACCTAATTGGCCTAGAGGGGGTGAATAGGCCTTTTTGCAAAACCTGAAACTCACAAACTCGAATTTGTGGAAGTTAAATACCAGATCGGAAGTTTTGGTGGTCTGGATCGGAAGTTATGGTAAGGGGGGCTAGAACTTCCGGTGCAGACCTTTAGAACTTCTAGTGCCCTAAATGAGCTACGAAATCAAAGTGAATCGAGTTGGGATTTTCGATCCAAGTGTTACCACACCCTCCTAGAGGTTGTTGATGAGTATGTTGAACTCCTCAAGGCTTGGCACCCCACCAAACCGTAGATCGGGACCTCCCACCTAAGAAGATGGGGGTAGAGAGGAAGAACAACAAGAACACAAGAACAAAGGGTAGTTGATGCTACCGCCACAGCAAGACAAGCTATTTTTACCGAGGTTCGGTAATCCCCACTAAGGAGTTCCTACTTCCTCGTTGTTGAGGTGACCACGAAGGTCCGACCACTAAGGTCTCCTCCCTCAAGCAACTACGAAGGCTAGCTTGAGATTTCCACTAAGGATCAAAGAGTGATACAAACACTTCGGGGTGCCCTCACAAATGAATCAATACGGGCAACCACGAAGAATGCCTAGCCAGCTAGGGTTCCAAGAACCCAAGAGAAACAAACACAAATCAAGCCGACAAAACAAGGAATCCAAGAGCTCAAGTCGAAGATCGATGCTCCCGCTCTCAAATCTCACGTCCCTAGCTCAAACAATCGAAGATTGAAGCTTGGGGGCAAAGGGGAAGAGAGAGTGGGCGAGTCACAGCTTGGAGAGAGTTGGGAGAGCAGAAATGAATGTGCAAAGCTCGGGCAATGGTTAGAAATGAGGTGAGTAGCTTATATACTCTGGCTCGGATGAGCCACCGGAACTTCCGGTCAAACGAGATCAGACCGTTAGGCTTGTCAGTCAACTCGGGTTCACCGGAACTTCCAGTGCAAGGACCAAAACTTCCGGTCCGTATCGGAACTTCCGGACAGAACCCAGAACAATTCTCTCGCACGTGAGCATGCCCACAAATGACACCAACTAGAACTTTCGGTGCCTGACCGGAACTTCCGGTGAGTACCGAAACTTCCGGACGAAGACCGGAACAAAATACTCGCAAGCGGACGCACGCGGGCGCCAGCAACCGGAACTTCCGGTGCAGCTCACCGGAACTTCCGGTGCACGTCTCTCCATCCTACTAAGCTTTGACAAGAGCACTTTTTATCCCCATTTTGCCAACTAGATTTGTATCCCTCTTGATAGTGCGGCGTTGCCTACGACTCAAATTAAAATAAACGGTGTTGAAGCCCTTGAGTCGAAGCGCCTTTTGTCCATCAAAATTTAGGATGCTATAATTCACCAAATATTCTTTTTCAATTCCATCAATAAACTAACACCTGTAGATTACACTTGATAAATATGTTAGTCCCGAATTTGATTGTCATTAATTATCCAAAACCCACAACGGGGGCGAATGTACTTACAAACTCCCCATTTTTGGTAATTGATGACAACCAATTTAGGCTTACAATAGATAGAAAGAATTGAAGCTTTTGAATTCCAAAAATTCAAGTTGAGCTCCCCCTTAATGTATGCATAGGATTTGAAATTTCAAATCTTGATTCAAGTCAAGATTGCATACATTAAGAATAAGCTCCCCCTAAATTTTGCAATATGTGGGGTGCCTAAGTGTGTGTGAAACAATAAAACGGTGATGCATATGACAAGTTATATCACAAGAATAAAACAAGAGAACTTGAATGGTTATGCAAGAAAGAAAAGGACTTAAACTGAACATAACCATTCTTAAATAAACAACCACCATAAGCATCAACACAAAAGGCTAAACAAGCTAAGATAGACATTAAGCATAAATGTTTTAGCCTACACTCAACCATCACACACACACACACATAGTTCAAGTTTACCACAGGGTTCACCACACGAGATAAAGTTACTACATAACAAATTTTTTAACTACCCCTATTACATCAAGATAAAAGCCTAACACTTCCCCTTTGGCATCAAATGCCAAAAAGGGTAGGTTCCAAGAGGCTCCAAGGGGCAAAGCCCGCCTCCATAGGTGGGATCAATAGTAGCACGGAGCAAATTATTGAGCACATAGGTGGGATCAAAACCACCCATGCCACAAGCAAAAGTTCTGGTAGGGGCCATCAGAAGTTCCGGTAGGCCAAAAACCAGTGAGAAACAGCCCTAGAAGTGGTGAACAATATGATATACTCAAACCAACTCAAATATGTCCAGATTTCATGAAATCAGTACATAACTATGGACACATTGGAGCTGTGAAAAATAGGTTTTGAAAGTTTCACACAACTTTTCATAAGAATTTTATCCAATTCTAAATCATACAAGTATGCACAAGATGTCAAGCCACGTTACGAGAATCAATGATATTTAGCTCACGCCTCAAAGCACAAAATCTTGACTCATCTAGAGGTTTTGTGAAGATATCGGCTAGCCAAAATTCATTTCTCACATGTTGCACATCGATATCTCCTTTGGCTTGGTGGTCTCTCAAGAAGTGATGGTGAATGTCTATGTGCTTTGTTCTTGAGTGGTTTACAGGATTATCAGCTAGCTTGATTGCTCCCTCATTGTCACATAAGAGAGGAATCTTACTTTGCTCACAACCAAAGTCTCTCAAGGTTTGCTTCATCCAAAGCAGTTGGGCACAGCAAGCGCCGGCCGCCACATACTCGGCCTCTGCGGTGGATAAGGCAATAGAGTTTTGCTTCTTAGAACTCCATGACACCAAAGACCTACCAAGAAATTGGCATGTCCCGGATGTACTCTTTTGCTCTACCCTGCAACCGGCATAATCTGAATCGGAATAGCCAAGTAGAGTGAAAGTAGAGCCCTTAGGATACCATAAGCCAAAATTAGGAGTGAGCACAAGATACCGAAAAATTCTCTTAACGGCCATAAGATGACATTCTTTCGGATTGGCTTGAAATCTTGCACACATGCACACACTAAGCATAATATCGGGCCAAGATGCACAAAGGTAAAGCAAGGATCCAATCATGGAGTGATATACCTTTTGATCTACGGCCTTGCCGTCTCCATCAAGGTCGAGATGTCTAGTTGTAGGCATTGGGGTCTTAATGGGCTTGGCCTTGTCCATGTCAAACTTCTTTAGCATGTCGATGGTGTACTTGGTTTGACTTATGAACGTGCCATCCTTGAGTTGCTTGATTTGAAATCCAAGAAAGTATGTCAACTCCCCCATCATGGACATCTCAAACCTTTTTGTCATGATCCTACTAAATTGCTCACAAAAATCTATATTAGTACTACCAAATATAATATCATCGACATATATTTGGCAAATAAAGATATCATTATTGACTTTGCGAGTAAATAAAGTAGGATCGGCCTTCTCAATCTCAAACTCTTGTTTGAGTAGGAAGTCCTTGAGACAATCATACCAAGCTCTAGGGGCTTGCTTAAGCCCACAGAGCGCTTTGTCAAGCTTGTAGACGTGGTCGGGATGATGTGGATCTTCAAAACCCGGTGGTTGCTCCGCATACACGGTTTTGGAGAGGGGTCCGTTGAGGAATGCACTTTTCACGTCCATTTGAAACAACTTGAAATCATGGTGAGCAGTAAAGGCAAGTAATATGTGAATAGATTCAAGCCTAGCTACAAGTGCATAGGTCTTCCCAAAATCCAAACCTTCGATTTGAGTGAAACCTTTGGCTACCAACCGTGACTTGTTCCTTGTGACCACGCCATACTCATCTTCTTTGTTGCGGAGGACCCACTTGGTACCTATCACATTTTGCTTGGGCCTTTCCACCAAGGACCAGACTTTATTCCTAGTGAAGTTGTTCAACTCCCCTTGCATAGCCATCACCCAATCCGGGTCCTTCAAAGCATCCTCCACCTTTTCTGGCAATTTAGAAGAGACAAAAGAGTAATGCTCACAAAAAGTTACTAAACGAGAGCGTGTTGTTACCCCTCGTTGTATGTCTCCCAATATGCTATCAACGGGATGGTCCCGTTGAATGGATTGATGAACTCTTGGGTGAGGGATGATTGTTCTTGTTTGGATTGGACCATCATCTTCATCTTCATTATCTTGATTGATTGGAGGATCAAGATCTTGATTATCTTGATCACCACCTTGGTTGTCTCCTTGAGCTTGTGGTGGATCTTGACTAGCTTGTTCTCTTGAGTCATGACCCCTTCTTGAGATGGAAGCATCACCATGGGCATTGGTTGACCCATGACGCATGTTTGGATCATGAGGAATTTGCACATGCACATCATCATCTTCATCTTCAACGGGTTTCACTTCACCAGTGGCAAGCTTCTTGATCACTTGATGAGATGGTTCTTCTTTACCTAAAATTTCAGCATTGACTTGCTCCTTTTGAGAGCCGTCGCTTTCATCAAAAGTCACGTCTACCGCTATTTCAATTTGGCTGGTGGCCTCATTGAAAACACGGTAGCCATGTTCGTTAGTAGCATAACCAAGTAAGAACCCCTCATTAACCTTTGGTGCAAACTTAGAGCTTTTGGATTTCTTATTAAGTATGAAACACTTGCATCCAAAAACTCTAAAGTAATCCACCTTAGGCTTTTTACCGGTTAGAAGCTCATAGGCGGTCTTGTTCCTTATCTTGTGGAGGTACAAGCGGTTGATGGCATGACATGACGTGTTGACCGCTTTCGCCCAATAATCTTTCTCCGAAATCTTATACTCATCCAACATTGCTCTTGCGGCTTCAATGAGCGTTCGGTTCTTCCTCTCCACAACACCATTTTGTTGTGGAGTGTATAGAACCGAAAACTCATGCTTGATGCCTTCTTCATCGAGGAATGCTTCAATGTTGGTGTTCCTAAACTCCGTCCCGTTGTCACTTCTCATTTTCTTAATCTTCACTTCAAACTCATTTTGAGCTCTCCTTGCAAATTTCTTGAAGATCCCTTGGGTTTCGCTTTTATCTTTCAAAAAGAACACCCAAGTGAAAGCGAGAAAAATCATCAACAATTACAAAACCATATTGGATTCCTCTATTGCTTTTACGGGTCAATTAAAGGGCAAGCTCTACCTAGTTGATTTCTCATCTAGTAGAGTGGGGTCCGAGACTTGTTTAGTGGCAAAATCTAGCATGGCCTGATTATGGCATCGCTGACTAGCACATGTTGGCATGAGGAACTTTGCCGACCTTCAAAGAGGCGAACACATCCTTGGACTAACAAATGTTTCTTTTGAGAAAGATAGAATTTGCAGTGCATGTCAAGCGGGTAAGAAAGTTGGAGTCAAGCATCCCGCTAAGAACATTGTCACTACAACAAGGCCACTTGAGTTACTTCACATGGATCTATTTGTTACCTCCGATCCTTATATAAGCATTGGGTGCGTTAAGTAGTAACAAGAAAACTCCGGTAGTCCTGGGTTTTCTTTGGCACGGCTCTGAGCGGCTTCAGCTCCCACCAGTCAAAACACTGTAGACATATCGATGAGGAGAGGACGCAAGCAATGCAAAGAGGCCTGGCTGTACATGTTTCTCATCCCTCATCATCACGGCTACATCCGCTCGGATCCCAATCCCATCCAACAACATTATAGCACGCAGCAGCGTCGGTCCCCGGTAGTGTGCCTACTGCTGCCTGCGCAACTTCCCCTCCACCGGCGATCATATCCCTTTCGATCAGTCTCTCACCACCGCGCGCCGGCCACCATGTGGATGTGGTGCAGCCGCAAGCGCATGCGGATGCGCAGCAACAACGATCTCCTGCTCGCCATTGTCATCCTCCTGGCCGGCGCATGCGCATCAGCTGGGCCGGCGGCCGGCGAGGGGTACATGGGCGGCGGGCCGTGGCAGAGCGCGCACGCCACCTTGTACGGTGGCAGCGACGCGTCGGGCACCATGGGCGGCGCCTGCGGGTACGGCAACCTCTACAGCGCGGGGTACGGCGTGGAGACGGGGGCGCTCAGCACGCCGCTCTTCAACAACGGACTCACCTGCGGCGCCTGCTTCCAGATCAAGTGCAGTTCCAGCGGCGGCGGCGGCGGCTGCCACCCCGGGAGCCCCTCCGTGGTGATCACGGCCACCAACTTCTGCCCGCCCGACTACGCGCTGCCCTCGGACGCCGGCGGGTGGTGCAACCCGCCGCGCCACCACTTGGACCTCTCCATGCCGGCATTCCTCCGCATCGCAGACTACCGCGCCGGCATCGTCCCCGTCACATACCGGAGGTACGTAGACAGACAGAGACAGGCCATCCGTCGTCAATCTCTCTGCAGGACGGACAGATTATGCATATCGAGGATCGATTGCGAATTACTACGTACTACTGATGTATGTGATGGATGCAGCTAAGTAGTAGTACTGTGTACTGGGCGCAGGATGCTCGTGAGCTTTAATTTTCTTCCCATCCTGATCCCTGTCCCGATACCAAGAATGCCAATCCCCGGCCCCGGCCTCTACAAGCTTTCCTTACCTTGTGTTTGCAGGGTGGCGTGCCGCAAGTCCGGCGGCATCCGGTTCAGCGTCAACGGCTTCCGCTACTTCAACCTGGTGCTCATCAGCAACGTGGGCGGCGCCGGCGACGTGGTCCGCGCCGCCGTCAAGGCCTCGCACACGGAGTGGCTGCCCCTGGCGCGCAACTGGGGACAGAACTGGCAGTGCAGCTCCATCCTCGTGGGCGGGGCGCTCTCCTTCCGCGTCACCACCAGCGACCGCCGCACCCTCACCTCCTGGAACGTCGCCGGACCAGCCTGGCGCTTTGGACAGACGTTCACCGCCGGCAAAAACTTCAGGATCGCCGCCGCCCGCTAGGCGGCCCTATATAGCTCATGCTCATCATCATGTCATGCAACACCCTAGCGGCCGGGCCGGGACGTACGGTACGGTGTAGCATCATCAGCCTCAGCCCGCAGTTAAGCCAACATATAATCGTACACCATCCATGCACACTAGTCATCCATCATTATATTATTATTATATAATATAATTGTATATGTACTGCCCGTGCTGTATGTAATGCTTCTGCTTTAATTAATACTCGGTTGACTTTGGAAAAAAGACAAAGTGATGAAATGCGCCGTGCGTGCGCAACAGATCATGGACAGCGAGCGAGAGTTCTTCATTGCTGATGACTATCTGTAAGAAAGATAGGTGGGTGGGTTCTATAATATCTGAGACAAGCATGGTAATTGCAGATTGCAACTCATGATACCAGATGGCCACGCGCAGAATGTTCCAAAATTCTCTAGCAGTATGCATACCTTGCTGTCACTTTACAACAACACCTATTGTTACCCAGCAGTTAAACAGCGATTTCGTATGCTTGAATTGGCTGCGTCAACCTGATAGGTATTCTCATTAAGCAGCTACGAGGGTGGGCTCTGTGGAGGGTGACGCTTCAATTTCAAGCAGTGGATTCTTCTGGAACTCGTTTCTCAGCTGCCCACAGGCTGCGTTAGCATCAAGCCCACGAGTCTGTCGAACGCTGACGGTTATCTTCCGACCTTCCAAAGCATCCACAAACGCTTGAACCTAACTTGCAGTTTATTTTAACCATGTAAAAAAAAGATCAGTAACTCGTTACGAAATAGACTTTCTTTGTTTATTATAGGACAGAAAGCACACATACCACTTTTCTGTAAGGTCTCTTGTACTCGGAGCCTTCAATTGGGTTATAGGGAATCAGGTTCACATGGTAACCACCTCCACACGCACGAAGTAGTTCTGCTAGCTCTTCGGCATGCTCCTTTTCGTCGTTGATCCCAGCTGGCCACGAAATTCACTCCAGTCATGTTAGTATCACAAAAACCTAGGCACACAATAGATGTAGGTCTTCTATAATTCCTCTGTACAAGAGCTTTTCCACTTGCCCCTTTCTGAAGCTTTTCAACAATTTCAAGTATGCAGCAATCTAATTGATGGTCTTCAGTTAAATGAGGGACCTGACATCTGGACTTATATTTGGGGATCTGCAATTTTCACCTCCAGTAAGGCCTATGATCATCTTATTGGAACCAGGCAAGTTCACCCTGCTTTTAATTGGTTATGGAAATCATCCTGTCAGAATAAACGAAAGCTTTTTTTCTGGCTGTGGCTCAAGAGCCATCTGAATACTAGAGCTCTTTTAAGAAGGAAAAATAGGTCTCTTGAGGACTATAATTGTGTGTTGTGCAACCATCAGATTGAGAAGACTATGGAGCATCTATTTCTTTTCTGTCCATTTGCAGAAGTGTGCTGGGCTTCTATTGGAGTAATCATTCCACATGTTGATGACATATTTGCAACTTTGGATCACATTAAAACAGTGTTACATCTGCCTTTTTTTTATGGAGATCATAGTCACCATGATTTGGTCAATCTGGGAGGTACGGAATGATGCCATTTTTAGGGATATGGCCCCTTCAATTCAAAGTTGCAAGCGGATCTTCAAGAGAGAATTTGCTTGGGTTATTCTTCGAGCAAAAGCAAGATATCAACCTTTTATTTCTCAATGGCTAGAAGTCCATGTGCAATTTTTTCAATCTTTTTCGTTTCTTTCTTTGTTTCATGAGATTCCTCTGTAAAACTTTGTTTTCTTGTTATTAATAAAATTCCAGTAGGGGGCAACCCCTCCTGTTTCACTCAAAAAAAAGCTTTCTCCTGGAACAGATAGATAGATACCTAGCAGAGTGTACTCGAAGGATACCCTGCGCCCAGTTTCAAGGAAGTAATTCTTGCAGTCATCCATCAGTGCTCCCAAGGGATAAGACTTGGCACTAGGAACAATTGTCTCCCGCAGCTTCTGATTTGGGGCATGCAGACTGATTTCAAATATGACAGACTTGTCAGCAACAAATTAGAGAGAGAGAGAAAAAACACTGCTGCATCTGCGTGTTGCTGCTTAACCAGAAGTTGTGCAATCAAAGCCTTGAAATAATTATATTCTAATGACCAGATATCATACTTAAGTATATTAACAAATTTCATATAACTAAAATAGGGCTCAGGTTTTGTGACTGGGAGGATTTTTGCAAGCAAAAAATAAGAGCCCTGCAATGTAGCATGGTGACTGACCGCTAGTGCATATTCAAATTCGTAATAACATACCTGACTGCCAGTGTTGATTGAAGCTTGTGAGAAGCTAGCATTTTTATCGTATTAGGAACACCAACTGTAGATATTGTCATCATCCTTTGCCCAATTTTTAGTTCCTGCCAGCAGGAAATTCACGCACTTATTAAAGGTATATGGAGAGTACTTTGTGCTAATTTTTCACATTAAATTGGAAGCGTGAGAGAACATAGCCTAGTTACTTGTCAGCAGACCTTATTGAAGCATCGGTGTGCTTCTAGAACTGACTTGAGGTTCATCATGGGCTCACCCATCCCCATGAACACAACATTTGTCACCCTGTGTTTGAACGTCTCCTCGATGGCCAACACCTGCAATGGCATAATATTTATTTAATGTTGTAAGCAGCAATGTTACATTGGGAGCTGAAGAAAGACAAAGGGATTGCTGAGGGAGTACCTGCTCAACGATCTCATGTGGTTGAAGGTTCCTTGCAAACCCTCCCTTGCCCGTGGCACAAAATGAGCAACGCAGGGGGCAGCCGACCTGTATATGCATTACAAGTGTCAAAAGAAAGAAACATTGGCACACATAGTAGCATTTGAATAACAGTGCCCAATAGTAGAGGTTCCACTGACAGCACCTGTGATGAAACACAGGCAGTGAGCCTAGAAGAGCCTTTGTTGTCATCGTCAACAGGAATTCCTACTGTCTCAATCAACCGGTTATCCTCCAACTTGAGAAGTATCTACAAGGACGAAGAGAATTGCCATGAGCCCCCAGACTAGTGCACCTGTAAATGCCAGCAGCATACGAGGACAATGGCAATGCGCACAGGGCTATTTGCTTGATTATTACTGATTGACTGTCAGTATATGACCTTGGTAGTGCCATCCGAAGCTGTGACGGCGTGGTGCACTGGTGACCGGCCAACACTCCACCCAGCGCCAAGCAACGCCTCCCGGAATGCCTTGGGCACTGCCAGTGAATACAATTAACATTTAGACACTACCAGTTGGTTGGTTGAGGGAAGCAAAAAGGCAAACAGGTTCCTCACCCACCGTGGTTGAAATCTTCGATTTGCTTGGCTCTTGATTTGTAGAGGAGGTCGTGCAGCTGCTTGCCCCGGTAGCTATGCTGCGCAAGCGGAATCGAAGATGGGTAAGGCACAGGTAGGCAGGTAATTAAGGTAACCGAAGCAAACAAAACCTCCCGTCCCGGGTGCAGTGCACGGGTGTGGTACCTGGCCGAGATCGAGGGCGAGCTGGCGGAGCTGAGGCTCCGAGAGGGCGAGCAGCGCGTGGCGGGAAATCCCCTGAGACTTGATGGGGGCGGGGGCTGAGGCGGTGGCGGTGGCGCGGAGCGCGCGGGCGAGGGGAGCGGCGCGGACGTGCTGGGGAGCAGCCATTTCCTCCTGGATTACGGATGGGGCAGCTGGCTCTTTAGATTTTTTTTTTCTTTTTCTTTTCACATGTTACCACCATTTGGCCTCTCTGAAGGGCCCACGTAGGAGCAGATATTTTTGGGCCTCACCTCTGGTTTACCTTTTGTTTTCTGTTCTTGTTCTCTTTTTTTTTCATTTTCCTCTCTTTTGGAGTACATGTGTGTATCCAGCCAAAAATATACGCTGAGTTATTTTCCTCAGTTCTCATAATATAAATAATTACTGTATGTATGTAGCATAAAAAAGATGATGCTAGCTGTGCATGCTGACATAGAGAGAGAGAGAGAGAAGCATTTGCATGCAAATTAAAAGCAGGAGTTGGAGGAAGAGACGAAGAAATCAACTGATGGTTGAATGATTGATTCATGAATCCACTTACTTGTCTTTAATTAAGTAATTACAACAACATTTGCCTAGAGAAAGAGATTCTGAGAATTCATTCCAAATCCATTATGAGTTGCACTATAGTTACAGTCTTACAGATGGATTCCAAATCAGCTAGCTAGCGGATGGCATGCATGAGAGAGAATATTCTACTCTTACTTAATTTGTGCAGATATACACACTACTACTACTACTGTTGCCGTCCGTTGCCTAGATCGAGAAAGAGAATTGAATTGAATACCCCGGGCCTCTCTACTGTGTGTGACTATGAATGAATATGCATGATATGGTAGTCAGAGCTCGGGCAGAGGCGAGGCGGACAGGCGATGAGCAGCAGACTTGGCGCCGGGCGCGTTCAGATTCAGGTTCCGCGCCACGACCTGATGATACACATCTGGCGGTGAGTTTGGGTACCTGCGGCTGCGGCTGCGGCTGCGCGACGACCGGTGGCCACTGCTGCCGAGGACGAGGAGGTGGTGGTGCGTGCCACTGCCACTGCCACTGCCACTGCCATCATCGAGCTGCTGCAGCGATGCGACCACCTGGTCCATGGTGGGCCTGTTCCTGGAGCCCCCCGAGAGGCACTGCAGCGCCAAGGCCGCCACCCTGTGGGCGCCCGACAGCGAGTACTGGCCGCCGAGGCGCGCGTCCAGGATGCGGAACAGCAGCCGCTTGCTGCTCAGGTAGGGGCGCGCCCAGTCCACCAGGTTGTGCTCGCTGGACGGCCGGTTCTTGTCCACGGCGCGCCGCCCCGACAGCAGCTCCAGCAGCACCACGCCGAAGCTGTACACGTCGCTCTTTGCTGACCTGTTGCATTGCAATTGCATGTACAGTATCAGACTTTACATTTCGTTTCTCTAGGTTTAATTAGGATATTGCATTACATCACACAGCTTATGCATGCAGTACGTCATTATGCGCTTAACTATGCCATTGCCGATCATATTCAGTTCCTAGCTTGAATGAAACGATATCAATATATACCCACCCATTGACTTTGACTTATTGGTACGAATAATTTGACTATACCACACACAATTTACATACGACGCCGCAGCAGCGGAAACTTTTCTCAACATATTAAATATGCTTGGTAGTTTGGATGAGGCAGATGGTAAAACTCATATATACTTTTTATTTGAAAGCTTTCCAGCAGTTGTTTGGCTTTTCATTCCCACATGTACTTGCACATGCACATGCGGGGGTCCAGTTAGGTCTGAAACCATGACTTGTTGTCTGACCGAAAGAGTTCTCTTCTTCCCACTGCCTCATATAGTGAGGACGAGAACAAAATGCCAAACCAAAAAGAGAGCAGACTTTTATACAGTTTCAAATCTAATCGGGCCCGCTAGCTGCGCTGCCACAGGCAAATTATAATACTGCTCGATCTATCCTAGACAATAATTATATACTATCAATGCAAGGGCATTGGATCGACCGAAGGCCTTAACAGCTGCCCCTTCAAATTATAAGTAGTTTTGACTTTTTTTTATTCATCAATTTTGCTATATATCTGGACATAGTATTTATCTAGAAGCATAGCAAAGCGACTTATAATTTAAAACGGAAGGAGTAGCATTCAGGTTTTTCACGGTTCCTTAATTAGTGCTTCTTCTTTTTCGAATGATGAGCAAGATATATATATGCGATCGACAGATAGATATTAGGCCATACGGACTGATGATATTAGTATAAGGGTATATCAAAACATATATGCATGCATCAAAAAGATAAGTATATGTATCTGTACCTGTTGCAAGATACTCAGGAGCAGCATATCCAAATGTGCCCATGACTCTAGTGGACACATGGCTCTTGTCGCCGGTTGGCCCGTCCTTTGCCAAACCGAAGTCAGACAGCTTAGCATTGTAGTTCTGATGACAGATAGATAGATGCAACCAAACCAAATTAATTAAACCATTTAATTAATCTTTTTCATTCAGATTATTCATAGAGAGGATTGATCGGAGGTACTACCATACCGAATCTAAGAGAACGTTAGATGTCTTGAAATCGCGGTAGATAACTTTGGCCTTGTCGCTGTGCAGAAACGCAAGGCCCTTTGCTGCTCCCAGCGCAACTTTCATTCTAAGGTTCCAGGAGAGCGGCTGAAAATGTGAGCCCCCTGATATATATGATGCATGAAATAAATGGAGGATCCATCGATCAGCTGTGTTCTCAGTTGTATGGTTGGTACAAATCTAATGCAAATAATTAAATAAACACTAGCTATATATAGCCTATTAGTAGCAAAGCAAGCTGCTTACTCCTGAAAAGATGGTTCTCCAAGCTTCCTCGCGGCATGAACTCGTAGACGAGAAGGCGCTGCTCATCTTCGAGGCAGTAACCTACGAGCTTTACGAGATTGGGGTGCGACAACTGGCCCAGGTAATTCACTTCGGCCTGGAAATGCATGGAAGGTTCAGTGAGTGATATGTAGAAATCAAAGATGATGATGACGAGACCGATCGATCAGCATGCATGCAGAATAAGGCAGGCAGGCAGGCAGACTATGGGCACGAGCCGCACTCACTCACCAGCCATTCCCTGTGTCCCTGGAATCCTTGTTGGTTGAGCTTCTTGACAGCTGTGCCGGGCCTGGTCGGGGCGAATTGAAGGTGTTGTCGTCGATCCACCCTTTGAACACGAAGCCGAAGCCTCCCTCGCCGAGGACGCTGTCGGGGCGGAAGTTCCGGGTGGAGGTCCTCAGCTCGTTGAAGGTGAAGCTCCTCACGTTGGCGGACTGCAGGATCTCGCCCTCGCTGCGAGGGGTTGCGGGATTGGAATTGGGCATGGACAACGCGGCGGAGACACGGCTGCGCCTGGAACTGGAATGCTGCGATGCGCTGAGAGTCAGACCTCCCGCCTTTCCTCCTCCTCCTCCTCGTCTTGCACACTGCTTCTTATTATTATTATTATTATTACAACCTGCTGCATATGCAAGCATTATTCAGAATTTCAGACAGGCATTCGCGCGATCGATCAGTTTGAGTGCTACATGATGCATGCCTGCCAGTGCCAGGAAGAAATAAAGCAGCAGCTTTCTTTTCTCTTCTGCATGTGTCTGTCTGTAGGGCCAAAACTAGTATAAGGAAAGGGAAACTACTCTGGTTGTTTTGGGGAGAAAATTAAAGGACGAGGGTAGCTAGATTAGAATAAAAATTAAATAAGGGAGTACATATACATGCATATAACAGAAAGGGACCGGCGGGAAGATTGACAATGGACAGATGATGACCCGTACCGTACGTGCCTGCTGGAGATACGTTGTGGGAGCTAATCTTGGTTCCCCAGCAGTTGCCCATGGCGATGATCGATCTGTCGATCGGAGTCCAAGCTAACTAATACTGTATATATATAAGGAGCTAGAGGGCCACGGGATGGATGAGGAGATATGATGGGCTGCAACTGCAAGCTAAGCAAGCATCATGACGATCACGGGGTTCATGCAGGGCAGGGCAAGGAGGAGGCGGAAGGCAAGAAGCAGGTGACAAAAGCGAGGTGAGCCACAAAATGCTTTGGCCTCCCCTCCTTTATACCAAGTACGCACTCGCTGCCAGGTGGACCCCACCGTCTGTTTGGTCCATTTGGCAGTGGAGGCGGCGGCGGCGTGCGACTTGGGCCTTCCTCCTTTGGCGCGCGCCAGCCCGTCCGTCTCGTCTCGTCTCGTCTCGTCTCGTCTCTGTATGTACGTTTTTACTACAGGACAGGAGAGTTGACGCTCCTATATCAACTACGGAGCAAGTACTCCAGAGTGTTACCCTGCACTATTCTATTTTATATTATCCATCCATTTCTGTACAACCAGTCAACCATCAAAGTTTTACTGCTTTATTTTGTTTCCACCACCCGCCAGACATCAGGGTAGTAGTAAAAGGCGGGCAATTCAAACCACACTGTACATCCGTAGGGAGAAAAGCTTCCATGAGAAGCTGCACAAATGAAGAAAAAACGTTTACTGTCTGGCCTAATTTATCTTGTGATTTAGTACAAATGCATCCACTTGGCCCTGTTCGCTTCAACTTATCAGCCATGGTACAATATTTTTCTCTCACAACAAATCAGCGAATAGTACTTTTCAGTCTGCCTTTTTAGCGAAACGAGGTAGCAAATCAAATGGATGCATGGTACTCTATATATATATATATATATATATATATATATATATATATATATATATATATACACACACACACACACACACACTATGTCTGAATACGTAGAAAAAGTAAAAAAAAACCAAAACGTCTTATGATTTGGAACGGAAGGAGTAATCTACAAACATCAGTATATAAATATATGTTATATCATTTAGATGGAAATGATGTAGGTTATGTATAGATTTGTATTCAAATTAAAAGTTCTGCTTTTGAAGGATTTTACTGAAATATCGTTGAAGAAACCAGTAGTAATCAAAGACTATACACACGTCAAAGATCACACGAAAGCTATTTAGTTAATTGTTTATTACTGGAGGAGTACGTGTAGTAGCATAGTAGTAAGATTAGTCTAAAGTGCTCATCTTGCATCTGTTCTCGTAAGATGGAGAGAGCACACAAGGCCTATTTGGTTGCGAGCTGCAAAAGGCTGTCTGGGCAGACAACATTCCCAAATGTTGGATTTTGATAGCCTGGAGTTGAGATGAATGCCTGACCAATTTGCCTGGCATCAGGGCTCTAACCAAACATGCCCATAGATATTCTTTTCAGTGTGGCTTTGATTGATCGAGATCGAATCCGAAGCACTTCAATCGCTTCAAATTGCAAGTTATTTTAGTTTTTAAAATTAAACTTATGTAACAAATATATAGAAAAATATATAAGCTACGATATAAAATAATGCAATATACAAATATATTCCATGGTGTACCTATTGAATCTTGTTTGATGTTATATATAAATATTTGTGTACTCCGTATTTTTATAAGCTTGATCACATAAGTGTGATTTAGGACAAAGGCAAAACGACTTTCAGTTTCAAATGGGGTACCCCAAGAAGAGTGAATGGGCATGGAATGTAGTGCTACTCCCCCTTCCAAAACACATGTCTTTTTTTATTTTTATATATCTTAAATTCACTTTCTCTAAATTTGATCAAATCTACAGAAAAACATATAACATCTACATATACTACCACTAAATAAATACACTATCAAGGCATATAAACTACCCATCTCAGAAAGGATGCAATTATAGTGTTTGGTCTGAGTCAAACTATCTTATGTTCGACTGAGTTTATAGAAAACAATATCAACTTTTATGACTGTAAATAGATATACTTTAAAAATACATTCCATGATAACTCCAATGATGATTACTAAATACGATAAATAATTGATTCTTTTATATAAAATTGGTTAAACTCAAAGTGCTCTGACTTAGTGCTATGCATGATTGTATCCTTTCTCCGATGAGGGATGGATTTAATGAAACTGTTAGTTTGATGTTGTAGATCGATTTTTGTAGCTCAGACTAATAAAAAAACGTTAGGCTTAGGATAAAACTAAAACGATCTTCTAGATGGATTTGTGTGGGGGGGAGGGGGGGGTTGTTGGCGGTTAAAGGATCGGAAATTAGAGAAGACACGGCGGAAGTCATGCATGCATCAATGATGAATCAATTTCAGGTCGATCACGATCAGGTAGCATGGCAACTTATGTATAGCAAATTAATTAAAGTGAGGACAGCCGCCAACTGAACCATGTGTTGTCGGCTCGCTCCGATTTGATGTCCGGACCATCGCCGGCCCAGCTTAGCTAGCATGCAGTCGGGTGTGGACGGGTGCGTGTGTGAACCCTACACGTATTAGTCGTCGCTGGTTGCTGACTTTGTTCACTTGCTGTACGTGCCCGTGACCATCATTTATCAGTATACCTATAGGTGGTGGGACCTTTTGACTTTTGTCTCTCTACTACTCCAGTGTCCGATGCATGGACGATCTGCTGCCCGGCGACGTACTGTATAGGGGACTAGGGAGGGAGCCAGAGCCAGGGAGGCAAGGCAACGAGTCGCTGTCCAGCGGCACAAGTCAAACCCGTTGACGAAATGTCCATCTATCCACCAGCTCTGCTCTTGTCCACTAGCTAGACCACCGTGTTCTGTTTAATTTGATTACTCCCTCCATCCTAAAAATAATAAGATTTGTGAAAATTAAACTAAATTTATAGTAAATAGTATTAACATTTATGTATCTAACTCGGTTTACTATGAAAATATATTTCATAATTATTTTAATGATTTTTTTATCACAAAAAGTGTTAAATGCTTTTCTTATAGCTTTAATCAAACTTTAGACGGGTTGACTCATCAAAAAATGTTAATTATATTTTTTTGGGGAGACAGAGGGGTACCACCACTTCTACGAAAAATATTGCACATAAACAGCCAAGCACAACATAGTTTACAGAGACAGCGACATTGCCCACCCGTACTCGCACAAATAAGATATTTGAAAAGATGGCGGTACTATCAGCTATGGAAATTAAAGCATCTCGACTAATAAATTAAGAAAACCCCGCCTTCAAATATAAATTAAGAAATCTTTCCCAGGTAGAGGGAGTTCATAGAAAAAACTAGCTTCAACAATGTAACGTCCCGCTCGTAGGCCAGTGGGCCGAATTCCAGTTTGGGGGTACTGTAGATGTGAGGTACGGTGCTGTTCACTCAGGTACTGTAGCATTGCGAACCGCTATTCAACGGGTGGTTTAGTGCCAAACTGCAAATTCGATGACGGCCAGACCCACTTAAATAGTCAGGTCAAGGACGTGTAGAAATCTTTAGTTAGCTGTTTGCGCGAAGCGAGAACGAAAGCGTAAGCAGATTGCTACACAGGTGGTGAGGCTCACCCCTCGGCAGAGTGGCCCTGGGCTATGTGCCAGTTTAACCGGTGTTTAGTACAAACTGTGAATTCGAGGACAGCCAGACCGACTTAAATAGCCAGGCCATGGACGCGTAAAGCGTAAGCGGGTTGCTATGCAGGTGAGGCTCACCCCTCGGCAGAGTGGGTCTGGGGCGTTACAAACAAATCTCCTTTTTATTTTGTGTGTGATAAGGGGAGTTGGTAGAAATTTTGTTCTCAATTGAGGTACAAACTGTGAATTCGAGGACGGCCAAACCGACTTAAATAGTCAGGCCATGGACACATACTTCGGTTAACCGTTCCTCGCGAAGCGAGGACGAAAGCGTAAGCGGGTTGCTATGCAGGTGAGGCTCACCCCTCGGCAGAGTGGGTCTAGGCCGTATACCGGGTCTGGGCGTTACAAACAAATCTCCTTTTTATTTTGTGTGTGATAAGGGGAGTTGATAGAAATTTTGTTCTCAATTGAGAAAAAATTGCCCTCAATCCCTCAAACAACGGGAAGAGCAGCCTGTCCTCTCTCCCTTTCTCTCCCCACGCCTGGATCACACAGACGCATGTGCTTGCAAGTACGTTACTGCCATGCCAAGCTCGGCGGCTGCCATTGTGCTAGACCACTGTCACCTCGCCAGACCGCCATCCCATAGCTATTCCACCGTACTCAAAGCAGCTCCATGTATGCCATGGGCACCACCCACGTAGAGCCTGTTTAATTCACAAAAAGTGAACCAAAAAAGTGCTACAGTATCTGTCACATCAAATCTTGCGACACATGCATGGAGTACTAAATGTAAACGAAAGAAAAAACTAATTACACAGTTTAGTTGTAAATCACGAGACAAATCTTTTGAGCCTAATTAGTCCATGATTGACATAAATTGCCAAATAAAACGAAAAGTGCTACAGTAGCCGAACCCAAACTTTTTCACCAACTAAACAACCCCATAGTAGTTTAACCTTCTCTTCTCCTATGGTGGCTGGCTTTGTCTCTCTCTATGGCTCTCTCCCTCTCTTGCCATGCAGGTGCGGTGGCGGCGTTAGGAGGCGTCGATGGTAGAGAAGGGCAAACGATGGTGGTGGGACCGGGAGTAGCATCGGCTGCATCTATGGAAGAGAAGAAAGGGACAAACGGGATATTTATATATTTTTTCCTAATTTGCTACTGAACAACTCTCCTAAAACCTGAAAACTTGTTTTCTCAATTGGCTATAGCAAATTTTTAAGGAAAACATATACTTCCTCCAGTTTTCTAAAAGATGTCGTTTTGAGGTTGTCTTAAGTCAAACATTTTAAACTTTAACTACAAATAAATTCTTTTGGATTGAGTTTAAAAATATAAAAGTGATGTAAGTAGATTCATCTCGAAATGTAGTTTCATAAAAGTATATATTGACTATATTTTATAAATATTTTCTAGCAAAAAGTAACACCCAAAGTTGTTTTCTTAAGACCGTGTCGCTGTCCAAACCAACATCCTTTAGGAAACCGGAGGGAGTGCGGTGGAGATGCTCTTTGATTTGCAGAGATTTATGTGTCAAGGATCTTGCTCTAGAAATAAATTAAAAAAATAAAAGCAATTTATTTTTGTTGTCACCGACGCCTCTGCTCGTTAAGCTCCACGTGCACCTTGAGCTCCTAGCGTGCATCTCTGCTTCATCACCTTCTCCACAATATTTTTATATTTACTAGCATTGGCTTTACATCCGGCACAAGAAAGGTAAATCGGACATGTCAATAATTCAAAAGGTTAGTTGAATATTTTTATAGAAAACCTAACCAATTAAAAAGCCTAATATGATTTGATCTTAAAAAAATGTTTGAGCTCAAAAAAAATCCTTTTAGTGTTTATTTACTAGCAGATGCTCTCATTATCTATTATATAATTACCTTACGACATTTCCAAGAGACTCTGTAAAATGGCTTTCTAAAAACTATGATTTAGATGATCTCTAAAATAGATAACTCTGATAAATAAAAGAAAATAAAACACCACAACTTCTTCACAGATCTTATTTATCTTTTGTTGTTTCCTGTGACACTTGGTCTTGTGTCGTCCGTGAAAAGCAGTTGCAAGACTAAACTGGTGGCGTAATTGATCGTGTCGTAGATGCAGAATCCCGTCACGACGACGTACAAGTCGTAGCCATGCAAGTGCAGTTGGCTCTCCGCTCTGCTCCTAGCTAGCAGGATATATATGTGGCGTTCAATCAAGTTGAGCGGCGCGGCACCATCCTGCTACCATGTGTCACGAACCCGTTGTTCGGTGGCGTGCCGGTGTAGTGGAACACATCGGAAGATGGGGGAAAAAGTGGAGGCACGCACGCACGCACGCACGACACGAGAGGAATGAGGCGCGCGAGAATTGAAGCAGGATGTATGATCCCAGCCCAGATGGCGAGCAAGCAACGCTCGCCTTTTCTGCCGAGTTGAAGACATTGATGTTGGAGACATTTTGGGCCCATAAAACTCTAAACCGGACCTTATGGAGAGATTTAGAACATCTATATATTTTTTTTGACAAATTTAGAACATATCTTGAAGACGCTCTTACGTTGATGACCCCAAACAACTAAGTACTCTATCCGTCCACAAAAGAATGCAATTCTCATATTCCCATATCCCGAGGAGTCAAATAATTTAAACTCTGACTAATTATATAAAAAGTACTAACGCTCATCAAACAAATTGCGTATAATTAGATTAGTTATTATATAATATATTTTTATAATAAATTTATTTGGAGATATAAATGCTAATATTATTTTCTATAAACTTGGTCAAACTTGATCTAGTTTGACCGGCACGTTTTTCATAATTATGTTCTTTTCTGGACCGAGTGAGTAGAAGTTAAAGTGACGTCAATGACGACAAAAGTATTGCTTAACCACACCTCGTGCTTACTCGATTCTATTAAGTACGTACATAAAAATAAGTGACAAGTCATAGCAAAAGATGGATATGGTTGCAACCTTTTGTGGTTTGGACACGGAATGAACAATCTGTGATCGGTGCTGACTCAGACAGTCTTTTTCTTCTTCTTCTTCTTATTCTTATACTCCTCTGATCGAAAACATAATAGCAGATGAGATGGTGGGTACGGGCCCAGGATCAGAGGGGCAGCGTGATGGCCCAACAAGCACATGTGACAATCCATCCGTCACCATGGTAAGCGCTCCTGTGGTTCTGATCTGATCGAGTGTCTGTTTGCTGCATGCTCGATGCATGTATATGTAGAGCGTCCCCTCCAAAAAAAAAAAAGTACATGTAGGGTGGCCCTCTTCCCCAACGCGCGCCAGGACCATTAGCAGCCGCACTATTTCTCTTCTCCCCCGCGCTTTCTATTGTTCATCTTTTTCCCCGATCGTCCCCTCCTCTGCTCACCTCGACCACTGGTCAGGCTGCAGGCGACCTCCTAGCCCACCAACTACCCCTGCCGGACGAACCTGCCCTCCCCTAACTTCGTCCCCCGTAACGGTGCCACGTGCACCGCTAACCTTATGGGCGCACGCACGCACGCCGAAAAAAGGATTAGGTATGTAGGGAGGGAAAACAAAGAAGCTAGTACTAGAGCCGACGGTATATACTTGAATTGGGAAGCAAGAAACTAATAATAATAATTGATTAAAGAGGCAGTATTATATAGAGGGTGTCTTGAGCCCCAAGAAATTAAGAAAACGAGAGCACATGGGGGTGGCCCTGGCTTCTGGGTCTGGGTTGTTGGGCTTGCCTTTCTCGTGTTTCTCTCCTCCAATCCAACCTGTTCCTTCCTTCTCCTGTTGCATTGCATTGCATAACCTAAATCTGGAGCCTTGCCTGCCGGCATTCCCCCTCCCCTCCCCTCCCCTCCCCTCCGACCTCCCTGGCTCCCTCACCCACGCCGCCCCGCCAACCCAACCCACCCCACCCCACCCCACCCCACCCCACGCCTCTTCCTTCCTCCTTCCCTTCCACAACAACAAGAGAGAAATTCCCGATTCCCTTTCTCCCATCTCTACATTCCCAATCGCCCCAGAATTAATTGCACCCCAAGGCGGCATCCATCGATGATGTTGCTCGGCAAGGAGTTCGCCCTATCGCCGCCGCCAGGGGTCGCCCCGCGCCGGAGGCCGTCGGCGAGGGTCGCGCCCACCGCCGCTCGAGGGGGTTCGCCGGTGCCCGACCTCTGGCTGCGGACCGCCGCCCCCGCGCCCGCTTCCGCCGCCGACGGCTTCGCCAGCAGCCACAGCCACGACGGCGACTGCGACCTGACCATGCTCGTCACCGACTTCCTCGAGAACGGGGCCGCCGCCGGCTCCGGAGACTCCCGCAATAGCAGCGACAGCGAATCCGGCCTCTCCGACCTCGCCCACCTCGCGGACACCATCTCGGTACGCCGGCCTCACGCCCCTCATCCCCCTCTTCCCCTCCCTGCCTTCCATCACCTAGCTTTACCATGCAATCATGCCTACGGACGGAATGAATGAATTACGGAGTTACTTTTGGGGATCTATTTGATTTGGCCCTGAACAACCAAACTGATAATGCCTCTCAACCAATGTTAAGTAATATCATCATGCCCCCGTGGCCTTGTATGATGATTGACATTGATTGCCCAATTGACATTACTACTTTATTTACTAGACTAGTGGCCCGCACGTGTGTATGGTAATTGGTAAGACATATCTTGATAGAGAGTAAAACAAGTGATTCGAATGATACAACAATTAAGAGATCATATGTACAACCATGAATAGAATCAAATCCATAACATCTTATAATATGAACACTTAGCACTTTTTTATTTGTGCACCAAAGAAGGCTTTACACATTCTTACAACGCTATCTGTCCTTTACTCTCGCTCGCTCTCGTTTATTACTTCACAACACAGGAAATGATTTAAGCTAACATTAGCAGCCCCAGCCTAGGCTTCCAAATGATCCTACCAACATGGATCAAATATAGTGTGTACAAAACCTGAGAAGTGACACAACGAGACCAACAGATTTCCCCTTAATCTCAATACATCAAGACCAGCCTTCAAATTGATAATTAAAGATCAAGTCACACTGTCACTGACCCCATGTGTCCAGCGAGAACACACTGTCGCCCGCAGGGAGATGCTCTGGTCGACCCCAAGGCTGGAGGGGCTGTTGAGGAACCTGTCGAGCGATAGCTGGTTTGCGTGGTCCTCATCGATATGAGCTGCATTCGTATTCTCATAGCCTAGATTTAACTCACTGTCTGAATTCTTGTGGAATGTGAGAGGGATTAGATCTTTCTTCTTGAGTTGTGCTCCGGTTACTGGATGTTTCCCAAACTTTTTAAGGTCTGTACATAGAGAAAGCAAGAAAGTCAGGATTTTGAATATTTTTGGTCCATACTTGTTTTCAATAAAAATATATAATAGCTCGATAAAATCAGGGTTTTGAATATTTTTGGCCCATACTTCTTTTCAATAAATAAAAATATACAATAGCTCGTTGAACTAAAATCCTCAGCCTCACATTAAATCCACACCGGATCCTCAAATGGAAGAAACATGAGTCCACACCACGCAACAAGATTATAATCAGCAGCAAAAGAAGAGAAATTAACATTGAGCTAGTAAATCATCTACAGATTACAAGTACATGTCATCAAAGCATTATCATATTCGACAAACCTTAGTAACAAGGTATTGGGTAAGCTCAGACTTCAATCATTCAACAAGTTCTTGTCCTCCCTAGACGTCAGCAATGGCATCAAGGTGGCTGCCGCCACCGCAGCGAACGCTATTGCAGGCTACTGATGGCGTTGAGCTTAAGCAGGTTGCCCCTGCCTCTGTTAACCTCGGGGTTCTTGGGGGCCTTCTTCTTGGGCAGCTGGGCGGCCTCAGCGGATCTCATCTTGGCGTCCCTGGCCTCTGCATGCGGAAGGCAGCATCGAGCCTCTCACAGGAACGAGCAAACATTCGATGAATTCATAAAGTTACTATTTTGGGTCACAATACTTGCAGCTATAGAAAGAAGACAGATACTGCTCCAATTCAGAAATGCACTCTAGAATTACAATTTAGTTAATTCATATATAGACAAATGTCACAAGTTATCTGTATCAAATTTTATTGACAAGCATACAGAATTTTTTAAAAGTAATCCCGTCAACATTAGGCAATTTGGTTGAATCAGTGATGATACATTTGCGAACATGGAAGTAAATTAACTCTAGACCATGCATTATGCAAAGTAAAGTTTGTCACGTTATTTTTTTTGACACAAATAGTGCCCTAGAATAGCTGTATGTAAGTAAACTGACGCTGAGGATCAAAAAGCAGAAACATAATATAAAAAACTTTCGGCATAAAGTACTAATTGCTGGACCCTAATCTCAGGGTTGGATTACAGCAAGCTGCACATATTTGTCATCATTGCCACTACTGGGGCTTCGGCCGCAGCGACCGACAGGGTCGCGTGTGAGGCGCTCCACATGCAAACAAAGGCAATCCTGTTTGATTTGCAAGCTGGTATTATTTGGAACCCATGATAGTAGCAGGCTAAATAATAGCAGTATAGATCAATAGGTGAAAGTAGAAGAGAAAGCAATCCAGTTTGATTGGCAAGCTGGTATTGTTTGGAACCCATGACTTAGAAGTATAGATCAATAGTTCAAAGCAATCATGGAAATAGACATAGACAGACTCAAGACCAGTCAGAAAAATAGATAGACAGAGTGGCTTACTCTGGAAATATGTTTGAGGTTCAGTCCTAGACAACATGCTCCGGAAAGCTTCCTGAAAAGGGCAAAATAATTACATTTTGCCTAGTGTGCACCTGTGGTAGAATGCGAAAACCAATTTTACTAAATTTACATAATTTCTTCTCCATCCTGTCGCACAACCCCTAAGCATGCCACTATTAATGGTTTTTTCAACCCCTCGATGGAAGAGATAATATATACTACTGTAGACCATCATGCTACAAATCAATTTCTGTTTCTAGTTTGTCACACCACGTGCTGTCATCATATCATCATCATACACTGAATTCTGCACCCATCTATCTACCTACTGTGCGTGGCTCTTAGCAAAGCCATGCATGTCACCAAAATTCGCTTGTATCCTTACCTTAGTGTCCATCGGTTCAAAACCAGCCTATGCATCATCATCTTAATTTGTTCTCCTGCCATCACCTAATGCTTGTGACTTTTCAACTACTCCCTCCATTCCAAATTATAAGACGTTTTTGGCTTTTCTACATACAAAATGTTTGCTATGCATTTAGATATACACTATGTCTAGATACATAGTAAAATTAATTTAGTATATTGAAAAGCCAAAACATCTTATAATTTGAAAAAGGTGGTAATAGCTCTTTGTGCCCCAGTTGGCCTGTGTTTTCTTTCATTGCATCGTGCCCCTTTATATGCATGCACCACTAGTCCTTTCAGCCTTACAAATTGCCATTACATTTGTATGCCTCAACTTACGCTCCCTGCACCCTGTTTTAGATGTTGAAGCAGGGTGGAGATGAGAAAGAAAACGAGCTGCTCTCCATGGTCCACTCGCTACTCCTCTCTATCCATGAGCTGCAGCTTCAACCTTTCAAAAGAGGCCAATGTGGTGGCAGCTGCATCCGCCATTTGCTTGTCAAGCTATTGAGATACTCGGGAAATGATGCAGCAGTTTGCACATCCAAATGGCAGGGGTTTGACAAGATCCCTGGAGGTACTTGAGATGACAACTTGGCTGTCTATGCTTCCTACTGAGAGCAGAGAGCACTTCCTTAATATTCTCCAGTACAAATTAAGTACAGTGCTGTAGGCTAAACTGTTTGTGGTTTCCCCAATCAGGTGACTACGAGTACATTGATGTCATAATGCACAGTGATACTACAGGTCCAGAGCGTCTAATCGTTGATATCGATTTCAGAAGCCACTTCGAAATTGCCAGGGCAGTTGATTCTTATGGCACCCTGTTGAATTCGCTCCCAGTGGTCTATGTTGGCACCCTTCCGCGACTGAAGCAGTTCCTGCATGTGATGGTAGATGCTGCAAAATGGTCCCTGAAGCAAAACTCTATGCTGCTTCCTCCCTGGAGATCCTTGCCTTATCTCCAAGCGAAATGGCAGTCCAAGTATGAGAGGAAAGATTCCATCACCGAGGGAGCCTTCCACAGCACATCTACTGATCACACACTGTGCATTGGACACCTCAAGAGGCTGAAAACGTCCCTCCAGTTAGAGCTTGAGACTGCAGAATTACTGATGATGCCAATCAAGGCTGACAAGAAGAGGATGCCAAAGCCATCTGAGAGGCGGAGGCGGCGTTCCCTTCTCAGTTGTTGATTTACGTTCCTTGGACACATAAGAATACTAAGGATAAGAAGCAACAGCTTGCTGCTGGCAAATTTTGTTTTCTCAGAAAATGGAGAAATGAGAGGCATTTTTTCTCCGTTCAATACATAATGGAGACTCTTTTTACAGGTTTTGGTTTACAGATAAGGTAAAATAGGAGGTGGATACTAACAGGCCATGTTAGTGCCAGGTATTTTTTTTGAAGGCACATAAGAAAAGGACAAAGAAAGTAAGAGTTCTTTTTTGTTTTTAGTTTTGCTTCTTTCCGGCAGAGATGGATATGCTAGTGGTGAATCTGCTGCATATACCACGTACAAGTGAGAGTTAGTATTACAAAATCAAACTTACCCCACTATATATTGATTTTTTGGTGATACAGTTTTGTCCCATTTTGGTACTCCAGAAACTGATAGACGCGGTTGATAGCCGAATTGTAACCGTAGAATGTGCAAGTTGGGTGATACGCTTATTGAAGTTGAAGAATATTCGTTTTAGTTCAAGTTCGTTTGTAATTGTAAACTGGTGATAGTGTTTGAGAATGAGAAGTTGTCTGTTGTGTCAGTGATGGTGCTAGCTTCTTTAATTTTGAGATTGAGAGAGACTTGTGATGAAGAAGGGAAGGAACATGTGGCAGGCAAAGCATGTGTAAAGCATGCTGGGCAGGTGTGGACCTGTAGTCAATGCAAGACAATATTCCCAGTGCTGTGTTGATTCCTTGGCCACTTTTGCCAGCTTGTCAAACAATCATAATTGGATACTTTCCCCTGACTTTGGTTAAACAAATTATGTGTATGCTGGCTAGCCTAAGATGAGAGTGATTCACATGCCAAAGACTGTTTCGATTCCTTTATAAGAGGATGCCCTATTTCCAGCCGACTGATTTGAAATGTCCTCTTGTGTTGCCTTTGTTGCGATAACTATGCCCAGTTGCAGATGACTACTATTATTATAGAAAAGGCACAGGCAATGAGGCAAACAGTAAAGAAGGAAGTAAAAAAAAGTATCATATCATGTGGGGTTATTATTATAGAATAGAAAAAGCAAGATGACTACTATTATCATATCACACTGTAAACGAGGCAGTAATTTGTGGAGGACTATCCCTCTTTTATAACCGTTTGATCTTAACACCGTTTCATATGAGCCTTCCGTCGTTCGAGATCTTACTCTCCCTCATGGATAACCGTACGATCTAGACGCCGTGTCATATACCTATAATATTAAAGAGAAAATTTCTCTTCATTCATTTTTTGGTCCGCCCCTCTTTTAACTAGCTTTGTGAGTGTGGAAACCATCTATAGCCTTTTTCTTTATATAACAGTGCAAGACTTCTTAAATTAATCTAGATAGCTATAAATCCTAATCCAATTATATCTCTCCAATCCCGGGTAACCTGAATAAGAATCTTAATCCAAATAGAAAAATATAAGAATATGGATAGCTACGAATCTTAATCCAATTAGATCTCTCCAATTCCGAGTAACCTGAATAGAAATCTTAATCCAATAGAAATCTAATAAAGAGAAAAAAGGTAGAATTTCTTTGTTTAGTTCCTATCTACCTGTTTGTTTGTTGGATGGGAGTTTTACCTATAACCATTGTTTGCTCTTAATTCTTAACTCTGCACTTTTTGCTTACGGCATGGCGATTTATTTCACCTGCAGAGGATTTCTGAGCAGAGGAGTTGGAAGAGCCATGGGCAACTCTTGGTCACTGGTGCCCGTAAGGATCCAATTGAGCTTCCTTTGCTTGTCCATTGAAACTATATCTTTTATAAAGATAAAACTCTATTATAATTTATCTTGCCATGCAAAGTGTCCACATCAGCATCTACCAGAACATCCAACAAGCACATTTAACTATCTCGTCATCAAAGTGTCCACATCATCATCCACTAACACATCCAACTAACACATGCCATTATGTCTTCATTCAAGCTATTCACATTAGCAAACAACATCATTTTTTTTGTGAATTACACAAGTACAGACGCAGACGCTCAACATGCACACCATTTACTAACATATATTTAGTTGTCCACGTCAGAATGCTAAAAATCATCCACTAACATGTATTATGATATTTATTCAATCATATTAGTAAATATAAGTAGTATAAAATCACCAGCGATTCCAACAGCAATGTGCGGGGCGTTCTTCTAGTTATTCTTACTCTTGTGTCACTGGTCAACATTGATTAGTACTTTTTTAAGGTCAATATTTCATCGTAGTTCTTTTGGTTGATTTGTGTTTTAGATTGATCCCTCCTCATATGACTTGTTTTCTAGCATCCATTAGAACATCCCACTGGCACATTCAACTATCTCGTCATGCAAAGTATCCATATCATCATCCACTAACAGATCCAACTAACACATGTCATTATGTCTTCATTTAAGCTATTCACATTAGCAAACCACATCATTTTTTTGTGAATTACGCAAGTATAGATGCAGACGCTCAACATGTACATCATTTACTAACATATATTTAGTTGTCCACATCAGAATGCTAAAAATCATCCACTAACATGTATTATGATATTTATTTAATCATATTAGTAAATATAAGTAATATAATTTCACCAGTGATTTCTGTAGCAACGCGCGGGGCGTTCTTCTAGTTATTCTTACTCTTGCGTCACTGGTCAACGTTGATTAATACTTTTTTTAAGGTCAATACTTCGTCATTGTTCTTTTGGTTGATTTGTGTTTTAGATTCAGATCCCTCCTCATATGACTTGTTTTCGATGAAAATGAGATAATCCTTCTTTCAGAAAGAAAAAAAGAAACTGAGATAATCCCTTGAATATATAGTTGGGCAAAACTGGAACCCTCGCTCCCAAAAATTTCTTTTTTTTGTTTGTTTGATGCATGGAAAAAAAAACATAACAGATACTTTAGGTCTTAATGACACCGCTGCCACCTACCACTACTATGATTTTGCGTTACCGATGTTACAATACGTAGACTACTATCAACAATGGCATGTACATGTGCTATTGCCTAGAAGATTTATTTTGGAAATATATGAAAATGCTTTAACTTTCTAAGATATCTACTTATCTATAGAGTGTGTAGAAAGAGTAGTGTATGTATTATGTGGTAAGCTATGCAAAAGCACATAGATCGTCATTACTTCTGTTTGGCCAAGTAACCAATTATCACGGTAAGCTGAGTCAGCTATCACAAGTAACCTGTGTTATATATTTTGATCCAGACAGTTCGAAGTTGAATGCAATATTATTTTCTATACAGATTATACAGAACTATTCTTATTGAAGAAAAGTTTGTCCAACATCGGTTGAGGTGGTTTAGCCATGTCCAAAGGAGACCTCCAGAGGCACTAGTGCATCGTGGAGTCCTAAGTCAAGCTAATAATATGAGGAGAGGTAGAGGTAGACCGAAATTAACATAGGAGGAGGCAATAAAAGAGATTTGAAAGCTTGAGATATACCTAGAGATTTATGTTTGAATAAGAATGCTTGAAAAATAGCTATTGAAGTGCCTGAACCGTGACTAGGGGCTCTTGGTGGGTTTCCAACTCTAGCCTACCCTAACTTGTTTGGGACTGACAAACTTTGTTGTTGTTGTTGTTGATTATACTTCTGTCTGCCATTTCCTTTCATAAAGTTTCTATTTTAGAGTTTATTATTTTGAACTAGCATGCTCCCTAATCTCCTCATAGCATGTATGAGACCTACGCGCTAGCCAACTGCGCCACCACCCCACGATACTTCCAACCAGTGGCTAGGAGGCTTTTGTATACAAAGCGCCACCATGGGTGAATCTAACCAAGCTCTAGAAACATTAGAAGATACAGTGTCGTATTTTAATATCTTAAGTATGAAGAATTATATATAAAAATAGATCAACATTGATATCAAACAAGTATCATTAGATTAATTACAAAACGTACTTTTATAATAAATTGATTTGGAACCACAAATGTGAATAGACCAAGAGAGCATAGGAGAGGATTCAGGGAGGCGCTACCACGCTCTCTGTCTCAAAAAAAAAAATAAGATGGATGGTGCAGCCTTCAAAAACATATTTGAATATATAATTTCCCTTGTAATATATAACTTGTATATGTATAGGAACAAACGTCTGATAATTAAAAAATATTTCTAAACACACGTTTAATATAATTGCTTTTATAGTATATATACAGGCTAATTGTTAGTTAAAAATAATAAAATTTAAATTTTAAATAAAATACGTGCAGATCAGTATCAGTCTATAATTTTTTTTGGGTGTAAAAAGACATGGAAGATGCTGCGAGCCTGCGATGACGCATTATTTTTGGCAGCACTACTATAGAAAGGAGGAAAACGAACGTGTGACACGCGGATCAGGCAGCGCACACTCTCACAGATGACAGAACTAACAGAAGAGATTGGGTTGGCCAGAGTGGGAGTTGGAGTCCGACGGGACGGTGCACGCCCCGCCCCCTCGTGCTCGCTTGTCTTCCTCCGCACCGGCACGGAGTCAATCTCTTCTCCTTCCTCCGCCGCCGCCGCGCTTACGAGGAGGCTAGGACGATGCAACCGCTTCCGCTTTATTATTATTAATTAGCAAAGGGTAATCCCCCCACCCCTTTGCAAATTGCAATTGAGCCATCATCATCCAAATCCAAATCCAATCCCCCTCAACCTCTCTTGATTTGATTTTGCAGGATCCGTCCGAGAACGGGCAGCCGGTCCTCGATGGCCAAATCCCTCCTCCTCCCTCCCCCCTTCGTCTCCGTCTCACCCCGCCCGCGCACCGGCTTCCCCGTCCTCAAGCCCCGCTGCGCCGCGCTGCTGGCCGCCACCGGCGGGGACACCGCGCCCGCGCCGGACGCCAACACCAACCCTCTCGCCGCGCTCGTCGAGGTGCCCCGCGCGCTCTGGCGCCGCACCCTGCAGCCCCTCGGCGACTACGGCTTCGGCAAGCGCAGCGTCTGGGAGGGCGACGTCGGCCTCTTCATGGTCTCCGGGGCCGCCCTCCTCGCCCTCGCCCTCGCATGGCTCAGGGGATTCCAGCTCCGCTCCCGCTTCCGCAAGTACAACACCGTCTTCGAGTTCACGCAGGCGTGCGACATCTGCGTCGGCACGCCCGTCCGGATACGAGGGGTCACCGTCGGATCCGTCGTCCGCGTCGACTCCTCCCTCAGGAGCATCGATGCCACCGTCGAGGTCACCGTCGTTACTCTCATACTTCATCCATTCATTTTGGCCCGCCGGAGGAATATTCCTACAAAACAAGATTAAGCTTTTGGTTTAGGTCCCGAGATGGGACCTAGGGGATTAGACACATAAGACTTGGGCACCCAAACACTCCTCAAGATTTGTCTCTTCTTGAGGGCACCCACATACTTCACAACAATCTTGTTATCCTTGTCCTAACAACACATGTAATCACAAATGTGATTGCGTGAAATAGGCACTTGTTGCTTGGACACCTCCACTTGCTTCTTCTTGTTGTTCTTGTTGTTGACAAGTGGAGTTGTAGGTGTAGCAACATTGTTCACCTTGTTGATAAGGTCAACAAGCGGTACACTCTTGTTGAACTTCACACAAGCCACCCCATTAATCATTTTTCTTCCATTGGCTTTGCCATCATACCTATTGTAACCAATGCCATCCTTAATCATGGAGTGCCTTGATGCCTTGAACACATTTGTCGGTTGCTTATTCTTGCACTTCCAACCATTCTTGACAATTGTGTTCAACCTTTGGATCTCCTTATCCTTCTTGGCTAGCTCATCAAGGTTAGTAGCACAAGCATGTATATCAATATTAGAGCATCTTTCACAACATCTACTAGTTGTAGCTTTGGCATCCTTGGAAACGGTAGAAGTGCTATTCCAAAGTTTATCATAGTTTAGTTCAAGCTCATGATATTTATTTGTCAAGCTTGTAAGGCTTTCTTGAGCCAAACTATGATTATTCTTTAGACTTGCCAAAGAGTCATTGATTGAAGAATGTTCCTTAGCCAAGCGCTCATTAGCATCCTTGGCTAAAGATAATTCTACACTCAACTTCTCAACCTTCTTCTTCTCCTTGGAGAGACATGCCTCAAGTCCTTGGGTTTTCTCCCTTTCCTCTAGGAGCAATTCCCCTTGCGACTCAATGCATGACTCAAGCTTATCTTTGGCATATATTAGCTTTAAGATTTTAGTTGCAACAGCGTTACCATATCTTTTGATGAGATTATAAGCATAGTTTTCATCATTTTCATCATCACTATCACATTCACTAGTGGTATGTGTAGGAGGATCAAGTTGTACCTTATCTCCTAATGCCATAAGGCAAGTAGGAGCATCATAGTCGTCGTCGGAGAGGTTGGCGAAGAGTCTAGGTGATGAAAAAGTGTTGGTGAAGAGAGATGTTGATGAAGCATTGTCGGTAAAGACCTTTGTTGAGGAAGAAGTTTCTTGTATAGCAATTGCGGCCACACTCTTCTTCTCATTGTCATTGTCATCATCACTATCACTATCCGATTGCCATTCTTGACCTAGATGTGCTTCACCTCTCTTCTTGTCCTTATACTTCTTGTCATCTTGCTTGTTATATCTTGACTTCTTCACCTTGTTAGGACAATCGGCCGCAAGATGGCCGGTGTCACCACACTCATAGCAAAACCTCTTCTTGTATGGCTTATTCCCTCTATATCTCATCATCTTTTCTTTCTTCATTCTTAAATACTTCTTGTAATTTCCCACTAGCAAAGCTTGCTTTTCGTCAAGGTCATCATCATCATTGTTATGCCTATGCTCACAACACCCTTTATTGCAATGACTTGACTCACTTCCATGTGATGCCGTGAGGGCAATGCTCTTCTTTAGCACACTTGCTTCCTTGGCTTCATCATCAAGTACCTCATGATGCATCAACTTGGCGAGCATCTCTTGTGGTGTCATTGTGGTATAGTTGTCTCTCTCCATTATGACCGAAGCAAGCATGTTGTTCTTTTGTCTATACACTACATATCTTCCTTGCGGCGGAGTTGTCATCCCATCTTGTTTCCCCAAGTTCTCTAATTTTCTTGATCAAGGTCATGAACCTATCAAACATTGCTTGAGTAGTTTCTCCTTCAATCATGGTAAAGTTCTCAATCTTTCTTTGCAAGAGCTCAATGTTTCCAATTCTTACACTCTTGTCTCCTTCAAATGATACCTTCAAAGTATCCCAAATTTGTTTTGCATTAACCATTCATTAACCTTGTTGTTGTCTTCCGGAGTGAGGCATTGCAAAATCAAGGTAGCCGCCGTTGCATTGAGATGAAAGTCTCTCTCATCTTTAGGTGACCACTCACTAGGATTTTGAGATGACGGATTGACTCCAACATCCACTACTTCCCAACATCTTGCGGGTATAAGATGCAACTTCATCCCATGAGCCCAATCGGTGTACCTTATACCATCAAATGAAGGTGGCTTTTCGAGATTGATCATGGGCAAGGTAAGATTGTTGTTCTTGCTTGATCCACCATAATCAAAACTGGCTCTATTGTAACTCTTCGGTGTCTTGCTTGCATCACCACCATCACTTGATGATTCTTGACTTTTCTTGTCTAGAAGTTGTTGCATCTTGTCTAGTTGCTCTTGTATCTTGGTCATTTGCTCTTGTTGTTGTAGCTGCAGGGATGCGGTGATTTGAGCTGCGATTTGATCAACAATTTGCTTTTGTGCTTCCAGATCCATCTTGGCCAATGTTACTCCTCACGCGGTGAAGCGTTTATCCGAGGGACCAAGGCTCTGATACCAATTGAAAGGACCTAATTGGCCTAGAGAGGGGGTGAATAGGCCTTTTTGCAAAACCTGAAACTCACAAACTCAAATTTGCAGAAGTTAAATACCAGACCAGAAGTTTCGGTGGTCTGGATCGAAAGTTCCAGTAAGGGGGACCAGAACTTCCGGTGCAGACCTTTAGAACTTCTGGTGCCCTAAATGAGCTACGAAATCAAAGTGAATCGAGTTGAGATTTCAGATCCAAGTGTTACCGCACCCTCCTAGAGGTTGTTGATGAGTATGTTGAACTCCTCAAGGCTTGGCACCACACCAAACTGTAGATCGGGACCTCCCACCTAAGAAGATGGGGGTAGAGAGGAAGAACAACAAGAACACAAGAACAAAGGGTAGTCGATGCTACCGCCACAGCAAGACAAGCTATTTTTACCGAGGTTCGGCAATCTCCACTAAGGAGTTCCTACTTCCTCGTTGTTGAGGTGACCACGAAGGTTCGACCACTAAGGTCTCCTCCCTCAAGCAACCATGAAGGCTAGCTTGAGATTTCCACTAAAGATCAAAGAGTGATACAAACACTTCGGGGTGCCCTCACAAATGAATCAATACGGGCAACCACGAAGAACACCTAGCCGGCTAGGGTTCCAAGAACCCAAAAGAAACAAACACAAATCAGGTCGGCAAAATAAGGAATCCAAGTGCTCAAGTCGAAGATCGATGCTCCCGCTCTCAAATCTCACGTCCCTAGCTCAAACAATCGAAGATTGAAGCTTGGAGGCAAAGGGGGAGAGAGAGTGGGCGAGTCACAGCTTGGAGAGAGTTGGGAGAGCAGAAATGAATGTGCAAAGCTTGGGCAACGGTTAGAAATGAGGTGAGTAGCTTATATACTCAGGCTCGAATGAGCCACCAGAAGTTCTGGTGGAAGCCACGGAAACTTTCGGTCAAACGAGATCAGACCATTGGGCTTGTCAGTCAACTCGGGTTCACTAGAACTTCCGGTGCCAGGACCGGAACTTCTGGTCCGTATCAGAACTTCCGGACGGAACTCGGAACAATTCTCTCGCACGCGAGCATGCCCGCAAACTGCACCAACCGGAACTTCCAGTGCCTGACTGGAACTTCCGGTGAGTACCGGAACAAAATACTCACACACGGACGGGCGCGAGCGCCAGCGACCGGAACTTCCGGTGCAGCTCACCGGAACTTCCGGTGCACGTCTCTCCGGCCTACAAAGCTTCGACAAGAGCACTTTTTATCCCTATTTTGCCAACTAGATTTGTATCCCTCTTGATAGTGCGGCGTTGCCTACGACTCAAATTAAAATAAACGGTGTTGAAGCCCTTGAGTCGAAGCGCCTTTTGTCCATCAAAATTTAGGGTGCTATAATTCACCAAATATTCTTTTTCAATTCCATCAATAGACTAACACTTGTAGATTACACTTGATAAATATGTTAGTCCCTAATTTGATTGTCATTAATTATCCAAAATCCACAACGGGGCGAATGCACTTACAATGTCTGACCCACGGATGAACCTTCTTGAGAGCCCTGACATGCCTATGACCCTAGGTCTAGGTAGAGGCATCAATGAGGATGCATCTGACCCTGCCTCGGGACATGGGAAACCGCTACACCAAAACGTCTGATCAGTCTGTCAAAAATCGCACAAGCTACGTGCACACGAGTTCTTTCCTCTCTAAAACCCTTCAATAAACAAAGTCTCGGCGACCTCGCTGGCCACCATTGCCGATCGAATCAAGGCAAAATAAGAAAAAACATGGAAGTGATATAAACACGATAAGACAAGCATAATTTTAGATAAAGTTTTCGTTTACATATAGAAGGGGAAGGTAGAGATCCTAAACAAGGTCTACGGATCCTCATTGAGGACCTGGTCCGTAGGGATGAGAGCAGCGACGGCGTTCATCGTCGGCTCGAAGCCCTCAAGGAGGTCCTCGTAGTCTCCCAAACCCTCCCCCATGGGGAAGCCTTTGATGTCCTAGAGCTCCACATCGGTGGCCGCCTGGGCCATCGTCAGCGCAACGGCTGCTCCTCGACGAACGCCGCGCTCGATCGCCGCCCGGATCAGTGCCCGCGCACAAAGAAGGCGCTCCTCTCAGCGCCTTGCTAGAGCGCGAATGAAGTTGGCCAGGACGTCGGTGGTGCTACGGAGGAACTTCACCTCTGCGAGCAACTCTGCTCACAAAACAACGCCAAGAATAAGACATCACACTGACTAAAAAGCAAAGCGAGGAGACAGAGGCCCACTCACTGGCGCACCGATGATCAGACTCTGTCCGCTGCGAGCAGGCAACTGCCACCTCCTTCTCCAGTGATGTCACCACCACCTTGACAGTAGCAAGCTCCTCCCAGGCCTCCTGCAGCAGAGTAGGGACACCCCTGCACGCTGCGTGCTAGGCCTGGCCGTGCCCGGACGTGGAGATTATGCCGGGATCAAGACGATGGTGGCGGGAGGGCGCCCCATCCCCCTCTCCTAGTGCACCCACACATGAACCCCTGGAGGATGCACCGTGCTCCATAACGATGGCCGAGGTGGCAAAGAAAGACAGAAAGTAGGAGCGGAGGAAGGGAGATGCCAGGGTCGGATGCCATTGCTCGGGTTATAAAGGACCCCGAGGAGGCCTCTCGACTCCCGTGGCATTCAATACGTCGCCCATCCCCCAAATACCCCACTCGTCCCCTAAGGGAGCCATGTCGGTCTCACACCATGCCTCGGGAAGGCGAACCGTTTTTTGCAGACGACACATTATCCATTTAATCACGGCAAGTGAGCCGTGTGAAAAGGCCAGCAAAAATCCAGGCACCTCCCCACCTTCCCACGCACCGAGATGCGAAGCGTCACAACAACTGCTACCTGGTGTGACACCTCGTCTTCCCTAGGCAGGTCCACTCGCTTGATTCAAAGCCCTTGAAGGGATAACTCATTCCTCCAAGGCCTCGGGGCTACACCTGGTGGGTGCGCTCGCGTGCACTTACCGGACAGTTTCCTTCAAAACAAATAGACCATGTCACACCCAGATAGGATGACGAGGCCTCACGCATACCCCTCTGTTCTGCTAAAGATCGTAAGGAGTAACAACGTGGTGGCAAAAGGGCCACCTGGTCAGTCCCTTGCAATGCGGGGGGGGGCTCGAGGGCTGCTCCCGCACTCCGACCTAACGAATGGTCAAATCTAAAGACTTGGGAACTCCTTGCATGCCCTGCAGTCACACAAAAAACACCACACTCCCTCGATTAAAGCCCTTGAAGGGGTACCACACCCCTCCAAGGCCTCATGCACACACCCACCGGATAGAACTGTACCCAAAGAAAATAAAAACATAACAAAACAGTAGCAGCGCACCACGATCGCTCGTTCTCAAGCCTCTGAAGGAGTGCTCCACTCCTCCATAGGCTCGGGGGCTACTGTTAGGTATCAAAATACCAGGGTACCCAACAGATGGTAAAATATAGCACCCTGCGCGTTTGCTAAAGCCCCATCGTAGGGGCCCCAGTAAAGCTGACCCGCTAAAGGCGCTGATAGCATGTCAGTTGCTCGAAGCCGAGCGTCAACCTCCATCCCACCTGAGCCTTGCGGAGAGGTCTCAGGCGAGATAGGCGCCTCGGGTGGCAGGTTCCGCCTCGCCCGAGCCCCATGATGTCATCAAAGCGTTTGACCCTCTCGGCGTACTTCTGCCTCGCCCGAAGAACACGTGGACCCCTCTGGCAAGACGGGGAGCCACGGGGCCCCCAACCGCGGCACCCACTCCCACCGATAGGACGGATGTGACCACACACAATGAATAGGAGCACGGGAATCATGCCCTGACCCAACATGACCCCAGTCATTCCACCACCATGACGTTCATATCTCTACAGCGACAGGGGTAATGGCAACTGTACCGCCTACTCCCCTCTCTACGCAAATTTGGGCTCCCGTACCGCCTGTCCTCGATGGCACAGAGGCACACTGGACGAAACATGGCCATAGCATGTTGCACCAGCGGATGGAGAGGCCAAAAGATCAACATATGTTGCTTCTTTGCGCTACAAGGGAAACTGCTCCCACTAGATAAGGAGGAAGACGGCCGCACCCGAGGCCATCTTTTTTGTTTTTCTCTTTCATCTTTTCCCTATTTTATCTTTTTACCATGAATGTAACCCGAGCCCTCTCCTTATAAACTATAAAAGGGAAGGCAGGGGCCACATCTAAAAAAATGAGCACAAGAGGAACAATGACACACACACCTCGCCAAAAACAACCACACACACACCACCCCTCAAAAGAGACCTGGGATCCGCTCCCTCTCTCAAAAGCTTGTAATCCCTACTACGAGCACTGCGGTGCAAGACAACATGAGCAGCAGCAGAATCCACTAGATGTAGGGCCGTTCTTGCCCGAACCAGTATACACCCTTGTATCCGCTTTGCATACCATCTGAGCCTAGATGTGCAGATACAAATTCACTCGTCGCTCTGTTTAGACCCCCGATTCTCTAGACACTGACAGCATCGAACAAACCTAATGACATGTGCAGTTTTGCACAAGAGAGCAAAATAACTACTGATGACTTGGGAAAGTCAACTGGACACCGCTGAGTGTGGACTAAAGAATGAACTCCCTATTCTTATCACTTAACTAATTTGACAGAAGCAGACCTGATCACAGCAGACATAGTACTAGATGTGGGTACAACAGCTTTGCACAAGCATAATCATGATGGTTGTCATCAAGCTTTATAGCAGCGTTAAGAATGGTACTAGATTGAGCTCGGGGATTATCAAGCTGCTTGGGAACTTTGTCGAACGGTAAACCTTCACGACGTGCCTTATGTATGTAAGTCCTTTATGCGAAGTCTTACATGTGCAATTAGTTGGTCCTTCATGTCCGCATCTGGTGTAATTCCAATGTGGCTGAGAAAAGGGTAGACATCGTCAACATCCTTGATAGCAATCCCTCTCTAGAGCACTATTTCTGCACTGTCAAGCAGCTTGAGTGCTATGAGTGCACCTCCATAAGCTGATGCTGTCTCCACACAATCAGGAGCAAGCTCCATAGCTTGCTCGTAGTAGTTCAGTCTGTTAGTGAAGGAATTTTTTAACGGCACTGGATCCTCCAAGTGCATACTCTGCTCCATGAAAAGATCACAAGTAAGGTTGTATGCAATAGCTAAACACTTCTTCTCTAGAGCTAGACGATCCACTAGGGCCATTGCTTCTCAGAGTTGTTTATCTATGACATCAATCTTCAGAATGTCCCTAAGCTGAACCCTCACAGAAGCCATGGAATAGATGAGAAGGCAACAATGGGGGCGGCGGGCGACGAGGATAGGAGGAAGGCGGCGGGGACGATGAGGAAGCGGAGGCAACAACAGCCTACGACAATGAGGGGAAGGCAGGGGTGCCAGACGATGACGAGGGGAGGGAGAGAAGCCGAAGATAAGGGTGAGTGAAAGCCCTAGTTTGGTTTTGGATAATTGATAAAACCTGAGGACTAATCATTGTGCCAAGTGTGTACACATGAAATGATAAGTCCCATACCAAATGGTGAAGCCTAGAGAAGGATCATGGTGATGATGGTGGTGACCACAAGATGATCAAGGGGCTCAACTTGGAAAAGAAGAAAGAGAAAAATAGAAACAAGTTGATCAAGGAAAATATATCAGTAGGTTTTTGTTTTGCACTCAAGACACCATAGAGGGTGTGAGTGACTTAGGATGGATAGTCGTACCATGAAGATGGAAATTTCACGGTTAAAACGGTTATCAAGTGCCACTAGGTATATTCATATGAGCATATGCATTAGGACCTAGTGTGAGCTAACATAACCCTTGTAAAATGTTTGTGAAAACATACTAACTCACGTGCACAAGGTGATACACATGGTGGTTAGCACTTTTGAGCAAGGGTTGAAGAGGAGAAACACCGACCAGACTCTGGTGTCGTGAGCATCGGACGCAGGCCTGAGCGTCGCACACGTGGAGCAGTAGCTTGGTGGCTTGATCGGACACTGGTTGCGTCCGGTCGGTAGTCACCGGACGCGTCCGGTCGATGAAAATGCGCTCTGGGAGCTTACTGAACTCGACCGGACTCTGGAGTCCTAAGTTCGGTCACTCTGAGGAATGCATCCGGACATCACTTAACCGCGCGAGGGCTGTTCTAGTTGACCGTTGAAGATGGACGTGCGAGGTTTGAACGAGGACACGTGGCGCCCATCCGCTGACTTGTCGCGCACGCAGGAGGCACAGTGAAGAGTCTAACAACTCTATTATTTGGGGATCTCTCTTGGTCTTTTTGAACATCTTGACATCCTTGTGAGCTGAGCATACTCCCTCCCACTCATCTCCCTTACTTGGTTGTGAATTCAAAGTGAGATCGAGTGATCCAAGTGCATTTGCTTGAGTGATTACATCTAGTGGTACTTGAGGATCGTTTGAGTGGTGAAATGATGGCGAGGCAGAGGGGAGGCGGCGGACGGCAGGACATAGGCCAAACACACGGCGCGACTATGGGCTAGGGCGATAGAATCTGAATCCCTCTCGATGAAACCTAGGCAAATTAGTGAGAGGAGAGGACGAGGCTGGAACGAGAACACGTTGGGGTTTTGCAGACTTTTAGAGGGCCCAAAACGTGTTGTTTCGGCGCATAGTGGGGACATAATAGGTTAGGGACCAAATCGTCGTGGCGGCAGCTGGCACAGCAACCTTACTGCACCATCCGTTCCAAATGACAAGTGGCTTTAACTTTTTTGGTACATCCATTTTACTATGCATTTAGATAAATAATATGTCTAGATATATGAAAAAATGGATGAACCAAAAAAGTCAAAGCGACTTATAATTTGGAATGGAGGGAGTACTTAGGCAACGTGACTCCTAGTGGTTAAATTTGGGCCGTTTACTCTGTAGTTCGTACTCAGGTGTTTCTTAGGCTGCTGACACCACAAAAAAACTAAAAAGTCTATTTACCTCTCTCAATTATCATAAAAAATATCATCCATTTTTTTGCAAAGAAAAATATATCATACACGTCAGATTTGCTCCCTAAACTATAATACTAGACCTCCTTAAACTTTGCAAAACTAGGTATATCACCTCCCTCACCGAAATTGAGAATCTTGAACCTGTGAGAACCACTAAGCAGATGCCAAACAACTAAAAGACAAAGGATGAACCTCTCAGTTCCTTTGAGGGCTGCACAAGGACGTGTAAAGGGTCGAGTCGGTCACGTGAGGATTATTTCAACAGATAAAATCATGGAAGGACGTAAACTTCGTCAATGGTGTCTCTGTCACCGTTCTCAAGTGTGTTGCTGCATGTCATCACACATAAATTGTAGAAATAACAATGTGCACTGTAAACATTGTAAACATTAACAAATCCACATTAAAATTCAGAGTAGGGAAGGGTGGACCCTCATGTTTGAACAATATGCGCCACCTAGTTGCCGTCGACAGGCCACCACCAGCCAGATCTGGTGAAACCCAATGCTGCTGTTGCGGGTGATGTCGCCTTGCAGAAGGGATTGCAAGGCGAGAGAGCTTCGCAGACGCCGTGTCGCCAGTCCCTCGCAAGCTGCTGTGGTGGCGGCAACAACTGCTGCTGCGTGGGGATGGGGACAAATGAGCTATGGTTTTGCGGTCGGCATCGTGTGTCGGCGCCCTATTTTCATGTGAGCGAGCATATGGGACATGAGCTGTCGGATCAGCCATCAACAGCGTGTGTGCCTCCGCTCCCTCGGAACCCTGCATGCCACTAGTCGGCACAGCAAGGTCCGAGCGGCTGCGTGAAATGCGGGCACGCGATGCAAGCAGATGGGAGGAGTAAATATAAACCTAATTATGTCGTAAAGCGCGTTAAAGTTTCTATTAAACCCTAAAGCCTGCTTTACTGGAGCTTTGGCCAACCGCCCAACTTTCGTGCGATGCTCGCCGTGTTCTTTGTTGGGAGTATGCCGTAGAGGTTATCATAGAGATGATTGTATTGTCTTGTATTCATGACATATTATGAGTCCATTGAATATCCATTAAAGACAACTTGTATCGATTAACAATTATGTGAATTATTTGTGAAACTCTTTTACTTGTATGGTTATTCTAGAATGACCCCTGATCAGAGTTCATGTTAGGACACACATGAATATTAGATCAGCACATTATTAGTTGATGACTATGTTTCACAAGTCATAGACATAGAGATGTCAAACTAATAATGTGGGCACATGTGTGACATGTAGGCTGGACTGACCCAACGTGAGATGTTGTTATTGTCTCGATTCACATCATATACGTTATGTCCTTAGACCTGAGATTGTTGTATGTACTCAAGATGTGAAATGACCTACTTAGAGACTATCAAACGCTACTCCGTAACTGGGTAGTTATAAATGTGGTCTTCAGGTTTGTCAAGAAACATGCTGTGAGACATAGACAATCAAGATAGAATTTGCCCCTCTCTATGTGAGAAAGATATAAATGGAACACTCTAATGATTGGATCAACAAATGCATGGTTGTGCTTAGGTTAAGTGTTAACCTATGAGTTGGACCAAATATCATGTGGCAAAAGGAATAACATGTATATGGTTTGTGGTGGTTCGTCTGATATGATCTTTGCATACACATAGGAGTTGACACGTCTTGCTAGAGACCGCTATCAACTAATGGCCGAGTAGAGTACTCGGGCCACGTCTACGTGTGCATGAACCCATAGGGTCGCACGCTTAAGGGGCTAGAAGCCCAATTCGGGTTGGATCCGAATTTAACTAGGCTTAGGGTTTTCTAATTGGGTCTCCAACTTGGGGCTGATTAGAGATGCCTATATAAGAGAGGGAGGGAGCGCGGCCAGGGTACTCAAGCCATTGGGCAGCTGCTGTCAACCCCCCACGCTCACGCCTATTGCTCCTCGCAGACCTAGCAGTCTAGAGGCGCAATGCTTCCTCCCCGTACGTGTGGGATACCTTAGAGGTGCTGCATCTGGAGCACAAGAACGAATCACACGAGAGGAACGATCCGCGAGCGGAGGGTGGACGTGACGGATGACCACACAACTACACGGCACTGCTACGATGCGTTCGACTACATCGAGTCGCTTCCGCTGCACCTGCGCGTCTAGTGGTAATTCCGTAACCTGTAACTAGCAGTAGATCCTAGTTAATAAGGTCGAAATTTTAATTTTATGGCTAACGTAGCACCCTCGTAACCCTACATTCTTTACATTACCGCGTTAGGTTCACACGATTCCTCCACCCTTCGCCCTCCACTTTCCCTTCCCCTTCTCAGTTTCCTTCTCCCTCCGCTCCGGTCAAATAACGCGACGATTGTCCACGACCATGACCACATGACGTGAGCACCCCTGATCCATTATTCGCGATCTCCCCCCATGCTCCTGCGACTTGCGATATATCTCTCTCTTCTTTTCTGTTTCCTCAATTCTTCCCCGTGAGCTGTGGCGGACGGTCACAATCCTGGTTGCTATTTGGGAATGTTTATTCTAGTTACACATTACACTCACATATATCAAGCAGGTGCTATAACTTGCGATATATATTTTGCTTCTTGTTATATGCAATTGTGATGTAGATGAACTAGTGGTAGTTTGTAGTAAAATCATGCTAGTTTTTGTATGATTTGAATTTGATCCGATATTTCTGAGATTTTGTGTTTACGGCAAGGACCGATATTGTAAACCCTGATGCTTTCTGAGTGTTTTAGCATGTTGCATGAGAAATGATTTTGAACCTTAAAGCAATACTTCATGTCTATGCCTGTACATTCTCTGAAGTCTGTACGCTGTTCAGATAAAAAAAAACTGGTTGGCTTGTACTCTAAAAAAATTAGTTGGCTCAGCTAGAGTCGTGTTGTTGTTAGTTTCTTTCAGCACCTTTCTTAGATTTCTGGACCAAAGTATCAAATTATTTGGTGGGGAAAAACATATATAGATACACGCCAAAGTTTAGGGCAAGGTATCTAAGAGGAGTAACAATAGCAGAGTACTGCGCACCTCACTTTGCCCTTAAGTATCGCTAGATGATTGATTTTTTTTTTTGAGATATTGAAGAAGAATCAAGTTGGAGCTTATTCCATTGTACTGTACTGTTGCGAAGTTGGGCAGTTTCATGCTGGGGCACTTGCACATACGAAAGAAGGTGGTGACTTAGTAGAAGAGTTGCAATTCGATGTCTGTATACTTTTTTTTAAAATTATTTCTCAGGGTGAATGGAACAAACCTAACAATTGTCTTTGTGGTTGGTTCGCTTATCTTGACACTTCTTTCATACAGTTATCTTGGTTTGGCGAAATGTTTGATACAGAAACAGCAACCCAACTCGCTGAAGGTACCCTACATGTTGGGTAAGACAAATAGATGTTGGCTATCATGTGAAGATACTTTGGAATCAGGATTTTGCATGAAGGAAAATGAATGGTAAGTCTAGTAGATATGATAAGCTGAAGAGCATGTTACAAGATGGATGTTCAGAACCCCACAATCTACCACTAACGTATTTGAGAAACATCACAAACAACTTCTCCGATGAGCGACTTCTTGGTGAAGGTGGTTTAGGCACAGTATATAAAGTAAGATATTTCGAACTTGCCAAACAATGAAACATATGTCACCAGACTACGCACAAACTCATGCATATACTAATAAGAGAGTTGAAACAGGGAGTGCTACAAAATGGGGAAACTATTGCTGTGAAGAAACTTCACTCGTCAATACCAGGAGTTAAGGGTAGGCATTTTGAAAATGAAGCCAATCATCTTATGAGGCTTAAGCACCCAAATGTAGTGCTACTTGTAGGCTGGTGTTTTGAAAATAAGAAAACATACACGGAGTACAATGGAAAATACATCTGGGCTGAGAAGTCAGAAAGGTCTTTGCTTGGAGTACACGCCTAAAGGAAACCTTCGTGCGTATTCAGGTATAATAACAATTCAATAGAGGCGTATCGTATCCTGTTCTTCTTTCATTTCCTACTATAGATAAATGTGGTTAGAGCATGCCCATTTTTCATTTCAGCAATTTCAGAATGCTTCTAATGTTGATGATTTTTTTCGACTTGGTTGGGATACACGCTACAAAATAATTGAGGGTATTTGTTACGCTTTACATTATCTCCACAAGGAATGGCAACTTAATGCCCGTATTGTTCACATGGATCTAAAACTTGCAAACATATTGCTCGATAACAATATGGCTCCAAAAACTGCAGACTTTGGCTTATCAAGACTCTTCAGTGAGGAGAAAACTTGGACTTGCACAATAAGTCGCGATGGAACATTGTACGTGTCAAATAGATAGCTATTCTTGGTGATAACTAAAACAAATTGTCTTTACAGTTGTCTCAAAGCTCCAATGTTGACACACTCATGTTGAAATGCAGGGGTTACATGTCCCCAGAATACATAAACAAAGGTCTAATCTCAACAAAGTCAGACATATTCAGTTTGGGAGTAATAATCATAGAGATAGTGACAGGACACAGGGACTACCCAGATGAGACTGGAACATCTTTCGCGAAATTTATTGAGATGGTAAGGAAATTATATTTCAATTTTCAAGGTAGATCTGCTTTCTTCTATGGTACTCCATAGACGTTTTCTAGATACATAGTTTTTACTATGCATAGCAAAAGCTACGAATTAAAATAAAAGTCAAAACGTCTTATAATTTGAAATGGAGGTATAATATTCTAGATTTGTGTGATTTTGAAGGTGCTTAATAATTGGAGTTAGAGAAATAGGGTGGAAAATTTATTTGGGCATGTATCACTGGAAGTTGAGTATCAACAAATAAGAAAATGCATTCAGATTGGTCTGGACTGTGTGAAAATTGATCGGTTCAAATGGCCAACAATAAGTCAAATTATCAAGACTTCACGGACTGGGAAGTGCAGATTCCAGCAATATAAAAGGGGTAAGGTCACCGGGAGACATGGTTTCATCATATATAATCTTGAACTGCGACTATGGAGTGTCAATTTCAACGGATATCACGACATCTTAAGGGTCTTTCTAAAGTTTATTTTGGAGATTTATTTGAGTAAAAATTGGCTTTTATATCTTTATACCTTAAATAGTTTTTCTATATTTCATGCACGCTCGCTCTCCGTCTTTAGCTAGCAATAAATCTAAAACAAATGATGCCTATATTTGGAGATCCAATTTAAAAAGTTATTGTAGGTTGTTTTTCCTTTAAAATATTTATTCTTATAAATTAGTAGTAAATAAAGATGTAAAAGTCTATTGGAGTTGCTCGTAAGAGGTAATAGAAGAAATATCTATTTATAATTTTTTATTTTGAGAAATAGGAAAAAGAAGTAAAATATAGGCAAATATCTATTGACTAGATCTAACGTGCATGCACACATGCATACCACGTGGATATAATAAGGATGGTACCGAGCGTGTCATGTAACATTTTTAATTGAATTGATGGCTCTATATGTAGTTGTAATTTAATTATCCCAATATTATCGGACTAAATTACACTGATGGTACCGAGCGTGTCATGTAGCAATTTTTAAATTGAATTGATGACTATCTATGTAGCTGTAGTTTAATCATCCCAATATTATTAAAGTAAATTACACTGACAATCCCTAAACTATTACATGATTCTCATTTGGACCCCCAAACTATGAAATTACATATCAAGTCTCTAGACTGTCCAAGTACACCATCCCGGTCCAAAACAGCCACGTCACGGTCTATTGGTGATGAGACGTGACGTTGAACCGACGTATAGATCTGTAGCTCATAATTATAGACACATATGAAGGTGTATAGACATTGGCGGATCCAGGGGGGCTGCAGCCCCCCTCAATTCTCCATTGAATTACTGTAGCAACGGCTCCAAATTACCATGAAATCTTCATTACCAATCAACATCTTTATGGATCAGCCCTCCCCCTGATGCCATCCTGGATCCGCCAATGCGCATAGAGTATGACATGTATAGAGTACTTTAATTGTTGTTTATATTAATTGGAATATGAACGTGTTGGTATAATGTTGGTATTTGGCAACGCGAACTGTTGGTAACCTGGACTTGCGTAACGTGAACATGAACGTGGTGGCATTTTATTTATTTTGTTTATTTTGGATCCAACGGTGAGCACGCATCCAGAAATTAATGAGTCAAGATTTCCGGCGATGGGTATTTATTCTCCAATCTAAAAATTACACATTACATTTACAGAAATTATAATAAACTAAAACTACAATTTTAATATAAAAATATACAATAGCTGTCGCCAAGTCCCTTGGTTTTCTCTTGTTTAAATACAAAGGTGAATTTTCATATGAGATTTGAAGGATGAGTTTAGTCTTCGGTCTAGTACTAGAAGGCTTGGTAGTTCTAATTTGTAATTTCAACTTACTCAGGTACATCGATCTGAAGCAAAGATGAGGCCGTTCGAAAGAGAAGAAACTACTATTGGGGGTTCGCTGACGGACGAGCTGCTGCCCGTGTTCTCCCAGAGCAATAGCGTCGCTAGCAATGGCGCGGCGGAGGAGGCGGTAACCGCCGCCACAGTCGGGGAGGACCTCATGAGCCAGGCCGCCGGCGGGAACGCCCCGCCGTCGCCCTTCTTTGCCGCCGGGGACCCGCTCCTCGACGAGCTCCAGCTGCAGGAGCAGCTCGCGTTCCTCAACGACGACGGCCACCACCAGCTGCCCCTGTTCACCAGCGAGTGCCGGAGCCCCGGCGCTGGGCCTGGCGACGCCTACGAGGGCACCAAGGTGGTGTTCTCGCGGATCCAGGCGCTGGACCCGGACCACGCCGCCAAGATCATGGGCTTCCTCTCCTCCTCATCCAGGGCCACGGCGAGAAGGAGATGATACGCCTCAAGGACCTCGGCCTGCTCCCGGCGCCCGGCTCCGGCCCGGGGTCGCGCCAGATTTACCTCACCTTCCCGGCGGACAGCACCTTCCGCGAGTAGGACGTCTCCAACTACTTCAGGTAACTAACCTTTCCTGTGTTCCTGTGTCCCTCCCTCGCGAACCATGCGCGGCCTGTTCTGATCGGCTCCGGCGAACCACTGCAGCATCTACGGCCCCGTCCACGACGTGCGCATCCCGTACCAGCAGAAGCGCATGTTCGGGTTTGTCACCTTCGTGTACCCGGAGACGGTGAAGCTGATCCTGGCCAAGGGCAACCCGCACTTCATCTGCGACGCGCAAGGTCCCCGACAAGTACCGACGACCTTCCATTTTGCCTTCGTGTGCTCCCCCTTCTAGGCTTTTCGCTCTACGACATCATGCCATGACCGATCGCTCTGCTGCTACTCTGTAGGAAGCAGCAGCTGCAAGGCGAGAGGGTGGATTTCTCCAACGGGTTGGACGCCAGAGACCACTTCGATCTGCACCAGCTCGGTAAGGCATTTCGTCATCCGTTGCAAAACGATCGGTGCTCAGACCGAGTGTGTACTGATGCTCGCTCGCTGCTATCAGGTGCGAGGATGCTGCAGCACTCGCACAGCGCGAACGAGATGCTGCTGAGGAGGAAGCAGCAGCAGCAGCAGGCCATGGAGCTCCAGAGCCGCCGCCTCATGGGGCTGCAGCTGCTGGACCTCAAGCCGCGCTCGTCGCCGAGCCCCATCGGCATGCCCTTCAGCCCCACGCGAGCCGTCGAGTCGCCGCCCGATTCCGGTAGGGATAGCGACAGAATGCGACGCCATTTCACCTTTTTCGGCACGGATGTGATGATGGATGAACAGCTGGGCGATATTCGGGATTTCTGAACTGTGCTGGTTGATTTCGATTTCAGCTGGGGAGCAAGGCAAGGGCAGCGGTGGCTTCCTTCTTCCTCAGAGGCGGGCGGTCAACGGAGGCGATAAGGAGGAATCTGCCGGCGATGCGAGCCCGAACGCAGACAGTGACCAAAGGTGGAATGGAATTAGCGCTAAACACGTCATTATCGCCATCATTTGTTGCGTCCATCACATTTTGCTTTCATCCAGCAACGCAGAGTAGCAACATTTCACCAACTGAGGGGACTAAATCTGCGCGGTTTCAAAGGTCTGTTTATCCGGTTTTAGAGTTAAGGGATTTAAAGCGAACTTTCGTGATAGTTGGAGGACCAAAAGTTAACTTTTTTTCGCGCTTAAAATCAAAGCCTGGACCGTTCAGATCGAACCATCAACGTTGGAGCAGTCGAACCGAGGGCGTCAAAGCTAAAATCGGTCATCCGATCCGAGCGGATTATTTTAATCGACGCAGCCACTGCGACCGTGCTAACACGTGCTCCCTCCAAGCCTGCTGCTTAGAGATACATTTTTTTTGTGGGCTCCACATATTGACTTCAACACTTTGCGGGGTGTTTAGTTGGGAGGTGAAAAGTTTTTGTGTCACATCAGATGTTTTATGGGATGTCGAAAGATGTTTTCGGATACTAATTAAAAAAACTAATTACATAACTCGCTTGGAAACCACGAGACGAATTTATTAAGTTGAATTAAACCGTCATTAGCACATGTGTGTTACTGTAGCACTTAAGGTTAATCATGAACTAATTAGGCTTAAAAGATTCGTCTCGTAGTTTTCAACTAAACTGTACAATTAATTTTTTTTCGTCTATATTTATTACTCTATGCATGTGTCAAACATTCAATGTGATAGGGTAAAAAAATTTGGATGAAACTAAACACGCCCTTAGCTGTGTTCGTTTTTTTTGCAGATCGCATGGTTCGCTTTCACACTGGAGGTGGGCGTAGGGGCTCTGCCCATCGATGAGCGGCGGCGGCATATATATTACAAGCCGATGTAATGAACCTGTGTGTGGCTTATGTGAAAACGAGAATAAACTTGCTAACTGAATTCCCCCTTTCCGCCTCTGTTCTTCCCTCCAGCTATCCATGTTCGTCACATTTGGTATATATCTAGAGCTTCGTTCCGAGGGCACCAGAAATTTTTTTCGCTCCGTCGTGTGCGTGGTGGCGCCTGCAAAGAAACCCACCAAGTTCGAGAAGCAGATGGCAGCGGCGTTGGAAGATCTGGCGAAGCAGTTTGAGGGATTCCAATCCATGATGAAGCAGACGTTAGACGAGTTGAGCGACCTCAAGACTTGGCGCGGGTGTACCACAGCTCGGACTCCAAGCATCGGATCATCTGACTCTAGCTTTAGACAAATTCTGTCATCCTTCCAGCATAGATAGTGTTTGGGGGCATCAATATCCGGAAACGGTACACTCCATTCATCTCAGTCCCAAGTGGGATGTTCTGAAAAGGTGGCTCCTCTGGCACATACAGCTCCTCCCGTAGCATGGCTGGGATTGCCATGTCCACGGAGGTTCCCTTGGCCCAAGCAGTTGGATCCTCCTCGTCGGCCTCGTCGACTATGACCTGGCAGGCGAACCTTGGGTCCTTGACCATGTAGTTCACCGTGCCATGGCCAACGCCTCGAGCATTATTGCAGACTTTACCTATATTTTCTCTATCAACATAAGTTGAATAACTTATAAATCATCTTATAACGGAGGGAATATAACTGGCTACATATTTCATATATTCTCGGTGAACAAAATACATATACTGTTCATGGACAACTGGATATAAACATATCCTTTTGCACTGAAGATTGACTATGGATGGAAATTTAAAAAGAGCTCAAATTGCAACAACAAAAAAGAACTTTTTCTTTGCAGGAAAAATATTTCTTTGAGACAACTACACTGCTACTTTTTGACCAAAATTCAGAGAGCTAATTAGTGTAAGATTGAACAGCACAACACAACACAAGCAGGAGTAAGATGATCACATGATGGCACATGCACTGGAAGGGTACTCTTCGTAGCTGAACTTGGTCTCACGCATGATCTTTCACCCGTTGCACCCTCTGCACAGCGACGGCCCGGGGCAGCACACCGGCTGCGGCTGAGGCGGCGCCCAGCAGTTCATGCCGCCGCCGCCATGGCACCACGCGCACCCTCCGCAGAACGGAGGGCCGCCGCACCGCGCCCATTTCTGAGGGCCGCCGCCGCAGGGCGGTTGCGGGTGGTTGTGGACCGGTGCCGGAGCCATCCCTCCGCACGGCGGCCACTGAGGCAGTTGATGCGGGTTGTGGAAACCACCCCAGTGCGCCGGGTCGTTGCACGGCCACGGGTAGCAGATGCCACAGATGTTCGTGAGCTGCAGGTTCACCGTCGTCGACGGCGGCGCCGCGGCAGGCTTCGCCTTCTCGTCACCCTTGTTCTTCTCTTCTGTGGGTTTCTTCTCCTCGGCAGGCTTCTTCTTCTCTTCTGTGGGAGGCTTCTTCTCTTCTGGAATGGTGATGTCCTTGATGACGTCGCAGGCCTTGCATCTCAGTATCTTGGACAGCTTCTTGGGGTCGAAAGCACCGACGACGGTGACCTTGTTCTTGGTGTTCTCGTAGTCAATCTTCTTGATGTTCTCCTTGGCTGAAAGATGTTCCACGCATGCAAAGTCCAATCCAAATCCAAAGAGGAAAAAAAAAACAACCAAATTAATGAAGCCACGGCCTGAAATAAAATGAAATTCGACTTGATGGATTTACACCACAGGATTTCATACACTGAAGTTTGGAGAGAACTTTCTGAATCTTGTTGTAACATTTCTCGCACTGGAGGTCCACTTCAAGGATCAAGGTAGAATCCTAGTAGTAATCAAAGGCGAAACCAAGAAGTTTCAGAAATTAAAAGCTATACACATTGCGTATGCAAATTGTGTTATATTTTAAAAATCAATGTGCATTGACATGGTAATTGGTAAGGCACAACTAACCTTGGTTGTCATGGTGCGCTGGAGCTGCAGGCACACACTGATTCAACTCGTCTGCAGAGACGCAGGAAACGAAAGAAAGAAATATATAGGCAGGCGGCGTCTCAATCATGCACTACTTACTACTCAGCAATCTTCCATGAGAGAACAAAATGTTAATCGACTGGTTGGTAAGGAGGAATCTCTAAGCACATTGGAGAGCTTCCAGAACCTAATCTCTTATTATTTGTGGCATGATGGGGGGGTTCCTAACAACCACCTTGTGATGCGCCATGATGAGAGCAAAGAGTCTTCGAAGTCCAGAGCATATCGTCTGTCCAGTCACACTAGTACGCGCCAGTATATAGTAGTCTCCAAAACGTTGCAGTTGGTTGCCAAACTGCTACTAAATGCCGAAACCAGCGAACCTGGTTAACCACTGAACGTGCGCAGCTTTGCACCTCGACACCCAAGTTATTGACCCAAATTTCTCCTTCTCTCAGTCCTCTCTGTATACAGTATATATACTACTCCATCAATCAATGACTACGCACGAGTCAGATTCTTGTTATGAGACATAACCTAGTTCATGTTCATGTTTAATATCTATAACTTATGTTATTTGCATTTTTTTTTTATCTTTATTCATTTTCTAACAGCATGTATATAGATACTATGTAATTCCTATCTAGTTGTGATAAACTTATGTATCAACTATGTATTTCCTATCTGGGTCTTGTATGTTGTGGCCCCGTGTCTCATCAGTCATGAATTTGCTTTTGATTTCTCAAATTTTGATCTTATCGGTTGCCACATTTTGTATCCTCAAGTTAAGTTGAAACTCTTGTGTTTATTATATCTTTTTATTAACTCGTTTATTTGTATTTATTAAAATATTATTTACTCCAACCATTCCTAAATAATTGCACATGTTAAGTTGAAACCCTTGTACTTATTATACATTTATTCAAAATTTATTAATACTACACTTTTAGTTACTACAATGGGATAACAATCATTTTAGCTTACACCGCGATAATCAAGATGTTGAGTATCGAAGAAGTATATGTGTAATATTTTTATTTCATAAAAACATAGAGTTCTTAAAACTAAATTATTTGTATTAATAATGACATAATGTTTCATTCAAAATGTATAAATTTTATTTAAAGTAACCACTTACAAAATCAGTCTTGATAAACTATTAAAATAAATATTATTATATAATGTATACATGTGTACATCAGTACATGGTGGCACAAACCATTATGTGCACACTTTTACATTTAAAATAGTGGTCACGAGACAGTATATATAATCCGTCGATCGGCCGACCTCATGTCGAAAATGATCATCGGGTTCAATACCTTAAACCCTTAATCATGCATATAAATACGTGCTGATGTACAATCTGTCAACAATTGTTTGGTTATTAGGCGTGTTGACGGATCAGCTCAGCCTCAGCTCCAAGTCATGGCGCCAACCACCGCGATACCATGCATGCATCCATGTTGGGTAAGCATGAATGCATGATAGCCAGCTAAACTGGCTGCTTAGTAGGGTTTTCGATTTCGGTATTGCAAAAATTTCGGCCACCCCTGAAATTACTGAAATTAGCTAAATTATGCCGAAATTATGCAGAAATTTTTTTAGAGACTTGCACATGAAGTATGCTTTTTCTAAAAAAAATTAGATCTAAACAAATATTAGCATTGATTTATAGCTATACATCTATCGAGTAGAAGAATATGCAACATAAGCAATAGAAAATATGAGTCTAGAGTTATATAGCACATGTATTAGTGTATTATAAAATTTTAGATTTTTTTCACTCACAACCGAAATTCACGAAATTTCGGCGAAACACCAGAATTTTGAACCCTGCTGCTTACCACTGAATTATTACAGGGGGTGCACGATGACAAACTAAGAATTTCAATTCAGAGCAAAAATTATATTGCAAAGTGTTCAGAATCCAAGCTAAAGCAAGGTGACTAATAAGTATCGTATATCATAGTACTCCAGTCCACAATGATCTCTAGAAAATGGGCACGGTAATTCAGAAAGCCTAATGCATGTCGCTAAAGAATATAGCGCCAGTATTCAGGCTTACGACGCTGATTTTTAATTCGCGGCATGTTTCTTCATTATTAAGGATGTGTAGGACATCACAAGATGACAAGACATGGATAATCGCATAAGATGCCCTAAGCTAGATTACCAGTAGTTTACAAGGGCATCATAATACAAGACGACGTTGACGCCCTCAAGCAGTCACAGTCCATTCCAGGAAGAGTGCACAATGCCCATATATATATCTCTTCAGCCTGCACTGCACCACCTAGCTCGTCGGTCGTACACTCGTACTCGCTTCCAAAATTAATAAACAGCCATCAAGCATCGGGCGGCCGTTGTTTGGCATATAAGAAAGTACTAGTATTAGTAATTAATCAGCGCAAGTAGTATTAGCTCAGCTCCTCCATCTGTCTTTTCTGGTGGCATCACACATCTCGATCATGTGCTACCGTATCACATGTATAGAGCATGGCTAATAATTTATCTTGTTTGTTGACTACTCTCTTTGTCCTAAACTAGTTAACACATCAGCTAATAATTTGTCCAGATTCATAGCTAAAGTGTCAAACTATTTGGAGACGGAATGAGTATATATTGCTAGTGTCATATTACCTATAGCCGGTCTATAGGTGTACTTTGTAAGTTAGATCTTAATATATGTTAGGGTACAAGGGCATGTTTTGCAATAATTCACTTCTCTATATCCCAAATCCAAATTTTATAGCGCAATTGACATTGTTATCTTTGTTTTGTGGCATGTATATTTGTCATGTCATGAAGATTTTGTAAGATTAAGTCGACTGATTTGAAATATTTGTTAGAAAAAGAGCGAGCCGCACTAGAGGGTGGTCGATGGATCACATAGTCCCCAGTATTTACTCAAATTTATACCACCGTATATGCTTTTGTATTTACTACTACCATGTTGGGAATATCCAACTCAAAAAAATCCTGGCTCCACCACTAGAATTCGTTCTCTTCCACAATTTGACTTCAGTAAGGCTAGCTGATGTAGCCATCTATTCCAATTGTTCTGATTTCAGGTCCAACTGCGTCACAGATTTACGCAATTGTTCTGATTTCGGGTCCAACTGCATCACGGATTTACGTTGCACTCGTCCATAAATCGATCTCCTCGGACAAGAAACCTCTTCCAGTACTTCTTGTAGTCCGGTATACCTAATTCAAGCCAAGGTTTCATGTTGCCATTGTAGTGCAATGACGCAGATCTCCGCACAACCTCTTCATCAATTCCATAATCATATCCAAGTCCAGCCAGGGTCAATTTTTCATCTAGGGGATATACTAGATGTTGGAAGGATAGCAAGCTTAGAGGAAATGCTGCTGCTCGCAGGGACAGCTCATCCTTGACTTTGAACTGTAACAAAACAAGAATAATGAGATAAATAACCAGCTAACAATATGAAGAAACATCTGAAATGCACTAAAAGATACCATTGTTTTCAAAGTTCTATTGGAGAAAATTCAACCAAAAATGAAAGAAAGCAAACTATTTGGTTGCACTGTGAAAATTTCTTTCAAGCCTGTAAACATGCAAAAATAGAAAGACATAACACCTAATGCAAGCACCCCCTTTTTATAACATTCTATAGCATGAATTTACTGGCCTTGAACAATACTAACCTTTTTCATGAGCAGCAGATAGTTCTCTGTGACATTATGCTCCCTCCATTTATCCAAATTAATCAAATTCACCCCCGACATCCATGCACACGACTTGGGATCATATGCTGTTTTACCCAAGACATTTTTCATTTCACCCAGCTTCAGACCACAAAATTGCACAGCACCATTTACCTTGTCTCCCATATCAATATTCCACAAGAAAGACAGATCACGTTGAACAACTACATCGTCATCCAACACAACCACCTTGTTTAGATACTTGAATATTTCTGGAATAACAAAATGTGAGTGGCTGAACAGTGACAGATATTTCATTCTTGTGTTCTCAGTAGGCTGCTTAATGCTCCTAATGAGAACACGGAACTCCTCTGGCAAATACAGTTGCCGGATAGTGTACTTTGGAAGTTTCTCCAAAGTAACGGCTTCGTAGTTTATGACTTGGATAGCTGCATTTTTATATGAATTCCTGGCAAACCAGTGTTTCATGGCATAGAAGTTCTGAGCATCAGTTAGGATATGAAAAGCATGGCCTGGCTCCTGCAAAAAGACCAGTAAGTATGCTAGGGATGCCCAGCTCAGAAGATAGTGTATGGATCAACATTGTAAATATCAGCCAAATACCTTACAACTGCTCACAGTTGAGTTGACCACTACAGAAGCCGCAAGAACGTTCCTAGATAGTATAACATAGTGCCTGTATTCTGGACTACTGAACTTGCCAGGAGAATCATCAGAATCCAATGAAGATGATTTGAAATATTCTAGTGTCAACCTCATAGAAAGGCAATGATGACTTTTCGGCAATGTCTGGGCACCAAGATTGTAGAGGAATGCACTCTGCTTCATATGAAAATGAGCTTCATCCTCAGTCATATCAAGTATCTGGCGAAGCTTCCTGTCAACATTCTTACAATCTACTGTGCAAGATTTGGCTCTCACTATTGTTCGCTCCATCTGCTTCATCCTTCTGTTGATACTGAAATCACAAAACAACTTGTCATTCAAATTATCTAAGTCCTAAGCCCTACTGATGATTGGAAATAACGTCCCTGGATTGAATTAAATCTCCTTGTCTCTTTAAGGCATAAATAATTATATTCCCTAAGGGGCATTCAGTAAAGAATAGATCATCTTAACTTATAGGACACCCAAATTCAATGTGATAAAATTTGTTCTTAGTAACATAGTCATCACACAATCAGCTTTAAGACTAATCATCACATGGAACTATGATCTTAAGAAGTAAAATTTTATTCTTACAAGGATGGTAGATCAGCATCAACTGTTGATACACTAAGAATCCTCTCATGGTCTTGTATGTTTTGCTTCATTTCCTGAGTCAGAGCTTCCTGTCCTTGAAGTTTTGCAATGCTTGGATAGTATGAGCGTGCTACGAAGAGTTGATCTTTTAGCCTTTTCACTGTATGATCTTTCATTATTTCTTTGTGCTCAATGGACCAGAGACAATAACTCCCAAATTCAAGTTGACAAGATTTAGCCTTTTCCACTTCATCAGCTTTTTCACCTTCTTTGCTAGTATCCTGAAAGGATAGGTTGTGTTTTGGCGAACATCAGCACAACTCAGGCTGATGCAGAAGATCAGGAGAAACTAGAAAGAACAGGTATGCTTTGAAGAAAAATGTACAGGGATGCACTATATTCTACTCAAGATTGTCATAACACAAGCTTAACTTTTACATTATTGGATTAGTTATGATGATGGGAAATTATTCAAAATGTTGCATCATGTAACCTATGATCTTAGGCGTTTGAGCTGAACAGAATTGGTATATGACCATTTTGTGTATTTCTTTTGTGTTACATGAAAAGTTTGGTAATGAAAGGTGTCTTTTTTTTCTCAAACATGTAGGAGAGCTGTGCATCTTTATGAGAGAGAACGGACCCTTACAACACAACCCCAACGAAAGATGTCTTGAAATAACAAATTGTGAAATGACATGAAGTAGCAATTCTGAAACAACAAAGTACAACTTTGAAAGCTAAAGATAAAGATCCATACTCTTGGGACTTTAGTTGAATCTGTCACATCCTTTGATGGTTCAACTTTTGGTGCTGGAAGAACTGCGTATGTTAGCAATTATTGAGTCAGATGTAAGGCAAAGCAACATAACTACAGCATCAGACATGAAAAAAGATGCCCACAAAAAAAAATGATAAGGACCAACTACCACTAAATAGCTTCGACCAAGTACCATTAGTGATAAAGACAACTTTATGATAGTCAACATTATCTGGCTGTCTGTCTGGACTCAAGTAATAGTTGGGTAAAAATAATTGATAGTAGGTTCTAAAGTAAATCTTGGAAAAGAGAGGGAACCAAGAGGAGGGAAATGAAAAACTAACTTGACAGCTGAAATTTAATTTAACATCAACAGGTGAAAGATTGAAGAGCCATGAGCATCAGGAAAAAAATCTATCACAAGGCCAAAATTAGGGATGAAAGGGGAAATAAAATGTTCCGTTTACCAGGAATCGTTTCCCGCAAAAGTGACATCGTTTTTGAAAGTTTCCGACCATTGCCGTATTTAAACTTTTGGTTTCTAGTTCCAATGAACTTTTGGTTTCTAATTTCTTTCAGCAATCAGCACCGTATTGATGTCACCACTAAATAGTGAAATTTTAAATACGGTGAGTTTCCGACTGACCGGGAATAGTTTTCGTATAGGAAACACCATTACCGACCTTTCTGGTCATGTTAATCCCTAGCTGAAATGATGTCCACATATAATTTTCACTGTGGTACAATTGAGGCGTCGTACAACCCCAATGACCTTGGCGTAGCTTAAAATTTACACACCCTGGACACTGTTCTAGCATTAGCGGCAAGGGCATTTGCACTTTTGGCCTTGAAACTGCTACGACATACCTTTGGAGATGTTCTTCTCCGGTGTTTGGTGATGAATGACTCCTGTACTGCTTTTGGAGATGTTCTTCTCCGGTGTTTGTTGATGAATGACTCCTGAACTACTTCTAGGGATCTTCCTCTCCGGCGCATCCTGAGAGATGCAACTGTCACGGACTGCAGAAGCATCCTTCACACATCTTAAGCAAATTTGAGCGATATATTCACTTGTACTTCATGCAGAAAGAACAGTGAATGAACCTTTGTAACATGTAGAAAATAAATTGTCCCTACAGCACTAACAGGCGAGGAACCAACCACAAAGCATTGCCTCTAATTGCAGAACACATAGGCGTGAGTAAAGTTTCAAACATCGTGATGGGTCTTAAACAGGTGATAACTAATAGTCATCATTTCGGTGCCCCCAATAAAGTCCCTCCATTCTAAATCCAAACAAAAGAAAACAATCGCTTTCAACAAGAGTAACAGCCAACAGACCTGTCGCTCTCCGCTGTCAGCGCCAGTAGGACGCCTCTTCTCCTCGTGATCGAACTTAGGCAGAACGACCTCCTGAATCCAACGCGGTGAACAAAACACGGGGGTCAAAAAAAAATAGCGGAAATCAGTGAGCCGTCGTCTCCGCTCGCACATGGTGACGTCCAAATCAATCAGCATCGACAACGACTACGGGCAAAAGAGGGGTTGAAACAGCAGGGTACCTGTCGGCGCCGCTCATCCGTCGTCACGTACCCTGCATCGCGCACACCCATCGGAAAGTAAGCCAAACCGAAAACAATCCCGAAAAGGCGAAAGGCGGAGGTTAATCAACACGGCCGCGCGGTAACCGGGCGAGCGACCAACCACTGGAGGGAGCTGGCGCCCCAGATCCACCGGCGGAGACGCGGTGATCCGAGCGCGGCGGCCCCCGCGCCCCCAACCCAATGCGCATTGGGGGGGAAGCGAGCGAGGAAGGGTAGGGTAGGGTACGTACCGGAGGGGGCGCGGTCGAAGAGGAAGGCCAAGGGCACGAGCAGGGAGCAGAGGACGAGCGCCAGCACCGCCACGCGCGGGCCCCTCCGCCTCTTGAGCGCCGCCGGTAGCAGCGGCTGCGCCTTCATCGCGTCCTCCTCCTCCTCGGGTTCCCGGCGGCCGCTGCCCCTCCGCTGATCATCTCACTCACTGCGGCGGTGGTCCGACTACGGGAGGGAGGGCGCTTGCCGTTGCCGCGTTCGAGGCAGTTGCGTGCGGGCGGGTTGGGGGCCTGGCCTGGGCGGCGGCGCACTGCGGTTGGGTGCGGTGCCGGTGCGGCCGCCGAGCCAAGCCAGCCAGTTGCCAGTGGGTGTCTGGTCTGCCTTCGGGGAGGGTGCTGGTTGGTTGCTGGGCTCTGTTATAAAACATGTTGCCAGCGGTTCGGACCTTTTCCTCTCCGTCTCTCATGATCAATATAGTAGATGTAAGTAGAACATATAGACACAAGATGTAGGGAGACTATTCTTTATTCCTCTGAATATTGGTAATTACAACATAGAGCTCCCACGTATATATATAGTCCTGCCAAGGGCTAAGAGTTTTGGTAAGAGCCCACATACAAACGGACTAGAATTAGGATTCTCCCTTCTCCTTTCCTTTTAGGATTAAGTCCGTATGTTTTACAACACTCCCCCTTGGGCGATTACCACGATATGCATATGCCTCGTTAAAAACTCCATCCGAAAAACCAGTGGGAAAAACGGTTCTCGGAGAAAAGAGTACATCGCATTCGTTAATTGCATTGCACATGTTGTCTCATTAAAAACCTTGTGTGAGAAACCTTCAAGTAAAAACTCACATAGGAAAAAAGAGTACAACATCTAACCTTCTTGGTTATGTATTCTTCAGGATATTCTATTCTTAATGAATAGATATTGATCTTCATGATATATGCATAAACTTCAGTGTTTTAGCAAATATGATCTACTTGATGTTTGTAATTCTGATGGTTTACCTTCAAGGTAGATGCAATAAAATATACTTCCCCTCATAAAGCCATCATTTGAACTACATTGCTCAAACCACACATTTCATAAATGTATGCTTAATAATGGTATGCAGTACCATAATACTATATCCTTCAAAATGTTGGCTTGAAATTCTTCTATGAATTATAATATGAGAAAATAAGAGTGATATACTTCATGCATAAATGACCACTTATTAGTTGTGCAAGACTAAAATTTATCCTTCAGGGTAATAAATCATATCAGAGGATTATGGGGGTAAATAACTTACAATATTCAATATCTTCTAGATAGTACACCAAACTTATTATTCTTCCTTAGTAGATTTTCAAATTATATGTTCTACAAATCTTCAAGATTTTGATTATACCACTAAATAATAAAAATTCAGTCTCACATATGACATTTAGGGGACAATTCAATTGCCAAAATCACCACTACTCTTATACCTTCATGGTATTTAGAGGATATCAACACTTCATTTCTAGCTTTACAATATACACTTTCTAAGTGTTTATATGATTCCTCATTTTCTTTCTCGCAGGTCTCTATTCACTTCAGGGATTAATGGTGTTTATTCAAGAATCGACTGGTAAATCCTTCATGGATTGACTCCTTCAAGGACTTTCTCATTTTTGGTGACTAATATTTCTTTTCTATAAGATATATTCTCTGCTTCATGAGAGATTGTTATGTGATATACACAATGAGATAGTGTTATTCACTACAAAGTCATTTGATGACTCTTCCTTCTAGGACATGCTCTTCTTAAGACATATATATTCATTCATGAACATATTCTACTTTAGATTTTTTAATACTTATATGAGATTTAATTTTCATATATTATGATTTATATTCTTCAAGAATTTTATGGATTTTCATAATCCACTTATTAACTGCATATTCCATATTCATTCAATTCATTTGCCAGAGGTATAGCAGAACATTTATTTCTTCTTAGTAGGGGATTTAACCTTAATTGCTTTCTTCATTGATCCGATATAATCGCTACAGACGACTTTGCCATGGACTTTATTTTCCGGATCCGGGTTCTCATAAGAGAAACATTTGCAATTATAGAGGTAGTGTTGTCGACAACTATTATTTTCTCCCAATATTCATATGAGATTATTCTCTGTCTCTTTGTTATTTCCCAAACAAGAGATGATTTGTTGTTCTGCGTACCCAACACTATGATGCGCGCTTATGTGTTGGATTTCATCTTCATGATGATCCTCTTCATGAGGTGCTTGACCTTCTTCGTGAGGTGTTCTCTTCATGAGAATGAAGGAGTTTGTTCTTATTTTATTTACCAAGTGTACACTAAACTATAACCCATAGGCGTCCCCATGGATTTTATAGCTTGATAATATACAACATTTAGTTTACTACTAGTAAACATAACTTCTGGTTTTTTTTATAACTTTAAGTTACTCCTCTCATTTCAAATATATCTGGCATATGCTCTGCTTCATGCTTCACAAGAGCATTAGTCAAACTATTGTTTGATTTAGTGCGTAATACTATTCCTACTTTAAGATTAAAGGAATATTTTCTCTTAAGATCACTTTCCATCCATGGAAATAATATTTGGCATTCAACATAGCCTTTCTCTCCCCCTAATACCAATATTAGATCTATAATAGCATACTTCAAAAGATATCCCCTATCATGGGCTTAAAATAATCAAATTCATGTATCTCCAACTACAAGTGGAGGCCCATTCATGTATGCTATGATAAAAATTTATAGGAAATATTCAAGCACATATTTAAATACGGGGGTTATTATACATTATATGCAGTGAGCTAGAATACATAAAGTGCAATAAAGAATGTTCATCATTCCTGTAAACTCTGGGGTGTTCTCCCCCTGATTTGCACATATTGTAGTTCAAAAAACTATTTCATTATCTAGCTTCTTTATTGTTTAGCCAAAAAATGATCCAATTACTCATACATAAAAATGGACCATATACTTCAAAAGTATAGATATGCAACATTCAAACTTACAAGGAATTTCTTCTATAATTTTCTAACCAAATGCCTTTTCTTCATAAATCCCAAATCATCATTAAGTGTTTTATCTATTAACTCAATTTCCACTATAATTCAGCCCATTCAAGTGGGTCACTTCTCCATTTAGTTAATTTTAATTTAAGCAACTCCCCCTGATCATAGGCTACTTGGCCATAGACCAATATATCGCTTATGCATGCAACGCATTGAAAGCAAAAATATTTCTTAGTTCAACGGAAACTATATAGACATAGTATACTAGCTAGTCAATCTAATTATGGGGGAAGTGCAAGGTAGCTACAAGCTACAAATATAGCTTCTTTGCTAATATTCATGTAAGAGTGGAGATAGGTGCAGCTCGACGAGAGCATAACATAGTGATACACATTCAAGTGTAATGTGGTATGTTGGTATTCAATCCAACGTAATAGATATTAACAAAATGCTACAAGCTTACTTGCAATTAGTGTAATGTAGAGAAAGTTAATTCTGCTGGAAAGGACATGACTAGAACTCCAAGTTCTTATACATGCACTTCACTTAAAGATAGATTTAGAAAGACTATGCCTATTAAATATATATTACCCACATTTTGTCATGCCTTTACTCAAAATTCCTCCCCCTTTTCATGCCATAATTACTTCAAGTAGTAATATGCTTCTTGCATCTATGAAAAATCATTTTATATGTTTAATATAATTCAATCATACTTCTAGTATTCAATGGTTCTGGCATGAAATTCACATATCCAGTATACTATTCAGTGTACAACAACATATTCAGGGTAGGACATAAACTTCTAGTTTCTGGGCTGAAGTATTAAATACTTGCTTCTACCTACATGGTAGTGGTGCACAAAAAACGATAACCTTCATGGTTAACTAAGGCTTCTTTGTGGATAAATTAATGTAAAATTTATTTATATAGCCAATAGGCAATTGTTTATATGTAAAACACAATTCATTCCATGCAAGGTTAACATATATTACTGCAAGTAAAAATTGCAACTAAGAATATTAAATACTTCATATTAGTCTTCAAGCCAATAGATTAACCATTAACTCTTCTATGAGTATACGAGAACCACTTAATTCAACAGGAATTAAAACTTAATGCACCACCACTACTACTAATATTCTTGATAGTAATTTCAAAGATAAAACAAATATGTAAGCACATGATTCAAGTTCTTCTTCTGGAGAAACCTTAAAAATTCTTATCCGTTCTTACATGTCTTAGCTTCTATGCTTGACATTTAGCAGCTTCATGCATGCTCTACTTCATAGGTAGGAGTACAACATATGCAAGTCATATATCCTGATTCATAATGCTGTCCAAAAATTTTAACTCAATTCTACTTGATATTGAGTAATTATGGATGATAAATTTGAATACTTCTAGTACTTCAATGCTCTCGGTCTTTCTATTTCAAGAAATATTTCTTCTAGAATTAGGCAAAGTCTTATTTACCATCCCGTCTTCTATGACTTTTAATCACAAAGCTTCAAGCTTATTGTATTTTTCATAGAGCAGCACTATATCCCGTATGGTCATATAGCTTGAAAATTCAATTTGCTTTATGCAATCATAATGTAGAATATCTTCTAGAATTTCTCATTCAGCGAGTCCCATAAGACCTTCGGGATTTAGCTTAGTCACATACTCATTCTTTGAGAGTAATATAAGAAATTATCCACCACTTCAGTGGTAATAGAATATACAACTAGGATTTAATAAATGACCATGCTATATAATTCTGTCATTCAGGACAAGTCCAGGATATTCCTTCTTCATGAAGGTATGCATATATTATTATTATAAAATCATGTGCAAATAGGTTTACTGCGTGTAAACAAGTAGTAAGGTGTAAAAAGATAGTGGATGGTTATACAAAATACTCTTAGAAGCATTGTATTTTCAGGATTATGGTATATATAAAATTCAAAGTTAATACCAACTATTCATTCATCCCGAAAATTCATTATGCTAGGAAAAATAAATATGAGCCTCTCAAAGGTGATAAGCCTAAGATCTGCATGATTTAAAGAGCCCATATACCTTACCATGTTTTTAGTGTAATCATTCAAGATTTTACTTCTTGCAAATACATGGTATATGATTCATGATGTGTGATATATAAAAAAAATGCATTCAAAAGAGCATAAAAAATTATCGACGCATGGTCCGTATACATGAAGATACTATGCATGCATACAGATGGAAGAATTTTACTGTTAAAATGCCAACACACAATTCTACAGGAATTTCTATGTTTCCAGGGTTCATAAACTTAATTTGATGCCTCGCTCCATATAATTTTCAGAATAAATATGAATCAATAACTCCTGATCCGAAAGCCTACTTGGCTCAACCCTTTTATTTCTCCCCGCTTGCCCTGGCAGCTAGTCCGTAGATCTTCTTGACCTACTCTATCCGATTTGGACGAGCCAGAACAGAAAACTCCATGACTTGAGTCGAAACTCTAACTGTTGCGTCCCTTCGTCCTAGCTACAGTGGTGCCACACGAGAGCCTAGGCATGTATGTTCAGGCGTCCAGCTCACTGTATAAGGTGCGGTGGCACAAATTCTAATGGTGTATTGACCACCGATGGCTAGCTACTGGCTATTGCAGCCGTGCTGCTGGACGACGGGCGGTTGCTGACAGCATGTAGGATGCGACCTTACCGTCAGGATTTAGTTCGAGACGAGCAGCTAATGGCGTGCAGGCCACAATGAAGGAACGAATAGCGGTGATACACACGGGCGTACAGGCCACGTAGCAAAGACGACGATGAGTCGTAGCTTCAAGCTGGGCGTGGCGCATCAACTGTGCGGGCCACTACGGGTTGTATGGTGAGTCGGTGTCTAGCGGCAAGCTAGCTGGATGCATTCAGGCATTGACAAATTTGGAAACGGCTTCTTGCTGACATGCATGGAGTCCATGTCAATTGGTCTTCGGGTCCAATTAGCATTGCTGCATGCAACGCTATCGATTATGAGATTAGATCTTGCTGAATCTACCTCGGATCATAATTTGGATGGCACATAGTACTAATGATTAGGCTCCACCGTACAAGTTTTCATGCACATATGTACCGTTCATGTGTGTGCATGTTCGTATGCTATGTATTCATGCAAGTCTGTGCGTATAAGCTTGCATGTTTGTTTACAGGATAACTCACGTAACGTACTTCATGTACGTGGGCATGTGTGTATACTTCGTCATGCTTCTTGCATGTATGTATATGTACTGCGCGTACAGATTCTATATGGCATTGCTGGAAAGCATAGACTAGCTCGAAGGCTAGCACAATTAAACAATCTGCGAGATCTTTTCCATACCTTTTAAAAGATGCCAATTTGATCTACCTCACATGCCGCGTAGGGCAGTGGTTAGTAGATACATACCGCGTAGGGCGTTTGGCATTGTCGTAGAACTGCCTGCTTGATAGCGATGGTGCATGTCGATGTAGTTCAGATTGGTAGCAGGTAGGGGTAGCAGATCCGTTCCACTAACAACATCGGGGATGTCGATGTCGTCGAAGTAGTCGTGGCGGAATACTGTCACGGTACAAGGGCCGGCATCGAAGATCGGCAACAGCTTCAACGGCGATGTCGATGACGAGCTTGTCGTCCTGATAACGTGTTATAAAACATGTTGCCAGCGGTTCGGACCTTTCCCTCTCCGTCTCTCATGATCAATATAGTAGATGTAAGTAGAACACATAGACACAAGATGTAGGGAGACTATTCTTTATTCCTCTGAATATTGGTAATTACAACATAGAGCTCCCACGTATATATATAGTCCTGCCAAGGGCTAAGAGTTTTAGTAAGAGCCCACATACAAACGGACTAGAATTAGGATTCCCCCTTCTCCTTTTCTTTTAGGATTAAGTCCGTATGTTTTACAACAGGCTCAACCTCGTGCTCGTGCGGTGCGGTCGCGCCGAGTACGACAACAAAACTCAAAAGGACAAGAGCACTGTGTCGTGCGTACCCATCGGGCACGTGAGGCACGAATTGTTTTTAAGACAATTGTTCACCTGCTTTCCAAGGGCATGAATATGCTATGGTTTCTTCTGTTTGCCACTTGCAAGGCATCTCGTGATTTCACTAGTCTCTTCGGAACGCTGGATCGTAATAATCATAAATCATACAGTAGTGTTTCCAAAAAAAAAAGCACAGTAAAATATAATAGTAGAGGAAATGTACGGTTTGAAATAATTGAGAATGCAACAAGGTTTTTCACATGGGGCATTTGAATATAATACAGGAAAAACAAAAGAACTTGGGAGAGATTCACACAAATTTTAGCTTCTTAAGAAACTTAATCCTCTTGCAAGACTTCCTCTGAAATTCTTATGAATTACACCATTCCATAGTAATTCTGTGTGATTCTAAAGTCTTTGATACTTTATTCCAAATAGCCACATAGGAAATCGGATCCTATGACATTCACCACCAATCCTTCTTTCCAAAAGGAGGCCAGTCCTAGCACATGCACCCAATGAAAAAGAGCGGAGAAACCATGGACATGATACGCATACACGAGGTGACAAGGGATATTGTGCTACCAAACACACGTTCGTACATCTCCTAGTTCTGGCCAATCCCCAAAATGAGCACATGCACACCAGCCGAAACAACTTTGTTACCATAGTCTAAAGTCACCACCAGCACATATATACACACACAACTGAGGCATGTCCCCTTCCCAGACTAGGCCGGCAAGCTGCTAGAAATAGGATGCAGCAACCCCTCACAGCATCATGTAGTTCCCGTTTTTCTTGTAAATTGTGAATTCAGATTCAAGGCCCTCCAATATCTCCAAGACCAATGCTCTCTTGGATCCCTTGAAGTGGGTGGCAACATCCTCCAGTGATACCTGAAACAATGCCACTCGTCAGCACAGGAATGACGAGGATTTCGGAAGCAGTTCCTGACGTTTAAGTCAGAGTGAGTCACTGGAATGTTGGTCCCACGCTCACGGGTCCCACATATATGTGACCAAGTCACTCAACATCAGAGGATCCGCGCACATGGATTTCCAATCAAGCTTGAACAAAAATGTTTCAGTACATTACCCCATTGCAGCTCGCAACCAGAGCTAGCACAGATTCTTCAGTGGCAGTCGCTGTGCCAGTTGACTCTGCCCCGTGCTCGTCTATCCTTTGCCATTTCGTTGCTGGCTCCTCAGCGGAAACAGTTTGGCCTCTCTTTGCTTCAGGGTTTGCATCACTGGCCTCTGCCGCTGGGACACCATCTCCCATATCATTTCTGCCAGCTTCACTTGCATGGGAGGAAGATATTGGGGACTCTGCTATTCTACTAGGAACCCCATCAGCAGTACCGTTACCAAAGACTTGCTCTGACAATCCACGCCCCTCAATAGTCAGGAATGTCTTGATCATGTCGTAAGTTACCTGCGATTGTCATATAGCATTTTTTCCCAAGTAAACTAGATATTCATGCTGCTTTGGATGAACATACAACAAAATGTGAGCCGATGCCTGATGAGAGTGGCTATTATTTTTTTCAGAAGCAATACTATGTTTTCTTTTTGCCGAGAAAAGCAATACTATGTTTAATCGCAAATAGAAATAGGGCGAATTACATTCTCTGGGAGCTCCTCTTTGATTGGCTTCAGCTTGTCACGTGATCCAACCTTTGAGATTGCAAGACGGATCGCGGTGGCTATATCAGGTGTCAGCCCTACCTCCCTGCAAAACCTACTCCAGTCCATTTCACATCCTCCTCGAGCAGCGTCAAGTATGTACGCAATAACCGTTTGCTCTTTTATTGGCACTGCTCTGAGGAAATACTATAACACACAATCATATCAAGCTGTGAACTTGAGTATCATGTCAGTGGAAAACGAAAACTGTAGTAACTCACAGCAATTTTCCGGAATGAGTACTCCTGCTTATGCCACAATTCCCATGCAGTCAGCTTTGCATCACCCAAGATCCCAGGAAGATTGTTTTGTACAGGTTTTGGTATACCAGCAATATTTTCTACAGCTGGATTTGTTGTTGGTGGTGGTAATGGTAAATTATCCAACGGGAGGTTTAACTCCTTCGACAATTGCGCGATATTTTGGATGAAAATGTTACTGAATCGTGAGATAAAATGCTGCAAACAAAAGGTCAGAAGTATCAATATATACGTACAATACAGAAAAGAATGGTCAGAATATTGTCTTTTTTCAAATTGGATGAACTGCAGAGATGCATACTACTCAGATTAACAAAAGATAGTTTGCTAAGTAACCTTTTCAAAGTAGTACCTGGTTGACACCATCGATATTAGCAAGTCTAGCTCCAGTAGAAGGTCTCATCTTTGCAAAGTTTCTTATCGTCTGATCACCACATATAGCATACCTGTAACAAGCGGGATTAAAGAAATTCAGTTCACTGACTTTTCCAAATTCTAGCATAAAAAAATAGCTAACTCGTTACGGTAGTTCAAATTCAATTTTTTACTCACGGAGCAGTGCCAATATCTTGAGCAAGCTTCATCCTAACATTCAGGAGCATTTGATAGAGTTTTGATTCATCCTGCAAGAAATTTAAATCAGGCACAAAAGAACAAAAAAACTGAAATTCCCAGGTGGGTGACTGCGTGGGGATTAATAAATAGTATCAATCGTGAACCTACCTCAGAAAATTTTTCAGATTCTAATGTTGGCACAGGATTCAAACCACCACCTTCTTTATGATGTGAACTACCACACTCCTCTAGTTCAATCATCTCTGCAGTCAGCGGAAATACCAGTGGTGTTCCATCCATTTTATCAGCAGTAGAGAGAAACTTGACCCCTTTTGGACTGACACTGAATATATAGACGCTGAGTTAGGGGTGGTTGTCCTTAAGCATTTCTGGAAAGTTTACTTCAAGACTAAGCTTAGCAAAGGACTGCAGAAAGAGAATAGATACAATGACTACAAATTCCATAAGGAAACCGCAACACAGCACCTGACAAATCTAAATGTATCATGAACAGTCTCCTTCAAATAATCTGCGCATAGATAAAAGAAGAAAATAAATAAATTATAGCACAATTTAAGGATGGCAAAAGTATTTCATTGTCCTAAAGCCTAATGCAGATAGCTTGGCATAGGCACATATCAAGTAAAAAATAAACAAAAAAAAACTCGAGGAGAAGAGATGCTCCCCTGATTTTGTTCCTAAGAAAGTTTGTGCCAGCCTTCGAACCTAGACTAGTGACAAGGGTTTCATCAAAGCCTTAAGACTTCAAAGGTCTAACCAGTGTAACTACAGAGAAGTTGGCATATATCAAGTAACAGTATTTCATTTTGAAGAATAAACCAGGTTTACATTCAAACAAATTTTAATGAAGGTGTGAAGTCAATATCTGTTTCGGTTGGTAGAAAGATGTTAGCCTTGAAAACAGAGTGTACTTTCTAAGCTTTACAGGTTTCAAGACCTGAAAACGATAATCGACGTGAAGTACTAAAGTTTGCGCTCAACAGGTGAAGATGTACATGAGAACGCATTGCCTTAAGAGTATAATTCAGTGTACTTATTATGGCCATATCTGCTGTGAATATCTTCTACGGCAAAAAAAATAAAAAAAATGAAGTGCATACATAATATGCCATTTGCTTGAATACAAAATCAAATCTTTTTGTAATACTTTCTTCTTTTGTCAGGGAAAGGACAGCAACGGAATTGGCTGTGCACAGGAAAATCAACAATTTTAGAAAGGTGTTGCTTCACACAACTTACAAGAATAACAGAATGAAATAGAGAGGTCAACATTAGTACCATGTGCTATAAGGAGACCACCAAGTGCTTTCCACCAGTTTGATGAATAATCTTTACCACGCCCATGCATTTGTAGTTTATCATAATTGTTGTCAACAATCTTCTTGGCCTACAAAATGAGAAAATATTTGCTATTTGCCATCTACCCAGAAAAGGCAATTTAGTAACCAAGACTAAATTCAGAGGAAAATTTACTGTTCAATCCATAGTCACATAAAACGGGGTCTAAGGCATCAACCCTCGACCCAGAAACGTCAACACCGACCCAGGTGTGCGGGGTCATTTTCGACCCCACAGTGTAAAAACCTCTCGCAAGTAGCATACTCCGTTCCTCGACCCCGTCAACCCGGGAACTTTGTGAGTTGTCACTATGGTTCAATCATTTTGATCTTCTAAAGTAAAAATATTGTGGAGACTTCAAAAGCTTACGGTATGCCATGACTTCAGTAAACGTAACGGTGCATTCCGTCACATATGGTCATTCCCAGTGATAAAATTATCAACACATACATGATATCGAATGAACTACAGACAGCTAATGTATGTCACCATTGTAGAAAACTGAAACAAAAAGGATAAAGACTTACTCGTGATCCACGGAGAACATCAATAGGTAAATTGAGGCCCCAGCGTCCTCCGCAAGATTTGATGCAGGACAGCAACAAAAAGGCTTCTTTTGACAAATCCCTCTCGTTTTTCACTGCTGTGCAATTATCACAATTGCCTGCAGATCAAGATATGTGCCATTAATCAATGTCACTACAAGACAATTCCAGCAGTCGAGGTAAGGTTGCATGATACCTCATAACCTAGTAAATTAAGCTATAGGATAAGAATAGATAAGAAATAAATGTTATAAAATAAAAAGAACGTACCACAGTCTGTGTTGCATTCTTCACCAAAATACTGCAATAAGAACCTTCTATGGCATGTAGTAAGGAGGCAATATTTTTGTGCTGCCATGAAGGAATCCATGATCGCTTTTCTCTGGGTTCCCTGTTTAATGAATTAAATCATTAAGAAAACAAGTAGGCACACAGCAGAAGCACTAGGCTGCATGGATGGAGCGAGAAAACATCCAGCATGCAAAAAATTGACCTACATTTTTTGCCTCAGAACAATAGAAATCAGCTTTTGTAAAATCGCTTCTTTGGTAATATAGCCAGCAGACTGAAGGCAGTCCATCTCTTCCACAACGCCCACTTTCCTGGTAGTAGGACTCTAGGCTCTTTGGACATCCATAGTGTATTACGCATCTAACATCAGGCTTATCAATACCCATTCCAAAAGCTATAGTTGCCACCATCACAAGAACTTCATCCCTAATGAAGGATCTGCAGGAGCAACATAACCAATGATCAATCATAAATCTGCCACCATAATTTGTACAAAACTGAATGCATAAATCAAACAACTGACCATTCTTATCCCCTTTGACCTATGTATTTGTCTAAAGGTTTTACTTTTCTAATTTACTGATTGCATGATCAATGTGAATCTAACAGAACAAAGACAATCTAGTAAATATTTTATAGAGAATGTTGAGAGTTGTCTCCCTGTTTCTCGTCTCTTTTGGGTTTTATCTCTAGCCTACCCCAACTTACTTGGGACAAAAGGCTATGTTGTTGTTGTTGTTGTAGAGAATGTTGAGAGTTGAGACTAAACCAAATCATGGTACTTATGAACCACATGATATTCCATTTCTCATAATGACATGGTCAAGCATATCTAACAGTAACAGGTCAATAAAAATAGTTCAACAAAATCATTTTTCAGAGAGGATACTGACAAATGGTTCAGAACATCGTTTGAGCATTGGTCAAAACTCAAAACAATACAGTCAAGGATTTACATTGCTCAAGGAAAATGGATGTACAAGAAAAACAACATAATGAACAGACACCCAAAATAGAGCAGACAGTGAATAGATGAAAAACCTATGGGATTCCTCTCTAGCTCTGCTGCCCATTTGACCGTGATAAATTCCAGTCTTGATTCCAGAAGTAACTAAAGCCTCATGAACCTGGGGAAAAGATTTTTTATCTACACAAGTTGAGACAATGGAAATCTAGTATGTATTAAAAGCAGGTTACATAAAGTCAATAAGGAAGCCCAAATTCATCAGATTATTCCAGAAACCCACAGATAAAACTTCTAAAATCCCACTTCCAAATTCTATAGACAGTGAACATACCCGAATGGAATCTAAAAGTGTCCCATCGACCAGAAAAACAATGGAAGAGCTTGTTACTCAAACAATCAAAAGCAAGTATTGACAAATTCACATTGCACGAATTTGATGTGCATCTATGTAATCTGAAAAATGCACAGGTACTTTTAAGGAGCACAGAAAAAAAAAACTGTTGTTTGCATTCTCAAGCATTAGTGCTAGAAATTGTGTCTCTATTAATTTGGGCTAACCCTAGAAGAGTAGCTATATAGGTAAGCATACATGGGCCACATGGGCCTAGCCTCACGGACCTAACACTCTTATATTCCAACACCCCCCCGCAGTCTGAACTACCGGCGCAGCGGAATTCCAAACTGTACAAGAAAGAAGAAAGAACACACACGAGCCCCCCACAGACGCAATTAGCCATTGGTGATGTTGAGGTTGGAGCGAAACTCAGTGAAGGTCGAGAACGGGAGGCCTTTGATGAAGATGTCTGCGAACTGGGAGGTGGTCGGAACATGTAGGACCCGCACCTCGCCGATGGCAACCCGATCACGGACAAAGTGTAGGTCGATCTCCACGTGCTTCGTTCGCTGGTGTTGGATGGGGTTGGTGGAGAGGTAGACCGCACTGACATTGTCGCAGTAGATGAGCGTGCTCCGGGAGGGCGGAGTGTGGAGCTCGGCGAGAAGCTGCCGGAGCCAGGAGGCCTCAGCCACGCCGTTAGCGACAGCGCGGTACTCCGCCTCGGCACTGGACCGGGAGACCACAGGCTGGCGCTTAGACGACCAGGACACCAGGTTGCCGCCCAAGAAGACAGCGTAGCCGGAGGTGGAGCGCCGAGTGTCCGGACACCCGGCCCAGTCGGCGTCAGTGTAGACGACAAGCTTGGCGGAGGATTACCGGTGAAGGAGTAGGCCGTAGTCGATCGTGCCGTGGAGGTAGCGGAGGAGGCGCTTGAGAGCAGTGAGGTGAGGCTCTCGGGGATCATGCATGTGAAGACAGATCTGCTGAACTGCATAGGTGATGTCCGGCCGGGTGAAGGTGAGGTACTGAAGAGCACCAGCAAGACTCCGGTATGCAGTGGGATCTGACACTGGGGGGCCCTCTGCCTCTGACAACTTGCCCCGTGTATCAACTGGAGTGGAGCAGGGATTGCATTCAGTCATCCCGGCTCGCTCCAGGATATTTCGAGTATACTGCCGCTGGTGAAGAAGTAACCCGGGAGGATGAGGCTCAACCATAGTTCTTACGGCGTAAAGGCGAGGCACGGTGATGGGGGAGCGCCTGGACGCCTAGGCGCCCGCCTTGCTCGCCTAGGCGCCCGCCTAGGCACCCATTCTGCAAGGCGATGGGGGAGCGCCTGGACGCCTAGGCGACGCCATGAGAACTATAGGCTCAACAGTGACCCCGAGGAAATGGTGGAGCACACCTAGATCCTTCATAGCAAACTCCTGCTGAAGAGCGGTAATAATGCGGCGGAGAAGTGGCTCACTGGAGGTTGTGAGGACAATATCATCAACATAGAGCAGCAGGTATGCAGTGTCCGCTCCATGGTGATAGATTGTAACAGAACCGCCCAATTATACGAGATTAAGTAGGAAAATCATCCAACGGGAGGACAATTTAACAAACTTAAGCCCGTATAACCCGGTAGTCCGTGAAATCTCGACGGATTTCAAACCATTTCACATAACAGCCAAGATCGTACTAAGCTTAGCAGTCACCATCATAAGTTACATAAATGTTCACGGCATAAAATACATCGGAGTTTAAACATAGTTATTACAAACCAGGTTCGAATAAAAGTAGCGGAAGCGGTAGTTCAAATTACGCACACACACAATATTTTAAAATAAAGTGCCAGCTTGCGATCATCTCCAGCAAAAGCATCAGACGAGAAGTAGCGAATGATCATTGCCCATGGTCCTAAGCTTCGCCCATCGCAGGATAGAGACAGTTGATACAGTAGCCATAATACTACCCTAAACCGACTACCATAAAAATTTCATGGCATTTGGATAAGTAAACTATCCTATACAAAAATGACAAGCTATAGCATAAAAATGAGCATGAAATTACTTTGTACTATGAAAAGTGTCAACCAACAGAATTAATATTTTTCCTAGGTTCTTCATAGCATACTATGACTGTACAAAAATTATCACATGCATGTTTTATACAAAGTTTGCTCTCTAGCAAAAATAACAAAAATTAGCCATTAAAGGTACTTGAACTACTCCTCCAAAGTTTTCCACAGCACATGCATGAAACATATTTTTCCTAGGAAGTACATGACACAAGAAGATTAACAAACTTGGGAATCATATTTTTCTGAAGCCTATAGATTTTTCTACACATTTTTCAAGTTATCAGCAATATTCATGATTAAATAAAGTTCTACAGAAAAGTATTTCAAATTTGACATGCAATATTTTTATATTGTAGATCTGGTTCCAATGAGTCCATAGAAATTTATTTCACAATTTTTGGAGCTCAAATGAATACAAAAACATTTTTCAAAATATTTTTCATCATGAATAATAAAAGAAAACAGAAAATGATTTTCATTATTGAAACTGGGCCGGCCCGCTGGAAACGAACTGGCCCACGGCCACAGCCGGCCGGCTCAGTCCGAGCGAAGGGAAGGGGAGGCGGCCTGGCTCGGGGCTCGGCCCACGGCCAACCTGGCCCAGCATCGGCCGAGCGAAGGGGACACGCCTACGCCGGCGGCCAGGCACCACGGCGGCGCGGCGTACCCGCGGGCGGGCGCTTCCCAGCCACAGCAAACCACGGGAAGGCGCGCACAAGGGTCGCGGGGGCAGAGCGGTGCTGATGCGCGAGAGAAGGAAGACCGAGGTGGAGCGGTTCACCGGCGCGGGCACGAGCTCCGACGAGCTTGGCCACGGCCGAGCGGGGAAGAAAACGGCCACCACGGCCTCTCACCTCGTCTACGGCAGCCACACACGGGCGTAACTGAAAGGGCTTGACGAGGCGGAGCTGCCGGCGGGAGGAATCGGGGAATGAGGCGCGGGAGGAGGAGCAAATCGCCGGTGGAGCGACTGCGGCGCTCGGTGGCGAAGCTCACTGCACGCGGAAGGAGCTGCTGTGGCTGGCTGAGTGCGGAATGCTGCGCTCGGACAGCTTGAATGCGGAGCTGCGGTGGCGTGATATCGGCGCGGCGCGCGTGCTTGCGGGGCCATGGGACGCCACCTGGCCGGCGTCACCGGCATGCGCTCGCCACGCGGCGCGGTGTGCCTGACGCGGTCGGGCGCGGCGCGCGGGAGGAGAAGACAGCGTGCGGGTGGACTGGGCCACGGCGAGCAAGCTGGGCCGAGGCGAAGGCGGGTGGCGGGCGGCGGGCACGGAGGCAGGCCGGGCCGGCTCCGGCTAGCGGGCCAGAAACGAGGCGGCGGCCCGCAACTGAGAAAAGCCCTTTTCCATTTTTATTTTCAAGAAATTTCAAATAATAGTTTTCAAATCTCATTTTGAGCAAGAAAAAGACCTTTTCTGAAAATGGCCCAAAAATAAAAGTTGCTTAGAATTTAATTCTCTACAACTTTGATTAAGGGGCCAACCTCAAAATTCTTATAGATTTTGATTTTTAGAATAAAAGCTAATTTAGGGAGGATTTTTGAATATTTTTAAATAACATTTTTAAAACAAATCTTTGACAAAACTTTGAGTGATTTAGTGGCTCCAAAAATTTTCCTTATAATTCTAAGTGATATGAAATTTATAGTTGCACAAATTTGATGAATGTCATTAGCACATTATCACAACATGTTATGAAATACTAGTTTCCACACTTTTATTTTACTAAAGGTACACCCTAAGCACATATGATTATGAATGCCATGACATGTTATGCTCATGATTTGCAATGCAAATGCTTGCGTAACACCGGAGTGTTACATAGATAAACAGAGATGTATCAGACTTGGCCTCCATAAACCCCAGTGTCAGCAGGAAAACAGCAAACCGATGGTTCCACGCCCAGGGTGCCTGCTTGAGGCTGTAGAGAGACCTGTTGAGCCGGCAGACCATGTCAGGACGGGAAGAATCAACAAACCCCGCCGGCTAACTGCAGTAAACTGTCTCAGTGAGAAGACCGTGCAGAAAGGCATTCTTGACGTCCAGTTGATGGACGGGCCATGACCGAGCAAGAACCAGCGAGAGCACGGTGCGGACGGTGGTCGGCTTCACCACCGGGCTGAAGGTCTCATCATAGTCGACCCCAGGGCGCTGAGTGAAGCCCCGGAGAACCCAGCGAGCCTTGTACTGCTCGAGAGTGCCATCAGCCCGACGCTTGTGGGTCCAGATCCACTTGCCGGTGAAGACGTTGGATCCCGGCGGTCGGGGTACCAGATCCCATGTCTGGTTGGCGAGGAGCGCGGCGTACTCCTCTTCCATCGCGCGGCGCCAGTAAGGGTCCAACAAGGCGTCACGAACGGAAGAGGGTACTGGAGAGACCTGCCTGTCGCCGGGCAATGTCGCGAGAGCCTGGGGCGGCAGTGTGCCAGCCGCGTGCCGGGTCACCATCGGGTGAATATGCCGCGGGTGCCGGTGAAGCAGCGGCGGGTGGTAGACCGGCGGTGCGACACGGGCAGGCGGGGACTGCGGCGGTGGTGTCGGTGTCCCCGGTGGAGAAGAGGCCTCGAGTGGCGGCGGCGGCCGCGCACAGCGCTGGTACACGCGTACCGGCGCAGCGAACCGCGGAGGAGGTCCCGGGGCAGCACCAGAGGACGACGTCGCCAAATCCGCGTCGAGCGGAGAGGCCGGGGCAGCACCAGAGGATGAGGTCTCCGGACCCTCGCCGAGCGGAGAGGCCGGGGCCGCGCCGGAGGACGACGGGCCCGGACCTGTGGAATCACGGGCGGCTGGGGAGCGGGGACAGGAACCCGGCAAGGAGCTCGGTGAAGCAGTACCTACAGGAGACCACGAAAAAGGTGGCTGGACCACCATGTCAGTGGGAAACAGGGAGGAGGGATCAAGATCAGGAGCGGTGGTGGGTGGGCTAGAGATGGAGAAGGGGAAGACGGACTCATCGAACAGCACATGGCGAGAGATGAGCACCCGTCGGGAGGTAAGGCCAAAACACCGGTACCCCTTGTGATCCGGGGAGTACCCGAGGAAGACACAGAGAGTCGAACGGGGGCCAGCGTGTGGGGAGAAGTGGCAGCAGTGTTGGGGTAACACTTGCACCCGAAGACGCGAAGGTGATTGTATCGAGGAGGGGTACCGAAAAGAACGTGGTGTGGCGTAGGAGCAGGGCAGGCAGCGGAAGGAAGACGATTGAGGAGGTAGGTGGAGGTGTGCAAGCCCTCAGCCCAGAAGCGTGCAGGAAGAGACGCTTGAAACAGAAGGGTGCGCACGGTGTCGTTGGTGGTGCGAATCATGCGTTCAGCCTTACCATTATGTGAGGAGGTATACGGGCAAGATATGCGCAACTGAACACCGTGAGAGAGGAAGAAAGCACGGGAGGTGGAGTTATCAAACTCACGACCATTGTCACACTGGACAGCCTTGATGGTGAGGCCGAACTGTGTGGACACCCAAGCGAAGAAGTGACGGAGCGTGGGAAAAGCATCAGACTTCGCACGCACGAATAATGAAAAAAATCATCGACCACCACAAGATAGTACTTATAGCTAGAAATACTGATAACAGGAGATGTCCATAGGTCGCAATGTACAAGATCAAAAATGTGGGCCGCATGTGAAGAACTATGAAAAGAAAGACGAACATGTCGGCCCAATTGGCACGCATGACACAAATGCTCATCATGAGCCCGAGTACATGGAATGTCGGAGCTACGACTGAGCTGCATCAGAGCATCACGTCCAGGATGGCTGAAGCGCCGGTGCCAAGTACTGGAGGAGGTAGAGGCGGCGAAAGCAGCTGACAAAACGGACGGCGAAGAAGATGTAGCCGCCGGGAAGCGAAGAGTATAAAGGGGCCCTGTGCTGTCACATCAGAGCAGAGGACGCCAGGAAGCCAAATCCTTTACAGTAAGACCAGAAGAGTCAAACTCCACGGAACAAGATTTGTCAGCTGTAAAACGACGAATAGAAAGAAGGTTGTGAACCATAGAAGGGGCAACAAGAACATCAGGAAGACGAAAGGAGCCATGAGCACCGGCGGTACCCACAGATGTGACTGAAAGACACGAACCATTTGCGACCATAATGGACGAAAGGAGAGAAAAAGAGGGAGAATGGATAGAAGAAAGTATACCAGGGTCAGGGGTGGTGTGGTAGGTGGCACCCGACTCGGTGATCCACTCAGGACCGACAGGAGGTGTCAGGCCCATAGTGCTGAACGAACGAGCCAAGCCCGCCTGGTCCCAACCGGCAAGCCCGGACAAGGTGCCGGAGGGTGTAGCCACGGAGATGTAGTGGAGACGTCGGGAGGTGGAGCACCAGTGAACATGGCCGCCGGTGGGCGAGGCTCACCACCGGGAGCGTGGAAGGGCCACATAGAGATGCGCCCTGACCATGGGTTATGGAAGGACGGCCATGGTGCACCCTGTGGAGCCGTCGGCGCCGCCTGGTTGGCCCTGCCACGGCCCCCCCACGTCCAGCGCCGCGGCGATGGCGACTGCCACGCCCCCCCCAACCCCCACTCGGCCCGGAGGGGGGGACCAAGAAGAGACGACGGCGGCATAGCGGACGGACGCGGTGGAGCGAACTGACGCAGCGAAGTGGCAGCAAGGGCCGTCGAGGAAGTTGAGGACCCCGGTGCGGAGGTGGACCCTGGCTGGAGGCCCTGAGCAAGCTCCTCCATGACAAGATCGTCACGGACCTAGAGGAAGGTGGGGAAGGGGCGCTGGCGGGTGATCCACGTCCTGAGATGGGCGTAGCGGTCGCTGAGCCCGCGGAGGACATTGAGGACCAGGATGCGGTCCTCCACGGGCCAGCCAAGGTCCCCGAGGGAGTCCGCCATGGTCTTCATCTTGCTGCAGAACTCGCCAACAGTGAGGTCACCCTGAACGAAGGTCCGAAAACTCGCATCGAGCCTCAGAGCCCGGGCCTCAGCATTGCCCAGAAACTGGCCCTCGAGCGCCAGTCATGCCTGGCGAGCATCAGCCATGTTGCGGACGAGGTCGTGGAGGTCGAGGGAGATCGTCCCGATGATCCACGAGAGGACGATGTTGTCAAGGCGCAGCCACGAGGGGGTCTGGGCCGCGACCGAGGCATCGACGAGGACGTGGTCGTCAAGGGCGTAGCGGCGGAGCGTGAGGAGGACCAGGTCCCGCCAACGAGCGTAGGAGGGCGACTCGGGCTCAAGGACCATCGGGACAAGCAGGCGGATGTTCTGAACACCCCCGGCCTGGTAGTGAAGCTGCGCCACGAGAGGATCGGCCGGATCGTGCCAGATGACCGCTATGGTGGACGCGCGGTGGCCCGTCGAGGAGGTGGCCCCGAGGTCGTGGTAGGCGGGAGGGACGAGGCGCTGCTCCACGTCAGCGATCTGGCGGGCCAGGGCATCGGTCGCATCCCGCTCACGCTCCCAGGCGAGGGTTGCCGCGCGGACACGAGCCTGGCCCTAGGCAGCTGCAGCACGAGCGGCGACGAGGGCAGCGGCGAGAGCAGGGTCGGCACGACCGGAGTAGAGGAGGGTCGGCTGCGGCTGAGGTGGTGCAGGGAAGCCTCCGTGGGCGGGAAGGTGGGCGCTGGGGAGGTGGACGCCATCAATGGCCGCCCCCACCGAGAGGACGGCGCCGGGGAGGAGGCCACCGGCATCCAGACCCGCGCCCGGGAGGATGGTGCCTGGGACGGCGTCCAGACCCGCGCCGTGGAGGGGAACAGCAGGGAGGAGCGCGATGTCCGCTGGCGGCTCGGCAGCAGCAGTGCCCGGGGCTCCCGCGCCCGCGGCTGCTGTTGCGCCCGCGCTGGCTGCCAGGGCGACGGCGGCGCCGGGCAGCAGAGCAGCGGTGGCGGCCCCAGCGGCGTCGGGCAGCAGAGCAGCGGCGCGCTGGCCTCCCGCGGCGGTAGCAGCGGTAGCGACGCCGAGCAGCTGGCCCGGGGTGGCAGCTATAGGGGCGGCGGCTCCTGCTGGGGCAGCAACAGCTGCAGAGGACGGGCGTGGGGCAGCGGCTGCGGCGATCTGCGCCCAGGAGGAGGAGGGTAGAGGAGGGAAGATGTGGAAGTAGGAAGGAGGGGGAGGAGGAGGCCGGCCAGCCATGATGGCGGCGGCGGCGATTGGGGGTTGGGGAGGAACAGGGAAACCCTAGGTTGTTGATACCATGCTAGAAATTGTGTCTCTATTAATTTGGGCTAACCCTACAAGGGTAGCTATATAGGTAAGCATACATGGGCCACATGGCCTAGCCTCATGGGCCTAACACTCTTATATTCCAACAATTAGCAATTGCAAGTCTGAAATTATATAACTATGGTTCACAAACCTGTTGTGTGTCCCGGATGGTTGTACAATATATTATTGTTGACTCACCCGCGGCACTCTTCTTTGAAACATCTTTCACAAGTTCACTTATAAAGGACATAGATCGGTTGCATGCTTTCACACCATAGAAAAGGTTATGACGATCAAATGAGCCAACCACCACGTGAGGACTGCGTAGAACCAAGGAAGTAGAAATATCTTGGCGTACCCTGCAAAATTATTATGAAAGAAGAGGATGAGCGCGTAATATTGAACCAGTTTTGAAAACCAGTTCCCCACCCCACCCCCAAAAAAACACCACCACCACACCCAAAAACATAGAGCCCACTGGCTCTGACGATTTCCACACGACATGCAGTTGAGATATTTGTATGTTTGTCTGGCTGGTTCGACTGCTTTTAGAGACTACAAATGTGCTAATATGACACTAGGGATACAACAGTATGATTTTGTCATCTCTTTGATGATATCTGGATATAATCAAACACCTAATAACCACTATGGGCATAATCTAATGCTCATTGTTATTATCTTTAGGGGATTTTAATGTTTTAAAGCTATTTATCTCACCCTGTCCCTTTAAGCAAAGGAAAAAAAATAGTAGCATTAGATGTCATCAAAAGGAAGGTAAAGAAGCAACAAGGAAGAAAACAAAGTGATAGTGTAAAATTCATACCTTTCTGTGGCTGTGGCAGTTAAAGCAACAAAGGGAACACCCACAAGAAGGTCACGCAATGAATGCAGCTGCTTGTACTCCATCCTGCAAGAGAGTTTGAATTATGGAAATTGTCGGTACCAACAGTACGGGGGTACCCACATCCATCGCTAGTAAAAAACTAAAACGACTAAAACCGCAATAAAATGCAGCCCGCCTCGACCGCGTATCCAGTCCGCCTCGTACGAAGCCCGCTCTGCGGGGCGCCTCGACCGCGCCCGGCTCCGACTCGTATGAGGCCCGCTCGACGGGGCGCCTCGACCGCGCCCCATCCCGTACAGCAAGGTACCTCGACGGCGCTCCGACCCGCGCGAGGCTCGTCCGCCCACTGGGAAAAACTCCGACTCGCGTGAGCCCGGGTCGAGCGCCTCGACTCCTTCTCTTTACCTACCCCAGGACAAAAGCCATAGCATTTAATGCGGTTACCTACTACCACCTACCGGCATGGCTGCGACCAGGATCGACGTGGGAACAAAGCCCATGTCAGATCTCACTGTTTTACCGCCCATCCCGTGATGGGAGGTGAAAACCGTCACTGTGCCCATCTTACCGCGCACTGTTTACCATCGATCACCTTCGAGGGAGGATAAGACAAGGCCCGTTCTCCGCAATCTCGGGGATTCGGCCTTATCCATCCGATCTCGACCCGGCCTCGACCCAACCACGACGCTCGGCACAGTTCAACGGCAAGGGAAGAACGGTGTGGCACGACGCTCCGGTCATTTCGCCGTCTCGTCTCCCACGACGCCATGGTGTCCAGGGATGGCCGGCCATTCCCAGAGCACGTCGCTACGGTCAGCTCAACAGGAATCGACAAAACATCACCTCAAGGCTCCCCGTCGTCTTGGCCTCCTCTCGCCCTATAAAAGGGCAGGCCAGGGTTCTGCAACGAGGAGGGGAAGAGGAACAAGGAAGAAAAACAAGAGACAACAGGCAAGACGCAAGATAGAGATCGATATCTCAAGCAATCACCCTTGTCCTCTTTTTTCTCTCTTTGAGACTTGGGCTCGACGCCCTCTCTCGCATGCTTGTAACCCCTACACGAGCACTTCGGTGCAAGGAAATACAAACTTCTCTCCCCCCCGCTGGACGTAGGGCCTTCTTTTGCCCGAACTAGGATAAACCCCCGTGTGTTCTCCTTGCATCACCATTCAGGAAAGAGACACGCAGCATTTACTCGTTGGTTTAGGACCCCCTCAGGTCCGAACACCGACAGTTGACGCGCCAGGTAGAGGATCGCTGCGTGCCAACGTCGCTTTCTCGTCTTTTTTCCTGAATGGCTGACCCCGAACGCCCTATTCCGTTGGCCACGGTGATCTGGTTCGGGAGTTTAGAGTTCATGTCGCTTGGCTATGGCTACGATATGGTCCTACTTCCACCCAGGCACCCAACCGACGAGGACTACGAGCTCTCCCAGCCCGGGGGAGCAATCCACCGGTACCGTCGCTCTAGGCGGGCGCGGGCCGCCCGACGACGACGAGCCCGGTACAACCACCGTCTTCACCTCGCGGAGGATGATGGGATCCCCCGGTCCGGCACCCCCCAGCCAGGCGCCGGCCTAGATCTTCTTGTGGAAGGTTTGGGTAGAACGAGCTTGACTGAGGGTAACATGCCGACGGAGAATCCCGCCACTCCCCCGTCCGGTGAGACACCACTGTCCGGAGCGTCCATTTCGACACGGGCAGCAACATCTCCATCACCATTCCCGTTTGGGCTAGACTCGGTTGCCCGGGTATACGCATCTTCCGTGAGCACTCGCATGAGTGCTTATGAGGAACTCCCCGGGCACCATCTACGCTCCACTCTAGACCTCGTTGCATCCACACCGGCTTCTGATTATCGGGACTCTGCGGAGACACCGGAAACAGAGCACTATGTGACTGCTTCTCAACGTCGCAACCCCAGTGACGATTTGCAACGGCCACACATTCCCCCGTCATACTACTACTTTGGCGCTCCTGACTCCGACTCGGCTGACGACACCTATGATCCGACCCGCGAATGCTTCAACATCGATGTTGAAAGCACTTCGGAATCAGAGGACGAAGAGCCAGTCGAAGGAAGGTACACGCCACCTCATGTCGAGCTTCCTGCTGAGCGAGACGACCCTCAGTTCCTTGCGGATCAAGGGACGCAGCTCGAGCAGATTCGTGAGTTGCAGGACAGGCTTGACGAGGAACGGGAAAACCTGGATCTACTCCAACAAACCCTCGAGCGTGAGCGTGTGGAACGCGCACTTGGCGGGAGAGCTCGCGAGAGAGCTCGCGACGTCAACCGTCGCATCAACGAGGACCGGGTGGTCGACCCCCCGGTTTTCGCTCGAGCCAGCCAGAACGTCGTCGCCGCCGCCATGCTCCTCCGCAACATGCCCGAGCCGTCAAACCCCGACGCCCGTCGGGCTCGAGATGAAATTCGAGAACTCCTCGAGACAGCCGCCATGCAGCAGGCCGAGAACTCTGCCTCGAGGCGACGCGAGGCAGCCTCAGAGCAGGTCATCGAGCCCTCCCGACAAGAGAGAGAAGCCTCGGTTCACCTCGAGCCTGCCCGGCGAAACCGGGTAGCTCCGGCCCCTGAGCTCACCACCAACGACCACGAGCCTCGAGACACCCGTGGCAACATCGTCGAGCGCCGCACGTGCAAGCACGGTGACAGCGTGCCTCGAGGCTACCACGTCCACAGGGGCGGACGCTACGACAGTTCGGAAGATCGTAGCCCTTCACCCGAGCCCCCGGGTCCTCGGGTCTTCAGTAAGGCTATCCGTGAGACGGTGCTCCTGGCTCGGTTTCGCCCCCCCACGACTCTCACCAAGTACAACGGCGAAACCAAACCCGAACTTTGGCTCGCCGATTTCCGCTTGGCGTGTCAGCTGGGCGGGGCCACCGACGACCGGGTCATCATTCGATAACTCCCCTTGTTCCTCTCCGACACCGCCCGAGCCTAGCTCGAGGATCTCCCACCTCGACAGATCCACGACTGGGACGATCTCGTAAGGGTGTTTGAGGAAAATTTCAAAGGGACCTACATGCGCCCCGGCAACTCGTGGGACCTCCGGAGCTGCAAGCAGAAACCAGGTGAATCCCTCCGGGATTACATCCGGCGCTTCTCCCGGCAGCGTACCGAGCTCCCCAACGTCACCGACTCCGACGTAATTATGGCCTTCCTCTCCGGCACCACCTGTAAGAAGTTGGTTCGAGAATTGGGCCGTAACACTCCACTCACTGCCAACGGGTTGATGGACAATGTCACTAACTTCGCCGCCGGCGAGGAGGCGGTTGGTGCAATCTTTGGTGGCGACCTGGAAAGGAGGAAGCAGAAGGTCGACGATCCTGCGAGCTCCACCCGGGGCTCCAAGAGAAACAACTGCAAGAAGAAGAAAGGCCAGCAGGGCAAGCTCGAGGCCCCGACCGACGAGCTCGTCGCTGCTACCGAGCACAAGAAGCCTCGAGGCCCCCCCGGCGGGGGCATCCTCGACAAAATGCTCAAAGAGCCATGTCCCTACCACAATGGACCCACTAACCATAACCTCGAAGACTATCATATGCTTCACAGGTACTTTGGGGGTGCCAGCGTCAAGAACGACGACAAGGAGGACCCTAAGAGTGACGACAAGGACGGGGGATTCCCCGAGATCCACGACTGCTTCATGATCTACGGAGGGCCCTCGACCCGCCTCTCGGCGCGCCAGCGCAAGCGAGAACGGCGTGAGGTTTTCTCCGTACAAACGACAGTCCCTCGCTTCCTTGATTGGTCTGCGGTGGCCATCACTTTCGACCGTGACGACCACCTAGACTACGTCCCCAACTCGGGAGTCTATCCGCTCGTTGTTGACCCCGTCATCGCCAACACACGCCTCACCAAGGTGCTCATGGACGGCGGAAGCAGCCTCAACATCATCTACTCCCAGACCCTCGACCTTCTGAGGGTCGAGAGAGCGTGCCTCCAACCTAGCGTCGGGAGCTTCCACGGAGTCGTGCCAGGAAAACGGGCGGAACCCCTCGGACGGGTCGATCTACCTGTTTGTTTTGGCACACCGGCCAACTTCAGAAAGGAGACTCTCACTTTCGAAGTGGTCGGATTCCGTGGAACGTACCACGCTATCCTAGGACGCCCATGGTACGCCAGGTTCATGGCAATCCCGAACTACACCTACCTCAAGCTCAAGATGCCAGGCCCAAACGGTGTCATCACTGTAGGCCCCTCATATGAACATGCCTACGAGTGCGACGTCGAGTGCGTCGAGCACGACGAGGCTGTTTTGGAGTCGGCGATCTTGGCTGCAGACCTCAACGGCCTCGCCAATGCGATTCCCGACCCAAAACGCCATGCCGGCAGCTTCGAGCCCACGGAAGATGTCAAACTCGTACCCCTCGACCCCGCTGATCCTAAGGGAAAGGCGCTGAACGTCAGCGCCACCCTTTATCCTAAATAGGAAGCAGTGCTCATCGACTTTCTCCGCGCAAACGCCGACATCTTTGCGTGGAGTCCCTCGGATATGCCGGGCATACCCAGGGAAGTCGCCGAGCACGCCTTGGAGATCCGGGCCAGATCCAAACCGGTGAAGTAACGCCTGCGCCGCTTCGATGAGAAGCGCAGGGTCATCGGCGAGGAGATACACAAGCTGTTGGAGGCCGGATTCATCAAGGAGGTTCATCATCCCGAGTGGCTAGCTAATCCTGTATTAGTTAGGAAAAAGAGTGGAAAATGGAGGATGTGTGTAGACTATACCAGTTTGAATAAAGCATGTCCAAAGGTTCCCTTTCCTTTGCCACGCATTGACCAAATCGTTGATTCCATCGCGGGATGTGAAACTCTCTCATTCTTAGATGCATACTCCGGCTACCACCAAATCAAAATGAAGGAGTCCGACTAGCTTGCGACTTCATTCATCACCCCATTCGGCATGTATTGCTACGTTACGATGCCCTTCGGTCTCCGGAACGCGGGGGCTACGTACCAGCGATGCATGCAGCACGTTTTCGGAAAGCACATTGGGTCGACCGTCGAGGCTTATGTCAACGACATCGTTGTCAAAACCAAACAAGCCGACGATCTGGTCAACGACCTCGACGTTGCGTTCAAATGCCTCTGGGCAAAAAACATCAGACTCAATCCAGAGAAATGCGTCTTTGGCGTCCCACGAGGTATGCTTTTAGGGTTCATCGTGTCTAAACGCGGCATCAAGGCCAACCCTGAAAAAATCTCTGCAATAACCAAGATGGGCCCCATCCGAGATCTGAAGGGCGTACAGAGGGTCACAGGTTGCTTGGCGGTACTCAGCCGTTTCATTTCGCGCCTCGACGTAAAAGCACTCCCTCTGTACCGTCTCTTGAAGAAATCGGAGCATTTTTCCTGGACCCTTGAGGCTGAGGAGGCTCTCACAAAACTCAAGGCCACACTCTCTAACTCACCAATCCTCGTCCCTCCAACCCCGGGGGAACCACTCCTACTCTATGTCACCGCGACATCACAGGTAGTCAGTGCTGCCCTAGTTGTCGAACGGGCCGAGGAGGCACATACCTTGCTCGTCTAGAGGCCGATCTATTTCATTAGCGAGGTGCTCTCAGAAACCAAGATTCGATACCCACAGATCCAGAAACTGTTATATGCCATCATTCTGACACGGCGCAAGTTCCGACACTACTTCGAGGGTCACCCGGTTACTATGGTTTCTTCTTTCCCCATGGGAGAGATAGCCCAGAACCGGGAAGCCTCGGGTAGGGTTGCCAAATGGGCAGTCGAACTCATGGGCGAGACCTTGTCCTATGCGCCGCGAAAAGCTATCAAGTCACAGGTGTTAGCAGATTTCCTGGCTGAGTGGACCGACACCCAACTCCTCCCTGCACAGCTTCAGGCGAAGCTGTGGACCATGTACTTCAATGGGTCATTGATGAAAACGGGAGCAGGCGCGGTCTTGCTCTTCGTCTCACCCCTCGGGGTTCACATGCGCTACGTCATCTGGCTTCATTTTTCTGCGTCTAACAACGTCGCCGAATACGAGGCGCTCGTCACGGGATTAAGAATCGCCGTCGAGCTCGGGGTCCGACACCTTGACGTTCGAGGCGACTCCCAACTCGTGATCGATCAGGTCATGAAGAGCTCGAGCTGCCGTGACCCCAAGATGGAAGCCTACTGTCAAGAAGTACGGCGCCTCGAGGACAAGTTTCACGGCCTCGAGCTCAACCACATCGCACGCAGGTATAATGAGGCCGCCGATGAACTGGCAAAAATCGCGTCCAATCGAGCTACGGTTCTCAGTACTATGCGAGACGAACCCATCTTCCGGCACATGCCCTGCAAACTATCCCCATCACATGGCCGTTTGCCGTTTGGGGGCTCAACCTTGTCGGACCATTGAAAAGGACAACTGGCGGCTTCACCCACTTGCTCATCGCAATCGACAAATTCTCCAAGTGGATCGAGACCCGCCCTATCACCAGCATCAGGTCCGAGCAAGTTGTGCTCTTCTTCACCGACATTATTCATCGCTTTGGGGTCCCCAACTGTATCATCACAGACAATGGCACGCAGTTCACTAGTAAAAAGTTTTTGGATTTCTACGCCAGCCACCACATCCGAGTGCTCTGGTCAGTCGTGGCCCATCCAAAAACAAACGGTCAAGTGAAACGTGCCAATGGCATGGTCCTACAAGGCCTGAAACCCAGAATCTTTGACAAACTAAATAAACATGGCAAAAGATGGGCTACCGAGCTACCCTCGGTCCTGTGGAGCCTAAGAACAACGCCGAGTCGAGCCACGGGGTTCACTCCGTTCTTCTTAGTCTACGGGTCTGAGGCTATGCTCTCAACTGATATAGAATACGGATCCCCAAGGTTGAAGGCCTACAACGAAAGAAATAACGACGCCACAAGACAGGACGCCCTCGACCAGCTCGAGGAAGCCCGAGATGTGGCTCTGTTGCATTCTGCCAGGTACCAGCAGGGTCTCCGACGCTACCACGACAGACACGTCCGCAAGCGTGACCTCAACGCCGGCGACTTGGTGCTACGGCGGAGCCAGAACACCAAGGGACGGCACAAGCTTACGCCACCATGGGAAGGGTCGTACATCATCGCAGAAGTACTAAAGCCGGGCACCTACAAGCTATCCAACGAGAAGGGCGAAATCCTCACCAACGCCTGGAACATTGAACAGCTACGTCGCTTCTTTTCTTAAAAAGCCTCGAGGCTCTGTAGTTTCTTTTTCGTCAATAAAGAATACAACGATGTTCAAACTTTCGTTTCACAATGAGGAAGGATCGACTCTGCACTCCCAGAATCGACCCTCCCTCGGGGGCTAAGGGGGGAACCCCCCAGTCCCCGAAAAAACTTATGCTCTTTTTCGAAGTTAAGAACCGCTTCTTAGATCGACTTCGCTGCAAGAGCACCCTAAGGTTCGAAAGGGCTCTCGAGTCAGGAGTATCACCTACGCCTCCGAGGCTACGGTACCTCCACTCACCCCTCACACCTTTTAGAAGTGCGACTTCACGCTAGGAAGATCTAAATAACGGTTCCTAACTTTGAAAAAGAACATACCCCCTGTCGCTTAGATCAGGCTCTCACACGTTTTACAAGGCCGCAACATCACCCTAAAGCTCGAGGGCAGTTGAGCCGTGAGATCACTTACGCCCCCGAGGCTACGGTACCTCCACTCGCTCCCTTACGCCAAAGGATGCAACTGCGCGCTAAGTAAATCACGTGAGAACACGATCCAAGCGATAAAGGGAAGAAAAGCTCGAATAAAACTAAATTAACCACGAACCGGTTTATGTTTCGAGTTCTTAGGGCCTTCGAGGCCACCATGACCAAAATTCAAAATACTAACTCATTACATGGGCCTTCATGCCCAGATTTGGCTCACAGGCCCTCGTCGTCAGCAGGTGGAACCACCTCGGCTTCAAAAAGCGAGGCCAGACGGCTTCCGGGCTCTTCCGCGGCTTCAATCAGCTCCAGGCAGGCATCCTCGTTCTCCTCGTCCGTCCGATCCGGGTCTGTGATGAAGCCCTCAGCGACGAGCTTCATGTCGAACACAAACCCTGAACGGACAATGGCCAGCGCCCTCTTTACGCCGTGATGGAGGCCGTCCCGTATCTTCTCCCGGGCAAGGCGGCCCAGCGCCACCATCCGACGGACGAAGGAGTTCCCCGGAACATCTTCCCCGGTGTCGGCATCGAGCTCGACCCCCAGGCCGTCACACACGGTGGTGATCGCGCCCTGGAGCAGCTGGGTCCTCCGGATCTTGGCTTCGAGGAGGCTCTGGAGGGAGTTGGCAGAAGATTGGGCCTCTCAATTCTCCCTCTCCAGCTCTGAAACATGATAAACAAATTAACACCCAACACGAGGCCCTCAACCTCGTGGCCGTAACGATCACACTTACCCTCGATATGGGTTTGCAGGCCCACGACCTCGTTGCGAAGCCCCCCGCACGTCCGCTCGAGCCCTAGGAGGGCGCTGTCCTTGTCACTGATGGTCGCCTTTAGCGCCTCGATCTCTTGCCGAGCAGACTCGAGAGCTGCGTCCTTCTCTTGGATGGCTCCCTTCAGCGTCGTGACCTTGTCCTCCAGAGCATCAGAACGAGCGGTGGCCTGCTCGACCTCGACGTTGAGGGCGTCGCGCTGACGGCTAACCCGGCAGACATCCTCCTCGAGCTCCTTCACCCGTCCCGACAGGGGCTCGAGATCCCTGCGGGCCTGGGCAGCCTCCTCCCGAGCCTTGTCCATGGCAGTGCGCATCACGGCTTCGGCCGCCAAAGCCTGCATCGCCTCCTCCTTCACCACCGCGTACGCGACGCGCAGCTCAGCCATTTCGGCGTTCCGATCGGAAAGCTGTTTCTGGGCCTCCTCGACCAGGACCCGTTGCTGAGACAGCGCGGCCCACACGCCACTCTCATCCCGGATGAAGAGTGACTTGCGACGGGAGTACTCCTTCAGCTCCTGAACGCAATCCGAAAAAACCGAAAAGGTCAAAAAGCCGAGGGAAAAAGACACCAAGAAAACCACAGAGAAAGACGACGGGTCGATCATACCTCGGTGGCATCCCGCATACTCTGCGACATGGCCTCGGACGCCACTCGGAGCAACCGATCAAGGTGCCGGCGGACGCCCTCGAGGTACTCCCATCGGTGCACTTCATCTTTGTCGTTCAGGACGAAGATGGGCTCGACGTCGGGGTTCGCGGCGACGGCCCTCCCACCTCGGTATCTCCGTCTCTGCCCGCGCTATCGCCAGCGCGGCGATGTCGGGCCATGACGACGATGACCCGGCCAGGGCGTCTCCCGGTCCCGCGGAAGGACTGGCCTCGCCCGCAGTTCCCGCCTCTCCAACGGCCATCGAGGCATCGGCCTGATCCGCGACCTCGCCCCCCTCGACCCCCATCACTTGTTTCCCTTTGTCCAGGGGGTGTCGTCGAGGGTAAGGTCCACGGTCATGGGTGCCCGCCCTCCTAAGGGAACTGGCCCCTCAACCGCTGGCGCCTCCGGAGCCGGCGCCTCGATCGACGACGGCTCCGGTACCGGCGCCTCGACCGTTGGCGCCCCCGGAGCCGGCGCCTCTTCTTCCGGTGCTCTGCTCAGGGGCTCGACCGCCCCGCCCTCTACCGTACCCGCCGGCTCTGCCGACGGGTCTTGCTGCGGCCGCGACCCCCTCGCCAGGGCCGCCTCCTGCCCCGACGCCGACGCGACCTCCTCCATGGTCACGTCAGCACCCGCCCGCTCCGCGCCGCGGACGGGTGCCTCGCCCGTCATGACCTCGACGGCAGACTCGGCCGTCGCCGACGACCTAGGCCCCGCCTCGACCGCACCGGGCGCCACCATCTCCGCCGGTTCGGACCCCTCCACGGCAGGTTCAGGGCCAGCAACCATCGTGGCATCCGCTGCCCCCTGCCGTCGTCGCAGGCGCCCCTTCGCGGCCTCGACCTGCCGGACCCAGGCCGCATCCTGCTCCGTCGACCGGTTAAGGACAACGGCGCTGGCCCGCAGCGACTTCACGAGGGTAGGCCCCATCGGCTCCACCTTCCGCTTTAACCTGCAAAGCGAGAAGAAATGTCAGCCAACGGATCCAGAGAAAGGCAGAACAACCAAGCAGAAACGCTTACCCGGAAATCGACACTAAGGGCCTCGACCCCGTGCGATCCGAGCCTCCCGAGGCGGCCGATTGTGGCCTCGCAGCGGTCCCACCAGCAGGCCGGGCACTCCTTGGGGCCCTGACCGACGCACCTCCCTGCGCCTTCTGTGCCTCCGAGGCCAGCTGGCCTCGGGTTCTCACGCCTGCCGACGCCGCCGCCGATGACGACGCCGGTACCGCCGTCCCGGCCTCTGCCTGAGCTTGCGGGGCCTGGGTTGGTGCGGGCGCCCCCGTTGACCCCTCTTGCTAGGTCCGGGGTAAAGCGGCCCCTCCCGTCGAGGGGCCCGTCTCCTTCTCCGTCTTCACCTCCTCCTCGGACTCCTCGACCGCGACGACCGAGGAGGACCCCCCCTGATGGGCTCCAGCAGGGGGCGAATGTCGGGAAGGTCCCCCAGTCCGGTCATGGTCTCATACCGCGACAGGGCGTCGTCGTCTTCGCCGCTGCTGTCGTCGTCCTCCCCCGAGATCGTCTCGGAAGGCGACGGCGCCAGGGGGACCCCGTCGATGGTCTGCTGGCGCCGGAGCTTCTTCAACGCCTCCGCCTCTTTGGCCTTGCGGATTGCCCGCTTCTTGGCCGTCTCCTTGGTTTGCTTCTTCTTGGAGGCATGCTGGCGTCGAGCCTCCCGGGCGGGCCGGTCCTCTGGGACTGGCGGACGCGTTTCCCGCAGCGCCTACAAATCCTACGCGCCGGCCTCGACCAAATCAGCAAAATCCAAAAATAAACAAAATTAGCAAACATACTAGCCCTAAGATACGAACCACGGGCTCGAACCCTTCGGTAGGTCTCATGGGGACCCGGTTGGCCTCCTCCACCTTGAAGTTCCCAACCATCCGGCGCGCTCGCCGGAGGACCTCCTCGAGGGCAAGGGATTCATGGGACATCCGGGTCCCCTCCAGAGATGCCTCCGGAGTAATCTGGTCGAGGCGGAGACGACGCCGGCACAGCGGCATCACTCTACGGCGATGGAAGGCTGTGGCCACCGCCGCAGCCGTCAAGCCCCGAAGGCGAAGCTGCTGCAGCGCCGTCAGCAGCGGGTCCAGGCGCGGCTTCTTGGGTTCCGGCACTCCGTACGTCCAGCGATCTTCTCGAGCGGTCAGCACACGGCCGGTGTACCTCGGCAACTGATTTTCATCGTTGCGGAGGTAGAACCAACCCTCGTGCCACCCGCTGTTCGAAGAGATGAGGCGAGCCGGGATGTACAGATCCGCCCGGCTCGACCTCACCTGCAGGACGCAGCTCCCTACTCGAGCCGCGCACAGGACGCCCTTCTCCCCCGCCTTCTTGGCGAAGAGCTCGACCTTGAAAAGGTGAAGCCACAGGTTCCACTGCGGCTCCACCCCAAGGTAGCCCTCGCAGACCGCCGCGAAGATGGCGGCCTGCGCGACGGCGTTGGGGGCAAGGTGGTGAAGCTCCACCTGGTAGTAGTGGAGGAGCGCGCGCATGAAGACGGACGCCGGCACGCCAAACCCCCGCTCGTGGAAGCAGACGAAGCTCACCACGTACCCTTCAGGGGGCGCCGGCTCCCGGTGGGCAGGAGGCGGCGCGATCCACTCCGGCTGCGACCGGCTCGTCCTTGGCCGCAGCAGCCCGTCCTCGACCAACTCTTCCAACCTCCTCTCCGTCACCGAGGAGGCGGCCCAGTCGTCGGCGGGAAGGATCTGGCTCTTTCCTGCCATCGGTGCTATCGGAAGGGGGGTGGACGGAGAGGATGTGGTGGCGGCAGCAATGCGGGCGGAGAGCGCAATAAGGCAAGGGTTGTCTGAGGCAGAAGATTGCAGGAGCGCAAAGGACCGGTGGGGAACGCAGACCCCTAGGCCTTGATTTTATATGCCCAGGCGGAAGCCCAACGGCCGCGCGAAAAGGTAGGAACAGTTTCCCGCATTAAATGCGCCCACCTAACCGTTTCCTTACATCTCGCAGGAATTGGGCATGTGGTCGTCCCCCACTTCGTAACCGTACGCCACGTCGCCCACTACCGCGCCGATCTCGCCTCCCCTCCTAAAAAGACGCGCCCGGCTAACGGGCGAGGGAGGGATCCGCGGACGGATATTCCTAGATACCTGGGAAATGGGCCCCGAGCCCGGTATGAGCCTCGAGGGAGCGGAAGCTGGCCCTCGACCAGGGTTCGACAACTGCCCTCGAGCAACAGAGTCAGGGACGACCAAGGGTGCGCCCGTACATGGCCAGGGCTCGAGCCACGCTCTCGAGGCACCCCAGGACGTATTCGAGGCCAAAGAAGGAGGTCGACGTAGGAATCCCCTCGGGGGAGGCACCGAGCCCTCGAATCCTGTCGCAGGGAATCGAGATCCACACGACCACTTCTTGGCATCTTTGAGAGCGCCTCCGAGCCACTAGCCGACCCCTAACGAATGGGGCACGGGCTCTCACTCGAATTCCCCCGTTAGCAGCTCACCGGAGGCCGTCGGAACTCGCCCAAACGAGGGTAGTACGACGTTCTCCACCCCTCCTCCTTTTTTTCGGAAAAGGAGCGTGAGGGACGAACAGTAAAAGACGGTCCGGACTCTGATCGACCTCGCGCGCGCGAGGCTCGGGGGCTCAACCGCAGAAACCTAAACCTTGAGGGATCGAAAGCTGGCCCTCGACCAGGGTTCGACAGCTGCCCTCGAGTAACAGAGTTAGAGACGACCAAGGGTGCGCCCGTACATGGCCAGGGCTCGAGCCACGCTCTCGAGGCACCCCAGGACGTATTCGAGGCCAAAGGAGGAGGTCGACGTAGGAATCCCCTCGGGGGAGGCACCGAGCCCTCGAATCCTGTCGCAGGGAATCGAGATCCACACGACCACTTCTTGGCATCTTTGAGAGCGCCTCCGGGCCACTAGCCGACCCCTAACGACTGGGGCACGGGCTCTCACTCGAATTCCCCCGTTAGCAGCTCGCCGAAGATCGTCGGAACTCGCCCAAACGAGGGTAGTACGACGTTCTCCACCCCTTTTTTCGGAAAAGGAGCGTGAGGAACGACCAGTAAAAGACGGTCCGGACTCTGATCGACCTTGCGCGCGCAAGGCTCAGGGGCTCGACCGCAGAAACCTAAACCTTGAGGGATCGAAAGCTGGCCCTCGACCAGGGTTCGACAGCTGCCCTCGAGTAACAGAGTTAGGGACGACCAAGGGTGCGCCTGTACATGGCCAGGGCTCGAGCCACGCTCTCGAGACACCCCAGGACGTATTCGAGGCCAAAGGAGGAGGTCGACGTAGGAATCCCATCGGGGGAGGCACCGAGCCCTCGAATCCTGTCGCAAGGAATCGAGATCCACACGACCACTTCTTGGCATCTTTGAGAGCGCCTCCGGGCCACTAGCCGACCCCTAACGACTGGGGCACGGGCTCTCACTCGAATTCCCCCGTTAGCAGCTCGCCGGAACAGGGGTAGTACGGCGTTCCCCACCCCTCCTCCTCCTTCCTGAAGGAGGAGCGTGAGGGTCGCACAGCAAAAGACAACCGGGACTCTGATCGACCTCGTGCGCGCGAGGCTCGAGGGCTTGACCGCAACGAATCATTCCCCAATAAAACGAATACAAGACCTCGGAGGAGTCTCAACACTCCACCGAGACCTCGGGGGCTACACCCGGCGGGTGCGCTCGCGCGCCCCCACCGAAAAAAATCACGACGCTACGACTCCAGTTCAAACAAACCTCTGGGAGAGTGATCACACACTCACCCAAAGGCTCGGGGGCTACTGTCGGTACCAACAGTACGGGGGTACCCACATCCATCGCTAGTAAAAAACTAAAACGACTGAAACCGCAATAAAATGCAGCCCGCCTCGACCGCGTATCCAGTCCGCCTCGTACGAAGCCCGCTCTACGAGGCGCCTCGACCGCGCCCCGGCTCCGACTCGTACGAGGCCCGCTCGACGGGGCGCCTCGACCGCGCCCCATCCCGTACAGCAAGGTACCTCGACGGCGCTCCGACCCGCGCGAGGCTCGTCCGCCCACTGGGAAAAACTCCGACTCGCGTGAGCCCGGGTCGAGCGCCTCGACTCCTTCTCTTTACCTACCCTAGGACAAAAGCCATAGCATTTAATGCGGTTACCTACTACCACCTACCGGCATGGCTGCGACCAGGATCGACGTGGGAACAATGCCCGTGTCAGATCTCACTGTTTTACCGCCCATCCCGTGATGGGAGGTGAAAACCGTCACTGTGCCCATCTTACCGCGCACTGTTTACCATCGATCACCCTCGAGGGAGGATAAGACAAGGCCCGTTCTCCGCAATCTCGGGGATTCGGCCTTATCCATCTGATCTCGACCCGGCCTCGACCCAACCACGACGCTCGGCACAGTTCAACGGCAAGGGAAGGACGGTGTGGCACGGCGCTCCGGGTCATTTCGCCGTCTCGTCTCCCACGACGCCATGGTGTCCAGGGATGGCCGGCCATTCCCAGAACACGTCGCTACGGTCAGCTCAACAGGAATCGACAAAACATCACCTCAAGGCTCCCCGTCGTCTTGGCCTCCTCTCGCCCTATAAAAGGGCAGGCCAGGGTTCTGCAACGAGGAGGGGAAGAGGAACAAGGAAGAAAAACAAGAGACAACAGGCAAGACGCAAGATAGAGATCGATATCTCAAGCAATCACCCTTGTCCTCTTTTTCCTCTCTTTGAGACTTGGGCTCGACGCCCTCTCTCGCATGCTTGTAACCCCTACACGAGCACTTCGGTGCAAGGAAATACAAACTTCTCCCCCCCCCCCCCCCCCGCTGGACGTAGGGCCTTCTTTTGCCCGAACCAGGATAAACCCCCGTGTGTTCTCCTTGCATCACCATTCAGGAAAGAGACACGCAACATTTACTCGTTGGTTTAGGACCCCCTCGGGTCCGAACACCGACAGAAATCAAGTTAAAAGAGGGAGAAATGCTGATTTTCTCCGCTTCCAGTCAACTCAATATCAAAGGATGGGGGATGAAAAGTATAGAAAGCCCAAAAACTGGATAAATAAGAACACACAATACATCCCACCGTTGCATATAACTACCACAAATACCTGTTCCACAAGTGAATACAGGGATTTCCAAATTGCATAAACATACTGTTTATGAAACTCAAATGACTAAGTACCTTGTACTTTTACAAGATGTGTTCAGTGCTCCGTTTATCAAATCAAAAGAAAAAACAACCTGAAATCATGGCCCCATTCTGATATGCAATGAGCTTCGTCAACAGCTAACAAGCAGATTCCAGCAGCCTGCAAGTTACTCCAAAACCTGGACAAAAATGAAAAAGAAAAGCAAAGTCAACCTAGTAAAAACTGCATGTATTATTTGTTTTGTTTCTTTCAGAAGAACAGGAGGCGAGGGCCCTACTAAATATATCCATATTGCTAAGATTTACATGACGAACAGATAAGCTTTGATAAGGCCACAGCACTACTGTATAAATATTGATCTACCCAGGACAGAACTCTCAAGTTTTATTGCAGCCAAGTGTGATGGATTGCAACTAGTATCAAAGGATTGAAGGTTGTAGGGTACTAGGGTGGTAGCGGTGGAAGATGAATGGACGCGGACGCAGGACCATATGCTTGAACAAGGGCGGAACCATGACAGCAACGTCACCCAGAGACAATGCACAAGATGGAAGGGTTTTGGGGAGTTTAATCGTGCTTCCTTTATTCAATTAGTTGCATGGCATTACACAGACATCTCCTAGAATCCTAGACCAACAAAACATACTAACAAACCTCAATCTTAACGTGCAAGCCAGCTCAATCTCTAAACCAAATATTAAGATAACGTGGTGAAGTTGGAGAGGATATGGGAGCCAGTTCAAGCATGCTGCACTGCATCACAGTACAGCTGTCCCCACATAACACCAAACCAGAACGGTGAGCCAAGAAGCCTTTCCTTGAGCAAACACATATCTGTCGCTAATTTCTTATAATCAGTTTCATTGGAGGCATTTTATCAAGGATGTTGGAAATAGGAGAGTTTTTTGATTAGGCTAACCCTAGAAGGGTAGCTATATAGTGTAGCATACATGGGCCTCATGGGCCTAGCCACATGGGCCAACACACATACTCCAACACTCCCCCGCAGTCTGAACTACCGACGCAGCGGATTCAGACTGTACACCAGGAAAAGAAAATACACATGAGCCCCCCACAGACTCAACTAGCCACGGGTGATGTTGAGGCTGGAGCGAAAGGCGGCGAAGGTCGTCGACGGGAGGCCCTTGGTGAAGATGTCGGCGAACTGGGACGTCGTAGGTACATGTAGGACGCGCACCTCGCCGATGGCCACCTGGTCACGGACGAAGTGAAGATCAATCTCCACATGCTTGGTCCGCTGGTGCTGTACGGGGTTGGTGGAGAGGTAGACTGCACTGACGTTGTCGCAGTAGACAAGCGTGCTCCGGAGAAGAGGGTTATGGAGCTCGGCCAGGAGCTGTCGGAGCCAAGAAGCCTCGGCCACGCCGTTGGCCACGGCGCGGTACTCCGCCTCGGCACTGGAGCGAGAGGCCACCGGCTGCCGCTTGGACGACCAGGACACCAGGTTGCCGCCCAAGAAGACAGCGTAGCCGGAGGTGGAACGCCGAGTGTCCGGACAGCCGGCCCAGTCAGCGTCAGTGTAGACAACCATCTCAGTGGAGGAGGACTGCCGGTGAAGGAGGAGGCCGTAGTCCACAGTACCCCGTAGGTAGCGGAGGAGCCGCTTAAGGGCAACGAGGTGGGGCTCCCGCGGATCATGCATATGGAGGCACAGCTGCTGAACCGCATACGTGATGTCTGGGCGAGTAAAGGTGAGGTACTGGAGAGCCCCAGTCAGACTCCGGCACGCGGTGGGATCAGACACCGGGTGCCCCTCAGCCTCAGACAGCTTGCCCTGGGTGTCAACAGGAGTGGAGCAGGGGTTGCAGTCTGTCATCCCGGCGCGCTCAAGGATGTCAAGAGTGTACTGCCGCTGGTGAAGGAGAAGTCCAGCAGGGTGAGGCGCAACAGTGACCCCAAGGAAGTGATGTAGCACACCAAAATCCTTCATCGCAAACTCCTGCTGGAGAGAGGTGATAATCCGGCGAAGGAGTAACTCACTGGAGGCGGTGAGGACAATATCATCAACATAGAGCAGTAGATACGCAGTCTCAGCTCCATGGTGGAAGATGAATAGCGACGTGTCGGACTTTGCCTCCACAAAGCCCAGTGAGCGCAGAAAGGCAGCAAAGCGATGGTTCCATGCCCTGGGAGCCTGCTTGAGGCCGTAGAGAGATCTGTTGAGCCTGCAGACCATGTCAGGACACGAGGAGTCAACAAATCCGGCCGGCTGACTGCAGTAAACTGTCTCAGTGAGTAGACCATGCAGGAAGGCATTCTTGACATCCAGCTGATGCACGGGCCAGGAGCGAGTGAGGGCAAGTGAGAGCACCGTGCGCACTGTAGCCGGCTTCACCACTTGACTGAATGTCTCATCATAATCAACACCAGGCCGCTGAGTGAAGCCCCTGAGAACCCAACGAGCCTTGTACCGCTCGAGAGTGCCGTCAGCCCGGCGCTTGTGAGTCCAGATCCACTTGCCGGTGACGACATTGGAGCCAGGTGGACGGGACACCAGATCCCAGGTCCGGTTGGCGAGGAGAGCCGCGTACTCCTCTTCCATCGCATGGCGCCAGTGAGGGTCCAACAAGGCCTCGCGGACGGAAGGGGGTACTGGAGAGACCGGCGAATCCGCGGGCATCGCCGCGAGAGCCGGGGACGGCAGGGTCCCGGCCGCGTGTCGTGTCACCATAGGGTGAACATGACGCGGGTGGCGGTGAAGAAGCGGCGGGTGATACACCGGGGGCGCCACACGAGCAGTGTGGGGCGGCGGAGACGGCCCCGGTGTACCCGGTGGAGAGGACAGCTCCGGCGGAGACACCGGCGACGGAGGGACCACCGGCGGCGGCGGCGAAGAGGCCGCAGCAGGTCGCGCCCGGCGCTGGTACACGCGAATCGGCCGGGCAAAGCGCGCAGGCGGAGTCGGTGAGGGCGGCCGGGGACTCTCGGTGCTCGAGCGAGGAGCAGGGTCGTGGGGAGCACCGGTCGACGGCGAGCTGGGGCACGGGGCCGTAGGACCTGCAGGAAACAACGGCAAAGGTGGCTCGACCACCGCATCAGTGGGAAAAGAGGAGGTGAGGTCAAGGGGGGAAGGGGAAGGGGTGGCGGTGGTGGAAAAGGGGAAGACAGACTCGTCGAACACCACATGGCATGAGATGAGGACCCGACGAGAGGTGAGGTCGTAGCAGCGGTACCCCTTGTGGTCCGGGGAGTATCCGAGGAAGACACAAAGAGTGGATCGGGGAGCCAGCTTGTGGGGAGCAGTGGCTGTGGTGTTAGGGTAACACGCACACCCGAAGACTCGAAGGTGGTCATACCTCGGAGGGGTACCGAAAAGAGCGTGGTGTGGCGTCAGAGCCGGGCAAGCAGCATAAGGAAGGCAATTGAGAAGATAGGTGGAGGTGTGCAGGCTCTCGGCCCAGAAGTGGGCGGGAAGAGAGGCCTGAAGAAGAAGGGTACGCACGATGTCATTGGTAGTGCGAATCATGCGCTCCGCCTTGCCGTTCTGAGAGGAGGTATACGAACAAGACATGCGCAACTGGACACCGCGAGAGAGAAAGAAAGCCCGAGAGGTGGAGTTATCGAACTCACGGCCATTGTCACACTGGACGGCCTTGATGGTGAGGCCGAACTGAGTGGAAACCCAGGCGAAAAAATGATGAAGCGCAGGGAATGTCTCAGACTTGGCGCGTAAGGGAAACGTCCACGAATAGTGAGAAAAATCATCAACCACCACCAGATAGTACTTATAGCCAGAAATGCTGAGTACAGGAGACGTCCATAGGTCGCAATGTACAAGATCAAAAATGCGAGCCGCATGTGAAGAAGAACTAGAAAAAGGAAGACGAACATGACGGCCCATTTGGCACGCATGACACAACTGCTCATCATGAGCTCGAGTACAACGAATGTCTGAGCTATGACTAAGCTGCATCAGGGCATCACGTCCAGGGTGGCCGAGGCGCCGGTGCCAAGTAGTAGAAGAGGTGGTGGCGAAGGCAGCTGACAAAAGCGAAGATGGCGAGGCAGATGCCGGGAAGCGGAGAGTGTAAAGGGGGCCCGTGCTATCACATCGGAGCAGAGGACGTCGGGTAGCCAAATCCTTCACAGTAAGACCACAAGAGTCAAACTCCACAGAACACGAATTGTCAGCTGTAAAACGACGAATAGAAAGAAGGTTGTGAACCATAGAGGGAGCAACAAGAACATCGAAAAAGACGAAAAGACCCATGAGCACCGGCAGTACCCACAGAGGTAACAGGAAGACAAGAACCATTTGCGACCATAATGGACGAGGGTTGAGAAGAAGAAGGAGAATGGACGGAAGAAAGTATACCAGAGTTGGGGGTGGTGTGGTAGGTGGCACCCGAGTCGGCAATCCACTCAGGTCCGACCGGGGGTGTCAAACCCAAGGTGCTAAACGACTGTGCCAAGGCTGCCTGGTCCCAGCCAGCAGACCCGGGAACAGCAGCCCACGACGGAGGAGCGGAGCCGGAGGTGGGAGGAGCAGTAAACATGGCCACCGGTGGGCGTGTCTCACCCCCGGGAGCGTGGTAGGGCCACATGGAAATGCGCCCTGACCACGGGTTGTGGAACGAGGGCCACGATGCCCCCCCTCGGTGGAGCAGGTGGAGCAGCAGGAGGAGTGGCCCCACCACGGCCTCCCCCACGACCCCCACCGCCCCCACCACGTCGACGACGACCACCACGCCCCCCCACCTCCGCTGGGCCCGGAGGGAGGAGGACCAAGAAGAGACGACGGTGGTGGAGCAGACGGGCGAGGTGTGGCAGGCTGACACGGCGAGGAAGCAGCCAGAGCGGTCGAGGAGGACGAGGACCCCGGAGTGGTGGCAGACCCCGGTTGGAGGCCCTGAGTGAGCTCCTCCATGACGAGGTCGTCGCGGACCTGTAGGAAGGTGGGGAAGGGCCGCTGACGGGTGATCCACGTCCGGAGGTGGGCGTAGCGGTCGATGAGCCCGCGGAGGACGTTGAGGACAAGGATGCGATCCTCCACGGGCCAGCCCAGGTCGCCGAGAGAGTCCGCCATGGTCTTCATCTTCCGGCAGAACTCGCCAACGGCGAGATCCCCCTAGACGAAGGTCCGGAAGCTCGCGTCGAGGCGGAGAGCACGGGCCTCAGCATTGCCCATAAACTGACCCTCGAGTGCCAGCCACGCCTGGCGAGGCGAAGTGGAGGTGCGAACGAGGTCGTGGAGGTCGACAGAGATCGTGCCGAGGATCCAGGAAAGCACGATGCTGTCCAGACGCAGCCACAACGGAGTCTGGATCAGGGGCGTAGGCTCGTCGAGGACGTGGTCGTCGAGGGCGTAGCGGCGAAGAGTGAGGACCACCAGATCCCTCCACCGAGCGTACGAGGGCGACTCGGGGTCGAGAACGACCGGGACGAGAAGCCGGATGTTCTGGACACCGCCGGCCTGGTAGTGGAGCTGCGAGACGAGGGGGTCGGCCGGGTCGTGACGGAGAGCCGTGGTGGTGGAGGCGAGGTGTCCCGTCGAGCCGAAAGAGGTGCCCCCCCATCCTGGGCGAGGAGGTGCTCCGCCTCGGCGATCTGGCGGGCCAGAGTGTCGGCGACGTCCCGCTCCCGTTGCCACAGAAGGGCAGCCGCACGGACCCGCTCCTGACCGGCGGCGGCCGCGGCACGTGCGGAAGCGAGGGCAGCGGCGAGGGTGGAGATGGGCTGGAGTGGGTTGTAGGCCGTTCCATCACCCCCGGGGAGCAGCAGACCGGCTGCAGCAGCAGCAGCGGTGGCGTCTCCAGGAAGAGCAGCGGTAGCATCGCCAGGAAGAGCCGGGTCGACGGCGTCAGTGGCATCAGCCGGGTGGATCGGGTGGGCTGCTGCCGCTGGAGCACCATCGGCTGCGAGGGCGAGGGCGGGGGTCTGCCCTCCAGGTGCGCCCCAGCCCCCAGCAGAGAGAAGATGAGCTGCAGACCGCATCCAGTGGAGAGGGGCGCCGGTGCCAGGCTGCTCTGCGGTCCAGGGGAGGGAGGTGCGGGTGCCAGAGGGCTCGGCGGCTCCAGCAGTGGGGGAAACCTGCTCGCCCCCCTGGCCGGCGGCGCCAGGGAGGGCGGCCCCCTGGCCGGCGGCGCCAGGAAGGGCTGCGGCTCCAGCAGGGAACCCGCCGGCGGCAGCAGCAGGAAGGGAGATGGTGGGGCGCGGCAGAGGAGGAGAGGTCGCGATCTGGTCCCAGGTGGTGGGGTGGGAAAGGGGGGGAAGTGAAGGAAGGAGGGAGGAGGGGGTTCAGCCATGGCCGGCTGGGAAGAGGTGGCAGGCGGCGGCGCCCCTGCTGCTGGGGTCAGCCGGCGGCTGGGGAGAGGAAGGAGGAAAGAGAAGGCTCTGGTACCATGTTGGAAATAGGAGAGTTTCTTGATTAGGCTAACCCTAGAAGGGTAGCTATATAGTGTAGCATACATGGGCCTCATGGGCCTAACCACATGGGCCAACACACATACTCCAACAAAGGATACACACATTCCTTATGGAGACAGATATTTCAACAGTCCAAGATTGCGAGCTCCCTAGAAATAAATCCTGTTGGGTCCTCGTTGCAACTCTATTTATAGCTACATCTCAGTTACCAAAGTAAAATAAGGTTGCAAGGCGCAATAACTTGAAGCAACATGCACAAGCCTTCATTATTAACCAAAGTATCCACAACTTCTTCCACTAGCCCTGCATACTCAGAAGGAAAGCTACTCAAGTTTGCAACAGCCTACTATGGTGTCACAAGAACATGTCCAGCACACCATATGCTTTTATAACATCTAAATCTAAAGTATATATAAAATATCATAGGGTTTCACCTTGAAGGAAGTGAAATGGCTTTCTCTGGTGTCATGTACAGCACATCAAACATGCCTTTTTCGGCCTCAATGCTGACAGAGCTATTTGTTTGGGTGCTGCCAAGGTACTCAGATTTCACACCTTTTTGTTTTAAACTCATAACCTGTTTTAAGAAAACAAATTATTTTGGCAAAAGAAATTTAAAAAACGAGAGTAAACCACTAAGGTTATTACATCCAACATTTCAAACCTACCTGGTCTTGCATCAGGGATAGAAGAGGGCTTACAACGACAGCTGTCTTCTTCGTAACCAGTGGGGGAATTTGATAGCTGGGAGAAAAGGAATTGCCATAATCAAACAGTAACTTTTGTATGTAAAGGGAAATAATTGGATTTTAATCAATAGCTCCAGAATGTTTCAGATTATGTTCCTACCCTATTGTCTGGATATACCAAGAGAGAACTACAGTCTGTTGAGGCTAATATGAAGTATTTACTTAATAAATAAATGAGTTGGACAAAACATGTTTATTTTTCTCTGAAGAAATGCAAGAGATCATCAAAAGTTTACGGGAAAAAAATCTATAACTATACTTACAAAAAAACAAATTAGTGAATAGGAAGTGTTTTGTTTGAAATCCTGCTGCAAACCCACAGCTCTAGTGTCAACAAACCTACTACAGTTTTTTTTTGTAGAAATTGATAAACAGCATAGTTCTAAAAGGTTTTGCGGATGCCACCAATTATGAAACAGAAAATTGTGGTCAGGTCCTTTTGAGAAGATAATTTTGCCAGTTTCTGCACAATCCTCTCTAATCATGATTTCCTAGGTGCAGTTAAACTCCCGCTGACCTGACCATTTCCTGGCAGAAAATGTTATGATATGCACACTACAACGAAAACGACCTGGCCGTTATAGCTTAAAGGCTACATTTCTATTTCTACAAACAAAATGTATTTATGAAACAACTGCAACCCATCAATCAACCAATGTCAAGCAATATCTCAACGATTCAGAGAAAATAGATCCAGAAAGCGCCCAGAGGTACAACTCATCATCCAATAAATGCAGCATTGGAACTTAGATTGTACCATCGACAACACCCCACCCAAAATAAAGAAAGAAAGAAACAAGCGCCGCACAGCCATTTCGTCATAATAAAACACCAAAAAAAAAAACAAGCGAGGGGGACCGACTCTACCAGATGGACTTGCCGCTGCCGGTGGCCATGACGACGAGGCAATCCCGCCCATCCAGGACCTTCTGTATGATCTCCCTCTGGTACGGCCGGAACGTTGAGTACCCGAAATAGCCCTGCACATACAGAAACGCGCGGGATTAGACCATCGCCGCCGCCGGGATAGGATTCTAGCGCCGTGCGGCGGCGGGGCCACAAGGCCCACGGCGCCTAGGGTTTTGGGGGCGGGGAGATGGGGAAATGCGATGCTTGCCTTCAGCGCCGCCTCCATTCTGGCAGGGGCCAGGGGGCTCCGCCGGAATGGGTGGACGGTAGCGGAGTGGTTTTGCTCGCGTCGAGAGGAGGGGGCGAGCGGAGACGGAGTCGCCGAGTCGGGATGAATCGAATGGTGACGGACGGGCCGGCGAAAGTGGGGTTTGGCCGTTTGAGGGGTAGGAATGGGGAGGGGAAACGGCGGCGTTTTGTCGATGTTCCCGCCTAATCACGGAGCGTACGCTATAGAAACTAGCTTCTCGTAAAAATTATAGAAACTTTAATCTAAGTCCACATGATTCTAATTCGATGATCTCAGATGAAGGTGGGTTATTTATTCACTTAAACCCTCTCACCAAGATTCTAAGCACAACCCACTTTCAACTGAGACTATCGGATTAGAATCCTATGAACTTGATTGAAGTTTCCATAGTTTTCACGAGAAGCTACTTTCCATAGCATACGCTCCCCCTCATCATTCCTCCCGCACCCGCAGACCGCGATCTCGCTAGTGGCCCCCTCATCATTCCTCCCGCACCCGCAGACCGCGGTCCCGCTAGTGGCACATAGTGGGCCGTGTGGGCCGTTAGTATTTCGGCCCTCACCAACCCCTCCTTCGTGGCTCTCTATGGTCCCTTTGGAACCGCAACCTGCTCTAATTTTTTTTGTTTTTTTTAGTTCCGCTCAACCAAAGTTGTATTTTTTAGAGTTGGTCTTCCATCGTGGAGTATGTGCACCTGTTTGATATGTAGCTCTATTTTAACTCTATAGGAATTAGAGGTCTCGGTGGGAATGACAATTTATAGCCTTGGGATGTTGTATGTTAGTTGTTTTGATATATTTTAGTTTTTGTGAGTGAATTTTAACTATGTTAAAAATTGTTTACAACTTTGTATTGTAATACAAACAAACAACGTATATTTGCATCTTTTTGGCATGTAAAACTCATAAGTACTCATATAGACATATCTACCATTTATGAGGGAAAAAACATTTCAACATATTTTTTCGAATCAGCTCTTATCACAAATACATGTGTAGTATAGCATAAAATAGTACCCGTGAGAATATAAGTATCCCTCAACTAAGAATAAATTGGAGGTCGGAAAACGCTCTGGCACTGTTCAACACTGTTTATGACACGACATCTGACACTGTTCATGACATCAATGTTCACTGTTCACTGTTCACTTTGTTTTTTTTTGCTCAGACGAATTTAATATATTTTTCCACTGTTCATCACGAGCACGACGGTAGCACGCTCAACCGTGCTAGTCCTTTAACAATGTGAACTGACTAGATGCGCTTAGAGCCCGTTTGGACGATGATGTAATAGAAACTGTGGTATCAAGAAAATATGGTTTAACATATAAAATCATGATTTAATTCTCAAAAAAAATATAAAATCATGATTTAGAAAAAAAAGATGTGAGTAGAGTTTATAAAAGAGCTAAATGCATCATTGACCCATGAACTTTTGCCTATATTTCACTTAGGTCCATCAACTGTGAAAATGGCTTTTCAGGTCCATAAACTTTTTAAGTGATGCATCTCTAGTCCATACATCTTTGTTTCTATTTTTAATCTAATATGGCTGTCCACATTGGCGCTGATATGTCTTTGGAGGCAGCTGCAGCTCAGGTGAGCAGTAGATGGGGTTGGTTGATGGACCTCCCAGTCAGTGGCGGACCCAGCCATGTTTCAGGTAGGCCCAGGACTACCCCAGATTCCCGACGACAAGGTAACGGAGCACTGTAGTGAGACTGTAGCGTACTGTAGAGCATTGTTCCTATACTGTATGTCTACCCAATGAAATGATTCTGGGTCCGCCACTGCTCCCAGTCGTGCTCGCCTGCACCGTCCGCGACAGGAAACGGGCGCCGGCGTTGGCGTGCGGGTGTGTCGGAAGGCACTGCCGCTGCCGCAGGAGTCGATGGACTTGGCGTACTGAAGCAGCTGCTGTCGTAGCTTGGAGGAGATGCGGAGAAGGGCACGAACAGCTGCCGGTCGGGGCCGGACTGCCGGAGAACACTGGCATCGGGCACTCACAAGCTACCATCTTCAAGGTCGATGGCTAGACCAAGAGGTAGCTGCTTGGCCCATGGCGTGTGGGAGGCGTCGCGCAGCACATGCGTGGCCTGGCGGTGGGTGGGTGAAAGGTCTTAAATGTCTAGAGGGGGTGAATAGCCTATAAAAATTTCTACAACAACACTTAAGCAAAGTGGTTAGACAACTAAATAGCGTAAAGTAAGTTTTGCGCTAGCTCTACAAAAATGCAAGCCACCTATCACAATTATAATTATCTATGATCTCTATGTCAAGCAAAGGCTAAGTCACTACAAGCTAAGTTAGTGAGCTCTCAAAGACTAGACTAAAGAGCCCCAACCAAACTACTCAACAAACAAACTAGCTCTCAAAACTAATTACACTAAAGAGTTTGGCTACACTAGAATATAAATACAAGAGAGGTAAAGGGATGTATACCAATGCCGGGCAAGAGATCAATCACAAGAATACAACGAAATCCTCGGAGGCAAGATGACACAATAATTTTTCACCGAGGTTCACTTGCTTACCAGCAAGCTAGTCCCCACGATTCACACACTTGGAGGTTCACGCGCTAATAGGCATTACACATCAATAGACATCACACGTCTGCCGCACAACCAACACAAGATGGGGGTCCACAAGCCACGAGCAATCCACTAAAAATGCCTTTTGTGATCTCCCACGGAAAGGCTCAAAAACCCCTCACAAGCACCTTCATTGGGGCGGACACAATCACCAAATCCCCTCACCAATCAACAAACCACCAACCATCTAGGTGACAGCAATCACCAAGAGTAATAAGAAATCCACAATCACAATCACCACCTAGTACCACCAAATATGCAACCCCAAATGCACACACTAGGGTTTCCCCCAAATCCTCTCATGAATGAGCACCAAGCTTAGAGAAGAGAGGATACGGAGGAGATGCTCTTGAAACTCTCGAGATTAATTAATACTAGAGCTCGATCTCTCACTTGATTGGAGCACAAATCCTTAGAAGCGAGAGAGTTGAGACAGGAGAGAGCTTGTTCCTTTTGGGGTCTCAAGTGAGCAAGTGGGGAAGAAGGGTGAGTGGGAGAGGAGGAGGGGGAGAAGATAAGGCAACTGGACCTGCCCCTGCCCCTGGCTTTCTAGCCCCTCCTCGAAATAATTGATGGCCCCTCACAAACGGCTCTCTCAGATCTAACCGTTGGGGGCAGATTTGCTCAAAATCGGAGCTCCGGTCTAAACCGGAGCTCTGGTTTCCAGCCCAGAAACAATGCGGAATCGGACCTCCGGTTTCAACCAAACCTCCGGTTGAGGCTCTCAACATCTAAGAATAAATCAATTTTAGGACGAAAATCAAACCTCCGGTAGAAGCATTCAGGTTCTGAAAAAACATTTTTAGAGCGAAAACTAGACCCCTGATTTTGGCAACCGGACCTCCGGTAGGAGCACTCAGCCTGGAGCAATTATAAAGCCAAATAATTACCGGACCTCCGGTACGGGCTCTCAAATTTCAGCATACAAACTAAAACACTCATAACTAATAGCTCCAAACTCCGATTTGGATGATCTTGGACATTTCATAAAGCTTATCCGGCGAGCTATCTATTTCAATAAAACTTCATTTTCAAAAGCCTTTTCAAATGTACTCAACACCACCAAGTGTTCCAACAAATCAAATGTGTGGGTTAGCATTTTTAATCAATTCAAAAGGCTTTTATCTTGCACCTCACCACATCACTAAGCGCAATGCATATGCAAATGAAACTCACACTTAGTGGCACCAGATAACCATTGCAATTAAATATTTTCTCTCTTTATAGTACAGTTATCTACCCTAAATCCGATCACGCACTCTATTGCGTCTTGACCGACAAAGCAAAATGGACCTAGCTCTTGTACCTTTGCCTTCAGCCCATTTTTTTTCTCTTTCTTCTTTTCTAAGTTGGAGCACTTGATCATCATCTTTTGGCCATCTCCATCACAATGAGTGCCATCTAGCTCCATCTTGGTTGTGAACCAACCTATCTCATTCATCCCTCAGAGCAAGGGTTAGTTCATCTAGGTTTCATCAATTATGTAAAACCGACTTTCAGTAGGTTTGCCCGAGAAAGAGGCCAGCTCGCTGAGCATGTACAGCAGGTGCTGAGTGCACGGCAGGTTGCCCGCTTCGATGGCGGCCGCCCACAGGTTCAACAGCTGCTCCACCCATGTCGCCTCCCTATCCAGACTTGTTGTTGTGCCCCTGCCACTCTCCATCTCGCTCGACTTCGACCTGACGCAGCTCGCTCCCCCCTTTTGTTGTTGTCTACTCTGTCTAGAAGCTGTATTCTCTGGAGACTTGTGTTTCTTGGGTTGCCCAAACTCCGGCTGCGAGGTCATTGGGGACGACGCAACGCTAGTACCAAGGCTCAGGCTTGGTTGGTGCAAGGTTGTGGAAGTAGGTGGTAGCGTCTCCACGGCCATGGTGCCGATGTCGTGCTGTTCTTGCGCTTCCGATGCCAATTATCTCTGAGCTCTGATATGTGGTTCCCCGGCCACCCCATCGACCCCGCCGGCAGTGGCATCATCTTGCCACACACCCGCATGCCGACGCTGGCGCCGGCACAACGGCCCGCCGCATCCTGCCGCAGACCGCGCAGGCGAGCACGACCAGTGCCAGGAGGTCCATCAACCAGCCCCCATCTGCTGCTCACGTGTGCTGCAGCTGCCTCCAAAGACATGTCAGTGCCACAGTGTACAACCATGTCAGATTAAAAACAGAAACAAAAGGGGTATGGACTAGAGATGAATCAAGTTTATGGACCTAAAAAACCACTTTCATAGTTGATGGATCTAAGTGAAACATGGGCAAAAGTTAATGGACCAATGATGCATTTAACTCTTTATAAAACTCCAAAAAGAGTAAGTTTTTTACAAAACCATGGTTTTAGAGATTTGTTGTATCTAAACATCTAGCAACTTTTCAAAACCAAAGTATTTTGCAAAGCTATAGCATTGATCTATAATATTCTAAAAGTACTTTGCAAAACCACTATTTTAGGTAGTATTAGGCCTACGTTTTTTTAGAAAAGGGGTGCATCGATTGATGCATATAGCTATTCCTTATTGCACAACACTTCAAACTCACACAAACTCAAACTCAAGGCACGCACACCAAAGTTTCTCGACCTAGTTAACTCATCAAAAAAATAAAAGTGCTACACACGTCCTCCAGCTGCCTGTCAGAACACCTCTTGACGCCGAAAACAGCCGCCACAATGCGAAATCGTCTGCCGCCAAACACGTAGGTCATCTCCGATAACTCAACTGCTGGCCATTGCCTCCAACGTCGGTCTCTGCCAATTTTATGGGCGCCTCCCACGCTAGCCTCCTCGCCAAATTCGTGGTCCACTGCCAACAGATGCGAGACCGTTGAATTGCCACGCCTACGTCTTCCTTCTGACCGCCTTCCTCCGTCGTTGACACCGCAATCTTGAATCCTCAACTAGGTCTCTAGCTTCGTCGTTACGACGCTGGCCCCCGCAGTAAACTGATCGAGCACCGCCTTCCAAAACGACGCCTCCAAGGAAGAAAGCGACGCCACTGACACCACCGTCGTCTGACCAGAAAGTCTAGGTTTTCACCCAATGAAGACAAGCCACACAAAGGCAAGAGGCCCAAACGATGACGCTTCCAAGAAAGAAAACGGCGTTTAAAGACGTCGTCGTCATCGGCCCAAGAGGGCAAAGCTTTCGCCATGGCACCTCAACCCCGTGCACAGCATTGGCCATGATTTATCCTTTGCGCTAGCCACCGCCTTGCCCGACCGAGCCACCTGTCGTCGTCGATGCCGGCAGCCTTCGTCTTTGAAAGCGAGCAGCTCCGAGCGCCGCCGCCGGCAATGGCACCAACCGCCACCACTGCCGACTGATGCCGCCAACGGCCACGCGACGCATGCTCCACCAATGCGTACGTCACCCTCGGCCCGTCTCCATCCTCATCAGGCTGCCAGGGCGGCCGCCATGCCATGGGCAGCCCTGCCCTAGGCGACCCATAACGCGGCCTGGCTGACTGTTGCTGGCCACTGGCAGTACTGCCCTGGCCAGCCGCGCGCAGCCACCGCCATCGCCGCGAGGGAAGGGGGCGGGCGGAGGCGAAGAACCCAGCTGCCACACCCCCGCGCCTGCACAGCTCCGACCACAGCCCCACCGCCGTCGACCGCTGCACCTAGCGGGGTCGCCAAAGTTGTTGATTAGCCGCCCAGGCACCGGTTCTAGCAACCCGCAGCCTTGGCCGCGCCGTCGCCGTCGACGGGGAAGAAGGATAAGGGGTGGTTGGAGGAGGAGAGAAGCCCCGCCACCGATCCGCCCGATCGGGCCCTGGCCGGTGCCGCCGCAGTCGTAGAAGGTGGCCGGCCAGAACTTGCGCCACCACACCACCCATATGCGAGACGGCCCCGCCGCCACCATCATGACGATCCGCGCGGCCCTGCCGGCGTCCCATTCCGGCGACGGTGCGGCAGGAGAGGAGGAGCGTGGGGGCGGCGGCTACTAGGGTTTGGGACCTCCCGTGTCGCCTAAAATGACCATTCCGAGTTCTCGGGCCTACAAGTCATAATATTTCTTAATAACCGTAGTATTTTATCCAATATGTCAAAAAATACTTTGCAATGTTGTGGGGCTCGCAGCAATTTGACAAGCTCGACGAAGAGCAAGCAACGCCGTTAGATTTGATGGAAAAAGGGTTTAATCTCCTACATAGATCAGTTGTATTATTTGCTCCATTCTCTCTTATATATTGCTCATGGCTACAAAAACCAGTTCATCCTCCAGGAGGAGCATGGGGTGGAAATTCTGAAGACTACACTTGCGCCACCAAATGGCAAACCCATGTGGAAGAAAGACCGGAAGCACCAGGAGACCATTAACCACCAGTGATTGGATCGAGATTAGTTGTTCGGCTTACTTTTTTCAGTGTTTGCAGCATGTGCGCCGTGTCAGTGGCCTTGGTAGGAATTTATGGCCTTGGTTTGAAGCGATGACAAGGCAGTTGTTTCCTTTAAGATGGCGTTTATGTGTGTTGGTTTGTGGCCGCCTTTCAGATTGACGGTTGCACTAAAACTACTTTGTAATTTCATTGCTTTAATTAAGTAAAATGGAGTTTTGGACTCACGACTCGCGTCATGGGAAAAGTTTTATATAATTTTTTTTATCAATATTTGTCTTGTTCATCTGGCTTATAATCCGTCTTTTTCAGCTTATTTTTTCAGCCAGAACAGTGTTTTTCTCTCACAGAAAATCAGCCAACAGTGTTTTTCAGCCGGCTTATCAGCACAGCCGAACGGGACCATTGACGATGAAAGATAAAAATCGATTACTGAAACTCGAAGGAAAGGGAGCTAGGACCAGCACCGCGTCAACTTTCATAGATTGCAGGTGTGTTATTAAAACGTACAATTTATGATCATCTTTATCTTTTAGACTATACTCTCCGTCCCAGAATTAGAGACCTTTTGGATTGAGACACAGCTACCAAGACACCAGGCAAAATACCAACATAGGCTGTGTTTAGATCCAAAATTTGGATAGCCAAAATACACTGTAGCATTTCGTTTGTATTTGGTAATAATTGTCCAATCATTGACTAATTAGGCTCAAAATGTTCGTCTCGTCAAGTACAACCAAACTGTGCAATTAGTTTTTGATTTTATCCACATTTAGTACTCCATATATGTATCGCAAGTTTGATGTGACGGGGAATCTTATTTTGCATAGTGCACTTTTTAAGTGATCTAAACACAGCCATACCCTTATTCTATAGTGCTCTCTCATCTCTTGTGCTCCTCTTCCTAGGTATGGATAAGCATGCTACAGGCTAGCTGGACAGTACGGTGGGTAAGCGAGCTGCACCTAAAACGACATTAATACTGGGACAACGTTGCAATGCTAGAACGTCAATCTTATTGGGACAGCGGAAATCATCCGGTCTGAACGGCTGGACGGGAGACATGCGCCAAACAGGAAGAGCGCGCGCAGGAAGCGCAGGAGGCCATCGCGGGAAGATCGTGCGCGGGAAGCGCAGGAGGCCAGCGCGGGAAGCACCGAACAGGTACGTAATGATTCTTTTTTCCTTTTCTTATTCTTTTCTTATTTATTTTTTCTTTCCTTTCTTTTTCTCTTTTGTCTTCTTTTTATTGTTTTATTTCCTTGCTTCTATTTATTCTTCCTTTTATTTTCTTTTTAGTTTTCTATGTTTTTCATTCTTATTTTATTTCCTTTTCTTTTCTAATTCTTTTCTTATTTAACTTTACCATTTATTTTTCTTTTTTCTTTTGTTTTTCTTTTATTGTTTTTGCTTCCTTCTATTTATTTTCCTTTTTTTCTTTTTAAGTTTCCTATGTTTTACATTCTTATTGTACTTTTTCTTTCTTTTTAATTTTCTTTTTTCCCATCCTTATTTAAGTTATTCATTCATTTTATTTGTTCTATATATTTATCATTTGTTAATCATGTTTTTATCATTTGTTTTTATTTTATTTTTTCCTTTTCTAATTATGTTTTTATCTAATTCATGTTTTTTTATTTTTTATCTTTCTTTTTTTCTTTTCTTTTTTTCTTCTTTTTTCTTTTTCTTTTTTTCATGCATCATTCATTTTTTTATTTTCTTTTTTATTTTATGTGTCTATTATTATTTTCATTTTTTATTATTTTACTTTTCTTTTCTTATTATTTTTTATGATGTTCTATGTTGTTTTTTATGTTCATGTAGTATACATGTGATGTTTTATGTTTTTTTATGTTCACGTGTTATACATGTGATGTTCTGTGATGATTTTTTTATGTTCACATGGTATACATGTAACGTTCTATGATGTATTTTTTATGATGTTCACATAATATACATGTGATGTTCTCGTAGTATATATATGATGTTCTATGGTGTTTTTTTTATGTTCACACAATATAAATGTGATGTTCTATGATGTTTTAGTGATGTTCACGTAATATATATGCGATGTTCTATAATGTATTTAGTGATGTTCTATGGTGTATTTACTGATGCTCACTTAGTATACGTGCGATGTTTCTATATATGATGTATTTAGTAATGTTTACATAATATAATGTTTCTATATATATATATATATATATATATATATATATATATATATATATATATATATATATATGATGTTCTATAATGTATTTAGTGATGTTTTATGGTGTATTTAGTGATGTTTACTTCAGTACACATGTGGTGTTCTATGATGCATTTAGTGATGTTCATGTAATATACATGTGATGTTCTATAATGTATTTAGTGATGTTCTATGGTGTATTTAGCGATGTTCACTTAGTACATACTCCCTCTGTCCCATATTAGGGCCGTGTTTAGTTGGACAGATTTTGGATGGCCAAAATCTGCATAGTGCTAGGTTCTGCACTGTAGCATTTCGTTTGTATTTGTGAATTTTTGTCCAAACATTGACTAATTAGGATCAAAAGATTCGTCTCGCAAAGTACAACTAAACTGTGCAATTAATTTTTGATTTCATCTACATTTAGTACTCCATGCATGTGCCGACATTTTGATGTGATAGGGAATCTTCTTTTTGCATAGTGGAATTTAGGGAGAAATTTGGTATCTAAACAGGGCCTAGAAGACGTCTGAGAGCCGGTCCCGGAGACCAATGTAAGAGCGAAAATACTCAAACACCCCTGTAAAGGAATCACGGTGCCTGACAACGACGCACTACCGATGGAGGTTGGGAGCTGTGCTCCGGCCAGGAAACATTGTTTACTAAATTTTCTAGGCTCGTGAACATCATCGGTTGATTCTTTTACATTTTTTATGCTTCTTCTCGCCAAGCGAACTGACGCTTGATAGTACGGCGGTCAGGATTAGACACATACGCTGGCTATAACGTCTACCATTCTTAGACAAAATTTGAATCCTCAAACGTCTTGTATACTGGGACGGAGGGAGTACGTGATGTTCTATAGTATATTTTAGGTTGTTTGAAAAGCCTCCATGTGATGTTTTCTTTTAAATTTTTCTCTATGGCGTGATTTTATTTTTTTTCTTATGCTTTGCTCTAAATTTTATTATTTTTTATTCATGCTATGTATTTATTTATTTACTATTTATATATTTCATTATTTTTGTTATCATTATTTTTATTTTTATGTATATTATAATACCAATTGCATGAACCTAAAACTAGAATATTGTTCTTCTAAATTGAGAACATTTTTCTTACGAAGACGGAACATTGTTCTCTGAACCTAGAACATTGTCTCAGCTCAATAAAAAATATTCTATGTTAATAAGATAAATGTTCGTTAATAAAATTTTATCAAAATATATCCATGTGAGATCTTGTTTTAAAAATTTTATTGCAAGAAAACTAATGGTGTAATCAGAATTTAATTTAAATGTTTGGATTAGCCGTTATGACTTTTTTTAGTTTATAAACATGTATGGCGTCACAGCACGTAAATCAAGTGAATAAAAAGTCATGCATGCATGCTGATGGGCTTTGTCCCGCACGCGTCGCTGGTTGGGCGGGAATAAATTATTGAGCGGCAACTGTGCCGGACGTCTTGCGCGGGAATAATTGAGCGGCAACTGCCGGACGGATGCCGCGCGCGTCGCTGTTTGAGCGGGAATAATTGAGCAAGAACTGTACCGGACGGATGCTACGGTCCGCCCATCGGATGCCAGCACCCCCAGCCCCCAGGACAGAGGGAGCAGGTGTTATTAAAATGTACAGTTTGCACGGTCATTTAGAAAAAATATGGCTCGGAGATTTATGCAACCATCGCATCATATGTTCCAATATATCTTTGAATTAAACCACATACCATGGCTTTCAAAACTTCGTCGCATGTTTAATTAAAAATGTGGTGGCTTTGGACTGAAAACATTGTCTCGTATTAGAGATTTGGATTGAAAATGTGTGGCCAATAAGAGTGAGATCCAAATCGATGCATTACAACAACTTCACGACGGGCAATAATGTAAAAGACTTCCGAGAGTCGAGAGGACATAAATTAAAATACAGAAAGCTCAGTACAATAAGTTAATGAACTTTCCATATATTACATGTTAGGGCTGAAGTTAATACACTCCTACTAGTAGGTCGCATGTTCTTCAGTATTGAATTCACAGAAACCCCGATGGGCTCACCATACATGATAAAACTTCAGTTATCCTGATAGCTCAAGTGGAATTCTTTAAGAGTTATCCTGATTACTTCAGCTAGACCTCAAATCACCAACCTCAAACCTTCAAAACTCCAACAGCGGCTGCTCTGTCAGGCGGGGGCAAAATGTCCAAATGGCAGGGGATCACAGCAAGGTCTCGACTACAACAGAGATTGCTTGTGGTCCTCCTCGCTCAAGAAGAGAGAGAGCAAGGTCATGTTCATGCCAACTCCTAAGTCCAGCTGCTATCTTCTTTAGCGTCTCCAGCTTTATGTCCCGCAACCATAATGGAACAAACTTCACCACCAGGAACATAAATTGCGACACATACGCTTTCCAGGTACCCGGGTCACAGCCCAGAAGAATGTGTCCGTCCAATACACCAGCTATGAAATCCATGTGGTTTCTCACCACCCGTGGCCGCCTCCAGAGGAAAGACAATTTCATGACAGGATCAGTCCTATCCGCTCCCCAAAGCAGGCTACCACTGTAGAAGAGCATGTTGGCCATGGCATAACCTTGGAGTGTGCTAGAGACTGGCCCAGGGTCTTTCAAACTCTGTTCTCTGGCTGATAGCAGCAGTGTTGGCAGTGTTTCCTCATACAACACCTGGACCACAAGTGGTCCACCTGCTATGCACAGGAGACCTCCACCAAGCAACGCGACCTGATGCGCCATGGATGCTGCACAAGATAGTGGTGTCCGGCCTGATTTCAACTGCGGAGGCCCATTGAAAGACCATCCATTTGCAAGTTTGTGAGCCCACTCAATAACTTGCTTGAGGATCACTTCACTAATGAAGTAAGTGTCATGGAAAGTTCGACATGTTCTCAAGTAGATGAAACCAGGTGCCATTGGGAGCCTAAGACCTTGATTCGTGATTGAGTCCCCTAGTAAAGCCCCAACTCCACGGTTTGCAATTATGTCAGAACCACTGGGTGAAGACTGCAGAAAGGACAAGAAGCAACTTTGGATGAGCTGCGCAACTGCATCTTTGTCTCTGCCAAATGGAGAAAGCATACAAGAGAGGACGATGAAGTCATGCCATCTTCGCACTTTCTGTGTCCACAATGCCCCAATAATGGGCATGCTTGGCCAGGAACTCCCCCCTGCACAGTTCTCTAGTGCCTGTCCAATGACCGCTTGAATGTACTCCAAACTCCTATCTAGCTTAAATGTAATTGTCAAGCTGACAAGTGCAGCCATAGGTAAAGGAAGCATTGGCGGTACACCACCTGAAAGAATATAATATGCTTTATATGACAACATAAGTGGAATAAAGGTATTTGGCATATTGATGGCGAAGCCTGACAATACATGTGACTAAGGTAACTAAGTTGATGTGCAAGAACAGAATGCAGAACATACGCGGATAGCAGCTGTTAATCTGAACACCAGCAGATGCAAGAATTTCCTTTACTTCAGCTTCAATGGAATGAAGAGAAGCACCGGGACTAGGCCATTCAGTTCCATTCATTGGAACAGGTTTCCAGATTCCTCGTGTAATTTCTGCTGAGAAGTAGCTTACAATTGCAGCAAGAGAAGCAGGCAAAAAGTCCACAAGATCCCTTAAGCCTGCAGTACGGTAACATTAGCAAATAAAATGATGCTGAGAGCTACCAACATACAATATGGGGAATCAACTCACTTGTAGTCAAGTCTCGGCTGGAAAGCCGCCCATGAGCACATGCTGTCAGAACAGCTTCAAGAACAAAAGGAACAGCTTCTAAAAATTCCCAAGCAGGAACAGCAGGCCTTTGGCAAGAATCATCCGATGCACTTACAGAGGAACCACTGACACTACTACTAGAAGTGGATGAAAGATTACTAGATGATACCCCACTTTTATTCGTTTTTCGGCAAATCATATTCAAAATTTTGTTCGCGACTTGATGGACAGGGTTTTTGTTGCAAAAACCAGAAAGTGTAGAGGCGATGCAAGCTTGATTCTGGAAATACCAAGCCCTTAGCTTGGGGAAAGAATCAATATAAATCGGCTGAGCAGGAACCTCATTGACTGAGCCCATATTGTTGTAAGAATCCCTATTAGGGGCAGATGAATTTGAGAACTCAATGCGATTATTGCGCATCAACAACAGATAGTCCAGAGTCAGTTCCAGCTTTACTGAGCCTCCACGACCAGCAAGACAATACTCTTGAGGAGGTCTATAAAACTTCCACAAGCGAAGAAGGCAAAGAAATGCACAAGAGAAGACCGAATAAATAGATGTTTCACCAAGAATGGTAGACTTGTGATTAGGTGGCGGTGCTATTGACCCAAAAGCCTCACATAGTGGCATTAAAGCCACAGCAACATCTGGAACCTGTATCACATAAAGATTTTCTTAAATTCAGGAACAACAATCATTGCAGCCATGTTAAATAATTGTGTGCCCAATTAATAAAATGTTTTACATTTGTGACATAGTAATATTAGAACACACATAACACAACTACTACTTGCAGGATACCTAAATAAATGGTCCAAAGCACAAAGAATTGCATACTGCACTTATTGGTCAATGAGGTTAGGGCAGTCATCGAATGTTAGTGAAGCAAGTGAAAGTTGTTACAGTCAGATACAGTTCCAACAACTTCTACTAATAAACATGACAAGTTAACAAGGGGTTGCAAAACTATAGTACAGGTCCTTTAAACTGTTGTTGTACTTGTACAGGGAACAACATGCCTTGTATCTCTAAAAGCCAAACTGAAAAAGAACACGGCACACTGGGAAACACAAAATTGCATGTGGAGAACAATTGTAAAGAAACACTGATCTATTGACATTCTAAGTCTCTAACGATGTGACGAAACTTTTCTCCTTGATGACAATGAAACAAATAAGAAACATTTTTGAGGGACAAAGCAAAGCACACATCTAGAGGTGAGGATCTGTTCTGAATAGAAATATGCAAAAGCATTCACCTAGTTTAATATTCCAATAACAGATTGACAAATAAACAGCATAACCAAGTTATATTGCAATTATCATTACCATTCCATACAACGAAAGAATGTGGATGGCGTCACCATAAGACACACCGAGCAAGATTTCATTTAACGTAGACATATGAGCAAGGTAGTAGCTCATGCTCCCAGGAGTTGAAGTTGAGGAATCTGAGGGTAAAGGAGCTGATAATAGCTTGACCACCATACCGACCACATGTTCCTGACACGTGCATGAGCATATAGCCACAATTGTTTTTAAAAAAAAGGCATACAACATTGTAGCAAGTGTGTCTGTAAGATTTTCTACAGTTTTTAGGTAACTAGCTGTGTCCCCAAAATGTTGGTATATGACAACATGTCAATGCCCTACATCCCTACATTTCTGATGATTTTTAGGACTATTCTCACATGCATTTGACTAACAAACGATAGTGAACTTTCAGCTATGCTAATAGCTTAAGATTTGAATTTTCCTAAGTTCCATTAAAAAACATTATGAAGTAAATAAATAGTGGAAGTGCCCTTTTGGTGAGTATGAAAAAGAAAATCAAATGCACAACCCCACATTGTCAAATTGATTCACCTAAAAAATAATGAACTTTGTTACAGAAGATTAAAAAAAATCCAGTCAGCTATATGTTGACAATATGGAATGTCTTCAGTCTTCACACAGTAAGGTGTACAACAGGAAATCAAGGTACCTGAATATTCCAGCCACGAACAAGTGATGCGCCACAAAGAATCTTTGCAGCAGCTGTTTTTTCTTCTTCTGAACCATTTGTTGCTATACTGTATAATTTGTCCAATTCCGCAACACTGAAGAAACAAACAGATTACACATCAGCGCAGGATAATCATGATGGTAGCAGTAGAGAACAAAAAAAATGTATAATTTGTCCAACTCCTAAACACTGAAGTCTGAAGAAACAAACAGATTTCAAAACAAGGCAGGAACATGGTGGTGTTAGCTAGAGATGACAATGGGGACTCGATCCTCAATTCCCCACGGGCAATTCCCCTATTAGAGGATGGGCGTGGTTGCAAATGTTGCCCCGCGGGAACCAAATGGAGGAAAATCGATCCCCCTCGGGTCTAACGGGGGCAGAGATGATCCACTGTCCCTCGTCCTCGATTCCCCACAGGGCCTCGAGTAGCTAGGTCCAGTACTGTTCATATGCGCAAATTGCTTAGAGGCCCAGCTGGCCCAACACAGCAGCTGGAGAAACACATATAAAATCTGTAACCCTAACCAGGCAGCCTTATCCAATCCATTCCACTCTGCGTCCCACAGCCAGTCATTCCACCTCCATCGCCTGCCCACAGCTGCAAGGACTACCGCAGCCGTGGTGGCTGGTGGCACCACTTTCTGTAGCCCATACCAGCAATCCGGTTGCATTCATCCACAGATCCACTATCTCGATCTCCACTCTGGCATCTGCAGCTGCTAGGCATTGAGGATAACATGCACGGGTGCTGTGCTGCCAGCAGGGGCCAGGGCAACTGGCAAGCATGCACGGGAGTGGAGATGGAGATAGAGTGATTCTGTCGATGAGTGGAGTCCCAGGAGTGGAAAGTCATCTCTACTTCTAGCAGTGGAGAGCAAAAGGAAAAAAAGGTAGAAACAAAGGAACAAGACATCAAGCAGAGTTAACTTAAAATATAAAGAACCAGGGTAGCTAGTAGTCCCAGGAGTCTAATTTAGATCGCATGCTATATGGATGCTTCTATTTTGCTCTCGTTTCAAAATTCTGCACGAGAGCAAATGATGTAATATAGCACACTAAAGTAGTAAATTATTAGTTGAAAAGAAGTCTTAAGAGCAAACCAGTCATGATTGGTCATTAGAATTTATACACCAATTTACACACCTTGAAGCAGGAGTTGCGACCAGAGCATCAATAAGGGGTCCTGAAAGTCGAGACCCTTTCATAAAGTTTAACCAGGGGGATTCTTGGGGCAAAGCTGTATCTTTTAAAGTCCCAGATGGTACAACATAACCAGGCCATAAGTAAGCAGATGTATCGATCAACTTTCTCGAGATACAGGCTTCGATAATAAGATGGAGCATGTTCCCAGCTGAAAAAAATGGTCAAGTAAAAGTAAGAAAAAAAGGATAGAACGATGAAGGGTTAGAAATGCATTTATTATGAGCAACAGAATACTGAAGCAATAAGGACATAAAAATGTTCCGAGCATAGCTAACAAGCGATATGATAACAAAGATTGGTTATCATGGGGACTCAACTAGCGGAGGCCCATGGAATGCCTTCAGCAAGAAACAGATAGTGAAACTTCACACCCCCTCAAGAGGGAATTAGAAATGATAAAACCAAGGACTTATGTGTGTCTCACCCAGCATAGCCTCTGCTTTCTTTCTAATGTGATAAGTATTAACTAATTGGTAGGATATGAAGAGTACAAGTACCAGCTTTCATGGAAGAGTCAGTCTGGTCCATCAAGCTAGAGTTGCCAACCCCAGTCTTATAGTTGGCCTTAAATATTGCCGCTTTTGAGGCTGCAGCATTAGCTGCATTCACCACTGATGAAGGTGGTACAAGAAGTCCTGAATACTGGATCAGATCCTGGAGAGACGATATAAGCCCTTGTCTTCGTGGAAGAATTTTGTTTCCTTCAGCTCCAAGCATATCACTTTCTTCTTGAAGAATCTCGGCAACTGCTAATGGTATCAGAGATAACAACATGCACAACCTTGCATCTAGATGAGGAATCGGTCCTTCAAAAGGTCCTCTAGCCTAGTTATAACACTTTGCAAGTGAGAAAGCCACATGGATGTAAATACTACAATTCATAATTATCATGGAAAGGTCTATTTACCCGTTGTACAAGACGAAGGGCGGAAATCCAAAGAGCTTTAAATGTTTCCTGCCAGCTTGCTTCATTAAGCACTTGCATTGTCTTGGTCATTTCTGAATAAAAGGAACACAATATTTCGTAACAACATCATGTCACTCTTGCAAGAACTGAATAATTTGATTGCAAACACGCAAATCATTCATCTACATAGTTGGACCGACATGTAAACTTGCCTTATAGTCATCTAAAATGAGAGTCAGGGAGTACCTTTTATAATCCCGATAGCTGATATAAGACTTAGATGCCTCCCATCAATTGCATTCTCCACATATATATCAAATATTATCCAGCAGGCGGGCCTCCCAGCTCCAGTAAGTTGGCCCAGAAGGGAGCCACCGGATCCCATATTACCAAGAACACCCAGAATGCGTTTGTTATTTGGTTGATAGTCTGTTTTGCAAACTCTCCAGATATTTATTAACAAGTCATTAATTTTGTGTCCAGAAGGCAGTAGAGTCTCCAAGGACACCTTGTGTGCTTCAATAGAACTCAACCTCTGGCGTAGAGAACTGAACTTTTCAGGCCTAACCTAGAAAAAATTCCTCGTTAGCACAATTGTAATGCTGATTATTAGCAACAGAAAAAATACAAAACGAGTAGGGATGTACGTTTTGAAAGTTTTTGTGCAAGGTGAAAGTCCTATGTTTGGTGTTGGTAATTAGTGACAATGCCTAAGTACTAATCCTATGCCTAAGTTGTATGTAGCATATGAGGATTAGTACATTCCAAGGTTGGTGGCAAGATAGACATGGTGATCATGATGGTCACACTTGGATTTGGACGCAACCCTACGTGATCAAGGCAAAGGTATATGCTTAAGGGTTATGTTTTAGTAACCAAGACACCTAGTGGGTGTGGTTACATTATAGGATAGATAGCCGTACTATAAAGAGGGGAATGACGCGGCTATTGAACTCCTAAGTGCCTCTAGGTGTGCATTTTCATAATCATATGCATTTGGATAGAACTAATATCGCCTCGAAAAATGATTATGAAAATGCTAACACACTCACACATGACGAGATCACTTGGTGGTGTTAGCACGTTTGCGAAGGCGGTGGAGTTTGAGCGGTAGAGAGGGTTTGGGGTCCTCTCTCCCTCCCGCTGAGCTTGCGAGGCGGGATTCAGGCGTTTTCGAGGAGTTGAAACGACTTTTTTCCACTTCGCCGGAAGTCGGAAAAGAAACGGAGGCGAACGGAGGTCACAGAGGTGACCGGACACGGTCTCTGTTTGACCGGACGCGTCCAGTCAGTGTTCAGCGTCTGCGCGTGTTTCAGTTTGTTGATCGGACGCGCAGCGCGTCCGGTCACAGTCGATCGGACGCGTCCGGTCGTTTAGGGAGCTTACTGGACTCCAACCGGACGCTGACACTGTGGCGTCCGGTCAGTTCTACAGCGCGTCCGGTCACTGTTTTGTTGCGTGTTGCTCAGGCTTGACCAGCGCGTCCGGTCAGTCACGGGACCAGCGCGTCCGGTCGATCCCAGCGCGTCCGGTCTGCGCGACGAGCGCGTCCGGTCGGTGCTTCGCGACTTAGCCGTTGTGCGACCGGCGCGTCCGGTCAGTGTGACCAGCGCGTCCGGTCAGCGCGACTTCGGCTGTTTTAAGTTTCTAACGGCTATATTCGAAGGGGTACGTCTATAAATACTCGTTGGCCGGCTCAAGGCTCTATCTCTTGGACATTTGACATACTTGTGAGCACTTTGAGCTGAGCAACTCCCCTCCCACTCATCTCTCTTGCTTCTCTGCATATTCGAAGTGAGATTGAGTGATCCAAGTGCATTTGCATTGTGAGATTGCATCTAGTTGGCACTTGGTGGTTGATTTGCTGCGGGCTTCTTGTTTCTCTTGGTGGTTGCCGCCACCTAGACGGCTTGGAGCAGCTTGGAGGCGTTGGCAAGAGTTGGTGATTGTTCTTGGCCACCTCCGGTGATTGTGAGGGGTTTGTGCCTACCTCGGCGAAGCGCCAAATGCAACATTAGTGAATTGCTCGTGTCATTGCAACCTTTTGCCATTTGGTAGGTTCTTGTGGCGCCTTTTGAGAGGCTCGGTGTGAGACCGATTAGCCACCGAACCACGTGGTGAAGAGGGACACAACGGGGACTAGCGTGCCGGCATGCACGTGAACCTCGGGATAAATCTTCGTGTCATCACTTTCATATTGTGATTGATTGATCCCGGTGTTTGGTTGTCTTGGTATTCATTGTTGATCATATTGGTTGGCTCAATACTTCGCCCCTCAGTGAAACTCTCCTAACTCAACTCCGCATTACCTTCTTAGTTATCTTTGCTAGCTAGTTAGCTTTGCTAGAGTAGCTCTTTTGTGTAGCTTGCTAGTTGTAGTTGTAGTTACCTTCTCGGTTTGACTTGTGCGGTTGAGTGCTATTACTAGTATTGTGATTTGGTTAGGTGGCTTGCAAACACCCCATAGGCTAAGCAAAACTCGCATCTCGCTATTTGTTATATTGATAAACTTGTTTAGCTTGTCTTTGTAGAAAATTTTAAAAGGCTATTCACCCCCCCCTCTAGCCATCAAGACCTTTCACAAGGTCATGGCAATAAGGATGGAAGGTTTAGGTAACGAAACCTACTACTATATTATTGACAGCTACCAGAGAAGTTGATTGCTATTCAAGTAACTGTTTGGAAATCGAAAAATATATATATATTGATCTATCGGGGAAAAAAGTTCTAGAAATCTATCTCTCCTTTGAACAATATATTACTACATAAACTTACTGCTTAAGCCTATTACTATCCCTATATATACTGCAGAAAAGCTGTAAAGAATATTTTTTCATATATGGTACCTAACATGTTTCCGAAGTGCATTGCTTGAGTGCATGACAAGAAGGGAAATACTTAAATCATGGATATAACATCTTCATGGTCAACATGTTAATAGGGTGGGCAAACTTAATATCTTGTTGCATGTGAAATGCTGGGCTAACGTTCTGTAACTAATTTCACCCTTAGTTGAAACCAGTTGAAGTTAAATCTATCCAAAGGGTAATACATAGACGATCTCGTGAGAAAGGGTATGAGAAAACATACATGTTCAGGAATATCAAGCGCAGAAATGATTGAATCTTTCTATCAGCAGCCATCATATGCAACACGTCCAAAGCCATGAGAGTGTTCTTCCGGCGTAACTGTTCGCGATGCTCATTTTGGTTCTCAGTAGATCCCTTTTTAACATCTAAGTCCATAGGTTGTGGCCCATCAGTGGCATATACACTCTCTTGCCCCTCTGCCATCGCAGATGGAAAGCCACAATCCTTGAGTATGCTATCAATCAGTTTATTGAAAATAGCCAACACAAACATAATGACAACATGTCCAAACTCCGTTCCAGAAAATCCATAAACCTTTGATAGTTGCAAAGCTTCAGCAATGGACTTCCCTATCCTGGGAAGTACAATAGTTACCTATGAGCAACTTCCAGTAGTGTATAGTACTATAGTGTACCACAGTTTAACGGTTAATAATAGATTCTGAGTATACTGAAAAGATGAAATAGAAAACTTGAAGAGCAAAAAAAAAAAAGGGCAACAAAAAAGTTCATGAGAGGGGAAACCCATATCATGACATTACAGAATGTATTAGGTATCCACAGATGAGCATAAATCTTGGCATAAGTATAAAACAAGAATAAAAAAAAAGTGTTAACATAGAGCATCACCAATTCACCATTGAACCCCAATCTTAAACATGTAGCTTGACCTTATAAGTCATAAGGCTGTGTATTGTAATTTAATTGTACACTCCTGTTCAAAGTTTTAGATGCATATCAATCGAATTGAGAGCATAACAGGAGAACCTGAAAGAAAACTAGAGATACTGAGTATGGAATGTTAGCACTGAGTGTTGCAATTCAAGTTTCAAACATCCAGCTTGTCATGAACGCTTCTACCTTTGATATGTGTCGCAAAATCTATAGAATGCTGCACGCAATACATGAGGGATTATATTATATCCAAACAGCAGAAAAAATACTGACACAAGACACCAGATGCTATGACTAAATCACACCCAGTGGTAGCACATTTCCTAGTTGATGAGGTCTTACTTGTCACGATTAGGCCCAGCCTCCATAGACAGCAACGACGACGTGACGTGACACTTGAGGAGCTCCAGGTAGAGCCGATACGCCTCAGGCTGCGCTCGCCGCTGCGGCAGCACCCTATGTGACAAAACCACCGCTAGATCAGTTACTCACACTGTCACACCCCACAGAGACGTGAGCGAAGAGCACACAAACGGGCACCGATTCCAGCACGCGGACGGGCGCACCTAGGGGTGAGGAGCGCGAGGACATGGAGCGGGCAGAGGAGGCGGGAGGCCACGGCCTGGCCCAGGAGCTTCCAGAGCGAGGGCGAGTTGTGCGCGAAGCAGAGGTTGGAGACGAGGATCCCGGCCAGGTCAGCACTGGGGAGGGGCCCCGCGCCCGCGCCCTCCCCGGCGACGACGCGGGACAGCTCCACCGCCCGCAGCAGCGGCGGGTCCCCGCGCGCCTCCGACGCCTTCACCGCCGCCATCACCCGCCGCTCCAGGTCCGCGGGGACCAGCCCCGCCGCATCCGCCGCCGCCGTCGCCACGGTGGCGTCCTCGACGAGGGTTTGGGTTTGGATTTTGTGTGCGGGCTACTCGAGTTTTTTCTCTTTTTCCTCTCTCAGCCTCTTTCTCTGTTCCGGTCTCCGGCTCTCCGCCTCTATGGCCTGCGACTGCGAGGCGACGGAAACTGGGTTCGTGTGAAAAGGGAAGGGACCTGAGAGGCGGAGGGTACAGTGCGGTGCGGGACACATCTGGGCCGTTGGATCCTCGCCCGTCGCCTTCGGTCGCGATCGTGGGAGACCAATTGACTTTGCTGCTGACGTGCGGCGCTCACTGACATATGGGTCCGGCATCAAGAACAAGCGTCGGATGACCATGAACTCTCCGCAATGATTTGATGGACTCTCTGCGAAGGATGCACTCCTCTTGGAACTCGTATGCCTTGTTTAGATGATAAAAAAAAATTGTATGAAAAGTGCTGTAGTATTTTCGTTTGTATTTGATAATTATTGTCCCACTATGGTCTAAGCAGGTTTAAAAGATTCGTCTCCTAAATTACAGACAAACTGTACAATTAGTTACTTTTTTTTACCTACATTTAATGCTCCATACATACGTGCAAAGATTTCATGTGATGGGAAATCTTAAAAAGTTTTTAACTTTTCACCCCATCTAAACAAGGCCGTAGCCAGTAGATTATGAAAAAGTCTATGATAGAGTTAGTTGGAATTTCCTTTTTGATATGTTAAAGGCTAGAAAATTTGATCCTCTCTGGATAGGGTAGATTGATCTGTTGAGATCATGATTAATGGGGAGGATAGCGCGTACTTTAAGATGGGGAAGGGGCTTAGACAGGGTGATCCCCTACCCCTTTCCTTTTCAACCTGGTGGGGGATGGTCTTTCCAAAATGCTCTCCAAAGCTGCTAAAAGAGGTTTGATTCAAGGTTTGTTGGGAGATTTTAGACCTGGAGGGATTCTTTTCCTTCGATATGTTGATGATACCATCCTATTCTCTTCTGCTGAGAAGAGTCATATTAGGAATCTTAAATATATTCTAATGTGGTATGAACAAAACTCAAGAATGAGGATAAACTTTTATAAGAGTGAGTTAGTTCCCATGAACATTGATCCTAATACAACTCATAGGTTAGCTCACATTCTTTGATGTCCTCTTGGGTCTTTTCCTCTGAAATATTTAGGCATTCCTCTGCATTATGATAATCTGTCAAGGGAAGACATTCAGCCTTTGGTAGATAAGCTCCTTAAAAAAATTACAGGTTGGAGAGGCAAACTACTCTCTTTAGCTGTCAGAGCTTTGCTAATTAAAACATGTTTGGCCAGCATCTCAGTTTATCTCCTTTCTTTTATAAAGTTTCCTAAGTGGGCTATTAAACTCTTAAATACTCAGATGGCTAACTGCTTGTGGAATGACACAGATGATATGCATAAATTTCATTTAGCTAATTGGGAGTTAATTTCCATGTGCAAAGAATATGGGGGGTTTGGGTATTCCTAGTATGAGGGGCCTGAACATAAGTTTGTTGGCATCTTGGTTAAAAAGATATAACAATAATAGGGATAAGCTTTGGAAAAGAGCTGCTTGGCTTTAAGTATGATACTGAAAAGCCCAATATCTTTCTTTCTCGTACTGTGGGGGCTTCTAGTTTCTTTAAAGGTTTTATGTGGGCTGCTCAAGCTGCTAAACTAGATTATAGGTGGAAGGTTGGTAATGGCAAGAAGGTCAGGCTGTGGGAAGACAACTGGCTTGGACCATCTAGCCTAGCCATCCAATTTTGGCCTTTGTATAGGATAGTGGTTGAACAAGGTAAGACCATTGCAGATTTATGGGATGGGAATGTGCTGAAATGCTCTTTTAGAAGAAATATTTCTCCAGAATTATATGGAGTTTGGTTAGAAGTCAAAGAACTAGTTTCTACTATTCATCTCTCTGATGATGAGGATTCTCTGATTTGGCAGTTTTCACCAAGGGAACTTATTCCTCGCAATCTTTGTATAAGATTATTAACTTTAGGGGTATTCATTTTGTACACGTTCCTGCCTTATGGTCTATTAAGGTCCCTCTTAGAGTCATGTTCTTTCTTTGGTTGTTGGCTAATAATAGAACTTTGACTATAGATAATTTGGCAAAAGGAAAAAAGATGGAAGATAAGAGTTGTCTCTTTTGCTGTGAAGAGGAATCTGTGCAGCACTTGTTCTTTCAATGTGTAGTGGCAAAACAATGCTGGTGCATTATTTCTAATATTCTGGGAATTAGTGTAGAAGAGTCTTTGATTGATATAGGGAAATTTTGGCTGAGTAATAAGAAACATACTGTTGTTAATATTGTTACTGCTGCAGTTTTATGGAATTTATGGAAACTCAGGAATGAGATTTGTTTTTAGAGATCTGGTTGGAGGAGTATGGAAATACTGCTTCACAGGATAGGTGGTGTGCTGCAAAACTGGGTTATCTTATGCCCACAAGAAAAGAAGCAGCAACTATTGGAGGTGATCAACAAAATTTAGGAAGCCGCCAGGGAAGTTCTCTAGCTGCCCTATCAAGTGGATGATGGTTTCAGCAACAACAAGTGGGTGAACTGCCATCCGGGGGAGAAGAGTGGGCAAATCAGCGTCAGTGCTATACCCTGGTGGAGGTCGCTCAATGAGGCTTTGGAGATTGTCTGAGTTGTCGAGAGTTCCAGGCTTCAAACTCTCTTATGTATTTTGGTTCTCTTTTCTGTGGTCTTTAAACGGGACTTTCCCCAGTTCTGGCGTGTGCTGGGTGGTGGATGTAAAACCAGTGTTGTAACTGAATGATCTGTGGTCTTTTATGTTAATGAAAGGCCGGGGCAGTGCCCTCGAACTCTAAAAAAAACAAGGCCGTAGCCAGTAGCAGCTGTGCTTGCACATCTTTGGGAAACGTGACACATCCAAATGCGTCACCGTTATGTCTGTTGGCCTCCAAACTGGTTAACTAGCTTCTTTGGCTTGCAACTCTGCACTAAAACGTCTTAGGGTTAAAGTCAAACTGATCAAGATGAAAGCGAAACCCATCAAGCTGCGGTCGGCAAGGCATGTGATGTCATGACCAAGTGTACGTGGCGGGAGCTATGGGGTTATTTGAGGTTAGCCATCGTCGTTCTCGTTCATGTATCGTGTTTCGAGCATGAGCAGTTGAGGCTGTAGCGCACGCAACGCGCAGTCCATTTGGCGCGTGAGATCGGCACTCGACACGAGGGCGTCGGCGATGACGCGTACGCGGTCGGGTGTCCACGTTATCGACTACGTCCACACGCCATGTTCGCTTGGAGCAGAAGACAACTAGTGGAGCGTTGACTTATATTAGCATGGAAGTCGGAGGAGGAAGAGAAACGGTGATGTTCTGATTCCTCGCAGAAAACCTATGATCTGAATATTTTCACTATGTCGTTTTGAAAAAATATTTCCATTATGATGATTGTCTTCTGGGTTCGTATAGATGATGTACTGGTTGCTTGGCCCAACGGCCCATGGCCCCATACAAAATGTAGCCCAAGTGCCCAACTGATTGAACCACTTTGGTCCATAAAGCAGAAGGAAGGCCCTCCTCTCTCTCAAGAAAAAAAAAGCAGTAGTCCGAGATGGCATCGTAGCAATCAGATCAGATCAAGGCAAATCCAGTGGCTACACCAACATGCAAATTTTTGGCATATATAAAACATGTATCCTTCCTCCGCAATGCTTTTCTTTTCAAAGAAAAGGTGTAGGAGTAACACGTTATATATGCCAAAAAAACTTGCGTTTTGTTCCTTGCTTGGAATTTTTTAAAATTTTAAACCTTTCTTAATAAATATTTTAATATTAACCGCTGAAAAAATATATTGCAGCTCATAGCCCCTTTGGTCGCGCCATTGCGCGTGGCGCGACAGTAGCACTGTGTTGCGCCACATGTGCTGGCGCGACAAGCCCAGCCACGGTGGCGTTGAGGGTTGACCGGAGGTTGCATGTTCACCGGTGGGGCCCCACCCTGTCGCGCCAGAGTCGAGGGCGCGATAGAGTTGTCGCGCCATGCGCGCTGGCGCGATAGGGCGATAGGGTTTGGCCGGCCCGGCCCACTTTTTTTTTTCTTTCCCACTCTCTCCTTTCCTTCCTCCGCGCGTGCGCTTCTGTGAGGCTGGCGTCGCCGCCGTCGATCCTCCGCCTCCACTCCAGTGCCCCACGCGATGCCGCCACCTCCCCACCTCATTGGCAGAGGTAGGGCGGGAGGCAGACCGCGCCAACGCAACCTCTGCGCCATAGGAGTGGCAGCGCCGGCGGTGGCTCCCTCCCCCACAGCCAGCCGCAAGCAATAGGTCCGTGGAGCCTCCTAGACGTGCAGGTACAGCTCCCCCTCCCCAACTTCAATTTTTTCATTTGTTGCCTCATTGGTTCCATGTGTAGGGTTTGGAAGTTTGTGAAATTGTGATTGTTTTTAGCATTCTTGGATACAATGTGATGCGTACATAATGTTAAGGATAGATTGTGCCCGTTGATTTGCCATAAAATATTTGCTGCATGGAACTAGGTAGTTGATGCATGGAGGATTTAGATTGCTTGTTTTTTTGCCTTATGATTGTGTGGTATGGTAATGTCGCAGTGAATGAAAGTGATTTGCTTTGGAAATGTGTAGTTGTTGACATTAGTTCATTTGTTGCTTCGCATTTTGTAGATGGACCGTTTAGTGCGATTCTTTCATGGTGGCAAAGTGGAAGAAAATGGGAAGTTTGAATGTATGCATGAAGAAGTTCAGTTCTTTAGTATAGCTCCTACCTATGATGCTCTTCTTAGCCATTGCCGAGATAAGTTTGGTTGGCCACAATGCTTGAGAGGTAGATTTAACTGTGGGAAGAAAAGAGCACACTATGTGTTGATGGTTTTGTCATGTGAGGATGATTGGAAGAACTACATAGAAGTTGTGAAGAGTAGCAGCGTTAGATGTTTGGAAGTTGTTGTGGAGAAGGGGTCTACTCCTTTTGTGGTGGATGTTGATGATGATGTTCATGTTGAGGCCATTGAGAACATTACCCAAGAGCAAGCGTTGAAGGCGGTTGTCGGTAGAGAAGTTCATAGGGCATTGGAGGTCAGTGCCTTGAATGATGAGTTTAATGAAGAAGCATTCGTGGAGGACGATGGCACGAGAGGTGGAAATTGGGATATGGACGACATATCCCAAGGATCGGAGGATGACGAAGTTGGTGTTGCCTCGGAGGATGAAGATGACTTCACTTCAGGGCAAACTAGTTCGGATGATGTGGTGTTGGAGGATGAGTACAGGTCGGAGCCTAGTAGCGAGGACGAAAGCGAGAGTTGTGCGGCAGGGTTTATGGAGTCGTTACGAATCCTAGTTGACGGGTCGTTCAGAATGGAGTACAATGATGCGGAACTTAGGCAATCGAAGGTTGTCCATGTGGAGGTCCCCTCGGTTCCAAATTTCATGGACATTAGTATGGTTGACCAGGTACTATGTGACACTGGTTTTACGTTGTTGGACGATGAGGTGGCCGAGAGTGAGGAGACGGAGATTAAGAAGGGAATGGTGTTTGCCACGTTGGAGCATTTGAAGTATTTTCTGATGGATTACGCTGTTAGGTTTCACAGGCCTTATAATGTCACCCATTGCGACAAGAATAAGAGGTACACGGTCCTCTGCAAGCTTGGATGTGGTTGGGGAGTATGGGTTCGGAGGCCGCCATGTCCCTCCTGTGGAAGAAGGCAAGCTCCTTCCTTTCCTCCTCCTCCTTAAAGTCGTAGGCCTCCTTGTTTTGTCGCCAAAAACTAATGAGCTCGTCCTTGTGATAGCATATATTGATCTTTCATCCGGTCACTCGAGGAAAGTCATCAACAAGCTTGTTCCATGTGGAAGGAGATGGCATGATTAAACTGTACCTCACATCATCCTGCAACTCCTGCCGTTTCAAAGCCTTCCTTTTTCTTTCGTGAGGCGAATGGATATTGACCTTCAGGCTCTCCATTAAGTCTCCACGACCAGTGAAATCCTCCCAAGTGCATGAGCTCCCCACCTAAGCAAGCACAAATCAATGAGCAAACAAACCTGTTGGCTTCATTCATTTAGTAACTTCACTGGTTGAGTGAACTCACCCATAACCCATTGGACCCTCCATAAGCATTGCCACGGTAGTGTCCGTATCCTAGCTCAGACGAAACAACTACTTCGCGAGCCTTGATGCCACACTTGCACTTTCGGTCTGGGCATCCTTAAGCATGGCCATGGCTTAATGCCTACTTGAAACTCTATAATTTCACACTGAGAAGGCAAGTGCGATTTGGGTCCATAGTTGTACTTCTCGAAGTCACAAGCTGAGAAACCTCTCTGAAAAATATAATGTTACAAGTGAGATGTTATAACGTGGAAAACACATAGCACCTTGGAAAATAGATTCATTGCATGAGCACTTACATAATCACGCTGACCACATCGGTAGAAGGGAGTAAACATTCCCTTATGGGTTGGAATTTGGAGTACCACAACCATGTCACAGTGGCATCTAGGACGATTGACAAGACGGTTCAAAACAGCGTCAACCTTCTCCAATTTTGTCATTTCAGGAGGGTTCGGTGGCGGAGTCACCCATCGAACAAATTCATCATATGGACAACTCTTCCAAGGGTCACAAGGAAACAACATAATGCTCGGATCGAACATTTCATCGCCATCCATCCACTGGTAGAAGTTGCATCCGTCAATGAATGAACGAAGTTGGGAGGGACGACGCCTAAGTTGACAACAGTAGAAAGCACGCCCGGCTGACTCGAGATGCCTTGACTGCTTCACAAAAGCATGTAAGCCACAAGCACACAACGGTGTCGGTAGAGCTGGTGGGAATGGACCAATGCCACCATGATCCTTCGGACGGTGCCGAATCATTGGGAACCGCCATTGCACCTATTGCAAAGTAAAATAAAACCAAATTTGTCAAGTACTATTATTCCAGAGTCTATCAAAAATACACACGACCAACAACATGGTTCAACTATTTAATCATGAAAACTCATGATATCAAACCCTAGAAATTTTCACTTGAAACCATCTATACATATACAAATTCCGATGCATCCATGATTCTAATCTGCACAAATTCACTTGAAATTACAAACTTACAAGCAAGTTTAGTAAGCACAACAAAACCCAAACAAGTGTCCAACCGTTTGCCCCAAACCTTAGAACACTACCATCCACAGACAATCCAAAAACTACAATATTCTAAAATGTAACCATGGAAGCGTAATCATTCAAGAGTGTTTAGGCCAACAAACCTTAAGCTACCAAAACATAACCAAAGATTACAAACACCACTCTAAATCATAGCACTCTAACCATCAACCACACTCAACAAAAAAAAACTAAGGATGAGAGATGCATACCTCATGCACTAGAGGGATGGAACATAAAATCCAAAGCAAATCTTCATCGAAGAGAGGTATAGAATAGGGAGAAAGAGAAGAGAGACAAACTGGAAAGAAAGGTCTGCCGTGCAACTCACATGAGTGAGGGAGACAAAGAGGACCGGATCTGGGCGATGGCCTTTTATGGCCTCGTCGCGCCAGCTCGCCTGGCGCGACAGGTTTGTCACGCCACCACATGCACTAGCGCGACAAGGTGGGCCCTACCAGCAGACACGCAAGCTCGGTCAAACCGCGTTGCCAGCCTGACTGGGCTTGTCGCGCCAGCACATGTGGCGCGGCAGAGTGCTACTGCCGCGCCAGGCACCAGGCGCGCTGGCGTTGCCAAAGGGGCTATGAGATACAATATGTTTTTTTTTTCCAGCGGCTAATATTAAAATATTTATTAAAAATAGATTAAAATTAAAAAATCTGCCCTAGATAGATCTCTTTTGCGTTTATTCATATGTGTTCTTTTTTGAATAAAAAATAAGCTCTTAGGAGAGGGAAGAGAGTTGCTGATATTCACCTGAGAAAAATATAATTAATTTGGTTTAAAAGAAAAATTAGGCCCAAAAACATCACATCCACACATTTTATTGGAGGGAAGCCAATGAAAAACCTAATGCCCTGTTCACTTGAACTTATCAGCCTGGCTTATCAACCATGATACAATGTTTTTCTCTCACAATAAATTAGTCAACAATACTTTCAGTCATAGCTTATCAGTCAAGCAAATAGGGCGTAAACACAACAGCCTAGCCAACTAATCCTAAGCAATTCCCAAACAAACAACGACAACACACCCAAAGAGGGAGCCCATAGTTGCACGTTGTCGCCGAGCTCACCAGTCACCATAGAAGTGATGACTAATGAGCAGCTCCGACACCCAACGACGCACATCAGCCAACGCCTCCAAACATCACCACATATACACAGCGTACACCACTACGTGTGTTTAGTTGGTAGGTGAAAAGTTTTGTGTGTCACATCAGATGTTTCATGGGATGTCGGAAGTGGTTTTCGAATACTAATAAAAAAACTAATTACATAACTTGTCTGGAAACCGCGAGACAAATTTATTAAGTCTAATTAAACCGTCATTAGTACATGTGTTACTGTAGCACTTATGGCTAATCATGAACTAATTAGGCTTAAAAGATTCGTCTCGTGGTTTCCAACCAAATTGTGCAATTAATTTTTTTTCATCTATATTTAGTACTCCATACATGTGTCAAAACATTCGATGTGAATGAGTGAAAATTTTGTAGGTGGGAACTAAAAAAAACCCCTACGCCTTTGGAGGAGAATGCAACACGTCATCATCATTGCATAGCATCGTCGCGCCCCCATAGCAAGTACCTCCGACTTCGCATCAGCAACCACAGACCAACGATAACAGCAGCACGCCGCATAGCTAGCAGTCAACGATCCGAAGAGACGCAGCCTCATCGGAACACACGTGCCTCCAGACGAGTGTGAAAACGTCTCACTTAAGGCTGCGTTCAGTTACCCTGGATTTGAACCAGGAACTATTCTAACTTTTCAAAACTATACAAATTATTGAACCAATCCCAACTAGAATCATTCTAGGGCCTCAATACAGAGCAACCGAACAAGCCCTAAATCAACCGCACTGCGGAGCTCCAAGATACCAACCGTCTAGGGAGGTCACGATGCCTCGCGTTGCTGTCACCCGCCGGAGCAAACCTAGGCAGAGTTTCTCTGAGAAGAAAGTGCCTTCGACAATGCTTATAAGGAAGAAACGGCATCCATGGTCGTTGCCATCGACGGGTCTAGTAGAAGCCGCCCAAGATTTTGCGCTAAGAGCTCTTTTATCTCGTGCTAAGAGCTTCCATGCTGTTCTTAATCTGAATTTTGAACAAGGTAGCATGACCGCGGATATGCAGTAATGCATATACTAATTAAAAAAAAACAGAGCATGCATGAAACTCAGACAGCTGATTTAGCCCAATCACATCCCAGAATAACTGAGCCGAGCATCAACCCAAGACGACACTGATGACTGATCAGAATAACCGCGTTTGATAAGTACATTTTCATCAACTGGCAGAGGCCTAATTTCCAGCAATGCCATGCCATGCCATGGTTATGCGACAGTGAGACACAGGAGAGGGCATTCCCATCAGCACTAGACTAAGTGAAGGACGACAAAATTAAACACCAGCACACACAACTAGACAATCAGAGACGCATCAAGGCCACAAGACAAGGATGAGGCCAAGAATAAGTTCGCAGTGGCAGCACTGTCTGGACGAAACACCGAGCCTGGAAGAACAATTAATTAGGAAATTAACCTACTACCCATCATCTTGCCATCTCTTCACGGGTCGGGTTAATTTGCCCTGCCTTGGCACACTTGGTAAAGTAGAAGGAGGATGAGATCAAGCGCCCCAGACGGTGATCCCCTGCATCATGCACTTGAACTCGCCGAAGTCGACGCGTCCATCGCTGTCGCGGTCGACGTTGCAGATCATCTCCCGGACGTTGGCCATGCTGCTGGCCTCGGGGAGCCCCAGCTTCTTGAGCACCTCCTGCAGCTCGGCGGCGGAGATGAAGCCGTCGCCGTCGACGTCGAAGACCTTGAACGCCTCCCGCATCTCCTGCTCGTCCTCCTCGCCGCCCTTGCCGCCGTCCGCGGCGTCGTCCTGCTGGTCCGCGAGCGCGCCGAAGAAGGCGTCCCCGAGCGCGCGGTGGAGCTTGTCGAAGTCCTCGAAGCGGAGGCCCGCGGCGCCGTCGGGCACGTAGGCGCCGACGGTGGCGGCCAGCCCCGCGCGGTCGGCGTCCAGGCCCAGCGCGTCCAGCGCCTGCGCCAGCTCGTCCACCGTGATCTCGCCGTCCCCGTTGCGGTCGAACAGGTCGAACACGCGGCGGAGGCGCACCGCGTTCAGGCTGCCGTTGCGGAGCCGGAACGACGCCGACGGCGTCCCCTTCGCCAGCGCCGGCTTCACCACCGCCACCACGCCCTGGTTCGTGTCCATCCTTCAAGCTCGACCTCGGCGTACTCGCGCCCTGCTGGTGTGCTTCAGCGGAGCCGCGCTCTGGCTGCCCTGCGTTCTCTTCTCTCCTTCAATTTTGTGTGGTGTCAAAATCGCTTCTTTTATTTCGGGAGGAGCGCGAGGACAGCGCTGCCTGTTTATAGCAGGGACCAGCAAGGGGAGGGAGGAGCGCGTCCGGGGGACGCGGACCGAATTGCCCGTGTGCTTCGTCGTCCCTCTCTCTCTCGCTGCCGGGAAAGAAATTGATCGCCTACCAAACCAAACATACTACCCTTTAAAACCTCCATGCATGATGCATTATTGCATGCAGACGAACGCGCGAATCAAATCGAAGCCACTGTTCAGTTTCGTCGCAGCTAGGCCCGGTCCAGCAAGCATCTATCGCAAGCTGGCCGGGATTAGGTGAGCAGGCATCTTTCTCTCGCCGAGACCAGATTAAAGCGTCTTTCCAATCCATGGCCACGCTGACTGCCATCACTACGAATGTTCCGTCGCATTTCCGCCCGTGCTTGGGCTGGTGAGGAAACGAGTGAATTACTAAGAAGCTAGAGCACAGGACGGCCACATGCGAGGGCGCTCCGGAAAACGTGTGTGCATGAACTCCATATATCTCTGTCGTCGCATTGTATTGTATCGACCGAGACTGGTGACCACTGACCACGACAGGTACGCGCTGGGATCTGGGACGCCTGAATCGCGTGGAAAAGCAAAACTGTTGTTAATCTTTACCGGCCGCCGGGCAACTGGGTCGAGTTCATAATTGTTGACTGACGCCCTTTTCTCGAGGTCATCCGGCCGGTCATTTTGTTCAGTACGGTTATGGTCTCCTTTCTTTATAAGCTCTCCGGCAACTGGTTGGCATTTTATACTATCACCATGTTCGCTTGTACTTATCAGCGCTTATCGGTCAATCATTCAGCAGTGTTTTTCTCTCACAATAAATCAGCATCAGCCAGAATCAGCTAACCAGAAACCATCCAGTGAACAGGGTGTATGATGAAAATGATTTGAAACAGGTATCAACTTGGCTAGCTAGATTTAGTCCAAGTTGATCAGTGTATGGGAAATGCATATGTAATTTTTTTTGGTGATTATAATCACATAGCATAGCATAGCTCATTGCCAAAATCACAAAAAGTGATGTTTGCTAAGAACGTGCAAGGTTAGAAAGGAGGAGTGAAGTCACCGAATTCAGAACAAAGAGTAATGAATTAGACTTGCCACATTAATTTTAATATCATCGAGTGGGATATATAGGCACGTAGAGCTCTTCGCCATCTTTTTTGTATCATCGAAATAAAAATCTGAAGTTAAAATTTACACCCAAAAATGCATGCTGATGGTCTGTTGAAATATAAACAATAGGCTAACCAATATCCGCAAAAATGAACATGCTGGATAATAGCATTCACAAGTTTTTTGTGGGAAGATCGTTCAGCAATCACTGTCCATTAAAACAATGCACTAGTTACAAAAAAAAGTTATGACATATTTTCTCATTTCCACTTATTCAGTGATGAATGGTTTTGGACATCATTGGATGAACTACTGCACCCTAAGGATGTCGCTCACTTCCATCGAGAGATCAAAATACTCTCTCTCTCTCTCTCACCACAGTGGCACAGTGCCGTCGTTGTTCATAACAGGCGCAGGCCTCTTGTTTCGTTAAGCTCTGGTAGCACATCAGGGCATGGTGATACAGCGAATTGCCAGATTTTCACGTGAAGCGCTCAGTTTGGGCAATCTCATACTCATCAGTGTGGCCATATTTCAGTCGCTATCCAATCGATCGTCTCAGACTACTGGTCAACGATCAAGACAACTACGCGCTGATATCGACGTCTCTCAATTATGAGTTTCTTCCTAACTTCTGTCCACCCGAAAAGTGTCGTTTTTCTTAACGAATCTCTGCCGAACACCAGGAAACCTGATCGAGTTTGTAATTGTTAGTTTACCTTTTCCTGAAGGTCATCCGGTATTTGTTCAGTTTGGCCTCCCAGCTCCCATCTTTAAGCATGGTGAACCTTTTTCATCTCTGAAAGTGCTTTGAGATGAATGGGGGCATCTATCGCCATAGTAGACTCTATTCGTACCCAACGTAGTTAGGCGACGACATGGCCATAAGCCCATAACTGACAGCCTTCAGCATGGAGTTTATGTAGCTACTATGTCAGGTAAGTTTTCAGGTATCGGCGGATTGGGATCAGCAAAGCATTTTCTTTTAGAATTTCAAGGAGTTGATCTGTGGATGCATACATATACAGTCTTTGACGCCAACTTTATGCGTTGCTTGGATATGGACGGCGACGAATCTTGGGCCTTTGGAAAATCCGAGTTGTCCCAGTTCCGACTCTGAATACTGTAAGAAAGCTGTGTCCTGAATGGACAAGTGATGGAAAAAGTCTGTGGTGGAACCTTGGAAGTCTGATCGGTTTGGGCAGAAGCTTATTAGCGTGTTTCCTTCTTGAACCAAATGTTCCAAAAAGCTTTTGCAACACTGGCTCGTCAGGAAGCCCGTGGAAGTTCGAGGATCTGAACGATTACCGAAGTTTCATGTTTCACCGATACTGCAGACAGGATTTTTTGCAGAGTCATTTATCAGAAACGAAAAGGAAAACCCTTCTGGATTCCTACCAGAAGAGGTCTGCATATATATGGATCTTGTTCGCTTAAGCTATTTTTCAACCATGGAACAATGTTTTCCTCTCACAACATTTCAGCATAAGCCAAATTTCGAAAAAGTAGCTCAAGCGAACAAGGTGTCCGCAGAACCCGCGATGGCCGTGGGAGCAGCTTTAGCCTAAGTTGTCTAGCTCACAAAGTGGCTATCATTTTCCCCATGAATTAGGAATGATACTTTTGTACTATACAGTACTATCTAGAGTCCATATCATGCCATTATGACCACTCGGTCTTCACCTAATCTTGGCTCTCAGCTGCAACATTTATTCTTATCATCCATGATTACAGGTACTTTAAGCAGACAGAAGAAAGTGCTGATGCAGAGAAGCCAGAATATGCTATGCTAGTATGCTAAGTACCATGGAAGTGCCTTACTTAGCTGATGCTTGCAAATTGCAAACTGCAGCAAGGGCTTGTATGCATGCGCCACGTTGAGTGTGTATTTTAAAACACAATCCAAATGGCAGAATGAGACACCGGTCTGAATATATCTCCTACATCTATCCTCCTGTCCAATCTGTACAATGCAATCGCTGTGACCCGTGCGTGACCCTGCAGATTATTAACGATTGGGCCGAAATTCCGTTTCAGCGAGGCCCAACGTGGAAGAAAGGAATAAACGAGGTCAAGCCCACCCACGGAACGAGCAGCGGCATCAGGCCCAGCTAGCTAGCACTGGGCTCCACGTTTCCTGAGCACGAGCCGCACGCCGTGTTCCGGCTCCACGATGAGCCTGAGCGCCGGCGAGTGCACGTAGGCCGGCGACAGGCTGATCTGGAACCTGGACAGCACGAGCGCCAGCAGGACCTTGAGCTCGGCCATGGCGAAGGCCTGGCCGAGGCAGGTGCGCGCGCCGGCGCCGAAGGGGAGGTACGCGTGCGGCTGCCGCTGGTGGTGCGCCCGCGCGTCGTCCGCGAACCGCCCCGGGTCGAACTCCCCCGCGTCGGCGCCCCACAGCTCCGGGTCCAGGTGCACCGTCGAGACGGGCACGTAGATGTTGACGCCCGCCGGCACGCGCACGCCGCCGAGGGTGATGTCGCGGAGCGCCTGCCTCGACACCACCGCGCCGGCCGGGTACAGCCGCAGCGTCTCCTGGATCACCATGGTCAGCTGCAACAGCAACAGCATGGTCGCCCGGTACGGTCGTCAGGTGACGAGATGAGATCGAGAGCACGTCGTAGCTGCGTGCTGGGAGTACTGTGAGTCGTGCGTGCGTGCATGCTACTGTGAGTGAGTGCTGGCGTATATATAGTACGTCGTATGAATTGACCTGCTTCATCTTGTGCAGGGACGCGAAGTCCGGCGCGGCACCGGCGCACGCCCGCCGCGCCTCGTCGCGCACCCGGTCCTGCCAATCCGGGTGCAGCGCCAGGAGCATCATGCACCAGGCGGCGGTCACCGCCGTGGTCTCGTACCCGGCGAAGTAGATGTTCTTGCAGTTGTCCACGACGAATTCCTCCGCCGCAGCCGCGGCCACGCGGTCGCCGCCACCGGAAGCCGCGGCGCTGCGGAGCATCGCGTTCAGCAGGTTCCTGTCGTCGTCCCCACTCTCCCTGACGACGTCCAGCACCAGGTCCCGCACGACCCTGTTGAGCCTCCACGCCTCCCTGTTAGTCCTCGTCGGGAGGAAGCTGAGGCCGGTCATCTCGGCCAGCAGGTTGGGCTTGGACACCGCCTTCTGCAGCTCCCTGATCACCGCGAAAATTCTCTTGCCCTTGACGTAGCTGCTGCCGAAGCACGTCCTGGAGATGACGTCGGCGGAGTAGGCCCTGATGTCGTCGTCGATCTTAAGCTCCAGCTCCGCGCCGCGGTCGCCGATCCTGCTAATCCTGTCCTCCCACGACGCCACCAGCGCCGTTGCCGAGCCGACCATGAGGTCCACCATGCCCTTGACCTTGTCCGGGAAGAACTCGGGCGCGATGAGCCTCCGCTGGTGCGCCCAGGCCTCGCCGCTGGACTTGAGGATGCCGTCGCCGAAGAGCGGCCGGTGCGTCACCTTCATGTAGGAGCTCTTGCCGAGGTCCAGCGACGACACGCAGAGGACGAGGTCCCGGACCACGTCCGCCCGGCTGGCGTGCAGGAACACCATGCTGCCGATCGAGTAGGTGAAGATCGGACCTGCACGCAGCTTATTGAGGCGTTATTAGCATGCAATCATCATCATCATTCGCTTATTAATTGGTCGCTAATGCATGCTTGGAGGAAACACAAGACGATACTACATGATCATGGATTGCGCTTGATGTGATAGTTGACAGGCAGACAGATGGCCGGAATTTAGTTGCGTGGCAGACTCAACACCGAAAAAGGCAGAGCTGAGCTGACAGCTGAGCCGGCCAACGGGCCACTCCGGTACTCCACTAACACTAAGGGCATGTTTAGTTGCCCATGCAACCTAAAAAAGTTTACACAGTACCTGTCACATCGAATCTTGCGGCACATGCATGGAGTACTAAATATAGACGAAAGAAAAAACTAATTACACAGTTTAGTTGTAAATCACGAGACAAATCTCTTGAGCCTAATTAGTCCATGATTGGACACAAATTGCCAAATAAAACGAAAAAGTGCTACGGTAACCGAACCCAAACTTTTTCACAACTAAACAACCCTCGACGCGTGATGCGTGCGGGAATCGGCAAGTAGGAGTACGTGCTGCTTTTTGGCAGTGCGACAAAGTAGAGGAGAGGACATCAGATCAGTCCAAAGGCGCAGCAATCCCTGCCTCACTTTGCGCGGCTGGGCCGGCGCGAGACGTCGAGTCGTCGACGACGAGGACGGAGGAGGACCATCCAGAGCCAGAGGCGCCGAGGACAGGCAGCACCTTGTCGCTTGTGGTGGGCGTCGGAAGGGCGGATCGGATCGCCGGATGGATCAGATCAAATCTCTGTACCATCTCAGGTGAACCGCTCCGGGAACATTCAGGTTCACGCAGAGGCAAGCCCGCCAACCGCCATGACCATGACGGCTACTGGCTATAGGACGGTGGTGATCCACGGTCAGTGCATGCAATGCAACCCACCGAGCTGCTGGCCGGCCAACCTGCAGTCAGTCTTCGGGTGTGTTTAGTTCCCAAAATATTTTGGGAATGGGTACGGTAGCCTTTTGTTTTATTTGACAATTGCTGTTTAATCATAGACTAATTAGACCCAAAAGATTCGTCTCGCGATTTCACGGTAAACTGTGCAATTAGTTTTTTTGTTTCGTCTACATTTAATGCTCCATACATGTACCGCAAGATTCGATGTGATGTTTTGGGGTCAAATATTTTAGGAACTAAACACACCCTTCGGGTCCTGGCAGAAACATCGTCAACTATACATTGGACAGACACCATCAGGAATACCATTGGAACCAGGGCCAAGTTATGAGGGCACCCTCAGTTTCAAAAAAAAAATTGTCTTTATAAATTCGGTCAAAATTAGAAGTTTCATTTAGAACAGAGCTAAGCTAGCTACAACGATTTATAACTTAGAGTGAAGGAAGTAGTAACAGGCTAGCGAAATGGCGGGTAGGTCCATTTGGACAACATAGTTTCAACTTTCAAGCGGTCATTGGTCCTGTTTGGATCAGCTGAAACAAGCTGCTAGGTGCTAACAGAGCTTTGCCTAATCCAAACAGTCCAACTTAGTCTTTTTTGAACTATTCAACCATCCGGTTTATGAAAAAACTATTAGTCAAGTTTGTTAAAAAAGCTATTAGTCAAGTTTGTTAAAAAAAAAGCTATTAGTCAACTCTCTCTAGCTATTGCAGCTTACAAAAAGTTTAGCTGATACAAACGGGACCGTCGTCAATGCTCGATGATGATATCTATCAGATGACAGGCATTGACTAATAATAATCATTTCAATGGAATCGTGAAAAGAGTCCGATGATAAAGATAAACTGAGTTCTATTTATCCGGCAAGTCTGTGGGTTGTGTCTTGTCCTGTGTGCTTCTGTCCGGTGACGGAGGGTGAACAGAAAGCCAAGCGTGCTGTGGAATTATTTGCGTTTATCTCGCTCAAAAAAGACAGCCAAAAAGATGGGATTATGATTGAAAAGAAAGCCAAGCGTTGGCTACCATTCAACTGTTTCCTTACTGTCTTTTTTAAAAAAAAATATATTTCTCTCTCTTTTTGTAGGCACCAACAATTCAATGGTTTTCAGAAAAAAAACTCACCTTGAGTATATCACACTACTCTGGTCTGGTCAAAGAGATAAAAAGGGACACATAAGCACAAACTAGTCTATTAACTGATCGGCCTAGCGATATTGTTCGCGCATTAGCATTTGAAGTTTTTGTTTTAGGGAAAGCGCATGCTAGCAGCTCAATTATTGTTCTCGCTTGTTTTGGACCAGATTGTCATTTCGCTTGAAGCATATACCTATCTATCTCTAGATGGTATAGCCAGAATAGTTCGCACCACGCACTGTTCAGTTATTGCTTCTTCTTTCATGCTGCTACTGTAGATCAGGTTGCTATACCCTGTTTGGCTGGCTGTAAAAGCACTGCTGAATGGCTGATACTGATGCTGATGCTGATTTGTTGTGAGAGAAAAACACTGCTGAATGGCTGACTGATTCTGGCAGATAAGTTTAAGCGAATAGGGTGAATATTTTGCATCTCCAGGTATGTTTATTATAAAATATGTTCCAATATTAATCTAAGGGCATGTTTGGATTCTCAGTTCTAAAGTTTAGTTGAGGACCACCTTTGTTGTCTAAAATTTTGTGAGATGATCTAAACTTTAGGTATCACTTGAGATCTATTGTTTGGAGCCTGAAAAACTAGAGTGGTCTAAAGTTTAGTGGCTTTATACTATGGGATGTGGGATCCAAAGACAGCTTAATAGTATGTATCAAACAACATAAAATATTATGATATTATATATATTTGGTCAAACTTAACAAGATTTTTGACATCTGAAAGCAAGATGCGCAATTATGTTAGAACAAAAAGAGTAGTTTATTTGGATCGATAATGACATCATCCTAGTTACTTTGTTGCCTCCACAATCAAAATCTACTTGGAAACAAATCATTAAAACAAATCTACTTAAGGCAACTGATTGCAATTTATAAACAAATCATTAAAAATTTACACTTGCTACTTCCTCAGTCCATCTTAAAGTGTTGCTTGATTAGGCCCGTTTGGTATGGCTTTGGCTCTTTGTCACAGTGCGTGGAGGTGCCATAGCCAGTGAATAAAAAAAAGTGGCTTCACACGAGTCGGAGGAGAAAGAAAAACACCTTCGCTACAATGGAGAAAGAAAAACAGCTTCGCTACAATGCGCATAGAAGGACCGTAGCCGGAGCTTGGGCCGTGCCATCCGAAGTTGTACCAAATGGGACTTTTTTTAGCTTTGCACAAACTCCGATATCTAGCTTTTTAATTAGACACCGAACAACATTTGCAGCACCAATATAATATAGTATGTCTTTCATCGTATGCTATGACAGGGCATGCATCTAATACTCCCTCTGTTCTAAATTATAAGTTGTTTTGACTTTTTTTTAGTACATAGAATTTATTATATATCTACTCATATTATTATACCGAGATGCATAGCAAAATGGATGTAAAAAAAAGTCAAAACGACTTATAATTTGTAACAGAGGAAGTATATTTCTTTTTTCCATTTTTCTTTTGTTAAAGTTGGGGAAAGTTCATGACGTATGAGAATAATTTGGATGAATGAAGGGAGTAGTAATTTGCACCGAACCGTGGTGTGAGTTGACAGTAACCGCTCGATCGCGAGCATGAACTAACCGACCAGAGGGATAATAACAACATGCACGGACGAGCGATATGCATGCGCCTGCGATCGTAACGTACCGTACTCCTTCCTCCACCTCTCGTAGTGCGGGAACAGCGCCTGGCGGTAGTCGTGCACGACGCCGCCGCTCTGAGCCGTCATGGCCCGCCTCATGTCGGCGCGGTTGCCGTAGGGGAAGGAGGGGCGCGGCCCCGCGACGCCCTGCGCCCGCAGCGCGGCGCGCACCCGCTCGGGCGCCACCCACAGCGCGTGGTACAGGTAGAGCGCCAGCGCGCAGCACAGGGCCGCCGCCGTCGCCGTCGCCGCCACGGCCTCCATCTCCATCTCGCTCGGGTATGTATGTATGCTGGGGCGGTGTTGGGTTGGACACGGATCGATGGATGATATATGTGCACGAGCTAGCTAGTGGGGCGCTGTGGCCCGTGGGCGAGACTCGAGAGAGAAGGAAGCCGAGGATCGATTGGGCAGCGGAATCACCGAGCGCGGCTGCAAGTACTGGAATGAAAAATTGGCTTGAGCCCCGGCCCCCGGAACGGACGTCGCGGTCACCACCAACGTTCACATATTCCCCTGTATAGTAGTGGTGCGTGCTTTCCTGTCCATTTATGCCGTCGCATCACCGAGCGCCGGGAGGGGATCAAATCAAAACAAATCCTTGCTGATCCGGCAGAAGATGGACCCATCGAATCATCCATCATCCATCTCGTCTCGACTCGCACTGAGAGGCCGCAGCAGCAAATTAGCATGTGGCGGATAGTTACGTTACGTGCACGTAAGCATGTCTCGTTCCCAGCTTGCTAATCGACCAAGGAATCGTCCTGCCGGAACCCTACAGAGCGATTACTCAGGCAGAAATTTAACTGAAGCGTCCATCCAAACGCCTTTCGTGACACGCCCAATTTTCTGTTGGGGGGTTATATATATATATATATATATATATATATATATTGCCCGTGCTAACGTCACGGCTTCATTTCAGGGATACACAAAAAAAACAACCAAACTACGATTTTATTTCATAGTTCAAGTTTTAAGCAATTTTTGTTAGGGCAACAAGTTTCATGCAACTGGTAAATAAAGGCATAATAAAGTTATGTCGCGCCTAAACCGTGTATTTGACAATCTGCTTAAGTCTTTAAGTAGGTCTTGGAGGTCTCGAGGTATATGAGCACTTGAGGAATGAGGGCAAGGTTTACAAGTGAAGCAAAAGCCTTTGCATAATCTATTTGGGAACCTGACATAAGAAAAATCATTTGAAGCTACAGAGTGAAAATAACAGCACTTTATGCATGCAGCTCATCTCAAAGTCACCCAAATATGAATCATCTCGCTGGCATCTTCACCCGCACCATGTGAATGTCATATTTATGCTCAGTACGTTAACACTGTCCTCCCAGTATGACTGCACTCTAGCCAGAAAATCATATCTAACTTCTCCAAAAATTACAAACATTATTAACAGAAGGTACAATTTTCCTTTGTATTACCAACACAAGAGAAAGAACAGAGAACACAAACTTCTTCTGATATAAACCAAAGATGTCAGTGCCATGTACCGAGTTGTATTACACAGGGTATGTTGTGAAGGCTTCCCACCTGCAAAAGTGCACCATCATACTTTTATATTAATGCAAACAAAATAAATAAAATAACATATGAAGCCCAAAAAATAAAATGGTTTACCAACATGTCGAAAAATAAAAATATCAAGCACCAGCTCCGGCAATATGTATTCACATGAGGACTGATAAAATGGTTTGAGTATACCCACCGTTAATCACCAGTTCAGGACGTCTTTATAAACAATATTCTTGGTGCACTTCCCTGTAGGATCCAATTCTTCTTTTGGTTTAGCCAATATTCTAGTTGTTGATCTTGATACCCCCCTTGATAAACCAACGTAAAGTTGTCCATACGAGAACACGGGTTCTGGAAGATAGATCCCAACACTAGGGATGGTCTGTCCCTACGATTTATTTATGGTCATGGCAAAACTTAACCATAGTGGGAATTGCTTTCTCTTGAACTTGAAAGGAAGGAAAATATCATCCAAGGGAGACAATGGGAGCCTTGGTATGAAAACCCTTTTCCGTGCATGTTGTCCACCAACGATCTCGGCATCAATTGCATTGTCTTGCAACGCTCTGACCATAAGCCTTGTTCCATTGTATAACCCGTTGTTAGGATCAAGATTGCGGAGAAGAATCACAGGACAGTTGATTTTTAGCTTCAGCTCGTGCGGGGGGAGGCCATTTGGAGTTATTGAGTTCAAAAAATCAATAGGAAAGTGATTCTGAGGATCGTCAACAACAGTGTCAAAGCTGTGGTAAACCTTTTCCTCACCTGGAAACCTTTCAATCATGATTGCGTTCAGTCTATCCACATGTTCATTTTTGGTCGATAGAATGGCACGTGAGCTCATATAGGCGGCTGATGTTGCATGCTCTTCAAGTGACTGGAAAACATCTTGAATGAGTTTGTTGACTGCCACCTCCATGTTAGTATAACCAATCACAATGTCATTAGGGAGTCGAACATAATCATCTCTAATCGTTTCCTCGGTTCCATTTCTAATTCGTAGCAGATACTCAGAAAACCAAGGATCTGACTGTGCTCTCATGTTACGTGACAATCTTATCTTCCTTATTTTATCCCACAAATATGATCTTTGTAAAGTAGCATCAGTTACCTGTGCTCTTGTCCCACGTGTCACCACAGGAAGGACCTATCTGAAGTCTCCACCAAATACCATGACCTTTTCTCCAAATGGCAAAACACATTCCATGATATTCTGTAGGGACCTATCAAGTGTCTCGATGCAGTGACGCTTGGTCATGGTAACTTCATCCCAAATAATCAAAGATGCCCTACGAAGCAACTCTACAGTGCCACTTTGCTTTGTAAAGTTGCATATGCTATTGTCTCCAATTTTAATTGGAATTTTAAACCTAGAGTGTGCAGTGCGTCCTCTGGGCAATATTGATGCTGCTATACTAGATGTGGCTGTTGCAATGGCTATTAATCCTTTGGACCGAACTCTAGCAAGGAGGGCCTTGTATAGGAACGTCTTGCACGTGCCTCCTGGACCATCTACAAAAAAAACTTGGCTCTTGTTGGCAAAAACATGCTGAATGATTTCATCAAACCCTTCTCTCTGCTCTTTGTTAAGAGAATAAAAAATATCTAAGTGGTCTTGGTCTATAGAGACATTCTGTTCCTCTCTAACCTCTTTCATCATGTTAATGGAGCTTGGACCCATATCGCAAATAGGTGGCAGACCATAATCTCTGATAACTTTACCCATTGAGTGAAGCATATCCCATATGTCTCTAAGCACCATTTGCTCCACTGTCGATGTGTTGCTGTTGTCCCGGCTGAAGTCTTCACCTAGAGCGTCCTTATGCTTGTCCCATAGTCCACGTATGTTAGTGGCCTCACAGAATACAAGAATGGTAGCAAACAACCTTCGCAAGGCACACGTCATCTGGAAAGTGGTGGCCTTAGTCAAACAGTCATCGATTGATTTGTCTGTCTCGATATGCCCTCTTTTCTCACATGCTTCCCTAAAAGTAGAGTATGTTACACCAGCCACTGTTCTCAAATCCTTATATGATGTTGCACCTCTCACATGATTCAGTAGAACTCTTAGGAAGTATCTATCCCCTTCACCAGGGTTAGCATAGACAATCCGTCCTATCTGTCCTGACGCTTGTTTCCTTATTTGCCACACTTTTCTCCCTTTGATCTAGCGGTAGTGTTCTGGAAATTCTCTATACAATATTTTTCTTGCTGTCCTTTCTTCACGGTTTTTATTGAAATACTCTGTCAGTGTGGTCCTATTAGAACTTGGACGATTGACAACATCTTCCAGGTTTTCCTCCTCATTATATGTCACAGACTGCATATCAGACAAATGTAGTTGGAGCTGCAATACAGTAGGATAGACTCCAAACATTGAAAAACCAAATATTTTGTGCACAGCTTCTGGTGGAGATATGTATCCAGCATTCCTGTACCGTCGTATCTCATTGATCACACCATCATCTCTCTCATGTTTGTCGGCATTAACTGAGATTGATGCTTGGTCGTGACCTTTATATACATACTTAAATAGATACTTCACAGCTTTAATGCTTGAGCATGCTTCAACATTTATGTGACAGTTGTATCTCATGAGCAGACCAGGATTGTACGACACCACCCACCTATTATCTAACTCTGCTCTCCTAATCTTTACTCGACGTCCATCATCCCTTCTCCTGTAGGTTGGATAGGAGTCCTGTCCTTGTTGGGTTGCCTCACAGAACTGTCGAGGGTACTGAAAGCGACACTCTCCATCCACCATGCACGCGCAGTTTTTGTTTAGCACGCCACATGGTCCATGCAACATATAACTGATAACCAGATCATGTAACTCTGGGTATCTGTCCTTGTCTGGTATCTCTGCTGAAATAACTCGATCATAAGCATCTGGGGTTGTCAACTTACTCCCTGACTTCATGATCAGCAGGAAATGCTCATGTGGCAGTCCCCTTTTTTGGAACTCGGTAACATGAACGTATGCTGCAACATCACCAAAATACGTCTTCTTGATCAGAAGATCCTTTAGATCTCGCAACTTTGCCCTATACACTCTTGCCACCAGTTCTGGCCTATCTTGTGGTTCTTGCCCAGACTCGAGATTGCTTGTTATCTCTTCCCAGTAGGGATTACACGTCATGGTGATGAAGTAATAAGGCTTGCCAAAACGTTGCACAATAGCCATAGCATTAAGTAATCTTTGCTGCATGTCTCGATCGTATCCTGGGAATGATCTTGGCAGCACAATTCTATTGCCAACCTTAGAACCCTGCGTCTCTCCATTAGAGATAACATCAACCAGTCCCTAAGATACAATTAAACATGTTTAATTTTAGCAAAAGGCAGTAATAAGGTTGCAAAGTTCATAAACAAAAAAAAAATATGTGTGGTTACCTAGTATAGCTCTGCCCGTATCAATTTTTGGTTGTCGGGATTAGAGTATCAATCTAGCCTCATAGACTCGATCTTTATGTACATATCTACAGCCCACCGCTGGAAAAGACGTTCTCCAAATAGTAGAATGTTAAAAAGTCCCCGTCTAACTTGCAACTTGAAGCAGTAGCATTCGCGTGCAGACACATATCTTGTGAATTGGGTTGCATCCGCAACTCTACTTAGCCAGTCACCTTGTACGTCATTGTCACCTTCTTCCGATTGATTTTCATTATAATTATCGGCTGCAAGATATATAAAATGTTAGATTATATTATAATATAGTATTATAGCAGGAATTCAATAGTAAGAGTATTATAGCAGAAAATAATAACGAAGATAATACCTAGATCTCCACCAGTAGTGCCGTCATCCATGTAATTAACATTAGTAGAAGCCAGGGTTGCAGATGGTTGAGTGACTGGATCACCACTGTACGACATAAACTTGTTCCAGCCCGTTTCTCCTCGTGGGTTATATATAGGATAAGCTAATGGGTCATAACAACCATGGTATGCTCGGATATATTACGGACGACGATCGGTCCTTCCATATACAACCACACTCCTATCAAAACATCTTTGTGGATCGTTCCCTTCCATCCAGATAGCAGCAACTTGGGACGTTGTTGGGGCATTGTACCTTCTCTGGTCAGGTGTGATATTTGTATTGAGTTCAATCTGGTAGTCATTCAAATTTGAAAAAGCACCATTTCTCTTGAGAGTATGAACATATGGGTTATCCTGCAAAATTGCAAGGATATTCTGGATGAGGTTGATATCAAGATCAGGGGACCTTTTAACTCTACGTGACAAGTGAAAGGTCTTGATGGCTAGAGGGGGGTGAATAGCCTTTTAAAAATTTCTACAAAGATAAGCTAAACAAGTTTATCAATATAACAAATAGCGAGATGCGAGTTTTGCTTAGCCTACAAGGTGTTGCAAGCCACCTATCCAAAAGACAATTCTAATATATTTCACTCAACTGCACAAGTCAAACCGCAAGAGGAAAACTAGAAGGCTACTCTACTCAAACTACTAAGCACTAGAGAAAACAACTAAGTACTTGAAATGTAATACAAGAGTAGGCTAAGAAATATTTCATCGAGGGGTGATGAATTGAGCCAACCAATCAATAATTCTAAGTGATGATATTCAAGATAACCAATCCACCGAGACCAATCAATCACAATCAATGAAGTGAAGACACGATGATTTATCCCGAGGTTCACGTGCTTGCCGGCACGCTAGTCCCCTGTAACACCCCTGGGTGTTAAGAATGCATTCATATCCCAAATCATGAGCATTACCATTTAATACATGTTCATCATCGCATGCAATATAAGTTGGAATTAATTCAATTGTGAAAAACATGTTTGAACCCTAAAGTATTGTAATTCCTAGCTAAGAGTGGTAAAAATTTGTGGGGCTATAACTCTAAATGACTTAGAACTAATTAACATGATTTTTGGAGCAATTTTTGTATTCAAAATCTCCCCAAATTTTTCTTTTAAAAATATTCTAGAAAAATGAGTTTTTATTTAAAATTTGGACTTTAAATCACTAATTCAAAATCTATTTAGAATTTTGAAAAGTGCCCTAAATGAAAGTTGTAGAGAATTAAATTTTGAACAACTTTTGTTTTGGGGACAACTTGTGAAAATGTCTTTTTCATCTTCAAAATTGAATTTGAATCAATTTAAAAAAATATGGAAATTTATTTATAAAAGAAAAAGGTATTTTCGGCTTTAACGGGTCGCCGCCTCTGTTTCGGCCTGCTCGCCTGCGCGCACGCACACACCGTGGCGCCCGCAGCAGAAGCCGGCCGCTGTGTGGCCGTACGTCGCCGACGCCGCGCGCCACGCGCCCTCTGGTGGCCCCCGCGTCCCTCCGCGCCCGCCTACTACCTCCGCGCGCTCGTCCGCCTTAGCTACAGCATCCATTCTCCTCTCCTCGCCTCACAGCAGCGCGCCAGCAGCAGCCAGTGGCCGCCGCGCCATTGTCGCCATCCTCCGAGCTCCGCCACCGCCTATCGCCGCCACTGCTACACCCGCGTCCGATTCCTCCCGGCCTCAGCCCCGCCTCGCCTCCCTCCAGCTAGTGCTCGCGCCATTTCCGCCGCTCGAGCAAAGGTACGGCCGAATTTGTGTGTTTCCCTCCGCCGTCGCGCCATGGCCGCCGGCACGGTCCGAGCGTGGCCGGAGCTCCTCCGTCGCCTTTCTCTCCATTTTTCCCTTGTCACGTCCGCCTTCACCTCGCGGATCTCGCGCGCGCCTCATCGGCCACCACCGTGGCCTGCACCGGCCGGTCACCGTGCGCCAGCGCCGCCGCCCCGCCATGCGCGCCGGCGAGCTCAATGCCGAGCTCGTCTGGACACATGCTAGGCACCCTCGGCTTCGCCTCTCCGCGGGGAAGCCGCTGCTGGTGACCTCACCGCCGGCGAGCTCACCGGCGGCGAAAACCGTGCGGTCAGCGCTCCCCCGCCTCTGTGTGACTGACCCGTGGGGTCGCGGGCCCACATGTCTGCCTCCTCTCGCGCATGCGTTTGCACTGCACCGGGTGCACCCAGCATTTCCAGCGGTTGATGTTAAAAGGATTTTCGAAAATGATTTTTCAAAATTGTTAAAAGGGTTTCTAAAATCCATAACTTGCTCATTTTAGCTCCAAAAATTGTGAAACAAATTTTGTAGTGTTTCTCATGAGTAGATCTACAGTTTAAAAATATTTCATGTCAAGTTTGAAATACTTTTCTGTAGGGTTTTTATCTAATCACTGAAATTGCTGTTTTCTTGTTAAATATGTAATAAATCATAGAAAGTTCAGAAAAATATGGTTTCACTTGCAATAATTTTCTTTTGTGATATACTTTCTAGGAAAAATATATGCCATGCATGTTCTGTAGAAAAATCTTGATGTGTAGTACAAGTGTTTAATATTGTTAATAATTGTTATTTTTGCTAGAGAGAAAAAGATGAATAAAACATGCATGTAATAATTTTTCTATGATGATTGTTTGTTATGTAGAATGTACGAAAAATGCTAAATCTGTTGTTTGATACTTTTCATAGTATAAAGTATTTTTATGCTCATTTTTAGGCCCTAGCTTGTTATTTTTGTGTAGGCAGTTCTAGTAATCCAAATGCAATGAAATTTTTGTGGCATGCTAGATTAGATAATAGTAGGCTACTGTAATTTTCTTAGATTTTCTATGCTACCAAAATAGGTGTTGCTGTTCAAACCTAGTTGCAATTAGGGTTTAATTAACCTTGTTAATGTATGACTAGTTAATAAGGTTTACTTTGGTGTATCTTTGAAGCATTTAATAAGATGTGTTGACTTAGCCTAGTAGTAGTAGAAGAGAATGCAGTAGATGACATGTGCTTGTAGTATATGTTCTTGGCTGATGTTGACTACCTTGTAAAAGAATTGTATTCCTACTTTATGAAATAAAGTAAACCTATTTATCTACATTTCATTCATCATGACCATTACATGTCATTTCTGCAGTGCACCTAGGTATGGACACTTATACATTTGCATCATACAGGATCGCAGGAAATAACTCCGGTAGCAATTCTCGAGGAGCCGAAAGAGCAGCTCGAGGTGCAAGAGCAGGAGGTGCCCGAAGTCGACGAGGAGGTCGGTGAGGATCTTCCAGAGTGTCCAGACCACCGTCCGAGCTCTTTCGAAAGAGGCAAGCCCCAGGACATTTTTCTCCTCCGGTTTGCAAATATTTTATTAATGCTTTACTTTAACTGATGCATTACGTTTAGGAGTTGTTTGCAACCGTTGTTGCGTTATACCTTGTTTACTCTGTTCTACCCTATCCTTGTTACCTTGATATTCGCAGTCAAGTAATTGCTTAGCTTGCTTAGACCGGTAGAAGTCGGGTGATTTCCTGTCACCTGCGAGCTATAGGTGTTTACCTGGATCTGCTTGAGAAAGTATGTCATCTGAGAATAGCTAAGTGTTAATGTGAAATTAAGACCGGGTGGAAACTTGCAGGGTTTCAAACTTTAGTGTTTTTTGTCTGTGTCGATTAAGGACCGACCGTTGTTAGGCCTCGAGTCATATTGAACGCATGCCTTACATTTAGCTGGCCGAATAATATACCTTTCGACCGCGAAGCTGGGAGATTATTCGGGCCGAGTGGATTGCCCGCAACGCACTGTATCGGAGCAGTAGTGGCAGGATACGGGGGCGCGATGATAAGGCCAAAGAGCAGTCGGGCGGCCCCCGGATACATGTGGTTTCTGGCAAGCTCACGACTTTACCTGAATGGTTGACTCGGTGACCAACACCTCACTTTAGCGGGTGAGTGAGGTTTGTGTGAGGAATAAATTATCAGCTGGTTAATAATCGATTCGAATCGCCATCGTTCACTGGATAGTGAACACTCGACTTGAGTGACTTCATCGTAGTAATTCTAATGGAACACTTGGACAGTTATATGGTATATGACATGATAGAAGTTGTTTAATGATCATTGGTTATCCTTACCTGTTTAATTACATGCTACTCTAGTACAGGTGCAAATGTAGTTGATATGTTAATAAAGATTTAACTTGATGCAAAGCTTTTGGAAAGATTCCTTAAATGCTGAAAATGCCTTTTTGCAAATGAGTCAGCTACCCCACCTTAAAGCATGTCATGATCCTTGGTGTCTCTTATTTTTGGTTATGTCGGGTAAGCCTAGCTGAGTACCTTCTCGTACTCAGGGCTTTGTTCCCACTTGTTGCAGATGGGCAGATGTATTACGGCTACTGTATCAGCTGCCTTTATCCTGCGATGGGAGAAGCTTAGGACCATGGGCAATGGTCATTCACTATATCTCGTCTGATGCTTTTATTGGAGATGATCCTGAGCTGACACTTTAGTTGAACTCTGTGTGAGTGTGTAATTTGAACTAAATGCTTCCGCTACTTTTATTTGAAACTGGTTTGTAATAACTAAGTTTAAACTCTGATGTATTTGCGACGTGAACTTTTATGTAACTTGTGATGGTGACCGCTGAACTTATTACGATCTTAGATGGTATGTAAGTTGGTTTGAAATCCGTCATGATTTCATGGACTACCGGGTTATACGGGCTTAAGTTTGCTAAATTGTCTGCTCGGTGGATGATTTTCTTACTTAATCTCGTATAATTGGTCGGTTCTGTTACATCCCCGTTGCGTCCCTCTTCACCACGTGGTTTGGTGGCTAATCGGTCTCACACCGAGCCTTTCAAAAGGCGCCACAAGAACCTATCAAATGGTAAAAGGTTGCAAATGACACGAGCAATCCACTAACGTTGTCTTTAGCGCTTCGCCGAGGTAGGCACAAACCCCTCATAATCACCGGAGGTGGCCAAGAATAATCACCAACTCTTGCCAACGCCTCCAAGCTGCTCCAAGCCGTCTAGGTGGCAGCAACCACCAAGAGAAATAAGAATCCCGTAGCAAATCAACCACCAAGTGCCAGCTAGATGCAATTTCACAATGCAAATGCACTTGGATCACTCAATCTCACTTCGAATATGCAAAGAAGCAAGTGAGATGAGTAGGAGGGGAGTTGCTTAGCTCAAAGTACTCACAAGTATGTCAAAGAGTGCAAGTATATGAGCCTTGAGCCGACCAACGAGTATTTATAGACGTACCCCTTCGAATAGAGTCGTTAGGCACTCGAAACAGCTGCAGTCACGCTGACCGGACGCGTTGGTCGCGCAGACCAGACGCGCAGATGCGTTCATCACTCATGCGCGAAGCACGACCGGACGCGCTGGTCCCGTAGCTGACCAGACGCGCTGGTCAAGCCGAGCAACGCTTCCAGCGAAAAAAGCGACCGTACGCGCTGTTGGACGAAATAGACGCCACAGTGCCAGTGTCCGGTCAGAGTCCAGTAAGCACTCAGACCGACCGGACGCGTCCGGTCGACTGTGAACAGACGCGCTGTGCGTCCAATCAAAAAGCTGAGACACGCGCAGACGCTGAACACTGACCGGAAACGTCCGGTCAAACAGAGACCGCGTCCGGTCGAGCGTCCGGTCACCTCTATGACCTCCGTTCGCCTCCGTTTGATTCGCCGTTTCACATATGAGCTAGACTAAGTATGTGTGTCACTTTAGCACAAGTTTTAGCTCGTGAAACAACATGTGACAACGCCTCCAAATCTCGACATTGGCGTAAAGGAAAATAGTCGTTTCAACTCCTCGAAAACGCCTGAATCCCGCCTCGCAAGCTCGGCGGGAGGGAGAGAGGACCCCAAACCCTCTCTACCGCTCAAACTCCAACGCCATCGCAAAAGTGCTAACCCCCACCAAGTGATCACGTCATGCGTGAGTGTGTTAGCATTTTCACAATCATTTTTCAAGACGTTATTAGTTCTATCCAAATGCATATGATTATGAAATGCACATCTAGAGGCACTTAGGAGTTCAATAGCCGCGTTATTCCCCTCTTTATAGTACGGCTATCTATCCTATAATGTAACCACACCCACTAGGTGTCTTGGTTACTAAAACACAACCCTTAAGCATATACCTTTGCCTTGATCACGTAGGGTTGCGTCCAAATCCAAGTGTGGCCATCATGATCACCATGTCTATCTTGCCACCAACCTTGGAATATACTAATCCTCATATGCCATATACAACTTAGGCATAGGATTAGTACTTAGGTATTGTCACTAATTATCAACACCAAACATAGAGCTTTCAACAAGGCCTCATCTTCTGTATCATAAAAGTAGAGCTGCAGATGCCGAGCACCGTGGCCACCTAGCACCAGGTGGTCCAAACGATGGTACAAACCGCCATGAACTCGAAATGTATAAATACCGGTCTCTTCTGGACTGTTATATCTGCGATCAAGGGTAACCCCTAGACTTGCAAAGGCGAAATGCGAGTTGAGATAACGTATATGTTTCCTGAAATATTTTGCATCATCATGCACTTGACTTGTGAATAATCTTTTTAGCTCGGCAAGAACCTCCGGTATATGTATTTGTACTTTTCCTTTTCTACAACAAAACCCGGGTGCCTCATACTGAAATCTCATCGCACCACAGTAACTGCAATCAGGGACATTTCTCAACCTATGTCTTTGTGGCAGGTTCTGGTAGATGAACTCATATGGATCATCTGTCACACTATGCCCAGCCGCACCCTCCTCAAGTACGCACCCTCCTCAAGTACGCGATATGACTCATAATCAGGACCTGTGTTGGGATCAATGTAGCAATCATATCATATTACTTTACTATATATATAGTTTGTGTAAAGACGTTGATAATGAAGATGGATTCCTGACATAACGTATATATGAAGTCGTAGTACCTTGCGCATGTAGCCGAATGATTCCATCGTCATCGTGTAAGGTTTCGTTTTGGAATCCATGGCCCGAGTGAATGTCAGCGTCATCACCATCTTCAACATGATGGGTAGGTTCGAATAATTCACGGTCGAATTCATCATCATTGATTTCAACAGCTTTCTGGTTGTGGCGTTGCTCAGGCAAATTATCATCTGCAAAAATAATTAACCGTTGAAATTTATTCAAATGATTTACATATTCAGAAATTATATGAGTTACGCGCTCACCTGACTCTATAGTAGCAGTCATTTGTGTTTCCTTTTGGCATGATGTGCGCAATGCTCTACAATAATAGTTCTCTTGCTTCCGCTTCAGCAATTCGTCCTTCTTCTGTGTATCCATATTGTTGTATCTTTCCCTATTCCTTAGCAGCTGATCCGTACCAGACGACCCACCTAAAGGTCGAAGATTAATTCACTGGGTTAAAGATTAATTCATTTGCTATATAGAGTGGATATCTATATGTGTTAACTATAATTAAGTAGAGTGAGGTCACGCAGAAACATGATGTCCGTCACCTTGAGATGCAGCAGGTGAGGCTCCTCTTGTGCATATATTTGGTACCGAAGGAAATGTGTGATGGCTTCCACGTAGACGTTTGTAATTATCATTTCTATGTAGCCACTCCGTGGCATCATCTAGATTGACATTTCAGTCAGATCCTTTGCTTGATGCTTGCACAATGGTTGAGCATGCAATTTGAAACGTTGACTGCTCAGTTAGGGTCAACGCCGCACCTTAACATATGAACATCGATTAATGAGGGTGAATGATACCGAAAGTTGTAAATGGAAGTAATGAAGAGATTGCGTACCATGTATGGGTGATGATGTTGGCATTGTTTGAGACACAACACAGGAAGTGCTAATATTTTGGGATGCAGTCTTCTTGCGTGCTCGGTACTCACGTTGTTTCCTATTAATCTCTTCCCTTTGTTCACTGGACAGCTCAGCTCGACGTTTCCGTTGCTGCCTGTTCCTTTCCTCCCTCTTTCTCAACTCCTCGTCTAAAGTGTGTGATTGTACGTATATATAGGAAATCGCTAAGCCATCGCCACAAGTGTTTTATTGTTTTGCTCCATAAATCTTGATAATAGAAAACATACCTGAGATGTGGGTGTTGGTTATATCGCTAAGCGCATTGCGTGTATCTCTCGGCGTAGACATTGTCAACTACCTGCATTGGCAATTATCATTTGTAATGATTTTTTTTTCTTGTGCTACCACGTGTCCCTTGCCATTTCCAAGATCATATCCTACCAGACTTCTAAGATCCATGCAGTTTGCCAAAATACTGAATCTAAGAGGCAACAGACTTGGATTTTTTTTGCCTACAACAAACTGAATAAATGAGTGATTCTGAGACAAGGATGTGGCCAGCCATGCAACAGCCTTAGGAAATAATGCAGAATAGTGCCTTTTCATGTACTTTCAGACTAAAAGAATGAACCAAATAGTTTTATGAGATTGGACAGGCCCTCGCAATAGCATTATCCATTCGCTAAAAGTTTAAAAGACTGAACCCAACAAAGAAGTTGGGCACTATGAGCTATGAAGCAACAGGTATGCCTGGAGGACTCAGCTATGAACCCAAGTAATAGAAGCACATGCAGTCAGCATTGGAAGCAACATAAATTTGTGTGGCAGGAGTATTTTTATGGATGAGTTCGTCCACTCAGAAAACAAGTCTGCAAGAGTAATTCTACGATTCTATGCCATAGTGCAAGCTTTTATTTATAGCCCTGTCCCTGAGTAATATTAATAAAAGTTTACAATACTTCTGCAATACCTATACCTAAGCATGACGGCAAAATGAAAGTGCATGCAGTCAACATTCAGGAAAACGACATCAATTCATGTGTGACAGGAGAACTACGGTTTGAGTAATGAGACAACTACAAGAGGAATTCCAATGCTAATTCGTTATGTCTGGCCTCAATGGACAATGCTAGCCCTAACAAAATAGTAGACTGTGGATGGCAGAAGGCTGTTCACCTGGCGACGGAAGAGAGAAAAATAAAGGAAACCTCATGGTGACGTCTAGGCAGTCGCTCCCCGTATGTGCCACAGCCACAGGCAGAGCTCAGTGACGACGGCTACGGCTCTCCCGCCCGCGATGTCCAGAACGGCGCGCGGCAGTTGGGCCCGGATTCACGGCAGCGGCGGCAACTGGCGTCACCGGCAATCGCGGCCGCGGCGGGGATGAGACCGACCAGCGGTCTGATATTTGGCGGTGGCGGTGCGGCACGTCGGTTTGCGCGGCCTGGTCGCTGAGGCCGCCGTTCCCACGTCCTCCCTCGTGTCCGGCGTGGCTCCTCGGCAACCGGCCAACAGTGTCGGCGCGCCTCGCGTCCGGCGGGAACTCTGTGGCAACTGGCTAGCAGCGGCGACGTGCGCGTGTGCAGAGATCGCGGTGGAGGGCTGCGTGAATGAGGGCAGACCGAGCGGGAGGGACAGATCGTGCGTGAAAACCGCAAGAGAGAAGACCGCGGTCGTCGATCGTGTCTGCCGCGCGGTGGGGTGCAGGAGGCGCGTTGAAGCCTTTGACAGGATCGCTGCTAGCCATCGGATGGAGTTGAAGAGGATTAGGTGCCATTGATTTCAATAGTGGTGAATTCCTGGGTACAATTTATTTGGTACACAAAGGTCAGCAGGGGACATATTTTTTTTTTGATGTACCTAGGATAGTTTAGTTTTGATTGGTCGAGATGTGAAATACATCGAACTGCAAGCACCAAGCAGCTAGCTCATCGGCAAGTCTGAACCTGATGATCCAGCTAGCACCTCCGTTCTCTGTGTGTTCATCTTCATCAGCGTGAGTCAGGCTCAGTCCACTGCTTACTACTAGTAAGTTGAGTACATGGCGCAGGCAGGGGCACGCAAGTACGGCGCCGGGTGACATGAGAGCATCATGGGACGAAGTACATGGGGTTGGGCACCTTGAAGACGCGGTCCCCTGCGCAGTCGCCCTGCAGGTCGCTCCACTGGTCGCCCACGTTGCCGCGGATCCGGTACCCCTGCTCCTCCACCAGCTGCCTCCGCACCGCCGACTTGAACGCCACCGCGCTCTGCCCACGGTACAAAGCGCCTCTGCAAAAGGGACATGGGCCGGCCCAGGCCAGCTAAGTTTTCTTGCGTCGCCAGCTAAGGGTGAAGAATTGATGATTACCTCATGATGAGGCGGTCGTATCCCGAGAAGCCGGCGGCGGCGAGGTTGGCGGCGGTGCAGGAGCCCAGGGTCTCTTCGTCCCTCCCAGTCACCAGGAACACCCTGAACCCTCTGCTTCTCAGCGTCTGGAACAGCCATTGCATCGCAGGTATCCCCGGGCAGATCGCCCTGCTCGCCCACGCCCTGAAAGCCACCGGATCATACGCCCTGCATGCCGTGCACCACCAAAGCTAGCTCCGTCAGCCAGACGACGGCAATAACCTTAGCTTGCTTTCTCTTGGTTTCATAGATCGATGCATGCAGATGCAGTGCACGTCCTCGATCGATCGATCGTACGTACCCGAACTGCTTCACCTGGTAGTAGGGCTGGTTGGACAGGCAGGTGTCGTCGACGTCGACCACCCAGGCGTCGCGGCCGTCGCCACCGGCGGGCGGCGCGACCTGGGCGGCGTAGGCGGCCGCCGCCTCCGCGACGGCGCCCACGTCCCGGTAGTACTGGCCCGAGGCCATGTACCCGCGGACGTAGCCCACGCACTGCGCCGGCACCGCGCTCCACCCCTTGGCGTTGTTCGCCTCCACCATCACGCGCCATGTCAGACAGTACGGGTCGTCGCCGCCGATCGGGGGCCAGAACCACGGCGTCCCCTCGGCGGCCTCCAGCCACGGCAGGACCAAGGCGACGGCGAACGTCGCCGCGAGGCGAGCGGACATCGTCGCCATCGAGCGCGCCGCCATTATTGGATTGGATCGTCTCGATCGCCGGACCTTAGCTACTGCTGCTTGCTGTAATTCAGTGGCCGGCCGCCAAAGACGACCGACCTCGATCAGCAAAACTAAAGCAAGCAGTGTACGTGCGCCTAGCTTAGCTTTGCTGATGCTTGCTATTGCTGCTCCTATAATTCAGTGGCCGGCCGCCAAAGGCGACCTTGATCAGCAAAACTAAAGCAAGCAGTGTACGTGCGCCTAGCTTAGCTAGCTAGCCGAGATCGATGAGCAAAGCAGAGCTGGTGATGCATGGGTTTTATAGAATAGGGTGGTGCACACTAAGCTCGTTGCTCGACAAGGCTGCGGCATTGGTCGGCGACTTTGCCCGGTGTGAAGCGAGCAAAATCAGGGGGGCCGAGGCCCTATCCGTTAGTATTCCACATAAGAAATAAATTATAGAAACTAATACAATTAGATTAGCTCTTTATAGACAAACTTGGGGTTTGCGAGCCATGGTAAGACCACCGGCTCGGGATCATGGGACTCTTTTCTACCAGATAGGAGTGGATCTTGTACAAAATAGATTTCTAAGTAATAACCCCATAGATCCTATATCTGTCTATATAAAGAGGCAATCGTGCCAGGAAACGGCATCCAAGTTTAGCTTAGACGTATAGATGCCTTCTTTTTGGGCGTGAAGCGGTGTCAAACCAAAAATACCCAATAAGCATAAGCATGGGCTCTCACTCGTACGACGAGAGGTACTAGCGGGTTGAAGCCAACATGACCCGCCTGACCGCGCGCGCGCACGCCCTGGCTAGCTAGTGGCCGAGGCCCGGGCGGGTACGATGCCTTTTGGATTAGGTCCAGTGAATCCACCACTCGCGGCGCCGGTCGTCCGTGACGCCATTGCTGCCGCGCGCGCGCCATTTGCACGCACCGCCGGCGCTCCGGCGGCGCACCACGTGGGCACGGCCAGTGCCCTGCTACGTGCTACATCTTGACCTTCTTTCAATTCGTCTGCGAACAATAAGATATACAAGTACTGTGCTGTAATTGGAGCATCACAGCGTTACGCACGCGCAATGGAACCGAACGAGCGGTCGAGAGGAGAGTATATACGTCGTCGTAGTACTACTAAACATAGTAATTTGACCACCGAAAGAATGAAAGACGGATGGATCGATAAGACGACGACATCAAAGGTAGTGGCATGCATATATATATAATGGGATGCTAGCTTAACTGTGTGTTTCCAGATTAAAAGTAAAGCTTGGTGTCAGTGGGTGGTGAATATGGTGCTGGACCACATGCATCGCTAGTGCTAGTAGTAGTCGCCATGAAACATTCGATCGCAAGTTGACGTTTTGAGTGCCCCTGATGATCTCATTGCTGGGAACCAGTACGACACCACTGGCAGATCGAGTGGCGAAATGTCTTGCGCATGCATGGTCGTCGGCGCGCACAACCGGAGAGCGATCGATACGTACGTGGAGCTGCTTTAGTTTGTCTGCATGTGCACCGCCGCCCGCCCCGGCCGGCCAGCCGTCGCCGCAGTGGTCAAAACGTCGTCGTCGGGATCCGCGATCTTCCCACGTCGGCATGCACAACCAGAGAGCGATATATATGTGGAGCTGCTTTAGTTTGTCTGCGTGCGTGCACCGCCGGCCGTCGTCGAGGTCAAAACGTTGTACGCGCGGATCCGAGTTATATGCCCCGGCCGGAACATGCAGAGATTCGTTCGGTACGGTGCTTGTTGGACGTGTTACCACTTGCTTAGCACTGACTTGCTTGCTGAGCGGAAGGTCGTCGTTGCTTCATCGATGAAATAAAGACCACGCACTGATGAGCAAAAGGGAGCTTGCATTGCATTTGCCGGGCCCGCGGGCCCTGTGGGGTAGTAAACTGAAACACGAACAAGAGAGGATGGTCCCGTTCGCTTCGCTGAAAAAACAAGCTAAAACACTGTTCTGGTTGATTTTTTGTGAGAGAAAATATTGTTCCAGCTGAAAAAATAAGTCGAAAAAGACGGCTTATAAGCCGGCTGAACAGGACCGATGTATGTCACTCGGCAAAGAATATTAATAAGTCAGCATTACTGGTTGTAGCGGCTATGGTTCCAATTATGTTTGACACATGCATGCATATACTCTATTCAAGTATTCATTTATCCGAAATCGGGGCGGAGCTCTCAGGAGGCGATTCTGGGCTCCGGCACCATTCTTGCATGCAACAATTTATGAAGGGCTAGCTGTCTAGCTTCCCTAGTCTATCAAATGGATACTATAAAGCCTGTCACCAAGACCCATTTTGTCATGATGTCACCAAGATCCCTTTTGTATTTAGATCTCATGTGCAAATTGCAATAGTCGTGCCAACTATTTTTTTTAGAACTACACGGTGTAACGTAGACATCCGCCATTGCTCCCAGAAAACTTTTTCGAGGGGGTGTCATCTAGGTCCATCAACTTCTAAAGTGTATTGGTTAGTCGAAGTTGATGGACCTAGCTAGATGGTAACTTCTCAAAAGTTATTGAACCTCTAATGTATTCTACTCTAAAAAAATACTAATATTATCATACCAAATGAGTATCATTAGATTCGTCATGAAATATGTTTTCATATAGTATACCTATTTAGAGTACATGTGTTGATATGATTTTACATATATAAACTTAGTCAAATTTAAGATAAATTAAATAAAACTACACCTTTATTGGAACATAGGTAGTAATTGGCTATGATATATATAGATGATGTGAACCAATGAGTGAGGCGGTTGCGCTAAGATACCATGGACCTTAAGGCAGAGATATGTTGCCCCGCGCACCGGGGTGGGCGTAGGGGTAGTGGAGTATCATAGTATTTTCATCGGACTTTTGATTATTTATCAACTCCCTCTTTTATTCGAGAGAAGATGAGAGAAATATTGGAGGACTGCTGGATTAAGAAAAAATATAGTTATTCTCGATATACTAGTTTTTATAAGAATATAAGAGGTATTGGTGAGGTGATCTTATATAGCTATATTTGCGTGGTGTGGATCACCATCATTAATTCATCATTATATCGAATTCCACACTAAAAGGCCACACCGACCGGGCGGTGGAGTACATGGTCCTTCCTACCGATCATGTGGTGCCGGTGTAGCAAGCTAGGCTACTTGCAGCTAGGACTAGGAGGAGTCGTCAGACAGCAGCAGATGGACGCACCGAAACGCACGTGTACAGTAGACGATGGAGGATTGGAGGGAGACAGGTGAGCGGAAAAGGCTAGTACGATTTGCTTCCTGCTCCCCAGCGAGGACGCAGGCTTGGGCCGATGGCACCAACAGTCTATGCAGGCCGCGGGCCGTGGTGTGAATGCGGCCCAGCATTCATGTCGTCCGCCCGCTACTATTCCTAAAAATTAATCTGGGGTCATGGTGCGTGGCAGCCACAGGGATCGTGGGAACACCAACAGTAACACCACACGTCCACACCTCCTGCCGGAGGTGGCCAAGAAGAGCAGGGACGAATTCAACGCAACCCCGCTGCCGCTGCCGCCGAGTGCACGCCGGCCGGGGTCTGCTCTGGTTTCGCAGAGAAAGACGGCCTGCTTGTTCGTTCGCTGCCACCTGCACGCGCACGCGCACCACTCACCAGTGCGCGGCCCTGCTTTTGCACGACTTCTCCACACTGCCACTCTCAGTTTTTTTTTTTTTGAAGCCTCTCATCTGAGTACAGCTGTAGCATCTGTTCGAATACAAACACACACCATACCACACCACTTGGATGCGTAGCAATACCATGGATAACAATATTCGGTTATAGGATATATAACGGAGATCCTGATCGATGGATCAAACACAACCTAGACCATGGAGGTAACACATGCACACACGACACCATCTGTTGCTTCATCTGTTTTCTTTACTTTTATTACTCGACGCAAGGGAAAACACATCTCTAGGTATGTGTATGTATGCACAAAATTACATAAAACTTCCCTAGATCTCTGTTCGATGGTCAAGTTGTGCAGGAATCACCGGTGGTACCACGTCCTGCAGGCAACAACGAGTACGTGCCGCTTTTCAGCTGAAAAAATGCGGCACTTAAATGCTACTAGGTGCATTATATTATGGGTCCGTTTGGCAGCGCTCCGTGGAGCAGATTCTCACGGAGAATCGCTCTCTTGAATTTTTCAACGAGAACTGATTCTCTGCTGATTCTGTCAAGTGATTCTCTAAAATGAACTAAGACGCTGAGAGCTGAAAAAAAATAGCTTCACCTGATTCTGTGAAGCGATTCTCCATGCTGATTTTGAGAGTTTATGCTAAACAATCAAAGAGAATCACTTTCAGCCACAGAATCACTTCATTAGTGAATCAGGAAGCACAACTGGAGAATCAGGAAGCACAGCTCTGCCGAACGGACCCTATATTCCCAGTGCGTGACCATATGCCGCTCAACCACTCGACAGTCGACAGAATCAAAGTGGCCTTAGTCATATAATACTCATATTCCATCATTTTTACTCATAATACAATTACATCGCTAACGACGCAGAGAGAAAAAAATGATTAGACAGCCGAGACAAAAAAAAAAACGATGATGAGAGTCACACCGGCCGCGCACGTACAGACGAAATAACATACGTACGTATGTAGAGTGTGCGTATCACTGTGGCAGGAAGAACGTCGAGATCAGGACCTACTACATGATGGTCGCATCATCATTGAACATATACGTCATCACAATCGCCGATGCTAGCTATATATACGACGACTGCTACAAGCAAGTTGACAAACAGCGCGCGGTACACGGTACATGCATGCATGATGCATGCGTATCGTATGTACACTTGCAGAGATATTCTCGTTGAGAGTGAAGTGTCTGTCAAGATAGAGCTAGAGCCCCGGTCCGGCATGCTGTTTCTTGCAAGCATTCTCTTGGCTGCATTTGCCATGCATGATTAGATCCACTAATAATAAGCTAAAACTGTCTGATTTGGAAACTTGTGGCCTTTGTTGACCATATATATGCTTCCAAGTTCCAATACCTACCTGCAGGATCTTCTTGGCTTATTATGGAGTAAATATATGTGCTCAAAAAAAATTGGCTTGTAGCCTTGTAGTATGTCTTTTCCTCAAAAGAAAAAAAAACTGTCTTTGCATGCTTTGTTTTCTTCCTGAGAAGTGAGAACCAGACTGACCCAGAGCTACATTGGGGACTTGGAGCGATAAACAAGTGTAAACACACCTGCTAATAAGCCACTAGCCAACAGCCCCAATCTCTGGGATTAGACTTGTGCCTGCAGAGCAGAGAAGATTCCACACTGGCATGAGATGCCAAGGGCATGTGCACACTGCATCGCATGCATCATCATCATCAGCTGCGAGGCCTTCCTCCCCTAAAAGTTTACTCCATGTTCCATTGAATGTTTGGACACGTAAATTCGGATGCATCATCATCATCAGCTGTAAGCCGTTGTTCGTTGCTTTCAAACGCTAGTTCCAACCATCCCATCTAGTAACTAAACTAGAACCTGTTTAGCTCGTAGCAGGCTAGCAGCTACTAGTACTGTTCAGTCCTCTTTCAGCGAGGTACCCCTATAAAGGCTGTATAACTATGAAAAAAGGCTGATGGTATGGCTTTCAGGAGAGAAAGAAAAGAAGGCTGGATGGGAGCCTGCATTACTCCTGGGGTCAAATGCACAGCTCACGGCTATTCATACTGCCACATGTACAAACGAAAAATCCACTCTCTACAGGCACATCATCCGACCATAAGTCTCCATGTGTGTAGGGTTTGACGCGGCTTTGAAAATTAAAGATGGATATATGCACACAGTGTCATAGTCACAGCGATGCATGATGACTCCACAAAACCAAATCGCCATCGTGTGGCATGGAGTATATTGAATAGGATTAGCTTTCATCAAGCTGCTGCTAGCCTTAGCCTCACCAGCTCACCGCTGGGCCGCCTGGGCAGTGGCAAGCCACGGCAGACGACGACGACAGGCCATGGCAATTAGCTCAAGAGAGTAGCTTTCGTCAGAGCCGGATTTTTCTCAAGCCGGCCAGTCACATGGATATAATCTTATGCCAGCTGCGACCGGACTCCAATCGATTGCTCTTTCAGAGCTGGATATATCTGCTTTGCGCATTGACGTCGTTGCCTCTCATCTGACTGGGGGGAAAAGAACACTTTTTATATATATCCCGGCCTTACCCGGAGACTCCGGCTCAGAAAGATGCTGACAAATCCGCAACACGTGTGCCGCTGTCAATTTTGACCGCCAACCATGCAGCTGGAAGTCACACAAGTAATTTTTTTCCACTACAAATAACAAAAGAATTAAAGTAGCAACTGTTTTAAGACATGCTAGCAATTTGTCAAAGAAAGAGTTGACAAGCAGCAGAGTGTTAGGTCTGTGCTTGTGCTTATATGTGAATATCACACAACTCTGAAAATCTGAATGGTAGACGATGGACAACAGTTTTAAATAATTAAACAGGAGGTTCTCGTGAAGGATTCTTCCATGAGCAAACTGACAAAACAACAGCCAGTTTGACTTGTACTCGTAAGTTACCTCGAAGGGAGGGGATTGTAGCCTTGGAGGAAACGATCTGCCTCTTCATTCCCCGTTCATCAGCTGCTGTAAAACTGCTACGACCGTACCCTGCTTAGTGCTTACGTACAAACGAACTCAAAGTTCGGCACTGTCACTCACTCGCTCATAGCTAACCTGTGAACGCAACAGCAAGCAATGGCAAAAGTCGCCATGTTTACGTGCATGCATCTACACTACACAGGCAATGGACCAGAGCTCATAGCCCGTACCAACGTACCACCACGTACGTACCCGGTACCAGCCACTGTGACTGTCGGCCGGTGCAGTGCAGTGGAGGACAGCTCCTCCATCTGCCATTCTGCTGCCCGCTCATCTCATTCCATGCATTCTTCAGGTCCAAGGCACCGACCCGGCCCTCCAACCTCCATGGTGTAAATGAAGGCAGCCTAGCTCGTTAGCGACAGGGACCCGTCCATTACTGGGTGGTTGTTGCCTGCATCTGCTACGTACGGAAAATAAACTGACTGACGGGTTGAGATGCAACTTCCAGCAAGGGGATCTCTTGATTCTGCCTATCCTTGGTTTGTTTGTTCTATGGAGATTGCGTTGTTGGCCGTGGTCCGTGGAGCAGGCAGGCAGAGACGGTTTGCGTTCCGTCAACATCAACGGTCGTGCATGCTGAAGTGACGGTGGCGAAGGAAAACAAGCACCACTGGAAGCTGCTGTAGCAGAACGTACGATTAGCTTTTGATATGGTTGTTAGCAATCATGTCGAGGTTTCAGAGACTTTTTTTTTCAGATGTCATAATTACCAGTTACAGAGGGCAAATTCAGGAATACTACTAGATACCCGTTTTGTCAAAAAAAAATTCACTTCAAATCATTTTAATTGACCAACTTTATAGTTAAGTGTTAATTACATTTATGAAACCAAATAGATATACTATGAAATATTTTTCATAATAATTTATGCATGCTGGTAATATAAAATTTTGGTAGTTTTGTCTTTTTATATGAACTTGGCCAAACATAATAAATTAGGTTGACTTAGAACAAAATCAGAATGACATGCTCTTGGGACCAAGGGAGTATCTGTCACTAATGGCTGAAGACTACTTAGCTAGGTGACTATGTACTTAATTGGATTGGTATATAGTACACATGTTTAGGACATCCTTGATATATAGTATGATATAGTTACTAACTCTAAGATAACTTCTCTAATAGTATTAATTTTTAGCACGTGACTTATAATATAATTCAATAGCTACATATGACAACTTCACATAATCTTAGAGTATGTGCATGAGGTTAGCTCTTGACCAATATATAGCTTTTTTTTTGGAACGGTCAGAAAAAGCATTGCCGAAAATATATTAGTAGGAGAAAATAAACAAGTTACACACTTAATTATTTACAGCTGCTATGCTAATAGTAGAAAACAGGACATTAAAATAAAACACTATGCAAATACTTAAACATGTTGAAAACTTGCAAAAGCTATTGCATTATGTTGGATATCTTCCTTGATTAGGTAGGCTACTTCCATCGGTTGCAACTGCTTGTGTTGAAAATTTTTCTTTTCCTTTCCTTCCAAATATTCCACCGGAAAATAAGTTAAAATTCCGTCGAAATCCTTTCTTCTGGACTTTTCAAATTTGCTTCTCCATTTACGCCAACACTTGTACACAGATCTTTGCAAATCTACTTGTACCTGTGGAGTCAGATTCCACCAGCCACTTATAATCTTTCAGACTCTCTTGGTGCATGGACAGTCTTTGCACAAGTGTCGTGGGCTTTTATGTTCGATGTTGCATAGTTTACACAATGGGTCACTTGGCCATCCCTTATTTTGTAAGTTATCTGCGGTCAGAATTTTACTATGTAACAAGGTCCATGCGAAGAACCTACATTTTGGCTCCGCTTTTGCTTTTCAAATAGCGCTTTCCAAATATCCGCGGTCAGATATGGCTTTTTCTCACTCTTCTATTAAATATAAAAAGATACGCTTAGAGCTAGCTCAAAAGTCATCATTAGAGGTGCCCTTAGAATAGAGGCAAAGGCAAGGGAAGAAAGTATGCTAGCCTCTACCTCTCATTTCGTCTATAGCTCTTGCATTTTTCAAGATTGCAACCCATCTATCAAGGTCCAACCCACGGAGAGAAAAAAATGGTATAGGACTAGCTTAAAAAAACTTTGGATAATGCATCGAGATGAATCACCAGAGAGACTGTTTTAGACTTATATAGTAGGAGATGTGTCAAGGGACTAAAACTAGCTGCAGTTGTAACTACTAGAGGCACTCTCAAGATGGCAAAATCAAATGCTCAAAAAAAAAGATGGCAAAATCACGACAAAGTTCTTATATCTGTATAGTGTGTATAGGGTCCTATCTTTTATAGTTTTGTCCTTCCTGCCAATCAGTAGCTTGTTAGTCAGAAGGAATAATATAGAAACTATGAATATTCCATCCTTAAAAAACATAACATTTTACTATTTTTTGGATAGATTAAAAGAGATGTGAAATTACGGTATATTTGGATGAGCTAGAGAATTATTAGTTGGGTTAAAAATTAGCTCAAATCAGCTGGAGTTAGCTAGCTAGTTAGATAACAACTAATTGGAGACTTGGCTATAAAATTAGCTCATTTATTAGCCCTTCTGTTCGAATACACTAGGATTAATTTTAGCTGCTAGTAATTAGCTCAAAGAGGCTCTTAATATAGAGAAATTAGCACTCAAACTTAGCAGCTAATACGGAGTGGTCAATGTTCAGTAAGCAAAGAGGGGAGTGATGGGCTGAGGAGCTGCAGCCAGTGCAGTGTACAGTAGTTGGCTAGTTGCTCACTCACTGTCACTCAAATTTCTTCAGGCAGCCAGTCAGAGGCGCCGTTGCTAGTTTGCTACTCCCCCCGTTTCATTCCTCCTCTTAAATGCACCTCCTTTCTCTCTCCTCCTTTCCGTCCCGTCCCTCTCCTGTCCTGGGCTGGGAGCCCCCCTCTCCCGTCTGCCGTCTCCCCAGACTCCCAGTCCCAACAAAGCCCCTGCCCCCAGCGGCACTCGGCAGCACTGCAGCAGCGCGCAAATCCTCGCCCTGCCGACAGGGGCGCGCCACGGCCGAGCCCTGAGCCCGCACGCGCATTTGCTGCGGCTCTCGGTGCGCTCCGCTCCGCTGTACCGGCGGCTATCGCCGGCGGAGGTAAACCCCGCCTCGCCCTCGCTGCTACTGCTTCTGCTCCGGCTCTCCGTTGAAACCCTGCTGCTCCGAGCTCTGCTTCCTTTGTCTTCCTGCGCGCGCTCATCCTCCTAGGCCGCTTCGCGGGATGTGCATACCTTAGCTAAGCGTTTCGCCCCTCCCTGAAAAAAAAAATCTCGTCTTTTACTTTAGGCAATTTTTCTTGAAATGGACGGGGAGCATGTTGCATTTGGTTGGTTTGATTAGACTTTAGAGCAGAAAGATTTTTAGCCGTGTTGGTTGTGTTTTTTTTTTCATTAAAAAAAGACAAGGCAGAGGTGAACGTTTCAGTTGTTTGGGTTATGCCCTTGCATTTCGAGTTTCAGTTGTACCTGGCCTGCCGAATTCCCAAATTATTGATACAACCGTACCTTTTTCTCTCCTCTGCAGTGTCGATTTGACGAGGGTTCCGACGAGGAAAGGTCGGTGCTTTCCCTGTCCTTCCACGGCTTGACATCCTGTGTGTACTCAATAGGAGCCCAAATCTACGCATTTCTCCCATTAGGTATTAATTAAGGTATATGTGTTCTCATGATTTTGGCTGAACCTTACCGTGCTTGCATCAATGGGTGTTTTGTGCTCAGTTACACTGATTGATGTTTGATGGTGCTGTTTAGCTTCCTGTTTCCGGTAGTTTAGGCAAGCTATATGCTTCTACAGTAATGTTGTCTTTGGCGCCAAACGACAGGTGCTGTGAGCAGCACATACATCCATAATGCTCCACTAACTTCACCCTTTTCCTTTGAGTCTTGCTGTTTTAGTTACCTTGATTGAAATGGACAAACGTTGGACCTCCTTTTGAGTTCCAGTTCTTGTATCCACTTGTGTAGTGGATCTAGACATGGGCTGTAACCACTACTAGTAAACAGTAGCTGCTTTGCTATGATTTTTTTTTTCATCTTCTTCCTGTAGCATGTTCCTCCTATTGCTTAGAATTGACTCAAAATAAAATAAGTCCCACTTGAGCTATAAATTTAATCTCGTACCCTCGAATGGCCTGCGGTCAATCTTGGGTTTCCCACTTGGAGTTAGAAGCTACCACTTGCATGGATCCTTGCAAACAACTAATTGGTGTTGATCTTGGACTTTTGAGCACTGCTCCCAGGTCACTTGCTGGCTTGAATAAGGAATTTGTTCGTCTCAGGGTCTCTTTAAGTGGAGGTTAAGTAACTCTGTACTGTTCTAGAATCTAGACCTTGTAGTCTGTAAACAATGCAGTAAATCTCCGCGCACATTGGCATGTGCGGTAGTTTCCCACATACACGTCTTCCTGGCAGTGGGATCTTCCCGAGTTCCCATTTGAATTAGCTTAGGTTATATTAACTAAACCCTTGCCTTTGTTTCTTTCTCTTTTTGTTCAACTTTTTTTAGTGGCGTCTCAGATCACATTAGTCTTTTTTGGTGATCACTGCTCTAGTTGCAGAACCCTTTATGAGATGGTAAGGCTGCTCTGCTCCATGTTAGTCCTAAGAGGCTAAGAGTGCAGAAAGTTGCGACATGATAATTTGTTTGTTCAATATTGTTGCGTCTCAGTGTAAGAATCCTCTCCGTGACAGCCTGAGATACTCTTTCTTTTGAACAAGTAATAAACATCAGATACATGATGTGCCATGCTCATCTTTGTGAACACTATGATGAGTCCAGCTTTGTTCTTGCTCCCTCTTTTCTGCCTACTTTGTTGATGCTTTTGACTTTTATATTCTGACCGGATCATTTCACTTTCTCTCCCTTTCTTTATCTTTATTTGCTTTCTGTCCATGATTTTATAGGTCCTTTTTTTTTTGACTTTATTGGGTTCCATGCTTTGAAGGTGGAGTTTATGTACCTTGTTTTTATGTTGCCACGTAGCTCAGTTAAATTCCCAGCAGCTACTGCGCTGTGCGCCTAGGGGGATATATACCAACATTAAGCTTAGAATAAATATTTCCCGATGGCCTGTAATACATACTGATTTCAAATGATACATTTTGCATGCATTCTATAATGAAACCATAAAAAAACAAGTTGCATTGGTTGGAATGAGAACTCTGTAATCATTAGACATTGATGGGAATTTCTTCTTTTCCAAAGTATCTTGGTCAGTGTCATGAGTCACTTGCTGGGAAGGAATATTTATTGTGCTACCCCACTGCGTTTTGCTGAGGCATAACCACTTTTGCCTAAACACACATTTTTTTTGGTTAAGTCCAGGGCATGCAATGATTGCTAACATGTGTTTAGTTGCCTTCTGAAGAAACACTCACCTGCATTTGACATCTTAATGTCAGTATGGTAGCATTTGTCACTGATTATGCTCTATTTTTTATTGAACAGGGTTGCTTACTTTGCCTGATATAGTCAATTGAATATGCTGCTCATTTAATTTGCCCAAGGAAATTCATCAGATGGATTGTCTCAATCTTGGGAGCTCTTTCCGTATTCTGCTCTCGATACAGTTGCTGCTATCGTTGTTCAACCCCTTGGTTGTAGCGGACTTAGCCTCGGAGAAGCAAGCCCTTCTTGACTTTGTCTCTGCAGTATATCATGGAAACAAGCTCAACTGGGACAAAAATGCCTCAATATGTTCATGGCATGGCGTAAAATGCTCAGCAGATCAGTCACAAGTTTTTGAATTGAGGGTACCAGCTGCTGGTCTTATCGGAGCAATTCCTCCAAACACTCTTGGCAAGCTTGATTCTCTTCAAGTACTGAGCTTGCGGTCTAATCGATTGACTGGAAGTCTTCCATCTGATGTGGCCTTACTTCCTTCTTTACGTTCCATACACCTACAGCACAATGAACTTTCAGGAGGGTTGCCTTCTTCCTTCAGTCCTAGCCTCAGTGTAATAGACTTCTCCTACAATTCCTTCACAGGAGAAGTACCTGCAAGTTTACAAAACCTTACTCAGTTAACTGTCCTTAATTTGCAAGATAATTCTTTCTCTGGATCCATCCCTGATCTCAAGCTTCACAGTCTGAAACTACTAAATCTGAGCAACAATGAACTGAAAGGCTCAATTCCTCGTTCGCTCCAGATATTTCCGAAGGGTTCATTTTCAGGGAATCCTGGACTGTGCGGGCTACCTCTAGCTGAATGCTCATTTCCTTCACCAACGCCCTCACCTGAATCATCTTCATTGCCTCAATCTCCACCTACGCCACATCATGATAAGAAACTAGGCACAGGTTTCATAGTTGCAGTTGCTGTTGGTGGGTTTGCATTGCTGATGCTAGTCGTGGTTGTGTTGGTCGTGTGCTCTTCAAAGAGGAAAGGCAAGGACGAGATTGATGTGGAATCCAAGGGTAAGGGTACTGCCACCAGGAGTGAGAAGCCGAAGCAAGAATTCAGTAGTGGCGTCCAAATTGCTGAGAAGAATAAGTTAGTGTTCTTGGAGGGTTGCACCTATAGCTTTGACTTGGAGGATCTATTGAGAGCTTCTGCAGAAGTCCTTGGCAAGGGTAGTTATGGAACTGCTTACAAAGCTATACTCGAAGATGGTACTGTCGTGGTAGTCAAGAGATTAAAAGATGTTGTGGCAGGGAAAAGAGAGTTTGAGCAGCAGATGGAGCTCATCGGGAGGTTGGGCAAACATGCAAACCTAGTCCCGCTACGTGCCTACTACTATTCCAAAGATGAGAAGCTTATCGTCTACGATTATATTGACACTGGAAGTGTTTCAGCCATGTTGCATGGTATGATTTTTCACTGCTACAGACATATTACTGATGTGATATTTTTTTTCAAAAACATTACTGATGTGATTGATCAATACTCAATTTAAGTACTAGCAACAGGCCAGCATTCCTAAAAGTGCCAACCCCTGACAACAAGCATAGCTTGAATCACATCACTTGCTGTATCTCTGCCATTTTATTATAGTTCTCTCAGTTTAACATCTAAAGTTATGTCACTGACTCGATAATAGTTGGGTCTTTTCTTCAATATGGTTAGAAAGAAGCCTCACCTTCATATGTATATCTTCCACTTGCCGAAGACTGAAGCTGCACTTGCATTGCTTTTACATAGCTTGACAATCTCATGCTACAGAGTGCAACTTGCGCCAAATAACTCAAGATATCAATTTGTTTTGTTAATGAGTGTTTCTTGCTGCATTTCTTGATCAACAGGTATCCGGGGTGTTACTGAGAAGACACCATTAGACTGGAACTCCAGAGTGAAGATCATCCTTGGGACAGCATATGGAATTACGCATATACATGCAGAAGGGGGCGCGAAGCTCACCCATGGCAATATCAAGTCAACTAACGTACTCGTAGACCAAGATCACAATCCTTCTGTTTCGGACTATGGCCTCAGCGCTCTGATGAGTGTGCCGGTCAACGCATCTCGCGTTGTGGTCGGTTACCGCGCTCCAGAGACAGTCGAGAACCGCAAGATCACCCAGAAGTCCGACGTCTACAGCTTCGGCGTGCTCCTCATGGAGATGCTCACAGGAAAAGCCCCGCTCCAGACCCAGGGGATTGACGACGTCGTCGACCTGCCAAGATGGGTGCACTCGGTGGTCCGGGAGGAGTGGACGGCCGAGGTGTTTGACGTGGAGCTGATGAAGCATCAGAACATCGAGGAGGAGTTGGTACAAATGCTGCAGATAGCCATGGTGTGCACGGCAAAGTCACCAGACCGGCGCCCGGCAATGGAGGAGGTGATCAGGATGATCGAGGGGCTCCGCCAGTCCACCTCGGAGAGCCGTGCGTCGTCTGATGAGAAATCCAAGGAGTCGAACCCTCCATCAGTGTAATCCTGTGCAGCGGAGTTTGTTTGCTTCATCGGTTGCTGCCAGTTGCAGCTCATTTGATTTGTTAGCTAATTTATGATTGAGTTCATGTAAACCCGTGGTTGGCATCAGGTGCATTCAGCCTCAGATAGAAAGAACTGAGCTTTCTCATTGAAAGTTTGAGACTCTGTATCTTGGTGAGTGTAGAATTCTTCCGCTGGAAAATTGAAATTGTTAGGCTTGTTCCATGGTGATGGTGTGCTTCAGGTGCCTGCTCGATTGCAAATTCTTTTTACAGTTGCATCTTTCAGAGCATTTGACAATCACCTGGCTCTGAGTCTCTGGCTCACCCCACTCAGTTGGCACAAGCATACAGTTTGTAACATATACTGAACAAGTCAAAAACAAGAACAAACTGGATCGCTGCTGTTGCTGCTGCCGCTGTCGATCTCTGTTTGCTTGACTTAGGCCGTGTTTAGTTCCGCCGATTCGGCATTTGCCGAAATATTGTGGAGCACTGTGTAGCACTGTAGCATTTTGTTTTTATTTGGTAATAATTGTCCAAAAATTGACTAATTAGGCTTAAAACGTTCGTCTCGCAAAGTACAACAAAACTGTGCAATTAGTTTTTGATTTCATCTCCATTTTGTACTCCATGCATGTGCCGACATTTTGATGTGATGGGAATCTTCTTTTTGCATAGTGAAATTTGGGAGGTAAATTTGGTATCTAAACAGGGGGGCCCGGATAGGGGGAGATTCCGGATGAGAATCACAAGACGACGTCAGAGAGATGGTCACATCCATGACCACAAAGATATTTTTTTTTTCTATTTCAGCAACAGCGATTGAACAGACTGCAGATGAACGAAGTGGATAAAAAAAAATATCTCGATGGGCAAGCAAACAAACAACAGCTTGAAGAGCTATCCGATTTTAGAGTTTGAGCTCGATTTGTGGTACGGTTCAGTGCTCGATAGTTTGGATTTTTTTTAAAAAAAAATGAAAGGGGCTCGATAGTTTGGATTGTCTTGAATCGGGGCACAGCTTCTCCGAAGCATCAGAAAATTCAGGAACGCACCCAGATTGAGCTGAGAATATCCGAAAAGTGTGGTGGGAATCAGAGGGCGGTTGGTTTACTTTCAGTAACAGCGATGAGATAGAAATAGACTCGGCATTGTGATCTACTTCTGGTGGAATATTTGGAAAGAAAGAAATAGAAGAACCTTTGAACAAAAAAATCCTTCAACCAAGACAGGTGGCTATGCTTTGCAAAGACGACATTCAACAGCATCAGTGGGCAACAGCCAGTCCTCAAAGCTTTCAGTAGGCTTGTGGTTGCGACTGCCTTTTCTGGCTCCTGCGCTTGTCTTGTCTCTTTTTTCTCCTGGCCGTTCCTCTGCTGTGAGTGTTGCTGAAGGTCGCCCTGGTTGAGCGTATCTTGCTTCTGTCCTAGTTGTGTTTAGGTTGGTTGCTCTATTTTGGGCTGAACCAGGGGGGTCTGCTCTTGTTTTCTTGTTTGTAAATATCTCTCTTTTTCTTTTATCCGTCTAATAAAATGCCCGGCAAAGCTCTTGCCGTCCTTTAGAAAAAGAGAGAGAGAAAAAAAGATAGAAATAGACTGTAGAGGGCAGATGGAGCGGATGAAATATCTCGCTCAGCTGGACGACTGGTAGGCCGGTAGGCAAAACAAGCTGAAAGCCTGAAACTGAAGAGGTAGCCCGCTTGGGGGAACGAATTGGGCTTCCGGTCGTGCAAGTGCAACGGACCGGCCCAATGAACAGGAACTTCCGGTCCGTGTGCACTGCTGCTTTGCTGGGGCCGTCCAAGATTGCGGTGTGGATCTCGGCGGAGCCGCAACCGATCGCAGTGGCAGCAGCAGCAGGTGCAAAGAAAGGAATGGTTGGCATGGAATCGTGGGGAATCCATTATCCATCCCAAGGGCAAAGGCGCCGGCCGCGCCATCGCTTTGACCGGAGAGCTACATGCAACGTGTGAGTCGATCGTACTAGCATGCATTTTCTTCCCACCGAAACAGATCTTCCCGCTACGTCGTCGACACCACCTCCTTTTCTTCGTCCCTCTGACTCGGTCTCAGTTTGCAGTCTCAAAAAGAGGGACCCCCGGACCCCCGGAGGAGAGAGACGTTGGCGATGGGCACCGATATTACGGGGGTGTTGAGTCCCAAAACATCACATCGAATCTTGCGACACATGCATGGAGCATTAAATGTAGACGAAATAAAAAAAAAACTAATTGCACAGTTCACCGTGAAATCGCGAGACGAATCTTTTAAGCCTAATTAGTCCATAATAAAACAGTAATTGCCAAATAAACACACAAAAAAAGCTACCGAACCTGAAACCAAAATTTTTCACCAACTAAACACCATCCATCCCTCTCCTCTCCAGCATTACCCACTACCCACTGTGCTTTGTTTATTTAGTGACGGTTTAGATCCGAAATTTTTAGCAAAATGGTACTGTAGCGCTTTTCGTTGTTATTTGACAAATATTGTTCAATCATGGTCTAATTAGGCTTAAAAGATTCGTCTTGTCCATTTCGTCTAAACTGTGTAATTAGTTTTATTTTTTATCTATATTTAATGTTTCATGCATGTGTCTAAAGATTCGATGTGACGAAAAATCTGAAAAATTTTGTAAAATTTTCTGGAAACTAAAGAGGGCATTACACACAGACATCTCGATCGTCTATTCCGTCCACGTTCCACAGTGCCCACCACACGATAGTCTATGCCTATGCCTATGCCGCCGATATCATATTCATAAGCCTGTGTTTAGTTGCTGCTGTAAAAGTTTTGGAAGCACAATAATACTTTCGTTTATATTTGGCAATTAGTGTCTAATCATGAGTTAATTAGGTTTGAAAGATTCGTCTCGTGATTTACAATAAAGCTGTATAATTAGTTATTTTTTTTACCTATATTTAATGTTCCATGCATGCGTCCAAAGATTTGATGTGACGGGGAATCTTGTAAAATTTTTGGAATTTTGAAGGATCTAAGGGGGTGTTTGGTTTGGAGAGTTAAAGTTTAACGAACACTGTAGCACTTTCGTCTTATTTGACAAAAAGTTTCCAATTTTGGACTAATTGGGCTTAATAGATTCGTCTCGTAAATTACTCCTAATCTATACCGATATACATGCAATTAGTCTACATTTAGTACTCTATGCATTTGAGGAAACATTTACGTGGGAGTTAAACCAAACAGGCCGGTTCGGTCGGTTCGGCAAGTAGTACGGCCAAAACCCAGAGCAGAGCAGGAGCATTGCAGAGCAGCCAGACGTCTGACATGCATGATTGCGATGCAGGCACTGAGTGACTCGTGGCGGCATTGCAGAGAAGGAGTATTTTTACCCGCGGAGGCGGAGCCCACTGCCCACTACGTACTCCCTCTGTCCCACTTATATTTGTACGTCTAGAGTCTGGCGTGGAAACCAAGAAGAAAGTAAAATTACAAAATTACCCCTACGAAATATCTTCCACCGCCGTCTTGGTCGAGCTTCGTCCAACACCCAATCCAATCTTCGGTCCATCTACCTCCCCTTCTCACTGCATCGCCGCCTCCATGACATGCCGCACCTCTCCACCGCCTCCTCCGTAGAAGTCGCGTCGATGTCGCCCTTCCCACGTCTCCACGCGCCATTGCCCATCTCCGCCTCCTCTTCCACAGTGCTGCGAGTGTGGGGAGCAGACGGAGCTGCCTGGGCCACGACGTCGGAGAGGTGACGGAGGAGTTCGACAATGGCAGCGTGGTACTGGGCAGCGCTGACGACAGGGCCATCGGGCCGCCCCCGACGCCGCGGGTGCTCGTCGGCTGCACGCGCTCGCCCCCCACGCGGGGCTGCAACCGCTGCACGCGGCCTCCGCGCTGGACGGCCGCTGTAGACTGGGTGGAGGCCGTCCGGGGAAGGGGAAGGAGTGGGCACGCCTAAAACGGTGGCGCAGCGATGCGGAATGAGATCCGCACCCTCGGCGCGGAAGGCTGAACGGGAAATCGAAGTTGTGTTCCTGTGAATGGGGCGAGGAGCTTCTGGAGAGCTCATGATGCCATTCTGGAGAGCTCACGAGAGCCTTCCAACGAGATTGTTGGTTCTCTTTTTTTTTTACATACTCCCTCCGTCCCACAAATAAGTGTACGTTTTGACTTCTATACTTCTTGTTTGACCGTTCGTCTTATTTAAAATTTTTTAATAAATATTATTTGTTTTGTTACGACTTATTCAATCATTAGAGATATTTTCATAATGATTTATTTATTTTATTATTTATAAAAAAAATTTAAATAAGACAAATGGTCAAACATAGAGTGTAGAAGTCAAAAACGTTCACTTATTTGTGGGACGGAGGGAGTAAATTAATTAATTTTTTATTTTTCTGATGTCACCTGTGGCTGGTACAGTTTGATGTGATAGTTACAAGTGACCTTTATTTTGGGAAAAATTTTAAATGGTAGATGTAGTTTTATTAGTGGGACGGAGGGAGTACTCCAGTAGATGCATGCTGGGCCTAAAGTTTTGCACGTATGTATAAAATATTAAATATAAATTAAAAATAATTAATTATACAGTTTAGTTATAAATTACGATATGAATCTTTTAAGTCTAGTTAGTCTATAATTAAATACTAATTGGTATAGTTAGAAAAATTCTAACTTTTCACCGACTAAGGCCTTGTTTAGATCCTAAATTCTCCTCCAAATTCCACTATGCAAAAAGAAGATTTTCCATCACATCAAAATGTCGGCAAATGCAAGGAGTACTAAATATAGATGAAATCAAAAACTAATTGCACAGTTTTGTTGTACTGTCACACCCATTTATCGACCAAATGGAGTGCATACCCTTATGTGTGCCCAGAGATCAATCACACATAAGTTAACAAATTATAAAGGATGTATCATCACAAATGTTATTACATCACGATTAATAACACATAGTCTTTACAATAATATAGCGGAAGTAAAATATAAAAACTCTCGTGGTAGCTCCAATCACAGGCACATTGACTGGTTGACAGCAAGTCTAGTAATCTTCCGGAAAGTAGAAGTAGTCACTACTTGCACCATCTGTTACCCATCCGGGATTTTTATCCAAGTAAGAAAAATAAACAAGCGTAAGTACATCTCGTACTCAACAAGTGTAACATGGGGTTCATGAGGCTCAAAGGCATAACATAGGTTTATCAGCATATAGCTTTTATATAGCATTAATTCAGTATATCAATGATATCAAAGTGTCTCAATTATAATCAATAAACATATGATCCATGTGAAATGATTAACGAATAGCAAAAACATATTCATTATTAATGATCCACTATTCCATAAGGGTCCAAGGCCACTCGTGACCGTGAGCACGGCTGTTATAACAGTTTTACACTCTGCAGAGGTTGTACACTTTCACTGTGAGTCGTGATTTACCCTTTCGCCCGAGGTAGCTAATCTCTTGACCCACTTCCAAGGAAGGTCGGCAGGGTTCACTATGAAGTCTTTCGAAGGTTCGTCTAACAAGTTAGGGCCATTAGATTTCACTCGGCAAACAGATGTAGAGCCCCCCTTCCTGATGGCACAATAACACGCAGCCTATACACATGAGGACAGAGGCCGCACTATACCCGATTCGTCAAGCCATTCTTACACCATAAAGGAATACCTCTAACAAGCTAGAAAAGGTCCTTCTATATGACTAAAGCCAGAGCCATTTTAGCCCTCACAGTTGTACTGTAAATCCCGGATTTTCGCTTATAGATGAGTCCTTATGGAGAGTAACAAGAGCACCAAAATAATCCCCATGCTCTAGTCCCCTTTAAACAGTAATAAAAAGTCATCTTTTAATGTTTATTGCATATTCCATTAGTCAAATTACATGATCATAGTTCATGTTGAGCACTAGCAATACTAATCCATGCAGTATAATAGGTATCAAGGAATAAGATCAATACTAAGTCATCCTTATCAAGGAATATATGCATAATGATATTATTTGCTTAATATGAATAGGACAACAAGGATAATCCCATGCTATACTTGCCTTGCTCAAACTGGTCCTGGTGATCTTGTTCGTAGTAAAACTCTTGATCTCCAACGAATTGCTCACCGTCTATACTCGATCAACAATAGCAACAACATTCATCCAGAGGCAATCATGCATAGACAAACAAGACTATAATTAGAACAATACACCAACAGTAAGAAAATAAGTTAAAAAGTCTTTAAAACGAATCTACAACTCGCTAGGATCACACAGACGCGAAGATCACGAAAATCGGAGCTAAAACGACAAAGTTATGAATTTCCAAAGATTTCCTATAGAAAAATGAATACTTTAATTAAAAACTCGAAAATAAATTAATCCAAACCTACTGTACAGTTGTATAGTTACATAGAGCTCGCAAATATGAATCTAACGCAATTTGAATGGACCAAATCGGAGTTAAAACGAAGATTCTACGACTAAAACAAATTAAATGGCAAAACTGTAAATATCAGAAAGCGTATTTTTCTTTTCCGAAACGAATTACGTTTTCATTTAATCAAAACGTATTTTCCGGTTTACGCTTTGGACCGCGGGTTCGATAACACAAAAGTTTAGGGTCTCTTTTACAAAAGTTCACGCGAACCGGTATCATTAAATAAGATCCGTCCGATTCAAAACGGACGGCCGAGATCGGATCGGGGAGAGAGAAAGAGAGCGGCCGGCGGCGCTCCGACCGGTTTTTGGCCCGGCGGCGACCCTTCCACGGCGGCGCCATGGCCGGGAATCGCCAAAGCTCGATTCCGGGCACCATTCAACGAAGGGGAAGCACCGGGAGAAAGACCGAAGCATGGCGAACTCACCAAGGGCGAAATCTAGGGCGTAAGATGGATGGAGGCGACGGTGTGCTCGGGATGGCGGACGGTGGCGGCGAGGTAGGGTGGGATCTTGCGGTGGCGATGTTCTCAAGGCTACAGCAGCTCCTAAAGGGTAGGATGGGGGCGGAGAGGTGGGGGCTCAGCTTTTATAGCCCAAAGCGGCGCTAAGTAAGGAAGGAGGAGGATTTGGAGAAAGATTCACCGACGGTAAGAAAGGAAAGAGAGATTCCGGCGGCGGCTTGGGGAAGGAGATGGTCTGACAGGTGGGGCCGCGGTGTCAGCGACGCTGGAAGCGGGGAAACGTAGCGCGCGCGACTTGGGCCGGCGGCCGCGGTTGCTGGGCTCGGCCCAAGAAGGAGAATGCGGGCGCGGGGAAAAAGAGAGGAAACGGGCCGCCGCTGCAGGCCGAAGTGATGGACTGCGGGAGAAAAGCGGCCCGAGAGAAGAAAAATTCCTTTTCTTTTTCTAATTTTTCAAAGCCATTTTTCAAAAGATTTTTAAATCCAATTTGAATTTGACTAAAACCACTCAACACAAAATTTCAAATGCAGCAGCATGAATGCTCAATCATGTTTCTACCCTTATATTTGATTTTTAAATTTATAAAAATTATTATCATTCTAAGTTTGCATGCTCACAAAAATATACAAAAATTATATTTCTTCTATTTTTCTTCTTTTCAAAATTTTAGGGTGTTACAATTCTACCCCCCTTAAGATGAATCTCGTCCCGAGATTCGGAAGATGCTTACTCAAACAGTTTCAGGTAGGTTTTTCTCAGATCCTCTTCTCTTTCCCAAGTGGCCTCACCCTCTGTGTACCGATTCCACTGAACTTTGCACATCTTAATAGTTCGACTTCTCGTAACTTTTTTGGCAGTCTCTAGAATTTTCACTGGAAACTCTTCATATGTAAGATCCTCCTTAACAGTGAGCTCCTCTAGCGAAATCTGTTCCTCTGGTACTCGCAAACATTTCTTCAGTTGAGACACATGGAACACATCATGTACACCCGCCAAACTTTCTGGTAATTCCAACTGATATGCTACTTCACCACGTCTCTCTATAATCTTGAAAGGTCCAATATATCTTGGTGCCAATTTACCTTTCATGTTGAACCTTCTCACACTCCTCATTGGCGATACTTTCAAATATACATAATCTCCTACTTCAAAGATTAACTCTCTTCTCCGAGTATCAGCGTAACTCTTCTGTCTGGACTGAGCTATTTTTAGATTATTCCTAATCATTCTTACTTTCTTTTCAGCATCCTTGAGTACATCAGGCCCAAACACTTGACTTTCCCCTGTCTAATTCCAGAACAACGGGGTTCTACACTTTCGTCCATACAGAGCCTCAAACGGTGCCATCTGAAGACTCTTCTGATAACTATTGTTATAGGAGAACTCTGCATAAGGCAAACTCTTATCCCAACTAGTACCATATTGTAAAGCACAAGCTCTCAACATATCCTCCAATATCTGATTAATTCTTTCCGTCTGTCCATCTGTCTATGGATGGTAAGCTGTACTAAAATTCAGCTTGGTTCCTAGTGATTCATGTATCTTTTGCCAATAATGAGATGTAAATTGGGTACCTCGATCAGACACAATTTTCTTAGGAACTCCATGCAGACTCACTATTCTTTCCATATACAATTCTGCCAACCTCGCACTGCTATATGTAGTCCTAACTGGCAGAAAATGAGCAACCTTTGTTAAGCGATCTACTATTACCCAAATCGAATCATACCCTCTCTGAGTACGTGGCAATCCAACTATAAAATCCATACCAACTTCTTCCCATTTCCATTCGGGTATCTGCATAGGTTGTAACAATCCTGCAGGTCTCTGATGTTCAGCTTTCACCCTTTGACATGTGTCACACAAAGCAACATATTCAGCAATATCTCTTTTTAAACCATACCACCAATATTTCTCTCTCAGATCCAGATACATCTTAGTACTCCCTGGATGTATGGAATAAGCTGACTCATGAGCTTCACTCAAAATTGCTTTTCTGATAGTCTTATCCTCTGGCACACACAACCTTTTTCTAAACCATAATGTACCCTTATCATCCTTATGGAATCCTGGTGATTTGCCCTTCACTATATTCTCTGCTATCTCTCTCAATTTTGCATCTTTCATCTGACTCTTGCGTATCTCTTGCTCCAGAGTAGGTTCTAGTACCAATTCTACTGCATTGATGGTAAACCCTAAGTTCAGATACTCACATTCAGCACACAACTCTCTTGCCAAAGGCATTACTTGCATTTCATTAGCGTAGCTTTTCCTACTAAGAGCATCAGCAACGACGTTAGCCTTTCCTGGGTGATAATGCACCTCTAGATCATAATCCTTTATCAACTCCAGCCATCTACGCTGCCTCAAGTTCAGATCTGATTGAGTGAAGATATACTTCAAACTCTTGTGATCAGTATATATATCACTTTTATGTCCAATCAAATAATGTCTCCATATCTTTAATGCATGAACCACTGCAGCTAATTCCAAGTCATGAGTAGGATAATTTAATTCATGCTTTCTCAACTGTCTTGATGCATATGCCACAACTCTACCTTCTTGCATAAGAACATATCCTAAACCCAAACGAGATGCATCACAGTAAATAGAGAACTGTTTACTTAGATCTGGCAAAACTAATACTGGTGCAGTGGTCAATCTTTTCTTTAATTCCTCAAAATTAGCCTGACACTTCTCAGACCACACAAACTTGGCATTCTTCTCTAATAGTACAGTCATTGGCTTCGCAAGCTTAGAAAATCCCTCTATAAATCTTCTGTAATAGCCTGCTAATCCCAAGAAACTACGGATCTCACTTGCACTGGTTGGTGGCTTCCAGTCCAATACGTCTTTCACTTTGCTAGGATCTACTGATATTCCTCCATTTGAGACAACATGACCAAGAAAGGAAACTTCCTTCAACCAAAACTCACATTTACTCCGCTTGGCATATAACCGGTGTTCTCTGAGCTTTTGCAAAACTAGCCTCAAATGTTCAGCATGTTCCTCCTCAGTCTTGGAGAATACTAGAATATCATCGATGAATACCACTACAAACTTGTCCAGATATTTCATGAATACCTTATTCATCAAATACATAAAGTATGCAGGAGCATTAGTCAGACCAAAAGACATCGCTGTATACTCATACAACCCATACCGTGTGGTAAAAGCTGTCTTTGGTACATCACTAGCACGAATCTTCAACTGATGATATCCAGAACGAAGATCAATCTTGGAGAATACACAAGCACCTCTTAACTGATCAAACAAGTCATCAATCCTGGGCAATGGGTACTTATTCTTGATGGTGACCTTATTGAGAGACCGATAATCTACACACATCCTCTGAGTACCATCTTTCTTATCCACAAAAATCACTGGTGCTCCCCAAGGTGAAGAACTAGGACGAATGAAACCCTTATCCTGCAATTCCTTAATTTGTTTCTTAAGTTCTTCTAATTCATCTACTCCCATTCTATATGGACGCTTAGCTATGGGTGCAGTCCCAGATAATAATTCAATAATAAATTCAATGTCACGGTCGGGCGGCATACCTGGCAATTCCTCGGGAAACACATCGGAGAACTCTTCCACAACCTGGTCCTCCTTGTTGGCACCATCAGTAAGCTGATTCACTACAGCGGTCTCCTGTTTCTGCACTTTCACATCAACTCTGATCCTATCTCCCTTTGGTGTTGTCAGTACTACTGATTTACCTTTGCACTGAATCTCTGCTTGTTGTTGCATCATCCAATCCATTCCCAAGATAAGATCGATCCCAGCTGTTCTCAATACTATAGGACTCACCTTAAACTCTACCCCCCTTAGAATGAGACTAATCGGAAGACAACGATAAGATGCTGGCATACTTCCACCAGGTGAGTTTACTAATATAGGATTCTTCATGGCACACAAATGAATTCTATGTATTCTAACAAATGATTGTGATATGAAAGAATGTGATGCTCCAGAATCAAAAAGAACAGTGGCGGGAGTGGAATGGACATCGAACGTACCAAGCATAACTTCTGGTTCCTTCACTGTGGTTTCCTGGGACAAGTGGTTCACCCTTCTAGTATTAGATGCAGGCTTCTGGTGACTACCCTGCCTCTGTGGAGTCTGCTGATTGATCTTCTCAGGGCAGTTGTAGGACAAGTGACCTTCTTTTCCACATCGGAAACACTTGTTGGGGGTATTGGGAGCACTGGTCTTCATGGGAGTATTATTGGAAGGACCCTGGCGCTGAGGTTGATTCCCATTCTGCTGCGGAGGGCGTTGGTTACCATTCTGTGGCTGGAATAGGGGACGTTGCGGAAACTGATTGCGGAAAGGGACCTGTCCACGATTCCACTGACCAGAAGGAGGCCTCTGTTGATTAACCTGCTGGAAACCAGTACGGGGACGAGTGTTACTACCAGAAGTCTGTCCCTGAAGCCTTTTCCTCTTAGCATCCATCTCCTTGCGCTTGTTGTCCACCACGATAGCGCGGTTCACAAGCGTCTGAAAATTGGGATAGGTATTAGACATCAGCTGCAGTTGTAATCCATCATACAATCCCTTCAAAAAACGGCGCTGCTTATCATTGTCATTGGCCACCTCATGTGGTGCATATCGTGACAACTGGGCAAACTTGTCACGATACTCAGCTACAGACAATGACCCCTGGGTCAAATTCCGGAATTCCTCTGCCTTCAGTTCTATTATTCCTTCTGGTATATGATAAGCTCTGAAGTTCTCTCTAAACTCCTACCAAGTGACTACAGGAGCATTGGTGGGACGACCATACTCATATGATTCCCACCAGTCCTGAGCTTCTCCCTGGAGTTGTCCAGAAGCAAACAACACCTTCTGACGGTCATCACATTGAGCAATGTTGAGTTGCTTTTCCACGACACGGAGCCAATCATCCGCTTCCAATGGATTAGCGGCATGCGTGAACACCAGGGGATGACCCTTCAAAAACTCACCACGCTTATCACATGGTGGTACTCCAGCAACTGGATGATTATGTTGGTTCTGCACCAATTGTTGCATGAGTTGTGTCTGCACTGCCAGAAGTTGCTCAATAGTTGGTGGCGGTGGTGGTGGTGGATTCGGGGGAACACCTCCATGACCCCTGCCTCTTCCTCTTCCGGCCATCTGACATCCATAAGAATGCCAACTTTGAGATTTCCATGTTATCAACCACTTATAAGATAAAGAATGATATCTGAAAGTTTTCTGAGCGAATATCAATGTGATCAGTTCAGTAAATCAATCATATCTCGAACTACAGAAGTCCCATAGAGGAGTGCTTTATATGGTTGGAAAGCTTATGAAGTTCCCCACAACTTCTATTTAGACCATAATACCAGATTCTGTCGTTAAGTTAATGAAAACTAAGGCGCAACAGAAACTGTTCTAGATTCCAGACTGTGCAGAAACTTTAACTTATAACAGTTATATCTCTCGAACCAGATCAGATAAAAAGGTGATTCCAGTGGCCTTTGAAAGGTGCTTAAGCCTAGTTTCTCTCATAAAAAATTCATAAATGTTGCACGAACCGTTTTTGAACCATATCAGAAATATTGCAGACTGCTCCAGAAAACAGCAAGGACAGAAACGAGACAATACCAAACCTAACTATTATTCCCTTGACTAATAGTCTGTTATTCTTAAAAATGGAACTTGTAGACATGCCTACAAGCCCCAGCACTCATAACAAAAATCCAACTCACACATAAACATAATGATAAAGCAACTATCACACCAAAGTTCAAACCACACGACAGACTCGAAGACTCAACTGACGTTACTAAGAACGTTCTTATTACATAAAGGACTCCTATTTTCTACTGGCGTGGCTCATGCTCTAATATCTCATAAATCTTTGCCATGCCTTGGTTTGCTCGGAGTTCATCAATCATTGCTTGGCACCTCTTGATGGTCTTCCCTTGTGCCTTCACCATCTCCTCTAACTGCAGCTTCCTCTCCATCATGTCATAGACAAAGTTCACCATCACCCGAGGAAGTGGTTCCAACTGCACTGGATCCATCATGGCCCATCCAAGGTCGGGGTGTGCACGAGGGAGGTAGCGGTGGATATCATGCTTCATGCTGTCAAAGTGAAGGTAGCGAAGGCCCATACACGCTTCAAAAGCAGCATCTTCAATACTATCCTCCATGGTAGCTCGACGACCCATGTGAGCATACATCCTGTCCAGCTGGTATGCTCCTTTTTCTTCATCCTTAGGAAAAATGCTCGCTCTTGCCTTCCAGTAAGTGTCCTCCAGCGGATGGGTGTACTCCCAACAGACATACTCCACAGCTGGGTGCCAATCAGCGAAGTAGGCAGAGAGCATTCCCACAAGTCGATGGTGAGAAACAGCATTTTCTCCTGTCTTGTGGTAGATCTTCACAGTCCAACCCATTGGAGGGGGTGGCACATCCTCAGCAGCTGCACCAGGTGGGGGAGACGGGGGTTGCTCTCCTCCATTGGCTTCCTCCTCTTCATCATCTTCAATCTCGATGATCTCAGGGTCTTCTTCAGGCTCGGGTTCTTCCTGAGAAGGTGCTGACACTTGGATTGGTACTTCAGGGGTCTGCTCATTCTCCTGGGGTACTTCCTCTTGTGGCTTTTCAGGTGAAATCAAAGCACGAGGTGGGTAGTGTCCTCCAGTGGTGATGCGGGCAGTCTTGCGGCCACGAACCATCTACAGAGTTTTTAGATGTAATTAGAATAGAGGCAACATTTCGCAATAGAATAAGACATAAGAAGCATAAAAATTTATCAAATAACAAGAGCAAGATAATGAGCATAAAAATAGTGAAAAGATGACACTAAATCGACCATTTCTATCTAGGCTTGCGTCCTACAGTCAACAATAGCTCTGATACCAATTTGTCACACCCATTTATCGACCAAATGGAGTGCATACCCTTATGTGTGCCCAGAGATCAATCACACATAAGTTAACAAATTATAAAGGATGTATCATCACAAATGTTATTACATCACGATTAATAACACATAGTCTTTACAATAATATAGCGGAAGTAAAATATAAAAACTCTCGTGGTAGCTCCAATCACAGGCACATTGACTGGTTGACAGCAAGTCTAGTAATCTTCCGGAAAGTAGAAGTAGTCACTACTTGCACCATCTGTTACCCATCCGGGATTTTTATCCAAGTAAGAAAAATAAACAAGCGTAAGTACATCTCGTACTCAACAAGTGTAACATGGGGTTCATGAGGCTCAAAGGCATAACATAGGTTTATCAGCATGTAGCTTTTATATAGCATTAATTCAGTATATCAATGATATCAAAGTGTCTCAATTATAATCAATAAACATATGATCCATGTGAAATGATTAACGAATAGCAAAAACATATTCATTATTAATGATCCACTATTCCATAAGGGTCCAAGGCCACTCGTGACCGTGAGCACGGCTGTTATAACAGTTTTACACTCTGCAGAGGTTGTACACTTTCACTGTGAGTCGTGATTTACCCTTTCACCCGAGGTAGCTAATCTCTTGACCCACTTCCAAGGAAGGTCGGCAGGGTTCACTATGAAGTCTTTCGAAGGTTCGTCTAACAAGTTAGGGCCATTAGATTTCACTCGACAAACAGATGTAGAGCCCCCCTTCCTGATGGCACAATAACACGCAGCCTATACACATGAGGACAGAGGCCGCACTATACCCGATTCGTCAAGCCATTCTTACGCCATAAAGGAATACCTCTAACAAGCTAGAAAAGATCCTTCTATATGACTAAAGCCAGAGCCATTTTAGCCCTCACAGTTGTACTGTAAATTCCGGATTTTCGCTTATAGATGAGTCCTTATGGAGAGTAACAAGAGCACCAAAATAATCTCCATGCTCTAGTCCCCTTTAAACAGTAATAAAAAGTCATCTTTTAATGTTTATTGCATATTCCATTAGTCAAATTACATGATCATAGTTCATGTTGAGCACTAGCAATACTAATCCATGCAGTATAATAGGTATCAAGGAATAAGATCAATACTAAGTCATCCTTATCAAGGAATATATGCATAATGATATTATTTGCTTAATATGAATAGGACAACAAGGATAATCCCATGCTATACTTGCCTTGCTCAAACTGGTCCTGGTGATCTTGTTCGTAGTAAAACTCTTGATCTCCAACGAATTGCTCACCGTCTATACTCGATCAACAATAGCAACAACATTCATCCAGAGGCAATCATGCATAGACAAACAAGACTATAATTAGAACAATACACCAACAGTAAGAAAATAAGTTAAAAAGTCTTTAAAACGAATCTAAAACTCGCTAGGATCACACAGACGCGAAGATCACGAAAATCGGAGCTAAAACGACAAAGTTATGAATTTCCAAAGATTTCCTATAGAAAAATGAATACTTTAATTAAAAACTCGAAAATAAATTAATCCAAACCTACTGTACAGTTGTATAGTTACATAGAGCTCGCAAATATGAATCTAACGCAATTTGAATGGACCAAATCAGAGTTAAAACGAAGATTCTACGACTAAAACAAATTAAATGGCAAAACTGTAAATATCAGAAAGCGTATTTTTCTTTTCCGAAACGAATTACGTTTTCATTTAATCAAAACGTATTTTCCGGTTTACGCTTTGGACCGCGGGTTCGATAACACAAAAGTTTAGGGTCTCTTTTACAAAAGTTCACGCGAACCGGTATCATTAAATAAGATCCGTCCGATTCAAAACGGACGGCCGAGATCGGATCGGGGAGAGAGAAAGAGAGCGGCCGGCGGCGCTCCGGCCGGTTTTTGTCCCGGCGGCGACCCTTCCACGGCGGCGCCATGGCCGGGAATCGCCAAAGCTCGATTCCGGGCACCATTCAACGAAGGGGAAGCACCGGGAGAAAGACCGAAGCATGGCGAACTCACCAAGGGCGAAATCTAGGGCGTAAGATGGATGGAGGCGACGGTGTGCTCGGGATGGCGGACGGTGGCGGCGAGGTAGGGTGGGATCTTGCGGTGGCGATGTTCTCAAGGCTACAGCAGCTCCTAAAGGGTAGGATGGGGGCGGAGAGGTGGGGGCTAAGCTTTTATAGCCCAAAGCGGCGCTAAGTAAGGAAGGAGGAGGATTTGGAGAAAGATTCACCGACGGTAAGAAAGGAAAGAGAGATTCCGGCGGCGGCTTGGGGAAGGAGATGGTCTGACAGGTGGGGCCGCGGTGTCAGCGACGCTGGAAGCGGGGAAACGTAGCGCGCGCGACTTGGGCCGGCGGCCGCGGTTGCTGGGCTCGGCCCAAGAAGGAGAATGCGGGCGCGGGGGGGAAAAAGAGAGGAAACGGGCCGCCGCTGCAGGCCGAAGTGATGGACTGCGGGAGAAAAGCGGCCCGAGAGAAGAAAAATTCCTTTTCTTTTTCTAATTTTTCAAAGCCATTTTTCAAAAGATTTTTAAATCCAATTTGAATTTGACTAAAACCACTCAACACAAAATTTCAAATGCAGCAGCATGAATGCTCAATCATGTTTCTACCCTTATATTTAATTTTTAAATTTATAAAAATTATTATCATTCTAAGTTTGCATGCTCACAAAAATATACAAAAATTATATTTCTTCTATTTTTCTTCTTTTCAAAATTTTAGGGTGTTACAATTCTACCCCCCTTAAGATGAATCTCGTCCCGAGATTCGGAAGATGCTTACTCAAACAGTTTCAGGTAGGTTTTTCTCAGATCCTCTTCTCTTTCCCAAGTGGCCTCACCCTCTGTGTACCGATTCCACTGAACTTTGCACATCTTAATAGTTCGACTTCTCGTAACTTTTTCGGCAGTCTCTAGAATTTTCACTGGAAACTCTTCATATGTAAGATCCTCCTTAACAGTGAGCTCCTCTAGCGAAATCTGTTCCTCTGGTACTCGCAAACATTTCTTCAGTTGAGACACATGGAACACATCATGTACACCCGCCAAACTTTCTGGTAATTCCAACTGATATGCTACTTCACCACGTCTCTCTATAATCTTGAAAGGTCCAATATATCTTGGTGCCAATTTACCTTTCATGTTGAACCTTCTCACACTCCTCATTGGCGATACTTTCAAATATACATAATCTCCTACTTCAAAGATTAACTCTCTTCTCCGAGTATCAGCGTAACTCTTCTGTCTGGACTGAGCTATTTTTAGATTATTCCTAATCATTCTTACTTTCTTTTCAGCATCCTTGAGTACATCAGGCCCAAACACTTGACTTTCCCCTGTCTGATTCCAGAACAACGGGGTTCTACACTTTCGTCCATATAGAGCCTCAAACGGTGCCATCTAAAGACTCTTCTGATAACTATTGTTATAGGAGAACTCTGCATAAGGCAAACTCTTATCCCAACTAGTACCATATTGTAAAGCACAAGCTCTCAACATATCCTCCAATATCTGATTAATTCTTTCCGTCTGTCCATCTGTCTGTGGATGGTAAGCTGTACTAAAATTCAGCTTGGTTCCTAGTGATTCATGTATCTTTTGCCAATAATGAGATGTAAATTGGGTACCTCGATCAGACACAATTTTCTTAGGAACTCCATGCAGACTCACTATTCTTTCCATATACAATTCTGCCAACCTCGCACTGCTATATGTAGTCCTAACTGGCAGAAAATGAGCAACCTTTGTTAAGCGATCTACTATTACCCAAATCGAATCATACCCTCTCTGAGTACGTGGCAATCCAACTATAAAATCCATACCAACTTCTTCCCATTTCCATTCGGGTATCTGCATAGGTTGTAACAATCCTGCAGGTCTCTGATGTTCAGCTTTCACCCTTTGACATGTGTCACACAAAGCAACATATTCAGCAACATCTCTTTTTAAACCATACCACCAATATTTCTCTCTCAGATCCAGATACATCTTAGTACTCCCTGGATGTATGGAATAAGCTGACTCATGAGCTTCACTCAAAATTGCTTTTCTGATAGTCTTATCCTCTAGCACACACAACCTTTTTCCAAACCATAATGTACCCTTATCATCCTTATGGAATCCTGGTGATTTGCCCTTCACTATATTCTCTGCTATCTCTCTCAATTTTGCATCTTTCATCTGACTCTTGCGTATCTCTTGCTCCAGAGTAGGTTCTAGTACCAATTCTACTGCATTGATGGTAAACCCTAAGTTCAGATACTCACATTCAGCACACAACTCTCTTGCCAAAGGCATTACTTGCATTTCATTAGCGTAGCTTTTCCTACTAAGAGCATCAGCAACGACGTTAGCCTTTCCTGGGTGATAATGCACCTCTAGATCATAATCCTTTATCAACTCCAGCCATCTACGCTGCCTCAAGTTCAGATCTGATTGAGTGAAGATATACTTTAAACTCTTGTGATCAGTATATATATCACTTTTATGTCCAATCAAATAATGTCTCCATATCTTTAATGCATGAACCACTGCAGCTAATTCCAAGTCATGAGTAGGATAATTTAATTCATGCTTTCTCAACTGTCTTGATGCATATGCCACAACTCTACCTTCTTGCATAAGAACATATCCTAAACCCAAACGAGATGCATCACAGTAAATAGAGAACTGTTTACTCAGATCTGGCAAAACTAATACTGGTGCAGTGGTCAATCTTTTCTTTAATTCCTCAAAATTAGCCTGACACTTCTCAGACCACACAAACTTGGCATTCTTCTCTAATAGTGCAGTCATTGGCTTCGTAAGCTTAGAAAATCCCTCTATAAATCTTCTGTAATAGCCTGCTAATCCCAAGAAACTACGGATCTCACTTGCACTGGTTGGTGGCTTCCAGTCCAATACGTCTTTCACTTTGCTAGGATCTACTGATATTCCTCCATTTGAGACAACATGACCAAGAAAGGAAACTTCCTTCAACCAAAACTCACATTTACTCCGCTTGGCATATAACCGGTGTTCTCTGAGCTTTTGCAAAACTAGCCTCAAATGTTCAGCATGTTCCTCCTCAGTCTTGGAGAATACTAGAATATCATCGATGAATACCACTACAAACTTGTCCAGATATTCCATGAATACCTTATTCATCAAATACATAAAGTATGCAGGAGCATTAGTTAGACCAAAAGACATCACTATATACTCATACAACCCATACCGTGTGGTAAAAGCTGTCTTTGGTACATCACTAGCACGAATCTTCAACTGATGATATCCAGAACGAAGATCAATCTTGGAGAATACACAAGCACCTCTTAACTGATCAAACAAGTCATCAATCCTGGGCAATGGGTACTTATTCTTGATGGTGACCTCATTGAGAGACCGATAATCTACACACATCCTCTGAGTACCATCTTTCTTATCCACAAAAATCACTGGTGCTCCCCAAGGTGAAGAACTAGGACGAATGAAACCCTTATCCTGTAATTCCTTAATTTGTTTCTTAAGTTCTTCTAATTCATCTACTCCCATTCTATATGGACGCTTAGCTATGGGTGCAGTCCCAGATAATAATTCAATAATAAATTCAATGTCACGATCGGGCGGCATACCTGGCAATTCCTCGGGAAACACATCGGAGAACTCTTCCACAACCTGGTCCTCCTTGTTGGCACCATCAGTAAGCTGATTCACTACAGCGGTCTCCTGTTTCTGCACTTTCACATCAACTCTGATCCTATCTCCCTTTGGTGTTGTCAGTACTACTGATTTACCTTTGCACTGAATCTCTGCTTGTTGTTGCATCATCCAATCCATTCCCAAGATAAGATCGATCCCAGCTGTTCTCAATACTATAGGACTCACCTTAAACTCTACCCCCCTTAGAATGAGACTAATCGGGAGACAACGATAAGATGCTGGCATACTTCCACCAGGTGAGTTTACTAATATAGGATTCTTCATGGCACACAAATGAATTCTATGTATTCTAACAAATGATTGTGATATGAAAGAATGTGATGCTCCAGAATCAAAAAGAACAGTGGCGGGAGTGGAATGGACATCGAACGTACCAAGCATAACTTCTGGTTCCTTCACTGTGGTTTCCTGGGACAAGTGGTTCACCCTTCTAGTATTAGATGCAGGCTTCTGGTGACTACCCTGCCTCTGTGGAGTCTGCTGATTGATCTTCTCAGGGCAGTTGTAGGACAAGTGACCTTCTTTTCCACATCGGAAACACTTGTTGGGGGGTATTGGGAGCACTGGTCTTCATGGGAGTATTATTGGAAGGACCCTGGCGCTGAGGTTGATTCCCATTCTGCTGCGGAGGGCGTTGGTTACCATTCTGCGGCTGGAATAGGGGACGTTGCGGAAACTGATTGCGGAAAGGGACCTGTCCACGATTCCACTGACCAGAAGGAGGCCTCTGTTGATTAACCTGCTGGAAACCAGTACGGGGACGAGTGTTACTACCAGAAGTCTGTCCCTGAAGCCTTTTCCTCTTGCGATCCATCTCCTTGCGCTTGTTGTCCACCACGATAGCGCGGTTCACAAGCGTCTGAAAATTGGGATAGGTATTAGACATCAGCTGCAGTTGTAATCCATCATACAATCCCTTCAAAAAATGGCGCTGCTTATCATTGTCATTGGCCACCTCATGTGGTGCATATCGTGACAACTGGGCAAACTTGTCACGATACTCAGCTACAGACAATGACCCCTGGGTCAAATTCCAGAATTCCTCTGCCTTCAGTTCTATTATTCCTTCTGGTATATGATAAGCTCTGAAGTTCTCTCTAAACTCCTGCCAAGTGACTACAGGAGCATTGGCGGGACGACCATACTCATATGATTCCCACCAGTCCTGAGCTTCTCCCTGGAGTTGTCCAGAAGCAAACAACACCTTCTGACGGTCATCACATTGAGTAATGTTGAGTTGCTTTTCCACGACACGGAGCCAATCATCCGCTTCCAATGGATTAGCGGCATGCGTGAACACCGGGGGATGACCCTTCAAAAACTCACCACGCTTATCACGTGGTGGTACTCCAGCAACTGGATGATTATGTTGGTTCTGCACCAATTGTTGCATGAGTTGTGTCTGCACTGCCAGAAGTTGCTCAATAGTTGATGGCGGTGGTGGTGGTGGATTCGGGGGAACACCTCCATGACCCCTGCCTCTTCCTCTTCCGGCCATCTGACATCCATAAGAATGCCAACTTTGAGATTTCCATGTTATCAACCACTTATAAGATAAAGAATGATATCTGAAAGTTTTCTGAGCGAATATCAATGTGATCAGTTCAGTAAATCAATCATATCTCGAACTACAGAAGTCCCATAGAGGAGTGCTTTATATGGTTGGAAAGCTTATGAAGTTCCCCACAACTTCTATTTAGACCATAATACCAGATTCTGTCGTTAAGTTAATGAAAACTAAGGCGCAACAGAAACTGTTCTAGATTCCAGACTGTGCAGAAACTTTAACTTGTAACAGTTATATCTCTCGAACCAGATCAGATAAAAAGGTGATTCCAGTGGCCTTTGAAAGGTGCTTAAGCCTAGTTTCTCTCATAAAAAATTCATAAATGTTGCACGAACCGTTTTTGAACCATATCAGAAATATTGCAGACTGCTCCAGAAAACAGCAAGGACAGAAACGAGACAATACCAAACCTAACTATTATTCCCTTGACTAATAGTCTGTTATTCTTAAAAATGGAACTTGTAGACATGCCTACAAGCCCCAGCACTCATAACAAAAATCCAACTCACACATAAACATAATGATAAAGCAACTATCACACCAAAGTTCAAACCACACGATAGACTCGAAGACTCAACTGACGTTACTAAGAACGTTCTTATTACATAAAGGACTCCTATTTTCTACTGGCATGGCTCATGCTCTAATGTCTCATAAATCTTTGCCATGCCTTGGTTTGCTCGGAGTTCATCAATCATTGCTTGGCACCTCTTGATGGTCTTCCCTTGTGCCTTCACCATCTCCTCTAACTGCAGCTTTCTCTCCATCATGTCATAGACAAAGTTCACCATCACCCGAGGAAGTGGTTCCAACTGCACTGGATCCATCATGGCCCATCCAAGGTCGGGGTGTGCACGAGGGAGGTAGCGGTGGATATCATGCTTCATGCTGTCAAAGCGAAGGTAGCGAAGGCCCATACATGCTTCAAAAGCAGCATCTTCAATACTATCCTCCATGGTAGCTCGACGACCCATGTGAGCATACATCCTGTCCAGCTGGTATGCTCCTTTTTCTTTATCCTTAGGAAAAATGCTCGCTCTTGCCTTCCAGTAAGTGTCCTCCAGCGGATGGGTGTACTCCCAACAGACATACTCCACAGCTGGGTGCCAATCAGCGAAGTAGGCAGAGAGCATTCCCACAAGTCGATGGTGAGAAACAGCATTTCCTCCTGTCTTGTGGTAGATCTTCACAGTCCAACCCATTGGAGGGGGTGGCACATCCTCAGCAGCTGCACCAGGTGGGGGAGACGGGGGTTGCTCTCCTCCATTGGCTTCCTCCTCTTCATCATCTTCAATCTCGATGATCTCAGGGTCTTCTTCAGGCTCGGGTTCTTCCTGAGAAGGTGCTGGCACTTGGATTGGTACTTCAGGGGTCTGCTCATTCTCCTGGGGTACTTCCTCTTGTGGCTTTTCAGGTGAAATCAAAGCACGAGGTGGGTAGTGTCCTCCAGTGGTGATGCGGGCAGTCTTGCGGCCACGAACCATCTATAGAGTTTTTAGATGTAATTAGAATAGAGGCAAAATTTCGCAATAGAATAAGACATAAGAAGCATAAAAATTTATCAAATAACAAGAGCAAGATAATGAGCATAAAAATAGTGAAAAGATGACACTAAATCGACCATTTCTATCTAGGCTTGCGTCCTACAGTCAACAATAGCTCTGATACCAATTTGTCACACCCATTTATCGACCAAATGGAGTGCATACCCTTATGTGTGCCCAGAGATCAATCACACATAAGTTAACAAATTATAAAGGATGTATCATCACAAATGTTATTACATCACGATTAATAACACATAGTCTTTACAATAATATAGCGGAAGTAAAATATAAAAACTCTCGTGGTAGCTCCAATCACAGGCACATTGACTGGTTGACAGCAAGTCTAGTAATCTTCCGGAAAGTAGAAGTAGTCACTACTTGCACCATCTGTTACCCATCCGAGATTTTTATCCAAGTAAGAAAAATAAACAAGCGTAAGTACATCTCGTACTCAACAAGTGTAACATGGGGTTCATGAGGCTCAAAGGCATAACATAGGTTTATCAGCATGTAGCTTTTATATAGCATTAATTCAGTATATCAATGATATCAAAGTGTCTCAATTATAATCAATAAACATATGATCCATGTGAAATGATTAACGAATAGCAAAAACATATTCATTATTAATGATCCACTATTCCATAAGGGTCCAAGGCCACTCGTGACCGTGAGCACGGCTGTTATAACAGTTTTACACTCTGCAGAGGTTGTACACTTTCACTGTGAGTCGTGATTTACCCTTTCGCCCGAGGTAGCTAATCTCTTGACCCACTTCCAAGGAAGGTCGGCAGGGTTCACTATGAAGTCTTTCGAAGGTTCGTCTAACAAGTTAGGGCCATTAGATTTCACTCGACAAACAGATGTAGAGCCCCCCTTCCTGATGGCACAATAACACGCAGCCTATACACATGAGGACAGAGGCCGCACTATACCCGATTCGTCAAGCCATTCTTACGCCATAAAGGAATACCTCTAACAAGCTAGAAAAAATCCTTCTATATGACTAAAGCCAGAGCCATTTTAGCCCTCACAGTTGTACTGTAAATCCCGGATTTTCGCTTATAGATGAGTCCTTATGGAGAGTAACAAGAGCACCAAAATAATCTCCATGCTCTAGTCCCCTTTAAACAGTAATAAAAAGTCATCTTTTAATGTTTATTGCATATTCCATTAGTCAAATTACATGATCATAGTTCATGTTGAGCACTAGCAATACTAATCCATGCAGTATAATAGGTATCAAGGAATAAGATCAATACTAAGTCATCCTTATCAAGGAATATATGCATAATGATATTATTTGCTTAATATGAATAGGACAACAAGGATAATCCCATGCTATACTTGCCTTGCTCAAACTGGTCCTGGTGATCTTGTTCGTAGTAAAACTCTTGATCTCCAACGAATTGCTCACCGTCTATACTCGATCAACAATAGCAACAACATTCATCCAGAGGCAATCATGCATAGACAAACAAGACTATAATTAGAACAATACACCAACAGTAAGAAAATAAGTTAAAAAGTCTTTAAAACGAATCTAAAACTCGCTAGGATCACACAGACGCGAAGATCATGAAAATCGGAGCTAAAACGACAAAGTTATGAATTTCCAAAGATTTCCTATAGAAAAATGAATACTTTAATTAAAAACTCGAAAATAAATTAATCCAAACCTACTGTACAGTTGTATAGTTACATAGAGCTTGCAAATATGAATCTAACGCAATTTGAATGGACCAAATCGGAGTTAAAACGAAGATTCTACGACTAAAACAAATTAAATGGCAAAACTGTAAATATCAGAAAGCGTATTTTTCTTTTCCGAAATGAATTACGTTTTCATTTAATCAAAACGTATTTTCCGATTTACGCTTTGGACCGCGGGTTCGATAACACAAAAGTTTAGGGTCTCTTTTACAAAAGTTCACGCGAACCGGTATCATTAAATAAGATCCGTCCGATTCAAAACGGACGGCCGAGATCGGATCGGGGAGAGAGAAAGAGAGCGGCCGGCGGCGCTCCGGCCGGTTTTTGGCCCGGCGGCGACCCTTCCACGGCGGCGCCATGGCCGGGAATCGCCAAAGCTCGATTCCGGGCACCATTCAACGAAGAGGAAGCACCGGGAGAAAGACCGAAGCATGGCGAACTCACCAAGGGCGAAATTTAGGGCGTAAGATGGATGGAGGCGACGGTGTGCTCGGGATGGCGGACGGTGGCGGCGAGGTAGGGTGGGATCTTGCGGTGGCGATGTTCTCAAGGCTACAGCAGCTCCTAAAGGGTAGGATGGGGGCGGAGAGGTGGGGGCTCAGCTTTTATAGCCCAAAGCGGCGCTAAGTAAGGAAGGAGGAGGATTTGGAGAAAGATTCACCGACGGTAAGAAAGGAAAGAGAGATTCCAGCGGCGGCTTGGGGAAGGAGATGGTCTGACAGGTGGGGCCGCGGTGTCAGCGACGCTGGAAGCGGGGAAACGTAGCGCGCGCGACTTGGGCCGGCGGCCGCGGTTGCTGGGCTCGGCCCAAGAAGGAGAATGCGGGCACGGGGAAAAAAGAGAGGAAACGGGCCGCCGCTGCAGGCCGAAGTGATGGACTGCGGGAGGAAAGCGACCCGAGAGAAGAAAAATTCCTTTTCTTTTTCTTTTTCTAATTTTTCAAAGCCATTTTTCAAAAGATTTTTAAATCCAATTTGAATTTGACTAAAACCACTCAACACAAAAATTCAAATGCAGCAGCATGAATGCTCAATCATGTTTCTACCCTTATATTTGATTTTTAAATTTATAAAAATTATTATCATTCTAAGTTTGCATGCTCACAAAAATATACAAAAATCATATTTCTCCTATTTTTCTTCTTTTCAAAATTTTAGGGTGTTACATGTACTTTGCGAGACGAACATTTTGAGTCTAATTAATCAATTTTTAGACAATTTTTTGCACTAAAAAACAAAATCTGCTACAGTGTTCCGACAGAAACACTGTAGAAACAGACGCCAATTCGGGGCACCGAATTCCGGATCTAAACACGGCCTAAATAAGGCCCGGAGTAGTATTGGAAATGTGTCGGTTGCTGTTGATGTGGACCTGGGCCTGTTCCTCGGCGCGGAGACACGGCAAGAGCCTAGTGGGATGGACAATGCTACCTGCAGATAGGGGCTGGGACTCGTTTAGATCCCAAATTGGGGTACTTCGAATTATTGTTTGACACTGTAGCAATTTTATTTTTATTCGGTAATAATTGTCTAAATATTGATTAATTAGACTCAAAATGTTCGTCTCGCAAAGTACAACAAAACGGTGCAATTAGTTTTTGATTTCATCTACATTTAGTACTCTATATATGTGCCGGTATTTTGATGTGATGGTAAATCTTCTTCTTCTTTTTTTTGCATAGTGAAACTTAGGGTGAAATTGGGGAAATGGCCTAGTTACTAGCCGTGTAGGAGGAGGAGGCCGGTCCTAGTCGGCTAGTCCTATCCTGTCTATCCATGTCGTCCAGCCAGCCAGGCTGAACGTGAGCGGCTGAGCCCATCCCGCATCCCGCCTCGTGTTGCATTGCATCGGCGGCACTAGCAGACGCCCGCCGTCTTATCCTTGCCTACTGCCACTGCCGACCCCAGCCGGTCGCCGGAGCCGGCCGGCACACGCCAAACCTCTTGCTGGACTGCTGCTCGCCGGCCCGGCATCGGGTACGCTCGCCTCGCTTTTCTTGCTTCTAGATCCGCAGCTTCCGCCCATATCGCTCAGCCTTCACAGGGGATGGGCCTGGGCGTCTATCGTTCTGCTCCTACGTAGTACAGTACGTGACGTGTTAACGAACCAGGCCAGCAATCGTTGTTACCAGGCAGTGATTGCCGGAACGCACACTCCTTTGCGTAGGATGTACAGTCATTTGTGTGGAACGTTGATGATTACCATTCATGATCATCTTTTAATACCAAATCTCTCCTATGTTTCCCCTAATGACTTTTCCTATTCAATTCCTGTGTTTTTCCTTTTTCAATCCTGCATTCAAAGGAGCCCTCAGACCGACCCAAGTATCCTATGCATGCAGCGGCGTCGGCGAACGAGCACGGGCACGACGACCGGGCGACGTGCTCAGACAGACACCTGTAGTACGAGAACGACGATGCTACTGGTACACTCCGGTTTGTCTGCACGCACACTGACACTCTCGCCAGCTGCCTGCCTGCCTGCCTACGGAGTACGAGTACTCGGCTTTCCTCAACACCGTCTGCCCGTCCTTTGCCACCGGTGACCTGTCGCGATCCGCTCTCCTCCTCCGGCTCCGTCGCTAATAAATTCCATCTCGACATGCCACGGGGCTGCCGGTGCCCCGCCCACAGCCCCCGGACAGCCGATCGCAAGCGCCAAGTGCCACGCGGCCCGCCCGGCGAAGGTGTCCCGACGCGACACACAGACAGGCAGCGCCTCGTGCCGTGTCCGCCTCCGCCTTTCTCGCCTTCCACCACGCACCTGATGTGATTACAGTTCCTCCTGTTCGCGCTCGTCTTGTTGCCTTCACGTTCCAGGCTCCATCGACCCTGCAACAATGCCATCCCCAACCCTGGATCGGACCAAGTTTGACGAAACCCAGCTAATAATCCCGTTTTCCTGTGACTTTGCACCGGCTCTTGCCGGTGGTGTAGATCCACCCTATGATGCTCACGTTAACTTGCCGTCCCGTTTCCCTTGCACGTGGAGTATTAACATTCACCTTTAGCTTTACTAGTACGTCAATCAATAAATTAAATTCTCCTCAAAGAATGCTAATCCTATAAACTAGAAGCACGTGAGAATTGCAGATTAGTGGATTGCGTGGTACGATGGTGTGGACAACATAATGCTTATGTGTCCTGCTGACGTGGATATTACAATTGCATGTACTAGTGGATCTTAATTCTACGTGATAATGCCTTGCTTAGTTGGACAACTTGCATGTTGAGATAAATAGTTAGTTGGGTTTTGCTTATTAGTGGATTTTAATTGTATATGATAGTGCATTGCCTAAATGGATAGCTTGTATATTGAGATAAATAGCTACTGAGCTTTTTCTTTATAAGAGTATAAGATAAGATAAGATTCGAATTACGCATCATTGACTACACAAACATTAGTGCTGCTAAACACACTGTTAGGTTCCCTGTGTTCTCTACCACTTTCTGTCTGCTATAGCTGGCTTTCTCTTCATATTTACTTTTGTGCTTATACACATGCGTGCATGCACACGGCCGAAGCCAAATAAAGCTTCCTGGACCCTGTAGGTTGCTGCTATGTTCATGTAGCTAGTACTCCAAACGGAATTTTAAACTGCTTTCCAGAATTCGTCAAATTAATTAAACCTGCTGCCGAATTATTGAGTTGGGCAGTACCGCGACATCACGCGTGCGCACTTCAATATTTCGACTTGTCCTTGTCTCTTGCTGGTCTATCATATTAGCTATTTAGCTTTGTCACGACACACACGAGATGGATGCTTCTTTTCTTCAGTCGTTAGTGCCTTCCGTCGTTTTCTAACACCTACCAATTAACGCGGGTTAATTAATATACAGGGGAGATGGGGAGGGGGGACAAATGAAACTGAAATTTTGTTAACAGATATGAGTAGCAGCTAGGTAGCTAAAAAACCATCTACAAGTAAGTAGCTAAAAGGCATCATCAGCTAGCCAGGCACCGATTGTTTTGAATTGGCATCATTGTGCACCCCCGGGTTCATCTTCCGGGTGAAAATTTTTCATTTTAGTCGCTTTTTAAAACATATTTGGAAAAAGTCTAATTGACCCCCAACTATTGGGGTAGTCTAGTTTACCCTCTCAACTATGAAACGGTCTAATTTACCCCTGAACTTTGCAATACCGGCCAAATCACCCCCTCGAGCGATTTTGGACGGTGGTTTTGCTACAGCAACAACGGTTTTGCTACAGTAACAGTGGCTTATCCTTTTCTTTTTATTTATTTCGTCTGAATCTTTGAAAAATCATAGTAAATCACAAAAAAAAATCACAAAATGAAAAATTCAATTTTGTTGGACTCCACATGAGTAGATCTACACAGTGAACATATAATATAGTATGCTTTAGTACAAAGTTTTTGCTGTAAATTTTGATCTATTTTTCTGTAATTAATTTGAATAATTCATACAACAAAAACTTTGTACTAAAGCGTACTATATTATATATTTACTGTGTAGATATACTCATGTGGAGTCCAACAAAATTGGATTTTCCATTTTATGATTTTTACTATGATTTTTCAAAGATTCAGACGAAATAAATAAAAAAGAAAAGGACAAAACCAATGTTACTGTAGCAAAACCGTTGTTACTGTAGCAAAACCACCGTCCAAAACCGCTCGAGGGGTGATTTGGCCGGTATTGCAAAGTTCAGGGGGTAAATTAGACCGTTTCATAGTTGAGGGGTAAACTAGACCACCCCTAATAGTTGGGGGTCAATTAGACTTTTTCCAAACATATTTTATAGATAGATCATCCGCGAAACTTTTTCTAAAAATAGACTGAAAGCTTGGCGTGCAATGATACTATGCCGAGATACGTGGCTTGGCGCGCTACGATTGAATGCTAAACTTGCCACGTAAGTGCCAACGTGTTAATCCAGTCCGAAGCTCGGGGTTTAATCATTTAACGCCAAGGTTAGGCACGTCGGCGTTCGATCAGTTCACGCCAAGATATGATGTTGCTACAGTACAAGCTAATAGCCCAAGTGCATGACCTACTTGTCCATTCAATATCTTTTGAAGATCTATAAAAAATAAATATAAATCCCCTTGACATGAGATCAATTCTATTAGAACGATAAGGTTATCCTCTACGGGACAAAAATACATGGATTGATAAAATGTTTTGCAATTCTATTACATGGCAAGTTTAGCGTTCATTTGTAGCGCGCCAAGCCACAATCTCGGTGCAGTATCATTGCACGCCGAGCTTTTGGTCTATTTTTAGAAAAAAAAAATTCGCGGAGGGTCTATCTATAAGATATGTATTAAAAAAGAACTAAAATGTAAAAATTTCACATCATCCGGAGCTAAGCTAAGTGTGTGTGCAAGTGACACCCTAGCTAGAACATTATTGGTTTACTAGCTAGCTATAACACCAAGCCAAAAGTGTACATGTTACGTGTGTGCACGCTCCTCCATTTCATTTCGGCCACATGTCTAAGTTTTTTGGCGGTAACCATATAATTATGATATACATCTATATAAGGTTGGTGGTGGCATGTCCACTACTGCCGTGCTTGTGGCGCCCCTCTTTACGATTAAACAAATTTTACTCCCAAAAGGTAAAGAAACTAGTTAAATTCGTCCGTTCTTTATCTTTATAGCTAGGGTGCATGGTATATGCTTTGCAAAGTCGCAACATGCTGTTGTTACGGCGTTAAAATATTTAGATACGCATACTTCGTTTTAGCTGATAGGGACTCGGGACAAAGATGGGCTCACGAGTTGTTTAGAACAGCAATAGTTAAGCTCCCGTGCTACTTTCTCACTACTAGTTCATGTTTAGTGTCATTGCAGAAAAGCAATGATTGGGACAATATATATTACTACTAGCATCTTTTATACTGAGTAGTGGTTATATGTAAAATATCGGCTTATGGAAGACATGGTCTAAATAAATTACATTTATGTGTGGCAAACGCTCACACACGCGTGCCATTATACGTGCGCACACAACGACATATTGAGTATCTACAGAAGACTATCTTGAGATTGACAAAGTCTCCGTAGACTCACACCTTATTTAGACTATGCTATTTTAGAAACACCCACAACTTGATATTTGTTGCGACTCTACACTGCATGATAAATTTGTGCCTAGAATCCTGGTACGATGGAGTACACAACACGACCCATGTACGTATCTTGATCTTGTTTGGGCTAGCACAACACGGAAATGACCCCATCTATTGACGTTTGCCTTTCATACGGCCTAGAGTAACAATAGTAATTCAGGGAAACATGAAATCTGTCTTTGGTCTATGGAATGTGTAGCTATTTGTTAGTTTGGAAAGACAAATACCGGTAAGCTTGACATTCCCATAACAAACATCCTGTAGAATAGCCGTGAAGCACACGATCAGATCCCAACATGCCTTCACCGAGCCGCTGTCCTCAGTTTCAAGCGTGCGGCCATGCGCGAGTTGTTCCCTGCTACGGCAGCGGATCCAACCGCCGAGGCGTCTGAGGAGTCAGTGTCCGCCTAATGGCCGCGTGCGCTCTGTCGCCATGGTCGTTGTCGCACAAATCCAACTTGTAATAGCCCAGTAGCGCAGTAGTCAGTTTTTTTTCGTTTTTAGCTTTCAGGTGCGTCGGCGTCTTGGCTGCTGGTCGCTCGCCGCCAGCCAGCCGTGGTTGTACTCACTCTTACTTCTCTTAATGAAATACACGCCTAAGCGTGCTCTTAAAGAAAATCCCACTGGCCACAAGTACGTACGTACTATGCGTGTTGTCGTCTGCAACAACCAAAAAGCTGTGCAAAAATAATGAAATCCAACCTAGGAGGAACTAGGTGGTTTTTCATTAATCATTAATCATTAAGAAGAGAAATAGGCTGCCAAATTTAGTTTAAGACGGAATTTGAACTTGGATGGTTGGGTGCATCGTCACACCTCTCATCTAATCAGTTGAGCGAGGCTCACTTTCTACCAAAATGTTGTGCCATAATACAATTGTCAAGCTGTCACACATATAACTGAAAACGTTCAAAGGAGGTACAATGGATTTTTGACCAAGCCTAACTTGGTGATTAACAACAATTGTGGCGGGCTTTTGCGTGACAAAAAGACGAATCTGATGTGTAAATGTTCCGTTTAGGCACATAATGACAACCAAAGGTGCTACGTAGCTGTCCCCGATGGGGTTTATTTTTTTCTATTATTAAGCTGCTACTTCCTCCGATTGGAAATATAAATCCATCTGTTGTAAGTTTTTTTTAAAAAAACTTTAACAACCAACATCGATGTTGAATATATATCATTTTAATAAATTAACAAGCTGTTAAATATATTATAAGATTATTTTTATAATAAAGATTATTTTTATAATAAATCGAGCGGTGCCAATTATATAAAACTTTAGATATGTAATGTCAAAATTAAATCCGTTTGACTTCAGAGAAATCTAGATGGCACTATATTTTTTTCAATTGGAGAAAATACTACCGTTCATTTTTACAAAGTGTACACTGGCTGCCGTCCCAACATGATAATGGACCGTATAAAATATTTTTGTATAATTATTTTTTCTTTAAAAAACTTATATAACTTTGAATTTTTTAGATTTAGGAATGGATATTGCCATACCAATGTTGTGTCACATAACTCACCTATATATTAATAATAATTTGGTTTTTTTTCTTGTCCAGAATTTGTTCATAAAACTAGTAAGAGAGTGAGAGGACATCACACTTAGCGAGTAAGTTACATACTAGCAGTGAAGAAACCAAAAAAAAAAAAGGAGGGGGTGCGATTGTCTTGTCTTGTGGGTGTATGGGTTTAGACCATAGATGGTGTATATATGTTGAAAAGTTTGATCACTGATACTATATTTCGTGAAGGGCGTATCTGCACCCATGGCTAGAAACGCTGCTTCGCCCCTGCGTACTAGGGGCTTTTTTTTTTTTTTTTGTATATGCAGGGGCAGCGAGCTTCATAATCATGCATGGTCCCCTGCCGTTTTGCCATATCCATATACACAACTAACTAATAACCCAAAACTTATACACGATTAAACATTTTCAAGCGGCGTCGGATAGGGTCTAGCCGAAAAACCCCCGACATGTAAGCATGATTGATATACGTGATGATGTAGTAGATCGAACCCAAGCTGCAAGCTCGACCCGTCACTGAAGCCGTCCCCAATGCTCCACTTTGGACGTTGGCTTAAGTTAGGGGGGTGTTTAGTTCCTCCTTAAAATTTTTCACTCGTCACATTGGATGTTTGGACACATGCATGGAGTATTAAATGTAAATAAAAAAATAACTAATTACACAGATTGCAATAAGTTTGCGAGACGAATTTTTTGAGCCTACTTAATCCATGATTTGACAATGTCGTGCTACAGTAACATGCAGTAATGACTGGTTAATTAGGCTTAATAAATTCATCTCGCGGTTTTCAGACAAGTTATGTAATTGGTTTTTTTATTAGTATCCGAACACCTCTTCTGACATCCAAAAAACACCCGATGTGACACCCTAAAATTTTTCACCCAGAAACTAAATACCCCCTAGCCTCATCGGCAGCAATCTACCGTGGAGAAGAGAGTATAGAAAAGTGATAGCGTGCAGAACTGCAGAAAAGCTTGTAGAGGCACCGGTGGTTTGGAAGAAGAAAAAAAAAAGCTATGTCCAGGAAAGAGAACGAGAGAGGATAACCGGGGGGCAAAACACACAGGACACATCCAAGGCAGCTATGTAGGCGTAGTACCCTGTTGTTGGTTTAGCCAGCATGTCATACTCTCTCCTGAAACCATTACTCCATGGTGGTTAGCGCTGGGCGACTGTGTGTGAACCACGTACTCTGTATAGACTACAGTATCTGTCTGTCTATACAGAGCTCGTGTCAAGAAAGGGTAGACAATAAATATAATGCAGAGAGGTGCATGCCATCATTTTTCGATGTATCGTAGGTCATGGTGAAATGATGATTACTACGTACCTTATCCCCCTAACCCGTGGGGTAAATTGTACTACTAGGACTTGAGTAGCAGCGAAAAGGTGAGGCGTTAGGCAGGTCTGCATGATTGGTTGGTTCGGCTGCTGAACCTGGCCCTTGTTTAGATTGAAGAAAATTTCAACCTGATGAATAGTACCACTTTCGTCTTATTTGGCAAATATTGTCCAATCATGGACCAACTAGGCTCAAAAGATTCATCTCGTGATTTCCAACTAAACTGTGTAATTAGTTATTTTTTTACCTACATTTAATACTCTATGTAAGCGGTTAAAAATTGATATGATGGAGAGAGAGTGAAAAAACTTGGAACTTTGAGGCAAACTAAACAAGGCGCTGAGAGGACTCAGAGGAGGGAGCAACTAGCAAGCGTAGGGTGATAGGGTCAGTGTGCAAGCTGCGGTGGCGGTCTGCCGGCTGCCGGAGAATACTACTAGTAGATAGTAGTAGATGGTCGGCAATCGGCATGGACAAACAAGGCGAGCTCGATCCCTTGCTTTCCGGCTGGCCGCTGTCGGTCTGCCGCCTGCCGGCCACACCACCCCTTTCCACTCGGCACTCGCACTCATAGTTCGTGGACGAAAAGTTTGTCGAGAAGAGTGTTTGATAAAAAAACTAATTATATAGCTCACCTAGAAACCACGTGACGAATTTACTAAATCTAATTAATCCATCGTTAGCACATGTGTGTCACTGTAGTAATTATGATTAATCATGGACTAATTAGGCTTAAAAGATTCGTCTCGCGGTTTTTATACCAACTATACAATTAGTTATTTTTTATTTATATTTAATACTTTATGTATGTGTCTAAATATTTGATGTGACGGGATAAAAAGTTTTTAGGTGATAACTAAACAGCGCGTCAGCGCCGAAATCCGTCTGCCCGATTGATGACCCGATGTGATGGATGGATGGCTGCCGGCGCCGGCTGCTACTTTAGGCTGGCTGGCTGGCTGGCTGGGCGGCCGTCCGTGTACCCGGTGACACGTAGGAGTAATAACGTACGTGCTGGCGGCTAGCATTTCAGGAATGGGCTGTAATTCCAAGTCGGGCTGGCGAGGACACGTCCGTCCGTGGTTTGAGTTGGAGTTGGAGTTGGAAGCCAGAGCCCAGAGGCCACAATCATATGTGCACCATGCAATGCAATCGCGAGCTGCGGCAAGCATAGGAGTGTCTATTTTGTCTTGTCTTGTGGCGCTGGCACGTAGACGCAGACCACGGTGAGCGCCTGCCGAGCGGTAACAACGACCGTGTTGGGCGCGACCACGCAGGCAGCATGCCGGAACGAACCGATTTTTTGCAGTGCAGTGCATAGGAGGGCAAACGGAGAGATGGAGGGAGGAGGGAGCGAGGAATATGGTCATGAGACCGTGACGAATGGATGAATGAATGGGTGAAGATTCCTTGGACTTCCGGGCACGCGGTGGATGCATCGCATCCGCATGTAATTAAAAAGCAGTGAGCCAGCGAAGCAGCGGCAGGGGAGGAATCCAATCCACCGAACCATGGAATCGGAGCCGGCGGCCCCGGCCCCGCGACGTGGAGACTGGAGAGAGGACACCACAGAGCAGGGGGGTCTCCCGGCTTGGTTGGCAGGACTGCACTCCATCTCCATTCCGGCTCCCCTCGGGACGTAGCAGTACTCTGTGTACCTACACGTCCTTACCTTAGTGGTTGTTTGAATCTCTAAAATATAAATAGATTTTAAGGCCCGCGTCTGCACGCCGCTCCCACTCAAATGACTCGTCCCACCTATACTGTCTGTCCCCAGGCGGGTTCACATCACCCGAACATCACCAGCACTGACAAGAGGAGACCGAGGCGAAGGTAGCCGAAGGTGAGAAGGGAGATGCAACACCCAATCTACTTTTGAAACGTCCAAATAAAACCTTTACAACAAACGCTCGAAAACAGTTGAAACACTTGCAACGTATGTCTGAAACACTTGTAAAAACACCCGGAAACGCTTGAAAAAGCCATTGCAAAATATAGGCAACATCTAGATAAACACACATGCAACATATGTGTGACAGATAAACACACTTGCAACATATGTCTAGAAAAAACAACAGAAACATTGGGAACAAAAGCTTCCTACCTACGTGTACAACCATTGCAACATATGCAATATCCCGATCTATTTTTGGAAGATCCACTTGAAACATTTGTAACATCCAGATGAAACATCTGAAACATACTTTTACAACATGCATTTCTAACGTGCAATGTCACCTTGCCGCTTGGACGGATCACGGAGCTCGACACCGCCTCGACTCATGGAGCTCGCCGGTGTGCCTCTAGGCAAGGACTTGCTCGGCGGCCTGGGTGAGACCCTGCGCGAGGCGCGCGAAGACCCCTGGGCGAGCACCTGCTCCGTGGCCTGGGCTAGCACACCCTGGGCGCCGGCGGAGGATGGGCTTGGCGTGACGGGGGACGGAGACGCCACGGGGGATGGTGGCGGTGGCGCGCCGGAGGGGCGGCCTGGTAGTGTCGGCGCCTAAGTGCTCCGCCTCAGAGGCGGTCACGCGCTGCGCTTGGCTGGGCCAGCGGCCGAGCGCTGGAGGTGGCAAGCGAGCGGATAGGAGCAAGTGAGCGAAGAGGAACGAGTATGTGGACAAGCTAATTTTTTTTATTTAGAAACAGAGGAGCGGGGGTCTTGGGTTGGCATCGCGCGGTCCACCAATGGTGCGTCCGGCCGCCCGGACACCCACTTCCTAGCATTAGCGTAAATGTGTTTTAATCATGTCTTTGGGAAAACTAGTTTTAGGTAGATATGTTAGTTAGCATGTTTTTTTTTATTAAAGACGCATGTTTGGATCCTATCAGCCGCAAAAGAAGGGTCACGGGAAAAGATATTCACTCCTGTCGGTTTCCAGAAAAAACGTGGAAATTTATTTTTGGTAATACGTGCTTTTTGGTTTTGTAGAAATTGGGTTTTCCTTCCACCAGAAATTTAAGGATTAAACAAAAAAAAACAGATTCAACAGGAAAGGGGAAGCTCCCTGGTTCAAAAAAAAGCCCTAAAAATAAGAGGTCATCAAATCAACTGTCTCATCTCTCATTTCTAGCCTCTTGGGGCTCTCTATTCGGCTCCTACATGGGCATTGAAGTGTTTCTCACCTAGGCGACTCCTCTCCTCTTCCTCTGAGTGACATCCCACTCCCTTGACGGAGCTCCCTCGCCCTGACGTGGAGCGCATAGCTCAATCGACCACCCACGGCCACGTGGCTTCTCTCCGGCCGTTGGTCCCTACTCCCGGATGTTCCCGGCCGCTCCTCCCTAGCGACCCCGATCGACGTGGCTCTTTGCCTCCCGGGCGAGGTATTGACACGGCATGTAGCTTAGTACATAAGATCAAGGACGAAGAAGATATAACGACTGTATCGTGTGTAATTGTCTGTTAAGATCAATTTGAGAGCTCTAATTTAAGGGCTTCTGTATAAGTGGATGTAAAAAAGTTGGAACCATAAAAATAGAAGGAGCCATCAAATCAAAAGTAGAAATCCTGATTTAAGGGCTCCCGCTAAGAAGCATAAATAAACTTGTATTACTGGTGAAACTAGTTTTGTGGTTACGTATCATGTTGGGAAAAAAATGTTGACGCAGTGGATCTCTCTCTCTTTTCAGTGGAAAAAAATAAACTAAAGACACGTGCCTGCACGGTTTCAGGTGGTGCGTGGTGGTGTTGAGCCACATGCACGCTGCAACGCAATGGCGAATTGGCGATGGCATGTGTATGCTTGGGTGACGATGACGTGACGTTGGAGCATAGAATTTCGCTTGTCTTAGCACCTGCAGGACCGCGCTTGCTTGGCTTTCACAGGCGGGCGCGGGCAGAGCATACGACGACTATACGATACGAGCACTGTGGAGCGGTGGACACACGCATGCGTGACACACTGGCGCGGGCAGGCGAGCCACGTTCTGATGCCGCCGCCGGCGGCGGCCAGGGGCCGGGGCTGCCTGGGCCGCGTGTCGTGCGCCGGCCGGCCCCTCCTCCCGCGCGTCGCGATGTGCCAGCTTCCGGTGCACGCCCGCGCGCCGACCCAACAAGGCGGGCAGAGCAAAGGTCAATGGAAGCCGAACCGTGGGGCACATGTGTTCCCCCGCGCTTCCTTTGCTTCTGCCACCACCTGCACATACATGTGCTATATTAGGAGGCTCTCCTCCTCTTCTTATCTTCTATACCTGCACTAGTGCACTGTGCGTACGTCCACATGAGCAAGGAATGGTGTGTCAGGACAAACACATATATACATATAAAATATACACACACTAGCACTACTGCTGTACTGCATCCGTATATCTCTAATTAGAATATAGAAACATGCTTATCTATCTCTGCTTCTTTACACACAGGCATTCTGGATCCTCTGTTGTTCCTGGTATAGACTGGTTCCAGCCAACTTTGACTGCCAATTCTGTCAAAAAAAAAAACTTTGACTGCCAACACTAGCGCTAGTGTACCATACCAGCAGTGTGAACACATCACACAGCAGAGCACTCTGTTTTGCTCCGTGACCTGACCATCCGCAAACCTAATCCTTCGTGCGCATTATTTCAGGTCATTAGCTAACAGTCATGCACTTACACAACAGGAAATACTTGCCCCGGTCTGCAGCACTACTTTAGCATTAATTTTAGCGAACGAACAATATTTTTTTTTCTCATAACATTTCAGCATAAGTCAAATTTCAGCGAAACTTAACACTGAGTTAAACCGTAACTGCAATCTATCAGCTAGCGCTTCTATAGAAACAAATTTCAACACGTAGGCACACACCGTAATACTCTATGCATACCCCTATGCACTACGGCAAGGACGGTGAGACGTGAGAGTGTCCCTTAGCAGGGCCATTTGGCAGACCTCCTTAGAGCAGCCGTGATAATTACTGCTGCTCAAAAGCTAGGTCATATACATTCCACAGGATCAGATGAGAATTACAGTCTAGGAGCTAAAAAACATGTTTTTCACTGCTCCCTATTGAACCTTTGGAGAATCTGGGAGCTAAAGTTCTACCAAACATGTCCGCAGTAGTGTTGGCATCACACAAATGAATTTCCATCATCCAAATCTCTTTTCTTTGACTACTTTGAAATTCGATACTTAATATATCAATAAAAATAAAGAGATGGCAAAGAGAGAGAAGAAGAAGAGGAGGAAGAAGATGATGATGATGAGATGGAACCAACTAGCTAGTTGGCATGCCTTGTTTTATAGGGAATGAGACTCCGACAAAACTTGAACTGAAAGCTCCCGGTTTCATCCCACACGTTTTAGCCGATTTTCTGTGGCTTCCATCCTTGCCACGCACCCGTGCCTGCCCTATTTACGATGTTCTATGGATGCGTTTGGTTACATGGGCTAGGCTAGCCAGGCTTAAATTTTAAGCTAGGCCAGTCCAAGCTAGGTTCTAGCAATACAATCTGCTGGTGTTTGGTTCACTTATATAAGCTAAGCCTGTATAACAAATCTTTTGTTTGGTTGCCTACCTATAAACTATAGTGATAGAAAGACCTTGCACTGGATTTCGGTAAACTTACCCCTACCATGGTCCTGCCGTTGAGGATGTACAGCTGCAGCTAGATTTGGGCGCAGTCAAGCTTTTAGATTTGGTAGAGAGTAGATTAATCAAGGGAGCAGTGAGCAAGATTTGCGAGTAATGGAGAACAGATTTGGTGGAGCGGAGAATAGATTAATCAAGGGAACGGCCGGTGAGCAAGATTTGTCGAGCAATGAAAAACAAATTAATCCCAACCTTTAGTATTTCTTTCTCCACGGTACAGACCAAGGACAGAAGAACAGATACGCAAGCCCGCCGCTTGTGCTTGCCGCTGTCAGGCGAGCCTGCCGCTCGGATCTGCCACCAAACGTCAGCCTCGCGCTCGTGCCGCCGGTCGCGTGCTCGCGAGCTGCACGGCGTCTCTCGAACGGCAGAGGATGCCAGATCCACCGCACCGAGGCCGGAATCACACCGTCGCGGTCATTGGCCTCGTTCGGCTGGCAGGTGCCTGGTGGCCGGTGCTGATTTGTTGGCTGGCAGCCAGCCAGCCGAACAAGGCCATTGTCTGCGCGCTCGGGAGCTGAAGCTGAAGCTTGGAGGCATGGCGGCGGCCAGGTGCGCACGACCGGGTGATGCAGCGGCTTGCGCGGCCGGGCGGTGGGGGAAGAAGTAGAAGAGATGGGGCAGCAGTCTGCATCTCGTGAGCAGCGCGCCGCCGTGGACTCCATCTTCTTCCCCGCGGCCGGAGATACGGAGACCGCCGCCGAAGATGCAGGAATCGCCGCCAGAGGCATCGCGAGCTAAGAGGGAGGTGACGAGATTTTTGTCCAGAGGCACTGATGGACAGCACAAGCTTGGCTCTGGAAACGGCCACCTCTCTCGTTTTCCGAAAGCTTGGCCAAGTGGTACCTTTTGCACCGGCTCCAACAATTTACCATCCGGCTTTTCTATCCTATTTTTTTTAGCAAAATAAGTAAAAAATATTCTCCAATAGTTTGGCATCCTCCCTCCCCATCTTTCCCAACCTTGTAAAAATCTATCCCGAGCGCACATATATTCGCGCGGCCTAGGAGCGCGCATCCAGAGTTTCCCGGGCCATCTAGTAAAAGGAAGAAAGATAGGGTTCTAGATGAGAAAAACGCAAGAGAGAAAGATCTGTTAAAAGGGCTTAAACACGTACAGAAACAAATTCAGGGTTCCTGATACAAAACATGAGACCGGGTCGTTGTAAGGTCCAAATGGCTAAAGGGAGGTGAATATCCTATTTAAAAAATCTATATGCTTCACTAAACAACCACATTAGTATAAAAGATGGCTAAGCTAATTCTAGCCCTAGCTCAACTACACTATGCAAGCCACCTATACAATTCTAGTGAAGCAAGGCTATGATCTCTAATACACACCAACAAGACTAAGTCACTAAGCTACTTACTCCTATGTGATAAAAGCTAAACTAAGATTAGTACAAGAAAATAAAGAGCAAGTGACTTGATTCTTATACCAACGATGTAGAGAAGTAATGCACTCGAAGAATCAATCACAATGATCAACCACAAGAGAAATCCTCGACAAAGAGATGACACAAGATTTTTACCGAGGTTAACTTGCTTCCCGGCAAGCTACTCCTCGTTGTGGCGATACACCCACTTATTGGTTCGCGAGCTAATCGACTATCAAGAGTCGAGCCCTCGGCGAACGCCGCACAACCGCACACAAGATGGGGATCCTCCAAACCACGAGCTCCACTAGAGTATCCAATTTGCGAACTCCCGCGGGGAAGGATCAAGAACCCCTTATAAAACTTGGTGAGGGCTCCAACAATCTTCAATTATGAGCTCAATCACCTCCGCTGCTCCAAGCCGTCTACCGTGTCGGGAAACACGGAAGAGTAACATGAAATCTACAGCATCTCGAAGATCAAGTGCCTCTAGAATGCAACTCTCAAGCAATGCACTTGAATCTCACTCAATCTCACTCAAGATGTGCAACTAAGCAAAGAGATGAGTGGAGGGGTTGTTCTCTAGCTCAAAGGATGTCTCTAGGTCTCAAAATATGCAAGAGTTTCCCTAAAACCCTGGACATCTTTTATTTATAGCGAAGGGGTACGCAACTAGCCGTTACCGGACGACGCAGTGAAAAACGTACTGACGGGACGCACCGGTCAGGGTGACCGGACGCGTCCGGTCACTACAGGACAAGCATGAACAGTGCGCGTCAGAAGTTACCATTTCCGTGACCGGACGCGCTCTAGCATTTGACCGGACGCGCTGCACCTGACGTCCGGTCGGAGTCCAGTAAGCTCCCACCGCGACCGGACGCGTCCGATCGCACGTGACCAGACGCGCCGCGCGTCCGGTCGGCTCTACGACCAACTGTGCCCCTCTAGGTGCCTGATCGGACGCTCCGGTTCCGTGAGGGACCAGACACGCCGGTTGGAAACCCTAACACCCGCGTGCCTGACAACTGCTGAGAACTGACCGGACACGTCCGGTTGGACCGCGACCGCGTGCGGTGTAGCGTCCGGTCACCACAGTGACCGTCATTCGCCTCCATTTTTTTCTGACTTCCGGCGCAGTAGAAAAAAGACATTTCACTTCCCCAAAAAGCGCCGAATCCCGCCTCGCAAGCTCGGCGGGAGGGAGAGAGAAACCCAAACCCCTCTCTACCGTTTAAACTCCACCGCCTTCGCAAATGTGCTAACACCACCAAGTGTATACCACCATGTGCAGGTGTGTTAGCATTTCACAAACATTTTCAAGGCATTATGTTAGCTCTCTACTAGATCCTGATGCATATGCTCAAGACATTGATCTAGTGACACTTGATTCCCGAGCTAACCGTGATTGTCCCACTTGATAGTCGGCTATGTATCCTAAACCTGGTCAAGCACTTCTCTACTCATTTTAGACCGGTAAAAGGAAAACCCTATGGCTATACCTTTGCCTTGCGCTCTTAGATCCTTCTCCTCCACTTGATCATCATGTCATTCATTTTATGTGCATCTCCACCATGATCATCATTTCATGTCCATGCACCATCTCTTTGTGATCTTGTGGCCACCACTCCTTGCCACATACACCTTCATCACATGTGTTGCTTATGCCTAACTCAAAACACTTAACACATGACATTAGCAACTTGGTGTCATTAATTACCAAAACCAAACTTAGGCTTTCAATCTCCCTCTTTTTGGTAATTGATGACAACCATCACAAATATATGAAATGAAATCAATTTTCAATTTCGATAGTATTAGCTCCCCTACATATGTGCTTCTATGAGTTTGGTTCAATTGTGCATATATGTATGGATTTAAATTTTGGGAGAGTTACTACTATCAAATTGATGCTACGGTATATAGAATGGACCTTTGAAGCGTGATACCAATTGGAGTTGCCTTTATATACCATCCTTAGCATCGATTTAGCTAGACACCACTTGTAATACATCACTTATAAAGATCACAAACACTAAAGTACCCCGCGAGATCAACATTATAAGCAAAAGGGGTCTAAAACCACTCGTGAAGCTACTCTCAACAATTCATCAATCAAGATCTATTTCTAGCATTCACCACTCAAGCATGTTATATAAGAATGTGGGGGTGCACTCATTTCAAGTTGGAGAAGTCAAGTATGTTCAATTCATTCTTCAACTTGTAAAATCTCTTTTCATCAAGTGGCTTTGTGAATATGTCGGCTAGTTGATCTTCGGTGCCAATGCTCTTAATGCTAATATCACCCTTTTGTTGATGGTCTCTTATGAAGTGATGCCTTATGTCAATGTGCTTCGTTCTTGAATGTTGAACGGGGTTTTGAGTCATCTTGATAGCACTTTTATTGCCATAAATAATGGCACATTCTTGAATTTAATTCTAAAGTCATTCAAGGTTGTTTTCATCTAAAGCAATTGTTCACAACAACTACCGACACTAATGTATTCGGCCTCGGTGATAGATAGTGCAACACTATTTTGTTTCTTTGATGACCATGAAACAAGAGACATTCTAAGCAATTGACAAGTGTCACTTCTGCTCATTCTATTAATCTTGTATCCACCATAGTCGGAGTCTGAATATCCAATCAACTCAAAATTAGACCCCTTTGGAAACCATAATCCAACATCATGAGTGCCCTTAAGATATCTCAATATCCTCTTGGTTGCTTTTAAGTGACTTTCTCTAGGTGAAGCTTGATATCTTGCACACTTGCACACACTAAACATTACATCCGGCCTAGAAGCGGTGACATAGAGCAAACTTCCAATCATAGACCGGTATTGCTTTTGATCTACCATGTTGCCACTAGCATCAACACCCAATTGATCATTTGTGCCCATTGGTGTACTCATTTGCTTAGCATCTTGCAATCCAAATTTCTTGATTATGTCTTTGATGTACTTGCCTTGACTTACAAAAGTGTCATTCTTTATTTGCTTGATTTGAAGTCCAAGAAAGTAACTAAGCTATCCAATCATAGACATCTCAAACTCATTAGCCATCATATTTCCAAACTCTTCACAAAAGTCTTGGTTAGTTGATCCAAAGATAATGTCATCCACATAGATTTGCAACACAAACAAGTCATTTCCAAGATTCTTGGTGAAGAGAGTGGTGTCAATCTTTCTCATCTTGAACCCTTTAGAAAGAAGAAAGTCCATCAATCTTTCATACCAAGCTCTAGGTGCTTGCTTCAAACCATACAATGCCTTCTTTAGCTTGAAAATATGGTCAGGCTTCTTGTCATCTTCAAAACCGGGAGGTTGCTCAACATAAACTTCTTCGTTGATGTAGCCATTGAGAAATACACTATTGACATCCATTTGATAGAGCTTGATGTTGTGTGCATAAGCATATGCTAATAAGATTCTAATTGCCTCCAATCTTGCAACCGGTGCATATGTCTCTCAAAAGTCAAGACCCTTAACTTGAGTGTAACCTTGTGCTACCAATCTTGCTTTGTTTCTCACAACTATGCTATCTTAATCTTGCTTGTTTCTAAAGACCCACTTAGTACCAATCACATTGTAGTTCTTTGGCCTCTCAACAAGCTCCCAAACTTGATTTCTAGCAAAGTTGTTTAGTTCTTCATGCATGACATTTACTCAATCGGAATCCTTCAAAGCATCTTCTATCTTCTTTGGTTCTTCTAATGAGACAAATGAGTAATGCTCACAAAATGATGCTAGTCTTGATCTAGTTTGCACACCACTTTGAATTCCACCAATGATTTGGTCCAATGGATGATCTCTTGCAATGCTAGTAGGTTGGAGTATTGAGAGTTGATTACTTCCACTTGCTTGACTTTGATCTTGAGCTTCATCGTGAGTACCACTAGAGCTTGTTTGATTTGTATCAATTTACACACTTTGGTTGATCACATGAATATCATCATCATCAACTTACCTTGGCCTAACATCACCAATGTCCATGTTCTTCATTGCATTTGATAATTGATCTTCTCTCACATCATCAAGGTTTTGAGCTTCATTTTGAGACCCTTGGGTTTCATCAAACTCAACATCATGAACTTCTTCCAAGGTGCCATTTGTGAGATTCCAAACTCTATATGCTTTGCTTGTGGTAGAATAACCAAGTAAGAATCCTTCATCACATTTCTTTTCAAACTTGCTCAATCTAGTACCTTTCTTGAGAATATAGCATTTGCAACCAAACACTCTAAAGTATGTAATGTTGGACATTCTTCCATTTAATAGCTCATATGGTGTCTTTCCAAGCTTCCCATGGCAATAGAGACGGTTGCTACAATAGCAAGCTATGTTAATGGCTTCACTCTAAAATGAATGACTCACATTGTATTCACTAAGAATTGATCTAGCCATGTCAATCAAGGTTCTATTTTTCCTTTCAACTACACCATTGGATTGAGGAGTGTATGTTGGAGAGAATTGATATCCAATACCGATATCATCACGTAAATCTTCAATTTTTGTGTTCTTGAACTCACTACCATTGTCACTTCTAATCTTTTTTTATGGTAGTCTCAAACTCATTTTGCACCCTTTTGACAAAAGATTTGAATAGATCATGTACATCACTCTTGTCATAGAGAAAGAACACCCAAGTGTATCTAGTGTAGTCATCCACTATCACAAAGTCATACTTATTGCTACCAATGCTAGTGTATGTTGTTGGCCCAAACAAGTCCATGTGCAATAGCTCAAATGCCTTTGATGTGCTCATTTCACTCTTACTATGATGTGCATTTTCAACTTGTTTGCCGGCTTGACAAGCACTACATGGTTTATCCTTTTCAAAAGTCACATCTTTCAAGCCTCTAACTAAGTCATGCCTCAAAAGTTTGTTCAATTGTTTCATTGCAACATGACCAAGCCTTCTATGCTATAACCATCCCATACTAGATTTACTAAGCAAGTATGATGTCAATTGTGTCTCACTATCATTGAACTCAACCAAGTATAAGCTACCATGTCTAAATCCTTTGAATATCAAACTTGATCCATCAACACTTATGACTTCAATATCATCACTACCAAATATGCACTTGAAGCCAAGATCATAAAGTTATGCCACCGATAAAAGATTGAAATCCAAGCTCTCAACTAGCAACACATTAGATATGCTCATGTCATTTGAGATAGCAATTTTACCAAGCCCCTTGACCTTGCCTTTCTTGTTGTTGCAGAAAGTGATAGTATCAAAACCACCATTTTGACTTGTATCAATTGATTTAAACATACAAGAATTCCCAGTCATATGTTGAGTGCATCCACTATCAAGCACCCAATGTCTTCCTCCGGCTTTGTAATTGACCTACAAGATAAGATCAATTCTTTTTAGGTACCCAAACTTGTTTGGGTCCTCCAAGGTTAGTGACCAAGCTCTTTGGTACCCAAATGACTTTCTTCTTTGAGCCCATCCATGGTGCCCCAATGAACTTAGCATGAACACCATTTGTACCATTGGTAAGTATATAGAAGGAATCAAACTTAATTGAGGATACATTAGCTTTGGATTTCTTGTTCATGCAAAGTTGCTCTATGTGACCAACTTGCTTGCAACTTTTGCAATAGCTACCATTGTTCTTCACAAAACGAGTCTTGTGAGGAGCAAAAGCGGCCTTGCCTTTCTTGGGGTTATAGCCTAATCCCTCTTTATAAAGAGAAGCCCTTTGGCTACCCAAGCACATAAGCAAGCGGTCCTCGCCACCATAAGCCTTAACTAAGGTGTGATTGAGATCTTTTACCTCTTTCTTGAGATTTTCATTCTCAACTATTAGTGTGGAGTCACAAGTGAAACCGTCACTACTAGATGAGGATGATGTAGATGAGCTACATGAAGGGTTAGTGAGAGCAATAACAATAGGCTTATGAAAAGATTCATCAATTATATCACATGATATGCCTATGTTGCAAGTTTTAGCCTTCTCAACATTAGTTGGCATGTTTTCACATTTTTCAACTGGATAGGAATGAGCTTCTTCAAGCTTAGTGTGAGACTTTTGAAGCTTCTTATGGTCTACCTTTAGATTCTCATAAGATGCTCTAAGCTCATCAAGTTCTTGCATAAGGTTTTTCTTTTCCTTAAGCAAGCCCTTGCACTCCTTTCTAGATTCTTTAAAATGTTGAGTGCAATCTTCTAGTATAGTGATTAGTTCATCTTTAGTGAATTCTTCTTCATCACTATCACTATCACTAGCATTATCATGATCACTCTCATCATCGGATGATACCTTAGCGGCCTTAGCCATGAAGCACGATGGAGTGTCGAAGAGGGAGATCTTCTCTTGGATGGCAATGCTAGCATGTCCCTTCTTCTTGCTCTTGTTGTCATCCTCATCATCACTTGAGGAATCATCACTATCCCATGTAGCAACATGAGAGTCATTATTCTTTTTATGAGAGATCTCCTTCTTTTCTTGCTTCTTCTTTTGCTTCTTCCTCTCCTTTTTGATAGCATCTTCATTATCACTATCATAAGGACACTTTGCAATGAGATGGTCCTTGCTATGGCATCTAAAACATCTCATGATATGCTCATTCTTCTTGGATGAGTTCTTCCTCCTTCTTGCACGAAAGCCCTTCTTCTTCATGAATTTCCCAAATTGCTTGACAAAAAGAGCCATCTTCTCATCAATGTCATCACTATCACAAGAGCTTGAGTCTTCATCACTTGATGATTCAATCTTGGATTTTTCCTTGGATGTGGTGGCTTTGAATGCCACACTCTTCTTCTTCTTATCATCCTTCTTCTCACTTTCTTTCTTCTTCTTTTTGACTAACTCCTCTTTCTCATCATCTTCTCTATATGAATCATCGGTCATCACTTCTTAGAATACTTGTTGAGGAGTTGAATCCTTCAATGTAGTCTTCACTAGCACGGTGATCAATATATCAAATCTCTTGGGCAAGCTTCTCAAGAACTTCATAGAGAATTGGTTGTCCTTGACCTCCTCACCAAGTGCCTTGAGCTCATTCAGAATGACTTGCAATCTATGAAATATTTCTGGTACACTCTCATCTTCTTGCATCTTGAAGCTAGGAAACTTTTCTTGCAAGATATATGCTTTAGCAGTCTTTGTGCCTTCAGTGCCCTCAAAAGTTTCTTCTATCTTGGCCCAAGCATCATGAGCAATCTCAATATTCTTCACTTGCTCAAAGGTATTGTCATCTAGTGCCTCATGAAGAGCACTAATGGCAATGTTATTGCATTGGAGCTTCTTCTCTTCCACCGGTATAGGTGCTTCTAGATTAGCAACCTCAAATTTTATTTCGGTGACCTTGCACACTTCTCTATTGATTGACTTGAGGTGTGCGGTCATCTTAACCTTCCAATATGCATAATTTGTGCCATCAAAGTGAGGTGCCTTCTTGGTGTTGTTGATGTGCAAGCTTAATTAAGTCATTTCTTTTTCAACGTAGGTTGTTAAACCTCAAATAAATGGTGTCTCAGCTCCGATACCACTTGTAAGGTCCAAATGACTAGAGGGAGGGTGAATAGCCTATTTTAAAAAATCTATAAGCTTCACTAAACAACCACATTAGTATAAAAGATGGCTAAGCTAATTCTAGCACTAGCTCAACTACACTATGCAAGCTACCTCTACAATTCTAGTGAAACAAGGCTATGATCTCTAATACACACCAACAAGACTAAGTCACTAAGCTACTTACTCCTATGTGATAAAAGCTACACTAAGATTAGTACAAGAAAGTAAAGAGCAAGTGACTTGATTCTTATACCAACGATGTAGAGAAGTAATGCACTCAAAGAATCAATCACAATGATCAACCACAAGAGAAATCCTCGACAAAGAGATGACACAAGATTTTTACCGATGTTTACTTGCTTCCCGGCAAGCTACTCCTCGTTATGGCGATACACCCACTTGTCGGTTCGCGAGCTAATCGACTATCAAGAGTCGAGCCCTCAGCGGGCGCCGCACAACCGCACACAAGATGGGGATCCTCTAAGCCACGAGCTCCACTAGAGTATCCAATTTGCGAACTCCCACGGGGAAGGATCAAGAACCCCTTACAACACTTGGTGAGGGCTCCAACAATCTTCAATTGTGAGCTCAATCACCTCCACTGCTCCAAGCCGTCTACCGTGTCGAGAAACACGGAAGAGTAACAAGAAATCCGCAGCAACTCGAAGATCAAGTGCCTCTAGAATGCAACTCTCAAGCAATGCACTTGAATCTCACTCAATCTCACTCAAGATGTGCAACTAAGCAAAGAGATGAGTGGAGGGGTTGTTCTCTAGCTCAAAGGATGTCTCTAGATCTCAAAATATGCAAGAGTTCCCTTCAAACCCTGAACATCTTCTATTTATAGCGAAGGGGTACGCAGCTAGCCGTTACCAGACGACGTAGTAAAAAAATGTACTGACCGGAAGTACCGGTCACTACAGGACAAGCATGAACAGTGCACGTCAGAAGTTACCGTTGCCGTGACCGGACGCGCTCTAGCGTTTGACCGGACACGCTGCACCTGGCGTCCGATCGGAGTCCAGTAAACTCCCACCGCGACCGGACGCGTCCGATCGCACATGACCGGACGCGCCGCGCGTCCGGTCGGCTCTACGACCAACTGTGCCCCTCTGGGTGCCTGACCGGATGCTCTGGTTCCGTGAGGAACCTGACGCGCCGTTTGGAAACCCTAACACCCGCGCGCCTAATAACTGCTGAGAACTGACCGGACGTGTCCGGTTGGACCGCGACCGCGTCCGGTGTAGCGTCCGGTCATCACAGTGACCGCCGTTCGCCTCTGTTTTTTTCTGACTTCCGGCGCAGTAGAAAAAAGACATTTCACTTCCCCAAAAAGCGTCGAATCCTGCCTCGCAAGCTCGGCGGGAGGGAGAGAGGAACCCAAATCCCTCTCTACCGCTTAAACTCCACCGCCTTCACAAATGTGCTAACACCACCAAGTGTACACCACCATGTGCATGTGTGTTAGCATTTCACAAACATTTTCAAGGTGTTATGTTAGCTCTATACTAGATCCTGATGCATATGCTCAAGACATTGATCTAGTGACACTTGATTTCCAAGCTAACCGTGATTGCCCCTCTTGATAGTCGGCTATGTATCCTAAACCCGGTCAAGCACTTCTCTACTCATTTTAGACCGGTAAAAGGAAAACCCTATGGCTATACTTTGCCTTGCGCTCTTAGATCCTTCTCATCCACTTGATCATTATGTCCTTTATTTTATATGCATCTCCACCATGATCATTATTTTATGTCCATGCACCATCTCTTTGTGATCTTGTGGCCACCACTCCTTGCCACATACACCTTCATCACATGTGTTGCTTATGCCTAACTCAAAACACTTAACACATGGCATTAGCAACTTGGTGTCATTAATTACCAAAACCAAACTTAGGCTTTCAGTCGTAGGAAAAAGTACCGAGAAAAAACTTTTATGATAGAAATATAGAAAACTCTTAGAGATGACTTCTTTTTTTTCTCCCCATACTAATTTAGGAGTTGGTAAACGCCATATTTTGGGGAACAAAATATGAACAACTCTTGGAGATGCTCTAAGCCTGGCTACAACCATAAAACAGGTAACCAAACAAGTTTAGGTTGTGCTAGGGAAGCCTAGCTGAGGGCTAAGCCACCCAACCAATCACACCCTATATGTACTATTTCTGTTTTAAAATATTCAAAACACTGTCCTTTTCAAAAAAAGATTCTTGAAACTTTCTTATAAATTGATCTATAGCATAACATACTTTATTAATATTGTATATATTTAAGCATTGATGCATATTTTTGCATAAAAATGCATGGTAAAAGATGTTACTTATTTGCACTGTCAAGTAAATTGAAACGAGGATGTGATTCATTCAACATATGTAGTGGTCTATTTTGTAGAGTATGAATTTTGAAGTAAACTAAACTAACTATTTGAACACGTGTTTGTATGCTAGTGGCTACAAAGTTCATATGTCACATTTAATCATGAGATCATGCGACGATTTAACATTGTGATTAGCTTATAAAATTGTGCATACATAGAGCCTATTTCATTCATTAACCAAAACCTATAGAGCTAACGTGGTCTTTTATAAACATCACAATGAAACACAACACTGAGATTGGCCAAAACCCTCAATGAAACATTTCAAACTTAATTTTTTCGTTCTAAAGGGTTCACCGTACGAGAGAGACTCGCACATATGTATTTCTCTATGCATCTCATGCACATGCCCTTAAGGTCAAAATTTACTTTCTTAGTCAATTGCACTAGTTATATAGTTACATAAACAAATCAAAAGGAAAAAATGACTATAGAATCATCTCCTACAAAGTAAACACTTCTATGGTGCACCAAAGTAATTGCCATATTGAGCTACTCCTTCAATAACAAACTTAATCCATATAACTGGTTTGAGATTAAATTTTACAAGTTTGATTAGTAATATCTAAAACAACCATGAATTCATAATATGCAACATGGACAAGCATGATAGATGCTATCAATTTTTACGTCCATAGACCAGTTCAACTTATGAAAAAAAAGCATAAATGATAAGTAGGGATGGCAATCTTACATGGATGTACAGGTACTAATAGGTACTGTACCTGATAGAGTGATAGGCGTGGACGTAGGTATAAAATTCCACCCTGCGTGCAGATATGTGTATAAAATTCTACCCATGGGTAAAATTCAAATTATAAGACCTTCTGTTTTTTCTAGATACATAGTTTTTATTATGAACTTAGATATACATTATGTCTAGATACATAGTAAAAACAGTGTATCTATACAAAGCCAGAATGTCTTGTAATTTTGAACGGAGGGAGTTGGATTCAAACTCAAAACAAAGCCTAAACTAATCAAGTGAACAAGAAGTCTCTTACTTTCAACACTTCTCCATGTCAAATTTCCTTTCCCAGATCGTGCAAAATGCACACAATGTGCTAAGAGCAAGTTAGGATAAGCAATCGCGCCATGCCAAGGAGTCTGAATGAATGAAAAACAGGTGGGGGTTCTCTTCCCCTCCGTCGACTTATTAAAAAAAAGTACACCAGGAGGCATAGGATCACTGTTCCTGTTCTTCTTTCACTAAAACAAGCAAAAACTAGCATGCAAATATGCGCACATGCTACAAACCTTAGCATGTCCAGAAAATAAAAATTGCACTAAAAAATGGGCACATTCCATTGCACCCCTAAGCAAGGTAGTCCCTTGGATCTCCCTATAAATTCGCAGGCAGCAATCACATTAGTGTGTGGAAGCAGCAAGCAACACTGTCTCCTCTCCTCTTCCAGTTCCAGCTCGATCCATCCATCTCCTTTGAATAGCATATATAGTGCAGCAGCAGAAGCAGCAGCTCACTTCAGGCAGACGAAACAAGATCACATCACATCAGATCAGAGCATCACCCGATCCCATTAATTCCTGCCTGCAGACTGCAGTAGCCGCGTGTTGCCCATCGATCCATCGGGCCATCGACATGGAGGGCGGCCTGAGCCCGGAGCGGCACGCGGCGGCGGAGCCGGTGCGGTCGCGGTGGACGCCCAAGCCGGAGCAGATACTCATCCTCGAGTCCATCTTCAACAGCGGCATGGTGAACCCGCCCAAGGACGAGACCGTCCGCATCCGCAAGCTGCTGGAGCGCTTCGGCGCCGTCGGCGACGCCAACGTCTTCTACTGGTTCCAGAACCGCCGCTCCCGGTCCCGCCGGCGCCAGCGCCAGCTGCAGACGCAGGCGGCGGCAGCGGCAGCCGCAGGCTCCTCGTCGTCTTCGGGATCGCCCCCCACGAGCGGCGGCCTCGCGCCGGGACACGCGGCGGCTTCGTCGACGATGGGGATGTTCTCGCACGGCGCCGCCTACGGCTCGTCCGCGTCCGCGTCGTGGCCGCCCTCGCCGCCGCCGTCGTCCGCCGGGATGATTGGCGACCTGGACTACGGCGGTGGCGACGACCTGTTCGCCATCTCGCGGCAGATGGGCTACGCCAACGGTGGTGGCTCCGGCTCCGCGTCCTCGGCGGCCGTCGCCCACCACGAGCAGCAGCAGCAGCTTTACGACTCCTCGTGCCAGCCAGGTGAGCGCGCCAAAAGCCAAGGCATGCATGCATGCTTCGTGCTCTCGATCCATGATGGATCGATGCTGGGTTTTCATCGAGTTTGATTCCTTGGTCGACATGCTGGGCTCTTCTTCACTTTCAAATCGAGGGAATGAAATCCTTTCACTCCTGCTAGCCCTCCTTTTGGATCATATCCATACTGGCATGCAAGGCACAAGATCATCATATTCAGTACCAGCCAGTCGATCTGATCCATAATTTATTTGCTATACGCATGCAGAGAGTTCATACTTGACTTCTTTCCGATCGACTCTAGCTCGATGACTACTTGTTCTCTTTGGTTAATTAGCTGTGCCATGCCAATGACAACAATTAGATCCATATAATGGGTAGATCAATCATAACATGCACAGGAACTTAGCTGGAAGAGGGACAGTTCTTGATGACGGATGTTCATTTTTGTTTGACCGAGAGCTCGTCATCATATCTGCTAATTCAGACAAGACTGCTTGCTGTACTACTCTACTATTATGCAGTAGTATTATACAGTGCTAGCTACTACCTTAACACATACAGCATGCTTGCATGCGATATGCTGGAGCTGCTACGCAAGCAAACAAATAACATGTTTCCCTCATGCTGTGCTGAATACTTGTTAAGAGACCCAGATAATAACAATATAATTCGCCAAACAACTATACAGTGTCAAAATTAAGGAGGAGTACCAATATACTAAATGGCATTATGGCAACCTGTACTTATATTTGAAGTCGTCGATCCTTGCATGCATGGATCGGAGTGGAAGTGTGGAACGAAGGAACTGACATATAATTAACTTTGGTCAGCGAGCATGACGGTGTTCATCAATGGCGTGGCGACGGAGGTGCCGCGGGGGCCGATCGACCTGCGGTCCATGTTCGGGCAGGACGTGATGCTGGTGCACTCCACCGCCGGCCTCCTCCCCGTCAACGAGTACGGCGTCCTCACGCAGAGCCTGCAGATGGGCGAGAGCTATTTCCTGGTCAGTCCTGCTACTACTCAGTAGCTAGGCTGCTAATTACTTTCTAGTAGCTAGTTTCTACCATGCATTATATATATTCCCTAATGCTGGACAGGTCACGAGGGGCTAACTAGCTAGCACATTGCATTGCCGATCGACGTCGACCGATCGAGAGCTAGCCGTAGTATAGTATTACCTTGGAATTGGATGTTATTCGCATCGGAGATGCATGCATGCATACTGCAAGCAAGCTAAGCAATGTACATGTCGTCAGTGAACCGTGGACGTACTACGCCGACAGAAGCTTGCTAGCTGGAATTGCTCGTGCAGGCTGCAGCTAGCTTTGCCGTCCGTCCGGTCGTCCCTGATGACATGGAATGGAATCCAAACGTGTGTGATAGACAGGAGAGGCAATGCAAAGAATTGGAGCAGCATGCATGCATGATACGGGCAGTATATATATAGTATAAATATAGCATCAAGCAACATGATATATACAGTTAAAAGAGTGTACCCAATAGTACTACGCATCCACATCGATCTATGTGTACTCAGATCAATCGTATAAGTCGTCACACCATTGCAATCATCTGCTTACAGCTGGTTAATGGCCATTATCGAGGTCGTTCTTCATTGTCTGTACTGCCCAGTTCTGTTCAATTCTGAATCGAAATCTGAAATTCTGATTGCAAATGCAATGCAATGCTGCTCTGCCACTCTGGTGTGGTCACACATCAGGTAACCGTAACCATCCAACGACGTCGTCAGGGTCAGTCAGGGACGACGACGGCGACGTGGATGTGTGTCAAGCGCACTCGGCCGCAAGTGGCGAGCTCACCGCCCCCGCCGACCAAAAGGAGGCCACCGCGTGTCCCGCGTTTCCTTCCGGCCTTGCTTGGAACGAATCTCTGCCGACCGGCCGCCAGCTTCACCAATCAGCTAGCGCACGAGCTGACAACACTACTGAGTGGCAGCAGCTACCCTCTTCATCTTTCCACGGTAGTTGCCACAGATCGATGACATAGTACAACAGTAGTACAGTACAATGTTAAAAGTTTCAGCTCCAGCTAAATCTGCTCTTGCTCTAGTTCCTCTAAAAAATCAGTTTTTATTTTGAGTAGCTTTTACTTTTTACTCGGGGCACCTCCTATAAAAAGAATGTTTGATAAAATTCTTCATAGAAGGATAAAATGATCATAATATTCTTTTTTCTCTTTTTTTACCTGTGCCGTCCCGCGCCTCGTCCACTCGGATCAAGGACAGTTCAAGGACGGCTTAAACACTTGGACGAAGGAGCTAGGTGAATCCATTATTTTTGGTTTCAGAGAGCAGGAATCACATACTAGGCCCCTTCCCAATTTGGTTGGCGTGGAGCTGGAGCAGTGTAATTAGTGCAAAGTTTTTTTTTAAAATTAGTGCAAAGATTTGCTGCAAAGTCAAGCAAGCTTTCACTGAATTACAAGTTACTAGAACATACTCTACCACAGGCCCCTCGCTCTGCAGCCTCTGCTTCTGCACGACTGTACCCATGTCCACATATATATCCTTTCTGCCTAACACATGCATGAGCATATAGGCATATACTATATACTATCATAAGTTCACTGTTGCGTGATCCCTTTTAGAACACTACTACTACGTACGTACGTACAATGTTTAAAAACAGAGTGCTGACGATGCAACCTAAAGCTCTGCTCTGGCTCTGGGATGAACGAAACAAGCTGGGACAGAGTTCTTTAGTGACCAAGTAGTTTTAGGTGCAGTCTCATGTCTTTGACGACAACCACTGTCTCTGACGCAAAAAATACTCTTTGCTGTCTTAGGTTAAAGACGCCAACGACTGGCCTTCAGAGCAGACCAAGTTTTATGTGCTCTCAACTCTCAAGGCCTAACTAACGACCCAGTTCGAGCTCTGCTGGATCAGTGGCAGGACTAGCGGCTTATATGTTGTGTTGTGTCATTGTGTGTGACCCAAAAACTGGGTGCCGCATGACCCAGCACGCATACAAGAGTCGGAGTTCAGAGCACGCGGTTCAATTCGCTGCACCCAGTCACCTGTCACATCTGCAAAGAGGGTAACAAAGCTATATCTTTACGACTTGTGAGACTTCAGTAGAGGGATGCTGATGGTATAAAGGTAGGCAGCACAACGACAATGGAGCAAAAGGCACTGGGGCATCCCAACTAATCGCAGCGCAGAGTTGAGTAGAGTCTCCTTAAAAAGGCAACGGAAGCACTCTTCACAGTTCTAGAAAACCCAAGGCTTTATACTATTCATACCATACATAAATTGGCCGGCAGTGTGACCTGCCGGCTTCTGCTAAAAAGAAAGGAAGCCCAAGGCTGCATGTTCTTAATCCTCCTCAGTACTACTGTGCTTCCGTCTTAAGTGCTCATCACTCAATACGGCCTATGGATGAGAACTGAGAATGTTGGGGAGCCCATATTCATATGGGCCAACTCTCCGTAGAAAAGGCCCAATAAAGGCTAGTGTAGTGACTTGACTTGTCAATTTCACCCCTACTAGGGGTCGCTTGTAAATCGCCGTTGTCCATATATAAAGCCAAGAGCATGAGGGCAATGGGGGCTCCTCCTCCTGACTCTGATCGGCAAACCCTAGCCGCCACTTTCCACTCTCATCTCCTAACTCGTTCAGGAACCACCTTCCCAACATTGGCGCCCACCGTGATCAGCACGAAATTTTTCAGGAGAGCTAGAAGTTAAGGCCTTTGTCAACAAGCTTTCTTCGGCCAGACCTTCGTCGCCGGCCTTCTCCGTCGTCGCAAACCTTCCTAGCCTTCGTCAACAGGCCTTCTTCGGCCAGGCCTTCGTTGCCAGCCTTCTCTGGCCTTCGTCAACAGGCCTTCGTCACCTGGCCTTCTCCGGCCAGGCCTTCATCGCGGTCTTCTCCGGCCAGGCCTTCTCCCGCCTCCGTCAACAGTCCTTCATGGCCAGGCCTTCGTCGCAACCTTCTCCGGCCAGGCCCTTGTCAATAGACCTTCGTCGGCCAGGCCCTTTCTGGTCGGACCTTCATCAGCGGGCCTTCTCCGGCCGGCCTTCATAGGGGGACCTTCTCCAGTCAGTCTTCGTCGAGAGACCTTCTCTGGCCAGGCCTTCATCAACAGATGTTCCCTAGCCAGGCCTTGGTCGACGGACTGCAACCTTGGGAGTCCTTCAGGAGTTGCCAAACGCTTCTCATCAAGCTAAAGATAAGTGCTTCTTCCCTTTTTCATCTCAATAAATAAAATCAATACCCAAAAAAACTAACATGCGCTCATTAGTGTCAGCCTCCGCTCACTTTTTTTAGCGGGTCAATGCATTCAATTGTATAAAACTAATGCGCAGGTCATAGTTATAGTCGACACGCAAAGGCCAGGTCCTCCATGCTGTACCGGACGAAGGCCTGACATGCGGAAGAGCGAAGGTACAGCCAGGCCTGAGGCCCCATGTCGCAGAATCTCCCGGCTTGGTGCTGCTCGCTATGCTGCGCACCTTCCTGATCCTGCGCCACGTCGCCGCAGTGGGGCTCAGCGTGCCCGTCTGGCCGCGTCGCGCCCGTCGTTAGCTGGCCGCGCGGGGGTGCTCACCACTCTCAGCCTCTGCCGAGGTCGTCGCAGCTCCAGGTCCCAAAGGCCTGGCACCACTGCGTAGCTGCTAGCCGTCCAAGGGTGCTCATGGAGCTAGAAGGTGCCAAAGCCAGCAGCACTCTCCGTGCCGGCCATCTTCACCAAGCCGAAGGCCAGCCTCCTAGCAACTGCTGAAGGCCCAGCAAGAAAAGCTGGGATCCTGCGCCCAAGCACGTCAGGCCTCACAGCACACGCTTAGCGCCCCCTTCCCTTCTCAGATTCAACTTCCGCAAAAATCATGAGCATAAGATTTGATCCTAGGACCTTCGAGTCCCTTACATTAATTAAGCACAACCACGGCACCAGTCACAATTTCTGATATCTATATTCAGCAGTATTATTCTTTTAACCGGTCAGGTTACGCAGAATCCCTTTCACCTTGATGCGCCCGCAATATACTATAGTTTCCTTTTTTTTAATTCAGTACATACATGATGTAACCTATGATTTTTTGCACTGTCTTTCTTGCTCATTTATACATGGCTACACGATGTCTAAGATTTCTTTGCATGGCTCCCATAGCAACTTCTAGTCAATAAGCAGATAATATATATAGGCTCCATGGCACATCATTATTTTTGTACTATGTACTAACCCTTTTTTTTTGCATGTGTTAAAAAGTCTCCTCTTGCAGGAACCAAACTAATACAAATGAGCATTGCTCACCAGCTTATAGCATCTAATAATCTTTGCTCTTATAATTTATTTTCCCGCATTCTTAATCTAACCTTCGTATCTCAAAACAAATTTCAAAAATTAACCATCGCATACAGCTTGTCACTATTGTGACGAAGAAAGTTGTTGTGGCCTTCACAACATCAAAAGCATGGCCTGAATGGCTATACATGCTTGGCCCTAACCAGCTAACTTAAAATGTCTTTTATTATTATTATTATTATTATTATTATTATTATTATTATTATTATTATTATTATTATTATTATTATTATTATTATTATTATATACGTCTCTATTCCGTTACTAATATGCAGATCACCACCACTATAAGTATCCCTTATCCTCTCAAGCTAACCCCCCAGGATATTTTTTTTATATGTTTTCACCTTCCCAAGCCAAATTAGCCAACTGTTCTCATTAAGTGTTCAGCCTCCGCCACATGCCTGTCCAACAACTCTTGAGTTTACATCATTCAGTACCCTCCGTCAGTCAGCGGTTCTCATGGAATATTCAATCTTCGTCAGATGCCTCAGTGATCATTTATCGGTCAGTGATTCAGTCAGCGGCCTTCGTTAGTTAGTAGATTTCATCTTCCACTGGTTTTCATCAGTCAGCGATCTTTACTAGTCTGTAGCCTTCACCATTTAATGAGCTTCATCAGTCAGTGGTCTTCTTCATTAGTCAATGGTTTTCATTAGTCAGCAACCTTCGATCAGTTGGTGGCTCTCACCAGTTAGTGGATCTCAGCAGCTAATGGTTTTCGTCACTCTATCGTCCTTCATCAGTCAATGGTCTTCGTGGAATATCTGGCTTTCGCTATATAGCTTTGAAATGTCGTTTGGGTTTTCATCAGTCAATGGTCTTCGTAAACAGTTGGTCTTCTTAGTCATTGATGTAGTGACATTCATATGTCACCAATATCGGCCTTTGCATTGAAGTTTCATCAGTCGCCAAGTCATTGAAAACTACCAGACTATGTCAGTCATTGTTAGTCAGTCCAGCAATCACCGGTGATCCTCACTAGCCATCAAACTTCATCAAACATCAGACCTCACCTTCATTAGACTCCATGAATAATCAACCTTCGGTAGACCTTTTGTAGGTTACATATATTGTTTAATTTTTCTTCCTTAGTATATTTTATAATATGCATCAACCGAATTTCATTTGAGCTAACCTTTGCAGGGAACTAATCCTTTTTACATTCACGGGTACAAATCATATCTATGCCCATGCAGGTTATTAAATGGTAGCCTTCGCGAGCCATCTAAAACTATGACCCCCCATTCGAGAGCATTATTTTCCGTGTGCAGAGCTTGACATTTGTTCAAACATAACTATCATTTTTTGTAGGATGCATAATAAGTTTACACCTTTTAAATATTTTTGCGCAAATGCTTTGATTCTCATCATCGCATACATACATACATACATACATTGCATAAGTGCATTGCACCGTCTGGCCCAGGCCACCTGGAAGAAGTCCCGAAATAAACGAGCACCAGGACTCTATGCATCAAAATCCTGGAAGAAGTTCTGAACCTACACGGGCACTAGGTCACGAAGCTAAGGCTTTCGTGCTATCCTCTTATATCGTATAAATGACTAACCATCTTTTTATAGCAAGTGTCTTCTGAGTGTCGAAAGACTTGCAAGCAAGTCGATATTTGATGAAGCTATAACGCAAAACCTAAGCCCCTAAAAAATGCAGGAGACCAACTCAGGTGTATTTTCACGCGACTTCTCCGGCCTACGGCACGCGGCGTCGGCGTCTACATCAGCATTACTGTAACAGAACCGCCCAATTATACGAGATTAAGTAGGAAATCATCCAATGGAAGGACAATTTAACAAACTTAAGCCTGTATAACCCGGTAGTCCGTGAAATCTCGACGGATTTCAAACCATTTCACATAACAGCCAAGATCGTACTAAGTTTAACGGTTACCATCATAAGTTACATAAATGTTCGCGGCATAAAATACATCGGAGTTTAAACATAGTTATTACAAACCAGGTTCGAATAAAAGTAGCGGAAGCGGTAGTTCAAATCACGCACACACACAATATTTTGAAATAAAGTGCCAGCTTGTGATCATCTCCAGCAAAAGCATCAGACTAGAAGTAGCGAATGACCATTGCCCATGGTCCTAGGCTTCGCCCATTGCAGGATAGAGACAGTTGATACAATAGCCGTAGTACATCTGCCCATATGCAACAAGTGGGAACAAAGCCCTGAGTACGAGAAGGTACTCAGCTAGACTTACCCGTCATAAACCAGAAATAAAAGACACCAAGGAATCATGATAGGGTTTCTGGTGGGATAGCTGACTCATTTGCAAAAAAGGCATTTTTAGCATTTAGGAAAACCTTTACAAAAGCTTTGCATCAAGTTAAATCTTTATTAACCTATCAACTACATTTGCACCTGTACTAAAGTAACATGTAATTAAACAGGTAATGATAACCAATGATCATTAACAACTTCCATTATGTCATAATTCATATAACTGTCCAAGTGTTCCATCAATATTACTACGATGAAGTAGCTCAAGTCAAGTGTTCACTATCCAGTGAACGATGGCGATTCGAATCGATTATTAACCAGCTGGTAAGCTATTCCTCACACAAACCTCACTCACCCGCTAAAGCGAGGTGTTGGTCACCGAGTCAACCATTCAGGTAAAGTCGCGAGCTTGCCAGGAACCACTTGTACCCGGGGGCCGCCCGACTGCTCTTTGGCCTTATCATCGCGCCCCCGTATCCTGCCACTACTGCTCCGGTACAGTGCGTTGCGGGCAATCCACTCGGCCCGAATAATCTCCCAGTTTCACGGTCGGAAGGTACTTTATCCGGTGAGCTAAATGTGAGGCATGCGTTCAACATGACCCGAGGGACAACAACGGACGGTCCTTAATCGACACAGACGGAAAACACTACAGTCCGAAACCCTGCAAGTTTCCGCCCGGTCTCAAATTCATTTCACACTTAGTTATCCCATGACTTCATAGTCATCCAAGCAGATCCGGGTAACCACCTATAGCTCGCAGGTGACAGGAAATCACCCGACTTCTACCGGTCTAAGCCAGCTAAGCATTGACTCGACTGCGGATACCAGGGTAATAAGGATATAGTATAACAAAGGTAAGCAAGGTATAATGCAGCAACGTTTGCAAGCAACTCCTAAACGTAATGCATCAAATTAAGTAAAGTTAATACTAAATTAATTGCAAACCGGGATAGAAATGCTCCGGGGCTTGCCTCTCTCAAAAGAGCTCGGACGGTGGTCGGGGCACTCGGGGAGCTCTTCACCGACCTCCTCTTCGGCTTCTGTCACCTCCTGCTGCTGCACCTCGAGCTGCTCCTCTAGCTCCACGGGTAAGACGACTGGGTTCTCGATTTGCGATCCTGTATGATGCAATGCGCGTAAGTGATTATGCAAGCGTGCATCGAAGGAGATGAATGCAATGAATATGTTGAAATTCAAGGTAGTCAACATAACTATACACTACAAGCACATGTCATCTACTGCATTCTCTTCTACTACTAACATGTCAAGTTAACATATCTTATGAAATGCTTCAAAGATACACCAAATCTTTACTAATTTCTTAATCACACTTAAAGCAACACTTGCTTAAACCCTAAATAATAATAGGTTTGAATAGCAACATATATTTATGATGCTCCTAAAAATCTAAGAAAATTACAGTAGCATAATACTACCCTAAACAGACTACCATAAAAATTTCATGACATTTGGATAAGTAAACTATCCTATACAAAAATGACAAGCTATAACATAAAAATGAGTATGAAATTACTTTGTACTAGGAAATGTGTCAAACAACAGAATTAATATTTTTCCTAGGTTCTTCATGGAATATAATGACTGTACAAAAATTATCACATGCATGTTTTATACAAAGTTTGCTCTCTAGCAAAAATAACAAAAATCAGCCATTAAAGGTACTTGAACTACTTCTCCAAAGTTTTCCACAGCACATGTATGAAACATATTTTTCCTAGGAAGTACATGATATAAGAAGATTAACAAACTTGAAATCATATTTTTCTGATACATATAGGATTTACTAACCATTTTACAAGATATCAGCAATATCAAGAATTAATTAAAGCTCTACAGAAAAGTATCCCAAAAATGACATGCAATATTTTTAAATCATAGATCTGGTTCCAATGAATCCATAGAAATTTATTTCACAATTTTTGGAGCTCAAATGAATACAAAAACATTTTCCACAATAATTTTCATCATGAATAATAAAAGAAAACAGAAAACGATTTTTATTATTGAAACTGGACCGGCCCGTGGAATTAAACCGGCCCGTGGTCGTTTTTGGCCTGGTTCGCGCGCGCGGGAGGGAAAGAGCGAGCAGGCCGCTCGGAGGCGCGGCCCACAGGGCGGTGGCCCAGTGAAGCCGACGGGGAGGAACAGAGGGCGGCCTCGCCGGCGCTCTGGACCGCGACGGCGTGGCGGTGGCCGACGGCCAACGGCCATCTCCGGCCACGAGCTGACCAGCGGGCGCGCGCACAGTGTCCGCGAGGAGATGGCGAACTCAGGGGAGGGGCTCACGGGGATGGAGAGGGAGCGAGAAAGACGAGGGGCGGAGCGCGAGCTCGGTGGCCCCGTCGTGGTGGCGCGGCGAGAAGAGCTCGATTGAGCCTTACCGTAGGTGAACAAGGCAAACGGAGGTCCGTTCAGAGGAGAGGAGAAGGTGGCGGAGCTTGGAGCACAAGCAATCGGGCGGTGGCGGTTCACCGACGTCGGAACGCGACGACGGAGGCGAGGAAGTGCGGTGGAGAGCGGCTCTCCCGCTCGGGTTCTTCGGAGGAAGGAGGAAGGGAGCGAGCGAGGAGGCGAGTGGAATCGAGGCCAGACGCGCGTGGTGATTTGAGGCGGAACGCACGGGGTCCACGGGCGGCCACGCGGGGTGGCGTCGCCGGCATGCGTCCGCCACGCGGCGAGCGTGCTCTGCCGCGGCGCCAGCGAGCCGCGCGCGCGTGGGGGCGGGAGGGGAAGAGAGGCCGGCTTGGGCCAGGCCGAGGCGGGGAGCAGGCGCGGGCGCGCGCGTGCGGAGGCGGGCCACTTCCGGCTGCGGGCTGAAACCGAGGCGGCGGCCTGCTGGGTTAGGATTTGATTTTTTTTCAAATTTCTAAATTCAAACCAATTTCAAATACAGTTTTCAAACCCTATTTTGAACAAGAAAAAGACCTTTTCTGGAAATGACCCAAAAATAAAAGTTGCTTAGAATTTAATTCTCTACAACTTTGATTAAGGGGCCAACTCAAAATTCTCAACAGATTTTGAATTTGAGAATAAAAGCTAAATAGGGAGTAATTTTTAATATTTTCAGCATACATTTTTGAAACCAGTTTTTGACAAAACTTTGAGTAATTTAGTTGCTCCAAAAATTTGACCTATAATTCTAAGTGATATAAAATTTGTAGTTGCACAATTTTCATGAAAGGTAATTAGCACATTTAGTGTGGAATTGTCACAACATGTTATGTAATACTAATTTTCCAACTTTGATTTCCTTAAAGATGCACTCTAACCACATATGATTATAAATGCAATGACATGGTATGCTCACGATTGATATGCTAATGCTTGCGTAACACCGGAGTGTTACAGCCCTCCCCCCTTATAAAAATCTCGTCCCGAGATTTGAGTTACGAACCATTTATTATAAAAATCTTCGTATGCTTTTTGTAGGTATTCACTCGTTTCCCAAGATGCATCTCCCTCATCATGATGACTCCATTGTATCTTATATGTTTTCACCACACTGTTTCGAGTAGCCCTTTCTTTGGAATCCAAAACTCGAATTGGCTGCTCATGATACACCAGATCTGACTTAAGTTTTATGCCTCGAGGTTCAATTATTTCCTCTAGAACGCGTAAACATTTCTTGAGATGTGATACGTGAAAAACTGGGAATATAGCACCCATTGATTCTGGTAATTCCAATTTGTAAGCCACTGGACTCTTCCTTTCTAAGATTTTGTAGGGTCCTACAAATCTAGCGGCAAGCTTTCTGCGTATTCTAAACCGCTTCTTCTTTATTGGCGTGACTTTTAGATAAACATAGTCACCAACTTCAAACACAAGTGGTCTCCTTCTCTTATCCGCATAACTTTTCTGACGTGACTGAGCTGCTCTCATATTTTGCTGAATGATATGAACTTTCTTTTCGGCTTCTTCCACAAAATCAATACCATAATACCTTCTTTCCCCTGGCTCAATCCAGTTTAAAGGTGTTCTACACTTCCGGCCATACAGAGCCTCAAAAGGTGCCATCTTGATACTTTCTTGATAGCTATTATTATACGTGAATTCTGCTAAAGGTAACCACGACTCCCATGAACCTCTGGAAGACAACACACAAGCTCTTAACATATCCTCCAAAACAGCATTAACTCTTTCAGTCTGACCATCTGTTTGAGGATGATAGGCAGTGCTACGAATCAGACTCGTTCCCAAATCTTTGTGCAAATGCTCCCAAAAGTGAGCGGTGAACTGTGACCCTCTGTCAGACACGATAGTCTTCGGTATGCCATGCAATCTCACAATCTCTGCAATATACCTCTCGGCATATTGAGGGGGTCTATAAACTGTCTTGACAGGTAAAAAGTGGGCTGTCTTGGTAAGACGATCCACGATTACCCAAATCAAATCATGGCCTTTCTGAGTAGTGGGCAAACCTGTGATGAAATCCATACTTATATCATCCCACTTCCAACTAGGTACTGACAAAGGTTGCAATAATCCGGCAGGTTTTATGTGAATAGCTTTCACTCGACAACATGTGTCACATCTGGCTACATAAGCTGCAATTTCCTTCTTCATCTTTGTCCACCAATAGTGAGGCCTTAGTTCTTGATACATTTTACTACTGCCAGGATGAATGGACAACTTAGAGTGATGAGCTTCATCCATAATTTTATTCTTAAGCTCTCTATCCTTTGGGACAACAAGACGGTTGTCGAACCACAACATGTCCTGCTCGTCCACTCTGAAGTGTTTTGAAGGTTCTTCTTTAATTTTCTTTTTGATGTGGAATATCCCTTTGTCTGCTTTCTGACCTTCTATTATCTTACTCTCCAATGTGCAACTGATCTGAATACTATGTAACACGACAGGGTGCATTAGATTAAAACCATCTTCGAGTAAGGGTTGCATATTCAGACAATGTGACTTTCTACTCAAAGCATCAGCTACCACATTGGCTTTCCCAGGGTGATACTGTACATTCAAGTTGTAATCTTTAATTAGTTCTAACCATCTTCGCTGTCTCATGTTCAATTCTGGTTGGGTAAAAATGTACTTGAGACTCTTATGATCGGTGAAAATGTTGCACACATTACCAAGTAAATAGTGTCTCCAAATCTTTAAGGCATGCACTACGGCGGTAAGCTCAAGATCATGCGTCGGATAATTGATTTCATGTTTTCTCAACTGGCGAGAGGCATAAGCAATGACTCTTCCTTCTTGCATCAGAACACAGCCTAATCCTGTTTTTGATGCGTCACAGAACACATCAAAAGGTTTCTCGATGTTTGGCTGTGCAAGAACTGGAGCAGTGGTCAACAGTTTCCGCAAGGTGTGGAAAGCTGTCTCACACTCCTCTGTCCACACAAACTTGTGATCTTTCTGTAAAAGACTTGTCATCGGCTTAGCAATCTTCGAGAAGTCTGGGATAAAGCGGCGATAGTAACCAGCTAACCCTAGGAAACTCCTGACTTCTGACACTGTGGTTGGAGTTTTCCAATCCATAACCTCTTGTACTTTGATCGGATCTACCGAAACTCCATTCTCAGATAGAATATGACCAAGGAAAGGAACTTTCTTCAACCAAAATTTACATTTGCTGAACTTAGCATACAACTTATGATCTCTCAGTCTAGTCAAGACAATTCTCATATGCTCTTCATGATCTTTCTCATTCTCAGAGTATACTAGAATGTCATCAATGAAGACAACTACAAACTTGTCCAACTCTGGCATGAAAACTGTATTCATCAGATACATGAAATATGCAGGAGCATTTGTTAAGCCAAAAGACATAACAAGATACTCGTACAACCCGTATCTGGTAGAAAAAGCGGTTTTCGGGACATCTTGTGGCCTGATCTTTATCTGATGATACCCTGATCTTAGGTCTATCTTGGAGAACACCCTAGCTTTAGCCAACTAATCAAACAAAACGTCGATATGAGGCAACGGATATTTATTCTTGATAGTTACAGCATTAAGAGGTCGATAATCCACACATATTCTCAGAGTACCCTCTTTCTTTTTCTTCACGAACAAGGCAGGACATCCCTACTCAGACTTACTCGGTCGGATAAACCCCTTCTTTAGCAATTCTTCCAGTTGCTTCTTCAGCTCAGCTAACTCATCCGGAGGCATCCGATAAGGTCTCCTCGAAATAGGAGCTATCCCAGGGATCAACTCGATTCCAAACTCAACATCTCTATCTGGAGGAAAGCCAGGTAACTCGTCTGGAAACACATTCGGGAACTCACACACTACCGGGATCTGGCGGATAGGAACAACTTCCATGGCACAGGTCACACTCACAAGGTTTGTTCTTTCGGGCAATGGTACTAGAAATGTACCCTCTCCCTAGGGATCCTTAAGGGTAAGCAACCGACTGCTTGTATCTATGACTGCCCCCTAGTTCTTCATCCAGTTCATTCCTATTATTACATCCAAAACTAGTCCAGGCATAACTATCAGGTTGACTCGGAACTTCCGACTACCTAACTCAAGGGTTGCCCCTCTAACCATCTTATTGGTTAACACATCAGCCCCGGCTGAACTTATACGATAACCATAACTCAATTCTGTGCATAGTTGTTCATACTTCCGTGCAAATGCTTGACTCATAAAAGAATGCGAGGATCCAGAATCAAATAGAACAACTGCACGGTGATGGTTAATAAGAAACTTACCGGCAGTTACAGGCTCTCCCTCAGGAATCTCATCAACGGTGGTATGGTGTACACGAGCAGTATAAGTCTGTTGCTTCTTTTTAGGTGGATAAGGGCAGAACTTTGAAAAGTGGCCTGGCTGACCACAATTGTAGCAGGGCCCCTTCACTGTACCAGCAGATCCTATAGCTCCCTTGGAGTTGCTTTGTTCTGCAGCTATGGTGATCTTTGTTGGCGGCACGGCCATCTTGTACGGCTTCTGTGGTCCCCTGTAGTTCAGGGTTTTATGCTATGGCGGCCTAAACCTTGCACCAGGTGCGGACGGACGATAAGAAAGACGGTTTGCAGTGATAACTCTGGACTGGGATGGTCCTGACTCAAACACCCTCTTGCGATTCTTGGATGCAGTGTAGGCGTTGTTGTTCTTTTCTTGTTTCAAACAATCACTGACAAAGTCATTGAATCTGGCGCGGGTATTGGTACCCACATGCTTCATCATCTTTAGACTTAACCATCTCTTGAAACTAGCAATTCTCTTTGCATCTGTGTCGACCATGTCTGGAGCATAGCGGCACAAGCTATTAAAGGCATGCAGATACTGTGTTACAGTCTTGGTACCTTGATTTAAGGCCAAGAACTCTCCGAGCTTCATCTCAACCAACCCTGGGGGAATATAAACTCCCCTAAACGCTTCGGTGAATTCTCTCCAAGTAATCTGGGCATTGGGAGGAAAGGTGGTGCGGTGATGCTTCCACCACATCCCTGTCGGTCCTTGTAACTGATGTGCAGCATATTCTGTCTTTAGAACTTCTGTCAGTCTCAACACACGGAACTTGTCCTCCATAGTGTTGATCCATTCTTCAGCGTCGAGTAGCTCTGTTGCTTCCTTGAAACTGGCGGCCTGGTGTCCATGAAATCCTTGAAATTGTTGTACTGGATCACCCCATGGCCACCACCTTGATTATTTCCCCTCTGAACATTTTTAGCGATGGTACGCAGAAAATCTTCCATATTCCTTTGTGACTGCTCAGCGTTGCGCTGGCTTCCAAGGAACTGTGCGAAGAATACCTCTGCAGTGAGCGGTGGAGGAGGGGGCAATTGTGGCTCTGGCTGTGGCTCCTGGTGATTGACGTTGTTTGCACCACCCCCACCAGCCCCTGCACCATTGCCACCAGTTTCAGCGGCCTCATACGTGGCACGGCGAGTGTTTGCCATCTGCATATTTCAGCAACAAGTAATAATTGAGCGAAGTGGTAGTAATTGTATTCGAATGAACAATCATGCCATACTGAATTTATTGGAGAGAACAAGTCATGCAATAAAACAGAGGCACAATAATCACATTCCAATTAAAACAACATCACTAATCAAATTACTTCGAATGCAACATCGCGTTCCATACAACCACGTTGCCAGCATACATACACTGGACTTTTATGCGTTCGAGCATCACATACACAACCAAGATTCAAAAGATCGCCAGTCTCAAGATCGAACAGGATACAACACGATACATGGAAACCAAAAGAAGGCCATCGTGACAAAGCCTATCACTAACAAAAGGCAACTAGCCTACTCCTCGGGGCCGTCGTCGAGGTCGGAGGCGTCACCATTGCTACCATCAGTAGCGGCGTCGTCGTCGACGTCCATCTGGGCGGCGTCCGGAGGAGCATACGGGCCCATCCCGTTGTAGAGGGCATGAAACTCTTCATGCAAGTTGGCATTATACCCTTCTAGCTCCTCGACCCTCTGCCTTAGAAGGTCCCTCTCGTTCCAGGCTTCATTCCTTTCCTGCACTAGCTGTCCTATCATGCGGTCTGCATTTCTGTTGGCCTGAGTCAACGTCTGTACCCGCTGCATAGCACTCTCACCTCTCTCGAGAGCCCGATCTCGCTGCAAGCTCATGTCGGCCAACTGCTCCTGCAAGCTAGCTATAGCACGTGCTTGCTTCTTCTTCTGCTTCCTTGCTTCAAGCCGGTCATTGCCACGCAGACCAGTCAAGGTCCAATAGGTACTCTCAAGACCCTGGTATGCTTTGATGGCTGCATACATGGCACTCATTGTGTGGTTGTCGCTAGCCCGTCCTTCACTTGGGCCTCTAACCAGGGCACTTCCTTGTGGTTGCACCCAAATGGCATCACGAGGATCATCTCTCGGGAAAGTACCGGCCAAAGCTGCTGCCAACTCATTAGAAAACCTACTCATTATGTCTCGGATGATGTGAAAGGCTGCACCCTCTGCACCCTCAACTGGAGTGCGTCCTTCAAACTCCAAATGCCAACCATCCCATTCTGGCGCATCACCAAGAGCAGGGACGGTGATTTCCACTACCGCAAGTCCATCCTCAGCTAACTGGCTCTCACTCCAGGAGTACACCGGCTCTTGACCCTCTGGGTACCCCACATCATGGAGCACTCTCCAAAGCAAGGTGGGCATGCCAAACTCACTTAGAAAAGTGTCCGTGCTGTGGCGCTCCCGCGGGGCCATCTGGTGACGGGGTGCTCTTCCGCTAGTGGACTTACGAGCAGTCTTCTTCGTGCGGACCATCTGTAGCACAAGTTTTTAAATTACCTGGTGAGAACATATTTTAAGTTGATGTCACTTTTATCAAACTGGGATAATCCTTTTATAAGGGGAGGAATGCATGTTATGAATGAAATGCACAGGCAATATGATGCATGTGCGAGTCTTACGTTCTCACAAACTTAGAAAATAAAGACATCTAACGATGAATTCGGTGGCATACAACGATCTCTCATATATGTAACTAATTCGATCTACATGATAAACGCTGTTATGTACCTGCAGAAAATTCATTTCAGCCCATTCCCCATGAATGCATGAAAGCAGTAAATCTACCTACACGCTCTACACGAATCCCCAGATGTGTGTACAACGGTAGTAACTACCCAAACACATCGTCCTATTGACAGCATCGCCTCAACGGACGGAACACCCACACATGCGATACTTTCATAAAAACATGTGTAAAACATGTAATTATTCTAGTATCATATAAGCACTCTCCCTAGATCGGTGGTGTATCCGATCATGCTCTCACAGCTCACACTTACCAAAGCGTAGAGGTAACTGATCCATATATTACCACTCAATTAAGTGGCACTCATACAATAGCACGCCGTATGAGCAACGAAAGAGAAATATGGTGCAAAAACCCCAAGTTAGTACTTAAATAGCCACCTAGAGTCCTTAACTGGGCATACAGGATATGACCACTGGCACACCTTTAGTTTTAAAATCACACTGTTTAAACATGATTTTGTTTTAAATACACTTATGAACAGTAATCACGTTAAACCATGCTCCGATGCCAGCTGTAACAGAACCGCCTAATTATACGAGATTAAGTAGGAAATCATCCAACGGAAGGACAATTTAACAAACTTAAGCCCGTATAACCCGGTAGTCCGTGAAATCTCGACGGATTTCAAACCATTTCACATAACAGCCAAGATCGTACTAAGTTTAACGGTTACCATCATAAGTTACATAAATGTTCGCGGCATAAAATACATCGGAGTTTAAACATAGTTATTACAAACCAGGTTCGAATAAAAGTAGCGGAAGCGGTAGTTCAAATCACGCACACACACAACATTTTGAAATAAAGTGCTAGCTTGTGATCATCTCCAGCAAAAGCATCAGACTAGAAGTAGCGAATGACCATTGCCCATGGTCCTAGGCTTCGCCCATTGCAGGATAGAGACAGTTGATACAATAGCCGTAGTACATCTGCCCATCTGCAACAAGTGGGAACAAAGCCCTGAGTACGAGAAGGTACTCAGCTAGACTTACCCGTCATAAACCAGAAATAAAAGACACCAAGGAATCATGATAGGGTTTCTGGTGGGATAGCTGACTCATTTGCAAAAAAGGCATTTTTAGCATTTAGGAAAACCTTTACAAAAGCTTTGCATCAAGTTAAATCTTTATTAAACTGTCAACTACATTTGCACCTGTACTAAAGTAACATGTAATTAAACAGGTAATGATAACCAATGATCATTAACAACTTCCATTATGTCATAATTCATATAACTGTCCAAGTGTTCCATCAATATTACTACGATGAAGTAGCTCAAGTCAAGTGTTCACTATCCAGTGAACGATGGCGATTCGAATCGATTATTAACCAGCTGGTAAGTTATTCCTCACACAAACCTCACTCACCTGCTAAAGTGAGGTGTTGGTCACCGAGTCAACCATTCAGGTAAAGTCGCGAGCTTGCCAGGAACCACTTGTACCCGGGGGCCGCCTGACTGCTCTTTGGCCTTATCATCGCGCCCCCGTATCCTGCCACTACTGCTCCGGTACAGTGCGTTGCGGGTAATCCACTCGGCCCGAATAATCTCTCAGTTTCACGGTCGGAAGGTACTTTATCCGGCCAGCTAAATGTGAGGCATGCGTTCAACATGACCCGAGGGACAACAACGGACGATCCTTAATCGACACAGACGGAAAACACTACAGTCCGAAACCCTGCAAGTTTCCACCCGGTCTCAAATTCATTTCACACTTAGTTATCCCATGACTTCATAGTCATCCAAGCAGATCCGGGTAACCACCTATAGCTCGCAGGTGACAGAAAATCACCCGACTTCTACCGGTCTAAGCCAGCTAAGCATTGACTCGACTGCGGATACCAGGGTAACAAGGATATAGTATAACAAAGGTAAGCAAGGTATAATGCAGCAACGTTTGCAAGCAACTCCTAAACGTAATGCATCAAATTAAGTAAAGTTAATACTAAATTAATTGCAAACCGGGATAGAAATGCTCCGGGGCTTGCCTCTCTCAAAAGAGCTCGGACGGTGGTCGGGGCACTCGGGGAGCTCTTCACCGACCTCCTCTTCGGCTTCTGTCACCTCCTGCTGCTGCACCTCGAGCTGCTCCTCTGGCTCCTCGGGTAAGACGACTGGGTTCTCGGTTTGCGATCCTGTATGATGCAATGCGCGTAAGTGATTATGCAAGCGTGCATCGAAGGAGATGAATGCAATGAATATGTTGAAATTCAAGGTAGTCAACATCATCCAAGAAACTATACACTACAAGCACATGTCATCTACTGCATTTTCTTCTACTACTAACATGTCAAGTTAACATATCTTATGAAATGCTTCAAAGATACACCAAAGCTTTACTAATTTCTTAATCACACTTAAAGCAACACTTGCTTAAACCCTAAATAATAATAGGTTTGAATAGCAACATATATTTCTGATGCTCCTAAAAATCTAAGAAAATTACAGTAGCATAATACTACCCTAAACAGACTACCATAAAAATTTCATAACATTTGGATAAGTAAACTATCCTATACAAAAATGACAAGCTATAACATAAAAATGAGTATGAAATTACTTTGTACTAGGAAATGTGTCAAACAACAGAATTAATATTTTTTCTAGGTTCTTCATGGAATATAATGACTGTACAAAATTATCACATGCATGTTTTATACAAAGTTTGCTCTCTAGCAAAAATAACAAAAATCAGCCATTGAAGGTACTTGAACTACTTCTCCAAAGTTTTCCACAGCACATGTATGAAACATATTTTTCCTAGGAAGTACATGATATAAGAAGATTAACAAACTTGAAATCATATTTTTCTGATACATATAGGATTTACTAACCATTTTACAAGATATCAGCAATATCAAGAATTAATTAAAGCTCTACAGAAAAGTATCCCAAAAATGACATGCAATATTTTTAAATCATAGATCTGGTTCCAATGAATCCATAGAAATTTATTTCACAATTTTTAGAGCTCAAATGAATAAAAAAACATTTTCCACAATATTTTTCATCATGAATAATAAAAGAAAACAAAAAATGATTTTTATTATTGAAACTGGACCGGCCCGTGGTCGTTTTTGGCCTGGTTCGCGCGCGCGGGAGGGAAAGAGCGAGCAGGCCGCTCGGAGGCGCGGCCCACAGGGCGGTGGCCCAGTGAAGCCGACGGGGAGGAACAGAGGGCGGCCTCGCCGGCGCTCTGGACCGCGACGGCGTGGCGGTGGCCGACGGCCAACGGCCATCTCCGGCCACGAGCTGACCAGCGGGCGCGCGCACAGTGTCCGTGAGGAGATGGCGAACTCAGGAGAGGGGCTCACGGGGATGGAGAGGGAGCGAGGAAGACGAGGGGCGGAGCGCGAGCTCGGCGGCCCCGTCGTGGTGGCGCGGCGGGAAGAGCTCGATTGAGCCTTACCGTAGGTGAACAAGGCAAACGGAGGTCCGTTCGGAGGAGAGGAGAAGGTGGCGGAGCTTGGAGCACAAGCAATCGGGCGGTGGCGGTTCACCGACGTCGGAACGCGACGGCGGAGGCGAGGAAGTGCGGTGGAGAGCGGCTCTCCCGCTCGGGTTCTCCGGAGGAAGGAGAAAGGGAGCGAGCGATGGGGCGAGTGGAATGTAGGCCAGACGTGCGCGGTGATTTGAGGCGGAGCGTGCGGGGTCCACGGGCGGCCACGCGGGGTGGCGTCGCCGGCATGCGGCCGCCACGCGGCGAGCGTGCTCTGCCGCGGCGCCAGCGAGCCGCGCGCGCGTGGGAGCGAGAGGGGAAGAGAGGCCGGCTTGGGCCGGGCCGAGGCGGGGAGCAGGCGCGGGCGCGCGCGTGCGGAGGCGGGCCACTTCCGGCTGCGGGCTGAAACCGAGGCGGCGGCCTGCTGGGTTAGGATTTGATTTTTTTTCAAATTTCTAAATTCAAACCAATTTCAAATACAGTTTTCAAACCCTATTTTGAACAAGAAAAAGACCTTTTCTGGAAATGACCCAAAAATAAAAGTTGCTTAGAATTTAATTCTCTACAACTTTGATTAAGGGGCCAACTCAAAATTCTCAACAGATTTTGAATTTGAGAATAAAAGCTAAATAGAGAGTATTTTTGAATATTTTCAGCATACATTTTTTAAACCAGTTTTTGACAAAACTTTGAGTAATTTAGTTGCTCCAAAAATTTGACCTATAATTCTAAGTGATATAAAATTTGTAGTTGCACAATTTTGATGAAAGGTAATTAGCACATTTAGTGTGGAATTGTCACAACATGTTATGTAATACTAGTTTTCCAACTTTGATTTCCTTAAAGATGCACTCTAACCACATATGATTATAAATGCAATGACATGGTATGCTCACGATTGAAATGCTAATGCTTGCGTAACACCGGAGTGTTACAATTACCTTCTCCAAGACCTTCGCATGAGGGGCTTCACCACCATCTTCGGTGACTACACCAGCATTGCCTCCGCCAAATCAACTTTTTTAGGAGGGCTTTCGCCAAATAGCTTTGCAGGAGGGCCTCCGACAAAACCATGATGACTCGCCTCCGCTAACTCTTCGGCACGAGGGGACTTCGCCGACACCTTCGCTGTCTACACCAGCATAGTCTCCGCCAAACACCTTTTACAGGAGGGCCTTCGCTAACATCGTCGGTGAACCACAACAACATGCCTCCACCAACCCTTAGGCAGATGGGGCATCGCCAACATCTTCAATGAACTTCGACGACACACCTTCATCAACCACTTCAGCAAGATGGGCTTTGCCATCATCTTCACCCACTACAACAGCTCAAGAGCCTCCGTTGACAGCTTCGACATCAACGCTACAACGGCTTGTCTACATCACCAAGTTCGAAGGGCCGCATCAACTCCTTCGACACCAAGTTCTACAGCACCTTCGTCGACGTCTACATCGACAACCTGGGTCTGAACATCTACTTCGACTAGTACAACTACATTGACCACACCAAGCATTGGCGAAGGATTCGGTCATGAGCGCCAACCAAGAGGGACTAGGGGAGCACACCAGAGGATCAGCCACTCCAGAGCATGAAGTCTTTTGTTCGACGCTCGTGAGCCAAAATTGGAGGCCTCATGGCAACCTTCGGCCACGACTACTTGGACTACATCGACTACCCCAACCACGACAATTTGAGATGACACCAGAGACGAAGACCTGCACGCCGATACTAGAGGTAGAGGTCTCGGAGACGAAGACATGCGCATCAAGGATGTCTTGAAGACGAAGATCTACACGTCGCGTGAAGCCAGTGAACCAAGTTGCAGAAGCAGTGAAAGGAGCCAAAGCCCAAAGATGAAGAAGACTGAGAGATCATGGCACTTAGAGCAAGAAGCCTTGTGAATTAGAATGAGTGTACGTCAGAGTCATGTGCGTGCTCTTTTCTCCATGCCCTTTTTTCCCACGGGGTTATTGGGATGGAGTTTTTAGTGAGGCGCATACGTGTAGGTTTCGAAGGGCATCCCTTACAACTAGATTTCGAGTTGTATTGTGTATTTTCTTGTATGAGAGCAGCTACTAGGTCATGTAGTACCGGCCATAACCTAATAGCTAAAGGGCTACTATTGGGAGAGCCATATTCATATGGGTCAACTCCCCCTAGAAGAGGCCTAATAGGGGCTAGTATAGTGACTTGTCAATTTCACCCTCACCGGGAGTCGCTTGTAAATCACCGTTGTCCGTATATAAAGCCATGAGCATGAGGGCAAGGGGGCTCCTTCTCTTGACTCTGATCAGCAAACACTAGCCGTCACTTTCCACTCTCCTCTCCTAACCCGTTCGGGAACTACCTTCCTAACAGAGAACTAACAGCCTTCAGTACACATAGGCCCAATAACAAAAGCAAGAGAAAAAAAACCCCGAGCAGTATATGATTTTGCACACCAAGTGCAGAACTGCTAATCATTTCTTCAGACTGAATCCTCTTGTCAAGGAGTGTGCTCATTTCTGAATAGCGTGTAGTAAATAGGGTATGCCATAGCTGAATGATCAGCGTAATACAATGACTCAAGGTAATCTATTAACAATTATTATTGTACAACCAAGCACACGCTGGAAACCTGATCATGAACCCAATATGTTGGTGCATGCTCTACAAGGAAACAACAGAAAATTTGAGGATGTACTCTTCCAATGGTACAGTAAGGGTGCCTGCAGCCTTGGACAGCAGCAGCACCTACGTTGCCAATCATTGTACAGAATATAGAACTTTTTTCTTAATATAGCATCGTCTTTGAATAATATCACACAGGTTCAGTAATACTCTATTATGTTGTCTCCTGAAAAGATCGTGAACGTGACAGAGCTGCTGGATTTGCTTGCAGGGCTTGAGCGGCGCCGGATATCTGCTTCTACCTTTCAGGTTTCGACTGGAATGGTCTGAACATGCCTCGATCACCAGGCTCAATCCCAAGGGTGGTCCAGATTGAGCTCTTTGCAGCTTCGATAGGGTCATCGATCCGAAGCGTTTTGGGGATCCATAAGCATCTTTCTGCCTTCTCATCTCCTTGAGGTTTGGAGTCCCTGGAGTGCTTTCCTAGGACAGGAGAGCCGCTGTCGGAACATGTGCTGCTGCTTGTTGGAGATGCTGCTGACACGGTAGAGCCAGGTCCGAGCCATGGTGCGTTCCATGCTCCGGTAGGCCAAGGAGTAATGAATGGCCAAACCGAAGGTGGCATTACCGGAACTGGAATTGGACCGCAGAATCCCGGTGGCAGTACATGCACAATTGGTGGCACATTCCATTGAATATTACTGCTTGTGGTGCCATTTTCTGAAGAATTTGCTGCTTCCGCTGGGGCTGGGCACACCGCTGCTGCCATGGTGGGAATGCCATTCCATGCAAGACTCCATGGGTACACAAAAGACGGACCAGTGAAGAATGGTATAGGATGCACTGAAGTGACTCCATTGCTTTGCCCAATAATTCCATTTTGATGTGCACTCGCTGTTCCTTTTGTGATTCCTTCCCTGGACCATCTGATGATGTAGTAGAAGGTGGGCACGTCTGGTTTTCTCCATTTTTGAGCTGTGCTGCTAAGGCAGGGTTGGAACTCATAATCTGCTCTCCTCCAATCTTCAGCACAGAGGCCATGGAGTTGCAGAGAGGGGAATGAGGCCCAAAGCTGACTGCCGCTTGATTTCCTTTTATGGACAACGGAAAGAGGGAAGCCTCTCCCCCAGGAGTAGCTATACTACTGCCTAGAATCAATATGCTACGGGAATTCGCACTAGAGTTCTTGCTCTTGCGCCTTCCAGCACCAAGAGGGATGTTTCTCATGCTTCCACCTGCAGTCCAGTACCTCTGACAACTCTTACAAAAATGCCTTGGTTGCTTAATGTTGTAATTGTTATAGTAACAGAACTTTGTATCCATGCTATTGCAACGAGGGCATGGCAGAATTTTGTCTGGCTTCTTCAGGACCTTCTCTCCACTCGGTACATCACCCTCATTCTTGGCTATCTCCAAATTGGACTCTGATCCTGATATTTCATCATTGTTGTGTGTCTGATTCTCACACTCACTGTAATGGTTAAGGCTAGAACTATTCGTCTGATCAATGTCTAATTCCTGATGTGTGCATGGCTTTTCCCTAGTGACCCTCATGTCCCCTCTATCTTCACATAAATCCTGACAAATAAATTAAGAATAAGTAAAACAAATGCATTGAGATAGCAGCAAATATGATTTGTAAGATGCTCTAAAGTATGTGTTTACATAAGAAAAATAGGTCAAATAACAAAACTTTAGAAATCCAAGGAGTCAAGCAAGTACTCAGTGCTTATATAGTTATATGATTATGTCTAAGATATTTACTCTGCTTAGGAGATACATACTTATATACCCTCTTGACTACAGTCAGTAATTATCTTTGATTCCTTCCTTGCACAAGCTAAAATTCTTGGCAGCTAAGCAAGCCTTAACATCTTATTTTGTAAAAGAGGAACACCTTAATAGGCTATTCTCAGAGAACAAACTAGTCTGCTATATTGGTGAAAGCAGATATACTTCAGTGGTGTATCATATTCCATCAAGATCTAGGCAATGATGATGTTACTGTACTTATTGCAGTTAACTAATCTCTCCGGTATGGTATCATCGCCAAAACTTCTGCTTGGTTACAGTATACTTTTGACGTTTAGTACTTTGACAGTGTTAGTACATCTTATGGTTGCTATTCCTCTGGCATAGGATCCTTAACTCTAGTAACCGCATAGTGGGTAGGCCCATTTTGTTTCAGTATTTTGGGAAATTCGAGCTCAATCAAATCAGCACTGAGGAACAACTGTGTCCCAAGGCACCACAACTGCATGTCGACCCAAACTAAGATTTCACAGTAGCTTTAGCTCTATGGTCTAAAATTTTGTGGCTCTGAGAAGCAGTAGCATCAAGGTTAAAAACTTTATAGAGGATCCCCATCACCCATCCAAGACTGGCTATCAACACCAAAATCAAGAAACCACAGCGGAAGAGCAGTTTTGCAACTTTGCATCACAAGAGTAATCTTGACAATGGATAGAATAGGAGCCCTACCTAATCCAGGCCGTTTAGAAACACTCTCCTACAGAACTGGATGGGTAGCCACATCAAGAAATCAGTTAATGAGTACTCAAGGGGGGAAGGGAAATCATTAAAGAGGCTATGCATTACGGATAGCTGATCTTCTCTCTGCATATTCTCATAAAAACTGGAGCATCAGTTGTTCAGAGACAAATTGAGCCCTCATAAGTCATACGACTATTAGTTGTAGTAAAACACAGCCTCAAAATCAGCCTTTTGCAATTGCACCAACCAGCTTAACGAAAAAGTAGGTTGCCATGATGTCTAGCTAACCTAGCCTAGTCTCCATAGAATAAGAAACAACAATCGGCGGCTAGAGAGACAATCAGACCATATCTTGCAGTACTACTAGGACTATCTGCAAGCTTTCTGACGAGAACAGGGGTAGCAGCCCAGAGCAGCTACATGTATTGGAAAAGGGGGGAAAAGGAGATATGCTTGGATCATGAAAGCCTTAACTTTTTTTCTCAAATCAAATAGCCGAAAGGAACAATAAAGAACATCATGAACTGATGAACAACTGATGGGGAAGACTGAAGACATCAGCACCATTTGGGGGGTTGCGGTTGTCCGGGAACTCCTCCCAAAATCTGAGGTAGAGGCGGCCGAGCTCGGTGCAGCGGAGGATATGGGCGGGGAGGGACAAGTCGATGGGCGGCGGGAGACCGATGAAGAAGAGGTTACGGATGCCCCGGCAACGAGGAGACGAGGCCAGCAGGGCTGGGGTCCCGAGGAAGTAGGAGGGGGAGGGCGAACAGGTTTTGACCAGAGAGAGAAGAGGGTGAGAGCTCACCTTTTCCGGAGACTGCGGAGGTGGGTGAGGCGCCGCCATGTGGGATTCCGGTGGTGGGCGAGGGGACGCGGCTCCGGCGATCTCCATACCATACAGGCAAGATCTGACAAGTGGAGTTGGCGACGCCAGAAAGGGTAAAAAGATTTGCCCAATTTGTGTCACGCGTTCGTGCAACCACGCCCACACAATCTTTCAATGGCTGTGTTTAGTTCACTTAAAAAGTGCATTATGCAACAAAAGATTCTCTGTCACATCAAACTTACGATACATGCATGTAGTACTAAATGTGGATAAAATCAAAAATTAATTGCACAGTTTGGTTGTACTTTGCGAAATGAACGTTTTAAGCCTAATTAGTCAACGGTTGGACAATTATTACCAAATACAAATGAAATACTACAGTGTCGCTACAGTAAAATTTTGGCACTCCAAATTTCACAACTAAACACAGCCTATATCGAAATCTGCACCATGGACTCTAGCTTCCTATCTTGCCACGTTTCAAGCTCTTCAGATGGCCACGTCTACAGTAAAATATCATCCGTCCATCCGGCGATGAACGGTCAAGAGAGCACCCCGGCCGACCTCGACCGGCACAGCCCGCGGCGCCGCCTCCATCATCCTGCGAGTGGTTCATTCCGCGGCTCCGCATCCCCAGATCCAGTGAGCCCCCAAACTGGATTAGGACGAGGCGGACGAGGCAGGGGCTAGCTCCGACGGGGCCTAGCGGAGCGGCTCCGACGCGATGCGGCACAGCGCCCCACCCCACCATGGATGCACTCAGGCCGGCCAGATCAGACGCCGAGGTCACTGCACCGCACCTCGGCGTCGTTCCGTCGATGGCTGGCCCGAGGCCATGATGACGGCCGGACCTCGCCCGCGAGTCCGCGACGACCACGCACCCACAGCGGCTGGACGTCGACCACCACCAGCCCGCGGGAGAACTCACCGGCCTTGCGACGACTGAAGCCGAGCTCGAGCACGCAGTACAGAGGTCGACGTTGCCTGAGTCGCTGTCGAAGCTGAAGAAGCCGCCACCGCCGCCGAGGCCACGCACCGGAGCAGCCGCCGCACTACTCCGCGACGCTGCTATGGGCCACCACCGCCGGGTTCGCGCCTCCCGTTCACTCCGCCAGAGCCGCGCTTGCCCCGCACACCGGAGCCGAGGCCGCTGCTGGACGCCGGCGTCGCCGTGCTCTACTCTGCCCACGCGCTGTAGACGAGCACGGTCAACAGCAGGGCCCCCGCGCATCCCGCCCCGCGTCGCACCACGCTGTGGCCGAAGCCGCCACCGAGGTCACTACCGACTGCTGCCGTGCTCCCTCCCCCTCCATCTCCAGCGCCGCCGCCCTCTTCTCTCTCTCTCTCTCTCTTTCTTGCTCCTTGACCGCACGGGGAAGAGATGTGGACAGGAGAGACCGACGCAGCCAATGCCAGACGCTCCACCACGTCATTGCAACGAATGGGAGGACACCACCTCACCAAGCGGGGCCCACACTACCTATCCCATCCCTTCTCCATGCACTCGGTTCACCTGGATCAAAGGGACGGTGTGGGCAGGTACGCGGCACAATAGGCCGGCCTCACAGCATAGTGCTGCTCACTGGGCCTGCGTGTCAGCCGTAGGGTAAATTGCTAAGCGTACACGGGAATCCAACACAGTACATTACAATGTAACCTTTTTACTTACAGAAAAATTGCCAGAAAATTTGAAAATAAACTAGAGCCACCCTATAACCTACCCAAGTTGTTGCCACTCATTTTTCATTAGTTAAAATTGTAGAAATAATTTACATGCTCTTTTCATCCGCGTTTAGCCGATAAGCTTTAATAATTAATATCTCCCTCATTTTAAATCCAAACTTCAAAATTCTTTCACCATAAAACTTATAAAATAAAACCCAACATAATAATACCATTTCTCCCTATTTTTTTGGTGCTCATTTAAATTCTAGGTATGTCCATCGTCGTGGCACAGGCCCTGTGAGACCTCGGATGGCGTGCGCCCCATCGCCGAGGCGCAGGCGCCCAACGCGGGCACCTGGAGCAGGAATAAAAGCACCAGCGTGCCCACACGCCTCGCTGCCCAATCCCCTACTCCGTCGCAACACGCCTACGCTTTGCAGCGCCATCGTCGGCTGAGGGAGACCACACCGAAGGAAAGTCGCCGCCGGTCAACCATGTCGCCCGAAGAAGCAACCGCCGGTGCGTGCTGCTAGAAGTGGGCGCCGCCGTCGACTGCAACAGTCGTGGCCTTCCTAGGAGCCTTGGATGAAGCACGACGCCACTCGCCTTCGCCCGCGATACAGGAAACCTAGCGCGAGCTTCGACATAGTGATGTATATGTCTAAAAATAAACACTACATGCAAGGGAAGTACTTTGCAAATTACTAAGGAAGTAGTGCTGTAGTTATGGAACAGCCAAGGGGTGTTTTTAACAAACGAGGCGCCAGTGGTTTCCCCGCAACCGGCCTGGCCGGTCGGGTCCTAGTCAGCGCGCGGAGGGTGATCCTGGGCCACGAATTCACGTGGCGCGGGGCCCACGCGCGCCAAATCACCCGGGTGCGGGAACGCCGGGTGCACGCAGCCCCTCCGGCTGGAGAGATTTCCCCTTTCGCTAAATAAAGCCGTGCGCATCCACGGGAAAGCGCGTGTCGATGTCAGGCGGGCCCGACGGTGCTGGTGGCCCACATGTCGGTGAGTAGGAGGTGCATTGATGCCCCTGTAGAGGTGGACAGGTTTGGGCTAGAAAAGCAATGGAGGCCGGCAAAAGGAGCTTTCCGCTTTTATTAGTGCTTTTGGTTATGGACCTACACACATGGGCCACTCTTGCCCTCATCCTCTCTCCCACTCTCTTTGGAATTTATTTCTTTATATTTTATTTCCTCATGATCTTTTTGGAATTATAGTTATGTCATCTATGTATATGACAGGCCATGGGAAGCCTTACCTACAAAGAAAACAAATAAAAATAAAGACCTATTAGAATGTCATGCCAAATGCTCACCATGTTACTGTTTCTTTTTTTACTTTTCTTTTTGTCCAAAAACACAATAAAGATGATGATGTTGTTTATGTACATATATAAAATTTTAAACTGAAGAAGCCATCGGAATCGGCTCTCCGTCATTGAAAACACCGCCCACAGGAGAATAATCGGCCGAAAATACAATGACTCGTGCCGAATCAGAGACGGAACCTAAGTGAACATGTTTTAGCAAAAGAAATCTTACTAACCGAAGCATGTTTGTTTGAATGCCGAGTATTTTCTATCCTAGACAATACTCCCTCCGGTTCATTTTATCTGGCGCACATGCATATCAATCTTTAAAAACTTTGACCAATAATTAGGCTAATAATTTTTAACTATTATAATACAAACTTTATATGATTAGATTCGTAAGGAATTATACTATCCAATGATTATACGTTTACAAGCATAAATAATATAATATAAAACAAATGAATGGTCAAAATATAATTTAGGAGACCGTATTATTCTAACTTGCGCCAGATAAAATGGACCGGAGAGAATATAATAATAGACATCAACTTAGGGTATATTCGGTTGTCCTTCTTGGCAGCGATGCAGTTGCATATATCTACTTTTGATATACTAGCTCCGTCCAAGAGAGAATGCAATTTTAGTATATTATCATGTTTTAGTACCTTATAAGTTTGACCAATTATAGATAAAAAAGTATTAATTTATGATACTAAATAAATATCATTAGATTATTATGAAATATATTTTTATAATAAATTAATTTGGAGCTATAAACGAGAATACCATTCACTAGAAATTTGGTCAAACATGAGTCACTTCTCACGGCACGGACCCTATAGTTCTATTTTTTTTTTTTGGACAGAGGTAGTAGTGTTTTGTGTCTCAAACTGTCAGCCGCCGCCACTGCAAATAATTTGAGTACATATTTGCATATCGGCAGTCCTGTGGCTGATTTATTTGGCAGTACATATTTGCTCTTCAAAGTCACTTTGGGCGTATTTGGTATGGTGTATGCGGGCAGCACTGCATCAAGACCGTGCGTATATTCACAGAAAGTTGATTGTTTGGTTGCTTGAATCTTCAATTCGATCCTGGCTCCGCGCGTGCAGAGGATGGCTACATGCCGCATCCAGCGGTGTGCCCAGATCGAGCGTACCTGTCGGGCTTGGTTCTGCACGTTCAACCGCATAGTGCAAGGGACCCATGCGTCATAGGCACATGTCCATTCTAATATAAACAATCAAACACTGTCTCAACATCTTATATCCGCTCATGCAGCTTCAGATTTAGCTCACCAAACATAGACTCACCTTAACTTGCATCTACAGCTACAACTAACCAAACACTCATCTTTTTTAAAAGAAATACGGATGTCCACAGCCTGCATCCACTGGGGCACGTGTTCAAGAATGTTGCGGCAAGACTATTCCTAAACCTTTGGACATTATGGTCCTAAATGGACGACAAGCTCCAAGCTGCCTTTTCTTCTTCTTCTTTTTTTTTTATGAGCCAAGCTGCCTTTTCGGCAGCACATGTAGGAGTAGGGACAGGGCCGAGCCGGCAAAATCCGGGATCCTGTTCCAAACTCTAGAAATAGATCTACCTGTCTAGAAAACTAGAATTAGAATAATGTATATGTTGTAATATATTATTCCTATATAGCAATGGATATATGAATTGTCATATGACACTTGATGAATTAAAGTTTTGTTTGAATAAAAAGCATTTCTGGCAATTCTAAGATTCGGCTCTTGATCCTCTCTTGCATGAATATCTCATTTGCCCTCAAAACATTTTTTTCTACATGCAAACAACCGAAAAGTAAGTTTTGCAGCATAGCAAATATATAATTCGCCAAAAAAGTTTAAAATCATTAGCATTTTATTTCATATCTAGTCCATGCATTAATCTATGAATTCTCCTGCACATCCTGAAAATCATATATTTTTCATCCGGGAATGCCTTTTCTTTTGGTTTTGGCCACCAGGATTTTATCCCTTAGCTCCCAGCTCCCTCGCCTGGCGAGTTAACCGTTGCGCTGGCAATACTACAACCATCAGAATCAACATCAAATCCTTAAGACAATAAACAACTGATTTTCAAACTCTTCTCATTTTCTCACAAACGGGTCAGAACATTGGAGACTTCGACATGGAACAAAGTATGAATTGTCTGCTGAATCAAACTTGCCTGAGATTCCAGCTAAATGAGAAGATAGAAGACAAGCACTAATTTTATACGTACTACTTACTGCTGCCTGAATGCTTGAATCAACCAAAGGTGTTGAAATCTCTGATATTGACAAACCGTTAACCTCTAAGAAAATGCATTCCTCGTGGAGCCAGTAGTAGTAAGATGCCTTGCCCTTAGGTTCAAAAAAAAAAGACTGATGCCTTGCCCTTCCTTGCCTTTTCGTCCAGTCCTTCCCAGTCTATGTATATACACTGTTCTCTATCAGCAGGCAAACCAACCTACATGAGCAAATAAATTTCTTGATGAATCCACTTTCTTTTCTTTTCTTTTCTTTTGGGAAGAGAAATAATTATATAACCCACAAGTATGGCAATGGTGACATCACGATATTCTACACCATGGGCAGATATGTCGGAGCTGACTAATATGACCCTTTGACTTTCTGAATTCATCTGAGACCTTAGTCCTTTCATATTGCGACTTTCTAGAGTGAATATCTCTCTTAATTAGTACTCACTTTTAGCTGGGACAGTAGCTCGGCAACAAATTTTGTAGTAAACATTGCAGTACAGAATGACTACAAATAGTATTGTCTACAGCACACTGCCACACCGGATTCCTCAAGCCATAATCATGCAATTATTTGGTGAGATAACTTACTTTGACACTTTGTGTTCTTTCCGCGACATGCTTCTTTAATATGTCATACAATATGGGGAAGTGCAGATCTAGAGGTGAGGGCCATGTAGTCAGGTTTACTTGATGCATCAGCGTTGGAAGTCAGGGGCCTCTACAAAACTGAGGCCCTGTTCGGTCGCACCTCCTGCATACCCTTAGGCTCGGCCCTGCCAAGAATACCACAGTTAATTAATTGCGCTACGTAGAATGGAAAAAAAAGGAAAGGAGGCTGTTAAAATATCATGTTTCGACCTCGTGTTTGCACAGAAAGGGGGGGTTGCGCGCGGGGGGGTGAGAATACAGGTGATCAGAAAAGCGACTAGCGGGGGGAAGATGGCCATGGACAAACGAAAAAACAATTCCGCCACAAACAACAAGAAGCAAGCAACAGTGGCAGCGAGCTGGATATTTTCATCAGTTCTGTTGGCCGAGGAACAGCGTACTGACTGGTGGGCCAACAGCTAGCTGGGCAAGGCAGCAGCACGGATTTGGAAGACTGCAAGTTGCAGCATGGATTCGTGTGCATCCGCCGCGAGCTTTGTCCATTCCTGAAAATGAGAGGATCCAGACCATTCCAAAGAGAGCAAAAAAGAGTGGTCACATACAGTGTACTTTTCCATATCTCTAATATAGAATTTCCATGTTTGCAAAAGTGGTCATGGTTCATGCCCCCGCGCGACTGTCTTGGGGTTTGTACTACTGGTCTACTGCCTGCGTGAGATAAACTAATCCACTCTAGTGGGACTGGGAGTAGTTAGATTTGAGCACAGCCAAGATGAATCCATCTCAGTACAAGACACACACAGGCAGTAAGCCGTCAGTAAGTACTTACTCACTCACTGTACTTAGGGTTTCTTTGGCAGGATTTTTATTAGGACTTCTTCACTGATTTAATCAGAAGTTCTTTAAAACTTGGAGACACAAGAATGGCTTCTCACTCTATCTCTCCCTCTCCCCCGGTGGCCGCCAATGCGGGTGCCCCCCGCGCGGCCTGCTCCCGGCCACGGGCCTCCGGCTCAGTGTCTTAGATCCAGCCAGTACCAACGCAGGTGTTGCCTCGCTCCTCTCCTCTTCGCTTTAGTTCTTTAATCTTCTACGGTTGCTAGTGTGGATTAATTGCTTACCGGCGGTAAGCAGATCAGCCTACTAAAATTAGGGTTCAAGATTTTTTTGTCCACGCATACCAAGTACTATGTCCTAAAATGTTGTGCTGCATATATGTTGGATTCTTGAAACTGCAATTTTTCTTCCTATGCAATGGGATTGTTAGTCCATACTTAGTTCATCAAACCTCCTCAAATGGTCAAACTATTCTTTAAGTTTGAGTTATGCAATCAGATGCTTTCCACTCAACTTTTAGTCTGAAATAAATTGTTGCTCCATAATTAATTAACCAATCATTCTAGAAAGAGACAGTTCTGCAACGACTAATAATTTGGCAATGCCATTTTGGATTATGCAGTTTTTCCAGGCCAAACAATTGTTTTCGAGTACTATAAGTGTCCATATCTTGGAGCCTTTTTGCCCCATTCTGCGAGGGGGCTCAGATTTAAATGCTTTTCGGCAGCTCTCCTAGCACTATTTATTTAATCTATATATATCGTCGTATCGTCTACCTTACGGGCTTACAGGTACTGGCCGAAGGTCCATTGTAGGAAAGGTGACATGTTCTCTGCACCCCAGCGACAACGGTGAATCCTGCAAGCTTCAGGCTCCATTCGCTGCGGCTTGCAGCAGCATCGACTGCAGCTACAACAGCTCGGTGTGCTATAGGACGGTGCAACTGAGGAGCTGTATGCAGCTGCGGCGATAGCCCGTCACGCTTCCTTTTCCGATGGAAAAGACTAGCACCCGGTCGTCACGCCCGCGCCTACTGTCCGTCCACTCTTCTGACGCGCTCCCTCCGCATGTGATAGAAAACGGCGCAGATGACGTTTCTCTGGATACATGCGGCCAACGGAATGGACGCCTGCACCATACCTCTGCCTCCCACTTTGCTTGGGCAGGCCCCACAGCACATGCATGTAGCTCTTGCCCGCACGGCTGCATGCTGCTGCCACACCTATCCACGCGTTGCGGTTGTCGCCCCGCGCTGCTGCTGCCACGCCTGCCGGTCCGGCCCTGCCTGCTGCTGCTCTACGCATGCATGTGGGGGCCACCGCACCCGCTTCGCTTCCCGTACGCATGAGGGGACCACCTCCATCTGTGCCCACTTTCCATGTCAGGTCGTGCAACACTTGCAATATAAAAACATTTACTGCAACGTACGTCCGAAACACATTAAATTTTTACAAACATACGCTTGCAACATACGTGTATAGCTAGTGCAACATATGTAACATCTAGATAAAACACTTGCAACATACGTTTGAAACAGCTGAAACATTTGAAACATACACTTGCAAAATACGTGTATAGCCATTGCAACATATATATAATATCCAGATAAAACACATGCAACATCAAATAAAACATATATTTAAAACGCATGAAACAAACGGAGCTAGATGTCATGGAGTGACGGAAAAATTTAAGCCAATACTTAGCTATCATGCAGATGTGAGCCGCTCTCCTCTCACAAACAGACAAGCGTCCTGGCCAGCCCTACAACTGGCTAAGCGCCTAAGCCGGTTGGCCAAAGCAGCAACGCGGCAGGGACAACTTGGTCTGGACGTAGACAACACACACAGAGAAAGAGCAGCACGGCAAGCAGAGCAGGCCTAGCTAGGCGCTAGGCAGCAGAGGGCAAGCACGACAAGGAGACCTGCGTCCCTGGGCGCGTGCGGCTAGAGGCCTAACCGGCTGGTCCAGGAGGCAGCTAGTCCTCTCTCACGTGCATGCACGGCCCCCACACCGCATGCACCCCGAACGAGTGATCACACACGCTCCCAAGGTGCAGACCCCATCTGATTGTAACTACGTGCCTCTTTTTTTATTGGACGTAACATGCATGGGGTCCATCGGTCTGTTCGTCCGCCCTGACATCCTCAACCAAGTATTACTGTTTTCCAATCGCGAGTGCTGAAACCGGCCGTTGCTCCTAACAATAATACCATCTGATTCAACCCTCGGTTAAAAGAAAATTACAATTCTCTTTTTTTACAAAAATCAAATAATTTTAAGTCTGACTAAATCTATAAAAAAATACTAACATTAATGATACAAATTAGTATCATTAGATTAATCATCAAATATATTTTTATTATATATTTACGCAGAGTTATAATTCTAGACTCGATATAAACTAATAGTTACTCTTTTTGGGATGGAGGTAGTATGAAATGTGGATGTTTCAGCAATTAACACATTCATGCTTCCACATCAGGAGCAACGTTTTGCTCGGCACCATCATATCAGGTGAAGCGATAGCTGAGAAGTAGAGTAAAGCTAAAGCAAAAATATTTGGCGGCGAATATGATAAAAAAAAAGTACTACGTAGCATATATCATACACATCGATCTACAGAGTTAACTAATCAGACAGCAGAGGAGAACATCTGGGTTCTCTTTCTCGCATGCCCTCATAGAAACTGAATTTCACTGCCAATCCATCATCATCATCAGTCACTGCTTAGTTATTTGCTGCACCATGCGGATGCATGGACGACAACGCGCAGGCTGTCGGTGATAGTACCCCAGATCTTACTGCAAATGGCTGCGGGGCATGGAAATGCACAGCACAGCACATCTGTGAACCTTGCTGTTTTCAGTTTTCACTACTGCAGCTAATTAAGCTACGAGGAAGAAGACCTGTCTGTCTGCATCTCATTGCTAAACGACGATCATCAGTTCCAGCTCGACCCGTTCAGGTTGATCCTTTGGCTGTCGCAAGGCCTTGGTGGATTGCTCCTGCCGTTGATGCTAAGGTCCAGCTCCTGCTGGTCATGGTCATCCGAGGACCCTCCCCCTCCTCCTCCTCCTCTCCTACCGGGCTCGTCAAGAAACAGGAACTCCTCGCAGATGGCGCTGGCGGTGGCGCCGCCTCTGTCGTTGTTGTAGCCTCTGCTGGGAGTGTGAGGCGGTGCAGCAGACGAGAGGCCGATGAACAGCAGGTCCTGGTCCCTCTCCCTCTCCCTCTGGCACTGGGACCCCTCGCACGCGGTCAGGCAGCTGTCCACCGACCCATCGCCGCCGAGGTGACGCTGGTGATGGTGGAGATGCTCCTGCTGGACCTGGACGCGCCTCGTCACCGTGGCTCTCGAGATGAGCTCCGACAGCTGCTGCGTCGGCGTCTCGCCGCCGTCGAGGTGGACGCTCTGCTTGGCCAGCGCCTCCTGCGCCTTCTCCAGCACGGACTGCAGGTACTTGCCCTGCGCTTCGATCCGCCGCTGCAGGTGTCTCTGAACCTGCGCCATCAATGGAAATTGAAAAATGTAAATGGGCCGAAAGTGGAGGTAATGGGCCGAACCCAGCTGAGCCGTGCAGGCGCAGCACAAGGAAAATTGGGCTTCGAATCAGTCGCGGACGGGCTACTGTGATCCAGTTTATAGGCCGAAATTACGGTGCGTGCGTGCCTCTGGAATGGGCCCAATACCCCATTTGCTGGATGAATCTGAGACGTACTGTGCTCGGTAAGATCCAATGGCTGCACGATGGCCGGAGTGGCAGGCCAGGGCAGATGGTTCCAACTCCGGCCGCCGGCGCTGCCTCTCGCCGGTGGCCAGGTCACAGCATTCTACTCTGTGGAGGCTGAGGTATCGTGATCCGACCAGAGGGCTTGTCATGCCCTTTTACTTTCTTTTAGCTCTTCCATTTCTTTCCTTGGCTGGTGAGAATTCGACGCCCATGGGGCTCTAGACCTCTAGCCTCTAATGCTTTCTTTTGCGTGTAGCATTTCTTGTTAAGCCCTCTAATATAGTTTATAGTATAACTATTTAGTGTCACAAATGTTGCTAATTTTCTCTATGAAATCAGTCAAACTTATGATAGTTTGACTTGGACTAAATCTGTGAGGTCTTTTTTTTTCCTACCATGGAAGGAGCAGTATTATGTTAGTTAAAGATTTTGACATGGGAACATTTTTACAAAGTGTTCTCATTTTTTTATTTTCGCCTGCAGTTGTAATTTTGCACGATCGGAAGCTATTAGTGTTCCTGGCGCTAATAGCTACTAGTGTTCCTGACGCTACACAATTTTTGTTTTTGCATTGCTTATACGTTCACACTTCTCTTCTGATTTTGTTGTTGTTGTTCAACGACATGTAATTTTGTTATTGTTTAACTATATAGAAAAAATGTGAATTGTCTTGTCCTTTTGATTGTATTAGTTGGTTGCCTGGAAATTCAGGCAACTCAAATATAGCAACTTCCATGTGTTTATAATATGGAGACACTGAGTTAGGCAGGGTATGCAATAGATTTTAATTAAATTACAGAGTTGATTGTATACCTCTAGCTGCTCATGAAGCCGTCTCTGAACTTCGATCTGCATCTGGAGGGCTTCACTTATGTGCATTGAACTGATAAATTTCTGAATTATGTCAGCTTCTGAAAGTTGGAGAAGAATGTTTGCAATTAACAATTTTTACTCGCTTGTCGCTTCTCACCTGTTTATCTGGGGCTCTAGGTTCAAGTGTGCTGGTGGTGATCCGCTCCCTTCGCATGGGTTGTCTGTTCCTGTCCTGCAGCTTAACGCTGCGAAACAAAGGCAAGTTTAGTATCTCCACCATTGGACGGTTGGCATTTTAGTTACTTCAGGTTTAAGAAGCATGTAGTAGCCTACCATTCTTTGCGTTGACAGCATTAGCTTGGGCCTGGAGATTCTTGCTGAGTCTGTATTTCTATGAGACAAACAGAAAAGTATCTACCTTAGTTTGTGATGGTGACGGCAAGCCAATTTTTTCATGCCATACAGCAGTAGCAGAGAACTCAAGATGTACCTGGAGATGGCTCTTAAGATGGTACAGGGTGAGTCCAGGGATCCCCATCAGCCTCATGATTGTTTTTGGCGTAGCTTCTGCAAGAGTTCCGCATGCGGAGTTTAGAAGGTACCAATCATTGTGTTAATTCAGGCTTCCTGCCATGTGCCGTGTACGAGTGACAGATATAAGTTTTGATCACATGTATACTCACTGTCTGGCCCTCCTAGCTGATGTACTGCCTCCACAAAACGTTCATGCAGCTCCGGTGTCCATTTCAATCTAGGCTTAGCATCGGTGGAGAGGACGAGTCCTGCATCTCCTCCTCCTTGCAGGAGAAACTGCTTCTCAGGAGGTAAGCCCGGCCTTGCGGACAGGTGCTGGTTATGGCTGTGGAGCTGTTGCTGATGATACATCTGTCACCAAGAACTCCATGTCAGTACGTTTCTTACTCGGAATACATCCTAGGTGATGCCTTCATTCAGTCATGTAAACAAAAGAGTAGAAGCACATCTCACCTGTTCAGTTCCTGTTATGTACTGAAATGTCTGCTTGCGGGCTGCACATTCCTGACTGCTGGGATCCTTGGCAGCTTTACCGGTGTTCAGCCTCAGTGCCTCTATTTCTAGTAACCAAAGAGTTGTTGTGTGGTCTTCTGGGAGTGAGACAACCTTTGGCTTCTCAAACTAAACTACCTACCTCCTGTCCTCTCCTCCCCTCTCCTCTCCTCTTGCCGAGATCTTACGCAGAGTCCCGTCTTATAAGGCAGAGGGAGAATGTGGAATCATCTGAAGAAGCACTCAACCCTGACTGCCCAATCTTTGCAGCAACTGAAAAGAGATATTATCCTTATTCCCCTGGGGTACCAGTGGACCCTATCGCCACCAGTCTTTTTCTTTGTCAATTCCAGCAACCCTCGCTCACTCTTGCATTGTATTCTGATCATAAACACTTGTACCAGCTTTTGGTTGAAATTACTTGCCACATGAGAAGGGCGAAAGCGAAGCACAATCTTTTCTCCTCTTTTCTTTTCTTTTCTTTTCTTTTGAAAAACTAGAGGGAATGGAGCACCTTATTCTCATGAGGACCTTTTGGGGGCTGTGGTCTGCAATCTGATGTCGTAGAACTTGCCAGCCTCCTCTCTCAGATTCCTCAATGATATCTTAGTTTGAGAACCAATTCCAGTCTCCACTGAGTTTCTGGTCTCCAGTTTGCTGAAATGAAAGGGCGGGCAACATTGGCGGTCGATCAGTTGTTGTTAGGATCCATTGCGGTCCGTGATCACATGGGTTATATTGTTTCATCCTACACAGCTACACTGTTGGGTCGTATGCATTCAGAAGCAAGGGAGGGACACAGTACGGCCCTAATAATAATAATAAGAATATCGGTTATGTGGACAAAGGTTGAAACTTCCTTCTTTTGACTGCAGGCATCCGGAAGAAGAATTGCACAAAGCTTTGCATAGAGATAAAGCGAAGGTGGCTATTGTACAACTCTTTGATGCCTTCTTGGGACTGCACAAAGGCAACGAATGGAATAACAGAATAAGCATAGAATTCCCCTTTGTCTCCTTTGGTAAGTTTGGCACCTGTTTAGCTTAGCTACTAGGCAGCCAAGACAAAGGGATGGTAAGGCAATGTCGTAGGCTGTATCCGTGTGAACTTTGAAGCCGGTGCCGTAACTTCACTGTTCTACATAGGGCACATAAAAGCGAGCTTAAAATGGAGCCCTGGTTCTTGGATTGCCCTGCATCCTTCTTCTTTTGCTTTATGCTTGCACTTGTTCTGACCATGATTTGTCCTCCGTGCAGAGAGTAGAGATGCTTCTTCTTACATGAGTAACTGCATGGGCATGGCCTCTGGACTTTGGCCTTTGGCCTTTGCCTTCCAGATGGCTGTGTGTCCCACATAGCTATCTAGTTATGATGCATACGTCGTGAGCACGCATGATTGCATCAGCGTAATTTCTAGTCTCCTTGGCCAGGGCACGCATGTGAATGAAGAAGAAAAAGGAAAAGGGTTAGTTGCAGCTCTGCAGCATCTCTAGGCTCTGATGTTTCTGGGAGCAGAGTGACCGGTTTCTATCTTGATAATAGCAAGAAAAGTGGCCTGTTTATTGTTACTATTTTATTTTGCTTCTTTGTTCTCTTGTCTTTTGTTGGGTTTCATTTTGTAGGTACTTATTTATTACCTAGTTTTAGGATCCTTTGGAATGTCATAGGAATTTTACAAGAGTAAGTTTATTTTCTCATTGATCGAAAAAAGTTTATTTACTCAGGAAAAAACATAGAAACGGGGGGAAAAAATCTGGCGTTCCAAAGAGAACCTTAATCTTACGATACCTGCCACTGCCTCTCGATGTTCAGAAATCTGCCCTCTTGCATTGAACCCGGTGTGGTAACTGGAATTTTGTATTGGGCCTGGCGGGAATAGATAATATTCGTTTCATTTAAAATTATAAGTTGTTTACTTTGTTCTAAGTTAAACCTTCCTAATTTTTTTACTAAATTTATAGAAAAAAAAAATCAACAGACATCTACGATATCAAATAAGATCAATTAGATACACCATCAAATATATTTTTGCATTTATTTGATACTTTAGATGCTATTTTTTTTCTTCAAACTTGGGCAAAACTAAAACAGACTTACAATCTGCGACAGAGGGAGTAAGATAGCGATGTGTGCTCACTTGTACATGCAGATACTGTTGCTTCAGGTGTGAAGAAGTCACGGAGGCGACACGTGCACCAAGAACGATAACCCACACCACCAGATCATTGCGTACTGCGTTCAATTCAAGTACTGGAAAAGCTTGACAAGGAGCCCGAATAGATGTGCCCTCTTGGAATAAGTTGGTAAGGGAATAATCCTTGCGGCTAATAACCAAGTGATATATATAGCCACCACCAGAGTACGGGCAGCACTTATATATATATATATATATATATATATATATATATATATATATATATATATATATATATATATATATATATATATATATATATATATATATATATATATATATATATATATATATATATATATATATATATACTACGATAAGCAACGAGGCCGGTCCCTGAGTGATCGATTGATATATATGGTATCTATACCATGCCAGTACTTCACTGTTGAGGAATTGAATTGGATTGAAGCGAGGTCGGGGCATGTGTGCTCTGCATATGTTCCGCCTCCAAATAGCTGCTGAGGAGTACATGATTCCCTGAGCATTGGCTCCGATGAGTTGTCAGCAAAGATGACCGACCGCCCGGCCGATGAACATAAGAAGAAACCGATCGAGACCACGTACTATATATTCCCCGGGCATTAGTTGGGGTTCGTTCGCCTACAGTTTGATTGCAGATGCCGCCGTAGAGCATGCATGCAGTGGAATTAATCAGCTCATCCGTAACTTTGGCTGCTCACCCTTTTTCCTTGTTCCATTCTTATATTATATATATATATATATATATATATATATATATATATATATATATATATATATATATATATATATATATATATATATATATATATATATATATATATATATATATATATATATATATATATATATATATATATATATATATATATATATATATATATATATATGGCAAAAGATCGCGTGAATACATTCGGTTGTTACTTGTTTAAGCGTTTGGGTATCATATGCTCTTGTTTCTCTCGGATCCCTTTCTCCATGTCTCGGCAAATTGCAGCAAGCTGCTGCTAGCTCTTGGTGTGGTGGCGGTTTCATCTTGCTGCGCGGGCCGGCCGGGAATTGTATTGACAAAGCTGGAGGAGGGATCACGTTCAAGCAAGGGCCTTTACACGACCTCTTTTGATTTCAAGCAGCCTGAGCTTAGCAAGTTGGTAGAGAGAAACCCGCAGGAATCCAAGACCAACCGTCGATGCTGTGGGCATCCCTACTGTGTTTGCAAAAGAAGAGAAAACAATAAGGCGCCCAAATCGTATCCTCCATCATCAATGGATGGAGCGAAGCGAGGGCCTCATCCAGGGCATCCTGCGGTCATGTGACTGCTCCAGCTCTGATGGCTGTGCCTGCAACTGTGCTGATAGCAACGCTTAAGAGACACGGGCAGGCCTGCCTATCAAGTCTATGCAGGTGAAGAGTGGAACATAAAAATAACTCTGGGACATCACAATTGAACATAACTATGAGGCCTCTTGCATCTAGCCATAGCTAATGCATAAACTTGTCCGGGGATTGCCTGGGGCCTACTTTCTCATCTGTGTCAAGAAATCAGTTGGCGGTCTTCCAGTTCCGCTTGCTCCAAATGCCGAGAACCCAGCTCCTTGATTACCACCGAATGATCCGAATCCACCACCTTCAAACCAGCCAAATTCTGTTAGTTGCCAAAAACAGGCAGCTGGCACTAGACAAAACAGATAAATTTGTCACTGTAAATTTATTCTTTCGGTAAACACATAAGATCTTAGTGCCAAGTATTTCTGCCATCAAAGAACAGTAAGACTAATTCGGCTCCAAAGCACCAAAGATTGTACTCCCTCGGTTCCAAATGATTAGTCATTTTGGCTTTTCTAGGTACATAGCTTTTGCTTTGCACCGAGATGGCAAAGGCTATGTACCTAGAAAAAGCCAAAACGACTTATAATTTGGAACAGATGGAGTATCTGACGTGATAACAAGTACTTGCAGACAACAAACCTAACATCTGACTATTTGAGTTAGAGCATGTCTCAGTGGATGGTAATGCAGATTGATCAATAATTAGCACACTTAACATTTAAGACTACAAACTGATTGAAATGGTTTAAGGATTACTGCTTGAAAAAATTGTCTGTGAGACTTAAAATCAATATATAGTATTCCTAAAGCTAAAGATCAAATACTTTATATAGACTTTTTCAGGACAGCCAAAATGAGTAAACCTATTAGGAACTGATCGGTGATAATTGCTGACAAGGGAGAGCATAAAAATTCTTTGCAAGCCTAATGGAACCTATGCATCTTATTTCTAGAAGAAATGAGTAATGCAACCTAGCAGTTCCAACTCCAAATACCAATAGTTAACCATACAATAAAATCAATCTAGGTGTATTTAACTGCCTGCAACTAGCAAAACTTTAAATTGATATGACCACAGGTTGGAATGTTGGATGATTAATTAAACATGTATGCAAACCATAAGCGATCTGCGCTGTCACACATTAGTATTTATCCAAAACTTCCCTCCAAAAGTAAGTATTTGTTCAAAACAGAACACAACTTCAGAGATCTCACCACTGCCAAAGCCACCTCCCTGGGCGGCACCAGCAAAACCACCACCAGATGAAGCTGCACCAGCAAAACCACCACTTTTGGAGGCAAGAGCAGCAAAACCTCCACCAGTAGCAGCAGCAGCAAAACCACCACCTGCAGAAGCAGCGGGTGCTGAAAAGCCCCCACCTGATGCAGCACCAGCAAATCCAGCATTACTTGAAGATAAAGAACCAAAACCCCCAGATGTAGAAGCACTAGCAAATCCACCAAATCCTCCAGAACCTACACCTCCGAACTGGCGCGATTGTCCAAAAGAACCCAGCACTGATCCAAGTGCCTGTTGAGCACCAAACTGTGCAGGCTGCCCAAATCCTGACTGTTGCCCAGATCCAATTTGTGCTAACTGACCAAATCCAGATTGAATTTGTGCTGTCTGCCCAAATCCTGCCTGCTGACCAGCTCCAATCTGTGCAGGCTTCCCAAATGCTGACTGCTGGCCAGATCCAATTTGTGCAGGCTGTCCAAATCCAGTAAGCCCACTTGAGAACGTACTAGAAAAAGAACTAGAACTAGTTGATTGAGATGGTAGGGCTGGCTGAGCTGAAGGAATGCTTAGCGACGCTGGTCGGAAAAGCTGTCCTGGACTGGTTGTCAAAGTAAATGGTGTGCCTGAACTTTTATTGTCAGATGTACCAAAGGAGGCACCAAAAGGATTAGACTTTTGAGGACTTGAAGAAGGCTGGTTCCCGAGGCTGAATCCACCAAGGGCTCCCAAGTTGAGTTCGGCACTTGCAGAAGGCGCCTCCTCTTCCATATCATCTTCATCGGTTGCGATGGTGTCAGTGTTTGGTCCTACATCTTTTCCTGTGGAAGTGACAACTGATTCTGATGTTGTTGGTGCTGTTTTAGGAGCAGAGACATGAGCAGAAGGCAAACTGGCGCCAGTTGTTGGAGGCACTGAAGGTTTGCTTTCAGTGGTCGATATGACTGAAGTCGAACTTGCAGAAACTATGGTACTAGTTACCTCTGATATTAGCGTTTCAGGTTTGGAAGCATTTTGACTCAAGCCAGTTGACGAATCCTTAGCAGTATGGATTGAGCTAGACACACTACCCCCAGGTACTATTGGAGAAACTTTCTGCATTGAACTAGATAAAACACCCGAAGTTTCCACACCTGATGAGGCTGATGTGGCTGAAGAGGAAACAGTCGACCTTAAGGAGTATGAATCAGGCTGAGTAACAGGAGCTGATGAGAATGCAGAAGGTTGAGCTGCCATCTTGGGGATATCTTTCACAGTGTTCTGCACAGCATCACCAACCCCACTAAGCTGGCCAGTCTTCTCATGTAATACAGCCGGCTTGGAATGTTCAGAAGTAAAAGACGATTTGCCAAGATCTCTAAATAGGCCACCCTTGTTCTGCAGAGAAGCACCCGGTCCTTTTATGTTCCCCCAAGATGGCATTGACTGACTATCCTGTCTGTTCTTCATTGTTAATGTAGGCAAATCTCCAGACTCCCCAGTAGTTTTCACAGACAGTGGACTCTGAGAAGTTTTTGCAGCTGTTATGGAAGGTAATATATTTGGCTCTGTGTTGGCATTACTTTTAGGGGTTATAGCGGTTTTGAAGGTTAAAGTATTTGGCTTAGACACAATATGTTTTGTTCCAAAGGATGGAACACTGGATGGGTTGATACTATCTTGTGCACCCATACGGGTGTAACTGAATGATGGTGGTGAAGATGGTGTCAATTTTGAAGATTGTGCAGTGCTTTTCATTTGCCCTGGTAACTCAAAATGCTTTTGCTGTGAGATTTGAGATGACCCAGTTGATTCCTTTACCCATTTGAACAAAGGGTTCTGTTGGGGTCCTGACGGTTTTTCTTTTACATCTGAAACTGTCAGAAAATGTTCCAAGTTAAGAATTACAAAGACTGATGATAATAATAAGAATCTTCGTGATCTTAATAGAAACCCCAGAAAATTGATGTCTAAGGCTTGTAAAAACTTACCTTCACTCAGAGAATGCAGTCTGCTTACATATGATTCTACTATAGATGAATTGGAGCTATTGCTTGACTTTTCCTGTGATATTGCTGCCATTTGAGAATCAAAAATTTTCTTGTTTGACCTGAATGGTAGATCACTGCTGATTTTGAGGCGTTGTTGCTGTGCTATTCTTTTAACAGTTGTTTTCTGAGGTTCCAAACTAGCCAGGCTCTAAAAAATTGACAAATAATTTGCAGTCAGATTTATTGCTTATCAATCACATGTACTCCCGCCGTTCCAAATTATAAGATGTTTTGGTTTTTCTAGATACGTAGTTTTTGCTATGCACCTAGATGTACACTATGTCTAGATATATAGAAAAAACAATACATATAGAAAAGGCAAAATGTCTTATAATTTGGAACGGAGCGAGTATGTAATAAAAAAACAAAGACCCACATCTTCTTTCCAAGTCAAATGATGTTACATGAGAAAATGCGATGTTTTGGGTCTCAGGCTTGATAACTTACCATATCCAGTGATTCTCTCCTCCTTCGAGCGGTCCCAGGCTCACCACTCTTGGAAGGCCCTAATATTCCCTTTGAATGCTCATTCACTGATGGAAACCGCTTAACTGGCTTAGGAGTGCTGCCTGAAAATTTGGTTGCATCAGTTGTGTGGGCTAAACCAATTGACTCAAACAACTCTTTGGTCACCGCCCCCTGCTTCCTAGTAGGAGAACCAATATTTAACACAGATATCTGCTTTGCAAGGCATTCAGATAGCTGCTCAGCAGCTGCCAACTGGGAGTTCAGTGCATTATATACACTGGATAATTGTGTCTGACTGAAAAAGTAAAAGCGAGAAATAGGTTAAAAATCATCGTATTAATGAAAAGATCCACAAAAGAAAAGGTGAAACAAAACACACATACTATTGGAATATAGAGAATAGCGCTGAGAAATAGAACTACGTACACAACAAACTTACTTATTATCCAGAAAGGGCATCTAAAAAATAGCAAAGCATACTATATATAGCTTAATCAATATGAATGATGCTAGCCATACAATGTGCAGAGAATTTGAATTTGTTACAAACAAAAAAATACAAAGCAAAAGAGTATTTTCATCAAAATATTCTGATGAGAACAAACATTAAAGTGAAAGTCGCTTTGAAAGGAGCAGAGCATAAAAAGGCCACCTGTTCAGTTGTCTGTCATCCAATTGATGATAATCACTAAATGTCTAAATGTATATGAAATTTGTAGCAAGATGGTCTAACAGTTAAATACCTCGACCTTGTCTTATTAGAATAAACAGCTCTTCGATTAGAAGCCACTCTTCCTGTTTCACTGGATCTGTTCATCTCCAGATTATTGAAATGCCTCTCCAGCTCGACCAACTGATTTGTCAAATTCTGTATGACAAAGGACTTATTATTCTCCTCCGATGTCATACAAACAAATGAAGTTAGTCAGAATGTCAGAACTGATACCTGATTAGCTTTGAGAATATTTTGTCTCTTCACTTCGAATTCTGGACTCAATTTCTGACGGTTCCATATATCCCAGTACTGATTATCTGAAGACTGGCTAACAATTCCTTTCATGTAAGTTTGCCTAGCAGAAACTGAAGAGAACAAAAAATAATGTAACATATCAGCCCAAGTTTTCTGGTGGCTTCGTTCATTTGTAAGTGATCCAATAAAGCAAATTAAACATAGCTATTAATCAAGAATAATCACTTGTATTTCTTCAAAATTATGTCCAGACCATGTTGGTATGCATAATTGCATATGTGTTTTCCTGATTATATACATTACAAACAGTGGCAAAAATGACATCAAGTACTTATCTAGCAAAAGCATATCATTTTGATCAAATAATTTCTTTCAGGTATGTAAGGAAGCAAAAAAAGGGGGGCGTACCCTGTTCTACCTACTTACTAAAAGAGAGCCAAAAGAACATATGAATGTCTCACCTTGAAACATCTTGTTCCTCAGATCTTCAATTTTTGAACATTGTTCCTCTACTTTGCCCTGGGGATTAAAACAAGCATATACATTTAGTAAAGTTCTTATAAGAGAGGACTGGACAGCACCACAGACAGACAGTTGAGGAAGAGTTGGGGAGGCGCTTGCAATTATGATACTACCTTGAAGACCTGCAACGACTCCAAAAAGTTTTGCAAGCCATCCTCAAACATAGAGAGAGGACGCTGCTGGAAGGTTATGCAGGCATCTCTGAAACCACCATCCTTTTCTATATATGCTAGTAGGGCATCTAACTCCTTCGTCATTTCATTTATCTGTAACGAAGGGGACAAACTTTAGCGTCCGAGACAGAGAAGATGCCAAAGTATATAAGTATGTAGGTGATGCTCCATGAGGCAACAAATAAGATGTGCACTTATTACTTAAAAGTTCCTTGCATTGATTGTTGGAACTTTAGACTCTATTGATTTGGGCTAACCCTAGAGGGGTAGCTATATAGGTTCCATACATGAGCCTCATGGGCCTTAGCCTTATGGGCTTAATACATACTCCAACACCCCCCCGCAGTCTGAACTACCGGCGCAGCGGAGTTTCAAGACTGGACCAGAAAGAAGTACAAAGAAGTACAGCACACACACACGAACCCCCCCGCAGCCACAACTAGCCACTGGTGACGTTGAGACTGGATCGAAACTCGGAGAAGGTCGAGGAAGGGAGGCCCTTGGTGAAGATATCCGCAAACTGCGAAGTCGTCGGGACGTGCAGGACTCGGACGGCGCCGATGGCCACAAAGTCGCGGACGAAGTGCAGGTCGATCTCCACATGCTTGGTGCGCTGGTGCTGGACGGGGTTGGTGGAGAGGTAGACGGCGCTGACGTTGTCGCAGTAGACGAGGGAGCTCCTGGTGAGAGGGCGGTGCAGCTCAGCCAGAAGCTGGCGGAGCCAAGCCGCCTCAGCCACGCCGTTAGCCACGGCGCGGTACTCGGCCTCGGTACTGGAGCGAGAGACCACCGGCTGTCGCTTGGACGACCAAGAGACAAGGTTGCTGCCGAGGAAGACAGCGTAGTCGGAGGTGGACCGGCGGGTGTCCGGGCAGCCCGCCCAGTCAGCGTCGGTGTAGACCACCAGGTCGGCGGAGGAGGACCTGCTGAGAAGCAGCCCGTAGCCGATGGTGCCGCGGAGGTACCGGAGAAGCCGCTTCATAGCGGCGAGGTGAGGTTCCCGCGGAGCATGCATGTGGAGGCACAGCTGCTGCACGGCGTAGGTGATGTCCGGCCGAGTGAAAGTGAGGTACTGGAGCGCGCCAGCAAGACTCCGGTAGGCGGTGGAGTCCTAGGGCCCAAGCAGCGGACCCTCCGCCTCTGACATCTTGCCCTGAGTGTCGACCGGGGTGGTGCAGGGCTTGCAGTCAGCCATGCCTGCTCGCTCCAGGATGTCACAAGCAAACTGGCGCTGGTGGAGGAACAAGCCTGAAGGTCGGGGCTCAACAGTGACGCCGAGGAAGTGATGGAGCACTCCAAGATCCTTCATAGCAAATTCCCTCTGCAGAGAGGCAATGATACTCTGGAGCAGAGTCTTACTGGAGGCTGTGAGGACAATGTCATCGACATATAGGAGCAGGTATGCAGTCTCATCCCCATGGTGGAAGATGAACAGGGAGGTGTCAGACTTAGCCTCCGTGAACCCAAGTGTCTGCAGGTAGGAGGCAAACCGAGAGTACCAAGCCCGGGGCGCCTGCTTGAGACCATAGAGCGACTTGTTCAGGCGGCAGACCAAGTCAGGGCGAGTAGAGTCAACAAACCCTGCCGGCTGGCTGCAGTAGACCGTCTCAGTCAGAGTGCCATGGAGGAAGGCATTCTTGACATCCAGCTGATGTACTGGCCATGAGCGCTCGAGAACCAGTGAGAGAACCGTGCGAACGGTAGCTGGCTTCACCACTGGACTAAAGGTCTCATCGTAGTCGATGCCGGGCCTCTGAGTGAACCCTCGAAGTACCCATCGAGCCTTATACCGCTCGAGAGTGCCATCAGCCCGACGCTTGTGGGTCCAGATCCACTTGCCGGTGACGACGTTGGAGCCGGGCGGACGGGGCACCAGATCCCAGGTCTGGTTGGCGAGGAGAGCCGCGTACTCTTCTTCCATCGCACGGCGCCAGTGAGGATCCGATAGCGCCTCGCGGACGGAAGAAGGCACCGGAGAGACTGTGGAGTCCCCGGGCATCGCCGCAAGAGCCCGGTGCGGCAGGGTACCAGCCGCGTGTCGCGTCACCATGGGGTGAACATGACGCGAGTGTCGGTGGAGGAGCGGCGGGTGGTACACCGGCTGCTCAACACGGGCCGCCGGGGGCCGCGGCGGCGGAGTCGGCGTAGCCGGCGGCGAAGAGGCCGCCGAGGCAGGCGTCCCTGGAGCAGACGGAGGTGTCGCCGGACGGGCACGCCGCTGGTAGACCTGCACCGGTTGGGCAAACCGAGCAGGTAGTACAGGGGACGGCGGTGGCGGTGCCGGGGCCGACGAAGCAGGGCCCGCAGCGGCACGACGCTGGTAGACACGCACCGGCTGCGCAAAGCGCGCAGGTGGCGCAGGGGCCGGCGGTGGCGGTGCCGTGGTCAACGGACGGGGCTCCGCGGCCGGCACCGGGACGGGCGTCGCGCCGGACGGTGATCCCAGCCGGCCCGAGGAGGGAGCAGGGCCAGGAGAGTCGCCGGGGAGAGGCGACGCAGGGCACGGCCCCGGGGAAGGGGACGGCAGAACGGGACCTGCAGGAGACAACGGAAATGGTGGCTCAACCACCTGGTCAGCAGGAAACAAGAAGGAAGTGTCAGGCTCAGGGGTGGATGGGGAAGGAGAGGCAGCGGAGTAGGGGAAGACAGACTCATCAAACACCACATGGCGAGAGATGAGGACCCGACGGGAGGTGAGGTCGTAGCAGCGGTACCCCTTGTGATCCGGGGAGTACCCAAGGAAGACACAGAGAGTGGATCGGGGCGCCAGCTTGTGAGGAGTGGTGGCTGCAGTGTTAGGGAAACACGCACACCCGAAGACTCTGAGGTGGTCATACCGAGGAGGGGTACCGAAAAGAGCGTGGTGTGGGGTGGGAGCTGGGCAGGCAGTGGAAGGGAGGCGATTAATAAGGTAAGTGGAGGTGTGAAGGCTCTCAGCCCAAAAGCGAGCAGGGAGAGACGCCTGGAGGAGAAGAGTGCGCATGGTGTCGTTGGTGGTGCGGATCATGCGCTCAGCCTTGCCGTTCTGAGAGGAGGTGTACGGACAAGACATACGCAGCTGGACACCGTGAGCGAGGAAGAAAGCGCGCGAGGCGGAGTTATCAAACTCACGGCCATTGTCGCACTGAACAGCCTTAATGGTGAGGCCGAACTGAGTGGACACCCAAGCGAAAAAGTGAAGAATGGTGGGGAAAGCATCCGACTTCAAACGAAGCGGGAAAGTCCAAGAGTAATGAGAAAAATCATCGACCACCACAAGATAGTATTTATAACCAGAAATACTGATTACAGGAGATGTCCATAGGTCACAATGGACAAGGTCAAAAAAAATGAGCCGCATGAGAAGAACTAGAAAAAGGAAGGCGAACATGTCGGCCCATTTGGCACGCATGACACAAAGGCTCATCGTGAGCTCGAGTACAAGGAATGTCTGAACTACGACTGAGCTGCATCATGGCATCACGTCCAGGATGACCGAGACGCCGGTGCCAGGTAGTGGAAGGAGTGGTGGTGGCGGCGGCAGCTGACAAAAGTGACGCCGGTGAAGAAGAGGCCGACGCCGGGAAGCAGAGCGTGTAAAGGGGCCCGGTGCTGTCACATCGGAGCAGAGGACGCCGGGAAGCCAAATCCTTCACAGTAAGACCAGAAGAGTCAAACTCCACAGAACAGGAATTGTCAGCTGTAAACCGATGAATAGAAAGGAGATTGTGAACCATGGACGGGGCAACAAGAACATCAGGAAGACGAAAGGAGCCATGAGTACCAGCAGTACCCACAGATGTGACAGGAATGCACGAACCATTCGCCACCATGATGGACGAAGGAAGAGAGGAAGAAGGGGGATGAGCAGAAGAGAGTATACCGGGGTTTGGAGTGGTGTGGTAGGTGGCCCCGGAGTCAGCGACCCACTGCACAGGGGGGGTCAGGCCCATGGTGCTGAAGGAGTGCGCCAGGGCCGCCTGGTCCCATCCGGAAGGTGCTGCCCACGGAGACGCCAGAGGGAGCCCAGGCGGAGAAGCAGCGTAACCGGAGGGTGTGGTCCACTGGGACCCCGGCTGGAACCCCGGAGGAGCACCGGCGAGTAGGGAGGAGGCCGACGAGCGAGGGTCACCACCGGGGGCCTGGAACGGCCACATGGAGATGCGCCCTGACCACGGGTTGTGGAAGGATGGCCAGGGGGCACCCTGTGGTGGCGGTGTGGTGGTGTTACTCCCACGGCCCCCACCATCACCGCGACCACCTCCACCACGACCGCCCCGACGACGGCGACCACCACGTCCTCCCCCACCCCCGCTCGGCCCGTGGGAGGGAGAGCCGTGAGAAGACGGCGGCTGTGGAGCTAGGGGACGCGGCTGAGTGACGGCCAGTGCAGGCGAGGTCCCCGAAGTGGCGGTGGAGCCCGGCTGGAAACCCTGAGTGAGCTCCTCCAGGGCCAGGTCGTCGCGGATCTCCAGGAAGGTCGGCAGCGGCCGCATCCTGGTGATCAGCGACCGGAGGGTGGCGTAGCGGTCGCTGAGTCCGCGAAGGACGTTGAGGACCAGGAAACGGTCCTCCACGGGCCAGCCGAGGTCGCCGAGGGAGTCCGCCATGCCCTTCATCCGGCGACAGTACTCACCAACAGAGAGGTCGCCCTGGACGAAGTTGCGGAAGGCTGCGTCCAGCCGAAGGGCCCGTGCCTCAGCGTTGCCCAGGAACTGCTGCGCGAGGCCAAGCCAGGCCTGGCGGGCGTCGGTGGTGTGGCGGACGAGGTCGTGGAGTTCGAGGGAGATCGTCCTGCGATCCAGGAGAGGACGATGCTGTCGAGACGCAGCCACGCAGGGGTCCGCACCGCGACCGAGGTGTCGGTGAGGACGTGGTCGTCGAGTGCGTAGCGGCGTAGGGTGAGCAGCATCAGGTCCCGCCAGCGGGCGTAGGACGGCGACGCGGGCTCGAGGACGACCGGGACGAGGAGCTTGATGTTCTGGACGCCCCCGGCCTGATAGTGGAGCTGCACAACCGCAGGATCAGCTGGGTCGTGCCAGAGGGCCGCGTTGTGGGGCACGCGGTGGGCCATCGAGCCAGTGGAGACGTCCCCGGCGTCTTGGGAGGCAGGAGCGCCAAGGAAGTGCTCCGCCTCGGCAACCTGGCGTCCCAGGGCGTCGGCCGCCTCACGCTCGCGCTCCAAGGCGGCGGCTGCTGCCTGCACGCGGGCCTGCCGGGCGACGAGGGCGGTCCGGGCAGCGGTGAGGGCGTTGGAGAAGGCGGATCCAGGTGCTCCGGGAGGTGGGCTGGCCTGGTACATCCCCAGACCGGGGGTTGTGAGGGCCCGAGCGACGGCAGTGCGGGCTGCAGTAGCCGCCATGGCGGCGGCTGCAGCCTCCCGGGCAGCAGCAACTTCGGCGTCGGCGGCCTGGGCTGCCCGAGCAGCGGCTGCCTGGGCCGCAGCGAGCAGGGTCGCTCCAGTCGTGGCCGCGGGCGGCTCCTCCCTGAGGGCGGCCCTTGCAGTGGCGGTGGCTGCTGCTGCGGCGATCTCCTCCGAGAAGGCCTCCTCCGCAGCCAGGTCGGCGGTCAGGGAGGCGGGATCGGCGGTCAGGGAGGCGGCGCGGCGGCCAATGGCTGCGGTGGCAGCACCGGCGGCCGCCTGCGCGGCCATGAGGGCCAGATCGGCCCCTTCCGCGTCCAGGCCGGCCGCCGTCAGGACGGCGGCGAGCTCCCTGGAGGCGGCGGCGGCAGCTGCCTCCCGCGCGCTCGCGACGGCGGCAGCGCGTGCCGCGGCGGCGGCGGCGTCCTCCTCCCGCGCGCTCGCGACGGCGGCAGCGCGGGTCGCTGCGGCGGCGGCGTCCTCCCGCGCGCGCATGGTGGCGGCTGCGCGCTCAGCCCCAGCGGCGGCGGCGTCCTCCCGCGCGCACATGGTGGCGGCTGCGCGCTCAGCCCCAGCGGCGGCGGCGCCCAAACCGGGCGGATACGGCGGCGCCGCCAGCTGCTGATGGCAGGAAGGGGAGGAGGAGGGGTGGAGGGAGGTAGAGAAGAGGGAGAAGGGCGGCGGCGGCGGCGGGCCAGGCGGTGGCGGCGCCGGCGGCTCTGCCATGGCTGCTGGCTACTGGAGGCGGCTGGAACCCTAACCCTAACCTAAGCTCTGATTACCATGTTGGAACTTTAGACTCTATTGATTTGGGCTAACCCTAGAGGGGTAGCTATATAGGTTCCATACATGGGCCTCATGGGCCTTAGCCTTATGGGCTTAATACATACTCCAACATTGATGATAGTATTTCCTAGAGGTCTGAGGAAAGTAAATAAAGGTAGAAAAATCAATGTAGCAATTAAACATGTTCAACTGTCTTACACTATAAAACTTTTTAGATAAGTCTTGTTCAGAATCGAATCTTGTGCCCATCTTGGAGTTTCTAGAATAGTCTGCTGGTGCTTGTGTCCTGCTGTTATGTGATTTGCCCATAGATTGCTGTGACGGAGATGATCCATGCAATGATTGAGGAGCTTCAGAGTTTCCTGTCCGAAATCCACTTGATGATGATCCAATTGGGGCAGGTTTAGCCGGAGATATTGACGGTGAAGGTACAGAACTTAAGGCAACTGGAGCACCAAAAACTTTTCTATCAGCGGTGTAGCTGGTTTGCGGTGAAGGAACTCCAAAACCAACCTCATTCCTTTCTTCGATCTTGGCAGGGACAGATCCACTAGAGGTGAACACTGAAGCCTTGAAACCATAGACATCACCATCTTTATTGGAGTTTTGAGATCCACCAAATATTCCCACTGATTGAGCTGAATCCAGGCCTTCTTTACCAGTTTGGCTGTTTCCAAAACTTCTGCTGCTTGGTTGCAAGGAACGAGCTAATCCATTAGGTGCATTGCCTCCTGTTGGATTCATGCCTTCATTATTGACAGTAGAAAAGCTGGAAGATATTGTAGGTTTTGTGTTTCCTGTTAATTCTAAGCTAGGCAAGGCTGCAGGTGGAGCAGTCACATTCAGTTGCTTGGTGTCTATGGGCTTCTTATTGGAAGAGATAAGCAACGAATTGCCAGTTGTTTCCTGTTCTTTTGAAGCTGAGCTACTGTTTTTCACATTCATTGATTCCTGCTGGTTGCTACCTGCAAGGATTAAGGGTACTTTAGTTTTCGAAAGCACTTGGAGAAACAAAAAGATAGCTCATCAAAGTGCAACTTAGAAGCTCTTGGCTAGCATCCTTTTACCTGTTTGTGCACTAGAGGCCTCAGCACCATGTTCAGTGAGAGTACTCTTAGATACCGAGCCTGTAACACTTGGAGTCAACTCCTTTTCAGATACAGTTGCAGGTGAAATATGTTTTTCACCGTAGTCCTCATTGGTAGACACAGTAGCATGAGGTAAATCAGAAGGGTCTGAAATCCTAAACAATATACAGTGTCAATACAAAAATGTTTCTCCAACAAAAGTTCAGTATTTAGAAGTTAAAGTAGCTAAGGTGACCAAATTTTCACAATATTACGCTGACAAGTATCAACAAACAATATTTACCTGGCGAGGTAATATACAGCTAGTTTGCCTTCACCAGTCAAACAGAGTAGAATATGTTGAGGGGCAACCTCCTTTTGTTCAGGTCCAACTGTTACAGTGATCTTTTGAAATAATGAAACATTCTCAACACCAAACCCTAGTATGACGTTGTCATCGCCATTCTCTGAAAAATCACAAAAGAAGACTGAACTGTTTAGACTTCATTTTTGAAGAGAAGCAACAGCATATCATAAAAGCGATGTTTCCTGGGATAGGGTTTACCTTGCAAGTCAATCCTAGGACTGTATTTATCCTCCAACATTTCAAGATATGTTACAGTTTTTTCGTCATCATGTGCGGATGGCCACTTCAGAAGGGCAATGTGGTCTTCAATGCTCTTTTTATTGGAAGCCACCATGAGATCCCTAAAAAATATTTTTTAAAAAAATCCCCACTTAAAAGTTCCCACCGGATAAGAGAAATGCAAACAGAATCTAGCAAGCAAATAAGTATCACCGTGGACAGCAGACAGGCTAGGAAAAAGGGGTGGACCTCACCTGACCGTATCCCCCTTTTTATCTAATGTAATCCCTCAATTTCAAATTATAAGACATTTTGGCTTTTCTAGATTCAATAGCTTTTGCTATGTATTTAGATATACACTATGTCTAGATACATAGTAAAAGCAATGTATCTAGAAAAGTCAAAACTTCATATAATTTGGAACAGAGGGAGTAGTAATAATATTGAAATCCAACAAAGCAACACCAGCAGAAGAATAAAAGACTATTAGATTGTTATCCTAAGTTCCATATAGAAGGCCCCATTGCATGGTAAGAGAACCTAGCAAGCAAACAAGGTAAGAGAAGACAAAATACACATGGTTACTACCTTGTTGACGCATACAATTAACTGGTTTGTGGTTTTGTGCCATCCTGTATCGTACGTATTGCTATAGGGGTAGTGCCTGGAAAATGCTCACTAAGTCACTATATACTCCCTTGATTACAAATCAAGTGGTAAATGGGAACTATTAAAAAAAACTAGACCTGGGGGAGAAATGACCCCTGATTTTGTTCTTTAAGAAGTGTTTGCTAGCCATCGAGCCTAGACTGGTAACCGCCAGGGGGGGGCCGTGGTGTGTGGGGTCAATTGACAAATGGGACCTATAGCATGACTAGTAACTGTGTACAGTGGCATGTTTTTAATCAGGTTAGTTGATGGATCAAGGATTTCCTTCTCGGAAGATTTTTGGTGAAATCCATGCAGAAAATTCATTTTCCATTTCAGTACTCATAAAATCTGTCCAGTAACAACCTGCCAACATACATGTTGAGAATACTCAATAGAGCTTCTCAAGGGCTTAGGTTCACATACCAGCGATGCAGATAACCCAAAAGCAGATTAGGTCCAACTCCGGATGGTAAAACATCATCCATAATGCCGTGGAAAAAATCGACATAGGTATAAACATCTGGCTTGCCTGGGCTCTATAAGCACATTGCAAAAGTAACACATTCAGTTCAACCAATTAGTACTGTAATATATGTTAATAAGGCAAAATTTACATAAATATGTTTTATTAACCCTTGCCAATAAATGGTATGACAATAAACCAATTTTAGGATTTATTTTTTGTTATCCGAGAGTTCCGTATGAATCCAATGGAAGGCTATACATCTCTGGATATTAAGACAAAAACATAAACACAATTTTAACTTGCATAAATCCCAACCAAGAACATGATCTTGGTAAACATTCAGATTATATCCTTGAAACATGATTTGCCATTTGCTGTGGTCATGGCCTAACTATGCCCAGAGAGATATATGTAGCTATTGAAGCAACTTTATACACACATGTTCCTAAAAATATATGCAAATGAAACATTGCCTATGTGCCCAAAGAGATATCTCTAGCTATTGAAGCAACTTTATACAAGCATGTTGCTAAAAATATATGAAAATGAAACTTTGGCTAAATAGCATATCGCATGTGCTATGAATCCGAGTATCCGACGGAAAAAAAAAGCGTCTAGAGGACCGACAAACCTCACAAAATGTGCTTTCTTCAGTCCTTATAACTTGAACAAGATAGCCTTCTTCATTATCATCTTCATTTAATCGAACACACCCAATAACAATACTATCGCCATGTACCCAGCCAATGGAATCCACTGCTCGCAAATAGAAAATCATCAATAATGAACAATAAAAGTACATACCAAATGCAATTTCAGCTGCAAGTAAACCAGTAACATACAAAACGAACGGATGACTCTATGTCCAATGTATACATCTCAATGTTTATGAAGCAAATGTCAAAAAACAACACTTTCCTAAGGGTTCTGGATGACAAGATATCTCACAGTTTCCTAAGGGGCTATCAATTTTATCATTGGTTCTTCAATATATAATTGCACAGGATGACTAAGGTACAGCAAGTCAACAACTAGTTTTTTCCCCTGTGATTCATAAACTTGTTCCAAGAATCCCTGGTCATCCAATAAGTGGGCATCATACATAGACTCCGGTGCTCGCAATTTCTTCATAAAGACAAAATCAATTGGTCAAAGGGTAAAAACATGTAAGAAACACGTGATACTCGTAAATTCAGGGCCTGATGAGAACCAAACCTATCAGCTTCATCTACCATAGACCACAAATCAACTTTACATATCAGTGACTCATTGTAAGCACAGTGCTGTTTTTTGACAGAGAAGGATCAACTATAGTATATGGCGATGATCACCTCCATTTTACTAGTGTTTCAACTAACTAGTAGACCATCTCGATCAACTGACAGCCTTACATGGCGGGTGAAAAATATAGAACAAAAAAGCCTTATCCCTAGCAAGCTGCCAAGCTGGGGTAGGCTATGAAGAAAAAAAATACGAACAAAAACAACGATAAGCTTAAAATTTAGAGCATTTCATTCTGTACCTAGGGATTGTGATATAGACTACACAAGAAAAAGGTGTATGGTTAGTTGGTTACCTTTGATGGTAGTGCCCTCTGAATCACTTTCATCAGACCACAACTGGAACAAGAGGGACATAGAGCATGTTTCCTTAAAATCTGGTGATAATATGGTAAGTTTGTTCCCTCTTGCAACGGCAATATGATTTCCTTCCTTGCAACAATCAACTATATACATTTAAAAAATATAGCTTACTTCAGTTTGAGAACCAAGACAGTGATGGTTAACTTCAGTTACAACATTGCATCAGTGATGGTTAGCAAAGAACTAACTATGCAAAAAAAAAAAGCTAATGGGTCTGTTCACTATGACTTTAGGCCACTGCGGCTGTAAGCTTTCAGGTGATACAATAGTACTTAGCACAGGAGAAAATATCTACAGGTAGCTACAGCGGCTGCGGCTTAAAAATGCAACGAACAGACCCAATGCTTCAAACCAGAATGCATAAAGACCTCAGAGTAAACAATACATCTGAAGATAAATATAATATTTTGCATTACTATTGATGTACACTTGTACAGACCTCTGATAAATTTAATGTAGTCAGCCTTGTTAAGGTAAAGAATTTGTTGTTGTTGTTGAGGTGTTGTTAAGAGTAGCCGTTAGAGAAAAATAGATCACGAAATTACTCTATTGGTTGTGACTGCAATTTCCTTTATTTTGAAACTTGTAGCATGTAAGTAATGGACATGTTTTCATTTGCCTGTATCATCTATGCTATAACATTTGGAAACTACAGAATCATCATAGAACAATGAACATTCTCACCAGTAAACACCAAAGCATCATTCGTACCACTGAACTTCACTTAAGTGGAATTAATTAGTTTCTCTAGTGAAGTACATGACATATCTCACACACTAAGAATGTCATAGCAGCAGTTCATGATATGTGCCTCAAATTCAAATGCAGTAGGAATAATATTAGGAAAAGACATGGACCTGCATCGACGTTTTCCATCACATCCTTCAGGCCTTCGCCCAAACTCCCATGACACAGCAACCCACCATTTGAGAGTACAATATATGCTGCAGAGGCATGATTTAACCACTTGAAATCTTTCACAGTGCCAGCTCGTCCCAGGCTACATGATGAGGATGGTACCACATCCTGTGCAGCACAATTGTTAAGAAATGTTATAATCTTGACAAAAGCCATAACACCTTCTCTAACAGAATCTTGTGAACAAGCTAATGGCACTGAAAACAGATCAAAAACAGATCAGATAGATAAACAGCACAATGCAGGCCTTATGCAGCAGCGCGAAAGGAGTAACCAATGCTGAACTCCCACAAGTCCTACTACTCAGAGAGAAGCATACATGGATATGCCCCTAGTCCATTACTGACTATAGTGCATTTACATGAAAAAGTCACTCAAGTTTGTGAAGAAACTGAATTAATCAGTCTCGGCGAGACTAGTCTTCTCATTTCACGTACTACTGCACTAGCCTATATAGAAATCCAGCATGCACAAATTTTGCAGAGACCCTGAAAAAAACTGATGATAACCTTGAGCAGAGACGCCAACAAGAAGAACTGGATCTCAGTATCCGTGCAGGCTGCTAACACGGACTCGTCATGGGAGAGCGCGATGAGGGATACACCGGGGAGGGGCACGTCGGCGACGCAGCAGTCCTGCGCGCAGCGGGTGCTCGCCTTTCCCTTCTCGCGCGCCTCCTTGCTGGCTTCGATCAACTCCTTCGTCCTCACAGCTATAAACCCTGTAAACCGAATGAGAAGCCCTAGTTAGGCGGTGAGATCGAGACGGGAATGCCGAGCGGAGTAAGCATTCGGCTCGGTGATACCGCTGGGGTGGGCGAGGAAGACGGTGGCGTGGCGGTCGGAGACGGCGAGCGGGCGCGCGGGAGGGGACAGCAGGTCGAAGAGCGGGAGCGGGTTGGAGTCGGTCGGGAGGAGCGGGATGGGGTCACCGGCGAGGCGGAAGACGAAGTCGTCGGTGCCGTCCTCCTCGCCCTCCACCTCGTCGGAGAGCTCGAGCTGGCGCGGCGCCCCCATGGCCAGCGGGCGCGCGTGGAGGCGGTGGCTGTGGGGGGTTAGGGTTTTGGGCGGGAGGGGGGTGAAGGAGTTTGGGAATTTTTCGCGGCGACGCTTTTAGCGGGCGGCTTGGCGTGGTGTGTAAGTAGAGTGACCGCCGCAGCGAGGCGGAGGAGGAAGGATACCGGCGGCGACGGTGGTGGCCTGCTGGGTTCGTCAGTTTTTATTTTTATTTATTTCATTCATTCACGAAAAAACAATGGGCCTTTTGAACTGCTTTCCGATTAATGGCCCGCGGGCCGCGGATTTGGACCATCTAATAGCTTGTTTCTTCTTTGGAAAAAGTATTTTATCCCTCTTGATTGAACTATAATCAGTCAAAGTCTAGATTTCCTCAAACTTCAGCAAATTTTGGCAAATAAAGTTTGGCAACACATGGCGAACAAATTTTTAGCCACACATTTGACAAAGTTTGGCAGGATCAACACTTAATAACTTTTTTTAATAACTATCTAATTATACTCTAGAAATTAGAATACCGATACAATGCATATGCGTACAAGGACCACATTGCAATAAAAAATAAAACAAGATAAACTGACATCATGACATGATACACTGATACATGTGGAGACTGTTGCTTGACTGAAACCTGAACGCGTTGCTCTTGGAGTGTAAGAACAAGTCACGATAACTTGGAATCATACTTCAACTATAAAAGGGACATGCCAAAATAACTTGAGTGTGTAGTGTCAGATTCATTCAATCATCAGCCAATATATATACAATCATCAGCCAATATATAAAAGCTAAATAGAGCCGTTGGAGCAAAGTAGCACATTTCTGCGCGGTCAGCGGACAGCAACATGCGGGCACTGGACATAGGGTGGCGGTGCCCCAATGGTCGAATTGCAACGGCTATTTCAAACTAGCCATTGTACAAGTGGGCATTGGATAAGGGGTGGCGGTGCCCCTGCGGCACCCAAAACGAGTGTTCGCCCCTCTCTGGACAAATATGGCGGTGCTAGGCATTGGTCAGTCCGGTGACCATGGCGGTGCCCTCTTCAGTTTAAACTTGATTTCCATGACTTCAAGCTTGTAGAGCTACTCGTTAGCTTTCCAAAAAGTCCTATATCATCAAAATTAGAGTTCGGAGCTAAGAGTTATGCCCAAAATACGAAAGGGTGTCGCTGCAGCCCATGGCAGCGCCCTAGGGTGGCAGTGCACCACCCGAGAGTGGTGGTGCCCTGTCCCGTGCACACCGGAAAGGGCGGTGCCACCCTCTATAATGGCTGCAAGTTGGCTATAAGTTAAGTCGCAACTTTCGACCCCAGACAACCAAAACCTTGTCCTTTTCTTCTCCTTTTCAACTCCGATTCATCCAAAACAACTCCAACACCTTCTCCTTTGCAAATGTGTCAGCACCACCACGTGTCCACCATCTTGTGCATGTGTGTTAGCTTTTTACAAACACTTTACCAAAGGATTAGTCACTCAATTCATCACGTCACTTGATCTTAGCAACGATGTAAGGTTAGATCACTCAAGTGGCATTAGATGATCGATATGCAAACAAGTTTGTCCCTCTTGATAGTACGACCATCTATCCTAAACCCGGTCATAAACTTCTCTACTCACCTATGACCGGTGAAATGAAATACCCTATAGGTTATACCTTTGCCTTGCACATTCCATTCCATCTCCTCCAATGTTGATGCAACACATGCACCAACCATAACACAAATGATATGATCCACTTCATATCATCACATGACCTTGTTGGTTCATCACTTGCCCTCACTTGCTTTTCACCGTTGCCTTCATCCATCGGCGCCAAGTCTTGCTCAAGTTTCACCGCCACGCGGTTTATCGCTCCAAAGCCTCTAACTTGCTTTTTGAAGGGTCGAGATGGCGGACTAGAGGGGGTGAATAGTCCTTTCTAAAAAATAATCACGTTAGCTAACCGAAACAAATGTGAAATTGAAAGTAAATACAAGCTTGTGTAAAATAAATGCAAACCACCGAGAAGAGTAGACAAGTTGACACGGCGGTTTTTCACCGAGGTTCACTTGGTTGCCACCGAGCTAGTCCCCGTTGTGTCGACCAACACTTCGTGGTTCGGCGGCTAATCGGTATCACACACCGAGCCTCTTAAAAGGTGCCGCAAGAACCCACCATCAAGTGTGGTAGCTCAATGACATGCGAGCTTCTCCTAGCCACCTAAGAGATGTCAGCCTCCAAGAGTAACAAGCACCACCAATTTGCAAGACGATCACCTAGTGCCACTCGATGCAATCTCTCAAAGCAACGCAGTAGAATCAACTCACTCGCAATCGATTCGCACTCTTGCAAGCACAAGTGAGTTAGAACCTATCCTAGCACTCCCAAAGCATGAACACTAAGTTTCAAGGGTGCCAAGCTACTGCCAAGGCCGGTCACCACTTGTATTTATAGCCCCACAAACGAATATAGCCGTTAATTCATCACTGGGCTGAAAAACGTGAGCGACAGACGCGGGGATGCCCACCGACTGACGCGGCACCCCAGCGTCTGATGCACTGCTCGCCACCACGTGTCCTGCTCAACCGAAAAACCAACAGTCAAATTCCCAGCGCCAGACGCCTCCAACGCTCCGCGCCCTCAGCGTCCGTCGCGCGACAGACGCGGCACAGAGAGCTCCGCGCCACGCTCAGTTGCGACAGACACGTCTATTGGTCGATCAACAGACGCGGCTCAGCGTCTGTCGCTACCGAGGCTCGTAACTCTGCTGACACCACGCGCGACAGACGCTGACGCCAGCGTCCATCGCACGACCACCGCAGCGTCTGTCGCCTCCTTCGATCCAGGCCGCGCCTAGGGTAAGCCGACAGACACCAGGGCAGCGTCTGTCGCCACTGTGGCCAGTGTCTGTCGAGTGTTTCTCACTCCCGCGACCTCGCCACTTCTTCCGACCTTCGGCGTAAAGAAAATTTAGCAATTTATCTCCTCAAAAACGCCAGAGTCCCGCCTTCGAAGGAATTAACCACTCAACTTGCGACGCCACTCGATCCTAACACGTATGCAAAGTTAGATCGCTCAAGTGGCACTAGATGACCGATATACAGACAAGTTTGCCCCTCTTGATAGTACGGTCATCTATCCTAAACCCGGTCATCAACTTCTCTACACACCTATGACCGGTGAAATGAAAATACCCTATTGTTATACCTTTGTCTTGCGCATTCCATTCCAACTCATCTGACGTTGATGCAACACATGCACCAACCAATCACCAAATGATATGATCCACTTCATATCATTACGTGATCGTATTGGTTCATCGATCTTGATCTCACTTGCTCTTCACCGTTGCCTTGGTCCATCGGCGCCAAGTCGTACCCAAGCTTCACCGTCACACGCAGTCCCTCGCTTCAAAGCCTCCGACTTGCCCTTCACATTTGCAACCGGTCCATCGAGCCAAGCCTCATCTCGATCTTCTCCACCTTGGTCACATGACTCCATGTCATGTCTCATATGCAATAAGCTCCTTCATGACACAATCACATGTGGACTAATCTCATGTGTATCTCACATAATATATTAGTTCACCTAAGTTGTCACTCAATTACCAAAACCAAACAAGGACCTTTCACCCTTCACGCTTGCAACCGGTCCATCAAGCCAAGTGTTGTCTTGATCATCTCCACCCTAGTCACATGACTCAATGTCATGTCTCATATGCAATGAGCTTTTTCATCACATGTGTGAGCCTTTCAACAAATCCAGACCATCTTCACCGTCATGACATGAGTTGCTCACACAAGTGTACCTGTGGACTAAACACCTGTGTATCTCACATTTAAACACATTATTAGTCTGCCTAGGTTGTCACTCAATTACCAAAACCAAACTAGAGACCTTTTAACGTGCAATTGTTAATAAATATTAACACTCATGTAAATCTATTATCTAACTATCATGATTGTCAAATTCAAAGTGACATGCTAGGCATTAACATCTTTTTGTATGTTACTACGTTTTCATGTCAGAAACATAAAGTGGTATGATACTATTCAGAAACAATGTTATGATAAAATAAGAAGCTGCAACTGGACAAATTGATTTGGTTACCCAACACCAAGTTTCACCATAATTTGTCGGGCTTTAGTTTAATTAATACACTAAATCATTCATCAATCCTTACATGGCTGCTAATATATGAAATTCTAACTTATGCTTATCATCCATTTTTTATATTATTAAAAAAGGTAGTTCAGATTCCTTGGCTACCACAATCACATATAGTGTGGTATTCACCCATCAACCTCAAGTGCTTCCGGTGCAGGTTTGCAAGTCTACTCTCCTATTAAGACATTTTGGCCCAATATTATGTTGTTGCACTGCTCCAAAGGCTCCCGCTACGACTAGGGGGATGTTAGATATGTATATATCTAGGGAGCCTTTTGTAATTGTACTGACATCCCTATATATATATATATATATATATATATATATATATATATATATATATATATATATATATATATATATATATATATATATATATATATATATATGACATTAGTTTTTCTCCAGCATAGAGATCATCTAAGAGTGAAACATGGATTGGCATTAAATCTTCAAATTTTGGTTCCATCATGAGAGCAACCATACATTTTAATCATGAGATGTTATATCCAAAATGAATACTTCTTGATGAATCATTTCATCTCCATGTCCATCCTAGCATTTTCTGAATTACATCTCCTCAAATCGTCAATTTGAATATTTGAAAACCGAACATTCTTTTCTTTTTTCACTTCATCGATGACAAATTTTTAGTGTTGAATAGCCCGCACAAGGAAAACTCAAACTTGTGCACGATCTTCATCAAAAACATACAGCAATCCAATAATTATTTTTAGCTATTTATTTGTCTGTACTGAGCTACGTGGGACTACGATAGTCTCTTTCAAACATTTTGCAGATATGCATCAAATTTCTCATGGGGAGATAAATCTTCTTCGCATAAAAAACCTTACCAAGCAGGTTATTTTCCTTTATGCAATCTTCAAAAGTCCTTAGATACATGTATGATCATAACCCTTTGATGTTGAATTCGGATCCAAAATTGCATATTCACAAAACAAAAGAATTCTGATCACAACGTTTATGATTTGGAATGGAGGATGTATGTGTTACTCAAATATATTGTCTGAAGATTAGATAACTCAAAAATGATTTTTTTGCATGGAGGCAACATGAAAAAAACCATGTAGTGAAATAGGAAAGAATAACCAAACCTAAGAACAAGGGGTTTGGGATACATGATTTAAAGAAAGAGAAATTTTACAATGGTTGGAAAAAAAACATGAGCTACACATTGGGCGAGATCGGATTGTGAAAAAATAGAAAATAACCAGGTTGGTGGGGAAAATAATAAATTAGGTGCGGTATGTGGAACAAGATCCTTTTTTATTTTTGTATTTTATTTTTGAATATGAGTAAATTAGTTATTTGTTATTTTAGTAATGTCATTTAAAGTAAAAAAAAATGAGATTTTCCATGTCATCTCTGCCTGAATCTGAAACAATGTTATGTCTGGTGGCTCCCATCTTAGTCTCTCTTTCTCCCCTTTGTTAGAAGGTCCTGGACGCCGTCGCAGCTTTGCCGACGGGCGCCAATTGCGTTGCCAGCCCGCCACCATCGCGCAGCCGTCCTCGCAGCTCGCACCATCGTGCCTTTCCTGGCTGCTAGCGGAGTGGCTCCTCCATCGTGGCCGCTCGCAACCGACGAGTCAATGTTGTGGACGAGCTCGTGGCAATGCGTTGCTTGCACGAGCAGCCTCATTTCTTGATATGGCCCTCATCGTTTGAACTTATTAGTCATATCGTTTTAGTGATATAATAGTATTTTTCTCTCACAACAAATCATCATCAGCATCAGCATCATCCGTTTTTTGAGACGGCCAACACAGGGTCATCGTCATGGACTGAGTATAGACCTGGAGGCACCACATTGAACATAGCTAGCTAAGCACACGACAAAGACGAGAATAGAGCAAAAATGCAAAATAGAAGTGATTGAAGATTTGGATGGACCATCTCACTGAACGCCTCAAACCCAACGGACAGACCCTGAATGTCGATGCCCGCTCTGCCCTGAATCCATTACTCGAGGAAAGAGCACCTGGCAGCAGGGCTGCAAGAGGCGGCGGCTGTGCTTTAAGCTGTTCAGTGCAGGTAGAGTTGCAGAGGGAGAAGCACCTGACGGCGTCGCCGGTGTCAGCGGTGGAAAAAAGAACACATGAGATGAGAGGCTTGAGGCACAACATCAATTACCAAAATATCCTCTATAATGTAAACTACATTTTATAAATAATCTTTCTCAATTAATTAGTTAGAAAATAGAATATTTAAAAGCACTTAGAGGTACCCATGGTACTTTCCCAACAATTATAAAAAAAAAATCTTAAAAAATGAATATAAATTTACTCTGTAAGTGGTGGTGGAACACATGTTGCGGCGTCCTAGGAGCGAATCCTACAGCAACGATGTGCTCCTTGAGCGCACAGGGTCGCTGATTACTCTGAAGACTAGTGGTAAGACTTTTTAGTTCCAATAAAAGCTCAGTAGGAAGCAACCCCTTTTGTTTCTTTAAAAAAAAAAAGTGTGCGGGGGCGGTGGTGCACGGCTACCATAGTACCATGCGCTCCTTGTTAGTGGACATTCAAGTGATGTTCACCTGCTCGCGACCCCGCCTGATGCATGGCATGAGTAAGAAATTTGGAGCTACAGTGTGCCTGCTGCCTGCGCGTGTGTGTGACAAAGCATGCAGTGAAATGAGTAGCATCCTCCCGTACAAACTGTATCCCCGTGTTGTCGAGGATCCCGACGCCGGCCGACGCAAAGTTGGCGTCGACGACGAGCAGCGTCGGAGACAGTTCTAATAAAACTACTCATGAGCCTGTTTTTGGAAGAAAAAAAAGTAAACTTATGAATTATGATGATTCATGAGCTGCTGAGGCCTTGTTTAATTTCAGGGATGTAAAGTTTTGGAATATCACATTGGATGTTTCATGGAACGTCGGAAGGGGTGTTTGATACTAATAAAAAACTAATTACAGAACTCACCTGTAAACTGTGAGATGAATTTATTAAGATTAATTAATCTATCATTAGCACATGTTTACTGTAGCACAATATTGTCTAATCACAGATTAATTAAGCTCAAAAAATTCGTCTTATAAAATACACGCAATCTGTGTAATTAGTTATTTTTTTAGTCTACATTTAATACTCTATACATGTGTTAAACATCTGGTAAGACGTAAAGTTTTAAAGAGGAACTGGACGAGGCCAGAATCGAAATGGACGCATGCAAAAAGCAAACGCGCGCGGGAGAACGCTGCTCCTACGGACCTGCGTAGCGACAACTCCGACGACACGAAACGATGTGCACGCCTGGACGCGGCACGTACGAGAAACACGGTGTGAAAAGCACAACAGGACGCATGCAAATCAAGCGGGACCCCGTCAAAATTAAAGAGCGTTGCGCTGGTTGCCTTTGTCTCCGGTGGCGGATCTAGCGATTCGCAGAAGAGAAGCCCTTCCTTCATCTCTTTTATGCCTATAAAAAATAGGAGGGACTCAAGGAGAGGCTCTATTATCACGGCAGCGGTAGGAGAGGCTCGAGCCCCACCCCCTCCCAGGGTCCCGGCTCTTGCTTGCGGATTATTCCGTCGTCTGCGCACACCGACGACGTGGAGCAACGGCCAGCGCACGTAAGTGCACGGTGTTCCAGCCCCACGCACGGCTCGCATCCATCCGCTTTGTGCTCCCTTGTCCCCTCAGCTCGCCGCCACGCCTCCCTTCCCGTCCCTTCCGGCACCACCTACCATGCCAACGTTCCCGAGCGCCAGCCGGTGGTCGTCGTCCACCACGTGGCCGCGGAGGGCCGTCGGCGCGGCGTCCACGGCGCTGGCCGCCGCCGTCTTCGTGGTCATGGACGTCGCCGACGTGATCCTCTGCTTCGTGTACGCCGTCCTTGACGGCGTCGTCGAGGACAGCCCCGTGCGCTGCTACTGCCACAGGAGCTACGTACGCGCACGGCCGGAGGAGCGCCGTCAGGGACGCGATCCTGTACCTCCTGCGACACGTCGTCGGGAGGAGGGGACGGGTGCCGCCAGATGAGACGGTGGCGCAGCCCCAGGTGGTCTGACTGCGCGTGCAAGTCGTGCGTCGCATGGAGGGGCGGCGGCAGCGGCCGGCTTCACGTCGTCGTCAATATCCACGCATGCACACTAATCCTCTTCTCTGCTTCGTTTCGTTCCTTGCAACACGCTCTCTGTTTCTAACGCTGGTATTGGTATAGGTAGGTTTGCAGATGCAGCAGGACACAACACAGAGTGAGACTGAGACGACGACCACTCCCGCTCCCGAGAACGCCATCTTCGTGCACGGCTTCACGTCGTCGTCGTCCTTCTGGGCCGAGACGGTGTTCCGGGAGGCCTCCTCCATCCTCGACGACTGCCGGTTGTTCGCAGTGGATCTCCTCGGCTTTGGCCGGAGCCCCAAGCCTGGCAACTGCATGTACAGAGTGAGAGACCACGTGGAGGCGATCGAGAGGAGCCTCATCGAGCCGCATGGCCTGATGAGCGGCAGCGGCTCCTTGCACCTGGTCAGCCACTCCATGGGCTGCATCGTCGCCCTCGCCTTGGCTGCCAAGCACCCGACCCGCGTGAAATCCATCACGCTGGTTGCACCGGTGAGTAGAGTTAGAGTACACGCACACACCAGTAGGCAGGCGGCTCCTCTCATCATCAGTCAGGACGTGGATTTCAGGGTGAGGGATCTGACGAAGCACACCCACCACTCGCCGTGGCACACCATGCACAACGTCATCTGCGGCGGGGCGGCGCTGCAGGACCGGACCACGGCGCCGACGACCAGTCGGTTCCGGTCGAGTGCAGCCGCCATCTCAAGGCGAAGCTCCCGCGCGCCAAGCTCCGTGTCATGGACAGGCGCGACCACTCGACGGTGGTTCTGGGCAGGGAGAGGGACTTCGCCGAGGAGCTCAAGGAAGCCTGCCCGCTGTATGTAGTGTGGGGAGTGTACTGTTGTAGACCCGAATGATCTCAAGGAAGCCTGCCCGCTGTATGTAGTTCGCGTATCGCTCGTCCCAGCTATGTACGCGGTGCGTGCGAACACGAAGCGCACGCAACGGCCTCTGCTTCTCCGACAAGGCCTGGGCCCGGTGGTCCTTGTCGTAGTCCGCCTCAATGAGGCTAAAGCGCGGATGAGGAGGCCGCGCCTCTATCTTGCAACCCTGAACCTGCCTGTTTGAAAAAACAAAGACAACATTAATAACATTAGAACAATTAATAACATTAGAACAATTAATAACTAATTAACTAATAACTAAATAACTAACTAAATAATTCAATACCTAACTAAATAACTAATGTTAAATAACTAAATAATCGTTTAATACAAAGAATATTAAATAATTAACTAAATAAATAATAATAACTTAATAATATTTACTACAAATAAATAATAGTAACGACAAAATAAAAAAAATTACCGTAAAACGGGTTGCGGCGGCGGGGGCGCGGTTGGCCGGGCGGCGGCGTGCCGGGGCCGGCCCGGGGTGCGACGGTCCGCGGCGGGGTGCCGGCGCGGGAACGGCGGCCGGAGACGTGGCCGAGGGCGCGGTGGCCGGGGACGCGCCGGCGGGGCCGCGGCGCGGCGGGGCGCGGCCGGGGCGGCCGGGGCGCGGGGGAGGGGCTCCGGGCGACGGTGGCGGCTCGGCGTCGCTGGGGGCGCGGGCAACGGCGGCGGCGCGGCTGCAAAGCCGAGCGGGCGTGGCGAGACGCGGCTTTTATTTAGGCCGTGCCCCGCCATGATGGGTGGCGGGGTGTACCCCGCCATGATGAGTGGCGGGTTTGGCATACCCCGCCACGCATCATGGCGGGGTACACCCGGGTGGCATGCCACGTCCCCCGCCACGTGGGACCTGTACCCCGCCACCATGCATGGCGGGGTTCAGTGCATTTGCCCCGCCATGCATGGTGGCGGGGCCAAACGGGTTAGATTTAAAAAAAATCAAACGCGGGTTAAATTTAAAATTTGTTTCAAATTTGGACTAAAAATAAAAAAAAAATTCCACATCGTCGAGCAGTCTTTCGATCTCCCCCGCCCACACAGGCATGCATGCACCCGAGCGTGGCTCCACATGACATTGACCGCTGTCTTGGCATTGCCCTCAATCGGTGGATCCAGACACTGTGCGAGCAGCCATTGCGAGGTCTAGCCCGCGTCGGAGCGCCGTGAGCTCGGACACAGAGCTATCACCATCTTGATCCCGCTCCGCCCCCCGTGGTCGCGGTACACAAGTACACGCCGCCGATGCTTGCATACCGGGACGCGTGCTTCATCACGATTTTCTTGCGTATCTTCTCAGTTTTTCCGATATGGCTAGAATAAATACTTAGCAATTTTATCTGATCTAATTATGTTTCTTGCTAGATTAAATTGATGTATTACCATTTTAATGGTACAATCAAAGTGTATAATAAAATCAATTAGATGGGAAGTTGGAAAGCTTTCTATTATTAATCTTCTCTCCAACCAAACGTATCGTTTTCAAGTTTATCTGATCACACAGATTTAACAACACTTTTTGCAAAACAACTTCTCATGCTTCCGACCATCCACTGCTCGGGATCAATCAAGGCAGCCTATCGTTTGGCAACCAGGTGCCTAGAGCTACAGGTGAAGGAGGACACACACGGCGTGTGATGTGAGTGTGGATACAGAGTGGTGAGTGGAGTCGTAGGTCGTGGCCAATCACAGGCAAGAGACGTGTGAGCCTCACCGGCACAGTCGCAAGCTCACTCAGCACACCACACGTCCTCCTGCATCTCCACGCGGCGCTTTCAGGGGAGGGAACAGCTCGCCGCAGCCCTCTGCCTCGTGGTTGTGTTGGGCTGACTAGCATTTTTTGTTTGTATTTAATAATTATTGTCCAATCATGAACGGTTAAAAGATTTGTCTCGTGATTTATAATTAAACTGTATAATTAATTATTTTTTATCTACATTTACTGTTCTATACATATGTCCTTAGATTCCATACGATGGAGAGAGAACGTAAAACTAGCAATTTTAAACTCATCTAAACAAGGCCCTCTTTTTTGCCCTCGCGTGTGCATGCACGCAGATGCAGCTACCAGAGCGAGCCCATAGGAGAATGAGATTCCGCTACCTCTCGACCTCTCCTACCGTGCCACGAGTTTTCTATGCGCCTTCACCCTTCAGGCTTCAGCACGTCGCGGTCGTCATGTAATTATGGACGATGTGATTGGGCGTTGGGATTCCTAGATGCTTTCTTTGTTTTGTTTCGTCTCATCCATCTCATCGATCGAAAGGAAGAACTTTGTATGCACTTTGTTTCGTCGTCGAGGGGAATTTTGCGTCTGCTTTTTTTTTCTTCCTCTTACAGCCGACCCATCGGCCCCTTTCTTCAACTTTGAGGCCTGGTTTCAAAGGCATTTGTTCACGAATCTGCGGCCTTATGTTTTCCTATGACCATATAGTACCAAATGGTTTTCGTTTTATTATCCTAGGTCCATTTCATCAGGTGACAACAGGAACAGGAACATGCTGCGGTAAAGAGAGTCAACTTGATTAGGGCGTAATGATTCGGTCTGGGTGTGCTATCCTTTGGAAATAGATTAGGAGAGACTGAAATTGATCATCATAGAGGATTAAGGAGAAGTTTGGTTTGTGCTTTGCAGGAACCATGCCAGATATTGGTCATAACCAAAATGGTGCAATGTCAAAACGTAGCAAAAAAAAAGAAGTTGCCAGAATATGAACATAGATGAGTAAAACTAATCTATTTGTTGAGAGTTGGAAGCAACTAGCTGCACCTTTAATTCCTTAAGTTTTTGTGCATGAGTGAATGGTTATTGCAAATTTTGCAATCGTCTGTGTATTTTGCCGCTCTATTTGTTATGAGTTTTCTATGCACATGCAACTGTAATTATCATCATTATATTTGAAGAGGATGTGATTGAGTTTTAGAATTTGTAGCTGCTTTGTTTCATCAAAAAAGGACTTTCGTAGCCGCCTTTACTTTCTTATATGCTCTCTCTGTCCATAAAAGAATGCAATTATCATTTTTCAATGAGTCAAATGATTTGAAGTTTAATCAAAGTTATATAAAAAATACTAACATTTCTGATATAAAATAAGTATATGAAATATATTTTCATAGCAAACCTAGTTTGAGACATAAATATTAATACTATTCACTAAAAGCTCGGTCAACATTAAGCTAGTTTGGCTGGCACAAATCCCATAGTTGCACCCTTTTGTGTGGACGGAGGGAGTATTGAAAGGATCAAGATGCTCAAGAGGGGGGGTGAATTGGGCTTTTCTAAAAATTAAATGCAAGAAATAAATCCTACAAGCCGGAATTCACCCCTAGTGTCTACTTGTGTTCCTAGAGAGTCTACCGATACAAAGTTTTGCACCCTAGTTTCCAATCCTAGTCTAGCATGGCAAGTCTAGGAATGTGAACAAGCAATGAAAGTAAATACGAGAATGTAAATGCTTGAATGTAAAGGGGCAAGGAACACGGCGATGTTTTTCCGAGGTATCGGAGAGTCGCCACTCCCCACTAGTCCTCGTTGGAGCACCCGCGCAAGGGTGTAGCTCCCCCTTGATCCGCGCAAGGATCAAGTGCTCTCTACGGGTTGATTCTTTGACACTCCGTCGCGGTGAATCACCCACAACCGCTCACAAGATGAGTTGGGTCATCCACAAGCTCCGCCGGATGATCACCGAACTCCCAATCACCACCAAGCCGTCTAGGTGATGGCGATCACCAAGAGTAACAAGCTAGAACTCTCACTTGACCACTACGAGCCCAAATGAGAAAGTGGATGCACACTTGCTACTCTCTAATCGCTAGTGAGGAACTCTCAAGCTTTGATTCTCAAATCTCTATCCTCACTAGTGCTCTTGCACTCCCTTGCACTTCAAAGGTGTTTATCAGCTGATCAAATGAGCAAGAGACCTCTAAAAGAGGTGGTGGGGATGTATTTATACACCCCACAGACAAAACGAACCGTTACCTGCTGACTCAGCAAAACACGAGCTGACCGGACGCGCCGGTCGCTCGTAACGGTCGAAAACCGAAAAACAACTGAGTGACCGGACGCACCGGTCAGAGGTGACCGGACGCGTCCGATCGTGCAGGGAGCAAACTGTACTCGCACCGGACGCGCGACCGTGTCCGATCGGTGATGACCGGACGCGTCCGGTCGTCTCTGGACCTTACTGGACTGTGACCGGACGCGCCGATCACACCCAGGTCGCGTCCGATCGGGTGTTTCCCTCAAGTGACACGTGTTGACTTCTGACCACCGCGTCCGGTCCTCGCGAGGACCGCGTCCGGTGTTCAGAGCAGAAACCCTAGCCGCGGAACTGAACTGACCGGACGCGTCCGGTCATGCCGAGGACCGCGTCCGGTCATGGGAAAACGACCCGAAACTCTCCGAAACGCGTCACAACTTGAACCAAGTTGCTTCCAACTGAACTTTGAGCTATTCTAGAGCTGCCTAGCGCCAAGTTTAACAAGTGTGCACCACACCTAAACATAGGACTCGCCTAGGTCAAGCTACCCGCTCATGCCCCCCTTTATAGTACGGCCAAAAGAGAAAAACGAAGATCCTAACGACTATTCCAAATGTCTCTCAACACCTCGACATCCGGAACTAACCGTCCTTAATCTTAACGTCACTCTTTTGAAAGCCGAAACGATTTCCATCAAGGAGCATGAATACCATGGTGCCCAAAGCAGTTAGAACCTCCATGACCTAACTTACCAAAGTTTCTGCAAAACATACGTTAGTCATGGTAATAAAGCGTTGTCATCAATTGCCGAAACCAAACCTCGGGGCCTAGATGCTTTCAATCTCCCCCTTTTTGGTGATTGATGACAACACTAAGATATAAAAGATTTGAGTTGAGGTTTTCGAGCATGCATGGTTCACATAAGCAAAAAGCAATAAGCACAAGGGGTTAGGAATTGCTTATGTGCCCCAAGCCAAAAGAGTGTACTCATAAGATAAGACAAAGAACGTTAGTACACATACAGATATAGCTCATAAGAAATCGGAGTAAGGCACGGAAGCACAACCTTAGAGCTATAATTAAAAACGGTGACAAGCGCTAACACTGTGACTAGATAAAACATTAAGGCTCAAGGTTTATCACACGACGACATGTCACACGAATGCAATGACTGAAAAGTAAATATGATGCATGAATGTAGCACACAAGAAAAACGAAAACCCTCTCTCAAAAACTCCCCCTGAAACTACTCTCTCTCCCCCTTTGGCATCAAGCGCCAAAAAACTAATCTAAGGATCTGACGGGGGGACAGACGGAGTCATGCCGGGTGCCGAGGTGCGCGGAGTAATCACGAAGTGTAGAGAATCTCCCTCGGAATCTGAGCTATCTGGCTGACCCTCTGAAGAAGCATGTGGCTGTGTAACTGTCTGGGTCTGAGCTGCAGGAACAGGTACTGACGTAGTAGTAATAAGAGGATCCGTCTGAGTGACCTGAGCCTGTAGCGAGCCAATAGCAGGAGGATCTGTCGAGGCAACTGACGAAGGTAGAGTCTCTGTAGTACCGGTCCCTGTCACTGGAGGAATAGCTGCCTCTGAAGCTAACAACCCTGAAGAGGTAGCAAAGGTAGTGTGCGAGGGCGTCGGCTGACCAGTCAACTCGCTGTAGGTAGCACTGAAATCACCGAAGGGTGTGCCTGTTAGGAGGTGAGGGCGAGGCTGGTCTGAAGGTGTAAACCCCGTGTGAATAGGCGTGAAGCTCGGGGACTGGAATGACTGGGGAACCTGCTGCTGTGGGGATGTGAACTGGAAACCCGGCTGTCCCTGACTCGATGGATCACTGGATTGTAAAGCAGAAGTTAGGACAGAAGCAGGCGGAGGAACCCCAACAGTGACTAGGTGGCGCAGGAGATCCAAGTACTGCTGCTGACTAGCTGCACTCTGTCGCTGAATCTCGTACTGCTATCGCTGCATTTCAACCTGCTGCCTCTGGATCTCAAGCTGCTGACGCTGAAACTCGTCCTGACGAGCCTGAATCTGTGCAAGTGCTGCAGTTGTGTCCTGAGCCTGTCGCTGTATCTACTGTTGCTGCTGCTCCTGTGCCTGGGTCAACCTCTCAAGTATGGCAACCATGGCTGGGTCTGTGCGGGAGGCTGAACCAGAGCCACCGGCCTCGTGGTCGTGAGACCGAGGAGACCGGTACCTGGGGATGGGCTGGTAGTCCTCATCAGTGCTGTCAGATGTCACATCCTCAGGAAGATCAGCAGGCTGAGCGTCAAGATTGGCAAGCTCTGCCTCTGCAAGCTCATCAACTGTGGCGTCCTGCTCAGCTGCTGTCTCAGGAACCTCAGGTCGCACACGCTGTCCTGGCACTGGGGCCTGATCTCTAGTGACTAAAGCCCAAAGCTGACGGATATCATACTTAGGGAAAGCAGTAGTAGTATCTGATATCTCAGCTCGGATCTCTGCTGGTAGCTGAATGGATGATCTAATAATGAAGCAGATCCAGTGTGCATAGGGCAGCTGACGATTACCCTTGAAGCCCTCAGCTATGGTGTCCTCCATCTCACTAAGTATGAGATCCCAAATGTCAAACTGTGTCTGTGAGAGGAGGTGGTGAACAACCCATAGCTGCATCCGAGTCAGTCCCTCTCTGTAGCCAAGTCTGGGAAGTAGAGTGCGTCTGACTATAGCATCCAGAACTCTGGCAAGTGGAGTCAAACTAGCAGGCGTGCGACGAGACCCTTCGCCAAAAGGCTCACGGAAGCAGGGTCGAACCAAGTCTGTAGGTGGCACAGCACCGCCATGAGGGCGTCTCGGTGGAGGAGTCTGACCAAAGCACAGCTGATGTATCTTCGTGTTGGAAGCTGGGAGTCTGAGAATCTCCCGCACTCTGGTGCTGTATAGGCGGTGATCGCGGCCTCGGAATGCAAAGTGAATGAAATCATGGGCAGGATCAATCCATAGTGAAGCATAAAACTCTCTGACCCATGTGCCGCAGTATGCACCTGTCCGTCCAAGAAGATCTGACAAGCCTAGCAGAAAGGACAGGTGCGGACGTAGCTGCTCTCCCACAACCTCAACTAGTGACTCAAGTCGACAGACCCTCTGTGGTCGGAAAGCAATACCGCTGTCAACTAGAGCCCTGTAGAAATCCTCCTGAAGTGGGGTATAAAAACCTTCTGAAGCTCTGGGATCCCTCACAGGTGGAAACCACCGACTGACCTCCACGAACCTCAACCCCTGCACCTGACGTGCTGTAGCACCCCTCAAGTCAAAGTGCTCGACCGGGGGTGAACCTCTAGCTCTGGGAGGAGGACGTGCTCCACGACGCTGGCCCTCTGGCCTAGGAGTCACTTGAGTACGTGCGCGTGTGGAGCGGCGACGTGGTAGAGACTAAGCTGGCTGCTCCTCTATGTCCTCTGTAGCCTCTGGAGCCTCTGTGACCTCTGTGGCCTCTGGAGGTGGATCAACTGACATGCCCTCTGTAGCTCCAGTATCCTCAGTACCCTCAGTGGCCTCTGTGCCGAGCTGTCGACCTTCAAGATGAAAGCGACGCTCACCTATACGTATGCCACTGCTCCTGCCACCTCTCTCTGCCTGCTCTGCTGCATCTGCCACGGCCTGAGCAATCTCTGCCTCTGTAAGTGTCTTCTTCTTCTTTCTGGCCATAACCTTGATACGCTTTCCACGTGCAATCTCAGACCGACGAGGAGGACTATCGTCCCCGTCACCAGGAGCACCACCGGCGTTCTTGCAACGCACCATGCTGACAAACTGACTGAAAACCTCTGAAAGATGGTGAACTATCACTCGAGAGGCTTGGCCTCAATCCGTATCCGCAGGCTTGGCCTCGGATTCAGCAAACTGGTCTCACCCGACACACGGACAGACTCGCTGCAACGACGGAATAGAGAGATCTACTATAAGCAACATATATAACTAAAAGGTACGAAATCCTAGAGATAGCAAGCATATGAGATACGATGTGAATCGAAACGTGAAGCTACCTCGGATTGACGAGACGAAGGTGACAAGATGAGATGACCTAGATCGCGAGATTCCCGAAATCGCCGGACGAGCTCTGATTTGCCGAAACACGAGATAATTAGGATTAAGGAATGAGTTACGGCAAAACCTAACAATGAAATCAAGGGACGCGAAACAACCTCGCGAAGAAGACGGCGCGTGACGAAACCTCGACGACGAACGACCGAACGACGTTACACGAACCCTAGGGTTAGGGTTAGGGCAACTCGACGAAGACCGATTGGAGGCGAGCGCGAGGCAGTCCACGGCCAGAGGTGAAGCTGGTGGGCTAGGGCGCGGCTCATCGGCGACAGAGGCACGGCTCACCGGCGGCGAGAGGCGAGCGGGCGGCGGTGGCACGGTGGCGCGCGGGCGGTGGTGGCGCGGTGGCGCGCGGGCGGCGGTGGCGCGGGCAGGCACGGGCAGTGCTGGCGCGTGCGCGAGCGAGGGCCTGCGCGGGGCAGGACGGAGGCGAGCTTGCCGGAGGCAAGGACGACGGCGACTGCGGCGAAGGCGTGGATTTGGCGAGGCGGCGGCGGAAAAAGGTCGGGCTGAGGAAGAAAACGGCCGAGGACGAAACGGTATATGAAGGGTTAGATCCGCTTGACGCGTGATGACCGGACGCGGTGGTCGTTATGACCGGACGCGGTGGTGCAGCGTCCGGTCACACTCCAGTAAGCTCCTGGAGTGACCGGACGCGTCCGGTGAGGACTGACCGGACGCGGTCAGAGTCCGGTCTAGGGGAGCTCGGGAAATCGTCGCGAATGACCGGACGCGGTGGTGATAACCGGGACCGGACGCGGTGGTCAACAGAGGCGCGTCCGGTGCAGCGTCCGGTCACTAGATCTGGAGTTTGTCTTCTGGATGACCGAACGCGCTGGTGGACGCCGGGACCGGACGCGGTGGTGAAGCATCACTGCGTCCGGTGCAGCGTCCGGTCCAGCGTCTGGTCACTGTTCTTCGCCCTTCTTCGTTCCGAACTACGACGCGACTTCTCCCAATCAGGTTCCAATTCAAAAAGACACAAATAAACACCAATTGGAACATGATATGAGTGACCTCACTCAAACCCTCAATTTTTTTATAATATAGATTGCCTTAGGCTAGTATTATTTTTAAGAAAATAGGCAATAAACACCCAAGGAGCAACGTATGGCCATGCAATAGAGTTTTTGAACCTTTAGGAGCGTCAAAATGCTCTCTCTATCCATGGACGAACACAGAGGTTGCTCAAAGCTTAACCGAAAAGAAACGACAAGAACAACAACCATGCATATGCAATGCAATACAAGAAGATAAAGCTAGAATGCTTGTCAAGTTTGATCCACGGTTAGGCTTTTTCACTCCTCCAAAGAAGGGTTATCGTAACCGTGTTAGCCAAGCCCTAAAAACATTGCGATAAAATAAACATGGCATATTATACAATGCAATGCAAGAGACAACACACGCTCATTTTTTAAAGTTACTAGAATCAAGCACATTGAGTTCACTTCTTAGCCTACAAAAGGTTGCCTCATCCAAAGGTTTAGTGAAGATATCCGCTAATTGATTTTCACTTCTTACACCTTCTAGTGATATGTCATTTTTAGCAACGTGATCTCTTAGAAAGTGATGGCGGATATCAATGTGCTTGGTGCGAGAGTGTTGTACCGGATTGTTAGCAATTTTAACGGCACTTTCATTATCACATAAAAGTGGCACCTTTTCAAGAACAATTCCATAGTCTAGGAGGGTTTGTTTCATATATAAGATTTGTGCACAACAAGCCCCCGCGGCAATGTATTCCGCCTCGGCGGTGGACAAAGCCACACTATTTTGCTTTTTAGATGACCAAGATACTAAAGATCTTCCAAGCAAATGGCACCCTCCGGATGTGCTTTTTCTATCAATTTTGCAACCGGTATAGTCCGAATCGGAATAGCCAACTAGTTGGAATCTAGCTCCTTTGGGATACCAAAGACCAATGCTTGGGGTGAGCTTAAGATATCTTAGAATTCTTTTTATGGCACTTAGGTGAGGTTCTTTAGGGCACGCTTGAAAGCGGGCACACATGCACACACTAAACATGATATCGGGCCTAGATACGGTAAGGTACAACAAGCTACCAATCATAGAACGGTAGAGAGTTTGATCAACCGGTTTACCTCCCTCATCTAGGTCGAGATGTCTATTTGATGGCATTGGGGTCTTGATTGGTTTGCATTCTTCCATCTTGAATCTTTTGAGAAGATCCTTGGTATACTTTTCTTGAGAGATGAAAATCCCTTCTCTCATTTGCTTTACTTGAAATCCAAGGAAGAATGTGAGCTCACCAATCATTGACATCTCAAACTCTTTTGACATCAATTCACCAAATTCCTTGCAATAATCTTCATTTGTTGATCCGAAGATGATATCATCAACATATACTTGACAAATGAAGATCTCCCCATTAAACTTCTTGGTGAATAGTGTGGTGTCGACCTTCCCAATGGTGAAGCCCTTCTCCATGAGGAAGTCCCGGAGGCGCTCATACCACGCTCTAGGGGCTTGCTTGAGCCCATATAACGCCTTGGACAACCTATAAACATGATTAGGATATCTAGGGTCTTCAAACCTGGGAGGTTGATTAACATAGACTAGTTCATTTATAAAGCCATTTAAGAATGCACTTTTCACATCCATTTGATATAGTTTCATATCATGATGTGATGCATAAGCAAGGAGGATACGAATGGCTTCAAGTCTTGCAACGGGTGCAAAGGTCTCTCCAAAATCAAGACCTTCAACTTGAGAGAACCCCTTTGCAACTAGTCTTGCCTTGTTCCTCACCACTATGCCTTGGTCATCTTGCTTGTTTCGGAACACCCACTTGGTTCCAATGACTCTTGCACCTTTAGGATGCTCTTCAAGTGTCCATACTTGATTGCGGGTGAAGTTGTTCAATTCTTCATGCATTGCATTCACCCAATCCGGATCTTGAAGAGCTTCTTCTACATTCTTAGGTTCAACGCAAGAGACAAAAAGAGTGATGTTCAACAAAAGAAGCTAGTTTTTGAGATCGAGTCATTACTCCCTTTGTGGGACTCCCTATGATGAGATCTTATGGATGTGCTTGAAGTAGTGATGAGTTTCTTCTATCAACCACTTGAGGAGGTGGATGGGGAGCATCAACATCTTGAGCTTGTGCCTCGGCTTGTTCATGAGAGACATAAGTGTCTTCATTTTTAACTCTCTCATTCTTGTCATCATCTTGAGGCACACGTGATGAAGATGGTGGATCAACAATTTGTACATCGTCATCATCATCTTTTGGCTTGATGTCTCCCACCGGCATGTTCTTCATGGCCTCCCTCAAGGGTTCATCACCTACATCATCACAATTCTCAATTGCTCCTTGGGAGCCGTTAGATTCATCAAATTCCACATCATATGTTTCTTCAACCAAACCGGTGGCATGGTTAAATACTCTATATGCTTTGGACTTTGATGAGTAACCAACAAGAAAACCAATATCACAACGTCTTTGAAACTTCCCTAGGTGTTGACGCTTCTTGTAGATGTAACATTTGCAACCAAACACCCGGAAAAAAGAGACGTCCGGCTTCTTCCCATTAAGCAACTCATAGGGGGTCTTGCCAAGAAACTTTTGTAGGAAGAGGCGATTTGAAGCATAGCATGCGGTGTTGATTGCCTCGGCCCACAACTTCTCCGGAGTGTTGTACTCATCTAGCATTGTTCTTGCAAGGGTGATCAATGTTCGGTTCTTTCTCTCAACTACACCATTTTGTTGAGGAGTGTAGGTTGAAGAGACCTCATGCTTGATTCCAATTTCATCACAATAAGCTTCTATGTTGGTGTTGTCAAACTCTTTTCCATTGTCACTTCTAATCTTCTTTATCTTGACTTCAAATTCATTTTGAGCTCTCTTTGCAAACTTCTTGAAGCAATTTGCCACTTCGGATTTGTCATGAAGGAAGAAAGTCCATGTATACCTTGAGTAGTCATCCACTATCACAAGACAATAGAGATTACCACCCAAGCTCTTCTATGTTGTAGGCCCAAACAAATCCATGTGTAGAAGTTCTAGCACTCTTGAAGTTGACATGAAAGCTTTGGTTGGATGAGTGTTTGCAACTTGTTTGCCCGCTTGACATGCACTACAAGGTTTGTCCTTTTCAAACTTCACATCCTTCAATCCTCTCACTAGTTCTTTCTTCAATAGCTTGTTGAGAGTGTTCATTCCAACATGAGCAAGCCTCCTATGCCAAAGCCAACCAAGTGAGGTCTTGGTGAACAAACATGTCATCAAATTTGCATCTTCGGAGGTGAAGTCAACAAGATAAAGATTGTTGTATCTAAAGCCTTTGAATATCACTTGCTTGTCATCTATCTTTGAAACTTCCACTTCATTTGGTGTGAACAAGCATTGGAAGCCAAGGTCACAAAGTTGCCCAACGGATAACAAGTTAAAACTCAATGAAGCAACATAGAGCACATTTGAGAGTGAGTGATCATGTGATATTGCAATCTTGCCTATACCCTTGACTTTGCTCTTTGAATTATCCCCAAATGTGATCTTCTCTTGACATATTCCATTCTCTTCAATGGTGGTGAACATACGAGGATCACCGGTCATATGTTGAGTGCAACCACTATCAATAACCCAATGAGATCCACCGGTCTTGTAGTTCACCTACACACAAGAGATCAAGCTTTTTGTTTAGGGACCCAAACTTGAGAGGGGCCCTTGATTTTCTCTACTAGTGACTTGGCAACCCATATTTTCTTTGGCCTATTCTTGTTTGGGGACCCAAAAACATGACTTTCATCTTTCCATTTGAATCTTTTCTTAGCATATAATGAGCATTGAAAGCGAAAGGTCTAGCATGCTTGGGCAAGGGTTGTGGTGGTGGAGTTTTGCATTCATGAGCAAAGTGACCTTCTTGACCACACTCAACACATCTCTTTGGCTTGGGCTTTGACTTGCTTTGTTGTTGTTGAGCTTTTGCTTTCTTCTCTTGATTTGCCAAGTACCCAATACCACTTCTATCCATCTTCATTACGGTGTTCATGAGGAGCTCACTTTGCAAATGTTGGCCTCTTGTGAACTTGCTTAGGCCGGTCTTGAGATGCTCTTTTTCTTGCTTGAGCTTTTTGTTTTCTTCAATGAGTGACTCATTTGTTGGTTGCTTCTCAAGAGCCATCAAACCTTTTAGCTTCTTGTTCTCATTTGCAAGCTTCTCATTCTCACTCTTAATCTTGGCATAATCATCATGGTTGCTTGACTCAACCACACTCTTGCCTTTGCTACTAGAACCTTGCTCAATGCTTTCAATGATCAAGTCATCACATGATGTAGCTATATCACACTTAACAACATGGTTAGTAGCATCATGTGTCTCAAGAGCAAGTTCATTAGCAACCACAAGACTATCATAGTCAATTTTTAATGTGGTGTATTTGTCCTTTAGAGAATTATGTCTAGTGATGAGCTCATCATGCTTCTTCTCAAGTTTATCATGTTGATCTTTAAGCTCTTTATAAGAGGTTTTGAGCTCCTTGAGAGTGGAAGACATCACTTCATTTTGAACTCTAAGCTCACCACTAGTCTTTTGAATATTTTCAAGCTTGGATGAGAGTTATTCATTTTCATTTTGAAGATCATCATTTTCACTTCTAGTCCTTCTTATGATTTTAGTGTATTTGTTTAGCAATTTTACAAGTTCATCATAAGAAGGTGAGTCATATTCATCATCACTATCACTATCATCATCATCATCACTATCATGGTTTTGTACCTTTCGTTCACCCTTGGCCATAAGGCATAGGTGAGTTGTGGACGATGATGGTGAAGAAGGCGGTGAAGATGGTGATGAAGATGTTGGTGAAGATGATGGCCCCATCACAAATGCGGCAACCTTCTCTTTCTCATCATCGCTCTCATCTTCGGAGGACTCACAAGATGATTCAATGTCGGTGAGCCAATCACCAACAATGTATGCCTTTCCTCCCTTCTTCTTCTTGTGAAACTCTTTCTTCTTGCCATCCTTCTTCTTGTATGGCTTGTTCTTCTTCTTCTCTTCTTCTTTATCACTTGAATCATTTTTCTTGCCCTTGTTCTTGTACTTGTCTTTTGGTGGTCTAGGGCATTGATGAGCTAGGTGGCCAAGTTCACCACAATTGTAGCAATCCATCTCCGAGATTGGCTTTCTCTTGCTACTTGTGAAGAATTTCTTCTTCTTGCCATCGAACTTGATGCCACTCTTGTTGAGCTTCTTTAGCATCTTGGTGGTCTTTCTCACCATGAGTGCAAGTGATTCATCATCAATATCACTTTCACTTGAGCTTTCTTGCACCATCATGGCTTGGCCCTTCTTCTTCTTCTTGTCATGACTAGCTTTGAAGGCCAAGTCTTTCTTCTTGGAAGATGATGAGCCCTCTTTCGGAGTGATATGCATGTACATCTCATGAGCATTGATTTTCCCTAGAACTTGAGTCGGTGTTGCGGTGGAAAGATCACTTTGATGAAGCACGGTGACAATGTGTCCATACTTCTCAACGGGAAGCACACTCAAGATCTTCCTTGCAACATCCGATTGGCTCATTTTGGTGAGTCCAAGAGCATTGAGGTCCTCTACAAGAACATTCAAGCGAGTGTACATGTCATTAGCACTTTCTTTGGGAAGCATCTCAAAAGAATTAATTTTCTTTAAAGCTATGTGATAGCGTTCCTCACGCTCACTCTTAGTTCCCTCATGGAGAGCACAAAGATTTTCCCACAATTCATGAGCGTTCTTTGCATTACGCACGCGATTGAAGATATCTTTGCCTAAGCCCCGGTAGAGTGCATTTTTGGCCTTTGCATTCCACCGGTCGTACTTCTCCTCGTCACCACTTGGGTTAGCGGGATCCCTTATGGGGGGAAGCCCTTCGGTTGCGGCTCTAAGGCACCCAACATCTATGACTTCGAGGTACGCCTCCATATGAAATTTTCAATATGGAAAATCATCTCCCTCAAAAGTGGGAGGTGGTCCTTCCCCATTAGACATCTTGCTCTAGGCGGTAAAGCCTAAAAATAGAGCAACACGGCTCTGATACCAATTGAAAGGATCAAGATGCTCAAGAGGGGGGTGAATTGGGCTTTTCTAAAAATTAAATGCAAGAAATAAATCCTACAAGTCGGAATTCACCCCTAGTGTCTACTTGTGTTCCTAGAGAGTCTACCGATACAAAGTTTTGCACCCTAGTTTCCAATCCTAGTCTAGCATGGCAAGTCTAGGAATGTAAACAAGCAATGAAAGTAAATACGAGAATGTAAATGCTTGAATGTAAAGGGGCAAGGAACACGGCGATGTTTTTCCGAGGTATCGGAGAGTCGCCACTCCCCACTAGTCCTCGTTGGAGCACCCGCGCAAGGGTGTAGCTCCCCCTTGATCCGCGCAAGGATCAAGTGCTCTCTACGGGTTGATTCTTTGACACTCCGTCGCGGTGAATCACCCACAACCGCTCACAAGATGAGTTGGGTCATCCACAAGCTCCGCCGGATGATCACCGAACTCCCAATCACCACCAAGCCGTCTAGGTGATGGCGATCACCAAGAGTAACAAGCTAGAACTCTCACTTGACCACTACGAGCCCAAATGAGAAAGTGGATGCACACTTGCTACTCTCTAATCGTTAGTGAGGAACTCTCAAGCTTTGATTCTCAAATCTCTATCCTCACTAGTGCTCTTGCACTCCCTTGCACTCCAAAGGTGTTTATCAGCTGATCAAATGAGCAAGAGACCTCTAAAAGAGGTGGTGGGGATGTATTTATACACCCCACAGACAAAACGAACCGTTACCTGCTGACTCAGCAAAACACGAGCTGACCGGACACGCCGGTCGCTCGTAACGGTCGAAAACCGAAAAACAACTGAGTGACCGGACGCACCGGTCAGAGGTGACCGGACGCGTCCGATCGTGCAGGAAGCAAACTGTACTCGCACCGGACGCGCGACCGCGTCCGATCGGTGATGACCGGACGCGTCCGGTCGTCTCTGGACCTTACTGGACTGTGACCGGACGCGCCGATCACACCCAGGTCGCGTCCGATCGGGTGTTTCCCTCAAGTGACACGTGTTGACTTCTGACCACCGCGTCCGGTCCTCGCGAGGACCGTGTCCGGTGTTCAGAGCAGAAACCCTAGCCGTGGAACTGAACTGACCGGACGCGTCCGGTCATGCCGAGGACCGCGTCCGGTCATGGGAAAACGACCCGAAACTCTCCGAAACGCGTCACAACTTGAACCAAGTTGCTTCCAACTGAACTTTGAGCTATTCTAGAGCTGCCTAGCGCCAAGTTTAACAAGTGTGCACCACACCTAAACATAGGACTCGCCTAGGTCAAGCTACCCGCTCATGCCCCCCTTTATAGTACGGCCAAAAGAGAAAAACGAAGATCCTAACGACTATTCCAAATGTCTCTCAACACCTCGACATCTGGAACTAACCGTCCTTAATCTTGACGTCACTCTTTTGAAAGCCGAAACGATTTCCATCAAGGAGCATGAATACCATGGTGCCCAAAGCAGTTAGAACCTCCATGACCTAACTTACCAAAGTTTCTGCAAAACATACGTTAGTCATGGTAATAAAGCGTTGTCATCAATTGCCGAAACCAAACCTCGGGGCCTAGATGCTTTCAAGTATGATCAACCAAGTAATCAAGTGTCTCCAAGACCTTACACTTGAGATTTCGATGCTTCCATTGAAAAGCTTTCATCTAGAGTTGCTTTTTTGTTTATAACTTTGCATATGACCATGTACCAATTCTTTTTTTCACTTTTACCTCTAACAAACACTAACATTCCATGAAACATTCGAACTATTTAGGAACCTGTCTATTAATGAATGGAATCTTAGGAACATGCTATGTGACAAGTGAATTCTTCTCCTAAAACAACAAAGGCTCTATTGGAAGCAATGAGAAAAAATAAAATGGATCAAAGAGGAAGAGGCAAAAACAAAATTCTTTCATGCTCATGCAACCATAAAGTAGAGGAGGAATACAAATTCATCCCTCCAAAATGAGCATGGAGATAGTTTCTCTAACCATGAAAACAAAGTTGAGTTGCTATAGTCTTCTTTGAAACAAAGGTTGGGAACCACATGATTTGACAGAGTTCACTATGACTTAAGCAACTCAGTTAACCAATTAACCCATTTCTTCAACTTTTGAGGCCTCGTTTCAAAAGCTTTTGTCTAGGAATCTGTGTCCTTGCTTTCATATGACCATATAGTACCAAATGTTTTTCGCTAGTCCTAGGTTCATTTCATCAGATGATAGCAGAAACAGTAACGCCGCAATAATAAAGAAAGTTGACTTGATTAAGGGGGTATCGATTCAGTTTGGGATGTACTATCCCTTGAGGTGGGGGCACCGCGCCACCCACCCACCATTTTCCTTTATCACTAGGGGTGCCAATTTTTCTTTGGAGTCTTTTTTCATTAAGGTTATGTTCAGTGTAGTGCGGATTAGAGAGGGATTAAAAGGAACTAGATAAGATCAACAGAGGAATAAAAAATGTTTGGTTTGTGATCTATAGGAACCAAGCCAAATATTGGTCATAACTAGACTGGGATAATGTTAAACATGGCAAAAAAAAAAGAACTTGTTTGGTTAATAGTCATGCTAACATAGGCGGGAAAAATGTTGTTTGAATGAAAAATATCAAAATTTGGCACAACAGTAAGTATGACGTGTGGGATTATATGCCATTTTTTTCTTCATCAAGACATAGTCACGTCGGATCTTGTTTTGTAGATAAATACCATAGTAAAAATAAATTGCAAATTAGGTATGTAGCTCTTAGCATTTAAAGTTTCATCATCGTAGGATCTCGATCCACATGCACCTAACGGTGGCATGACACCTCAACCTTGGAGTGGCTTGCTAGCCATGCCAAGCTGCGGCAACAAAATCTTTTGCCCACACAAGTGCTAACTTCCTCTATTCACTATTGTTGGCTCTTAGTCAAATTTTCTTTGGCCCAATAAATTTTGATCTACAACCAAATAACAGACAATTTTTTAGTGCTAACTTCCTCGTTCTACTAGGGCTTATAGTAGAACCAAACATGTCCTAGGTACCAAATCAAAATCCCTCTCATCCCCTTCCAATGGTCTTAGGGTTTATTAGGTTTAGAAAAGATGGAAAAAGATTGATGATTAGATCCCTTACAAGTTATTTTTTTTTCATCCACTGAGATCAACCGAATAAACTTAGGAAGGCGAATAGCCGAACAAGCCTTACAAGGCTTTAAATTCTCAATCTCAAATCTTCAACCTCAACCCGCTGAAAAGCCCAAAGTTCTCAACCCAATCTCGCGGGAGATGGAAGAGGTAGGGGAAAGCCAAGTGTTAGGAGAATTCTCGTGCAAGGAAGCAACTAGTTGCACCCTTAATTCCTTGGGATTGTTTGCTCGCGTTAATGGTCATTGCAAATTTGCAATCATCTGTGTCAAGTTTGCTCTATTTGTCATGAGTTTTCTATGCACATTGTAATCATCGTCATCATGTATTTGAAGAGGATGTGATTGAGTGTTAGAATTTGTAACTGCTTTATTTCATCAAAAAGGGATTCTGTAGCTGCCTTTTCTTCTTAGACCTTGTTTGGTAGGGCTTCAGCTCTTGCTCCTTGCAAGAGCCCTGCCAAACAGCCATATGAAAAATGGATCATTGTAAGGAACTCAGAGGAGCTGGAGCCATTTTTGCATAGAGTTGGAGTCACGGAAATGTGGCTTCTCTCGTCTCTTCCTCACAAAGCTAATATAAATTATTACAAAATTATCACTAAAGCTTTTTTTTGCCAAACATATTAAAAACAGTTTTAGCTCCACCACAAAAGCTACTATGCATGAATAGTCAGAACCCTTTTAGAAGGGGCTGCCAATTGAGCTTTAGCATATACTATGATCAACCAAGTAATAAGTACCCCTAACAACCTAGGCTTGAGCTTTTGATGCTCTCTTTGAAAAGCTATAATACGAGCATGTACCCATTCTTGTTTTTTTTTGGCTTTTACCTCTATGGGGGTGTTTAGTTAGGGTGAAAAGGGCGAAAAATGTATTGTAGCATGTTTTGGTTTTATTTGGCAAATAGTGTCCAATCACGAACTACTTTGGTTCGAAAGTTTTGTCTCGCGACTTTCGACCCAATTGTGTAATTAGTTTTTTTTCGTTTACATTTAATGCTCCAACCGGCCTCTCCCACTACCCGGCGGACGGCGTCCCTCCTCCACCATCTCGATAACCACCACAGACAGTTGTTGGCCTCCCCAAAGCCGTCTTTTATAGCTAGAGAACACACCAAATCTTGAACCCGAAACCCTAACCACTAATCTGGCATGGGCCACTGGATCCGCTCAACTCATCATCGTCGGAGGGCTCGGGGTCACCGGTGCATCCTTGGTCGCCATGGGTTTGAGTGTGTGAGAGAGGCAAGGAAGAAGGCGGCCGGAGGAGGAGGACGACTGCACGGGCGGGAGGAGAAAGAGTGGGGGCATGGCTGGGTGCCTGCTAAAAAATAAGTTAGTTGATACTCGAATTAAGTAATGAGTGAATTAAGTAACGAGTGAGAAAAAGTAAGTATTTTGTCAGACTTTTTATTTGGTCCTAAAATTGTTGGAATATCTTATAATGTCTCGGCTTTCTAAACTCAACCCATTTCATTTCCCGTGGAGAATTTCCATTCAACAGTCATACGTAATAATACTCAAGTCAAACTGCTGGATACAATTTGATTAAGCTAGCAAGATGGAAGCTCCCATTAAGAATGAGGTGGTTTATGGCTGCTGGACGGCGGCAAGAGCCATTTGCAGGCTTATATAATACTTAAATACAAGACTGAAGAAAACTCACGAGCTCGTCTGCTCGTGAATTCTAAAGATTAAGATAAACTAACAAGCTCCATTGTCCATTCCAACCATGATTCTGCCGCAGTCAGTAGAACCAATTGGCGTTGGATCCCGTGGACTTGTGCGGCTGCGGCTGCTGCAGCTGCCACGCTCCGCCGTAGTGCGCGGCGCCTCCCGCCACGTTCAGGCCTGAGCCGAACCTCAGCTCCGGCGACGCGGCGTTGATCTCGCCTCCGAACGGCGCGCCGTCACGGATGTAGAACGCCGCCGCGCTCTGCTGTATCACGTTGCTGATGGTGTCGCCAAATAGGCACGGCGTCGGGAACGGGCCGGACACCTGCACGCCGGGGGCGGCCGTGTCCACGTTGCTCATCAGGCTCCTGGGCGCGCCGCCCACGTTGGCCTCGTACATGTCCATCAGCTCCGCAAGCGACCTCTGGCCGTCCACGGGCAGGTCGAAGTCCAGGCCGCCGAGCGCCGCTGCCTGGCCGGGCGGGCCGAACGACGCCGGGAAGACGGACTCGGTGGCGCGCGGCGGCGGCGCCACGGCCGCGCCGGCGCCGGCACCGGCGCTATTGTTGAACTTGCACGAGTACTGGTGCGCGTTGCGCGCGTTCCGGTCCAGGAACCCGTGCGCGCTGCTGCTGTGCGGGCACTGCACGTTGCCGCAGGTGTAGGCGCGGAAGCTGCTGCCCAGCATCAGCTCCGGCTCCACGGCGGCGGCCGGCGCGCTCCTCTTCTGGAAGAACTCGGCGTCGGCGGCCTCCTCCTTCATCAGCGCCGCGGGCGCGGCCATGACGAACTTGTTGTTGCCCGCGTCGTCCATGGACGACGACGACGACGAAAGGTCCACGAACGCGGCGGCGGCGGCGGCGTTGGAGCGTGGCTGGTGGTTCCGGCCGGTGTCTTCGCCGTCAGCGCCGTCGACGTCGTACTCGCCAGAGCTGGGGCAGAACGGGATCGTCGCGGCGGCGGCGGCGGCGGAGGAGGACAGCGCGGGGCGGGCACCGGGGTGCAGCTGGAGGTACAGCTCCTCCTCCTGCCTGAGCAAGGCGAGCCACGTGACGATCTCCCTGGCGGTCATCTTGTCCTGCAGGCACTTGGACTGCCGGACGAGGCGGCGCGCCTTGTCGACGTCGGGGGACATGTGCTTGATGACGGCGGTGAGCACGGCCACCTTCCAGGCCTTCTTGAGGTCGTGCGGCTTCTTGTACGGCGGCGGGCCGAGCTCCCCCGGCACGGCAGCCTGCGGCCACCACGGCTCGGTGCCGACGGGCCACCACGGCGGCGGATGGCCCTTCTCGAGCGGGAATCGGCGCTGGGGCGGGTCGCAGTGCTGCATGAGTGCGGATAGCAGCGAGCCCAGCGTGGTGTCCTGCAGCTCGTGCAGGGAGTGCGGGCCTGCCGGCGCGGCGGCCGCCACGCCGCCGGCGCCTCCAGCACCGCCTTCGCCTCCCGCGGCGGCGGCGGCGTTGTCGGCCTGGTACTTGGCGGCGGCGGCTGGCCCGTTGCGGTCGAAGCGGACCTTCTCCTTCCACCAGGCGCGGAGGTTGTCGGAGGCGCCGGTGACGGGCTTGCCGTTCTCCGGGATGATGCCGTAGACGAAGCCCTGCGCGTTGCAGACCTCCATCATCTTGAGCATGTACTTGAGGATCCCGTCCTGCGCGCGCGACATCTTCTTGCGCCGCGCCTGCTCCTGCGACTGCCGCTGCCTGCTGCCGCTGGCCTCCTGCTTGGCGCCGCCGGAGCCGGCGGAAGGGCGGCCGCTCTGCTGCTGCTGCTCCTTGAGGCGCCTGAGCCGCACGCGGTCGCGCCACATGCGGCGCTCCAGCTCCTCGATGCCGTCCACGTCGTCGTCGCTCATCATCATCTCGTCCAAGGGGAAGCTCATCCCCATCGTCTCCTCGGTCGCCGGTGCCGGCGCCGGGTTGACGAGGTCGCCCTCTCCAAAGAAGCACTCGCCTGCTGCGAACCCGAACAGGGCCTTGTCACCCGCCGCCATGCGCTGATCCAGCATCAGCGCCCCTCCTCCTCCCATCATCGCGCCGCGCGTAGAAGCAGAGGCACCGAGGCAGGCACACCACACAGGAGGGAGCTTGCGCTACTTGGTAGCGTGTAGTGGTGGAGTGGAGTTGTCACGGGCGCAGCGGAGCTATATATCGATCGGGGTGACCGACCGTGTGAAGCTGTGTAGGAGACGTCCCCAAATTTGCATTGCATGGGCCGCGGTAATAGGAACTGAAATGACGTGTACTCTCCTATAGTTTTCACCATGTGCGAATTCACAAGTAGCTCAAGCCGTTGTTCGACGAAGGTGGTGTTTGGTTCACATAATGAAACGCAAACGCAAAGGAACGGAGGTGAGCGTACGGACGCCCGCGCAGCCTGCCCCTGTCCGCTGATTGTTCCCGCCTAGCGCCCACATGTCTGGAGGATTCGCCTCGCACTCATAGTCCGTCCTATCCGCCTCGATTCAAGACCGTTCGTCCCACCCCACCCCAATCGTGCCCCGACCGCCGGCCCCAAGCGCGCCCTGTTCGTCGGCCCCTAGCTCACCGCCCCCATCCCCCGGTGCCCGCGCCATGCCAGCATCACTTCCTGCGCCCCCTGACTCTCCAAACAACATGAAATTAAGATGTTCAACACGAAACACTTGAATGCAACATACGTATGCAACAAATGAAATATACACTTGCAACATACTCCCTCCATATCGGATTTAGAAGTCGTTTAGGACAGCGACACGGTCTCTAAAATACAACTTTGACCTCTTGTTTTTATAAAAAAATATTTATGGAAAAGTGATATATGTATATTTTTATGAAAGTATTTTTCAAGATAAATCTATTTATATAATTTTTACATTTGCAAACTCAACAACTTAAAAGTTATTGATGATTTATATTCCCAATGTTTGACCCAAACCTTGTCCAAAACGACTTCTAAATCTGATACGGAGGGAGTATGTACGAAACATATGCAACACTTGAATGTAACATACTAAAAGGATCAAGATATCTAAGAGGGGGTGAATTGGGCTTTTCTAAAAAAATTAATTGCAAGAATTAAATTCTACAAGCCAAACTTCACCCCTAGTGCCTACTAGTGTTCCTTATGATTCTACCGGTAAAAGTTTTACACCCTAAGTTCCAATCCTAAACTAGCATGACAATTCTAGAAAAGTAAACAAGCAATGAAAATACACAGGCCTAAGTTCCAACCTGTAAAAAGCATGCAGGCCTAGTGGCCTACCGCACTGTCACAGCGCACAGCCAGCCATGCAAATTTCTTTTTGAAGTTACTGCCTCTGCATTGATCACGGCGTTCTTTCTGCATTAGTACGTGTGTATATATATATATATATATATATATATATATATATATATATATATATATATATATAGGAGTATTATCTCGAGTATGTTTCTTGTCTCTCCTCGCGGTAGCCCGGCAGTGGCCCTCCGCCCTGCTCCTCCGGCCATGACAGCGGCAGGTCTCCTCCTCCTCGTCCCCATCAGCTACGGCGGCTGGATGATGCCGATCGGAGCATGGGGCCGGATGGGTGCGACTTCGCTTTGTGGCGCTCCTCAGGTGCACTGAGGCGGCGGCGGCGATGGCTCCTCGCCCACCAGCGGCGGCCGTGACCACACCGGCGGGCGGCGGCGACGGCGCGTCCTGCATGCAGCGCGCAGTGGCGGTGGTGACACCCCGCCTCATCGACTGGGGTGATGCCGACGGGTTCTCTCTCTCCGTCACGGAGACGGCGCGCGGCCTCCCGGCCACCTGCAGTGGCGACGACCGCGCGCAGGGGCTCCTGGACCTGGAGCGCGTAGGAGATACGGCTCCTCGGCGAGACGAAGATGGAGCTCACGCAGGCCCAGAATCATGCGCCTCCTGTCGTGGTTCTTTTGGATCCGATGTACCATCCCTTCTGAGCAAGTTGACTGCATCTTCTGATCTTGGCATCCTGCAGGTGTGTACCTGGCTGCTTCTCGTGTGGCGGACGGTCTCCCGATCACCGGCGCGGCCAGAGCAGCGCGTGGCAGGCTGGCAGCCTGGCCGATGGCTGCCCGCTGCCGGATCTAGCAGCAGGCGGACCACCTGCTGTAGTTCGGCACGTGAGTGGAGGATCTGCGAGGACAGGAACTGTTCCAACGGCATCATGGATGGCTGCAGCAGGCCATCTCCCACTCATCGATCAAGCATCAAACTCCAAAGGCCGCTGTAGTGTTGCCGTGTTGATGTATTTGCTGCTTTATACAATTTCTTGAATCAGTATTTGATGTGATTTTGACAAATAAAATAGTTTCTTGAATTAAAAACTTGCATGCCCAGGTACGTTCAAATGCATGTCTGATAAGTTTAATACGTCATCGCTCCGAGGAAATAATAAAAATTCAACCCTATATGGCTAGCCCGGCTGGAATTATACGTTTAAATTCCTCAAAATGTATCAAGATTGATTTTGTACAATTTTAACTAACTGTCCCTGCCTGGAAATAAAAACATAAACACAAATTAACTGCTCAGCGGTACAGACTGGACGCCTCAATTTGACTACGCACAAGTTACGATGGAATTATTTATAGACCGAAATGAAACTCCCAGTAATAAAAAAAAGGTCTGGGTGAAAACCGGGCAAATTTACTGCTCACTGGTGTAGACGAAATTATTTATAAGTCCAAATAATAATACTAGTAATAAAAAAATACCCTTACCGGAGACCGGACGCCTCAATTTGACTACTCACGGGTTAGGATGAAATTTATTATAGTAACAAAATGAAACTCTTATTAATCAAAAAGTCCGAGCGAAGACCGGACATGCTGGTGACTATTACAACAAATTTTACCACTCATAGGCCCGTGCATGCCTGTGAAGCTTGCTTGCATTGGTGTCGGCAGGGTAAGCCAGCTGTGTGCGCCATCCATAATAGCTCTACATCTATATCAACAACACTGTCTCACCGAAAAGACGAGTCTGGATGTCATCGTGTCCGGCTCCGCATCTACACCAATGATACACGCCTAATGCACATAATGTGGTCATCATAAGATAAATTAGAGCTTTTAAAGTTTATAGAAAGAGTAAAACATAAATACATATATAAAATTCTACCATCGTTTGCTATTAACGTTTGATAGCTTTTTTTTTTTTTTGTTTCCCTCCGTTGCAACGCCCGGAATGGGAAAATTTTTCCTCCTCCCTGCAGTGCAGTGTAGTAGTTACTCCCGTACTCGATCCTGGCTTGTCCACGCGCTACTGCTCTCAGCGGATCACAAACGATTAAACCCGATAAAGCACGTATACGATATACCGCGCATACCAGTGTAAATGATTTTTTAATCATTTATTAATTATTCCTCCGTTCCACTCGCTAGATGAGATAGGTACTTCCATTCAAAATCATTTCTATCCCGCGATATCTGCTTCGTTAGCCTTCGTTCCCATCTAGACGGGCTAAGCAGACACTGCCGCACGGCAAGGATGCAGGGCGACGCCGGTGGCCTACGGTGCTGCACGGAGCGGAAGCAGGGTTGCCGCCGACTGGGTTGCACGCGTCTCTCTCTTGTCTCCGCCGGACGACGCCGCGATCAAGATCCTGGCATCTAGGCCATCCTTCCACCGCCACGCGCGGACTGCGGCTATCTTCCTTCTCCGGACGGTGGTAGGGCGTCCCTGTCGTCCTTGATCACCCCCTAGACTGGATCGGAACGGAGATCCAGCCGGACCTGCAGTGATCCCTTCCTTTTCTCGGTATGCCTCCTTGAACAGATTTCTCGTTTTCTGTAATGCAGATTTTTGAGTCCTCATATCCGAAGCTTTTATGCGGTGAATACGACGATGGATTCAGATTCCATAAGCATTTTTAAGCACTGTTTTTTTGCACCACCAGTTTCAGATCGGATCAGAGATTATGGATGGCGCTCCATCTAGTCGACGAACAGGAGTAGTATGGTACTACAAAACTACTAATTTGCTGATTCTGAACCACGTGAGGATGTCAAGATCGGCGACGGCGCGACGATCGGTGGTGGACACAAATCCCTGGTATTTTCTCAGATAAGATTATAGTATTTGATGACTTTTTAGTTTCTAGTATGTACACATACCCCCTTGTACTTCAGTAAAAACAAGTATACACCCATTAGTTTTGTATACACACATACTAATATAATTCAGTAAAAAAAAGTATACACTACTATGAGGCACTTCCTTGTACGCATACTAGTTTTTTTTTTATTAAAGTACACACTCCTTCCATTGGTATATGGACATACTCTAATAAAAAAGTATGAATGCATAATACCATATATATATATATGGACATACTACCATACATGTATCCACACATACTATACTTGCCTTAGTGTATATGGACATACTCTCTAATAAAAAAAAAAGTATGAACGCATACTACCATACATATATATGGACATACTACCGTACATGTATCCGCACATACTATACTTGCAGTGGTGGATGTATAGGGGGGCTGGGGGGCTCATACTACCATACATATATATGGACATACTACCGTACATGTATCCGCACATACTATACTTGCAGTGGATCTACAGGGGGCTGGGGGGGGCTCCAGCCCCCCCTAATGGCTTGATTTACCACTAAAAATACTATAGCAAAAGCCTCAAATCACCATTAAATCTTCATGCAAATCAACATCTCCATTGTTTTAGCCCCCCCTTGATTCTCATCCTGTATCCGCCACTGTATACTTGTCTTAGTGTATATGGACATACCCTCTAATAAAAAAAGTATGAACGAAAGTATGACTTTCGATCTACATAGTCCTGGAGCCGCAAGTACGTAGACGTACTAACGTGCCTACGTATATAACAAACCCAGCGTCAATCTCATCCGGTTTTCACGGTCATTATCTAGACTTTCACAAAAATATGCCTGTTGTACAGCCGCCGTCTAAAATCTAAATGGGTCACGTTTCTCAGACAGGCTCCACTGTACGTATAGTCTCAGTGAGAGTATAGAAAACTCACCCTATATATCATATATAAATTAGGCTGTGTTTAGTTTCTTGAAAAATGCACTATACAAAAAAAAGATTTTCCGTCACATCAAACTTGCGATATATGCATAGAGTACTAAATGTAGATTGTAATTTGCATAGAGTACTAAATGTAGATTGTAATTTGCAAGACAAACGTTTTAAGCCTAGTTAGTCAATGATTGAACAATTATTACCAAATACAAACTAAATACTACAGTATCCTTCAAATTTGGTGAACTAAACACAGCTTTAATTTGGATAGTGTCCAACGGATAGCTGATAATAAAGAGTGAACTCGTCTTTGCCAAAATGCAAATGGCCGGGCCTGGATGCCATTAAGAAGCACAGACCCCGCCACCATCTTCTCTGGCTGGCTAGACGATGTGGTACTAACGGACAACACACTATGAGTAACACAACTGGACATTAACAATTAAAAGGTAACTGCCGTGGGCTCATTTCTCTTCTACACAGGCAGCACAGGCCATGGGCTCTACCTTCAGAACTCCGGTTGATGAGCTGTGATGCTGGGCTGCGTCCTCTACCATGGCCGTCATTCGACTTGGCTGAGAGGTACTCTGTCACGTGTCTGCAAGCCTTCATGTCCTTGCTATGTTGATGTTGCTGCCTTCGGTGAATCTGATGATGAAAAGCCTGATAAACTGGAAACTCTTGTCGCTGCAGTGCATAGTGGTGGCAACAGTATATAGGCCACGTTTAGATACCAAAGTTTGGGGGTAAATTTTGGATAGTAAACGTCGCGTCACACTGTAGCAATTTTTGTTTTTATTTGGTAATAATTGTCCAAACATTGATTAATTAGGCTTAAAATGTTCGTCAGGCTGAGGAAATTCATTACAAACACTTGAGTGCAGAAGATAGGATTGCCGATCACATAATCCAAATCAAGTGCATCTAAGAAATTACCTTCCAAAGCTGGTGGCAACTCATTAAGATCCATATTTAAGACCTGCACGCAAAATAATAAGTGTGTGTTACTATATTATGACAGCAGGCAACTTAGTCAAATCCATTAGGCAAATAATATGGTACTAAATTAGGCAAAAAAGGCCAGCAACTTATGTAGTTTTGTTCAATACATGATTTTAGTTTTGTTTCAGTACATGCTATCAGCTTTGTTCATTACATGCTATCATCCATACTCTGTTTTTTAACTTAATGAATCTACTGTTCTTGTGTTTTCCCTTTCTTTGGAGAAAGATGAAATTTGAGGCTTGCTCGTCCTCAACTGTTTTAAACCTTTTTTTTGCTCAGTTTCTTACTATCATTTATGTGTTTATCCTGTCGTTCTCTTTAATTGTAGGTGCGAGATCATCAAGCATCATATTAAACATGTTATTATATCTATAGGAGCAACCATGTGCAGCGACTAACACAAGAAGGTTTAATGCATCAAGATGTATATCTATAGGAGTGGTGCATGCAACATATGTCCATTTTAACTAGTAAGAACAACATTTGGTAGTAAGATGTGCATTAAGAACATTAGTTAGGAACTATACTACTGTTTGTGATGCAAGAGAGCTGAATTGCTTATGCAAAAGAATTGAATTGTTTATGCAAAAGAATTGAATTGCTTATGTAAAATAATTGAATTGCTTATCTATTAGGATCAGATCTGCTTATGCAGCAAAAACTGCGGTACTATCTGCTCATGAGGTGATGCAAAAGAACTAAATTGCTTTGTAGCATCTGGTTGGTTCTATTTTTTTGTGTTCAATGTGTAATTCTAGTGCCCGAGAGGAAGCTAATAGTATATTCTTGCATATTCATACGTACAAGCTATATTTGGATGAATCGGTCTGCCTCTATTTTGGAATGATTCAGTTATTTTTGGATGAATCGGTCTACCTCTATTTTTAGAATGAATCAGCTAGCCCGTTGATGGTGGCCACAGTGTTCTGGAGCTTTGTTTTGTGTGTTTAAAAGGGCCCAAAAAGCCTTGTTTTGCAGCATTTTCTCATGCACATGGCTGGTGCCTGCCGCACCTACCTAGAATGGAAAGCATTGTATTTTTTATTTTTCCTTAATTGAAGTGTGCGTGCTATAAGACTAACGCATGCACGTGCATGCAATAGCCGCTTCCTATATATATACTCTGAGCTAGCTATAAAAATATGCTATTAGCAAGGCATGCGCACTGGAGCCGCTTGAGCCTATGCATGAGCCGAGCGTTCAGGAGAGGAGCCAGAGTAATTAGCGGTAATTGTGGCTATTAATGATGCAACATAAATAGTGGTAATTATGTCCATTAATCATAGTTTTGCCTTGCCGTACATGCACATGTTACGAGAAGTACATGCGTTGCCTGTCAGCACAAAGGTTACGAGAATACTCCCTCCGTACGATAGCGACACGGTCTCCAAAACACAACTTTGATTTCTTGTTTTTATAAAAATATTTATCGAAAAGTGATATATATATACTTTTATAAAAGTATTTTTCAAGACAAATTTATTCATATAATTTTTATATTTTTAAACTCAACAATTTGAGAGTTATTCATGATTTATATTTTCAAGGTTTGATTCAAACCTTGTGCTAAATGACTTCGTTTATGAGCACGGAGGGTAGGTACTTGGTCAAGTTACGAGAATAATTGGTCCTGAACTATGGTATATGCCAGCACAAAGGTTACGATAATACTTGGTCACCATATAATTTAGCGTCAAACAATTTTTAGTAACTAGTTACTATAATGTCAGGATCGATTTACCATAGAACGATAATTTCAACATAACTAGCTACTATATTTTTGGTCACGATATAACTAGTAACATTTACGAGAATTCGCATCAAAGCATATTTACGAGAATTCACACCATGAAATATTTACGAGAACCTACACTAAGAAATATTTACGAGATTTTTCATTAACAAATATTTACGAGAATCTTTTTTCTTGAGAGGATATTTACGAGAATCTCCATGAGTATTTACGAGAATCTACACTCAGAAATATTTACGAGAATCTGCACTAAGAAATATTTACAAAAAAATTGTATTCTACTCATCCAACTAATTTAAATAAACAATACAAAGCGACGAAGCAAGCAAATACATAGTAAAATATTGGCTCGAATTCTAAATGACAGTCCTAGGTACAGTACAAAAAATACAACACGCCATCCCCGCACATTGTGAAACTACATGTGTCATCTCAAAGGTAACTTAACATTGCTTTTCTTGCGCATTCTCTATGTGGCACTACTCCAACACGTGCATCTTAGTGTCTGACTAGTGATCAGATTGAGATCAATAGACATGTCTGTTTGCTGTTCTGTAAAGTAACCAGCTACTGTCGAGAAGTCTCATTACCTGAAATCGTAAAAAATAAGAACAATCATAAATAATATGATGCTTTAATAGGAACATGTATGAGATTTACGTAGAATAAAATTATGAATTGACCAGTTGAAGGCTTGTCAGCAACCTGCATCTTGTTGGTCGAGTCACGGCAATAGAAAATCACACCCAGCAACCGGCAGGCATTGCTGATGAATTGACGTTGTTAGGATAGTAATCTGTTGGATGCTTGAGGGCAAAACCAATTTTTTAATCAAGATTGATGAATAAAAATAAAAATCGCAAGATCAGCTAGCAAATTGGGATAGGTCATAGATGCATGCAGCCCAGGTGTGGTGTGCAGACTCGCGCACACGCAGCGAGGAATTTTCATCAGATCCACTCAAAACGTAAAAAATCAAAACGTATAAAGGATCGTGATTGATGCACAACACAACGCAATTGGTCAGGATAGAAATCGAGCGCTAAGATTCCTGTAGTTGATCACTGAGACAAAAAAAAATCTGAACGCAAAAACCATGTTGCAAAAGAATTTGTTTTCTGGGGAATACAAGGGGATCCGAAACTAACCTGAAGGTGCTCGTCGTACGCGGATCGTGGTCGCCGACGGAGGTTAGTTTGTTGTTGAAGGGGGCAATCAAGACATGCATGCACAGCGTCCAGCAATCCTCGTTGCGGCAAGCAAGGCACTTCCGCTGTAGTCTCCCGTCCACAGCTAAAACAATTGATACTCGTCAATACGGCCGCATAATGATGAACTAAATCGATTTGCTCAAAAAAAAGATCAGATCAGAATAAATTTTACCTACCGATGAGTCCTGAGGACGGACTACGGAGCAGAACGAACTAGCCTCGATCGATGGACCAGACATGGGAACATGGCAAAATTTGGTGGTGGATCCGTCAATGAGTTTGGAGCCGAGATGCGAAAGGGGGTCTCCGGCGGCGAATCTGGACTGGGAACGAATGAAGCAGGCGATGGGTATTTGGAAGTTTCCAAATGGTCAATGTCAAACGGGCGAGATTTGAGGCGCATGACGATGGCTCGCTCCATCTCACGAAGTATATGTACACGAAGTATATGATTATACTAGGTCATCTATGGTAGTATGTATGTCAAATATGCAAGTATATGTAGAGTATATGGTTATACTTATTTTATATACTATAGTAGTGGCATTTTAGTAATATATTAAAAAGTATGGGCTCTGCTAATTTTTTTTACGAAGTAAGATTTAGAGTATCTTAAAATAAGTATGTAAACATACTCAAGGTGATAAATGACTATACATCCATACATAATGTGGTTTTTTGAAGATGAGAGTAACTACTCCCGAGAGTATAGAAAACTCACCCTATATATATATATATATATATATATATATATATATATATATATATATATATATATATATATATATATATATATATATATATATATATATATATAATATGATATGAAATGAATTTGAATTTGACCAAATTAATATTTGATACCCTCTTGGATATCCTAGAATAATATCAAATTAATGTTTGAGACCCTTCAACCGGTCAATTATCATAAAATTTGTGGTAGCGTGGTATGATTGCTAATTTGCTATCATGGGCATGGGTGACCTGTGACCTGAGTGGGCATGGGTCTGGGCACAAAATTGAACCCGTGACGGTCATGGGGTTTTTAGTGGTTAGACTTTATTTTCATGGGCATAGGTTTAAGATGACAAAACCCAGCGAGTTTGTACCCGTTGCCATCTTTACGGTCAACATCGACTAATTATAATAGATAACAAGAGTTTTACTTAGAAAATAAGCACTAAAATGAGTCTTTCAAGATTCAAACAATTCCAAGACAAACACCGTAAGATAGAGCATGCTTTTATAAAAAAAATCCTGAAACTAGTTTCATAATTTCCGAGGTAAGACAAATTTTCCATGAATTTTCCAAGATTCAACCAGATTTTATGATTTTTAATTGCATTTTCCATGTAAAAATATTTGAATAAATTTCATGCAAAAAAGTTTTTAATGATTTTTTGGATAGTTTTTTTAAAATATTTCTAATCTGATTTATCTCTCTCTCTGAGCTTGCAGCTTAGCTCGACTCAAATTACAAAAGCCATTTGGATTTCTTCTCACGTAGCCATACCATCCCTGGCCATGTGCTCAGTCAGACATTCCCAAACAGGTACACCATGCCCCCTCTCAAATGTACAAACTATGGGTCAACCATCTTTCGATGATGTGCAGGGATGTTCCTTATAAGGTCATTTCTTTTCTGTTTGCGCTTACTTGAGTATCGTGAGTTTATGACCACTTCCATTATCAGAACTTGCAAGCCTACAATATAAGTACTCCTGTGTTTCGTTGCACTAAATCCTATAATCCATGCTTCTTTGAACTTCTGTATGGCAAAGATGAATGATAATCTCAGCAACTCACGCAAATTGGCGCGTACTAAGCTAGACAGATCTGAAACTTTGTTCAATTAATGTCTCTTTGCATGCATTCTAAGTCTGTAATGTTGCTAAAGGAAATACTAGAGGGGCGTTGTTCCATTCCAAAGCGGGTGCAACGGAGACAACTATAGCATATTATTGTGTTTCATAGGTGCACAACAAAGTGCGAATTCATAGTTATGGCTATATGATATATCTGTTCATCTACGCTTATGGACTGCGATCTCACAGTTATGGCTGCATAATATATCTGTTCAAAGTGAACTCAACTAAAGAACATAGTTTGTTTGGTTTCTATCTATAGATCACTTGCATAGTTTTTAGGCTGCTGTGTTATTTTTTTTACGTTGCTGTTGTGTTATTATTGATTTGTGTTGTCATGTACTAGAAAGAAAATAATTCCTTTTCCCGTCAAGTGCATCAGTTTGGCTTATACTTTGGAAACTAAAGAACAGAGTATTACACCACTTTGTTCTCAGTGAATAACAATCCCGCCACCAGCCGCTTCTCAGTACAATGCTATATATGTTAACCTCTTTGACTTTTACCATCACGTTTTAAACCTGCTTTTGCATTTGTACACAGGGATCAATTGCCTCAAGTGGAAACAAAGTAAATTCCTGCTTTTTTGGGGGTTCAGCATATATGTGGGATTAGTATCATCCCACCATCAGCAGCTGTCAATAGTACCACCAAGATTTCTTACTTTGTAGCCCTGTTTCCCACTGCAGTTTGGTTATACATGGTTCCATGTACCTCTACCTATGTGTGCCCTTACGCAACTCATTTCAGCCCTCTTTTTGGATATATTTTCCTCAAGTATTGCTCAATTTAACAACCTCCTGCAAGAAAAGCACACAACTATATATATATATATATATATATATATATATATATATATATATATATATATATATATATATATATATATATATATATATATATATATATATATATATATATATATATATATATATATATATATATAGTGTTTCAGTCACAATCAGACAACTATATATATAGATATTGTGTTCCACTCACATTAATCGCCTGATATATTCCACCTTTGCTGTTGTACTTAAATATGTGGGATATGATGTGTACTGTCACCTTCGTTCTCGGCTACCCGCGTTCGCGCGGGGTTACCCACTAGTAGTTATAAAAAACACTAACGGACATGTTATTTGGCATCCATCTATAGTGACGTGTGTGTTCGTGGGGCAAGGCATGCAGGGCTTATTTGGTTACAAGCCTGAGCAAAGCTGTTGCCAGGACCTTGCCTGGACCGTGTTTGCTTGGAACCCTGAGAAGTTGCCTGCGAGGCAACACCTGCTTGTGGCCAGGCTATCAAAATCGACTGCCTGGGCGTTGCAGCGGTGTTGCGTGGGCTAATCACCCTGCGCCGTGATGATTAGGAGATACGGAGGCATATAGAAATAGAAGATAAAGCAACCAAAGCTTTCATAATATGTGAATATTAGAATTTGAATATATAAATCATAATACTATACAGCTTTATCACGATTTTCTTGCGAATCTTGTCAGTTTTTCCGATATGGCTAGAATAAATACTTAGCAATTTTATCTGATCTAATTATGTTTCTTGCTAGATTAAATTGATGTATTACCATTTTAATGGTACAATCAAAGTGTATAATAAAATCAATTAGATGGGAAGTTGGAAAGCTTTCTATTATTAATCTTCTCTCCAACCAAACGTATCATTTTCAAGTTTATCTGATCAGACAGATTTAACAACACTTTTTGCAAAACAACTTCTCATGCTTCCGACCATCCACTGCTCGGGATCAATCAAGGCAGCCTATCGTTTGGCAACCAGGTGCCTAGAGCTACAGGTGAAGGAGGACACACACGGCGTGTGATGTGAGTGTGGATACAGAGTGGTGAGTGGAGTCGTAGGTCGTAGCCAATCACAGGCAAGAGACGTGTGAGCCTCACCGGCACAGTCGCAAGCTCACTCAGCACACCACACGTCCTCCTGCATCTCCACGCAGCGCCGCCGTCGCTTTCAGGGAAGGGACAGCCCGCCGCACACCGCACCGCGTGCACAGCCAGTCAATGGTCCTCTGCGCGACGCTCCGTGTCAAGCTGCTACTAGCTACTAGCCTTTTTGCCCTTGCGTGTGCATGCATGCAGATGCAGCTGCCAGAGCGAGCCCACAGGAGAATGAGATTCCGCTACCTCTCGACCTCTCCTACCGTGCCACGAGTTTTCTATGCGCCTTCACCCTTCAGGCTTCAGCACGCCGCGGTCGCCATGTAATTATGGACGATGTGATTGGGCGTTGGGATTCTTATATGTTTTCTTCTGTTCTTTGTTTTGTTTCATCTCATCCATCTCATCGATCGAAAGGAAGAACTTTGTAGGCACTTTGTTTCGTCGTCGAGGGGAATTTTGTGTCCGCTTTTCTTTTGTTCCTCTTACAGTATAGATTTTTTTTTATTTTTAACACTTTTTAAAAATTATTTTTAATTTCAGCACCAAAATCTTTTTTTATACATAACACTTTTGGCCACTCCTCACACGAGGGAGCGACATTTCAACTTTGCCGCTCCTCATGTGGAGAAGCGGCAATGCTGCTGATGTGGCAGTGGTGCCACGTGGGCACGGGGCTGCCGCTCCCCCCTGGAGGAGCAGCAAGGCTGCCGCTCCCCAGATCAAGAAGCGTCCAGCGATGGCTCCTTTTTTTTTTGTTCTCGCGTTGATGTCTCACCATTTGTTGTTTGGCCCCGTCCACCGCGCCCGTGCCTGCACCCCCCCCGCGGACGCGCGCCGCCGCTGCGCTCGAGCCGAAAAGCAGCGCCCCCCTTCCACCGCGCCCGCGCCCCCCTTCCACCGCGCCCGCGCCCCCCTCCCCCCCGCGCGGACGCGCTCGACGGGCTGAGTCGGACAGCAGCGCCCCCCCCCCCCCCCCCCCCCCGCGTAGTGCCCCCCCGGGAGAGCAGCGCGTGGACAGCCACATCCCCCACCGCGGAGAGCAGCCCCCCCCGCGCGCACTTCGGCCCCCGATAGCAGCCCCCTCCCCGGCGCGCCTGAACTAAGGTAATCCCGTTTTCCTTTTTTTTTTTGATTTTTTGATGTATTTTGATTGTTAGTTAGATTAGTTTGTTTAGTTAGTATTGTTAGTATAAATAGTTAGTTTAGTTGGTATCATTAGTAAAGTTAGCATAGTTAGTATAGATATTATAAATAGTTATTTTAGTTAGTATGATTAGTAAAGTTAGTATATTTAGTATAGGTATTATAAATAGTTAGAATAGTGAGTATGTTTAGTTTAGATTAGTGAAGTTAGTATAGGTGGTATAAGTAGTTACTTTAGTTAGTTCAGTTAGTATAGTATAGTTAATAAACTTAGTATAGTTAGTTTGTTTGGACGACTTGATGAAGTTTGTTCGAATGGTTTTTAGATGGATTGTTGTGTCCGAGTTTATTTCAGAGGAACTGTTAGGAAGGAAGATGATGAGTTTGAGGATATGGAAGAGGAGTTGGAATGGTTTGATGAACCGCCGAGCTTCAATGATCTTTGTGTGCATTTGAACGTAAAGTTTGGCGGTGATTTCACAATCAAGGGGAGATTTGACAATGGGAAGACTCGGGCAAAATATGTCCTGATGCCTTTGCGTGACCCTGCTCATTGGTCCCGCTATACTAGGGTCCTTGCAGGCTCGAACTCACCCATTGCTGAGGTGGTTGTGGAGAATGGGTACAGGTTGGAGGATGATCATCATGACGATGTTGGAGGTGATGAAGAAGCAGTTTCATTCACATCCAGTCAGTTGTATATGGATGGCCAGTTGACGCAGGAGCAATTCCATTCACATCCAGTCGATTGTATAAGCAACGACTTCGATGTGAGGGAGTTCGAACGTAAAGAGCAGGAGCAGGCGGAAGAGAACTGGTTCGGTCATGACGACGACGGCGACGACCACGACGACGACGACGATGATAGAGCTGCCATGCGACGCCGGTTCATGCTACAACGTCCGATGTTCCACTTTCGGTGCTTCATGCCATGCCGACTCAGGGCAGGCTGGTCCATGATTTGCCAGAGGGTGGTGCGCCGTATTTTGATTCGTGGGGTAGGATCAGCGAAGCACATCATTATATTACACCGCTCCCTTACATAGAGGCAGAACTCATGCAACTGAGCCAGGGCGGTGTACCTTTAAGTGGTAGTCCAAACTACAAGGATGTCAACATGGTACATATGGTAGTTTGTGACACAGGTCTACAGATGTGTGCAGAATCACTGTATAATCATGAGCATGTAATCCTTTAGAAGGGCATGATATTCAATACAATGTTAGAGATGAAGCTCTTTCTTCAAGATTATGCTGTGTACCACCATAGGTCATACTTGGTGACTCATTCTGACAAGAACTTGAGGTACCACATTACCTACAAAGCAGGTTTTCCATGCCAGTGGAGGCTTACTGCAAGGAAGAAAGCGAGTGATGGCAAATGGAGGATAAGTAAATTGGTCTAACCCCATTTATGCTTGGATAACAAGGGGAAGGAATATCATCCGTAGCTCACTGTACGCTACCTTGCCCGTCATATATTGGGGCTCGTTGACAAGGACAATGATGTCTCGGTGTCTTATTTTTAGCAGTCCATATATGAGCTTGTAAAGTATCATGTGAAGTATGGCAAGGCTTGACGTGCAAAGCAAATTGCACTGGCAATCCGATGGAGTAGTTGGGAGGAGGCGTACAACTGGGTTCCCCGAATACTGTCTGGAATGAATTACTACAACCATGGCATGAAATGGTTTGTGGACACCGGTGGGATGTCTTTGCAGAACCCGGTGAGGCATGTGCTACACCGTGTTTTCTGGTCGTTTACTCAGACGGAGCATGCTTTCCAGTTCTATAGGCCAGTGGTACTTGTTGATGACACTTTCTTGACAGAAAAGTACAGGGGCACTTTGATGATGGCTACAGCGGTTGATCCGGAGGACCAGATAGTACCAATGGCTTTTGCTTTGGTAGAGGGAGAGAACAATTCATCGTGGTCATGGTTCATGCGGCTTCTACGTACCCAAGTGCTTGGGGCATCACACACTATATGTTTGATCTCGGACTGGCACGCAGGGATTCTCCACGCCACTGGTGAAGATATCGAAGGGTTCCCGCCTTTGGTGCATAGATGGTGCATGTGTCATTTTGCAGCTAATTTCTGGCGGTGTTAGAGGAAGAAGGAGGTTAGTGACATGGTTAAGGATCTATGTTGTGTGCGTACAAAGTACCAGTTCAAGGAGAAAATAAGAGAACTAGACAAAGTGATGAACCAAGCCGCCAAGACATGGTTACATGACCAGATGGAATAGAAGGAAAAGTGGGCACTAGCATACGATGAGGGTGGATTCAGGTACGGCATCATGACCACCAACTCATCCGAGTCTTTCAACCATGTGTTCACCGGAGTTCGCTCGTTGCCAGTGTCTGGGATTGTTGAGTTCTCTTTCATGAAGTGCAACAAATATTTTGTGAAGAGGTGGGAGCTCGCGCAGAGGAATATAAGGGAGGCTGGGGTGTGGGGAAAGGCAACCACTCATTTTATTAAGGAGGAAGAGGAATTGGCCAAGCAGCAGATTGGCGAGCCATACGGACCTCACATGCATATCTACAGTGTACGGGGGTTGGGTGGCACAAGCATGGATGGGGAGCGTTACGGTGGGAGGAACTACCGTGTCGATTTAGACAAAGTTGAGTGCAGTTGTAATGTCCCTCAGATCTTGCATGCCCCTTGCTCTCACATGATCACGGCCTGCAGGATACGCGGATATGACTATTTGGCTTTGCCATATATGTCTCCTTTGTACCTCCGTTCGAACACCGTTCGGGTATGGGAGAAGAGCTTCGAGCCTTACCTCGACCCGTCACAGTGGCCCTCATATCATGGACCTAACTACGCGCCCAATCCAGCCCTGCAGAACTTGGGCAAGGGCAGAAGGAAGAAGAAGCGTCTCAAGGGGGATATGGATGCTATGAAAGGGTACGACGATGACATGTACGAAGGGGGAGACTTCAATGAGACACGTGGCAGGAATTTGTGCTCGGTTTGCAAGTAACCAGGTCACAAGGCTAGCAGGCATAGAAGACCTGGACAACAGGTCTGTCCATATTAGTTTGTTAAGATAACCTAGTATACCTGTTCTTATTTGTACCATCGATGCCATTATGTTTTGTTGTAACATATGTTGTTATTCCTGTTGTCTAAATGTATGTTGCAATATTTAGTTATTAATATTATTTGCACTAACTCTTTTTTTCCAATCTGAAATAGGATGGAGGAAGCTCATCCTCCGAGGTGGCACCCGCTCTACCCTCTCCTTGACTACGACTACGACAAGGACCACCGGGCGGCTCACATGGAGTACGGGCCTATGGACGAGCAGCTGCCCCTTCTGAAGCCACGCACACACTCCCGACAACTCAAGTGGGACGAGCGTTACGCGCCGTACATACGGTGTGCCGGTTTCCTCGAGCTTGTCCGCGTGGTCCGGAAAGGTCTTCCGCCCCTAAACCCCACACTTCTTAGTGTAGCTGTGGACAAGTGACTTATTTTTCCCCTAACACAGGTGTTGTAGAATGATATTTGAAGTATGTAACCTTTTTTCCCTTAACACAGGTGGAGGCCGGATACCCACACTTTCCACCTTCCTTGCGGCGAGATGACCGTGACCCTGGAGGATGTGAAGTCAATGCTTTGCCTTCGCATTGGTGGTAGTTGTGTGACTAGTGTAGTGGACAGCGACGGTTGGAGGCAGAAGGTGTACGAGTTCTGTGTCCACTACCTAGAGGACAACGAGGAAACTAAGAAGCATAAGTAAGCTACTTAATTGCTTCTGGTTGCTTTCATTGCAGCCTTTGTTTCAAATCGATGGTCTCTAATTGTCTTTGCAAATTTCAGGAAAACTTCCAGTGTCAAGTCAGTGGCTCATAGGGCGCTTCGATAACCTGGACACACATGCTGGGCTGGGTACCGTGGAGACGTACGCTCGAGTGTGGCTATGGCACTTCCTTGGTACATTCTTGTTCCCCGATGCGTTGGGCAACGTAGTCAACTGGATCTTCCTGGACATACTACGTCAGTCGTGGGAGAACATCGCCCTGTTCCGTTGGGGCAGCGCGGTCCTAGCGTGGACGTATAGGCAGCTGTGCGCTGCTTGCCATCGCAGATTGGGCTACCCGTCGCTTGGTGGTTGCTCATACCTGCTGCAGATCTGGATCTAGTATAGGTGGCCTATCGGGTGGCCCAGAATGGACGGTTTGCCCGTAAGTCATTTACTATGAAACTAATTACATTAGCATTGCGTACAAAATTTTATTTAAGAAATAACTAATTTATTTTTGTGTACAATGCAGGTTTGGGAGGGCGAGGATACAATGCCTACAGCCTTGTGGGTTTGGAGCGGGGCAGAGCAGATCACAGGGAATGCAGAGCGCAAGTACAGGGAGTACACCGACTTGATTGACGTGCTAACACACATGCAGGTACGTTGGGGTCTTTGATTTGTATGGTATTAGTTTATCTTGTCAATGTTAAAGACTAACTGAATTGCCATTTGCTAGGTGTATTGGCAACCCTACGACGATCCCCAGCTACGGGGCCACTTGAGTCCGAAGTGTTGGCAAGAGAACGATGAGTTTCGGTCCGACGTCCTACTCGTTTTCTTCCACGTGGTTGAGATGCACTCTCCCATCAGGGTTTACAGGCAGTTTGGCAAATGTACGAGCGTGCCACCACCTTTTTACTCCACGGGCAAGGAGCTGCATAGGTTGGTTTGTAAAATCATATTTATGTATCAACTAATTTGGCATAAGTACGTCATTGCATTTATGTGCACTAACATCGTCTGTACTTGTTGCAGTGTGGACCGTAGGCTGAGGATGAAGCAGAAGGACTGGCGTGAGATACACGCACAATACATCGAGAGGTGGGAGAGAAGGGAGAAGCAGCCGCTACAGGATGGCCCACCACATGACCCACACGCCTTCAACGAGTACCTATGGTGGCTTCACAGGTCGACCCATGTGCACGTGAGGCAGGCATACAAGGGGGGAGAACTTCCCGCTGACTCCGAGGACAACATCGTCATCAACGAATACGAAGAGGCGACTATGCACGAGACACAGCCACAGAAGGCCCCTCTTCAGAGATAGGTGGTAAGATCCTAGGTCCGTGCACTTTGGGTGGGTTGTATTCTAGTTTTAGTAAATTGTAACATCAAGGTGAAACCTCGTTTGTGTACGCAGGCCAAACAATTGTCAATGATGTCCGACGAAGCAGCGTTTCAACTACATGATTGTAGGAACAAAGGGCGAGGCGCGCTTGAGACATTTGTGCACATAAGCAACATGTTGAAAATATCCTATAATGTTGTACGAGTCAAAAGGTTGTCCTAAATATATTGAGTCCACACATCTGTTTACATAAAATAAGCAAGAGTTTGAGGAAGCTAGCCCAGAAGTTGAGTTGCATGGATACTCCGTGGGAGTCACCAGCAAACCCTCCACATTCCTGGAGCACAGCTTCGCCTTCTCTAAGGACACCTGCGGGCTCTTCAGACCCTATGACAGGGTCCACCTCCGGCGCGCGTACACCACCACACCGCCCCGACAAGGCCCCAGTTGAGGTAGAGGACGACGACTCAGAGTCGTCCGACGAGGATGAGGCACCGGGCTTCGGCATACACTAGCACAGGCACCCTATGCAGCAGGGCCCTTCCCACCTCGGTTCTTTCTAGCAGGGCTTCTTCCAGCAGGGTCCTTTCTAGCAGAGCTTCTCCTAGCTAGGCCTGTACCCGTAGGGCTCTATCCACCTCGGTACTTTCCAGCAGGGCAACTTCTGGCACGTACCCTTCTAGCAAAGCCCCTACCAGCACAGCCCATACTAGCCCAGCCCGTACCAGCACAGCTCGTACCAGCCCAGCTCGTACTAGCACAGCCCGATGGACCCTTCCCAGCACCAGGAGATTGGAATGTCGCAGCTCTTTGATGCTCCGTTGGAAACCCAAGGAGACGAACAGGTAAAACTAAATAAGTAAATTTTCTTATTTTCCTAGCCCAAGTTATGTAAGAATGCCACAATCTAACACCGATCTATCTTTTATCTGAGCAGGGGCCGACCTATGTGCAGGGGACGAGCCATGCGCAGGGCCAAGGACGACAGCATCGTCATCGGGACCACACGGACGTTGGCTACGCCCCCAACGTGGTGCCTACCAATCCGAAGAGACGAAGGCGGCCGAGAGAGCCTTACACTCCTGGGACATAGAGTGCATGTAAGCATAGCAAATATATTAGGATAACATTTCGACGTTAAAAAAATGATCTATGTGTTACTTACCAATGTCATATATACTGCAGGTTCACTTGGTCATTTTCATGGCAGGATGAAGTTGGAGACCCTTTGTTGCACTCTATGTCACCATTTATGGATCCAAGTCATGTGCTGAAGAACCTACATAGTGTTGAACTTATGTGTCTTAGCAGTGTGTCAAAATAATTTACAACTTCATGTATTTGGAAGTAATGTGTGTCGCACTTGCAACTTATTGAATTTGAACTAATGGATTTGAGCTTGTAATGTGATGTTTTATGTGTTTCAGTGAACTTGTAATGTGCAACTTCATGTGATGAGCCTTTTGTTTCCATGAGCCTTATGTTCTCCTCATCAAACGGGACTTCGATGCAATACTAGTGATGTGGAACGTTCTCTCAGCTTACATTCTACTTTTCAAGCTCACTGGAGCGTTCGACGACGTGTAACGGTGTTTTATGACTGTCGCTCCCTGGCTAGGGAAGCAACAACTCTGCCGCTCCCTGCCTGGGGGCTATGTTTCCTGCTGCTCCGTGCTTTGATCGGTAACCTCGACCGCATGTACTTTTTTATAATACTAGGACATGTTGGAAAATGACATGTTAGAAATAAAACACTTGTACGATCGAGGAAAACAGTAGCCAAATGGTACACACTTATTACAAGGTTCAACAGTTTCACTACCACTTGCTCCAACATGAACATAGTTCAAACTCAAACACTGATATTAACGAACTAAACAATGGCATATTGCAAACTAAACCTAGCATGCCTAATAATGGTCCCACATATTGAACTGAGTTGTGTCTTCCCTATAGTAACCCCCATTGACGGCGGCGGTGGCGGTGGCGGCGGAGAAGGAGGCATGTGCTTCTTATGGTATGGGCACTGGCAGTATAGATTATTGCATAGTGGCTCCTCTGCATCGTTGATGCTGTCGTCCTCCGACTTGTCCCTGTTACCACTTCCAAGGCCATACTCTAGATCAAAGATGCATCCCTATAGATATGTGATGTATTGTTGATGGGGATAGATAGGAGGAGGATTGACCCATCGAGTAAACCCACAGTTATCTGGGCAGCTTGAATCCTGAAAACACATCTACCAATAAGTACTTCTACAAACCAAATGCAAATCTGAAAAAAATGAGAGTTAAAAGAAAATACAAATCCTCGCGGGCATCTGAAGAAACGATGGCCTCCACCGTCACAGTCGTTGTACATCTGCACGACGCAATCCTCACCGTGGCGGCATTTTGGTCAATCTTCTATGCGGTTGTCGTATGATCTAAGAGGTCTCTCGCGGGTGAAGTCACTCTTGCTCTCCAAAGGAAATTGTTCAATAGGTTCCTCAAAAGAATCAGGACCCAGAGAACCCTCCCACACAATCGAAGGTCCCTTCCTCACTCCCTTTTCTCTACCTCTGCTCGACAAACCTCCGCCCAACATTTGAACTACAACTAAACAAGAAAACAAGTTGTGTGATGGCCGGGGGGGAGGGGGGCGGCGCTGAAACGATGAATGGCCAGAGCTCAAGAGGAGAAGAGAAGAAAAAGATTTCCTGCGCTTGCCGCTCCTTTCCGCTCCTTGATCTGAAGAGCGGCAGGCTTGCCGCTCCTCCAGGGGGAGCGGCAGCCCCGTGCCCGCGTGGCACCCATGTCAGATGCATTGCCGCTCCTCCACGTGGGGAGTGGCAAAGTTGAAATGCCGCTCCCTCCCGTGGGGAGCGGCCAAAAGTGTTAGGTATAAAAAAAGTTTCGGTGCTAAAATTAAAAATAGTTTTTAAAAAGTGTTAAAAATAAAAAAAATCACAGCAGGCCCATCAGCCCCTTTCTTCAGCTTTTGAGGCCTGGTTTCAAAGGCTTTTGTTCACGAATCTACGGCCTTATGTTTTCATGTGACCATATAGTACCAAATGCTTTTCGGTTTATCCTAGGTTCATTTCATCAGGTGACAACAGGAACAGGAACATGTCACGGTAAAGAGAGTCAACTTGATAAGGGGGTAATGGTGAAAGGTCTTGATGGCTAGAGGGAGGGTGAATAGCCTTTTAAAAATTTCTACAAAGACAAGCTAAACAAGTTTATCAATATAACAAATAGCGAGATGCGAGTTTTGCTTAGCCTATGGGGTGTTTGCAAGCCACCTATCCAATTCACAATTCTAGTATATTTGCACTCAACCGCACAAGTCAAACCGCACAACTTAGCCACAACTAAAGCTAACTAGCTACACAAGCTAAGAGCTACACTAACAAGCTAGCAAGGTAACTAAGAATTTAATACAAGAGAGAGTTAGAAGGGTATCACCGAGGGACGAAGTATTAAGCCAACCAATCAATATGATCAAGAGATGAATTCCACAATATATAACCACCGGGATCGATTAATCACGATAAGAATGATGACACAAAGATTTATCCCGAGGTTCACGTGCTTGTCGGCACGCTAGTCCCCGTTGTATCCCTCTTTACCACGTGGTTCGGTGGCTAATCGGTCACACACCGAGCCTCTCAAAAGGCGCCACAAGAACCTACCAAATGGCAAAAGGTTACAAATGACACGAGCAATCCACTAACGTTGCCTTTGGCTCTTCGTCGAGGTAGGCACAAACCCCTCACAAACACCGAAGGTGGCCAAGAACAATCACCAACTCTTGCCAACGCCTCCAAGCTGCTCCAAGCCGTCTAGGTGGCGACAACCGCTAAGAGAAACAACAATCCCGTAGCAAATCAACCACCAAGTGCCAACTAGATGCAATCTCACAATGCAAATGCACTTGGATCACTCAATCTCACTTCGAATATGCAAAAAAGCAAGAGAGATGAGTGGGAGAAGAGTTGCTTAGCTCAAAGTGCTCACAAGTATGTCAAAGAACGCAAGAGATAGAGCTTTGAGCTGGCCAACGAGTATTTATAGACGTACCCCTTCGAATAGAGCCGTTAGGCACTTGAAAGAGCTGCAGTCGCGCGGACCGGACGCGCGAAGCTCGACCGAACGCGCTGGTCCCATAACAGACCGGACACGCTGGTCAAGCCTGAGCAGCGCTTCAACGAATCATCGACCGGACGCGCTGTTAGACGAACCGGACGCCACAGTGCCAGCGTCCGGTCTGAGTCCAGTAAGCACCCTCAACGACCGGACACGTCCGATCGACCATGACCGGACGCGCCACCGTGTCCAATCAGAAAACTGAGACACGGAAACACGCTGAGCACTGACCACGTCCGGTCCAGCATCCGGCCACCTCTATGACCTCCGTTCACCTCCGTTTGATTCACCCTTTCACATAAGAGCTAGAATAAGTATGGGTGTCACTTTAGCACATATTTTAGCTCGTGAAACAACATGTGACAACGCCTCCAAAACTCGACATTGGCGTAAAGGAAAATAGGCGTTTCAATTCCTCGAAAACGCCTGAATCCCGCCTCGCAAGCTCGGCGGGAGGGAGAGAGGATTCCAAACCCTCTCTACCGCTCAAAATTCAACGCCATCGCAAATGTGCTAACACCACCAAGTGATCATGCCATGTGCGAGTGTGTTAGCATTTTCACAATCATTTTTCGAGGCATTATTAGTTCTATCCAAATACATATGATTATGAAATGCACACCTAGAGGCACTTAGGAGTCTAATAGCCGCGTCATTCCCCTCTTTATAGTACGGCTATCTATCCTACAATGTAACCACACCCACTAGGTGTCTTTACTAAAACACAACCCTTAAGCATATACCTTTGCATTGATCACGTAGGGTTGCATCCAAATCCAAGTGTGGCCATCATGATCACCATGTACATCTTGTCACCGACCTTGGAATGTACTAATCCTCATATGCTATATACAACTTAGGCATGGGATTAGTACTTAGGCATTGTCACTAATTACCAACACCAGACATAGAGCTTTCAAATGGTTCGGTTTGCGGTGTGCTATCCTTTGGGATCAATGAGGTGGGGCACCCCGCCACCCACCCACCATTTTCCATTATTATCATGGGTGTCAATAATGTTTCTTTGAAGACTTTTTCGTTTAAGTTATGTTCAATTTGATGGGGATTGAAATAGATTAGGAGAGACTGATGAAATTGATCATCATAGAGGATTAAGGAGAAGTTTGGTTTGTGCTTTGCGGATATTGGTCAAAACCAAAATGGTGCAATGTCAAAACGTAGCAAAAAGAAGTTGCTATAATATGAACATAGATGGGTACGTAAAGTATTTCTCGATGAAAATCATGCCAAAATTTGGCAAAACTGTGAGTAAAACATGTGGGAATCACATGCCATTATTATTTCTTCTTTGAAATATAGTCACAAGGGATGTTGTTTTGTAGATAAAATTATAAGTAATACCATGCTAAAAATGAATTACAAATTAGATACACGGTTCAGTAGCCATTAGCGTTTGAAGTTTTATCATCTTAGAATCTTGATCCATGTGCACCTAATGGTGGCATGACACATCATCCTTGGAGTGGCTTGCCAGCCATGCCAAGCCAAATCTCGGTGTTCCACCTTAAATTACTGAACAATTTTCTCTCCTTGTCAATTATAGGGTGAAATTGACTGGCACGCCCTTAGTCATGACCATCTGATCCGACGCCCTTCTTAAGCCCGGGAAGAGCTCGGATCTGCTCCGCGCGATTTCTCTCAGCTTGCTTTGTGTCGGTGGCTCCCCGTCCCCCTTTTTGCCGACGACACAGATTGGCACGCCTGGTGGGACAACAATTGTTTGACCAGAAGTCGACCACAATCGTCAATATGGATAATCAGACGATCCTCAAGGTCAACCTTGAAGACTTGCCTGACGACCAAAAGGCGCTCATTGAGCAAGCGATAGAGGAATTTAGAGAGAAGTGTCTGATGTCTTATAGTAGGACGCGTGATTCAGTTGTCCAGAAGACTCCCCTGCCAAGCGCCCTCCTGCATGGTCAAAGTGAAGATGTTGAAGCAAGGACTACTGCTCATTTGGTCCACAAGACTGTCTACGAAACCTTTACAAACCACAATAAAGTGTTGGCTAACACGATTGGCAACATTTTAAAAGAGATCTTCTTTGGAGCATCAGTTGATCAAGTTGGACCAGCATACTCTAATGGCTTGAATCCTTCGGCTGTGGGAAGCAACATACCTAGTACTAGTTTGCAGCCGAATGGTGGGTAGTTCCAGTAGCCACCAGTACAACAACTTCTAGGAGGATAGGCTCAAGACCAAACCCTGTAAACAACAAAGGGGCAAGGTCAAACTTTGCTGACCGCAGGGGGCAAGCTCAAATGACAGAGGGCAGCCACCAGCACAACAATCACCAAGTGCCCCTATCACGCAGATAGTCCACCAGCCAACCTTCCTAGCTACTCACAGGTTGTGCAACGGCCGATGCAGGGAAGATTCTGTACTTCTTGTCAAACGCCTTAGTCGGCCTAAAGAATTGCTCCATCAGTACCAAGGATCATTAGAAATGTTGATCCTAACTACTTTAATAGTCAATTGCAGGGATACGCAACTCACAATGCTCATATCGACTATCTAGAGGGATACCACTTGATTTCTGATGCCAGTACATATGAGCTTATGCCACATCCCGGGTATTAGAACCCTTACAGTTATAATGCACAACAACTCCAATAGTCTTCAGCTTAGAATCAATAAGTCCAAGTACAAGGATCTCAAGCTCAGACTCAAGGGTAGCCGAAATAAGAAGTTATCGGCATGGATGCTGAAGAGTTTGTCAATCGAATAACTGTAATAATGCAAAGCCAGTTCAGTCTAAAGCCTAAAGGACAGGTTGGCTCTTATTGGCGCCCATACCCGGCCTGGTATGATATTGTGCAACTCCCACCATGCTACAGAGTCCTAAATTTCTCCAAATTTACCGGGGTAGATGAGGTGACAACCATGTAGCATATCAGCTGCTATGTCGTTCAGCTTGGAGAAACATCTGTTGAGGAGGCACATAAAGTTAGATTGTTCCCCTTGTCCCTATCTAGACTGGCCTTCAGTTGGTTTTCATCGCTAGAACCAAACTCGATCAGTGGATGGGCTAATCTAGAGAACAAGTTCCACGCATATTTTTACAGTGGGACAGGAGAGAAGAAGATTACAGACTTGACAAGCATGAGACAAAAAACAATGAGTCAGGCTCTTAGTTCGTCCAAAGATTCAGATAAGTAAGAAGCCACTGCTACTCATTGAATCTGTCTGATAGCCAATTAACTGAATTGGTCTTTCAATGGATGTCTCCATTAATCAAAGAGAAATTTGATGGCCACGAGTTTCAAAGCTTGGCCCATTTAGTTCAGAGAGTGTCTGCCTTTGAGAATCAACACCGGACCCTGCACAAAGAGAAGTATTTAAAGGGTACTGCTGCTATGACTGATCCCTATTATGCAGACTCCAAATGGTGATGATCCAAAGTCGCGATCGCTGAATGAACGTGGGGCAAGGCTCCTGTATCTTGTCCATGGGTGAAGGAGTTGAAAAACACCAATGATTTCGATGTTAAGAAAGCCAACAGGATCTTCGACCTGCTGCTAGGGAAGAAGCAGTTGAGATTACCTGCAAACCGTGTGATCCCTTCGATTGAAGAAATGAAAGGGAAAAAATACTGCAAGTTCCACAATGTTACCAACCACAGTACCAATGAGTGCAGGATTTTTCGCTTCCACATTCTGAACGCCATCGAGCAAGGGAGAATCAAGTTTGAGCCAGCTAAGAAACCAACAATGGACATAGATAAACATCCTTTCCCAGGGGTGCACATGGTGGAGTTTCAGTTGGCTAAAGAAAAGACGAAGGTTTTGACGTCGGCTAAGGCTAAAGAAGATGGGTCGGTTGACCCCAAAGTTCAAATATGGGCTAATGAATATGAAGAAGCTAAGAAGCAACGTGATTAGCAAAAGAGTCGATATGAATAAGGTGAGACATCCAGAGCTGGCGCTTTACGTCCTCGGGTCACTTTCAGGATCTCGTTGAACAAGTGGCAACGCCAGAAGGAGAAGGACTATCAGCGCTAGCTTAAAGAAAAAAGAATATGAGTGTCGGTGTGAAGAAGAAAGGTATGAAAGAGAATAAGACGAACTACTTTAGAGTTGTCTTTCTTCAGACATTGTTGGAACAAGGATTGAAATTGCCTACAAGATGTAATTGTCTAGCGTGCAGTAATCAGTGTGCAGAATTCAGGCAATCTCAGTCTAACCGCCGGTCCATCCATGAACGTTTGAATTATCAATCTGACAGCATGGATCGGCGCATAAAAAATAAAAGAGTTCATGATCGGTTAGACAAGCGTGTCTGTGATCAAAATTGGACCGATCATGATGAAGAAAAAGACTATATTTGGCAAAAGGGCCAATGGTGTCTAGAAGATCTGACAAGGAGCTAAAAAAGAAGAGTTCAACGCTTAAAAAATAAAGAATTAGAAGCTCAGAAGTATAGCAGACCTCGGACATAGCGCATCAAGCAAACAGCCGACAAGGGTAAGCCATCGGCTAATATTGGTATGGTCTTCATCCTACCTGCACAATTCAGAGCTTCCTCCAAGTATGAACAAGTAGAATCTAATGGAGAGGAGTATAATGAAGAAGAATTGGGAGAAGCAATAGCTCAGTTAGCCCTCCAGTCACAACAAGCTATATTTGACAAGCCATCTCAGCATCAGCACTTAAAAGCTTTATACATGAAAGGATTTATCGATGGAAAGCCGATGACTAGGATGTTAGTCGATAGAGGTGCTGCTGTCAATCTGATGCCCTATACTACTTTCTGTAAGCTTGGGAAAGGCCTAGAAGATCTGCTTGAAACAGATATGATATCGAAAGACTTTGGTGGCAATACGTCTAAAACCCAGGGACAGTTAGCGTCGAATTGACGATTGGAAGTAAGACCCTACCTACTACTTTCTTCGTCGTCGATGGTGAAGAAACATAGTCTGCTCTTGGGTCGTGACTGGATCCATACTAATTGTTGCTCCCTTCAACAATGCACCAATGCCTTATTCAATGGCAGGGAGACAACGCTGAAGTGGTTCCGGCTGACACGTCTGTGAGTGTGGCAACAGCTGATCTAGCATGTTGGGAGTTTGAAGATTGTGAATGCTTCTCTAGTAGACTCTAGGAAGGAGACGTCATCAAGATCAACGATGAACGTCAATAGCCGATCTAAGCAATCGGCTCTGAGAGTTTGTTTTAATGACTTCTTTTAATTGGTGGTTGTAGAACAGCTAAATATTGCTCTTATAAATTGGTTCGTCAGAATATGTCCGTTTTGTTTCAAGGAGTCAGATTTAGATTTTGATTGCACAACGCTTTAAAAGAGCTTGATGGCCGATGATTCTTGAGTTTTCATGAAAGATTTAGTACTTGAATCATCATCGACTATTTTGAAAGCATTCATTATGAGATTTCTAGCCCTAGTGATTAAACGTTAACTCGTAAGTGTAGTCAATTTCAGATCATTACCAGGATTGACAATCGATACTAGCAGAGTATCGCCTTTAGAACAAAATAAAAGATCCTAACTCAGCCTAAGAAGCCAAAAGCCGGTGTGGCATGCATCGCCTATAGTGCAAAATAAAAGAAAAATACAAGACAGGCGAAGAGGTTAGCTCTGAGGTTTACAAAGACGATCTTGATAAGAGTTTCATCAACCCAATATTTATGATAAAGACGTCACAGGTTGGGAGATTACAAATTCAGCGCCTCACGAACTGCATTCAGAGCGTCCAAACGGACAGCATCGACTTCTGCAATCAGCCGGTTGTCTTCGTCAACCGATCCAACAATGGCTTTATCTTTTTGACTCCAAATCATCATAAGTTCGCTGTACTTGGCAGTCATCTTCTTTTTCTGCTCCTCCGCTATCTTAGGGAGTTGGGTCGAGTTGGCTTCCTCAAGTTGAATTAAAGAGTTGATCTCTTTCAGCTTCATCAACAGCTGCTTCCGTTCAATCTTCAAAGAATTGATTCTCTCTTGGGACTCAAAGAAAGCATTCTTCGAGCCATCAATCAGTTCCTTCAATCGAAGCATCTCCTGCTTAGTTGACTCCTCTCGGACAGCCAAGGTGCTCTGAACTTTGCGGTCAGCTAATCTTTGCTTGGCTTGAATCACTTTGGGAGCTTGACCCTCAATAAAGGCGACAGGAGATAGAATGGTAAGGAGGTCTTGATTCAGTTCTCCTTTAATGGCCAGAAAGGTGTCTAGAAGCCGCTTTGCATTGCAGACCAGATCGGCTATATCTCTTTCCAAGTAGGGAAGCATCAGTTGTAGCTGATCCCTGGTTGCAGCCGACAAAACGTGTTCTTCTTGATGAGCATCGGGAGCAGAGCAGCTCGTTTCCCCCTCTACTATATAGTCATTGATGTCAAAGGGGAAGATGCTTGGAGAAGATGGAACTTGCGCCTACAGATAAACAGTCAGATTCTGAAACAACGCCGCCTTCCTAAATCACTGTGAAAAGTTGCCGATACCTCTTTTATTGGAGATGAGGAAATAGCTGATGATGTACCCGTAGCATGAGGTAAATCAGAAGGGTCCGAAATCCTAAACGATATACAGTGTCAATACAAAAATGTTTCTCCAACAAAAGTTCAGTATTTAGAAGTTAAAGTAGCTAACGTGACCAAATTTTCACAGTATTACGCTGACAAGTATCAACAAACAATATGTACCTGACGAGGTAATATACAGCTAGTTTGCCTTCACCAGTCAAACAGAGTAGAATATGTTGAGGGGCAACCTCCTTTTGTTCAGGTCCAACTGTTACAGTGATCTTTTGAAATAATGAAACATTCTCAACACCAAACCCTAGTATGACATTGTCATCGCCATTCTCTGAAAAATCACAAAAGACTGAACTGTTTAGACTTAATTTTCGAAGAGAAGCAACAGCATATCATAAAAGCGATGTTTCCTGGGATAGGGTTTACCTTGCAAGTCAATCCTAGGACTGTATTTATCCTCCAACATTTCAAGATATGTTACAGTTTTCTCGTCATCATGTGCGGATGGCCACTTCAGAAAGGGCAATGTGGTCTTCAATGCTCTTTTTGTTGGAAGCCACCATGAGATCCCTAAAAAATATTAAAAAAAATCCCCACTTAAAAGTTCCCACCGGATAAGAGAAATGCAAACAGAATCTAGCAAGCAAATAAATATCACCGTGGACGGCAGACGGGCTAGGAAAAAGGGGTGGACCTCACCTGACCGTATCCCCCTTTTTATCTAATGTAATCCCTCAATTTCAAATTATACGACATTTTGGCTTTTCTAGATTCAATAGCTTTTGCTATGTATGTAGATATACACTATGTCTAGATACATAGTAAAAGCAATGTATTTAGAAAAGTCAAAACTAAATATAATTTGGAACAGAGGGAGTAGTAATAATATTGAAATCCAACAAAGCAACACCAACAGAAGAATAAAAGACTAATAGATTGTTATCCTAAGTTCCATATAGAAGGCCCCATTGCATGGTAAGAGAACCAAGCAAGCAAACAAGGTAAGAGAAGACAAAATACACATGGTTACTACCTTGTTGACGCATATGTTGACTGGAAGACTTTCTTAAGTCGTCTCAACATAGCCGGTTCCAAGCCCGGGTAAAGGAGGATGATGTGTTAAAGTCTGGCGAACCAACAGTAAAAAAAATAGCCACTCTCATGGATTTGAAACCCACAAGAGATTCGTTGGGGCGTAACCCTCTCAGCGACGCGCTACATCGGAACCCGGGTGTGGTGTTAAATGGGCAAGGGTCGGGTCGTCATCCCCTTAGTGGCGCGTCGTATCGTGACCCGGGTACGATGAAAAATGAGCAAGGGTCGGGCCGTCGCAACCTTAGTGGCGCGCTACATGTACACCCGGGTATAGTGAAAAATGAGCAAGGGTCTTCGCACTTCTCTCGACGGGTGCGAAGGGTAAGGAAGCTAGCCGAGCCAACTAGGATTCGTCTAGGTAGCTGGAACGTAGGGTCCCTAACGGGTAAGCTAAGAGAGCTAGTCGATGCAGCAATTAGAAGGCGTGTAAATATTCTATGCGTTCAGGAGACTAAATGGAAGGGCCAGAAGGCGAAGGTGGAGGATACTGGCTTCAAACTTTGGTACACGGGGACAACATCGAGTAGGAATGGTGTAGGCTTCTTGATCGATAGGAGCCTTAAGGATGGAGTCGTTGATGTTAGGAGGCAAGGCGACCGGATTATCTTGGTCAAGCTGGTAGTTGAAGATTCGGCTCTGAATGTGATCAGTGCCTATGCCCCTCAGGTAGGTCTTAGCGAGGGCACCAAGAGGCAGTTTTGGAAAGATCTTGATAGCATGGTTAGTACCGTGCCTATCAGCGAGAAACTCTTTATAGGAGGAGACCTCAACGGCCATGTTGGTGCGACTAATGTAGGTTTCGAGCGGGTGCACGAGGGGTTCAGGTATGGTAGTAGGAATCAAGAGGGAAAGAATGTTTTGAACTTCGCGCTGGCCTATGACTTGTTGATAGCGAACACCCTCTTTAGGAAGAGGGAATCTCATCTAGTAACCTTTCGAAGTGGACAACACTCGAGCCAGATCGACTTTATCCTTGCAAGGAGGGAGGATAGACGTGCTTGCTTTGATTGTAAGGTGTTATCTGAGGAGTTTGTTGTCCCTCAATATAAGCTTGTGGTGGCGGACTTTCGCTTTCGGGTACGTGTCCATCGGGACAAACGGGCCAAGATTGCGAGAACGAAGTGGTGGAAGCTTAGAGGGAAAGCAGCGCAAACGTTTAAGGAGAGGATGCTAGACGAGGGGCCATGGGAAGAAGGAGAAGATGCCGACGACATGTGGCTAAAGATGGCAACATGGGTCCGAAAGGTGGCTTCGGAAGTGTTTGGCGTGAGGAGAGGCAAATGGGAAGCGAAAGACACATGGTGGTGGAATGACGAGGTGAAAAGGGCTATTAGGGAGGAGTGTTAAGCGTCTCCACCATGACAAGAGTGTAGCCAACATCGAGGGCTATAAAATAGCGAAGAGGGTTGCAAAGCGAGCTGTGAGTATAGCAAAAGGTCAGGCGTATGATGGCCTTTATCAGTGGCTAGGCACGAAGGAAGGGGAGAAGGACATTTATAGGATGGCTAGAATCCGCGAGAGGAAGACAGGGGACATCAACCAAATAAAATACATCAAGGATGGGACAGATCGACTTCTAGTGAAGGATGAGGAGATCAAGGACAGATGGAGAGAGTACTTCGACAAGCTGTTTAATGGGGAGAATGAGGGTCCCACCCTTGAGTTGGACGACTCATTTGACGATACCAACAGACGCTTTGTGAGGAGAATTCAGGAGGCAGAGATCGGAGAGCCTTTGAAGAGGATGAAGGGAGGTAAAGCGATGGACTCTGATGGTATCCCCATTGAGGTGTGGAGATACCTTGGCGCCAGAGCGATAGTATGGTTAACTAAGCTTTTTAACCTTATTTTTTGGTCTAACAAGATGCCTGAAGAATGGAGAAGTATATTAGTACCTATCTTCAAGAACAAGGGAGATGTTCAAAGTTGTACTAACTACCGTGAGATTAAGTTGATGAGCCATACGATGAACCTCTAGGAGAGGGTTATCGAGCATCGCCTAAGGAGAGTGACACATGTGACCCAAAATCAGTTTGGGTTCATGCCTGGTAGGTCGACCATGGAGGCGATTTTCTTATTACGACAATTGATGGAGAGATATAGGGAGCAGAAGGACTTGCACATGGTCTTTATTGACCTCGAGAAGGCATATGACAAAGTACCGAGAAATGTCATGTGGTGGGCCTTGGAAAAGCACAAAGTCCCAACTAAGTACGTTACCCTCATCAAGGATATGTACAGGGATGTGGTGAAGTTTATCCGAACATGTGATGGCGACACCAATGACTTTCCAATTAAAATATGACTGCATCAAGGGTCAACTTTGAGCCCTTATTTATTTGCTTTGGTGATGGATGAGGTCACAAGAGACATACAAGGTGATATCCCTTGGTGTATGCTCTTTGCTGATGATGTGGTGCTAGTTGACGACAGTAGGGCGGAGGTTAATAGGAAGTTAGAACTATGGAGACACACGTTAGAGTCGAAAGGGTTCAGACTTAGTAGGACTAAGACCGAGTACATGAGGTGTGATTTCAGCGCGACTAGGCACGAGGAAGGAGACGTTAGCCTCGATGGGCAAGTGGTGGCCAAGAAGGATATTTTTCGATATTTATGGTCGATGCTACAAAAGGATGGAGACATTGATGAAGATGTTAGGCATAGAATTTCAGCCGGCTGGTTGAAATGGCGTCAAGCTTCTGGCGTTCTCTGTGACAAAATGGTACCTCAGAAGCTGAAAGGTAAGTTCTATAGGTCGGCGATTCGTCCGGCGATGTTATACGGTGCTGAATGTTGGCTTACAAAAAGGCGACATGTCTAGCAATTGAGTGTAGCAGAGATGCGTATGTTGCGTTGGTGTTGTGGGCACACAAGGAGGGATAGAGTCCGGAACGACGATATTCAAGATAGGGTTGGGGTGGCACCAATTGAGGAGAAATTGATTCAACATCGGTTGAGATGGTTTGGACATGTCCAACGGAGGCCTCCTGAGGCGCCGGTGCGTAGTGGAGTTCTAAAGCGGGCCGATAATGTAAAGAGCGGTAGAGGTCGACCTAAACTAACTTGGGACGAGTCCGTTAAGAGAGATCTTAAGGAGTGAAATATCTTTAAGGATTTAGCTATGGACAGGAGCGCTTGGAGATTGACAATCAACGTGTCTGAACCGTGACCTCTTTTTGTCTTGTGCCCTTTGTGTCCCTTTATGTGTCTCCCTGTTTCTCGTCTCTTTTGGGTTTCATCTCTAGCCTACCCCAACTTGCTTGGGACAAAAGGCTATGTTATTGTTGTTGTTGTTGTTGACGCATACAATTAACTGGTTTGTGGCTTTGTGCCATCCTGTATGGTACATATTGCTATAGGGGTAGTGCCTGGAAAATGCTCACTAAGTCACTACATACTCCCTTTATTACAAATCAAGTGGTAAATGGCCAAATGGGAACTATTAAAAAAACTAGACCTGGGGGGAAATGACCCCTGATTTTGTTCTTTAAGAAGTTTTTGCTAGCCATCGAGCCTGGACCGGGGGGGGGGGGGGGGGGGGGTGTTGATGGATCAAGGATTTCCTTCTCTGAAGATTTTTGGTGAAATCCATGCAGAAAATTCATTTTCCATTTCAGTACTCATAAAATCTGTCCAGTAACAACCTGCCAACATACATGTTGAGAATACTCAATAGAGCTTCTCAAGGGCAGATAAGGTTCACATACCAGCGATGCAGATAACCCAAAAGCAGATTAGGTCCAACTCCGGATGGTAAAACATCATCAATAATGCCGTGGAAAAAATCGACATAAGTATAAACAACTGGCTTGCCTGGGCTCTATAAGCACATTGCAAAAGTAACACATTCAGTTCAACCAATTAGTACTGTAATATGTGTTAAGGCAAAATTTACATAAATATGTTTTATTAACCCTTGCCAATAAATGGTATGACAATAAACCAATTTTAGGATTTATTTTTTGTTATCCGAGAGTTCCGTATGAATCCAATGGAAGGCTATCTTTGGATATTAAGACAAAAACATAGACACAATTTTAACTTGCATAAATCCCAACCAAGAACATGATCTTGGTAAACATTCAGATTATATCCTTGAAACATGATTTGCCATTTGCTGTGGTCATGGCCTAACTATGCCCAGAGAGATATATGTAGCTATTGAAGCAACTTTATACACACATGTTCCTAAAAATATATGCAAATGAAACATTGCCTATGTGCCCAAAGAGATATCTCTAGCTATTGAAGCGACTTTATACAAGCATGTTGCTAAAAATATATGAAAATGAAACTTTGGCTAAATAGCACATCGCATGTGCTATGAATCCGAGTATCCGACGACAGCAAAAAAAAAAAAAAGCGTCTAGAGGACCAACTAACCTCACAAAATGTGCTTTCTTCAGTCCTTATAACTTGAACAAGATAGCCTTCTTCATTGTCATCTTCATTTAATCGAACACACCCAATAACAATACTATCACCATGTACCCAGCCAATGGAATCCACTGCTCGCAAATAGAAAATCATCAATAATGAACAATAAAAGTACATACTAAATGCAACTTCAGCTGCAAGTAAGCCAGTAACATACAAAACAAACGGATGACTCTATGTCCAATGTATACATCTCAATGTTTATGGAGCAAATGTCCAAAAACAACACTTTCCTAAAGGTTCTGGATGACAAGATATCCCACAGTTTCCTAAGGGGCTATCAATTTTATCATTGGTTCTTCAATATATAATTGTACAGGATGACTAAGGTACAGCAAGTCAACAACTAGTTTTTTCCCGTGTGATTCATAAACTTGTTCCAAGAATCCCTGGTCATCCAATAAGTGGGCATCATACATAGACTCCGGTGCTCGCAATTTCTTCATAAAGACGAAATCAATTGGTCAAAGGGTAAAAACATGTAAGAAACACGTGATACTCGTAAATTCAGGGCCTGATGAGAACCAAACCTATCAGCTTCATCTACCATAGACCACAAATCAACTTTACATATCAGTGACTCATTGTAAGCACAGTGCTGTTTTTTAACAGAGAAGGATCAACTATAGTATATGGAGATGATCACCTCCATTTTACTAGTGTTTCAACTAACTAGTAGACCATCTCGATCAACTGACAGCCTTACATGACGGGTGAAAAATATAGAACAAAAAAGCCTTAGTCCCTAGCAAGCTGCCAAGCTGGGGTAGGCTATGAAGAAAAAAAAAACGAACAAAAACAACGATAAGCTTAAAATTAGAGCATTTCATTCTGTATCTAGGGATTGTAATATAGACTACACAAGAAAAAGGTGTATGGTTAGTTGGTTACCTTTGATGGTAGTGCCCTCTGAATCACTTTCATCAGACCACAACTGGAACAAGAGGGACATAGAGCATGTTTCCTTAAAATCTGGTGATAAAATGGTAAGTTTGTTCCCTCTTGCAACGGCAATATGATTTCCTTCCTTGCAACAATCAACTATATACATTTCAAAAAGATAGCTTACTTCAGTTTGAGAACCAAGACAGTGACGGTTAACTTCAGTTACAACATTGCATCAGTGATGGTTAGCAAAGAACTAACTATGCAAAAAAAAAAAAAAAAAAAAAAAAAACTAATGGGTCTGTTCGCTATGACTTTAAGCCACTGCGGCTGTGAGCTTTCAGGTGATACAATAGTACCTAGCACAGGAGAAAATATCTACAGGTAGCTGCAGCGGCTGTGGCTTAAAAATGCAACGAACAGACCCAATGCTTCAAAGCAGAATGCATAAAGACCTCAGAGTAAACAATGCATCTGAAGATAAATATAATATTTTGCATTACTATTGATGTACACTTGTACAGACCTCTGATAAATTTAATGTAGTCAGCCTTGTTAAGGTAAAGGATTTGTTGTTGTTGTTGAGGTGTTGTTAAGAGTAGCCGTTAGAGAAAAATAGATCACGAGATTACTCTATTGGTTGTGACTGCAATTTCCTTTATTTTGAAACTTGTAGCATGTAAGTAATGGACATGTTTTCATTTGCCTGTATCATGTACGCTATAACATTTGGAAACTACAGAATCATCATAGAACAATGAACATTCTCACCAGTAAACACCAAAGCATCATTCGTACCACTGAACTTCACTTAAGTGGAATTAATTAGTTTCTCTAGTGAAGTACATGACATATCTCACACACTAAGAATGTCATAGCAGCAGTTCATGATATGTGCCTCAAATTCAAATGCAGTAGGAATAATATTAGGAAAAGACATGGACCTGCATCGACGTTTTCCATTACATCCTTCAGGCCTTCGCCCAAACTCCCATGACACAGCAACCCACCATTTGAGAGTACAATATATGCTGCAGAGGCATGATTTAACCACTTGAAATCTTTCACAGTGCCAGCTCGTCCCAGGCTACATGATGAGGATGGTACCACATCCTGTGCAGCACAATTGTTAAGAAATGTTATAATCTTGACAAAAGCCATAACACCTTCTCTAACAGAATCTTGTGAACAAGCTAATGGCACTGAAAACAGATCAAAAACAGATCAGATAGATAAACAGCACAATGCAGGCATTATGCAGCAGCGCGAAAGGAGTAACCAATGCTGAACTCCCACAAGTCCTACTACTCAGAGAGAAGCATACATGGATATGCCCCTAGTCCATTACTGACTATAGTGCTCTTACATGAAAAAGTCACTCAAGTTTGTGAAGAAACTGAATTAATCAGTCTCGGCGAGACTAGTCTTCTCATTTCACGTACTACTGCACTAGCCTATATAGAAATCCAGCATGCACAAATTTTGCAGAGACCCTGAAAAAAAACTGATGATAACCTTATGTGTGAGCAGAGACGACAACGCGAAGAACTGGATCTCAGTATCCGTGCAGGCTGCTAACATGGACTCATCATGGGAGAGCGCGATGAGGGATACACCGGGGAGGGGCACGTCGGCGACGCAGCAGTCCTGCGCGCAGCGGGTGCTCGCCTTTCCCTTCTCGCGCGCCTCCTGGCTGGCTTCGATCAACTCCTTCGTCCTCACAGCTATAAACCCTGTAAACCGAATGAGAAGCCCTAGTTAGGCGGTGAGATCGAGACGGGAATGCCGAGCGGAGTAAGCATTCGGCTCGGTGATACCGCTGGGGTGGGCGAGGAAGACGGTGGCGTGGCGGTCGGAGACGGCGAGCGGGCGCGCGGGAGGGGACAGCGGGTCGAAGGGCGGGAGCGGGTTTGAGTCGGTCGGGAGGAGCGGGATGGGGTCGCCGGCGAGGCGGAAGACGAAGTCGTCGGTGCCGTCCTCCTCGCCCTCCACCTCGTCGGATAGCTCGAGCTCGCGCGGCGCCCCCATGGCCAGCGGGCGCGCGAGGAGGCGGTGGCTGTGGGGGGTTAGGGTTTTGGGCGGGAGGGGAGGTGAAGGAGTTTGGGAATTTTTCGCGGCGACGCTTCTAGCGGGCGGCTTGGCGTGGTGTGTAACCAGAGAGACCGCCGCAGCGGGGCGGAGGCGGAAGAATACCGGCGGCGACGGTGGTGGCCTGCTGGGTTCGTCAGTTTTTATTTTTATTTATTTATTTCATTCACGAAAAAACAATGGGCCTTTCGAGCTGCTTTCTGATTACTGGCCCGCGGGCCGCGGATTTGGACCTTAGCTTCAACTTCGCATTAGATTGTTTCTTCTTTGGAAAAAGTATTTTATCTCTCTTTTTTTTTAGGGAACTATAACAGTCGAAGTCTAGATTTCCTCAAACTTCAGCAATTTTTGGCGAATAAAGTTTGGCAACACATGGCGAACAAATTTTTAGCCACACATTTAACAAAGTTTGGCAGGATCAACACTTAATAACTATCTAATTATACTCTAGAAATTAGAATACCGATACAATGCATATGCGTACAAGGACCACATTGCAATAAAAAAATAAAACAAGATAAACTGACATCATGACATGATACACTGATACATGTGGAGACTGTTGCTTGACTGAAACCTGAACGCGTTGCTCTTGGAGTGTAAGAACAAGTCACGATAACTTGGAATCATACTTCAACTATAAAAGGGACATGCCAAAATAACTTGAGAGTGTAGTGTCAGATTCATGCAATCATCAGCCAATATATATACAATCATCAGCCAATATATAAAAGCTAAATAGAGCCGTTGGAGCAAAGTAGCACATTTCTGCGCGGTCACCGGACAGCAACATGCGGGCACTGGACATAGGGTGGCGGTGCCCCAATGGTCGAATTGCAACGGCTATTTCAAACTAGCCATTGTACAAGTGGGCACCGGATAAGGGGTGGCGGTGCCCCTGCAGCACCCAAAACGAGTGTTCGCCCCTCTCTGGAAAAATATGGCGGTGCTAGGCATTGGTCAGTCCGGTGACCATGGCGGTGCCCTCTTCAGTTTAAACTTGATTTCCATGACTTCAAGCTTGTAGAGCTACTCGTTAGCTTTCCAAAAAGTCTTATATCATCAAAATTAGAGTTCGGAGCTAAGAGTTATGCCCGAAATACGAAAGGGTGTCGCCGCAGCCCATGGCAGCGCCCTAGGGTGGCAATGCACCACCCGAGGGTGGTGGTGCCCTGTCCCGTGCACACCGGAAAGGGCGGTGCCGCCCTCTATAATGGCTGCAAGTTGGCTACAAGTTAAGTCGCAACTTTCGACCCCCAGACAACCAAAATCTTGTCCTTTTCTTCTCCTTTTCAACTCCGAATTCATCCAAAACAACTCCAACACCTTCTCCTTTGCAAATGTGTCAGCACCACTACGTGTCCACCATCTTGTGCATGTGTGTTAGCTTTTCACAAACACTTTACCAAAGGATTAGTCACTCAATTCATCACGCCACTTGATCTTAGCAACGATGTAAGGTTAGATCACTCAAGTGGCACTAGATGATCGATATGCAAACAAGTTTGTCCCTCTTGATAGTACGACCATCTATCCTAAACCCGGTCATAAACTTCTCTACTCACCTATGACCGGTGAAATGAAATACCCTATAGGTTATACCTTTGCCTTGCACATTCCATTCCATCTTCTCCAATGTTAATGCAACACATGCACCAACCATAACATAAATGATATGATCCACTTCATATCATCATATGACCTTGTTGATTCATCACTTGCCCTCACTTGCTTTTCACCGTTGCCTTCGTCTATGGCGCCAAGTCTTGCTCAAGCTTCACCGCCACGCGGTTTATCGCTCCAAAGCCTCTAACTTGCTTTTTAAAGGGTTGAGATGGCAGACTAGAGGGGGGTGAATAGTCCTTTCTAAAAAATAAACACGTTAGCTAACCGAAACAAATGTGAAATTAAACTTATCGGTCTAGCCAAGACTTCACCCCTCTAACTAAGTTCTCAAGCACCTTAGAAATGATCCTAACTAGGCAACAAAGGTGCCAAGCTAGCTAGTGCTTTTATAGATAATTCTAGCTTGCAAGGTCACACAAACCTATACAACTAGTACTTCAAGAACCAGGGGAGCACCTACACAATTCTAGTAAGCAAAAGCACAAAGCTCCTAAGTTTACTAGCAATGCTCAATAACAAGGCTACACAAGTCAAATTAAAGAGCGCAAACTACTTAGCTACACAAACTAAATAATGTGACTAACAATGTTACACAAACCAAATTAGCCATACAAAGGGGATACATCTAGCTACACAAGCAAGAAGATAACTAGTAAGCTACACAAGCAAACTAGTTACAAGAGCAACTACACAAGCACAAGTATATGAAAGTAAATACAAGCTTGTATAAAATAAATGCAAACCACCGAGAAGAGTAGACAAGTTGACACGACGGTTTTTCACCGAGGTTCACTTGGTTGCCACCGAGCTAGTCCCCGTTGTGTCGACCAACACTTCGTGGTTCGGTGGCTAATCGGTATCACACACCGAGCCTCTCAAAAGGTGGAGCAAGAACCCACCATCAAGTGTGGTAGCTCAATGACATGCTCTACTAGATTTGCTCTTCGCGATCCCCGCGGGGTGAGCACAATCCCCCTCACAAAGCTTCTCCAGAGCTTCGCACAATCTTCTTGCGAGCTTCAACAGAGCCACAAGCCACCAAGCCACCTAGGAGATGGCAGCCTCCAAGAGTAACAAGCATCACCAGTTTGCAAGATGATCACCTAGTGCCACTCGATGCAATCTCTCAAAGCAACGCACTAGAATCAACTCACTCGCAATCGATTCGCACTCTTGCAAGCATAAGTGAGTTAGAGGCTCTCCTAGCACTCCCAAAGCATGGACACTAAGTCCCAAGGGTGCCAAGCTACTGCCAAGGCTGGCCACCACTTATATTTATAGCGCCACAAACGAATATAGCCGTTAATTTATCACTGGGCTAAAAAACGCGAGCGACAAACGCGGGGATGCCCACCGACAGACGCGGCACCCCAGCGTCTGACGCACTGCTCACCACCACGTGTCCTGCTCAACCAAAAAACCAACGGTCAAATTCCCAGCGCTAGACGCCTCCAACGCTCCGCGCCCTCAGCGTCCGTCGTGCGACAGACGCGGCACAGAGAGCTCCCGCGCCACGCTCAGCCACGATAGACACGTCTATCGGTCGATCAACAGACGTGGCTCAGCGTCTGTCGCTGCCGAGGCTCATAACCCTGCTGACACCACGCGCGACAGACGCTGACGCCAGCGTCCGTCGCACGACCACCGCAGCGTCTGTCGCCTCCTTCGATCCAGGCCGCGCCTAGGGTAAGCCGATAGACACTAGGGCAGCGTCTGTCGCCACTGTGGCCAGTGTCTGTCGAGTGTTTCTCACTCCCGCGACCTCGCCACTTCTTCTGACCTTCGGCGTAAAGAAAATTTAGCATTTCATCTCCTAAAAAACGCCAGAGTCCCGCCTTCAAAGGAATTAACCACTCAACTTGCGACGCCACTCGATCCTAACATGTATGCAAAGTTAGATCGCTCAAGTGGCACTAGATGACCGATATGCAGACAAATTTGCCCCTCTTGATAGTACGGACATCTATCCTAAACCTGGTCATCGACTTCTCTACACACCTATGACCAGTGAAATGGAAATACCCTATTGTTATACCTTTGCCTTGCGCATTCCATTCCAACTCCTCCGACGTTGATGCAACACATGCACCAACCAATCACCAAATGATATGATCCACTTCATATCATTACGTGACCATATTGGTTCATCGATCTTGACCTCACTTGCTCTTCATCGTTGCCTTGGTCCATCGGCGCTAAGTCATGCCCAAGCTTCACCGTCACACGCAGTCCCTCGCTTCAAAGCCTCCAAGTTGCCCTTCACATTTGCAACCGGTCCATCGAGCCAAGCCTCATCTCGATCTTCTCCACCTTGGTCACATGACTCCATGTCATGTCTCATATGCAATAAGCTCCTTCATGACACAATCACATGTGGATTAATCTCATGTGTATCTCACATAATATATTAGTCCACCTAAGTTGTCACTCAATTACCAAAACCAAACAAGGACCTTTCACCCTTCACGCTTGCAACCGGTCCATCAAGCCAAGTGTTGTCTTGATCATCTCCACCCTAGTCACATGACTCAATGTCATGTCTCATATGCAATGAGCTTTTTCATCACATGTATGAGCCTTTCAACAAATCTAGGCCATCTTCACCGTCATGACATGAGTTGCTCATACAAGTGTACCTGTGGACTAAACACCTGTGTATCTCACATTTAAACACATTATTAGTCTGCCTAGGTTGTCACTCAATTACCAAAACCAAACTAGGGACCTTTTAACGTGTAATTGTTAATAAATATTAGCACTCATGTAAATCTATTATCTAACTATCATGATTGTCAAATTCAAAGTGACATGCTAGGCATTAACATCTTTTTGTATGTTACTACGTTTTCATGTCAGAAACATACAGTGGTATGATACTATTCAGAAACAATGTTATAATAAAATAAGAAGCTGCAACTGGACAAATTGATTTGGTTACCCAACACCAAGTTTCACCATAATTTGTCGGGCTTCAGTTTAATTAATACACTAAATCATTCATCAATCCTTACATGGTTGCTAATATCTGAAATTCTAACTTATGCTTATCATCCATTTTTTATATTATTAAAAAAGGTAGTTCAGATTCCTTGGCTACCACAATCACATATAGTGTGTGGTATTCACCCATCAACCTCAAGTGCTTCCGGTGCAGGTTTGCAAGTCTACTCTCCCATTAAGACATTTTGGCCCAATATTATGTTGTTGCACTGCTCCAAAGGCCCCCGCTATGACTATGGGGATGTTAGATATGTATATATCTAGGGGGCCTTTTGTAATTGTACTGACATCCCTGTAGCATATATACCATGACATTAGTTTTTCTCCTGCATAGAGATCATCTAAGAGTGAAACATGGATTGGCTTTAAATCTTCAAATTTTGGTTCCATCATGAGAGCAACCATACATTTTAATCATGAGATGTTGTATCCAAAATGAATACTTCTTGATGAATCATTTCATCTCCATGTCCATCCTAGCATTTTCTGAATTACATCTCCTCAAATCGTCAATTTGAATATTTGAAGACCGAACATTCTTTTCTTTTTTCGCTTCATCGATGACAAATTTTTAGTGTTGAATAGCCCGCACAAGGAAAACTCGAACTTGTGCACGATCTTCATAAAAAACATACAGCAATCCAATAATTATTTTTAGCTATTTATTTGTCTGTACTGAGCTACATGGGACTATGATAGTCTCTTTCAAACATTTTGCATGGCAACACGAAGTAGAAAAACGATGATGACGTCGGTCGTTTATACAGAAGAAGCTGATCAATAGCATGGCAACACGAAGTAGAAAAGCGTAGCGAGGTCTAGGAGCTACTGACGGCCACGGCGACGCCTGGAAGAGGCTGAAAAGGCCACGACGGTCTCGCCGGCACCCATGCCGCGCGCTGCACTGCCTTGATTCGCCGGTGCACTGTAGCACTCCTCCCAAATTTCAAATCAAACTGTTTTTGCCAATTTACTTCCAAAATCATGTAGCAACTGAAAACAAATCCCAAGATATGAAATCTTCAGAATTTTAAGCTCTACAAGTTTTATATTGAACACTTTTTTCAAATTCAAACTGGATTTTGAAATTTAAATTTAAAATCAAAAGGGGACACTTTTCGGGAATTTGACAATTTAGAAATTACTTTCAATTTTATGTTGAAACTTCAAAAACTCCAAACACCAAAGTTGTACAACTAGCCAATACCTACAACTTTGATATTCAAACCATTTTCAAATTTTGTCTCCATTTTGAAATTTGATTTTGGGGATGAAAAGGGGTCAAATTTGAAATTTGCTTCTTTTCAAAATTGCTCCACACTTTACACTAAAACTTTGAAAACTCAAAACACCAAAGTTGTAGCCCTTAAAATGTTCTACAAACTTGGTTTTAAACTTTTTCCCAAATTTTGCTTAGATTTTGACTTATTTCAAAAGGGGTAAAATCAGGGTTTTGAATTTAGAGTTTTCGAAAGAATTTCAAATTGAAACTTGTTGCTATTTTAATTGGTGATTATTAGTGATCAAACCATCATCCAAGGGCATCATTTAGACAATCATCACATGTTTGACCAAATGCCACTCTTGGTTGACCAATTTAACTTTTTAAACTCTTTTAATAATCCCCCAAATTTGAATTCAAATTCGAATCGGAAAAAACTCGCGACAAGTTTTGTATTCCAATTCAAACTCAAACTTGGAGCTTCATTTTACGTGTTGTACTTGAGTTCATACTCTACACTTGGCACTAGTGTGTAACACAGTCACACATCTCAAATTACGCAGGGCATAAACTAAGTATTTGCGGTGACATTCGAAATTAGGGTTTTCGGTTCGAGTCACACCACTGAGAAGCACATCCAACCTAAAAAGGTAAACTCATTTTAGTTAATGCATAACATGGTTGACCTAATCATGGATGCTTTGCGGTACAATATGATGACATGACAGATTAATTAGCCACTGTAACACCCGAGGTGTTACAGGCGCAACTTTGCTGACGGGCGCTGATTGCGTCGCCAGCCCGCCACCATCTCGCAGCCATCCTAGCAGCTCGCACCATCGTGCCTTTCCTGGCTGCTAGCGGAGTGGCTCCTCCATCGTGGCCGCTCGCAACCGACGAGTCAATGTTGTGGACGAGCTCGTGGCTTCAAGTTCAATGCGTTGCTTGCACGAGCAGCCTCGTTTCTTGATATGGCCCTGTTCGCTTGAACTTATCAGCCTTATCATTTTAGTGAAATAATAATATTTTTCTCTCACAACAAATCAACATCAGCATCATCCGACAAAGGCGATGCGTCGTGCGTCGTGCAAGTCGTGCGTCGCATGGATGGGCGGCGAAGGCGAAGGCGGCGGCAGCGGCAGGCTTCACGTCGTCGTCAAAGAGCCGCATCGGAAAGGCGATGTCTACGCATGCACACAATAATCCTCTTAATTTTCTGCTTCGTTCCTTGCCATGCCAGAAACACGTGCGCGCTCTGTTTCTAACGCTGGTAGGTAGGTAGGTAGGTTTGCAGATGCAGCAGGAACAACACAGGGTGAGACGACGACCACTCCCGATCCCGAGAACGCCATCTTCGTGCACGGCTTCACGTCGTCGTCGTCCTTCTGGGCCGAGACGGTGTTCCGGGAGTCCTCCATCCTCGGCGACTGCAGGTTGTTCGCGGTGGATCTCCTCGGCTTTGGCCGGAGCCCCAAGCCGGCGAGCGAATTGCATGTACAGAGTGAGAGACCACGTGGAGGCGATCGAGAGGAGCCTCATCGAGCCGCATGGCCTGATGAGCGGCAGCGGCTCCTTGCACCTGGTGAGCCACTCCATGGGCTGCATCATCGCGCTCGCCTTGGCTGCCAAGCACCCGACCCGCGTGAAATCCATCACGCTGGTTGCACCGGTGAGTAGAGTTGGAGTACACGCACACACCAGTAGGCAGGCAGCTCCTTTGCCGCTGGCCATCAGTCAGTGACGACTGACCGTGTTCGTTGGTTGCACTTGCAACAACATGCAGCCGTACTTCCTGCCGGGAAGAAGCTGTGGCCGCCGCTGCTGTTCGGCTCCGCGGTGATGTCGTGGTACGAGCACGTCTGCTTCCTCGTCTGCAAGAACCACCTGCTCTGGGAGTGGCTTTTCAGGCTCTTCACGGGAAACACGTACGGTTCAGAGTTTCAGACACGCTGAACAGTGCTGAAACTCTCTGATGAATGAAAACTGAGAAGAACGTTGCATGCAAATTCAAATCTGATAGGAGTAGACGAATGGACATGGTATCGATAAACAAAGTAAACTAATATTCCCACATATTCCTTCCTCCTCCGAGGAGGCGCCACCGCTATGCGCCCTATCCTCTTCTCTCAATTCGTCGGTAATTACCCTAGGAACGTCACAATTAGTATCAGAGCCCACCAGTCTGTGTGCTCAACCGTAGTCCGTCGGCTTGCCTCATCCTCGGCCCGGCACAGAGACACCACCGTGTTTTTGGTTCAAATCTGCCACCATCACCGCTACCGCCACCTCCGCCTCTGCCTCGGACACTTCAAAGTTCAAGCTCCACCATCGACCATCCTCAAGATTGGTGTTCGCTTAAAACGCATCTAAACAACCATCTAGACACTAAACGGTGGGTTCGGCCGTAGTCACTGAATTAAATGCTAAATGCGTCTAAACGGTCAAAATTGTAAAAATAGTTTAAATGGTGGCATTTAACGACAGTTAAACAGGTGTAAACACCAAAACATGTGTTCACACTACCTTTAGGCAATAAATCATGAAAGTTTGGATGCTAGACAAACTTTTTGTGGGTGGCTCCAATGGCTACTAGTGTTATTCTCTGGCGACTCTTTCGGCTGGGAGCAGTAGGCATATCCGATGACTCTTAGACCCTTGTTATATGCCAACCCCATAAGTCTAGGGGGTCACAAAAATCTCCGGTGGCCCCCACCCGACGCAGTTTGAAAATCCCGTGCACAACACCTTTCTAGCACACATATGTTGTCCTGACGGCTTTTTCTGGTGCTTCTACGTAGTCAAACGGTCAACTAAAGATGGCAACGAGTACCCGAAACTTGACGAGTTTTTAACCTATTAGGGCAGGGCTCTGGGTCAATTTTTCTACTCATGGGTTTATTAATGGGCAAAAAACTAGACCCAGTGGGTCTACGGGTGTAGGTAGAGTGTGGTATCCAAACCCGTAAACCATCGGATTTTTTAAACCCGATCCATCATAGTGGGAAATATATTTTTTATATCAAATGACAACCATCCATCCATGTTTGCTTGAGGTGTCGTCTAGTTGGGCCTTGTTAAGAGAAATGAGCCCACGGCAGTTACCTTTTAATTGTTAATGTCCAGTTGTGTTACTCGTAGTGTGTTGTCCGTTAGTACCACATCGCCTAGCCAGAGAAGATGGTGGCGGGGTCTGTGCTTCTTAATGGCATCCAGGGCAGCAGTTGGAGAAGCTCAGTTGCTCCACACCCGGCCATTTGCATTTTGGCAAGGACAAGTTAACTTTTTATTATCAGCTATCCGTTGGATACTATCCAAATTAATTTGTATACGATTGATATACTAGTAGTAAATATGTCTGTGTGTTGTGTGTAATAATGGGAGAAAAAAAGTTATCAAACATTAATAGAAAGCAATGATAGAATGTTACATATCTATTTGTGTTTTACCCTCTATAAATTTTTAAAGCTATAATTTATTTTATGATGTTATATATCTATTTGTGTTTTACACTCTATAAATTTTAAAAGCTATAATTTATTTTATGATGGCCACATGTGTGCGCCGTTATCTATTTGTGTTTTACCCTCTAAAAGCTATAATTTATTTTATGATGGCCACATGGTGTGCGCCGTGTACCTTACCAGTGCCGAATGCATGTATTTTTTATGTAGATGTGGAGCCGTCCTCAATGACGTCCGAACTCGTCTTCTCGGCGCGACAGTGTTGTCGATGTAGATGTGGAGCTGTTATCGATGGCGTCCAACTCGCCTTCTAGATGCGACGGTATCCTTGGTGCAGGAGCCATTGCTATGGTGTCCATGGTTGTCCCGACGTCGCCCGGTGTAGTGATGTTGTTGGTGTAGGCGCGAGCTATTATCGATGGTGTTGGGGCTCGCCTTATCAATGGGGCAACTTCATTGGTGTAGGTTGTTATGGCATATGTTGTTTTGTCTCGATGTCACCAGTTCCAACATCACGCAATCTTGCCATTTTATGCCGATAAGTGTGGCCGACTCTAGACGATGCAACGAACGCCGCTGCCGATGAGTGTGGCCGGCCAGAGTCCACGACACGTGGCGCCTACCTTGCTTCTCGGCTCATGTCCAAATGAGCATGGTCCCTTGGCACAGCAACAGAACCTTGTCGTTTATAGACGAGAGACGAACATCCGTAGCAGCATCCGTGCTAAAGGTCGGTGGAGCCTAGGAACACGTTTCACTCCCATCCAGACATCTCCACGCGCTTGTTAGTCGTCGGCGCGGCAATGTCAAGGATGTAGACGGCTAGGATGCAGGCATTGCGACCGGGACATGCTGACGAAGCCCGGCCACAATGCAGTCCTCAAAGCAGCCACCGTGCTTAGGATGCAGAGACGGTTAGTCTTCTACTCTTCATGATAGGTTATGACGGTGTGGTGTGCCTTGGTGAGGCGCGGCGACCATATGTTTCTACCTCATGACAACATGCCTTCTGCGATTGTTTGGATGATGTTCCGTCCTCTGTTTCATTGCGTCATAATGCTGAGGGGCAACTTGTAACACCATAGGTGTTAAGCACTGCATTAGCATCCCAAATCATGAGCATGAGCATCAATTGCATTCTTAATCACATGTAAAGTAAGTGTAAAGTGAAATTAAAACATGTGAAACATCATTTTGAAACATGCATGTTGCATATGCTTGTTAGCTTTACTTTTGCCTTAAATATGCTTGCTAGGTTAGCGAAACATGTTTGGCTATAGCTTTAAATCATCTAGAATTATTTAGCATGATTTTTGGAGCAACTTTTGTATTCAAAATTCCCCCAAATTTTCCTTTTAAAAACATTCTAAAAAATGGGTTTTTATTTGAAAAATGGACTTTAAATCCTTAATTCAAAATCGGTTTGGAATTGCAAAATGTGCCCTAAAGCAAAGTTGTAGAGAATTAAATTTTGAACAACTTCTATTTTAGGGTTAAATCTTAAAAATGTCTTTTTTCTTCTTCAAAATTTGAATTTGAAATAGTTTCGAAATTCTGGAATTTGAAAATAGAAAAGAAAAAACATTTCTCGGCTTAACGGGCCGCCGCCTCGCTTTCAGCCCAACAGCCGAACAGCCTAGCTCCACGTGCGCGTGCCCGCGCTCGCGCGCCGCTTGGCCCGGCCTGCTCCCGCGTTCCAGCCGCGCGCCTTCCGCTCCCTCGTGCGCGTGACGCCCGACCGCGCGCAGGCGAGCGACGCCGCGTGGCGGACGCATGCCGACGCCGTCCTCCACGTGGACGCCGGTGGCCCCCGCACGCCCGGCTCCACGGCAACCCGTCCGCACCTCTGCCTCCCCTCCATCCCTCACTCGCTCACCCCCTCGCTCCCTTTGAGAAAGCCGAATGCAAGCCGTGCGCTTGCCCCGCTCGCCATCGCTGCCGTCATTTTCGCCGCCGCGTTCCGACGTCAGCGAGCCTCCTCTGAGCGATTTCTCACGCGTCATGCTCCGCCACCTCCTCCTCTCCTCCGAACGGGCCTCCGTGCTCCTTCCTCGCCTCCGGTACGGCTCAATCATGCTCTCCCCGCGCGCGCCACCGAGCCGGGCCGCCGAGCTCGCGCTTCGCCCTCCGGCGCCCTCGCTCTCTCTCTCTCTATCCCCGTGTGCTGCTCTCTGGTGTTTGCCATCTCCTCGCGAACCCCATGCGCACGCTCGCTGGTCCGCTCTTGGCCATTGGCCGCCGGCGACCGCCTCACTGCGCGACGTCGTGGACGCCGGCGTCTTGGCCACACCCCCCTTCCCCCTCTGTTTTCCCTTGGGCCGGTGTCCGTGGGCCAAAGCCACCGAGCCAGGCCAGTTTTTCCCCGCGCTGGCTGCTGAGGCCGATTTCGGCAGCGGGCCGGTGGATTCTGTTGGGCCGGCCCGTTAGTCAAAGGAAGAAATTATTTCGTTTTTTCCATTATTATTTGAAAAGAAAAATGCTTGGGAAAAATGTTGTGTACCCATTTTAGCTCCAAAAATTGTGAAACAAATTTTGTAGTGATCCTCATAAGTAGATATACAGTGTAAAAATATTTATGATGTTTTTGTGGTACTTTTCTGTGGAGATTTATTTAATCCTTGTATTTGCTAATATCTTAGAAAATGTGTAGTAAATCAAATAAAAATCAAAAAAATATGATTCCAAGTTTGTTACTCTTCTTGTGTATTGTAGTTTCTAATAAAAATATATGTCATGCATGTTCTGTGAGAAATTATTGATGTCTAGTTCAAGTGCTAATTAGGGCTGATTTTTGTTATTTTTGCTAGAGGGCAAAAGTTGTATAAAACATGCTTATGATAATTTTTTTACAGTGATTGTTTGCTGTGTAGAACATAGGAAAAATGCTAAATCTGTTGTTTGATACTTTTCGTAGTACAAAGTATTTTCATGCTCATTTTTATGCTAGAGCTTGTCATTTTGGTGTAGGATGTATTACTTAGCCAAATCCCATGAAATTTTTATGGTGTACTAGTGAGAGTAGGAATATACTACTGTAATTTTTGTAGGTTTTTCTAGGCACCAGAAATACCTATTGCTATTGTAACCCTAGTTTAAATGGAATACCAAGTAATATTGTTTATGTATAATTAGTTGGATAATAAAGCTTTGGTGTATCTTTGAAGCACCTAAATCACTTGCTGGTGTTGCTTGATAAGTTAATGTGGATGTGTTGATAAAGTGTAGTAGCACTCTTGTTAGGGTTATATGCTAGCTAGTGTAAAAATAGATGAGAATTGTTAGCAGAGGTGAATGCAGTAGATGACATGTTTTGTAGTACATGTTCTTGGATGATGTTGCCTACCTTGTAGAAAAGTTTGTCTTTCATCTATACTATAAGTTTCAATGCACTCATCTTCATATCATGCCATCATAATCATCATACCATCGCATCCGATGTACAGTTTACATGTTTAATTATGCACTTGCATCATACAGGATCGCAGGAGGAGTTGCCAGTAGCAATTCAGGAGGAGCAGACCGGGTCCGATCCACCAGAAGCTCAGGCACAGGAGGTATCCGAGGTAGACGAGCAAGAAGAGGATCTACCTGAGTGTGAGGACCACCAACCCAGTTCTTTCGAACGAGACAAGCCCCGGAGCATTCTAAGTCTCCTACTTTACAAAAGCAATTTCTTAGTTATTCTTATGAGTTATAAATTGTGCATTAAGTATAGGAGTTGAGTGAAACCATTGTTACATATATTACTATCCTTTCCACATTATTACCTACAAAAGTTGGGTCGAATACTGCTTAGCCCTGCTTAGACCGGTAGCGACCGGTGATTTCCGGTCACCTTAAATGATAGGTGGTTACTAGAATATTTTAGCTATAAAATTGTTGATATCCAGGAAAATAACCATGCGTTGATGGATAACTGGAGACCGGACGGAAAAGTTGGAGGCAACCAGATAGGGTTCTGGGGTGCTAGTAGTTTTCCGTCTGTGTCAGTTAAGGACCGATCGTTGCTCGTCCCTCTTGTCATGTTGAACGCATGCCTCATATTTAGCTGGCCGAATAAAGTACCTTTTGACCGTGAAACTAGTGACACTTTTTGGGCCGGAGTAAACTCGGATTGGCAGATTGGTGACGAAGGGGTTGCACGGGGACACAAAGAGTAAGCCCAAGGTGCGTCCTAGCAATCGGGCAGTCCCTGGGTAGTGCGGTCCATGATTGTTACCCCGTGACGTTTACGTGGAAAGTGTCCTTGGTGATCTGTAGCTCACTTAATCGGTGAGTGTGGTTTGTGTGAGGAATAAATCACCAGCTGGTTAGAAATCGATTTGAATCGCCATCGCTCCTGGATAGTGAGCACTTGACTTGAATTACGACATCGTAGTAATGATGATAGAACATTTATGGTTATATGGATGATGTTGGAAAATGCTAAATTCAAGTGGTAACTGGATGTTTTGATTAATCAAGTGATTGCTATAGTGTAGGTGCTTATCTAGATGGATAGGTATAATAAACCTGAGGCAAATTACTTAAAATGGTTTAGTCAGGATAGCTCACGCTTTTCGCAAATGAGTCAGCTAGTCCACTAAAAGAAAGCCTTGCATAATCCTTGGTGTCACTTTATTTTGGTTTAAGATGGGTAAGTCTAGCTAAGTACCTTCTCGTACTCAGGGCGTTGGTCCCATTGTTGTTACAGATGGTTAGATGTACTATGGCTATTGCGTCAACTATCTGTATCCGGTGATGGGTGACAACTAGGACCAAGGGCATTGGTCACTCCATGTGTCTTATCTCATGCTTTTGTGAAAAGTGACTATCTTCTGGCACTGTATTTGAATTAAGAGTGTGTGTGTGTTTATGAAACTATTTGCTTCCGCTACTTTATTTTGAACTTGGTTTGTAACAACTTTCTGTTCTAAACTCCGATGTATTCAACTGTCGTTGTGAACTTTATGTAATATGTGAGTATGACTGCTAAACTTGTATGATCTTGGTTTGTATGTTGGTTGGTTTGAAATCCTTTGTGGTTTCATAGACTACCGGGTTATACGGGCTTAAGTTTGTTAAATTGTCTGCCTCGGCGGGTGATTTTCTTACTTAATTTCGTATAATTAGTTGGTTCTGTTACACTACCGCCGCTAGCTTCTCGGCACAGCCAGCCTGATCACCATCTCCTCCACATGCGTGTATCTTGTGTCTCTAGATCTCCTAGCACCACTGCGCCGCACTATTGCGGTGACTGCCTTCATTGTCTGCATCCTTCTGTTCCTTGCGCTGCACTGTAGCGGCAGCGACAGCTGCTTTCTATAACACCTCAGGTGTTATAGTGGCTAATTAACCTGCCATGTCATCATATTGCACCGCAAAGCATCCCTGATTAGGTCAACCATGTTATGCATTAACTAAAATGACTTTACCTTTTTAGGTTGGATGTGTTCTCAACGGTGTGACTCGAACCGAAAACCCTAATTTCGAATGTCACCGCAAATACTTAGTTTATGCCTTGCGTAATTTGAGGTGTGTAACTGTGTTACACACTAGTGCCAAGTGTAGGGTATGAACTCAAGTACAACACGTAAAATGAAGCTCCAAGTTTGAGTTTGAATTGGAATCCAAAACTTGTCATGAGTTTTCCGATTCGAATTTGAATTCAAATTTGGGATGTTATTAAAAGATTTTCAAGAGGTAAATTGGTCAACCAAGAGTGGCATTTGGTCAACTATGTGATACTTGACCCAATGATATACTTGGGTGATGGTTTGATCATTAAGTAATCACCAATTAAAGTAGCAACAAGTTTCAATTTTACCGCTGCCGCTTAGCACCAGCCGGGTCGGAGATCCCTTTATAAGGCCAAGCAAGCCGTCATTTTTCTTCTTCTCCTCTCTCTGTTTTACCGCTGCCGCTTAGCTCCGCTGCTCGCCGCTACCGCCGTTGAGCTGCCTTCAGCTAAACCAACTGCACCACCGAGTTCGCCTCGCTCTCGCGCGTCTCCTGGTCTGCCTGAACCAGCCCCTTTCTGCTCAAATCGCCCGCACCAATGTTTCCTTTCCCAACTCCGGCGACTGAGCGCCACCGAGCCGCCTCCCGTGGCCAGCCACCTCCACCGCCGCTCCGAGCTTCCTGTTTGCTCCACTGCAATCGCGGTGAGCTGCTGATGCTCCCCATGCCCTTTATTTTAACTGTTACTAGCTGGTATCACCGGGACGAAGGGCACCGCGGCCACCGTGCCACCATGGCCGATGGGGTGCTACCTTCGAGGGGTTTGTGGTCGAGAGAAGGGTCCGGTAAGGTTCATGGGGTGGTGTAGATCGTTTTGGTCAAGTTGGTTGGGTCACCGACGGTGTGATCGCCGGCCGGCCGCCGTGCGGGCATGGCTGGGTCACGAGAGAGAGGGCGAGAGCGGGAGAAGGGAGATGATAGGCGGGGCCAAGCCGTCAGTGAGAGAGAGAGAGAGGGCGAGTGCGCGCGGCAAGCCACGTTGCTGGGCTGCACGAGCGCGCGAGCGGATGCTGCAGGCGGGCGCGGGCGCGGGCGCGCGGGTGGGCCGCGCGTAGCCGGGCCGAGCCAGAGGAAGAAAGGAGGAAGCGGCCTGAGCGGCAGTTTTTGTTTTTCTTTTTCAAAAATCTGAATAGTAGTAGTATTTGTTTATTTCACTATAATTTTTGTAGAGCTCCAAAAATAGTGAAGATTTTTGCATAAGCTTTTCAAGGTGTAAACTAATTAGGAAAAATATTAAATGCTAAATTTGATTACTTTTTACAAGTTAATTAATTAACTCAATTAAATATTAAATGCAACTTCCAGGAATTTTAGTAATTAAAATATTAATCCAAAAGTCATGAAATTTGTTGTAACACTGTTTTAGGCCATGATTAATCTATAGAAAAAGTGTAAGCTCATTTAGATGAAGTATGATCTATTTTTAATTATGCCCTAATTACTTAAGTGTTTAAATAAATGTTAATTGATAACTTTAAGTGTTGTGTGCCCTTTTGATTGAGTGATGACCTTTGGTCACTAATTCTTGGTGATCTTTGGCACCTTAATTACATGATTGAGTTCGTTAGTAGCGTGTTCAGTAAGAAGCGTTAGTGTTGTTTAAGTGATCACTGTTAGTTAGTAGGTTTTACTGTTTTGCAACTGTACCGCGAAGGAAAGTTGTACTCGAGTCATAAACCGTGGCATATCATCATCAAGCATCATGTTTATCACCGCATCATGTTGAGACATGCTATATGCTCGTGTAGTTTCCGCTTTCGAAGAAGTCGACATTGGCGAGCAAGTCTCCGGAGAAGAGCTATCTTCGGTGGGTTCCGGACCGGAAGTCAGAGTTTTTGAGCCCGAGTTAGTCGTCTTGTCAGAACAAGGCAAGCCCCGGTGCATTTAAACCCTACCTTGAGTTTTACAAATCTTTATTATATATATTATGGTTTACTACATTAAGTAATTAGGAGTTGAGTGATAACCCAATTGTTGTATTGTCATCCTTGATTATTGCGATATCACCTTTGATACCTATTTTACTGAAAATGCGTAGTATGCTTCGCTAGGCTTATGAGTTAAGCTTTTAAATGAAAGTTTACATGGCTACGATGGCATACTTGATGAATATTGAAATATGGGAATGAACTTGAAAGATCGGGTGGGTGGTTGGGCCGAGCCAAAGGGAGAACGGAGGAGTCGGCCCGATCGGCAAATTTTGTTTTTCTTTTTCAAAAATGTGAATAGTATTAGTATTTGTTTATTTCATTAGAAATTCTGTGGAGCTCCAAAAATAGTGAAAATTTTTGTGTAAGCTTTTCAAGGTATAAACTAATTATGAAAAATATTAAATGCTAAATTTTATTACTTTTTGCAAGTTATTTAATTAGTTCAATTAAATATTCAATGCAACTTCCATGAATTTTAGTAATTAAAATATTAATCTAAAAATCATGAAATTTATTTTGACACTATTTTCGGCCATGATTAATCCAAAGAAAAAGTTTAAGCTCATTTAGATGAAGTTTGATCTAATATTAATTATGCCCTAATTAATTAAATGTTTAAATAAATGTTAAATTGATAACTTTAAGTGTTGTGTGCCCTTTTTGATTGAGTGATGACCTTGGGTCACTATTTCTTGGTGATCTTTGGCGCCTTAATTTCATGATTGAGCTCGTTAGTAACATGTTTGGTAAGAAACGTTAGTGTCACTTAAGTTATCGCTATTAGTTAGTAGGTTTTACTGTTTTGCGACTGTACCACGAAGGAAAGTTATACTCAAGTCGTAAACCGTGGCATATCATCATCAAGCATCGTGTTTATCACCCCATCATGTTGAAACAAGGAAAGTTCCCGCTTTCGAAGAAGTCGACGTTTCTGGAGAAGAGCTGTCTTTGGTGAGTTCCGGACCGGAAGTCGGAGTCTTTGAGCCCGAGTTAGCCGTCTCGTCAGAGCAAGGCAAGCCCCGGTGCATTTAAACCCTACCTTGAGTTTTACAAATATTTATTATTTATACTATGGTTTACTGCATTAAGTACTTAGGAGTTGAGTGGTAACCCAATTGCTGCATTGTCATCGTTGTTTATTGCGATATCAACCTTGATACATGTTTTACTGAAAATGCGTAGTATGCTTTGCTATGCTTATGAGTTAAGCTTTTTAAATGAATGTTTACATGGCCATGATGGCATACTTAATGAATATTGAAATATGAGAATGAACTTGTAAGATCGGGCGGGTGGTTTAACCACTGCTAACTTGCATTGGGAAAGAAGTCTCATTGTAGTGTTTTTGCCTTATCAATTAAGGACCGTACGTTGTTGGCCCTCGTGTCATGGAGTTTTTATTAGTACTGGCCATGTACCCATGTCGGGTAAGCCTTACTTTGACTATTCCATTACAAGAACGTCTAACCTCGCACTGGGAGTGGAGAGATAGCGAGAGTAGCGTGTACCCTTGAGGCTAGAATTGGGCCGGATTTGAGGAGTGCTGTGCTCTCGGGTGACGATGGACACATTCTGGTTTTGGGTTACTCGGGTAAGAGTTGATATATGCAAGATTCAGTTCTATATATGTCGTGTGGTTGGGAATCCCCAGCTGGGTAAATGAAGCCGTTCGAATCGTCGTTGCTCCACGAGAAAGGAGTCTTGGCCTTGCACCAACATCGTAGTTAAGAACTAGAATTGAAAGAGAATGAGAAAGGTCTTGATGAGAATTACTTTGATCTAGATTAGGATCACTTAGAATTGGTTAATGAACTATCAATGGTAAAAGTAAAATATTAAAGGTAAGGACTTACTTTAGTAAGCTTTTCTGCAAAAGAAATTTTGATTCTTGAATACCCGTACCTTGATTCCCTAAAGCTAGCATGCCCTTTGAGTCTTTTTCTTAGTCAGGTAAGTCTTGTTGAGTACTCTTGTTCTCAGTGTTTGTTAAACCCCTTGTTGCAGGTGCGGTTCATGAACAAGTCTGCTTTAAGCCTTGTTGCATGACTGTTGTGGCTAAAGAAAGTGACGACGAGTAGACTGTGTGGCCTCTAGGCAAGGCACTTCATTTGTGTGTTTATAATAAAGTTACTACTGATACTTCCCTACTACCAGTTTATAATAATGCTACTTAAGGTTGGAAGTTTGGAAAATGTGGTTTGTAAACTTAAGTTATTGTAAGACTTTCACTACTTTACTCTGATAGTATTTTGAATAAATTGTTGTAATATTGCAATACTCCTGTGATTGGATCCTGTTCGGAGGAAAGCAGGCCTTTAAGTTATGAGGAACATAAGTACGGCTGTCAGAGGTCATTATGACGATGACAGGTACATGTGGGCCATCAGAATTAGGAGGTTCTGTGACAGCTGGTACCAGGGCATAATTACTGGAGTTATTGTAGTATTACTTTTCAAAACTTCAAAATGATTTGGATCGAACAAACCTAATATTGAGATTTTGGTCCAAATTGCTTTTGGCTTATCCCAATCTACTCTTTGTAGTTCCTTAGATCATATTTGAAAGCTTCATAGTGAAGTATCATGTTATATTGCCCTATGTTACAAATGTTATTACATGTGTTACTTAAACTTTTCTGTTAGTTCATAAGTACGTTGCATGCATCATGTTTAATTAACCTGCTTAAGTTACCTTCCCTTTTAAAGTGGTTTGGGTTAAGTAAGGTTCAATCCTGTTCATGCTAATCTTCAGATCCCTCCCATCTGTCCTTATCTTTCTAATTTTATCTTGCTTCAGGATGGCACGTGTGAAGACGACTCCTCGCAACGAAACTGGTCCACAAGGAGTGCCATGTCATCAGTTGGCAACCAGAGGTGATGGAGCGAGCAGTAGTCGCAATCCGAACCCGAATTCACAAGCAGAGGTCGCAAGGCTTACGTCAGAGATAGAGCGACTGAAGCGTAACATGCATTTTTAGAAGCAGTGCTAGAACGAGTCCCTGGAAAAGGAGATAGAAGCCAGGGCTCGTGTTCGAGAGTTGGAACTTTATGTGACACACCTAGAGCAATACAATACAATCCTACATGGGAAGTCCATAGGCTACATAACCTGATGAATCCCAATCATCAGCCCCAGGTGGTAGAAGATGATGTCGGTGCCGTGGTCGTTCCTGGTGGAAAGGATAACGAGGAGGATCCGGAAGAAAATGAACCCATGATGGAAAGTGGGGATGAGGCAAGTCATGTCACTGGTACAAGTGCTCCGGAAAATGAGGATGGAGTGATAGTGATCAGTGATGATGATGAGGAGTGAAGTATTGAAATGGATGGTTATGTAATATAGTAGTCTTTCCTGTTTTCTAAGAACCTTAGCGGGGTTGGTTTGCTTGCTTGCGAGCAAGTTTATAAAAAAATAATGTAAGATAAGTTTGATGTGTGTACTAGCACTGTACTAACTACTTTTTAATTCAATAAAGCAATGTAAATAAATATAGTTTGTGTACAATAGATGGACGATACTAGAACTTCTCAGGCTAGGGACAATGCTCCTAATCCCCCACCATTCCCACCTACTCTGGCAGAAGCTATTGCAGCACTGGTCAATGCCACTACTCTGTTGGCCCAGAATCAGAATATAGATGTAATCCTGAGTATGAATTGGATGTACCAACGAGGAGCTATTATAGATGCACTGCACAGAACTATAAGGTTGAACTTGCCAGATAATAAATCTCATCTTCTTATCCAACTTCCTATTCTAAAGAGAACAGTTGAGAGGATATGTGCAACCTCAGTGAAAGAAATTTGTGACATACCGGTAGTCTTTGAATTTCTAGATGTGTTTCCAGATGATCTACCTGGTCTGCCAACGGACAGAGAAGTAGAATTTGTAATTGAGTTAAAACCTGGTACTGCCCCAATATCCAGGAGAGCTTATAGAATGCCACCAAATGAATTGGCCAAACTCAAGGTTCAATTGCAAGAGTTGCTTGAACAAGGTTTCATCAAACCTAGTTCATCACCGTGGGGATGTTCGGCTCTTTTTGTCAAGAAGAAGGATCAGACTTTAAGGATGTGTGTTGACTATCATCCGTTGAATGAAGTAACCATTAAAAACAAGTACACGTTGCCTCACATTGATATACTTTTTGATCAACTTGCGAGGGCAAAGGTATTTTCAAAGATCGATCTTCGATCGGGATACCATCAGATCAAGATTCAACCAGAAGATATCCCAAAGTCTGCATTCACTACCAGATATGGATTGTATGAGTATCTAGTTATGTCTTTTGGCCTCACTAATGCACCGGCACATTTCATGTATTTGATGAACTCAGTTTTCATGCCGGAGCTTGACAAGTTTGTGGTTGTCTTTATTGATGATATTTTGGTATACTCCAAAAGTGAAGAAGAGCATGCTGAGCACCTCAGAGTTGTTCTAACTCGTCTGAGATATCATCAACTGTATGCCAAGTTTAGTAAATGTGAGTTTTGGTTAAAGGAAGTACAATTTTTAGGACATGTGTTGTCAGCCGAGGGAGTAGCAGTTGATCCTGGTAAGGTGAAAGATATTTTGAATTGGAAACCACCAATCTCAGTTCATAAAGTCCAAAGTTTTCTGGGAATGGCAGGTTATTACCATCGATTCATACCTGACTTTTCAAAAGTAGCCAAGCCAATCATGGAATTGCTGAAAAATCAAACCAAGTTCATCTGGTCTCCAGAATGCGAGAAGACTTTTATAATTCTAAAGAAGTCACTGACAACTGCTCCAGTTTTAGCACAACCGGATATAGAAAAGTCATTTGATGTATACTGTGATGCCTCTAGTATTGGCCTTGGTTGTGTATTAATGCAAGAAGACAGAGTCATTGCTTATGCCTCGAGACAGTTGAAGCGTCACGAAGAGCATTATCCAACTTATGATCTTGAACTAGCAGCTGTAGTTCATGCATTAAAAATCTGGCGTCATTACTTGTTGGGTAATACTTGTCACATTTATACAGATCACAAAAGCTTAAAGTATATTTTTACTCAGTCAGAACTGAATATGAGGCAAAGAAGGTGGTTTGAGTTAATAAAGGGTTATGATCTAGAAGTGCACTATCACCCTGCAAAAGCAAATGTTGTTGCTGATGCATTCAGTAGAAAGAATCATTGCAATTGTATGACTGTGAAGCCAATGGATCATAGTTTGTGTTATGAATTGGAAAAGTTGAATATGGAAATAGTCCAACAAGGTCAGTTGACCAATGTCACTGTGGAATCAACAATCAAAGATCAGATTATATCTGCTCAGAGAAAGAATTCGGGTATAGCCCACATCAAAGAAAAAGTTAGAATAGGTCAATAGACATATTTTAGTATTGATGATACAGATGTGTTGTGGTTCAAGAATCGGTTAGTGGTCCCAAAAGTTCTAGAGTTATGTCAGCTCATTCTTGATGAAACACATAATACAAGGTTTTCTATTCATCCAGGGAGTAATAAGATGTATCAGGATTTGAAACAGAGATTCTGGTGGACTAAAATGAAAATTGATATTGCTAAGTATGTTGCTAGGTGTGACACTTGTCATAGAGTGAAGGTTGAACATTTGAAGTCGGCAGGAATGTTACAACCCTTGCCCATTCCATCTTGGAAGTGGGAAGATATCAATATGGATTTCATTACTGGTTTACCCAATACCTCAAGAGGCTTTGATTCAATTTGGGTTATTGTGGATCGTTTGACTAAAACCGCTCACTTTGTACCTGTGAAGACTGACTATAGAGCATCTAGATATGCAGAAATCTATGTTGCCCGGATTATGAGTTTGCATGGAATACCCAAAACAATTGTTACCGACAGGGGTACTCAGTTTGTTTCGCAATTCTAGAAATAATTTCAAAAGTCACTAGGTACTAAACTTCTTTACAACACAACTTATCATCCGCAAACTGGGGACAGAATGAAAGAGTAAATCAAATTCTGGAAGATATGTTGAGATCTTGTGCTCTCACTTATCAAGATCAATGGGATGAATGTTTACCGTTAGCAGAATTCTCCTATAATAATAGTTATCAAGAGAGTATCAAAATGGCACCGTTTGAAGCATTGTATGGCCGTAGATGCAGAACTCCATTGTACTGGTCAGAACCGGGAGAAAGATGGTTTTATGGAGTTGATCTGGTAAACAAAACGAAAGAAAAAGTCAGGCAGATTCAAAAGAGTTTAAAAGTTGCTCAGTCTCGATAGAAGAGTTATGCTGACAAAAGGCATAGACCCTTGATGTTTAAAGTGGGAGATTATGTTTATTTGAAAGTGTCACCCATGAAAGGAGTTACTCAATTTGGAGTCAAGGGCAAACTCGCACCACGTTATATTGGACCATTCCAAATCATTGAAAAATATGGAAAGGTGGCATATAGATTAAAGTTGCCTGAACAACTATTAGTTGTGCACAATGTATTTCATGTATCGCAATTGAAGAAGTGTCTTCAAGTGCCTGATCAAGTTGTTGATGTTGATGGAGTTGAACTTGAGCCTGATTTAACATATTATGAATATTCTGTTCGAGTTTTGGATCGAAAGGATCGTGTTACCCGAACTAGAACAATCAAATGGTACAAGATACAATGGGATCAACATTCGGAAGAGGAAGCCACGTGAGAATCTGAAGATTTCCTGTTAGAGAATTTCTCCGAGTTCTTTGCTTCTATCTAGGTTGCAATTTCTTCTTTAAATTGTAACCTGTCCTTTTCAAATTTTTTGTAATGTAGAAAAACCCCTACCTGTTTGTAGACAAGTTCTGAACGTGTTTGCTTGACACGTTTCCTTTTCCATTACTTAACTCACGGCTTTAAATCTCGGGACGAGATTTCTTTAAGGGGGAAGGGCTGTAACACCTCGGGTGTTATGGTTGCTAATTAACCTGCCATGTCATCATATTACATCACAAAGCATCCATGATTAGGTCAACCCTGTTATGCATTAACTAAAATGAGTTTACCTTTCTAGGTTGGATGTGCTTCTCAGTGGTGTGATTCGAACCGAAAACCCTAATTTTGAATGCCACCGCAAATACTTAGTCCATGCCCTACGTAATTTGAGGTGTGTGACTATGTTACACACTAGTGTCAAGTGTAGGGTATGAACTCAAGTTCAACACGTAAAATGAAGCTCCAAGTTTGAGTTTGAGTTGGAATCCAAAACTTGTCGTGAGTTTTCTGATTCGAATTTGAATTCAAATTTGGGGAAATTATTAAAAGATTCTCAAAAGCTAAATTGGTCAACCAAGAGTGTCATTTGGTCAACTATGTGATAATTGACTCAATGATGCACTTGGGTGATGGTTTGATCATTAAATAATCACCAATTAAGGTAGCAACAAATTTCAATTAGAAATTCCTCCGAAAACACTAAAATTCAAAACCCTGGTTTTACCCCTTTTGAAATAATTCAAAATCTAAGCAAAATTTGGGAAAAAGTTTAAAACGAAGTTTGTAGAACTTTTCAAGGGCTATAACTTTGGTGTTTTGAGTTTTCAAAGTTTTAGTGTAAAATGTGGAGCAATTTTGAAAATAAGCAAATTTCAAATTTAACCCCTTTTTATCCCCAATCTCAAATTTCAAAATGGAGGTAGAATTTGAAAATAGTTTGAATAGCAAAGTTGTAGTTCTTGGCTAGATGTACAACTTTGGTTTTTGGAGTTTTTTAAGTTTCAATACAAAATCCAAAGTAATTTCTAAATTACCAAATTTCCAAAAAGTGTCCCCTTTTGATTTTAAACTCAAATTTCAAAATCCAATTCAAATTTTAAAAAGTGTTCAATACAAAACTTGTAGAGCTTGAAATTCTGAAGAATTCATATCTTGGGAATTTTTTCAAGTTGCTACATGAATTTGGGAGTAATTTGATAAAACAGTTTGAAATTGCAAAATTGGGGGGGGGAAGAGCTACAGTACTCGGCGAATCAGAGCAGGGCACCGCGCGGCATGCGCGCCGGCTAGCCGCCGTGGCCTTCGGCCAGCTTCCAGTCGTGCCTTCGACCGCCAGCGTTGGCTTCAGTGAGTTCGCGACGAGGCACACGTCGTCTTGAGGTCACGTTCGTCGCCCTATAAAAGGAGAGCACCGTCACCAGCGTATTTTTTTTCTTTTTCTCCATTTCCACCGCCACCGCAGCTCCGCCGCTCGCCGTCGCCTCCGTCGAGCCACCTCTGGCCACGCAAAACGCTTCACCACAACCACCTCGCTCCCGCGCATCTCCCCAACCACTCACACCCACCTCTACTGCCCGAAGCGCCCGGATACCTGCCGTCTTCCCCGCGTCCGGTCGGAGCACCGCCACCACCGCCCTCACGTGGCCAGGCCACTCTAGTTCGTCTCCATCATCACCGAGAGCACCACCGTGATCGCTGTGAGCCCCTGAATGTTTTTCTCGTGTTAATTTAATCACTACTACATCGGGGACGTGTTTTCGCGGCTCACCGTCGACTGTGGTCCGCCATCGTCGTCGGTGAGGGGTCGCCAGAGCTCGAGCTTAGCTGTAGTATGGCATAGTGGGTTCGCGGGGTGGTGTAGATCGTTTTGGTCAAGTTAGTTGGGTGACCGACGTCATGATCGCCGGCCGGCGGCCGTTGAAGGGTCGAGATGGCGGACTAGAGGGGGGGGTGAATAGTCCTTTCTAAAAAATAATCGCGTCGGCAAACCGAAACAAATACGGAATTAAAACTATCGGTCTAGCTAAGACTACACCCCTCTATCTAAGTTCACGAGCACCTCACAAAGATCCTAATTATGTAACTATGGTGCTTTCCTTAGCAAGAGCTCTCCTAAACAATTCTAGAGCAAGGTCACACAAACCTATGCACTAGTACTTTAGCAAAGCCGGGGAGCTCCTACACAATTCTAGTAAGCAAAAACACGAAGCCACCTATGCACACTAGCAATGCTCAATAGCAAGGCAACTAATGCTAAACTAGAGAGCACAAATTACTTAGCTACACAAACTAAGCAATATGACTAACAAGGTTACACAAACCAAATTAGCCACGCAACGGGAGCTACTTCTATGCTACACAAGCAAGAAGGTAACTAGCTAACTACACAAGCAAACTAGTTACAAGAGCAACTACGCAAGCATGAGTATATATAAATACAAACTTGTGAATTGAAAGCAAACCACCGAGAAGATGTACACAATGTTGACACGGCGGTTTTTCACCGAGGTTCACTTGGTTGCCACCAAGCTAGTTCCCGTTATGGCGATACACCCACTTGATGGATCATGAGCTAATTGACTATCAAGAGTCAAACCCTCAGCGGGTGCCGCACATCCACTCTCAAGATGAGGATCCTTCAAGCCACGAGCTTTACTAGAGTTGCTCTTCGCGATCCCCGCGGAGTGAGCACAATCCCCCTCACAAATTCTCCTCCGGAGCCACGCACAATCTCCACGCGTGCTTCAACGGAGTCACAAGCCACCAAGCCGTCTAGGAGGTGGCAACCTCCAAGAGTAACAAGCACCACCGGCTTGCAACATGATCACCTAGTAACACTCGATGCAATCCTCTCGATGCAACACAGTAGAATCGCTCTCTCACTCGATCCGATGAACACTATCAAGCATGAGTGAGTTAGAGGGCTTCCAAGCACTACCACATAAGCCACCAAGGCCAAAGTGTGCTCAGCTACAGGCCAAGGCCGGCCAAGGCATCTATTTATAACCCCACGGTCAAATAGAGCCGTTACCCCTTCATTGGGCAGAAATCGGGACAACCGGATGCGCCGGTCGAAACTGACCGGACGCGCTCAACCGCGTCCGATTCTCCAACGGTCACTGTGCGCCAACGGTCAAAAGCCATGACCGGACGCGCCGCTGCCACGACCGGACGCGCCACTGCCACGATCTGACGTGCCGCTGCCATGACCGGACGCACCGATCGCACAGTACCGCGCACGCAACGACATGACCAGACGCGCTCCACGCAACGACCGGACGCGACAGTGCTAGCATTCGGTTAGAGTCCAGTAAGCTCCTTCAATGACCGGACGCGTCCGATCGCGTGTGACCGAACGCGCCGCGCGTCCGATCATCCTTGCAAACTGCAGTTCCCTCTAGGCGACTGACCGGACGCGCCGGTCCCGTGAGTGACCGGACGTGCCGGTTGCAAACCCTAACAACCGCGCGCCTGACTGCTGTGAAGAACTGACCGGACGCGTTCGGTCATACCATGACCGCGTCCGGTGCAGCGTCCGGTCACCTCTGTGACCTCCGTTCGCCTCCGTTTCTTTTCCGACTTCCGGCGTAGTGGAAAATAGCCATTTCAACTCCTCAAAAACGCCTGAATCCCGCGCTCGCAAGCTCGGCGGGAGGGAGAGAGGAACCCAAACCCCTCTCTACCGCTCAAACTTCATCGCCTTCGTAAATGTGCCAACACCAACAAGTGATCACCACCTTGTGTACGTGTGTTAGCATTTTCACAATTATTTTCTTGAAGAAGTTAGGCACTCAACTTGCCTCGCCACTCGATCCTAACATGTATGCAAAGTTAGATTGCTCAAGTGGCACTAGATGACCAATATGCAAACAAGTTTGCCCCTCTTAATAGTACGACCATCTATCCTAAACCCAGTCATCAACTTCTCTACACACCTATGACCGGTGAAATGGAAATGCCCTAGGTTATACCTTTGCCTTGCGCATTCCACTCCATCTCCTCTGACGTTGATGCAACACATGCACCAACCATATCACAAGTGATATGATCCACTTCATATCATCATGTGACCGTATTGGTTCATCGATCTTGACCTCACTTGCTCTTCACCGTTGCCTCGGTCCATCGACGCCAAGTCTTGCTCAAGCTTCATCGCCTCGCGGTCCATCGCTCCAAAGCCTCCGACTTGCCCTTCACACTTGCAACTGGTCCATCAAGCCAAGCCTCATCTTGATCTTCGCCACCTTGGTCACATGACTCCATGTCATGTCTCATATGCAATGATCTTCTTTATGTCACCATCACCTGTGGACTAATCTCCTGTGTATCTCACATTAAACACAATTAGTCCACTTACGGTTGTCACTCAATTACCAAAACCAAACAAGGACCTTTCAGCCGTGCAGACATGGCCGGGTCGTGGGAGAGAGCGAGAGAGAGCGGAGGAAGGGGATGACAGGTGGGGACGAGCCGTCAGCGAGAGAGAGAGGGAGCAAGGGCACGGGTGCGGGCGCGGCTGGGCTGGGCTGGGTTGCTGGGCCACGCGGGCGAGTGCGGGCGTGAGCAGGCCGCGCGGTTGGGCCGAGCCGAAGGGAGAACGGACGAGTCGGCCTGATCGGCAAATTTTGTTTTTCTTTTTCAAAAATATGAATAGTATTAGCATTTGTTTATTTCATTAGAAATTCTGTGGAGCTCCAAAAATAGTGAAAAATTTTTTGTAAGCTTTTCAAGGTATAAACTAATTATGAAAAATATTAAATGCTAAATTTGATTACTTTTTGCAAGTTATTTAATTAGTTCAATTAAATATTAAATGCAACTTCCATGAATTTTAGTAATTAAAATATTAATTCAAAAATCATGAAATTTATTTTGACACTATTTTAGGCCATGATTAATCCATAGAAAAAGTTTAAGCTCATTTAGATGAAGTTTGATCTAATATTAATTATGCCCTAATTAATTAAATGTTTAAATAAATGTTAAATTGATAACTTTAAGTGTTGTGTGCCCTTTTTGATTGAGTGATGACCTTGGGTCACTATTTTTTGGTGATCTTTGGCGCCTTAATTTCATGATTGAGCTCGTTAGTAACATGTTTGGTAAGAAACGTTAGTGTCGCTTAAGTTATCGCTATTAGTTAGTAGGTTTTACTGTTTTGCGACTGTACCGCGAAGGAAAGTTGTACTCAAGTCGTAAACCGTGGCATATCTTCATCAAGCATCATGTTTATCACCCCATCATGTTGAAACAAGGAAAGTTCCCGCTTTCGAAGAAGTCGACGTTTCCGGAGAAGAGCTGTCTTTGGTGGGTTCCGGACCGAAAGTCGGAGTCTTTGAGCCCGAGTTAGCCGTCTCGTCAGAGCAAGGCAAGCCCCGGTGCATTTAAACTCTACCTTGAGTTTTACAAATATTTATTATTTATACTATGGTTTACTGCATTAAGTACTTAGGAGTTGAGTGGTAACCCAATTGCTGCATTGTCATCGTTGTTTATTGCGATATCAACCTTGATACATGTTTTACTGAAAATGCGTAGTATGCTTCACTATGCTTATGAGTTAAGCTTTTTAAATGAATGTTTACATGGCCATGATGGCATACTTAATGAATATTGAAATATGAGAATGAACTTGTAAGATCGGGCGGGTGGTTTAACCACTGCTAACTTGCATTGGGAAAGGAGTCTCATTATAGTGTTTTCGCCTTATCAGTTAAGGACCGTATGTTGTTGGCCCTCGCGTCATGGAGTTTTTATTAGTACTGGCCATGTACCCATGTCGGGTAAGCCTTACTTCGACTATTCCATTACGAGAACGTCTAACCTCGCACTGGGAGTGGAGAGATGGCGAGAGTAGCGTGTACCCTTGAGGCTAGAATTGGGCCGGATTCAAGGAGTGCTGTGCTCTCGGGTGACGATGGACACGTTCTGGTTTTGGGTTACTCGGGTAAAAGTTGATATATGCAAGATTCGGTTCTATATATGTCGTGTGGTTAGGAATCCCCAGCTGGGTAAATGAAGCCGTTCAAATCGTCGTTGCTCCACGAGAAAGGAGTCTTGGCCTTGCACCAACATCGTAGTTAAGAACTGGAATTGAAAGAGAATGAGAAAGGTCTTGATGAGAATTACTTTGATCTAGATTAGGATCACTTAGAATTAGTTAATGAACTATCAATGGTAAAAGTAAAATATTAAAGGTAAGGACTTACTTTAGTAAGCTTTTCTGCAAAAGAAATTTTGATTCTTGAATACCCGTACCTTGATTCCCTAAAGCTAGCATGTCCTTGGAGTCTTTTTCTTAGTCGGGTAAGTCTTGTTGAGTACTCACGTACTCAGGGTTTGTTAAACCCCTTGTTGCAGGTGCAGTTCATGAACAAGTCTGCTTTAAGCCTTGTTGCATGACCGTTGTGGCTGAAGAAAGTGATGACGAGTAGACTGTGTGGCCTCTATGCAAGGCACTTCGTTTGTGTGTTTGTAATAAAGTTACTACTGATACTTCCCTACTACCGGTTTGTAATAATGCTACTTAAGGTTGGAAGTTTAGAAACTGTGGTTTGTAAACTTAAGTTATTGTAAGATTTTCGCTACTTTACTCTGATGGTATTTTGAATAAACTGTTGTAATATTGCAATACTCCTGTGATTGGATCCTGTTCGGAGGAAAGCAGACCTTTAAGTTATGAGGAACATAAGTACGGCTGTCAGAAGTCATTATGACGATGACAGGTACATGTGGGCCATCATAATTAGGAGGTTCCGTGACATTATCTGGAGATAGTGCTCAGCTATATATATAATATTATAGGTAATAAATAATAAACACATACAAAAAAAACCAGAAAAAAGAGATAAGAACTTTGAAGTTGCTAACGGATGAAAAGGAAAAGCATCCTATGCAGACGGACAGAAAAAAAGAAGATAAAAAAACAAAACGCACGTACATGAAAACAGGAAAGGGAAACAGATGCCATGACCGATGGAAAAAAAGCAAAAACGATGGGTAAAAAAGAAGGCCTCTTGTCGGACTAAGGTAAAGGGTATTCTTAAAATCGGACTCCATATTACGACACTTGTGAGCACGGTTTATGAGTCCGAGTCACATACACGATCTAATACGTTTTAGAATCGGACTCCGTATTGCGCTATTCATAATTGAAGAGATCTATTTGGATTAAAATTCCTATCTATCCAGATCGGACTCCGTATCGCCCTACACGAGAACTATTCTAACTCGTATGAGCACGGATTATATATATATAAGTCCAGACGAAAGAAACTCTCCATCGTCCGGTAGTTAGAGGGAGGCGGACCAATCAAATGGATGGACGAAATATATATATAAAATCAAATTAATGTTTGAGACCCTTCAGTACGGTCAGTTATAAGAAAATTTGTGGTAGCGTGGTATGATTGGTAATTTGTTATCATGGGCACGGGTGACCTGTGACCCGAGTGGGCATGGGTCTGTACCCAAAATTGAACCCGTGATGGTCATGAGGTTTTTAGTGGTTTGATTTTATTTTCATGGGCATAGGTTTAAGATGACAAAACCCACAGCGGACGGTCAACATCGACTAATTATAATAGATAACAAGAGTTTTACTTAGAAAATAAGCATCAAAATGAGTCTTTCAAGATTCAAACAATTCCAAGACAAACACCGTAAGATAGAGCATGCTTTTATAAAAAAAATCCTGAAACTAGTTTCGTAATTTCCGAGGTAAGACAAATTTTCTATGAATTTTGCAAGATTCAACCAGATTTTGCATTTTCCATGTAAAAATATTTGAATAAATTTCATGCAAAAATATTTTTTTATGTTTTTTCGGATAGTTTTTTTTTAAAATATTTGTAATCTGATTTATCTCTCTCTCTCTTTCTGAACTTGCAGCTTAGTCCGATTTACTCTTTTGATGTGATGTCACGTCAGCAAAACTTGTGTTTTTGTCGGTAACATACACTTTCTTCCCGACTCCAGTGCAGACCTTCCACAGGTTCACAAGAACCCTGGGGCTTGCGCGCGGCACCGGGCGCGAGCTCGGCGAACACCTGGTTGCCCTCCCGTCACACGTGCAAAGATGCTCACATCGTCGAGCAGTGGTAGCAGTCTTTCGATCTCCCCCGCCCCCACACAGGCATGCATGCACCTGAGCGCGGCTCCACATGACATCGACCGCTGTCTTGGCATTGCCCTCGATCGGTGGATCCAGACACTGCGCGAGCGGCCATTGCGAGGTCTAGCCCGCGTCGGAGCGCCGTGAGCTCGGACACAGAGCTATCACCATCTTGATCCCGCTCCGCGTAGCCCAGCACGAACCCGCCCCCAATGGTCGCGGTACACAAGTACACGCCACCGATGCTTGCATACCAGGACGCGTGCTTCATCGCGACACACTGGTACACGCCGCCGATGCTTGCATACCGGGACGCGTGCTTCGACGACCCGTCCAAGTTTAGCTTCACTGCTGCCTGGCATCCGGCTTCCTCCCCTCCACGTGCTTGCCAACTCCATCCCGGCGTGGGCATTGGCGGTGGTCCACAAGTGAGCTTACCAGAAACCTGTTTGGCGTGGGATATGAATATCCATGTTATCTGTTTTGTTAGGTGGATGGAGTGAGCCATTTTTCGGTTTGGTTGGATAGATATATATTGGACGGGGCGAGCCATTTTTTGTTTGGTTGGATGGAAAATGATGACAAGAGAGATGCGGTCACCACCTACCCAAGCTGGTTATGTCACCCCTTCAAACATGCACAACAGCTACAACACATATACAAAACATGCAATATCAAGTATGTATTACGAAAATTTGATTGGGGTAACACGATTCTCACCTCTGTAACCTATTTGTGATGCGATAAAAGTTTAAATTAAAAAAAAAAACAGGGTGTGGCCGTGTGAATAAAGAGTGGAGCCATAGATCGTGGCTAATCAGACGAAACAGGTCTTATATTTTTTAGATACTGAAACGTGGTACCAACCTGTTTGATGACATATATAGCTGTCTTATACTCCTATATAGAGTGCACTAACACTAACAGACATGTTATTTGGCATCCAACTATAGTGACGCGTGTGTTTGTGCACACACACAATTTTAGACTTCTCCCAGTGCTGGTGGGCTTTTTCCTAGTGTTTTAGCATTCAAAATTTAGTATAATTTTTTCCTATTAAATGTCTCCCAGTGAGATTCTTATGTGTTATGACTAGTGGTAGTGTTTTATTACTGCTTAAAAACATTAGGAGAAGTCCACTATTTTAGCAATGGTGGGGCAAGGCATGCAGGGCTTATTTGGTTACAAGCCTGAGCTGAGTTTGCCTGGACCTTGCCTGTACCGTGTTTGCTTGGAACCTGAGAAGTTGCCTGCGAGGCAACACCTGCTTGTGGCCAGGCTATCAAAATCGACTGCCTGGGCGTTGCAGCGGTGTTGCGTGGGCTAATCACCCTGCGCCGTGACGATTAGGAGATACGGAGGCATATAGAAATAGAAGATAAAGCAACCAAAGCTTTCATAATATGTGAATATTAGAATTAGAATATATAAATCACAATATTATACAGCTTTATCACGATTTTCTTGCGTATCTTCTCAGTTTTTCCGATATGGCTAGAATAAATACTTAGCAATTTTATCTGATCTAAATATGTTTTTTGCTACATTAAATTGATGTATTACCATTTTAATGGTACAATCAAAGTGTATAATAAAATCAATTAGATGGAAAGTTGGAAAGCTTTCTATTATTAACTTTCTCATGCACAGGCTTCCAACCAAACATACTCCCTCTGTCTATAAAAGACGGTCGCTCTCCGATTCAAATTTTTTCAAAGAAAGACCGTCGTTCTGCAATCCGTACAGCTAACCGAGTAGGTAGCAGCTTATGGGACCCACTCCTGAGACCACCACTCCACATCTCATGTAAGAAAAGGCATCATAGCCGTAATTAAAGAAAAAAAGCACGTACACGTGGACGCTCTCCTCTCCACATGTTTCATCCCAGCATGTATCCTCTGTCGCTACGAGTAGTCCCGAACGTTCGTGTCCTCTTGCTTGTTACAGAAATAGTACAATGTTAGACTGTCACTCAGTTATAGGGGTGTTCTCATAATTTTTGAACCACCTTGGTTTCCATGCTCGGTCAGTATCATTTTCAAGGCCTTGTTTAGATTTCAAAATTTTTCACTCTTTTTCCGTTACATCGAATCTTTGAACACATGCATTGAGCAGTAAATGTTGGTAAAAAAATAACTAATTGCACAGTTTGATTATAAATCACGAGACGAATCTTTCGAATCTAATTAGTTAATAATTAGACACTAATTGCCAAATATAAACGAAAATGCTACCGTAACTATAGTTGAAAAGTTTTGCAATCTAAACAAGGGGCAAGTTTGTCTGATGAGACAGATTTAACAACACTTTTTTGCCAGACAAATTCTCAGGCTTCCGACCATCTACTGCTCGGGATCAATCAAGGCAGCCTATCGTTTGGCAGCCAGGGCCACGTTTAGATCGTGAAAAGTTAGAATTTTTTTAACTATAGCACTTTCATTTGTATTTGATAATTAATATCTAATTATAAACTAACTAGGCTTAAAAGATTCGTCTTGTGATTTATAACTAAATTATGTAATTAGTTATTTTTTTATCTATATTTAATGTTTCATGTATACCTGTAAAGATTGATGTGATGGAGAGTGAAAAATTTTCAACTTCTTCCCTTAATCTAAACATGGCCCAAGTGCCTACAGCTACAGGTGAAGGAGGACACACACAGCGTGTGATGTGAGTGTGGGTAGCCCTGGGCGTTCGGTCTGACCGAACCGATCGGTCTCGGTATTTGGTCATTTCGAAAGTTCGGTCATCTAAAAACGGAGACCGATCGGTTAGTTTCAAAACTCAGGACCGAGCAAGTTCGGTCTCGGTTAGTTCGGTTCGGTCTCGGTCATGACCGAACTAACCGAACTTCACAAAACAACTACTAAATATTGTAATTTGTAGCAAATTTTACCAATATTTTTTCTATTTCAAGGCAAAAATACAATACAAAATATAGATTAAACCTAGTGATAAGAGTGATGGTTGATATAAACCCACTAGAATAAATATTATACCACTAATAATAGTCTAAATTACATATTATGTCAACAAAATTCAAATGTTCGGTTAATTCGGTTAGTTCGGTTACCCGAGGGTAATGACCGAATTAAGTCCGGTTAGTTCGGTTACTTCAAACTGAAGACCGAACCTGTGACCGAAATTTTCGGTCTCAGTCTCGGTTAGTTCGGTTCGGTCTTCGGTTAATTATGCCCAGGGCTAGTGGTGGAGTCGTAGGTCGTGGCCAATCACAGGCAAGAGACGTGTGAGCCTGCAAGAACCACCGGTGAAGAGCGAGAGCTGCAGGTCCGCATGCAGGCACCCACCGGCACAGTCGCAAGCTCACTCAGCACAGGCACACCACACGTCCTCCTGCATCTCCACGCGGCGCCGCCGTCGCTTTCAGGGGAGGGAACAGCCCGCCGCAGCCCTCTGCCGCGTGGTTGTGTTGGGCCACAGTGACTGAGCGAGCCAGTCAAGGGTCCTCTAGGGGTGTTTGGTCTCCTTGTTTTTTCTAACAGCTATCATATCAAAGGTTTGTACATATGCATAGAGTGTTAAACATAGACTAATTATAAAACTAATTGTATAGACTGAGATTAGTTTACGAGACGAATCTATTAAACCTAATTAGTTCATTATTAATATATGAACACCCTATGATCAAACTCATGGTTAATGCCTGTTAAAATTTAACAGGACGAACCAAACATGCCCTTTGCGGGACGCTCCGTGTCAAGCTGCTACTAGCTACTAGCCTTCTTGCCCTTGCGTGTGCATGCATGCAGATGCATGCAGCTGCCAGAGCGAGCCCATAGGAGAATGAGATTCCGCTACCTCTCGACCTCTCCTACCGTGCCACGAGTTTTCTATGCGCCTTCACCCTTCAGGCTTCAGCACGTCGCGGTCGTCATGTAATTATGGACGATGTGATTGGGCGTTGGGATTCCTAGATGCTTTCTTTGTTTTGTTTCATCTCATCCATCTCATCGATCGAAAGGAAGAACTTTGTAGGCACTTTGTTTCGTCGTCGAGGGGAATTTTGCGTCTGCTTTTTTTTTTTCTTCCTCTTACAGCCGACCCATCGGCCCCTTTTTTTCAACTTTGAGGCCTGGTTTCAAAGGCATTTGTTCACGAATCTGCGGCCTTATGTTTTCCTATGACCATATAGTACCAAATGGTTTTCGTTTTATTATCCTAGGTCCATTTCATCAGGTGACAACAGGAACAGGAACATGCTGCGGTAAAGAGAGTCAACTTGATTAGGGTGTAATGATTCGGTCTGGGTGTGCTATCCTTTGGAAATAGATTAGGAGAGACTGAAATTGATCATCATAGAGGATTAAGGAGAAGTTTGGTTTGTGCTTTGCAGGAACCATGCCAGATATTGGTCATAACCAAAATGGTGCAATGTCAAAACGTAGCAAAAAAAAAAGTTGCCAGAATATGAACATAGATGAGTAAAACTAATCTATTTGTTGAGAGGGAATTCTTGTGCGTGGAAGCAGCTAGCTGCACCTTTAATTCCTTAAGTTTTTGTGCATGAGTGAATGGTTATTGCAAATTTTGCAATCGTCTGCGTATTTTGCCGCTCTATTTGTTATGAGTTTTCTATGCACATGCAACTGTAATAATCATCATTATATTTGAAGAGGATGTGATTGAGTTTTAGAATTTGTAGCTGCTTTGTTTCATCAAAAAAGGACTTTCGTAGCCACCTTTACTTTCTTATATACTCTCTCTGTCCATAAAAGAATGCAATTCTCATTTTCCAAGGAGTCAAATGATTTGAAGTTTAACCAAAGTTATAAAAAAATACTAACATTTTTGATATAAAATAAGTATATGAAATATATTTTCATAGCAAACCTAGTTGGAGACATAAATATTAATACTATTCACTAAAAGCTCGGTCAACATTAAGCTAGTTTGGCTAGCACAAAATCCCATAGTTGGACCCTTTTGCGTGGACGGAGGGAGTATGATCAACCAAGTAATCAAGTGTCTCCAAGACCCTACACTTGAGCTTTCGATGCTTTCATTGAAAAGCTTTCATCTAGAGATGCCTTTTTGTTTATAACTTTGCATATGACCATGTACCAATTCTTTTTTTTTTTCACTTTTACCTCTAACAAACACTAACATTCCATGAAACATTGGAACTATTTAGGTGTCATTTCTGATAGTCTTAAGTTCTTTTGCTTCCAGATTCCCTTGACTAATTCGGTCGAGGCCTGTGTGCAGGATCTGTCGGCGGTCAAGGAATCGCGGTCGCCGGTTCCAGAGGATCGGGCCGCTCGGGAGGCTCGACGTCTCTTGGCGGCCCAGAAGAAGGAGGAGAAGGACGCTGCCAAGAAGCGTCAAGTTCGGAAGGCCCTCGAGCAGGAGGCGTTGAAGAAGCGCCGTCGCCAACAGAGCCTCGACAGGCTCTCGCTTGAGGAGTCTCCCTCCGAGATGGTCTCAAGGGAGGACGAAGACAGCAGCGATGATGACGTCGGGTTGCGGTACGATACCACGACTTCTCTGGTGCACCTCCCCGACATGCGGCCCCTGTTAGAGCCCATTGGGGGGTCGACTTCCCAGGCGTCGAGGGAAGTCTCGGCGCCCGTAGAGGAGGAAGGAGAGCCAGGAGAGAGGAGGGCCGGAGCGGGTCCTTCAACGAGAGGAGCTACCTCGTCTAGGGCCTCGCAGGAGGGGTCGGTGGCGCCGCTCCCGCGAGCCCGATCGCCTCGGGCTCAGTCGGTGGTCAGAGCAGTGGCGTCGGCGTCAGAAGCCAGGACGTCGTCAACGGAAGTAAGGACCTGGGGCCAACTAGCCTCAGCAGCGCAAAGATCCTCCAATACCCCATCAGCCCGGGCTCCGAGGAGCACCCGGCCGACAGGAGGCTCAACGGTAGGGCCGTCGCAGGTGCCGCCGGGTGGCTCGGGCCTACCGGGGTCTAGGCCCCTGGTTCCCATATCCAGGTAAGTTTATCACCTTGTTTTTCTGTCATTGATGATTCCGTTCTTTGTTCTGACACGTTTGTTTGTTGCTCAGCCATAAGTGTAAGGCGGAGCTCGCGGGTCCGACTCCCATCAAGGCGCTCAGGTCAGGCGCCGCCCTGATGATGCGGACGGCGGCCAACGACGCTGCCTGGGTTGCAAAGTGCCAGGCTGCGACGGAGCGGCTCAGGTTGAGGGAGGCGGCTGCCAAGGTAGGGGCAAGTGCCTAGGAGGTCACCGGTTCTGGTGTCACCACGCGGGGGTCAGGGCCGGCTGAGGTGGTCCCGGGCGATGCCGGGCTCGAGGTGCCCGGCGCTGGTGGGTCAGAGCCTAGGTCGATTGCGACGACCCAGGCGACCGCCGAGGCCGCTGAGGTCGAAACATCCATCCACGACGCGGGGCGGGCAGATGTTGAGAAGTCAAAGGAGGTGGTGGAGGCCCCGCTAGAGGCAGGGCAAGAGGTGGCGTAGCCGGAGTCGCAACCGGCGCGGGAGGAGCCGCAGCCGCAGCACGACCGGCCAACGGAGCAGGCGGTCGAGGCAGAACGGGGGGCGGTCATGCCACCGCCTATCATACAGGCGGTGGTACCGGCAGTTGAGATGCTAGCCCTGCCCCTAGGGTCGACCCTAGCCCTGATCGACCTCACCGTCGATGACTCCCCTTCTGCCAAAGGGAAGCAGAAGGCGGACGTCGAGATGGCCGAGGCCTTGGATCGACCTGGTACCTCTGCGGCGTTGGGGGATGACCTGGCCGAGGCGTCAGCCAGGTGGCCTGACTATGCTATGTTGGCGCTTGTGCGGACGGAGGAGGAGCTTCCACGCAGGGGCCGGTCGACCCTCGAGTTCAGGGACGCGTTCAACCCTAGCGCTGAGCCCTTCTTCACGCTCGACGACAAGGACGAGGTGCAACACTGGGAGTACCTCGAGGGACTCCAAAAGCACTCGCTGCAGTCCCTACGCATGGTCTCAGATACCCTGGTGTGGGGTATGTCGGAGGCTTTTGAGGTAAGTCAGGTTCGTTAATCTTTCCCTTTTCCTTGGTTCTGATTTTTAGGTTTTAACTGTGGTCAGGAGCTCAAGGAGCATTCCCACCGCAAGTCACTCTTCATTCATCATGAGAGTGGCGTGTGGGCGGCGCTTGCCCGTCAACCGACCCTGGTCGAGGAAGCCAACAAGCGGCTATCCTAGAAGAGCGCCGAGACGGACGAGCTTCGCGTCGCCCACGCAGCGGTTAGGGAGGAGGCGGTGTAGGCCTAGGAAGCCGAGGCCAAGGCGCGTGAAGACATGGCAAGGGCTCGGGAGGAGGCGGCTAAAGCTCGTGAGGACCTCGCGCCGCTGCTGGCGCGTGTGAAGGAGCTCGAGGAGGATGTCGCCTTAGTCAGTGGTCAGCGCGATGCCCTCAACATCTAGGTCGGGATGGCATCCGCTCACGTCAGAACCTTGGAGGATGAGGTTGTGACATTGAAGGGGACGGTCCGAGAGAGGGACGAGGCTCTCTCGAGCACCGGTCGGGAAATTGAGGTGCTGAAGGCGGCGGTCCACGACAAGGATGAGGCTCTTCGAGCATCTAAGAAGACATGCGGGGAGTTGCGCAATGAGGTCATGGGTTGGTAGACCCACTCTGAGGGTAAACTTCTTGTTATGTTCTGGCCTTGGCGTCGAGGTCCCAGGCTTATGCTAACTCAGTGCTTACATTTCAGAGTTGGAGAAGCAGCAGCATGCGGCCCAGGCGACGACCACCTCATTCTAGAACCTCTTCGAGGCTGAGGCCAGGCAGACTCAGTTGCTCCAGGGTGCTATCACTTTGGTATGTGATGGCCTAGGGGTCGAGCTCGATGCTGATACCGAGGAGGACGCACCGGGGAACTCCTTTGTTCGTCGGATGGTGGCGCTGGGCCGCCTCGTCTGCGAGAGGATACGAGGTGGGTTGCATCACAGCGTGAAGAGGGCCATGGCGGTCGTTCGGTCTAGGTTCGTGTACAACATGGACCTCATCGCTGATGGCTTTATCACGGATCCAGACCGGACGGACGAGGAGAACGAAGTCGTCTGCCTGAACCTGATCGAGGTCGCTGAGGAGCCTAGGAGTCACCTTGCCAAGCTTTTCGAGGTCGAGGTGGTTCCGCCTGCTGATGACGAGGGCCTGTGAGCCAAACCTAGGCATGAAGGCCCGTGTAAATGAGTTAGTATTCGTAACTTTGGTCGTGATGGCCTCGGGGGCCTTGAAATACTTAGATGTAAACTCGTACTGAATGTTAATTTTTGTTCGAGTTTTTTCTTCCCTTTATCACTTGAATCACGTTCTCACATGATTTTCTTAGCGTGCGGTTATGCCCCTTGGAGTAAGGGAGCGAGTGGAGGTATCGTAGCCTTGGAGGCATAAGTGATCTCGTGGCTCGACTGCCCTCGAGCTTTAGGGTGCATTTGCGGCTTCGTAGATCGTGTAAGAACTTGATTCAAAGCGAACAGGAATGTTAGTCACGAGCTTTTTCAAAGTCATGAACTATTACTATGTCTACTTAGCGCGCAGTTGCACCCCTTGGCGTAGGGGGGTGAGTGGAGGTACCATAGCCTCAAAGGCATAAGTGATCTCGCGGCTCGACGGCCCTTGAGCCTTAGAGTGCTCTTGCGACCTTGTCGACTTATGTGACAGTTCTCGTCTTTTTTGAAGAAGCTCGAAAAAATGCGAGTTTTTTGGGGACAGGGGGTTCCCCCTTGCAGCCACCGAGGGAGGGTCAACTCTGAAAAAACAGGGTCGATCCTTTCTGATTGTTATGAAAACAATGCTTTGAACACCGCTGTATTCTTTATTTATGAGATTGTGAAACAATTTACAGAGCCTCGAGGTTTTAAGGAAAAAAGTGACGTAGCTGTTCAATGTTCCAAGCGTTGGTGAAGATTTCACCTTTCTCGTTCGATAGTTTGTAGGTGCCGGGCTTCAATACTTATGCGATGATGTATGGCCCTTCCCACGGCGGTGTAAGCTTGTGTCGTCCGTTGTTGTTCTGGCTTCGCCGTAGCACCAGGTCACCAACACTGAGGTCCCATCTGCGGACGTGTTTATCGTGGTAGCGTCAGAGACTTTGCTGATACCTGGCAGAGTGTAAAAGAGCCACATCGCAAGGTTTCTCGAGCTGGTCGAGGGCGTCCTCTCTTATGGCGTCATTGTTTTTCTCGTTGTAGGCTTTCAGCCTCGGGGATCCATATTCTACATCAGTTGGGAGCATAGCCTCAGACCCGTAGATTAAGAAGAATAGAGTGAACCCTGTGGCTCGACTCGACGTTGTTCTTAGGCTCCACAAGACCGAGGGGAGCTCGGCGGCCCATTTTTTGCCGTGTTTGTTTAACTTGTCAAAATTCTTGGTTTTAGGCCTTGTAGGACCATGTCGTTGGCACGTTCTACTTGGCCGTTTATTTTTGGATGAGCTACGGCCGACCAGAGCTCATGGATGTGATGGTTGTCGCAGAAATCTAGGAACTTTTTACCAGTGAATTGGGTACCGTTGTCCGTGATGATGCAGTTAGGAACCCCAAAGCGGTGGACGATGTCGGTAAAAAATAGCACAGCTTGCTTAGACCTGATGCTGGTGATAGGATGGGCCTCGATCCACTTAGAAAATTTATCAATGGCGACGAGCAAGTGGGTGAAGCCATCAGTTGTCCTTTTTAGGGGTCCAACCAAGTCGAGCCCCCAAACAGCGAATGGCCATGTGATGAGAATAGTTTGCAGGGCATGAGCCGGGAGGTGGGTTTGTCTTGCATAGTACTGGCAGCCTTTGTAGGAGCGTACTAGCTTGACAGCGTCGGAGACTGCGGTCGGCCAATAGAAACCTTGCCGGAATGCATTTCCAACGAGTTTTTGAGGCGCCGCGTGATGACCACAAGCCCCCGAGTGTAGATCATTGAGCAGGTTCCTGCCTTCCTCATTTGTGATATAGCATTGGAGGACGCCAGTAGGGCTGCGGTGATACAGCTCCCTGCTGTCATCAAATATCAAAAAGAATTTGGCCCGACGAGCGATCTGTCAAGCCTCGATCTTATCCGAGGGGAGGTCCCCTCGAGTGAGATGGTCGAGGTACGGAATACGCCAGTCAGGCTCGGGGTTGGCTGGCGGCGTCGAGCCTTCTGCCTGCATGGCTTCAGCCCCGATCGAGGGGGCTTCCGCCTCAGGTGGGGGATCGAGTGATGGCCCGTCGACCCCTCTGTCTGCCCTGATGTTGACGGACGGTTGATGGAGATCTCTTGCGAAAACGTCAGGTGGGACTGTAGTTCGACTAGAACTGATTTTTGCGAGTTCATCGGCATCCTCATTATACCTGCATGCAATGTGGTTGAGCTCGAGGCCGTGAAACTTGTATTCAAGGCGCCGTACCTCCTCACAGTAGGCCTCCATCTTGGGATCACGGCAGCTCAAGCTCTTCATGACCTGGTCGATCACGAGCTGAGAGTCACCTTGAACATCGAGGTGTCGGACCCCTAGTTCGACGACGATTCGTAGGCCCGTGATGAGCGCCTCGTATTCAAAAATGCCCCCGCCGGGGGGCCCTCGAGGTTTCTTACGATCAGCAGCGGCAACAAGGTTGTCGGCCCGGGCTTCTTGTTTGCCCTGTTGGTTTTTCTTCTTCTTCTTCTTCCTATTGTTCCTCTTTGAGCCCCGGCTGGAGCCCACGTGAGCCTCTTCCTTGTGCTTCCTCTTGTCCTGATCGCTACCAAAGATGGCACCAATCGCCTCCTCATCGGCCGCGAAGTTGGTGATAATATCCATCAAACTGTTGGCAGTGATGGGAGTGCTACGACCCAACTCTCGAACCAACTCTTTGCAGGTGGTACCAGAGAGGAAGGCCATGATGACGTTGGAGTCAGTGATGTTGGGGAGCTCAGTGCGTTGTTTGGAGAAACGCTGGATATAATCTCGGAGGGATTCACCCGGCTTCTGTTTGCAGCTTCGAAGATCCCATGAGTTGCCGGGGCGCATGTAGGTTCCCTTGAAGTTCTCCTCGAACACTCTCACGAGGTCATTCTAATCGTGGATTTATCGAGGTGGAAGGTCCTCGAGCCAGGCTCGAGCGGTGTCCGACAGAAACAGGGGGAGTTGTCAAATGATGACCCGGTCATCGGTGGCCTCACCCAACTGACAAGCCAAGCGGAAGTCAGCGAGCCAAAGTTCGGGTTTGGTCTCGCCGTTATACTTGGTAAGAGTCATGGGGGGGGGGGAACCGAGCTAGGAGTATCGTTTCGCGAATGGCTTTGCTAAAGACCCGAGGACCCGGTGGCTCGGGTGAAGGGCTTCGATCTTCTGAGCTATCATAGCGCCCGCCTCTGTGCTCGTGGTAGCCTCGAGCTGCACTGTCACCGTGTTTGCGCCTCCGGCGCTCGACGATGTTGTCACGGGCATCTCGAGGTTCACGGTTGTCGACGATGCATTCATGGACAGAGGCTGTAACACCCCTGGGTGTTAAGCATGCATTCATATCCCAAATCATGAGCATTGCCATTTCATACATGTTCATCATCGCATGCAATTTAAATTGGCATTAATTAAAATTGTGAAAACACATGTTTGAACCCTGAATTAGTAAAAGTTCTAGCTAAGAGTGGTAAAAATTTGTTGTGCTATAACTCTAAATGACTTAGAATTAATTAACATGATTTTTGGAGCAACTTTTGTATTCAAAATCTTCCCAAATTTGCTTCTAAAAATATTCTAGAAAAATAAGTTTTTATTTAAAATTTGACTTTAAATCATTAATTCAAAATCTATTTAGGATTTTGAAAAGTGCCCTAAATGAAAGTTGTAGAGAATTAAATTTTGAACAACTTTTATTTTGGGGGCAACTTGTGAAAATATCTTTTTCATCTTCAAAATTTGAATTTGAATCAAATTATAAAATCTGGAATTCACTTATAAAAGGAAAACAAATTTTTCAGCCTAACGGGCCACCACCCCACTTCCGGCCCAACGGCCGAAGCCAGCCCGCGTCCGTGTCCGCGTTCTCCTTCGCCCGCGAGCTCGCCCGCGCGTGACCACGGCCCAGCCCATGCCGCGCGGCCTCCTCCTCCCCCTCCCGCGTGCGCGTCTCACTGGCGACCGCGGCAGGCCGCGTCCGCCGCGTGTCGGCCGCATGCCAGCGACGCCCAGCGCGTGGCCGCTGTGGCCCCCGCCGCCCGCGCTTACCCCCGCCAGAGCCGCCTCCTCCCACTCTACTCGCCTCATTCCCTCTTGCTTGCCTCGCCAGCGCGAACCGCAGCAGCAGCGCCGTCGCACCAACACCGGCGCCACTCACCTCCACGCCACCGTTCCCGCTCGACGGCCGCGTCTCCCTCCGATTCCTCTCGCCACCCTCTCCGCCACCCCTTCCTTGGTGTTGGACGCGCCCTAGCGTCTCGGGTCGAGCCACGGTGAGGCCCTAATGGGCATTTCCTCCTTCGTTGCCGCCATGGCCGCCGTTGGCTGGCGTGCGTGGCCGGAGCTCTTCCATCCCCCTCCTCCTTTTCCCATGCGCGCATTGCGTTTGCCTAGCTCTCGCGACGCTCGTGCACCCTCTCTCGCGCCTCACCACGGCCGGTGTTGGCCGCCCGACGGTGAGCAGCGCCACCGGGCCGCCATTTGCACCGGTGAGCTTCCTCCAGAGCTCCCGCACTGGTTGGGGAGCGTGGTGGTGTCCTCCCCGTCACCGGAGATCTCACCGGCGGCGAGCTTGCCGCCGGTCAGCGCCGCCCTGCTCCCGGGTGGCTGACGTGTGGGGTCCCGATTGACCCATGGGCCCCGGCTGTCTGTCTCTCTGTGTGATTCGAGGGTGATCCCGTGGGGTGCACTTAGCATTTTCAGCGAAAAATTTTAAAAAGGGATTTGAAAATGATTTTTTTCAGAAAAGATGAAAATGGTTTAGAAATCCATAACTTGCTCATTTTAGCTCCAAAAATTGTGAAACAAATTTTGTAGTGTTTCTCATGAGTGGATCTACAGTTTAAAAATATTGCATGTCAAGTTTGAAATAATTTTCTGTAGAGTTTTTATTTAATCACTGAAATTGCTGTTTTCTTGTTAAATATGTAATAAATCATAGAAAGTTCAGAAAAATATGGATCCACTTGCAATAATTTTCTTTTGTGATGTACTTTCTAGGAAAAATATATGTCATGCACGTTCTGTAGAAAAATCTTGATGTGTAGTACAAGTGTTTAATGTTGTTAATAATTGTTATTTTTGCTAGAGAAAAAAAGATGAATAAAACATGCATGTAATAATTTATCTATGGTGATTGTTTATTGTGTAGAATGTAGAAAAAATATTAAATCTGTTGTTTGATACTTTTCATTGTATAAAGTATTTTTATGCTCATTTTTAGGCCCTAGCTTGTTATTTTTGTGTAGGCAGTTCTAGTAATCCAAATGCAATGAAATTTTTGTGGTATGCTAGATTAGATGATAGAAAGCTACTGTAATTTTCTCAGATTTTTCTATGCTACCAAAATAGGTGTTGCTGTTCAAACCTAGTTGCAATTAGGGTTTAATTAACCTTGTTAATGCATGATTAGTTAATAAGGTTTTCTTTGGTGTATCTTTGAAGCATTTAATAAGATGTGTTGACTTAGCATAGTAGTAGTAGAAGAGAATGCAGTAGATGACATGTGCTTGTAGTATATGTTCTTGGATGATGTTGACTACCTTGTAGAAGAATTGTATTCCTACTTTATGAAATAAAGTAAACCTATTTATCTACATTTCATTCATCATGACCATTACATGTCATTTCTGCAATGCACCTAGGCATAAGCACTTATACGGTTGCATCATACAGGATCGCAGGAAGTAACGCCGGTAGCAGTTCCTGAGGAGCCGGAAGAGCAGCCCGAGGAGCAAGAAGTGCCCGAAGCCGACGAGGAGGTCGGTGAGGATCTTCCAGAGTGCCCAGACCACCGTCCGAGCTCTTTCGAGAGAGGCAAGCCCCGGAGCATTTTTCTCTCCCGGTTTGCAAATAATTTTATTAATGCTTTACTTTAACTGCTGCATTATGTTTAGGAGTTGTTTGCAACCGTTGCTGTATTATACCTTGTTTATTCCGTTCTACCCTATCCTTATCACCTTATTATTCGCAGTCAAGTAATTGCTTAGCTTGCTTAGACCGATAGAAGTCGGGTGATTTCTTGTCCCCTGCGAGCTATAGGTGGTTACCTGGATCTGCTTGAGAAAGTATGTTATCTGAGAATAACTAAGTGTTAATATGAAATTGAGACCGGACGGAAACTTGCAGGATTTTAGACTGTAGTGTTTTCCGTCTGTGTCGTTTAAGGACCGACCGTTGTTGGGCCTCGAGTCATGTTGAACGCATGCCTTACATTTAGCTGGCCGAATAATGTACCTTTTGACCGCGAAGCTGGGAAATTATTCGGGCCGAGTGGATTACCCGCAACGCACTGTACCGGAGCAGTAGTGGCAGAATACGGGGGCGCGATGATAAAGCCAAAGAGCAGTCGGGCGGCCCCGAGTACATGTGGTTCCTGGCAAGCTCGCGGCTTTACCTGAATGGTTGACTCCATGACCAACACCTCACTTTAGCGGGTGAGTGAGGTTTGTGTGAGGAATAAATTACCAGCTGGTTAATAATCGATTCGAATCGCCATCGTTCACTGGATAGTGAACACTTGACTTGAGTGACTTCATCGTAGTAATTCTGATGGAACACTTGGACAGTTATATGGAATATGACATGATTAAAGTCGTTAATGATCATTGGTTATCCTTACCAATTTAATTACATGTTACTCTAGTACAGGTGCAAATGTAGTTGACAGGTTAATAAAGATTTAACTTGATGCACATCTTTTGGAAAGATTCTTTAAATGCTAAAAATGCCTTTTTGCAAATGAGTCAGCTACCCCACCAGAAAGTCTGTCATGATCCTTGGTGTCTTTTATTTTTAGTTCTGTCGGGTAAGTCTAGCTGAGTACCTTCTCATACTCAGGGCTTTGTTCCCACTTATTGCAGATGGGCAGATGTATTACGACTACTGTATCAACTGTCTTTATCCTGCGATGGGAGAAGCTTAGGACCATGGGCAATGGTCATTCACTACATCTCGTCTAATGCTTTTGTTGGAAGATGATCCTGAGCTGGCACTGTAGTTTGAACTCTGTGTGAGTGTGTGATTTGAACTAAATGCTTCCGCTACTTTTATCTGAAACTGGTTTGTAATAACTATGTTTAAACTCCGATGTATTTGTGATGCAAACTTTTATGTAACTTGTGATGGTGACCGCTGAACTTATTACGATCTTGGTTGGTATGTAAGTTGGTTTGAAATCCGTCGTGATTTTACGGACTACCGGGTTATACGGGCTTAAGTTTGTTAAATCGTCTGCTCGGTGGATGATTTTCTTACTTAATCTCGTATAATTGGTCGGTTCTGTTACAGCTGGCATCGGAGCATGGTTTAGCGTGGTTACTGTTCACAAGTGTATTTAAAATAAAAATGTGTTTGAAAAACGTGATTTACAAACTAAAAGTGTGCCAGTGGTCATATCCTTTATGCCCAGTAAGGACTCTAGGTGGCTTATTTAAGTACTGACTTGGGGGTTCTTGCACCATATTTCTCTTTTGTTGCTCATACGGCGTGCTATTGTATGAGTGCCACTTAATTGAGTGGTAATGTATGGATCAGTTGCCTCTACGCCTCGGTAAGTGTGAGATGTGAGAGCATGATCGGATACACCGCCGATCTAGGGAGAGTGCTTATATGATACTGGAGTACCTACATGTTTTACGCATGTTTTTACAAAAGTGTCGCATGTGTGGTTGTTCCGTCCGTTGAGGCGATACTGTAACACCTTAGGTGTTTAGCTCCATAATTGCATTGCATTTGCATAAGCATAAGCATGCATCATTCATGTTATTTTATGTGGTTGCAACAAATGTGATTGTTTTTTTAGAATTTTGTTTGGCTCACATCATGTGACACTAGGGAGTTGGTGTAACTAAAGGGTAGAGTAGCCAATAATATCTCGCAACACCTTAGTTATACTTAGGGTCACTAATGGAGCAAGGTTCATGTTGACCAAAATCACCAAAATGCCCTCCAAGGTGTAGTTGATTACCATTTAACCCTAGGATGCCCTAGTTTGACCATTTAAAAAGTCTAGCTTAGAGACCTTGCATGGAGGAGCACCCTTAAGCAAAGTTGTAGGGAATTTTATGGGGAACAAAAGTCTCAATATGACCATCTCATGAAACTAGCCAGAACATGCTCAAAAATGGCCCACAAGTCAGCTAGAGTGGCTGTCTCAACACTTAGAATTTTTCTAAGTCTCAAAAGTGTCCCTCCAGTTTTGCTGTGGCCTACTTTGGAAGCTTGTAGTTTGCAAACCAGACCAAACCAGCCCTAACTCATGTTGACACTTTTGTAGTACTTACTTAGCTCTACAACATTGTCAACATCACCATCACCTAGTTCTAAATGGTTTTGGAGATATGGTGTCTGAAAAAATGAGTTTCAGTCGGTATAATGACTGAAACTAAGTTTCAGTTTCCAAGTGCACCACTTTGGAGCTCTATGGTTTCAAATTCAAGCCGAACCAGTTCTTGAGCCTATTAGCAAGATTGTAGCCCTCATGTAGCTCTATCATTTTGATGTTATCACCTTCGGCTAACTCGAGCTGTTTCCGGAGATAATCACTATTGAAATCGCGCTGTCAGTCGAACGATGACGGCCTCCATTCAGTCAACGGCGACGCCATTCAGCCGGACAGTCGGCCCGCGTCGTGGCACTCGGGCAGAGCCCGGTGGCCACATGGCACACGTGTTCTGCCGACGCCCCACGTCGACTGCTAGCTCATCGTGAAGACCTGGACGACCCGCTTCCCCCTCCATTTCCATCGCCCTCCTTCCCCAGCTCACCGGTAAGGCGACCGAGTGTCCTCCACCACCACAGCCGGCTCCGCCGCCTTCGTTTGCGTCAACCATCGCGCCACCACAATCAAGAGCTCACGCACAGCACCGCCTGCCCCTACTCTACAACCTCCGTACATTGGGTCAGCCGTTGGGTCAAGGTAGAGGGCGAATCGCCAAATCAAACCTCGGCGGTGCGGAGCTCCGCCATGGCCGCCGCCATTGCGAGCTCACCGCCGACGTCCTCTTTCACCCTTCTCTCTCTGTGGTTAGCGTTTAGAATAGGGTAGACTTTCCTCGAGCTCTAGGCATGACCTTACCGTGGGATGCGACCTCGCCGGAGCGGAACACGACGACCACCGTCGTCGCGCTCACCGCCCCGCATCACGGCGCTCCGTGGCTGGGGTAGTTAGGACCTCTTCCAAACCTCCTTTCTACCTCAACAGATTCGCCCGGGTGTAGGGTAGCTCGTACCGAGCTTAGATTTGGTCGTGCGTCCTCACCGGCGATGGCATGCCCTCACCCGACCCTCACCGGCCGCCGCTCACGACGGCGAGCCTTCCCGCTCCAACCTAAGCTCTTCCACTTGCATGAATCGAAGCGTCAAGGAACGGGGAACGTGTGGGTGGGCTCGATTTTCCCGGCGAGCTTCCCTCCGATGAGCTTGAGCTCGCCGGAGCTCGCGGCCGCCGCTCCCCTGTCCCTCTGTCCCTGACCGTGGGGGCCCGCCTGTCAGGTGTCGCGCGCGGGCGGGAGCCCGAGCAGGCCGCGCGCGCGCCGTGGGCCGCGTCTTTTCCCGGGCCGGCCCAGTAACAAATAAGATTTGTTTCATTTTTATTTATTCTGTCACAGTTTTTGTTAAGATTTGGAAAATGTAGATCTAGGGTTTTACTTGCCCAAAAATTATGAGATAAATTTTGTTAGGATCTACTTGGTGTGTAGTATTTTAGAAAAATATGAATTTGGTTATGTGATGCTTAGTTTCTGGGAGATTTAAATAGGTTTTTGAAATGTGTTTTAGATTGCATGCAAACTTGTTTAAATCATATCTTGAGTTTTAGTGTTCCAAAAAATTATGAAATTTAGTGGGTAGGCTACTTTATACTTGCTCTAGCTTTGGTAAAAATTTGGACAGTAGTGATTAAGTACTTTTCAAGTTATAATGCTATCTTGTTTATTTAGGAAATACTTAAATAGATTTTAGTAATTTTTCTACATGTGCAATGTTCTTATAACTTTTTGGAGAATGTCTTGGTACCCTAATGTGTCCAAGAAAATTAGGAAATTTGTTTTTTGACACTTTTTAATATGATTTGTTAATTATGCAAAAATCAGCCTTTTCGGCTTGTGAATTTTGTGTAGGGAGTTTCTGTAAATAATTTTAGTTCAAATTTTTACAGTGGTCTCTTTTTGGTTCATAGAGTCTCCTGTAATTTTTGTAGAAGTTTAGGAGTAGTTTACATATATGTTTAAAATTCCACTTAATTACTTAAGTAAATTAAGAAATGAGTTTAAATAAATATTTTAGGGAGGCACACCTTACTTTCTGGTGTTGTTGTGACCTATGTGAACTTGTGGTAACATTAGTTTGGTCTTAAGGGATGTTTACCACATAAATAAATATTTAATCTTTGCAATTCTAGGTTTTCTAGACAGCTGATAGTATCTTTGGGTTTGGCCTTTGATAAAAGTGTTTGCTGGAAAACTTGTAAATACCAAAGTTGTAGTAAGCTTGATAAACTAGCTTGTGTCAAAATTTGGGAGCATTTGTCTTAGTAGTTTGGGAGTTATTGCTGTTTAAAGTGACAGTCCAGAATTTGCTACTCTCTGTTTAGAGAGGACAGATTCTGGAACTTATGAAATTCGACATAGAAAACTTAGGAATTTAGAGTTGAGATCTGAAAATGAATTGTAGTGCATTTCTTAAGCTTTCCAGATTGTCTTAGATCATATCTTTTGGAGTTAGGAATATTCAGTTATGTTAGAAATAGTTAGCTGCTGTCCTGGATGTCTTACTGTGATATTTTGGGTGTTGGATGTGGTGACCTAAGTAATGTTATTCTTGTGATTGTTAGGTGTTAGGGCCTTAACCGAAGATGAACAGCTATACCTTAGGTTGAGTAGATTAGGTAAGTACTTCTCCACCGGAGAAGAGATTTGCACGTATTGATGAAGTGACTTGAATAGAGTACTTTTATTGCTGAAATGCATTTCATTCCGAGCATGTTGCACCTATTGTGCATCCATGATATTTATTATGCACTCATGCAATAGGTGTTTCGGAGGGGGTAACGCTCCTCGAGTTCGAGCAAGTGATACCGGAGGAAGTCCAGGACCAGCCAGAGCAACCAGAGGAACCAACCGGCAGAGAAGTTCCCGCAGAAGACCTGCCTGAGTGTCTCGACCACCGGCCCTCGACCTTTCTGAAAGGCAAGCCCCGATGCATGCTGAACCCATCATTTTATAAATCTATCTTGAGTACTTTTAATTGTTTAATACATTAAGTTATAGGAGTTGTATGAAAATAATTATTGCATTATACATGTCCTTGCCCAGATATTGTACTTAAATCCTAATTTAGGTTTAGGCACGTATCAATGCTTAGCCCTGCTTAGTACGGTAGAAGTCAGGTGATTTCCGGTCATCCGCGAGATGTAGGAAGGAGTCATGAGTGGCTTTATGGCTATCGTGGATGGAACCATGCTTTAAAATGAAATTGAGACCGGGCGGGAGTTCGATAGTACAGCCGCAAGACACTTCACGTCTTGGGTGTGGAGCTAAGCCCGTCTGAGTCATTTAAGGACCGATTCGCTGTACGTCCTTGAGTCATATTGAACGCAGTCTAACACTTAGTTGGCCGGATAAGTCATTCCGACCGCGAAGCCGAGTAATGTGATTCAGGCCGAGAATCGAATGGTAGGTTGCTTCTTGAAGGAGAGAAAGGATGTGCTTGGGGACATTGGCGTGAGACCAAGGGGGGGTTAGAGTCCCTATCACCTGGCAGAGTGTCGCCCTTGGGGTCGCGACATTATTCGGACCCGCGATTCCTGAATCATATGAAAAGGTGGCTTGTGCGACCCTGGCAGGGGCCTGCGCGGTGAGTGTTAGAAATACCCCTCCAACTGGATAGGAATTCGATTCGAATCGCCGTCGCTCCCGGTTAGTGAACACTAGACTTGAGCAGCGGCAACGTAGATCTCATTAAATGAACAGGTGATTAAGGGAATGATACAATGTTGCCATAATTCATACCTGCTCTAGATATAATAATGATAATTGTTTGATTATAATCAAGTGCATGCTTAGTACAGGTGCTAAGATAGATGATAGGTAAATGCTAAAAATAAATGCTAGTACAGGTTAAAATAGTTTAAATTACTTATACCTTTCCGCAAAATGTAATGTCAGCCAGCTCCACTTATGAAAGTCTTGCATAATCCTTGGTGTCATCTTATTTCTGGTTTTTGACGGGTAAGTCTAGCTGAGTATATTCCAGTACTCAGGGTTTATTCCCTCCTGTTACAGATGATATGCTTTACCAAGGCTTCTGCAAAACTTATCTCCACCCTACGGGTGACGAAGACTAGATCACTAGGGCGTGATCATCTTTTATGTACTTTCCTGATGCTTTTGCGGGTTGTTGATCAACAAAACTGGCAGTAGTTAAACAACTGGTGTGTGTATGCTTCCGCTACTTTATAAACTTGGTTTGTAATATTTGCGACTCCGCGTGTGTAAACTTATTTCGGAACTACTTGTAAAATGTAACGTATGATGTTGTATGTTGAATGATGCGATCTTGGTTGTAAGCAAGTTGGTTTGAAATCCTTCGTGGTTTCGATTGACTATCGGGATTATATGGGCTCAAGTTCAAAAATTTGAGCGCTTCGGTGCTTGTTTTTGTACTTGTGCTCTTATAATTTGGTCAGTTCTGTTACAGATACCGTCAATAGGACGATGTTTTAGGTAGTTACTATCGTTGTACACGTATCTGGGGATTCATGTAGAGCGTGTAGATAGATTTACTGCTTTCATGCATGCATGGGGAATTGGGCTAAAATGAATTTTCTACAGGTACATAACAGTGTTTCTCGTGTAGAACGTATTAGTTACGTATATGAGAGATCGCCTGTATGCCACCGAATTCATCGCTAGATATCATTTATTTCTTAAGTTTGTGAGAACGTAAGAAACATACATGCATCATGTTGCTTGTGCATTTCATTCATACCATGCATTCCTCCCCTTATAAATTGATTATCCCCTTTTGATAAAAATTGTACCAACTTAAAATGTGTTCTCACCGGATAATCAAAATTTTGGTACAGATGGCTCGCACAAAGCAAACTGCCCGCAAGTCCACAGGTGGAAGAGCGCCCCGACACCAGTTGGCCCCGCGGGAGCGCCGTAGCACAGACACCTTTCTGAGCGAGTTTGGCATGCCAACTTTGCTTTGGAGAGTGCTCCATGATGTGGGGTACCCAGAAGGTCAGGAGCCGGTGTACTCTTGGAGTGAGAGCCAGTTAGCTGAGGATGGACTTGCAGTAGTGGAGATCACCATCCCTACTCTTGGTGATGCTCTAGAGTGGGATGGTTGGCACTTAGAGTTTGAGGGACGCACTCCGGTTGAGGGTGCAGAGGGAGCAGCTTTTCATGTCATCAGGGACATCATGAGCAGATTTCCCAACGAGCTGGCAGCAGCCTTGGCTGGTACTTTTCTGAGAGATGATCCTCGCGATGCCATTTGGGTGCAGCTGCAAGGAAGTGCTTTAGTCAGAGGCCCAAATGAAGGACAGGCTAGCAACAACCACACTATCAGAGCATACTATGGTCTTGAGTGCACCTATTGGACGTTGACTGGTTTGCGTGGTGATGATCGGCTCAAAGCAAGAAAACAGAAGAAGAAGCAGGCACGTGCTATAGAGAGGTTGCAGGAGCAGTTGGCTGACATGAGCTTGCAGCGAGACTAGGCTATAGAGAGAGGTGATATTGCTCTACAGCGGGTGCATACGTTGACTCAGGCCAACAATAATGCAGACCGCATCATTGGACAGTTGGTTCAGGAGAGGAATGAAGCCTAGAACGAGAGGAACCTCCTGAGGCAGAGGGTCGAGGAGCTAGAGGAGTACAATGTAAACTTGCATGAGGAGTTTCATGCGCTATACAACGGGATTGGCCCGTATGCTCCTCCAGAAGCCGCTGGTATGGACGTCGATGACGACGAGGACGAGCCTGCAGCCGCACCTGCCGATGATGACGACGTTGCTTCTAATGGTAGCGATGGTGACGTCTCCGACCCCGACGATGGCCCCGAGGAGTAGGCTAGTTGCTTTGCGTTAGCTACTAGGCCCTGTCACGATGACCTTTGTTTTGGCTTCATGTATCTAGATGTATCTCGTTCGAACCTTGAGATTTGGTAGAATGTTGGATCTTGGTTGTTCATGTGATACCTGAGCGCATAAAGTCCAGTGTGTGTATGCTGGCAACATGGTTGTATTGGACATGATATTTGCATTTGAAGTAATTTAATTAGTGATGATGTTTTAATTGGAATGCGATTATTATGCCTCTATTTTATTGTATGACTTGTTCTCTCCAATGAATTCAGTACGGCATAATTTTTCATTCACTCACAATTACTACAGCTTCACTTAATCATTACTTGTTGCTAAAATATGCAGATGACAAACACTCGCCGCGCCACGTATGAGGCTGCGGAAACTAGTGAAAATGGTGCCGGGGTAGGTGGGAGTGGTGAAAACAACACCAACCATAATGAGCCACACCCGAAGCCGCATTTGCCGCCTCCTCCACCGCTCACTGCAGAGGTATTCTTTGCGCAGTTTCTAGGAAGTCAGCGCAATGCTGAGCAGTCACAGAAGAACATGGAAGATTTTCTGCGTACCATTGCCAACAATGTGCAACGTGGTAACAACCAAGGTGGTGGCAATGGGGTGAATCAGTACAGCAACTTCAAAGATTTCATAGACACTAGGCCACCAATTTTCAAGGAAGCAACCGAGCCACTTGACGCTGAAGAATGGATCAACACTATGGAAGATAAGTTCCGTGTGTTAAGGCTGACAAAAGTACTGAAGATAGAGTATGCTGCACATCAGTTACAAGGACCAGCAGGCATGTGGTGGAAGCATCATCGCACCACCTTCCCTCCAAATGCTCAGATCTAATGGAGAGAGTTCACTGAAGCCTTCCGTGGAGTTTATATTCCACCAGGGCTGGTTGAGATGAAGTTGGGAGAGTTCTTGGCTTTAAATCAGGGCACCAAAACTGTAACATAGTATTTGTATGCTTTCAACAACTTGTGTTGTTATGCTCCCGACATGGTTGACACCGATGCTAAGAGAATTACTAGCTTCAAGAGAGGGTTAAGCCCGAAGATGATGAAGCATGTGTATACCAATACCCGCGCCAGATTCAATGACTTCATCAGTGATTGTCTGAAACAAGAGAAGAACAACAACGCGTACACAACATCCAAGACTCGCAAGAGAGCCTTTGAGTCAGGACCGTCACAGCCAAGAGTTGTCACTGCTAATCGTTCGACCTATCGTCTGTCTGCACCAGGTGCAAGGTTTAGGCCACCGCAGCATAAAACCCAGAACTACAAGGGACCGCAGAAGCCGTACAAGATGGAAGTGCCACTAGCAAGGACAGCCGCAACTACGGGACAAGATAACTCAAAGGGAGCTATCGGATCTGCTGGTACAGTGAACGGACCCTGTTACAATTGTGATCAGCCAGGCCACTTTTCCAAGTTCTGTCCTTATCCACCCAGAAAGAAGCAACAGACCTATAATGCTCGAGTACACCACACCACTGTGGATGAGATTCCTGAGGGAGAGCCCGTAACTGCTGGTAAGTTTCCTGTTAACCAAAACCCTGCAGTTGTTCTATTTGATTCTGGATCATCGCATTCTTTCATGAGTCAAGCATTTGCACAGAAACATGAACAACTATGCACAGACTTAAGTTATGGTTACCGTATAAGTTCAGCAGGGGCTGATGTTTTAACCAATCAGATGGTTAGGGGGGGCAACCCTTGAGTTAGGTAGTCAAAAGTTTCGAGTAAACTTGATAGTTATGCCTGGACTAGTTCTGGATATCATCATAGGGATGAATTGGATGAAGGAATGGGGAGCAGTTATAGATACAGGAAGTCGGGTACTTACCCTGAAGGATCCCTAGGGAGAGAGTACTTTTCAGGTACCATTGCCCAAAAGAACAGACCTTGTGAGTGTGACATGTGCTATGAAAGTCATTCCGATTCATCAGATTCCGGTCGTGTGTGAGTTTCCGGATGTGTTTCCAGATGAGTTACCTGGTCTTCTGCCAGATAGAGATGTTGAGTTTGGAATTGAGTTGATCCCCAGGACAGCTCCAATTTCAAGGAGACCTTATAGGATGTCTCCGGATGAGTTAGCTGAGCTGAAGAAACAACTAGAGGAGTTGTTGAACAAGGGGTTTATCCGGCCAAGTAAGTCTGAATGAGGATGTCCTGCCTTGTTTGTGAAGAAAAAGAAAGAGGGTACTTTGAGAATGTGTGTAGATTATAGGCCTCTTAATGCTGTAACTATCAAGAATAAGTATCCCTTACCTAACATTGATATTTTGTTCTATCAGTTAGCCAAAGCCAGAGTGTTCTCTAAGATAGATTTAAGATCGGGTTACCATCAGATAAAGATTAGACCACAAGATATACCGAAAACCGCCTTTTCTACCAGATACGGGTTGTACGAGTATCTTGTTATGTCCTTTGGATTAACAAATGCTCCTGCATACTTTATGTATCTGATGAATACGGTTTTCATGCTAGAGTTAGACAAGTTTGTGGTTGTGTTCATTGATGATATTCTAGTATACTCTGAGAATGAGAAAGATCCTAAAGGGCATCTGAGAATTGTCTTAACCAGACTGAGAGATCATAAGTTGTATGCTAAGTTTAGCAAGTGTGAATTTTGGTTGAAGAAAGTTCCTTTCCTTGGTCATATTCTGTCAGAGAATAGAGTCTCTATAGATCCGAGTAAAGTGCAAGATGTTATGGATTGGAAGACACCAATCACAGTTTCAGAAGTTAGAAGTTTCTTGGGTTTAGCTAGTTACTATCATCATTTTATCCCAGATTTTTTGAAGATTTCTAAGCCAATGACAAGTCTGCTACAGAAAGATCACAAGTTTGTGTGGACAGAGGAGTGTGAGACAGCTTTCCACACCTTGCGGAAACTATTGACCACTGCTCCAGTTCTAGCGGAACCAGACATTGAGAAACCTTTTGATGTGTTTTGCGATGCATCAAAAATAGGATTAGGTTGTGTTCTTATGCAAGAAGGAAGAGTCATTGCTTATGCCTCCTGTCAGTTGAGAAAGCATGAGATCAACTATACGACCCATGACCTTGAGCTTGCTGCCGTAGTGCATGCATTAAAAATTTGGAGACATTACTTACTTGGTAATGTGTGCAATATTTTCACCGATCACAAGAGTCTCAAGTACATCTTCACCCAACCTGAATTAAACATGAGACAGCGAAGATGGTTAGAATTGATCAAAGATTACAACTTGAATGTGCAATATCATCCTGGAAAGGCCAATGTAGTGGCAGATGCTTTGAGTAGAAAGTCACATTGCCTGAATGCGCAACCTTTGCTCGAAGATGGTTTTGATCTAATGCATCCTGCCGTGTTACATAGTATTCAGATTAGTTGTTCTTTGGAGAGTAAGATAATAGAAGGCCAGAAAACCGACAAAGGGATATTCCATATCAAAGAAAAGATTAAAGGAGAACCATCCAAGCACTTTAGATTGGATGAACATGATGTGTTATGGTTTGATGACCGTCTTGTTGTTCCCAAGGATGGAGAGCTTAAGAATAAACTTATGGATGAGGCTCACCTTTCGAAGTTATCTATCCATCCTGGAAGTAGCAAAATGTACCAAGAACTAAGACCTCGTTATTGGTGGACCAAGATGAAGAAAGAGATTGCAGCATATGTAGCCAGATGTGACACATGTTGTAGGGTAAAGGCTATTCATATGAGACCTGCCGGATTGTTGCAACCTTTGTTCGTACCTAGTTGGAAGTGGGATGATATAAACATGGATTTCATCACAGTATTGCCCACTACTCAGAAAGGACATGATTCGATTTGGGTAATCGTGGACCGTCTTACGAAAACAGCTCACTTTTTACCTGTCAAGACAAGTTATCGACCACCTCAATATGCAGAGAAGTATATTGCGGAGATTGTGAGATTGCATGGCATACCGAAGAATATAGTGTCTGACAGAGGGTCACAATTCACTGCTCACTTTTAGGAGCACTTGCATAAAGGTTTGAGAACTAGTTTGATTCGTAGCACTGCCTATCATCCTCAAACAGATGGTCAGACCGAAAGAGTTAATGTTGTTCTAGAGGATATGTTAAGAGCATGTGTGTTATCTTCCAGAGGTTCATGGGAGTCATGGTTACCATTAGCAGAGTTCGCTTACAATAATAGTAATCAAGAAAGTATAAAGATGGCACCATTCGAAGCTTTGTATGGCAGAAAAGTGTAGAACACCACTTAACTGGATCGAGTCAGGAGAAAGAAGATATTATGGTATTGACTTCGTAGAAGAAGCCGAGAAGAAAGTTCATATCATTCAGCAAAATATGAAAGCCGCTCAATCACGTCAGAAAAGCTATGCGGATAGAAGAAGGAGACCGCTTGTGTTCGAGGTTGGTGACTATATTTATCTGAAAGTCACGCCAATGAAGAAGAAACGGTTTGGAGTACGCAGAAAGCTTGCAGCCAGATTTGTGGGACCATATAAGATCTTGGAAAGAAAAGGTCCAGTCGTTTATAAGTTAGAGTTACCTGAGACAATGAGTGCTATATTCCCAGTTTTTCATGTATCGCATCTCAAGAAGTGTTTGCGTGTTCTAGAGGAAAGAATCGAACCTCGAGGCATAAAGCTCAAGTCAGATTTGGTATATCGTGAGCAACCGGTTCGAGTGTTGGACTCTAAAGAAAGGGTTACTCGAAACAATGTGGTGAAAACCTATAAGATACAGTGGAGTCATCATGATGAAGGAGATGCAACTTGGGAAACGGGTGAATATCTACAAAAAAGCTTATGAGGTTTTTTATAACAAGTGGTTCGTAACCCAAATCTCGGGACGAGATTCTTATAAGAGGGGAGGGTTGTAACACCCCTGGGTGTTAAGAATGCATTCATATCCCAAATCATGAGCATTGTCATTTCATACATGTTCATCATCGCATGCAATTTAAATTGACATTAATTAAAATTGTAAAAACACATGTTTGAACCCTGAATTAGTAAAAGTTCTAGCTAAGAGTGGTAAAAATTTGTTGTGCTATAACTCTAAATGAATTAGAATTAATTAACATGATTTTTGGAGCAACTTTTGTATTCAAAATCTTCCCAAATTTTGCTTCTAAAAATATTCTAGAAAAATGAGTTTTTATTTAAAATTTGACTTTAAATCATTAATTCAAAATCTATTTAGGATTTTGAAAAGTGCCCTAAATGAAAGTTGTAGAGAAATAAATTTTGAACAACTTTTGTTTTGGGGGCAACTTGTGAAAATATCTTTTTCATCTTCAAAATTTGAATTTGAATCAAATTATAAAATCTGGAATTCATTTATAAAAGGAAAACAAATTTTTCAGCCTAACGGGTCGCCGCCCCACTTCCGGCCCAACGGCCGAAGCCAGCCCGCGTCCACGTCCGCGTTCTCCTCCGCCCGCACGCTCGCCCGCGCGTGACCATGGCTCGGCCCACGCCGCGCGGCCTCCTCCTCCCCCTCCCGCGCGCGCGTCTCGCTGGCGACCGCGACAGGCCGCGTCCGCCGCGTGTTGGCCGCATGCCGACGAAGACCAACGCGTGGCCGTTGTGGCCCTCGCCTTCCGCGCTTACCCCCGCCAGAGCCGCCTCCTCCTACTCCACTCGCCTCATTCCCTCTCGCTCACCTCGCCAGCGCGAACCGCAGCAGCAGCGCCGTCGCACCATCACCGGCGCCACTCACCTCTGTGCCGCCGTTCCCGCTCGACGGCCGCGCCTCCCTCCGATTCCTCTCACCACCCTCTTCGCCACCCCTTCCTCGGTGTTGGACGCGCCCTAGCGTCTCGAGTCGAGCCATGGTGAGGCCCTAATGGGCATTTCCTCCTCTGCTGCCGCCATGGCCGCCGTTGGCCGGCGTGCGTGGCCGGAGCTCTTCCATCCCCCTCCTCCTTTTCCCGTGCGCGCATTGCGTTTGCCTAGCTCTCGCGACGCTCGTGCACCCTCTCTCGCGCCTCACCACGGCCGGTGTTGGCCGCCCGACGGTGAGCAGCGCCACCGGGCCACCATTTCCGCCGGCGAGCTTCCTCCGGAGCTCCCGTACTGCTCGGGGTTGCCGCGCTGGGTGCGCCTCGGTGCGGGGAGCATGGTGGTGCCCTCCCTGTCACCGGAGATCTCACCGGCGGCGAGCTTGCCGCCGGTCAGCGCCGCCCCTGCTCCCGGGTGGCTGACGGGTAGGGTCCCGATTTACCCGTGGGCCCCGGCTATCTGTCTCTCTGTGTGATTCGGGGGTGATCCCGTGGGGTGCACTTAGCATTTTCAGCGAAAAATTTTAAAAAGGGATTTGAAAATGATTTTTTTTCAGAAAAGATGAAAATGGTTTAGAAATCCATAACTTGCTCATTTTAGCTCCAAAAATTATGAAACAAATTTTGTAGTGTTTCTCATGAGTAGATCTACAGTTTAAAAATATTGCATGTCAAGATTGAAATAATTTTCTGTAGAAAAATCTTGATGGTACAAGTGTTTAATGTTGTTAATAATTGTTATTTTTGCTAGAGAGAAAAAGATGAATAAAACATGCATGTAATAATTTATCTATGGTGATTGTTTATTGTGTAGAATGTAGGAAAAATATTAAATCTATTGTTTGATACTTTTTATAGTATAAAATATTTTTATGCTCATTTTTAGGCCCTAGCTTGTTATTTTTGTGTAGGCAGTTCTAGTAATCCAAATGCAATGAAATTTTTGTGATATGCTAGATTAGATGATAGAAAGCTACTGTAATTTTCTTAGATTTTTCTATGCTACCAAAATAGGTGTTGCTGTTCAAACCTAGTTGCAATTAGGGTTTAATTAACCTTGTTAATGCATGATTAGTTAATAAGGTTTTCTTTGGTGTATCTTTGAAACATTTAATAAGATGTGTTGACTTAGCATAGTAGTAGTAGAAGAGAATGCAGTAGATGACATGTGCTTGTAGTATATGTTCTTGGATGATGTTGACTACCTTGTAAAAGAATTGTATTCCTACTTTATGAAATAAAGTAAACCTATTTATCTACATTTCATTCATCATGACCATTACATGTCATTTCTACAATGCACCTAGGCATAAGCACTTATACGGTTGCATCATACAGGATCGCAGGAAGTAACGCCGGTAGCAGTTCCCGAGGAGCCGGAAGAGCAGCCCGAGTAGCAGGAAGTGCCCGAAGCCGACGAGGAGGTCGATGAGGATCTTCCAGAGTGCCCAGACCACCGTCCGAGCTCTTTCGAGAGAGACAAGCCCCGGAGCATTTTTCTCCCCCGGTTTGCAAATAATTTTATTAATGCTTTACTTTAACTGCTGCATTATGTTTAAGAGTTGTTTGCAACCGTTGCTGCATTATACCTTGTTTACTCCGTTCTACCCTATCCTTATCACCTTGTTATTCGCTGTCAAGTAATTGCTTAGCTTGCTTAGACCGGTAGAAGTCGGGTGATTTCCTGTCACCTGCGAGCTATATGTGGTTACCTGGATCTGCTTAAGAAAGTATGTCATCTGAGAATAACTAAGTGTTAATGTGAAATCGAGACCGGACAGAAACTTGCAGGGTTTTAGACTGTAGTGTTTTCCGTCTGTGTCGATTAAGGACCGACCGTTGTTGGGCCTCGAGTCATGTTGAATGCATGCCTTACATTTAGCTGGCCGAATAATGTACCTTTCGACCGCGAAGCTGGGAGATTATTCGGACCGAGTGGATTGCCCGCAACGCACTGTACCGAAGCAATAGTGGCAGGATACGGGGGCATGATGATAAGGCCAAAGAGCAGTCGGGCGGCCCCCGGGTACATGTGGTTCCTGGCAAGCTCGTGACTTTACCTGAATGGTTGACTCGGTGACCAACACCTCACTTTAGCGGGTGAGTGAGGTTTGTGTGAGGAATAAATTACCAGCTGGTTAATAATCGATTCGAATCGCCATCGTTCACTGGATAGTAAACACTTGACTTGAGTGACTTCATCGTAGTAATTCTGATGGAACACTTGGACAGTTATATGGAATATGACATGATTAAAGTCGTTAATGATTATTGGTTATCCTTACCTGTTTAATTACATGTTACTCTAGTATAGGTGCAAATGTAGTTGACAGGTTAATAAAGATTTAACTTGATGCACAACTTTTAGAAAGATTCTTTAAATGCTAAAAATGCCTTTTTGCAAATGAATCAGCTACCCCACCAGAAAGCCTATCATGATCCTTGGTGTCTTTTATTTTTTGTTCTATCGGGTAAGTCTAGCTGAGTACCTTCTCGTACTCAGGGCTTTGTTCTCACTTATTGCAGATGGGCAGATGTATTATGGCTACTGTATCAACTGTCTTTATCCTGCGATGGGAGAAGCTTAGGACCATGGTTAATGGTCATTCACTACATCTCGTCTGATGCTTTTGTTGGAAGATGATCCTGAGCTAGCACTGTAGTTTGAACTCTGTGTGAGTGTGTGATTTGAACTAAATGCTTCCGCTGCTTTTATCTAAAACTGGTTTATAATAACTATGTTTAAACTCCGATTATTTGTGACACAAACTTTTATGTAACTTGTGATGGCGACCGCTGAACTTATTACGATCTTGGCTGGTATATAAGTTGGTTTGAAATCCGTCGTGATTTCACGGACTACCGGGTTATATGGGCTTAAGTTTGTTAAATCGTCTGCTTGGTGGATGATTTTCTTACTTAATCTCATATAATTGGTTGGTTCTGTTACATAGACCGCCTTGTTCCGTTGGGCGTGCTTAGGATAAACCGAGGCCTCTCTCTCCTGTCGGGAGGGCTCCGCAGGTTGCTCTGAGGCAAGCCCGCGTCGCCTCGAGGCGGAACTCTCGGCCTGCTGCATGGCAGCGGTCTCAAGGAGTCCTCGGATTTCATCGCGGGCCCAATGGGCCTTGAGGTTCGATGGCTCGGGCATGTTACGAAGGAGCATGGCGGCTGTGACCATGTTCTGGCTGGCTTGACCGAAAACCGAGGGCTCGACCACCCGATCCTCGATGATGTGACGATTAATGTCGTGAGCTCTCTCTTGAGCTCCCTCGCCATGTGCACGCGCCGCGCGCTCTTGCTCGAGGGTTCGCTGAAGTAGACGTAGGTTTTCCTATTCCTCGTCGAGCATGTCCTGCAACTCGCGGATTTGCTCAAGCTGCATTCCTTGATCCGCAAGTAATTGAGCCTCATCCCGCTCAGCAGGAAGCTCGACCCGAGGTGGCGTGTTCCTTCCACCAACGGCTGCCTCATCCTCTAAATCGGACACACTAGCTCCATCGATGTTGAAGCACTCGCGGGTCGGGTCGTAGGTGTCATCAGTAGAGTCAGAGTCTGGAGCACTGAAATAGTAGTACGATGGGTGCATGTGAGGTCGTCCATCTCTGGGGTTGTAATGTTGAGAAGCAGTCGCACGAGGCTCCGTATCTGGGGTCTCCGTGGAGTCCAGGTACTCGGAAGCTGGTGTGGATGCGACAAGGTCGAGGGTGGAACGTAGATGGTGTCCGAGGAGTTTTTCGTAAGCACTCATGCTGGTGCTTACAGAAGAAACATATGCCCGGGCAACCGAGTCTAGTCCATACGGGAATGCTGATGAAGGCGTCGTTTCTCGTGCTGGTGTAGTCGAACTGGCTGGTGACGGCACCGTACCGGGCGGTAGAGCGATGGGACTCCCTATCGGCATCTTACCCTTAGCTAAGCTCATCCTACATAGATCCTCAGCAAGGAAATCCGTGTCGGTGTCTGGCTGAGAGGCGTCGGATCGGGGAATACCATCACCCTCCGCAAGGCGATGACGGTGGTTGCGTCGGGCTCACCGTCGCCTGGTGGCGCGTGCCCGACAAGAGCGACGATACCGGCGCAGGGCTCCCCAGGTTGGGAGAGTTCGTGGTCCACGTCGGTCGGGTGCCTAGGCGGGAGGAGGACCATGTCGTAGTCATGGCCAAGCGACATGAACTCCAAACTCCCAAACCAGATCACCGTGGCCAACGGGAGCAGACGTTCGGGTCAGCCATCCAGAAAAATGGCGGGAAAACGATGTTGGCACGCAACGTCCCCTACCTAGCGTGCCAACTGTCGACGTCTGGTCCTGCGGGGGTTCTAAGCCAACGAGTGAATCAAATGATGTGTGTCCCTAATCTGGATGGTGATGCAAGGAGGATACACGGAGGTTTATCCTGGTTCGGGCAAATGAAGGCCCTACGTCCAGCGGGGAGGGAGTGTATTGTATTTTCTTGCACCTAAGTGCTTGCGTAGGGGTTACAAGCTGTGAGAGAGGGAACCGAGCCCAGGTCTCAAAGGAAAAAATGAAAGTACAAAGGAAATTGCTTGAGATGTTGATCTTCTTTGGTGGGATGGAGACTGGTTTCTCGTTGTCTCTCTTTCGTTGTTCGTTGTAGAGCCCCTGCCTGCCCTTTTTAGGGTAAGAGGAGGCAGGGACGCCGGGGTGCCTTTGAAGTGAAGTTTTGTCGATCCATATGGAGGTGGCTGTAGCGACGTGCCCCGAGAATGGTCAGCCATCGCTGGACACTATGGTGACGTAGAGGACGAGACGGTGAAAAGACCCCGAGTCCTGTGTCACGTCGGCCTTTTCTCCCTGCTGACCGATGATAGGTCGAGGCTGGGTCGAGACCAGGTCGAGGATGGGTGGATAAGGCCGAATCCCCGAGATCGTGGAGTACGGTCCTTGTCGTATCCTCCCTCGAGGGTGATCGGTGGCAAAATAGTGCACGGTATGGTGCGTACAGTGACAGGTTTTCACCACCCATCCCGGGATGGGCAGTAAAAAGTAAGATTTAACACCGGTACTGCTTCCACGTCGGTAACTGTTGTAGCCATGATGGTAGGAAGTAGTAGGTGATTGCATTAAATGCTCTGACTTTTGTCTTAGATTTGGTAAACAAGGTGGGTTGAGCGGTCCGACCCGGGGTCGTGCGAGTCGGAGATTTCCCGGTAGTCGAGATGTCTTGTCGAGTGAGCCTCGTGCGAGTCGGAACGCAGTCGAGGCGTCCTGTCGAGGGTGCCTCGTACGAGTTGGAACGCAGTCGAGGCGTCCCGTCAAGGGTGCCTCGTACGAGTCGGAACATAGTCGAGGCGTTCCGTCGAGCGAGCCTCGTACGAGTCGGAACGCGGTCGAGGTGTCTCGTCCGCTATTTTGGCTCGTCTCGTTTACGGGTAGCGTTTTGTTTTTCTTAATCGTTGATTGTGGGTACCCTTGTTTTAGGTACCCGACAGTAACGAGTGAGAAAAAGTAAGTATTTTGTCATACTTTTTATTTGGTCCTAAAATTGTTGGAATATCTTATAATGTCTCGGCTTTCTAAACTCAACCCATTTCATTTCCAGTGGAGAATTTCCATTCAACAGTCATACGTAATAATACTCAAGTCAAACTGCTGGATACAATTTGATTAAGCTAGCAAGATGGAAGCTCCCATTAAGAATGAGGTGGTTTATGGCTGCTGGACGGCGGCAAGAGCCATTTGCAGGCTTATATATAATACTTAAATAGAAGACTGAAGAAAACTCACGAGCTCGTCTGCTCGTGAATTCTAAAGATTAAGATAAACTAACAAGCTCCATTGTCCATTCCATCCATGATTCTGCCGCAGTCAGTAGACCCAATTGGCGTTGGATCCCGTGGACTTGTGCGGCTGCGGCTGCTGCAGCTGCAACGCTCCGCCGTAGTGCGCGGCGCCTCCCGCCACGTTCAGGCCTGAACCGAACCTCAGCTCCGGCGACGCGGCGTTGATCTCGCCTCCTAACGGCGCGCCGTCACGGACGTAGAACGCCGCCGCGCTCTGCTGTATCACGTTGCTGATGGTGTCGCCAAATAGGCACGGCGTCGGGAACGGGCCGGACACCTGCACGCCGGGGGCGGCCGTGTCCACGTTGCTCATCAGGCTCCTGGGCGCGCCGCCCACGTTGGCCTCGTACATGTCCATCAGCTCCGCGAGCGACCTCTGGCCGTCCACGGGCAGGTCGAAGTCCAGGCCGCCGAGCGCCGCTGCCTGGCCGGGCGGGCCGAACGACGCCGGGAAGACGGACTCGGTGGCGCGCGGCGGCGGCGCCACGGCCGCGCCGTCGCCGGCGCTATTGTTGAACTTGCACGAGTACTGGTGCGCGTTGCGCGCGTTCCGGTCCAGGAACCCGTGCGCGCTGCTGCTGTGCGGGCACTGCACGTTGCCGCAGGTGTAGGCGCGGAAGCTGCTGCCCAGCATCAGCTCCGGTTCCACGGCGGCGGCCGGCGCGCTCCTCTTCTGGAAGAACTCGGCGTCGGCGGCCTCCTCCTTCATCAGCGCCGCGGGCGCGGCCATGACGAACTTGTTGTTGCCCGCGTCGTCCATGGACGACGACGACGACGACGACGAAAGGTCCACGAACACGGCGGCGGCGGCGTTGGAACGTGGCTGGTGGTTCCGGCCGGTGTCTTCGTCGTCAGCGCCGTCGACGTCGTACTGGCCAGAGCTGGCGCAGAACGGGATCGTCGCGGCGGCGGAGGAGGACAGCGCGGGGCGGGCACCGGGGTGCAGCTGGAGGTAGAGCTCCTCCTCCTGCCTGAGCACGGCGAGCCACGTGACGATCTCCCTGGCGGTCATCTTGTCCTGCAGGCACTTGGACTGCCGGACGAGGCGGCGCGCCTTGTCGACGTCGGGGGACATGTGCTTGATGACGGCGGTGAGCACGGCCACCTTCCAGGCCTTCTTGAGGTCGTGCGGCTTCTTGTACGGCGGCGGGCCGAGCTCCCCCGGCACGGCAGCCTGCGGCCACCACGGCTCGGTGCCGGCGGGCCACCACGGCGGCGGATGGCCCTTCTCGAGCGGGAATCGGCGCTGGGGCGGGTCGCAGTGCTGCATGAGCGCGGAGAGGAGCGAGCCCAGCGTGGTGTCCTGCAGCTCGTGAAGGGAGTGCGGGCCCGCCGGCGCGTTGGCGGCCATGCCCCCGCCGCCCTCGCCGCCTCCAGCGCCGCCTCCCGCGGCGGCGGCGGTGTTTTCGGCCTGGTACTTTGCGGCGGCGGCGGGCCCGTTGCGGTCGAAGCGGACCTTCTCCTTCCACCAGGCGCGGAGGTTGTCGGAGGCGCCGGTGACGGGCTTGCCGTTCTCCGGGATGATGCCGTAGACGAAGCCCTGCGCGTTGCAGACCTCCATCATCTTGAGCATGTACTTGAGGATCCCGTCCTGCGCGCGCGACATCTTCTTGCGCCGCGCCTGTTCCTGCGACTGCCGCTGCCTGCTGCCGCTGGCCTCCTGCTTGGCGCCGCCGGACCCGGCGGAAGGGCGGCCGCTCTGCTGCTGCTCTTTGAGGCGCCTGAGCCGCACGCGGTCGCGCCACATGCGGCGCTCCAGCTCCTCGATGCCGTCCACGTCGTCGTCGCTCATCATCATCTCGTCCAAGGGGAAGCTCATCCCCATCGTCTCCTCGGTCGCCGGTGCCGGCGCCGGGTTGACGAGGTCGCCCTCTCCAAAGAAGCACTCGCCTGCCGCGAACCCGAACAGGGCCTTGTCACCCGCCGCCATGCGCTGATCCAGCATCAGCGCCCCTCCTCCTCCCATCATCGCGCCGCGCGTAGAGGCAGAGGCACTGAGGCAGGCAGGCAGGCACACCACACAGGAGGGAGCTTGCGCTACTTGGTAGCGAGTAGTGGTGGATTGGAGTTGTCACGGGCGCAACGGAGCTATATATCGATCGGGCTGACCGACCGTGTGAAGCTGTGTAGGAGACGTCCCCAAATTTGCATTGCATGGGCCGCGGTAATACGAACTGAAATGACGTGTACTCTCCTACAGTTTTCACCTGTGCGAATTCACAAGTAGCTCAAACCGTTGTTCGACGAAGGCGGTGTTTGGTTCACATAATGAAACGCAAACGCAAAGGAACGGAGGTGCACGTCCGGACGCCCGCGCAGCCTCTGCCCCTGTTCGCTGATTGTTATCGCCTCGTCGCAGCGCCCACGTGTCTGGAGGATTTGCCTCGCACTCGTAGCCCGTCCTATCCGCCTCAATTCAAGACCGTTCGTCCCACCCACCCCCATCGTGCCCCGACCGCCGGCCCCAAGCGCACCCTGTCCGTCGGCCCCTAGCTCGCCGCCCCCCATCCCCATGTGCCCACGCCATGCCACCATCACTTCCCACGCCCCCTGGCTTTCCAAACAACATGAAATTAAGATGTGCAACACGAAACACTTGAATGTAACATACGTATGCAACAAATGAAACATCTAAAGCATACACTTGCAACATATGTGTGAAATATATGCAACAAATGAAACATCTGAAACATACACTTACAACATATATTTGAAACATATACAACATTCAGATCAGAACACTTGCAACATACGTCTGGAACAGATGAAACATTTTGAACAAACCTCTAAAACACTTGCAACATGCCTCTGAAACACTTGCAACATATGCAATATGTGCAACATTCCCCGATCTACTTTTGCAACATCCATATGAAACAATTACAACATACCTCTGAAACATCTGAAACACTTGAAACAATGCAATATGCGCTTTTATCGTAACATCTTCTTACAGAGATTGCACATCGTGGCAGCCATGGCGTCGACAGCGGCCACGACCTTCTTCTAGGGAGCAACGACGACAGCAGCACCTCGGTGCGTGCTGGGGACGTGGCACTTGCGTAGCAGTGGGGCGCGGCGGGGATGGTGCACTGCGCGACGATGGAGGGGCGCAACATGGGATGGAGCGCGACACTGGATGGGGGAGCGGCGTGGGGCGAGATGGGGCGCGCGGTGGGGAAGACGGCAGCACGCGATGGGCGAGAGCGATAGGGAAATATTTTTGAGAGAAGAGATGGGAGACACAGAGTAAGCAGACCTGTTGGGTCGATATGCCGTACGTGTAGGCCCGGAAAGTGGCATCCGAATGGATAGACGTCCGCTGCTGAGCATTACTGATGGGATAAATGGTGCTAACGTAAACATGGTAAGAAATTCTATGATTTGTTTGTTTAGTCTTGGCAACAGTAACGTAAACATGGTAAGAAATCACAACTTGCATTTTGTCGTTTTGTTTTTCATTTCCCTCAACTCGGCGACCGCATGAGCGCATCCTCGTGAGCGAACTGGTGGACCCACGGTGCCTAGGCTAGCGGAGACGGCATCCGGTATCCGATAGCGTCGTGGTTTGAGCGTTATCGCTTTTGCGAAGTCGGGTACTCCTCGCTGCTGGAGAAGGTGGTCGTTTTAAACAGTGACATGGTCTTTAAAATATAATTTTGATTTCTTGTTTTTATAAAAATATTTATCGAAAAATGATATATGTATATTTTATAAAAGTATTTTTCAAGATAAATCTATTCATATAATTTTTATATTTTTAAACTCAACAACTCGAGAGTTATTTATGATTTATATTCCTAAGGTTTGACTTAGACCTTGTCCTAGACGACTTTCTTTACGAGTACAGAGGGAGTATCTAATACCGGCGTGATCCGATTACACGAGGCGTAAGACAAACACTATCTAACGACATCTATTACCCTCCGTAAATAAGTTACATTTACAATCATCCGAACCAAACACCTAGGAAATGTTAGCGCCGTTAATTAACCTAATAATTGGTCCTGTTCGCTAGATGGTTTCTAGCTGGCTGATGCTGATTTGTTGTGAGAGAAAAACATTGTTAAATGGCTGGCTGATTCTGGTGGATAAGATCAAGCGAACAGGCTGAATATTAGCTATAGTATGAGCGAGGTATTCATTGAGATGATGGGACATGGAAATATAGCAATGTGAGTGGCAACCAAAAGCAAATTATGCACGTTTATTCAGCCTACTTAAGACTCCTCTTTTTTTTTATTCTTGTTCTTGTTGGAGCTACTAGTTTTGCGTTTAGCCTTAGGATAATTATTAGTTCAAAAGCCATCTAACTTCTCTCTTTATTTGTTTTGTTTCTGTGCACGGAGAGAGTAAAAAAAAGCCTATATTGATAGAGGATTTGTATAGGGGAAAAAAGACAGTAAATCTGGGCCTTTATTACTGGTGCAATCATGCAAGCATCGTGCAGTACTCAGGTAACACAATTAGCCCGAGCAAAATCTGTTGGAAGTGATCTCCCTCCATTAGGCCCAACGACCTTTTGGGCCTTGTTCTCGCGCCCTGATCGGGGGCGCCCAACCCAATATGGTTGGTGGGCCCCCGTCGCACAGCGCTATAAATAGGAGGTGGGGGCCGGGGCTCGAGGTACGAGGTTCACCGAAGAGCCAGTTCTCCACCGGACATCCTAACCCTAATCCCGATCTAGAGAAGGGGCGCTGCCAGCGACGGGAAGCACCACCGAACCTATGGCGCCGGCGAACGACCCCAACACCGGCGCTTCCTCCGGATCGGCTACTCCTGCTCCTACTGATGGTTTGCGATTTCCGTCGTTTCGTTTTTACTCTCTCTCGTATTCGCAGTGGTAGTTGTTTTAGGTCTTACACATTTACTGTGAATCAATTTTGACCACTTCCTACAACGAATCCGTACCCGATCTAATGAATCAATGAACTGTGAAAACCAACAATGGTACCGAAGCCACGGTATATGAACGAAGAACCCTAGATCGGGTAAACCGATACAAAATTGGGAAGAAACTGAATGAATCCACCGTTTTTGAATCAAGAAGAACAAAAGAACCAAATCAAAGAATGAAACCGTAACCCTAAACGAAGGAATCGCTCGATCCGGGGTGGATCCGCTGCGGATCGGGAAACCGGCCATAGCACCGGTGCTCGCGGGGAAGAAACCGAAGAACCGCCGCACGTGGGGCCGAGCTTGGTCGCCGACGAGCGGCAATAGAAATCGCCGGAGGAGCAACCAAGTCACGGTTTTGGGCACCGCACGCGGGACCGCTCGACGGCGGCGAGCTCTGCCTAGGGCGAGCTCGCGCGCCGGCGAAGGGCCGGGCGGCGGCACCGCTCAGCCGCCATGAAGGGCGCTGCTGCTGGTGAGATAGAATGGGGAGGAGAAAGAAAGAAACTCCAGTGGCTGCCTCTTTTACCGATGGTGGCCGGTGGCGGGAGGAACTGCTCCGGCGACTGCCTCTCTTGCCGGTGGTGGCCGGTTGAAAGTCCTATGTTTGGTGTTGGTAATTAGTGACAATGCCTAAGTACTAATCCTATGCCTAAGTTGTATGTAGCATATGAGGATTAGTACACTCCAAGGTTGGTGGCATGATGGACATGGTGATCATGATGGCCACACTTGGATTTGGACGTAACCCTACGTGATCAAGGCAAAGGTATATGCTTAAGGGTTGTGTTTTAGTAACCAAGACACCTAGTGGGTGTGGTTACATTATAGTATAGATAGTCGTACTATAAAGAGGGGAATGACGCGGCTATTGAACTCCTAAGTGCCTCTAGATGTGTATTTCATGATCATATGCATTTGGATAGAACTAATATCGCCTCGAAAAATGATTGTGAAAATGCTAACACACTCACACATGACAAGATCACTTGGTGATGTTAGCACGTTTGCGACGGCGGTGGAGTTTAAGCGGTAGAGAGGGTTTGGGGTCCTCTCTCCCTCCCGCCGAGCGTGCGAGCGCGGGATTCAGGCGATTTCGGGGAAATGAAATGCCTATTTTCCACTACGCCGGAAGTCGGAAAAAGAAACGGAGGCAAACGGGGGTCACAGTGGTGACCGGACGCTGGACCGGACGCGGTCACTGTTTGACCGGACGCGTCCGGTCAGTGTCCAGTGTCTGCGCGTTTTTCAGTTGTTTGATCGGACACGAGGCGCGTCCGGTCACAGGCGACCGGACGCGTCCGGTCACAGGCGACCGGACGCGTCCAGTCGTCCAGGGAGCTTACTGGACTCCAACCGGACGCGGGCACTGTGGCGTCCGGTCAGTTCTTCAGCGCGTCCGGTCGCTGGTTCGTTGTGCGCGGCTCAGGGTTGACCAGCGCGTCCGGTCAGTTACGGGACCGGTGCGTCCGGTCGTGACCGGCGCGTCCGGTCGTTGCGACCGGCGCGTCCGGTCGGTGCTTCGCGAAACTAGCCGTTGCGCGACCGGCGCATCCGGTCAGTTGGACCAGCGCGTCCGGTCAGCCCGATTTCGGCTGTTTAAGTTTCTAACGGCTATATTCGAAGGGGTACGTCTATATATACTCGTTGGCCGGCTCAAGGCTCTCCCTCTCAAACATTTGACATACTTGTGAGCACTTTGAGCTAAGCAACTCCCCTCCCACTCATCTCTCTTGCTTCTTTGCATATTCGAAGTGAGATTGAGTGATCCAAGTGCATTTGCATTGTGAGATTGCATCTAGTTGGCACTTGGTGGTTGATTTGCTGCGGGATTCTTGTTTCTCTTGGTGGTTGCCGCCACCTAGACGGCTTGGAGCAGCTTGGAGGCGTTGGCAAGAGTTGGTGTTTGTTCTTGGCCACCTCCGGTGATTGTGAGGGGTTTGTGCCTACCTCGGCGAAGCGCCAAAGGCAACATTAGTAAATTGCTTCGTGTCATTGCAACCTTTTGCCATTTGGTAGGTTCTTGTGGCGCCTTTTGAGAGGCTCGGTGTGTGACCGATTAGCCACCGAACCACGTGGTGAAGAGGGACACAACGGGGACTAGCGTGCCGGCAAGCACGTGAACCTCGGGATAAATCTTCGTGTCATCACTTTCATATTGTGATTGATTGATCCCGGTGTTCGGTTATCTTGGTATTCATCTCTTGATTATATTGATTGGTTGGCTCAATTCTTCGCCCCTCGGTGATACCCTCCTATCTCTCCCTTGTATTAATTTCTTAGTTATCTTTGCTAGCGAGTTATCTTTGCTAGAGTAGCTTATTTGTGTAGCTTGCTAGTTATAGTTTCCTTCTCGGTTTGACTTGTGCGGTTGAGTGCAAATACACTAGAATTGTGAATTGGTTAGGTGGCTTGCAAACACCCCGTAGGCTAAGCAAAACTCGTATCTCGCTATTTGTATTATTGATAAACTTGTTTAGCTTGTCTTTGTAGAAATTTTTAATAGGCTATTCACCCCCCCCTCTAGCCATCAAGACCTTTCAAGTGGTATCGGAGCCGTGTTCACCGTTTGTAAGGCTTAACAACCTCGGTGTAAGATGGCTCAAGTTATGTTCAATCATGTTAATGGCAAGCCTCCATTCTTTGATGGCGTCTCTTCCTTTGATCATTGGAAAAGGAAGATGAAGCAATATCTAGGCAATATACATGAGAAGGTTTGGGATGTGACCAAAGAAGGATACGTCATTCTTGATGAGGAAAACCTCACTCCCAATGACCGCATCAACAAACAATGCAATACGGCGGCACTTGACACAATCTATCGTGCCATTGATGATAAAGTATTTGAGCAAATCAAAGATCTTGAAAAGGCAAATGAACTTTGGATAAGGCTTGAAGAAACATATGAAGGCACTTCAACGGTAAAAAGTGCCAAACTATATATGCTCAAGGACAAGTTCTCCACATTCAAGATGAAGGATGATGAATCCATCCCGGAGATGTTCTATAGGCTCCAAGTCATTGTCAATGATCTCAAGGGGCTTGGGGAGAAGGTTGAGGACAAGGACTTCTCACACAAGTTCTTGATGTGCTTACCCAAGAAGTTTGCCACCTTGAGAAGAATGATCTTTAGAGAGGGATTGGACAAGGTCAAACCAACCAATGTGCTTGGAGATATAATGACCGATGCCCAATACAATGATGATGAAGATGAGGTAGAAGAGAAGAAGGAAACCAAGGTCAAGCAAGAGAAGCCCATTGCATTCAAGGCTTCATCCTCTAAGGGCAAGAGCAAGGTAGAAAGTGATGATGATGATCCATTCGATGATGAGACCATGGCCCTCCTTGTGCACAAGATGGGAAGGTTCATGAAGAAGAAAGGATATGGGGCAAGGAAGAGGAGAGACACTATAAAGGCAAAGACCCTTTGCTACAATTGCAATAGCCCCGATCACATAGTGGCGGATTGCCCCTATGAAGATAAGAGATTTCATAATGGGGACTTGAAGCTCAAGAAGAACAAGAAGGATAAGAAAGAGAATGAGAAGAAAGCAAAGAAGAGCTTCACTTTCAACAAGAAGAAGAAGGGTGGTGGTTATGTAGTCACTTGGGATAGTGACAACTCCGATAGTGATGATGATGAAAGCTCTAGTGATGATGAGAGGATCACTCGGCGAGCCATTGCAAACATCGTCCTCTCCAACAAGCCATCCATCTTCGACACTTTATCAACATGCCTTATGGCCAGCCTACAAAGGTAAAATATGATGATAGTGATGATGATTCTTGTGCTAGTGATGATTGTAGGAGTGATGATGAGGAGGATGAGGACTACTCCAAGGATGATCTATTAGGCATAATAGATCAAATGAGCAAGGGCTACAAGAGAACAACCAAGAAATATAAAATCTTAGAACAAGAGCTCATTGCCAAGAGCAATGAAAATGATGCCTTGATGGAGGAGCTTGTTGCTCTCAAAAAGAGTAAGGAGTGCAAAGGAATTGAACAAGAGCTCAAAGCTCTTAGGAAATCCTTTGATGAGCTAGAGGCTTCTCGTGAGTGTCTAAAGGAAGACCACGAGGATCTTGAAATTGCTCACACTAGGCTTAAGGAAGCCCACTCCACTCTACTTGAGCTCATCAAGGAAAAGGACCTTAAGTTGGAGAAGTTCATGAAGGAAGCTAAGGAGGAGCAAGTGATTGTCACTTGTGATATTGGACTAACATGTGATATTATTGATGATTCTTTATTTGTTAGTCCTACTAATGCTTCATGTAGCTCATCATCATCCACCACAACCAACTCTACCTCAACTACTAGTGATTCATCACTTGTGGTTGAGACTCTCAAGAGAGAGGTGGATGATCTCACCCGCGCATTAGGCAACGCCTATGGTGGGGATGCCCGCTTGCTAAAATGTTTAGGTAGCCAAAGGTTCTCTCTTAACAAAGAGGGATTAGGCTATACTCCCAAGAAGGGCAAGGCGGCCTTTGCTACTCCAAAGCCTCGCTTTGTGAAGGGCAATGGTCGTTATTGCAATAGATGCAAGCAAGTTGGGTATCTAGAGATTAATTGCAATAAAATGAACAAGAACAAGAAAAATGCTAATGTACCTTACATTCCTTTTGATTCTTGTTATGTGCTTACCAAGGGAGAGAAAGGTGTGCATGCTAGGTTTGTTGGTACACCAATTGTGGGCCCAAAGAAGAAGGCCATTTGGGTACCACAGAGCTTAGTTACTAACCTCCAAGGACCCAAACAAGTATGGGTACCTAAGAAACATTAATTTGTTTTTGTAGGTTAATTACAAGGCCGGGGGAAGGCATTGGGTGCTTGATAGTGGGTGCTCTCAACATATGACCGGTGATTCAAGAATGTTCAACTCTCTCAAATCAAATGATAGTGACATTGATAGTATCACATTTGGTGACAATAGCAAGGGTGATGTAAAGGCTCTTGAAAGGATTGCAATCTCAAATGATCATAGCATCTCCAATGTGCTACTAGTTGAAAAGCTCAATTTCAACTTGTTGTCGGTTGCTCAATTATGTGATCTCAGTTTCAAATGCATATTTGGTGTTGATGATGTAGAGATAGTTAGTGTTGATGGCTCTAACTTGATCTTCAAAGGCTTTAGATATGAGAATCTATACTTAGTTGATTTCAATGCTAGTGACACTCAACTTTCAACATGCTTGCTCACCAAATCAAGTATGGGTTGGTTATGGCATAGAAGACTTGGTCATGTTGGCATGAAGCAATTGAACAAGTTAGTAAAGCATGACTTAGTTAGAGGCTTGAAGGATGTCACATTTGAGAAGGATAAGCTATGTAGTGCATGTCAAGCCGGAAAGCAAGTAGGTAACACTCATCCATTGAAGAGCATTATGAGTACTTCCAAGGCATTTGAGTTGTTGCACATGGATCTATTTGGGCCAACTACATACACAAGCATTGGTGGCAACAAGTATGGTTTTGTGATTGTGGATGATTTTACTAGATACACATGGGTATTCTTTCTTGTGGACAAGAGTGATGTATTTGACATATTCAAGAAGTTCATCAAGAGAGTGCAAAATGAGTTTGAGACCACAATCAAGAAAGTAAGAAGTGACAATGGAAGTGAGTTTAGAAACACAAGAGTTGATGAGCTATGTGAGGAGCTTGGAATCAAGCATCAATTCTCGGCCAAGTATACACCTCAATCAAATGGCCTAGTTGAAAGGAAGAATAGAACCTTAATTGATATGACAAGATCAATGTTGAATGAGTATAATGTGAGTCATTCATTTTGGGCCGAAGCAATCAACACGGCTTGCTTCTATAGCAACCGCCTCTATTGCCACAAGTTTCTAGAGAAGACACCATATGAGATCTTAAATGGAAGAAAGCCCAACATTGCATACTTTCGGGTATTTGGTTGCAAATGCTACATCTTGAAGAAAGGCACTAGATTGAGCAAGTTTGAGAAGAAATGTGATGAAGGCTTCCTACTTGGTTACTCAACTACTAGCAAAGCTTATAGAGTTTGGAATTTGGCTAATGGTCAACTTGAAGAAGTGTATGATGTTGAGTTTGATGAAACAAATGGTTCTCAAGATGAAGAAGATAACTTGGATGATGTGAGAGGAACTCAATTGAGTAATGCTATGAAAGAGATGGATATTGGCGATATTAGACCAAAACAAGTAATTCATGTGGATGATGACAAAGATCAAGTGCTCCAAAGTCTAATTACACAAGCTAGTGGTTCTCTAATGCAAAATCAAGCTAGTACATCATCTCAAGTGCAACAAGATCAACAAGTGGCTAGTTCATCATCTCCAACTCATGATCAACATCAACATCCAAGCAATCAAGTCCAAGTACTTCAACCAACTAACATTGCAAGAGACCATCCATTGGATTCCATCATTGGTGACATACAAAGAGGAGTTCAAACTAGATCAAGATTGACATCATTTTGTGGTCACTCTTCTTTTGTGTCAATGGAAGAACCCAAGGACATTGATAAAGCATTGAGAGATCCGGATTGGGTAAATGCAATGCATGAAGAGCTCAACAACTTCAAGAGAAATGAAGTATGGGAACTAGTTGAAAGGCCTAAGGATCACAATGTCATTGGAACAAGATGGGTCTTTCGCAACAAGCAAGATCAAGATGGGATAGTAGTAAGGAACAAAGCAAGACTAGTGGCTCAAGGTTACACACAAATAGAGGGTCTTGACTTTGGTGAAACTTATGCCCCAGTTGCAAGATTGGAAGCAGTTAGGATCTTACTTGCCTATGCTTGTGCTCACAATATCAAGCTATATCAAATGGATGTAAAGAGTGCATTTCTCAATGGGTACATTCAAGAGGAGGTGTATGTGGAACAACCTCCCGGTTTTGAAGATGACAAGAAACCCAATCATGTATACAAGTTAAGGAAGGCTTTGTATGGATTAAAGCAAGCACCTAGAGCATGGTATGAAAGATTGAGGGACTTCTTGCTATCCAAAGGATTTGTCATGGGCAAAGTTGATACAACACTATTCACCAAGAAGATTGGGAAAGACTTATTTGTATTGCAAATATATGTTGATGATATCATATTCGGTTCAACCAATCAAGATTATTGTGATGAGTTTGGGAAAATGATGGCAAAGGAATTTGAAATGTCAATGATTGGTGAACTTAGTTTCTTTCTTGGACTTCAAATCAAACAAATGAAAGAAGGTACATTTGTGAGCCAAACTAAGTACATCAAAGATATGCTCAAGAAGTTTGGCATGGAAGATGCAAAGAGTATTACAACCCCAATGGGCACTAGTGGAAGTTTGGATAGTGACAAGAGTGGCAACATGGTGGATCAAAAGCTATATAGATCGATGATTGGTAGTCTACTCTATGTGACGGCATCAAGGCCCGATGTGATGTTTAGTGTATGCATGTGTGCAAGATTTCAAGCCTCACCAAGAGAAAGTCATTTGAAGGCAACAAAGAGAATATTGAGGTACTTAAAGCATACACAAGATGTTGGATTATGGTATCCCAAAGGTGTAAGCTTTGAGCTAGTTGGATATTCGGATTCCGACTATGCCGGTGATAAAGTGGAGAGAAAGAGCACTTCCAGGACATGTCAATTGTTGGGAAGATCACTTGTCTCATGGTCATCCAAGAAGCAAAATAGTATTGCACTATCTACCACCGAGGCCGAATACATCGCCGCGGGTAGTTGTTGTGCACAAATCTTGTGGATGAAGGCAACATTGAAGGATTTTGGAATCAATTTCAAGAATGTGCCATTGCTATGTGATAATGAAAGTGCCGTGAAGCTAACCAACAATCCGGTTCAACATCAAAGAACAAAGCATATTGATGTTCGCCATCACTTTATTAGAGATCATCAACAAAAGGGTGACATTGCTATTGAGAGTGTGGGCACCGAAGATCAATTAGCCGATCTATTCACCAAGCCACTTGATGAGAAGAGATTTCACAAGCTAAAGAATGAGTTGAACATACTTGATTTCTCCAACATGAGTTGATGCACTCCCATGATATGACATGCCTCTCCTTCAAGCCCCAAGGTACAATTGGTTGACATGTCATACATTCTATACTAAGGACATGTTTAGTGCATCTAGTCATGATTTCTTATGTTCTAGGATCATTCATGAAAATTAAATGAATTTGAAGTTTATATGGTGCCACTATTGTTTCCATGACTTGTATGATCTAGTGGTAGCATATAACTTGTTTAAGTAGCTTGTGATCCTAAGTGTTTAATCTAGAAAACTTGTCTAAATATTTGCTTCAACATAGTGCATGATAACCCTTCTAGTGAGGTGTGAAGAAGCTTGCCCTTGGATCAAACCGAAGTATTTTATTTATGTAAGCAATCTAGGTTGAATCATAAACTTGATCCTCACCCCATATTTCAACATGTTAATCTATCTAAAGTTTGCTCCTTGTGGTCAATTGGTGCCAAAGGGGGAGAAAATGTTGTTCACAAAGATAGAACTCAAAAATGTTGTGGGGGAGAAAATATTTGAAAATGTTTCACAAAGATCCTAAAGGGGGAGAATTGATAAAAGAAGAATTGATAAAAGAAGCACACAAGTAGGGGGAGCAAGCTTTTAAACATGAATGTTGCATTTCTATGTGCACCTCATATGTATGATGCATAGTTATGCATTTCGTTTTCTCCAATACATTGCTTGTGTGGTGACTTGCTAGTATAATTTGAATGATGCATTGTGGTACTAGCATGAATAGGAAGTAGTTAGATTTTTCTTGCTTCATGTGTTTTTCAAAGTGGTACTAGAACCTTGCTTATAATGTTGATCTCACGAGGTTTCTAGTTATGTTTGTGCTTTTCCAAGTGGAATCTAACTACACAAGGTGCTAAGATGGTGTTTATCGCTACTCCGATGGTATCACGCTTCAAAGGTCTATAATCTAAAACACTTAGCACCTATTGGTAGACAATGCTCCTAATCTTTCCTATCTAACATGTATGCTTCCAAAATCCAAACATATAGCATACATGTAGGGGGAGCCATTGCTATCAATTTGAATTCATGATCACATGTCCATAATTCTTACACATGGTAATATACTTGGACAATGTGACATGGGTTCAATCAAAATTTTATCATAATATCTTTGTGAAAGGTTTGTCACCAATTACCAATAAGGGGGAGATTGAAAGTCCTATGTTTGGTGTTGGTAATTAGTGACAATGCCTAAGTACTAATCCTATGCCTAAGTTGTATGTAGCATATGAGGATTAGTACACTCCAAGGTTGGTGGCATGATGGACATGGTGATCATGATGGCCACACTTGGATTTGGACGTAACCCTACGTGATCAAGGCAAAGGTATATGCTTAAGGGTTGTGTTTTAGTAACCAAGACACCTAGTGGGTGTGGTTACATTATAGGATAGATAGTCGTACTATAAAGAGGGGAATGACGCGGCTATTGAACTCCTAAGTGCCTCTAGATGTGCATTTCATGATCATATGCATTTGGATAGAACTAATATCGCCTCGAAAAATGATTGTGAAAATGCTAACACACTCACACATGACAAGATCACTTGGTGATGTTAGCACGTTTGTGACGGCGGTGGAGTTTAAGCGGTAGAGAGGGTTTGGGGTCCTCTCTCCCTCCCGCCGAGCGTGCGAGCGCGGGATTCAGGCGATTTCGGGGAAATGAAATGCCTATTTTCCACTACACCAGAAGTCGGAAAAAGAAACGGAGGCAAACGGGGGTCACAGTGGTGACCGGACGCTGGACCGGACGCGGTCACTGTTTGACCGGACGCGTCCGGTCAGTGTCCAGTGTCTGCGCGTTTTTCAGTTGTTTGATCGGACGCGAGGCGTGTCCGGTCACAGGCGACCGGACGCGTCCGGTCGTCCAGGGAGCTTACTGGACTCCAACCGGACGCGGGCACTGTGGCGTCCGGTCAGTTCTTCAGCGCGTCCGGTCGCTGGTTCGTTGTGCGCGGCTCAGGGTTGACCAGCGCGTCCGGTCAGTTACGGGACCGGTGCGTCCGGTCGTGACCGGCGCGTCCGGTCGTTGCGACCGGCACGTCCGGTCGGTGCTTCGTGAAACTAGCCGTTGCGCGACCGGCGCGTCCGGTCAGTTGGACCAGCGCGTCCGGTCAACCCGATTTCGGCTGTTTAAGTTTCTAACGGCTATATTCGAAGGGGTACGTCTATATATACTCGTTGGCCGGCTCAAGGCTCTCCCTCTCGAACATTTGACATACTTGTGAGCACTTTGAGCTAAGCAACTCCCCTCCCACTCATCTCTCTTGCTTCTTTGCATATTCGAAGTGAGATTGAGTGATCCAAGTGCATTTGCATTGTGAGATTGCATCTAGTTGGCACTTGGTGGTTGATTTGCTGCGGGATTCTTGTTTCTCTTGGTGGTTGCCGCCACCTAGACGGCTTGGAGCAGCTTGGAGGCGTTGGCAAGAGTTGGTGTTTGTTCTTGGCCACCTCCGGTGATTGTGAGGGGTTTGTGCCTACCTCGGCGAAGCGCCAAAGGCAACATTAGTAAATTGCTTCGTGTCATTGCAACCTTTTGCCATTTGGTAGGTTCTTGTGGCGCCTTTTGAGAGGCTCGGTGTGTGACCGATTAGCCACCGAACCACGTGGTGAAGAGGGACACAACGGGGACTAGCGTGCCGGCAAGCACGTGAACCTCGGGATAAATCTTCGTGTCATCACTTTCATATTGTGATTGATTGATCCCGGTGTTCGGTTATCTTGGTATTCATCTCTTGATTATATTGATTGGTTGGCTCAATTCTTCGCCCCTCGGTGATACCCTCCTATCTCTCCCTTGTATTAATTTCTTAGTTATCTTTGCTAGCGAGTTATCTTTGCTAGAGTAGCTTATTTGTGTAGCTTGCTAGTTATAGTTTCCTTCTCGGTTTGACTTGTGCGGTTGAGTGCAAATACACTAGAATTGTGAATTGGTTAGGTGGCTTGCAAACACCCCGTAGGCTAAGCAAAACTCGTATCTCGCTATTTGTATTATTGATAAACTTGTTTAGCTTGTCTTTGTAGAAATTTTTAATAGGCTATTCACCCCCCCTCTAGCCATCAAGACCTTTCACCGGTGGCCATGCGGGAAAGATGGAGGAAAGGAAAAGAAGAAGAGTGAAATGCTGGTTAGGGTTTGAGGGGTAGCTGGCCGCCCTAGTTTTGTCCCAGCGACATGCAAGGACAACCGTCCGATCGACTTGGACGGTCGAGATCAACCGAGGCGATGTAGGCTCAAATCGGCCCAGGCGGGGCAAGTCAGGAGGTCGGATTGCCGGCCTAGGCCCAGGTTGCGGCCTGGGCGCGGCATCCCCTCTGACCAGGCCGGATGGGCCGAGCACACTGCTGGGCCGAGCGCCTATGAGAGCCTGGGCCGCGCGCCTGTGACAAGGGCCTTCGGGCCAAATATGAAGAAATGAAATTTTATTTCATTTTTTTTTCAGAAGCAATTTTATATGAATTCGATGAATATTTGAATGAATTTGAATAGAATTTGAATAAGAATTTTCCGTGCAATTTTGTCCAACGACATTTTGCTCAGAAATAATGAAATTTTTTTTAGTGCTTCTGGAAAACAACATTATGAGAATTTTATTATTATTTCCGTTGTGTACTTGATATAATTATTTTCATTATCAAATTCGAACCAACTGGAGAATTTGGTTTTGAAAATTGAATAATTATTGAAAATGAATTATAGTATTGTTATTTTCTGACCAACGTTGTTAATAACAATATTATAATTTTGATTCATGAAAATTGTGCATTAATTTTATTTCTGCCCAACGGTGATGTAAAATTATTGCATAGATGAATTATATGTTTTAATTTGACCAACGTTGAGTTAAAGCATATGATTCCATGTATAAATATTTCTCACTTACTCTGATGTGGTTTCAGGAGGCAAATGCATTGTGAACATCGCGAACATTCCGACACTCAACGGGACCAATTACCGTGTGTGGCGGGAGAAATATGAACTTGAACTTGCGTTGGGAGAGGTCGATTATGCCATCATCTCACCGTGTCCCACTGAACCTGTGGATCCGGTGAGAGAAGAAAATGAATCTGACGCTGATTTCACTGCTCGAAAACGTGATCATGCTGAGATAAGAATGAAATATGATCTTGAACATAGGCAATGGACCCTCTCCAACCGCAAGTGCTTATTGGTAGCTAAGGCCACCATAGAAGAACAGATAAGGGGCTCAATCCCTGAATGTGCTACTGCCACAGAATATCTTGATAAAATCAAGAGTCAGTTTACTGGGTCTACCAAGGCCACAGCAAGTTCACTGATAAAGAAGCTTGTGAATGAAAAATATACTGGTGGTAGCATCAGAGAGCACATTTTGAAGATGAACACCACGACATCTAAGCTAAAAGAGATGAATTTGAAGGAAGATGATTTCCTGATTCATTTGATTTTTGCTTCCCTGCCAAAAGAATATGATACTTTTATTGTGAACTATAATATGCAGCCTGAAAGATGGGGCATATAAAGACTTATCTCAATGTGTGCTCAAGAAGAGGAGAGGCTAAAATCCTCACAGAGTGAGTCCGCCCATTTTGTGAAGGATAATAAAAGAAAGAACTTTAATAGCAAGAATTCTAAACCACAGGGGAAACCCAAGTGGGACAAGGCCTCTTCCTCAAACTCACAGGGAAAGAAACCCCAGGAACCTGAAAATCAGCAGAGCAACTCCTATGGTGGAGCTGAAAAGGATCAATGCAAGCACTGCTTTAAGAAGGGACACTACAAGAGAGACTGTCCTGACTTCCTGAAATCTCTACTGAAAAGAGGTGATAAATTTATTACATTTGTAGATGAATTCCTGTATTTATGTTATGCTAAATCCACTTGGTGGGTTGATTCAGGAGCAACTACTCATGTTGCAAATTCCTTACAGGGGTTAAGTGGGACGAGAACCTTGCAAAGAGGAGAAAGAACGATTAAAGTGGCAAATGGAGTACAAGCCGACGTTGAAGCGATTGGAGATTTATCTTTAGAATTGAACAACGGCTTTGTACTTAGACTTAAAGAAGTACTTTATGTTCCCTCTTTGCGAAGAAATTTGATAAGTGTTTCAAAACTTGATGATGACAGAATTGATTGCCATTTTGGTGATGGCAAATGTAAGATACTCGTTAACAATAAATGTGTTGGTCTTGCCTTCCGACAAGACAAGCTTTATTTGTTATCTCTTGATGAAAATGCGAATAATGTATGCGATGAGAATATGAATGATTCCCCATCTGCGAATGTAACTAAGAAGCGGAAGCGAATTGATGATGCCTCTTCGAAATTATGGCACTGTCGCTTGGGCCATATTTCGAGGGGGAGAATGGAACGGCTAATCAAAGAATCAATTCTTCCGCACTTAGAATTTTCAGATTTAGAACAATGCGTTGATTGCATCAAAGAAAAGTATGTCAAGAAAATTAAGAAAAATGCCAAACGAAGCACAGGAACTTTAGAAATAATCCACACTGATATATGTGGTCCATTTCCTGTGAAAAGCGTGGATGGTTATGATTCGTTTATAACATTCACAGACGACTACTCTTGTTATGGCTATATTTATCCAATTAAAGAAAGATCGGAAGCATTGGATAAATTCAAAATATTTAAAGTTGAGGTTGAAAATCAGCATGATAAGAAAATAAAGATAGTACGATCAGACCGAGGTGGAGAGTACTATGGGCGACATACCCCATATAACCAAATTCCTGGACTGTTTGCAAAGTTTCTACAGGAAAATGGCATAGTCGCTCAATACTCCACACCGGGGGAGCCTCAGCAGAATGGAGTGGCTGAAAGACGTAACCGTACCCTAATGGATATGGTAAGAAGCATGATAAGTTACTCCACTTTGCCGATTAGTTTATGGATGGAGGCACTGAAAACCGTCATTCACATACTTAATCGAGTACCAAGCAAATCGGTGCCTAAAACACCGTATGAATTATGGACAGAAAGGGAACCCTCACTTAACCATTTGCGTGTGTGGGGCTGTCCAGCTAAGGCAAAAGTGTTTAACCCAAACATAGGAAAGTTAGACTCCAAGACAGTCAGCTGCCATTTTATTGGCTATCCAGAAAGATCGAAAGGATATCGCTTCTATTGTCCTGACAGACATACGAAGATTATAGAAACAAGACACGCTGTGTTCTTGGAGGATAACATGATAAGGGAGAGCATGGTAGCACGAGAAATAAGCCTACAGGAGAAGCGGGTACATGTACCCACTCCGATGATTGAAGAACCATTCTTTACACTACCTGTTGCTGTTGCGCCGACAGTGCAAGACACTATAGTGCCAACACCTGTTGCAAGTTCTCCCGTGGCGACAATGAATGAATATGAGGAACCTGTCCTTGAGGAACCTATAGAACCAAATGTCGCGCATGAGGAAGAACAGCAACAGCCCAATGTGGAACAAGTGCCAGAGGCCCCTAGAAGGTCTCAAAGAACAAGAAGGTCAGCTATTTCTAATGACTATGAAGTTTATGAAACAGAAGAATTTCAGATGGGGGATGATCCCACCTCATTTGAAAAAGCCATGAGAAGCGATCACTCATCAAAGTGGCTTAAGGCCATGGAAGATGAAATGAAATCAATGAGTACCAACAAAGTTTGGGACTTGGAAATTATTCCTAAAGAAGCCAAAACAGTAGGTTGTAAATGGATCTACAAAACAAAATATGACTCCCAAGGGAACATAGAAAGATTTAAAGCGCGACTTATGGCAAAAGGCTTTATGCAAAGAGAAGGGATTGATTACAATAAGACATTTTCTTCAGTCTTATGTAAAGATTCCTTCAGAATTATAATGGCACTTGTGGCCCACTATGATTTGGAGTTACATCAAATGGATGTAAGAACGGTGTTCCTTAACGGGAATTTGGAAGAAAATATTTATATGGCACAACCGAAAGGTTTTGTTGTAAAAGGAAAAGAAAATATGGGATGCCGCCTAAAGAAATCAATCTACGGATTGAAGCAAGCCTCAAGACAGTGGTATTTGAAATTTGATAGAACAATAAAAGGTTTTGGGTTTAAGGAAAATGTTGAGAACAATTGCGTTTACGAAAAATTCAAGAATGGAAAATACATATTCCTAATCTTGTATGTGGATGATATCCTGCTTGCTAGCAGTGATGTCAATCTACTAATGGAAACGAAGAAATTCTTGTCCTCAAACTTCGATATGAAAGATCTTGGTGAGGCCTCGTTTGTTTTGGGAATAGAGATTCACCGAGATAGAAGAAAGGGGTACTAGGATTGTCGCAAAAGGCATACATAGAAAAAGTTTTGAAGAAATTTAGTATGCATGCGTGCAGTTCTTCACCTGCTCCTATTGTCAAGGGCGATAGATTTGGGGAACATCAATGTCCCAAGAATGAATATGAGATTAATCGAATGAAAACGGTACCGTATGCTTCAGCAGTTGAAAGTTTACAATATGCTCAAGTGTGTACACGCCCTGACTTGGCTTTTGTCACCGGGTTACTTGGCAGATATCAAAAGTATCCAGGAATAGAACATTGGAAATTGGTGAAGAAAGTCCTGCGTTATTTGCAGGGTACGAAAGGCCTCATGCTAACGTATAGAAGATCTGATTCCCTGAAGATAGAGGGGTATTCAGATTCCGATTATGCGGGAGAAGAAAGAAAATCAACGTCAGGATATATATTTACTCTCGCAGGAGGGGCTATATCGTGGAAAAGCTCCAAACAAACCGTAACTACATCTCGACAATGTATGCCGAGTTTGTAGCATGCTATGAGGCAACGGGGCAAGTGAATTGGCTAAAGAAATTCATACCCGGATTGAAAGTGATTGATAATATCAATGAACCGATGAGGTTGTATTGTGATAACAACTCAGCGGTACAGTATGCTCACAACAATAGGTCAAGTGGTGCTGCCAAACACATTGACATAAAGTACTATGTTGTAAAAGATAAAGTTCGGGATCATATAATAAATCTTGAGCATATAAGTACAGAGAAAATGCTTGCGGATCCGCTCACTAAGGGCTTACCACCCAACGTGTTCAGAGAACACGTAGCCGGCATGGGTTTAAGGGAAAGCTTATGATTCCCGAACATACAAAGGGCCCATAAGAAACTTCATTCCAAACAGAGAAATGTGTTGTGGCTGTTAGTCTAACGGCACTGATTGCTGTGACGATGAAACAGTTCAATGCACTAATCTGCAATGGAATAGGATAGAAACAAGAAAAATATGAATCGAAAGATTGAGTATGAAATTAAAGAACAAAGAAAGTGATGAGAGATCAAGGGGGAGAATGTTGGAAGTGATCTCCCTCCATTAGGCCCAACGGCCTTTTGGGCCTTGTTCTCGCGCCCTGATCGGGGGCGCCCAACCCAATATGGTTGGTGGGCCCCCGTCGCACAGCGCTATAAATAGGAGGTGAGGGCCGGGGCTCGAGGTACGAGGTTCACCGAAGAGCCAGTTCCCCATCGGACATCCTAACCCTAATCCCGATCTAGAGAAGGGGCGCTGCGAGCGACGGGAAGCACCACCGAACCCATGGCGCCGGCGAACGACTCCAACACCGGCGCTTCCTCCGGATCGGCTACTCCTGCTCCTACTGATGGTTTGCGATTTCCGTCGTTTCGTTTTTACTCTCTCTCGTATTCGCAGTGGTAGTTGTTTTAGGTCTTACACATTTACTGTGAATCAATTTTGACCACTTCCTACAACGAATCCGTACCCGATCTAATGAATCAATGAACTGTGAAAACCAACAAAATCTGCTAAAAAAAATAGCCCGAGCAAAAGCATAGACAGCAGTTCGTGGCTGTCAAGTGTCAACCAGCACCGGCCACGGAATGGAACCGAGAAGAAGATATATATGAGCACCGTACCGAACACGCACCAATGCATGTGCCGGTGGAAAAAATGGAACAAAGCAGGTCATCTAGAGAAGGACAAAGATGGGCCGGGAGATGAGAAGATTGAAAAATGGAGCAAATGCAGACAAGCATCGCAATAATTAGTGAGTAACTCGAATTGTTAGAAGACAACCGGCCACCCAAATACCCAAGGATCCAGTTGAATAAGAGTATGAGACCATGGTCACGTAGCAAAAAATGAGAGAAAAAAATGCTCAGCAACAGAATGCAATTTTTAATTCGTTGGTCATACATGCATGCAAACGCGAGGCTATAGCTAGCCGAAACACAATGGCATGTGACGGCCCCGCAGTTCATCAGCGTTGTATATGCTGACCACATAGGTGGCAGCACTATCACTCCATGACTCGCAAGAAGCGAAAGTATTTTTTTGTCCAACCGTTAACGTTTAAATGGCTAAATATTTTATTTTCAAAAGGCAACCCGCAAAAAAATTATTGGGCGTGAGCCTAACTCATTTGGTTAGGTTTTCTTATGGTAGAATCTGTCCGCCTAGGTTTAAGACATCGACTTAACAGCGGTGCTGGCATTTTCTTGATTTATTTATTCCTGGATTTCACTATGTTGTGCTTTCAGTGCCAGGCAACATTCTCGTCGGCAGCATGACACTTGTAGTGATTGTGTCAATCTCGAGATCTGCCGACGCAGTCCTTTAGAGGTGCTCATAAGAGTAGGATTTATGTGCGTGTATTTATAGGGGTGAGTGTGTTCATATTGTGAGCGCCTGCGTTTGTGTTGTGTAATTCGCAAAAACGACAAGACAACAACCACAAGAAAGCATCACACCCTGCAAGTTACAGTAAAAAAGATGTGTTGGAGGCAGGGTTCTCCACCATGATGTCTCCAAGGAGATAAACGATGACATTCGCAGATGCCGCCACCGATTATAGAACCCAAGTTTTTCTACCGAAATCCCCTAGGCTCTGTTTGGATTTTGGTAGTGGAATTAGATCAAGAGAATTGCGTTTCCAAATCCATGACATGCCGAAATGGTATTGGACTGCAATTCAGATTCCATGTGTAATTTGGATGTCTTCAAATTGGACCTCAGAAACTAGAAAGTGCATCGGTACCTCGTCTTCTGCTTAGCTAGCACCGGCCCCTTTGCCCAGGCTCCAACCCCACCATGCGCCCGCGACCCACGCGCCCTTTCCATGCGTTGGCAACTGCGACCCCCCTCTCCATGCGTCGGCGACCGCCGTCCCTTCTCCATGCGCTGGCAACTGCGACCCTCTCTCCATGCGTCGGTGACCGCCGCCCCCTCCTCCACTTATCGGTGACCCCTGCCACGCTGGCGAGCTCCGCCCCCTCCACACATTGCCGACCCCCGTGCGTCGGCGACCCCTGCCCCTTCCACGCCCCGGTGAGCTCTACCCCCTTCGATCCACTCTGGAGAGACGAGGCGACTTCAATTCCAGCCAAAACCGAGCCTCACAAGTCCGGATTGAGGGTTGCTTGTTTTGTGTCGTGAGAATACCGTTTGGATTGGGAGTCAATGCAAATCCCAAGGTCCAATTCCAAAACATCCAAACACGTGGTATTGAAGATATACAATTCTAATTCTTCAATTCCATGCTGAATGCCAACATCCAAACGGGTGCTAGTCTAGGACCTCATGCCAATATCTTCAACAAGGAGTGTGGCGCCAAAAGCATCACCATTAATAATGAATGTCTAAATGTTAATTGGCTGATGACTATTTTAGCGTGCATGTTTACAAATACTGCCCATGAATGTCTCTGAACAATATCATAGGTGTGAGTATGTACATACGTGTGGTTGTATGATTGTATCCATGTACATGATTGGCCCTGTACTATGTTTTTATTTAATCAAAACCAATAAGGCACGGCAGGTCCTACCCACATGCATATGCATCTCATGGTGGCCATCTATCAGTTGATGAAGCTACTAGCAGAGAAGGAAGCTAGGGCCCTGCACTGCAGGACGGATTGGTTGGGGGAGGTGGTGCATCTCCAATCTTGATTTATCCAGGTAGGGCACACACACGTTAACTCTACCGGCTTAATTTCACGGCAGACGGCTATTATTCGGTTGGTTTGCTGGGACACGCTGAGCTGAGATGGACCTATTCTAATCAGGCCCACTGCACTAATCTAACACCACCTCCCTTTCGGTCCTACCGTCTGGACGTCGACGTGCATGCCTGTGAAGCTTGCTTGCATTGGTGTCGGCAGGGTAAGCCAGCTGTGTGTGGTACGGTGTAGCAGAAGTAACATCGCTTTCAGGAGTCGAGTCGGCCATCAGTATTATTCAGTAGTGCCAACGACAAGGAGATAGACAATAGAGCTGCCTCGCTCAGTTCTGAAGTTTTACTGGAATTTTAATCTGGATGCAGCCTTCCTAAGCTATAGCCTCAGGCCTTAAGCAACATACGGTACCTTTGACTTGAACCACGCTTGCTCTGCCAAGTGGATAAAATTAAACTAGCCTGCAAGATCAGAACGGAGATTTGCACCAACGTGCGTGTCTGCTCCATCCTTTGATGTGTTTGTTCATTCATCCAAGTCAACTAGCAGACCAGCCTGCTGCAAGTTGTAATCAACCAATCATATAATATATACTCCTCTAATTAAGTAGTAGTATATATAAAGTTAAATAAATGGCAGCAATGATCAGGTCAATGCTTTACATATTATTATCAGTCTTTTTTTTAGAAAAAGAATTATTATTATTATTATCAGTCTTTTCGCTGATGATGCCTCGTCTGATGTACTACACTATATGAGCACTGATTTGTTTAGCCCAACTTGACTCCCTTGAAGGCTCAGCTAACATTAATTTGATAACATTTCTTAATCTCTCTGTCTGTCTTTATTTTTTGTTTGAAACCAACAACATTTCATAGTAACATTGTCAACGACGAATATAATCCTCTCACCCACCCACCCTGTTTCCGGGGAGGGATCAACGCATGTAGCAGCAGCGGCTCGCTGGATCGCTGCACTCTCCACATGCTGACATGCATGCCGATGATGGAATTCAGTGAGCCCTCCTTCAGTTCCTTCCGCTTCCATGGCCGGCCCGGACGCCCGGTGCTCCAAGAACAAGAAGAGTTGTCCGTTTAGGCACGCACATGCGTCGCCTTCGCCTTCCTCCCGCCGGATCGCACAGGTTCAGTGAACGACGCTGGGGGGCGGGGCCACGTGTAGGATGGGAGGGCGCGGGCGCGGCGGGCGATGGAGGACGAGGAAGTGGCGGTGACAGGGACGTGCTCCCTGGCCGTCGGACACGCTAGGATCTGATCGGATCACGGTGGATCCGGTATCATTCCGGTGGGGAAACCGGAGGCACGGATCTTTGGGAGCTTGGGACCTCGCGCTCGCCCGCTTCCGCTTGCTTGAATTTGCATTTGCATTGCTTCAGATCGAGTTCGTTCAGGTTCAGAGCTCCAGTGCACTGCATCTGCAATTCTGCATGGCTGAAGCAGTAGAAGTAGGACGTACTACAAGTTGCCAGAGCTCCGTAGTCCGACTCCGTTGCCGTTGCTTGGATCCGGTGGCAAGTCATCATCAGCAATCAGCATTCAGCTGTCCATGTTCACATAGCTTGGGACCAGTTCTTTTGTTTTTCCCTGAATTATTACATCACCTGCAAACACAATGATACCTGGTAGGACCGACCTCTAGTAGCGAGTCGAACCCTGGCTTGCAACAAAAAGAAGAAAAAACTCAGTCTCTCACTGTGTACCCGTCTTCAGAGATACACGCACTGCACTACTGCAGGCACGTCCAAAAAAAAAAAAAAACAGCCAGCTTTCAAGGCGACCATACAATTCAAGAAAATTTATATCGCATTGGCTGGTCCATTATTCCCTTCACCTTGCTCAACATAGGCTGGGGTCAGTGGGAGTGGCTGAGCCACATACTCCTTATACAGCTCATGTACAGCATCATTGACCACCTTAACATACTTTGCAGCCTCAGCCCCATAAATTTTTGAGTAACTGAACTCAACAAGCTTCATCTTGAAACGTGGATCCATGACAACAGCAATGGCTAACACGAGGCTGCAATCTTTCCAGTACCTGTCAAACCTCTCATGCATATCCTTGGCGATGCTATGTCCTGTGCCGTTTGCTAGCTCTAGCTGAAGTTTTCAAGCTTCATGGAAAAAAGATGTTTGCAGTTGGGTTTGCTGCTGCCATGATGCTATGTGCAGAATCGTATAGCAGTTTCAGGTAATTACAGGCAGCCTCAACTTTCTTCCAATCCTCTTTGCCAACTACAACACCATGAATTGAAGCAATGACATCTTGTGCAACAGCATTAAGGATATGGGCATAGCATAGCACCTCACAACAAAGAGCTGTCCCTTAAGCATGAGATTGTTCTTGTTGGAGAGATGATTCCTCAAATTTGCACTGTAGATATCATGTGAGGAGCATTCATTATCCAATGTGATGGTGAATAGCTTGTCCTTCATATTCCAGTCAGAGAGGCTCAAGCTAATGGCCTCACTAAGTGCATTCTCTGAATGAGTTGATGACACCATCATGAAGTTAAGCATTCTTCGGTGCACTTTCCACTCGGAGTCGATAAACTGCCCTGCAAGTGAAACATACCCAAGAGTCTGACTAGTTGTCCACAATCCTATAGTGAGACTGATCCTTCCAGGCGTAGTGCTGAATGATTGAAGCTGGTTCTCCTTTTCTTTCTGATAAACAGCATACACCTCTCCTTCCATCGTATCAACATCCACAATCTTGAAACGTGGCTGCAAACTTTCAATAAAGATGGAAAATGCCGGCTGTTGGACAATGTGAAGTGGGTAGTCATGCTGAATGATCATCTTTGCCAAGTATGAGCAACTGCGGTCCTGATCAAAAGCAGCATTTGCATAACCAGTATATCTGTAGCGTCTCTTGGCTGGGCGCTCTATAGTTCCCTCACCGTCAATGCCAGTCCCTCCGGTTGAAGGCAGTGCCAGCCTCTGCTCTTGATTCTTTATCTTAGGACAAGAGCCCAAGGTGATGTGCCTCTTGAGATGACTAGTCCCAGCAATCTTTGAACCAGAGCTGTAAGCAAAGGTTTGCTTGCAGAGCTTGCAGCAAAGCCCTTGTGGTCCCACCAGCGACAGCTTCAATAGTGAAGTGCTCCCATACCAAGGACTTCTTCCTCCTACGTCTGGTTCCAGTAGTAGGAGGGGTTATAACCTCAGAAACAACCAACTCATTTCCTTGAACCAAATCATCACCTTGGGACAGCTCTTCACCATGCAACTCTTCGCCTTGGACCAACTCATCACCTTGAGCTAATTCTTCACCTTGGACCAGTTCATCACCTTGGATTGCCTCATTGTTGGGGGCAATCTCGTTATCTTGTGCCACCTGAGCGTCATTGGCAGTTTCCTCGGTCATCCTGACAGGCTAGCAAGCTGATGAACTTCTGAGATCTGTCAGATATGGCAATGGTAAAAATCAGAACATTGTCGAAGTGCAAAAATGGCAGGGATTCAATTCTTGAGCATAACAGAACCGACAAATACATCATAATTTCACGATAGGAAGTCCTAGTAATCAAAGGAACTCGAGCACAACTCCAAAGAATAATGTGTAAGGATCACTCGAGTGGCACTAGATGACCGATATGCAAATAAGTTTGTCCCTCTTGATAGTACGACCATCTATCCTAAACCTGGTAATAAACTTCTCTACTCACCTATGACCGGTGAAATGAAATGCCCTATAGGTTATACCTTTGCCTTGCACATTCCATTCCATCTCCAATGTTGATGCAACACATGCACCAACCATAACACAAATGATATGATCCACTTCATATCATCATGTGACCTTGTTGGTTCATCACTTGCCCTCACTTGCTTTTCACCATTACCTTCGTCCATCGGCGTTAAGTCTTGCTCAAGCTTCACCGCCACGCGGTCCATCGCTCCAAAGTCTCTAACTTGCCCTTCACGCTTGCAACCAGTCCATCAAGCCAAGTCTTGTCTTGATCTTCTCCACCTTAGTCACATGACTCAATGTCATGTCTTATATGCAATGAGCTCCTTCATCACATGTGTGAACCTTTCAACAAATTCAAGCCATCTTCACCGTCATGGCATGAGTTGCTCACACAAATGTACCTGTGGACTAATCACCTGTGTATCTCACATTTAAACACATTAGTCTGCCTAGGTTGTCACTCAATTACCAAAACCAAACTAGGAACCTTTTAACGTGCAATTGTTAATAAATATTAGCACTCATGTAAAACTATTATCTAACTATCATGATTGTCAAATTGAAAGTGACATGCTAGGCATTAACATCTTTTTGTATGTTACTACGTTTTCATGTCAGAAACATACATTGGTACGATACTATTCAGAAACAATGTTATGATAAAACAAGAAGCTGCAATTGGACAAATTGATTTGGTTACCCAACACCAAGTTTCACCATAATTTGTCGGGCTTCAGTTTAATTAATACACTAAACCATTCAGCAATTCTTATATGGCTGCTAATATCTAAAATTCTAACTTATGCTTATCATCCATTTTTAATATTATTAAAAAAGGTAGTTCAGATTCCTTAGCTACCACAATCACATATAGTGTGTGGTATTCACCCATCAACCTCAAGTGCTACCGGTGCAGGTTTGCAAGTCTAGTCTCCCATTAAGACATTTTGGCCCAATATTATGTTGTTGCACTGCTCCAAAGGCCCCCGCTATGACTAGGGGGATATTAGATATGTATATATCTAGGGGACCTTTTGTAATTGTACTGACATCCCTGTGGCTATATATATGAAAGCCACCCCTCCCTAATGCATGTGAGGTATGTGTTGTGCTATCTCTCTACACATACCATGACATTAGTTTTTCTCCAGTATAGAGATCATGAGTGAAACATGGATTTGCATTAAATCTTCAAATTTTGGTTCCATCATGAGAGCAACCATACATTTTAATCATGAGATATTATATCCAAACTGAATACTTCTTGACGAATCATTTCATCTCCATGTCCATCCTAGCATTTTCTGAATTGCATCTCCTCAAATCGTCAGTTTGAATATTTGAAAACCGAACATTCTTTTCTTTTTTCGCTTCATCGATGACAAATTTTTAGTGTTGAATAGCCCGCACAAGGAAAACTCGAACTTGTGCACGATCTTCATCAAAACATACAACAATCCAATAATTATTTTTAGCTATTTATTCGTCTGTACTGAGCTACATGGGACTACGATAGTCTCTTTCAAATATTTTGTAGATATGCATCAAATTTCTTATGGGGAGATAAATCTTCTTCGCATAAAAAACCCTGCCAAACAGGTTATTTTCTTTTATGCAATCTTCAAAAATCCTTAGATACATGTCTGATCGTAACCCTTTAATGTTCAATTCAGATCCAAAATTGCATATTCACAAAACAAAAGAATTCTGATCACAACGTTTATGATTTGGAATGGAGGATGTATGTGTTACTCAAATATATTGTCTAAAGATTAGATAACTCAAAAATGATTGTTTTGGCATGGAGGCAACATGAAAAGAACCATGTAGTGAAATAGGAAAGAATAATCAAACCCAAGAACAGGGGGTTGGGATACATGATTTTAAAAAAGAGAAATTTTACAATGGTTGGAAAAAACATGAGCTACATATTGGGCGAGATCGGATTGTGAAAAATAGAAAATACCCAGCTGAAAGTATCTGGAGGTACCATGTTGGTGGGATAAATAATAAATTAGGTGCGGTATGTGGAACTAGATCCCTTTTTTATTTTTGTATTTTATTTTTGAATATGAGTAAAATAGTTATTTGTTATTTTAGTACTATCATTTAAAGTCAAAAATGAGATTTTCCATGTCATCCTTGTCTGATTCTGAAACAATGCTATGCCTGGTGGCTCCCATCTTAGTCTCTCTTTCTCCCCTTTGTTGGAAGGTCCTGGATGCCGGCGCTGTCACAGAAGCTCCTAATTATGATGGCCCACATGTACCTATCATCATCATAATGACCTCTGACAACCGTACTTATGTTCCTCATAACTTAAAAGGTCTGCTATCCTCCGAACAGGATCCAATCATAGGAGTATTGCAATATTACAACAGTTTATTCAAAATACCATCAGAGTAAAGTAGCGAAAGTCTTACAATAACTTAATTTTACAAACCACAGTTTCTAAATTTCAAACCTTAAGAAACATTATTACAAACCTATTACAAACCGATAGTAGGGAAGTATCAGTAGTAACTTTATTACAACACACAAACGAGATGCCTTGCCCAGAGGCCACACAACCTATTCGTTGTCACTTTTTTCAACCACAACGGTCATGCAACAAGGGTCAAAGCAGACTTGTTCATGAACCGCACCTGCAACAAAGGGTTTAACAAACTCTAAGTACGGGAGTACTCAACAAGACTTACCCGACTAAGAAAAAAGACTCTAAGGCATGCTAGCTTTAGGGAATCAAGGTGCGGGTATTCAATAATCAAAATTTCTCTTGCAAAAAAGTTTACTAAAGTAAATCCTTACTTTCAATATTTTATTTTTATCATTGATGGTTCATTAACCAATTCTAAGTGATCCTAATCTAGATCAAAGTAATTCTCATCAACATTCTTTCTGATTCATTCCACATTTCCATTTCTTAGCTACGATGCATGACAGGCGATCGAGTCTCCATAACCGAGGATCAACGACGATTCGAATCAATTATACCCAGCTGGGGATCTCTAACCTCACGATATATGTAGAACCCAATCTTGTATATGTCAACCCTCATTTAGATCTCCCAAAATCAAAACGTGTCCATCGCCACCCGAGAGTATAGTACTCCTCGAACCCGGCCCAATTCTAGCCCCAAGGGTACACGCTACTCCCGCCATCTCTTCACTCCCAGTGCGAGGTTAGACGTTCTCAAAATGGAATCACTAACATCTTGGGCTTACCCAAGGCATGAGGCTAGTTGCAAAGTCTCAAAACACAAGCGGGCCTATAACGAACGGTCCTTAACTGACAAGGCAGAAACACTACATTGAGACTTCTTTCTCAATGCACGTTAATAGTGGCCAAACCACCCGCCTGATCTTTCAGGTTTATTCTCATATTTCAATATTTATCAAGTATGCCATCTTGGCCATATAAGCATTTCATTTAAAAGCCTAACTCATTAAACATAGCGAAGCATACTACGCATTTTGTAATAAAACAGACATCAAGGGTGATATTGCAATAATCAAGGATGATAATGCAGCAATTGAGTTATCACTCAACTCCTAATTACTTTATGCAATAAACCATAGTATAAATAATAAATATTTATAAAACTCAAGGTAGGGTTCAAATGCACCGGGGCTTGCCTTGCTCTGACGAGATGGCTAACTCGGGCTCAAAAACTCCGATTTCCGGTCCGGAAGCCACCGAAGATAGCTCTTCTCCGCAGACTTGCTCGACAACGTCGACTTCTTCGAAAGCGGGAACTACACGAGCATATAACATGTTTTAACATGATGCGGTGATAAACATGATGCTTGATGATGATATGCCACGATTAATAATTTGAGTATAACTTTCCTTCGCGGTACAGTCGCAAAACAGTAAAACCTACTAACTAATAGGGATAACTTAAGCAACACTAACGCTTCTTATAGAACACGCTACTAATGAACTCAATCATGTAATTAAGGTGCCAAAGATCATAAAAAATTAGTGACCCAAGGTCATCACTCAATCAAAAGGGCACACAACACTTCAAGTTATCAATTAACATTTATTTAAACACTTAATTAATTAGGGCATAATTAATAAAAAATCAAACTTCATCTAATTGAGCTTAAGTGTTTTCTATAGATTAATCATGACCTAAAACAATGTCAAAACAATTTTCATGATTTTTGGATTAATATTTTAATTATTATAATTCCTGGAAGTTGCATTTAATATTTAATTGAGCTAATTAAATAACTTGCAAAAATTAATCAAATTTAGTATTTAATATTTTTTCTAATTAGTTTACACCTTGAAAAGCTTACACAAAAAATTTCACTATTTTTGGAGCTCTACAAAAATTCTATTGAAATAAATAAAAACTAAAACTATTCACATTTTTGAAAAAGAAAAACAAAAACTGCCGCTCGGGCCGCTTCTCCTCTTTTCCTCTGGCTCAGCCCGGCTACGCGCGGCCCACCCGCGCGCTCGCGCTCGCGCCCGCCCGCGCTCGCTCGCTCGCTCGCTCGCTCGCGCGGCCCAGCAGACCGAGTCGACCCAGCAACGCGGCCCGCGCGCTCGCCTTCTCTCTCGCTGACAGCTCGGCCCCGCCTGTCATCCCCTTTCTCCCTCTCTCGCTCTTCTCCCGCGCCCGGCCATGCCCGCACGGTGGTCGGCCGGCGACCACGGCACCGGTGACAAGACGATGCCCAGCTAACGTGACCAACATGACCTACGCGACACCGCGAACACCCTCAGACATCTAGCACGGCCACAAACCCCCTGGAGGGAGCACCTCACCGGCCATGGCAGCACGGTGACCGCGGTGCCCATCGTCTCGATAACCAAGGCCGGTAGTGACTAAAATAATGGCATGGAGAGCATCAGTAGCTCACCGCGAGTGCAGTAGAGTAGCTGGCAAGCGCTGAGATGCGGTGGAGATGGCTGGCCACGACGAGGTGGACTACGGCGACACTTTGCCGGACCCGAGGAAGACGGTGGCAGTTGAGGCTGTGGGGTCTATACGAGCGGGTGCAAGCTAGTTCAGGAGAAGCACAAGAACGTGGCGGTGCTTTGGGAGAGATGGAGAGGACGGTGATGGCTGGACGACGGTGAATTTCACCGGCGGGTGAACTCGGCGGCAATGGTGGCGAAAAAGGAAAACGACGACGACGTCGGTCGTTTATATAGAAGAAGCTGATCAGTAGCATGGCAACACGAAGTAGAAAAGTGTAGCGAGGTCTAGGAGCTATTGACGGCCACGGTGACGCCTGGAAGAGGCCGAAAAGGCCACGGCGGTCTTGCCGGCGCCCATGCCGCGCGCTGCACTGCCCTGATTCGCCGGTGCACTGTAGCACTCCCCCCAAATTTCAAATCAAACTGTTTTTGCCAATTTACTTCCAAAATCATGTAGCAACTTAAAACAAATCCCAAGATATGAAATCTTCAGAATTTTAAGCTCTACAAGTTTTATATTGAACACTTTTTTCAAATTCAAACTGGATTTTGAATTTTGAATTTAAAATCAAAAGGGGACACTTTTCGGGAATTTGACAATTTAGAAATTACTTTCAATTTTATGTTGAAACTTCAAAAACTCCAAACACCAAAGTTGTACAACTAGCCAATACCTACAACTTTGATATTCAAACCATTTTCAAATTTTGTCTCCATTTTGAAATTTGATTTTGGGGATGAAAAGGGGTCAAATTTAAAATTGCTTCTTTTCAAAATTGCTCCACACTTTACACTAAAACTTTGAAAACTCAAAACACCAAAGTTGTAGCCCTTAAAATGTTCTACAAACTTGGTTTTAAACTTTTTCCCAAATTTTGCTTAGATTTTGACTTATTTCAAAAGGGGTAAAATCAGGGTTTTGAATTTAGAGTTTTCGAAAGAATTTCAAATTGAAACTTGTTGCTATTTTAATTGGTGATTATTAGTGATCAAACCATCATCCAAGGGCATCATTTTGACAATCATCACATGTTTGACCAAATGCCACTCTTGGTTGACCAATTTAACTTTTTAAACTCTTTTAATAATCCCCCAAATTTGAATTCAAATTCGAATCGGAAAAACTCGCGACAAGTTTTGTATTCCAATTCAAACTCAAACTTGGAGCTTCATTTTACGTGTTGTACTTGAGTTCATACTCTACACTTGGCACTAGTGTGTAACACAGTCACACATCTCAAATTACGCAGGGCATAAACTAAGTATTTGCGGTGACATTCGAAATTAGGGTTTTCGGTTCGAGTCACACCACTGAGAAGCACATCCAACCTAAAAAGGTAAACTCATTTTAGTTAATGCATAACATGGTTGACCTAATCATGGATGCTTTGCGGTACAATATGATGACATGACAGATTAATTAGCCACTGTAACACCCGAGGTGTTACAGGCGCAACTTTGCTGACGGGCGCTGATTGCGTCGCCAGCCCGCCACCATCTCGCAGCCATCCTAGCAGCTCGCACCATCGTGCCTTTCCTGGCTGCTAGCGGAGTGGCTCCTCCATCGTGGCCGCTCGCAACCGACGAGTCAATGTTGTGGACGAGCTCGTGGCTTCAAGTTCAATGCGTTGCTTGCACGAGCAGCCTCGTTTCTTGATATGGCCCTGTTCGCTTGAACTTATCAGCCTTATCATTTTAGTGAAATAATAGTATTTTTCTCTCACAATAAATCAACATCAGCATCATCCGACAAAAGCGATGCGTCGTGCGTCGTGCAAGTCGTGCGTCGCATGGATGGGCGGCGAAGGCGAAGGCGGCGGCAGCGGCAGGCTTCACGTCGTCGTCAAAGAGCCGCATCGGAAAGGCGATGTCTACGCATGCACACAATAATCCTCTTAATTTTCTGCTTCGTTCCTTGCCATGCCAGAAACACGTACGCGCTCTGTTTCTAACGCTGGTAGGTAGGTAGGTTTGCAGATGCAGCAGGAACAACACAGGGTGAGACGACGACCACTCCCGATCCCGAGAACGCCATCTTCGTGCACGGCTTCACGTCGTCGTCGTCCTTCTGGGCCGAGACGGTGTTCCGGGAGTCCTCCATCCTCGGCGACTGCAGGTTGTTCGCGGTGGATCTCCTCGGCTTTGGCCGGAGCCCCAAGCCTGCGAGCGAATTGCATGTACAGAGTGAGAGACCACGTGGAGGCGATCGAGAGGAGCCTCATCGAGCCGCATGGCCTGATGAGCGGCAGCGGCTCCTTGCACCTGGTGAGCCACTCCATGGGCTGCATCATCGCCCTCGCCTTGGCTGCCAAGCACCCGACCCGCGTGAAATCCATCACGCTGGTTGCACCGGTGAGTAGAGTTGGAGTACACGCACACACCAGTAGGCAGGCAGCTCCTTTGCCGCTGGCCATCAGTCAGTGACGACTGACCGTGTTCGTTGGTTGCACTTGCAACAACATGCAGCCGTACTTCCTGCCGGGAAGAAGCTGTGGCCGCCGCTGCTGTTCGGCTCCGCGGTGATGTCGTGGTACGAGCACGTCGGCTTCCTCGTCTGCAAGAACCACCTGCTCTGGGAGTGGCTTTTCAGGCTCTTCACGGGAAACACGTACGGTTCAGAGTTTCAGACACGCTGAACAGTGCTGAAACTCTCTGATGAATGAAAACTGAGAAGAACGTTGCATGCAAATTCAATGCAGGGACGTGGATTTCAGGGTGAGGGATCTGACGAAGCACACCCACCACTCGGCGTGGCACACCATGCACAACGTCATCTGCGGCGGGGCGGCGCTGCAGGACCGCATCCCGGTGCAGGTGGTCCACGGCGCCGACGACCAGGTGGTTCCGGTCGAGTGCAGCCGCCATCTCAAGGCGAAGCTCCCGCGCGCCAAGCTCCGTGTCATGGACAGGCGCGACCACTCGACGGTGGTTCTGGGCAGGGAGAGGGACTTCGCTGAGGAGCTCAAGGCGTTCTGGTCTCTGGTGGTCAGCTGCTTCAAGGCCCCCGGTTCACACGTCCAGGATGCGGAGGTTCAGCGACAGCGAGGATGCTGATTGTCAGCAGGTATCTTGTAAGCTGGGCCTCGGGGCTAGTAGTAGCAGGCCAGATTGCGTTCTTGGGCCAAGCCCAAAGCTTGTTTGATAGGAGTAGACGAATGGACATGGTATCGATAAACAAAGTAAACTAATATTCCCACATATTCCTTCCTCCTCCGAGGAGGCGCCACCGCTATGCGCCCTATGCTCTTCTCTCGATTCGTCGGTAATTACCCTAGGAACGTCACAATTAGTATCAGAGCCCACCAGTCTGTGTGCTCAACCGTAGTCCGTCGGCTTGCCTCATCCCCGGCCCGGCACAGAGACACCACCGTGTTTTTGGTTCAAATCTGCCACCATCACCGCTACCGCCACCTCCGCCTCTGCCTCGGACACTTCAAAGTTCAAGCTCCACCATCGACCATCCTCAAGATTGGTGTTCGCTTAAAACGCATCTAAACAACCGTCTAGACACTAAACGGTGGGTTCGGCCGTAGTCACTGAATTAAATGCTAAATGCGTCTAAACGGTCAAAATTGTAAAAATAGTTTAAATGGTGGCATTTAACGACAGTTAAACAGGTATAAACACCAAAACATGTGTTCACACTACCTTTAGGCAATAAATCATGAAAGTTTGGATGCTAGACAAACTTTTTGTGGGGGGCTCCAATGGCTACTAGTGTTATTCTCTGGCGACTCTTTCGGCTGGGAGCAGTAGGCATATCCGGTGACTCTTAGACCCTTGTTATATGCCAACCCCATAAGTCTAGGGGGTCACAAAAATCTCCGGTGGCCCCCACCCGACGCAGTTTGAAAATCCCGTGCACAACACCTTTCTAGCACACATATGTTGTCCTGACGGCTTTTTCTGGTGCTTCTACGTAGTCAAACGGTCAACTAAAGATGGCAACGAGTACCCGAAACTTGATGAGTTTTTAACCTATTAGGGCAGGGCTCTGGGTCAATTTTTCTACTCATGGGTTTATTAATGGGCAAAAAACTAGACCCAGTGGGTCTACGGGTGTAGGTAGAGTGTGGTATCCAAACCCGTAAACCATCGGATTTTTTAAACCCGATCCATCATAGTGGGAAATATATTTTTTATATCAAATGACAACCATCCATCCATGTTTGCTTGAGGTGTCGAAATAACCAAGTAGAGTACTGCTGCTACACCTACACATAATTTAATTGTTCTAGCACTACATAACTATGATAACATGTGTCCGGCGCCTGCTAAATATGACTACTCTACTAATCGCCAGGGGTGTAGGGGTCTCGCGGTCTCCGTCGCCTCCTCGGATTCGTAGGGACCACGTTGCTTCTCCAGCCAACGTCTGTGCGGTCCTGTTGCTGCCTCTCGCGCTGCCGCCTATGTCCACGATCGAACTGCTGCGTCGAGGACGGCCCCTGCAAGCAAGCAACCTGATGAGCTACTCTAAATGTTGAGCTACGAACAGTAGAATTAAAGAAAAAGCAAAGCATAGGGACCTGTTGCTCGGCTGGTGTGTAGTTCTCCTGCTGTGTGTAGTCGACCCCCTGTGTACCAAAAGGAGCACCGTATAGCTGTGAGGCACCCATCTCCTCGTGACCGGTGTACTCCCACTGGTGAACGTCCTCGTCGTCGTCGTCGTCGCCACTCGTCGTGTCATACTGAAGTGCCTCATCCACATCGTCCGCAGCCGCTGGACCCTTCCCTCTGTCCTGCGGAGTACGAATAGACGAGGACGCAGCCCTGGTGTCGCTAGCAGAAGCAGCTGCGGTGGACATCGTCTGGCTCCTGGACCACGTGGGGTTGTAAGGTACGTCCAAAGTCGTGTCCGCACAGCTCAGCTTCTGAGTCAACTTTTTGCAGCCTTTTTTCATTCTCTACGGGTTTAGATGACAACAACCATTATTAAGCGTGAATTTTAAAGGTAACTGAGTTGTAGTCACGAATGTTACTATCAAAACTACCTTGACAAAGGCGCGAAGAGGGTTGGTCTTGTCGTCCCTAGTCCGAAAAAGTTGCCTGGAAGCTTCCTCGGAGTAGTTCGACAATTGTTGTGCCTATAACATCACATAAGGTTAACTCGATCATTTTGATTGAATTTTAAAACCCTTACCTCGCTTGAGGATATAAGTGCAAAGTACTTACCACGTATCTATTTAGAGGGTCGAACGCATCGACGATGTCATCCTCACCGGCCGCATCTGCAGGCATGTTGGTGTACGGGACCATGAGATGAGTCCTCGTACTTCGCTGCAGCCATTGCAGGTACTCCATCCATCTTGCCGGGTTGTGCTGTGGAAGTTCGTTGAGGTGGCGAGGATGCCTGTTATACCAATTAAGCAAATGTGGTTCGTGTGTCACCGTCCAATCCTTTTGCGTGGTCCGAAGCCTTCGATCGATCCTGCATTGCCATATTGCATTAGAAATGAGGCACTTAAGTAGAATAAACATATTGGCATCATACCCATGCAGCTGAGCGTTGGCGGAGTACAGCGGTGGAATTCCCTGCAACCTCCCGAACTGTCTGTAAACCCTGAAAGGGTAGTGCATCTCGACGACGTGGAAGAAGATAAGTGCCCTTCGTAAAGCCACTCGTCCCCTTCCTCCTCGCAGCGCGGACTAAGGTAGTCCTCTAGCTCCCACCTAGACCACGGTGTCCATGTTACCTGCAAAGTAAAAAAACTTAATTTAGTATCAATCTCATTGATAGTGCCTTTAGTAGGAAATGTGGATATAACTTACGTAGTTGTGTGTCAATACGTCTATCGTATCCGTGTACTGCTTGTACCTCCTTTCCAGCTCGCCCCTCACTACCTTAGCGTCTTTCCAGATGAAAAGGGCGGTGGGTAGAACGTCTTCATGCTGCCAAACCTGCAAGTCACACAAACACGGTGTCACTAATCTCTTTAGTCGTATGAAGATATCAAAGTAGTCAATGTACTCACAGACAAATGCGGAGGTTTAGTAGGCCTCCCAACTGAAAACCGCTCCCAAATCCATACTTGAAGTAGGTACGAGCAACCACCTAGGTTGGCATTGGTCGACTGGCGACGACAGGTGGTACAAAGCTGACGGTATGTCCAAGCAAGGACCGTGGTACCCTAGCTATAGGTTGCAATGTTCTCCAGTGGCTGGATAAGGATCCTCAAGAAAATCCAGCTGATGCTGTCGCCTGAGGAGTCGGGGAACAAGAAAGCGCCCAAGAAGTGCCACAACCACACCTTTGCATACACCTCGACCTCGTGATCTGGAGCACCGATCGAAGGCCCTGCACCAAAGTGCTAGGTTATCCATGACGTCGACACTCCTGAGGTCTTCCTGCAATTACAATTGAAGCATTATTCTACAAAAATAGATGTAGCTGAAATGGTTGTATTAGTGATTTCAATGGGGCGCAAATATGAACTTACTTTGTGCCTTTAACTTCAGCCTCTGATGGCCTCCTACCACAGAACTGCTCCACCAAGTCTACCCAATTAGACTCGTCGACGACCCCAGTCACCGGATGACCAGCCAAACTGAGACACAATATCATCTTGACATCCTGCATCGTGATAGTCATTTCCCCACATGGTGTGTGGAAGGTGTGCGTCTCCGGTCTCCACCTGCATCATTACAAGTTTCTGGTTATAGGCAAGTTGACGGCCCAATTTTACAAAACAAAGACAATAAATGCAAAATGCAATGTTACCTATCAACAAAGGCAGTAAGAAGTGCAGGGTCTAGTGTGGGGAGTGTACTGTTGTAGACCCGAACGATCTCAAGGAAGCCTGCCCGCTGTATGTAGTTCGCGTATCGCTCGTCCCAGCTATGTACGCGGTGCGTGCGAACACGAAGCGCACGCAACGGCCTCTGCTTCTCCGACAAGGCCTGGGCCCGGTGGTCCTTGTCGTAGTCCGCCTCAATGAGGCTAAAGCGCGGATGAGGAGGCCGCGCCTCTATCTTGCAACCCTGAACCTGCCTGTTTGAAAAAAACAAAGACAACATTAATAACATTAGAACAATTAATAACTAATTAACTAATAACTAAATAACTAATACGAACCCATTAACTAAAAACTAATATTAACTAACTATCAAAAATATCGTTAACTACAAATGATCGTTAACTAACTAAATAACTAATATTAATCGTTATCTAACTAAATAACTAACTAACTACAAATAATATTAACTAACTAACTAACTACAAATAATCGTTAACTAACTAAATAACTAAATAACTAACTAAATAATTCAATACCTAACTAAATAACTAATGTTAAATAACTAAATAATCGTTTAATACAAAGAATATTAAATAATTAACTAAATAAATAATAATAACTTAATAATATTTATTACAAATAAATAATAGTAACGACAAAATAAAAAAAATTTACCGTAAAACGGGTTGCGGCGGCGGGGGCGCGGTTGGCCGGGCGGCGGCGTGCCGGGGCCGGGCCGGGGTGCGACGGTCCGCGGCCGGGGTGCCGGCGTGGGAACGGCGGCCGGAGACGCGGCCGAGGGCGCGGTGGCCGGGGACGCGCCGGCGGGGCCGCGGCGGCGGGGGCGCGGGGGACGGCGCGGCGGCGGGGGCGCAGCGGGGAGCGGCGGCGCGGCGGGGCGCGGCCGGGGCGGCCGGGGCGCGGGGGAGGGGCTCCGGGCGACGGTGGCGGCTCCGGCGGCGGCTCGGCGTCGCTGGGAGCGCGGGCAACGGCGGCGGCGCGGCTGCAAAGCCGAGCGGGCGTGGCGGGGCGCGGCTTTTATTTAGGCCGTGCCCCGCCATGATGGGTGGCGGGGTGTACCCCGCCATGATGGGTGGCGGATTTGGCATACCCCGCCACGCATCATGGCGGGGTACACCCGGGTGGCATGCCACGTCCCCCGCCACGTGGAACCTGTACCCCGCCACCATGCATGGCGGGGTTCAGTGCATTTGCCCCGCCATGCATGGTGGCGGGGCCAAACGGGTTAGATTTAAAAAAAATTCAAACGCGGGTTAAATTTAAAATTTGTTTCAAATTTAGACTAAAAATAAAAAAAATTCCACATCGTCGAGCAGTCTTTCGATCTCCCCCGCCCACACAGGCATGCATGCACCTGAGCGTGGCTCCACATGACATTGACCGCTGTCTTGGCATTGCCCTCAATCGGTGGATCCAGACACTGTGCGAGCAGCCATTGCGAGGTCTAGCCCGCGTCGGAGCGCCGTGAGCTCGGACACAGAGCTATCACCATCTTGATCCCGCTCCGCGTAGCCCAGCACGAACCCGCCCCCCGTGGTCGCGGTACACGCCACCGATGCTTGCATGGCAGGACGCGTGCTTCATCACGATTTTCTTGCGAATCTTGTCAGTTTTTCCGATATGGCTAGAATAAATACTTAGCAATTTTATCTGATCTAATTATGTTTCTTGCTAGATTAAATTGATGTATTACCATTTTAATGGTACAATCAAAGTGTATAATAAAATCAATTAGATGGGAAGTTGGAAAGCTTTCTATTATTAATCTTCTCTCCAACCAAACGTATCATTTTCAAGTTTATCTGATCACACAGATTTAACAACACTTTTTGCAAAACAACTTCTCATGCTTCCGACCATCCACTGCTCGGGATCAATCAAGGCAGCCTATCGTTTGGCAACCAGGTGCCTAGAGCTACAGGTGAAGGAGGACACACACGGCGTGTGATGTGAGTGTGGATACAGAGTGGTGAGTGGAGTCGTAGGTCGTGGCCAATCACAGGCAAGAGACGTGTGAGCCTCACCGGCACAGTCGCAAGCTCACTCAGCACACCACACGTCCTCCTGCATCTCCACGCGGCGCTTTCAGGGGAGGGAACAGCTCGCCGCAGCCCTCTGCCTCGTGGTTGTGTTGGGCCACAGTGACTAGCATTTTTTTGTTTGTATTTAATAATTATTGTCCAATCATGAACGGTTAAAAGATTTGTCTCGTGATTTATAATTAAACTGTATAATTAATTATTTTTTATCTACATTTACTGCTCTATACATATGTCCTTAGATTCCATGCGATGGAGAGAGAATGTAAAACTAGCAATTTTAAACTCATCTAAACAAGGCCCTCTTTTTTGCCCTCGCGTGTGCATGCACGCAGATGCAGCTACCAGAGCGAGCCCATAGGAGAATGAGATTCCGCTACCTCTCGACCTCTCCTACCGTGCCACGAGTTTTCTATGCGCCTTCACCCTTCAGGCTTCAGCACGTCGCGGTCGTCATGTAATTATGGACGATGTGATTGGGCGTTGGGATTCCTAGATGCTTTCTTTGTTTTGTTTCATCTCATCCATCTCATCGATCGAAAGGAAGAACTTTGTATGCACTTTGTTTCGTCGTCGAGGGGAATTTTGCGTCTGCTTTTTTTTTCTTCCTCTTACAGCCGACCCATCGGCCCCTTTCTTCAACTTTGAGGCCTGGTTTCAAAGGCATTTGTTCACGAATCTGCGGCCTTATGTTTTCCTATGACCATATAGTACCAAATGGTTTTCGTTTTAATTACCTAGGTCCATTTCATCAGGTGACAACAGGAACAGGAACATGCTGCGGTAAAGAGAGTCAACTTGATTAGGGCGTAATGTGTGCTATCCTTTGGAAATAGATTAGGAGAGACTGAAATTGATCATCATAGAGGATTAAGGAGAAGTTTGGTTTGTGCTTTGCAGGAACCATGCCAGATATTGGTCATAACCAAAATGGTGCAATGTCAAAACGTAGCAAAAAAAAAAAAAAGAAGTTGCCAGAATATGAACATAGATGAGTAAAACTAATCTATTTGTTGAGAGTTGGAAGCAACTAGCTGCACCTTTAATTCCTTAAGTTTTTGTGCATGAGTGAATGGTTATTGCAAATTTTGCAATCGTCTGTTTATTTTGCCGCTCTATTTGTTATGAGTTTTCTATGCACATGCAACTGTAATTATCATCATTATATTTTAAGAGGATGTGATTGAGTTTTAGAATTTGTAGCTGCTTTGTTTCATCAAAAAAGTACTTTCGTAGCCGCCTTTACTTTCTTATATGCTCTTTCTGTCCATAAAAGAATGCAATTATCATTTTCCAAGGAGTCAAATGATTTGAAGTTTAATCAAAGTTATATAAAAAATACTAACATTTCTGATATAAAATAAGTATATGAAATATATTTTCATAGCAAACCTAGTTTGAGACATAAATATTAATACTATTCACTAAAAGCTCGGTCAACATTAAGCTAGTTTGGCTGGCACAAATCCCATAGTTGCACCCTTTTGTGTGGACGGAGGGAGTATGATCAACCAAGTAATCAAGTGTCTCCAAGACCTTACACTTGAGCTTTCGATGCTTCCATTGAAAAGCTTTCATCTAGAGTTGCTTTTTTGTTTATAACTTTGCATATGACCATGTACCAATTCTTTTTTTCACTTTTACCTCTAACAAACACTAACATTCCATGAAACATTCGAACTATTTAGGAACCTGTCTATTAATGAATGGAATCTTAGGAACATGCTATGTGACAAGTGAATTCTTCTCCTAAAACAACAAAGGCTCTATTGGAAGCAATGAGAAAAAATAAAATGGATCAAAGAGGAAGAGGCAAAAACAAAATTCTTTCATGCTCATGCAACCATAAAGTAGAGGAGAAATACAAATTCATCCCTCCAAAATGAGCATGGAGATAGTTTCTCTAACCATGAAAACAAAGTTGAGTTGCTATAGTCTTCTTTGAAACAAAGGTTGGGAACCACATGATTTGACAGAGTTCACTATGACTTAAGCAACTCAGTCAACCAATTAACCCATTTCTTCAACTTTTGAGGCCTCGTTTCAAAAGCTTTTGTCTAGGAATCTGCGTCCTTGCTTTCATATGACCATATAGTAGCAAATGTTTTTCGCTAGTCCTGGGTTCATTCATCAGATGATAGCAGAAACAGTAACGCCGCAATAATAAAGAAAGTTGACTTGATTAAGGGGGTATCGATTCAGTTTGGGATGTACTATCCCTTGAGGCGGGGGCACCGCGCCACCCACCCACCATTTTCCTTTATCACTAGGGGTGCCAATTTTTCTTTGGAGTCTTTTTTCATTAAGGTTATGTTCAGTGTAGTGCGGATTAGAGAGGGATTAAAAGGAACTAGATAAGATCAACAGAGGAATAAAAATTGTTTGGTTTGTGATCTATAGGAACCAAGCCAAATATTGGTCATAACTAGACTGGGACAATGTTAAACATGGCAAAAAAAGAACTTGTTTGGTTAATAGTCATGCTAACATAGGCGGGAAAAATGTTGTTTGAATGAAAAATATCAAAATTTGGCACAACAATAAGTATGACGTGTGGGATTATATGCCATTTTTTTTCTTCGTCAAGACATAGTCACGTCGGATCTTGTTTTGTAGATAAATACCATAGTAAAAATAAATTGCAAATTAGGTATGTAGCTCTTAGCATTTAAAGTTTCATCATCGTAGGATCTCGATCCACATGCACCTAACGGTGGCATGACACCTCAACCTTGGAGTGGCTTGCTGGCCATGCCAAGCTGCGGCAACAAAATCTTTTGCCCACACAAGTGCTAACTTCCTCTATTCACTATTGTTGGCTCTTAGTCAAATTTTCTTTGGCCCAATAAATTTTGATCTACAACCAAATAACATACAATTTTTTAGTGCTAACTTCCTCGTTCTACTAGGGCTTATAGTAGAACCAAACATGTCCTAGGTACCAAATCAAAATCCCTCTCATCCCCTTCCAATGGTCTTAGGGTTTATTAGGTTTAGAAAAGATGGAAAAAGATTGATGATTAGATCCCTTACAAGTTAATTTTTTTTCATCCACTGAGATCAACCGAATAAACTTAGGAAGGCGAATAGCCGAACAAGCCTTACAAGGCTTTAAATTCTCAATCTCAAATCTTCAACCTCAACCCGCTGAAAAGCCCAAAGTTCTCAACCCAATCTCGCGGGAGATGGAAGAGGTAGGGGAAAGCCAAGTGTTAGGAGAATTCTCGTGCAAGGAAGCAACTAGTTGCACCCTTAATTCCTTGGGATTGTTTGCTCGCGTTAATGGTCATTGCAAATTTGCAATCATCTGTGTCAAGTTGCTATTAGTGTGCATCTGGTAGAGGAGATACGCAGTGTTTTGCTGCTCTATTTGTCATGAGTTTTCTATGCACATTGTAATCATCGTCATCATGTATTTGAAGAGGATGTGATTGAGTGTTAGAATTTGTAACTGCTTTATTTCATAAAAAGGGATTCTGTAGCTGCCTTTTCTTCTTAGACCTTGTTTGGTAGGGCTTCAGCTCTTGCTCCTTGCAAGAGCCCTGCCAAACAGCCATATGAAAAATGGATCATTGTAAGGAACTCAGAGGAGCTGGAGCCATTTTTGCATAGAGTTGGAGCCACGGAAATGTGGCTTCTCTCGTCTCTTCCTCACAAAGCTAATATAAATTATTACAAAATTATCACTAAAGCTTTTTTTTGCCAAACATATTAAAAACAGTTTTAGCTCCACCACAAAAGCTACTATGCATGAATAGTCAGAACCCTTTTAGAAGGAGCCAGAGCCGTGCCAATTGAGCTTTAGCATATACTATGATCAACCAAGTAATAAGTACCCCTAACAACATAGGCTTGAGCTTTTGATGCTCTCTTTGAAAAGCTATAATACGACCATGTACCCATTCTTTTTTTTTTTGGCTTTTACCTCTATGGGGGTGTTTAGTTAGGGTGAAAAGGGCGAAAAATGTATTGTAGCACGTTTTGGTTTTATTTGGCAAATAGTGTCCAATCACGAACTACTTTGGTTCGAAAGTTTTGTCTCGCGACTTTCGACCCAATTGTGCAATTAATTTTTTTTCGTTTACATTTAATGCTCCATACATATCCCGTAAGATTCGTTACTGCAGTTTTTTGGAAAAACTTTTTGGGACCAAACAAGCCCTAAGTAATGCTAACTCCCTTGAAGTCTCCGAACTCCTAACTCAGTCTAGTCAGGTGTTGACGTTGTGTGGCTGGATCGTGCAGTGCAGCCGAGCCCGAGGTTAAGGATGACCGGCATCTAGGTATCCCATGTTGCTGTACTCGTGTCCCAATCCCATGTTGCGGCGCCACTATACTGTTTGGTGGCCTGTCGTGTCGTGTCAGTTAGGTCAGGTGAAGGGTCCTCCTCGTCACCGTCCCCATCGGGCATCGGCCCTGCCCATCCCTCTCGCTATGCTGTTGCTGTTCCATGACAGTGGGGAGGGGAGGCGAAGCGAGGCGGCGGCGGCTAGTCGCCTAGTCCTCCTAGTCCCGGCGACCGTGCCAGGGGCCACACGGCGAGCGTCCAACACGGCCGATCGGTCTCGTCGAGCACCTGCACCGCCGCCCGGCACCAAGCACAGCAAGGGAACCCTTTGTGTTCGTGAAAGGGCGGCCTTTGCTTTTCCACATCAGAAAAGGCACCGTGCTCTCCTTTCACAAATCACAGGCTGCACAAGGACGACAAATGAAAAGATAGCTATTTCAGACTTTCAGTCCCTTTCGAGGCTGGCCAAGAAATTATACTTTTTAAAATTTTAAAACAACTCTTGGCTGCGGGCTCTTAAGCCATTGAGCTGCTGCAAAGGATTTTCTGAATCATCCAAATCCCGAACCTTAGCTGAAATAAAAATACAAAGTATCCAAAATCTAAAATTATTTAAATTATAAGGTATTCTAATTACAACCCATTTTTAAAATATGCATTATTCAAAAGGACTCAACTAGACTTGTGACACGTCACACATGGACCTTTTTACCTACATCTTCGACTTCTCGTTCACCCCCACCGCCACCTCTCCTCATCTGGCTTCGGCGGTGCCACGCCACCTCTGTCGCCGCCCTCGCTAATCCCAATCCCTCCTCCTCCTCCACCGGTCAATTCCATTGTCGCTGGTACCGTCCAACCGGCCTCTCCCACTACCCGGCGGACGGCGTCCCTCCTCCACCATCTCGATAACCACCACAGACAGTTGTTGGCCTCCCCAAAGCCGCCTTTTATAGCTAGAGAACACACCAAATCTTGAACCCGAAACCCTAACCACTAATCTGGCACGGGCCACTGGATCCGCTCAACTCATCATCGTCGGAGGGCTCGGGGTCACCGGTGCATCCTTGGTCGCCATGGGTTTGAGTGTGTGAGAGAGGCAAGGAAGAAGGCGGCCGGAGGAGGAGGACGACTGCACGGGCGGGAGGAGAAAGGGTGGGGGCATGGCTGGGTGCCTGCTAAAAAATAAGTTAGTTGATACTCGAATTAAGTAATGAGTGAATTAAGTAACGAGTGAGAAAAAGTAAGTATTTTATCAGACTTTTTATTTGGTCCTAAAATTGTTGGAATATCTTATAATGTCTCGGCTTTCTAAACTCAACCCATTTCGTTTCCAGTGGAGAATTTCCATTCAACAGTCATACGTAATAATACTCAAGTCAAACTGCTGGATACAATTTGATTAAGCTAGCAAGATGGAAGCTCCCATTAAGAATGAGGTGGTTTATGGCTGCTGGACGGCGGCAAGAGCCATTTGCAGGCTTATATAATACTTAAATACAAGACTGAAGAAAACTCACGAGCTCGTCTGCTCGTGAATTCTAAAGATTAAGATAAACTAACAAGCTCCATTGTCCATTCCAACCATGATTCTGCCGCAGTCAGTAGAACCAATTGGCGTTGGATCCCGTGGACTTGTGCGGCTGCGGCTGCTGCAGCTGCAACGCTCCGCCGTAGGGCGCGGCGCCTCCCGCCACGTTCAGGCCTGAGCCGAACCTCAGCTCCGGCGACGCGGCGTTGATCTCGCCTCCGAACGGCGCGCCGTCACGGATGTAGAACGCCGCCGCGCTCTGCTGTATCACGTTGCTGATGGTGTCGCCAAATAGGCACGGCGTCGGGAACGGGCCGGACACCTGCACGCCGGGGGCGGCCGTGTCCACGTTGCTCATCAGGCTCCTGGGCGCGCCGCCCACGTTGGCCTCGTACATGTCCATCAGCTCCGCAAGCGACCTCTGGCCGTCCACGGGCAGGTCGAAGTCCAGGCCGCCGAGCGCCGCTGCCTGGCCGGGCGGGCCGAACGACGCCGGGAAGACGGACTCGGTGGCGCGCGGCGGCGGCGCCACGGCCGCGCCGGCGCCGGCACCGGCGCTATTGTTGAACTTGCACGAGTACTGGTGCGCGTTGCGCGCGTTCCGGTCCAGGAACCCGTGCGCGCTGCTGCTGTGCGGGCACTGCACGTTGCCGCAGGTGTAGGCGCGGAAGCTGCTGCCCAGCATCAGCTCCGGCTCCACGGCGGCGGCCGGCGCGCTCCTCTTCTGGAAGAACTCGGCGTCGGCGGCCTCCTCCTTCATCAGCGCCGCGGGCGCGGCCATGACGAACTTGTTGTTGCCCGCGTCGTCCATGGACGACGACGACGACGAAAGGTCCACGAACGCGGCGGCGGCGGCGGTGTTGGAGCGTGGCTGGTGGTTCCGGCCGGTGTCTTCGCCGTCAGCGCCGTCGACGTCGTACTCGCCAGAGCTGGGGCAGAACGGGATCGTCGCGGCGGCGGCGGAGGAGGACAGCGCGGGGCGGGCACCGGGGTGCAGCTGGAGGTACAGCTCCTCCTCCTGCCTGAGCAAGGCGAGCCACGTGACGATCTCCCTGGCGGTCATCTTGTCCTGCAGGCACTTGGACTGCCGGACGAGGCGGCGCGCCTTGTCGACGTCGGGGGACATGTGCTTGATGACGGCGGTGAGCACGGCCACCTTCCAGGCCTTCTTGAGGTCGTGCGGCTTCTTGTACGGCGGCGGGCCGAGCTCCCCCGGCACGGCAGCCTGCGGCCACCACGGCTCGGTGCCGACGGGCCACCACGGCGGCGGATGGCCCTTCTCGAGCGGGAATCGGCGCTGGGGCGGGTCGCAGTGCTGCATGAGTGCGGATAGCAGCGAGCCCAGCGTGGTGTCCTGCAGCTCGTGCAGGGAGTGCGGGCCTGCCGGCGCGGCGGCCGCCACGCCGCCGGCGCCTCCAGCACCGCCTTCGCCTCCCGCGGCGGCGGCGGCGTTGTCGGCCTGGTACTTGGCGGCGGCGGCTGGCCCGTTGCGGTCGAAGCGGACCTTCTCCTTCCACCAGGCGCGGAGGTTGTCGGAGGCGCCGGTGACGGGCTTGCCGTTCTCCGGGATGATGCCGTAGACGAAGCCCTGCGCGTTGCAGACCTCCATCATCTTGAGCATGTACTTGAGGATCCCGTCCTGCGCGCGCGACATCTTCTTGCGCCGCGCCTGCTCCTGCGACTGCCGCTGCCTGCTGCCGCTGGCCTCCTGCTTGGCGCCGCCGGAGCCGGCGGAAGGGCGGCCGCTCTGCTGCTGCTGCTCCTTGAGGCGCCTGAGCCGCACGCGGTCGCGCCACATGCGGCGCTCCAGCTCCTCGATGCCGTCCACGTCGTCGTCGCTCATCATCATCTCGTCCAAGGGGAAGCTCATCCCCATCGTCTCCTCGGTCGCCGGTGCCGGCGCCGGGTTGACGAGGTCGCCCTCTCCAAAGAAGCACTCGCCTGCTGCGAACCCGAACAGGGCCTTGTCACCCGCCGCCATGCGCTGATCCAGCATCAGCGCCCCTCCTCCTCCCATCATCGCGCCGCGCGTAGAAGCAGAGGCACCGAGGCAGGCACACCACACAGGAGGGAGCTTGCGCTACTTGGTAGCGTGTAGTGGTGGAGTGGAGTTGTCACGGGCGCAGCGGAGCTATATATCGATCGGGGTGACCGACCGTGTGAAGCTGTGTAGGAGACGTCCCCAAATTTGCATTGCATGGGCCGCGGTAATAGGAACTGAAATGACGTGTACTCTCCTATAGTTTTCACCATGTGCGAATTCACAAGTAGCTCAAGCCGTTGTTCGACGAAGGTGGTGTTTGGTTCACATAATGAAACGCAAACGCAAAGGAACGGAGGTGAGCGTACGGACGCCCGCGCAGCCTGCCCCTGTCCGCTGATTGTTCCCGCCTAGCGCCCACATGTCTGGAGGATTCGCCTCGCACTCATAGTCCGTCCTATCCGCCTCGATTCAAGACCGTTCGTCCCACCCCACCCCAATCGTGCCCCGACCGCCGGCCCCAAGCGCGCCCTGTTCGTCGGCCCCTAGCTCACCGCCCCCATCCCCCGGTGCCCGCGCCATGCCAGCATCACTTCCTGCGCCCCCTGACTCTCCAAACAACATGAAATTAAGATGTTCAACACGAAATACTTGAATGCAACATACGTATGCAACAAATGAAATATACACTTGCAACATACTCCCTCCATATCGGATTTAGAAGTCGTTTAGGACAGCGACACGGTCTCTAAAATACAACTTTGACCTCTTGTTTTTATAAAAAAATATTTATGGAAAAGTGATATATGTATATTTTTATAAAAGTATTTTTCAAGATAAATCTATTTATATAATTTTTACATTTGCAAACTCAACAACTTAAAAGTTATTGATGATTTATATTCCCAATGTTTGACCCAAACCTTGTCCAAAACGACTTCTAAATCTGATACGGAGGGAGTATGTACGAAACATATGCAACACTTGAATGTAACATACTAAAAGGATCAAGATGTCTAAGAGGGGGTGAATTGGGCTTTTCTAAAAAAATTAATTGCAAGAATTAAATTCTACAAGCCAAACTTCACCCCTAGTGCCTACTAGTGTTCCTTGTGATTCTACCGGTAAAAGTTTTACACCCTAAGTTCCAATCCTAGACTAGTATGACAATTCTAGAAAAGTAAACAAATAATGAAAGTAATACACGAAAGTAAATACTTGAAAGTAAGGGTTAGGAACACGACGATGTTTTGCCGAGATATCTGAAAGTCCCTAGTTTGGTTTTGGCTGATTGATGAAACCTAGGACTAACCTTTGTATCTAAGTGGATGATTTAGATAAAGGTGGTCATTGAATATGAGACATGACATTGACTCATGTGACCAAGATGATGAAGACCAAGATGATGCTTGGCTCGATGGACCGGTTGTGAAGACGAAGGGCAAGTCGAGGCTTCGAAGCGAAGGACCATGCGATGGTGAAGCTTGAGCAAGACTTGGCACTGACGGACCGATGCAACGGTGAAGAGCAAGTGAAGTCAAGGTCGATGGATCGAGACGGTCATGTGATGATATGAAGTGGATCATATCTTTTAGAAAAACAAAATGGGCTCAAGGCAAAGGTATAACCATAGGGCCATTTTGTTTTGCACTCAAGACACCATAGAGGGTGTGAGTGGTTTAGGATCGATAGCTGAACTATTAAGAGGGGAAGTCTTATCGGTTATTCGACGCATGGGTGCCACTAGGTGAATTCATGAAGTGCATTGCATGTAGGGCCTAGTGAGCTAACTGGAAAACCTTCAAAAATGATTATGAAAATGCTAACACACGTGCACAAGGTGGTGATCACTTGTTGGTGTTGGCACATTTGCGAAGGCGTTGAAGTTTGAGCGGTAGAGAGGTTTTGGGTCTCTCTCTCCCTCCCGCCGAGCTTGCGAGCGCGGGATTCAGGCGTTTTTGGGAACTTGAAATGCCTATTTTTCACTACGCCAGAAGTTGGAAAAGAAACGGAGGCGAACGGAGGTCACAGAGGTGACCGGACGCTGCACCGGGCGCGGTCATGGTATGACCGGACGTGTCCGGTCAGTACTTCACAGCAGTCAGGCGCGCGAGTGCTAGGGTTTGCAACCGGCGCGTCCGGTCACTCGCGGGACCGGCGCGTCCGGTCAGGTGCCCAGAAGGAACTACGGTTCGCAAGGACGATCGGACGCGGGGCGCGTCCGGTCACACGCGATCGGACGCGTCCGATCGTTGAGGGAGCTTACTGGACTCTAACCGGACGCGGGCACTGTCGCGTCCGGTCATTGACTGGAGCGCGTCCGGTCGTTACTTCATGGGTGCGCGGTGCTGTGCGATCGGCGCGTCCGGTCACTCGGGACCGGCGTGTCCGGTCATTTTGAGAAGCGCGTCCGGTCATGGGGTTTGACCGTTGGCGCAGTGACCGTTGGAGGATCGGACGTGGTTGAGCGCGTCCGGCCAGTTTTGACCGGCGCGTCCGGTCATCCCGAAAAGGACCTAGTGAAGGGGTATAACGGCTCTATTCAGATGGGATGCTTATAAATACTTGTTGGCCGGCCCTTAGGGAGGTCTCTCGTGATTTCTAACATTCTTGTGCATCCTTTGAGCTAGAGCTTCTCCTCCCACTCTTCTCTCTTGCTTGATTGCAAATCAAAAGTGAGATTGAGTGATCCCAAAGTGCATTGCATAGCTTGAGGGCATCTAGTGGCACTTGTGGGTGGTTTAGCCGGTGGATTTCTTGTTACTCTTGGAGAGTACCGCTCCTAGCCGGCTTAGAGATTATTGGAGGCGTTGGCAAGAGAAGGAGATTGTTCTTGGCCACCTCCGGTTGATTGTAAGAGGTTCTTGTGCTTTCCTCGGCGGAGCGCCAAAAGCAACTCTAGTGGATTGCGCGTGTCATTGAGTTACCTCACTTGAGAGTGGTGTCTTGTGGTGCCTTGCGGGGCGTGCCTTGAGGGGCAAGTGACTTGAGGGTCACACTAAGGAACCATCTAAGTGTTGGTCGACACAACCGGTGACGTAGCTTGTCGGTGCACAAGTGAACACCGGGTGAACAAAAATATTATGTCACTTGTCTCCCGGTGATTGGTCTTCATATTGTGTTGTTGTCAATATTGTTTGATTATATATCATCTTGGTGATTGGCAACATCTTCACTCCACCGTTGGTATAAGATTCACAATCCTCTCTCTCCCATTTACTTTACTAGTTTATCTTGTGTAGCTCTAGTAGTAGCTTTGCTAGTAGTGTTGTTAGCTTGCTCTCTAGTGTAAGATTAGTGACATAGCCCTTGTGTGAACTAGAGATCATAATCTACTAGACTTATGGATAGGAGGCTTGCATCACAACCGTAGGCTAAGCAAAACTCGCTTTGCGCCGTTTGTTATTCTAACAAGTTTGCTTAGTGATTCTTGTAGAAATTTTTATAGGCTATTCACCCCCCTCTAGTCATCTAGGACCTTACAACAATTCACATGCAGATCTGATGATAAAACATATCCAATGAGCATACGGAAGCTGCCTGTGACCCTTGAATCCCTCTGCCAAGGTGTCCTCCATCTCACATAGCATAAGATCCCAAAGGTCGAACAATGTCTATGAGATGAGGTGATTTACTATCCATAGCTGCATGCGAGTCAATCCCTCTCTGTATCCAAGCCTCGGAAGTAGTGTCCTCCTCATAATAGCATCAAGGACTCTGGCTAGCATTGTCAGGCTGGCAGGTGTACGTTGAGACCCCTCGCCAAAAGGCTCACGGAAGCAGGGTCTGATCAAGTCGGTAGGGGGCACTGTCCCACCATGAGGGCGTCTCGGAGGTGCAGTATATCCAAAACACAGCTGGTGTATCTTCGTCTCTGAAGCTGGGAGTCTGAGGATCTCCCGTACCCTGGTGCTGTATAGTCTGCGGTCACGGCCTCTGAATGCAAAGTGAATGAACTCATATGCTGGGTCAATCCAAAGTGAAGAATAGAACTCTCTGACCTAGGTCCCGCAGTATGCTCCAGTCCGTCTAAGAAGATCTGATAATCCAGGTAGAAAGGACAAATGCGAACGAAGCTGCTCACCAACCACCTCAACTAAGGCCTCTAGTCGACAGACTCTCTGAGGTCTGAAAGCAATCCCGCTGTCGACATAGACTCTGTAGAAGCCCTCTGAAGCCCAAGGATCCCGCTGAGGTGGGAACCACCGAGTGACCTCAATGAACCTAAGGGCCTGGACCTATCTAGCTGTAGCTCCCCTGAGGTTAAAGTGCTCAACTAGGGGGTGACCTCGAACCCTGGGAGGTGGATGACCTCCACGACGCTGACCCTCTGGCCTGGGAGTCACCTGAGCTCGCGTACGTCCTGAGTGACGACGCTGTGGAGAGTGAACCGTCTGCTCCTCAGTATCCTCTGGGTCCTCGGTAGGCTGCTCTGCAGGTGCATCCACTGTCTTTTCGGTAGCCTCAGTACCGAGCTGTCGACCTTCAAAGTGAAAGCGACTCTCGCCAATACGAATCCCACTACTCCTGTCACCTCTCTCTGCTGCCTCTGCTACATCTGCAACTGCCAGTCTTGTTGATCAACAACCCACAAAAGCATCAGGAAAGTACATAAAAGATGATCACGCCCTAGTGATCTAGTCTTCGTCACCCGCAGGGTGGAGACAAGTTTTGCAGAAGCCTTGATAAAGCATATCATCTGCAACAGGAGGGAATAAACCCTGAGTACTGGAATGTACTCAGCTAGACTTACCCGTCAAAAACCAGAAATAAGATGACACCAAGGATTATGCAAGGCTTACACAAGAGGCTAGCTGACATCACATTTTGCATAAAGGCATAAGTAATTGAAACTCTTATAACCTGTACTAGCAGTTCCTTTTAGCATTTACCTATCATCTATCTTAGCACCTGTACTAAGCATGCACTTGATTATAATCAAACAATTATCAACATTATATCCAGAGCAGGTATAAATTGTGGCAACATTGTATCATTCCCTTAACCACCTGTTCATTTAATGAGATCTAAGTTGCCACTGCTCAAGTCAAGTGCTCACTAACCGGGAGCGACGGCGATTCGAATCGAATTCCTATCCAGCTGGAGGGGTATTTCTAACACTCACCGCGCAGGCCCCTGCCAGGGTCGCACAAGCCACCTTTTCATACGATTCAGGAATCACGGGTCCGAATGATGTCGCGACCCCAAGGGCGACACTCTGCCAGGTGATAGGGACTCTAACCCCCCTTGGTCTCACGCCAATGTCCCCAAGCACATCCTTTCTCTCCTCCAAGAAGCAACCTACCATTCGATTCCTGGCCTGAATCACATTACTCGGCTTCGCGGTCGGAACGACTTATCTGACCAACTAAGTGTTAGACTGCGTTCAACATGACTCAAGGACGTACAGCAAATCGGTCCTTAAACGACTCAGATGGGCATAGCTCCACACCCAAGACGTGAAGTGTCTTGCGGCTGTACTATCAAACTCCCGTCCGGTCTTAATTTCATTTTAAAGCATGGTTCCATCCACGATAGCCATAAAGCCACTCGTGACTCCTTCCTACATCTCGCGGATGACCGGAAATCACCCGACATCTACCGTACTAAGCAGGGCTAAGCATTGATACGTGCCTAAACCTAAATTAGGATTTAAGTACGATATCTGGACAAGGATAGGTATAATGCAACAATTATTTCCATACAACTCCTACAACTTAATGCATTAAACAATTAAAAGTACTCGAGATAGATTTATAAAATGATGGGTTCAGCATGCACCGGGGCTTGCCTTTTAGAAAGGTCGAGGGCCGGTGGTCAGGACACTCGGGTAGATCTTCTGCGGGCACTCCTTCGCTGGCTGGATCCTCGGGCTCCCTCGGCTGTTCCTGGTCCTGGATTTCCTCCTGAATCACTTGCTCGAATTCGAGGAGCGTTACCCCCTCCGGAACACCTATTGCATGAGTGCACAAAAAAAAATATCATGGATGCATAATGGGTGCAACATGCTCGGAATGAAATGCATTTCAGCAATGAAAGTACTCTATTCAAGTCACTTCATCAATACGTGCAAAACTCTTCTCCGGTGGAGAAGTACTTACCTAATCTACCCAACCTAAGATATATCTGTTCTTCTTCGGTTAAGGCCCTAGCACCTAACAATTACAAGAGTAGCATTACTTAGGTTACCACATCCAACACCAAAATACACAATAAGACCTTCTGGACAGCAGCTCAAAGATGCCAACATAACTGAAGATTCCTAACTCGAAAAGATATGATCTTAGACAATATGGAAAGCTTAAGAAATGCACTACAAAATATTTTCAGACCTCAACACTTAATTCCAAAGTTTACCTAGTCAAAATTCCAAAGTTCCAGAATCTGTCCTCTCCAAACAGAGAGCAGCCATTTCTGGATAGCCACTTTAAACAGCTATAACTCTTAGAATACTAGGCCAAATACCATCAAATTTTGACACAAGCTAGTTTAACCAGTTTACTACCACTTTGGTATTCACAAGTTTTCTAGCAAATACTTTTATTAAGGGTCAAACCTAGAAATACTACCAGCTGTCCAGAAAACCTAGAATTGCAAAGATTAAATATTTATTTATGTGGTAAACATCCCTTAAGACCAAACTAAAGTTACCACAAGTTCACATAGGTCACAAAAACACCAGAAAGTAAGGTGTGCCCACCTAGAATATTTATTTATACTCATTTCTTAATTTACTTAACTAATTAAGTGGGATTTTAAACATATATGCAAACTATTCCTAAAATTCTACAAAAATTACAGGAGACTCTATGAACCAAAAAGAGACCACTGTAAAAATTTGAACTAAAATTATTTACAGAAACTCCCTAAACAAAATTTACAAGCCCAAAAGGCTGATTTTTGTATAAATAACAATTCATAGTAACAAGTGTCAAACAACAGATTTCCTAATTTTCTTGGACACTTTAGGGTACCAAGACATTCTCCAAAAAGTTGTAAGAACATTGCACATGTAGCAAAATTACTAAAATTCATTTAAGTATTTCCTAAAATAAAAAGATAGCATTATAACTTAAAAAGTACTTAAGCACTACTGCCCAAATTTTTACCAAAGCTAGAGCAAGTATAAATTAGCCTACCCACCAAATTTTATAATTTTTGGAACACTGAAACTCAAGATATGATTTAAACAAGTTTGCATGTAATTTAAAACACATTTCAATGACCTATTTAAATCTCCCCGAAACTAAACATCACATATCCAATTTATATTTTTCTAAAATACTACACATCATGCAGATCCTAACAAAATTTATCTCATAATTTTTGGGCAAGTAAAACCCTAGATCTATATTTTCCAAACATCAACTAAAATCTGTGATAAATATGAAAAGAAAAACAAAACCGAACCCTAACTCGCTACTGGGCCGGCCCGGGAGCAGACGCGGCCCACGACGCGCGCGGCCCGTCCCGGACTCCCGCCTGTGCGCGCGTGGCGCTGACAGCGTGGGCCCGCAGGCCAGAGAGAGAAGAGCGGAGGGGGGGAGACGGCCGCGACTCCGGTGAGCTCTAGCTCGCCGACGACGGCGCCTCCGGCGACGGGAAGAGCACCAACGGCTTCCCCGTGACTTTCCGCATTGACCAAACCTAGCTTGGCTGACCCTATCCCACCCTAGCTACGATGGCCATGGCGACCGCGGCTCGGAGGCGGCACCCGGCGGCGGTCCGGCGAGCTCCGGGGGCCAGGGACCTAAGTGAGGTGTGCTACGGCTTCCTGAGAACATGGCGGACCTCTCCATGCCAAGGAAGAGGACGGAGGTGGAGCGAGTGCCGCTGGCCGCGTGAGCACCGCACCGGCGGCCATGGCGCGGCAGCGCACGACGGAGTTCCGCCGTGTACCGACCATCCCATCCGGTAGCGTCATTACCTAGGCTGCTCTACCCACCCCGGAACCCAGAACACGTAGCGGGGAGACTGGAGGGTGACCGTAGGGAGCTGGCCACGGTGAGCCACTGTGCGGACAGTACGCCGGCGAGGACTCGCGGTGTCAGAAACTGAAATTCGCCCTCACCTCTGCGCAATCCGGTCAAGCAGCGGGTGAAGGAGGTGGAGAGGATGTTGGCGGAGTAGTGAACGAGTTTTGGTGGGCTGCGGTGCGGTGGTGAGCGCGCACGAGCTCAACGGAGTGGAGGCGGCAATGGCGGCTTAGTTCCTCCGTGTCGAAGCCGAATGAGGAAGGGAGAGGGATGGGGGCAACTCCGGTGCGTCGTGGCGGCCTTGAAGGCTCGGTGGACTGACCGGTGGGGCCACGACCGGCGTACGGTTGCCACCGCGTGGCCACGCGTCGACGATGGCCTACGGCCGATCGGCCACGATGGTCTCTGAACAACGCCCGTTTGACTGAATCGGCGTCCGAAACGGTGACTGACAGAGCGATTTTGAGTTCATTTTACTCCTAATCCAGTGAGAACCAGGTATGGGTGATGTTGGCAATGTTGTAGAGCTACATGAGGGCAACAAGTTTGTCAATTGGAGTTTGGGCTGGTTCGGACTAGATTAGAAACTACATAGCTCCAAAGTGGTGCACTTCGAAACTGAAACGTAGTTTCAGTCATTAAGCCGACTGAAACCTGATTTTCTAGACACCATATCTCCTAAACCATTTAGAACTAGGTGATGGTGATGTTGACAATGTTGTAGAGCTAAGTGAGTACTACAAAAGTGTCAACATGAGTTGGAGCTGGTTTGGTCTGGTTTGCAAACTACAAGCTTCCAAAGTAGGTCATTGTAAAACTGAAGGGACACTTCTGAGACTTAGGAAAATTTCTAAGTGTTGAGACAGCCCCTCTAGCTGACTTATGGGCCATTTTTGAGCATGTTCTGGCCAATTTCATGAGATGGTCATATTGAGACTTTTGTTCCCCATAAAATTCCCTACAACTTTTCTTAAGGGTGCTCCTTCATGCAAGGTCTCTAAGCTAGACTTTTTAATTGGTCAAACTAGAGCATCCTAGGGCTAAATAGTGGTCAACTACACCTTGGAGGGCATTTTGGTGATTTTGGTCAACATGAACCTTGCTCCATTAGTGACCCTAAGTATAACTAAGGTGTTGTGAGATATAATTAGTTACTCTCCCCTTTTGTTACACCAACTACCTAGTGTCACATGATGTGAGCCAAACAAAATTCTAAAAACAACCACATTAGTTGCAACCACATAAAATGACATGAAAAGATGCATGCTTATGCTTATGCAAATGCAATGCAATTATGGTGCTAAACACCTGAGGTGTTACAGCCCTCCTCCCTTATAAAAATCTCGTCCCGAGATTTGGAAAGCGTACTATTTTTTATAGAATTCCTTATAACCATCCCGCAAATAGTCCTCCCGTTCCCATGTAGCGTCACTTTCACTACCCTGATTACTCCACATTACTTTATACCACTTAACCACTTTGCTTCTAGTAACTTGTTCCTGAGTATCTATCACTCGGACTGGCTTTTCTTCGTAAGTTAGATTGGATTTCAGCCTGATATCTCCTAAAGGGACTCTTTCCTCAGGAACTCGAAGACACTTTTTGAGCTGAGATACATGGAAGACGTTGAATATGGCACTCATTTCAGGAGGTAACTGGATTTTGTACGCAACAGCTCCACTCTTGCCTATGATTTGGAAAGTACCCACGTATCTTAGCGCAAGTTTCCGCTTAACACCAAAATGTTGGACACTCTTCATTAGAGAAACTTTCAGGTAAACGAAGTCTCCAACTTCAAACTCGAGCGGTTTTCTACGATAATCAGCATAACTTTTCTATCTAGCTTGGGCTACAGCCATATGTTTTTGGATGGTACGGACTTGTTCCTTAGCTTCCTGAACAAAATCAATACCATAATACCTTCTTTCACCAGCTTCTACCCAGTTTAGTGGAGTTCTACACTTACGACCGTACAATGCTTCGAACGGGGCCATCTTAATACTCTCTTAGTAACTATTGTTGTACGAAAACTCGGCTAGAGGTAACCATTTTTCCCAAGAACCCTTGGATGATATTACACGTGCCCGCAACAGATCTTCCAAGATTTGGTTAACTCGTTCCGTCTGACCAGACGTCTGGGGGTGATAAGCAGAGCTTCTCACTAACTTGGTTCCTAGAAGGTGATGCAAGTGCTCCCAAAAGCGAGCAGTGAACTGGGGACCACAGTCAGAAACGATAGTGCGAGGTACCCCATGGAGCCGGACTATCTGATTGAAGTACAACTCAGCATAGTCAGTGGGACGATAGTCCACTCTAACAGGAATAAAGTGAGCTGATTTGGTCAAACGATCCACAATTACCCATATGGAGTTATAATTTTTGACAGTAGGAGGAAGTCTGACAATGAAATCCATACTTATCTCTTCCCATTTCCAACCTGGGATAGAAAGTGGTTGAAGTAACCCAGCTTTCATATGCACAGCTTTAACTCTATAGCAGGTGTCACACCTAGCAACATATGCAGCTATCTCTTTCCGCATCTTGGTCCACCAATAAAGTGGCTTCAAATCATAATACATCTTATTACTACCAGGATGGATGGACAACTTGGACGAATGTGCTTCGGACAGGATCTGATCTCTAAGCTCTCGGTCCTTAGGTACCACTAATCTATCCTTAAACCACAGCACACCTTCTTCATCTACCCTGAAATGCTTAGTTTCTTCCTCCTTCATCTTGCGTTTTATGTGGAATACACCAGGATCAGTCTTTTGGAGCTCAATAATTCTGATTTTTAGAGTACAACTGACAGTGATGTTGTACAAGACTGCTGGATGTAGAAGGCGAGATCGATGAAAATCAGTTTCAACTAGGGAATGGCAATGAGATTTATGGCTTAAAGCATCCGCAACCACATTTGCCTTGCCAGGATGATAGTGCACTTGAAGGTTATAATCCTTAATCAACTCGAGCCATCTTCTTTGACGCATATTTAACTCGGGTTGGGTGAAGATGTATTTGAGGCTTTTGTGGTCTATGTAGATATTGCAGACATTGCCCAGCAGATAATGCCGCCATACTTTCAAAGCATGAACAGCTGCGGCCAGTTCTAAGTCATGCGTTGGATAATTCACCTCATGTTTCCGAAGTTGTTGAGAGGTATATGCAATCACTCGGCCTTCCTGCATCAACACACCTTCCAAACCTATGCCTGAGGCATCACAATAAACATCAAATAGTTTCTCGATATCCGGTTGCACCAAAACCGGAGCCGAGGTTAGGAGGGTTCACAGTTGGTGAAAAGTCGCTTCACACTCAGGAGTCCAGACAAACCTGGTGTCTTTTTGCAGCAACCGAGTCATGGGTTTGGCTATTTTTGAGAAATCCGGGATGAAGCAACGATAATAGCCAGCCAACCCAAGAAAACTCCGGACCTCATAAACCGAAGTAGGAGCCTTCCAATTCAATACTTCCTGTACCTTGGTGGGATCCACCATAATTCCCCCATCGGACAACACATGCCTAAGGAAAGGTACTTCACGAAGCCAGAATTCACATTTACTGAACTTCACATACAGTTGATGTTCTCATAGTCTGGTGAGAACAATACGCAGGTGTTCAGCGTGTTCTTCCTCATTTTTAGAATATATCAAGATGTCATCAATAAACACCACCACAAACTTGTCCAATTCAGGCATAAACACTAAATTCATCAAGCACATGAAGTGTGCGGGGGCGTTGGTCAAGCCGAAGGACATAACAAGATACTCATAAAAGGCCGTATCTTGTCGAGAAAGCTGTTTTTGGAATATCTTCGGGACGGATTTTAATCTGATGGTAATCAGACCTTAGATCAATCTTGGAAAAGACTTTAGCTTTGGACAACTGATCGAACAGGATATCGATACGTGGCAGAGGATACTTATTTTTGACAGTGACTGCATTCAGAGGTCTATAATCTACACACATCCGCAAGGTCTGATCCTTCTTCTTCACAAAGATAGCAGGGCATCCCCACGGAGACGAACTAGGGCGAATCAACCCTTTCTTCAATAGTTCATTCAATTGCACCTTAAGTTCAGCTAGCTCATTCGGAGGCATCCTATAAGGTCTCCTAGAGATGGGAGCCGTGCCAGGCAACAACTCAATTTTAAATTCCACATCCCGATCCGGAGGAAGTCCCGGCAAATCATCAGGAAAAACGTCCGGAAACTCATTTACTACGGGAATTTCAGCCAACGTCTTTGCTTGCACAGCATGAACTTCCCCAGACAAATCAACTTTTCTGGGAAGTTGTACTAGAAAACCCTTTTGATCTGTAGGATCTCTGAGCATAACTACCCGAGTGGATGTATCAATGAGTACCCCATTCTAACTCATCCAATTCATGCCTAGAATAACATCTATGCTTAATCCTGGCAAAACCACTAAGGCAAGCGAGTACTTTCGCCCTTCTATCTCAAGCTCAAGACTCCCCACTACTTTATTTGTAGAAATATTCCCACTTGCTGCGCTAATGCAATAACCCCCACCTTCAATAGTATGCAATTTGTGTGCAAACTTTGATGCAAACTTAGGACTGATAAAGGAATGTGAAGCACCTGAATCAAAAAGTACTACTGCAGGATGTTGGTCAACTAGGAACTTACCAGCAGTGACAACCTCACCAGATGGGATTTCCTCAATACTGTTATAATGAGCGTGCCCTTGACGGCCACCTTGGTTGACATTCTTCTTAGGGTAAGGACAATTCCTAGACCAATGGCCTAGCTTGTTGCAGTTCTAGCAAGGCATGTTGCTGGGAGGAACACTAGAACTGCTCTATCCAGAATTTCCCTTTGGCAGAGCGACTGTATAAGCCTTGCGGAACCCAGTTTTTGCAGCAGGCTTCTTCTGTGGCGGACGGAACTTGGTATTCTGAGCAGGTAGGCGAGGGGAAGACCTAGGTGTAGCTGAGGTCCGAGACTGCGAAGCACTCGCCTCAAGGGCCCTTTTGCGGCTCTTAGAGGCAGAATAAATAGCATTATTATTCTCCTGGGTCAAAGCATCACTGATAAAATCATTGAAGGTAGTACACTTGCTAGTGCCCATGGTCTTCATCAGCTTTGGTCCGAGGCCTCTTTTAAAGCTAGCAATTTTCTTGGCATCGGTATCCACAAACTCTGTGGCATACCTTACCAGGTTGTTGAAAGATTGCAGATATTCAGTCAAGCTTTTATTTCCCTGCGACAGCCTCATGAATTCTGTGTGCTTGATTGCCATAAGACCTGGAGAAATATAGTTCCCACGGAATGCGGCCTTGAACTGGTCCCAAGCAATCGGGACATTTGCAGGCAGTGTGGAACGATAGTGGCTCCACCAAATACCCGCTGGACCATGCAGTTGGTGAGAAGCATATTCAGTTTTTAGCTCATCGGTCAAGCGAAGCAGACAAAACTTTTGTTCAATAGTGTTCAACCACTCATCGGCTTGTAGTGGTTCCTCCACCTCCTTAAAGAGCGGGGGCTTAGTATCAAGAAAGTCCTTGAAATCACTGTACTGATTGGGTTCTGGGCCCTGGCGGCCATGACGAGCCTCCCGGTTGGCAAGCTGGCGCATAGCATCTGCCAGCATGCGCTGCCCTTCGACCACGGTCTGCATCAGCTCAGCCGGGGTAGGTGGTGGCGGAGGGGGTGGCTGTTCCTCATCCTCATTGCCACGACCCCGACGGAGATTGTACGACATCTGCAAAATGCATAGCCAATGAGCACTGACGATGTGAGAAATTTGTAGATGAATTATTGTAAATATGTCAAACTGACTTCATGAAATGGACTTCACAAAATACTCATGGCACAATAATTCATCACAACCGCACAATCCATTCAAGCGCATCAATTGACACAACCATGCGAGGGCATGCAACAAGATGTACTTTGATAAAGGCTCACTCCCAAGGAGCACAGCAGTTACTGAACCGTTTACATTAATAACTACGTGATTTTTGACCTTTCGCCCGGTACTGGGATTCGATCTCAAAATTTTTAGTTGACTGAGAAAGGCTACTTCAAACTGACCACAAAGAGACTTCTCAATGGTAGAGTTCCATGGTGGATCATGACTAGCCACCTCGATACCAGCGCGTGCCAAGCAGCACAACCTTATGTCGCACGCCATAGGAGGCCCTCGGTTTCGTCGCGGCACCGAAGGGTGCTAATCGTGACACCATCATCGAACGCACGCAATAAGACATCCAATTATGATCGAAATTAACAGGTTCAACTAAACATCTAGGAAACATATGGTTCGACCTTACATCCCAAAAGTCAAGTTATTACAAAACCTCACTCCAACCCTAGGAGGCACAAAAGATGATTCTAACATCGTAGCTACGCGATGACTACTCTAAGCATCGTCCTCAGAGTCGGTGTCAAGGATCTCCCCGCCATCCTCGTCGCTAACAGGCTCTAACTCCTCGTTTTCTTCCTCTTCTTCTGGCTCTTCTTCTGGTGCGGCATCTTGGGGCCCATTGACCTCCACTTCATCATCATCTTCAGCCATGACGATTCCCAAACCCATGTCCTCATCTGCGTTGTTGTTTCAAGGCAGCAGAGGATTTAGCTGGTTGTTCAGGCGGTGCACTTCTTCATGAAGATTGTCATTGTATTCTTTAGCATTCTCCAACTGTTGCTCGAGCTCAAACTGACGAGCTCTCAGAACATTCTCCTCGTGCCAAGCTTCATCCCTCTGATTCATGACATGGACCAGCATGCGTTGACAGTTGTGATGTGCTACTGTCAATCTTTGGACTGCAAGTGTTTCCTGGTCACGATCACGGATCACTTGTTCCAGTTGCTGACGCGCTGCATTCCTGGCAGCAGTCACTTCGGCCAACTCAGCCCTCAGCCTTTCCACCTCAGTGGGCTTAGGGCGGGGCTCACGTGGAGCGAGCTGGTGACGAGGTGCCCTGCCTCCAGTGGACTTGCGAGCGGTCCTCTTGGTACGTGCCATCTGTAGCAACAAGATACGACTTAAAGTGAGGATCATTTAGGGGATATGAAATTTAATTTAGTCGGGACTATTGAAATTTTTAAGGAGGGAGTAAATGATATGTATGATATAATTAAACATGATGCATGCACGTTCCATACGCCCTCTCATCCTAGTAGAATCATAAATTTCTAACGCTAGGCGGTGGCATACATACGTTCTCTCATATAGGCGAAACTATTGGTCTACTCGTTACGCTGTTAGTGTACCTGCAGGAAATCTCATTTCAGCCCAATAGTTTCCCAATATAAGCACACAAGAAAGCAGTAATTTAAATACTTTCCATATACACATCCCCTGATGTATATACTTCCGTATCAAGCTACCCGATATAAAGGTTCCCACAATTAAGTGCTTACATAATTACACGGTTTAAACATGTAAGTATGCAAGTCACCAAAACTACTCTCCCCTAGATCGCCGGTTGGATGATCATGCTCTCACAACTCACACTTACCAGAGCGTCGAGGCAATTGATCCATACATTACCACCCAAGTGGATGACATCCATACAATATCACGCCGTATGGACGACGAAACAAAAACAAACAAGGCCCCCAAGTTAGTCTTTATAATAAGCCACCTAAGAGTCCTTATTTGGGCTAAGGGATGTGATCACTGGCATACCTATGAAAATAATTTTTAGAGTTTTAACCCTTTTCATAATCAAATACCTTTGTTTTTAAATACTCGTACGATGTGTTTAATGTTGAATTATGCTCCGATGCCAGCTGTAACAGAACCGACCAAATTATAAGAGCACAAGTACAAAAACAAGCACCGAAGCGCTCAAATTTTCGAACTTGAGCCCATATAATCCCGGTAGTCAATCAAAACCACGAAGGATTTCAAACCAACTTGCTTACAACCAAGATCGTGTCATTCAACATACAACATCATACATTACATTTCATAAGTAGTTCTGAAATAAGTTTACACACACGGAGTCGCAATTATTACAAACCAAGTTTATAAAAGTAGCGGAAGCATACACACACCAGTTGTTTAACTACTGCCAGTCTTGTTGATCAACAACCCATAAAAGCATCAGGAAAGTACATAAAAGATGATCACGCCCTAGTGATCTAGTCTTCGTCACCCGCAGGGTGGAGACAAGTTTTGCAGAAGCCTTGATAAAGCATATCATCTGCAACAGGAGGGAATAAACCCTGAGTACTGTAATGTACTCAGCTAGACTTACCCGTCAAAAACCAGAAATAAGATGACACCAAGGATTATGCAAGGCTTACACAAGAGGCTAGCTGACATCACATTTTGCATAAAGGCATAAGTAATTGAAACTCTTATAACCTGTACTAGCAGTTCCTTTTAGCATTTACCTATCATCTATCTTAGCACCTGTACTAAGCATGCACTTGATTATAATCAAACAATTATCAACATTATATCCAGAGCAGGTATAAATTGTGGCAACATTGTATCATTCCCTTAACCACCTGTTCATTTAATGAGATCTACGTTGCCGCTGCTCAAGTCAAGTGCTCACTAACCGGGAGCGACGGCGATTCGAATCGAATTCCTATCCAGCTGGAGGGGTATTTCTAACACTCACCGCGCAGGCCCCTGCCAGGCTCGCACAAGCCACCTTTTCATACGATTCAGGAATCACGGGTCCGAATGATGTCGCGACCCCAAGGGCGACACTCTGCCAGGTGATAGGGACTCTAACCCCCCTTGGTCTCACGCCAATGTCCCCAAGCACATCCTTTCTCTCCTCCAAGAAGCAACCTACCATTCGATTCCCAGCCTGAATCACATTACTCGGCTTCGCGGTCAGAATGACTTATCCGACCAACTAAGTGTTAGACTGCGTTCAACATGACTCAAGGACGTACAGCAAATCGGTCCTTAAACGACTCAGACAGGCATAGCTCCACACCCAAGACGTGAAGTGTCTTGCGGCTGTACTATCAAACTCCCGTCCGATCTTAATTTCATTTTAAAGCATGGTTCCATCCACGATAGCCATAAAGCCACTCGTGACTCCTTCCTACATCTCGCGGATGACCGGAAATCACCCGACTTCTACCGTACTAAGCAGGGCTAAGCATTGATACGTGCCTAAACCTAAATTAGGATTTAAGTACGATATCTGGACAAGGATAGGTATAATGCAACAATTGTTTCCATACAACTCCTACAACTTAATGCATTAAACAATTAAAAGTACTCAAGATAGATTTATAAAATGATGGGTTCAGCATGCATCGGGGCTTGCCTTTTAGAAAGGTCGAGGGCCGGTGGTCAGGACACTCGGGTAGATCTTCTGCGGGCACTCCTTCGCCGGCTGGATCCTCGGGCTCCCTCGGTTGTTCCTGGTCCTAGATTTCCTCCAGAATCACTTGCTCGAATTCGAGGAGCGTTACCCCCTCCGGAACACCTATTGCATGAGTGCACAAAAAAAATATCATGGATGCATAATGGGTGCAACATGCTCGGAATGAAATGCATTTCAGCAATGAAAGTACTCTATTCAAGTCACTTCATCAATACGTGCAAAACTCTTCTCCGGTGGAGAAGTACTTACCTAATCTACCCAACCTAAGATATAGCTGTTCTTCTTCGGTTAAGGCCCTAGCACCTAACAATTACAAGAGTAGCATTACTTAGGTTACCACATCCAACACCAAAATACACAATAAAACCTTCTGGACGGCAGCTCAAAGATGCCAACATAACTGAAGATTCCTAACTCCAAAAGATATGATCTAAGACAATCTGGAAAGCTTAAGAAATGCACTACAAAACATTTTCAGACCTCAACACTTAATTCCAAAGTTTACCTAGTCGAAATTCCAAAGTTCCAGAATCTGTCCTCTCCAAACAGAGAGCAGCTATTTCTGGATAGCCACTTTAAACAGCTATAACTCTTAGACTACTAGGCCAAATACTATCAAATTTTGACACAAGCTAGTTTAACCAGTTTACTACCACTTTGGTATTCACAAGTTTTCTAGCAAATACTTTTATTAAGGGTTGAACCTAGAAATACTACCAGCTGTCCAGAAAACCTAGAATTGCAAAGATTAAATATTTATTTATGTGGTAAACATCCCTTAAGACCAAACTAAAGTTACCACAAGTTCACATAGGTCACAAAAACACCAGAAAGTAAGGTGTGCCCACCTAGAATATTTATTTGTACTCATTTCTTAATTTACTTAACTAATTAAGTGGGATTTTAAACATATATGCAAACTATTCCTAAAATTCTACAACAATTACAGGAGACTCTATGAACCAAAAAGAGACCACTGTAAAAATTTGAACTAAAATTATTTACAGAAACTCCCTAAACAAAATTCACAAGCCCAAAAGGCTGATTTTTGTATAAATAACAATTCATAGTAACAAGTGTCAAACAACAGATTTCCTAATTTTCTTGGACACTTTAGGGTACCAAGACATTCTCCAAAAAGTTGTAAGAACATTGCACATGTAGCAAAATTACTAAAATTCATTTAAATATTTCCTAAAATAACAAGATAGCATTATAACTTGAAAAGTACTTAAGCACTACTGTCCAAATTTTTACCAAAGCTAGAGCAAGTATAAATTAGCCTACCCACCAAATTTCATAATTTTTGGAACACTGAAACTCAAGATATGATTTAAACAATTTTGCATGTAATTTAAAACACATTTCAAAGACCTATTTAAATCTCCCCGAAACTAAACATCACATATCCAATTTATATTTTTCTAAAATACTACACATCATGCAAATCCTAACAAAATTTATCTCATAATTTTTGGGCAAGTAAAACCCTAGATCTACATTTTCCAAACATCAACTAAAATCTGTGATAAATATGAAAAGAAAAACAAAACCGAACCCTAACTCGCTACTGGGCCGGCCCGGGAGCAGACGTGGCCCACGATGCGCGCGGCCCGTCCCGGACTCCCGCCCGCGCGCGCGTGGCGCTGACAGCGCGGGCCCGCAGGCCAGAGAGAGAAGAGCGGAGGGGGGGAGACGGCCGCGACTCCGGCGAGCTCTAGCTCGCCGACGATGGCGCCTCCGGCGACGGGAAGAGCACCAACGGCTTCCTCGTGACTTCCCGCATCGACCAAACCTAGCTTGGCTGACCCTATCCCACCCTAGCTACGACGGCCATGGTGACCGCGGCTCGGAGGCGGCACCCGACGGCGGTCCGGCGAGCTCCGGGGGCCAGGGACCTAAGTGAGGTGTGCTATGGCTTCCTGAGAACATGGCGGACCTCTCCATGCCAAGGAAGAGGATGAAGGTGGAGCGAGTGCCGCTGGCCGCGTGAGCACCGCATCGGTGGCCATGGCGCGGCAGCGCACGACGGAGTTCCGCCGTGTACCGACCATCACATCCGGTAGCATCATTACCTAGGCTGCTCTACCCACCCCGGAACCCAGAACACGTAGCGGGGAGACTGAGGGTGACCGTAGGGAGCTAGCCACGGTGAGCCGCTGCGCGGACAGTACGCCGGCGAGGACTCGCGGTGGCAGAAACTGAAATTCGCCCTCACCTCTGCGCAATCCGGTCAAGCAGCGGGTGAAGGAGGTGGAGAGGATGTTGGCGGAGTAGTGAACGAGTTTTGGTGGGTTGCGGTGCGGTGGTGAGCGCGCACGAGCTCGCCGGAGTGGAGGTGGCAATGGCGGCTTAGTTCCTCCGTGTCGAAGCCGAATGAGGGAGGGAGAGGGAATGGGGGCAACTCCGGTGCGTCGTGGCGGCCTTGAAGGCTCTGTGGACTGACTGGTGGGGCCACGGCCGGCGTACGGTTGCCACCGCGTGGCCACGCGTCGATGACGGCCTGCGGCCAGTCGGCCACGATGGTCTCTGAACAACGCCCGTTTGACTGAATCGGCGTCCGAAACGGTGACTGACAGAGCGATTTTGAGTTCATTTTACTCCTAATCCAGTGAGAACCAGGTATGGGTGATGTTGGCAATGTTGTAGAGCTACATGAGGGCAACAAGTTTGTCAATTGGAGTTTGGGCTGGTTCGGCCTAGATTAGAAACTACATAGCTCCAAAGTGGTGCACTTCGAAACTGAAACGTAGTTTCAGTCATTAAGCCGACTGAAACCTGATTTTCTAGACACCATATCTCCTAAACCATTTAGAACTAGGTGATGGTGATGTTGACAATGTTGTAGAGCTAAGTGAGTACTACAAAAGTGTCAACATGAGTTGGAGCTGGTTTGGTCTGGTTTGCAAACTACAAGCTTCCAAAGTAGGTCACTGTAAAACTAGAGGGACACTTCTGAGACTTAGAAAAATTCATGTTGAGACAGCCCCTCTAGTTGACTTTTGGGCCATTTTTGAGCATGTTCTGGCCAGTTTCATGAGATGGTCATATTGAGACTTTTGTTCCCCATAAAATTCCCTACAACTTTGCTTAAGGGTGCTCCTCCATGCAAGGTCTCTAAGCTAGACTTTTTAATTGGTCAAACTAGAGCATCCTAGGACTAAATGGTGGTCAACTACACCTTGGAGGGCATTTTGGTGATTTTGGTCAACATGAACCTTGCTCCATTAGTGACCCTAAGTATAACTAAGGTGTTGTGAGATATAATTAGCTACTCTCCCCTTTTGTTACACCAACTACCTAGTGTCACATGATGTGAGCGAAACAAAATTCTAAAAACAACCACATTAGTTGCAACCACATAAAATGACATGAAAAGATGCATGCTTATGCTTATGCAAATGCAATGCAATTATGGAGCTAAACACCTGAGGTGTTATAGAGGCAGCGTCCGGTCACAGTCCAGTAAGCTCCTGGAACAACTGAACGCGTCCGATTATGCACGATCGGACGCTGACAGAGTCTGGTCATGGAATGCCCGGAAAACTAAAACGGATGACCGGACGCGGTGGTGGTGGCCGGGACCGGACGCGATGGTCAGCAACTGCGCGTCCGGTGCAGCGTCCGGTTAGAGATTTTAAAGAAAATCTTCGGGAATGACCGGACGCGCTGGTGAACGCTGGGACCGGACGCGGTGGTCAGCAATGACGCGTCCGGTGCAGCGTCCGGTCGTTGTTTAACGTCTTTCTTCAATCCGATCTTCGATGCGACTTCTCTAAATCAAGTTCCAATTCAAAGAGACTCAAATAAACACCAATTGGAACCTGATATGAGTGACCTCACTCAAACCCTTAAGTTTTTCAAAGTATTTTGCCTTAGGCTAGTATTATTTTTAAGAAAATATTCAATAAACACCCGAGGAGCAACGTATGTCTATGCAATAGAGTTTGTGAACCCTTGGGAGCTTCAAATGCTCTCTCTATTCATGGACGAACATAGAGGTTACTCAAAGCTAAACCGAAAAGAAATGACAAAGCAACAACCATGCATATGCAATGCAAAGCGAGAAAGGAAGACTGGGTTGCTTGTCAAGTTTGAACCACAGTTAGGCTTCTTCACTCCTCCAAAGGAGGGTTATCGTAACCGTGTTAGACAAATTCTAGATGCATTGTAGGAAAATAAACATGACATATAATACAATGCAATGCAAGGGACAACACAAGCTCATTTTTTAAAGTTACTAGAGTCAAGCACATTTAGTTCACTTCTCAACCTACAAAAGGTAGCCTCATCTAAAGGTTTAGTGAAGATATCCGCTAATTGATTTTCACTTCTTACACCTTCTAGTGATATATCATTTTTAGCAACATGATCTCTTAGAAAGTGGTGGCGGATATCAATGTGCTTGGTGCGTGAGTGTTGTACCGGATTATTAGCAATTTAACGGCACTTTCATTATCACATAAAAGCGGCATCTTTTTAAGAACAACTCCATAGTCTAGGAGGGTTTATTTCATGTATAAGATTTGTGCACAACAAGCCCCTGCGGCAATGTATTCCGCCTCGACGGTGGACAAAGCCACACTATTTTGCTTCTTATATGACCAAGATACTAAGGACCTCCCAAGCAAATGGCACCCTCCGGATGTGTTTTTTCTATCAATTTTGTAACCGGCATAATCCGAATCGGAATAGCCAACTAGTTGGAATCTAGCTCCTTTGGGGTACCAAAGACCGATGCTTGGGGTGTACTTAAGATATCTTAAAATTCTTTTTACGGCACTTAGGTGAGGTTCTTTAGGGCATGCTTGAAAGCGAGCACACATGCACACACTAAACATGATATCGGGCCTAGATGCGGTAAGGTACAACAAGCTACCAATCATAGAACGGTATGGGGGTGTAAGAAGTGTCCCTCATCTAGGTCGAGATGTCCATTAGATGGCATTGGGTCTTGATTGGCTTACACTCTTCCATCTTGAATCTTTTGAGAAGATCCTTGGTATACTTTTCTTGAGAGATGAAAATCTCTTCTCTCATTTGCTTGACTTGAAAACCAAGGAAGAATGTTAGCTCACCAATCATTGACATCCCGAACTCCTTTGACATCAATTCACCAAATTCTTTGCAATAGTCTTCATTTGTTGACCCGAAGATGATATCATCAACATAGACTTGACAAATAAAGATCTCTTCATTAAGCTTCTTGGTGAATAGTGTGGTATTAACCTTTCCAATAGTGAAGCCCTTCTTAATGAGGAAGTCCCGGAGGCGCTCATACCACGCTCTAGGGGCTTGCTTAAGCCCATATAGTGCCTTGGACAACCTATAAATATGATTATGATATCTAGGATCTTCAAACCCAGGAGGTTGTTCAACATAGACTAGTTTATTTATGAAACCATTTAAAAATGCACTTTTCACATCCATTTGATATAGTTTCATTTCATGATGTGATGCATATGCAATAAGAATATAAATGGCTTCAAGTCTTGCAACGGGTGCAAAGGTCTCTCTAAAATCAAGACCTTCAACTTGAGAGAACCCCTTTGCAACTAGTCTTGCCATGTTCCTCACTACTACGCCTTGATCATCTTGCTTGTTGCAGAACACCCACTTGGTTCCAATGACTCTTGCACCTTTTGGATGCTCTTCAAGTGTCCAAACTTGATTGCGGGCAAAGTTGTTCAATTCTTCATGCATAACATTCACCCAATCTAGATCTTGAAGAGCTTCTTCTACATTCTTAGGTTCAAGACAAGAGACAAAAGAGTGATATTCAACAAAAGAAGTAAGCTTTTGAGATCGAGTCATTACACCCTTTGTTGGACTCTCTATGATGAGATCTTATGGATGTGCTTGAAGTAGAGGTGAGTTTCTTCTATCAACCACTTGAGGAGAGGGATGGGGAGCATAACATCTTGAGCTCGTGCCTCGGCTTGTTGATGAGAGACATGAGTATCTTCATTTTCAATTCTCTCATTCTTGTCATCATTTTGAGGCACATGTGATGAAGATGGTGGATTGGCAATTTGTACATCGTTTTCATCATCTTTAGGCTTGATGTCTCCCACCGGCATGTTCTTCATGGCCTCTCTCAATGGTTTATCACCTACATCATCACAATTCTCAATTGCTCCTTGGGAGCCGTTAGATTCATCAAATTCCACACCATATGTTTCTTCAACCAAACCGGTGGCATGGTTAAATACTCTATATGCTTTGGACTTTGATGAGTAACCAACAAGAAAACCAATATCACAACGTCTTTAAAACTTCCCTAGGTGTTGACGCTTCTTGTAGATGTAGCATTTGCAACCAAACACCCGGAAGAATGAGACGTCCGACTTTTCCCATTTAGCAACTCATAGGGGGTCTTGCCAAGAAACTTTTGTAGGAAGAAGCGATTTGAAGCATAGCATGCGGTGTTGATTGCCTCAGCCCACAATTTCTCCGATGTGTTGTACTCATCTAGCATTGTTCTTGCAAGGGTGATCAAGGTCCGGTTCTTCCTCTCAACTACACTATTTTGTTGAGGAGTGTAGGTTGATGAAACTTCATGCTTGATTCCAATTTCATCACAATAAGATTTAATGTTTGTGTTGTCAAACTCTTTTCCATTGTCACTTCTAATCTTCTTTATCTTGACTTCAAATTCATTTTGAGCTCTCTTTGCAAACTTCTTGAAGCAATTTGCTACTTCGGATTTGTCATGAAGGAAAAAAGTCCAAGTGTATCTTGAGTAGTCATCCACAATCACTAGGCAATAGAGATTTCCACCTAAGCTCTTGTAAGTTGTAGGACCAAACAAATCCATGTGAAGAAGTTCTAGCACTCTTGATGTTGACATGTAAGCTTTGGTTGGGTGAGTGTTTGCAACTTGTTTGCCGGCTTGACATGCACTACAAGGTTTGTCCTTCTCAAACTTTACATCCTTCAAACCTCTCACTAATTCTTTCTTCAATAGCTTGTTGAGAGTGCTCATTCCAACATGAGCAAGCCTCCTATGCCAAAGCCATCCAAGTGTAGTTTTGGTGAACAAACATGTCATCAAATTTGCATCTTCGGAGGTGAAATCAACAAGATAAAGATTGTTGTATCTAAAGCCTTTGAAAATCACTTGCTTGTCATCTATCTTTGTAACTACCACTTCATTAGGAGTGAACAAGCATTGGTAGCCAAGGTCACAAAGTTGCCCAACGGATAGTAAGTTGAAACTCAATGAAGCAACATAGAGCACATTTGAAAGAGAGTGATCATTTGATATTGCAATCTTGCCTATACCCTTGACTTTGCTCTTTGAATTGTCCCTAAATGTGATCTTCTCTTGACATTCCCCATTCTCTTCAACTGAGGTGAACATACGAGGATCACCGGTCATATGTTGTGTGCAACCACTATCAATCACCTAATGAGATCCACCAGTCTTGTAGTTCACCTACACACAAAAGATCAAGCCTTTTGTTTAGGGACCCAAACTTGAGAGGGACCCTTGACTTTCTCAACTAGTGACTTGGCAACCCATATTTTCTTTGGCCTATTTTTGTTAGGGGGACCCAAGAACATGACTTTCATCTTTTCACTTGAATCTTTTCTAAGCATGTAATGAGCATTGAAGGCAAAGGGTCTAGCATTCTTGGGCAAGGGTTGTGGTGGTGGAGTTTTGCACTCATGAGCAAAATGGCCTTCTTGTCCATACTCAACACATCTCTTTGGCTTGGGCTTTGACTTGCTTTGTTGTTGTTGAGCCTTAGCCTTCTTCTCTTGATTTGCCAAGTAACCAATGCCACTTCTATCCATCTTCATGATGGTGTTCATGAGTAGCTTACTTTGCAAATGTTGGCCTCTTGTGAACTTGCTTAGGCCAGTCTTGAGATGCTCTTTTTCTTGCTTAAGATTTTTGTTTTTTTCAATAAGTGACTCATTTGGTGCTTGCTTTTCAGGAGCCATCAACTTCTTGTTCTCATTCTTAAGCATCTCATTTTCACTCTTGAGCTTGACATACTCATCATAGTTGTCGGACTCAACCACACTCTTGCCTTTGTCGCTAGAGTCTTGCTCAAAGTTCTCAACAATCAAATCATCACATGATGTAGCTATATCAATCTTAACAACTTGGTTAGTAGCATCATGTGTCTCAAGAGAAAGCTCATTAGCAACAATAAGACTATCATAGTTGATTTTCAATGTAGTATATTCATCTTTTAGCAAGTTGAGCCTAGTGATTCACCATGCTTCTTCTCAAGTTTATCATGTTCATCTCTAAGCTTTTTGTTAGAAGTTTTGAGCTCCTTGAGAGTAGAAGACATAGTTTCATTTTGATCTTTGAGCTTATCACTAGTCTTATGTGCATTCTCAAGCTTAGATGAGAGTGATTCATTTTCATTTTAAAGCTCATCATTTTCATTTCTAGTTCTTCTTATGATTTTAGAATATTTGTTCAACAATTTTACAAGTTTATCATAAGAAGGTGCATCATATTTATCATCACTATCACTATTATCATCATCACTATCATTGTTTTGTACCTTTCGTTCACCCTTAGCCATAAGGCATAGATGAGTAGTGGAAGATGATGGTGAAGGTGGCGGTGAAGGTGATGATGAAGATGTCAGTGAAGATGATGATGGCCTAATCACAAATGCGGCGACCTTCTCTTTCTCATTGTCGCTCTCATCGCCGGAGGACTCACATGATGACTCAATGTCGGTGAGCCAATCACCAACAATGTAAGCTTTGCCTCCCTTCTTCTTCTTGTAGAACTCTCTTCTCTTGCCATCTTTCTTTTTGTATGGCTTGTTCTTCTTTTTCTCATCTTCTTCATCACTTGAATCATCTTTCTTGCCCTTGTTCTTATTTTTATACTTGTCTTTTGGAGGCTTTGGGCATTGATAAGCTAAGTGGCCAAGTTCACCACAATTGAAGCAATTCATCTCGGATATTGGCTTCCTTTTGCTACTTGTGAAGAATTTCTTCTTCTTGCCATCGAACTTGATGCCACTCTTGTTGAGCTTCTTTAGCATCTTGGTGGTCTTTCTCACCATGAGTGCAAGTGATGCATCATCAATATCACTCTCACTTGAGCTTTTTGCACCATCATGGCTTGGCCCTTCTTCTTTTTCTTTTCATGACTATCTTTGAAGGCCAAGTCTTTCTTCTTGGAAGATGATGAGCCCTCTTCCAGAGTGATGTGCATGTACATCTCATGTGCATTGATCTTTCCCAATACTTGAGTCGGTGTTGCGGCGGAGAGATCACTTTGGTAAAGTACGGTGACAATGTGTCCATACTTCTCAACGGGAAGAACACTCAAGATCCTCCTTGCAACATCCGATTAACTCATTTGAGTGAGTCCAAGAGCATTGAGATCTTCTACAAGAACATTCAATCGAGTGTACATTTCATTAGCACTTTCTTTGGGAAGCATCTCAAAAGAATTAATTTTCTTTAAAGCAATGTGATAGCGTTCCTCACGCTCACTCTTAGTTCCCTCATGGAGAGCACAAAGGTTTTCCCACAATTCATGAGCGTTTTTGGCATTACGCACATGATTGAAGATATCCTTGCCTAAGCCCCGGTAGAGTGCATTTTTTTGCCTTTGCATTCCACTGGTCGTACTTCTCCTCATCACCACTTGGGTTGGCGGGATCCCTAATAGGGGGAAGCCCTTCGGTTGCGGCTCTAAGGCACCCAACATCTATGGCTTCGAGGTATGCTGAAAGCCCAAGTTTGGTTTTGGTAATTAATGACACCAAGTTGCTAATGCCATGTGTTAAGTGTTTTGAGTTAGGCATAAGCAACATATGTGATGAAGGTGTATCTGGCAAGAAGTAGTGGCCACAAGATCACAAAGAGTTGGTGCATGGACATGAAATGATGATCATGGTGGAGATGCACATAAAAGGAAGGACATGATGATCAAGTGGAAGAGAAGGATCTAAGAGCGCAAGGTAAAGGTATAACCATATGGTTTTCCTTTTGCCGGTCTAAGATGAGTAGAGAAGTGATTGACCGGGTTTAGGATACATAGCCGACTATCAAGAGGGGCAATCACGGTTAGCTCAGAAATCAAGTGCCACTAGATCATTGTCTTGAGCATATGCATTAGGATCTAGTAAAAGAGCTAACATAACGCCTTGGAAAATGATTTGTGAAATGCTAACACACATGCACATGGTGGTGTACACTTGGTGGTGTTAGCACATTTGTGAAGGCGGTGGAGTTTGAGCAGTAGAGAGGGGTTTGGGTTCCTCTCTCCCTCCCACCGAGCTTGCGAGGCGGGATTCGACGCTTTTTGGGGAAGTGAAACACCTATTTTCTATTGCGCCGGAAGTCGGAAAAGAAACGGAGGCGAACGGTGGTCACTGTGGTGACCGGACGATGCACCGGACGCGGTCACGGCTTGACCAGCGTGTCCGGTCAGTTCATTCGGTCAGCGTGCCTAGGGTGAGTGACCGGACGCTGGTCTAGCCTGACCAGCGCGTCCGGTCAGTTCACCTGTGTGCAGAAGCAGAGCGCGCGACCGGCGCGTCCGGTCCTTTACGGGACTGGCGCGTCCGGTCAGGCGTCCAGAAGGGCAGAGAACAGCGAAGTGGTGATCGAACGCGCGGCGCATCCGGTCATGTGTGATCGGACGCGTCCGGTCGTTGAGGGAGCTTACTGGACTCTAACCGGACGCTGGCACTATCGCGTCCGATCGTTGCCTGGAGCGCGTCTGGTCATTGCTTTGAGGGCTCGCGGTGTTGCGCGACCGGCGCGTCCGGTCAGTTTGACCAGCGCGTCCGGTCATTCGCTGCAGCGCGTCCGGTCTGCGTGACCAGCGCGTCCGGTCGTTGCCTCGCAGTTAGCCGTTGCGCGACCGGCGCGTCCGGTTAGTTTGACCAGCGCGTCCGGTCAGCGCGACTTCGGCTGGTTAAAGTTCCTAGCGGCTATATTCGAAGGGGTACGCTATAAATAGAGGTTGGCCAGGGTTTGAGGGTAACTCTTGCATACTTTGAGACCTAGAGACATACTTTGAGCTAGAGAACAACCCCTCCACTCATCTCTTTGCATAGTTGCACATCTTGAGTGAGATTGAGTGAGATTCAAGTGCATTGCTTGAGAGTTACATTCTAGAGGCACTTGATCTTCGAGTTGCTACGGATTTCTTGTTACTCTTCCATGTTTCCCAACACGGTAGACGGCTTGGAGCAGCGGAGGTGATTGAGCTCGCAATTAGAGATTGTTGGAGCCCTCACCAAGTGTTGTAAGGGGTTCTTGATCCTTCCCCGCGGGAGTTCGCAAATTGGATACTCTAGTGAAGCTCGTGGCTTGGAGGATCCCTATCTTGTGTGCGGTTGTGCGGCGCTCGCCAAGGGCTCGACTCTTGATAGTCGATTAGCTCGCGAACCGACAAGTGGGTGTATCGCCACAACGGGGAGTAGCTTGTCGGGAAGCAAGTGAACCTCGGGATAAATTCTTGTGTCATTCTCTTCCCGAGGATTTCTCTTGTGTTATTGATTGATTGGTACTTCTCATCTCTACACGGCGGTATAATCTCTCGAAGCTCTTCTCTCGTATTACTTCTTGTTTCTAGCTTGTAGTTGTTGTTGTGTTTAGTGGATAGCCTTGTACTAGACTTGTGTAGGTGTCTTGCTTAATTAGTTAGATCTAGTGCTTTTGCTTCGCCACCTTTCTTACTAACTTGTGGTTAAGTAATTCTTGTAGAAGTTTTAATTAGGCTATTCACCCCTCTCTAGCCTATTTGGACCTTACAAGTGGTATCGGAGCCGAGGCACCATTTATTTGAGGCTTAACAACCTACGGTGAAAAAGAAATGGCTCAATTAAGCTTGCACATCAACAACACCAAGAAGGCACCTCACTTTGATGGCACAAATTATGCATATTGGAAGGTTAAGATGACCGCACACCTAAAGTCAATCAATAGAGAAGTGTGGAAGGTCACCGAAATAAAATTTGAGGTTGCTAATCCGGAAGCACCTACACCGGTGAAAGAGAAGAAGCTCCAATGCAATGACATTGCCATTAGTACTCTTCATGAGGCATTAGATGACAAAACATTTGAGCAAGTAAAGAACATAGAGATTGCTCATGATGCTTGGGCCAAGCTAGAAGAAACATTTGAGGGCACCGAAGGCACAAAGACCGCTAAAGCATATATCTTGCAAGAAAAATTTTCAAGCTTCAAGATGCAAGATGATGAGAGTGTACCAGAGATGTTTCATAGGTTACAAGTCATTGTCAATGAGCTTAAGGCACTTGGTGAGGAGGTCAAGGACAATCAATTCTCTATGAAGTTCTTGAGAAGTCTACCCAAGAGATTTGATACATTGATCACCGTGCTAGTGAGGACTACATTGAAGGATTCAACTCCTCAACAAATATTCCAAGAAGTAATGACCGATGATTCATATAGAGAAGATGATGAGAAGGATGAGTTGGTCAAGAAGAAGAAGAAGGAAAATAAGAAGAAAGATGATGAAAAGAAGAAGAGTGTGGCATTCAAAGCCACCACATCCAAGGGCAAATCTAAGATTGAATCATCAAGTGATGAAGACTTAAGCTCTTGTGATAGTGATGACATTGATGAGAAGATAGCTCTTTTTGTCAAGCAATTTGAGAAATTCATGAAGAAGAAGGGCTTTCGTGCAAGAAGGAGGAAGAACTCATCAAAGAAGAATGAGCATACCATGAGATGTTTTAGATGCCATAGCAAGGATCATCTCATTGCAAAGTGTCCTTATGATAGTGATGATGAAGATGCTATCAAGAAGGAGAGGAAGAAGCAAAAGAAGAAGCTAGAGAAGAAGGAGAGCTCTTATAAGAAGAAGAATGATTCTCATGTTGCTATATGGGATAGTGATGATTCCTCAAGTGATGATGAGGATGACAACAAGAGCAAGAAGAAGGGACATGCTAGCATTGCCATCCAAGAGAAGGTCTCCCTCTTCGACACTCCATCGTGCTTCATGGCTAAGGCCGCTAAGGTATCATCCGACGATGAGAGTGATCATGATAATGCTAGTGATAGTGATAGTGATGAAGAAGAATTTACTAAAGATGAACTAATCACTATGCTAGAAGATTGCACTCAACATTTTAAAGAATCTAGAAAGGAGTGCAAGGGCTTGCTTAAGGAAAAGAAAAATCTTATGCAAGAACTTGATGAGCTTAGGGCATCTTATGAGAGTCTAAAGATAGACCATAAGAAGCTCCAAAAGTCTCACACTAAGCTTGAAGAAGCTCATTCCTCTCTAGTTGAAAAATGTGAAAACATGCCAACTAATGTTGAGAAAGCTAAAACTTGCAACATAGGCATATCATATGATATAATTGATGAAACTTTTCATAAGCCTATTGTTGTTGCTCCCACTAACCCTTCGTGTAGCGCATCTACATCATCCTCATCTAGTAGTGGTGGTTTCACTTGTGACTCTACACTTATAGTTGAGAATGAAAATCTCAAGAAGGAGGTAAAAGAGCTTAATCACACCTTAGCTAAGGCTTATGGTGGTGAGGACCGCTTGCTTATGTGCTTGGGTAGCCAAAGAGCTTCTCTCTACAAAGAGAGATTGGGCTTTAACCCCAAGAAAGGCAAGGCCGCTTTTGCTCCTCACAAGACTCGTTTTGTGAAGAACAATGGTAGCTATTGCAAAAGTTGCAAGCAAGTTGGTCACATAGAGCAACATTGCATGAACAAGAAATCCAATGCTAATGTATCCTCAATCAAGTTTGATTCCTTCTATATGCTTACAAAGGATACAAATGGTGTTCATGCTAAGTTCATTGGTGCACCATGGATGGGCTCAAAGAAGAAAGCCATTTGGGTACCAAAGAGCTTAGTCTCTAACCTTGGAGGACCCAAACAAGTTTGGGTACCTAAAAAGAATTGATCTTATCTTGTAGGTCAATTACAAAGCCGGAGGAAGGCATTGGGTGCTTGATAGTGGGTGCACTCAACATATGACCGGAGACTCTTGTATGTTTAATTCAATTGATACAAGTCAAAATGGTGGTTTTGATGCTATCACTTTCGGCAACAACAAGAAAGGCAAGGTCAAGGGGCTTGGTAAAATTGCTATCTCAAATGACATGAGCATATCTAATATGTTGCTAGTTAAGAGCTTGGATTTCAATCTTTTATCAGTGGCACAACTTTGTGATCTTGGCTTCAAGTGCATATTTGGTAGTGATGATGTTAAAGTCATAAGTGTTGATGGATCAAATTTGATATTCAAAGGATTTAGACATGGTAGCTTATACTTGGTTGACTTCAATGATAGTGAGACACAATTGACATCATGCTTGCTTAGCAAATCTAGTATGGGATGGTTATGGCATAGAAGGCTTAGTCATGTTGGAATGAAACAATTGAACAAACTTTTGAGGCATGACTTAGTTAGAGGCTTGAAGGATGTCACCTTTGAGAAGGATAAACCTTGTAGTGCTTGTCAAGCCGACAAACAAGTTGGAAATTCACATCCTAGTAAAAGTGAAATGAGCACATCAAAGGCATTTGAGCTATTGCACATGGACTTGTTTGGGCCAACAACATATACTAGCATTGGTGGCAACAAGTATGGTTTTGTGATTATGGATGACTACACTAGATACACTTGGGTGTTCTTTCTCTATGACAAGAGTGATGTTTATGATCTATTCAAGTCTTTTGTCAAGAGGGTGCAAAATGAGTTTGAGACTACCATCAAGAAGATTAGAAGTGACAATGGTAGTGAGTTCAAGAACACAAGAATCGAAGATTTGTGTGATGATCTTGGTATTGGACATCAATTCTCACCAACATACACTCCTCAATCCAATGGTGTAGTTGAAAGAAAGAATAGAACTTTGATTGATATGGCTAGATCAATGCTTAGTGAAAACAATGTGAGTCATTCATTTTGGAGTGAAGCTATCAACACGGCTTGCTATTGTAGCAACCGTCTCTATTGCCATGGGAAGCTTGGGAAGACACCATATGAGCTATTGAATGGAAGAAAGCCCAACATTGCATACTTTAGAGTGTTTGGTTGTAAATGTTATATTCTCAAGAAAGGCACTAGATTGAGCAAGTTTGAAAAGAAATATGATGAAGGGTTCTTACTTGGTTATTCTACCATAAGCAAAGCATATAGAGTTTGGAATCTCACAAATGGCACCTTGGAAGAAGTTTATGATGTTGAGTTCGATGAAACCCAAGGATCTCAAAATGAAGCTCAAAACCTTGATGATGTGAGAGGAGATCAATTGTCAAATGCAATGAAGAACATGGACATTGGTGATATAAGGCCGATGCAAGTTGATGATGATGATATTCATGTGATCAACCAAAGTGTGCAAATTGATACAAATCAAGCAAGCTCTAGTGGTTCTCATGATGAAGCTCAAGTTCAAGGTCAAACAAGTGGAAGCAATCAACTCTCAATACTCCAACCTACTAGCATTGCAAGAGATCATCTGTTGGATCAAATCATTGGTGGAATTCAAAGTGGTGTTCAAACTAGATCAAGACTAGCATCCTTTTGTGAGCACTACTCATTTGTGTCACTTGAAGAACCTAAGAAAATAGAAGATGCTTTGAAAGATTCCGATTGGGTAAATGCTATGCATGAAGAGCTAAACAACTTCACTAGAAATCAAGTTTGGGAACTTGTTGAAAGACCAAAGAACTACAATATGATTGGTACTAAGTGGGTCTTTAGAAACAAGCAAGATCAAGATGGCATGGTTGTGAGAAATAAATCAAGATTAGTAGCACAAGGATACACTCAAGTTGAGGGTCTTGACTTTGGAGAGACATATGCACCCGTAGCAAGATTGGAGGCTATTAGAATCTTATTAGCATATGCTTGTGCACACAACATCAAGCTCTATCAAATGGATGTCAAGAGTGCATTTCTCAATGGCTACATCAATGAAGAAGTTTATGTTGAGCAACCTCCCGGTTTTGAAGATGATAAGAAGCCCGACCATGTATTTAAGCTAAAGAAGGCATTGTATGGTTTGAAGCAAGCACCTAGAGCATGGTATGAGAGATTGAGGGACTTTCTTCTCTCTAAAGGGTTCAAGATGGGAAAGGTTGACACCACTCTCTTCACCAAGAAGCTTGGAAATGACTTGTTTGTGTTGCAAATCTATGTGGATGACATTATCTTTGGATCAACTAACCAAGACTTTTGTGAAGAGTTTGGAAATATGAAGGCTAATGAGTTTGAGATGTCTATGATTGGAGAGCTTAGTTACTTCCTTGGACTTCAAATCAAGCAAATGAAGAATGACACATTTGTAAGTCAAGGCAAGTACATTAAGGACATGATCAAGAAGTTTGGATTGTAAGATGCTAAGCAAATGAGTACACCAATGGGCACAAATGATCAATTGGGTATTGATGATAGTGGAAACATGGTAGATCAAAAGCAATACCGGTCTATGATTGGAAGTTTGCTCTATGTCACCGCTTCTAGGCCGGATGTGATGTTTAGTGTGTGCAAGTGTGCAAGATATCAAGCTTCACCTAGAGAAAGTCACTTGAAAGCAACTAAGAGGATATTAAGATATCTTAAAGGCACTCATGATGTTGGATTATGGTTTCCAAAGGGGTCTAACTTTGAGTTGATTGGATATTCAGATTCCGACTATGGTGGTTGCAAGATTGATAGAATGAGCACAAGTGGCACTTGTCAATTGCTTGGAAGGTCTCTTGTTTCATGGTCATCAAAGAAACAAAATAGTGTTGCACTATCTACTGCCGAGGTCAAATACATTAGTGCCGGTAGTTGTTGTGCACAATTGCTTTGGATGAAGGCAACCTTGAATGACTTTGGAATTAAATTCAAGAATGTGCCATTGTTTTGTGATAATGAAAGTGCTATCAAGATGACTCAAAATCTGGTTCAACATTCAAGAACCAAGCACATCGATATAAGGCATCACTTCATAAGAGACCATCAATAAAAGGGTGATATTTGCATTGAGAGCATTGGCACCGAAGATCAACTAGCCGATATCTTTACAAAGCCACTTGATGAGAAGAGATTTTACAAGTTAAAGAATGAATTGAACATACTTGACTTCTCCAACTTGAAATGAGTGCACACCCCCACATCCTTATATGACATGCCTCTCCTCCAACATAGCAAGGTAAAGTTATTTGGCATATCATTCATACTTTGCTAAGGACATATTTAGAACATATAGACATATTTGCATGACAAATAGACTCATTCATGAAAATCAAATGATTTTGATGTATTTATGGTACCACTATTGCTTCTTTGTTTGATTGATCTAGTGGTAGCATATGACATGTTTGTGGGCTTGCAAACCTAGTGTTAAATCTAGTAAACAAGCTCATGATGTGAAATTCAACATGCTCAAGATAACCCTTATACTTTATGAGGTGTGAAGAAGCTTATGCTTGGATCAAACCGAATTACATATTCTAGGCAAGTGATCTAGATTGAACTATAATTTGGACTCCCTCATATTGATTGACTTATCTCTCACTAAAATTGGCACCTTTTTGGTGATTGTTGACAAAGGGGGAGAGAAAAGTCACAAAGATATTGCAATGAGTGAATAAATTATAATAAGGGAGATAGAAAAGTCACAAAGAGAGAGAAAAGATATAGTAAGGGGGAGAGAAATTAAAATTGAGCACACAAGTAGGGGGAGCAAGCTCATGAATTATTTATTGCATTTGTATGTGCACTAACATGATGATGTGTTGCATTGCAAATTTAATTTCGATATTCATGATTGAATGATGTTTGCTAGAAATAGAACTTGAATGATGATTTATTGAGAGTAGCTTTATAAGCGGTATCTAGACACCTTTGCTTATAATGTTGATCTCATGGGGCACTTTAGTGTTTGTGATCTTTACAAGTGATGTATTATAAGTGGTGTCTAGCTACATCGATGCTAAGGATGGTATATAAAGGCAACTCCGAATTGGTATCACGCTTCAAAGGTCCATTCTATATACCTTAGCATCAATTTGATAGTAGTAACTCTCTCAAAATTCAAATCAATACATATGTGCACAATTGAACCAAACTCATGGAGGCACATATGTAGGGGGAGCTAATACTATCGAAATTGAAAAATTGATTTCATTTCATATCTTTGTGATGGTTGTCATCAATTACCAAAAAAGGGGAGATTGAAAGCCCAAGTTTGGTTTTGGTAATTAATGACACCAAGTTGCTAATGCCATGTGTTAAGTGTTTTGAGTTAGGCATAAGCAACATATGTGATGAAGGTGTATGTGGCAAGGAGTGGTGGCCACAAGATCACAAAGAGTTGGTGCATGGACATGAAATAATGATCATGGTGGAGATGCACATAAAAGGAAGGACATGATGATCAAGTGGAAGAGAAGGATCTAAGAGCGCAAGGCAAAGGTATAACCATAGGGTTTTCCTTTTGCCGGTCTAAGATGAGTAGAGAAGTGATTGACCGGGTTTAGGATACATAGCCGACTATCAAGAGGGGCAATCACGGTTAGCTCGGAAATCAAGTGCCACTAGATCATTATCTTGAGCATATGCATTAGGATCTAGTAAAAGAGCTAACATAACGCCTTAGAAAATAATTGTGAAATGCTAACACACATGCACATGGTGGTGTACACTTGGTGGTGTTAGTACATTTATGAAGGCGGTGGAGTTTGAGCAGTAGAGAGAGGTTTGAGTTCCTCTCTCCCTCCCGCCGAGCTTGCGAGGCGGGATTCGGTGCTTTTTGGGGAAGTGAAACGCCTATTTTCTATTGCGCCGGAAGTCGGAAAAGAAACGGAGGCGAACGAAAGTCACTGTGGTGACCGGACGCTGCACCGGACGCGGTCACGGCTTGACCAGCGCGTCTGGTCAGTTCATTCGGTCAGCGTGCCTAGGGTGAGTGACCGGACGCTGGTCTGGCCTAACCAGCGCGTCCGGTCAGTTCACCTGTGCGCAGAAGCAGAGCGCGCGACCGGCGCGTCCGGTCCTTCACGGGACCAGTGCGTCCGGTCAGGCGTCCAGAAGGGCAGAGAACAGCGAAGTGGTGATCGGACGCGCGACGCGTCCGGTCATGTGCGATCGGACGCGTCCGGTCGTTGAGGGAGCTTACTGGACTCTAACCGGACGCTGGCACTGTCGCGTTCGGTCGTTGCCTGGAGCGTGTCTGGTCATTGCTTTGAGGGCTCGCGGTGTTGCGCGACCGGCGCGTCAGGTCAGTTTGACTAGCGCGTCCGGTCATTCGCTGCAGCGCGTCCGGTCTGCGCGACCAGCGCGTCCGGTCGTTGCCTCGCAGTTAGCCGTTGCGCGACCGGCGCGTCCGGTCAGTTTGACCAGCGCGTCCGGTCAGCGCGACTTCGGCTGGTTAAAGTTCCTAACGGCTATATTCGAAGGGGTACGCTATAAATAGAGGTTGGCCGGGGTTTGAGGGTAACTCTTGCATACTTTGAGACCTAGAGACATACTTTGAGCTAGAGAACAACCCCTCCACTCATCTCTTTGCATAGTTGCGCATCTTGAGTGAGATTGAGTGAGATTCAAGTGCATTGCTTGAGAGTTGCATTCTAGAGGCACTTGATCTTCGAGTTGCTGCGGATTTCTTGTTACTCTTCCGTGTTTCTCGACACGGTAGACGGCTTGGAGCAGCGGAGGTGATTGAGCTCGCAATTGGAGATTGTTGGAGCCCTCACCAAATGTTGTAAGGGGTTCTTGATCCTTCCCCGCGGGAGTTCGCAAATTGGATACTCTAGTGAAGCTCGTGGCTTGGAGGATCTCTATCTTGTGTGCGGTTGTGCGGCGCCCGTCGAGGGCTCGACTCTTGATAGTCGATTAGCTCGCGAACCGACAAGTGGGTGTATCGCCACAACGGGGAGTAGCTTGCCAGGAAGCAAGTGAACCTCGGGATAAATTCTTGTGTCATTCTCTTCCCGAGGATTTCTCTTGTGTTATTGATTGATTGGTACTTCTCATCTCTACACGGCGGTATAATCTCTCGAAGCTCTTCTCTCGTATTACTTCTTATTTCTAGCTTATAGTTGTTGTTGTGTTTAGTGGATAGCCTTGTACTAGACTTGTGTAGGTGGCTTGCTTAATTAGTTAGAGCTAGTGCTTTTGCTTCGCCACCTTTCTTACTAACTTGTGGTTAAGTAATTCTTGTAGAAGTTTTAATTAGGCTATTCACCCCCTCTCTAGCCTATTTGGACCTTACATACGCCTCCATACGAATTTTCCAGTATGGAAAATCGTCTTCCTCAAAAGTGGGAGGTGGTCCTTTCCCATTAGATATCTTGCTCTAGGCGGTGAAGCCTAAATAAAGAGCAACACGGCTCCGATACCAATTGAAAGGATCAAGATGCCCAAGAGGGGGGTGAATTGGGCTTTTCTAAAAAATTAATTGCAAGAATTAAATCCTACAAGCCAAACTTCACCCCTAGTGCCTACTAGTGTTTCTTGTGATTCTACCGGTAAAAGTTTTGCACCCTAAGTTCCAATCCTAGACTAGCATGGCAATTCTAGGAAAGTAAACAAGCAATGAAAGTAATACACGAAAGTAAATGCTTGAAAGTAATGGTTAGGAACACGACGATGTTTTGCCGAGGTATCGGAGAGTCGTCACTCCCCACTAGTCCTCGTTGGAGCACCCGCTCAAGGGTGTAGCTCCCCCTTGATCCGCGCAAGGATCAAGTGCTCTCTACGGGTTGATTCTTCGACACTCCGTCGCGGCGAATCACCCAAAACCGCTCACAACATGAGTTGGGTCACCCACAAGCTCGTCGGATGATCACCAAACTCCCAATCACCACTAAACCGTCTAGGTGATGGCGATCACCAAGAGTAACAAGCAAGAACTCTTACTTGACCACAACAAGCCTAATGAGAAGATGGATGCACACTTGCTACACTCTTGTCACTAGTGAGGAATCTCAAACTTTGATTCTCAAATCACTATCCTCACTAGAGCTCTTGCACTCCCTTGTACTCCAAAGGTGTTTCTCAGCTGAACAAATGAGCAAGAGACCTCTAAAAGAGGTGGAGGGGATGTATTTATACATCCCTCAGACAAATCCAACCGTTACCTGCCCAATCAGCAAAACTCGTGCTGACCGGACGCGCTGGTCGACATGACCGGACGCGCCGGTCGAGTGTAACGGTCAGAAACCGAAAGTCAGCGCTGAGTGACCGGACGCGCCGGTCAGAGATGACCGGACGTGTTCGATCATGCAAGAGCCTTACTGGACTTTGACCTGACGCTTGACCGTGTCCGATCATAGATGACCGGACACGTCAGGTCAGCTTGGGACCTTACTGGAATGTGACCGGACGCGTCCGATCACTTCACAGTCGCGTCTGATCACACTGTTTACCCTCTGAAACACGTGTCAGACTGATCACCGCGTCCGGTCCTCTCAAGGACCGCGTCCGGTCAATCAGTTAACGACGCAGTGACTTGTTAGTACTGACCGGACGCGTCCGGTCAAGACAAAGACCGCGTCCGGTCACAGGTAAACTGCTCAAACGACTTCAAAACGCGACGCAACTTGAACCAAGTTGCTTCCAACTGAACCTTGAGCTTTTCTAGAGCTACCTAGTGCTAAGTTTGACAAGTGTGCACCACACCTAAACAAAAGACTCACCTAGGTCAAGCTACTCGCTCATGCCCCTCTTTATAGTACGGTCAAAGGAAGAAACAAAGATCCTAACGACTATTCTGGATGTAACTCAACACCTTGACATCCGGAACTAACCGTCATTAATCTTGTCGTTGATCCTTTGAAAACCGAAACAATTTCCATCAAGGGACATGAATACCATAGTTCCCAAAGCAGTTATCAACTCCATGACCTAACTTACCACTGTTTCTGCAAAACACACGTTAGTCATGGTAATAATGCGTTGTCATCAATTGCCGAAACCAACACCGGGGCCTAGATGCTTTCACATACGTATACAATAAATGAAACATCTGAAACATACACTTGCAACATATATGTGAAACATATACAACATTCAGATCGGAACACTTGCAACATACGTCTCGATCAGATGAAACATTTTGAACAAACATCTGAAACACTTGCAATATGCCTCTGAAACACTTGCAACATATGCAACATCTGCAACATTCTCCGATCTACTTTTGCAACGTCCGTATGAAATAATTACAATATACATCTGAAACATCTGAAACACTTGAAACAAACACTTGCAACATGCGCTTTCATCGCAACATCTCCTTACAGAGATCGCGCATCGTGGCAGCCATGGCGTCGACAGCGGCCACGACCTTCTGGTGGGGAGCGACGACGGCGGAAGCACCTCGATGCGTGTGGGGGACGTGGCACGTGCATAGCAGCGGGGGCGCGGCGGGGGATGGTGCACTGAGCGACGATGGAGGGGCGCAACGTGGGATGGAGCACGCCGCTGGATGAGGGAGCCGCGTGACGCGAGATGGGCGTGCGGTAGGGAAGACGACAGCAGTGAGCGCGCGACGCAAAGCAGCACGCGATGGGCGAGAGCGATAGGGAGATATTTTTGAGAGAAGAGATGTGAGACACATAGAATAAGCAGGCCTGTTGGGCCGGTACGCCGTACGTGCAGGCCCAGAAAGTGGCATCCGAACGGATAGACGTCCACTACTGAGCATTACCGATGGATAAATGGCGCTAACGTAAACGTGGTAAGAAATTATATGATTTGTTTGTTTAGTCTTGGCAACGGTAACGTAAACATGGTAAGAAATCACAACTTGCATCTTGTCGTTTTGTTTTTCATTTCCCTCAACTCGGCGACCGCATGAGCGCATCCGCGTGAGCGAACTGGTGGACCCACGGTGCCTAGGCTAGCGGAGACGGCATCCGGTATCCGATAGCGTCGTGGTTTGAGCGTTATCGCTTTTGCGAAGTCGGGTATCTAATACCGGAGTGATCCGATTACACGAGGCGTAAGACAAACACTATCTAACGACATCTATTACCCTCCGTAAATAAGTTACATTACAATCATCCGAACCAAACACCTAGGAAATGTTAGCGCCGTTAATTACTGACCTAATAATAATATCAGCTATTGTATGAGCGAGGTATTCATTGAGATGACGGGACATGGAAATATAGCAATGTGAGTGGCAACCAAAAGCAAATTATGCACGTTTTTTTTGTTCTTGTTCTTGTTGGAGCTACTAGTTTTGCGTTTAGCCTTAGGATAATTATTAGTTCAAAAGCCATCTAACTTCTCTCTTTATTTGTTTTGTTTCTGTGCATGGAGAGAGTTAAAAAAAAGCCTATATTGATAGAGGATTTGTATAGGGGAAAAACAAAGACAGTAAATCTGGGCCTTTATTACCGGTGCAATCATGCAAGCATCGTGCAGTACTCAGGTAACACAATTAGCCCGAGCAAAATCTGCTAAAAAAAATAGCCCGAGCAAAAGCATAGACAGCAGTTCGTGGCTGTCAAGTGTCAACCAGCAGTCCAGCACCGGCCACGGAATGGAACCGAGAAGAAGATACATATGAGCACCGTACCGAACACGCACCAATGCATGTGCCGGTGAAAAAAATGGAACAAAGCAGGTCATGCAGAGAAGGATAAGGTCATGTTCATCCGACTTATAATCCGTACTATTTACTTTATTTTTTTAGCCAGAATAATATTTTTCTCTCACACCAAATCAGCTAACAGTGTTTTTAGCCGGCTTATTAGCACAGCCGAACGGGGCAAGATGGGCCGGGAGATGAGAAGATTGAAAAATGGAGCAAATGCAGACCAGCATCGCAATAATTAGTGAGGAACTCGAATTGTTAGAAGACAACCGGCCACCCAAATACCCAAGGATCCAGTTGAATAAGAGCATGAGACCATGGTCACGTAACAAAAAATGAGAGAAAAAAATGCTCAGCAACAGAATGCAGTTTTTAATTCGTTGGTCACACATGCATGCAAACGCGAGGCTATAGCTAGCCGAAACACAATGGCATGTGACGGCCCCGCTGTTCATCAGCGTTGTATATGCTGACCACATAGGTGGCAGCACTATCACTCCATGACTTGCAAGAAGCGAAAGTATTTTTTTGTCCAACAGTTATCATTTAAATGGCTAAATATTTTATTTTTAAAAGGCAACCGGCAAAAAAATTATTGGGCATGAGCCTAACTCACTTGGTTATGTTTTCTTACGGTAGAATCTGTCCACCCAGGTTTAAGACATCGACTTGATAGGGGTGCTGGCATTTTCTTGATTTATTTATTCCTGGATTTCACTATGTTGTGCTTTCAATGCTAGGTAACATTCTCGTCGACAGCGTGACACTTGTAGTGATTGTGTCAATCTCGAGATCTGCCGACGTAGTCCTTCAGATGTGCTCATAAGGGTAGGATTTGTGTGCGTGTATTTATAGGGGTGAGTGTGTGTTCATGTTGTGACTTGTGAGCGCCTGCGTTTGTATTGTATAATTCACAAAAACGACAAGACAACAACCACAAGAAACCATCACACCCTGCAAGTGACAGTAAAAAGGCGGGGTTCTCCACCATGATGCCTCCAAGGAGATAAACGATCACATTCGCAGATGCCGCCACCGATTATAGAACCTAGGTTTTTCTACCGAAATCCCCTAGGCTCCGTTTGGATGTTGGCAGTGGAATTAGATCAACAGAATTGCGTTTCCAAATCCATGACATGCTGAAATGGTATTGGACTGCAATTTAGATTCCATGTGTAATTTGGATGTCTTCAAATTGGACCTTAGAAATTAGAAAGTGCATCGGTACCTCGTCTTCTGCTTAGCTAGCACCGGCCCCTTTGCCCAGGCTCCAACCCCACCATGCGCCCGCAACACCTGCACCTCTGCGCCGGCGACCCCCGCCCCCTCTCCATGCGCTGGCAACTGCGACCCCTCTCCATGCGTCGGCGACTGCCGCCCCCTCCTCTTATCAGTGACCCCTGCCGCGTCAGCGAGCTCCGCCCCTTTGCGTGCCGGCGAGCTCCGCCCCCTCCACGCATCGGTGACCCCTGTGCGTCGGCGACCCCTGCCCCCTCCACGCCCCGGTGAGCTCTACCCCCTTCGATCCACTCTGGAGAGACGAGGCAACATCAATTCTAGCCAAAACCGAGCCTCACAGGTCCGTATTGAGGGTTCTTGTTTTGTGTCGTGAGAATACCGTTTGGATTGGGAGTCAATGCAAATCCCAAGGTCCAATTCCAAAACATCCAAACACGTGGTATTGAAGATATACAATTCCAATTCTTCAATTCCATGTTGAATGCCAACATCCAAACGGGTGCTAGAGGTCTAGGACCTCATGACAATATCTTGAACAAGGAGTGTGGCGCCAAAAGCATCACCATTAATAATGAATGTCTAAATGTTAATTGGCTGATGACTATTTTAGCGTGCATGTTTACAAATACTGCCTATGAATGTCTCTGAACAATATCATAGGTGTGAGTATGTACATACGTGTGGTTGTATGATTGTATCCATGTACATGATTGGCCCTGTACTATGTTTTTATTTAATCAAAACCAATAAGGCACGGCAGGTCCTACCCACATGCATATGCATCTCATGGTGGTCATCTATCAATTGATGAAGCTACTAGCAGAGAAGGAAGCTAGGGCCCTGCACTGCAGGACGGATTGGTTGGGGGAGGTGGTGCATCTCCATTCTTGATTTATCCAGGTAGGGCACACACACGTTAACTCTACCGGCTTAATTTCACGGCAGACGGCTATTATTTGGTTGGTTTGCTGGGACACGCTGAGCTGAGATGGACCTATTCTAATCAGGCCCACTGCACTAATCTAACACCACCTCCCTTTCGGTCCTACCGTCTGGACGTCGACGTGCATGCCTGTGAAGCTTGCTTGCATTGGTGTCGGCAGGGTAAGCCAGCTGTGTGTGGTACGGTGTAGCAGAAGTAACATCGCTTTCAGGAGTCGAGTCGGCCATCAGTATTATTCAGTAGTGCCAACGACAAGGAGATAGAGAATAGAGCTGCCTCGCTCAGTTCTGAAGTTTTACTGGAATTTTAATCTGGATGCAGCCTTCCTAAGCTATAGCCTCAGGCCTTAAGCAACATACAGTACCTTTGAATTGAATCACGCTTGCTCTGCCAAGTGGATAAAATTAAACTAGTCTGCAAGATCAGAACGGAGATTTGCACCAACGTGCGTGTCTGCTCCATCCTTTGATGTGTTTGTTCATTCATCCAAGTCAACTAGCAGACCAGCCTGCTGCAAGTTGTAATCAACCAATCATATAATATATACTCCTCTAATTAAGTAGTAGTATATATAAAGTTAAATAAATGGCAGCAATGATCAGGTCAACGCTTTACATATTATTATCAGTCTTTTCGCTGAGGATGCCTCGTCTGATGTGTTGGAATGTGATCGGTTCGGCTAATGCCGAACTTAATTACAAGATTAATTAAGCGTTAAGCTTAATGGTCCACCCACTCATCATTTATTTCCAACTAAATAAGAACTGTCGTGATCGGCGGCAACCTTTAGAATTCCAAGGGTTCGGCCCCCTGGCCCACAGCGTGATTATAAATAAGAGAGACGTCTCTGGCGTCATGACTATCTCTTCCATATGACTTTTCACATAACCGATCACTTAGGCGCTGGAGGGTTCAGGAAGGCCGTCTACCCACGTCCATCCAGGTATTGCTAGATCTTCATCACGTTCTTCGCCAACTAGGAGCATCAAGCCCCGATCTGGTGAAGACTAAGATCTACTTCATCTACATCAACTTCATCACATCAAGTACACTAGCACAGATGACATCTTCCGACTCTGGTTAGTATCTAATGTTAGTTTCCGCATTAAGATGAGTTGCTGATCATGTCTAGTCTAAGATAAAGATCCTATTAATCTAAATTCTAATTCAACAATTGGTATCAAAGAGCCTGCTTAGTACTAACATGATCCTAGGCCAGAGTAAATTTAAGTTATGCCTCTGTTAAGATCCGTTCAGTTTTAATCTATTATATTTAAGTTGGACATTAGCACAGGATTAGATCAAATAAGCAAGTTTAGATGGGATCAGCACTTGGAACAGATCCGTTTAGATTTATTCATCGGGTTTAAGGGGCAATTTTTTCTAAGATTAAATCTATTACTACGATCTGTTCTGCATGCCTATTTTTCCCCTATTTGTTAAGCCTAAGATGCATGATTCAGTTCTTATTTTCATGGCTAAGAATGTCTAATTTTGGCCCTAAGAATTAGATCAAGTTTTCACATGATTAGAGGTAATCATATCTAAGACGGATTTGGTCATATATGCATGCCTATGCTTAGCTGTTCAACTGTTAACATTAAGATGCAATAGTTTTAACGTATATGCTTTTATCTAAGTATGATTAGTTTAAGTTCATTTTCAGATCGGTTCTTGTTTTATGATGCATGTTCAAGCAACCCAAAATTTAGATCGAATCTTGATTATCAGTAAGGAATTAGAGATGAGATCTAAGTTTAACCTCATGTTTAACCTAAGTAATTAGGATTAAGTTTTCTATTCTCTGATTAAGGCTCAGATTAAGTTTAAGTTCTGCAACTGAGGGTAATTCAACATTTATCAAACCGAGTTAACCACTTAGAAGGAGGGGATTGAATCAAATAAGCAGCCATAAACAAAATCCCCAAATTAAAACACTAACTCTAAGATCAGACATGGAGCGTGGGTGCACGTGGCTCGTACCCGTGCTGGTGGCTTAAGGCGCCGCCACGTGGATCCGCAGGGCCTCCGCCCTGCGCTGTGCGCGTGAGGGTCTCGGGTAGCAGCCGCCGCCACGCTGGTCTCGCGCCGCTGCTACGTTGGCTTCCCGGGCATCAGGAGCGCCGCCATCGCCGCGGCCTTGAGGGGCATTGGCGCTTGCGCCCGCCCGCACAGGTGCCGCGCCTTGGTCGCATCTCACCGCCGGTCGGCCGGTTTTGGGTCGCCGTTGTCGCGCCACATGAGGGCACCCGGCTGCAGAGCTCGACGGAGCCGCGCGCGGCCCTGCCGCACGCGCGCCGACGAGCCGAGCACCGTGGTACCGGTGGTTTCGCGCGGGAGCGGCGTTGTGTTGCATGAGCAGCAGGCTGAGCAGAGGAGAAGAAGAAGAGTGAGGAATGCGGCTAGGGGTTTTTTTCAGAGTGGCTTAAGAATGTGATCATCGTTTGCCTTTGGCATCTCACAGCCGCTGATCTATCTATCATACGGATCACACCACTCGCGCTTCAGCTGTCGTGCCAGGAAGTAGAATGGGCCATTAGCCGGCCTGTTGATGTATAGGCGCGCGTGAAACGGGCCGGCAGCTGAGCACGTGGTGGCTGGCTGTCACTCCGTCAGTCAGGCAAATTTAATATACTAGCCGAATTGAGTTTCGTTATAAGCAATAGGCCTACACCGTTAAGTTTATTTCCCAAATAATTAACCCACTACTAATAAGTTCAGTTTGTTTTAGTTTTATTTAACTTTTTGGGAAAATTTAAGTATGCACGCAATACTTTTCCTAAAAAAAATTAAGTTTTTTTCTCATCAACTTAATTATTGCTTTAAGTATATAAGTTTAATGCCCTCATAATGATATATATATATTTATTCCCACTTCATATAAAATATTCTTTAGTAATTTTTTAAGTTATTTTTTAAGTATGTTTTGGGAATATGTTGTGGAGAATATTTAAGTTTAAGAAATTCCTTTTTGTTAGTGCAATTTTACTTAGTTAATTTTTATGCACTATTTAAATAAGTTCTAAATCCGGTTTTTTTTAATTTGAATTCCAGCATTAAATTTTATGCTTTCATGAGCATTATTATGCTTTATATTGATGCTCTAAGATAAAGCTTTGCAATATTTTTCATTCAGTTATAAGTATTTGTATTTATATATACATATATATCCACCACTGTATAATAAGATGGTCTCTGGTTGAATGGAACCAACGAGAAGTTTAACTGGAGATTACTCATAGTTAATTTCTGACCAACGTTGACTTTAACTATGAGTTATTTAAAACGGATTTTTGTTTGTTTCTGCCCAACGGTGATGCAAATTAAAATCCTTAAGCATATTGTTAATACTGACCAACGTTGTTTTAACTTTATGCTTTAAGTACATCTTATATACAGCTTACTAATTGGGACATTATTTTTCTTCTTTTCTTAGTAAATTATGCAGACTATATAAGTAAAATAGAACCCCTAAGTTGCACTAACTTTTCTACTTGGAACAATCAGGTGCTTGCCATTCTCAAGGAGCTAGACCTTGATTATGTGCTTTATGAGGAAAAACCACGTGCTTCTTCTCCTATTTGTGTGTACTATGCTGAGAGGATGAAGGAGCACATCCCGAAATTTGAAAAATGGCAGAAATCCGATGGGATTGCCAAAATGATTATACAATGGTCGCTCTCACTTAACATGATTAGGAGGTTCTTTTCTAATGAAAAGAATAGGAAATTAAGTGCTAAGGAGCTTCACAACTTCATAAGAGCACACTTTAGAAAGGTTTTCCTTTTTGATAGCTTACTTAATTCCCGTTATGATGGGATAAATGGTCCGGGTAACCATGTTAAGAGCTTGTTTGATATGGCTTATGAGTTAAAGGCACTTGGATTAGATTTGTCTGATGAGTTTATGTTAAATTGCCTTATGAATTCTATGCCTGAAAACTATAACAAACATGCTCAAAATGATAAGTTTCCAATAGTCTGTAAATTTTGCAAGTTACCAAATTGATGATAAGTATAAGCATGGCTTCGAAAGACAGGTAACTAAGTTATCTCATAAATTTACTTAAGATATTTCCCCAACATATGGTGTATTAACTGAGGTGCAATAATGCATATCTTAACTTCTCCTCAGGTCTTGCCAAACTAGGGGAGCAAGGGGAGCAAAGTCTAAGAAGCCATTAATGGAATAAAGAGAAGTCGAGCCTTGGAGCTTCGTATTAGATTTGTTCTAAATTTAGTACTTAATGATGCTAAGTCATCTTAGTTTGAGATACTTTGTATTTTGAACAAATGCAAATTTATTCCATCATGATTTATCTTATTAGTTGGCAAAGAGATGTATTTCCTGTAATATGGGTTTTCTTTATGTCAGTTTTATCTTTAAGTTAATCATTACTCAAGACAATGAGACCTTGTCGAAATTGTGTCACTACAGTTTAAGCCACATTTCGAAGGGGAGAATAGACTGTCTCATTAGGAAAGAGATGCTATATTCAAATAAGACTATAAAGCATGGGACTTGAGAAATAAAATTAAAAAACATATTAATTTTGTCCCTTAACCCAACATGAGTCTCTAATTGAAGCAACATGAGTCTCTAATTGAAGTATGGTTTGCTTTCGCTATTTCTGGCCAACGCTGATTAGTGTTTGCATGTCCACCAAGTTTCTTGTTCTAGTTTATTCTAGCCAACGCTGATTAGACTAGTTCATAGAGCTTGTTTTTGGAGACTTATATGCTTTATATTTGTCATTCTGACCAACGCTGATTGATGAATATTTGACCATAAAAGTTTTATTGGGCAAAACCTCAGCAAGACATAAGTACAGTCTAGCTAAGGATAAGAAATGAGATTCTAAGTAAATGAGCTGTCCACATGACACCCTGATTATGTTTCTGGAGAACACAGAAATCAGTGGGAGCAAAATCCAAGGGATTGTGTTTCTACTGTTATAACTATTTCGCTAAGTTAAAATGTAATGAACGTGTTCCTAGAGAATGCTAGAATCAGTGGGAGCTAATGGGAGTTCACAAAGGAGGAAGATAAAATCTTGGAGAGATACGGGCTTAGTTTTCTGTATCAATGACTCAAGAAGACAAATATCTCAATTTATGCCATAAGTCATTAGTATACCTCCATTTAAATTACTACAAATTTGTATTATGGATTTTCAAGAGTCGTGTGCCACAACAGATATATATAGCAACCATTAGTGGATAATTAGGCACATAAGTAAACCTCTGTTGTTATTACACTGCTTGTGATCCATGATGACCATATCAGAAGAGGAATTTTGTTATTCTAACTCAGCAATTTTTATGAGCTTAGGTCCATAAATATATATAAGTGTGTGTTCTAATAAGTTTCCTGATGAAGTCAAACAGTAGACTATAAAAGAGTCTACAATTCTAAGCGTGACATCATAGGGAGTTTTTTAAGAAATTTAAACTAAGAACATAGCCCACTATGGTTTAAAATTTCATTAAGTGGACATTATGTTTTTTTTTAAAAAAAAGGGTGGAAAAGGTTATTATCCTAATACTCTACATGGGTGAAGTTGAGTTACGTGGCAATAGGAATGTCACATAAGAGTTTTCTACTCACCTAATTTTTTTTAATATGATGTATTTTGATGAAGCCTCTAAGTTTTTGGCTATTAAGATACACATTACAGGACCAAATGAGTACTAGGATTATCATGAAAAGTATATCAACTATATGCATAAGTGATAGAATTTGAAATGCCATGCCTGTCTATTCACATAATACAGATTGCATAATGCATTAAGTTTAATTATTCTAAACATTCTAAAAAAGGTTAGTAACAGTTGAAGAGGAAGACGTTCCATATGCTTCGACTGTCATTAACTTCAAGAATGCTCAAGTCAATACTAGTCTAGACTTGGCATTGGGATACTTGGCAAAAAAAAATCCAGAATAGGTCCACTAGAAGGTGCTGCAGAATTTTTAAGTTATTGATGAGGCACCAAAAGAATTGTCATGTCACTTATAAGAATTAAGAATTATTCAATTACCAATTCTCTTGAGTAGATATAAGAAAGTGCACAATTAGATTATACCTACTCTTGTAGAAAAGGACAAATTTATTGAAAGTTCCCAATATAATTAGTATTAAAATGAGCTCAATTAGTGACATGAATATGACAGGCCATGCGGCTTAACAGATATTATCCCAAAATTGAGTATTAACATATTGCTATAAGTCTACAGTTGAGTTGCAGTATTATTTCGAGTAACGACAGACATCGAGTGCTGATGCCAAGCACATTGATTAAAATGTTGTGAAAGAAAGAACCCAGAATCAAGTTATTAAGCTTAAGAAAAAAACAAGAATTAAGTTGATGCTAGCATATTTGATTATTTGAGGCTTAATACTTATCCCATTTATGAGCGCACAAATATATTTGGGTTTTTTTTAGTTTAGAGTCTCTAACTTGATTCCTGGTAATAGGGCCATATACTCCCAATAAGTAATAAGCGTTCTAACAAGGTATTACAGTGAACTATGGGTAATGGGGTCCCAGTGGCGATTAATGCTACTGACGACGCATTGGTCTGGTCTTGCTGTAGTACTGAGTGCGAACATAAGTGTAAGGCGAACATTAGTTGCATAATTGCATTAGCCGTTCGATCAAGTGGGAGAATGTTGGAATGTGATCGGTTCAGCTAATGCCGAACTTAATTACAAGATTAATTAAGCGTTAAGCTTAATGGTCCACCCACTCATCATTTATTTCCAACTAAATAAGAACTGCCGTGATCGGCGGCAACCTTTAGAATTCCAAGGGTTCGGCCCCCCTGGCCCACAGCGTGATTATAAATAAGAGAGACGCCTCTGGCGTCATGACTATCTCTTCCATATGACTTTTCACATAACCGATCACTTAGGCGCTGAAGGGTTCAGGAAGGCCGTCTACCCACGTCCATCCAGGTATTGCTAGATCTTCATCATGTTCTTCACCAACTAGGAGCATCAAGCCCCGATCTGGTGAAGACTAAGATCTACTTCATCTACATCAACTTCATCACATCAAGTACACTAGCACAGATGACATCTTCCGACTCTGGTTAGTATCTAATGTTAGTTTCCGCATTAAGATGAGTTGGTGATCATGTCTAGTCTAAGATAAAGATCATATTAATCTAAATTCTAATTCAACATGATGTACTACACTATATGAGCACTGATTTGTTTAGCCCAACTTGACTCCCTTGAAGGCTCAGCTAACATTAATTTGATAACATTTCTTAGTCCCTCTCTCTCTCTCTGTCTTTATTTTTTGTTTGACCAACAACATTTCATAGTAACATTGTCAACGACGAATATAATCCTCTCACCCACCCCCCTGTTTCCGGGGAGGGATCAACGCATGTAGCAGCATGCAGCTCGCTCGATCGGTGCACTGCACATGCTGACATGCATGCTGATGATGGAATTCAGTTCAGTTTACAGATAACGAGCTCTCTTTCCTTCCATGGCCGGCCGGCCCGGTGCTCCAAGAACAAGAACAGTTGGCCGTTTAGGCACGCACATGCATGCGTCGCCTTCGCCTTCCTCCCGCCGGATCGCACAGGTTCAGTGAACGACGCTGGGGGGCGGGAGGATGGGAGGGCGCGGCGGGCGATGGAGGAGGAGGAAGTGGCGGTGACAGGGACGTGCTCCCTGGCCGTCGGACACGCCAGGATCTGATCGGATCACGGTGGATCCGGTATTATTCCGGTGGGGAAACCGGAGGCACGGATCTTTGGGAATTGGGACCTCGCGCTCGCCCGCTTCCGCTTGCTTGAATTTGCATTTGCGTTGCTTCAGATCGAGTTCGTTCAGGTTCAGAGCTCCAGTGCACTGCATCTGCAATTCTGCATGGCTGAAGCAATAGAAGTAGAACGTACTACAAGTTGCCAGAGCTCCGTAGTCCGTTGCCGTTGCTTGGATCCGGTGGCAAATCATCATCAGCAATCAGCATTCAGCTGTCCATGTTCACATAGCTTGGGACCAGTTCTTTTGTTTTTCCCTGAATTATTACCTCACCTGCCAACACAGTGATACCTAGCGAGTCGAACCCTGGCTTGCAACAAAAAGACGAAAAAACTCAGTCTCTCACTATGTACCCGTCTTCAGAGATACACGCACTGCAGGCACGTCCAAACAAACAGCCAGCTTTCGAGGCCTTTTCTCGACCCTGCAATTCAAGATAATTTATCTCTACCCCTATAAAATATCAATTCAAATTATTCTATACGTCCACCCAACAATTACCCGCTCCATAGTCATGACCTTAACAACGTCCACACCATAATTTGCATCTAGAAATACACCATCATAAAAATATACGCACCAGATTAACTCTCATTTATTCTCTCTCCTTACTCAACCATATCCGACGGTCATGGTTCAATGGATCTGCACCTCGTCGCGCCGCGCCCTCCCTCCGCCCTCAGCCCCCCACGCCCACACCAGGCGGCCACGGTTCGATCGCTGCTGTAAATCCTTGAGTTAATAAGAAGCCTGTTGGTGTAAACAGAGGGAGGCTCTTCTGTGTCATCAACAATCAACAAGGCAACCAATGGAGAAATGTTGATCGATAGGAACTAGTCCATGAAGGTTAGTCCATCTCCCAGATAGCATAGCAGGAAATCAAGAGCGCCTTTCGCCACATGTCACTCAAATAAGTATTGTCTGCAATGTTCTTGGATTTGGGCACTTCGCATGCTCCTATTTTGGTCAGACGGAGGAACTTGGTTCTAATTCTTTTTGTAGATTAGTTCGCATTTTGTGCTTATTTTATTGCAAGCATGAGTAGTTGTATATGTTTTTCTTATCTTGATCAAATTCCTCTCCTTTTGGAACCATGTAAAGACCAGTATTAGTTAGCTTCTGAATCGTGCGTTATATTGAAACAAAAAAAACAGGGCTCTGTCTTGTATAGAAAAAAAAAAACAAGGCTTTGTCCTGCCTTGTGTGTAGATTATTGGTAGTTTATATTGTTAGGTATCTTGTTTACTGATAAATTGAGGGAGGAGACAGTGTAGCTGTTTGAGTTTGAGTATTTATATATCTGATAAAAATTGTCCTGCAGGTACCATGCAAATAAGAATTCAGACGACCCTGCTGCCTCAGAGAAGTTTCAAGAAGCCACATTCTCGTATAACATCCTTTCAGATCAAAAAAGAGGCACCAGTATGATGCATCAGTGTTCAAGCCATTGAACCGGTCAGGAAGTGGAGCTGGACCTATCAACTCTGAATACTGTAATACATTGATTGCTGCTGTGTTTAGGTATTTTAAAGATGGTATATCTGCTATTCTGTTTTTTTCGATATTATTTGCCTCGATATGTAACGTAATATATTTGTGCAGCAAATTAGGTGTACCAATCAAGACCACTGTCTCGGCAACAGTTTTAGTGGAGGCATTGAACGGGTCAGTTGGATTTCTCAGCTTCGGCCAGGCAAATCTCTATGCAGGATGGTCGGCAACTTCTTCTTAATCTATTCATTTTTTTGACCAGTGGCTAAAAATTTGGCGTGGGTGTGTGGTGTTGTATGGGGTTTCTTTCCCCCCTTTTTACTCTTCTTAATATAATGATATGAAAAAATTATTCACTTCCATTGTTATTAAATTACGGTAGTCGATAGGTGATTAGTTGATACTCCTCTGTTGTTGATATTGTCGCAGCGTACAATGTTTAAATGAACCAAGTACTTGATATACTTTGTAATTTCAGCAAACAAGTCTGTTGACACTTCTCTTTTCAGTAGTTGTATTTTGAGTTTGAGGACAATGGTGAATTTAGTATTTTAGTTATTTGATTTGTCTGGTTAAGTGCTGTCGTAACGTTACCACGGGCATTATACTATACTTAACTATAATGTCTCGGGGAGGTCTTCCCCCAAAATATCGAGTTTTTCTGAATTAATTACTACTACCTCACCTCGTCATCATATTCATAGTATAATAACCTTTGGTGTTTGCTGCCTTTTGGGCTGCGGATTCTCTGAATACGAGATTGGCTGAGCACCCGAGCATTTGCTGTGGGCTTGGCCCATAACAACACAACGGCCAGTTGCCATGACATGGGCCCAAAGTGGAGCGATTCCTACAGAAACAGCCTGCATACAAGCCTACCGAACATTGACAGCCCCCTGGCCCCTTCTCCCTTCCCTTCCCCCGGCGGAAAAAACCCGGGCGTCTGGACCTCCGCATTTGCGTACGCATGCCACTACGCCCGGCCGCACGTTGCGCCGCTCCATTTCCCACGCGCCTCTATCTGCGCCCGTACTGTTCTCCACGCCTGCCGCTCGCGTCCCCTCCACACCCACATGCATGCACATGGACCCAGCAGCAGGCGGCTCTGGTAAATGGGTCCTACTGCAACATGTGCAACACCAGATCTACTTTTGCAACATCTAGATGAAACACCTGCAACATACATCCGAAACAATTGAAACGTACGTCTGAAACACCAGAAAAACACGTGTAGTCATTCCAAAATAATGCAACATTCAGATGAAACACTCATATGTGTAAAACATATGTAACATTCAGATGAAACATTTGCAACATATATGTAACATATGCAATATCTAGATAAAACACTTGCAACATACGTCCAAAGCAGCTGAAACATTTAGAACAATACATTTGCAACATACGTGTATAGCCATAACAACATATATAACATCCACATGAAAATTTACAACATGCATATGAAACACCTGAAACACTTGAAACATACGCTTGCAACATGCGCTTTCAACGCAACATCTTCTTGCTGCTTGGGCGAATCAAGGCTCGTCGACGGAGCTTGACGCCGTCACAAAGCTCGATGCCACGGAGGTGCCAGTGCGGAGCTCATCGGCGGCGCGGATCTTGGCGACGCAAAGCTTGCCGGCGGTAGCACACGCAAAGCTCAACGATGACGCGTGGATGACGACTGCACGAAGTTTGCCGGCGGCGTGGAGCTCGCCAGCAACACGGGGCTCTACGGCGGCAGCGTGTTGAGCTTGCAGACGACGAGCAAAGAGTAGGTGGGGTATGGCCGTGAGACGCGCGGGGCGGGTGGCTACGCAAGTTCGAGACGGGGAGGAGATGCATAAGCTCCACGACATCCTACCTCTCCCTATTGCTTTGAACGGAGAGACAGAGGAGAGAGATGAGATGGAACCGGAGAGGATAAATCTAAATGACCACCTGATGGGAGTATCAGATATTTATGTGGTGGATACAATACGATATCAACGTGAGGCCACGTAGCGTCTGGCGGCCAGCGCGGAACAGATGCACAGTATTACCACGGAAAAAAAAAACTGTCAAATCCAACATCTCTAAAAAAAGAAAAAGAAAACAAAGGTACCGTTTGGTTACCACTGGATTTTAAGAATCTGGATAAAAAAATCTCAGAATTCTAAAATCCCATCCAAACAGACTCGGATTTTGCAGGATTTTAACTCACATGCACAGAATCCAAGAAATATCAAAGATTATTTTTATCCCAAATCCGGATTTTAGAATCTCATCCAAACGGGACCAAAGGCATGATTGCTATTGCTACGAGATTGATGAACACTACTAGTACAGTAGTACTAGGCCACAAACGCTCCCCAAATCCAACAAAGGTACATATGAACTGGAACATATGAACACATTGGGAGTACAAGTTACCGGAAAAGTCCGTCTCCTCTGGAGCAATATTATAAATCATGGCTTCATAGGTATTGGCTACTATCTCAATACTTGTTCGCTGAACCTGTTTAACTGCAATGCTGGCTTCCAACCTCAACCTTTCATCACAGGGCTACAGTTAACCTAAGTAGGGTTACTCCATTTCCTATTGATGTTTTAGAGCTAAAAAACCCAGTTTCATCGATATAGATGAGATAATGCTGGTTTCCAACCTTAACTTTTCACCACAGGGCTAGAGTTAACCTTTTTCTAACCTAAGGTATAGCATTACTCTCTTTCCCATCATTGCAGTTTCAGAGCCACAAAACCCAGTTTCATCGATATACCAGGCTGTTGTATAATTTGCTTAAGGAACCAACTTTTACATTTTCAGTACAGGTCTTAGATACCACATGCTCATAAGCTTTGCTACTAATAGGACAAGAAGACTATATGAGTTAATATCAATCTGAAAATCAAAGATGAAATTTGGATAAAAGTATGAGATTTTCCCAATGCCCATGGATATCTGGAATTGATTTTAAATTGCAATCTGTATGTCTGGTCAAAAACATCTTTTTTTCCTTGAAAACTTCTGACCTATTAAATGCATTGGTAAATTTGTAAGCATATTTCATCGAGAGCCCAAATGTTATTAACATCTACATCAACAAGGTCTTATCCTCCATGCTGCTATGCATATCAGTAAGGCAATAGCTATTCTTCACGCGCCTATATTTTTTCATTTTTTTTCAGGCGATGAACAGAAGCCATTGGATGAAAATATAACAACACCAGATCAGGTTGCACTGTTGTTCTCCAACCTCCGTCTCTTCTTCATTCCAGTGACCCCACACTCCCCCGCCTACCGCCAGCCTCCTCCCGTCACCGAGTCTTCTTCGTTGCAGCATCCCTGCCACCGAGTCTGCCTCCGCTGCTCCACGCCGCGGCCGAGCTAACCGGGTGGCACCACTGCCCCCACCGCCGCCACCGCCCTAGCTCTTCCCATCCAGATGTCCACAGCAGCCCGCGACAGGAGGCTCTCGCTACCTCACCATGGAACCACCAGTCCTCCCTGCCCCTCCAAAACCTCCTCTCTAAGACCGGTAAATCCATTTTCCCTTGGTAACCCCCCGGAACCTTAAATCCCTAATCTCAGCACCTCAATCTTCCGTCGACTGGAAGAATAGGAGATGCATATTGACAAACTTTGCTTTTGTGGTTGTAGCATTGACTCTTATACTACAATACAAATGTCTCGGTTCATGATTATCTGTCTCGGATCAATATAGGAATATAGTGTTGCTCATGAAGCTATGCTATGTAAATTCGCCCTCACAAGGTAACAATTCTGAGCTACAAAATGAATTTACAGTAGCTGGTGGCAATGGTGTAACGAGGGCTCTTGTACTGAAATACCAAGTTGGTACACTACATTAGATGGGTTTCGGGAGAAATCAAATTTGACGAGGCTCAGGATTAAGTTCATTTGCCACAAGATCAAAGCATAAACCAAATATGAATATATGAGAAGCCACATTTATATTTTGCTATTAATCAAAGCGTCACTGATATTCAATTCAAGTTGTTCAATGCAGCTTAATGGAGCGAAGTAGCAAGAACAAGGCATGCCTAGTCAAGGAAGCAGCTTCCCTGCCATGAAGCAGGCGAACTTGTTGCTGCGGGAATACTCGTAGGGCACGCCGGCCACCGTGAGCAGGCGCTCCAGCACCTCCTTGACCTGGTCAGGCTCCGCCGTCTCGCACTCGAGCTCGTAGCTGGTCCCGAAGTCGAACCGCGTCTCGTCGAGCTCCAGCACGAGGCCGCCGCCGCTGCCGTCCTCGAGCTCGTAGTCGTAGACGGCGCGCGTGTTCCTGAAGGCGCCGAGGCTGATGAAGGGCGCGGCGTCCCCGCCGACGCCGTACTCGGCGGCGACGAGGCGGATGATGGGGGAGTCGAGGCCGCCGAGGCGGGCGGGGTCGTCGGCGCAGGAGAGGGCGAGCGCGGGGTCGAGTGGCTCCTCGACCTCCTCGACGCGGCTGACGCCGGCGTCGATCCGCGGGCGGCGCTTGAGCGCGAGGACGGCGCGCGAGGGGGCGCGGTCGTCGGGCCCGTCGTAGAGGCGGACGCGGAGCGCGGCGGTGGCGGCGGCGAGCGTGCGCGCGGCGGCGTCGAAGAAGAGGTTCCGCTGGGCGTGGGTGCGGCGGAGGCGGGGCGCGAGGAACGCGGCCAGGCGGCGGTGCGCGGCGGCGTCGGGGAGGCGGAGCTTGATCTCAACCTCCATGGGGAGGATGGGGTGGTCGCGGGTTCGGGCCCGGGGCTGGCGGGGTGGAGAGGCCGATGCCGATGCCGATGCGTTGGGCCTTGGTGGGCGCGGCGCCGGGCGGCGGGTGGAGGAGGTGGAGGAGGGGATTGGAGGCTTGCGGGCCAGGGACCGGGGACGGAGTTGTGTACCCGGCCGGATCCTTGATGGTGGCGGGTGGGGTGCTCCCCGCGGCGGCGCGGAGGTGCTCTTCGAGCTCGTCGCGGTCGGAGGAGCTGAGCTCGATGCGGGTTGGGTTGCGGCGCAGCATTGGCGGATATGATGAGATCGAGATGAGGGCGGCGGGGCTCCTCTTGTCTTTCAGTCCTAGCCTTGTTCACTTCCCATCCCAACCCAAAATATTTCATCTTCCACCTATCACACCAAATCTTTTGACGCATGTATGGAGCATTAAATGTAGGTAAAAAATATAACTAATTGTATAGTTTATATGTAAATATCGGGACGAATCTTTTGAGCCTAGTTAGTCCATGATTGGACAAATTTTGCCAAATAACAACGAAAGATGCTACAGTAACTTTTCACCTACTTTTCGCGAAGTTTCCCATGCCAACCCAAAATATTTTCTCTTCCACCCATCGCATCAAATTTTTCGACGCATGCATGGAGGATTAAATGTAGGTAAAAAAGATAACTAATTGCATAATTTGTCTGTAAATGTCGGGACGAATCTTTTAAGCCTAGTTAGTCCATGATCGAACAAATTTTACCAAATAACAATAAAAGATGCTACAGTAACTTTTCACCCACTTTTTACTTTTACGAAGCGAACACACCCCTACCCCTTGTTTAGTTTCCCCAATTCTCTCCTAAATTCTACTATGCAAAAAGAAGATTCTCCGTCACATCAAAATGTCGGCAAATGCATGGAGTACTAAATGTTGATGAAATCAAAAACTAATTGCACAGTTTTGTTGTACTTTGCGAGACGAACATTTTAAGCCTAGTTAGTCAAAATTTAGATAATTTTTATTAAATACAAACGAAATGCTACAGAAATTCTGATAAAATGATTTTCTTCCCGATTCACTGAACTAAACGAGGCCCTAGTCCTACTGGTTGGTGGATGGTGGCTCGCAGGGGAAAGGAAAATACTCCCTCCGTCCCAAAAAGCATGTAAATCTCGGTTCCCGAGGAGTCAAAGAATCTTTAATTTTGACCAAATTTATAGATGCTATTATCTACATTTTAATCTCTAATTAGGTTTGTTATGAAACTATATTTCATAACTAATCCAATTATACCTATTACATATCTTAAGCATCAATATGTTTTTATTTGTATTTAGTCAAAGTTAAGAATCTTTGACTCCTCGGGAAGCGAGGGTTACATTCTTTTTGGGACGGAGGTAGTAAGCTGCAGCGAGGGAGCAGGGCCAAATCGACTTCTGGGCCCCCACCACCATACAAGCCGCGATTTGGCCCTTCCACTCCGCTCCAAATCGACGACTACTACGCTACCGCCGCTCACCTACTACCCCACTCCACCAGTCCACCACTGGTCAACGAATCTTTCCTGCAGTGTCCGCCGCCGCTCAACGGAACTCCACTGCTCTCCCCACATCAACCGCGGGTCCGGCCCGGTCCGATCCGATCCCACCTCATGGAGAAAGCTGCGCACGTTGCCGCCGGCGCGACGCAGGAGCAGGACTCGTCTCCGCACAGGTCGTAGCCCTAGCCCCCAGCCTCAGTTCCTCGCCCTCTGCTTCATCCGCCTGCGTCTGTTCATGCTGTAGCTGCAGATGCCACTCAGGAGTGATTGAAGAATCGACGCCTCGCTCTTATGCAGTGCTAGAAGACTAGTATAGTTTACGGGCGAAAGACAAATCTTTCTGTGGTCTGAACCAATGGTTTATATGCAGTTTGAATCGTTGTACCAGGTCAAGCCAAAGCAGTTTTGTAGCAATCTGAAAGGCCAATTTTTCTAGTTTAGCATTCAGTTTTCCTTTTAGATCTCTTAACGACAACGAGGCTTTTTGAGTCACATCCTTGGTTCCTAAAACAAAACATTTTTAGATAATGGATGAAAACAGAGACAAGGATACATGTAACCGTGTGGCAATTTTGGGACCATGGGCCATGCATACACCAAGATTAACGTTCTACGTTCCCACCTCCCGCTGTTGCATCTCTAGCCTCTAGGTTTTTTTTTTTTTTTTTTTGCCGCTTCATCTGATGCAGCAACGAAAATCACGTTCATCCGCAGGCTTGACGCAGTGAGGCATCATGACTCTGCTGAAGCGGTTCCTGAAAGGTGATTCTATATGCTTCCGGAGCCATGCTGTTCTTTCATGGATGCTAATATTTGGCCAGTACACCAGACTCGCGGTGGTCACTGGAGGAAACAAAGGAGTTGGCCTAGAAGTATGCCGCCAGCTTGCTCTCCAGGGTGTGACAGTTATCCTTGCAGCAAGGGATGAGAAACGAGGAAAAGTTGCCGCCGAGACCCTTCGCTGTGAATCCCAGCTCGCCAATATAATCTTTCACCAGCTCGATGTCAGAGATGATGACAGTGTCGCCACATTGGCCCGGTATATCGAAAGAAGATATGGGAAGCTCGACATCTTGGTAAATTGTAGTGTACTCCTATTTTTGAATTGAATGATACCACTTTGTGTTTTTGAGTACACATAATTGATGATGTGATGGATGTTACAGGTGAACAATGCAGCTATTTCAGGAATTGTAGCAGATGAGGAAGGCCTGAAAGCTCTCAACATTGATGCAGAGACATGGGTACTTAGATTGTTCTTTAGCTTTTGGCAGCTTATCTATTGATGCTGTTTACTTTGGGTTCAGAATGCATCTGCAGTCTTTTGGAGCCAGAATCTCAATATATGGTTTAATTACTTTGTGTTTTTTTGTACTGATATTGTGTCTGTCGAATTACAGTTTGTTTTTTCATTATGGCCATAAATTCCCTGTTATTGGTACCACAACCAATGATAAATGTTTGTGTTTCAGACATCTGGCAGGGCGGCTAATCTTCTCAAAGAAGTATTCCAGAATACCAATGACGAGGCATTCAACTGTCTCAATACCAATTACTATGGATGCAAACGGGTCACAGAGGCTCTTCTTCCACTTTTGAAGCTATCTACATCAGGAGCAAGGATTGTCAATGCCTCCTCACTTGCGTCAGAGCTGAAGGTGCATCAGTTGTATTTGTTTTTTTCCCTCTACCCTGAAACTCCTGCATTTCTGCACGAGCAGAGAAGATTTCTATGTTACTCGCCCTGATTGGCTGATTCATCGTATCTCATTATATTGTTGCCAGAGAATGCCTAATGAGAAGCTGCGAAACGATTTGAGCAACATCGACATCTGGGACGAGGACCGGATAGAAGTAGTGCTTAACACATTCTTGGAGGACCTGAAGAGCGGGCGGCTAGAAGAGGCCGGGTGGCCCATGATGCTACCAGCCTACAGTGTATCGAAAATGGTCATCAATCTATACACCAGGATTATGGCAAGGAGGTATCCGGAGATGCGCATCAACTGTGTGCGACCTGGCTTTGTGAAGACGGACATCAACTGGAATCTGGGGGTCCTGACGCCTGGACAAGGTGCAAGAGGCCCAGTCATGCTAGCTCTGCTCCCTGATGACGGACCAACTGGGTGCTATTTTGATCAGACGGAAATGGTGAACGTGTGGTGAACAAACGATTGAATGCCATTGTTTCGCATTTTGTATAACATTATTTCCCAGATTTTATGAGAGGATAGAGGCATACTCGGATCCGTTTATGACATCATGATCAGATAACCACAGACACACTGTGATTTGCTGGAGCAGTTGCTGTTGTTTCCATATGCTGCAGAAATTTTCGGCATTTGTATTTTAAACACCAATAAAGAGGCGCCTATCGAAAAACCAATCAGTTGATGTTCTTATATTGGGATTAGCTAAGCATTTCTAAGGTAGATGGCGCATAGATACTACTGCACTGAATTTCTGTATATCGTATCTGTGGTTTTTCGGTATCTCACTATTTTGTCGTTATTATTTAGTCTGGAAAAGGAAAAAAAAAAAGAAAAGGAAATGTTCTGTTCAACCGAAAAGTCAAACCAGCCGTTGCCAAAGCCCTTCACGTCCTTGGTTCACTGCCTCGTGGGCCCCTTGATCAGTTGCCGCCCAGACTCCAGAGCGCCGGCGCCGCTCACCTCGGGTGGCGGCAGCGGCACATGGCTGCGCTGGGAGCCCACAGCCCCGGCGCCGGCGTGCACACTATCAGTCTACTTAAAAAAGCTAGGGTGATTAGTACTTGTAGACACTTGATGATACGGCGGCTAACCTCGCCGTCAATTGTGCGCTCGACTACCCTACCACACCTCGGCCTCCGGGCGTCCGCGAGCTCGCCATGTAGGGTCCGCGTCCGTCCCTGCGCCCCGGTGTCCCTGCGCCCCGCGGACGTCGTTGCAGAACAGGTGGAAGCTCGGCTCTGACCGTACCTAAGGCAGCTAGCAACGACGCCGCTGCACCGCCGACCACCTGTTCGACGAATTGCCCAGCAGCCAGCCACTGCTTCCTCTGCGGCTCCAAACCGCTGTTCCCGGATCCTACAGTCGCCGCCCACATCGGTTCCTCCCGCGCCAGCCGCCACGTGCACCTCATCGACGAGCGCGCCTGTGAGGTCGGTTCCCGCGCCGGCAAGTGCAGCTTCTTCTCCGACCTCATTGGCGACTCCCTCCGCGTCGTCTGCCCCAAGTTCCGACTCGAGCTCTCCGTCACCGAGCCCCCCGCTCCCTTCGCCTACGCCGCCGCCGCACGCCGCGAGGTATGCGCCACCTACGCCGCACTCGTCTGTGTCATCATCGGCGTCGTATTCACTACCAGGGGAGAGCCGAGCTTCCACCTGTTCTGCAACGACGTCTTCGGTGCTGTTCCCTCGCTCTTGTCCCGCGCGCGCGCCGGCGGAGCTCAGGAGCACGACGCGCTCGTGCCCGGCGTCGGCTTCGCCTTTATGGGACGCATTGAGCAGCTGCAGGAGGGCGATGTTGCGGTTCTGCCTTCGCGCCGAAGCCGCGATGTCGTTTCCACATCGGTCTCCCTACGCTTCATCGACCTGTTCCACGGCTGCGGCGAGGTCCGGCGCGTCGTCGTTGACGCCGACAAGGAGATCCAGCGCCTGTTGTGCGAGGGCCTTGGCCTCCGCCCGGACTTCCTGGAGGAGGATATCAGCAGCGGCAACGTCGTGCTCCATGTCAACCACTACCTGCCCTGCTCCGACCTCAACACCACGCTCGGCCTGCCGCCACACTGTGACCGTAACCCCCTCACCTTGCTCTTTCCCAGCATGGAGGTCTCGCGAGTTGCTGACACAGGCCGTACAATACCAAGATCTTCCTTGCTGGTCAATCTTGACATCACCAGGGCCACCATCTGCAAGGCTCGTGCGATCATACAACGCAGCTTCTGGTCTGTAATTGATTGTGGTTGGGATACTGTGTCGCAAAGGCAACCATGGCCACCGCCCGTGCAGTTCAAGATACTGAGTGGTGGTGTTCAAGTCAGGCCGACACCTTGGCCATCCTTCTATGTGACCAACCAGAGGTTTGAAGGTTCTGCTGAACAAGTCATATCCAGTGTTGACGATCAGGAACCTTAAGAACTATGGAGACGGTCCACCGATTTCCATGCAATGCTGGATGTTCTGCTGACTGAAAGAAGAGTAGATGCTGGATGAAGCGGAACAACTATGCACATCATATGCGCGGCTTGGGGCAAGCCGCATTTTGTGGAGAGGGGAATGTCAAAGTATGGCTGCCATGTGGGCCAAGGACAGGTTGTCAAGGGGAGCTTCAGCTACAAAAGGGGAAACGGGAGTCCAAGTTAGGCATCGAACAATTGAACACAATTTCTCTGCCTCTTAGTTACTGTACTCCTTCCTCCTCTAGCCTCCCTTCCTCTTGTACCGGGATTATCTATTTCTAGTTCTTCTAGATCCTTCTAGTACCCTCTAGCATCTATTCCCTTGCTCGCTACTTATTTCCAATTTCTATCTCGACTGTATCGCATTGTTAGAGTTGTTGGTGAAGTAGCACATCGGTTGCTAACACCCGGCTCCCCCATTATGCCCCTCCCGCCTCCAGCAGCGAGTCACCTTCCCTGCCACACCATTGGATGAGGGCACGCGCACGGCCGTGCGGGCGATAAGGGCATCGCCTCCACATCACAGGTTTGCGTCCTCTCTCCTTGCCCCGTTTTGTTGATTCCCGCATGGATCTATTCATTATTGTCCTGCACATGTCTCTCCTCACGCTATGTATGCTATACAGATGTCTGCACTTTCTGAACACGGCTTCTGGATAAGCTAAATTGCAAGTTTAGTTTTACATTTCGGTGATTAGTTTTGAGATATGGACAAGGGAGACTATTGAGTACATCCATCCTGTAATGTAACCAACACATGTTTCCACATAAATGAAATGTACTTTCCTGCTGCCTTGCCTAATTTGCCAATGCGTACATGTAGCCCACACTTGAGACATAGCCACCCACATGTATAGTCAGTTAGGCACAAGCGGTTAAACTGAACACAGAAAAACCCGTTTGCCTTGCCAGTGGAGTGTTCAGTTGTTGTTAATCTTTCCATGTCTTCTTTTGCCAAGCTATTTCAAGTTGTCCCGCTCCCCTCAATGGGGGGGGGGGGGGGGGGGGGGGGGGGGGGGGGGGGGGGGGGGGGGGGGGGGAAGACATTTCTGATTTTTTGGCGATAGTTTTCTGTAAGCATTGAGACAGCCGGCACAAATTAGAGTGCCATTCTAGATTCATTACAAATTAGAGACATTTTGCATTTATTTACTTTTGAATTTGTAAGCATATAGGCACTGGGTGCAAATAAAAGTATTTTTTAGTTTTCTTTTCTTTTTAGTTTTGAACATTTACTTTCTGAATAAAGCCATTTTATTTTGTTTTATGACTTGGAGCCATTTTGTATAATTTTTCTCCTATGTAGCCATGAGGGATAAGTGTGGCGTCACTAAAACTTTTCCAACTTATAAACTCCTATCTATTGTACTAGTAGATAAACTAAATATCTAGCTGTGCTAAGTACATGGTTCTTGTGATCTAGATTAGTATTGTTATTTACATGGTTCTTGTGATCTAGATTGATCTAGATTAATATTGTTATTGCTTTATGTTATAAGGAAAACACATAATTAGAGCTGCATTCCTACCTAATAGGCAATTTTCTTCACATGATAGCACAGCCCGCAGCTGCATTTTTTATTTTATCTGATGCATCAAAACTCATTACTCCATATGCTTGAGTTGCATTTGCATCTCTTAACTGTTTTTGTTTTCTGATTTCATCCAAAAAAGATATTTTTAACTGCTTTATCTGATGCAACAAAAATGCCGTTGCTCCACAGGCTTGATGCAGAGAAAAATGATGATGCTGAAGTGATTCCTGAAAGGTGATTTTTATTTGTTTCGAAAGCCATGCTCTTTCATGGATGAACCTGGATGCTAATATTTGGCCAGTATGTCAGACTTGCTGTGGTCACAGGTGCAAACAAAGGAGTTGGCCTAGAAATATGCCACCAGCTTGCTCTCCAGGGCGTGACAGTTATCCTTACAGCAAGGGATGAAAAACGAGGAAAAGATGCAACTCAGACCCTTCGCCGTGAATCTCAACTCCCCAATATAATCTTCCATCAGCTCGATGTCACAGATGATAATAGTGTCACCTCATTGGCCTGGTATATCAAAAACAGATATGGGAAACTTGACATCTTGGTAAATTGTAGTCTACTACTGTTTTCATATTAAATGGCATCAGTTTGTGCCTTTGAGTAACCTAATTGATGATATGATTAGTGATACAGGTGAACAATGCAGCTGCTTCAGGAATTGTAGCAGATGAGGAAGGCCTGAAAGCTCTCAGCATTGATGCAGAGACATGGGTACTTTGATTGTTCTTTAGCTTTCGGGAGCTTATCTATTCATACTGTTTACTTTGGGTTCATTATCTCATTGCATGATTTGAGGGAACCTTTGTATCGATTTGTCTGTTCAAGTACATTTTGTTTTTGTCTTTTTGGCATGGCCTTGAATAGCTTCTTGTTGGTAGAACCATTCGTGAGTGCTTTGGGAGCTCATTAATATTTGTGTTTCAGACATCTGGCAGGGCGGCTAATCTTCTCAAAGAAGTATTCCAGAATGCTAGTGATGAGGCATTCAACTGTCTCAATACCAATTACTATGGATGCAAACGGGTAACAGAGGCTCTTCTTCCACTTTTGAAGCTATCTACATCAGGAGCAAGGATTGTCAATGCCTCCTCCCTTGCGTCAGAGCTGAAGGTGCATCACCTAGCCTTGTTTTTCCTCCCCTAAAAACTTCCAGCACGAACGGAGAAGACCTCTATATTATTTACCCTCATTCATCGTAGGTCACAGATTTGATTTTCTTGCCAGAGAATGCCAAATGAGAAGCTGCGAAATGATCTGAGCAACATTGACGTCTGGGATGAAGACTGCATAGAGGCAGTGCTCAACACATTCTTGGAGGATCTGAAGAGCAGGCGGCTAGAAGAGGCCGGGTGGCCCATGATGCTACCAGCCTACAGTGTATCGAAAATGGTCATCAATCTCTATACCAGGATCATGGCAAGAAGGTACCCAGAGACGCGCATCAACTGTGTGCGGCCTGGCTTTGTCAAGACGGACATCAACTGGAATCTTGGGGTCTTGACGCCTGAACAAGGTGCAAGAGGGCCAGTCATGCTAGCTCTGCTCCCTGACGATGGACCAACTGGGTGCTATTTTGATCAGACAGAAATGGTGAACGTGTGGTGATCAGATTGAATGGCCCGTTGTTTCACGGTTTGTATTCATGATCACACAAACACATCCGCACATGGTAAAATGTTCTCATGGTTGAGGGCGTGTTATATGATTTGTTGGAGCAGTTGGTGCAGTTTCCATATGTTTTTTGTTGTTTTTTTTTCCTGTTCCCACTTGGAATAATTTTTCAGTGTTTGTGTTTTTAAACACCAATAAAGAGCTACCCTCATCGAAAAGTCAATCAGATTGAATGCTAAAAAAGAAATTGTTGATGTTCTTATGTTGGGATTGGATTAATACTCATTTCTATAGTAGATGACTAGATGGTGCATAGATGCATCAGTTCTAGATCAATCGTATTTGTTCCTTTTTGGCTTTTGCGTATTCTGTCATTGTATATAGCCTTGAAAAAAAAATAAGGAAAATACAGGCCGGTGATTGTAACACCCTACAAGTTGACTGATGAAAAGGGCCCTGATCAGTTGCCGCCGCTCGCGTAGGTCGCCGGCGGCGACACACGGCTGCGCACGGAGCCCACAGCCCGCCGCCGGCGTCCAAGACAATGGGCGACCCACCGGAGAGGCAAGGAAGAGCGAGACAAGAGGTAGAAGACGACGATCCAGAGATGCGCCACCTCGGGGCGTACGCGAGCTGGCTATGTAAGGTCCGTCCCTGCGCCGCGGCCCCATCTTACCTTCCCGCCTCCAGCAACGACTCACCTCACCTTCCCTGCCGCACCAATGGATGAGCGCGCGCGCGCGGCCGCTGGGGCGATGCAGGCATCGCCGTCTCCACATCGCAGGTCGAGTCCTCTCCTCTCTCCCTGCGCGCGCGTGCGGCGCGGCGGCGCGCTGTGTCTCGTCTTTCATGCTATATACAGATGTCTCAACTCTGAACAATGCTTTTTGATAAGCTAATTCGCGATGATTAGCTTGGAGATTATGGAAAAGGGTGACTGTTGTTGAGTTTGAGTACATCCATCGTGTAACGAGTAGTTTCTTTCCTAATCTGTAAATGCATACTACATGTTACCAACAATTAAGAAATTGCCACATGTATATCAGGTTATTAAGCACAAGCAGAACCTGAAAAAGATCCATTTGTCAATGGATTGTTAAGTTTTTGTCAAATTTCCATGTCTTTTTTGCCAAGTTATTTCAAGTTGCCCCACTCTCCTCACAGGAAAAAAAAAACCTATCAAATTTGTGCATTGATGATGACTTTCTGTAAGTATTGAGATAGAAATTAGAGTAAATTTTTAGATGATTCATTACTAGAGTACCTTTTACATTTACTAACTTTTGAATTTTAAAAAAGGCACTGGTTACAGATCAAAGTTATTTTTACTTTTATTTTGTTTTCTTTTAAAAGTTTAAGTATTTTCTTTCTTATTGCAAAGCCATTTTATTTATGACTTGGAGTCATTCTGTATACTTTATCTCCAAGCGCCACGTCGTTAACAATTTTTCCACTTATAAACTCCCGTCTATGGTAGATGGTTCTTGTGCTTTTCATTTCCACTTTTTATTATTTATTGTAATGACAATATGTTGATGCCACAGCTTTGTTTTTTAAGATACAGCTTCATTTTTAAGAGCCTTTATTAGTTTATTATCTGATGAACCAAACTCCAAACTCCACAGGCCTGAGCCAATGAGCCGTGAGCATGAAACAAAACCGGAAAGGTGATTTTTCCATGCACTGTAATTCTGTAAATGACATTCCATTTTCCCCTTCTAGTCTAGATAAAAAAGTATGTTAAATTGTGGCTTGTACCTCAGACTTGCAGTGGTCACTGGTGGAAACAAGGGAATCGGCCTGGAGGTATGCCGGCAGCTTGCTGTGCAGGGGGTAATGGTCATTCTCACAGCAAGGAATGAGAAAAGAGGAAAAGACGCAGTCGAATCCCTTAGGCAGGAATGCAACCTCTCCAACATTATCTACCATCCGCTGGATGTCCTGGATGATGATAGTGTTGCCTCCTTAGCCCAGCATATCGAGAGCAGATATGGGAAGCTTGACATTTTGGTAAAGATGAAGTCTTTCTGCTAGCAGTAGCCTAGTACATATCAAGTTTCTCTCACCATCCTACTGGTTTGGTTTGAGATTGAGAACCTATGGATGAGTGTGAAGTCATTGATGCATGCAGGTGAACAATGCAGGAGTCGGAGGAGTTGTAATAGACCAGGATGCCGTGAAAGCTCTCAATATTGATCCTAGCACATGGGTATGTAGACTCTTCTTGACTTGAAGGATGTTTTCTTGGGTTGCGTTGTTCTTCCTCCCGGCATCTTCAGGCCTTGGATAGTAAACCTAAGCAGTATAGTACAAGGTTAAGAACTTAAGATGTATGATTGCAATTATCTGAATTTTCAATTTTGGTACCATATTATTCAGGATCAGCGATTTTAACAACCTTTCGCCGGTCACCACCGCCAATCCAAATCAGCGACGAGCTTTTCATTTGTTCAATGCCTTTGTGATTGCAGTTATCAGGTGCAGCCGCCAGTCTGCTGGAAGGTGTGGTCATACAAACCTATGATGGAGCTACAGAATGTCTCAACACAAACTACTACGGAATCAGACGGGTGACAGAAGGTCTCCTTCCCCTGCTGAAACAATCTTCGTCAGGAGGATCGTGAACACCACCTCACTGCGGTTAGAGCTAAAGGTACCTATACCCTTATACTAGCTAGGCTCCCTAAACTAAACATAGCTAGCTAATGTTGTGTTGTGTGCACAACGACAACGAACGAACTCACTCTGCCACCACACCACACTGACACCAGAGGATGCCGAACGAGAAGCTGCGGGAGGAGCTGCGTGACGCCGGCGCCTGGGACGAGCATCGAATCGAAGCCATGCTGGACGACTTCCTGGAGGCCCTGAATCGCGGGCGGCTGGAGGAGGAGGGGTGGCCGACGATGCTGCCGGCGTACAGCGTGTCCAAAATGGCGGTGAACCTCTACACCCGGATCCTGGCGAGGCGGCTGCCGGAGATGTGCGTCAACTGCGTGCACCCGGGCTTCGTCAGGACAGAGATCAACTGGAACACGGGCGTCATGTCGCCGGAGGAAGGCGCCAGGGGAGCCGTCCAGCTCGTACTGCTCCCCCACGACGGCCCCACCGGGTGTTACTTCCATCAGACGGGGCTGGGGATCGCTTGGTGACCGGGTGTATTGTCGTGGCATGGCAACTGGCAAGTCACAGGTGCCCGTACGTGTCGCCCAGTGCGTGTACCATTATCTGCACAGCTCGGTACGTGTCCTTGTCTGAGGAGCACGTACGTGTCTGTGGGAGACGAGTTGAGCTTGATCAGAGTCTCCATCGTGTTCACGCACGGATCATTGCCGGCAGGCAGGACAGCAGGAGACAGCGAGTCGAGTGCAAGCAGAGCAACGAGTGAGCGCCAGAGCACGGCGCAGCCATGTCGCCGAGGCAGGAGCAGCGAGCGGCGGCGAGCTGGGCGGAGGCGCAGCGCGCGAGCGAGCAGATGGCGCACGCACGCCAGGCCGCGCGTGAGATCACGCACGAGCGCACCGAGAGCGCGCGCGTGGTCGGCGGCGTCGCCGGGGCCCCGCACGAGGAGGGCCAGCCGCAGCCCCAGCACGTGGAGGTCGAGGTCCACCGCGGCGGGATCCTGGAGACCGTGCAGCAGGGCGCGAGGTCACTGGTGAGCGCCGTCAGCCGCACGCTCGGCGTCGCCAGCAGGGACGCCACCGCGGAGTGTCCGCTCGCCGAGTCCAAGGACCACGCCGCCCGGGCTGCTGAGGGGACGGAGGAGTCGGCGGCACGCGGCAGAGAAGGCCAAGAATGGCGAGGACACGGCGGAGAGGTCCCGTGAGGAGAAGCTGTTGGAGTACAAGCGGCCGGCGGCCGGTGTGGCCTCCCCTGCTGAGCGTTGAAGAGATTATTAGTCCATTCCACGGCATCTTGTTCCCGTTCTTTTTTCAGGTCAAAAATCACGACGTACCAGGTGTAAAAACCTTCCAGGTTCAGTTAAAACTTTGGTGGCATCTTGTTCGTCGCCCTCTGCCACTAAGATTTTTAAAAAATACGTATCTATTGATGTGTACAATATATATGTAAAATGTATGTATGGTATGGGGATTCATGAGCCTTAAATCCATATAAGCACTTCGTATTCCACTCAGATAAAGCATCCATGGCCTCCTCTATGGCAGATGTTTTGCTGCTTAGAGTGTGATGGCCGCTGCCCGCTGCGGAAGCTTTGCCGCAGGAGGTGTCTTCTTTCCTGACGGATGCTAGGCCGTCTGTGGATCCCTGGCGGATGCTTTGCCGCCGTGGTTGCTCGGTTCGTTGGCGGATGCTTTGCCACTGTTGATTCTGGATGCTCGTTCTCTGGGTGGATCGCCACCACGGCTTGGTCTTTTGCAAAGGAAACCATTGCGTTTTGTTTAGTGCAGGCATAGTTGTAGGTCTTGGGTGTTGAGGGCTGTCACTCCTTTCTTGTATCTTTAATGTTCCTATGTTTATTCCAGGTTATTTACTACTATCTTAGTGGTTTGTAATCTGTGCTATGAGGGTTTTCTCATAGCTGACTTGTAATTCACTCCTCTTAATGAAAAACGGGCTATATTCTCCGGTCGCGAAAAAAGATAAAGCATCCATTCATGCTAAACAACTTTGATTAGGAGGGGAAAAAACTTCGATTGAAAGCTAAGAACTTCGTGTTTCATTCAAAAACCTCTTCACTTGTGCAAAGGAACTTTTCATTTAGGATTAAACTTTGATTCAAGACTACGCGTTATGGATTTCTCAAAAAAAAATACTTTTGGTCCGTGCCATAGTAGTTTTTTATTTGGAGAAAAATCTGATTGAAGACTATGATAAACTTAGGGTCTCATTAAAACTTCCATCCACTTGTGCCAAATGAACTTTAAATTTTGAGAAGAAGTCTTTTTTTTAACCGTCACCGGGGGGGGAAGAATTCCCATCTGAATAGTATTAATATACTGTGGCATAGCCACATCGACGACTTGTTTTTAGGGAAAAACGAGGCAAAGCCTTTTTGGTCCAGTTAATTTTGGAAAACCGGACTAAAACCATTACAACCTTAATACAAGGGCGAGGAACTAGCATAGGCACAAGAAGAAAAACAACAACATACCCCAGCACAAGAGCAAAATGTGGCGCAACCACAAAAAACAACAAAGAAGAAAGAGAGACTACAGTGCAAGGCACATGAGCTACTACGACGAGGCCTCCAAGGAGGTGGATGATGCTAAAACGTAATCATCGTCAACCAAGTAAGAGCTTGGCGAGGCTTTCGCTCGGGTCTTGTGCCGAGGAGAACTGCAAAGATCTGGCCAACCAAGGAGTGGAAGCAATAAGAGGTTCTTCAGCGACACCTTCAAGAAAGAGATTTGTCATCACTGGCCTAGCCAAGAACTGAGCATGACTTTCTCCCATAACCCTCGCAAGGGCTCCCACAGATGAGACAACAGTTGCCATAGCCGTCTCGTCTAGTCTCTAAAGGTAACACCCCAATGCCGTCACCAAGCTGTCACCGCCACCACAGACACAGGCATGGTCGACGCCATCGCTCAACCCAAGCGGTGCTCTGCCCTCCCCATCAAAAGGCAGAGTAGGCACTCATCGACCAAAGATGACCAGAGAGAGCGGCACATGGGGAGGGCGCTCACGTGCAAACCCCACTACCGGCATGCCCGTAGCTAAACTGCGTGTAACGTGCACTGCGTAGAAGAACACCCATGGGCATGCAGCCCCGTTGCTGGCATGCCTGGGGCCAAACCGTGCGCCTAGAGCCCCTGCACACACACGAATAGAAGAAACACCGCTCCATAGAGCATCTTCACCAGATCCGGTGAAGGTGCACCAGAACAAGGCTCGCCGAGCTCCGCCCGCGCGGCTGAGAGCTAGGCGAGGACACACACCAGCCAGCCACGCAGCAAAGAGGGGGCCTCAGTGCCCTCGACGAGATGCCACCACCTTGATGATGTCCTTTTCCCCGCCAAGCTGGACCGAGTAGCTGCAGTTGCTGAGACTCGCGTGCCTGCGAGGACGGGCACTCGGTCTAAGGAGCTAACGCGTGGCAGCGAGACCCACGAGGCCTGCGTCGACAACGAGGATGGTAGCGCCGCTCGATGTGGGGCCTTGGATGGAGGCATCCCTGGAGGGGAAGGAGGCGAGGACGCTGCCCGACAACCACCGGGCTGTGCCGGTGCGAGAGGGGCACAGATCCATGTGTCCGGGGAACAGATCCAAGCCCCCCACAAGCGGATCTGCCTTGATGCCGCCCTAATCCACCGCCAGCCATGGATCCACGAACATCAAGGAGAGTAGGAAGCGACGGAAGTGGAAGAGCAGATTAAGGGGAAGGGATGCGCTAGCAGGCACCTTTTTGAGCGGACAGTGGCGACAGTGGCCGGAGTCGAGCGTGACGAGGGCCTCTGGCTGGCGGCGGTGCGCGCCCCTCCCATCAGTCAGCGGATTTAGATTCAAATTTAGGGAGTTATTTATGTTATTTTATAATGGTAGAAGTGGATAATCCAATGTCATGGTGATGATTAGAGACTACTGTCTCCTTTTCCTTTTATAAGGTACAACTTGATAGGATAACATCTTTCGTATTATACTTTGGTCATCTGTTTATTTATATTATACTCTCGTTCCTGTTAAATTATAGGTAATGCTTTGATCCAAGCGTCCGATTCTTTACTGACATCGGGCGGATGAGGGGCGTGGGGCCATGTTAATTTTAATTCTCGTCTACTCTAGCCCAACTAACACAACCTTTGTTTAATATCACGTCAATTCATCACCTGTCCATCTCCCACTCCGTCGCCGGTCCAGCTGCTCCGCGCGCCCGCCCTGCTACTCCTGCCGCTCGCCACCGACATAAAGCCGACGCCCCATCGCGGCACCATCCCCATGGCTATGGCTTTCACTATCACTGCTGCTGCTTCTCTCCGCCTCGCCTTCCCTCTCCTTTCCATGCCGTCCTCCTCGTCCTCATCCTCCAATACCCTTCGCTTCCCTGTCCGCTGCCGCCGCTGCGCCTCCCGCCCCCTCGTCATCGCTACCTTCAAGAAGCTCTCAGAGGCGTCCCTCGTGCCCATCCCTCAGGAGCCCACACAACCCCTAGTCAATGAGGACGCCCTACCCCCAAAGCTCAGAGTCTACGGCGTCTACGACCCCATAGAGGAGCTGCAGTTCGTCGGGATTTTGTGCAATGTCAAGGCTGCTCCGGGATATGATGCATGTTGTAAGAGTACATTTCAAATGTTTCAGATGTTTTAGAGATATGTTTTAAGTATTTTATACGGATGTTGCAAAACTTGATCGGGATGTTGCATATGTTGCAATGGTTGTACACGTATGACAAGCGTCTGTCCCCAAGTTTCATTTGTTTTTTCGATATATGTTGCAAGTGTGATTATCTAGATGTTGCATATGTTTCACACATATGTTGCAAGTGTCTTATTTTGACGTTGTGTATGTTTGCAATGGTTTTCAGTTGTTTTTGCAAGTGTTTCATATGCATGTTTTAAGTGTTTCATTTGTTTTTTTATATGTTGCAAGTGTTGCATCTGGATATTTCAAAAGTAGATCAGGTGTTGCATAAGAGTTGCGCGTGGAAAACGGAAGGGTGTGCGAACGGTCCCTGCGCGGACGACGTTCAGGTGGCACGGGCCCCCGTGTGGGCACGGGTGACGCAGGCACAGTCGAATGAAGTCCGGGCGACGTGGGCCCACACATGGACACATGTGAAACGAAGGGGTGAACTGACTGTAGTCACGGGCGTCCGGACATGGACGTCTGGGCGCTAGGAGTATCCTAAAATTATAAGACCTTTGGTTTCTCTAGGTATATTTACTTTACCATGCATGTATATCTAAGTTTATAGTATTTTTTTAAAAAACTAACCATCTTGTAATTAGGAATGATGGGAGTATGTTTATGCTTATAAATTTATAATAGTTGGATAGTACATTTGATTATAAATCTAACTGTATCAAGTTTGTATTATGATAGTTTAAAAATATTATGGATCAAAGATTTTAAAGTTTAAATCTTGATTGTGCCCTTATAAAAGAATATGGAGGAAGTATCAAATTAGAGCTAGATCTTTTATATTATTATGACAATTTCTCGTATTTATCTTTTTTTAGTGTGTCATGATAATCATATTTAGGCTTCATTAGGCCTCTGATTAGTAATAATAAGATAAGCTTGTGATCGAAAACTAAGCTATTTTATCTCTGACTCGTGCTTGAGGAACTTCCTATTCAGAAAAAAATAATTTTGATTCATGACCAGACAATTAGGATTCATTCAGAAAAACTTTTGACTCGTGCCAAAGGAACTTTCTATTTGAATAAAGGAAAACATTGAAGACCTCAGGCTCTGGATTATATTAAAATAGAAAAATTTATGTTCATGCGAAAAGAAGCTAGCTCTGGTTCAAAACGAAGGACATTGGGTTGCTTTCATAAACCTTTGAAGACCTGGGACTCGCGATTTTTTATTCAAAAAACTTTATGTTAATGCAAAAAGAAATTTTGATTCAAAACTAAGGACACTGGGTTGCTTTCATAAAACTTTGATCATTCCATGGTCACTCGGACAATAATCAGTTGGTAAGGGCCGGGTGGGATTGGCGAGAACCGAGAAGGATGAAGACAATTAGACAAATCGCTTGCATTTGACTGGATTATTATGCGTTAACGGCTCCATGTGTTGCACGCAGGAAGCAGGATTCAAGTACCAAGCGCGCGCACGCACACACACTATTTGTACCGAACTCTGAAGAACTCGAACCCATCCAGCGTATTCGTATCCTGTATCTACAGTGGGCCGCGGCGATTCCTGGGCCACAAATCTAGAGACAATCGTAGGATTTAATAACGTTATCCGGTAGACGACCTGATTCAAATTATCTTTCATGATTGTAGATTTGGGGATTCATATCCAAATTTAAGGAGTTATTTTATGTATTTTCATAATGGTATAACCGTATAAGTGGCTAAACCAATGGCTATCACTAATGATAGACAGTGATTAGAGACTTGGAGCCCATAAAATTAGAACTAGATCTTTTAAATTATTGTGATAATTTCTTGTATTTTATCTTTTTACTAGCAAATATGATCGTACGTTGCGACGGGAAATATCCATCAAATGTTCATGGAAAACATAACAACGAAATTATTCTACATATTTATTTATGCTAGGAAACGTGTTCGTGCGTGGTACGAACCCAATTACGCACGGAAATCAAACTTCGTATCATCGTTAGATAGAGTTATTCTAACTTGTATGAACACGGACTATCATCTAAATCGTATCATTATCTTAAAAAAATCTAAATCATATACCCTTTCCTATGGAGGCTCGATTATCTACCATAAATCTACTCATCCTTAATTCATTCTCATCCATTCACCCATCATTTTTTTATAAACTATGTTCTCCAAACCCTAAGAACCTATTTGGAAGAAGAGACTATTGCAAGAAATCGGAGATCGGTAAACAAAAAAAGTACTCGCTTTGTCTCTAAATAAATAAACTCCTAGGTCAAAGAATTTGTCTGCAAATAAATCAATCACTAGGAGGCTCAGTGGTCCACTGGCACATTTATTTTTCCTCAATATCTTCTTGCATTTTCTGCACCCCTCCTATCTTCCGATTCAGCGTTGAGTTTCTGTAGTTAGATGTGTGTAGTAAATGCTATAATTATTATCTATTGGAATAATCACCGATCAGTATGCAACTACTCTAGTTAATAAGGATAGTATGATCTTGTATCTGTCATACTCCATCTGTCCTGTAATATAGTGCATTCTAGAAATTTTATGTTTTGTTGCTTTCATAAACCTTTGATTATTCCAGTCACTTTGACAATATGCAGTTGGTCAGGGTGAGATTAGGAAGAAGGATAAAGACAAAGTTGCTTAAGCATCTCCGAGAGTTTTCAAAACTCACTTCCAATCTTTGATTTGTTTTTGGCAAGATTAAAAAAATTGCTCTCCATATGTCTGGAAATTGTAATAAGAAATGTGTTCCCAACTTTTTTTAGTCACTTGAAAAACTCATTAATTTACCAATAAACTTTTTCTTACGTGACAGTAATATGTTTGGCCGGATTTGCGTTAAGTGCTCCTCGTGTTGCACGCATGATGTAGAGTGTAACCAGTAACCACTACAGTACAAACTTTCCTAGCGACCTCTGAAGAACTCGAACCCATCCAAAGCGTTGATATCTGAAGTGGGCCGCATTGTTTCCTGGGCCATAAACCTAGAGACCATTCTTGCCCATGCGGAGCCCAACTATTCTTACCATTCCTTTTTTTTTTCAGTAAGTTTGTTTTCTTAAAATGCTGCTGTTGCTTGCTGATCAGCATATGTCATGCGATATGCCTGCAGCTCGAGCATAAATGTCAGCAAAATTGTAGTTTTTTACTGAAAGACTTATCATACCTATACCATTTAATTTCAAAGCATGTTATCAAAACCTTCCTTACATTTTGAATGCATGCTACCAGAACGTCAGGCAAAATTAGCACCAAGTTATCTGCTGCTTATTACATCCGGATACGTTCACAGTTTTGCCGAAACCGCACACCACAAATCATGGTGTCTATAATAAAGAGCAGCTAACATACGCATCGCCATCGTCTTCACTTCACCTCGATCTCGTAGCTGGAAGCATCACACAACCCAACCAATGGCATCCTCTGCACACGCCTTGCTGCTGCCGTTGTTCATTGCCACCACCGTCCTCCTCTCTGCAGCACCTGCGCTCTGCTACGTCAATCCGGGCGCAAACCTCCACCATGACAAGCACTCTTCATCAGGGTATCGGACCCATATCGTGCTCGTCCGGCCACCAATCGGACGCTGAAGCCGCCGACGAATCCGTCCACCGGTTGTGGCACGAGTCCTTCCTACCCAGCTCCCTGACCGACTCCGGCGAACCCCACTCCTACACGGAGGCGTTCAGCGGGTTCGCGGCAAGGCTGACGGACACCGAGCTCGACGCGGTGGCCAAGAAGCCGGGGTTCGTGCGCGCGTTCCCGGACCGCATGCTGCAGCCCATGACCACGCACACGCCGGAGTTCCTCGGCCTGCGGCAGGGCCGCGGGTTCTGGAGAGACGTCGCCGGGTACGGGAAGGGCGTCATCGTCGGGCTGCTCGACGTCGGCATCTACGGAGCGCACCCTTCCTTCTCCGACCACGGTGTCGCGCCGCCCCCGGCGAAGTGGAAGGGCTCGTGCGCGGACTCTGCCTCCCGGTGCAACAACAAGCTCATCGGCGTCAGGTCCCTTGTCGGGGACGACGCTAGGGACGACTTTGGGCACGGGACGCACACCTCGTCTACGGCCGCGAGAAATGGCTTGGCGGCCGGCACCGCCGCCGGGATCGCTCCCGGCGCGCACGTTGCCTTGTATAAGGTGTGTACTGGCGCCGGGTGCACCGACTCGGCCGTGCTGGCCGGGATGGACGCGGCGATCAGGGATGGGGTGGACGTGATCTCCATCTCCATTGGTGGCAACATGACGTTCCAGTTCGATCACGACCCCATCGCCATCGGCGCGTTCAGCGCAGTGGCCAAGGGCGTCACGGTGGTGTGCGCGGCCGGCAATAACGGACCCAAGCTGGCGTCCGTCGTCAACGACGCTCCGTGGCTGGTCACCGTCGCTGCCAGCTCGGTTGACCGGAGCTTTGTCGCGGACGTGGAGCTTGGCAAGGGCGTCAGCGTAGCCGGCGAGGCGATTAACCAGGTGACCAACGCGAGCATGACGCCTTCGTATCATCCTATCCTTTACTCCGAGGAGCGGCGCAACTGCATCTACCATGGCGAGGAGGAACACAGAGTCGCCGGCAAGATCGTGATCTGCGAGGCCGTCGACAACCTTCTACCCTACAACACGTCCGAGACGGCCATCCTCCGTGACATCAAGGGCGCTGGCGCGGCCGGCGTTGTGGTGGTCAACACCAAGGCTGACGGCTACACCACCGTCCTCCACGACTATGGCTCCGACGTGGTCCAGGTGACCGCCGCCGACGGGGCCAAGATCACCAGGTACGTGACGTCGTCGCCGCCGTCGAGCTCCGCGTCAGCGGTCAGGTTCAGCCACAGGACGGTGCTCGGCGTCCGTCCGTCTCCTACCGTGGCCTCGTTCTCGTCCCGCGGCCCAAGCACCGTCACCCCCGGCGTACTCAAGCCGGACGTCCTCGCTCCGGGGCTCAACATCCTCGCAGCGTACCCGCCGAAGACCCCGCAAGGCACCGGTCCTTTCGACGTCATGTCTGGCACGTCCATGTGCACGCCGCACGTCAGCGGCGTTGCCGCGCTCATCAAGAGCGTCCACCCCGACTGGTCGCCGGCGGCCATCAAGTCGGCCATGATGACGACGTCCGACACTGTCGACAGGAGCGGCGGCCCGATCTTGGACGAGCAGCAGAGGAAGGCCAACGCGTACGCCACCGGCGCCGGCCATGTGAACCCCGCGAGGGCCACCGACCCCGGCCTGGTGTACGACCTCGGAGCCGCGGAGTACGCCGGCTACATCTGCGCGCTCCTGGGCGACGCCGCGCTGGCCGTCGTCGCGCGCAACTCCAGCCTGAGCTGCGCGAAGCTGCCCAAGACGCCCGAGGAGCAGCTGAACTACCCGACGATCAAGGTGCCGCTGCGGGCGGCGCCGTTCACGGTGAGCCGGACCGTGAACGAAGGTGGACGCGCCCAAGTCCCTGATGGTGCGCGTCTCGCCCGGGACGCTGGTGTTCACTAAGGCCGGAGAGAAGAAGACGTTCAGCGTGACGGTGAGCGGCCACGGCAACGATGTGTTGGAAGGCAGCTTAAGCTGGGTGTCTGGGCATTATGTCGTGCGAAGCACGATCGTCGCCGCCTCCGGCCGTCGTTGAGACGGTGAATGTGGCGTAGATTTAGCGGTTCGTAATAAAGTACTCCGTCATGCCTCCATTTCATTTTATGAAGCACAAATTAATAATGACACCGTCTCTCAAATCTTAGATTTTGATTATTTATTTATTTTATATACTATATTTTTAGTACATTTAATTACACACCCAACGGTATTAAGTTTGTATTATAATAATAAAAAATTAATATCTAAAGTATTTATCATATAGAGTTTAAATTCTACATCTTAATATGCATAATATGTGTCGGGTACCTGAATTAGGGGTACCCAAAACCAACGATTAAATGGAGCAAACCCCCGAGGAATCCGCACCCTGAAAACCCCATAAAAAATCGAATTAAGGCTTCACCGACACGGATGCGCCGATCCAAGCCGCATATGTATGAAGACGGGGCGCCCTCGACCGCATTCCGACTCGCACGAGGCCCGCTCGACGGGAAGCCTCGACCCCGGAAAACTTCCGACTCGTATGACCCAGGGTCAAGTCGATCGACCCCCCTCATCCACCTACTCATTGACAAAGCATTTAATGCAACCACTCCCACTAACGTGGCTACAGCGCCACCGGCGTGGGAACAACACCCGTGTCTAAATCCTACTTTTTACTGCCCATCCCGGGATGGCAGTGAAAAAGCTGCCACTATTCACACCACGTCGAGCACTATTCTATCATCAACGACCCCTCGACGCGCAAGACGACAACCACCGCACCCGGGTTTTCTGGGGCTCAGCATTATCCATTCCTCGTCGACCCCCTCAGTCACGTCCCGACCAGGCCTCGAGCGCCGTCGGTCAACAGAGGAATGACGCTCGTATGTCGACCACAGGGGATCGCACGCCCGCCACAGGACCCAGGGCCTTTCACCGTCCCGTCATCAACGTCACCACAGTACCCCGGGATGGCCGGCCATTACCGAGGCACGTTGCTACAACAAAACTCCACAGCGTCCGCCGAACCTTCACCTTTAAGGCATCGCCTTAGGGTTTCAGGGACCCCTCGACCTTCACTTGACTCTATAAAAGAGAGGGCAGAGGGTTCTCCAGGGGAAGGGAACAACAAGATAGACATTTTCTCCACTTCTGAGATCAACATCTCAAGCAACACTCCATTTTACTCTTTCCTTGAGACTTGGGACCGGTTCCCTCTCTCGCAGCTTGTAACCCCTACGCAAGCACTTAGGTGTAAGGAAATACAACACTCACCCCCCTCCGCTAGACGTAGGGCCTTCTTTGCCCGAACCAGGATAAACCCCCGTATATTCTCTTTGCATCACCATCCGGATTAGGGAGCACGCAACATAAATTCACTCATCGGTCTAGGGCTCTCCCGGCTTCGAACACCGACAATATGCATATGCGCCCTATAGAAAAAAGAATGGAAGGAACAACCAACCTTTTGACAAGGATGGCATGAGATGATAAGAATGTCGCAATGACCGGCAACACGGTGCGAGATATAAATCTAAGAGACTCTTTATATTATTTAGTAATAATGTGGGACAGTTTTTTTTCTTAAAAAAGTCCTCCAACAGTTTCTTCAATGAGATCTACATAAATGTTTTCATCCTCTATTCCTGGTTTATCATTAGCTAAAGATAGAAAACATGTCTGGCTCTTTAAGGTACATACACACAAGATATAACTAAGCTTTTAGAGGGTGGAAAGATATATAGGAAGCGATTTTTATTCAAATGGCTCTCGAATGGAGACTTAGAGAGTGAGTTTAAAAAAGAGACCATCAAAGATGCTCTAGCAACTATGAGATACCATATTTCCTAATCCCAAATGAGTATTTTATCCTTTCACAAACCCTAGCATTAATATTAAAATTTAAGGTTTGCAGTCTTTGACTAATAATTTAGCTAACAATTTTTAGCTATTGTAATGCAAACTTGCTCTGGTTAGACTTGTAACCAGGAGTACTATCCATCCAATAGTCATAAGTTTATAATTGTTAATAATAAATATAAAATAAAATAAATAAATGATCAAAGTGTGACCGTGTCATGTCAAAAACAGACTCGATTAGGAGAGTAAGGCTGCGTTTAGTTGGAGAAAGAAAAATTTTTAGGTGTCGCATCGGATGTTTCGTGGGATATCAGAAGGAGTTTTCGGATACTAATAAAAAAACTAATTACATAGCTCGCCTGAAAACTGCGAGACAAATTTATTAAGCCTAATTAAGCCATCATTAGCACAGGTGAGTTACTGTAGCAGTTAAGGCTATTCCTAGACTAATTAGGCTTAAAAGATTCATCTCGCGATTTCCCACGAAACTGTGCAATTAGTTCTTTTTTCCGTCTATATTTAGTACTCCATACATATATCCAAACGCTCGATGTTACTGTAGAACTAAAATTTTTTGTGAACTAAACCAGACCTAACCTAGATTTAGTGATATCATGATTAATTACACTATAATATATGTTGTCACCTCTCCATGTTTTTGACGTGAGAGGAACCGGGCTTGTGAAAATCCTGCATTGCCTAGGACGAAATATGGCATGCTAAGTGACGAGATCCTAACATATGGGTATGTTAAGCCTCGAATTCAATAGCTCTCGAACGAAGAAGACCCCCGACTAACCCCTCTAGGATTGCCCGGGGGCTCGGGGGCTATACCCATCGGGTACGCTCGCACGCACCCTCTGGAGAAGAAACCCGGCCGAGCCTGACTACGCCGCGACCTTCGCTTGCCCTCGAGCCCTGAGGCTCCTGATCTACGCCAACACTCCTGTCCGGCCCTTGGCTCCTGCCCAGCCAACAACGACAGCCAAGGCCTGGGCACAAGAAGACACGTCCTGGGCTATCGAGGCTCGAGGGCTCCACGGGGCTGCCCCTTGGGCACGGCATTACCAGCCACTTTCCCGACAAGGTCACGCACGGGGCGTGACACAAGAAGACAAAGTTTTCCTGCGGCCTTCAGGGGATCGGGGGCTCCCGGCCCGCGCGTCAGCCCTTGGAGCCGACCTCCTTCGCCACCCAGCAGACTCCAGAAAGTCCACCTGGGGAGGCTGGTCTAAGCCGACACAGCCTGACACGTAGAGTGTCAGAACAGAGCAGCCGGACGACGCCCAAAGCTTCTTCAGCTCCACGACACCGCCACGGTCCATAGCGCGTCGCTGCAAGGCCCTCCTGGACTCCAGCGCATGTAGACCGTAGACTCGCTCTCCCAAACTACCATGTACCTGACCTCTCTCGTTATATAAGGGATAAGGTCGGACCTAGGGGATCATCAGAAGATAGATCATTTCATTCCATTCCTTAGCCTCTGCTCAGCACCGCGAGCAAGACAACCCAGAGCGGGGCACCGAGAGCTCCTCCACCGCATCCGTTATCTTCCTCCTCTCCGACCAGAGGAAGGCTTCACTGGCGACGAGGCAACCTTAAGATTAGCACCGAGCTAACCCCCTACTAAATCTCTCTCTACAACACTATTGTAACCCCCGATTTTGGGTGCTTTTGAGTATAAGAATCATCAGCTGCTGGACGTAGAGAACCGATTGGCCCGAACTAGGTTAAATCATTACGTCCTCTCTGTAATTTTTATGTTCTTGAGTTCACCCGAGCCACCGAAGACACATACTCTGATATCGATTCGAACAATATTGCTTGCAGCGGTTTCGACCCCGCAACACTAAGCAATAAAGTGCAATCCGAAATTGTCTCTAGGTTGCGGGTCCGAGTGGGAGTTGTGTTAAGTGGTCGGTCCAGCCCAATTGGCCCAAATAAGTCTGTGGTCGGTTTTTAAAAAAAGGCCCATGGTCGACGGTGTCGTAGCAGTAGGCGCTCTTTTTGCTTATCTAGTATATTAGCACCGGGAGGCGCGCTACGCTGCGCCGGCTTAAAGAGGGGTTAAAAAAGGTGAGCAAAAAAAGAAGAAGAGAAGCAAACAGTATATATAGGACTCACGCAAACAGTGACCGGGGCCCAAGTGAACAGTAAAGGGCCCTGCATGAATAGCGCCAGCTACCATCCCCGAGTGGCTGGGAGAGCATAGATTTATTCCTTGTTAAAGATATGTATTTATCTATTATACCATTAAAAAATACGGACCACTTTCGTCAAATAAATTTTCGTGCGCGCCCCCAGCAAACACGTGGACTCCCACGCCAGTTTCAGAATCGGCTCCAGAGCTTCCGCACAGCGCGCTATATATCAAACAAAAAAAAATCCCTCTAGCATTTTCCAAAAAGAAGGGAGCACACCTAGGTGGCGTTTGCAAGCCACGGGTCGGGCAGGCTGCGATCACGCGAGGATACCGGTTTTATAGCTCGTCGCTTCGCTGAAAAGCAAAGTACTGTTTGCTAATTTGCTGTGAGAGAAAAATACTATTCTGGCTGAAAAAAACAAGCTGAAAAGTACGGATTATAACACAGGCGAACAGGACCTTAGGGGCACTCTCCTGGGGGAAGGGGTCCGTGAAGCGGATTGCTACGCCGATGGACGATGCCAGTGGCGGATCTAGAAATTTATAGAAGATGGGGCTCAACTCATCTTCAACCTCTAAAGTCTTTTCGCTATTTCTTCTATGCCTTTAAAAATTAGGAGGAGCTCCATTGTCGCGGCAGCGGTAGAGAGGCTTGAGCCCGCCCGCCCCACCGCAGGATGGCTACGGTGACGTCGCCCTTCGGTCCAGTAGCTAGCAGATCGGAGGAGGGAGTATCGGAAGGTGATTGCATCGCCGCCGGCGGACTCCATGAGAGGACGGAAAGCGGACTTGCCAAACCTGCTGCACTGCATGGGCGTGCCGTCTCGCAGCCGCGCTCCCGGCCAACTAGCCCGCACCGCTGCAGACTGACTGCACATGCGCGGCCCATAGGCAAGTGCGGCTGCTCTGCTCTGTTTTGCAAGCGATGTCATGACGACATCAGGATGATGTCATTAGTCCCCTTTTTCCTTTGTGAAATAAAAACCAAATACAAACATACATACATATACGCCAGATACGATCCGTGGCCGAGGAATACACAACACATATCCCTTCATTCATGGTCCTGAACCACAGACCAACAGCACTTCCTGGTCCACGGCTTATGAGCCAAGTTCACAGCGTAGCTCTATCCCTTTTATGATCATCATCGATATTCAAGACCATGAGTTCAAAATTTCTATAGGTAAAATGTTTTTTAATATATTGTTTAAAAAATAGATACATCTCTTATATGGATAGATTCTAATGAGACGTCCATGCATGACCATGCGGACATGAGAACATGAGACGTGCTCGGCAAGTACCAGGCACCGGTGACTTTATGCATGGTGGCTTTACTGACGTCAAATTGACCGTATATGCACGCGGTAATAAGCATTAGCTCATTGTCTAGTTTAATCCGTGGCTCCGTGTAACGCCACGCACGAGCATATATATCTAGTAAAAAAAACTGTGATTTTACAGCCCGGACGTCCGGCGTGCGAGCGCGTCCGGACGCCGGTGCCTTACGAAACCCTGCCCGCCCCCGTGTCCTCGGCTCCCCACCGCTCCCATGTCCCTTGTTCCCCCACCACGCCCCTGTCCCAAAAAGGCATGAACACTTCAACTGCAACGTTGCAAAAACATATAGAAAAGCTATGTAGTGCAACATCGGGTTATAAATACTGCAACATTGTAAAAATATGTAGTGCAACATTGAAAAACAAGCACTGCAATATCGAAAAAACATGTACTGCAACATCGAAAAAACATGTACGGCAACATCTCAAGCAGTATTACTGCAACATCGCAAAAATTTGTTGCAATGACCCAAAAATCCCATTGCAACATTAAAAAATTATTTGTTGCAACATCCCAAAACACTTATTGCAACAAGGGAGAAACAACAACAAAAAAAGTGTACAGAAACAGTCAGGACCCCAGAGCTCGCCGAAACCCTAGCCACCGCCGCGTCCCTCAGATCCAGAGGAGGAGCGCTCAGATCCAGAAAAGCATGAGGAGGAGGAGAAATAATCAGATCTAGAGAAGAACCAGATCTACCTCGTCAGAGCCGCCGCCGTCGTTCTCATCTCCGGTGAGGGGAGCGGAAGCCGGGTCACTGGGGGCGCGGGGTAGCAGGTCACAGAGGGGGAGAGGGAGGGAGGGAGCACTGGCGGGTGGGCGGGGTGGCCGGCGTGCGCTGTCCATCACGGCGGGCGAGTGGGCGCGGCAGTAGAATGGGAGCGCAAGCGCTGCGGGAGTGCGGCTCGAGGAAAGGAGGAGCGAGGGAGGCGGGTGAGTTAGTTTGGCTCAAGTCGGTTGTGTCTATCCCAATCCGGACGCCCGCAGCCCGCTGTGTATCAATTCCAGAAAAAAAGCAGTAGGAGCGGTTGCTGGGTGCTGCTAGACAGGGCAAGTCAGATACGGAGTCCGAGGTGGAGAAGGGACCTAGGGTTGCGGGGCTTTATACGGCGACGCCCCGCGCCTCCTTCTGGCCTTCTGGGGCGTAGGTGCAGCACCAACAAGGTTTGGCGGCCGCTTGTAGCGACGAGATCTCCAGCAGCGGGGGACATGGCTGCAGAGACCGGAGCGGCGAACATGGCGGTGGCAGCGGTGGCCAAGAAGAAGGACGCTGCGGCGGTGGCCGGAGCCAGAGCGGGGAACACAGCGACGGTGGCTGGAGCGAGGAACATGGTGCATGGAGGAGGCCAAGAAGAAGAAGAAGAAGAAGATAGTGAGGGTGAATCAGGCGTACATCGACGGGATCCTGGAGGTGTATCCGTTCAAGTCCTTCCCGTGTGATCCAGAAGAAATCGACAAGACTATCTCGGATCCCGAGACGAGGGAGCTGCTCCGCAGCATGGCGGCATCAGTCGCAGCCACTGTCAAGGCGTGCTGCGCCAAGGATGAGGCTATCGTCAAGCAGTACTACGCCAAGGGCTACGCCGAAGAGGAGGTCGAGGTAAGTGACGACGACAATGAGGAGGCGTAGGAGGACACGGATAGGAGGAATTAGCGATACTCAACGACAGGAGAATCGTGAAACAGTTGTGGGAAGATACTTATAGGGTCTAACATCTGATACAGAATGTCATCAGCTTGGTACCGTAACAGTAATATTTACTATTATATTTGCTTACTGCATATAGGTTCTTGTTTTATGCTACTGATTGGCAAATCTCCTGATTGTGATTTTGACTCGGTTTCTTAACTCTGAATAGCCATCTTGAATACGGACCTGTGGTTCATGTGTGACCTGTACAGATTGGTCAGTGCATGGATATCGTAAGTTATGGGTATGAGACGATGTTCTGAACAAATATGTCGAAGACATGATGATATTTTACTGGCACCCTGCTATTACTAATTCCTTGTAGGCAGATCTCCACTCCAAGCTCGGTGTCATAAAGCTTTGGAGACAAAACTATATATAACCTGAGTCTGAATATGCATGATCGTTGGTTATCTTTTTTGAAATCACCACACAAATGTGTCATTCCTCATTCGGTCCCCATTGATCTTTTCCTGAGCCAGCAATCCCCACATTCCTCTCGTAATTAATATTATTGTCATTAGGTTTGCCACATTTTTCTGTATTGGTATCTCACTCATAGTCTCGATATTTATTCCCTTGGATTGAATTGTGGGGATTTTTCCCGTTTCCTGCTTTTGTCCTATGAAATTAATGAACTGATGTGTAAAATTCCTACATAATTTCTATGAAATCCCTGCACTCCAAAAGGGCACTAAAATGCTACTCCAGTCATAGGGTGTGTTTGGTACAGTTTCACAAAGCTTTAGCTTGATGTATTGTAGCAAAGCAGAAGAGACTACAAATTTCAGCTTTCACCTACTTCACCCCTTTTATGGTTCGTTTGGTGCTTCGGGATAAAAAAAACAGCTTCACACTGCAATGCAACACAGTAACTTATGAGAACAAGCTCGAGTTGATGGGAGCGGTAAAATATCACAGTAATGCACCAGCATCTCTCTCCCATACATGTTCATCTCCACCCCTAAATCAAATCTTCATGTGAACACATGACATCAGGGCCATATCTGTCACTAGTGTTTTAGTTTCCAAATAGAAAGACAATAGTGTTTTAGCTTCAAAACAGGCCATGTGTCAATAGGAACTTCAAAACATACTTGACAAGGTTCTTAAATTGTAGGTTTGATTACAAGGAATACGATGATGTAAACAAATTAGAAACGGTTCTCTCCATCGAACCAAATATGCATTATGGATATCCTTATCCCAATATGGCAATATCCATGGATTGCCTTATCCCATCTAACTTTGTCCTCGAACCAAACGCAGCCTAAAAGCATCGCCCCATGTTAAAGAATTAGGCAATTTCAATAGCAATTTAACCAGAAAATAGCAATAATCAAAAGATTGGTGACATCATATATGTGCTTGTGTGATCTAAGCGTGTACGCCATATAGATTATACTAACTAGCAAGATATTGACACATGACCTTACTGGATGATGAAGAGTAGAGACATACCCAGCGGCAGAGCTAGATGCACTAGTTGACATAGTGACTGTCGGTGTAGTCATCCCGCTCGATGCAGTGCAGGGGAGGAAGCAGTGTCGATCACCGCCGTGCGTCTCGCCAGGAAGGAGATGACGAAGCAAGTAGTCGGGCCACAGCGACACTCCCCAAAAACGTAATAGCCACCCTTCACCCGAGCAGGTGAACCCGAAGACGGCAGGCGTTCCGCAGACCTACTCTCCCAGTTCCTGTGCGCGTAGGAAACTGGGACGGGGAGAACTATTACCAGCGGAAGCTGTGGTTTTGCAAGTGTCGAAGAGACGAATGAATGGATGACGGGATGAGATATTTATCTCGTAGCCAGGGAAGACGAGCGGATGCAGGAGATCAAGAGATGGGATAGACGTCACAGAATAAACGCTCACAGGAGAAACTTCTGTCATCATGAACGAAAATTCTAGTAACTCACGTCATTAGGATTAGAAACTCCTATAACTTCCAAAAGTCCCATTTTAATGGACGTTAATAAGAGAAACTCATGTACTTACTCGACTTAAGTGGCAAAACATCACATGCAAGCCACGGCTTGCCCGCCTCGCCTTCCACATCTAATCACAATTCGTATGGTATTTAACCATCACATGCACATGCACATTATTTATATTGCCCTTAGAATTATTTGATATATTAAATATTATATGGGCCAAGCCCACAATATATTTAACAATCCCCACCAAATTCTAGGGTATGCAATAAATAATGTCTAATCTACAGTTCTTTGATATACCAGAGTTTTAGTGAAGACTGTTAAGTTGAACATCCACCTAGAATAAGGGTTACACACATTCACAACTTAACAATGGACTATGCCTTGAATTGATAGTTTTGTACGAAATGAGTTTCACCAAAATTCTTAACTGGTACTAGGTTGCAAGAAGCATCCCCTCTATTTGAAGCATATAAGTCACACTTCATGGTCTTTCATGAGTATCTAGAGATTACCCACATCTCATAGATTGTGACTAGCAATCGAACTCATATAGGTGTGTTCCTTCTAGGATGTTCTGTAGGATAACATCTCTGCTAAATAAGCCACTCGGATCACATTAATAAATTAAGCATCCTACATTATAGCATTGGAGAAACGACACATCAAACGAGTCATACCTTAGTATAAGGGGTCTCTCCCTAAGTCAACCACTAGCTTGTTTCACCATCATACTTTACGGAATCTCCGATCACATAGGACAGGTTATCACTACGGAATAACTCAAGTGGGTCTCAAGCCCAACTCCCTCGATGCACCTTCTATCACATTGCATGACAAATTCTTAGTGAACTGATATGCTAGATTCTTTGATGTATGGACATAGTCCAATGAAATTACTATGGAGTTTCTCTGTTTCTGACAGATTTTATCTGTCTTTTCACATGCCTTATAGACTTCATGTTGTCCTTAGAACTGTTGACCTTGGTTATGTGGCAGAACCTCCTAATTAATATGACCCACATGCACATGTTATCGTCTTAAAGACCTCTAACCACCATACATGTGTACCACAGAACTTAAGAAGTCTGTCGGGTGTCCTCGAGAAACCTAAATCATCCACGATCTTTCGAGCAAGATCACATTTCAGAGGCATTACAGTATTACAACAGTTTATATAATAACTTATATCAGAATACAAAAGCGGAAGTCTTACATAACATAAGTTCACAAGCCCGTTGTTCTGAATTTACAAAGCTTAAGTTTAGTGTTACAACCATAATGGTAGAGTAGTATTAGTAACATTATTACAATCACCAAAACGCGACGCTCTGCCTAAGAGCCAAACATCTTACTCGTCGTCACTTACCACAAAGATAGTTATGCAACAGGGTCCGAAACACACCTGTTCATGAGGTGCACCTGCAACAGGGGTTCAACAAACCCTGAGTACGAAAGTACTCAACAAGGCTTAACCGACGAAATAGGATAAATACGACTCAGGAATGCAGGCTCAGGGGAATCAAGGTGAGGTTTTAGCAAGAATCAAGGTTCTTTTGCATAAAAGCTACTAATAGTGAATCCTTAATATCAATGTTTTATCTCACTATTAATTATCAACAGAATGTAAGTGCTTCTAATCTAGATTGTATAACTCATACAACTTCTTTCTTATTCTCCGACCAAAGTTCTATTTCTTAACTACGATGTTGAACAGAGAATCGAGTCTCCTTAACCGAGGAGCAGCGATGATTCGAATCGATTATACCCAGCTGGGGATTCCTAACCACACGACACATGTAGGACTTTAACCTACAGATATCAACCTTCACTTGGATCCTCCAAAACATGACCGGGTCCAGCGCCACCCGAGAGTACAGTACACCTCCAATCCAGCCCTTGGCTACGAGGGTACACACTACTCTCGCCATCTCTCCACTCCCTGTGTGCGGTTGGCCGTTCACATGTTAGAATTACCGAGGCCTTAGGCTTATCGGAGTATGTGGTCAGTTACAAATTCTCGACGCACATAATTCAAACAACGGTACGGTCCTTAACTGACTCAGTCGGAGACACTACATGGGGACTCCTTTCTCGATGCAAGTCCACCGACCGGTCCTAAATTATCATCATCATTATTCATCAAGTGGTTGTCCAACAACCCTTCAAACTTTGCTTAACATTTTTAAAGTTTTCTCATTAAGCATGGCTAAACATAGTAAGCATTTTCAAATAAAAACAGTAACAAGGATGATATCTAAGTATCAAGGATGGTAATCTAGTAATTAGGTTAGCACTCAACTCCTATCACTTAGTGCAATAAAGCATTAATGTAAGTGAAGTAAGCTTTTCAAAATGCAAGGAAGGGTTAAATGTAGCCGGGGCTTGCCTTGGTTGATGAGAAGTTCAGGTTTTGGGCCAGTACTATAAATATCAAATCCCACCTCCACGGACGTCGGCTCTTCTTCGGGGACGGATTCAACTTCGGCAATCTCCTCGTTCATGGGGACTACACGCGACGATAACGTATGCTCAAGATGATAAAATAATAAACATGATGCTCGATGGATGTATAACAAAGTTAATAACTTGAGTACAACTTTCTTTTATGGTACAGTTGCAAAGCAATCGATTCTAACCTAACCCTAACTTAGGGTTTGATTAAGTTAATTACTTCATTAAGGATTTTCGTTTATCACATGAAATAACACCAATTAAGTCTTAACAACATAGATAAGAGAGCTCAAACAATCAATTAAGGATGTTAAAGGTCATTAAGTGTTAATGACCCAAAGTCAACACTCAATCTCAAAGTCAAACAACCCTAAGTCATTAGGTTCTAATTACAAGATTAATTAATTAATTAATAAAGCATAAATTAAGAATAAAATCAACTTCATATAATTGAGCTTAAACTTTTTCTATAGATTGGTAATGGTCTAAAACAGTGTCAAAATAAATTTCATATTTTTTGGGTTAATATTTTAATTACTAAAATTCCTAGAAGTTGCATTTAATATTTAATTGAGCTAATTAAATAACTCACAAGAAGTAATCAAAATTGACATTTAATAATTTTTCCTAGATAGTTTACACCTTAGAAAGCTTACTCAAAATTTTTACTATTTTAGGAACTCTACAAAAAATTTATTGAAATAAACAAAAACTATCACTATTTACATTTTTGAAAAAGAAAAACAAAACTGCAGCTCGGACCGCTTCTCCTCTTCTCTCTCAACTCGGCCCAGCAGTGTGCGGCCCAGTCACGCGCAGTCATCCGCTCCCGCTCCCGCTCTCGCAGCCCAGCCGCGCTCGCCTGGCCCAGCAGCACGCGCGGCCTAGCAACGCGGCCCGTCCGCGCGCACCCACTCGCGCTCCCTCCTTCTCTGACTGACGAGGCGGCCCCGCCCGTCATCCTCCTCCCGACATCGGCCGTGGCCAACGGTGGCCGTCGACCACTACCTCGCTGGCGGTGGTACTCCGATGAGGCTGAGATGGACCAGCGCCACCCTACTGACCTCATGAACCCACTACGACATTCTATACCGAAGCTCGTACTCCGACGACCCCTCCCCGACGGCCATGGCGGACCGAAGGCGACGACATCCCAGTGAAAATACCCCACCGGCGTGGTAACAACTTAAACAATGCGAGAAACACACTCAGGAGCTCACCGTGATCACAACGGTGTGCTCGGTGAAGACGGAGACGGACTGGAGAGACCGGACCACTGTGAGGGTGGTGGTGGCGGCGCTCCGACCGTACGCGGAGAAGACGATGGCTACGCGGGCGTCCCGGGCGGTAGAGGTGGGTGCGAGCAGCCAAGTAGGTGCGCAGGAGTGAGGCGATTGCGGTGGAGCTGTTTGCGTGGCTGGAGATGGCTTGACGGAGGCAACGGCGAGCGGCAGAGCTTCGGTGGTGGCGGAAATAGAGAAAAAGAAAAACTCGACGACGGTGCTCAGTCTTTATAGGGCGACGAACATGACCTCAAGGCGACACGCGGCACGTCGCAAACACGCCAAAATAGGAGATGGCGGTTGAAGGCGCGCCTGGAAGCGGTTCGAAGCTCACCGGCGTCGGGCGGGAGGTGGTGCTCTGCCGTTGGCTGGATTTCGACCAAATTACGAAAATGCCACTAGAGATAATTCCCAAATTACTCTAAATTTTTCTAAAGAAGTTGAAAATCTGTAAATACAAAATTTACTCAATTTTCAAAGTTCTACAACTTTCTCAATATAAACTTTATCAAATTCAACCTAGATTTTGAAATTTGAATTTGAAATCAAAAGGGGACATTTTCTAGAATCTGGTAATTTAGAAATTACTTTAAATTTTATATTGAAACTTCAAAAACTCTAAATACCAAAGTTGTACATCTAGCCAAGACCTACAACTTTGCTATTCAAACCATTTTCAAATTATACCTTTATTTTGAAATTTGAGTTTGGGGATGAAAAGGGGTCAAATTTAAAATTTGCTTCTTTTCAAAATTACTCAAAATTTTACACTGAAACTTTGAAAACTCAAAACACCAAACTTATAGCCCTTTAAAAGATTTAAAAACTTGGTTTTACACTTTTTCCCAAATTTTCCTTAGGTTTTGAATTAATCAAAAAGGGGTAAAACCAGGGTTTTGCATTTTACGGTTTTCGGAAGAATTTCAAATCGAAACTTGTTGCTGCTTAATTGGTGAGTATTTAGTGATCACACCATCATCCAAGGACATCATGGAGTCAAGCATCACATGTTTGACCAAATGCCACACTTGGTTGACCCGGTTGACTTTGGAAATTCTTTTAATAATTCCCCAAATTTGAATTCGAATCCGAATCGAAAAACTTGCAACAAGTTTTGGATTCTAAATTCAAACTCAAACTTGAAGCTTTATTTTATGAGTTGGACTTGAGCTCATACCCTACAAGTGATACTAATGTACAACACAGTCGTACACCTCAACTTACATAGGGCATAAACTAAGTATTTGCGGTGACATTCGAAATTAGGGTTTTCGGATTCGAGTCACACACCACAAAAACGCAAGTAACCTAGGAAACGTAAACTTATTTGACTTGATGCATAACATGGTTAACTTAATCATGAGTGCTTTGCAGTGCAATATGATGACATGGCAAATTTTAGTCACTATAACACCAGAGGTGTTTTACAGTTTGGTTGTCACAGTTCATAGAAATAGCCGGTATAGCTTTCTCTACCATCGGTAAATCCATAAGGAGTTCACGAAGCCACTCGGCCTCAGCACCGGCAATGTCTAATGTTGTGAGTTATGCTTCTATTGTAGACTTTGTTAAGACAGTTTGCTTGCAAGAATTCTATGAAACAGCGCTACCTCCTAGCAAAAACGCGTATTCGCTTGTACCATAAAGCTCATCAACATCAGATATCCAGTTAGCATCATAGTAACCCTCTGGTACCCTTGATACCTGATATAGTGAATGTCATAGCTCATAGTACCTTCCAGATAGCGCAACACCTTCTCAAGTGCATGCCAATGTGTATCTCCTAGATTTGAAACAAAACCGGCTAAGTTTGCTCACAGCAAACGAGATATCAGGTCTTGTTGCGCTAGCAAAATATATGAGAGAGCCAATTATTTGAGAGTATTTTAATTGATCACATGCTATTCTATGGTTTTTCCTTAATGGCACACTTGGGTCATAGGGAGTTGGAGATGGTGTGCATTCACTATAACCAAAACGATTTAGCACATTTTTCACATAGTGGGACTGCACAAGAGTTACCCCACCATTTTCTTCTCTCAGTAGCTTTATGTTAAGAATAACTTTAGTCTCACCTAAGTCTTTCATTTCAAAATTGTTGGATAGAAAATCTTTCATTTCCTTGAACACATTAATATTATTTCCTAAGATTAAAATATCAACCACATACAAGCACAAAATTACACCATCTCCCCCACCATACTGATAATAGACATATTTATCAGCTACATTCACTGCGAAACTGGCTGATGTCAACGTTTTATCAAACTTCTCATGCCACTGCTTAGGAGCTTGCTTTAGGCCATACGAGGATTTTAATAATTTACAAACCTTAACTTCTTAACCTTTTGCTATAAATTCATTAGGCTGATCCATGTAGATCTCTTCCTTAGGCTCTCCATTCAAGAAAGTTGTCTTAACGTTCATCTGATGAACGAGAAGACCATGTGAGGCAGCCAAGGACAGCAACACGCGTATGGTCATCAGACGGGCAACTGGTGAGTAGGTATCAAAATAATCCTCTCCTTCTTTTTGTGTATAACCTTTTGCCACTAGCCTCGTCTTATACTTCTCAATTGTAACACCCCAGGTGTTTGCCTTGTATTTTAGCATTATTTGAGCATGGTCATAGCATGGCATTACCATAAACATCATCATTTCATGTGCATCCTTGCTTGAAACATGGCCTTGCAACATTGCAACATATGTATGTTATGGGTGCTAGTGATAATGTCATGAATCTAGACCATGCTAGTACATGTGCTGGGTTTGTTATGCTTGAAAACATGTGAAACATGCTCCTAAAACATATGCAACAGTAGGTTCACTAATTATGTTAGTGATGTTTCATTAGTTATAGTAATAGTGTTTCAATGTCTACTTGTGAAACTTTCATGCATAGGTGATGCTAGAGTGTGTTTAAGGCCTTGATGATGTTTGCAACATGTTAGTTAAGAAATTTGACCTAGGGTTTATGTTTATGCCATGCCCTAATTCCATTTTGACTCATGCTTTGACTAGTTGATCTTTAGGATCTTCTTTGTTTGACCTTTTAGAAAGTCTAACCTAGAGCCTTTCCATGTGAGAGCAACCTTAACAAAGTTTGTGCCAAATTTCATGAGTAACAAAAGTTGTTTTGGGGTCATCTCATGAAAAAGCTTGGATCATGCCCAAACATGGCCCACATGTGGGAATGGAAGGCTGTTTCCACTCTTAGAATTTTTCTAAGTCCTAGAACTGCTTTTTAGTTTCCAAGTACCCTTCTTTGGGAGTTTTTAACTTGCTCGCCTTTTCGATCCAGCTCTTGTGCCTGTAGATTTGTATCTAGACCTCACTTAGCTCTACTTGAAAGTCTCTTGCACCTCCTTCTAACTCGAGATGGTTTGAGAGTTTGAGGTTGATGCAAACCGGCTATCAGACATCCTTTGCCCAAACCGTTTTCTTGAGCCCCTCTTTAGAGCTCGATATCTCGCAATCTAGACCGAATCAAGCCTGGAGCTAGTAGACTCGATGCAAGACCTCTCATAGCTTTAACTGTGATTCAACTATAGCTTCGGCTAATGTTGACTGGTTTAGGAGTTTTTGAGCACTCTAATCCTCCTGTCAGTCACTGGTTCCAGCGTTTCATCTGTTGCGGTTTCAGAAGTTCAGAAATGTGAACTCCGACCGTGGCCGTCCGTCCTCAGAAAACTGGCGCCGCGTGGCCTCCACGCGTCGGTGCTACACCGTGTTCGCGCTCGCAAAGGCGCCATGCACCGTAGTCGCCCTCACTTACCTGCTCACTCTTTCCCCTTGCCTCAGCGCCTCACCACGCCAGTGCGCAGCCACGTCCGCAATGCACCACCACGTTCCTCGCCGGTGCCGCACGCAACCGCCAATCCTGAGGACCGATATGGCCGTGCCCGAACTGCGTCTGCACCTCCTCGCTCCGCCACATCAACCACCGCAGCCATAGCCAAGGTGAGAAGGTCGGGTTGGTCGTCTTCCCAACCTCCGGCGGAGCCACCGCTGCGGCGTGTGCCGCCGGCCCGCTTGGTCACCTTTTCTTCTCCCTCTTCACGTGCATTGACATCACCATGATCCTGCGAGCCTACTGCGCCCTTTGCTTGACCCGCCGTGGCCGGGGTCGTGCTACCGATGGCGAGTAGCGCCGCCGTCTATCATAGCACGGCGCTGCTGTGGTAGCCGCCCACCATCGGCCACAAAACCACCACCATCGGGTTCACCTCACCGAGGCGAGCGCGTCTGCGCCTGCTGCACCACCGGAGGAGCCGCTGGCGGTGAGCTTTTATTCACCGAAACTCCTCCCCTGCCTCTGAGCCTATGGCATGTGGGTCCCCTCCGTCAGCGCAGGCCTTTCCCCCTCTGTTCCTTAGCTGGGCCTCGGGTGGGCCGGCTGGCCGGGTTGGCCCCATGGCCTTCACGGGCCGAGTGGCTTCGACCTGTTTAGGTTTCAAAATTTTATCTTTTCTGATTTGTGATAAATATTTATGGAACTTTGTAAAATCATAGAAAATAGTAGAAAAATCATAAAAAGGAAAATGTGAACTTCCTGGAATCCTTAAGATGTGTACTTTGCAGTAGTGTAATAAAATATGACATGTTAATATATGTTTTCTGAAGTTAGTAATTATTTTTGTTAAGCACTTTATTTAATTAGGTGATTTAGATAATTTTGTATCTCTCTGTGTATTAATTCAATTGTCATAAAATTTTTGTGAGATTCTGGTCATGGTATAATGATGCTCTAGTTAAATTTTTAGACTTGTTGGAGGTCATTTGCTCCAATTATGAAATTCCTTTGTTATAGGCTTTATTAGCATTTATCTTTTTGTTATTTTGGTATATCCTAATCTACCTGTAAAATTTAGGTGAAATTTTTATGGTAACCTCTTGTTAGCATGTAATTGCCTTTGTAATTTTATTAGAATTTTCTAGTTACATTTTATATGTGATGCCATTTATGCTTATGTACTCTAAATAAATAGAAAAGAGGGATTAGATAAATGTTTATGCTAGTGTCATGACTTGATTTGGTGTTACTTAAACATGATCTAACTGTTAGTGAAGTTGGGTAGGTCATTTGTGATGTTCCCAACATCACTTAATATTTAATTGTACAAATCTATCTTTTCTGGACAGATTTGGTGGTTAAGTAAGTTAGACTATGTTAATGAGGTTTTCATGCTTGGTGATCTATAGAAGAGTTGTTGAGGATTTCATGAAATAGTTGCTGGTAAATTTGGGTAGCATTTGGACTTATAGTTTAGAAATGGCAGCCGTTCCAAGCTGGGTTCAGTTTTAGAAGTGCTCTCTGTCTTTCAGAATAGATTCTGTACATGTGCTATTTTGACCTGGTAAATGATGAAATCATGCTTAGATGTTTATAAATGAAATATATACAATTTCATAAGCTTTCCAGAATATCCTCTTGCAAGTCATTTGGATTGGTAGAACTCCAGTTGTGAGTTTTCTTAGCTACTATTGATAATATGTTGTAAACACTAAATTTCTGGAATCTTATTATGTGCATGTTTAGTCTTAACTTTGTGATACTTAGTGGTTTCTTAGAGATGTTCAAACATGTTAATACCAGAGAGGAAATTTTCACCTAAACTTGAAGTGATTTGATTAGAGCACCATATGACTTGTTTTGTGCTCATGATGTTGCAATATCATTACATTCATCTTCACCTCATTCATGCATGTCATAAATCATCGTGTCATCCTTGATGCACACATGAAATTCATTGGGTGCATATACATGCAATAGGTGTGCCGAGAATCGTGTTATGAGCGAAGTCCCGCTGGGCGTGGAACCCGAAGTTGAAGTCCGTTCAGGAGCCGGAGGTCCAGTCCGCCGAAGCCGGAAAAGACATGGGAACCGTTCTTGAAGCCGACCTTTGATCTATCTTCTTTCGGTTAAGGCAAGCCCCGGAGCATTATAAGTCTCCTACTTTCAAAGCAATTATCTATATATACATGTATATGTATTGTTGCATTACATGATAGGAGTTGGTGGGAAACCCTTGCTGCATTGATAACACTCCTTGTCCAACAATTCGAACCTTGAATCCTATGTAGACAGGATCATATCTATGCTTAGCCCTGCTAAATTAGACCGGTAGAAGTCGGGTGATTTCCGGTCACCTACGAGATATAGGGCTTTGTTAGGTCACAGTTGGCTATATTTGCTATCGTGGAAATGAACCATATGTTAATAAAATGAAATGAGACCGGGCGGGATGACGATAGTGAAGCAGCAAGGCATGGAGGTCTTGGGTGTGGATCTATCCCCATTTGTGTCGATTAAGGACCGAGACCTGGAGCCTTCTATGTCATTTTGAACGTATGCCTAACATTTAGTTGGCCGGCCTGAGGTTGCCGACCGTGAAGCCTAGTAGCTCAACTCAGGCTGCGAAGTCAAAAAGTGAAAGTCGCCTTGGAAGGGAGCCAGAGGGTCTAAGGGCAGGTGAGTTAAAAGTCCTGAGCATCCTGGCCACTGGTATCCCCGAGAACGCGGCGCTGTTCGGGCCCACCCTGAGTTGTACCAAAGGTTATCTACGGCTGCCTTTAGCGGGGTTTGCCGGGTGAGTGTCAGGAATACCCCCCTCAGCTGAGTTGGAATCGATTCGAGTCACCGTCTCTCCCGGATAGTGAGAAACTTGACTGGTTATCTCCAGCGTAGATACACTAATTATTAATGATGGTTCAGAATTGATGATAATGATGATGATGACCTTATTATACCTGCTATGGTTAATATTGTTTGCTCCTAATAAAGTGATTGCTCTAGTACAGGTGCTAATCTAGATGACAGGTTAATGATTATTAACTTGATGCTTAAGCATTAATGATTCCTTATCTGTAATAAGCTTTTCTACAAATAAGTCAAGCTAGTCCACTTTATAAAGCCTTGCATACTCCTTGGTGTCACCTCTGTTTCTGGTTTTTGTTGGGTAACTCTAGCTGAGTACCTTCTCGTACTCAGGGTTTATTCCCACCTGTTGCAGGTAGCAGATTCGTACTTGTTGCTACAAGTATTGTCTTCGCCATGTGGGTGTGAAGACTAGACCATATGGGCATGGTCTCTGTAGTATCTCTTCTGGTATGCTTTTGCAGGATGTGACTATGTACTGGTAGTATTTGAATTTAAATAGTTTCAGAAATTATGTTGCTTCCGCTAATCTTTATTTTAGTTTTGTAATAAATTATTTATACTCCGATGTATGAGATTACTTTTGAGCTATTGTAACAAGTGTTGTGTTATGTTGAATCACTACGATCTTGGTTGCTCTAGGTTTGGTTTGAAATCCCTCATGATTTCGTGGACTACCGGAGTTATATGGGCTCAAGTTTGAGAATTTGATCGTTTCGGCGATTGTTTTTGAACTTGTGCTCTTATAATTTAGACGGTTCTGTTACATCAATTGTACCATCAGGCCTTACCTTCTTTTTGAATACCCATTTACACCCAACTAGTTTGCATCCGAATAGATGATCAACCACTTCTCAAGTGCCATTAGACATAATTGAATCCATCTCACTTTGAACAGCTTCCTTCCACAAGTCAGTGTCAAGATATGAATATGCCTCAGCTATGGTTGTGGGCGTGTCATCCACAAGGTATATAATATAGTTATCACCAAAGGATTTTGCAACCCTCTATCTCTTACTCTTTCAAGCGACTATATTATTATCCTCCTCAGGAATTTCCTCATGGGTTTCCATATCAGCATGTATTACCGGTTCATGCGTCTCAGGCAAAAAAATAGAATCATGACTAGAAGTGCGAGGTGTATTCTTTATGGAAAATTCATTCTCAATAGAGTTTATTATTAAGAATCTATATCCCACGTTGTAAATAGCATAATCCAGAAAGACACAATCAACAATTTTTGTTCCAAACTTTCGCTTCTTGTTTATTGTCACATTAACCTTTGCTAAACAACCCCAAGTTCACAGGTAAGAAAGATTTAATCTCTTCTTCTCCCATTTCTCGAATGGTGTAATTTCTTTGTTCTATCTGGGAACCCTATTCAGGACATGACACGCTATCAATATAGCCTCACCTAACTATTCCTTAGATAGACTCGCAGTCTCTAGCATAGCGTTAACCAAATCAGTTAGAGTGCGGTTTTTTCTCTCTGCAATCCTATTGGACTGTGGTGAGTATGGTGACATCCTCTCATGAATAATTCCATGCACCGCGCAAAACTCAATAAATTCATTTAAGAAATATTCTCCCCCACGATCAGACTATAAACGTTTACTTTTCTTCTCAAGTTGGTTTTCTACCTCAGCTTTATAGATCTTAAAATAATGCAGCCTTCATCTTTTGTTTTTAATAAATACACGTAGCAAAATCTAGTGCAATCATCTATGAACGTTATGAAATATCTCTTGCCATCTTTAGTCAACTCTCTATTCATCTTATACACATCAGAATGGATCAGATCTAACGGTGCCAATGCAACAGAACCGACCAATTATACGAAATTAAGTAAGAAAATTATCCACCGAGCAGACAATTTAGTAAACTTAAGCCCGTATAACCCGGTAGTCCGTGAAATCACAACGGATTTCAAACCAACTTGCATGCCAGCCAAGATTGTAATAAGTTCAGCGGTCACCATCATAAGTTACATAAAAGTTCACGTCGCAAATACATCGGAGTTTAAACATAGTTATTACAAACCAAGTTCAAATAAAAGTAGTGGAAGCATTTAGTTAAAACCACACACACTCACACAGAGTTCAAAATAAAGTGCTAGCTCAGGATCATCTTCCAATAAAAGCATCAGACGAGACGTAGAGAATGACCACTGCCCATGGTCCGAAGCTTCTTCCATCGCAGGATAAAGGCAGTTGATACAGTAGCCGTAATCCATTTGCCCATCTGCAACAAGTGAGAACAAAGCCCTGAGTACGAGAAGGTACTCAGCTAGACTTACCCGACATAACTGAAAATAAAAGACACTAAGGATCATTATAGGCTTTATGGTAGGGTAGCTGACTCATTTGCAAAAATACATTTTTAGTATTTAAAGAATCTTTTCTAGAAGCTTTGCATCAAGTTAAATCTTTATTAACCTGTTAACTACATTTGCACCTGTACTAGAGTAACATGTAATTAAACAAGTAAGGATGACCAATGATCATTAGCAACTCTCATCATGCCATATTCCATATAACTGTCCAAGTGTTCCATCAAGATTACTACGATAAAGTAACTCAAGTCAAGTGTTCACTATCCAGTGAACGATGGCGATTTGAATCGATTATTAACCAGCTGCTAATTTATTCCTCACACAAACCTCACTCACCCGCTAAAGTGAGGTATTGGTCACCGAGTCAACCATTCAGGTAAAGTCTCGAGCTTGCTAGGAACCACATGTACCCGGGGGCCGCCCGACTGCTCTTTGGCCTTATCATCGTGCCCCCATGTCCTACCACACCTGCTCTAGTACAGTGCGTTGCGGGCAATCCACTCGGCTCGAATAATCTCCCAGCTTCGCGGTCGAAAGGTACATTATTCGGCCAGCTAAATGTAAGGCATGCATTCAACATGACTCAAGGCCCAACAATGGTCGGTCCTTAATCGACACAGTCAGAAAACACTACAGTCCAAAATCCTGCAAGTCTCTGTCCGGTCTCAATTTCACATTAACACTTAGTTATTCTCATATGACATACTTTTTCAAGCAGATCCAGGTAACCAACTATAGCTCGCTGGTGATAGGAAATCACCCGACTTCTACCGGTCTAAGCAAGCTAAGCATTTCTTGAATGCGAATACCAAGGTAACAAGGATATGGTAGAACAGGGTAAACAAGGTATAATGCAGCAACGGTTGCAAGCAACTCCTAAACGTAATGCATCAGTTAAAGTAAAGCATTAATAAAATATTTGCAAACCGGGAGAGAAATGCTCCAGGGCTTGCCTCTTTCGAACGAGCTTGGGCGGTGGTCGGGACACTCTGGAAGATCCTCACCGACCTCCTCGTCGGCTTCGGGCACCTCCTGCTCTTGCACCTCGGGCTGCTCTTCTAGCTCCTCGGAAACTGCTACCAAAGTTACTTCTTACGATCCTGTATGATGCAAATGTATAAGTACTCATGCCTAGGTGAATTGCAGAGATGACATGTAATAATCATGATGAATGAGATGTAGATGAACAGGTTTACTATATTGCATAAAGTGGAAATACAACTCTTCTACAAGACAGTCAACATCATTCAAGAACATATACTAGTATGCTGCTACTAACATTCTCTATCATGCCAAGTCACCACAGAAATCTAAGATGCTTCAAAGATACACCAAAGTAAATCTTATTAATTAGTCATACATTCACAAGGTTAATTAAACCCTAATTGTAACTAGGTTTGAACAGCAACACCTATTTTGACAGCACAGAAAAATCTGAGAAAATTACAGTAGCTTACTATCACCTACTCTAGCATGCCACAAAAATTTTATTCTATTTGGAGTACTAGAACTGCCAACATAAAAATAACAAGCTAGGACCTAAAAATGAGCATAAAAATACTTTATACTATGAAAAATGTCAAACAACAGATTTAGCATTTTTCCTACATTCTACACAATAAACAATCACTATAGAAAAATTATTATATGCATGTTTTATTCATATTTTTCTCTCTATCAAAATTAGCAATTATTAACAATAATAAGCACTTGTACTACATAGAAACATTTTATATAGAAAAATGTGTGGCACATATTTTTTCTAGAAAGTACATCATAAAAGAAAATTATTGCAAGTGGAACCATATTTTTTTGAGCTTTCTATGATTTATTACATATTTATCAAGAAAACAACAATTTTAGTGATTAAATAAAAACCCTACAGAAAAGTATTTCAAACTTAACATGCAATATTTTTAGATCATAGATCTACTTATGAGAAACACTACAAAATTTGTTTCATAATTTTTGGAGCTAAAATGAGCAAGTTATGAATTTCTAAACTATTTTCATCTTTTCTGAAAATCATTTTCAAATTCCTTTTAAAATTTTTTTGCTGAAAATGCTAAGTGCACCCCACGGGATCACCCCCAAATCACACAGAAAGACAGACAGTCAGGGCCCACGGGTCAACTGACCCCACCGGTCAGCCGAACCGAGCAGGGGGAGCGTTTGACCGGTGGAATCTCGCCGTCGGCGAGGTCAGCACCAGTCGACTCCCCACAACAGCACGAGCTCAAGAAGGTAGTTAGCGGGGCAAGAGGCGGAGCAGAGCAAGCACAAAGGCGGCCATGGCGGAGGCGGTGGCGCGGCTCGCCGGCGCCAGACCGGAGCAGGCCATGGCAAGGGCCATGGAGAGGCGCATGAGTTCTATTGAGCGGAGACGGTCGTGGTGCGTAAGGGAGGAGAAGAATGCGATGGCGGGAAGGGGTGACCGACGGGAGTCGTGACGGCGGGCTCACCGGCGGGGACGAAGATGGCCAAATCGGTCGCTTACCTTGCCGAGGTGATGAAGGGTCGAGATGGCGGACTAGAGGGGGGGTGAATAGTCCTTTCTAAAAATAATTGCGTCGGCAAACCGAAACAAATGCGGAATTAAAACTATCGGTCTAGCCAAGACTACACCTCTCTATCTAAGTTCACAAGCACCTCACAAAGATCCTAATTATGTAACTAAGGTGCTTTCCTTAGCAAGAGCTCTCCTAAACAATTCTAGAGCAAGGTCACACAAACCTATGCACTAGTACTTTAGCAAAGCCGGGGAGCTCCTACACAATTCTAGTAAGCAAAAGCACAAAGCCACCTATGCTCACTAGCAAAGCTCAATAGCAAGGCAACTAATGCCAAACTAGAGAGCGCAAATTACTTAGCTACACAAACTAAGCAATATGACTAACAAGGTTACACAAACCAAATTAGCCACGCAACGGGAGCTACTTCTATGCTACACAAGCAAGAAGGTAACTAGCTAACTACACAAGCAAACTAGTTACAAGAGCAACTACACAAGCATAAGTATATGAATGTAAATACAAGCTTGTGAATCGAAAGCAAACCACCGAGAAGATGTACACAATGTTGACACGGCGGTATTTCACCGAGGTTCACTTGGTTGCCACCAAGCTAGTCCCCGTTGTGGTGATACACCCACTTGATGGATCACGAGCTAATTGACTATCAAGAGTCAAACCCTCAGCGGGTGCCGCACATCCACTCTCAAGATGGGGATCCTCCAAGCCACGAGCTTTACTAGAGTTGCTCTTCGCGATCCCCGCGGGGTGAGCACAATCCCCCTCACAAATCCTCCTCTGGAGCCACGCACAATCTCCACGCGTGCTTCAACGGAGTGGCAAGCCACCAAGCCGTCTAGGAGGTGGCAACCTACAAGAGTAACAAGCACCACCGGCTTGCAACACGATCACCTAGTGCCACTCGATGCAATCCTCTCGATACAACGCACTAGAATCGCTCTCTCACTCGATCCGATGAACACTATCAAGCATGAGTGAGTTAGAGGGCTTCCAAGCACTACCACATAAGCCACCAAGGCCAAAGTGTGCTCAGCTGCCGGCCACGGCCGGCCAAGGCATCTATTTATAACCCCACGGTCAAATAGAGTCGTTACCCCTTCACTGGGTCCTTTTCGGGATGACCGGACGCGGTGGTCAAAACTGACCGGACGCGGTGGTCAGTAGCATGCTCCAACGGCAAGTTTTTGCGTGTACAAACTTGTATTGACCGGACGCGGTGGTCACTAATGGGACCGGACGCGGTGGTCGCAGCGAAACAGCGAACAGAGAGGTTCCAGCAAGCTCCCGAAGTGACCGGACGCGTCCGGTCATCACTGACCGGACTCGCTGCAGCGTCCGGTCATTTTCGCCCACGAAAAACACTGACCGGACGCGGTGGTCGCAGCTGACCGGACGCGGTGGTCGAAACTGACCGGACGCGGTGGTCACGCGTCCGGTCACAGACCACCCTTCGGTAAAACGGCGATATCTCTTAGCTCCGAACTCCGATTTCGATGATCTTAGACATTTTGGAAAGCTTACTCAGAGGGCTACACAACCCACTAAAGCACTTGATCCAATTCACAATGGATCAAAGCAGTATTCCACTCTAAGAGCCATCCTAGTGTCCGAAGAACACCGAAAAACATTTCTCTCTTCTCTAAGTTGATCAACACCAACTCCAACACCTTCTCCTTTGCAAATGTGCCAACACCACCATGTGTACACCACCATGTGCATATGTGTTAGCTTTTCATAAACATTTTCAAAGGGTTAGACACTCAACTTGCCTCGCCACTCGATCCTAACACGTATGCAAAGTTAGATCGCTCAAGTGGCACTAGATGACCGATATGCAAACAAGTTTGCCCCTCTTGATAGTACGGCCATCTATCCTAAACCCGGTCATAAACTTCTCTACACACCTATGACCGATGAAATGGAAATGCCCTAAGTTATACCTTTGCCTTGCGCATTCCACTCCATCTCCTTCGACGTTGATGCAACACATGCACCAACCATATTACAAATGATATGATCCACTTCATATCATCACGTGACCGTATTGGTTCATCGATCTTGACCTCACTTGCCCTTCACCGTTGCATCAGTCCATCGGCGCCAAGTCTTGCTCAAGCTTCACCGCCTCACGGTCCATCGCTCTAAAGCCTTCGACTTGCCCTTCACACTTGCAACCGGTCCGTCGAGCCAAGCCTCATCTTGATCTTAGCCACCTTGGTCACATGACTCCATGTCATGTCTCATATGCAATGAGCTCCTTCATGACACCATCACCTATGGACTAATTGCCTGTGTATCTCATATAACCACATATTAGTCCACCTGAGTTGTTACTCAATTACCAAAACCAAACAAGGACCTTTCAATCTCCCCCTTTTTGGTAATTGATGACAACTCTACAAAGATATGGAAATTAAGTTCTTTTGGACTTTATGCCACTTATCCAACATTTAAGCTCTATGTTAGGATTTGGATAAGCACCATAAAATCTGACTTGGTAGTGATAACTCCCCCTATATATGTGCTCAAATGGTTTAGTTTCAAGCTCACACATATGTATGAATATGAAATTTGTGGGAGGGTTAGCACTACTAAGTGATGCTAAGGTGTATAGAATAAACCTTTGTAGTTCGATACCATTTGATAGCTCGATACCATTTGAAAATCACAAGTTTGCCATCATCCTTAGCATCATGAGTAGCTAGACATCAAAAATACTAGAAACCCCATGAGATCAACATTATAAGCAAGGTTCTAGTACCACGTGTAAAAATACAAGTCTAGCTATCATCCTATGCATGCTAGTTATCATATATCATTCAAGTTCTATAACTAGCATACAACATACAAGCATGCATATTAAATATAAAACTTATGCAATGCAAGCAAGCACATGAATATGCACATATCAAATGCAACCAATCAATGTTCATGAGCTTGCTCCCCCTACTTGTGTGCTTCTTTTATCCAAGAATTTTGATCCTTCTCATTTCTTCAATGTTGCTCCCTCTTTGTCCATCTCCATATCCAAACTCATCTTCTCATGATATCTTTGTTCAATCTCTTCCCAAACCTCTCTCTCTTGGTGTATTGACATATCTTTGTTCCAACTTCTCTCCCTTTGTCATCAATTTCCATAAAGGGTGTACTTCTCATTGATGCAAAGGCTCGCATTGGGGTAGATGGTTGAGACTTGAATATTACGTTGTTGATGGACATCACCGCATATGTTGGAATGGCATTACTTGTATGTTGCTCTTGAGATACTACTTAGGATCTTTGACCTTGATACCATTAGGTGGGACTCCTCCCCCTATGTCATAGCATGGGTCATTCACTTGATAATCTTGAGCTATTGTGTGTGAGGGAACTTTCTTCATTTGATGATCACTAAAAGTTGAGGATCACTTGTGGAACCACCGTCTTGTATAAATGATATCATGTGTAGAAATACCATGAATAAGTGTGTGATACCAATTTGAAGAATCCTCTATCATGGAACCACTTGTAGGATTTGTCAATATGATCTTTTCTTGAACATTTGCTATCTTTATGAGTACCACTTGTAGGATATCACTTGTAGATCATGATCTAGACACCACTTGTAAATACTAATTGAAGAAATATTTTGAGTCTAGATACCATTTGAAACACCCTAGATATCCATTTGCATTGTTGTCTTGTGCTTGTACCCATATCATTGTCATGAGCTTCTAGTATGACTTGAACTAAGTTGATTTGCCTAAGATTCTAAGTCCGGTTTGATCTAATGACAAGCTTCTTCACTCCTCATACTAAGGGTTATCTTTCCAATGTTGTACTTGTCACTTGTTAGCAATCCAAACTAGATCAAGTACTTAGGTTTACTAGCTCATGAACAAATCCATACACATACCACTAGATCATTTAAACAATTCAAGCAATAGTGGTAGGCTACGAATTGAAATATTTCATTTGTTATGCATGATCCTAGTAAGCATATACTATATGCACTAATCACATACTAGTAAGGGATGAAATGATCATGCACATTGCAATGATACCTTTGTTATGTTGGAGTAGAGGATAGTCACATAGATTCCAATTCATTACTCCAATAGCAATGTGAAGTCCAATTTATAAGCTTGGTGAAGACAATCATTATAGAGAAATTCATTCTTCACCCATATGAAATGAGAACCACTAATAATCAAGTGCATTATCTCTTGTTGTGGTTGGCTTGCTTTTTCTCTTTGATCAATGCTTGCATCAGAGAAGTACTTATGATACTAATTTTATAACCATGACTAGCTCTCTTTTGGGTGTTGCTTGCTTTTCTTGATCAACCCTATTGATTGCTTCAATTAAGCATCTCAAATGTCCCTTGAATTCATCACTTCCATGTTAGCCTTCCAAGCCGGTGCTCGGTTTACCCACCCATGGGCGGCAAGCCCCCTCAGCAGGGAGAAGTAACCTCTCTCCAAAGAACCATCCTTGACACTTACTTGAATTGCCTTTGATTGATTGATCTATGGACTTAACTTGATGAGTAATCTTGAATTATTCTTTAAGTCCTTTTCTTTCTACTAAATGATCTCCAATCATTACTAGAACTTGAACCTCATCTTCATCTTGAGTTTGATCTTTATTTTCAAATTTGAGTACCAAATTTGTACAGTAAGTACATTCCACAATCAATGCCCTTGTACTCATTTCTTGTCATGCTTATAGATCAATTCAAAACCAAACTTAGGTGCCTCAAACACTTATAAATATGTTTCCAACTTGAGGACCTTTCACTTAAAGTGACTCTAGATCAATCCAATAATTGTCACTTTTCTGGCAGATTCTGTACCCTTCAAAGAATAATTCATATCTCCCAATGTACAGATCCAAATGCCATAAAATTTGGTGGAGATGTGATTCACTAATTCATCTAGCAGCTGTAAAAATTTGAGATTAATTTGACATCTAGATTGCTACCAGATTTCAAATCTTCCACTACTGCTACATGCTGAAAACTGCTGCACTATAGCTGACAAGATGTACTCCAAAGCCGAAGCATCTCTTATCCAATTCTCATGAAATTTGTACAGCATCTTATAACATAAGTCTAGAGCATGCATACCAAAATTCATGCCAATCTAAGTAGATTTGATCATCCAAACTCAGACTTGATCAATGCTAGCTCAGATTTTTAACTTTGGACAGATTTTAATACATTGAGCAATACTTCATCAAATATGAATCAAACTTGAAACTAACTTGTTTGAATACTTTCACAAGACATATATCCATCCAATTCACTTACTAAATGTCATCTCATGAATTTATCCAACATAAATCAATTCAAACTTGATTGCTTAAGCATTTAATCCATTCAAACATCTCATAGCAAGCAACATTGCATATATATCCTAATTCAATCAACTCATATGCACCCAAGTGAAATGATCAACAAGAGATATACCTTGGTTAGCTCATGATCATCCAATAGCAAGCTTTCAACTTGAATATTTGCAAGCCATCAAATATATCCAATAAATCACCACAATCTTGAATGTTGCACTTGTATGTTGTAGTATTTGGACTCCACTTATTTTGACTTGGCATTGGGATAGAATATGCACTAAGCTTTAAAACTTGATTCAACATATGATGACCAATATGAATCCAAATGAATCAAGCCTCCAATGCCAATGGTACCTATAAACAATCATCCACTTTTTGATGGTACCCAAACAAGTTTGGGTCCTCTCAAGTTAGGAGCAACATACTTAGGCAAAGCCTTAGTATGGGTAGCGGGATGTTTTGCAATAGCAACAATAGAGGTACCATTTACATCCTTTCTAAGCACATTAGTATCATCAATTGAAATATGCTTAGAAGTGTTACCTAGGGGACATGAATGTGCCATGTGTCCCCTTTCCCGGCATGAATAACATCTTCTCTTTGATTGAGCCTTTTCTTCATTGCTCATGTGATGCTTTTCATTGCCTTGCCTCTCATGAGTTGCTTGAGCCTTCTTCTCAAGCTTGGTAGGACACCCCGAGGCAAAGTGTCCCATATCTTCACACTTGAAGCACTTGATGTGAGCCAAATCTCTCTTCTTATCTTGAATATTGCTCATCATCTTGGCATCTTGGATTTGCATTGGATATCTTCCTCTTCCACCCCTTCTTGTTTTCTTTTTCTTCTTCTCATGCTCAACGTGTGGCTTTGGTTGAGGCTCTTCTTGTTGCTTCACTAGTTTCTTACTTGGGCACATTGAGGTGTAGTGACCCCAAGTGCGACACTTGAAGCACTTGACATGCTTGAGCCTCTCTTCTTCTTTCTTCAACTTGAGCTTTTCTTCATTAGGGCAACCAATTGCAAGATGTCCCATTTCATGGCATTTAAAGCACATAAAATGAGAGAGCTTCTCTTGTTCTTGCTTCTTTATCTCTCTTTCATATCTTCTCTTCCCCCATCTTTTGCCTTTGATATTGCTCTTGTTGAAGCCAATGCCGCTCATGTCACCGTAGCTTCTTTTGTTGTTCAACATGTGCTCAAAGGTGACTTTTGAGTTGTAGCACCTCTCTAACTTGTTGCTCAAATTCTTCACTTCATTTTTGAGCTCATTGTTCTCCTTCAAAAGGTTAGTCTCACAAGACATAGAAGTAGAACAAGCATATATATGTGAAGAACATGGCATAGCTAATAAGTCATCACAAGAGGTGGATACATGCTTTCTCCCTACATCACATGGGTTAGTCACATTTTGCAATTGATCATTTGATCCATGTGATGAGCTCTCATTATTTTTAATTTTCTTTAATAACATCTTAAAGAGAGAAGCATGTTCTTGTGCCAAATTATCATGAGCAACACTAAGTTCCTCATGAGCCAATTTTAGCTCCTCATGTGAACAAGTAGTAACATAAAGTAGATGCTTTTGTTGTTCACATGTGGTTTTTAGAAAAGAGTTTTCATTTTCCAATTTCATGGTTTTAGCTTTCTCATTTTCTAAAGACTTGTTCATGCTAGCAAGTCTACTAACAACCTCATCATATGAATCAACATGATCAATCACATTATCATTTGATACCTTTGTGTCACCTAGTGACATGAAGCAATGTGATGTAGTGGATGGGCTTGTAGTAGCATCATCAAGGCCCGAGCATGAACTAACATTGTCACCATCAAGTGTGCTTGGGGTAGAAACGTCACTTGCAACACTTGATGCATCATCACCATCCTTGTCAAGTGAACTTGTGGTAGATCGATCATCATCATCACTTGACCATGAGGTGGAGCAATCCTCCACAACCATCGTGTTGTGGTCATGCTCAACATCATCATGTGCAACCTCCTTAGGCTTGACATCATCGTCATCATCGGTGATAGCTCCATACTTTTCATTGAGATAGGCCCATATCTCATGAGCAGATTTGAGGTCCATGATCTTACCAAAGATGCTATCATCCAAAGATCTATACATGATGTTAGTAGCTTGGATGTCAAGATCTAGGCATTTCTCTTGTGCTTGAGTTAGATTATCTTCATCCAACACATGAGAAAAGCCTATATCTACCATCCACCACATTTGAGGGCAAATAAACTTAAAATTGCATATCATCCAATTTTTCCACCGTGCAAAGTGTGTGCCATCAAACATGTGAGGACAATCAACATCTAGTCCATATTCCGCCATCCTCTCGGGTCGGTGAAGACCACAAATGAGAGACCGGGCTCCGATACCAATTGAAGGGTCGAGATGGCGGACTAGAGGGGGGGGGTGAATAGTCCTTTCTAAAAATAATTGCGTCGGCAAACCGAAACAAATGCGGAATTAAAACTATCGGTCTAGCCAAGACTACACCCCTCTATCTAAGTTCACAAGCACCTCACAAAGATCCTAATTATATAACTAAGGTGCTTTCCTTAGCAAGAGCTCTCCTAAACAATTCTAGAGCAAGGTCACACAAACCTATGCACTAGTACTTTAGCAAAGCCGGGGAGCTCCTACACAATTCTAGTAAGCAAAAGCACGAAGCCACCTATGCTCACTAGCAAAGCTCAATAGCAAGGCAACTAATGCCAAACTAGAGAGCGCAAATTACTTAGCTACACAAACTAAGCAATATGACTAACAAGGTTACACAAACCAAATTAGCCACGCAACGGGAGCTACTTCTATGCTACACAAGCAAGAAGGTAACTAGCTAACTACACAAGCAAACTAGTTACAAGAGCAACTACACAAGCACAAGTATATGAATGTAAATACAAGCTTGTGAATCGAAAGCAAACCACCGAGAAGATGTACACAATGTTGATACGGCGGTTTTTCACCGAGGTTCACTTGGTTGCCACCAAGCTAGTCCCCGTTGTGGTGATACACCCACTTGATGGATCACGAGCTAATTGACTATCAAGAGTCAAACCCTCAGCGGGTGCCGCACATCCACTCTCAAGATGGGGATCTTCTAAGCCACGAGCTTTACTAGAGTTGCTCTTCACGATCCCCGCGGGGTGAGCACAATCCCCCTCACAAATCCTCCTCCGGAGCCACGCACAATCTCCACGCGTGCTTCAACGGAGTCGCAAGCCACCAAGCCGTCTAGGAGGTGGTAACCTCCAAGAGTAACAAGCACCACCGGCTTGCAACACGATCACCTAGTGCCACTCGATGCAATCCTCTCGATACAACGCACTAGAATCGCTCTCTCACTCGATCCGATGAACACTATCAAGCATGAGTGAGTTAGAGGGCTTCCAAGCAAAAGTGTGCTCAGCTACCGGCCACGGCCGGCCAAGGCATCTATTTATAACCCCACGGTCAAATAGAGCCGTTACTCCTTCACTGGGTCCTTTTCGGGATGACCGGACGCGGTGGTCAAAACTGACCGGACGCGGTGGTCAGTAGCATGCTCCAACGGCTAGTTTCTGCGCGTACAAACTTGTATTGATCGGACGCGGTGGTCACTAATGGGACCGAACGCGGTGGTCGCAGCGAAACAGCGAACAGAGAGGTTCCAGCAAGCTCCCGAAGTGACCGGACGCGTCCGGTCATCACTGACCGGACTCGCTGCAGCGTCCGGTCATTTTCGCCCACGAAAAACACTGACCGGACGCGGTGGTCGCAGCTGACCGGACGTGGTGGTCGAAACTGACCGGACGCGGTGGTCACGCGTCCGGTCACAGACCACCCTTCGGTAAAACGGCGATATCTCTTAGCTCCGAACTCCGATTTCGATGATCTTGGACATTTTGGAAAGCTTACTCAGAGGGCTACACAACCCACTAAAGCACTTGATCCAATTCACAATGGATCAAAGCAGTATTCCACTCTAAGAGCCATCCTAGTGTCCGAAGAACACCGAAAAACATTTCTCTCTTCTCTAAGTTGATCAACACCAACTCCAACACCTTCTCCTTTGCAAATGTGCCAACACCACCATGTGTACACCACTATGTGCATATGTGTTAGCTTTTCATAAACATTTTCAAAGGGTTAGACACTCAACTTGCCTCGTCACTTGATCCTAACACGTATGCAAAGTTAGATCGCTCAAGTGGCACTAGATGACCGATATGCAAACAAGTTTGCCCCTCTTGATAGTACGGCCATCTATCCTAAACCCGGTCATAAACTTCTCTACACACCTATGACCGGTGAAATGGAAATGCCCTAAGTTATACCTTTGCCTTGCGCATTCCACTCCATCTCCTTCGACGTTGATGCAACACATGCACCAACCATATTACAAATGATATGATCCACTTCATATCATCACGTGACCATATTGGTTCATCGATCTTGACCTCACTTGCCCTTCACCGTTGCATCGGTCCATCGGCGCCAAGTCTTGCTCAAGCTTCACCGCCTCACGGTCCATCGCTCTAAAGCCTTCGACTTGCCCTTCACACTTGCAACCGGTCCGTCGAGCCAAGCCTCATCTTGATCTTAGCCACCTTGGTCACATGACTCCATGTCATGTCTCATATACAATGAGCTCCTTCATGACACCATCACCTGTGGACTAATTGCCTGTGTATCTCATATAACCACATATTAGTCCACCTGAGTTGTCACTCAATTACCAAAACCAAACAAGGACCTTTCAGGTGAGCCTCCAATGGCTTTGTGAGGTCAGTCAGGGGAAAGGAAGGCTAGTGTGGGCGGAATTGGACGGAGGAACCGCGGTGGCGGGGTTAGGCTGCCGCGGCAATGGCGCTGCGGCGGGGTGGCTGCTCTGCTGCGCTGCGGGCGCTGGCGAGGCGAGCGAGGCCGAGCAAGAGGGAATGAGGCGAGTGGAGTGGGAGGAGGCGGCTCTGGGCGAGGGTAAGCACGGGCGGCGGGGGCCACAGCGACCACGCGCTAGGCGTCGCCGGCATGCGGTCAACACGTGGCGGGTGCGGCCTGCCACGGTCGCCAGCGCTGCGCGCGAGCGGGAGGGGGAAGGAGGCCGCGCGGCGTGGGTCGGGCCGCGGTCGCGCGTGGGCGAGCGAGCTGCTGCGGGCGCGCGCGCGCGAGCGGTGTTGGGCCGCTTCAGCCAGCGGGCCAAAAGGGAGGCGGCGGCCCATTAAGGCCAAAAAATTTGTTTTCCTTTTATAAATAATTTACAAATTTTCTAAATTGATTGAAATTCAAATTTTGAAGATGGAAAAGGCATTTTCACAAGCTGTCCCCAAAACAAAAGTTATTTAAAATTTAATTCTCTACAACTTTCATTTAGGACACCTTTCAAAATTCTAAACAGATTTTGAATTAGTGATTTAAAGTCTAATTTTTAAATAAAAACTTATTTTTCTAGAATATTTTTAAAAACAAAATTTGGGGAGATTTTGAATACAAAAGTTGCTCCAAAAATCATGCTAATTAATTCTAAGTCATTTAGAGTTATATCCCAACAAGTTTTACCACTCTTAGCAAGCAAATGCAATAATTTAGGGTTCAAACAGATGTTTTTTACACTTCAATTTACATTCAACTTATATTGCATCTGATGATGAACATGTATGCGATGCTAATGATCATGCTTTGGAATGTTAATGCATGCTTAACACCTAGGGGTGTTACAGCCCTCTCCCCTTATAAAAATCTTATCCCGAGATTTGGGTTACGAACTAGTTGTTATAAAAATCCTCATAAGCTTTTTGTAGATATTCACCCGTTTTCCAAGTTGCATCTCCTTCATCATGATGACTCCACTGTATCTTATATGTTTTCACCACACTGTTTTGAGTAACCCTCTCTTTAGAGTCCAAAACTCGAACTGGTTGCTCACGATATACCAAATCTGACTTGAGCTTTATGCCTCGGGGTTTGATTCTTTCCTCTGGAACACGCAAACACTTCTTGAGATGCGATACATGAAAAACTGGGAATATAGCACCCATTGTCTCAGGTAACTCTAATAAGCTACTGGACCTTTTCTTTCCAAGCTCTTGTATGGTCCCACAAATCTGGCTGCGAGCTTTCTACGTACTCCAAACCGTTTCTTCTTCATTGGCGTGACTTTCAGATAAACATAGTCACCAACTTCGAACACAAGCGGTCTTCTCCTTCTATCTGCATAACTTTTCTGACGTGATTGAGTGGCTTTTATATTTTGTTGGATGATATGAACTTTCTTCTCGGCTTCTTCTATGAAGTCAATACCATAATATCTTCTTTCTCCTGGCTCGATCTAGTTTAGTGGTGTTCTACACTTTCTGCCATACAAAGCTTCGAATGGTGCCATTTTGATACTTTCTTGATAACTATTATTGTAAGCAAATTCTGCTAAGGGTAACCATGACTCTCATGAACCCTTGGAAGACAACACACAGGCTCTCAACATATCCTCCAGAACATCATTAACTCTTTCACCATCTGTCTGAGGATGATAGGCAGTACTACGGATCAAACTAGTTCCTAATCCTTTGTGCAAGTGCTCCCAAAAGTGAGCAGTGAATTGTGACCCTCTGTCAGACACTATAGTCTTCGGTATGCCATGCAATCTCACAATCTCAGCAATATACTTTTTGGCATATTGAGGTGGTCAAAAATCTTTCTTGACAGGTAAAAAGTGAGCTGTCTTTGTAAGATGATCCACGATTACCCAAATCGAATCATGGCCTTTCTAAGTAGTGGGCAAACCTATGATAAAATCCATACTTATATCATCCTACTTCCAACTAGGTATAGAAAAAGGTTGCAACAATCCGGCAGGTCTCATATGAATAGCTTTCACCCTACAACATGTGTCACATCTGGCCATATATGCTGCAATCTCTTTCTTCATTTTTGTCCACCAATAACGAGGTCTTAGTTCTTTGTACATCTTGCTACTTCCGGGATGGATAGATAACTTCGAAAGGTGAGCCTCATCCATAAGTTTATTCTTAAGCTCCCGATCCTTAGGAACAACAAGACGGTCGTCAAACCACAACACGTCCTGTTCATCCACTCAAAGTGCTTGGATGATTCTTCTTTAATTTTCTCCTTGATGTAGAATATCCCTTTGTCGGTTTTCTGGCCTTCTATTATCTTACTCTCCAAAGAGCAACTAATCTGAATACTATGTAATACGGCAGGGTACATCAGATCAAAACCATCTTCAAGCAAAGATTGCGCATTCAGGCAATGCGACTTTCTACTCAAAGCATCTGCCACTACATTGGCCTTTCCAGGATGATACTGCACATTCAAGTTGTAATCTTTGATCAATTCTAACCATCTTTGATGTCTCATGTTCAAATCTGGTTGGGTGAAGATATACTTGAGACTCTTGTGATCGGTGAAAATATTGCACACATTACCAAGTAATTAATGTCTCCAAATTTTTAATGCATGCACTACGGCGGCAAGTTCAAGATCATGTGTCAGATAGTTGATCTCATGCTTTCTCAACTGAGGGGAGGCATAAGCAATGACTCTTCCTTCTTGCATAAGAACATAGCCTAATCCTATTTTTGATGCGTCGCAAAACACATCAAAAGGTTTCTCAATGTCCGGTTGTGCTAGAACTAGAGCAGTGGTCAACAGTTTCTGCAAGGTGTGGAAAGCTGTCTCACACTCCTCTGTCCACACAAACTTGTGATCTTTCTATAGCAGACTTGTCATTGGCTTGGCAATCTTCGAGAAATCTGGTATAAAATGGCGATAGTAACCAGCTAATCCTAAGAAACTTCTAACTTCCGAAACTGTGGTTGGTGTCTTCCAATCCATAACCTCTTGCACTTTGCTCGGATCTACTAAAACTCTATTTTCTGATAGAATGTGACCAAGGAAAGGAACTTTCTTCAACCAAAATTCACACTTGCTAAACTTAGCATACAACTTATGATCTCTAAGTCTGATCAAGATAATTCTTAGATGCTCTTCATGATCTTTCTCGTTCTCGGAGTACACTAGAATATCATCAATAAACACTACCACAAACTTATCCAATTCTGGCATGAAAACCGTATTCATCAGATACATAAAGTATGCAGGAGCATTTGTTAAGCCAAAGGACATAACAAGATACTCGTATTGGTGGAAAAGGCGGTTTTCGGTATATCTTGTGGCCTAATCTTTATCTGATGGTAACCCAATCTTAAATCTATCTTGGAGAACACTCTGGCTTTGGCTAACTGATCGAACAAAACATCAATATGAGGCAAAGGATACATATTCTTGATAGTTACAACATTAAGAGGCCTATAATCCACACACATTCTCAAAGTACCCTCTTTCTTTTTCTTCACAAACAAGGCAGGACATCCTCATTCAGACTTACTTGGCCGGATAAACCCCTTTTCCATCAATTCCTCTAGTTGCTTCTTCAGCTCAGCTAACTCATCCGGAGGCATCCTATAAGGTCTCCTTGAAATTGGAGCTATCCTGGGGATCAACTCAATCCCAAACTCAACATCCCTATCTGGCGGAAGACCAGGTAACTCATCTGGAAACACATCCGGAAACTCACACACGACCGAAATCTGATGAATAGGAATGACTTCCATAGCACATGTCACACTCACAAGGTCTGTTCTTCTGGGCAATGATACCTAAAAAGTACCCTCTCCCTATGGATCCTTAAGGGTAAGTATCCGACTTCCTGTATCTATAACGGCTCCCCAATCCTTCATCCAATTCATCCCTATGAGGACATCTAGAACTAGTCTAGGCATAACTATCAAACTCACTCGAAACTTTCGACTACCTAATTCAAGGGTTGCCCCTCTAACCATCTGATTGGTTAAAACATCAGCCCCTACTAAACTTATATGGTAACCATAACTCAAATATGTGCATAGTTGTTCATGTTTCCGTGCAAATGCTTGACTCATGAAAGAATGCGATGATCTAGAATCAAATAGAACAACTGCAGGGTGTTGGTTAACAGGAAACTTACCAGCGAATACAGGCTCTCCCTCAGGAATCTCATCCACGGTGGTGTGGTGTACCCGAGCAGTATAGGTCTGTTGCTTCTTTCTGGGCGGGTAAGAATAGAACTTTGAAAAGTGGTCTGGCTGATCACAATTGTAACAGAGTCCCCTCACTGTACTAGCAGATCCTATAGCTCCCTTAGAGTTGCCCTGTCCCGCAATAGCGGCTGTCTTTGCTGACGGCACGACCATCTTGTACGGCTTCTGCGGTCCCTTGTAGTTCTGGGTTTTATGCAGTGGTGGCCTAAACCTTGCACCTAGTGTAGACGGACGATAGGCAGAACGATTAGCAGTGAAAACTATTGGCTGTGATGGTCCTGACTCAAAGGTACTCTTACGAGTCTTAGATGCAGTGTATGCGTTGTTATTCTTCTCTTGTTTCAGACAATCACTGATGAAGTCATTGAATCTGGCGCGGGTATTGGTACCCACATGCTTCATAATCTTCGGACTTAACCCTCTCTTGAAACTATCAATTCTCTTAGCATCTGTGTCAACCATGTCGGGAGCATAACGACACAAGTTGTTAAAGGCATGCAAATACTGCGTCACGGTTTTGGTACCCTGATTTAAAGCCAAGAACTCTCCTAACTTCATCTCGACCAGTCCTGGTGGAATATAAACTCTACGGAAGGCTTCAGTGAACTTTCTCCATGAGATCTGAGCATTTGGAGGGAAGGTGGTGCGATGATGCTTCCACCACATCCCTGCTGGTCCTTGTAACTGATGTGTAGCATATTCTATCTTCATTACTTCAGTCAGCGTCAACACACGGAACTTATCCTCCATGGAGTTGATCCATTCTTCAGCGTGAAGTGGCTCTGTTGCTTCCTTAAAAATTAGTGGCCTGGTATCCATAAAATCCTTGAAATTGCCGTACTGATTCACCCCATTGCCACCACCTTGGTTGTTACCGCGTTGAACATTGTTGGCAATGGTATGCAGAAAATCTTCCATGTTCTTCTGCGATTGCTCTGCATTGCGCTGACTTCCAAGAAACTATGCAAAGAATACCTCTGCAGTGAGCGGTAGAGGAGGCGGCAATTGTGGTTCCGGGTGTGGCTCGTTATGGTTGACGTTGTTTTCACCACTCCCACCTGCCCCGGCACCATTACCACTAGTTTCAGCAGCCTCATACATGGCGCGGCGAGTGTTTGCCATCTGCATAGTTTAGCAACAAGTAATGATTAAGTAAAGCTGTAGTAATTGTGAGTGAATGAAAAATTATGCCGTACTGAATTCATTGGAGAGAACAAGTCATACAATAAAACAGAGGCACAATAATCGCATTCCAATTAAAACAATACCATTAATCAAATTACTTCGAATGCAAACATCGCGTCCATACAACCAAATTGCCAGCATACACACACTAGACTTTTATGCGCTCAGGTATCACATGACCAACCAAGTTCCAACATTCTACAAAGTCTCAAGGTTTGAATGAGATACATCAAGGTACATGAAGTCAAAAGAAAGGTCATCGCGACAGGGTCTAGTAGCTAATGCAAAGCAACTAGCCTACTCCTCAGAGCCATCGTCGGGGTCGGAGACATCACCATCGCTACCATTAGTAGCAACGTTATCGTCACCGGCATGTGCAACTGTAGGCTCGTCCTCATCGTCATCGACGTCCATACCGGCGGCGTCTGGAGGAGCATACGGGCCAATCCCGTTGTAGAGCACGTGAAACTCCTCATGCAAGTTGATGTTATACTCCTCTAGCTCCTCGACCCTCTGTCTCAGAAGGTCCCTCTCGTTCTAGGCTTCATTCCTCTCCTGAACCAACTGTCTAATCATGCAGTCTGCATTATTGTTGGCCTGAGTCAACGTATGCACCCGCTGCAGAGCACTATCACCTCTCTCTAGAACTTGGTCTCGCTGCAAGCTCATGTCAGTCAGCTGCTCCTGCAAACTAGCTATAGCACGTGCCTGCTTCTTATTATGTTTCCTTGCCTTGAGCCGATCATCACCATGCAAACCAGTCAATGTCCAATAGGTACACTCAAGACCCTGGTATGCTCTGATAGCTGTATACATAGCACTCATAGCGTGGTTGTCGCTAGCCTGTCCTTCGTGTGGGCCTCTGACCAAGGCACTTCCTTGCGGCTACACCTAAATAGCATCACGAGGATCATCTCTAGGAAAAGTGACAGCCAAGGCTGCTGCCAGCTCGTTCAGAAATCTGCTCATTATATCCCTGATGACACGGAAAGCTGCTCCCTCTGCACCCTCAACCGGAGTGCGTCCCTCAAACTCCAAGTGCCAACCATCCCACTCTGGAGCATCACCAAGAGCAGGGACTGTGATCTCTACTACTGCAAGTCCATCCTCAGCTAACTGGCTCTCACTCTAAGAGTACACCGGCTCCTGACCTTCTGGGTACCCCACATCATGGAGCACTCTCCAAAGCAAAGTCGGCATGCCAAACTCGCTCAGAAAGGTGTCCGTGCTGCGGCGCTCCCACGAGGCCAACTGGTGTCGGGGTGCTCTTCCGCCTATGGACTTACGAGTAGTCTGCTTCGTGCGGGCCATCTGTAGCAAAAGTTTTGATTACCCGGTGAGAACATATTTTAAGTTGATACAATTTTTATCAAAAGGGGATAATCACTTTATAAGGGGAGGAATGCATGACATGAATGACATGCACAAGCAATATGATGTATGTACGTTTCTTATGTTCTCACAAACTTATAAAATAAATAATATCTAGCGATGAATTCGGTGGCATACAGACGATCTCTCATATACGTAACTAATACGTTCTACACGAGAAACGTTGTTATGTACCTGTAGAAAATTCATTTCAGCCCAATTCCCCATGAATGCATGAAAGTAGTAAATCTATCTACACGCTCTATACAAATCCCCAGATACGCGTACAATGGTAGTAACTACCCAAAACATCGCCCTATTGACGGTATCGCCTCAACGGATGGAACAACCACACATACGACACTTTTGTAAAAATATGCGTAAAACATGTAAGTACTCCAGTATCATATAAGCACTCTCCCTAGATCAGTGGTGTATCTGATCATGCTCTCACATCTCACACTTACCGAGGGGAAGAGGCAGCTGATCCATACATTACCACTCAATTAAGTGGCACTCATACAATAGCACGCCGTATGAGCAACAAAAGAGAAATATGGTGCAAGAACTCTAAGTCAGTACTTAAATAAGCCACCTAGAGTCCTTATTGGGCACAAGGGATATGACCACAGGCACACTCTTAGTTTGGAAATCACATTTTTCAAACATAATTTTCTTTTAAATACACTTGCGAACAGTAAACACGCTAAACCATGCTCCGATACCAGCTATAGCAGAACCGACCAATTATACAAAATTAAGTAAGAAAATCATCCACCGAGCAGACGATTTAGCAAACTTAAGCCCGTATAACCCGATAGTCCATGAAATCATGACGGATTTCAAACCAACTTGCATGCCAGCCAAGATCGTAATAAGTTCAGCGGTCACCATCACAAGTTACATAAAAGTTCATGTCACAAATACATCAGAGTTTAAACATAGTTATTACAAACCAAGTTCAAATAAAAGTAGCGGAAGCATTTAGTTCAAACCGCACACACTCACACAGAGTTCGAAATAAAGTGCCAGCTCAGGATCATCTTCCAACAAAAGCATCAGACGAGACGTAGAGAATGACCACTGCCCATGGTCCTAAGCTTCTCCCATCGCAGGATAAAGGCAGTTGATACAATAGCCGTAATACATCTGCCCATCTGCAACAAGTGAGAACAAAGCCCTGAGTACGAGAAGATACTCAGCTAGACTTACCCGACATAACCGAAAATAAAAGACACCAAGGATCATGACAGGCTTTATGGTAGGATAGCTGACTCATTTGCAAAAAGGCATTTTTAGTATTTAAAGAATCTTTTCCAGAAGCTTTGCATCAAGTTAAATCTTTATTAGCTTGTCAACTACATTTGCACCTGTACTAGAGTAACATGTAATTAAACAAGTAAGGATGACCAATGATCATTAGCAACTCTCATCATGCCATGTTCCATATAACTATCCAAGTGTTCCATCAAGATTACTACGATGAAGTAACTCAAGTCAAGTGTTCACTATCCAGTGAACGATGGCGATTCGAATCGATTATTAACCAGCTGCTAATTTATTCCTCACACAAACCTCACTCACCCGCTAAAGTGAGATATTGTTCACCGAGTCAACCATTCAGGTAAAGTCTCGAGCTTGCCAGGAACCACATGTACCCGGGGGCCGCCCGACTGCTCTTTGGCCTTATCATCGCGCCCCCATGTCCTACCACACCTGCTCTAGTACAGTGCGTTGCGGGCAATCCACTCGGCTCGAATAATCTCCCAGCTTCGCGGTCGAAAGGTACATTATTCGGCCAGCTAAATATAAGGCATGCGTTCAACATGACTCGAGGCCTAACAACGGTCGGTCCTTAATCGACACAGTCGGAAAACACTACAGTCCGAAACCCTGCAAGTCTCTGTCCGGTCTCAATTTCACATTAACACTTAGTTATTCTCATATGACATACTTTTTCAAGCAGATCTAGGTAACCAACTATAGCTCGCTGGTGATAGGAAATCACCTGACTTCTACCGGTCTAAGCAAGCTAAGCATTTCTTGAATGCGAATACCAAGGTAACAAGGATATGGTAGAACAGGGTAAACAAGGTATAATACAACAACGGTTGCAAGTAACTCCTAAACGTAATGCATCAGTTAAAGTAAAGCATTAATAAAATATTTGTAAACCGGGAGAGAAATGCTCCAGGGCTTGCCTCTTTCGAACGAGCTCGGGCGGTGGTCGGGACACTCTGGAAGATCCTCACCGACCTCCTCGTCGGCTTCGGGCACCTCCTGCTCTTGTACCTCGGGCTGCTCTTCCGGCTCCTCAGGAACTGCTATCGGAGTTACTTCTTGCGATCCTGTATGATGCAAATGTATAAGTGCTCATGCCTAGGTGAATTGCAGAGATGACATGTAATGATCATGATGAATAAGATGTAGATGAACAGGTTTACTATATTGCATAAAGTAGAAATACAACTCTTCTACAAGGTAGTCAACATCATCCAAGAACATGTACTAGTATGCTGCTACTAACATTCTCTACCATTCCAAGTCACCACAGAAATCTAATATGCTTCAAAGATACACCAAAGTAAATCTTATTAATTAGTCATGCATTCACAAGGTTAATTAAACTCTAATTGTAACTAGGTTTGAACAGCAACATCTATTTTGGTAGCACAGAAAAATCTGAAAAAATTACAGTAGCTTACTATCATCTACTCTACCATACCACAAAAATTTCATTTCATTTGGAGTACTAGAACTGCCTACACAAAAATAACAAGCTAAGGCCTAAAAATAAGCATAAAAATACTTTATACTATGAAAAGTGTCAAACAACAGATTTAGTATTTTTCCTACATTCTACACAATAAACAATCACTATAAAAAATTATTATATGCATGTTTTATTCATATTTTCTCTCTATCAAAATTAGCAATTATTAACAATAATAAGCACTTGTATTACACATAAAAATTTTTCTACAGAACATGCATTGCACATATTTTTCCTAGAAAGTACATCACAAAATAAAATTATTGCAAGTGAAACCATATTTTTCTGAGCTTCCTATGATTTATTACATATTTATCAAGAAAACAGCAATTTCAGTGATTAAATAAAAACCCTATAGAAAAGTATTTCAAACTTGACATGCAATATTTTTAGATCATAGATCTACTTATGAGAAACACTACAAAATTTGTTTCACATTTTTTGGAGTTAAAATGAGCAAGTTATGAATTTCTAAACCATTTTCATCTTTTCTGAAAATCATTTTCAAATTCCTTTTTAAAATTTTTCGCTAAAAATGCTAAGTGCACCCCACGGGATCACCCCCGAATCACACAGAGAGACAGACAGCCGGGGCCGACGGGTCAACTGACCCCACCGGTCAGCCGAACCGAGCAGGGGGAGCGTTTGACCGGTGGAATCTCGCCGTCGGCGAGATCGCCGGCGACGAGGTCAGCACCAGTCGACTCCCCACAACAGCGTGAGCTCAAGGAGGTAGTTAGCGGGGCAAGAGGCAGAGCAGAGCAAGCACAAAGGTGGCCATGGCGGAGGCGGTGGCGTGGCTCGCCGGCGCTAGACCGGAGCAGGCCATGGCAAGGGCCACGGAGAGGCGCATGAGTTCTAGTGAGCGGAGGCGGTCATGGTGCGCACGGGGAGGAGAAGAATGCGATGGCGGGAAGGGGTGACCGACGGGAGTTGCGACGACGGGCTCACCGGCGGGGAGGAAGATGGCCAAATCAGCCGCTTACCTTACCGAGGTGAGCCTCCAATGGCTTTGCAAGGTCAGTCAGGGGAAAGGAAGGCTAGTGCGGGCGGAATTGGACGGAGGAACCGCGGTGGCGGGGTTAGGCTGCCGCGGCAATGGCGCTGTGGCAGGGCGGCTGCTCTGCTGCGCTGCGGGCGCTGTCGAGGCGAGCGAGGCCGAGCAAGAGGGAATGAGGCGAGTGGAGTGGGAGGAGGTGGCTCTAGGCGGGGGTAAGCGCGGGCGGCGGGGGCCACAGTGGCCATGCGCTGGGCGTCGCGAGCGGGAGGGGGAAGGAGGCCGCGCGGCGTGGGTCGGGCCGCGGTCGCGCGCGCGCGAGCGGAGCTGGGCCGCTTCGGCCAGCGGGCCAAAACGGAGGCGGCGGCCCGTTAAGGCCGAAAAAATCGTTTTCCTTTTATAAATAATTTACAGATTTTCTAAATTGATTCAAATTCAAATTTTGAAGATGAAAAAGGTATTTTCACAAGTTGTCCCCAAAACAAAAGTTGTTCAAAATTTAATTCTCTACAACTTTCATTTAGGGCACCTTTCAAAATTCTAAACATATTTTGAATTAGTGATTTAAAGTCCAATTTTTAAATAAAAACTCATTTTTCTAGAATATTTTTAAAAATAAAATTTGGGGAGATTTTGAATACAAAAGTTGCTCCAAAAATCATGCTAATTAATTCTAAGTCATTTAGAGTTATAGCCCAACAACTTTTACTACTCTTAGCAAGCAAATGCAATAATTTAGGGTTCAAACAGATGTTTTTCACACTTCAATTTATATTCAACTTATATTGCATCTGATGATAAACATGTATGCGATGCTAATGATCATGCTTTGGAATGTTAATGCATGCTTAACACCTAGGGGTGTTACAGCCAACTCCCTCGCCGTAGAGGCCTTATGAGGCTTGCGAGGTTGTTTTGCTTCAACACAAACATGACACTTAGAACTTTTGACCACATCAAATTTTAGAATTAAATTTAAACCAGCTAAGCGAGTCATGCTACCAAAATTAATATGACATAATCACGAATGCCAAATATTTTTCTCAATATCATGGCTCACATGATTCACAGATTTAAAATAAGTGTCTGTCAAAGACAAGCAGGACAAGCCTCTGCTCTCATAGCCTTTTTAAATAAAAGTACCATACTTAAAAAGCACAAACTTATTTGACTCAAACATAAGTATATAGCCATCACGACAAAGCAAAGAACAACTAATCAGATTCTTCTTTATTGAAGGGACATGATGCATGTTCTTCAGCTGCACGGTCTTCCCCGAAGTAAACTTTAGATCGACTGTACCAACACCACGTATAGCCGCACACGCCCCGTTCCCCATCAACAAGGAGGAAGCCACCATACTTAGAAAGTACGAACTTATTTGACTCAAACACAAGTTTATAGCCATCACGACAAAGCAAAGAACCACTAATCAGATTCTTCTTTATTGAGGGAACATGATGCACGTTCTTCAGCTGCACGGTCTTTCCTGAAGTAAACTTCAGATCGACTGTACCAACACCACGTACAGCCGCACGCGCCCCATTCCCCATCAACAAGGAGGAAGCCCGCACTGCCTGATAAGAATAAAACAAAGAAACATCAGCACACACATATATGTTTGCACCAATATCAATCCATCAATCGGGTGAATGACAAATCGATTGTTCCTGCATCAGTCTCAACTGTGTTTGTTGTCTTCTTATTTGGCTTTTACTTTGCATCTAGACACTCTCTAGCATAGTGCCCAGTCTTGCCACAAGTGAGACAATTGCCCTTTTTCTTGTTCTACTTAAAAAGAGTGGTATGCTTTTGTTTGAGTTTTTACTAGAATTTCTTCTTTTGAGGCTTGGGATGATTCTTTTGCACCAGATGGGCACTAGAACTCTCCTCACCGACCTTCTTGCCATGAACATCCTTTGCTCTCGCCTTCTCTTCAACATCCAAAGAGCCAATAAGCTCGGCAATGCCAAACTCTTGTCTCTTATGTTTTAGAGAAGTAGCAAAATCAGTCCAAGTCTGTGGCAGCTTAGAAATCATACAGCCTGCCACAAACTTGTCAGGCAACACATATCCAAACATTCCGAGTTATTTTGCCAGTGTTTGTACCTCATGAGCTTGTTCAACTACAGAACGGTCATCGACCATCCGGCAATTACGAAACTGCTCCATGACATGCAACTCAGAACCAGCATCAGACACTCTATATTTAGCCTCAAGTGCATCCCACATAGCCTTACCAGTCTGTAGCAGCACATATGCATCCACTATGGTGTCTCCTAGCATGCTCAAAATTGCTGCCCGTATTGTCAGCATGTTGGAACGCACGCTCCTCCTCTGGAGTCTGCGGCCCAGCAGCTCTAGGCTCAGCAACAAAGTAGCGGTGCATAGCAGTCAGCCATAGAATGCACCTCTGCCGCCACCTCTTATAGCGAGTACAATCAAACACATTTGGTTTCAGCATACCCACAAAACCAGCTACCGAAAATTGTCTATCACATTTTTGGATTGTTAAATAATTAGGCCATTTCAATAGCAATTTAATCCAGAAAATAGCAATAATCAAAAGATTGGTGACATCATATATGTGTTTGTGTGATCTAAGCATTTACGCCACGTAGATGATACTAACCAGCAAGATATTGACACATGACCTTACTGGATGATGAAGAGTAGAGACATACCCAGCGACAGAGCCAGATGCACTAGTCGATATAGTACCTGTTGGTGTAGTCATCCCGCTCGATGCAGTGCATGGGAGGAAGCAGTGCCAATCACTGCCGCGCGTCTCGCCAAGAAGGAGATGATGAAGCGAGTAGTCGTGCCGCAGCGACACTCCTAAAAATGTGATTGCCGCCCTTCACCCGAGCAGGTGAACCTGAAGACGACAGGCGTTTCGAAGGCCTACTCTCCCAATTCTTGTGCACGCAGAAAACTGGGACGGGGAGAACTATTACCAGCGAAAGATGTGGTTTTACAAGTGTCGAAGAGGCGAATGAATGGATGGCGTTATGAGATATTTATCTCGTAGCCAGGGAAGACGAGCAGATGCAGGAGATCAAGAGATGGAAGAGACGTCACAGAACAAACGTCACGGGAGAAAGTCCCGTCATCATGAACGGAAATTCTAGTAACTCACGTCATTAGGATTAAAAACTCCTATAATTTCCAAAACTCCCATTTTAATCCGCGCTAATAAGAGAAACTCATGTACTTACTCGATTTAAGTGGCAAAACATCACATGCAAGCCACGGCTTGCACACCTCGCCTTCCACATCTAATCACAATTCATATGGTATTAAACCATCACATGCACATGCACATTATTTATACTGCCTTTAGAATTATTTGATATATTAAATATTATATGGGTCAGGCCCACAATATATCTAACAATCCCCACCAAATTCTAGGGTATGCAATAAATAATGCCTAATCCACAGTTCTTTGATATACCAAAGTTTTAGTGGAGATTGTTAAGTTGAACATCCACCTAAAATAAGGGTTACACACATTCACAACTGAACAATGGAATATGCCTTGAATTGACAGTTTTGTGCGAAATGAGTTTCTGGTACTAGGATATAAGAAAGAATAAAAGATACATGTAAAAAATATCATTACTTGCATGATAGTTGTCAAGATCTCTGTGGCCTTTCACTATAACCGATAGTTGGTTAATACCTGGTTAGCTTCTAGCTTGTTGTGATTTGGGATTCAAACTTGTTTACCTGCTTCCATCATCTGGTAGTTGGCAGGTATATCTTATAGTAGGCGGGGTGTGGCATATACATTGCTACTAGCCGGTATATTGTCGCATGCATGTTGTCCTTTATGGATGAACCCATATCATTTGGCTTACTTTCCTTATATACAATACAATAGTTCCCCTCAGTGATGCCCACTGTCATTTCAGGGACTATGGGTACTTCGGGGCTTTACTACTCCAAGAAACCGGCAGGCCAAAGAGACCCAGAGCGTGTTCCACGCGGGGAGAGGGGTTTGCTCGCTCGGCCTTCGTCCTTCTTGGGCCCAGCCCTAATCTGCACCGCCACCAAGAAAACCCACGCACGGTTTGGTTCGCCTCGGCTCTTTCTTTCCTGCCCGTACCGTACGTAAGCCTCCGCATCCGAGAAGCGAAGTCCCCGGGGGATGGTCGGATGGATGGGCCGCGACCCCCCGCATCCTCATTTCCACCCCCACCCCCACCTGCCTGCCACTCTCGCCCTCTTCCACCTTTCCCCCAAAAACCAGATCTACCACACCTGCTCGGGGCGCTTCTTGGGCCGAGCCCTAGCAGACTTCCGATCTCGGCCACCACCACCTCCCCTGTAAGCTCGCTCTCCTCCGTTCCCAAACTCCTGCTCTCGTCTCGTGGCGTTATCATTTCTTTCCGCTTGCGAGTTCATACATAGATACATCTGCGCGGGTTTGGGCTAGATTCCGCCGGATCTGTGCGGGGGCGTTTTTAAAATTTGTGGGCTTTTTTCTTTTGTCTTGCGTTTAAGCGCGATTTGGAAGGGTTTTGCCTGCCCGTCCGGATTTGGGCCTAGTGGGCCATGCTGGGAGGATTTCCTTCGATCGATTTTTCTCAAATTTTACCGGTCGCTCGGTATGCGCTCTGCCTGCCGGTCTACAACTCCCAGACCATAGAGGAGCGACTTTGGTTCTCACTTAGTTTTTTTTTTCTTTTCCGGGTGCGCGTCAGAGCGCTGTTGGCGCTGTAGATTACTAGTACGTGGTTATATTGTTGCCCCTTTTTTAGCGTATATATATTATTCTGGTACGAGCATATTGTTTCTGCGAGGGGTTCGGTTTTCCGAGGGAATTACACAAGATCTTGTCGAGGCTTGAATCGTTGTGCAGGGGTACCACTTAGTTGTCTGCGAAGATGAAGAGTTTATAGGAAACAGATTCACTTTGGACTACTCTTCACTATGATGTATTTGTCGGTTCTGTTATGCTCAGCAATTGAATCCCTGCCATTTTTGTGCTTCGACAATGTTCTGATTTTACCATTGCCATATCTGACAGATCTCAGAAGTTCATCAGCTGCTAGCCTGTCAGGATGGCCGAGGAAACTGCCAATGACGCTCAGGTGGCACAAGATAACGAGATTGCCCCCAGCAATGAGGCAATCCAAGGTGATGAGTTGGTCCAAGGCGAAGAGTTGGTTCATGGTGAAGAGCTGTCCCAAGGTGATGATTTGGTTCAAGGAAATGAGTTGGTTGTTTCTGAGGTAACGACCCCTCCTACTACTGGAACCAGACGTAGGAGAAAGAAGTCCTTGGTATGGGAGCACTTCACTATTGAAGCCGTCGCGGGTGGGGCAACAAGGGCCTGCTGCAAGCTCTGCAAGCAAACCTTTGCTTACAGCTCTGGTTCAAAGATTGCTGGGACTAGTCATCTCAAGAGGCACATCACTTTGGGCTCTTGTCCTAAGATAAAGAATCAAGAGCAGAGGCTGTCACTGCCTTCAACTGGAGGGACTGACAATGATGGTGAGGGAACTATAGAGCGCCCAACTAAGAGACGCTACAGATATACTGGTTATGCAAATGCTGCTTTTGATCAGGACCGCAGTTGCTCATACTTGGCAAAGATGATCATTCAGCATGACTACCCACTTCACATTGTCCAACAGCCGGCATTTTCCATCTTTATTGAAAGTCTGCAGCCACGTTTCAAGATTGTGGATGTTGATACGATGGAAGGAGAGGTGTATGCTGTTTATCAGAAAGAAAAGGAGAACCTGCTTCAATCATTCAGCACTATGCCTGGAAGGATCAGTCTCACTATAGGATTGTGGACAACTAGTCAGACTCTTGGGTATGTTTCACTTGCAGGGCAGTTTATCGACTCCGAGTGGAAAATGCACCGAAGGATGCTTAACTTCATGATGGTGTCATCTCCTCATTCAGAGAATGCACTTAGTGAGGCAATTAGCTTGAGCCTCTCTGACTGGAATATGAAGGACAAGCTATTCACCATCACATTGGATAATGAATGCTCCTCACATGATATCTACAGTGCAAATTTGAGGGATCATCTCTCCAACAAGAACAATCTCATGCTTAAGGGACAGCTCTTTGTTGTGAGGTGCTATGCCCATATCCTTAATGCTGTTGCACAGGATGTCATTGCTTCAATTCATGGTGTTGTATACAGTATCCGTGAAAGCATAAAGTTCATAAAAGCTTCTTCTGCCCGTGAAGAGAAGTTTGCCGAGATTGCTCTGCAGCTGGAGATTCCCAGTACCAAGACCCTTTGTCTGGATGTTACAACCCAGTGGAACACCACTTATCTGATGTTGTTAGCTGCCTTGGATTATAAGCAGACTTTCACTACACTAGAAACATGTGATGATAACTACAATGAAGCTCCATCAGCAGAGGATTGGAAGAAAGTTGAGGCTGCCTGTAATTACCTGAAACTGTTATACGATTCTGCACATAGCATCATGGCAGCAGCAAACCCAACTGCAAACATCTTTTTCCATGAAGCCTGGAAACTTCAGCTAGAGCTAGCAAATGGCACAGGACATGAAGATCCCACTTTCAGTAGCATCGCCAAGGATATGCATGAGAGGTTTGACAAGTACTGGAAAGATTGCAGCCTCGTGTTAGCCATTGCTGTTGTCATGGATCCACGTTTCAAGATGAAGCTTGTTGAGTTCAGTTACTCAAAAATTTATGGGGCTGAGGCCGCAAAGTATGTTAAGGTGGTCAATGATGCTGTACATGAGCTGTATAAGGAGTATGTGGCTCAACCACTCCCACTGACCCCAGCCTATGTTGAGCAAGGTGAAGGGAATAATGGACCAGACAATGCGAATAACAGTCAAGGGCCGCCTGCTTCCACTGGTGATGGGCTTCTTGACTTCGATATGTACCTTTCTGAGATCCAAAGTAGCCAGCCCTCGAAATCTGAGTTGGAACAATATCTGGATGAATCCCTCACTCCACGTATCCAAGAGTTTGATATCCTGAACTGGTGGAAGCTAAACACAGTAAAGTTTCCAACCCTCTCTAAAATGGCCCGTGATATCTTGGCCATTCCAATGTCCATGGTAAGCAGTGGCAGCTCTATATTCTCTGCTGGAACAGGAAGTCACATGCTCGATGACTACAGAAGCTCTCTCCGACCTGAGATTGTGGAAGCACTTGTCTGCGCAAAAGACTGGCTCCAGTATTCACCACCTGCCACCGAGGCACCGAATTCTGCATTGGTGAAGGCTGAAGGATCGTAGGTTTGTCGTCGTCCCTGGTCACTGCCTGCCTTGTGGAAGCAAGAATCTATTTATCCATCTGTCGTATCTATGAGTGTAGTTAACTGTAGGTGTATTGTAGGCTGAGATTGTGAACTGATTGTGATCAATTCTGGTATTTATCTCGTTAAGGTGTGTAACTTGTGTTGAACTCTGCTGAAACTCTACTCTGGCTGTTGTCATGTAATAGCTTATGTATCATGTTCTCGTATCGTCTGATGTTGGAGTTTGCATGCTTGGCTATGTGCGTGTACAAGCCGTGGGATGCAACAGCTGGTTGCTGTGTATTTTGTTTGAACCCCCGTTTTGGATTCAATTTGTTTTGTACCGTAGATTGGTGTCCATGTTTGTGTATAGCTGTAGAAATTGTCTAATTCAACATCGGTTGAGATGGTTTGGACATGTCCAACGGAGGCCTCCTGAGGCGCCGGTGCGTAGTGGAGTTCTAAAGCGGGCCGATAATGTAAAGAGCGGTAGAGGTCGACCTAAACTAACTTGGGACGAGTCCGTTAAGAGAGATCTTAAGGAGTGGAATATCTCCAAGGATTTAGCTATGGACAGGAGCGCTTGGAGATTGGCAATCAACGTGCCTGAACCGTGACATCTTTTTGTCTTTTGCCATTTATGTCCCTTTATGTGTCTCCCTGTTTCTCGTCTCTTTTGAGTTTCATGTCTAACCTACCCCAACTTGCTTGGGACAAAAGGCTATGTTGTTGTTGTTGTTGAAGTGTGTGCTCCCTATGGCCAGTTTTACTGAATGAGTGCTGTGTTTGTGTTTGAGCTGCCTGTCGTGGAGTGATGACTGCATGAGTGGCTCCATCAGGTGCTTTGAGAAATATTGAGAAAGAATATGAGGATTTCAACAGAATTTTATCTTCTTAGGTAAGTGCTGACTGATCTTTGAGTTAGTTTCGCACATAAGGCTTGTTGAGATCACTTTGTGGGAATTTATGTGTAAGGGGGTTTTGAAGGCTCTTGGTTGTCTGTTGGGCGGGCAGAAATATAGGTGTTATGGGGAATGCATATTTCAGGGTGCAGTTACCATTCATGGAGTGAGTTGCTGATTGGAATGGATTTTGAATAACTTTTTGAGGCAGATGAATATATCTCAGGCATTTAAAGTGACTTATTTTTAGCATGGATTTACTTCCTGAAATTTCTAGAAATTATTGGTGGATGTGAATTTGTATCGAGAGTTTCCATTGGCAACTGGAGAGTGGTGACACCCTAGAATATCCAAGGTGTTGGAATCCTTTTTGTTTGAGTAAAATTTTCACAAAAGTCCGTCTTAGTCATGAAAACCAAAATGTTGAAAGTCTCCTTAGCAGTAACTTTCTGGTACTAATAATCCAAGTTACCAAGTATATCATTCTGGTACTATTATAATTGTCGGTAGTTTTTTATTAGTACTTATCTGTATCATAAATGTCGGTAGTTTTTTTTTATATAAATTTGGTTAAACTTTAAATCGTTAAGTCATCGAAAAATGAGAATTCTATTTTTTTTAAGACGGAGAGGTAGTAACAAATAATGGCTTACAAGACTGTAATACCATATTTCAAACAATAAGACCTACACAAATGTTGACAGGATAACTGCATTACTTTTGAAAACATACACGAGCATGAGCACAATAAGGGCCGTGTTCAGTTCCAGAATCGGGTGCCCTGATTCGGCTCTGGCTGCTACAGTGTTCCTGCCAGAACACTGTAGCAGCTTTTGTTTTTTTATGTAAAAAATTGTCCAAAAATTGATTAATTAGACTCAAAATGTTCGTCTCGTAAAGTACAACAAAACTGTACAATTAGTTTTTAATTTCATCTATATTTAGTACTCCATGCATTTGTCGACATTTTGATGTGATGTGGAATCTCCTTTTTGCATAGTGCAATTTGGGGGGAAATTGGGAACTAAACAAAAGATAACATGACATGCCAAGTTTATAACAACGACAAAAGCAATGTGTTGCAGACTTGCATTGCCAAATTGATTTAGGAGTAGATCAAAGTAAAGACCTACACAAAGAGAACAGAGGTAGTTGAAGACTTCATCTAAATCGGCGTATGCCGTCTTGCGACCTTTGGCTGGCTGGATCAGAAAGAAATTCAGAACTCTTCTACCTTGGCCAGTTTGGCTGGCTGCTTCCCGCTGCTGCCACCTCCACCATCTCCTCCATCTTGGGAGTCAGGTACGCGCTCGCCTTGCTCGTCGACAGCACGTCCATCCCCGAGGCGCGCTGCTGCGCGTGCGAGCTCATGCCGGCCAGCAGGCACGCGCGCCCCGTCTTCTGGTACTCCGCCCGGTCGCCGACGCGCGCGCTGAGGTCGCGCAGCTCCTCCTTGATCGCCTCGCACGTGGGGTCGTCCCCGGCCGCACCCGGCGCCGACCGCTCCACGGCCTTGAGGCGGGACTCGAGGATCTGTGCGGCGCCGGCGTTCTGGCCGCGATGTCCTCGGTGGCCGCGAGGCGGACGCGCTCCCGCTCCACGTCCACGGACGGGGCAGGCAGCGTCGTCAGCTCCAGCGGCCTCTGCACCACGGCGGCGGGCGCGGCGACATGTCGCGCCTGCCCCGTCGCGGCCTCTCGGTAGGTGCAGCTCGCCTTGACGAGGCGGGTGACCTCCTCCGTCGCTCGGGCCCTGGGAACGTACACGAGCACCAGGAACCGCCTCACCTCGCCGTCGTAGAGCTCGCCGACGTCGATGGACGCGGCGCGGCCGTCGGCGCCCACGTGGCTCCCGTAGGCGCCGGACTTGATTTCCTGGATCCGGACGCCCCGGTGCAGGCACGTGACGGCGACGCGCGCCTCCTGCGCAGCCACCGAGAGGAGCCCGCCGACGCAGCGCGCGAACGAGTCCTGGATCACCGCCTTGTTGCCGACGAAGGAGAAGGTGCCGCCCGTGGCCACGGCGATGGCGTGCATCGCGGCGGCGTCGTGGTCGGTGCCGAAGCCGAACGTGTGGATCGGCGCGGGCCGGCTGCTGCCGCCGGCGCCCGTGAACGAGGGCGGCATGAGGTTGGCGTAGCTCTTGGTGCCGTCGGCCCCGACGCTGGTCCAGCGGCCGGAAGTGTCCTGCCCGTCGGAGAGGAGGATCATCCCGGCGACGACGTTCTTCTCCCGGCGGCCGGCGAGCACCTGGGCGCCCACACGGAGCCCCTGGCCGATGTTGGTGCCCGGCGCGACACCGAGCGCCCCCACGGCGATCTTCGCCCAGGCCTTCCCCGCGCCCGACATGCGCGCGAGGCGGGTCAGGCGGCTGGCGTGGCGAGAGAAGGTGACGACGGAGAGGCGGTCGGCGGGGCCGAGCTGGTCGATGACGAAGCACATGGCCTGCCTCAGCAGCTCCAGCTTCTGGCCCGTCATGCTGATGCTGACGTCGAGCACGGTGACGAGGTCGAGCGGCGCGCGCGCCACGTCGGACGGCGCCTTGGCGTGCACGAGCACCGCGAATCTGTCCCGGGACGCGCCCCTCGCGAGGGCCGGGAACTCGCACTGCGTGCTGAGGACCAGCCCGCCGTTGGCCGCGGGGGCCTGCGCCGGGCCTGTTGGAGTCGGACGCTCCAGCGGCTCGTCGTCTTGGTACTCGCCAGCCGGCGGCGCAGGACTCTTGCTGTCCGACATCGCCGACGATTGTTTGGTGGAAGTGGAAAGGTTAGCTAGGTTTGTTCGGAGAAAAATTCACCGACCGTGCCTGAACTGGCAGCGGGTACCCAATTTTAAACAGTGTATTTCTAATGCTGACGTGGTGCGGTCTCCATGCAAGCCTCACATCGGTTATATTTCTATTTCGCTGTACTGCAGCTATAATTTCTAAAATATTCTAAAAAAATTGTTTTGAGCATTTTAGCGATCTTAAATTAAAAAACTCAAAACTAGAAAGCCGCAGATCTCATCGAGAGCTACAACTTTCATATCGAAATCATCTCCATTTAACAGCATATAAAAAAGATATGATTCTTTCAAGACGACAAGCGCTTATACGCGATTAATATACTGCTGAAAATTTGTTTAATTTTTTTTAAGTATTTTAATGATATTAAATTAAAAAACTCAAAACTAGAAAGTTGTAGATCTCGTCGAGAGCTACATTTTTCATATAAAAATCATCTTCTTCCGAGATCATATGAAAAATATACAATTTTTAGAATATTTTAGAAATTGTACCTACAGTACCCCCGAAATAGAAATATAACCGACTGACATATGGGCCCCACATGTAGGACCGCGCCACGTCAGCATTGGGACCTAGATGACATCCGAAGCCAAGTTCGAGAACCTAAGTGACACTAGCTGCCAAGTTCAGGGACCGTCGATGAATTTTTCTCTTTGGTTCGGTTCGGCAAACGGGGCTCAGACAACAAGGGGTATTTATGCTCACAAGTCACAGGTCACAACTGTAAGTCGGTAACAAAGCAAGCCCCTCAAAACTGTAACAAGGCATCCTCTCAAAAAAAAAAACTGTAAGTGGTCTGACATTGTCAAATTATGGATTAATTAGATCAAAAAATTCGTCTCGTAAATTTATCGTAATCTGTGTAATTAGTTATTTTTTCGTCTACATTTAATACTCTATGCAAGTGTCAAACATCTAATGTGACGGGTTGAAAATTTTTTAAGGAGAAACTAAACACCCTCTTAAGAGTATGCCCTTGTTTAGTTCCCAATTCCTACCCCAAATTCCACTATACAAAAAGAAGATTCCCCGTCACATCAAAATGCCGACACATGCATGGAGTACTAAATATAGATGAAATAAAAAACTAATTACACAGTCTTGTTATACTTTGCGAGACGAACATTTTAAGCCTAATTAATCAATGTTTGAACAATTTTTATCAAATAAAAACAAAAGTTACTATAGTACGACGTGACGCACACTGTTCCAAGTTAGGTGTCCCAAACACGGCCTATGTCAAAGAAGGACACCAACGTCAAGATATTCACATACAGGCTGCGTTCACTTCCCATCCCAACCCAAAATATTTCATCTTTCACCCATCACATCAAATCTTTCGACGCATGCATGGAGCATTAAATGTAGGTTAAAAAGATAACTAATTGCATAGTTTGTCTGTAAATATCGGGACGAATCTTTTGAGCCTAGTTAGTCCATGATTGAATAAATTTTGTCAAATAACAACAAAAGATGCTACAGTAACTTTTCACCTACTTTTCGGGAAGTGAACACACCCACCGTTGGCCATGTTCTGCAAGTCATGTTTCGGCTTGTTTCAGCTTATTCTCTCTCACATAACACTGTTGATCCGAAATCAGCCGGCTTTTTCACGAGCCGATCCAACCCAACCTTGGTTTGGTAGTTGCAGACAAATTTCTCAAATGGAACCCACGCCGGCGGACTGGGCAGCAGCAGTTGAGGGCGAACGCGTCCTGGTCCTCTGCGTCAACACAACGCGTGAGGCTCGTATATTGGAGGGAGGACGCGCGGAGGCCTTCCCCGCACGCGTTTACTCCTAGTGGAACGCAAACCAAGGTTAGCTCAGGATCGCTCTCTCGAGTTTCCTGTGGTGTTTGAAGGTAGTTAGGTCCTCCGCTAGCTTAGGTGCGGTGGTTTCGTTAATTTGTGGATGCGGCGGTCAACTTGTTCAGGGATAAGTGATTTTTTTTGGAAGTTTTACTACACGCCCCGCGGCTCAGTTTCTCCCACACAACACAGGCATCGTGGGTGCTCCGGAGATGTCTCCTGTTGGCGAGGGCGTCCCGAATAGACTGGTTGTGGCGTCTCCTGGGTACGGCGCCGAGTAGGTGCGGCGCGAACGCCGAGATGGGGCAACCTTCTTGAAGTGCCGTCGCCTAGCCGCACAGTGACCGAGGCCTGGAACATCTCTCGGTCCTCCACGGCAGGAGGGCCCAGACCGAGGCGGAGTCCGTTCGGCGCAACCATTCCCACCTGAGCCTGAGTGCGAACCCAAGCAACCTCAGGTCCACCATGCTCCTTAGGCCACATGGTTCACGATTCCGGCTGTCTTCGGCGATCAGTTCAGAGGTGTTCTTGAGTCCAATCTAATTCGTTCGTAAAGTCGATCCCTTTACAGCTCGAGTTGATTCCAGTTTTCACTCACAAGGATTCCACCTTCCCATCTTCATCTTTTGATTTGCAGCGACGACGAGAATTCCTGTTGAGAGAGACATCCTTTAATATGATTAACGGGGGCGTGCTTTGACATCTCTAAATAACTATGAGCCATTTATTTAATTAGATCGGATGTCTAAAATCACATACTATTTCCTACCAATAATAGCTGAAATATATATTTATTTAATTTTTAATTTTATAAAATATAATAAATAAGGAAAGTTTTAGCTAAAAATCTTTTCTAATCTAATCGATGCATGCATGATCTATTGAAGGTGGTCAAATCTTTTCTTATCTATATAACTTTACATATGACATAATTTAATTAACATAAACTACCATGTTTTTACGCACATGATATGTACGTGCCACACGTATAGGTGCCCAGTTAACGTACATAATGTGTCCAACGTATGTACGTATCCAACACATATGAAATTTGATGCTTTGTATAAACTAGCAAATACTCCCTCTGTATCGGATTTACAAGTCATTTAGGACAGCGACACGGTCTCCAAAACACAACGTTGACCTCTTGTTTTTTATAAAAAATATTTATGGAAAAGTGATATATGTATACTTTTATGAAAGTATTTTTCAAGACAAATCTATTCATATAATTTTTATATTTGCAAACTCAACAACTTAAAAGTTATTGATGATTTATATTCTCAATATTTAACCCAAACCTTGTCCAAGACGACTTCTAAATCCGATACGGAGGGAGTATGCCCGTACGTTGCAACGGGAGAAAAAACTATTAAACATTCATGCAAAATGATAACATGAACGGTACATATCTACTTATGTTTTATGCTTTTATAATTTATTTTGTGATGATCAACACATCCATAACATAAGTTAATGTTGACAATAAATAATAATGTCCTATTAAACCTGTATCTAATTAAAATACGCTTTGGTATATATTTTTCCATTGCAAAGTGCATAATTATTTAGATATAAATATATCATAACTTTAATTTTCGATACTATCCATGTGTTTCTGTGACTTAATATAGACCTTTGTAGCTTTTTTTCACGCATCATATCAACTACCTTAGCTTTTTGTCGCGTGTAAAGGATTGGTCTGTCCACTAATGATTATAACGGGAGACCTCTCTTGATTTTTCACACGGTAGCCCTCGTCAGAATTACATAAATACATTTGTTTAGATTTCATTAGATAATAATTTGTCTAAGATTTCGGTTCATGAAATAATTAGTTGTACCATTGACTAATCCATATTTTTAATAAAAATAAGTTTTGTTTCTAATCAAAACTACATCAAATTGTGTAAATCTTTCTCCTCAAAACTTAATGTGTAAACAAATATAATAACTGCTGAAAAATAGGGGTTATGCATTGGGGTTTGCCTTGGGTAAGTATTGGACGTCGAAAAGTTAGTGAAGGCTTCGGAAACACCGACGACGACCTCGACCACCTCCGCGTATTCCGGGTCTACCTCTGGCATATTCTCGGTCATCGACGAGCCTATATGAATGCAACATATGCAAGGATGATTTAACACACTTATAGACAAAAGCATAGCCTAACAAGATTCATAACATCTATAGATAGATCGTATTTTTATGAAGTTAACAAAACTGGTTTGGTATTTTATGATTTTACATGATTTTTGGCGAATTTTACAAGAGCTTTGTTTTTATAGAAAAGGAGAAAAATGAAAGAAAAGGGAAAAAACTTGCATGGGCTTAGTCCAACCACAACGAAGCTAGCCCAACTGTAAGGATTCAGTCCAGATTGAAAAAGAAGCTCACCAGAAGAGACCCACTCAGATCTATAGACATTTTGCATCAGAAATCCCGATCTATTTTAAAAACTATTAAGGCCCTCCACCTTTTCTTTCTCTCTGGTATCTTTACATCTGGAACCCCGTATTTCTTTCTATTCTCTTCTCCACTCCTAATCTCGGTATTGTTAACATAACTATGAACGGACGCTGAAACTCCTGTGAACGGACGCTGAAACCGAGCCGGTGTTGGACATGATTGGACGAAAAAAAGAAGCCATAAATTTTGTCTCTTTAGTATTGCTAGCAAATATGTCCGTACATTGCAACGGTGAAAAAACTTCAAATGACCATAAAAAGCGATAAAATGTTACATATCTATTTATGTGTTACCTTTTTATAAAATTTAAAAGCTATACTTTATTTTATTGATAACCATAACATCCATGGTATTAGTTAATATTTGTAATAATATAAAAAGCATGGAGACATATATATTTATTTTTATTAGTTTGGATAGCAAATCGTTTAAGATTTTAGTTCACGTTTTGATTAGTTAGACCATTAAGCTAATCTAGGTTCTAAGAATAAATTTCATTTATATAATCAAAACTACATACTTAGTGGTAAAAATGTTTGTCTCTTAGTGGTTAGTGAAAGATCAAGGGTTCAAAGACCTAGAATATTTTATTTATTATATTTGTACATTTATTTTTTAAGTTGTTAAGGAAAAGGAAAAAAAGAGAAGCGGAATGGCAAAAACATTTATTATTTATTTATATTTTATTATGTTTATATAAGAAAAAAGAAAAAATAACGTGCACATAAAAAAGAAAATAAAAGTGACCGAAATAAAAAATCACCTTATAGCATAAGATCAGGTTAAAATAAAATAAGATTTTATATTTCATATCTAATACTCGTATGTATCGTATATTACCACAACACCTAACCTTCGGCTAGCATCCGAATCACTTGGATAAGATTAAGCAATTAATAGTAACCAATTCTGTTTAGCATTTTCCACATCATCCTTATAACCATAATCATCATCGTGTTCCATAATCACATTACTACGATGACGTAACTCAGTCCAGTTGCTCACTATCCAGGAGCGATGGCGACTCGAATCGATTACTAACCAGCTGGTGATGTATTCCCCACACAAACTATAATCACCGGTCCAGTGAGCTACAGGTCACCTTTGGTACTTATTCAGAAAAAAAACATCGCGGGACCGCCATGAACCCTATACACCTTGGGTTCCTCCCGCGCCAGGTCACTCAAGTTATGCCTGCCCACGCTGGAGCCAGGTCATTCTTGTCCATGGTCAACAGGCCCAAGGTGGTCTTGGCATCATCTCGGTCACCGGTCCGAACAGAGCTACTAGGCTTCGCGGTCGGAAGTACTTATCCGGCCAGCTAAATGTGGGGCATGCGTTCAAAAAGGACTGAGGGCCGACAACGGTACGGACCTTAATCAACACAGACGGAAACTACAAGCACACAAGACCCATGCCTTGCTGCCCAACATTCCGTCCGGTCTCCAATTATTCAACCACAAATGGTTCTCTTTTCATGATAGCATATTGCTAAACATGACATGTTTTTACCTAAATCGTAGGTGACGGGAAATCACCCACGTCTACCGGACTAAGCATAGCTAAGCAGATATTCCGGAACTAGACATGATTAGGATATCAGGATATATCAAGGTGTTCAAGGAATATCGTAGTGATATGCATCAACGGTTTCAAGCAACTCCTATAACTTAATGCAACATTACATATAACATATATATTTATCTTGCTTTGATAAAGTAGGGAGACTTATAATGCTCTGGGGCTTGCCTTCCAGAAGGTTGACAGTCGGTGGTCCCGACACTTCAGCAGATCACCGTCTGGCTCCTCGACTTCTGGTTCTCCCAGGGGTGGCACCTCTCGTTGCACGGCCTCCTCGGGAACTCCGTGCTCCACGTGTACTGCTTTCTGCACCGATCCTGTATGATGCATGTGTGCATGGGTGTAAGTGCAGATGGAAAAAGGTGCACCAATGGGATGGCACAAGATGCTCATGCTTGCATGTGTAGGTAAATGCACAATTCACATTCTACTTAACAAAGCAAGTTCATACTTCTTCTCTATCTACTAATCACATGGAATAACAAACATGCATGCAATCACACCTAAGTATTTAGCTACTAACTACTTGCTGCATTACAACATGAAACAACATGGCATAACATACCAGCAAGCTAATCGGCGCTTCAAAGATACACCAAAACAACATTATTAACTAAACATGCAATAAAGAGATCCCTGATTAAACCCAAATTAAATCTAGGTTTGAACAGCAACCTATATTTTTAGTTCATAGGAAATTCTCAGAAAATTACAGTAGCCTAATCATGTCAAACATAGACTACCACCAAAAATTCACTGCATTTGAACATGTATAACATCCTACACAAAAAGGACAAAAGCAGTGCTACACTATGCATAGAAAATACTTTGTACTACAAAAAGTACCAAATAGCACATTGTATATTTTTCTTATGATTTACACAGTAATTAATCCTCATAGAAAAAGTTTCACATGCATGCATTATTCATATTTTTAGCCCTAGCAAAAATAACAAATCTAGGCAAAGAAAGGCACTTGAACTACACATCAATATTTTTCTACACAACATGCATGACACACATTTTTCACAGGTAGTACATCTAATGAGAAGACTAACAAAATTGGAACTATATTTTTCTGACACATATTGGATTTACTATGTATTTCTGAAGTTAAAAGCATTTATCAAGAATTAAATAAAACCCTATATAAAAGCATCACAAACCTACATGCAATACATCTAAACTGTAGATCTATTCATGACAATCACAACAAAATTTGTCTCACAATTTTTGGAGTAATAAAACAGGAGATAAGATTTTTGGAAGGATTTAAACAATTTCTGAAAAACATTTCCAAAATCAATTCTTTGAAAATCTGGATCTGGAAATGCAACGTGCACACGGCAACGTGCACCCAGATCCAGCCCGAGCCACTGCAGTTGGGCCCCGCGGCCCCACTGTCCAGGGAGACAGAGGCAGGGGAGGAGCTCCCGCCGGCCGGATCTCGCCGGCGGCGAGGCCTGCGGCGGAGCTGGTGGCACCGACGAGATCCCTTCGGCGGTGCGAGCACAACAGGCAAGAGGATGGGGCCGATTTGGCAGCGGTGGAGGTGTGCCGGCGGCCATGGCGGACGTGGCCGTGCTGCTCACCGTCGGCGGCCGAGCCAGGCTACGACGAGGCGAGGGAAAGGGCGGGGCGGCTTTGCAGGGTTGAGCAAGGTGGGGCGGCGCTCCTCACGAGCCGAATCGTGGCGAGACGCCCGATTGGCGAGCTGCGCGGCGATGGAGATGGCGCGGTGGCGCTGCTACGGCTGCTGCTGTGCTTTGGCGAGGCGAGAAAGGCGAGGCGAGCGACTGGAAGGGAGCCGAGGGAGGAGGTGAGCTGCTGCTGCGTTTTGACGAGCCCGCGGAGCGGCGGGGGCCACCCAGGGGCGCGTGGCGAGCGGCGCCGCACACCGGCGACCATGCGGCGTCCGCGCCCTAATGGCGGTCGGCGCGACGCGTGCGAGCGCGCGGACGAATGCGGGCGGGCAGGCCGGGCTAGCAAGCCTAATTGGGCCGAAAACGAGGCCAAGGCCCACGAAGCCTGGAAAAACGATTTTCATTTTTGTTTTCAAATTTCATTTTCCAAACACAGCCCCAAATCAAATTTTGAACAAGCAAACGACGTTTTCTCAAGATGGTCCAAAAATAAAAGTCGATCAGGATTTTGTGCTCTACAACTTTGTTAAAAGATACAAAGCCAAAATCCCAACCGATTTTGAACTAGGGTTAAAAAGTTGATTTTCAAATAAAAACCTTATTTTTCAATGATATTTTTTTAAAAGTAAAATTTGGGAAAATTTTCAAAAGGAACTTTGCTCCAAATTACTTGATGACAAATTTTAAGTTGTTTAAACGCTCAAACAAGCATGTATGCAATCAAACAAACATATATCGAGCATAGGCCTATTGAAACAAACAAATGCAACATCTATGTTTCATTAACATGTTTCAAATGTTTCTTTTATATAACATGAAATGCTCATGAATGCATGATGGTGCTTATGCTCATGATTTGCAGACGCTAAATGCATGCGTAACACTGGGGTGTTACACAAGAGTGAGCACATATCATACTCAACAAATATAACATGGGGTATATGAGGCTCAACAAAGGTATGACACAGTTTAACTGCATTTAGCTTTTAGTTTGTCATAGTTGTAGCATATGAGTAGCATCAAGTTTGCAATAAACCCACCATAAACATATGATCAATATAGATATGAGTAATAAATAGCAAAACACATAATATATTATTATATTCACCTATTCCATGAAGGTCTAAGGCCGCTCGTATCCGTGAGCACGGCTAGTATACCAGTTTATTAAACTCTGCGCAGAGATGTACACTTTCACTGTGAGTCATGATTTCTAAATGCATGGGTTAATTACTCCCAAAACACAAAAAATCATATAAAGTCATTTAAAAGTTTGTCTAACAAGTTAGGGCCATTAGATTCACTCGGCAAGCAGATATAGGAACCCCTTTTCACATGGCACATTCCTTCCCAGCTATATACATGGGACTAGAGGCTGTCCTATATCCGAATCATCAAGCCATTCTTACGCCAATGAAGATTACCACTAACAAGCTAGAAAAGGTCTTTCAAACAACTAGAGCCAGAGCCATAAAACCCCCACAACTGTACTGTATGTCCTGGATATTCGTTCATAGATGAGTCCTTATAGAGAGAAACTTAGAGCAGCAAAATATCCCCATGCTCTAGCCCTCTTAAACAATAATTAAAAGAAATCATATTTTAGTATTGCTGCATATTCCATTAATCATATTACAAGATCATAGTTTATATTAGCACTAGCAAAGTTACCCAATACAAATCCCCGTAGGTGGCAAGGTATAAATCAAAAACTAGGAAATCCTTAATGGCAATCAAGGTAGACACATGCAATATGAATTTATGTGGTTAAAGTGAATAGGACAATAAGGAGATCCCATGTTATACTTGCCTGGATCAAAGTAGTTCTGCTGGTCTAGTTCTTCAAAGTACTGCTCTTGATCACCGAAGAACTGCTCACCGTCTGAACTCGATAATAAACCCAACACACACACATCCACAGGCAATTATGCACAAAGCAAACAGAGAAAATTAGAATAGTACACCAACAGTGAAAATTAGTATAAAAGGTTTATAAAACTATTCTACATGTTGCTACGATCACGCAGACATAAAGATCACGAAAAACGGAGTTGAAACGCAAAAGTTATGGATTTACTAAGATTTCCTATGGATAAATAATTACTTTAATACAAACTCAAAACTTAAGTGTTGCAAACCTACTGTACAGTAGCACTATCATGTAGAGCTTACGAATACAAACGCAATTTGAACGGGTCAAATCGGAGTTAAAACAGAGATTTTATGACTAAAACAAGATCAGTGGCAAAACTGTAAATATCATAAAACATATTTTTGAATTACCGAGATCAAATACGCTTTCAAAAGAATAAAACGGATTCGGGTTTTACGTTTTGGACTGCGGGTTCTAATATAAAGAAGCGCGGGGTTTCTTTAACAAAAATACAGGGTCGTTTTTATAAAATCGCCAGCCGAAGGGGTATTGATCGAGATCGGCCGTTGGATTTAAAATCAAGGGCGCGGATTAGAAGGTGACAGGGTGGGCGGCACTATTGGCCGGAGAAGACGGCAAGTGTGGCAGTGCCATGATCGGAACATCGCCAGAGTTGGCTTTTCGGTGATTCCGATCACCAAACGACACGCGACCGGTACCAACGGGGAGAGGAGCTCGGCGCGAGGCCACTCACGAGGAAAAAGGAGACGAGGTCGAGTCGATGTCGGCGTGCGATGCGGAGGGGCGGACGACGGACTACCTGCGCACACCAGCAACACCAAATGAGCAAAGTGCCACAACAATAGGAAGAAGAAGGAGGTCTGCGGCTTCGCAGGAATGACGTGAAGCTCGTCAAAGGCTTACGGTGACGATGAAGGCGGCGAACGGCGGGCGCTCGAGCACCAGATGCGAGTTAGGGTTCTGGGTGCTCCTGGGCGAATTGGAGAGCTACGAGGTGGAAATTGAGGGCGACGGGTGCGGCTCCTCGGCTTAAGTAGCTCCCGGGGTCGCTCCATCGAAGGAAAGAAAGATTGGGTTGATTGATTCGACGACGGGGATTTTAGAAAGGAACGATTCGTTCCTGCTTGAGGTAGAAGACGCGGGACGCTGACACGTTGGGTCCACCAGTCGGTGAAACAAGGGACGGGGCCGGCTCGTCAGTGAGCAGCAAAGAGGAGAGGGTGAAAGTCTCTAGTTTGGTTTTGGCTAATTGATGAAACCTAGGACTAACCTTTATATCTAAGTGAATGGTTTAGATAAAGGTGGTCATTGAATATGAGACATGACATTGACTCATGTGACCAAGATGATAAAGACTAAGATGATGCTTGGCTCGATGGACCGGTTGTGAAGGTGAAGGGCAAGTCGAGGCTTCAAAGCAAAGGACCATGCGATGGTGAAGCTTGAGCAAGACTTGGTGCCGACGGACCAATGCAATGGTGAAGAGGCAGTGAAGTCAAGGTCGATGGATCGAGACGGTCATGTGATGATATGAAGTGGATCATATCTTTTAGAAAAACAAAATGGGATGAAGACAAAGGTATAACTATAAAGCTATTTTGTTTTGCACTTAAGACACCATAGAGGGTGTGAGTGATTTAGGATCGATAGCCGAACTATTAAGAGAGGAAGTCTTATCGGTTATTCAATGCACGGGTGCCATGAATTCATGAAGTGCATTGCATATAGGGCCTAGTGAGCTAACTAGAAAACATTCGAAAATAATTATGAAAATGCTAACACATATACACAAGGTGGTGATCACTTGTTGGTGTTGGCACATTTGTGAAGGTGACGGAGTTTGAGCGGTAGAGAAGGGTTTAGGTCCCTCTCTCCCTCCCGCCGAGCTTGCAAGCGTGGGATTCAGGCGTTTTTGAGGACTTGAAATGCCTATTTTTCACTACGCTTGAAGTCAGAAAAGAAACGGAGGCGAATGGAGGTCACAGAGGTGACCGGACGCTGCACCGGACGCGGTCACGGTTTGACCGGACGCGTCCGGTTAGTTCAACGCAGCAGTCAGGCGCGCGGGTGTTAGGGTTTAGCACCGGCGCGTCCGGTCACTCGCGGGACCGGCGCATCCGGTTGGGCACCCAGAAGTGTAGCGCGTGGCGTAAAGCTGATCGAACGCGTCCGGTCGTTGAGGGAGCTTACTAGACTCCAACCAGACGCTGGCACTGTCACGTCCGGTCGTTGTCTGGAGCGCGTCCGGTCGATGCTTCACGGGCACGCGGTGCTGTGCGATCGGCGCGTCCGGTCATTTGAGCGGCGCGTCCGGTCGATTGCGTTTGACCGTTGGCGCACAGTGACCGTTGGAGGTTCGAGCGGTCGCAGTTGAATTCGGGAGAACACGTGAATGACGCAGGGCGATCGGACGCGGTGCAGCGCGTCCGGTCAGTTTCGACCGGCGCGTCCGGTCGTCCCGAAAAGCACCCAGTGAAGGGGTATAACGGCTCTATTTGTTTGGGATGCTTATAAATACTTATTGGCCGGCCCTTGGGGAGGCCTCTTGACATTTCTAACACTCTTGTGCACCTTTGAGCTAGAGCTTCTCTCTCCCACTCATCTCTCTTGCTTGATTGCAAATCAAAAGTAAGATTAAGTGATCCCAAAGTACATTGCATAGCTTGAGGGCATCTAGTGGCACTTGTGGGTGGTTTAGCTGGTGGATTTCTTGTTACTCTTAGAGAGTACCGCTTCTAGCCGGCTTGGAGATTGTTGGAGGCGTTGGCAAGAGAAGGAGATTGTTCTTGGCCACCTCCGGTTGATTGTAAGAGGTTCTTGTGCTTTTCTCGGTGGAATGCCAAAAGCAACTCTATTACATTGCACGTGTCATTGAGTTACCTCACTTGAGAGTGGTGTCTTGCGGTGCCTTGCGGGGCGTGCCTTGAGGGGCAAGTGACTTGAGGGTCACACCGAGAAACCATCTAAGTGTTGATCGATACAACCGGTGACGTAGCTTGTCGGTGCACAAGTGAACACCGGGTGAACAAAAATATTGTGTCTCTTGTCTCTCGGTGATTGGTCTTCATATTGTGTTGTTGTCAATATTGATTGATTGTATATCATCTTGATGATTGGCAACATCTTCTCTCCACCGTCGGTATAAGATTCACAATCCTCTCTCTCGTATTTACATTTACTAGATTATCTTGTGTAGCTCTAGTGGTAGCCTTTGCTAGTAGTTGTTAGCTTGCTCACTAGTGTAAGTTTAGTGACATAGCCCTTGTGTGAACTAGAGATCATAATCTACTAGACTTATGGATAGGAGTCTTGCATCACAACCGTAGGCTAAGCAAAACTCGTTTTACATCGTTTGTTATTCTAACAAGTTTGCTTAGTGGCTTGTGTAGGATTTTTTATAGGCTATTCACCCCCTCTAGCCATCTAGGACCTTACAGAGGGGAAGCGGTCGCTCACGCGCGCGAGCTGGGCCTGCGGCGTGCTGATGCGGCCACGCGTGTGCGCTGCTGGGCCTGCGGCTGGCTCGGCCCAAGACGGACGCAGAGCGGGGCGGCCCAGTGCGGGAGAGGGAGGCGGAGCTAGAGCCGGCCAGCGCGAGCGGCTGCTGGGCCACTCGGGCCGAAAGCAGAGAAGGATGGAGGAGCTTTGCCCATTTTTTTCTTTTTCAAAGCATATTTTTCAAATGGATTTTTGAATTCTCTTTTAAATTTGAATCAACCACTCAATACAAAAATCCAATGCAACATCATGAATGCACATTCATGTAACTATACCTTATAGTTGCTTTTAATTTAGCAAAAATTATTACTTCTATGATTCAAATGCTCACAAAAATACATAAGTAAATCAAAATTTTCCTATTTTGAAAAGAAACAAATTTTAGGGTGTTACACCTAGACGAAGTTGGCATGGGCTGAGTAGGTGTCACCTTTTTGCTGCACCAGGGCGAGTTTGACTAATCTGAGGGCAAAGTTTGTGTCCTAGTCACTGATGATCGGTCTGTAGCTTCCAAACTGGGTTTAGTACTGGTACGTTCACCACTAGTAGCTTTCTCTGATGGATGAAGACTCTTTCCTGAACATGCAATGCCTCTGACATTCTTGGTAGCTCGTAGTCGTAGCTTAGCTATGTCATCTAGGCTAAGGCCCTGGTTTGCACATGTTAAAGTTTAACTCTCATTACATCAATGTTGCGGCAAATGCATGGAGTACTAAATGTAGACTAATTGCATGCATATCGGCACATATTAGGAGTAATTTACGAGACGAATCTATTAAACTTAATTAGTCCAAGATTGGAAACTTTTTATCAAATAAGACGAAAGTGCTACAATGTTTGTTAAACTTTAACACCCCAAACCAAACAGGCCCTGAGTAACTAGCTCTGTTCCCTAGGCCTTTTTTTCTCAAGCAGTGACATCGCAGTCCACCTCCACTAGGGGCATTAGATGAAGATGACGTGTTTTCTAGAGTTTTCTGCTTTTTTTGGGCCTGCCACCATCATGCCCATGATTTGCATCATATTTTCCAGCCGCGTCCTCATCCCGATCAGAGTAATCTGGGTTCGGTGGAGGAATTGCTGGCTCAAAATTTGCCTCCTCCAAACTGAAAGTTACTTCATGTCCTACTTTTCCAAAAACCACATCGGTGGTAAAGGGTAAATACTCTACGCTCATCATCCCCACCGGAATCCGAATCACACGTTTTTCTATAAGTGAGCATACCTCTAGAGTAGCACCAAGGATGAGGGACTTTACTGACGTGAACCCAAACTTCATCAAGATGATAAGCCGGAATAGAGTCACCACCATCCTGTCACTCTGAGATTGTCAATGTGACCCCAAGATTCTTCAAACATAAATCAATTATATCGGGATGAATTTTGCACCAGGAAATTCCACCAGGAAAGAGTCATCCCCATGAGGGAGCGCTTCTAGGTTCCAGTCCGCTGTGATGAATTTTGCAAGCTCTGTTTGAACTGTGGCTGCATCAATTTTCCCCCCGGTAACCTTTATCAAAGCAGTAGGAGAAGGTTTTGGGGTCTCCAATTGTCCTCAAAATCTGACGCGTCCGACTTGTCTTGCTGCTTTGTTGCCTCCACGGTAGCAGAAAGCGCTTCAGTTCGCCCACGAGGCCGATATTCTGCTTGCTGGCCACGTTGATTCCAGTCATGGTCCGATTAGGCTCCACGGCCATCTGTCATGAACCGGGGGTGGGGGAGAGACAAAGAGAGTTTCCACACCTGATTTTATTAGAGACAAAAATTCTGATCAAAGCGCGAAGTTTGCCGGAGAGATACAAGATGACAGGAACAAGCGCCAGTGCCTAAGATGAAAGCATCTAGGCCCCTAGAGTTGGTTTTGACAATTGATGACAACGCATTATTACCATGACTAATGTGTGTTTTGCAGAAACTTTGGTAAGTTAGGTCATGGGAATGGTGACTGTTTTGGGCACTATGGTTTTCATGCCCCTTGATGAAAATCGTTTCAGTTTTCAAAGGATTAACGTCAAGGTTAAGGACGGTTAGTTTCGGACGTCGAGGAGTTGAGTTACGTTCGAAATAGTCGTTAGGATCTTCGCTTTTCTCCTTTGGTCATACTATAAAGGGGGGCATGAGCGAGTAGCTTGACCTAGGTGAGTCTTTTGTTTAGGTGTGGTGCACACTTGTTAAACTTAGCACTATGTAGCTCAGGTGAAGCCCAAAGGTCAGTTGGAAGAAACTCGGTTCAAGTTGCATCACGATTCGAAGTCGTTTGAGCCTTTTATTCTTGACCGGACGCGGTCTCTGCCTTGACCGGACGCGTCCGGTCAGTACTGGCAGTCACCGCAGGTTCAATTCGATCGATCGGACGCGGTTCACCCATGGACCGGGCATGGAGATCGTGTTGACCAGAGTCAGAGAGGGTAAGTGCTGTGATCGGACGCGGCTAGGAAATTGATCGGACGCATCTACAGTGCGTCCGGTCTATTTCCAGAGAGGTACTTCGCTGACCGGACGCGTCCGGTCATTACCGATCGGACTCGTTCGTGCGTCCGGTCAAAGTACAGTAAGGTTCTTACACGACCGGACGTGTCCGGTCACTCCTGATCGGACTCACTGTGCGTCCGGTCACTCAGCACCGTTCGGTTTTCAATTCGACCGTTGCCACCGACCGGACGGGTCCGGTCACATCGACCGGCGCGTCCGGTCAGTACGTAAAATGCTGAGTTGGCATATAACGGTTGGAATTGACTGTGGGGAGTATAAATACATCCCCTACACCTCTATTTGAGGTCTCTTGCTCATTTGTTCAGCTGAGAAACACCTTTCAATTGCAAGGAAGTGCAAGAGCTCTAGTGAGGGTTGAGATTTGAGAATCCAAGATCAAGATCCCTCATTAGTGACTAGAGAGTAGCAAGTGTGCATCCACCTTCTCATTAGGCTTGTTGTGGTCAAGTGAGAGTTCTTGCTTGTTACTCTTGGTGATCGCCATCACCTAGACGGCTTGTTGGTGATTGGGAGTTTCGTGATCATCCGGCGGAGCTTGTGGATGACCCAACTCATCTTGTGAGCGGTTGTGGGCGATTCACCGCGACGGAGTGTCAAAGAATCAGCCCGTAGAGAGCACTTAATCCTCGCGTGGATAAGGGGGAGCTACACCCTTGCGCGGGTACTCCAACGAGGACTAGTGAGGAGTGGTGACTCTCCGATACCTCGGGAAAACATCGCCGTGTTCCTAACCCTTTACTTTCAAGCAATTTACTTTCACGTATTATTTTTGTTGCTTGGTTTACTTTCCTAGAATTGTCATGCTAGACTAGAATTAGAACTTAGGGTGCAAAACTTTTATCGATAGAATCACTAGCAACACTTGTAGGCACTAGGGGTGAATTTTGGCTTAGTAGGATTAAATTCTCGCAATAATTTTTTAGAAAAGCCCAATTCACCCCCCTCTTGGGCATCTTGATCCTTTCATAAGATTAGTTACATCACGATCAACTTTCAGTCGATTTTGCCAAACAACAAGATCATCACAGACTCTAGAAATGATACGACGACCGTAGTCCTATATTTTCATAAGTTATGGCTGAACTACTGTGCTATCTATGCAGTTTAACATGCACAGATCGAGATTGAATGCTTCCATACTTTCATACCATACTTATTTCTTCTTTTATTCCTGCAGATGAGTTAAGGGGCCTTGATTGGCATACGCGTTATCAAATAATAAAAGGGATTTCCGAGGGTTTGCACCATCTTCATAAGGAAAAGCATATTATTCACATGGATCTCAAACCTTCTAATGTATTATTAGATGATCAGATGGTACCAAAGATAATAGATTTTGGTCTATCAAGACTCGATGACAAATCGCGAACCATGACTGTGGAGCGCCTTATAACGCTGTAAGCTACAAAATCGGTGAACATATACATTGTATTTTTATACATTTTGTCTAATACATTTGTTATGTCACAATGCATCTAAATCGTCTATTCATCCAGAGGATATTGTGCTCCAGAATACCAGGATCATGGAAAAATGTCATCAAAGTCAGACATCTATAGTTTGGGTGTTATAGTCAAGGAGCTAGTGACCGGAAGTAAGGAGAAGCCAAGTATTCCTAAAGTAAGAGTGATTAATCTCACATTGGATATCCCTTATTACATTTGATTTTCCACGATCCTCGATGACCTTTATATCTTTGTGAATATACTTTCAAAACCCTTCCACATTTATGAGGTTTCACCATACAAATCTATACATCTAGCCTGAATAAAACTAACTTATTTTTTGAAAAAAGAAAATTAATATTTGTAGCTTTTGTGGTTTGACCAAATAATTCACCCCAAATGACATTTTTTTTTCAAAGAACCACCCCAAATGACATTGGATCTATGCTTCTCCTAGTGTCCACTAACAAATCTAATTTTTCATGGAGTGCAAGACTTTACAAGGGACTACCTCCACGACATTGTTTTCAAAAACCTGCCACATTATGGGTGCGTGGATTTTCTAGGTAGTTTGCAAGAAAACATATATAATTCTTGTAGAAAATGGGGGAGTTTGGTGTGTTCCAATGTAGGCTTTTGTTTTTCTTTTTCCCCTTAGCTGATGACTGATGCACATGCAATTCGTTGCGAACAGGTACTTAGAAGGTGGAAGCACAGGTGGAATAAATCAGCAAATAAGACACCACCAATATTGTGGTACAGACAGGTGGCTAAATGCCTCGAGTTGGCTATAAGGTGCACAGACACAAAGGCAACAAATAGGCCTGATATATCGGATATAATTTGTGAGCTCAACAAAGTGGACAGTAGTTCTGATGTCAGTGACGCAGCTGAGTGGCTTGAGCTGGAGGGTATGATTGGAGTTGAGCCGCTCGAAATACACTTACCATTCCAGCTTAACAAGAAGATACCATGCTCTATTGAGCTCAGCAATAATGAGACAAATGGTTACGACTTTGCCTTCATGATCTCGACGACTAGCCTACACCCATACCGCATGGACCCAGACAGGGGCATTGTTGTAGCATCACCATAACATTGCAAGAACTAGAGAGGGCACCGCCACATGATTACTGCAGGGATGAGTTCAGCGTGCAGAGCACCAGAGTGTACGGGAACTATGCGTCGTCTATGGATATCACGCAGGACGTGTTCAATGAAGAGCCAGGCAAAGTGGTTGATAACGTAGATTTTGTAGTTGTTCTGGACGTGCCACCATCTTCCACCAGTGACCAGTGACCGAGGCACATGTGAATTATATCATTATTACTTTGGTACCGCCTGCTGCGCCCGGGCGGTTGGGATCCGCTGGTGCCTGCGCCAGGATCCTCGTTAGCTGCCTGGTGGATGGATTTCAGGTCGCTACTTCCCGCGAATTTGAGGCGGAGCTTCGACTCAGTTCTGCTGCTTGTTTCGTGGGTGCTCTAGAAAGAACACAACACCCGAGTCTTCGACAACAGGCGTTGCTTGGCTCAGCAGGCCATGCGAGCGCTGCTAGAAGAAGCTGACGACTGGATCAGTGCCGGTTTCATGGCGATCGCTGAGTTCTTGATTGTTGCTAGTTAAGGGCGTTCCTGTTTGCCACCTGTAGCGCTTCATTGTCAAGATGTAGTCCACTAAGCTAGCCAGCGGTTTGTGCGTGTGTCGGTGAACTTTGCTATCCTGGTACCTCACCCGGATATTGCTTGTTGGATTTGTGCTTCTTCTTCTTAATGAAATACGCGTGAAGTCGCGTTCTAGAAAAAAAAATCCTTGCATTGTTGTTCTGTTGTGTCAACCAAATATATATATATCGCTAAGCTAGTCCATTTGTAATGTACTGTATCAGTTCTAGTGATCAAGTAGCTGTTGACATGACAAATGCACACACAATACCTGATGGATGATATTCTTTGTGATTTCCTCGAGTTCACTGATCATGGTGAGCCAATGCAATCCTTTATGAACAGCAGAAGAATACTGCTTTCATGCGAGCACAACGAATTATGCTACCTCCGTCCGTTGAAGAATTTAATTCTAGTTCACTGATCATCAGGGTCCGCCTCGGTCATGACTCGTCTACGTTAACCATAGATCAGTATGACCACCAGACTTCAAAAGCATTAGGCAAATCAATTGCCAACGGAGTTGCAACGAGGGCAGTCACAGACTCACAGGTCACACAACTATAACTAGGCATGCTACTCAAAATTTAAACCCACCGAGTCAAGAGAACCAACTACTTCCTCCATCCCACAACAGATGCAATTCTAGCCCCTACACAACTGTAACAAATATTTGCCTAGTAGTATATACACATCTTGGCAATTGCAAAATTTGAATGGATCAGGATCCAGCAGCAGTTAGAACACAGAAGAAATGTACACTTGCGCCGAGAGACCTACTCTTTTACATGCCGCTGCTATACACCTACTCTTTGCTCTTGTACTGGTCAGTGGTCCGATGTTCATGAGCACACAAGCACTCATGCACCACCCTCAGCTCAAAAGAATACCCAGCCCATGATCTTGGATCCCTGTGCTAGGGGAAGAAAAAACCTCATCAATTCTGTACACGGTTGCCGCGGAAAATGGGAACATGTCCCTCCCAGTCCTGGTAATATGATCTAACCAAGTCCTAGCCAACCTGCGCTCTGGCCTTCATCTGTGCCCTCGTAGCCCATCATACAATGCTGCATGTACTGCCAGTGAACAGACTGGCTGCACATACTCTTTGGCAGCTGTGGCAGCCCAACCACAGATATTGTCACATCTGAATGCGTGCACTTCACCGTGCCATACACATCATTGGTGATGTCTTCCATGAAATCTTCTTTCAGGGCGCTAGTGTCAACCTGAATGATTCTTTCAGGGATGAGGCCCCAGTAGAAGACCACGTTCGGGTCATTGTCTGTATGATCAACTTCCTCCAAGGGGCATGGATCACACTCAATCCCAGCCCTTTCCAGCTGCGGAACCAAAGGAAACTTGACTGAGTTTGTATGTTCTTGTTCAACATTTCCAGCAATTAAAGAACCATGCGATTGTGCAGCAAAAGCATGAGGAAAGAACAAAACAGTCGCATCAGTTAGTACCTTCAGAATCAGGATACGGAATCGAGATTTCACCCATCCAGCCCAGTCTCGTAGCTCAGCAAAAGTTGGCGCACATAAAGCAATGCGAAGAAACTGTTGATATTTCTGATCATATGGAAAGGGTTCAAAAAGCCAGGTCCACTGGAAATCATGCCTCAATGGATCCTGAAACAAAGATACATGGACTTATTAAGTGATCAAATATTAGCACCCAAGTATTTAATTAAGTGATGAACAGCCATGCATAATCATGAAAAGAAAATACAGCATAGTGCAGAAGAGACAATTTTTAGTTGTACACTCAAAGCATACTTGCAAAAAGGGGCTGGATCCCCTTGCCACCAACCCATTTCCCAGAATAAAACTGCAATCTCACTTCCAAATATCATGCACACTGAAATTTGAATGGACTACAAAAATGGTTTAAACCTACGGCGAATCCAAGAGAATCCATACACAAAATGGACTGAAATGAGGGAAATCGAGGTTTGTCTCACGTGACAAGGAAGCACAGAAGTAGAGTGAAAATATACTAATTATTTGAACAGGAATAATGTTAACAAATACACAAGAATGCTTTGTCTTTCATAATTCCGTACAGAAATTTCCAGTTATGCATTCAGCATTGAGAACCAACAGTTCCCAGTGCTCTTGAATAATCATCCAAACTAAAACAAATATTAGTTTAGATCTGTACGGAAACCAATAATTGAAATGACTTCAGTTTGGAAATCAAACTCCATAAACTTTGAAAAATCAGACTTTCCTTGACTTTAATTGAATCTATCCTTTACTTCAACAATTTATTTGTGAACACCAAAAAAACTTAAGTTGATTTTAGACTCACCCTTGTCAAAGCATAACCACGTGTAAGTTCCTCTCTTATTTTTTTGAAGCTGCCTTTTATCACATTGGACACACAAAACTCTGGCGGGGTACAAGGCATCACTATGGGCATGAGACGCCCCTCTGAATGCAAGCAACTAGTTGGCTCATCATGTAGACTTACTGGAACTTGCCAAGGCCAGTGAGCAAAAGTCTGAAAGAACATTTCGAACAAACCATTGACACTGGCATCTGGAAATTTCTGACAGACATAAGCCGCAAGGATCGCTAAATGAATCCCAGAAAAGAAGCCAAGATACTGAATGACATAGCACAAGAAGCACATTGTTAGACCAAAATGATGACCCCATGTTCATATAGCTGGACTAAAACTGAACAGTTAGCAGAGAAAATTAAACCACACACATGACAATGAAGTCCTCTTTTCCTAGCCCATAGTTTGATGCATCGCAACAGAGCTTGAAACTTCTGCATTGTATTTCCAGTAAAGTAAAATTATTAAAAAACAGAATTTGAGATAAATAAACAAAACTTAAAGCGTCTGGCAGATATTATCATAATGAGCAAGCTGAGATCCTCACAGATCAACTCAAGACAAGAAAGCAATGAAAATGGGGATATTAAAAGCAAAATGATACTGAGTTCGAGGGGGAAAAAATCAGAAAAAGCAGAACATGGCTTACTGCATGCTGATCAGAGTAAATTCAATGGGCAAGATAAAAATAACATGCAAATAAATTCATTAGATTAGTTTTTAACCTCCGCATTTGGTACTAGCTGAACAATTTGTTCATTGACACGAACTCCAGATAAACTCCTCCAGCTCCGTGTGTCAATTTTCTGTAGTAGTTGAGGGCTAAATGTATTTATAGCCTGCAAGAGCAAGTGAAGTCAGGAGGACTTGGACTGTATTGGGTGAAGAGTATGTCAAAGCAGAAGGGCACCAACGTCAAGATATTCACATATGGTTCTAATCTTGTATAAGTAATAGCAATCATAACATGAATCAGTTGGAAAGATCATAGTTTTGTGATGTAGAATATCCAGAAGAAATGCAGAAGTACTGCAAACAGTTATGACCTAATCTATTAACTGAAAAAATCACACGGGAATACTACATAGTTCTGATGGCGGTTGACTGATATGCCGCATGTTTAGCAAGCAAATATATCAAAGATAAGGGTAAGATGCAGTGACAGTGAAACCATTAATATTAGAAGGTTAATCCATTCAATAGCGCTACAAACAGAAAGTTTAGTCATTTGTCAAGAACATTTCGTGTTCTTTAGAAGATAATAATATTTCTATGTTGAATACTACCACACAACAACAGACCACATGAGAAGTAGAAAACACATATAACATGGGATGATAGTATAAGAAGCATTACAAAAAAAATGGAACAAGTTATGGTATCAATGTAATCTGCTTGCCTTTAGTGCATCAATAACTGGGAGCTGGGCATACGTGAAATCAACTGCAATCCCAGTGAATCTAAATCGCATCAAGGGAACCTTAGCCTTCTCAACAGTTTGCAGTCCTGATACTTCTGATCTGCCCTCAAGAATTTGTCTCAAAACAACAAAGAAATGGTACTACAAAATAGACAGGAGTTATTATGTCGACATTACAAATCAATATCGAGTCAGAGTAAAGATACGAAACAGAAAGAACCATACCCACCTGCAGTGTTGCAATACAAGGTCCAACGCAAAGTACATCAATGTCAGATTCAGGTCCATGAGCCTTGAGAAAGAGAAATAAAGATTAGTCAAATCCAATGGAGATGTGTCATCTTAGATGATACTTTATATAAGCATAGACACTAATTTCCATCCATAGACCTTAACCTTGAAGAGCAATGGCAACAACTCATCTCTATAAACATTACAACTCAAGTCTAGAAAAGGCCAATGTGTTCGGTCAAAGGGGGGGGGGGGGGGGGGGGGGGGGGGGGGGGGGGGGGGGGGGATGCAGCTGCTGATGCTTTCCTTTTATTCGGATTCATGGAATTAATTAATGTGTCATAAGCAGAAACTATGTCAAAATAGAAGATAAAATAGAACTGTGCTGGACAGTAACCTGCACAGTGCAATATCCACAATTGAGGAGGGTGCAGTAAAGCTGTTTGAAAAAATGATTTCAGATAATCTGCGATCATTATATCAGCACTACCCAAGGGATGCACTCAAGTTATAATGTAGGCTAGATTAATAAAAGACAAAATATGTGAAGCATTGAACCTAGGATATACAGCTCAAATGTAATGATATAAATAAAAGAATTCAAAACATGAAACTGGGGATATCCCTATAAACAACATGAACGAGGAACATAAACAGCGCAACAATTCAGACACATCAAAAGTCCAAATTCACCTATCTCTCACTTAGCCACAATGTGTAATAACCGCATGTCAACAACATGAACTACAAAGAATAAAGTGCGCCAGAATTCAGAAAAATCAAGACTCCAAAGTTGTGCGGCTCTTGCTTACCCCTAATGTGTAAGAACCGTATGTCAAGACCGTAGCCGTGGCCAGCCCCTGGGGCACACTCTGCTCATAGGCCACCGCGTCGGCCCAATGCATCACTATCTGAGAGAAGCGCGAGAACACAACAAATCAGGAACGCAGGTACGGGAGTACGCCGTACGGCACAATCACAAGATGCTTTTTTTGACCCAAAACCCCGAGCGGGCGAGCCGCATTACCTTCTTGAGCTCTCGGATCACCTTCTCCCTCTTCTTTTCATCCTCCGGCGACGGAACGGCCCCCTCATCCTTCAAGAACTGTGTCATGGCAGAGAGCGCAGGAATTAGTCGGAAAGAAGTTGGAAACTCGGAATGCGGGGGCAACCCGATCAAGATTGAACCTCCGGGGCTCACCTGCAAGAGGGAAGTGCTGCGGCGGTGATCCACCTCCGCGAGGAAGCTGGGGTCGGGCTGGAGCTGGATGACGATCGGGGCTGCGGGAGGAAGAATAGAGTACCCCGCAGGAGGCGGCGGCGGCGGCGGAAGGGGCGGCGCGAGCAAGAAGGGTAGGGTTTGGGGCTCCGGATAGCCGGCGGCAGAGGACATGTCGAGGAAGCCCACAGGCGCCAGCTCCGGGGGAGGCGGCCACCAGGGGACGGGCGTGACAGCTGCCATGTACGCCATGCTCGTCGCCGGCGACGGTCGCGGCGGACGAGGAGAAGCGGAGAGGGGCAGAGAGATTTCCGGTCGTTTCTTAGGAAAATTGTTGGGTTTGGGGAGCAAGGCGAGAGACGGGAGGGGCAAGAAGCCGCGAGCGGGGGAGAGGAGGGGACGACGACGAGGCGAGAGCGCCAGAACGGAGCGGCGGTTATATATGTCGGCGGCTCGCGGATCGCGGTTGTTATCAATGATCGGCGTGCGTGTTGGTTGCTTTCCTGATCCTGCGGGGATGCGGCGGAGTGGGGTCGGAAGTATTTGAGATTCTTTTCTTTTTTATATATTTAATATATAAGCTTATTTTAAAGTTCAAACTCAGCTATCTGGTTTTAAAAGTTCATCAACATTTATACAACGGATTAATTTCATTAGGTAAAATCTATTGAAACCTTTAACTTGTAGATTTTACCCTTTAAAATACGAAATTGGGTACCGGACACCTCTTATATAATTATTATATAAACTAGAAAAATATGGTCCTTTAGTTAGCTTCAAATGTGATTTTCTATTTTTACTAAAAATAATAAATATGAGTTTAATATTAAAAAACCATCGCGTACCAAACAAGGGTGAAAATATATGTTTAGAAAATAAAAAACCATCTTTGAAACCCGGCCGGCGGAGGTTTTCAAGGTTGAAGAGCGTCTTGTGCCTACTTTAATAATAGTTAAGGATTGAAAATTGAATTGTCTTATAAGTTTGAAGTTAAAAAAACGGACTTTACTCATTTCTTTATATTGTGCCTAGGTTTAGAGAGCAATTCAGTATAATCTAGCGGTTCTCTAGGGGTATATTTGGTTTCCCATTTGCCGCTCGTGCATAGATTTCTATGGAGAAGCATGTTTGGTATGTTGTACGTGCTGAACGAGTAATCTAGTTTGGGGTGGTGTGCATGAAGATATCTGCAAATTGTACATGCGTGTGCGATTTCTAGCTCCGCTGTAATTACGGTAGGCAGCATTCGTCGGACCTGCAGCCTCTCATCTTTGCAGGAAAGAATATGGTCTGCCGCAAGTACAACGAGAACAAGTTGATCCACCCCAAGTACTACGCGCATGCACGGCGCATGCTTCTATATATGGTGTTCTGATTGATGATTGTGAGGGTGTGAGTAGTTCCGGCCATAATAATTATCTAAGAAATGGACACGATCACACCATTTTGTACGGTGTGGCTCTCTAGGAATTCAATTTAATGTTGTATACTACTCTATCTGGTTTCAGTTTTGCCATTTTGAGCAAGGTTGAGGTCAAACGTTTAGAACTTTGACTATACATGATTTCTAAGGCAGTGTTTGGTACAACTCCGAAGGGCTCTGGCTCCTCTCCTGTAGTGCCACTGTTTAAGTCCTGTAGGAGAGCTGGAGAAGCCACCATGACCCAGCTCCTGCGGCTCCTCCTGTTTCTGCGTTATGGGGTGAAGGAGCCAGAGCTCTTTTTTTTTTACTGGCTACAGGGATGCACATGAATACACAGTGCCTCAATGCAAGAACCGGAGCTGCCAAGGGCCCAAACGAATGGGCCCTAAATGTTTCGTTCGTCAAAGACACAAAGACAATGTATATAGAGTTCCCTGTGCATGATACATTCGATCCGTATTGCTAGAACTAATTATTCCGTCACTACCCTCCACCCATGGGATTTCAACTTGATTCTAGATCTGAATTCAATATTATCGTTGCTCCTTAAGTTGAAATAGAGACCAGATCCAAAGTTTCTTAGGACACATTCGTCTTATTTCTCTTGTATTTGCCACCGCTTCGATTCATGGTTTCTTAACTTTGTTCCTATGATAAGTATGTCTGTTGTAACTACATGAGTTTGGCATTTGTTACAAAGATGCATATGTCAACATGTGTGTTAAATTGAGACATAGGGCCTTTTTGTTTGAGAATAATTTGAGGTTCGAATTTACGAATTCACCCCTCAATCACTATTTCAATTGTTTAAATTATTTTTTTCTCATAATGGTATTTTATGGTTTTTAGTGGTTGGATTTTGTGCCCAGTCTATATATTCATGCCTTTATATATCTCCTTATTAATTTAGTGCTAACAACAAAGATCATACATATCACATCATTTAATGTGTTTGCTACTAACCATCTAAGTAGCATGATATATCAAGATTAAACGTGGCTTATTAATGTTGTGTGGCTACCTGTTTAAAGCTTATGTGGTGGTAAGATTCATATTTTATATCCCCCTCTAAATTTTGTGCCAAATCAATAAAAGCTATATTTATCCAAATATACCAAGACTAAAGACTTTGCTTATAAATGATACATGGATACATATTCAAAGAATATGTCCTGATAAGATTCCTATTATAATGTTGTACTACCAATCTAAGGATGCCATATTTTTTTTTGCATTGTTAAGTACGTTAAGTTTAGACAAAGGTTGTCAAACATTTAATATGATATTTAAAACTTTATAATGAACTGTTGTTGGATTCTTGGACATTACTAACATAGTCAGTATCAAATTCCTATACACTACTATAAATAGGAGCATGCACTAGCTTGGTGTACGTGAAGATTTATTTTTCTTCTTTGTAGCCAAGAATTATTGTAGTACCTGATGTCAGTATCTACAACACCAAATGAGTAAAGGATGAACATAAAACTAATCCTTCAACCTTTGGTCTTTGCTTTACTTTTTACCTCATTTAGAACACATCAAACTTGGGGTGAGCAGGATTGTTACGAGGAGAAGAGATGGGTTATTCTCTATTGTGGCGGAACCATTTCAAATGTGGGCCCCTATGAACCTCCAACCAATAGTTGTCTTCTTGTTTGTAGAAAAGCTGATATGCCTTGCATATGTCGTGTACTCAACTGTAAGGATGAGTGCCTAATAAGTGCGGTCAAACTTGTTCAACTTGCAAAAGCATGCGGTTATCCATTACCAGTGGGGAGCAAATGCGGGAGTAAGTACCTAATTTTATGCCAAAGATGCTTTGGAACTCATTATTTAGCATTGATAAATTTGAGTAATGCAAACTTCGTTTCTCAGGTTGGACCGTACCACCACAACTGCCATAGTCACCTGCCAAGGACATATCTACAATGAAAGAATGAATGTGTTCTTAGCTATGGCTGCTTGTGATGTATTTAATCATGGAAATTAATGGATAATATATGTGTCATCCAATATGTGATGTGAAAATGATTCATTTATATAATTAATGGGTGATCTTATTGTAGTCTTGAATAAGTGTCATATCTATATCTAATATTAAAAGGTGAAATTTTCTCCCCAACACTGTTTTGTCCATTAGGCCATCCCAATGCACCTCACTCTCCCCCGTTCGTATCTCTTGTCATCCACATGTTTGCAATCCAAATCCAACACAAGACCAAGTTTACAAATCCAAAGCCAGCACAATTTAGATCCACCATGAGACCAAGTTTTGAACACCAAGTTTACATTTATTTTTAGTCACATTCAGATCTCAATTACTTGTAAATGAAAACTAAGCAAACTACACACATGCATAAGCCCGATAGGTAACAATGATCAAGGTAAACAATGACTAGGAATAAATTATGGTAGTTTAATTTAGACACATGCATGCGATTAAGATTGCATTAACAGTAAAGAGGGACAAGGAAGCCTCATATTAGACTTGCCTTCTTCAAAGCACTGCTACTAGTCTTGCTCATCGAAGTACTGCTCCTGATGACCCACGTACTACTCAGTGTCTAAACACGGTCAATAAGCATCACACAAGCATCCACACGTGCACACATAGCAAACAAATATAGATTACTTATAAAAGTACACCAAACATCATAAACCGAGAGTAAAAAATAGTTTAAAACTATTCTACATGTTGCTATGAGCACATAAACACGAAAATCATGTTAATCGGAGTTAAAACAGAGAATATATGAGAAGAACAAGTTAGCAAGGGCAGATCTATTTTTTAAAAAAGGAACTACACATAATTTTACATAAAAACATGTGGACCAATACGTTAAAACGACTTCCTAGATGGTGAGTTAAAGTTTGAAAAAGAACATGCGATTTTTGGAAAGAAAAAATCTAAATAGAATACTTTTTTAACTAGAAGGTTGATTTTAGCAAAATAGGAGGAGCTTTTTGCAAAAGAAACAGGACAACTGGCTCTAGCATGCTGGGCCACATGGCATAAGTTGATAGGCACATGGGGCGTGCATCAGTGGTGGACTAGAACAGTGGACCGCGTCCTCTAGAGTACAGTGAACTGGTTACGTACTTCAAGCAGTAAGCGATCCAAAGTGTCAATCCCAAGATGAATGGTTGTGGGAGGTTAGGGGTTTCCTAGCCGGAACAGAGACTGGCGTGGCATCGCCATTGACGATGCGGTATTTTTCACCGGATTTTTGCCAAAATAGTGTTTCTGGCATCGTTTGGCTAGGCAGATGCACGTAGTTGCAAAGGAGATCACATAAAACTCATTAGGGATGTTGATGTTGGCTAGCCCCAGTGATAATTTTATTCTTTTTTTAATGAGGTGACATATCAGAAAAATGATAATGTGGCACAAAAATTATGACGATAGGTGATGAGTTTTATTTAGATGAAACCCAACACAATGTTTCCACTGGGAAAGTGAGTGAAAAATCCACTTATTTATTCATGCCACCTCTACTCTTCTTGGTGGTGCTCCTTCCTCACACCGGAACAACTTTAAACCTTAGAAAAAATATGGAAAGACCACGGGAGCAAACCGACCAAAGGACTTCATTACTTATCCAAGATGGACGTTAGTGGATTAAGCTAAGCCTATTAGGGCATGTTCAATGCATAAGCGCTTATATAGAGTTAAAGATAGAGAAAAAAATATCATATTAACAAGCGCCTCTAAAAAATCTTTGTCACACCCAGTTTTAAGGACAAAATCAGATATATACTATATGTGAAATAAAGAGGTCAAATCTCACATATAGCTGCAGATAGGTGTAATATCAAAAGACAAATTCTTATTAAGCATAACACAATAGTATAAGATATAACCTTAGAGAGCAACACAGCGGCAAGACAACTTCGAACACTGGGTGTAACCTTCACTCCAGGATCAAACTGACTGGTTGATCACAAGCCTAACAATTCCAAAATCTAGCGGTCTGATACCCTTCCTGAGATGTGGGAATAGCAAGAGTGAGTCCATGTCGAACTCAACAAGCATAACATGAGGTTCATGATGCTCAAAAGGCATGACACGGGTTTAACTGCATGTAGCTTTTAGTTGGCAAAGGTTTAGCATATGAGTAGCATCAAATTGTCTTTAATCCCAGAATAAACATATGACCAGGTAATATGAAGAATGAATAGCAAAAACATAAGCATATTACAGTTCAATAGTGATCATCTATTCCGTAAGGGTCCAAGGCCGCTTGTGACCGTGAGCACGGCTGATATACCAGTTTTACACTCTGCAGAGGTTGTACACTTTCACTATGAGTCGTGATCCCCAAAAGTCCGAGGTCATGACTCCCCATTGGACAAATAAGTTTCACTATGAAGTCTTTCCAAGGTTCGTCTAACAAGTTAGGGCCGCTAGGTTTCTGTAACCTGCGAATGTAGAGCTCCCCTTCCGTATGGCACAACGACACGCAGCCTATACACATAAGGACAGAAGCCGCACTACACCCAACCCGAGAAACACCCCTTTTGTGCCCTTTCTGGTAACCTCTAACAAGCTAGAAAAGGTCCTTTTATATGACTAAAGCCAGAGCCATGTAGCCCTCATAGTTATACTGTAAGTCCCGGATGTTCGCTTACAGATAAGTCCTTATGGAGAGGAATCTAGAGAAAACTCTAGCCCTCTTGTTCCCTGTTGCTAAAAATCATCTTTTAGTGTTATTGCATATATCATTAATCAAATTACAAGATCATTGTTTATGTGAGCACTAGCAAACTACCCAATGCTATAACCATAGGATTCAAGGAATAAGATCAACACTAAGGCATCCTTAAAAGGAAACACATGCATAATGAATTAAGTGAATTAAAGTGAATAGGTAACAAGGATAGTCCCATGCTATACTTGCCTTTCTCCCAGAGTTAGTTACTCAGAAGTCTTCAACCTCTATCTCTAATCTTCAGCTTCTACGGTACTTGTCGGTCCTCAGCTCCTAGTCTTCAGCGCTCGCGAATCACACTTTTACTCGCAGCAACTAAGCAACACAAATAGACAAACAATACACACAACTAAGAACATGCATCAAACAAAAGAAACGTTTTAAAAGAGAGCGCACTAAACGACACGGTACGTTGCTACAGTCACGAAAACGCAAGAACGACGGATAACGGAGCTACCATTAAAGAGGACACGCGACTATCGAGACGATTACAACATATTGAAGAAGACAAACTATACATTTGATTTATTTTAGTTAATGAATTAAGGTGATAGACTTCTAAAGAATTATCCTAAAGTTGAATTAACCAACTTACATTAAATTATAAAAGATGAAGTTTTCCTTATTCATATTTTATTTATAAATGCCCCAATATTATTTAAAGTCACTTAACTATTCTGCACAATAAATAAACTTGTGAGAGCACCTATTTCAGTTATATATTCAAGTTTAAAATAAGCAAATTATATTTATAGAAAACATAGGTAAATTAGTATTAATAAAATTAACATTTATTTGTAAAAGAACCATTCACCTAACCTGTATTGTTTTTAATTAAAAACTAGTTGCATAAACATTAATCATAGTTGACGTTTATTTTGTAGAATTTGTAAACATGTTATGTGGTAAACATCGTTACAAACACTTAGACAACGTTGGATCTACCGCAGAAGAATGGATTGAAATAATGCTAAAATGACAGGACGATAGATGTTCGAAGCAAGTAACTAAGAAACATAGGCAATAAAGTGGTCTGGATAAAGCATGGATAGTTCGATGTAAAAAAACTAGATTTTCTTTGAATAAGAAAACTAGGTGTATATATATAGTATATATCGGAGGGATTATACTAGGCATATAAGGCACTGATTCTGATGGCTCCTATGCACGGAGACATCCATATGGCACTTGATTGCTTGTGTGCTATACGTAGACTTATACATGACAGGTTTTGGTAACAAGGCAACTGAGCACGCTCAAATCGATCGAAACAGATGGTGATGGACAATGGCAAGGTTCAATATACTCGACCAGCAGATTAATGCAACGATCATTAGCATGCAACACAGGACCTACGGCGATATGATCAGGTTTGGATGCAGGCTTGCAAAGCAGAAGGCCTGGCTACGTTGCAGGGACATCTGGGTTTCAGATAACCAGAAGGCAGCAGCTGCTCTTGTTGAACGCCGGTCGGCAGGGCAACAAGCAGCACAACAGCGGCGGTAATGTGCAGGGCACAACGAGATCAGCGACGATGTGGTGACGCTTCAGCAAGGGTAGCTTGGAATTGTGGAAATAAAATGAAAAAAGAAAGAGAGGCAACGCTGAGATACTCACCATATGCAGAGAGCCATGATTCCAGAGTCGAGCAGGCAGCCAGGCAACAAGACGCAGAGCCAGTTCGCCTGTGGAGCTGGCTAGAGCTGAGGCTGACAAAGGCTGCTGCAGTCCGCACGGCAAGAGCAGCCCACGCTAGGATTTCGTGAGGACACAGACGACACGAATGAGGTGATGCGCGATTTCGATGAGGCGGCGGCGGCACAGGGCCATGGAACAGGCCCGGAACGGCCGGACACAAATCAAATGACCTAACGGCCGGCGGCGACACGATAGGAAGGGAGAAAATTTTAATTTACTACAAAAGAGATTTCCTAAACTAGGGGGCTCCTCTACGGTAGTTTTGGTGTGCTTTGCCCAAGGAAAAGGTCCATACTTATTGGGAGAAAACTCCTCGCCTTCATATCAACTTGCAATATTGTAAGGTCTAAATAGGCTAGAGGGGGGGTGAATAGCCTAATTAAAACTTCTACAAGAATTACTTAACCACGAGTTAGTACGAAAGGTGGCGAGGCAAAAGCACTAGCTCTAACTAATTAAGCAAGCCACCTACACAAGTCTAGTACAAGGCTATTCACTAAACACAACAACAACTAGAAGCTAGAAACGAGAAGTAATACGAGAGAAGAGCTTCGAGTGATTATACCGCCGTGAAGAGAAGGGAAATACCAATCAATCAATCATACAAGAGAAATCCTCGGGAAGAGAATGACACAAGAATTTATCCCGAGGTTCACTTGCTTCCCGGCAAGGTACTCCCCGTTGTGGCGATACACCCACTTGTCGGTTCGCGAGCTAATCGACTATCAAGAGTCGAGCCCTCGGCGGGCGCCGCACAACCGCACACAAGATGGGGATCCTCTAAGCCACGAGCTCCACTAGAGTATCCAATTTGCGAACTCCCGCGGGGAAGGATCAAGAACCCCTTACAACACTTGGTGAAGGCTCCAACAATCTCCAATTGCGAGCTCAATCACCTCCGCTGCTCCAAGCCGTCTACCGTGTCGGGAAATACGGAAGAGTAACAAGAAATCCGCAGCAACTCAAAGATCAAGTGCCTCTAGAATGCAACTCTCAAGCAATGCACTTGAATCTCACTCAATCTCACTCAAGATGTGCAACTATGCAAAGAGATGAGTGGAGGGGTTGTTCTCTAGCTCAAAGTATGTCTCTAGTTCTCAAAATGTGCAAGAGTTGCCCTCAAACCCTGGCCAACGTCTATTTATAACGAAGGGGTACGCAGCTAGCCGTTACAGACGACGTAGCGAAAAACACACTGACCGGACGCTCCGGTCAGGGTGACCGGACGCGTCCGGTCACTACACGACAGCAAGAAACAGTGCGTGTCAGAACTAGCCGTTGCCGTGACCGGACACGCTGAACCGATTGACCGGACGCGACAGTGCCCGCGTCCGGTCGCATTCCAGTATGCTCCCATTGAGACCGGACGCGTCCGATCGCACGTGACCAGACGCGCCGCGCGTCCGATCGTTACTCCGCTTCGCTCTACCCTTCTGGACGCCTGACCAGACGCTCCGGTTACGTGAGGGACCAGACGCGCCGGTCGCGCGCTCTGATTCGCTCAGGAGAACTGACCGGACGCGCTGTTGAACTGACCGGACGCCACAGTGCCAGCGTCCGATTAGAGTCCAGTAAGCTCCCTGGATGACCGGACGCGCTGCGCGTCCGATCATCAAACTAAAAACCGCGCAGACGCTGAACACTGACCGGACACGTCCGGTCATACAGAGACCACGTCCGGTCCAGCGTCCGGTCATCTCTGTGACCTCCGTTGGCCTCCGTTTCTTTTCCGACTTCCGGCGCAATAGAAAAAAGGTATTTCACTTCTCCAAAAAGCGCCGAATCCCGCCTCGCAAGCTCGGCGGGAGGGAGAGAGGAACCCAAACCCCTCTCTACCGCTTAAACTCCACCGCCTTCACAAACTGTGCTAACACCACCAAGTGTACACCACCATGTGCATGTGTGTTAGCATTTCATAAATCATTTCTCAAGGCGTTATGTTAGCTCTTTACTAGATCCTAATGCATATGCTCAAGACATTGATCTAGTGGCACTTGATTCCCGAGCTAACCGTGATTGCCCCTCTTGATAGTCGGCCATGTATCCTAAACCCGGTCAATCACTTCTCTACTCATCTTAGACCGGCAAAAGGAAAACCCTATGGTTATACCTTTGCCTTGAGCTCTTAGATCCTTCTCCACTTGATCATCATGTCCTTCCTTTTATGTGCATCTTCACCATGATCATCATTTCATGTCCATGCACCATCTCTTTGTGATCTTGTGGCCATCACTCCTTGCCACATACACTTTCATCACATGTGTTGCTTATGCCTAACTCAAAACACTTAACACATGGCATTAGCAACTTGGTGTCATTAATTACCAAAACCAAACTTGGGCTTTCAATCTCCCCCTTTTTGGTAATTGATGACAACCATCACAAAGATATGAAATGAAATCAATTTTCAATTTCGATAGTATTAGCTCCCCCTACATATGTGCTTCCATGAGTTTGGTTCAATTATGCACATATGTATGGATTTGAAATTTGAGAGAGTTACTACTATCAAATTGATGCTAAGGTATATAAAATGGACCTTTGAAGCGTGATACCAATCGGAGTTGCCTTTATATACCATCCTTAGCATCGATGTAGCTAGACACCACTTGTAATCTATCACTTGTAAAGATCACAAACACTAAAGTACCCCGTGAGATCAACATTATAAGCAAAAGGTGTCTAGATACTACTTGTAAAGCTACTCTCAACAAATCATCATTCAAGTTCTATTTCTAGCATACACCATTCAATTATGAATATCGAAATTAAACTTTGCAATGCAACATTTCATCATGTTAATGCACATACAAATGCAACAAATAATCCATGAGCTTGCTCCCCCTACTTATGTGCTCAAATTTAATTTCTCTCTTTGTGACTTTTCTTTTTATCTTTGTGACTTTTCTCTCCCCTGTGACTTTTCTCTCCCTCTTATTATATTTTATTTCCTCTTTGCTATATCTTTGTGACTTTTCTCTCTCCCTTTGTCAACAATCACCAAAAAGGTGCCTAGAATAGGTAATTTTAGTGAGAGATAAGTCAATCAATATGAGGGAGTCCAAATTATGGTTCAACCTAGATCACTTGCCTAGAATATATAATTCGGTTTGATCCAAGGACAAGCTTTTTCACACCTCATAAAGTATAAGGGTTATCTTGACCATGTTGAATTACACATCATGCGCTTATTTTCTAGATTCAACACTAGGTTTGCAAGCCCACAAACATGTCATATGCTACCACTAGATCAATCAAACATAGAAACAATAGTGGTACCATATATACATCAAAAAATATTTGATTTTCATGAATGAGCCTATTTGTCATGCAAATATGTCTATATGTTCTAAACATGTCCTTAGCAAAGTATGAATGATATGCCAAACAACTTTACCTTGCTATGTTGGAGGAGAGGCATATCATATAAGAATGTGGGGGTGCACTCATTTCAAGTTGGAGAAGTCAAGTATGTTCAATTCATTCTTCAACTTGTAAAATCTCTTTTCATCAAGTGGCTTTGTAAAGATGTCGGCTAGTTGATCTTCGGTGCCAATGCTCTCAATGCTAATATCACCCTTTTGTTGATGGTCTCTTATGAAGTGATGCCTTATGTCAATGTGCTTGGTTCTTGAATGTTGAACCGGATTTTGTGTCATCTTGATAGCACTTTCATTATCACAAAACAAAGGCACATCCTTGAATTTAATTCCAAAGTCATTCAAAGTGGCCTTTATCCAAAGCAATTGTGCACAACAACTACCGGCACTAATGTATTCGGCCTCGGCGGTAGATAGTGCAATACTATTTTGTTTCTTTGATGACCATGAAACAAGAGACCTTCCAAGCAATTGACAAGTGCCACTTGTGCTCATTCTATCAATCTTGCATCCACCATAGTCGGAGTCCGAATATCCAATCAACTCAAAATTAGACCCCTTGGGATACCATAATCCAACATCATGAGTGCCCTTTAGATATCTCAATATCCTCTTGGTTGCTTTCAAGTGACTTTCTCTAGGTGAAGCTTGATATCTTGCACACTTGCATACACTAAACATCACATCCGGCCTAGAAGCGGTGACATAGAGCAAACTTCCAATCATGGACCGGTATTGCTTTTGATCTACCATATTTCCACTATTATCAATACCCAATTGATCATTAGAGCCTATTGGTGTGCTCATTGGCTTAGCATCTTGCAATCCAAACTTCTTGATCATGTCCTTGATGTACTTGCCTTGACTTACAAAAGTGCCATTCTTCATTTGCTTGATTTGAAGTCCAAGGAAGTAACTAAGCTCTCCAATCATAGACATCTCAAACTCATTAGCCATCATATTTCTAAATTCTTCACAAAAGTCTTGGTTAGTTGATCCAAAGATAATGTCATCCACATAGATTTGCAACACAAACAAGTCATTTCCAAGTTTCTTGGTGAAGAGAGTGGTGTCAACCTTTCCCATCTTGAACCCTTTAGAGAGGAGAAAGTCCCTCAACCTCTCATACCATGCTCTAGGTGCTTGCTTCAAACCATACAATGCCTTCTTTAGCTTGTAAACATGGTCAGGCTTCTTGTCATCTTCAAAACCGGGAGGTTGCTCAACATAAACTTCTTCATTGATGTAGCCATTTAGAAATGCACTCTTGACATCCATTTGATAGAGCTTGATGTTGTGTGCACAAGCATATGCTAATAAGATTCTAATTGCCTCCAATCTTGCAACCGGTGCATATGTCTCTCCAAAGTCAAGACCCTCAACTTGAGTGTATCCTTGTGCTACTAATCTTGCTTTGTTCCTTACAATCATGCCATCTTGATCTTGCTTGTTTCTAAAGACCCACTTAGTACCAATCACATTGTAGTTCTTTGGCCTCTCAACAAGTTTCCAAACTTGATTTCTAGCAAAGTTGTTTAGTTCTTCATGCATGGCATTCACCCAATCGGAATCCTTCAATGCATCTTCTATCTTTTTTGGTTCTTCTAATGAGACAAATGAGTAATGCTCACAAAAGGATGCTAGCCTTGATCTAGTTTGAACACCACTTTGAATTCCACCAATGATTTGGTCCAACGGATGATCTCTTGCAATGCTAGTAGGTTGAAGTATTGGGAGTTGATTGCTTCCACTTGTTTGACCTTGAACTTATACTTCATCATGAGAACCACTTGAGCTTGCTTGATTTGAATCAATTTGCACACTTTGGTTGATCACATGAATATCATCATCATCAACTTGCCTTGGCTTTATGTCACCAATGTCCATGTTCTTCATTGCATTTAACAATTGATCTCCTCTCACATCATCAAGGTTTTGAGCTTCATTTTGAGACCCTTGGGTTTCATCAAATTCAACATCATGAACTTCTTCCAAGGTGCCATTTGTGAGATTCCAAACTCTATATGATTTGCTTGTGGTAGAGTAACCAAGTAAGAACCCTTCATCACATTTCTTTTCAAACTTGCTCAATCTAGTGCCTTTCTTGAGAATATAGCATTTGCAACCAAACACTCTAAAGTATGCAATGTTGGGCTTTCTTCCATTCAATAGTTCATATGGTGTCTTTCCAAGCTTTCTATGGCAATAGAGACGGTTACTACAATAGCAAGCCATATTGATAGCTTCACTCCAAAATGAATGACTCACATTGTATTCACTAAGCATTGATCTAGCCATATCAATCAAGGTTCTATTTTTCCTTTCAACTACACCATTGGATTGAGGAGTGTATGTTGGTGAGAATTGATGCCCAATACCATAATCATCACACAAATCTTCAATTCTTGTGTTCTTGAACTCACTACCATTGTCACTTCTAATCTTCTTGATGGTAGTCTCAAACTCATTTTGCACCCTCTTAACAAAAGACTTGAATAGATCATAAACAACACTCTTGTCATAAAGGAAGAGCACCCAAGTGTATCTAGTGTAGTCATCCACAATCACAAAACCATACTTGTTGCCACCAATGCTAGTGTATGTTGTTGGCCCAAACAAGTCCATGTGCAATAGCTCAAATGCTTTTGATGTGCTCATTTCACTTTTACTAGGATGTGAATTTCTAACTTGTTTGCCGGCTTGACAAGCACTACATAGTTTATCCTTTTCAAAAGTGACATCTTTCAATCCTCTAACTAAGTCATGCCTCAAAAGTTTGTTCAATTGTTTCATTCCAACATGACCAAGCCTTCTATGCCACAACCAACCCATACTAGATTTACTAAGCAAGCATGATGTCAATTGTGTCTCACTATCATTGAAGTCAACCAAGTATAAGCTACCATGTCTAAATCCTTTGAATATCAAGTTTGATCCATCAACACTTATGACTTCAACATCATCACTACCAAATATGCACTTGAAACCAAGATCACAAAGTTGTGCCACCGATAAAAGATTGAAATCCAAGCTCTCAACTAACAACACATTAGATATGCCCATGTCATTTGTGATAGCAATTTTACCAAGCCCTTTGACCTTGCCTTTCTTGTTGTTGCCGAAAGTGATAGCATCAAAACCACCATTTTGACTTGTATCAATTGAATTGAACATACAAGAGTCTCCGGTCATATGTTGAGTGCACCCACTATCAAGCACTCAATGCCTTCCTCCGGCTTTGTAATTGACCTACAAGACAAGATCAATTCTTTTTAGGTACCCAAACTTGTTTGGGTCCTCCAAGGTTAGAGACTAAGCTCTTTGGTACCCAAATGGCTTTCTTCTTTGAGCCCATCCATGGTGCACCAATGAACTTAGCATGAACACCATTTGTACCCTTGGTAAGCATATAGAAAGAATTAAACTTGATTAAGGATACATTTGCATTGGATTTCTTGTTCATGCAATGTTGCTCTATGTGACCAACTTGCTTGCAACTTTTGCAATAGCTACCATTGTTCTTCACAAAACGAGTCTTGTGAGGAGCAAAAGCGGCCTTGCCTTTCTTGGGGTTATAGCCCAATCCCTCTTTGTAGAGAGAAGCTCTTTGGCTACCCAAGCACATAAGCAAGCGGTCCTCACCACCATAAGCCTTAGCTAATGTGTGATTGAGCTCTTTTACCTCCTTCTTGAGATTTTCATTCTCAACTATAAGTGTGGAGTCACAAGTGAAACCATCACTACTAGATGAGGATGATGTAGATGAGCTACATGAAGGGTTAGTAGGAGCAACAATAATAGGCTTATAAAAAGTTTCATCAATTATATCACATGATATGCCTATGTTGCAAGTTTTAGCTTTCTCAACATTAGTTGGTATGTTTTTATATTTTTCAACTAGAGAGGAATGAGCTTCTTCTAGCTTAATGTGAGACTTTTGAAGCTTCTTATGGTCTACCTTTAGACTCTCATAAGATGCCCTAAGCTCATCAAGTTCTTGCATAAGGTTTTTCTTTTCCTTAAGCAAGCCCTTGCACTCCTTTCTAGATTCTTTAAAATGTTGAGTGCAATCTTCTAGCATAGTGATTAGTTCATCTTTAGTGAATTCCTCTTCATCACTATCACTATCACTAGCATTATCATGATCACTCTCATCATTGGATGATACCTTAGCGGCCTTAGCCATGAAGCATGATGGAGTGTCGAAGAGGGAGACCTTCTTTTGGATGGCAATGCTAGCATGTCCCTTCTTCTTGCTCTTGTAGTCATCCTCATCATCACTTGAGGAATCATCACTATCCCATGTAGCAACATGAGAATCATTCTTCCTTTTATGAGAGCTCTCCTTCTTCTCTTGCTTCTTCTTTTGCTTCTTTCTCTCCTTCTTGATAGCATCTTCATCATCACTATCATAAGGACACTTTGCAATGAGATGGTCCTTGCTATGGCATCTAAAGCATCTCATGGTATGCTCATTCTTCTTGTAAGAGTTCTTCCTCCTTCTTGCACGAAAGCCCTTCTTCTTCATGAATTTGCCAAATTGTTTGACAAAGAGAGCCATCTTCTCATCAATGTCATCACTATCACAAGAGCTTGAGTCTTCATCACTTGATGATTCAATCTTGGATTTGCCCTTGGATGTGGTGGCTTTGAATGCCACACTCTTCTTCTTCTCATCATCCTTCTTCTCATTTTCCTTCTTCTTCTTCTTTACCAACTCATCCTTCTCATCATCTTCTCTATATGAATCGTCGGTCATCACTTCTTGAAATATTTGTTGAGGAGTTGAATCCTTCAATGTAGTCTTTACTAGCACGGTGATCAATGTATCAAATCTCTTGGGTAGACTTCTCAAGAACTTCATAGAGAATTGATTGCCCTTGACCTCCTCACCAAGTGCCTTGTGCTCATTGACAATGACTTGCAACCTATAAAACATCTCCGGTACACTCTCATCATCTTGCATCTTGAAGCTTGAAAATTTTTCTTGCAAGATATATGCTTTGGCGGTCTTTGTGCCTTCGGTGCCCTCAAATGTTTCTTCTAACTTGGCCCAAGCATCATGAGCAATCTCAATGTTCTTTACTTGCTCAAAGGTCTTGTCATCTAATGCCTCATGAAGAGCACTAATGGCAATGTCATTGCATTGGAGCTTCTTCTCTTCCACCGGTGTAGGTGCTTCCGGATTAGCAACCTCAAATTTTGTTTCGGTGACCTTCCATACTTCTCTATTGATTGACTTTAGGTGTGCGGTCATCTTAACCTTCCAATATGCATAATTTGTGCCATCAAAGTGAGGTGCCTTCTTGATGTTGTTGATGTGCAAGCTTAATTGAGCCATTTCTTTTTCACCGTAGGTTGTTAAGCCTCAAATAAACGGTGCCTCGGCTCCGATACCACTTGTAAGGTCCAAATAGGCTAGAGGGGGGGTGAATAGCCTAATTAAAACTTCTACAAGAATTACTTAACCACGAGTTAGTACGAAAGGTGGCGAGGCAAAAGCACTAGCTCTAACTAATTAAGCAAGCCACCTACACAAGTCTAGTACAAGACTATTCACTAAACACAACAACAACTATAAGCTAGAAACGAGAAGTAATACGAGAGAAGAGCTTCGAGTGATTATACCGCCGTGAAGAGAAGAGAAATACCAATCAATCAATCATACAAAAGAAATCCTCGGGAAGAGAATGACACAAGAATTTATCCCGAGGTTCACTTGCTTCCCGGCAAGGTACTCCCCGTTGTGGCGATACACCCACTTGTCGGTTCGCGAGCTAATCGACTATCAAGAGTCGAGCCCTCGGCGGGCGCCGCACAACTGCACACAAGATGGGGATCCTTCAAGCCACGAGCTCCACTAGAGTATCCAATTTGCGAACTCCCGCGGGGAAGGATCAAGAACCCCTTACAACACTTGGTGAAGGCTCCAACAATCTCCAATTGCGAGCTCAATCACCTCCGCTGCTCCAAGCCGTCTACCGTGTCGGGAAACACGGAAGAGTAACAAGAAATCCACAGCAACTCGGAGATCAAGTGCCTCTAGAATGCAACTCTCAAGCAATGCACTTGAATCTCACTCAATCTCACTCAAGATGTGCAACTATGCAAAGAGATGAGTGGAGGGGTTGTTCTCTAGCTCAAAGTATGTCTCTAGTTCTCAAAATGTGCAAGAGTTGCCCTCAAACCCTGGCCAACGTCTATTTATAACGAAGGGGTACGCAGCTAGCCGTTACAGATGACGTAGCGAAAAACGCACTGACCGGACGCTCCGGTCAGGGTGACCGGACGCGTCCGGTCACTACACGACAGCAAGAAACAGTGCGTGTCAGAACTAGCCGTTGCCGTGACCGGACGCGCTGAACCGATTGACCGGACGCGATAGTGCCCGCGTCCGGTCGCATTCCAGTATGCTCCCGTTGAGACCGGACGCGTCCGATCGTTACTCCGCTTCGCTCTACCCTTCTGGACGCCTGACCAGACGCTCCGGTTACGTGAGGGACCGGACGCGCCGGTCGCGCGCTCTGATTCGCTCAGGAGAACTGACCGGACGCGCTGTTGAACTGACCGGACGCCACAGTGCCAGCGTCCGATTAGAGTCCAGTAAGCTCCCTGGATGACCGGACGCGTCCGGTCATCAGTGACCGGACGCGCTGCGCGTCTGATCATCAAACTAAAAACCGCGCAGACGCTGAACACTGACCGGACACGTCCGGTCATACAGAGACCACGTCCGGTCCAGCGTCCGGTCATCTCTGTGACCTCCGTTCGCCTCCGTTTCTTTTCCGACTTCCGGCGCAATAGAAAAAAGGTATTTCACTTCTCCAAAAAGCGCCGAATCCCGCCTCGCAAGCTCGGCGGGAGGGAGAGAGGAACCCAAACCCCTCTCTACCGCTTAAACTCCACCGCCTTCACAAACTGTGCTAACACCACCAAGTGTACACCACCATGTGCATGTGTGTTAGCATTTCATAAATCATTTCTCAAGGCGTTATGTTAGCTCTTTACTAGATCCTAATGCATATGCTCAAGACATTGATCTAGTGGCACTTGATTCCCGAGCTAACCGTGATTGCCCCTCTTGATAGTCGGCCATGTATCCTAAACCCGGTCAATCACTTCTCTACTCATCTTAGACCGGCAAAAGGAAAACCCTATGGTTATACCTTTGCCTTGAGCTCTTAGATCCTTCTCTACTTGATCATCATGTCCTTCCTTTTATGTGCATCTTCACCATGATCATCATTTCATGTCCATGCACCATCTCTTTGTGATCTTGTGGCCATCACTCCTTGCCACATACACTTTCATCACATGTGTTGCTTATGCCTAACTCAAAACACTTAACACATGGCATTAGCAACTTGGTGTCATTAATTACCAAAACCAAACTTGGGCTTTCAAATATGGTACTAATTGATGTTGCACCCTCCGTCTTTACTAATAGGCCTAATTAATTATTAAAGCCCATTAGTAAATAAATGTTTAGGCCTTTGAGATTTATTAAGATTATTGCACATGGGCTTTGAGCGTTGGGAAAAATAAGAGATTTATTATTTTCGGAATTAATTATTTTCATGGATAAAATAATTCTAGAAAAGTCCAGAATTATTATTTAAGCCGCGAAAAATACTCCGAAAGCTCCGAAAATTCGGGGGAAATTTTCCAGAGACATTATGGAACATGAGGAATCCAAATAAAGTATTTGGAGCTCATAATAAGATATTTTAGAGCATCTAAAAATTAGATTATGCTCACAGATAAGTGGAAACAAGATACAGAAAAGTCGAAAAAATTCTCGAGAAGTTTGCAGAGGTTGATTGACGGATGAGAAACAAGAAATTTGATTGTAGAAAAATGATATATGTATATCGGAGAAGGAAAATCGACCTAAACGTATTTTGAAAGAACAACTTGAATTCATTTTGATCTTTGGTCAAAACCAAGCAATACAAAATACAAATGCATCTGCATGTATGCACAACAATATTGCTACACCTTATGATAAATTTCAATTTAGTGAAAAATATTATTTCCCTATGTTTTTATGAGCACAAAAATTCAAAATTAACTCATTTTAGCTCTATTTCCAAAGAAGCAAATTTTAGGGTGTTATAATTCTACCCCCCTTAAGATGAATCTCGTCCCGAGATTCGGAAGATAGTGGTCAAAGAGATAAGCATACTCTGTCTTGGAATCCTTCTCACTTTCTTGAGTAGTTCCATCTCCTTGGTAAAGATTCCGCCTTACTTTGCTTAGGATAACCTTACCACAAGTAACTTGCTCAACTAATTCCAAAATCTTTACGGGTACTCCGAACGACTCTTAGGTAACTCCAATCACTAGGTCATCTTTCCTTTTTAGTCCATACTATCAAATCTCTTTCTTCATATGTTCACCTTCCAATGGAGCCTTCTTACTTTCTTGTCCAAAGTAGGTTCCATCACCAACTTCAAAACATTAATGACTATATATGTTCAGAAGTTGCTCAACACTTAAAAACAATGCTTAGTCCATGGTGTCGTCCGAATCTTCTTAGCAAAATTCTCCTTTGCTAAGGGCGTCGACAATGACTCTTACTTTGCTTCTCCAAGTGATAACACACTTCCAAGTCAAAATCAATTCCAATCCAACAATAATGTCACTAGCTCAACCCCAATTTATTGATAATGTCTACTAGATTCTTACAATCCATGTTGATGTCACTCTTATGTCCAGATTATAATGCCCCTAATGAACCTCTGATAGTATCCTACCATTTCCATGAATCTCTAAGTCTCACTTACATCCTTTGATTTGGTGGGTTCTATTTCCACACATCATTTACTTTCTAACTCCTTCGTACACCAACCATGAGGGATAACACATCCAAGTGAGGACATTCCTTCTATCAAAACTTGCTTACCATGCTTGGTGCAACATTGAGGTCTTCTAAGTCTTCATAGAACCAACTGCAGTTGTCTAATATCTCCTTCCTATGCCATCAGGGCCAACTTGTCTTGGGTATATTGAAGGTTACACTCCCAATTGATGATAGCTCAAAGCGAAGACCAATCCTGATGATTACTCAAGCTCCTTATAGACAATCCAACAATTATCAATCTTGAGTTGAGGATATCTGCGCTTGATGTTGACTTCTCAACCATGGGGTTAACCCATTCTTCCAAGTGAAAAACTAGAATGTATGAAATCTCCATCTTGCATCTTCTTCAACTTGGCTACCCCCTTAAGAAAAGATAAACTTAGGGAACAACAAAGGATAGCTTGCATCTTCTTTCGAGTGAATTAACCATCATAAAGATCTTCTGATATCCCAAGGATACTCATGTCTATAAGCAGGAACAAGTGATCTGAAATTCCTCGCGGGTAGATAAACAGCAGTGCAGAAAAACAGCCATAACTCGAGTTCCGTTAATCCAATTAAGTTGCACCTTATACCATTGGAAAGCTTATCAAATTTTCTACAACTTTGTTATTGATCACCTCCCCAGATTCCGATTTTAAAATATGGTTTCAGAGTGAGACATGAAATCTGTCCAGAAAGTCTGGCAGCACAGATGCGGCATCTTGCAACAGTTGTATCTAGAGTTCCAAAACTTATATGATGACACGCCTTACTTGGTTGAAAAGCTTATGAAATCCTCAGCAACTTTTGTATAGAACACGTTCCCATATTCTGTAGTTAAGGTAGTCGAACATAGTGCCCAACAGAAACTGTTCCAGGGTTCAGGCAGCGCAGTTGCATCAACTTGTGATTTTCATAACTCCCAAACCATAATAGCTATGAAGGTGATTCTAGAGGCATTGGGAAGATGTTCAAGTCTGGTTGTTTCCATAAAAAAATTCACAAACTTTCGCTAAGCAAATATTTCTGAGCACTGAAGAAAAGACAGACTGCTCCAGAAAAGGTAGAATCGAGAGAACAAGGTAAACCAACCTAACTATATATTGCATTGATCCTTGTACCTTATAAACCTAAACTAAATGAAATTATGGACAAACTCCACAAGATCATTGCAATCATAAAAAGATCCAAAACAAGCACATGCACAATGACATTCAACAAAGCATTATAGGTGCACAAAGCAAACATTGACTCAACTTGCGATACTACCATCCTCTTTATATTAAGGGCAAAGGATCCTAAATCTCCTCTTCTGATGACGCAAGAAGATGGTAAGAGAAGATTCTAAAAGCATATCAAGACAATGAGTATAGATGAGAGCAAAGGCTTAAAATAAGCATCAAGGAGAAGACAAATATCAAGGGTAGATATATAGTAGAGAAGAAAATATCAAGGATTATAGAGCAAGGATTTTATAGCAAGTTCAAAACCTTAAGACGGCTAATTTCTCACTAGGCTTGCGTCCTACAGTTAGCATTGCTCTAATACCACTCTGTCACACCCAGTTTTAAGGACAAAACCAGATATATACTATATGTGAAATAAAGAGATCAAATCTCACATATAGCTGCAGATAGGTGTAATATCAAAAGACAAATGCTTATTAAGCATAACACAATAGTATAAGATATAACCTTAGAGAGCAACACAGCGGCAAGACAACTCCGAACACTAGGTGTAACCTTCACTCCAGGATCAAACTGACTGGTTGATCACAAGTCTAACAATTCCAAAATCTAGCAGTCTGATACCCTTCCTGAGATGTGGGAATAGCAAGAGTGAGTCCATGTCGAACTCAATAAGCATAACATGGGGTTCATGATGCTCAAAAGGCATGACACGGATTTAACTACATGTAGCTTTTAGTTGGCAAAGTTTTAGCATATGAGTAGCATCAAGTTGTCTTTAATCCCAGAATAAACATATGATTAGGTAATATGAAGAATGAATAGCAAAAACATAAGCATATTACAGTTCAATAGTGATCATCTATTCCGTAAGGGTCCAAGGCCGCTCGTGACCGTGAGCACGGCTGATATACCAGTTTTACACTCTGCAGAGGTTGTACACTTTCACTATGAGTCGTGATCCCCAAAAGTCCGAGGTCATGACTCCCCATTGGACAGATAAGTTTCACTATGAAGTCTTTCCAAGGTTCATCTAACAAGTTAAGGCCGCTAGGTTTCTGTAACATGCGAATGTAGAGCTCCCCTTTCGTATGGCACAACGACGCGCAGCCTATACACATAAGGACAGAAGCCGCACTACACCCAACCCGAGAAACACCCCTTTTGCGCCCTTTTGGGTAACCTCTAACAAGCTAAAAAAGGTCCTTCTATATGACTAAAGCCGGAGCCATGTAGTTCTCATAGTTGTACTGTAAGTCCCGGATGTTCGCTTACAGATAAGTCCTTATAGAGAGGAATCTAGAGAAAACTCTAGCCCTCTTGTTCCCTGTTGCTAAAAATCATCTTTTAGTGTTATTGCATATATCATTAATCAAATTACAAGATCATTGTTTATGTGAGCACTAGCAAACTACCCAATGTTATAAACATAGGATTCAAGGAATAAGATCAACACTAAGGCATCCTTAACAAGGAAACACATGCATAATGAATTAAGTGAATTAAAGTGAATAGGTAACAAGGATAGTCCCATGCTATACTTGCCTTTCTCCTAGAGTTAGTTACTCAGAAGTCTTCAACCTCTATCTCTGATCTTCAGCTTCTACGGTACTTGTCGGTCCTCAGCTCCTAGTCTTCAGCGCTCGCGAATCACACTTTTACTCGCAGCAACCAAGCAACACAAATAGACAAACAATACACACAACTAAGAACATGCATCAAACAAAAGAAACGTTTTAAAAGAGAGCGCACTAAACGACACGGTACATTGCTACAGTCACGAAAACGTAAGAACGACGGATAACAGAGCTACCATTAAAGAGGACGCGTGACTATCGAGACGATTACAACATATCGGAGAAGACAAACTATACATTTGATTTATTTTAGTTAATGAACTAAGGTGATAGACTTCTAAAGAATTATCTTAAAGTTGAATTAACCAACTTACATTAAATTATAAAAGTTGAAGTTTTCCTTATTCATATTTTATTTATAAATGGCCCAATATTATTTAAAGTCACTTAACTATTCTGCACAATAAATAAACTTGTGAGAGCACCTATTTCAGTTATATATTCGAGTTTAAAATAAGCAAATTATATTTATAGAAAACATAGGTAAATTAGTATTAATAAAATTAACATTTATTTGTAAAAGAACCATTCACCTAACCTGTATTGTTTTTAATTAAAAACTAGTTGCATAAACATTAATCATAGTTGACGTTTATTTTGTAGAATTTGTAAACATGTTATGTGGTAAACATCGTTACGAACACTTAGACAACGTTGGATCTACTGCAGAAGAATGGATTGAAATAATGCTAAAATGACAGGACGATAGATGTTCGAAGCAAGTAACTAAGAAACATAGGCAATAAAGTGGTCTGGATAAAGCATGGATAGTTCGATGTAAAAAAAACTAGATTTGCTTTGAATAAGAAAACTAGGTGTGTGTATATATATATAGTATATATCGGAGGGATTATACTAGGCATATAAGGCACTGATTCTGATGGCTCATATGCACGGAGACATCCATATGGCACTTGATTGCTTGTGTGCTATACGTAGACTTATACATGACAGGTTTTGGTAACAAGGCAACTGAGCACGCTCAAATCGATCGAAACATATGTCGATGGGCAATGGCAAGGTTCAATATACTCGACCAGCAGATTAATGCAACGATCATTAGCATGTAACACAGGACCTACGGCGATATGATCAGGTTTGGATGCAGGCTTGCAAAGCAGCAGGCCTGGCTACGTTGCAGGGACATCTGGGTTTCAGATAACCAAAAGGCAGCAGCTGCTCTTGTTGAACGCCGGTCGGCAGGGCAACAAGCAGCACAACAGCGGCGGTAATGTGCAGGGCACAACGAGATCAGCGACGATGTGGTGGCGCTTCAGCAAGGGTAGCTTGGAATTGTGGAAATAAAATGAAAAGAGAAAGAGAGGCAACGCTGAGATACTCACCATATGCAGAGAGCCATGATTCCAGAGTCGAGCAGGCAGCCAGGCAACAAGACGCAGAGCCAGTTCGCCTGGAGCTGGCCAGAGCCGAGGCTGACAAAGGCTGCTGCAGTCCGCACGGCAAGAGCAGCCCACGCCAGGATTTCGTGAGGACACAGACGACACGGATGAGGTGATGCGCGATTTCGATGAGGCGGCGGCGGCATAGGGCCATGGAACAGGCCCGGAACGGCCGGACACAAATCAAATGACCTGACGGCCGGCGGCGACACGATAGGAAGGGAGAAAATTCTAATTTACTACACAAGAGATTTCCCAAACTAGGGGCTCCTCTACGGTAGTTTTGGTGTGCTTTGCCCAAGAGATAGGTCCATACTTATTGGGAGAAAACTCCTCGCCTTCACATCAACTAGCAATATGGTACTAATTGAGGTTGCACCCTCCGTCTTTACTAATAGGCCTAATTAATTATTAAAGCCCATTAGTAAATAAATGTATGGGCCTTTGAGATTTATTAAGATTATTGCACATGGGCTTTGAGCGTTGGGGAAAATAAGAGATTTATTATTTTCGGAATTAATTATTTTCATGGATAAAATAATTCTAGAAAAGTCCAGAATTATTATTTAAGCCGCGAAAAATACTCCGAAAGCTCCGAAAATTCGGGGAAATTTTCCAGAAACATTATGGAATATGAGGAATCCAAATAAAGTATTTGGAGCTCATAATAAGATATTTTAGAGCATCTAAAAATTAGATTATGCTCACAGATAAGTGGAAACAAGCTATAGAAAAGTCGAAAAAATTCCCGAGAAGTTTGTAGAGGTTGATTGACGGATGAGAAACAAGAAATTTGATTGTAGAAAAATGATATATGTATACCAGAGAAGGAAAATCGACCTAAACGTATTTTGAAAGAACAACTTGAATTCATTTTGATCATTGGTCAAAACCAAGCAATACAAAATACAAATGCATCAGCATGTATGCACAACAATGTTGCTACACCTTATGATAAATATTATTTTCCTATGTTTTCATGAGCACAAAAATTCAAAATTAACTCATTTTAGCTCTATTTCCAAAGAAGCAAATTTTAGGGTGTTACAATCTTAATCTACAATCGACACTTAATAGGATCGGTAGTTTACGTGTGGAGTGTTTCATGTGGCAGTTAAGCGCACCCGCCACCGCAGGATTGCGCAAGAGCCGCTTCATGGAGCGTCCCTTCCATTCTCAAGCGCTCGACTTGGTCCATGCTGGACTTCATGTTAGTAGAAAACCAGTCAAACAATCTGTAACGGTCCATAAGCGCCCAACATTGTACATGCCCTTATAATGTTGCTTGACCGGGGAGGGGAGGAAGATCTCAAAGTATGGGCAAAGGATCAAGCTTTTTTACTTTGCTTTATTCCTAGAAATCCACCACAAAGTTGGGTTTGAGAGCCATGTGTTCTAGATTTTAGCATGATTCAGAGAGCATGTGTATATATGTAGTCTAGCTGGTGAATGGAAACCTCCCTCCTAAAAAGGTTTTTGTTTTATCCTCACACATTGAAAATTGAGGGAAACTCCACTAAAAATATTTTATTTCATCACACCATACAATATTGAAATACATAGAGCTATAAAACTCTAAAATAAAAATATACACTATATGTCTTGTTTCACCTCATCGCTTAGACCCTACTTTAGCAAAAGTTCAACAAAACCTAGCACTAGAAATGGCCTAAAACTGCAGCAAGGGCTATTTGACCCAAAATTTCGGCATAAGCTGTACTTATAGCTGTTTAAGGGCCAGTTTGGTAGAGTTTTGCTTTCTATTTTAGATTTTTAAGGAAGTTGATTCTCTATGATAAATGATTCTACTAAAATTAGTTCTCTAGAATAAACTCTGTGCAGAAAATAATTCTATGCGGGAAGTGTATCCAGAGAAGCTACTTTTTATAGCTCATACTTTCTAGCTTATTTCAGAGAATCACTTCACAGAATCAGTAAAAATTTATTTTTTAGTAAAAAATTTGACAGAGTTTCCTCTAAATTCAATCAAGAAGCCCTGCCAAAATAGCCCTAAAATTCACACTCATTGACAAAACATAATTTAGCACATGTGACAAAACCGCCCCTCACCCAGGAAGTGCCGAAAGGGGCTCCAACAGTCCAACTCGTCGCCGGAGCCGAACCTGAATTTGCTGCCGCGGTTGCTCTCTCAACGGTAAACAGATCCACCTCGCATCTCCGGCATGCCGCGCGCCCCGCGCCGGCAGTCCGGCGAGGCGCGCCGGGGCGCCTACAAGTCGCGCGTCGACTTCAGCCGCTCGCGCCGCCGCCGCGAGGACGACCTCCTCGCCCTCCGCCGCCTCGACCGCGACGCGGGGCTCTTCAAGCGCCGCCGCGACGAGCCCGCTCCAGCCGTCCCTGCCTCCGATCCCACTCCTGCACCCGCCGAAGCACCCGCACCCGCAGGCACCACCCGTCCGACACTCACTCCCTCCTCGCCGCCCGACGTAGCGGCTCCCCGTAATGCCGCGGAGTCAGAGGTGCGTGCCTTGCCTAGGGTTCGATCAACTTATGTCGAGTGTTTTAAAAGTTCGATAAAGCCAAAGGTCATCTTGAACTGAGTGAAACCAATGCAATTCTCCTGTGTAACTTGTGAATCATGCCATTCTATCATAAATCCGTGAGGCTTAGGATCCAACAATTCAAATTCAGCATGATGAATCTAGTTTGAAGCATAAACATTCAAAATTTACTGAAGCCCGTGATTAATGTGCCCAAGGAAGTTCTGAAAATAATTAGATGTCTACCGTGCCCTTTTCTCCACCAAAACACTGTTTACACTACCTTCTCAGTGGGTGAACCCAACAGATAGATGTGGGAAATTTATATTGAAAACATGGACCAATCCGATACCATGTTTCTTGTATGTCTTGGGAAATGGCTTATGGTAGCTTATGAGGAATCTGATGTTTTGGTATTTCAAAGTTTAAGAAAAACATAATGCCTTCATTCAGTAGTTTCATTCATGTACTTCTTGTGTTTCTTTTCAAATTTCGTTAGTTTGTCTTTTGTATCCAGTTAGCTTGAAGGCCTCTCAGAGCTGGTCGACAAACTATGTTCAGATGACACCACCAGTCAGCTTGAAGCCACAGTCCAGTTCAGGAAACTTCTTTCAGATGGTATTTTTTGACATGTTTAATGCGAGATACAGCTCCTTTTATATTGTATTGTATTTTTTTTTTGACCTTAGCTCTGTCTGTAGAGAAGAACTCAACTGTGATAAAAATCATCCGAGCGGATGTCCTGCCCAGATTTGCTGAGTTTCTTTCAAGACATGGGCTTCCCCAGCTCCAAGTATGTTCCTTGCTTTTATCCCCCTCATTTCCTCTTTTTTTTTTATTTTCTTGTGTAGTTAACCTCGTGTCCGTTCTGCAGATGGAGGCTGCCTGGGTTCTTACCAACATAGCTGCATCTGATTATACACTGCTGGTTGCAGAATGCGGTGCTGTTCCAAGGTTGGTGGAACTATTAGGATCACCAAATGCGAATATCAGGCATCAGGTGAAGCAGTTATATTGAATATTGATCAATATTTCTGTTTGTAATGGTTTAGTATGTGATATCGTGGGCTCTGACATGTTAAGCAGGCTATCTGGTGTCTTGGGAATATAGCTGCTGACTTGCCTAGCTGCAGAGACATTCTCTTTGATCATGGTGCTCTTACGCCTTTACTTTCTCAATTTAGAGAAGACATGAAGATTCCAGTTCTGAGAACTGCTATGTGGGCCCTTTCAAATCTTTGTTTTGGAAAATTGCCAGCCGAAGTGCAAGTAGGTTTTTGTTACTGCTATCTTTGTTCCTTTTTTTCCTTCAATTTGTCAAGAAAGAGTTTGCTGATAATCCGCTTTGACTGGGCACTGCAGGTGAAACCAATACTAGAAATTATCAGCCAGCTTATATATTCTGCTGACGAGAAGATACTGGCAGATGCATGCTGGACTGTTTACTACATATGTGGCGGTAAAGGTGATGCTGTCCAAGATGTATTAGATGCTGGGGTCTGCCCTCAACATGTAAATCTTTTGATGTAAGTTGTCTGATTCATTTTCCTAGTGTAGTGTACATATTATTATAAGGCTACTTGGTAGTCCTTGTGGCTAATTGGGCTTCTTCTCATGATTTTAGGCATGCATCAGCTAATGTTCTTCTCCCTGTCATTTTGGCACTCGCAAGAATTTCTGCGGGAGATGATAAGCAAGTTGAGGTAGCTTTATAGCTATGCATTCTTTGTGCCCTCGTCCTTTACTGTACTGATGCAGATTCCCAGAGATCTGCAGTCACTAGAATGTAGAATGTAATGGCCAAAGAACTGAGTATGGAGATGCTGGTTGCTGTCAGTAATAATGCTTTGGTCTTTTTAAGACCCAAAACCATGTATCCTGGTTTGCAGTAACATTTTATTGCCACAATTGCAGCTATTATTACACTACTAAAATTCTATGCCTCATGTGATAACCCCAATAAACCTCATCGGCTATCATCACAACTGCAACTATGCTAACAGTACCTTTTTTTTTTTACATTGGGTGCCTTTTTCATACTTTCCAAGTTCATATCATGATCGCCTTCTGTATTGTCCTTGGTCTGATGAACTCTTGGAGGGGCTCTGCAAGCCTTCACTGCAAAATACTCATGTATCTGCAATTTCTGTTAAAAGGGGAACATAAAATAAAAGTTTTCACGTCTGTCAAAAAGTTTTTATACTTACTCTAACACAGTGAATTAGTTCTACATTCTGCTTTGATTCCCCCCCCCCCCCCCCCCCCCCCCCCTAACCTCTGAATTGCAACGAAACAATATTTTGCAGGTCTTAGTAGAGAATGGCATTCTCAATTGCTTAGCGCAGTTGCTAGCACGAAATTACCCAAAGAACATCAAGAAACAAGCGTGTCTAATTGTTTCTAATATTGCTGCTGGTAGCAAGGATCAGATTCAGGTAGTATATTCCGGATCTTTGTGTATTCCCTATGTAAAAATGCTTTTTGTGCCATCAAATGGACGTGCCTGAATATGTCCTACCTACACGTACATATTACGAATTACCTCACTTTTATTGACTCTTGATTCTTCCAACAGGCAGTAATTGATGCAGACATCATAACCCCTCTCGTTGTCTTGCTAAGGACATCAGAGACGGATATTAAAAAGGAGGCTGCTTGGGCTATATCAAATGCTGCATCTACTGGTTCAAGTGATCAAATTCAGTATGTTCTGGCCTGTGGTCATCTGAATCTTTCTTCAGTGTTTTGGCACACCGAGCTAAACTTGTTTATCTGTAATGACTGTGTGCCTGCAGGTATTTGGTCAGCCGGGGATGTTTAGAGCCCCTCTGCAGCATCCTCACCTACAGCGATCCTGACCTTGTATACACGTGTCTTGAAGGTCTTGAGAATATACTCCAAGCAGGTGAGGCGGGGAAGAAGGGCGAGGAATCAGGGACGAACCCATATGCTGAGTTTATTCTAGAGTGTGGAGGTTTGGAGAAACTAGAGGATCTGCAGGATGTCGACAGCGACAGAATCTACGAGCTAGTCATGAAGCTGTTACAGAGCTACTGGGAGGAAGAAGTAAGCGAGAGTGATGATCCGAACATCCCAGGTTCGAATGACTCGTCAGATACCGTGGAAGCAACGTCTGAATGTGTTTTCCGTGCGTGATGGCATGCAAGACATGGATGTCCACGTTGCAGACCTCGATCTCTGCACTGCGTCGCGTTGGACATTTGGAGTGCTTCCTCTGCTAGCTCCTTTTTGCGCTTTTCGCAGCGATTCGGAGACGATAATCTCGAATTCTCGATCAATGGCCGCTGGTTGCTGGCTCAGGTGGCCACGCGGATGGATGACACAAGTTGAGAATTCAGACATGTGGTGTGGTGGCGACAGAGGACATCGAGATGCATGTATGGCGTGCGTGACGATATACTTGAGCCTAGCTAGCTCACTGGTCGTCTTGGTTGGTCCCCAGAATTATAGATTCCATTGTTTCAGGCGATAAGGATCAGATCATGTGACCAAACCAGACCAGACAATTCAGTCGTTGTTAATTCGATCTTTTGCCCGGCCATTCGACGTTTCGTATATCTAGCTTTGATGGGATCGTTGATAGATCTATTGGCACGTTCCATCCATCCATGCGGCATGCCATGCACAAAAGGTCAAGGCTATGCATGGTAAATCAGCTGTTCCATACTGTAAAGTGCAAACAGCTAAACTAGTTAAGCCTTACTATAAGCGTACAGATGCTGAGGCAAGTCATGCAATAGCAAATGATGTGGAATTGTGGATCAGTGCTCAGTGTGAAGCCCGTACATGCAGTGCTGTGCCGTCGCCTGTCAGTGTGAAGGGCAGGGCACGCATGGTGGATCGGAGTTCGGAGTCCGGGCCTCCGAGCTTCTCGACGCATGAATATGTATCGAAGTGGATTGGAATGGAATTAAACTAAATTCTATTTCAATTCACTATAACACATGTGGATTAAAGTAGATACACGTGCACCTAACAAGACCCAGAGAAAAGGCGACGGGAACGGGATCGGCGCATGAACGCGGTATGCGCACGCAGGCACGCGGCGCGTTCACAAGTGAAGTCACCTTCATGTGCTGCTGCTGATGCATGCGACCGGCGGGTCGTGTGCATGCCGACCCGGGCCTGCCGGTCGAGTCGCAAATCTAGCCAAAACATCAGTGAGATCATCGGAATCAACTTTATTAGTCCCTCCGTCCATAAATCTTTATAATATTAACTTTCAGCGCAATGATCAAGAAGCAGCAAACAATGTCGATTTGCATTTAAGACAAGAGTAGCCAAGAAGTCGCAGGCAATGAGCAGCTAAGGAGCAATAAATAAGGAGCAGCCAATGAGCACCAAATACGTAGCACGTACGAGAAGCCAAACTCATGATCCCTATCTAAGAGCAGGTACAATAAGCCACGTCAGCTTGGCTTATAGCCAAGACAGCTCAGCAAAATCCTAGGTGGGAGAGGGAGAAAAGAGAAGAGTGGCGTCACATCTTGCGCCGGGCTCCAGCACGAGAAACAATGCGCTAGAGCCGATGTAGCGCCGAACCGGTCGACTACAGTGATGGTATGTGGTCCCCCTTCTTCCTTTCTCGATCCCGTGTGCATCGCCTCCTTTCTCCCTCCCGCCGCAATTTTCCCCGTGCGCGCTCTCTCCCGTGGCGATTTCCCCTTCGCGCCAAATCCTCTCCACCAGGCGCCAAATCCTATCCTCTGAAGCTGAATCGTCTTCTTCCAAAGTAGATTTAAGTTCTCCCCAACCCTAGCCTTGCCAAATCGGATGACTCGCCGGTCGAAGAGAGAGTTGGCGCCGCCGTCTCACCCCTTTCCGACTTGCTCTCCGTCTGGCGGCATGTCGCCCACGGCGCCACCAGGTTCCTCCGGGCCTAGGTGTTTCCCTACGCCACCAGCTTTGATGAAATCCACGCCGGCGTCTACAGCTCCCGGTCCTTGGTGGTGCGGGCCGCCGGTGTCCCCGCAAGGCATGCCAGCCGCTGCCTGCACCTGGTGGCCTGCGCCTAGCTATGGTGGTGGCGCCGCTGCATCATCTTCCAAACCAGTCCAGAAAGATGACATCGACTCTGATCCAAACGAATGGCAAGTACCTCCTGCAGCGTACATCTTTGCATCTTTTTTTATATCAAATATATTAGTAAAAAGTTGGTTGATCCTCTCGTTACTAGTCATCTTCTTCCTATTCTAATAATTCTGAGGAACTAGATCCAGCCAATATTATGGAAGAGTATATTGCCCAACAAAATCTCGTAGGCTCCATTGCTAGACTGCTGAATCAATCCCCATTATTCATTGAAGCATTGAAAGGTAAAGCACCTCAAGTTCAGTTTTCTGTTAATGGGAAGCAATATAACACAGGCTACTACCTTGCTGATGGAATATACCCAGAATGGGCAGTCTTTGTGAAGTCAATAAAAGAACCTCCGATGGAGAAACACAAGCTGTATGCATTGAAGCAAGAAGGGTGCAGGAAAGATATTGAGCGTGCTTTTGGAGTTTTGCAGTCACGCTTTAATATAGTGCGTCGTCCATCACGGCTGTGGAAAAGGAAGAGTATTGGGAGAATAATGAAAGCTTGTGTCATACTCCACAATATGATAGTCGAAGATGAGAAAGAGATGGTGAAATTTCCTATTGACTTGAATGAGCAAGGTGGATCATCAATTGCTCTACCTCCAGAAGTACAAAAGGGTGGTGGTCCAATTTTCTCAGAAATTTTACGTAGAAGAGCAGATATCCATCATCAACCAACACATAAGCAACTGAAAAAAGACTTAATTGAGCATATTTGGCAAAAGTTTGCCGATAAGAGAAATAATTAGTTGTGCCTACAATATCCTCTTTCTTTTACATGTAAGATATAACAGTTCATTAAGTTTATTTTTGTTTGTCATACCGTTTACTAATATACTTATCAATTTCTTACAGGTTCCTGTTGGAGGTTCTTTCTGAAGATCTAAGTATCATCTACGGCTGCTGGTCATCAAGAGAGATGGCTAAATAAATGGATAAACTAGGGATGCTAGATTTATTTCAAAGTCATAAGTGTAATAGCTACTCATGATAGTAGCCTTCTTTTGTGGATCAAGTTTTAGTTGCATTGCAGACCATGTTTTATTCCTTAAGTTTTTAAGTTTGTGTGTCCTTAATCTATCTAATGCTGTGAACTTGGTTGTAAGAGTCATTATATTTTACCAGTGAACTATTTTATTGCTTATTTGCTTCAGTCGACACCTTGTTTGATTTATTTGTGAATATGTCCATAGACCTGAATGTGTCAGCAACACAAGTAGCTATAGAGATGTGTTTAGTGTTGATAACCAGGTCCAGGAGTACTTTAGTGACTTAAATGCATGAGTATTTTTTTTTTGTACAGCCAAGCTAACAGCCAAACTATTGTATTACTTGTCTCTTGTGTTGTCTCAAGATGACTTGGACTTGGCTAATAGCCAAGCTTATTGACCATGCTCTAATACGATGAAGGCTCTTGATTTTTTTTTTCTTAGACGATGGAGACTCGTGGGCGGAGGGAGTATACGACTAGCAAATACGGAACATGCAGGATGCACTGCGTCGTTGCGGCGTGTTGGACATTTGGACGGCGGCTATACCTGGTGGTAGACGTGCAGGGTGCAGCTCTTTATTTCCTGCTCCTTTTTGCTTGCTTGACTTGCATTGGCAGCTGCGCTTTTCACAGCGATTTGTGGCGGAGACAATCTTTGATGGTGCAGCCGCCTCAGCTGGTCAGCTCCACCTCCATCTCCTCGAGGGGATGACGCTATACTCCAGTACTCCATCTATCGAAGAAACACAAGTTCAGAATTCAGACATGTGGCGGCGAGAGGAGATCGAGATGCATGATCGGTTCGGATCAGATAGGAGAAGCTAGCTACTAGCTAGCTAGCACTGCAATTCTCTAGTAGCCTCCGGATACTCCGAATAAAAGATGCATGTATGGCGTGCGTGATATGTACACTTGAGCCTAGCTCGTTGGTCGTCTCGGATTGGTCCCCAGAATCATGTAGTCCACTGTTGCAGACGATAAGGATGAGATCATTTCAGATCAGATCATGACCAGCAGGCGACCAAATTAACCAAACAAACAAGTCGTCTCTTACTTTGTTGCATACTTGCATTATATATATATATATATATATATATATATATATATATATATATATATATATATATATATATATATATATATATATATATATATATATATACACACACAGTTAAGCAAGGTAAGTTAGCACGTACAGTACAGATCGAAGCCACTACTGGAGACTGTGGCTTTGCCGAGTATAATTACACTCGGCAAAGGCCAGATCTCACTCGGTAAAGCATTTGCCGAGTGTGGCACTCGGCAAAGGGTCTTCGCTGAATTTTTTCACGGTAAAGGCCCTTTGCCAAGTGCCTTTTGTCGGGGCACTGCAAAGAAAGGTGGGCCGTGACGGCGCCGGCCCATTAATGGTCGATTTGCCGAGTGCCGGCCCGGTAGACACTCGGCAAAAAAAAATCGAAAAACTTTGCCGAGTGCCGCGGAGCCAGGCACTCGGCAATTTTTTTAAAAAAAATCAGGCACTCGGCAAAAAAAATTTTTGTTTTTTTTTAAAACTTTGCCGAGTGGCCATGGTCAAGACACTCGGCAAAGAAATTTTTTATTATTTTTTTAAAAATCTTTGTCGAGTGCTATTGCCTTGGCACTGACAAAGAGCCCGAAAATTATATTTTTTTTTGTTTTTTACATTTCAATTATATTGTCTGTTTAATTGAAATGTAAAAAACAAAAAAATACAATTTTCGGGCTCTTTGTCGAGTGCCAAGGCATTTACTAACAATATATCACAATCACAAACATAATTCAAAAGTCCATCACAAGTCCATCGTAATCACAAGTTTATTATTACAAGTTCATCCCTAGTGTGGAGACTGCCACCGTGGAAACCCAGACTGTGGTGAAGGATTGACAGGATCAACCGTCGGTGACGCATTAGCGGGATTGTTTGAACCCACCGACGGAGGCTGCACAAAAGAGAAGAGATTGCATGTGTTAGACTCAATTGAAAATTTCAGCAGCACCTCCCCTGTACGGGGAGGTTTCCAAAACCTGCAAGAAACAACGGCATGAAGGCCGACATTCACAACGATATGAAGGCTGACATTCACAATGGCACGAAGGCATTAAAGTTTCATACTCATAGGACTGTAGTGAAGAGCCGGAGGTATAGCTGACAACTGCACTAGTAAGCCCGATGCTTGCCCAAGACTTTGCATGATCTGCATCATCTCCGCCATCTGCTTCTGCGTGGCCTCCAGCTGAGCGGTCAGGTGCGCGGTCGTCTCTTGACTTTGCCTACGTGTTTCTGCCAGCTCGGCCTATAGTCTTTTACTCCAATGTTTCAGTATTGCAAATCTGATCAAGTTGTGTAAAGATCAATGTACGACTAGTGAAACATGAATTACCTCAAGTGCGTCGACCCGCGACAGTGTTGGACTAGGCCGTGGATGTTTGGGAAGCTGGAGCTCATGCTTCGTGCCCTGACCTCGAAGAGAGAGGGTGCAGAGGTCGAGGACACGACGCCGTTTGCAATCCACAACTGCTCGTGCTTCTTGCCCTGTCCTAGCCTCATGATGACCTCTGTATGAAGGGGCTCATTGCTCAGATCGTAATCTGAGCCATGGAGCGTCCTAACCGTCTCCGTGTAGTCTCTGACTTTAGCGTGGACGGTCAGGTCGGTGTAAGCCTCGGGCGGGGCATCTAGGTTGAAGGAGACGTCGAACAACACCCGGCCCATATGGGACGCCCATGCCCCGAATTCCGACACTGGCCGGTTCAGGTGTTTAGCCTCCTGCGAGAAAGACGACGAGATGATTAGAAATCAGGCAGAATTGAGCGTCAGAATAGATAAATGAAATGACGTACGAGTGCTCGCTTGAATGCGGGAAGGCTGCGGCTGCCTTGGTGGTGAGTTGGACCGGTCCTCAGGTTCCGCTTCTCCCGGCCTTTATCATGTTTTTGGATCTGCGCCGGGTCAAGCCACTTGTCCACGATCTGAGCCTAGCACTCGGCATATGACATGCACCACCAGGGCCTCACCTACACGTCATCGAGTATTTGACATACAAGAAGATCAAATTGAACCTACTTAATCTCAAAATGAATCAATGTTATTCACCTACCTGAAGGTATTGTTCCCTGCTCAGCGTCACCAGTCTTGCGTGCGTCTTGTCGAGGGGTTGTTTTAGTACCGACCTATAGTAGTCAACGTGGGCCTGGACTCACGCCTCGTGAATCATGTCACCGACGTATTTATGATAGGCTGTGGAAGCTGTCCAATCCGCCACGTTCTCTGCACCATCTTCGGCCTTGAAAAACCTCTGCATACAAACACGATGTATCCATTCATTATTTCAAGAAAAGACTTACCCAATGAAGGCAATGTATTGAGCTATGTTGTGAGAGACTTACCCAAAACTCTGCCAAAATCCACTCCTGCTTGTTGCGGTTCTGGTCATCCGGGGCGAGCCGGTACCTGTCCCACGAGTAGGCTGGCTCCCACTTGTCGTCTCCCAAGTCCACAAGGCCGGGGAAATATTTCCTGCACAGAACACCCAGGACGCTAGCGGGGGTGAGTGGGGATTAAGAGCACCTGACAGAACTATCCAACTCCTACATAAGTGATTAAGAAAAATTATTAGTTTCTCTTTTGATTTTGAACGTATCATATGAAGTACTAGTGATAACATCTATAGTTACTTACTTTCTTCCCATAGGACGAAGCGCTGGGCATCGGTCAGGAAGCGGAACTGAAGGGAGGCTTGCGGGACCTCGCAGGTAGGGAGTCGATCTAGTGGTACTGTCGCCCATCTGCTGAGTCCCCTCGTCCGTCTGCCTAGCCGCCTTGTCCCCCAATGATGAGTCTATGGTCATGGCCGTGGCCGCCACATGGTCCTCCGGATGCTCCTCATGAGTCGGGAGAGGAGACGGCTACCTCCTGCGGCGACCCCTTGCCCTTCCTACTGTCACCTATTGCAGCCGCTACCCCTGACGACGTCCCCTCATCTTGAACGAAAGGGCGTGATCTTTGGTACCTCGAGAGCACCTGCCTCGGTGAACGGTTGCCCGCCATCTTTGTTCTGTCACCTGCAATTTACAAAGAATGAACAAGACATGTTAGTACATATATTACAAATAGTTCAAAATGAATAAACAAAATAAAATTAGACAGTAAACATAGTATTACATGCATTTAGGAATAATCTTCATGATTGGGATCATAGGTCTCGTCATCACTGTCAAAATTGTCCAAATGGGCAACACTATCGAAAGGTTCTATGTTGTCTTCATTGTCATTGCCTAAACGGAATCGCTCAAGCATTTGTATGTCCTTCGGATTCAGCACTATATCTCTAGCATCCTCGTCATCAACCGTTTCATTGTCTACTTCCATTTCGATAACATCGGGTAAGACTATCTTAAACGTCCCTTATAGCCCATCTTCTTGATAGAACTCTCCATCATATGTTTGTGTTGAAGTTGTATTCTTCATTGTTTGGGACAGGTAGTTTACAGTGTGGCAATACCTGGTGCACAATAGACCAACCCTTAAGATGCTCTTTGTCTTGGCACGCGTATGGCGTATGATACACCTGCACGGCCTGTTGAGCCACAACATAGACATCTTTTCCTTTATAGACGAAATCATGTCTAATCTCGACTAGCCCAACATGAGGGGTCTGTCTCGTTTGTCGAGGATCAAACCAGTGGCACTTGAATATGACAAGAGTAAGAGGTTTGGAGCCCACATATGAAAGTTCATAGATCTCCTCAATTCTTCCGTAATATCCGACGCCATCAGTGCCCTGTGTAAAAACTTCGTTGTTGGTGGTTTTCCGAGTGGGCCAACTCTGCTCGTGTCTTGACGTGTGAAAACGATATCCATTCACGTCATAACTGGTATATGACTTCACCCTAACTTCAAAGTTGTTTGCAACCTGTCTCAACTCGTCACTCATGGACGCATTGGTCTAGGCCTGCAAGCTCAAGCATGATAGACCGTTATATTATTGGAACGTACGAGCTAAATTGGAATATCGAACTATGTATGAGCTAAATTGGATAGTACCTTTTGTTTGAACCAAGAAATGAAATCAGGCCTCCCCGCTCCCGCACCCTCTAAAATAAGGGTATCATGTTCGTGCAGGGTAGGATCCCTTGATTGATGCCAGGATTGACGAACAAATTCCCTGTACCAAAGAGAATCAATGGGTTGGATATAGAATAGTGACGTCGTATTGAAATAAGTTTGTTGAGAACTTACTTAATGAATGGCGAAACCTCGACAAGGTTGGTCAACACATATAGCGTGATACTGCGCCACTCTTCTTCATCCAATCTCTTAGGGGTCGATCCACTTGCGCTGCCTAGTTGGCCTTTGAAAAGGCTGAGGGTCGATTCATTTTCGCCAGCATTATAACGAGGAGGTGGATAATGCTTGCTAGGAAGGTTCAACTTGTAGTAGGTTGTTGTGAAGTTTGCAACCTCCTCCTGAATGCTTGCCTCTGCAATGGAAGCCTCAATTCTAGCTTTATTTGTACATTTCTTGCGAAGAGTCTTTAGACATCTTTCGATTGGATAGCACCAATAAGCCTACATGACCCCCCATACGTGCCTCGTGCGGGAGGTGCACAATCAGATGTTCCATTGGCAAGAAGAAGCTGGGTGAAAAGATCTTCTCCAGCTCATAAACCAACACAGGTGCCCTTTTTTCTAAGTCTTTAATGATGGTCAGATATAGCTCCTTGGCACAAAGTTGGCGGAAGAAATAGCTCAACTCTGCTAGCACTAGCCAGACATGCTCAGGGACAAAGCCTTGAACCATCGACAGAAGTAGCCGCTCAATCCATATGTGGTAGTCATGACTCTTTATCTCGTTGACTCGTAGAGTTTCTAAGTTCACTCCCCTGCTCAGATTCACTGCATACCCATTAGGGTACATTAAATTCTTGATCCATCGAAGTACTTCCCTCCTTTGATCGGTTGTCAAGACATAAACAACCTTAGGCCTTCTTGTAACAGAACCGACCAATTATACAAAATTCAGTAAGAAAATCATCCACCGAGCAGACGATTTAGAACACTTAAGCCCGTATAACCCGGTAGTCCGTGAAATCACGACGGATTTCAAACCAACTTGCATACCGGCCAAGATCGTAATAAGTTTAGCGGTCACCATCACAAGTTACATAAAAGTTCACGTCGCAGATACATCAGAGTTTAAACATAGTTATTACAAACCAAGTTCAAATAAAAGTAGCGGAAGCATTTAGTTCAAACCACGCACACTCACACAGAGTTCGAAATAAAGTGCCAGCTTCGGATCATCTCCAACAAAAGCATCAGACGAGACGTAGGGAATGACCACTGCCCATGGTCCTAAGCTTCACCCATCGCAGGATAAAGACAGTTGATACAGTAGCCGTAATACATATGTCCATCTGTAACAAGTGGGAACAAAGCCCTAAGTACGAGAAGGTACTCAGCTAGACTTACCCGACATAACCAAAAATAAATTGACACCAAGGATCATGATAGGCTTTATGGTAGGGTAACTGACTCATTTGCAAAAAGGTATTTTTAGTATTTCAAGAATCTTTTCTAGAAGCTTTGCATCAAGTTAAATCTTTATTAACCTATCAACTACATTTGCACCTGTACTAGGGTAACATGTATCAAACAACATATTTAGCATTTTTCCTACATTCTACATAATAAACAATCACTATAGAAAAATTATTATATGCATGTTTTATTCATATTTTTCTCTCTATCAAAAATAACAATTATTAACAATAATAAGCACTTGTACTACACATAAAAAATTTTCTACAAAACATGCATGGCACATATTTTTTCTAGAAATTAAATCATAAAAGAAAATTATTGCAAGTGGAACCATATTTTTCTGAGCTATCTATGATTTATTACATATTTATCAAGAAAACAACAATTTCAGTGATTAAATAAAAACCCTACAGAAAAGTATTTCAAACTTGATATGCAATATTTTTAGATCATAGATCTACTTATGATAAATACTACAAAATTTGTTTCATAATTTTTGGAGCTATAAAACTCGAGTTATGATTTTTGAAAGATTTTTCACAATTTCTGGAAAATCATTTTCTTTATCTTTTTTCTAAAAAACCCGAACACAAAACGCTACGCACACCCCAGATATGCACCCCGCGAATGCACTCGAGACAGACAAGCGGGCCCCCACGGTCAACTGACCCCACCGGTCAGCCGGAGCCGAGGCGGCTCGCCGTTGACCGCGCGGATCTCACCACCGGTGAGCCAAACGGCGAGGCGGTCGGTGCGAGCGTGCTCGGGGCACCAAACCGCACCGACAGGTGCCCAGACTTAGTCGGACGGCTTACCAGAGCAACCTCGTCGGCGTGCATGGCACACGGTGGCGCTACCTCACCGCGGCCACACCTCACTGGTGCACGGCATGGCGGTCCGAGGAACGCTAGAGCTCCAGTATCACCAGGCGAAGCTGACGCGCGTGAAAGAAGGGAAGGAAGGCAACGGAAACAACCCACCCGCACGGAGCCGAGCTCCGACGAGCGGCGGTGAAGAACGGTCGGCCAAAATTGCCCCCTCACCTTGACGATGGCGACAGTTGGAGGGAGCAAGGGTGTAACACCCTCGGTGTTACCGCGCGTTCAATGCAACTAAGCTTGGCATGCGCATCTTTTCTTTTGTTCGTTTAGTGTTGAAGTGAGTAGAATCATCTGGTAATCCTAATAGTCATAAAAATGTTAATTGGAAAAAAATGACGTGTTAACCGAAAGATAGCAACTTAGGTTGGAAACAAAAATTTTTTATTGAACAAAACTGTTAGAAAACATATAGGTGAACCCTAAACAAAAGGTGAAGCGCAGAGTGTGTAAATGTTGTTGCCTCTGGTGTGGTCTAGTAATGCTATCGCTAGCTAGTCTTTCCAATAGATCGATAAGTGAACCCGCAACGTAAATCAGCCCTAGGCGTACTAAAACTCCAAGTCTCGGACTGCTTGACGTTGCCGTGTTGAGCACCTTCGTGTGTGTTTTCGGGATAGGTAGTGTGGCTGTATGTTAGCTCGGGTTGGTAGCCTCTTAGGTCGTCTAGAGTTGGGTGAGGTCGGTTTGCAGTTGGTTGTCACCGGATAGGCGGTTTCGAAGCTTTAACTTTCGTGCACGTCGCGTTGCTGGGCTCGCTCGCTGGGTGCGCGCAGTCACCGCTCGGGACCGCCCCGCACAGCGTGTTGGGCCCTGCTCTGCTCGCGTGATGTCGGGGGTGGTCGGCTGTATCGCCCCGTCCTGACCGCTGTTGTCGTTGACGTCTCGTGTACGTTCCCCTCACCGCCCCGCTGCCCTCCCCCCCTCCGCGTGGCGCGTGGGGGCAAGTTGCCACCGTGGTCGGCGGCCATCGCGTCCTTGCCGGTCTCAGCACCGCTGTGGGCCGGTCGGGGGCTGCTTGCACGCGTCACGCCACCGCTGCCCGGTTCGCGTGCGCCTTGGCGTTCCAGTGCTTGTTCCGTCCGCGTCAACCCCACCTCACCCCCGGAAGTGACCCCCCCGAGCTATCCCAGCCCCTCCACTCTCCATCTGTCTGCCTTGGCTGGTGGGGAGGGGGCCGCGTTTGGTGCATCGGTAAGGAGAGGGCGCACCACCGTCCGTTTCATCACGTTCTTGGCTCCGTCATCGTGTGTCACTGCCGTTCGACCCTACCTTCTCCCGTACGCCGCCTCTCTGTGCTCCAATTTTGGAGCCATCAGTCCGACTCGCTCTTAAGGCCGTGCCCGACCGTGACCGCCACGGTGGTCCGAGCCGTTGGTCTCTAATCGATTGAGCGTACCAGCAGCCTGGTTGTGCCCTTGGCTTCACCCTGCGCCCGGTCTCGAGCCCTCGGTTACCCTGGGTTTTCTCTGACGCGCTCGCGCCGCCGCGGAGCACCGCCGGACCCCCCCCCCCCCCCGGGCGCACGTGGCCGGCTCGGCTTAGGTACCCTCCAACCTTGCTGTCACTGCGGTTAGGTCCGTGGTGAACCTCTGAAGCTCACCCACCCCCTTGGCCGTCCTCGCAGAGCTCCGGCCCTCCGGAACGCCTTCACCGCCCTCGCCGATTGGCCACCATCGTGGGGAGGCCGCGCCACCACGCCTCCGGTCCTCCGAATCGCTGCCTCGAACCTCGCGTCTGCATCATGGTGAGCATCTCCCCCTCAGCCTAGCTGTAGTAGCTCCCCTCTGGCCGGTGCAACCGGCCAGTGCCAGCCAGCATCGCGCCGACGTGCGGAGGCACGTCGGGGACCGCCCGGTGGTGAAGACAGTTTTTTGGAAGGGTTTCCTTGCAAAACCCTGGAGGAGGGGAATAGTGCCTAGTTTGATCGTGGCATTAGCAATTAGTTCGGGGGCTTGTCTGAAAGGTTGCCGACGCGCGCGGGCTTCCCCGGCCATGGGCCGTGCCCGTGGGTCGCGTGTGTGGGCGCGCGTTGTGCGCGATTTGGGCCGTGTGGTTGGGCTGTCTGGGAGGATGCTCTTCATGTTTTAGTGATTTTAGAATTGCTTTTGTAATTTAGTTTTGAACCAAACTTTGATGAATTATAGCGCCTTGTGTAGAGGTCCAAAAATCGTGAAACCACTTTAGTTGAGTTTCTAAATTCGTGCTCTATCAGTTAGTGAATTCCTTTCTTGTAGTGCTGTAATGATGTTCGATCGATTAAATCAATGCTTAAAGCGACGAATATTAATGCAACCTTTTTGTAGGAAATTTTGTGGAAAAATCTAAGGTAGCTCTAGCTCTAAGGTTTTCACCGTAGCTTCTTGGTGGTGTTAGATGCTTGCTGTAAATTTTTATAGCCGCCGGATAGCTTGTTTGATAGGGAAACTAAGTTCCTGGTAGTGCTTTGTAGTAAGTCGGTAATCATAAGAGGAGGTGCTTGTTCGTGGTTAGAGTTTGGATGCTTCAGTCAACTTTGTTAGTAGGTTTAATGGTAGCTCAGCTTATTAGCTTGTAGAGTTAGCTAAGCAGTCGGTAGTTGTTGTTATTAGGGTTACCGTTGTCACCTTGTTAATCGGGGTTTTATCAATGCATGCATATAGATCACGAGGAGGTTGAGTACGTGGCCGCGGAGGAGCAGGACTTCGTGGAAGTCATCGAGGAGTACGAGGAGGAAATCTTTGTACCGGAGGAGTTCCAGGAGCCGCTCGCGACTGACACCTCTGACTTTGCGCCTGCCCAAGGCAAGCCCCGGTGCATAACCCTTATTTTTGCAAATCTGATTTATATTTAAATGTTGTGCATTTAAGTTATAGGAATTTTATGATGCCCACATGCATATATACATACCCATGAGTCTTACTAGTACAGGATCGCGTAGTTGCTTTGCTTAGGATTATCGGTAGAGTGAGTAACCTGTCGTTGCTCACAATAGAGAGTTACTCATATGATTATTACGTTTTGGATAAAATGGTGGAAAGGAAATGGCGATCGGGCAGGGATGTGGTATGGGTATTGGTGGGTGTAGCAAGTTATGTCCCGCGGCCACGGGGCATAATTGGGTTGCACTGTTTCCCTGTCCGTGTCAATTAAGGACCGTTCGTTGCATGGACCCTGGTCAAGTCATAGATCTTCTTATCCCGAGCATATACTAGCGGATGGGGGCTAGGAAGACTTGTTACTCTCTTAATATGGGCTCCGGCTCTTTCCGGACCGACTGATTGGAGGCGGGGATAGGTGGAGGTCTTAGCACCGTATTGAGGCCGGGCCTCAAGCACGGGAGCTAGGAGTCCAAGTTTGGATGGGGACCTGGAAACCCGTGACAAGAGGGGAACGGGTTGGTCTTGCTTGTGCCTAGGGTACAAGCAAGGCATGTGTTTTTCGGGGTACCCAGCTGGGCACATTGATTCGCGAATCGTCGTTTCTGCGTGACGGTACGGCTTGGCTACGCTCCGGCATCGTAGTAATGATTGGCTAATGAAATGATGAAGAAATGGTCCTGAATTGCTCAACTTTTGTTTGATTATAGCATAGGTGCTTACATAGATTATTGGTTAATGAATAAAATACGACTTCTAAAAAGTTCAGAATTAAGGACACACTCTTAGTGCTCCTTCTCGCAAACAAGAAAACCCACCAGCCATAAAGCCTATCATAATCCTTGAGAGTCGGGGAAATATAATCCCCAGTCGGGTAAGTCTTGCGAGTACATTGTGTACTCAGGGTTATTTTACCCTTGTTGCAGGTGCACCTTGAGCAGGTAGGCCTTGTGTGGAGAATTCTTCTGGTGGGCATAGACGGATTCTCATCTCGCTGCGTAGACGTTATTTAATTTCCGCTGTTAGTTTTTTTTTGCACTCTGAACCTCTAGTATTGTAATAACTATTTCTGCGACTCTATGTTGTATGAAATGGCCTAAGTATTGTAAGTTTGTACTCATTATTGGATCCCGGGTGTAAAATGTGGAGCGTTCGAGTTCTCCCGTCGGGTGTGCTCGACGGAACCACCTGGTTTGGCTCACTTTCAGGGCTCTTAGTGTCTAGTGGAAGGCAAGTGTCCCTTAAAGCGTGCTAAACTGGGCGATTCCGCCACAGATGGTACCAGAGCCAATAATGGGTTTACAAGCTTAATCACCCTTTCAAAAAGCTTAAAAACTTTGACCAACAAAAGAAATATGAGAGTAGGATGCGGTGAAGTCGACGTAATTAAGTATTCGGCCCTAGCAATATGGTTTACTAGGATAGTGGCACTGTTTTACCTAACCATTTTCTGCAGGTACACTAACCTACGTTGCGTAAGAAGCGATAGTTTCGAAAGTGAGTGTACGATGTGCCAAAAATTTCTAGCGAAAGGCCGCTATATTTCTGGCTTGAGTGAACATGTAGGGCGATGCATGCATCTTAAAGTTAAAAACTTGGTTAATCTAAACCCCTTCACGGTAACCGTAGACAGTCCCAGAGTAGAATAAGAACTAAAAAGAGTTGCTTTAACTTTTGTGAAGGTCGTTTTTCTTAGTTGTGCTCCTAACCTGGAAGGTGCCTTAATGGTTGGTTCCTATCTGTTACAGATGAACCTGAGGTCTGGTCGTGGGGCAGATGGGTCCGGTCACGGGAGTACCAGCGCTGGAGTGGGCCGTGGCCAGGAGGGCCATGGCGAGAATGGTCGCGAGAATGCCAACGGGGAGAGTCAGGACGCCCCACGCTTGGCTCCTCTTCCTCCTCCACCGCCACCACCGCCTCTGATGACTCAGGCGGAGATGATGGCTGAGTTGTTGGCTTCTCGTCGTGAGACGACGCGTGCCCTGGAGTTGATGGCGCAGGCTATCGGTGGCCTCGCTCGTGAGGGCCCCGGTGGCAACGGCGGGAACGGGAGCGGGGCCCGCGGTCTTGAAAGGCCCTGTTCGTATCAGGACTTCTTGAAGACTAACCCGCCCACGTTCACGCCGTCTGCAGAGCCTCTGGACGCGGAGCACTGGCTTCGTGTGCTAGAGCAGAAGTTCTTGTTGCTCGTAGTGACCGATGAGCAGAAGGTGCGCTTCGCCGCACAGCAGCTGTTGGGATCTGCCAGCGCTTGGTGGGATACCTTCAACGCCATGCAGCAGGTGGACCACCGGGTGACGTGGCAGGAGTTCACCACTGCCTTCCGGGAGTATTTCATTCTTGTGGGTGTTCTGAACAGGAAGCTCTCAGAGTTCTTGGACCTGAAGCAAGGAAGCTTGTCTGTGATGGAATATGCCAACAAGTTCAACCATTTGGCACCGTATGCTGGCACCCATGTTGATACAGATGAGAAGAAGAGGGACCGCTTCTACAGTGGCCTCTCTTGTATTCTACAGAAGGAGCTGTACACTAGGAACTACCAGACTTTCGGCACCCTGATGAATGCAGCCATTGCTATGGAGGGTCTGCAGCGTGACACTCAGGCTGAGTGGAAGCGCAAGCGGGGGATTTCTGGGTCTTCTGGCCATCCGCAGGCGCAGAAGATGCAGGTTGTTAAGAGGATGTCCTACCATTCTCCTGGTGGACAGTCATCTCGATAGCCTCAGCAGACTCGTCAGGCTCTGACGACTCAGTACCGTGCACCTCCCCAGCAGGTGCAACAGCCATAGGGACAGCAGTTTCCACCTCATCAGGGGCAGATGGTCAAGTCTACTGGCTGTTTCAAGTGTGGCAAGGAGGGCCACTTTGCTCGGGAGTGTCCCGAGAACCGGCCTGTTCAGTCTGCCCAGCCGTCCGCCAACTCTCGTTTGATCAAGAGGACGGTTATCAAGAAGAAAGTCCCAGTGAGCCGTTCGGGGTAGGTGAACTACACGGAGGCTGAGAAAATATTGCAGGATCAACCCGTGATGGCTGGTATGTTCACCATCAACTCTCACCCAGCTCTTGTGTTATTGGATTCTGGAGCATCGCATTCATTTATGAGCATGGGGTATGCGGAAAGGCATAATCTACCTATTATGGCCATCCATAAGGCCTATAGAATCAGCACTCCGGGTGCGAATATGTTTATCAACACCCGGACGGATACCGTCAGTTTAGGGCTAGCTACTCACATTTATCGCCTTCAGTTCATGTTGCTACCTGGGCATGGTATTGATGCAATACTGGGCATGAACTGGCTGAAGGTGTACGGGGTAGTGTTGGACCTCAAGCGGAGGGTTGTTGAGTTGCGACTTCCTGTGTCCGAGGATAGGATGTCTCTTCTCATTCCGTCGGAGCTCACTTCGCCAGTTGCGGCAAATGTGGAAGTCTCTGCTGATCTCCCTTCTATTCCAGTGGTCTGTGAGTTTCCAGATGTTTTTCCCGATGAATTGCCTGGGTTACCACCGGATAGAGATGTGGAGTTCACTATTGAGTTAGATCCCGGCACTGCTCCTATTTCCCGGTGTCCCTACCGTATGGCCCCGAAGGAGCTAGCTGAAATGAAGAAACAGTTAGAAGAGTTGCGGAACAAAGGGTTCATCCGTCCCAGTTCTTCACCTTGGGGTTGTCCTGCCATTTTTGTGAAGAAGAAGGATGGTACCCTTCGCATGTGTGTGGATTACCGTCCCCTCAATGCGGTAACCATTAAGAACAAGTACCCCTTGCCCCGTATTGATGCTTTGTTTGATCAGTTGGCTAGGGCAAGGGTGTTCTCAAAAATTGATCTTCGGTTGGGTTATCATCAGATAAAGATCCGGCTACAAGATATACCAAAGACAACTTTTTCTACTAGGTATGGGTTGTATGAGTACCTGGTCATGTCTTTCGGCCTCACAAATGCTCCCGCATTTTTCATGTACCTCATGAATTCTGTCTTTATGCCAGAGTTGGATAAGTTTGTAGTGGTCTTCATCGATGACATCTTGATATATTCCAAAAATAAAGAAGAGCATGCACAGCATATCCGCACCGTCCTGACCCGGTTGCGAGAACACAAGTTGTATGCTAAGTTCAGCAAGTGTGAGTTTTGGTTGGATCGAGTTCAGTTCTTGGGACATGTTCTGACTCCTGAGGGTGTGTCTGTAAATCCTAGCAAGGTTCAGGATGTGTTGAGTTGGAAGTCTCCTACTTCAGTGCATCAGATCCGTCAGTTTCTGGGTCTTGCAGGATACTATCGGCGTTTTATTCCGGATTTCTCAAAAATAGCTCACCCCATGACCAAGCTACTTTAGAAGGATGCAAAGTTTGTATGGAGTCCAGCGTGTGAAGAAGCTTTTCAGGCATTGAAGAAGTTTCTTACCTCAGCTCTGGTTCTGGCTCAACCGGATATTGAGAAGCCGTTTGATGTGTATTGTGATGCCTCCGGGTTTGGGCTTGGGTGCGTGCTTATGCAAGATGGGCGTGTGATAGCATATGCTTCGCGCCAACTAAAAAAGCACGAGGTGAATTACCCAACCCATGATTTAGAGCTAGCTGCAGTGGTGCACGCTCTAAAAATTTGGAGACACTACTTGTTGGGGAGTAAAGTTCATATTTTTACGGATCATAAGAGCCTTAGATATATTTTTACTCAACTCGAGTTGAATCTGAGGCAAAGGAGATGGCTTGAGTTGATTAAAGATTACAACTTAGAGGTCTTTTATCATCCGGGTAAAGCGAATGTAGTGGTTGATGCTTTGAGCCGTAATCCACATGTGCCTGAGGAAGAGTCCTTGCCTCCCTCTCACTCTGCAGTGTTAGCACAGATTGCTTTAGTCTCTGAATTACTCGAGCAAATCATTGCGGAGCAAAGGTATGATGACTTGGAGATTCCCCACATCAAAAAGTTGATGGCTGAAGGGCGTGGTCCACACTTCAGCATTGACGAGCAGGGTTTGGTGAAATACAAGGACCGGGCAGTGGTTCCCGGTAGTGAGGAGCTTAGAAGGAAGATTCTGGATGAAGCTCACCAATCCAAGTTGTCTATTCACCCGGGGAGTAACAAGATGTACCATGATTTGCGTCAGTTGTATTGGTGGTCAAACATGAAGCAGGATATCACCCGGTATATTGCGGAGGGTGATATTTGTGGAAGAGTCAAGGCAGACCATCTGTGAAGGCCGGGTTTTCTGCAGCCTTTGCCAATTCTGGTTTGGAAATGGGAGGATATTTCCATGGATTTTATTACCGGATTACCCCGCACAGCCAAGGGCCATGATTCCATTTGGGTCATTGTGGATCGCCTCACTAAGACTGCTCATTTTCTCCTAGTGGGTACTATATATACAGCCTCGCAGTATGCCAAGCTGTATTTTGATCGCATTGTGACTCTCCATGGAGTTCCGCTTACTATCGTTTCTGACCGCGGAGCGGTTTTCATGTCATGTTTTTGGATATAACTCCAAGAATGCCTTGGTACTCGCCTTCTCAGAAGTTCAGCCTATCATCCCTAGACCGATGGTCAGACAGAGAGGGTGAATCAAGTGCTTGAAGATATGTTGCGAGCTTGTGTCATCTCTTTTCCTGAAAAGTGGGACGAATGTTTGAAGTTGGCCGAGTTTTCTTATAATAACAGCTATCAAGAGAGCATTCAGATGGCACCTTTTGAGGCTTTGTATGACAAGAAATGCAGGACCCCACTCAACTGGGTTGAGGTGGGAGACCGTGGTTATTTCGGGCCTGATTTTTTGCTGGAAGCAAGGGAGAAGGTTGGAATTATCCGGGGTCATTTAAAGGCAGCGCAAAACCGACAGAAAACCTATGCAGACAAGAGAAGGAGACCCTTGGAATTTGAAGTTGGGGATTATGTGTATCTCAAGGTGTCTCCCATGAAAGGTGTGCATCGTTTTGGTGTTCGTGGGAAGCTAGCTCCACGCTATGTTGGGCCCTACAAGGTTTTGGCCCGGCGTGGTCCTGTGGCTTATCGCATTCAGCTTCCTGATATTTTGTCAGCTGTCCACGATGTTTTCCATGTGTCCCAGTTGAAAAAGTGCTTGCGAGTTCCCACTGAGGCAGTAGAGTTTGAAGGACTTCCCCTTCAACCAGACCTTTCTTATGTGGAACATCCGGTTAAAATTTTGGATGAGAAGGAGAGAGTGACTAGAAGCAGTGTAGTGAAATTCTATAAGATCCAGTGGCAACATCATTCGAAAGATGAAGCAACATGGGAATTAGAGAGTTATATTATGAAGCACTATCCCCATCTTCTGCCTAATCCCTGAAGGTATTTTCGTCAAGTGAATGTTGTTTTCCAACCCCTTTTCCACACTAGGCACGGGAAATCTCGGGTCAAGATTTTCTTTTAGGGGGGTAGAGCTGTAACACCCTCGGTGTTACCGCGCGTTCAATGCAACTAAGCTTGGCATGAGCATCTTTTCTTTTGTTCGTTTAGTGTTGAAGTGAGTAGAATCATCTGGTAATCCTAATAGTCATAAAAAAGTTAATTGGAAAAAATGACGTGTTAACCGAAAGATAGCAACTTAGGTTGGAAACAAAATTTTTTTATTGAACAAAACTATTAGAAAACATATAGGTGAACCCTAAACAAAAGGTGAAGCGCAGAGTGTGTAAATGTTGTTGCCTCTGGTGTGGTCTAGTAATGCTATCGCTAGCTAGTCTTTCCAATAGATCGATAAGTGAACCCGCAACGTAAATCAGCCCTAGGCGTACTAAAACTCCAAGTCTCGGACTGCTTGACGTTGCCGTGTTGAGCACCTTTGTGTGTGTTTTCGGGATAGGTAGTGTGGCTGTATGTTAGCTCGGGTTGGTAGCCTCTTAGGTCGTCTCGAGTTGGGTGAGGTCGGTTTGCAGTTGGTTGTCACCGGATAGGCGGTTTCGAAGCTTTAACTTTCGTGCACGTCGCATTGCTGGGCTCGCTCGCTGGGTGCGCGCAGTCATCGCTCGGGACCGCCCCGCACAGCGCGTTGGGCCCTGCTCTGCTCGCGTGATGTCGGGGGTGGTCGGCTGTATTGCCCCGTCCTGACCGCTGTTGCCGTTGACGTCTCGTGTACGTTCCCCTCACCGCCCCGCTGCCCTCCCCCCCTCCACGTGGCGCGCGGGGGCAAGTTGCCGCCGTGGTCGGCGGCCATCGTGTCCTTGCCGGTCCCAGCACCGCTGCGGGCCGGTCGGGGGCTGCTTGCACGCGTCACGCCACCGCTGCCCGGTTCGCGTGCGCCTTGGCGTTCCAGTGCTTGTTCCGTCCGCGTCAACCCCACCTCACCCCCGGAAGTGACCCCCCCGAGCTATCCTAGCCCCTCCACTCTCCCTCTGTCCGCCTTGGCCGGTGGGGAGGGGGCCGCGTTTGGTGCATCGGTAAGGAGAGGGCGCACCACCGTCCGTTTCATCACGTTCTTGGCTCCATCATCGTGTGTCACTGTCGTTCGACCCTACCTTCTCCCGTACGCCGCCTCTCTGTGCTCCAATTTTGGAGCCATCAGTCCGACTCGCTCTTAAGGCTATGCCCGACCGTGACCGCCGCGGTGGTCCGAGCCGTTGGTCTCTAATCGATTGAGCGTACCAGCAGCCTGGTTGTGCCCTCGGCTTCACCCTGCGCCCGGTCTCGAGCCCTCGGTTACCCTGGGTTTTCTCTGACGCGCTCGCGCCGCCGCGGAGCGCCGCCGGACCCCCCCCCCCCCTGGGCGCACGTGGCCGGCTCGGCTCAGGTACCCTCCAACCTTGCTGTCACTACGGTTAGGTCCGTGGTGAACCCCTGAAGCTCACCCACCCCCTTGGCCGTCCTTGCAGAGCTCCGGCCCTCCGAAACGCCTTCACCGCCCTCGCCGATTGGCCGCCATCGTGGGGAGGCCGCGCCACCACGCCTCCGGTCCTCCGAATCGCTGCCTCGAACCTCGCGTCTGCATCGTGGTGAGCATCTCCCCCTCAGCCTAGCTGTAGTAGCTCCCCTCTGGTCGGCGCAACCGGCCAGTGCCAGCCAGCATCGCGCCGACGTGCGGAGGCACGTCGGGGACCGCCCGGTGGTGAAGACAGTTTTTCGGAAGGGTTTCCTTGCAAAACCCTGGAGGAGGGGAATAGTGCCTAGTTTGATCGTGGCATTAGCAATTAGTTCGGGGGCTTGTCTGAAAGGTTGCCGACGTGCGCGGGCTTCCCCGGGCGTGGGCCGTGCCCGTGGGTCGCGTGTGCGAGCGCGCGTTGCGCGTGGTTTGGGCCGTGCGGTTGGGCCGTCCGGGAGGATGCTCTTCATGTTTTAGCGATTTTAGAATTGCTTTTGTAATTTAGTTTTGAACCAAACTTTGATGAATTATAGCGCCTTATGTAGAGGTCCAAAAATCGTGAAACCACTTTAGTTGAGTTTCTAAATTCGTGCTCTATCAGTTAGTGAATTCCTTTCTTGTAGTGCTGTAATGATGTTCGATCGATTAAATCAATGCTTAAAGCGACGAATATTAATGCAACCTTTTTGTAGGAAATTTTGTGGAAAAATCTAAGGTAACTCTAGCTCTAAGGTTTTCACCGTAGCTTCTTGGTGGCGTTAGATGCTTGCTGTAAATTTTTATAGACGCCGGATAGCTTGTTTGATAGGGAAACTAAGTTCCTGGTAGAGCTTTGTAGTAAGTCGGTAATCATAAGAGGAGGTGCTTGTTCGTGGTTAGAGTTTGGATGCTTCAGTCAACTTTGTTAGTAGGTTTAATGGTAGCTCAGCTTATTAGCTTGTAGAGTTAGCTAAGCAGTCGGTAGTTGTTGTTATTAGGGTTACTGTTGTCACCTTGTTAATCGGGGTTTTATCATTGCATGCATATAGATCACGAGGAGGTTGAGTACGTGTCCGCGGAGGAGCAGGACTTCATGGAAGTCATCGAGGAGTACGAGGAGGAAATCTTTGTACCGAAGGAGTTCCAGGAGCCGCTCGCGACTGACACCTCTGACTTTGCGCCTGCCCAAGGCAAGCCCCGGTGCATAACCCTTATTTTTGCAAATCTGATTTATATTTAAATGTTGTGCATTTAAGTTACAGGAATTTTATGATGCCCACATGCATATATACATACCCATGAGTCTTACTAGTACAGGATCGCGTAGTTGCTTTGCTTAGGATTATCGGTAGAGTGAGTAACCTGTCGTTGCTCACAATAGAGAGTTACTCATATGATTATTACGTTTTGGATAAAATGGTGGAAAGGAAATGGCGACCGGGCAGGGATGTGGTATGGGTATTGGTGGGTCTTGCTTGTGCATAGTGTTGGCACACGAAATTGATCCGCGCAACAACACGATAACTATCGTACTTTCGCGACGACGAGCGACTAGTTTCCAGGACAAACTAGCAAAGGGGTTCCTCGCTTTCGTGGAGGAGAGCCGACCGTTTTCCAGCGCAAAACGGCAAAGGTCACCAACCCTAATGGAGCTTAGGGTTCGGCATATACTACTGTCCTAAGGTAGAAGAAAGAGCAAATAACGAAGAAAAATAGTAGATGTATTATGTCGATTGGCTAGAGAGAAGGCAATCGGCCACACCCCATATATATGTATATACGGGTCCACCTGGCCTTCGGCAGATATACAGAACATGAGTTGGATACATGTACGTGCACTTCTTTTGTATAGAAATAAAATAGAATATCCCTACTAATCCTCTGGTTTGTTGGGCTTGCAAAATACTCCTGCCGTCCAGGCAATCCGAGTAGGATTTTACCCTCCAGCCGAACAATTAGCTGGTGCAAAATCTTTCCTGATCTCCTAATCCGCCTGGAGCTTGAATAATTGTTAACTGGACCAAATAATTAGTAAATGCAGAATCCTTTTATTCCACGCCACTAAAATCTTCCCTGGCTTGCTTCCTCCATACGTGAACTCCAGCATGCATGGAACGCACTTGGACCTGTTACAACTTTTAAGCAATGTGTCAACTAATTTTGATTAAATACTAATAACATATAATTTGGCTGATTACGACACTTAGCCAAATTACACCATCAACACATGCCCCCCTGTTTTCGGTACAATTGCATTTTACCGAAAATAAAAGCAATCAACATTTTACCTCCGGACTATGTCAATGGCTTCACCGGCCACACCATAGCTTAGGACGATGTCTCCAAAATACATTGGCCAAGTATTTTCTTAGGGCGATATTCAAAGAATACATCGGCCAAATATTATCCTTAGGGCGATGTTTATACATATATATCGGCCGTACCACTACCAAGCCTCCTGCCACACACTAGGATAGTACTTCTTAAGATATTTTCCATTGAGCGCTTTAGGCAACTTCTCTCCCTGCAAAGATTGTACAAAATATGAATTTCCAGGAACAATCTCTACAATACTATACGGTCCTTCCCAACTCGGCGACCATTTGCCGAATTTATTATTTTTAGTTCCAAGAGGCAAAATCGTTTTCCATACTAAATCTCCAATCTGAAACGATTTTTCCCTAACCCTTTTATTATAGGCCTTAGCTACCCTCAATTTCTCCTTTTCAATTTCACGTAAAGCCTTTAATCTCTCCTCTGGAACCTCATCTATTCTATCCATCAGCAGATTACTGTAATCTACAGCCGACAAATCATTTTGTCTGGCTACTCTAAGAGCTTGTAAATTAATCTCCACAGGTAGCACAGCTTCCTGTCCATACACTAACTCATACGGTGTCACTTGAGTTGCTCCATGCTTAGATATCCGATGAGCCCATAAAGCTTCCGAAAGCACCTCATGCCACCTTCTCGGATGCTCTTCAATCTTTTTCTTTATAAGCTTAATCAAAATTTTGTTGCTAGATTCGGCCTGTCCATTAGCTTGAGCATAATAAAGCGACAAATTTAACAACTTAATTCTAAATGATTCGGCAAATTCACGAAATTGGTGAGACATAAAAGAAGCACCTTGATCAGAAGTCAAAGTCTGAGGAATACCGAATCTATGAATAATATGCTCCAATACAAAATTAATCACTTCTTTATGAGTCATATTTTTCAAAGGAATTGCTTCAGTCCATTTAGTAAAATAATCTGTAGCTACTAGGACGAAGCGATGACCTCTAGATGAAGCAGGATGTATTTGACCAATAAAATCTAAACCCCATCCTCTAAATGGCCACGGCTTAACAATAGGGTGCAACGTAGCCGCAGGCGCTAACTGTATGTCTCCAAACTTTTGACACGCTTCACACCCCTTGTAATATCAAAAACAATCTTCTAACATAGTCGGCCAATAAAAACCCGCTCTTTTCAATAACCATCGCATCTTATGAGCCGACTGATGTGTCCCACATATTCCTTCATGTACTTCACCCATAGCTATTCTAGACTGATCAGAACCCAAGCACTTCAAAAGTAACCCATCTATGGTTCGGCGGTATAATTCATCATTTAACAGAGTATATTTTAAAGCTTGACGCCGAATTTTCTTATCCCTTGTTTGACTTGGATCCTTTAGATAATTAATTATAGGACTTCTCCAATCACCAGGTTCTAACTCATTTATAGATTCGGTTATTTGTGAACCCTGTACCGAATCTTCTTTGCCCTATACTGGCTGCTACTGGACTAAACTAGCACCTGATGCACCCGGTACCCCAAAACTACTAATCTGTTCATGTCCAGAACTCTCAATTTGACCCAGAACCGAACTACCAACCTACAGATCGGTCTCACTTTCGACAATAGCTTGCATTGGTTTTTCTATTATTAAAAACTTTCCACTAGTAACCTGGAAACCAGATGCTTGTTGGGCCAAATGATTAGCTCTAATATTTATTGTTATTCGGCAAAACGAACTATCAGGTATCAATTGCTTTAAGAAGTAGCTGAATAACCACCTCATATATCATATAGTTCGGTCATCCATAATTTTCAAGTACAACAAAGCAAACTAACGATCCCTAACCGAACTCTTGGTCTGTATAATGTTTACCTATTTTAAGGGCGATAGTAATAATGTCAGTTGCACACTTTAATTCTAAGGACCATAAATTAGTTATCGTCGAAGTACTTGTTCTTAGGACGATGAAACAGTAACCATCGGCCTTGCATATATTTCTTTTCAATACACCACAACAACCGAAATATAATTCTAGCAGATCCTAATAATACATACCTCATATCTCAATCAAGTATTTTGGTTTAATAATGAACAGATCATATACATTAATCATCACTTAATTTTACAGATCAAACCAATTAATTAGCAAGTAATGATCTAATCCGGTCAGAGTATTGTTTAATAGCTGCATTAGCTAATGGACCGATTAATCATCAACTTGTTAGTGTAATTCAGCCTAAACTATATGTCATTTTTACCGGTACAAATTAATATAACTACAAGCCATATAATATTTTAGCTTCCTCAGGACAATGACAAATAAAGCATCGGCCTTAATTTAGGTGTTCATATAGTTTCGCTCTTAACAAAACATATCCATACCTTTGTGATGCGGAGTACCATGCTAGTTTGACAATGAACCTCCATCGAACAAACTTCTATTTTTATCATCGCTACCCAACACCTTCACTTGCTTTGGCCTCCACACCTTCCTAATGGACATCGCAGTCTTATTCTTGTCACATCCCAAATCGCCCAAATTTTGCTCTTCCTTAATTTCTATGGCTCGAAGTCGTTGTACCCGTCGCTTTTGTGTATACGTGAGACCCGTCGGGCACCACTGCGGTTTTGGTTTGGTTCCTGATGCAACCGACTTAATCCTCTTGCCCCCCAAGTTTCTTGACCTGTAGCGAGGTGCTGCTATTTTCGGCCTAAACCAGATGCCTTCGGCCGAAAATGTTCTCCGCTGATCAGATATAGCTCTAGACCAAATCCCCTTGCTACTCCTACTTTCTGAACTCTTATGCTGCATAGGCATGCCGATGTTCAATTTAAAGCCTGCAGGAAACACATCCTTGGGGATCCTTGTGCTACTGCTTCTCATGACTGAATTGATAGGAATACTGGACGATTCAGGCTTCTGACTAATATTAGTAATAGCAACTGGCTTCTCTGAATTGTTCTGGAAGTCACACTCTGAATTAGCAAGCAAGCCATCGTTTTCTACTATAATATCCTTTTTCTGAAACGCATGAGTGCCTTGCTGCTGCTGCCTTGCATCATTCCTAGAGTCCCCTGAACCATGAACAGCACCTAACGCATCTGAACATGTCACAGGTTGATTGCAATCTCTGGACTTGATTGGCACCCACTTAAACTGCTGTCCACCAATTTGGATCAGCCCATTAACATTGTGTCTGGGCAGTCCAACAACACCGTATGCTCCATGACCAGCATCATACCTAGACGATACCTTCCTGGCACCCAAAGCATGACTGCTCAATTTTGAACTTCCTGCCACACTATATCTTTCTGAATTAAAAGCTTCACTAACTGGAATCTCTTCTCCACCATGAACAAATATAGTATCTCTTGGCCTGTGATCTTGGTATGGAAACAGTCCAGTGCGCTGCTGTTGTAACCATATCCTTTTTGTTGTGCACTTGGTGCCTAAACAGCTGCCCAGCAGGTTGCCAACCATGATGGAGGAGATGTGCTTTTTCTGTAAAGTCTGGATTCTGGCAGTTAAACCCACGTGATGGATATGACATTGCCATATTAGGTGGACACTCCCAGTACATATGCTCCATTGGAAAATATGGCATTTGCGTGTACTCATTTTCTTGCCAATGCTTGTAATCAACAAAATATTGCCTAGAAAAAGATTTAGTATGCCTAAAATAATTAGTCCGATTAGAACCTTTGTCGGCTTTTTCTTTTTCATATTTAGCCAAAAGCTGTTGGAACGTCACCTTCGGCTTTTTTGATTTCGTAGTGCTACGGATAGATGTCTGGGACTCACTCTTAATATCTTTGCTAATTTTAGGGACCCAAACCATTTTCTTCTTTTGGCGCACAACTTTGCTAGGCTTTTCAATCTTATCATGAAAAAGGTCACTGTTGATTTCAGTAGACAATACTACTTTCTTGCCTTTCGTTGAAGCTGCCTGTTCTGGCCGAATCAACACACTTTTATTCTCAAAATTAATAACATGTTTGGGGTTAGGTTTTTCAATTGACATGTGCCCCCCAATCCCTTGAGGTTCTATAGAATCCAACTGACCTTTGACAATAATAGCCGATTGAACGTTGTCCGATGCTTTAGAATTACATTCTTTCACACTAACATCGGTCTTCTTATCTTTACTAATAGTCATATTTTTATCACTATTTTTAACACCACCTGAATTACTCTCTAATTCGGCTATGTGAACCTTGCTTGAACTTGCATTATTTGATAACTCAGAAGCGCATTTGATCCCATTAAAATCAGACTCTTTTATTTTATCAGTTATTAATTTCATATTTCTAGTAGCAAAATTATCATAAAACATGTCTCTTAATTGTGAGAAAGCATATATTGACTTTGGAACAGATAAGGTGGAGTTCACAAAAATGTTATTGCCTAGGACATATAACCGAGAACTCCTTGGATAATCACTGGATTTATTTAATATAAACACTTGATTAAATTGAGAAATAGGCAGCGTATTTGCGATCTGTACCTCTTTCAATTTGGTGGAGGAAAGTGATCTACTTACCTCGGTGCTAGGTGAAGCAGAGTGGTCTGATGCAGCTACCTTTTTTATGACGCCATTCTTCGTCCTCTGAAGGCCTGCTAATTTTCTTTGTAGACTCTCCTGTCTCTCTTCCTCGAGCTCTCGTTCAATTTCCCGCTGTACATCTTCAGATAGATCGTCTAGCGTGATTGAATCGGAACAAGTATTGTCTTCTTTGGGTCTTTGAATAACCGAATTATCATTCATATAAAATTGAGATGGCTCTAGAGAATTAGGTCGTGGCACAGATGCAGCATAGGTATGTGATTGTAACTCTAGCAAAGAGGGTGGAGCATGCGACATATGCTGCGGAGGTACATTAGAATACACAGTTGGAACCGGCTCACACGGAACCCCGATACCTATAGGTGCCGAAGGTGGTGTGCTGCATGGTACTTCTTGATAAAAAGGTTGTTGGATATTAGAACTAAAGCCAACACTTCGGTTATATATGCCAAGGTTTTGTGAAACCGAAGTTAAGACAGTAGAATTATTAGTGTTAGGTACAAAACAATCGGCCGAATAAGCATTATTATACTGGCCATCATGATTATACAACGGCATGTGGGTTTGTGATGACATTGGTGTCATAAATACTGCCGATGTACTAGAATTGAAAAGTTCATGTTGTATATTGCTTGCATGATTAAAATTAGAAGCATAAATATGATGTTGCATCGGCTCTGTATAATTCCGAACTTGATAATCTGGGTAGCTAAAACTACCATTCGACAGATCAATAGCCGATGAAACAGGTCTACCAACATGCCTAGCAATATTACTATATGAATCCATCGTAGCTGCTGCAAACAAGATAAAATACCGTACTTACAGATTATGCTGACGCGGACAAACAAAATTGATGATGATATTGCTCAGCTAGAACCAGCGCCTGTAGTTTCTGTTATGGAAGAAAGTGCTACTGGTTTCTGTCTCGACTGTCCACTTCCACGATTAAAAATAAAACAAGAGCAGCTACTCTGTTGCTTTGGCTTGCTTCTTGAAAATCGATGTGTTGAATATTAGCCGAACCAAACGTGGACGTCGGCCTTTGACGAAATTGCTGGTGGCGTCTTGATAGATGACCAAATGAATCAGCGGTAGTATCGGCCTCTGTTTCTTCTTGATAGAGATTTTCGTCCCCAGCGGAGTCGCCAATTGTGTTGGCACACGAAATTGATCCGCGCAACAACACGATAACTATCGTACTTTCGCGACGACGAGCGACTAGTTTCCAGGACAAACTAGCAAAGGGGTTCCTCGCTTTCGTGGAGGAGAGCCGACCGTTTTCCAGCGCAAAACGGCAAAGGTCACCAACCCTAATGGAGCTTAGGGTTCGGCATATACTACTGTCCTAAGGTAGAAGAAAGAGCAAATAACGAAGAAAAATAGTAGATGTATTATGTCGATTGGCTAGAGAGAAGGCAATCGGCCACACCCCATATATATGTATATACGGGTCCACCTGGCCTTCGGCAGATATACAGAACATGAGTTGGATACATGTACGTGCACTTCTTTTGTATAGAAATAAAATAGAATATCCCTACTAATCCTCTGGTTTGTTGGGCTTGCAAAATACTCCTGCCGTCCAGGCAATCCGAGTAGGATTTTACCCTCCAGCCGAACAATTAGCTGGTGCAAAATCTTTCCTGATCTCCTAATCCGCCTGGAGCTTGAATAATTGTTAACTGGACCAAATAATTAGTAAATGCAGAATCCTTTTATTCCACGCCACTAAAATCTTCCCTGGCTTGCTTCCTCCATACGTGAACTCCAGCATGCATGGAACGCACTTGGACCTGTTACAACTTTTAAGCAATGTGTCAACTAATTTTGATTAAATACTAATAACATATAATTTGGCTGATTACGACACTTAGCCAAATTACACCATCAACACATAGGGTACAAGCGAGGCATGTGTTTTTCGGGGTACCCAGCTGGGCACATTGATTCGCGAATCGCCGTTTCTGCGTGACGGTACGGCTTGGCTACGCTCCGGCATCGTAGTAATGATTGGCTAATGAAATGATGAAGAAATGGTCCTGAATTGCTTAACTTTTGTTTGATTATAGCATAGGTGCTTACATAGATTATTGGTTAATGAATAAAATATGGCTTCTAAAAAGTTCAAAATTAAGGACACACTCTTAGTGCTGCTTCTCGCAAACAAGAAAACCCACCAGCCATAAAGCCTATTATAATCCTTGAGAGTCGGGGAAATATAATCCCCAGTCGGGTAAGTCTGGTGAGTACATTGTATACTCAGGGTTATTTTACCCTTGTTGCAGGTGCACCTTGAGCAGGTAGGCCTTGTGTGGAGAATTCTTCTGGTGGGCACAGACGGATTCTCATCTCGCTGTGTAGACGTTATTTAATTTCCGCTGTTAGTTTTTTTTTGCACTCTAAACCTCTGGTATTGTAATAACTATTTCTGCGACTCTATGTTGTATGAAATGGCCTAAGTATTGTAAGTTTGTACTCATTATTGGATCCCGGGTGTAAAATGTGGAGCGTTCGAGTTCTCCCGTTGGGTGTGCTCGATGGAACCACCTGGTTTGGCTCACTTTCAGGGCTCTTAGTGTCTAGTGGAAGGCAAGTGTCCCTGAAAGCGTGCTAAACTGGGCGATTCCGCCACAAAGGGGTGGAGCGGAGGGAGGCGGAGCAATGACCGTGAGGAATCGGACGTGGGCGCAGCAGCGGCGGCAATAGACGGTGGCGGAGCTCGGAGGGCGGCGGCAATGCCGCGGTGGCCGCTGGCTCCGCTGCGGCTGCTGCTTGCGCGCGGGGAAAATGAAATGGGAGGGACGAGGAGCGACCGCGTGGTTCAGTCGACTTGGAGGCGTGGCAAGGCGGTGGGGGCTACGGCTTGCCACCCGTACGCCGGCGACGGCGAGCGTCTTCCATGCGGCGGCCGCGGTCTGAACGCGGTCGTGCGCTGGCGCAGGGCGCGCGTGGGCGAGCGCGCGGGCGCTGACGCGGGCTGGGCCGGCCTGCCGAGCTAGGCCAGAGCGGAGGCGGTGGCCCGTTAAGGCCAAGAAATTCGTTTTCTTTTATAAATAAATTTCTAGATTTTCTAAATTGATTCAAATTCAAATTTTAAAGATGAAAAAGGCATTTTCACAAGTTATCCCCAAAACAAAAGTTATTCAAAATTTAATTCTCTACAACTTTCATTTAGGGCACTTTTCAAAATTTTAAACAGATTTTGAATTAGTGATTTAAAGTCTAATTTTTATATAAAAACTTATTTTTCTAGAATATTTTTAAAAGCAAAATTTGGAGAGATTTTGAATACAAAAGTTGCTCCAAAAATCATGCTAATTAATTCTAAGTCATTTAAAGTTATAGCCAAACAAGTTTTACCACTCTTAGCAAGCAAATGCAATAATTTATGGTTCAAACAGATGTTTTTCGCACTTTAATTTAATTTCAACTTATATTGCATGTGATAATGAACATGTATGTGAGGCTATTGCTCATGCTTTGGGATGTTAATGCATGCTTAACACCCAGGGGTGTGACAGCCCTCCCCCCTTATAAAAATCTCGTCCCGAGATTTGGGTTTACGAACCATTTGTTATAAAAATCTTCATAAGCTTTTTGTAGATATTTCTCCGTTTCCTAAGTTGCATCTCCTTCATCATGATGACTCCACTGTATCTTATATGTTTTCACCACACAGTTTCGAGTAGCCCTCTCTTTAGAGTCCAAAATTCGAACTGGTTGCTCATGATATACCAAATCTGACTTGAGCTTTATGCCTCGGGGTTCGATTCTTTCCTCTGGAACGCGCAAACACTTCTTGAGATGCGATACATGAAAAACTGGGAATATAGCATCCATTGTCTCAGGTAACTCTAACTTATAAGCTACTAGACCTTTTTTCCAAGATCTTGTATGGTCCCACAAATCTGGCTGCGAGCTTTCTGCATACTCCAAACCGTTTCTTCTTCATTGACGTGACTTTTAAATAAACATAGTCACCAACTTCGAACACAAGCGGTCTCCTCCTTCTATCCGCATAGCTTTTCTGATGTGATTGAGCTGCTTTCATATTTTGCTGAATGATATGAACTTTCTTCTCGGCTTCTTCTACAAAGTCAATACCATAATATCTTCTTTCTCCTGGCTCGATCCAGTTTAGTGGTGTTCTACACTTTCTACCATACAGAGCTTCGAATGGTGCCATTTTGATACTTTCTTGATAACTATTATTGTAAGCAAACTCTGCTAAGGGTAACCATGACTCCCATGAGCCCCTGGAAGATAACACACAGGCTCTCAACATATCCTCCAGAACAGCATTAACTCTTTCGGTCTGACCATCTGTCTGAGGATGATAGACAGTACTACGGATCAAACTAGTTTCCAATCCTTTGTGCAAGTGTTCCCAAAAGTGAGCAGTGAATTGTGACCCTCTGTCAGACACTATAGTCTTCGGTATGCCATGCAATCTCACAATCTCAACAATATACTTCTCGACACATTGAGGTGGTCTATAATCTATCTTGATAGGTAAAAAGTGAGCTATCTTTATAAGACGATCCACGATTACCCAAATCGAATCATGTCCTTTCTGAGTAGTGGGCAAACCTATGATGAAATCCATACTTATATCATCCCACTTCTAACTAGGTATGGACAAAGGTTGCAATAATCCGGCAGGTCTCATATGAATGACTTTTACCCTACAACATGTGTCACATCTGGCCACATATGCTGCAATCTCTTTCTTCATTTTTGTCCACCAATAATGAGGTCTTAGTTCTTGGTATATCTTACTACTTTCAGGATGGATAGATAGCTTAGAAAGGTGAGCCTCATCCATAAGTTTATTCTTAAGCTCCTGATCCTTGGGAACAACAAGACGGTCATCAAACCACAACACGTCCTGTTCATCCACTCTAAAGTGCTTGGATGGTTCTTCTTTAATCTTTTCTTTGATGTGGAATATCCCTTTGCCAGTTTTCTGGCCTTCTATTATCTTACTCTCCAAAGAGCAACTAATCTAAATACTATGTAACACGGCAAGATGCATCAGATTAGAACCATCTTCGAGCAAAGGTTGCGCATTCAGGCAATGTGACTTTCTACTCAAAGCATCTGCCACTACATTGGCCTTTCCAGGATGATACTGCACATTCAAGTTGTAATCTTTGATCAATTCTAACCATCTTTGTTGTCTCATGTTCAACTCTGGTTGGGTGAAGATATACTTGAGACTCTTATGATCGGTGAAAATATTGCACACATTACCAAGTAAGTAATGTCTCCAAATTTTTAATGCATGCACTACGGCAGCAAGTTCAAGATCATGTGTCATATTATTGATCTCATGCTTTCTCAACTGGCGAGAGACATAAGCAATGACTCTTCCTTCTTGCATAAGAACACAGCCTAATCCTATTTTTGATGCGTCGCAAAACACATCAAAAGGTTTCTCAATGTCCGATTGTGCTAGAACTGGAGCAATGGTCAACAATTTCCGCAAGGTGTGAAAAGTTGTCTCACACTCCTCTGTCTATATAAACTTGTGATCTTTCTGTAGCAGACTTGTCATTGGCTTGGCAATTTTCAAGAAATCTGGTATAAAACGAAGATAGTAACCAGCTAATCCTAAGAAACTTCTAACTTCTGAAACTGTGGTTGGTGTCTTCTAGTCCATAACCTCTTGCAATTTACTCGGATCTACTGAAACTCCATTTTCTGACAGAATGTGACCAAGGAAAGAAACTTTCTTCAACCAAAATTCACACTTGCTAAACTTAGCATATAACTTATGATCTCTAAGTCTGGTCAAGACAATTCTCAGATGCTCTTTATGATCTTTCTTGTCCTCAGAGTATACTAGAATGTCATCAATGAACACAACCACAAACTTGTTCAATTCTGGCATGAAAACCGTATTCATCAGATACATAAAGTATGCAGGAGCATTTGTTAAGCCAAATGACATAACAAGATACTCGTACAACCCGTATCTGGTGGAAAATATGGTTTTCGGTATATCTTGTGGCCTAATCTTTATCTGATGGTAACCGGATCTTAAATCTATCTTGAAGAACACTCTGGCTTTGGCTAACTGATCGAACAAAACATCAATATGAGGCAAGAGATACTTATTCTTGATAGTTACAGCATTAATAGACCTATAATCCACACACATTTTTAAAGTACCCTCTTTCTTCACAAACAAGGCAGGACATCCCCATTCAGGTTTACTTGGCCGGATAAACCCCTTTTTCAACAATTCCTCTAGTTACTTCTTCAGCTCAGTTAACTCATCTGGAGGCATCCGATAAGGTCTCCTTGAAATTGGAGCTGTCTCGGAGATCAGCTCAATTCCAAACTCAACATCCCTATCTGGCGGAAGACCAGGTAACTCATCTGGGAACACATCTAGAAACTCACACACTACCAGAATCTAATGAATAGGAATGACTTCTATAGCACAAGTCACACTCACAAGGTCTGTTCTTCTGGGCAATGGTACCTGAAAAGTACCCTCACCCTGGGGATCCTTAAGCGTAAGTACCCGACTTCCTGTATCTATAACTGCTCCCTAATCCTTCATTCAATTTATCTCTATGATGACATCCAGAACTAGTCCAGGCATAACTATCAAGTTTACTCAAAACTTTCGACTACCTAATTCAAGGGTTGCCCCTCTAACCATCTAATTGGTTAAAACATCAGCCCCCGCTGAACTTATACGGTAACCATAACTCAAATCTGTGTATAGTTGTTCATGTTTCCGTGCAAATACTTGACTCATGAAAGAATGCGATGATCTAGAATCAAATAGAACAACTGCAGGGTTTTGGTTAACAGGAAACTTACCAGAGGTTATGGGCTCTCCCTCAGGAATCTCATCCACGGTGGTGTGGTGTACCCGAGCAGTATAGGTCTGTTGCTTCTTTCTGGGCGGGTAAGGATAGAACTTTGAAAAGTGGCCTGGCTGATCATAATTATAGCAGGGTCCCCTCACTATACCAGTAGATCCTATAACTCCCTTAGAGTTGCCCTATCCCGTAGCTGCGGCTGTCTTTGCTGGCGGTACGGCCATCTTGTACGGCTTCTGCGGTCCCTTGTAGTTCTAGGTTTTATGCTGTGGTGACCTAAACCTTGCACCAGGTGCAGACGGACGATAGGTAGAATGATTAGCAGTGAGAACTCTTGGCTGTGATGGTCCTGAATCAAAGGCCCTCTTGCGAGTCTTGGATGCAGTGTACGTATTGTTATTCTTCTCTTGTTTCAGACAATCACTGATGAAGTCATTGAATCTGGCGCGGTTATTGGTACCCACATGCTTCATCATCTTTGGACTTAACCCTCTCTTGAAACTAGCCATTCTCTTAGCATCTGTGTCAACCATGTCAGGAGCATAATGACACAAGTTGTTGAAGGCATGTAAATACTGTGTCACGGTTTTGGTGCCCTGATTTAAAGCCAAAAACTCTCCTAACTTCATCTCGACCAGCCCTGGTGGAATATAAACTCCACGGAAGGCTTCAGTGAACTCTCTCCATGAGATTTGAGCATTTGGAGGGAAGGTGGTGCGATGATGCTTCCACCACATCCCTGCTGGTCCTTGTAACTGATGTGCAGCATATTCTGTCTTCAGTACTTCAGTCAGCTTCAACACACGGAACTTATCTTCCATGGTGTTGATCCATTCTTCAGCGTCAAGTGACTCTGTTGCTTCCTTGAAAATTAGTGGCCTAGTGTCCATGAAATCCTTGAAGTTCCTGTACTGATTCACCCCATTGCCACCACCTTGGTTGTTACCACGTTGAACATTGTTGGCAATGGTACGCAGAAAATCTTCCATATTCTTCTGCGATTGCTCGGCATTGCGCTGACTTCTAAGAAACTGTGCAAAGAATACCTCTGCAGTGAGCGGTGGAGGAGGCGGCAAATGTGGTTCTGGGTGTGGCTTGTTATGGTTGACGTTGTTTTCACCACTCCCACCTGCCCTAGCACCATTACCACCAGTTTTAGCAGCCTCATACGTGGCACGACGAGTATTTATCATCTACATATTTCAGCAACAAGTAATGATTAAGTGAAGCTATAGTAATTGTGAGTGAATGAAAAATTATGTCGTACTGAATTTATTGGAGAGAACAAGTCATACAATAAAATAGAGGCACAATAATTGCATTCCAATTAAAACAACACCACTAATTAAATTACTTCGAATGCAAACTTCACGTCCATACTACCAAATTGCCAACATACACACAATGGACTTTTATGCGCTTAGGTATCGCATGACCAACCAAGTTCCAACATACTACCAAGTCTCAAGGTTCGAAACGAGATACACCAGGATACATGAAACCAAAAGAAAAGTCATCGCGACAGGGTCTAGTAGCTAACGCAAAGCAATTAGCCTACTCCTCAGGGCCATCATCAGGGTCGGAGACGTCACCATCGCTACCATCAGTAGCGATGTCGTCGTCGTCGGCAGGTGTAACTGTAGGCTCATCCTCGTCATCGTCGACGTGCATACCGGCGGCGTCTGGAGGAGCATACAGGTCAATCCTGTTGTAGAGCACTTGAAACTCCTCATGCAAGTTGACGTTATAGTCCTTGAGCTCCTCGACCCTCTGCCTCAGAAGGTCACTGTCGTTCTAGGCTTCATTCCTCTCCTGAACCAACTGTCCAATCATGCGATCTGCATTATTGTTGGCCAGAGTCAACGTATGCACCCGCTGCAGAGCACTATCACCTCTCTCTAGAGCCTGGTCTCGCTGCAAGCTCATGTCAACCAACTGTTCCTGCAAACTAGCTATAGCACGTGTCTGCTTCTTCTTCTATTTTCTTGCTTTGAGCCGATCATCACCGCGCAAACCAGTCAACATTCAATAGGTACACTCAAGACCCTGGTATGCTCTGATAGCTGCATACATCGCACTCATAGCGTGGTTTTCGCTAGTCTGTCCTTCGTTTGGGCCTCTGACCAAGGCACTTCCTTGCGGCTGCACCCAAATAGCATCACGAGGATCATCCCTCGGAAAAGTGCCAGCCAAGGTTGCTACCAGCTCATTGGGAAATCTGCTCATTATGTCTCTGATGACACGGAAAGCTGCACCCTCTGCACCCTCAATCGGAGTGCGTCCCTCAAACTCCAAGTGCCAACCATCCCACTCTAGAGCATCACCAAGAGCAGAGACTGTGATCTCCACTACTGCAAGTCCATCCTCAGCTAACTGGCTCTCACTCCAAGAGTACACCGGCTCCTGACCCTTCGGGTACCCCACATCATGGAGCACTCTCCAAAGCAAGGTTGGCATGCCAAACTCGCTCAGAAAGGTGTCCGTGCTGCGGCGCTCCCACGGGGCCAACTGGTGTCGGGGTGCTCTTTCGCCTGTGGACTTACGGGCAGTCTGCTTCGTGCGGGCCATCTGTAGCAAAAGTTTTGATTACCCGGTGAGAACATATTTTAAGTTGATATAATTTTTATCAAAAGGGGATAATCACTTTATAAGGGGAGGAATGCATGACATGAATGAAATGCACAAGCAATATGATGTATGTATGTTTCTTACGTTCTCACAAACTTATGAAATAAATAATATCTAGCGATGAATTCGGTGGCATACAGGCGATCTCTCATATACGTAACTAATACATTCTACACGAGAAATATTGTTATGTACCTGCAGAAAATTAATTTCAGCCCAATTCCCCATGAATGCATGAAAGTAGTAAATCTATCTACACGCTCTACACGAATCCTCAGATACGCGTACAATGATAGTAACTACCCAAAACATCATCCTATTGATGGCATCGCCTCAACGGACGGAACAACCACACATGCGACACTTTTGTAATAACATGCGTAGAACATGTAAATACTCCGGTATCAGATAAGCACTCTCCCTAGATCAGCGGTATATCCGATCATGCTCTCACATCTCACACTTACCGAGGTGTAGAGGCAGCTGATCCATACATTACCACTCAATTAAGTGGCACTTATACAATAGCACGCCGTATGAGCAACGAAAGAGAAATATGGTGCAAGAACCCCAAGTCAGTACTTAAATAAGCCACCTAGAGTCCTTAACTGGGCATAAAGGATATGACCACTGGCACACTTTTAGTTTGGAAATCACGTTTTTCAAACACATTTTTGTTTTAAAAACACTTGTGAACAGTAAACACGCTAAACCATGCTCCGATGCTAGCTGTAACAGAACTGACAAATTATATGAAATTAAGTAAGAAAATCATCCACCGAGCAGACAATTTAGCAAACTTAAGCCCGTATAACCCAGTAGTCCGTGAAATCACGACGGATTTCAAACCAACTTGCATACCGGCCAAGATCGTAATAAGTTTAGCGGTCACCATCACAAGTTACATAAAAGTTCACGTCGCAGATACATCGGAGTTTAAACATAGTTATTACAAACCAAGTTCAAATAAAAGTAGCGAAAGCATTTAGTTCAAACCACGCACACTCATACAGAGTTCGAAATAAAGTGCCAGCTTCGGATCATCTCCAACAAAAGCATCAGACGAGACGTAGGGAATGACCACTGCCTATGGTCCTAAGCTTCACCCATCGCAGGATAAAGACAGTTGATACAGTAGCCATAATACATATGCCCATCTGCAACAAGTGGGAACAAAGCCCTGAGTACGAGAAGGTACTCAGCTAGACTTACCCGACATAACCAAAAATAAATTGACACCAAGGATCATGATAGGCTTTATGGTAGGGTAGCTGACTCATTTGCAAAAAGGCATTTTTAGTATTTCAAGAATCTTTTCTAGAAGCTTTGCATCAAGTTAAATCTTTATTAACCTATCAACTACATTTGCACCTGTACTTGGGTAACATGTAATTAAACAGGTAAGAATAACCAATGATCATTAACAACTTCCATCATGTCATATTCCATATAAGTATATAGCTGTCCAAGTGTTCCATCAATATTACTACGATGAAGTAACTCAAGTCAAGTGTTCACTATCCAGTGAATGATGACGATTCGAATCGATTATTAACCAGCTGGTAATTTATTTCTCACATAAACCTCACTCACCCGCTAAAGTGAGATATTGGTCACCGAGTCAACCATTCAGGTAAAGTCTCGAGTTTGCCAGGAACCACATGTACCCGGGGGCCGCTCGACTGCTCTTTGGCCTTATCATCGCGCCCCCGTGTCCTACCACACCTGCTCCGGCACAGTGCGTCGCGGGCAATCCACTCGGTCCGAATAATCTCCTAGCTAAATGTAAGGCATGCGTTCAATGACTCGAGGCCCAACAACGGTCGGTCCTTAATCGACGCAGATGAAAAACACTACAGTCCGAAACCCTATAAGTCTCCGTCCAGTCTCAATTTTACATTAACACTTAGTTATTCTACGATGACATACTTTTTCAAGCAGATCCAGGTAACCACCTATAGCTCGCAGGTGATAGAAAATCACCCGACTTCTACCGGTCTAAGCAAGCTAAGCATTTCTTGACTGCGAATACCAAGGTAACAAGGATATGGTAGAACAGGGTAAACAAGGTATAATGCAGCAATGGTTGCAAACAGCTCCTAAACGTAATGTATCAGTTAAAGTAAAGCATTAATAAAATATTTGCAAACCGGAAGAGAAATGCTTCGGGGCTTGCCTCTTTCGAAAGAGCTCGGGCGGTGGTCGGGGCACTCTGGAAGATCCTCATTGACCTCCTCATCGGCTTCGGGCACCTCCTACTCTTGCACCTCGGGCTGCTCTTCCGGCTCCTCAGGAACTGCTACAGGAGTTACTTCTTGCAATCCTGTATGATGCGGATGTATAAGTGCTCATGCCTATGTGCATTGCAGAGATGACATGTAATGATCATGATTAGGGATGAAAATGGTACGGATATTTTCCGACCGTATTCGAGACCGAATTCGTTTAGAGGGGTTTTAATCCGTCCGTTTCCGAGTCCGGATATTTAACATCCGATACCGTATTCGTATCCGAATATTTAAATCACATATTTATGATGTCGATATCCAATTGTATTCTATCCGACATTTTTTATACTATTCGTATTCAAATCCGAATCCGGACATAAATATGAAAACAAATACGATATTAATGATATCTGTCCGTATCCGATCCGTTTTCATCCCTAATCATGATGAATGAGATGTAGATGAACATGTTTACTTTATTGCATAACGTGGAAATACAACTCTTCTACAAGGTACTCTACATCATCCAAGAACATGTACTCGTATACTACTACAAACATTCTCTACCATACCAAGTCACCACAGAAATCTAAGATGCTTCAAAGATACACCAAAGCAAATCTTATTAATTAGTCATGTATTAACAAGGTTAATTAAACCCTAATTGCAACTAGGTTTGAACAGTAACACCTATTTTGGTAGCACAAAAAAATCTGAGAAAATTACAGTAGCTTACTCTCATCTAATCTAGCATGCCAGAAAAATTTTATTGAATTTGGATTACTAGAACTGCCTACACAAAAATAACAAGCTAGGACCTAAAAATGAGCATAAAATACTTTGTACTATGAAAAGTATCCAACAATAGATTTAGCATTTTTCCTACATTCTACACAATAAACAATCACTATATAAAAATTATTATATACATGTTTTATTCATATTTTTCTCTCTATCAAAAATAACAATTATTAACAATAATAAGCCCTTGTACTACACATAAAAAATTTTCTACAGAACATGCATGGCACATATTGTTCCTAGAAATTACATCACAAAAGAAAATAATTGCAAGTGGAACCATATTTTTTTGAGCTTTCTATGATTTATTACATATTTATCAAGAAAACAGCAATTTCAGTAATTAAATAAAAACCCTACAGAAAAGTATTTCAAACTTGACATGCAATATTTTTAGATTATAGATCTACTTATGATAAACACTACAAAATTTATTTCACAATTTTTAGAGCTATAAAACTCGAGTTATGATTTTTGAAAGCTTTTTCATAATTTCTGGAAAATCATTTTCTTTATCTTTTTCTGAAAAACCCGAAAACAAAACGCTACGCACACCCCAGATCTGCACCCCGCGAATGCACACGAGACAGACAGGTGGCCCCCCGCGGTCAACTGACCCCACCGGTCAGCCAGAGCCGAGGCGGCTCGCCGTTGACCGCGCGGATCTCGCCGCCGGTGAGCCAAACGGCGAGGCGGTCGGTGCGAGCGTGCTTGGGGCACCAAACCGCACCGACAGGTGCCCGGACTTGGCCGGGTGGCTTACCGGAGCAAGCTCGCCGGCGCGCATGGCACACGGTGGCGCTACCTCACCGCGGCCACACCTCACCGGTGCACGGCATGGCGGTCCGAGGAGCGCTAGAGCTCCAGCATCACCAGGCGAAGCTGACGCGCGCGAAAGAAGGGAAGGAAGACAACGGAAACAACCCACCCACGCGGAGCCGAGCTCCGACGAGCGACGGTGAAGAACGGTCGGCCAAAATTGGCCCCCTCACCTTGACGATGGCGACAGCTGGAGGGAGCAAGGGGTGGAGCGGAGGGAGGCGGAGCAATGACCACGAGAAATCGGACGTGGGCACAGCGGCGGCGGCAATAGGTGGTGGTGGAGCTCGGAGGGCGGCGGCAATGGCGCGGCGGCCGCTGGCTCTGCTGCGGCTGCTGCTTGCGCGCGGGGAAAACGAAATGGGAGGGACGAGGAGCGACCATGCGGTTCAGTCGACTTGGAGGCGTGGCGAGGCGATGGGGGCCACGGCGTGCCACCCGTACGTCGGCGACGGCGAGCGGCTTCCACGCGGCGGCCGCGGTCTGAGCGCGGTCGTGCGCTGGCGTGTGGCGCGCACGGGCGAGCGCGCGGGCGCTGACGCGGGCCGGGCCGGCCTGCCGAGCTAGGCCAGAGCGGAGGCGGCGGCCCGTTAAGGCCGAGAAATTCGTTTTCTTTTATAAATAAATTTTCAGATTTTCTAAATTGATTCAAATTCAAATTTTGAAGATGAAAAAGGAATTTTCACAAGTTGTCCCCAAAACAAAAGTTGTTCAAAATTTAATTCTCTACAACTTTCATTTGGGGCACTTTTCAATATTCTAAACAGATTTTGAATTAGTGATTTAAAGTCTAATTTTTAAATAAAAACTTATTTTTCTAGAATATTTTTAAAAGCAAAATTTGGGGAGATTTTGAATACAAAAGTTGCTCCAAAAATCATGCTAATTAATTCTAAGTCATTTAAAGTTATAGCCAAACAAGTTTTACCACTCTTAGCAAGCAAATGCAATAATTTAGGGTTCAAACAGATGTTTTCACACTTTAATTTAATTTCAACTTATATTGCATGTGATAATGAACATGTATGTGATGCTAATGCTCATGCTTTGGGATGTTAATGCATGCTTAACACCCAGGGGTGTTACACTTCTCCACTGCTTTCCTGGTATAGGAGGCCGCATCTCTAGGTTTGGTCTATCGCACAACGTCGCCAGGTCCACTCTAGCTTTAGGGTTGTCCTTAGACTTGTCAGTGTCCATGAGCGTTGCCTAAAGTGTCTCGACGATATTCTTTTCAGTGTGCATTATATCATTGTTATGGGGCAGTAGGAGGTCATTGAAATAGGGGAGCCTCGTCAAGCCGAACTTATGAGTCCACATGTGTTGCTCACCATATCCCACAAAACCACCTTCTTGGTTAGGCATGAGAGCATCTATCTGAGCACGAACCTCGGCACCAGTCCTCATGCGCGGTGCAGGGTCTGTCACTTTGACACCTTTCGTAAAGCTCTTGATGTCTTCTCTGAATGGATGGTCAAGAGGGAGGAATTGACGATGTTTGTCGAATGACAAATACTTGCCACCCTTCTTCAACCATGTGAACCTAACAGCTTTCTTGCATATTGGGCATGGGAACTTCCTGCGAACACACCAGGCGCTCAATAACCCGTACGCCAGGAAGTCATGCAGGGAGGAGTGGTACCAGACGTGCATTTTGAAGCTTGTCTTCATAGCTCGGTCATATGTCCATACCCCTTTGTCCCAAGCATGGATCAATTCATCTATCACAGGCTCCATGAACACATCCATATTACTCCCCGAGTGTCTAGGAATTATCAATGACAAGAATATGGTATGTCGTTGAAAGGAGATGCCAGGGGGAGATTAAGGGGGATGACGAACATAGGCCAACATGTGTATGGGGCAACCATCATACCATAAGGATTGAACCCATCTGTTGCCAGCGCGACACGTATATTACGAGCCTCATCTGCTTTGTCAGGATGCTATGAATTGAAGTACTTCCATGCATCAGCATCGTATGGATGTACCATCTTCTCAGGATTGTACCATATGTCGTTTTTGTGCCATGTCATCTGTTTCGCGGATTCCTCGGTCATGAATAGCCTTTGGAGCCTCGGCATGAACGAAAGGTGTCATAGGACTCTTGCAAGGGTCGTAAGCTGCCTCTTTTGACCATCACCTGAGTCTACCTCCATGTACCTAGAGAATTTACACTTCTGGTAGTACTTTGCATCCGCGTGTTCTTTCCTAAATAGGACGCACCCCTTCGGACAGACATGTATCTTGTCATACGGCATCTTAAGTGCAAGAAGGAGCTTCTCTAACTCGTATAAGTTCTTTGGCATAATGTGTCCCACTGGTAGCATGGTGCCCCACATGGCCAACATCTTATCGAAGCCTTCTCGACTTAGGTTTAACTCAGACTTCAACCCCATTACACAACCAATGGCATCCAGCTAGGAAACATGAGTATGATCGTGAAGAGGTCTCTGTGCCGAGTTCAACATTGCGTAGAAGGCCTTTGCGGTAGCCTCCATCTCCTCCTTATCACGTTCAGTGAACTGAGCTTGGTGAGTGTCATCTAGCTTGTTTGCTACCCCGGCATCATCATCAAAAGCCTCAAGTCGTGGTCTCACTACCTCATCTCTCATACGATGGGCTTCACTATGGTGGATCCATAGGTGGTAGCCCAGAGTAAATCCATACCACACAATATGTTAACCCATGGTATCCCTACCTTTCATTTTTTTGTTGTCACAACGACTGCGGGGACAATAAACTAGAGAATGTCCTTGAGCACTCTCGCCAAATGCAGTGTCTAAGAAACCATCGACCTTGACAATACACTCTATGTCATAATCTCTGTCGTTTCTCCGGCTCATGTACATCCACTGACGGTCCTACATCCTTTAACAGACATATCAGCACGTAATGTGACCATTAATTGCATCTACATGGTGTTCCTACTCTCTAATAGGTGAGGATAGGTCCTAATCCCACCTGCGGATGCTTAGATGAGGCTAGTTTCCATGCTCTGCTCCTATCTGAGACAGAATTTCGGTAGCACCTCCCTGTTGTTCTCCCGATACACGTCCTAAAAGGGAGAGTGTGTATCCGAAGAACAACAGGGGGTGATGCCGAAACCCCATCTCAGACTAGAGCGGACCATGAAAACTAACCCATCTATGCATCCGTGGGCTATCCAAAAAACGTGGATAACCCAAAACAGATACGGTCATAGATATGCAAAGATCTGCATACCTCCAACTGTATCTCTTTCGGACTGGAGATGCCTAACTGGGTTACGTGCGGGATATGGAAAGAGAGGTTATTTATACCTAGGGTGTCATTGAAGTTAGGCCAACGGGGCCGTGGTGAGTCGGTGCAATGGCGAGGCGACGCAGTGCAGGCAGACCCACAACGCCGGCGAAGACGATCGGGGTCCCCTGAGTCACCTCTGACGGGCTCTTCTCTGCAAAAGAAGAAACATAAAACTATAAGTTAAAAATTTCGGCAGAACCTCCCCTGCATGGTGAGGTTTCAAAAACCTACAAGAAACAACGTCACGAAGACCGACAAACACAACGGCACGAAGGCCGACAATCACAATGGCACGAAGGCCGACAAGCAAAGAAGGGGTGATATACCTAGTCGCGGCATGTGCGTCGATGGGGATGCCACGCGGAGAAGACGACAGCGATAACGTACGACATGAGGCGACGGCCGGGGAACTTTCTCCTTCTTCTCCTCCTCCTTCCTCCTCCTCTTTCTTCTTCCTCCTCCTTACCCCTTCTCCTTCTTCCTTCTTCTCCTTATTCTTCTTGCTCCTTCTCCTTCCTCCTTCTTCCCCCTGCTCCTTCTTCTTCCTCCGCCTTCTCTTTCTTCCTCCTTTGTTGACACTTCTTAGCATCACTCACGTTAGGTTATCATCCCCAACATGACACCAAGAGTGTGGTTGTATTGTACTCATGCCACTTAACTATATAAAGATATTAAAGTATATATCCGCAAACGCACAGATAAATACACCCGTTACAGCATTTCACCCAAGTTTATCCTAGGTATCGTTATTTATATTTAACCAAAGGAGAACAAACAGAGGGGCACATATTAATTAAAGGCTACTCTACACATGTGATATGAATATTCGAAATCACTATCCTTTACTCTCAAATAGGAATCAATCAAATAAAAAGAGATAAAATATATGATAATCAGACCATTCAGATGATATTCCTTAGAGCAGTACTACTATGGCAAGTCATTGATCAGAATATAAAGTAAGAGAATAACTCATAAGTAATATGTTAACTATTAGTCATAATTTACATTGATTAGTGCAATTATATCAGGCAATCATTGGCTAGGTTATCTTATATCCATAGACAAGGAACATCTCTATTACGAAGCTGAGAAACAGAGTAACAACTAAGTAATGAGACCGCGTTCTACTAAGTTCTACACTCGGGGAGTGGACTACAAAGGACTCAACAGGAATGTCACACCCGTGATCTACCACATGGCCCAAAGTATAGAGTGTATTTGCAGGTAAACAGTGTATAAGTACCACACGTACACAATGTTGACCACCCACCCATGACTCAATAAGGTGAGTGCTTTACAAATATGTGTATAAACATAATGATAAACTATCTATGCCAAATATATAATTAAAGCAGACTAATCTCATAATAATCAAGGATATAATATAGATTAAGAATAAGATCATATCTAATGTATCAAGAATAATGATCAAGAACAATAAACTAGAACTAGACAATGATGAACTAGAACAATTACGAACTAGAACATAAATAATTAGAACATAAAGAACTGGAACATGAACTAGATCAAGAACTAGAAGAACTGATGAACTAGATGAATATCTGAAGAACAATGTTGATACAAGAGAGAAGAACTGGATTTACCAAGCTCCTCTTGACTAGATCTGGAGCCCAAGGCTGCTTGACTCCTCTACTTCTAATTCTAATATAGCTATGCCTAGATCTGATGGAGCTCTAAGAAGATGAGAGTTGCTGGTTGGTCTTTCTGCTTTCTGGTTGATGATTGATTGAATGAATTCTCCTTTTTGAGGGGGTATGGGGCCTCGTTTATATAGCCCAGAGCATGGAACTGTGGCCCTTGGATCAAACTGACCTTCACGTAGGGTTATGATGCATCCTTGGAGGCGGTTGAAGTAGCTTACAAAGGAAGGAGCCGAGGGACGGCGGCCAGGGGCCGGTCGGCCTAGGGTTGAGGCCGGTCGGCCCCACCTAGCGGCGCCTCGTGGTGGCCCTCCTCATGGAGTTCTCTGGTGTCCTCTAAAAGCCTCTTGTGTATTCATGACGTGAAGATTAGGTCGATTGACGTGGGTTCCTTCTCGTAGAATATATCAATTCCTGAATTATTTTGATAACCCTCTGCAAAATATAGATTCGTCAAAACTCGTGAAATTTCGTTAGTTGACACCCTAAACCTATGTTGGTGATCATTTATTAGCCTTTTATATATTTATTTTAACCCTTTATTATGGTAGATAACCATCGTCAACATTCTTCCTCCTACCTCCTCCTCCTTCTCCCTCTGGCCGGCCGCGGGGCACGGTGGTGGCGGTGCGGGCCGCCAGGGCACGACGCTAGTGGTGTGGCTAGGCATCGAGCAGAGCCTCCCCGGGGCAGCGGGATCCGGTGCCCGGCGGCCTGGCTTGCACGGATCCAGCCGAGCTCGGGGCGGGGGCGGCGCGCGCGGCCGGCACAGGGGTGCGAGGGCGGCACCGGAGAGCGCGGCTGGCGGGAGCGCGCGCGGGCGGCGGGGCGAGCGCACGCAGCGGGAGGCCACGCTGGCGGTGGGAGCGCAGTCGGCGGCGGAAGGCGGAGCGGCGCAGCGGCGGCGGCGGAGGGCGGCGCGGCGGTGGAGGCGAGGTGGCAGAGGGCGGCTCGGGCGCGGAGGGGAAATGAGGGCACGGGTGGGCCGAAGGCCCACCTGGCCAATTTATGGCAAGCAGGCTTTGCCGAGTGCCTGGCCAAGGGCACTCGGCAAAGATTTTTTTATTTGTTTTAAAAAAACATTTTGCCAAGTGTCCTGGGCCCAGCACTCGGTAAATTTTTTTTTGGATTTTGGACCCCATATTTTTTCGGGAAACCCTCCCACATTATTTATAACTACATGTTTAAGTTTAGGGTATTTTTGACTTTTTGATATATTTTGTTAATTTTTTTGTTTCGTTGAATTTTTCCGAATGTTTTAAATTTGAACTGCAGGTGCATGGAATAATGGTATTTAGTGACTCAAAAAATAATATTCATGATATTTAGTGTATGTTGAGGCCGTATCCAGGAACTCACATGAAATTTCGAGCATCCTGTTCCCAGAACAGGACGAGGAACTTGCGGCAAAAGTGTATTTAAATTATATAAAATCCAAACGAAGTCTGAAAATGACGAAACTTGTCGAGGTGTCGTGTTATCGCATGTGGAGGCTATGGTAAAAAATTGAGAAGATTTCGAGCAAGTTGTAACGTCGGATGTCTAAAACCCAGACCTCTCCAAAAGTGGCTTTGCCGAGTGCCCCGATATTTGGCACTCGGAAAACTCTGGGGCACTCGGCAAAGCTGGATTTCCAGTAGTGAGCTGATGCAAGTCATGCACAACATGGTCAGTAGCAGAGGATTTGGATCGGTGGTCAGTGTGAAGCCCGTACAATACATGCATGTTGTATCGCTGCGCTGTGCTGGCAGCCAGTGTGAAGGGATGAGGAGCCTCGGAGGTACAGGTATTCCTAGTCCCAGTAGAAAAAGGTGACGGCAACGGGATCGGCGCATGAACGCGTCGTGCGCACGCGAGCAGCCGGGCACGCGGTGCGTTCACAAGTCAAGTCGCCCTCACGTGCTGCTGCTGATGAAGATGCGTCCGGACTCCGGATCGGAGGGCCGTGGCATCGACCCGGCGCGTTCGCAGTCACAGTTGCCCAGCAAACAAAAACACAATCACCGTCGTCAATTGTCAATGGCTAAACCTCGGTAGACTAGCTGATGATGCTCGGTAAAGGAATCTGGAGGACGACGTCTCACTTTACAGTTGTTAGCTAGCTAATTTTTAGTTTAATAAATTAGTTCTAGTGCCATCTAAAATACAATTAGTCGAAGACTTGCCTGCTTATTAGCTCTTCTCTGACCTCCGCCAAATACCACGATTCCAATATCGTGCTCGTCGACTTGGCCTATGCTATCTTCATCGTCCTCTCGTCCTTGTGTCTTCTGTATGCCCAATGCGAGGTGCCCATGGTCCATCCTCGGCCTTTTGGTCCTTCGGTCGTCCAACCCTTCATGGCCACCTTTCACTGCCCTCTGTAGTCCACTGTGCACGGATCCCTCAGTTGACCTTCTCAATCGTCTATCGACCATCTCGGCGCATCCAACACTTACACATTTAAATTCCAACACAATGCCACACGGCAACACACCTCTGCTCCATCCATGCACGGGTAAACACTTTTTTCAATACATCACCTGGAGTGCCTGCCTTTATCTTTTTTTTCAAATCCATTTTTGGCCACCCAAATATTTTGACCATCCAAAAAATTTGGCTCTCCTCTTCATTTTTGGCCATCCTTCTAGAAATAGTTTTTGGTACTAGTTTCAAAATTTTCCGGTTTAAAATAAATTAGTCATGAATTTTTTTTATAAAAACTGAGCTAGTTTGTGTTATTTCATACTTTTTGATTAAAATAAATTAGTCATTTTAAAAAAATTGAGCTAGTTTTTGTTATTTTTAGAGAATACAAAACCACCTTCGAAAAAAGGTGGATGACCAAATTTTTTCAGCTGGGTTAAATAATTCAGATTTTAGAGTTGCATGTCAAAATAAACTCAGAATTATTGAATGGCTAAAAATATAATAGACTCCTTCCTCTTTTTAAAATCGGTAATGGTAATGCTGGAGTCAGACGTCCGTCCGTGCGCGGACGCCCCTGTTGGTGGACGCGACGTCCAGAAGTTGTCGTTCCTATCCGCTCCTTTCGCTCCCCTCCAGTCATCGCAGATTAAAAAATCCACGCGTCACCGCAACTCCGCTCCACGACCGGCTCCGCCGCGGCTCCCGCACGCCTCCCTCTCTATTGTGCCTCCCGCAGACCTTTCTCTCCACCGCCACGGCGTGCTCCCCACGACCGCACATACTGTCGTGGCGTGCTCGCCGCGCGAGGTCGCACCACCCGACTGCTGTTGTCGCCTCCACCGCGGGCACCGCTTGCGCCCTATCACCGAGGGCCGCACAGCCGCCCGCCCGCTGCCATTCTCCTTCTCCACCACCGCACAGCCGGGATCCCATTATGCCGTGCTCCACCCGCCTGACTGCCATGTTTTGCTGAAAGCACATGTTGCAAGCGTATGTTTCGAGTGTCCCAGATGTTTTAAAGGTATATTGCAAATGTTTCATATGGATGTTGCAAAAGTATATCGTGATACTGCATATGTTGCAATGGTTGTTTACGTATGTTGCAAAGATCTATTACCAATGTTTCATCTGTGTTTTTAGAACACATGTTGTAAGTGTATTTATTTGAATGTTGCATATGTTTTACACATATGTTGTATGTGTTTTATGATGATGTTGTGTATGGTTGCAATGGCTTTCAAGTGTTTTCAGGGTTTTTTTTTCAAGTGTTTCATCTGTCTTCAGACGCAACGTTGCAACTGTTGTATTTGGATGTTTCAAAAGCAGATCGGGTGTTGCATCTCTCCTCCTCGCCTTCTGCTGTATCGTCTCGGTGTGTCCTCCTCCCTGCGTCAGCAGAGCATCATACAACGTCGCGGCCAGGTCTTTCCGAACGGAGGTGCGCCCCCTTCCCCTCTTGTCGCTCGGACGGCGCGGACCTGGCGTGGGGCACGCGAAACGTCCGAACGCTAGCACAACCGTTTTAAAATATGTTGTTCTTCTTTATCTTCATCTCAGAATTATTGTGGCAACTTAGTAGTCCGGGCTGCAAAATGAAGCCAGAATAACTTGTGAAAGGAAAAAAAAATAGACAAGAGTAGTATAACGCTGACGCGGGAGCAAATGATTAGGATAGATCGTCAGTGACCACTGGCCAGTGTGAAGCCCGTACGTGCAGACATGCAGTGCTGTCGTTCAGTGTGAAGCGCCGGGGGAGCCTCGGCCGGAGGCAGAAAAAGGAAAGGTGCTTACGGCACGCGGGCTCGCGTGAGGCGCGTTCACAAGTCACCGTCGGACCGTGTCATCGACAGACCTGGTGGTCTGCAATCTCATGTTCCGCGCCGCTGGTAGCCCAAGTGCCCAACAGCAACAGATTACCTCCTCTGTTGTGCTTCTGCATCGTAGTAGCTACAGTACGTACTACCATGCATGCCAGAAAAAGGAGTAGGACGAGGTCGATCTCTTCGATCGTGCATGAAAACTACTTTGCATTGACATGATGAATTTGTTTGCAGTGGGCTGGTAATCTGATATATTGGGGGGAGGTACATGCACTTGCTGGCTGCAGCCTGCAGTTAAACAAAAACCATTCCGAGCAATTCAGCATGCATGGTGTGGTGTAGTTCTTACTAGTACTCACTACATACAAACTGTCTGTTTTTTCTTCTCCTTCCTCAGAGCCTGCTCTGTTTGGAGAATAATTTAAGCAAGACAGCTGTGACTCTGTGAGTGGTGTAACAGATATTATTAGTGTGGAGGTGGTCGGCTAATGCGCTTCGCCATCAAACAGACTGCAGCAGCACCAAACTTTGGACTCGTTCAATGCAATTTTGGTTGATGGTTCCCTTTATTTCCTATATCCCGCAGTATCCGTGTATCTCGGCGATCGATGGATGCATATGCATGGATAAAATGCTGCAAGTGCAAGAATATATATAATGATGGATGCAATCATCAGGCGACACCCTTCTTGCATGTGCATGCTTCATCACTTGCACTCTGCAGTTGCATTGGAATTGGATGTCGGCCCAGCCACCACGAAACCCGGCCGCGAGGGAAAAAGGGAATCGATGCATGCCTGCCATTGCTGCATGCGCTCGCTCGCTTTCCTCAGGTGACTCCAGCTGGTCTCGTCGTCTCCATCGACCGATGGGTAGCAGCAGTGAGAATGCGTGTGAGAATTAGTCATGCATATATCATCAGCATCTCTAATGGAGACGGGCGATGCATGGCTAATAATGTGATGAGAGTTCAGATTCCCTGGCCTGCTCTCCGGACCTGACACAGAATTGAGAACGAAAAAGGGCCTTCCTTTTCCTTCTCTTTTCTAGTCCCGTTTCCCATGCTACATATGTAAGTACGTGGTTATTATGGCCTCTAAGACCAAGCTAATCATGCAGGCGTACGCGACGCGTGCCATGTCGGTAGTGCATGCTCGTGCGATCAGATCCACTATTGTTATTCCTCACAGTGTGTCGATCGTCGTCACACTCACACAGCATATATGCACTGTACTAGGCTTTGTTAATTTCCACTTGGTTGTACATACTAGAGGCACTTCAAGGATGCATCCATTCCAAATTGCACTCGAGCACGTTCTAAATTGCACAAGTTGTTTTACACTACCAGGAAGTGGTCCCAATTTTTTTGCAAATTCGTACAGGAAGTGGTCCCAATTTTTTTGCAAATTTTTTTGCTAATATTTTTTTCTGTGAACTTAAGTCAAAATCAGATAAATCTTTTTCTTATAGAAAAATAAAAACCTATATATAATTTAGAAAGGAGAATGCAAATGCCAACGTCGATCTGAATATATCTGATCCGGCAGCCCTTATCAGTAGTCGTTCATCATGTGCATCTGCAGGACTGCAGACTGCAGAGTCGGTCGGTTCTCGGTTGCAAACAATTCTGTGCTCATCACTGCAGTAGTCACCATAGTCATCTCGTCAGGACAAACAAGCTTGCATCATCATTCAGCTACCTCATACAGTTCAGTTCATCCCTACCACTGTTAATGAACAAACTAAACACCCACCAGTGCAGGCATAGGTGGTGTTTCAGCTTTTATTTCCATGGATTTTTTTTCAAGGATGATCATCAGACACTTAACAAAGTTACAAACCAATAACCACTCAGATATTTACCCACAAAGAATCAATGAAGGTGAGGAAGAGGAAGCAGTAAAAAAAACAGCAAGCTTATGGTAAATAAAACTAGCTAGTGCGCTGCTAGCTGCTACTCCATGACCATACTAAATAAAGCAAGCTAGAAAAAGTATATATAGCAGAGAATGAATAGACGATGGGCAAGAACTGGAGAAGAAAAATTATTGGCGGGCAAAGTGGGACGAAGACGAAGACGCATGGCTTCAGTCTTCAAGGTCAAAAGCCCCCCAATAATGGCCTTCTCCTTCTTCCACCCCGTCTCGACGACGACTGTATAGACTTGTTGCTGCTGTTGCCTGTGTTGTGTGTGTGTGTCATCTACTAATTAATTAACTCGCTGCCCATCGTTTCCACTGGGCAAGCTAGAAATCCGTCAGGTCAAATCCAAGCGGCCGGCGGACTCGTTTTAATTTCACAGCCCCATTATCTGCGTGTACCACAGGTCGTCGGCGCCGGAGACGCCGGCGGTCCACATGGTATCGGGGTCGCAGAGGTCCGGGAACCCCATGTCGGCGTACACGCCGCCGCCGCCGCCTGGGAGGCCAGAAGGGACGACCAGCAGAGACTCGTCGGACCAGCCGCTGCAGCTCCCGGCGCCCGCCAGCTGCGCCGTCGTCGAGTGCGGTGGTTGGCACAGAGAGTCCCACACGGACATGGCAGTGTTGCTGTTGTCGATACCGTAGTAGGAGGCGTCGTTGTTGCTCTCGCCGAAGGCGGCGGAGGCCACGGCCGGTGGCGGCGGCGTGGACACGGCGACGAGCTGCTGGTGGTGGTGGTGCATGCTGTCCGTGGACACGGACGACGACGACACGGCGGTGGTGCAGGACATCTCGACGTCGTCCACGCGCCACGCCGCGGCCGTGAGGAGCGGCGGCGGCGTCGGCGTCGGCGTCATCGTGGCGTCGTCGTGGGCCACGGCGTCGATAACGACGGCGCCGTCCCCGGAGCCGATGCGCTCGAGGAGGCGCGGCATCCAGATGTAGCGCATGAGGTCCTTGAACTGCTGGCTGTTGACGTCGCAGTTGAGCTGCCTGGCGTGCTTCTGCACCCGCGTGCGCCAGTAGTTCTTGATCTCGTTGTCGGTGCGCCCCGGGAGGTGCTGCGCGATCTTGGACCACCGGTTGCCCCACCGGGAGTGCAGCTCCAGGATGAGCAGCTGCTCCTGCGCCGTGATGTTGCCCCGCCGCAGGTCCGGCCGCAGGTAGTTGAGCCACCGCAGGCGGCAGCTCTTCCCCGTCCGCCGGAGCCCTGGAATGAAGAAAGCAAGCACGCAGCTCCTTAGTTTGGTTGGTCACTTGGTCGGCCAAGAGCTCCGCTAGCTCGTCGGCAGCGAGCGACATGGCAAGCAGAAGCAGCGTACATACCTGCGCATCGTGCCAGCGCGTTCCAGCGTCCCTCGCCGTGCGCGGCGACGTAGTTGACGAGGAGCATGTCCTCCTCCACCGTCCACGGCCCGCGGCGGAGGTCCCCGGCCGCAGCCGCCGTGGAGTCCTCGTCGCTGCTCAGCTCTCGGTGATCACGCGCCGCCATCTTCTTCACTTCGCTAATCGATAGATAGCCCTGTGCAGATGTTATATAGCTTCAGCAAGCTCGATCAACAGCAAGGTAGGTAGCTGATCGAGGATGGGGGAGAGGAGGGAGGGAGTTTGGAGGATTATGGCGAAAAGGGCGGGAGAGGCTAGCTTTTATAGAGGAGAGGAGCGAGGAGGGAGGACAGAGATGCATGACGGCTTGGTTGGGTTGTGCTGTCATTGTGACTGCTGGCTGTGTGCCGTGGACTTGGAAAGACGAATTGAAGACGGAGAAGAAGAAGACGAAGAAACGTCAGGCAGGCATTGAGGAATGTGAGTTGTGAGGGAGAGGGAGCACGCCGCAACGGTGGAGAAATTGTTTATGCCATCGCACTCGATTGTTACCCCAAAAAGCCGAAAGCAGAGGCGGGATTAATTAGCGATGCTAAGCTAATCCCATGGCACACGTCAACTTTGACGGGTGGTGCCACTGTTTTGACCTCTCCAATCCATATGCATTCATACTACTTCCCGTCGCCACGGCCCTGCCCCTGCCTGCCTCAAATCATAAACCCAGTGGCCTACCCCTGCTGCTTGCCATATGCCTGTACAAATAATCTGACTATAAGGGTGTGTTTAGTACTCCATTGAGATAAGAGGGCTGGAATGGATTTATTCTAGTTTCCTCGTATGGAATGGTTCCATTTCTATGTTTAGTCAACGGAATGGGAGCATCCATTTTCTAGTGTTTAGTCGGCGGGATGGAGATGAAGATGACACATCATCGTTTGTGATCAGTTATACATCCGTTCAGTGGACCCACATGTCATCTTCTCTCTCTCGCCTAGTACGCAGCCTCGGTCGCTGAGTTCGTTGCCGCCCCATGCCGCCTAGTCTATGGCCGCCCCGGCCCCAGCCTAGTTCTTCACTGCCCCAACACGGCCCATGCAGCCCCACCCCGCCGCTGACCCCACCCCCACCAAGCTCACCGGGGCCAAGTTTGCTACAGTCAAGCTTACCTGGACAAGCGAGCCCATCTGCGCCGAGGCCGTGGTCGCCCACGCTAGAGCATAGGCCAAGGTCGCACCAGAGCTGAAGCCGCTCGCACGTGCCGATGGTCAGCCGAGCTTAGCGCCGTGGCCGAACTCCACCGTCGGAGCCCTCACACATGTGAAGAAAAAGGGCAAAACACATAGACAGGAAAGGAGACGGCGTCGCTAAGGGACGAACAAGCACGTACAGACATACCTCACATTCCGAGGGATGGCTAAGTCTTCGAATATATAGGAATAACTCTCTTTGAAGACGACTATGTCTCCCATGTCCCTATATCAAACATCAAGATGAAATGAGATATCTCTCTCTCTTCATCTCCTGTCAAAGAAACACACCCTTAGATCAGTGCGTGCCACTGTACAATTTTTTGGTAGGCCTTCTAGATAGGCTTCAGCTTTGGTTTCTCTATTTTCTTGAATAGAACCCTACCAATTGGTAGGGATGATATGAAAAAATTATCAGCAATTCTAATGGTCATGAGTTAAATACTGCTAAATTTCTAAAATCTTTAGATTTTATGTGCACTCCATGCGCTACAGAGAAATTGATCATACAGCCATTGCCCGTTAAGATCTAAAATGAGCCACTAAAATTTCTTGAACGCATTCAAGGAGATAGTTGTGGCCCCATACAACCAATGTCTGGACCGTTCAGGTATTTCATGGTTCTAATAGATGCATCTACTAGATGGTCTCATGTGTGTCTTTTATCCACACATAACCATGCATTTGCAAAAATTATTGCTCAAGTTATTAGACTTAGAGCACATAATCCTGAACATCAAATTCAATCAATTCGAATGTAAAAAAAGCACATCACAGACTCGCCTTTAGAGACGTCATAGACGCGCTTCGGCGCGTCTCTAATAACGCGTCTGTAATAAGGTCTTATTACAGACGCGCTTCAACACGCGTCTTTAGTATACCAACACGCGTCTATAATTATGTTTCAGACAGACGGGTAGAGGTAAAGACGCGTCTGTGACACCCTTATCACAGACGCTTGTAACCAACACGCGTCTATGACGAACCCTTATCGCAGTCGCACATAACGAACACGCGTCTGTGATAATGATTTACAAAAACAAAAAAAAAGATAAAAAAAACCCCAATGCCATTGTCTTATATATCATACATGACACGTCAAATTACATACAATGGTCAATTGCTAATTAGCAATTTCATACACATGAAGTAATATCAAAAGCCATTACATGTCCCTCATATACTGCTAATAAACCTACTTTCTACTTGAACTAAGAAGATAAGTTGCAGGCATGTAACTAATAATCTTCTTGAAGGAAATATTCAAGTCATTGGATTCTGCATAAGTGATGTAATCACACAGTGAAGTTCAGTATGCCATTATATGTACCAACTATCATTTCCTTGATATCAATACCCTGGCAACAACCCCTCATGTGTTAATTTGGAAGTGTATGAAATCAACAAAGGGAAAATGGGAAAGCACTGACCTGCAATGCAACTGGAAGTAAACCCATAGATGACATTTCTAAAGTCCTGCCACCAACCCAGTCAAACATAGGAAACCAAGCTAAGTTTCTCAATTTCTGTTCCAGCTTCTTGTTAATTAGACAAACACTAAAGGACTTCCGGAGTGTATACTAAGAAAAAGAATTTTGATATTATCTATTGTGGCTGCTAAGTAAAGGTCTGTCAATGTATACTAAGATACTAACTTTTAAAAAATAACTTGCACAAAAAGACAACTCATGGTTTCGCTGCTACTGTGTCATTGCTAGCTGCATTGAGCAAAATTCATAACTGCTGCTACTAACTTTCATCTATTTTGCTGCTCCAAGACTATATGAACAGTTCTCCCAGTTTGGTACTCTCAGTTTGGTGTCATTAAATAAAATGCTTAAGTGCAGACCAATGCTACTATTAACGCTCTCACAGTTGTAAAGAACCAATTTGCGACAAGTGAGAAGCAAACTAACAAAATTATTAAAGCAAAGAAGGTCTCACCTGCACTGTACAGCAATCTTAATGAACCACAAGTTTACTGCAAATAGCTTGTCTTACAAGCTGTAGTTGCCTCTGAACTATAGCTTAGTACTAGTTGTAGTTGTTTCTGAACTACAAGGTGCAAACAACATATCATGCAGCGTTGTAGGTAATTAAATAGTAGAGTTATGCTACCTGGAATACTACACTGCAAGACATAGAAACGATCAAATTTCTAATTAAGTAAAACTTAAAGAAAGGTAGAGTTATGCTACCTGGAATACTAGAAGCTTGTCCAAATCAACAGTAAAGGCTGCTGCAACCATTTCCAGTAATTTAATCAGCCACTTAATTTAAGAATTGGCTCATACTAAGATCTCATATACAGTATCTTGCTACATTCCTAGATTGGACAAGAATAAATAACACGCATCTCACGGAGACGAAGAGAAAACATCAATAATAAAAAAAAAGCAGGACGAAACTAGTAGTACGACTACAGCTTGAGGAAGAGGATCGGATGGATCACCTTTTTTTGAACTCCAACGAAGTCGTCGATTCGTACCTCGTCGAGGGGACGGACACGGTGCTGGCGGAATCCGTGAGGAGAATTTCGTGGCCGGATTCAGAGGGCGGGCAGGTTCACGTCGTGCTGCCTCCGCTGCAGCTGCGGCCGGATCTGGGGCCGCGACCCTCGTCTCCGTGCCTCGCCGCCAGCCGAGAGTGCTCAGCGCCGCCCTTGGTCAGAAGACGACAAGGGAACGAGGGAGGGAGAAGCACCAACCAGATCTGGGTGGGGGGATGTGGAGAAGGCGCCGCCCATCTCCTCGTCTTCGACTGCTGCCACCGCGAGCGCCAGCGGTGCCGCCCCGCCATTTCCCCATCTCCTCTTCTTTGGCTGCCCCACTGCCGTCTACCACTCCTAGGACGCGGGCACGAGCGCTAGGGTTTAGGGTTTTGGCGAGAGCAAAGGCGCAATCGAGGGTGAAGTGGAGGAGGTCAACGGGTAATGGTGAGGGGACGGCCAGGGAGACAGGAAAGAGATGTGGACTAGGCAGGCGGCAGCGGCGTGTTGGCAGGGGAGAGAAGCCATTTTTTTGTACTACAAGGATGAAGCCACCTAAATAAGGTCATGTTTGGTAAAGCTCTATCTGATTCTGATTCTATACGAAAGCTGATTCTCTAAGAGAAGTGATTAAGTAATTCTCTTTGATTCTTTAGCATAAACTCTTGAAATCATGATGGAGAATCACTTTACAGAATCAGGAGAAGCTATTTTTTTTAGCTCACAGCCTCCTAGTTTATTTCAGAGAATCACTTTACGGAATCAACAGAGAATCACTTCTCTTTGTAAAACTGTTTGGCAGAACTCCCAGAGGATTCTCTGGGAGCTCTGCCAAATAGGACCTAACACATGGCTTCTCTTACTTCTCTTTTTTTTTGGCTTCTTAGGACAAGTTGTTGGTAAAAAATCTAATAAACTAGATGGGTACCCGCGCTTCGTGCAGGAAGGGAAAAATGATGCAGAAGCCAGCACGGGGAGAGGAGCCCACAAAAAAAAAGAAAATGAAACTATATAGTAACAGGTCTAGGTGAAACAGTAACAGGAGGGAGCTGCAGTAGCGGATTTCACTGTAGTCTGACCAGTAACTTGTGAGGGATTGCGCCCATACTGTAGCAAACACGTGGTACTGTAGCTAACTCACCACGTTTAAAGGATGGAGACTAGCCAGGGCCCGTGCGGGTAGGATTTGTTACAAACAGGCTGGACTGTTCGTACCGGGCCGAAGTACTGTTCATGTGTTTAGTACTGTTTGTACGGGGGTACTGTTCGCCAGAGTCCAGTTGTGTATCTTAGCGGTCAGGACCGTTCACGGAGACCCGTTACTGTACCTAACACTGTAGATGCCCTAGCTAACTCACCACGTTTAAAGTCTTTTATAGATACAGCCTTAACCAGTGGCGGAGGGAGGGGCCTGCCACCCCCTGACCTGCTACTAGTCCTCTAGTGTGTGTGTCTCTATATATATATATATATAGAGAGAGAGAGAGAGAGCGAGAGGGAGACATGCGCTGTGCCGCCGCGGCCACGCGGGTGCCGCCACTGCTGTCCCAAATTGACACCACCGGGCATCGGCTGCCGACCTGCCATCCAAATTGCCTTCTGTAGGTGTCGGTCAGGCGATCAGGCCACCAGAAGCAGCAGGCTATAATTCATAATCATCAAGTGGTATTCTTTTATCCAGTAAATAACAGTCACTAGTATTTTTTATCAATTGCTTATGATCTTGCTGGTAGTCGTAGAGCTAAATTTAAGATAATAGATATGTAATTTTTCTTGTGATTAAGATTTGTGAAACTCATAGTACTATAATATATGTGAGTACAGCTTGGTATGGTTTACACCCCCCCCCCCCCCCCCCCGTGGGTAGTCAGAGTGTCAATAATGACACCATTTTAGAAACCAGATACCTGATACTAGTACTTAGCATAACTGTAGAAGTACAATTGGGATTTCTTACGTACTGTATATACTCATCCCGGCCTTAGGCTAAGATTCCGGTTGTGAGTGGATATGAGCATATACATCCACCGGTCAATATAATACTGACCTCCTACTGAAAATAGGCTCTCCTATCCTATCTTATTATTTAGCTCTCAATTATTAGCAGTCAAGTAAGTCAACCGGTTGAGCAAATGAGCAGAACCTCTGCTCATCAGCCTGAGCAGAAATGTCAGAAAATTGAGATCAACTTGCTAATTCTGTAACCGAAAACATCCACAAATTCAAATCAAATTAGTAAACAATGCAAGAGCCGAGGTGTAGTGGTGCAGACGATTCCCGTTCCACACCGGGACTCGTTGAAAATGCGGGACGGGATTATTCTCCTGGTGGGAGGGGAGGGGAGGGGAGGGGGAGTGCCCTGTTTTGTTTGTCAAACGCGCGGACTCTGGTCTCCCCTTCTGAGCTCTGACTTCAAGTGCTGTGCTTTTAGAAAATCTATCCATTTTGGCGCTGGCTGCGCCCACTATGGTGTGCCGGCGTGCAGTGCTGACATGCCATTGCCATGGGTCGCCGGCGCCAGCTGCTGCTTGTCCCTACTATAGCTACTAGTACTCCTAGCTCTCAGTCTTAGGCTAGATCGTTGAGCTGGTGACGATGCGTGCAGTATCAGGATGAAACGTCCACACGGACGTCTGATTGCCTTGGCTGCAAATGTCAAAATATTCCCTCAGCCATCATGCGTTCTCCTCCATATAATATCGACAGATGAGTATGTACTCCGCGGGAGTTGACCCCAAACAACTTGTGTCGCTCAGAGCCTCAGAGCACACCGCTGCCTGAGAGGCGTCTCCGGGGCATGCGAATCTGTCTCGGACGACGTGCATGCCATCGATCATATTCAGACACGTACCTACAGTACTTGCTGCGGCGCTCCGGTATGGGCATTGCTCGGCTGTCGGCTCGCACGGCACTTGTCTTGTCGTTCTGAACCAGATCATGAAGATGAATGGTGTGTGAGTGAGGTCAAACAATCTAGGACAAGGAGTAGCTCCAACCTCCAAATACGTGGTGTCACTCGATCGCCGGATACTCGCGTTCATTCATCAATGAGCCTGGTTTTTTTTTTAGGGTCAAGGACTGAGCGAGGGGCATTTTTTTCCAACCTGATTTTATTTTCTTGGCCGTACCATAAAGCACATTTTTCATTAAAAATCAGAAGAGTTTGGAAAAATATACAAGGACGTGTAAGTAACCTTAGGATTACCAAGGAAAGCAGCAAGAAAAGGTGAGGGGATAAGACCCGCATCAGCGGCAAAGAGAAGAGAAATGGCCTCCGCAGCAAAGCATTCGCCAGAAAAGAGAAATGACCTTGGCGGCAAAACGTCCGCCATGAAAGAAACCAACACGATTCTGACAACAAAGCATCCACCAAAGAACAATGTGACATCGGCGGCAAAGGATTCATCGGAAAAGAGACCAATATGACAGCCATACATCCGCCATGGTGGCTAAGCATCTCCCAGCAGAACAAGGACAGACCACTGCGAAGAGGAAGGATATAAAGCACACACAGACAAAGCAAGGAACTCCTCCAAGAAACGATGGCGCAATAAGAACCACAGATGGCAACGGCAACCACACAGGCGACAGGTATGCTCAAGTAACCAAGAGACGGAGGGGACCAAGCAACAAGCCACAAGTGTTTCTTCAACAACACCTTACCCATAACCTAGACCATCAACGCCGGTTGTTGTAGCCCCGTAGAGCTCCACGCGCCTGCGCTGCTGCACATGGCTAGAAGAGCCGGATCTGGTCCCAAACGACCTGACGAACTCGGGCGGCGAAGGCACCGGATGTCGCAGAGATCATAGATCATAGGAGGAAGGAGCCTGATCCGGCCCCAGCGGACATGGATCTAGCCACCGACTAACTTGGTAGCCGGTGAAGTGGATAGGGGGAGAGGCAGGGAGGGGCCTGGGAAGGTGAGAGAGGTGGGATGGATGGATGGATTGTGGATGGCCACCTGTTTAAGTGCCGCCGTTCGCCGGAGAGTGGCAGCAGCGGCGAGTGAGGACTAGCCTGAGGTGGGGGCTTTCAACGGTGAGGGCTTGGCGCCCTGAGTCGCCTCCTCACAGGGAGACGACGCGGGTTTCGAAGTATGTTGACCTTACCTTCACCCACCTGATTTTATTTCTAGCCCAAGACAGTCCTTATGGTGAGTGTCATAGGATCTACCTGTTTACAACAAATTATAGCGATTTTATGATCAACAACAATAACAACTTTACAATGTCCAATAAAAAATTGAACATCACCCATATACGAGTTGGTGCAAGGACATGACTTCACCTCTGAAGACCACACTGAAGCTAGCCTGTTCTTGTGTTTGTGTGCTATATAAGAGTATATAGTTGTATTAGCGTCATCTCTAGACTAGATATTATTAGGTTAGAACTAATTAGCGAAATGAGCATATAGCTCAGCTGGTTAGATTTGACGTGGGTGCTTAATTATGTTTTTTAGATTTATTCTAAGATTTAACAGTGTTATTTTTTCAATAATAAACGACATGTCTATGGTGATTTCGTTGTTAATTAACCTTAGTCATTCGAATTGCTCATAGGAGCAAATGTGTGTTTTCAATGGTAAGCGATATATCTGTAGAGACTTCGTCGTTCTCGAAACCTGCCGGTCGACCCAGCCTTTCGGATGTGTTCGTAGCGGGTCAGTTTGATACTCAAAAGTTGAGATGGTTACAAGCACGTGTGTTCCGAACGCACTAACCTTGTATTCTACTTCCGACAGGAGGACATCATGTGGAGAGCATGCGTGCCACCAGACAGCATAGATAAATCAGAGATCACGTCGGTGATGAGCAAGTAAACTGACGACTAATCATACCGGCCGATCCATCGACGAAGAATAAGCAAAGCTAGCTGCTAGTAGTGCCCATCGTCGTTCATAGCTTAACTCGCTTTCCGTTGCAGCATATATGCATTGTACTGTGATACTAATTGCAGTGTGGCTCATGGACGATGGGTCATCACTCATCAGGTAGCTAAGCTAGTGGCCTAGTGGGGGACACATGCATGATGGGGATTAGCGAGTGGGAAACCGGGGGCTTTCTTCGTGCGACGCGTGCTAACCCCCCTTACCTTTTTAATTATTTCATTAATTAATTATCCTGCTTAACTTTACTTTGCGTTGTTCTAGCTAGGTTTTGTTTGATACAGCTTCTCAGGAAAACATTTTCACAAGAAACTGTATAAATAAAGTAGAAGAAAATATGATAAAAACATATAACCAAGTACTAACCTAGCATCTTTTTAAAAATACAAATAAGAGGGGTGGTAATAAACAAAGCTAAAAGAAGCCATTAAAAAATATGGTTCAGCTGTTAGTTTAACTTATTTTGCATTGATTAAACAGCTTAAGCTGTAGTCGTCGTGGAAGCATCTGCATGCGTGTGGGTCAGTGTTTGTAGGCTTCAAAGGACTCACAGCGCACAAAAAGAAATAAAGCTCTCCCACCTCGCACACCTGCAATGCATGCTGCTTGCTTGTCTGTGCTCAACTCCGGCGCCGCTTTTTCAGACGTGTTCCAAATCTGGAGGCTGCTGGAGAGACATAGATGGATTATGTTATAGATATAGTACTTATCGATCAAAACACGGTCAAGGTAGAAACTAAAGTATCATATGATATAGATCAATCGCCCCGGCCTTAACAAGCAACTCTCTCTGCACAATTATTAATTGGTGAACGACTATTACATCCATGGTCAGTGAAACTAATACTGGATTAGAAACAAGTTTTGTTACTGTTACTGAAGAAGTATATACTATATATAGTAACTATACTCACTAAGCAAACCATCTTTTTTCGGACACCATCAACTGATGAAGTTCACTCATCTAAGCTAAAGTATTTTTTTTTTTGCGATTATAAGCTAAAGTCTTTCGGCACCATGCATATATGAACATTCAGAGACAGAAAAAGGCAGACATCTGACACACGAGGGAGCCATAGCCTTATTATAGCTTAACAAAAAAAATATGCACACGTTGGCTGTGTTTAGTTGAGAAAATTTGGGTGAAAAGTTACTGTAGCACTTTTCGTTGTTATTTGGTAAAATTTGTTCAGCCATGGATTAATTAGACTCAAAAGATTCGTCTCGAACTTTACAGACAAACTATGCAATTAGTTATTTTTTTTACCTACATTTAATGCTTCATACATGCGTCTAAAGATTCGATGTGATAGGTGAAAGAGGAAATATTTTGCGTATGCATAGCAAGTGAACGCGGCCGTTGCTGAAAAGAGCTAGCATGTCCCGATTTTAAGGACAGGCTCAAGAACATGTTCCTTAAAGCAGCAACAACATGTTTGTTGGTATGATTAGCGCTCACTTAAGACAAGGCAACGTGTTGTTAGATGTGGTTCCGATCCTACACGTACTACTGATCGATATGATATGATCATACTCCTAGTTAGCTAGTGTATTACAATACATTAACATTAGAGTTGCTTTCCTTTGGCTTGTTTAATTTGCACCATCATGCATGCTTTGGTTTCTTGTGTTGTTGTTCTCTGTTTTGTTTCGATTCTAGTGGAAGTAAAGAAGACTTCTCTCCTAACAACTCATCTCGAATTGTTTATACAAGTAGTACTTGAATTCGTTCCAAGTTCCAAGTGAAAGGAACCGGGAAGTAATATGACACATGTCGGAAACCATGACAAGACTTAATTAGCATGCTCATCGTCCTACCTTTGTCCAAACCTGCTAGTAGTAGCTTCTTCTCTCTCAGAAAAAAAAAGGACAGAACATATTCCCAACATCAGTTTCTTCCTCGGGGCAGATCGATCGTTGCCAAGCTCAATTTAAGTTTGCTTCCGTCTCTCCAAACCAAAGAACGTAACTGTGCAGTTCGCCAGAATCATCATCATTGTGTGTGTATGTATATATAAATAACTCAACTAGAAAGAGGGGTTGGAATTGCAGCACAAGAATTAGTGCGGCTTCACATTTTCATCTCCTAGTTAGTCACCATCATGCTGCTATCTCTAGCTAGCTTTATTACAAAGCTCAAGTTACCTTTGGAAGAAACTTCCTCTTAGTTGTTCCTACTTTCACCACCATGCATGTTTCAAGTTCCCATGCTAAAGCAAAGCTAGCAATGCTTCTACATGACGGCAAGTTTTATATATGTAAACAAACTTCTTAACACCATGTGATTGTTGAATATCGGTTTAATTTATATATACTTTGCATCAAATTAAAGCATCTTAGTTACTCGTGTTGTAAGAAATGGAGAAACACACATGCAAGAGATTACATGATTGGGATTCCGTATTCTGATTAAATCAAAAGGGATCGGAACGCTTTGGGTGAGAAAGTTTAGCACTACTAAGCAAGCATCAACCTGGACTAATTAGTATTCTGATGCTTAGACTGTCTGAAAAGCCATGCTAATTGCGGCGAAACTTAAGCAAACAATGGTTTCATACGTGTTCTTGAAAGCGCCAGCATGTGTAGTACTATAGTAATTTTATTTGTGAATCCCTAGTTTATTAGGTGATTATCAATACACCCCGTTCGAAACAGACGACAATGCTACACGGTGGCCTACCATGTCTATTTGAACAGCCTTTTTAAGCTGAAGTAAATGGCTAAACAATAGGTGATGACGACTGACGGTTACCGTTTATTCAATCAACACTGCAATTTATGAATGAACAATAAGAACAACATTACATCTAGAATACTACTTCCTATCCTGAACATAACATGACAAAGATAATGAATCCATATTCCCTATCTAGGCATCTAGCTACAACTTTGCACTTTTTGTATGGAATGAAAAAGCAATATAATATAGAACTGTTTCATGCATTTTGGAATGGATAGTGATCTTTCCATGAGTAATTATGATGAACCACTTACAATAAATTTAGTTAGCCCTCCACCCAGAATATCAAATTATTCATTTATTATTGTTTATTAAGCTATAGGTGTTCTTCCCATCATTTTGGGTTCATGGAAAATAATTAATAACCGGGGAACAAAGCTCTTAACTACCATGTTTCGATTGTTCAGTTCACTTGTGGTGAAAAGTAGCCCCAGTGTTCGTATATATATTCTTGCTTCTGTTTCATATGGGTTAGTAAAAGCATATACATGTTGTTTATTAGTGGTGCAAAGAAATCATGGAAGGAAAAGGTACTACTCACTTATCTTCATGTGGAATTTCACCATTGTCCTGTCTGCACGATTGACAACTACAATAACCCTGCAAAGCATTCCAAAGTTACAAGGGATAAGCGAGTGGGACCACCAATGATGGCTGTGAAGTTGATATGGCACCATCAGCTAACATGCATATGTAATAGCAGCGTTTGTTGAGCATTCTACTCCATCCACTATCATTAGCTAGTAGCCCTTCCTTGCAGATATTACTAGTGGATGCCACGCTATCCTTACTCACTATGACAGTATGATGATGCTCCCCTCCATCGGTTTGCAAAAAACAAGTGGCAGCGGACTGTTGGAGAGTAGTGCTGAACCACAGGTGAACTGACAGTTTTTCCTCATCAGCTTAGGTTTCTTTCCTCATCAGTCAGCAGCTTGGGTTTCCGGTATCAGTTTACTTACTGGTGTACAAGGTGAAAGAGGAGACTAACCAGTCCATCCTTAGTCATTATTACAGTTCCGAAAAGAAATCCGCCAATTTTTACCTATGTTAATTTGATGGTGACTACTGTTTATTAGGGGAAAATCGGTGAGGAGACCATGAGCGTCTGTCATGGATTCATGACACGTGTCTATACGCAAGCATCCAGCATAAAGGACTGCTGCATAAATAAATTCAAAAGAAGCAGTTGGAAATAGAGAAAAATTATTAGTCCTAGTGTTGGATGCTTGCGTATGGACACGCCTTATGAATCCGTAGCAAGTGCCAACGGCTGCTCAATAAGGACACATAGTTTCCGCCGTATTTTTTTCGTTTGTTTTGGAGTTGATAGATCACATGTCTGCGCACACGTTGCTATTGACTGCTGCATATAATTCAACTTCAACCTACTACTAGTATCTTATTCAGAAAGACAAGCACCGAGCTGCATGGAACTGATCAGCTATAGCTAGCTGCTAATCCAAACTAAACAACATGCATGAAAATGATGGGCGATGGATGAGTGCCCTAATTCCCAAGTAGCGCCACAGTGGTCTGCAGCCTGCTTCCAAGTTGCAAGCGTCTTTGACCCGAATTGCTTTCACATCTTTAGAATTAGACCCTTCCATTCCATGTTCAAATGCATGCATGCGTAGATAGAAGGGTCATGTCCAGCACAGTTTAATACTCCGATGCATCTATCGGCAGCAATGCAACATGCAAGCAGCAGCAATATGGGGTGTGTTCACTTCGCGAAAAGTAGCTGAAAAGTTATTGTAGCATCTTTCGTTGTTATTTGGTAAAATTTGTCTAATTATGGATTAACTAGGCTCAAAAGATTCGTCCCGACATTTACAGACAAACTATGCAATTAGTTATCTTTTTTACCTACATTTAATGCTCCATGCATGCGTCGAAAGATTCGATGTGATAGGTGGAAGAGAAAATATTTTGGGTTAGGATGGGGAAGTGAACAAGGCCCTGGTGCAGCTCGATCTAGACTTGGCCTACGTGGGCCACAGCAGCTTAGAGCATCTCCAGCAGGACCCCCTACTTGACCCCCTACTCCAGATTTAGGTAGTGGAGTCTAAAAAATCAACTCCAGCAGGCCCCCTACTACACCCCCTACTTCTGTTGCCCCCCTACTTTCTCCCCCAAACCCCCTACTTCTGTTGGCCCCCTACTCCACTCTCCCTACTTTTTTCTGTGATGGGACCCACATGTCATTCTGTGCTGGGATGAGTTTAGGTAGCCTATTTTAGGTAGTGCTGCTGGAGCAAACCACGAAATATAGGTAGTATGAAAATAGGTAGCACCCTAAATAGAGAAGTAGGGGGTGTGTTTTAGGTAGCATTGCTGGAGATGCTCTTAGACGCTTGCTTGCAACAGGCTGCTGGTATATACTACACCAACAAGTTCAGAGAAAACTGGTACAGGCACAGTACGTATGTGCAGTCAAATGCAGGCGACATCGTTCAAACAAAGAGGGTAATTCGAGTCAAAAAAACAAAAGTGACGCGAGACAGCATTTTGTTTGTTCATGGAGACAAAATGCTGCGGCTGCGTGATGTGAGGTCTTATTTATCGCCGATAATGCATTGTTATGCGAATTTGTCAGAGTTCGTACAGCCAGCCATTCTTTCAGGACGACGTCTTGACTTGTGTGATGCAGAGTGCTAGCTGCTAGTGCTGCTGTTGTGCGTGTTAGGTGAGCGGCGATTAAAAAAAATTGCCCACTGGGTAATTCGTTTCAGGAAGGCATCGTAGATGTGTTGTTTGTGGGTTTAGTTTCGTGAAAAAGTATAAAAAAAATACTGTAGCACGTTTTTGTTTTATTTGTTAAATAGTGTCTAACCGTTGACTAATTAGGTTCAAAACGTTCGTCTCGCAAAATACAACTAAGCTGTACAATTAGTTTTTGATTTCATCTACATTTAATACTCTATGCATGTATCACAAGTTTGATGTGACGGGAAGCTTTTGTTTGCACAGTACTTTTTTTTAAAATAAACACAGCCTTTATGGGGAAGAAAATTGCAGGAGTTGGTGGTGCAAGTTTCAATGCGAGGTCCATGCAGAAAAGGACGTGCATGCCGGCCGTTTTGCGTGCGATGAGCGAGCAGAGCATGACCGATGGATGGATCTTCTAGAATAATAAGAAGTTAGGGAATTCAGTTAGCAGCACAATCAATCAGCGGTGTTTGTTAGTGAGCTAATTCTTGCGTATTATCCAGGTGAAGAAGCACTGATGAAATTGTGGTCTTTGCCATCAGGTTGTTGCCAACTCCATCAGAAGATCAGCAGAAAGCATTGCATTACTCTGCTGGCTTGGAGACAAACTAACTTTGGCTGATGGATGGATGGATGGATCGGTCTGAGTTTGACAGCTAGCGTTAGAGTTGAATTACTCTGACCGGGAGACAAAGCTTGGATGATGGATCAGTTTGACAAAAATGCATGCATGCAGAAACGATTCAGTCAGTCCATGAAGCACTCCAGAGCCACACAAGACACAGGTTAAGTAAACGAACTCACTCTACTAGCCTCCTGCTGCGACGAAGACTAGTAAAACACACTGTTTGGTCCAAGCTTAGCTAGTTCGTTTTAGTGGGTAGGAAGGAAAGAAGACTTGGAAAGGAAACGAGAAGAAAAATATGGATGGGGAGGAGCGGCAGATGCTGTATTGCGCTGACCAGGGGGTCACAATCGCATCCTATTCAATTGTTGCGGTCAAGTCCGACAGTGGACACAACGAAAGAATAACAGAGCCCAGGACTCTCTATCATCATGCAGATGCAATTATGCAAATGCAACCAGCAGTGTTTAATTAGGCAGTTGATGGACAGATATATCAACGTGCTGTGAGTCAGCAGCATGGTCTTAAGCTTCAGTTCAGTTGTCTGACCCACTGATGAGCGAGCGTCTAGAAGCTGCATGCTGCAGCCGCAAACGTTGCCTGTTCCAACTAGTCAAATTATGTCAAGGATATATATAAATCACACGAATTCAGTTTCAGAATATAGGAGGAAGTGAGAGCTACAGTGGACAAACATGTTTTTTTTTCTCGGCGTCGCTAATCCCGATAAATTAAAGACTAGGCCTCGTTTAGATGAGAGAATTGGGGAGAAAAACACTGTATCAGAATTCCTGTAGCATTTCGTTTGTATTTGGTAAAAATTATCCAAATTTTGACTAATTAGGCTTAAAATGTTCGTCTCGCAAAGTACAACAAAACTGTGCAATTAGTTTTTGATTTCATCAACATTTAGTACTCCATGCATTTGCCGACATTTTAATGTGACGGGGAATCTTTTTTTTACATAGTGAAATTTGGGGAGAATTGGGGAACTAAACATGGCCCTAGTAATGGGACGCCTGCATGTTCCAACTAGTCTACCTACTGCAATGGCAGAAACAGGCTAGTGCTGGTGATAGTGGTAGTAGTACTATCGTGAGCTAGCGGTGGAACAGGATTGGACAAGCATGTGATGGCCTTGTGCTTGCTGCCTGTCTCTCTTTCAGCAGCAGCAGCCCGCGAATCCTTCTGTTGTGTTGTGCTTGTGCCATCACTCTCTCATAGTACTACTACTGAACAACTTTGATCAAAACCAGTACCTTATATACTCCAGATTTGTCTTTAATCAAAATCAGATCAAACCGTTTAGTGCATACTCCTTCCTAAAAGTCATATATATGGATTTTTGTCTTTAAATGCTACTACTTTTTTAGCCACAGATTTATCAAATATTACAAACCATTTAGCACGTAAAGAAAATACATAAGAGTTGCTACCTCCTTTGGTCCTTCCTAAAAAATAACATTCTAATGTTGTCTGCTAGTTTGGACTCAGCTTCTGTATTGTATTTTAGGGTGTATTTGAGAGGGCTCCTCTAGAGGAGCCGAAATTTATGACTCCTCCAAAATAGTTCGGACTCCTTTTTTCTGTAAAAAACGGTTCCTCCTACTAAACAGTTTTGTAGGGCTCTTCTGGAAGAGCCGGAACCGGAAAGGAGCCCTACCCAACAGGGTCTTAGTACAAATGAGGTTGCGGGGACAATTATGGCTAGAAAAACTTGCAAAAGAGCATGAGTTTTCAGTTTCAGTTTATTTTATTACAAACAGCTTATAAGTTATACCAAATACGCCCCCGATAATGCTCCAATTAAGACGTCCAAAATGGACAGACACTTCACTCCGCTCGCTCCCACACCCAGTCCCTTGCTTCCTCCTCCCTTCCGCGCTCGCGCCCCGCGCCTACCCCGAAACGTGGCCATGGCTTCCTCCCTGGCCGGCGGAGGAGCGCTCCCCTACACCGGTGGCCTCCTCTCCCACCCCGGTGGCGCCCCTCCCCCACCCCGGCGTCCTCATCCACCTGGAGCGCCCGACGCCTGCGGATCCGGTGGCCCTCTCCCCTACCCGGCAAGATCCATGGAGCACGAGTGAGATGCATGGAGGTGGCGCGACGGTGTTGCAGGGGAGTGGGCGGCTCTTTCCCACCTCGGCACGGTGCCCTCCCCACCCCTGGTAGCGCCCTCTCTCACCCTGGCGACCGAGCTCCCCCCTCCCCACCCCGGCGGTCAGAATCGACCGGCCAGCCTTCTCCTCCCCTATGTTGCATATGTATGTTTCAAGCGTTTCAGATGTATGTGTTTTTTTGTTTCATATAGATGTTGCATATGTTACAATTGTTTCAGAGGCATGTTGCAAGCGTATGTTTTGAGTGTTTCAAATGTTTCAGAGATATGTTTCATCTGTGTGTTTCCGGACGCATGTTGCAAGTGTGTTTATCTAGATGTTACATATGTTTCACACATACGTTGCATGTGTTTTATTTGGATGTTTGTATATGGTTGCAATGGTTTTCAGGTGTTTTTTCAAGTGTTTCAGAAGTATGTTTCAAGTGTTTTAACTGCTTTCAGACATATGTTGCAACTGTTGTATTTGGATGTTTCAAAATAGATCGGATGTTGCATCTCTCCTCCCTCCATCTTCTATTGCATCGTCTCTCCTGGCGCCGTCAGGGCATCCATACGACGTCGTGGTCGGGTCCTTCCAAATCGGAGGCGTCGCACCCTCTTCCCCTCATGTCGCTCGGACAGCACGGGCCCCGCATGGCTCGCGAAACGGAGTGAAGGCGTCCGTCCAGACGCTAGCACTCCCGAGTATGGCCTCGTATCGGACGCTCATCTAACCGTCAACAGGTGCTCTCCTACCGTGGTGTTCTGAATTTCTGGCCCGTGGGCCGTCGCAGCCCAACACATTTTAAGCAGGCCTCATTGCAACCCACGCCTAGTCGCCGTATTGCAGCCGCGCCGGGCACCGAGGAATTGAACGACGACGGCATGACAAGTCAGTTTTTCAGAAGCCTGCTGCACTGCACATATGCATCCATCCATGGAGATGGGGGACGGAAGAAAACTTGGCGACTTGTTGGCGTTCAATTTGGTGCATGGTCAGTGACTCAGTGTAGCAGGCATCGTCGTCGTCAGTGGATCGGAGGCCAGAAAAGCCTTGGGATCGATGGCGGCGTCCATGCGTGCGTGCTTGCATTATCAGTTTCAGTTGGAAATGCCGTCCAGCTACGGTGCACCGATTATCCAGTCCATTATCTGTAAACCAGGCCAGCAGACGAAATATGGCATTATTGGCCTCTACTGGATCGGACAAGAAGTTTTTCTACCCTTTATGTTCTGATTCTGAATGGAAGTCACTGTTGTCTTCCTATTTTTGTGCAGTGCGACTGCATGCAAACGAATTGTTGGTCAATCTCAGATAAGTACTATTTTTGTCCATGCCTGACTAGCTAGGGATGCATGCATGCTTGGCGTGTACGTTGTCGTAAGTAGTACGGGAAAGCTAGTATCCTAACCTATCGTTGCTGGTCAATCTCAGATAGTTACGTTTCAGCACCTCAGCGTTATACCTAACTTGTCGTTTCAAGTGTTGCTGCAAACTCAGCTGCTTTAGGATGCCAATGCAGAGGTCGTCAGTGTAAAACGTACTCACTCATTCTACACCTCCCTCCATTTCAAATTATAAATTGTTTTAACTTTTGTGTGTGTATATATATATATATATATATATAAACATAGTAAAAGTTATGTATTTTAAAAGTAAAAATGACTTACAATTTTGAGCAGAAAAGAGGGAGCATATTGTAAGTCTTTTTGACTTTTGTATAAGATACGTACATATATCGCACTTTCTATGTGTTGTATGTACACTATGTCTAGATAGATACTCCGTGTATGATATATATCTAGAGAAGCCAGAATTACTTATATAGTTTAAAACAAAGAGATAAGTATACCGATTACTTAACAAAAGAGCTTTACTATAAAAACATGCGGCGTGCAGTAACATTCCGTTGGCTGGCTGGACCGGACTCGATTACAACAAGGGTTGACGCCGCCGATTGGCCAGCCGGCCGGCAGCTGAGTGGATCACCGCATGCATGCGTACCTAGTCATGCATCTCCATCGCTACGCTGGTATCGATTGGACTGGACACGATGATGCAAGCATGTATGTCACGCAGGAGGGACACCAGGAGACTGGTGGGACGTCCACCACACCACATAATAAACCATGCATGCATGCAACCTCGGCCTAGCTACATGATCCGATCGATTCTACATCGACCATGCTGGTGCTGGAAGAGAAGAGAAGAATGCAGAATTGCAGACTGCAGAGGCATCAGAGAAATCCATGGCCGGAAAGGGACAGCCACCAGTTGACCAGCAGTGGCGAATCTAGGAAAAATCATAGCCGGGGTCGGTCTAGACTTAGAGCCATAAGCTGATAACTATAGTTGACAATAATCTAACACCGTACATAAATATGTATATATATTGCAAATAGCAAGCACTCATACATGGACAAATGTAACGATAACATAATTTGAGCAAAAAAAACTATTTACAATAGCGGTTACCTCTTGTAATTTCACACTGCGAGTACGATCAGCCATATTCTGGAAACGAACTATGATATCATCATTTGGAATTGCATGAAGAAACTCTTGCTCAACGAAAGAAACGACACAATCATTCATAAATTCATCGCCGATTCAGTTTCGCAAGTCCGTCTTCACTATTTTCACTGCTGAGAAAATCCTTTCCACCAATGTAATCTGAAATTTTCGTCTATCCGCCGGATCATACGGAAGCTCGTCAAAATTTACCTCATGTCGTGAGATCCTTAAAGGACGTTGAACTATATTGTTGGTGTTTGTTGCATTTGCATCTCTTATTGAAGTTCCTGTTCCTCCATCAATATTCTCCATTACATCTCCTGCGTCATTATCACTTGCCGGGGTCCATTTCCTTTTCAAAAAACGATCCATCGTGCTTTGATTGCCTATAAAATTATTTAGAATCAATCAATAAACTTTAAAACGCAAATAGATGTTGAATACAATTAGGGAATGCAAGTAGATTAATCTCTAATTTACTTACGTGCCATGTTTGCTGGAGGGCAGAGACGATCTGCCTTAGTCTGCGAGGACGATCTAGCAGCGATGGGCGATGTCGAGTTCACGAGTTGTCGACGAGATGAATCGATTTGGCTCGGATGAAACGGAACGGCAGAACGGCGGAAGTTTGATCGATGGATGAGTGGATGACGGTCTACGACTCTACGGAGGGAGATGGATCGATTTGGCAACTGGCAAGCCGGCAGCTAAATGTTCGTATAATACTATAATCGTATACATATAGACATGTGGGCAGTGCGCTGGTGGGCTTTTAGGAGAATTTAATTGGACTGCTGCTGGGCTATTGACTGCCGTGGGCTGATGACCAACGAGTCACACGAGTGTCATCGGGGTCAGCATTTTTTTTAACGGGGTCAAGCATGGTGAAAATTTATACATGTACACGTGCGCTTAGGAAGTCGTCGGGTTCAGCTGACACCGATACTTGCACGTACGTCCGCCCCTGTTGACCAGCTAGCTCGCTAGCGCGCTACTAGCAGGAGAAGTTTAGAGCATTTTGGCTTTGCTAACTTCGATGCCTCTAATAGGCATATGACTCGATATGGACGGCTAGATAGGTCAAGGCTATAGTTTGGTAGCTAGGCATCAGTGGCCCGGGAGAATATAGTGGACGGCACTTTCAGAGTGTACTTGCATCGGTTGGCAGCTTAACTCCTCTCTACACGTTTGAATTCGATCGTATTAGCACGCTGCACAACGCGGGAAGCATCGGGCTTCCCGGGACCGTTTCATACGTGCCTTCCTTTTACATGCATGCCTGGGAGGATCGAAACCATTTTCCCACTGCCAATAATGTTGTGATGTTGGGTCCTTCGACCCCTGTAGGTGCTTCGGCACCCTCCATCACCGTTTAGTCGGAATCAATAAAAAATCATTCGGGTGGGGCTCTCACCCCTCCGGTGTTGTCTTCGAAAAAATGTTATAATATTGGAGAGCAACTTAAGAGGGGAACAATATGGTTGTCTTAGTCACTCCAAAAGTTCGATAAAAAAATATAAATTCATATAGATTTGTCTAAGTCAGTTTTTTTTAACTTTAACCATGTTTACCTAATATTAATAAAATAATTAGACACTCTTCTTCCGTCGTTTCTAGAAGTCTCCCGGCCCCTCCCATAGCGGGTACTACAAAACTCTGGCTAAAAAATGATAACATACATATCATAAACAAAAGTTATAGAACGACAAACAAGAATCATAATGTTACCTTTTAAGAGAGGAGTCACCAATAATACATGTTTCAAATGAGAATTATAGCACGAAATCTGTCAATTTAAAAGACAAATCAATTAAGAAATGACATTAGGATGGAATTGCTCATCAGTTGCACACGAAGGCCCTAGATAAAAAAACAAGATGAACATCCAGGGTTAGGGAACCCTTAAAACCTTAGATAACATGATCCCATGATTATGGTTCTTAATGTTGAATACATTGTAGTATTTCCGGTAGATGTGGCTTTGAATCCCCCACCATTTCTCTCGAGTGCTTTGAAGGGTCGAGATGGCGGACTAGAGGGGGGTGAATAGTCCTTTCTAAAACTTAAACGTGTTGGCTAACCAAAACAAATGCGAAATTAAACTTATCGGTCTAGCCAAGACTACACCCCTCTAACTAAGTTCTCTAGCACCTTGCAAAGATCCTAATTAAGCAACAAAGGTGCTAAGCTTACCAAGAGCTCACCTAATCAATTCTGGAGCAAGGTCACACAAACCTATGCACTAGTACTTTGCAAACCGAGGGAGCTTCTACACAACTAGTGAAGCAAAAGCACAAAGCCTAAGCTTGCTAGCAAAGCTCAATAACAAGGCAACTAATGCCAAATTAGAGAGCGCAAAACACTTAGCTACACAAACTAAGCAATGTGACTAACAAGGCTGCACAAACCAAATTAGTCACGTAAAGGGAAGCTTCTAGCTACACAAGCAAGAAGACAACTAGCAAGCTACACAAGCAAACTAGTTACGAGAGCAACTACACAAGCACAAGTATATATGAAAGTAAATACAAGCTTGTGTTGCACGAAAGCAAACCACTGAGAAGAGTAGACAATGTTGACACGGTGATATTCTCCCGAGGTTCACTTGGTTGCCACCAAGCTACGTCCCCGTTGTGTCGACCAACACTTCGTGGTTCGGCGGCTAATCGGTCACACACCGAGCCTCTCAAAAGGCACCGCAAGAACCCACCATAAAGTGTGGTAGCTCAATGACACGCTCAACTAGAGTTGCTCTTCGCGATCCCCGCGGGGTGAGCACAATCCCCCTCACAAATCTTCTCCGGAGCCTCGCAGAATCTTCTTGCGAGCTTCGACGGAGCCACAAGCCACCAAGCCGTCTAGGAGGTGGCAACCTCCAAGAGTAACAAGCACCACCGGCTTGCAATACGATCACCTAGTGCCACACGATGCAATCTCTCAAAGCAACGCACTAGAATCACTCTCTCACTCGATCCGATGAACACTATTAAGTATGAGTGAGTTAGAGGGCTCCTAAGCACAACCACACAAGTCACAAAGACTATAGTGTGCTCAGCTACCAGCCATGGCCGGCCAAGGCATCTATTTATAACCCCACAAACAAATAGAGCTGTTACCCCTTCACTGGGCAGATTTCGGGACGACCGGACGCGCCGGTCGTAACTGACCAGACGCGCTCAGCCGCGTCCGATTCTCCAACGGTCACTGACCCCCAACGGTCAAACCAGCGATCGGGCGCGCCGCTGCCATGACCGGACGCGCCGCTGCCACGACCGGACGCGCCCGTCAAACGACCGGACGCACCGTTCAAACTGACCGGACGCGCTGGTCGCACAACGGCTAAGTCGCAAAGCACTAACCGGACGCGCTGGTCCAACTAACCGGACGCGTCGGTCGCCCAACGGCTAACTGCGAAGCAACGACCGGACGCGCTGGTCCCGAGAATGACCGGACGCGCTGGTTACAAACCCTAACACCCGCGTCTGCGCTGTACTGACCGGACGCGTCCGGTCATACCATGACCGCGTCCGGTGCAGCGTCCGGTCACCTCTGTGACCTCCGTTCGCCTCCATTTCTTTTCCGACTTCCGGCGTAGTGGAAAATAGGCATTTCAACTCCTCGAAAACGCCTGAATCCCGCGCTCGCAAGCTCGGCGGGAGGGAGAGAGGACCCTAAACCCTCTCTACCGCTCAAACTTCATCGCCTTCGTAAATGTACCAACACCAACAAGTGTTCACCACTTTGTGCACGTGTGTTAGCATTTTCATAATCATTTTACCGAAGGAGTTAACCACTCAACTTGCCACGCCACTTGATCCTTGCAACGATGCATAGTTAGATCACACGAGTGGCACTAGATGACCGATATGCAAACAAGTTTGCCCCTCTTGATAGTACGGCCATCTATCCTAAACCCGGTCATAAACTTCTCTACACACCTATGACCGGTGAAATGGAAATGCCCTAGGTTATACCTTTGCCTTGCGCATTCCACTTCATCTCCTCCAACATTGATGCAACACATGCACCAACCAATCACCAAATGATATGATTCACTTCATATCATCACGTGACCATATTGGTTCATCGATCTTGACCTCACTTGCTCTTCACCGTTGCCTCGGTCCTTCAGCGCCAAGCCATCACACAACTTGCCCTTCACCCTAGCAATCGGTCCATCAAGCCAAGCCTCATCTTGATCTTCTCCACCTTGGTCACATGACTCCATGTCATGTCTCATATGCAATGAGCTCCTTCATGACACCATCACATGTGGACTAATCTCCTGTGTATCTCACATAACCACATATTAGTCCACCTAAGTTGTCACTCAATTACCAAAACCAAACAAGGACCTTTCAATCTCCCCCTTTTTGGTAATTGATGACAACTCTACAAAGATATGGAAATTATGCTTTTTCAAGCTAGCACTTCACACAAGTGTAAATTGCTAACTTGTTTTGGATTTAATGTTACTTATCCAACATTTAAGCTCTATGCCAAGATTTGGATAAGCACCATAAAATCCGACTTGGTAGTGATAACTCCCCCTACATATGTGCTCAAATGGTTTGGTTTCAAGCTTGCACATATGCATAAATATGAAATTTGTGGAAGGATTAGCACTACTAAGTGATGCTAAGGTGTATAGAATAAACCTTTGTAGCTTGATACCAATTAGTAGCTTGATACCATTTGAAAATCACAAGTTTGCCACCATCCTTAGCATCATGAGTAGCTAGACATCAAAAACACTAGAAACCTCGTGAGATCAACATTATTAGTAAGGTTCTAGTTTTTGCATGATAATCATAAGTCTAGCTAACATCCTATGCATGCTAGTTATCAAATCATCATTCAAGTTCTATAACTAGCATACACCACACAAGCATGCATATTGAATTTAAGAACTTATGCAATGCAAGCACATGAATTATGCACATATCAAATGTAATCAATCAAAGTTCATGAGCTTGCTCCCCCTACTTATGTGCTTTCTTTGTCTAAGAATGTTTGATTCCCTTACATTCTTCAATGTTACTCCTTCTTTGTCCATGTCCATGTCCAATCTTTCCAATCTCTCCCCCAAAGCTCAAAAAGCTTTCATATCTTTATCCAACTTCTCCCCATTTGTCATCAATTTTCATAAAAAGTGTTCTTCTCAATTGATACAAAGGATTACATTGGGGTAGATGGTTGAGACTTGAATATTGCATTTTTTATGGACATTACCACATATGTTGGAATGACAAACTTTATGGTTGCTCTTGAGATACCACATAGGATCTTTGACCTTGATACCAATCGGTGGGGCTCCTTCCCCTATGTCATAGCATGTGTCATTCACTTGAGATACCACTTGAAGATGAGGGTAGCATTTCTTGATTTGATCACTTAAGGTTGAGTATCACTTGTGAAACCATCGTCTTGCATGAATGATACCACGTGAAGATACCATGAGTAGGAATGTGATACCATTTGAAAGAATTTTCTAGTGTGGATCCACTTTGAAGGATTTAACAATAATATTCACTTCTTGAATATTTGTTATCTTTATGAGTACCACTTATGAGATATCACTTGTAGATCATTATCTAGACACCACTTGTGAATACCACTTGGAAGATCAATTTGAGTCTAGATACTACTTGAAACAAACTAGATATCCATTTTCATTGTTGTCTTGTGCTTGTACTCTTATCATTGTCATGAGCTTCTTGTATGACTTGAACTATGTTGATTTGCCTAAGATTCCAAGTCCGGTTTGATCCAATGACAAGCTTCTTCACATCTTATGCTAAGGGTTATCTTGCCAATGTTGTACTTGTCACTTGTTAGCAATCCAAACTAGATTAAGTACTTAGGTTCACTAGCTCATGAACAAATTCATACTCATACCACTAGATCATTTAGACAATCAAGCAATAGTGGTAGGCTGTGAATCTAAAATTTTCATTTGTCATGCATGATCCTAATAAGCATGTACTATATGCACTAACCGCATACTAGTAAGGAATGAAATGATTATGCACATTACAATGATACCTTTGCTATGTTGGAGTAGAGGATAGTCACATAGATTCCAAATCATTACTCCAATAACAATGTGAAGTCCAATTTATAAGCTTGGTGAAGACCAATCATCATAGATAAATCTATTCTTCACCCATATGAAATAAAAACCACTTATGATCAAGTGCACTATCTCTTGAGTTGTGGTTGGCTTGCTTCATCTTTTTGATCAATGCTTGCATGAGAGAACTACTTAGAATACCACTTGAAATATATAACTAGCTCTCTTTTGAGTGTTGCTTGCTTTTCTTGATCAACCCTTTTGATTGCTTCAACTAAGCATCACAAGTTCCTCGGATCACCACTTTCATGTTAGCCTTCCAAGTCCCAAACTTGGTTTCACCTACACACGGCGGCAAGCCCCTCACTAGGGAGAAGTGACCTTTCTCCAAAGAACCACTCTTGATACTCACTTGAAATGATATAGTTTGATTGATCCAAATGATGAACTCAATCTTGATGAATAATCCTTGAATCTACATTTGAGTCCAACTCTTCCTACATGTTTAAGTTCTTTTCTTTCTACCAAATGATCTCCAATCATCACTAGAACTTAAACTTTATCTTCATCTTAAGTTTGATCTTGATCTTCAAATTGAGTACCAAATAAGTACACCAAGTATATTTCACAATACAAAAGTCTTGTACTCATTGCTCATCATGCTTCTAGATCAATCCAAAACCAAACTTAGGTACCTCAACCACTTGTAAACATGTTTTCAACTTGAGGACCTTTCAATTAAAGTGATTCTAGATTAATCCAATGATTATCACTTTTCTGGTAGATTATGTACCCTTCAAAGAATAATTCATATCTTCCAATGTACAGATCCAAATGCCATAAAATTTGGTGGAGATGTGATTCACTAAGTCATCTAGCAGCTGTAAAAATTTGAGATTCATTTGACATCTAGATTACTACCAGATTTCAAATCTTCCACCACTGCTACATGCTGAAAACTGCTGCACTATAGCTGACAAGATGTACTCCAAAGCCAAAGCATCTCTTATCCAATTCTCATGAAATTTATACAGCATCTTATAACATAAGTCTAGAGCATGCATACCAAAATTCATGCCAATCCAAGTAGATTTGATCATCCAAACTCAGACTTGATCACTGCTAGCTCAGATTTTCAACTTTGGACAGATTTCAATACATTGAGCAATACTTCATCAAATATGAATCAACCTTAAAACTAACTTGTTTGAATACTTTCACAAGACATATATCCATCCAATCCACTTACTAAATGTCATCTCATGAATTTATCCAACACAAATCAATTCAAACTTGATTACTTAAGCATTTAATCCATTCAAACATCTCATAGCAAGCAACATTGCATATATATCCAATTCAATCAACTCATATGCACCCAAGTGAAATGATCAACAAGAGATATACCTTGGTTAGCTTATGATCATCCAATAGCAAGCTTTCAACTTGAATATTTACAAGCCATCAAATATATCCAATAAATCACCATAATCTTTAATATTGTACTTGTATGTTGTAGCACTTGGACTTCACTTATTTTGACTTGGCATTGGGATTGGATATGCATTGAGCTTCATAACTTGACTCAATATATGATGAAAAAAATGAAACCAATTGAATCAAGCCTCCAATGCCGATGGTACCTACAAACAATCATCCACTCTTTGATGGTACCCAAATAAGTTTGGGTCCTCTCAAGTTAGGTGCAACATACTTAGGCATTGCCTTAGTATGAATAGCGGGATGTTTTGCAATAGCAACAATAGAGGTACCATTTACATCCTTTCTAAGCACATTAGTATCATCAATTGAAATATGCTTAGAAGTATTACCTAGGGGACATGAATGAGCATTGTGTCCCCTTTTCCGGCATGAGTAGCACATTCTCTTTGCTTGAGCCTTTTCTTCCTTGCTCATGTTGTGCTTCCCATTGCCTAGCCTCTCATGAGTTGCTTGAGCCTTCTTCTCAAGCTTAGTAGGACACCCCGAGATAAAGTGTCCCATATCTCCACACTTGAAGCACTTGATGTGAGCATGTACTTTCTTCTCGATTTGATTCTTGCTCATCATCTTGGCATCTTGGATTTGCATTGAATGTCTTGCTCTACCACCCCTTCTTGTTTTCTTCTTCTTTTTCATCAAGTCATCATTATCTTCATGGTTGATCTTGACTTGAGCTTGGGGCTTTGCTTTTGGCTCAACTTGAGACTTCTTGGTAGGGCAACACTTGGCAATATGTCCCACTTCATGGCATTGGTAGCACATGAGTTGGGATAACTTCTTTGCATCTTGCTTCTTCATAATCTTGCCCTTGCTCTTGTTGTAGCCAATACCACTCTTATCACCATATCTTCTTTGATTGGTCATGATATGCTCAATGACGATTTTAGAGTTGTAGCACCTCTCCAACTTGTTGCTTAAATTCTTCACTTCACTTTTAAGCTCATTGTTCTCCTTCAAAAGGTTAGTCTCACAAGACATAGAAGTAGAACAAGCATTTAATTGTGAAGAACAAGGCATATCTAATAACTCATCACAAGAGGTGGATACATGCTTCTTGCCTACATCACAAGGGTTAGTAATATGTGATTGATCATTTGACCCAAATGATGAGCTCTCACTAGATTTGGTTTCTTCATTAGAAGTCTTCTTAGTGAGTAAAGCATGTTCTTGTACCAAGTTATCATGAGCAGCACTAAGTTCCTCATGAGCCAATTTTATCTCCTCATGTGAACAAGTAGTAATATAAAGTAGATGCTTTTGTTGTTCACATGTGGTCTTTAGAAAAGAGTTTTCCTTTTCCAATTTACTTGCTTTTTCTATTTCTCTTTTTAAGGCTCTTGAGAGTTTATAAAGAAGCTTAAAATTTGGATCATCACAATTAACAACAAAACCACCAACATGTATCTTAGTGTTACCATGTGATGATATTGATGAGCTTGTTGAAGCATCACTCTCATAGCCATCATCTTCACCATCAAGTGTGCATGGAGTAGAATCATTGCTTGCATCACTTGTGGCATTATCATCATTCTTGTCAAGTGATCTTGTGGTATGATCATCTTTGTCATCACTTGACCATGAGGTGGAGCAATCCTCTACAACCACCTTGTTGTGGTCATGCTCGACATCCTCATGTACCTCCATCACCATGTGATCATTCTTCTTGAATTTTCCATCATCCCAAATTGAGGAGCCACAATAGTGATGCTTGAGCGCCGTCCACATGCTATGTGCACTTGAGAGACCCCTCACCTTGTCAAAAATCTCATCATTCAAAGCTTTGATTAGATAAAACTTAGCTTGTGCATCAAGTGTTCGGCAATCCTTTTGAGCTTGGGTACGGTTACCACACCCATCCAAGTCATGAGAAAAGCCAACAACTATGATCCACCAAAACTTAGGGCCAAGAGCACGAAAATGATCAAGCATGTGATTTTTCCACCGTGCAAAGTGAGTGCCATCAAAAATGTGTTCCACACAATCATCTAGCCCATAAGTCGCCATCCTCTCGGGTCGGTGAAGACCACAAATGAGAGACCCGGCTCTGATACCACTTGAAGGGTCGAGATGGCGGACTAGAGGGGAGGTGAATAGTCCTTTCTAAAACTTAAACGTGTTGACTAACCAAAACAAATGCGGAATTAAACTTATCGGTCTAGCCAAGACTACACCCCTCTAACTAAGTTCTCTAGCACCTTGCAAAGATCCTAATTAAGCAACAAAGGTGCTAAGCTTACCAAGAGCTCACATAATCAATTCTGGAGTAAGGTCACACAAACCTATGCACTAGTACTTTGTAAACCGATGGAGCTCCTACACAACTAGTGAAGCAAAAGCACAAAGCCTAAGCTTGCTAGCAAAGCTCAATAACAAGGCAACTAATGCCAAATTAGAGAGCGCAAAACACTTAGCTACACAAACTAAGCAATGTGACTAACAAGGTTACACAAACCAAATTAGTCACGCAAAGAGAAGCTTCTAGCTACACAAGCAAGAAGACAACTAGCAAGCTACACAAGCAAACTAGTTACGAGAGCAACTACACAAGCACAAGTATATATGAAAGTAAATACAAGCTTGTGTTGTACGAAAGCAAACCACCGAGAAGAGTAGACAATGTTGACACGGTGATTTTCTCCTGAGGTTCACTTGGTTGCCACCAAGCTACGTCCCCGTTGTGTCGACCAACACTTCGTGGTTCGGCGGCTAATCGGTCACACACCGAGCCTCTCAAAAGGCACCGCAAGAACCCACCATAAAGTGTGGTAGCTCAATGATACGCTCAACTAGAGTTGCTCTTCGCGATCCCCACGGGGTGAGTACAATCCCCCTCACAAAGCTTCTCCGGAGCCTCGCACAATCTTCTTGCGAGCTTCGACGGAGCCACAAGCCACCAAGCCATCTAGGAGGTGGCAACCTCCAAGAGTAACAAGCACCACCGGCTTGCAACATGATCACCTAGTGCCACACGATGCAATCTCTCAAAGCAACGCACTAGAATCGCTCTCTCACTCGATCCGATGAACACTATCAAGTATGAGCGAGTTAGAGGGCTCCCAAGCACTACCACACAAGTCACAAAGACTATAGTATGCTCAGCTACCAGCCATGGCCGACCAAGGCATCTATTTATAATCCCACGAACAAATAGAGTCGTTACCCCTTCACTGGGCAGATTTCGGGACGACCGGACGCGCCGGTCGTAACTGACCGGACGTGCTCAGTCGCGTCCGATTCTCCAACGGTCACTGACCCCCAACGGTCAAACCAGCGATTGGACGCGCCGCTGCCATGACCGGACGCGCCGCTGCCACGACCGGACGCGCCCCTGGCAACGACCGGATGCACCCGTCAAACGACCGGACGCGCCCATCAAACGACCAGACGCGCCGTTCAAACTGACCAGACGCGCTGGTCGCACAACGACTAAGTCGCGAAGCACTGACCGGACACGCTGGTCCAACTGACCGGACGCGCCGGTCGCCCAACGGCTAACTGCGAAGCAACAACCGGACGTGTTGGTCCCAAGAATGACCGGACGCGCTGGTTACAAACCCTAACATCCGCGTCTGCGCTGTACTGACCGGACGCGTCCGGTCATACCATGATCGCGTCCGGTGCAGCGTCCGGTCACCTCTGTGACCTCCGTTCGCCTCCGTTTCTTTTCTGACTTCCGGCGTAGTGGAAAATAGGCATTTCAACTCCTCGAAAACGCCTGAATCCCGCGCTCGCAAGCTCGGCGGGAGGGAGAGAGGACCCCAAACCCTCTCTACCGCTCAAACTTCATCGCCTTCGTAAATGTGCCAACACCAACAAGTGTTCACCACTTTGTGCACGTGTGTTAGCATTTTCATAATCATTTTACCGAAGGAGTTAACCACTCAACTTGCCACGCCACTCGATCCTAGCAACGATGCATAGTTAGATCACACGAGTGGCACTAGATGACCGATATGCAAACAAGTTTGCCCCTCTTGATAGTACGGCCATCTATCCTAAACCCGGTCATAAACTTCTCTACACACCTATGACCGGTGAAATGGAAATGCCCTAGGTTATACCTTTGTCTTGCGCATTCCACTTCATCTCCTCCGACATTGATGCAACACATGCACCAACCAATCACCAAATGATATGATTCACTTCATATCATCATGTGACCATATTGGTTCATCGATCTTGACCTCACTTGCTCTTCACCGTTGCCTCGGTCCTTCGGCGCCAAGCCATCACACAACTTGCCCTTCGCCCTAGCAACCGGTCCATCAAGCCAATCCTCATCTTGATCTTTTCCACCTTGGTCATATGACTCCATGTCATGTCTCATATGCAATGAGCTCCTTCATGACACCATCACATGTGGACTAATCTCCTGTGTATCTCACATAACCACATATTAGTCCACCTAAGTTGTCACTCAATTACCAAAACCAAACAAGGACCTTTCATGCTTGGGTCTGAGTTACTACCACTTGCAGAATTTGAGTTACTACCACTTGTCGAATTTCTACAAGTACTAAAGAAGCTTTTCAAATATGCATAATCATTAAATTCAATTGACTAATCAACGATCAATCTCTATATATTTAATTGACTAACAAGTAATCAAACCACAATTTTGCAATGGCTTAATGGCAATACCTAGTTTGTTATTCGCTTCTTGCTCAACGAGTTGGAGCTAATACCAACCTACTTGCGGTGTCGCTGTTTGACACAACACCGACTCTAGCTTCGTCTCCTCCCCCACAGCTTCATCTCTCTCCCCCAACCATAAAAAACACAGTAAATCACATAATAATCACCATAGGGGGCGGTGCCGTAGGATTTAGCACTTGTCCATGTGTATCACATACAGCAGATCAGAGTGGTAGCACACATGATACATATACCCTACGTCCAGTGTAGATGAGGATCTTTGTTGCTTGTGAGTCATGCGTTGAGGTCGGTTGCAAGTAGGGGATCACAACTATGTAGTATCTACGTATCGGTGGAGTTATCTTGAGGTACCGATCAAGGGCTCGCTACCACTCCATATATGGTTCAGAAGTAGAGTTACAGATAGAGTCACGGTCTGTTTACATGTAGATTCCCTAGTCAGTTACAAGAAATTCTAATTGGATAGAATTGGTTTCTAAGTATATCTTGTTACGCCTCGTTTGCCAAGTAGATGAGGTCCGCTCGTCCGGTTGGGCCTCTCGGGTAGTCGAACTCGGCCACAATGTCCTGGTCGAGCGTTTTCCTTTGAGATGAGGTTATTTGGGTACCATTTATACACACAGAGGCAATCAAGCAAAGACACTGATCGCCACGAGCAGTAGCAACATAGACGCAAACGCAGGCCTTGTAGGTGAGCAAATTTAAGCCCAGCATACTTTGCAGGCCGCTCCATTTAAGCCTGCTAAGAAAAGCAAAGGCGGGTATAGTTTTTGCGGGCCGGACCCAGAATACCTGCGCTCAGTTGCCACTGGCCTGCATCGGCCCATCACAGCAGAGGGCAGAGGCACACCGGCACAGACCACAGCGGCCCACAGGGCACGCAGCTCCCTCTCCACTTGCGCTCGGCACGCAGGCGACGACGGCGGCGCTCCCAGGCTCGGCGTCGGGCCGCCGTCAGTGGCTCCCCCTCCCGCCCTCGGCTCCCGCCAGTCGCCTCGCGCCCTCGCCCCCAGTCCTCCGCACACTGTCCGGTGACCCTGCGTGCTCGCCTCCCGCCTCCGGTGGACCATCGACGGTGCCCAGCCCCGGCAGCTGAGCTGCGCGCCGCGCGCGGCCGGTGGGCAGCGGGAGCCGGCAGCCCCTGCTCCACCAAGGCGGCCCGCCCGCGGCTCCCCACCGGGCACCGGCAGCGCCTGGCTCCCGGCCTCCCGCTGGTGGCGCAGCGATTGCGGCTTGCCCGCCTGCTCCTGTGGCCTCCGCCCTACCTCATATTTTGGGCTGGGTCCGCCACTGCGGCGCTAAGCCCGCCCCCGCCCCCGCTAGCGAGGTGTTCGCCGAAACTCCCCTCCTGAGAGGGATCTGTTATGTTCTTGGCCAAACGACCGCCTTGGTCTTCTCACATTACCAGGTTCTGCATCCTTCCCCTCCACGCTGTTCCCTGGATCGTTTCGTGGTCAAGGAGGGTCGGCGGCGGCGACAATGCCACTCCAGGGACATCTGGGCGGCTGTCCGACCTGTTTTGGCCGGCCCGGGTGCACGTCGCTGGTGTTATTGGGCAAGCTCTGGAACGGGGCCGGTCGTCGGATTCCCTGGAGCTGGAGCTGGAGAGGCTCCATGTCGACCTGGACCCCTTTGTTGTCAACCCGGTGCTCCGGAGCGTGTCGGACTCGGAGACGGCAGTGCGGTTCTACTGGTGGGCAGAGTCCAGGCCTGGGTTTGATCACACCCAGTTCGCGATAGCCTACATTGTCAGCCTGCTGTTTATAGACAGCAACTTTTTCCTGCTGTCGGAGTTCCTCGAGAGAGTGAGGAGTCAGGGGGTGGCATTGCATCGCTCTCTCTATCGGATCCTCTTGTCGGGCTATGTCAGGGCAGGCAAGTTCGATTCCGTCATCCAGACATTTGATGAGATGGTTACATCTGGATGCCGTGAGTTTGGTGTGGACTACAACAGGTTCATTGGTGTGCTAGTTAAGAATTGCTGCTTTGATTTGGTTGAGAAGTATTATGGCGTGGCACTTGATAAAGGTTTTTGCTTGACTTCATTCACTTATTCGAGGTGGATATCTGCACTGTGCCAATCAGACAGGATTGAGCTCGTAGAGAGACTCCTGGCCGATATGGATAAGTTTGGGTGTTTTCCAGATATTTGGGCATGTAACATATATGTTGACTATTTATGTAAGCAAAATAGGTTGCATGATGCTTTGAAGATGCTTGAGAATATGGAGATGAGAGGAACCAGTCCAGATGTCGTCACTTACACAACAATTGTTGGGTGTTTATGTGATAATAAGCAGTTTGCAGAAGCAGTAGAGCTTTGGGAAGAAATGGTGAGGAGGGGCCTTAAGCCTGATATCATTGCCTGTGGCGTACTGATATTTGGGTTGTGCAAGAGTGATAAGGTTGACGAGGCTTTTGAGCTGGCATTGAGGATGCTGAGTCTTAATTTAGAACTCAATGTCTGTATTTACAATGCCCTGATAAGTGGCTTCTTGAGATCTGGAAGCATTAATAAAGCCTTCAAAATCATATCCTTCATGCGGACAAATGGGTGTGAGCCAGATGTTGTCACATATAATATCCGTTTGAACCATTACTGCAACGCAGGTATGATAAAGGAAGCTGAAAAGTTGATCGAGGAGATGGAAATGAGTGGGGTAGTAAATCCTGATTGGTACAGCTATAATCAAATGTTAAAAGGATTGTGCAAAGCTCATCAATTGGACAGGGCATTTGGTTTTGTTTCAGATCACATGGAGGTTGGTGGGTTCTGTGATATTGTATCTTGTAACATACTGATTGACGCATTTTGCAAGGCAAAGAAAGTGACTTCTGCATTGAAGCTGTTCAAAGAAATGGGTTATAAGGGAATACAAGCAGATGCTGTAACATATGGAACTCTAATTAATGGTCTCTACGGTGTAGGATACTACAACCTAGCTGAAGAAATTTTTGAGCAGATGCTGAAAGCTCAGGTTGTTCCAAATGTTAATCTGTACAATATTATGCTCCATAACCTCTGTAAAGCTGGTCAGTTTGAACAGGCTCAGAAAATTTTCTTGCAGATGATTCAGAAGGAAGTGTCGCCAGATATTATTACTTTTAACACGCTCATATATTGGCTCGGGAAAAGCTCAAGGGCAATTGAAGCTGTTGACCTGTTTAGGGATATGAGGGCTAGAGGGGTAGAACCTGATAGCTTGACATTTAGGTATTTGATCAATGGCCTCCTAGAGGAGGGGAAAGCTACACTGGCTTATGAGGTATGGGAATATATGATGGAGAATGGCATAATTCTCGACAGAGATGTTTCTGACAGGCTGATAAGTATGCTTAAATCAAAGAACAAGTAACAACTGACTGAGTTTCTTGAGAGTTTCAGCCTCTAGGACATTTTACTCATGTCATTAGAGCTCAAAGGTCTGAGCTTGTTTAGTTGCTTCTAAGCTCGTTGCTGTGCCGGTGCTGCGGAACACATCTTTGCTGATTAACTCGATTTGATGCATGCATTATAGCTGGACCTGTACCAGACCCAAAAGCAGACACACCATAGAAACAGTGGACAAGGTACTTCTCTTTTGACCTTCTGCTATATCATGCTACCTTTATTATTATGTAAGCGCTACTGCACTAGGTGTTTACTTCTTAAAGCCATGCCACTGTAGTTGAGCAAGTCTCTCAAGAAATGTTGATACCAGGGTAGATGATGTATGGAAACTAGACCAAGATAATCATCACTATGGTACATGAGAGTCGTGCCTTGTGCTAGCTGAAGGCATGACCTCATGGAATTTGACTGAACAATGTTGCATCCCATGCGGGACCTTTTTTTGTTTCGGGGTTACTATTTATATTAGTTGTTTTATGCTTGAGTTGAATGTAGTTAAACATCCATGTTCATCCTACATAAATTCTACCAAATTTGCAGGCATCGTCTTCAGTACTTTGATACCAAAGCATGATTGTGTGGTTAAAGTCTCAACTATGTCATGACAAATATTCTGAGGTGGCTTACTTCAGCATAGATAAGGCAATGTGAGGTACACCTTCACTTTCTCTGGCAAGATTCATTGCATTTTTTTCTTCAACTGAAATCATCTGCACGCTTAGTTGAATATTGTCTACATCATTCATCTCCCAGACTCCTAGTGAAATGCCATAATAGTTTCACCCCTGTTGGAAATTGTGACTATTCATTTGGGCTAACCCTAGAAGGGTAGCTATATAGTGATGCATACATGGGCCTCATGGGCCTAGCCTCATGGGCCTAATACTCCTATACTCCAACACCCCCCCCGCAGTCTGAACTACCGGCACAGCGGAGTTTCAGACTGGACAAGAAAAGAAGAACACACACAAGCCCCCCCACAGACGCAACTAGCCACTGGTGATGTTGAGGCTGGAGCGAAACTCGGTGAAGGTCGAGGACGGGAGGCCTTTGGTGAAGATGTCGGCGAACTGGGAGGTGGTCGGTACGTGAAGGACCCGCACCTCGCCGATGGCAACCCGATCACGGACGAAGTGTAGGTCGATCTCCACGTGCTTCGTCCGCACGGTGTTGTCGCTGGCTCTCGCTCAGTCATGGCCCGTCTCCGATACCATGTTGGAAATTGTGACTCTATTTCATTTGGGCTAACCCTAGAAGGGTAGCTATATAGTGATGCATACATGGGCCTCATAGGCCTAGCCTCATGGGCCTAATACTCCTATACTCCAACAACCCCAGTGCAGCAATCAGAGAACATGATCAAAATCATTTCTGGGAGCCCATGACTCGGCCATTTGTATCTCCTCTGCAACCGGTTCTGGCGACATCATCCCCCTCGTTGCTGGAAATGAGCATATAAATCGTGAGATCAAGCAGATCCTGATTTCCATGGACTGCAGCCAACGTTCACTTAACAGGGGAAAGGACACGAAGAGAAAGAGGAGCATGCAGAGTAACGTGGATTGAATAATGATGTGACAATACTCCTACCAAAGATGCAATGTATAGACATCTACAGAGGAGGAGACATTCAACAGTTTTTCCTTCCCAAAATTTCGTCTCCCCTGCCCTCCTCAACAACTATTTGTCACAATGTCATTATACTTCTCCCGTCTAGTATCGCCAAAACAAGACCACTTTAGTTTAACCAAACAAAATATAGACTTTGAACCAAAACCCAGCAAAACTCAGTAAAGTAATGAATTAAACCAAAAGGTTTCTTCTCTCTTCTATCATCCTGAGATGAACTATAGTAGATCATTTAACTGTAGAACCCAGGCGGCTAGCGATGGCCTCTCACTCGCTAGTTTTCTTCACCTTTGAACTTTGATATATATAAAGGAGCTTCTTCTTGGATGTGGGTTGTTGACAGTTAGCACAAGTTTGTCGGCTCGCTTACTCTGAAGCTTCCATCATGATCGGTTCTTGTTAGCGGGCACCTTGTCTTCTGCACAATTCGTGGTAGCAGAGAAAAAAAATATGTGGTACCATTACCATACAACAACAACATAGCCTTTTGTCCCAAGCAAGTTGGGGTAGACTAGAGATGAAACCCAAAAGAGACGAGAAACAGGGAGACACATAAAGGGACATAAAGGGCACAAGACAAAAAGAGGTCATGGTTCAGGCACGTTGATTGCCAATCTCCAAGCGCTCCTGTCCATAGCTAAATCCTTGGAGATATTCCACTCCTTAAGATCTCTCTTAACGGACTCGTCCCAAGTTAGTTTAGGTCAGCCTCTACCGCTCTTTACATTATCAGCCCACTTTAGAACTCCACTACGCACCGGCACCTCAGGAGGCCTCCGTTGGACATGTCCAAACCATCTCAACCGATGTTGAATCAATTTCTCCTCAATTGGTGTCACCCCAACCCTATCCCGAATATCGTCGTTCCGGACTCTATCCCTCCTTGTGTGCCCACAACACCAACGCAACATACGCATCTCTGCTACACTCAACATGTGTGGTACCATTACCATATTTTTTATTAATTATACAGAAGGCAACAATTTCTGTACATCAGAAGCAGAGCATGTGTCAGTAGAGTATGAAAAGATTTTGCAAAATGCTAACCACATATGTTAGTAGAGTATGAAAGGAAGTTTGTCAATGAATGGTGCTACCATTAACAGAAATTAGAGGATCATTAAGCATTTATTGTTTAGTTATTAGAAACAAAGGTATTTCGAAACTTTTAATTCACTGAACATGTACAAAGAGTTTTTACATGGGAAATCAGTATGTTAACCATGTCTATGTCCATATTCACTATATACACCTCAGTTATTGAAGTCTTAGAATAACTATATGCATGATTCGGAGTGAATTAGTAATAGCTAAGAACCAGTGAGCAAGAAATGAGCTCAACAGATTTACATAAGCATACAACAACAACAACAACATAGCCTTTTGTCCCAAGCAAGTTGGGGTAGGCTAGAGATGAAACCCAAAAGAGACGAGAAACAAGGAGACACATAAAGGGACATAAAGGGCACAAGACAAAAGATGTCACGGTTCAGGCACGTTGATTGCTAATCTCCAAGCGCTCCTGTCCATAGCTAAATCCTTGGGGATATTCCACTCCTTAAGATCTCTCTTAACGGACTCGTCCCAAGTTAGTTTAGGTCGACCTCTACCGCTCTTTACATTATCGGCCCGCTTTAGAACTCCACTACGCACCGGCGCCTCAGGAGGCCTCCGTTGGACATGTCCAAACCATCTCAACCGATGTTGAATCAATTTCTCCTCAATTGGTGCCACCCCAACCCTATCCCGAATATCGTCGTTCCGTACTCTATCCCTCCTTGTGTGCCCACAACACCAACGCAACATACGCATCTCCGCTACACTCAATTGCTGGACATGTCGCCTTTTTGTAGGCCAACACTCAGCACCATATAACATCGCCGGACGAATCGCCGTCCTATAGAACTTACCTTTCAGCTTCTGAGGCACCCTTTTGTCACAGAGAACGCCAGAAGCTTGACGCCATTTCAACCAGCCGGCTGAAATTCTATGCCTAACATCTTCATCAATGTCTCCATCCTTTTGTAGCATCGACCATATGAATGCATATCAGCCTATGTACTTCTTATCTATCTCACTCGGTTTTTATCCATTTTGGTTGTACAGGTGCTTTTCATATCCATGTAGTGGGTCCTTGGCTTCTATACTTGCACATTTCAGTTTCTATCCATTCTTCAAGTTTGTTGGCAATGTACCATTGATTCTGTTGTTCGAAATATCCAAATCCTTAGCATTCAAAAAGCTATTAGGAAACCAATGGGAATCAGATCAGATATAGATGTGCTTGATATAATATATACTGTATGTAGCACTTGAATGTCAGTATGTGACTGAAGACAGGAGGGAAACAGAGGACCCATGTGGCAGGATTTAAAAGATGTGTGATCAAGTCTGGATGGAGGCAACCAGTCTGGATGTACCTCAGTCTTGAAGGAATTTCTTGAAGTTTTTTCTGACGTCTGTAGCCAAATGCTATCAGAAATCGACATATTCAATTTCATATATATTCAGGCTCTGGGATGTACCTGACAGCTTTGGTGACTGCTATGAACTCTGAAACAAGTGACACCTCAGGCTAAAATAGGTGTTGCAGGCTTCCGTCCAGCAAAACCCGCTAGGGCGGGGGTGGGTTCACTTATTAAATTTCTGATAATCTGATCACCAGTTTTGACAATACGATGAGTTTGTAGCTGACTGCTCGCTGGTAACTTGTTTGGATTTGGTTGTTAGATTTTGGTCCTTTACAACCTCCGGATTCTGATAATCTGATCACCAGTTTTGATAGTACGATGAGTTTGTAGCGGGTAACTGGCAAGGGAAATTTTATGCTAGTCTGTAAGCCTATCCATGTTCTATCTGCTGTACAGTATCTTGTAAACATTAACACATCGCCAGGTGACTGGATTAAACAGTTTTGCAGGGGTTGCCCTCCATCTTATGTTCTTCTGTGATGTCTGATGCTTGAATTCTAGAGTTATCTTGCTTGGCAAACTCTGAACGTGTGCCTTGTCTTGGCAGTCGGAGCACAGTGAGCACGGCCTTTATCCAGTAATGAACGAGACGGGCCAAGGCCCAGCTCGGTTGTTGCTATTTTTGGCAAAAAAAAAAAAAAATCCTCGCCTGGTGCTTCCTACCAACTTTTGGAGAATTACCGTAAAGTACCTATATGTGCGGAGTTTTAAAGTCTGCCAGAATTTCCTTTTTTTAGTATTTTATTTCATGTGTGTAATTTAGCATTCCACTTTGAGAGAATTACCGTAAAGTTAGGTGCCAACAAACCTCGAGATGTAATAAAGTGATATTTTTGGAATAGCTATTCAAGCGAAATCTTTAAGGGGGCCTTATATGTTCACTCTTTCTCCAGGGTGTTTGTGTGCCAAAGATTTCATGCTCCTAAACGTGAATGTCATCACCGGGTTATGGGTTATGCTTACCTGTTTACTTTGCATGATGGTAAATGAATGTTTCATGGTTTGATCTATCCCACTCTAGCATTGACATGAGTTTAATTTATAATTGTTGGATTTCATTAATTAGGCTAACCCTAGAAGGGTAGCTATATAGGGTAGCATACATGGGTCTCATGGGCCTAGCCACATGGGCCACAGACATATACTCCAACACCCTCCCGCAGTCTGAGCTACCGACGCAGCGGAGTCAGACTGTACACCAGGAAAAGAAAATACACACGAGCCCCCCCCACAGACTCAACTAGCCACTGGTGATGTTGAGGCTGGAGCGAAAGGCGGTGAAGGTCGACGACGGGAGGCCCTTGGTGAAGATGTCGGCGAACTGGGACGTCGTAGGTACATGTAGGACTCGCACCGCGCCGATGGCCACCCGATCTCGGACGAAGTGAAGGTCAATCTCCACATGCTTGGTCCGCTGGTGCTGCACGGGGTTGGTGGAGAGGTAGACTGCACTGACGTTGTCGCAGTAGACAAGCGTGCTCCGGAGAAGAGGGTTATGGAGCTCGGCCAGGAGCTGTCGGAGCCAAGAAGCCTCGGCCACGCCATTGGCCACGGTGCGGTACTCCGCCTCGGCGCTGGAGCGGGAGGCCACCTGCTGACGCTTGGACGACCAGGACACCAGGTTGCCGCCCAAGAAGACAGCGTAGCCGGAGGTGGAGCGCCGAGTGTCCGGACATCCGACCCAGTCAGCGTCAGTGTAGACAACCATCTCAGTGGAGGAGGACCGCCGGTGAAGGAGCAGGCCGTAGCCCACAGTGCCGCGAAGGTAGCGGAGGAGACGCTTGAGGGCAGTGAGGTGGGGCTCCCGCGGATCATGCATATGAAGGCACAGCTGCTGAACCGCATAAGTGATGTCCGGTCGAGTGAAGTTGAGGTACTGGAGAGCACCAGCAAGACTCCGGTACGCGGTGGGATCAGACACCGGGGGCCCCTCAGCCTCAGACAGCTTACCCTGCGTGTCAACTGGAGTGGAGCAGGGTTTGCAGTCTGTCATCCCCGCTCACTCAAGGATGTCAAGAGTGTACTGCCGCTGGTGAAGAAGGAGTCCAGCAGGATGAGGCGCAACAGTGACCCCAAGGAAGTGATGGAGCACACCCAAATCCTTCATAGCAAATTCCCGCTGAAGAGAGGTGATGATGCGGCGAAAGAGTGACTCACTGGAGGCGGTGAGGACAATGTCATCAACATAGAGCAGTAGATACTCAGTCTCAGCTCCATGGTGGAAGATGAACAAGGACGTATCGGACTTGGCCTCTACAAACCCCAGTGATCGCAGAAAGGCAGCAAAGCGATGGTTTCATGCCCGGGGCGCCTGCTTGAGGCCATAGAGAGATCTGTTGAGCCTGCAGACCATGTCAGGACTTGAGGAGTCAACAAACCCAGCCGGCTGACTGCAGTAAACTGTCTCAGTGAGAAGACCATGCAGGAAGGCATTCTTGACATCTAGCTGATGCACAGGCCAAGACCAAGTGAGTGCGAGGGAGAGCACCGTGTGGACTGTAGCCGGCTTCACCACTAGACTGAAGGTCTCATCGTAGTCAACACCAGGCCGCTGAGTGAAACCCCGGAGAACCCAACGAGCCTTGTACCTCTCGAGAGTGCCATCCGCCCGGCGCTTATGTGTCCAGATCCACTTGCCGGTAACGACGTTGGAGCCTGGGGGACGTGGCACCAGGTCCCAGGTCCGGTTGGCGAGTAGAGCCGCATACTCTTCTTCCATCGCGCGGCGCCAGTGAGGGTCCAGCAAGGCCTCACGGACGAAAGAGGGTACCAGAGAGATCTGCGAGTCACCGGGCATCACCGCAAGAGCCCGGGGCTGTAGGGTCCCCGCCGCGTGTCGCGTCACCATCGGGTGAACATGACGCGGGTGTCGGTGAAGCAGCGGGGGGTGGTACACCGGCGTCGTGACACGGGCATCCGGAGATCTCGGTGGCGGTGTCGGTGTCGCCGGTGGAGAAGAAGCAGTCGGTGGTCGAGGGCATCCCGACGAAGAAGGAGCCACCGGTGGAGACATATGCGGCGGCTCCGGTCGTGCACGTCGCTGGTAGACGAGCACCGGCTGGGCGAAGCGCGCAGGTGGTGCCAAAGTCGATGGCTCGAGACCCGCGTCAGGCGTAGTGACGGTGGCCGGCCCGTGAGGGGATCCCGCTAGGTCCGGGCAAGGGGTGTCACCGGCGGGCGGCGAGCGAGGGCACGGCCCTGGCGAAGGGCACGGTGGAGCAGTACCTATGGTAGACAACCGAAAAGGTGGCTCGACCACCGCGTCAGTGGGAAACAAGGAGAAGAGGTCAAGATCGGGGTTGGACGTGGGAGTAGGGGTGGAGGAGAAGGGGAAGACAGACTCATCAAACACCACATGGCGAGAGATGAGGACGCGATGAGAGGTAAGGTCATAGCACCGGTAACCCTTATGATTCGGGGAGTACCCGAGGAAGACACAGAGAGTCGAACGAGGTGCCAGCTTGTGGGGAGCGGTAGCTGTGGTGTTAGGGTAACACGCACATCCGAAGACGCGAAGGTGGTCATACCGAGGAGGGGTACCGAAAAGGGCGTGGTGTGGTGTGGGAGCAGGGCAGGCAGCGAAAGGAAGGCGGTTAAGGAGATAGGTGAAGGTATGCAAGCTCTCAGCCCAGAAGCGCGCAGGGAGTGACGCCTGAAGCAAGAGGGTGCACATGGTCTCGGTGGTGGTGCGAATCATGCGCTCAGCCTTGCCGTTCTGGGAGGAGGTGTACGGGCAAGACATGCGCAACTGGACACCGTGAGAGAGAAAGAAGGCACGGGAGGCGGAGTTATCGAACTCACGACCATTGTCGCACTAGACGGCCTTGATGGTGAGGCCGAACTGTGTGGACACCCACACGAAGAAGTGGAGAATGGCGGGGAAAGCTTCAGACTTTGCACGAAGAGGAAAAGTCCAGGAGTAATGAGAGAAATCATCAAGCAGCACAAGATAGAATTTGTAGCCGAAAATACTGATGACAGGAGAAGTCCAAAGGTCGCAATGTATAAGATCAAAGATGTGAGCCGCCTGAGAAGAAGAACTATGAAAAGGAAGACGAACATGACGGCCCAGCTGACACGCATGACACAAATGCTCACCGGGAGTCCGAGGACACCGAATGTCAGAACTGCGACTGAGCTGCATCAGGGCATCATGACCAGGATGGCCGAGGCGCCGGTGTCAAGTGATGGAGGAAGAAGAGGTGGCGAAAGCAGCTGACATAGGGGTCGGCGAAGAAGACGAAGGAGACGCCGGGAAGCGAAGGGTGTAAAGGGGCCCCGTGCTATCACACCGAAGCAGAGGACGCCGAGAAGCCAAATCCTTGACAGTGAGACCGGTAGAGTCAAACTCCACGGAACAGGAATTGTCAGCTGTAAACCGACGAATAGAAAGAAGGTTGTGAACCATAGAAGGTGCCACAAGAACATCAGGAAGACGAAAGGAGCCATGAGCGCCGGCGGCACCCACGGACGTGACAGGAAGGCATGACCCATTAGTGACCATGATGGACGAAGGGTGAGAGGAAGATGGAGGGTGAACGGAAGAGAGGATGCTGGGGTCGGAAGTGGTGTGGTAGGTAGCACCCGAATCGGCGACCCATTGTGGGCCGACGGAGTTGTCGGGCCCATAGCGCTGAAGGAGTGTGCCAAGGCCGCGGGCGAGGCGCTGGAAGGTGTAGCCCACGGGAATGCGGCTGGGTGAAAACCTGGATAAGCAGTAGCAAGCATGGCGGTGGCCGGCGGGCGAGGCGCACCACCGGGAGCCTGGAAGGGCCACAGACAGAGGTGCCCCAACCACGGGTCGTGGAAGCCAGGACCCCCACCATGTCCGCGTCGGCGATGACCACCACGTCCTCGTCCGTGACGATGGTGTCCGCCACGGCCCCCCCACCCTCGCTCGGTCCGGGGGGAGGAGAACCCAGAAGAAACGACGGTGGCATAGTGGACGGAGTGTCGGTAGGGAAGAGGGTAGCACTCGCGCCGGGTATGCGTGGCAAGGCTGCCATGACCGCGGCGTCCGGTGGTGGCATGCCCAAACTAGCGATCCGGCGGGCCAGGGTGTCGGCGGCGTCCCGCTCCCGTTGCCACACCAGGGCGGCCGCACGGACGCGCTCCTGTCCGGTGGTGGCTGCGGCCCGGGCGAAATCCAGTGCAACAGCAAGGGCGGAGACAGCCGAAGGCGGGCCGGGGAGAGTGAAGGGGCTGCTGCCCATGGCCTGTAGGTGGGAGGCCGCACCATCACCATCCGGCAGGGCGAGGTCGGCAGCAGCAGTTGCGGCAGCGGTGGCACCCACTGGGAACACCACAGCCGCTGGAGCTCCATCCGAGGGCAAAGCAAGGAGAGGAGCGAGGACAGGTGCGCCGGCAGAGGGAGCGAAGACAGGGGCGCCGACAGAGGGAGCGGCCGGCGTCGCCCGGCCCTGTCCAGCGCCCACGCCAGAGGTGGAAGACGCGAGGGCGAGAGCTGGAGGCCCGCCAGGGAGCCTGGAGACGCGGCATCCAGGGGTCAGGGGGGCCGGTGCTAGGGGGCGGCCCGTGCCTGCGGGCGAACGCGGCACGGCGCCATGTGCAGGCGGCCCCGGAGACAGAGGAGTAGCGGCCGTCGGTGGCGCAGTGGGGCCCGCGGCCGCGCCAGGCGGGGCCCAGGTGTGGCCCGCACCCGCGCCCGGTGGTCCTCCGGCGGCCGACAGCGCCAGGGAGCAGGCCTCACCCGCGCCTGGGCGGGCGGCCCCTGGGAAAGCGGCGGCGGCCTGAGGATGGTGGGGGTGCAGCGCTGGGGTGGAGGCAGGGAACAGGGCCCAGGAGGTGGGGTGGGAGAGGGGAGGGAAGGGAGGCTCAGTCATGGCCGGCCAGGGAGGGCGGCGGTGCCGCTGGCTGCCTAGCGGCGGCTGGAGGAAGAGGGAGGGAGGGAGAAGGGAAAATCAGGCTCTAGATACCATGTTGGATTTCATTAATTAGGCTAACCCTAGAAGGGTAGCTATATAGGGTAGCATACATGGGCCTCATGGGCCTAGCCACATGGGCCACATACATATACTCCAACAATAATGATTAGCCCATTTCTTGAATTGCTCTCATCTTTGCTTTTGTAACGACCAAATTGACTAAGGGCATGTTCGGTTGGTCCAGAATAGATTCCTGGTAGGATTGCTTTGTTAATTCGAATAACCATCATCCGCAGGAACGGATCCTGAGCTCGTTCCAGAACAACCGAACGAGCCCTAAAGGGGTCAAATGTGGTTTCCCCTCAATATAAACAATGGCCATTATATATATATATATATATATATATATATATATATATATATATATATATATATATATATATATATATATATATATATATATATATATATATATATATATATATATATATATATGAGGAATGGTCCCCACCTAAATATTTTGTTGCTCACTTAGTGCCTGTTGCCAACATTCCTCACAATATAAACAATCGGCTGAAGGGTGTATAGCACATTTGGTCATTCATTTTTCGAAGAGTATAAGAGATAATAATTGTATAGCTTTTGATTAACCTCTACAGTTTTGTGTGATTTTTAGTTTTTACTGTGATTGCTATCAGTCTTATCTTGATGATCTGACCATACTGCGAAATGTAATTGCCAATCAATGGTTGAGACTGACAGTCGCAGTTTTCTCATTATTGGTCCGTTTTTTCTCACCTGGGTGTAGCTGAGATGTGTTAAGAAAAATTGTACGTGTGATGTGTGTAGTTGTAGGACTGTTTGTACGCATATTGTGTGTGTGAGTGGGGTGTGCATGTGTTGGGTGGGTGTGCATGTACGTGTATGAACAGATTCTACAGCTGTACCCAGACGAAAGGTGTCAAAAAAAAAAAAAAAAACTGTACGTGTGATGGTATTTGAAAATGTTTGAAGTGGGGAATTAGCAATGTTGTCAGTCCACTAAGGTCAGGCCGAGGCCCACTTCGTGCAAGCGCAGCCCTGGGCCCAACAGATTACGGCCCATCCCTGCCCGCCAACAAGCGCCGTCTCGACATCTCCAGAAGACTAGAAGAACTCCTCCTGATCCCAACCCGCACTCGCCCAAAACCCTACTTGGCCTGGCCGTGTGGTTCCTAACACTAACACACACCTCGCCGCCGCCGCTGGCGAGATCTCCGGGTTGAGCAAGCGAGGCAAGGCAGCAGCCATGTCGCTCCGCGTGCTGAACCCTAACGCCCAGGTGCTCAACAAGTCGGAGGCGCTGCACATGACCATCAACGCCGCCAAGGGCCTCCAGGACGTGCTCAAGACCAACCTCGGCCCCAAGGGCACCATCAAGATGTAACCTTCCGGTCCCTCCTCTTCCCTCTCATCCCGCCGCCGCCAGCTCGCATAGCCCTTCAATTTGGGCGTGATCGCCGGATCACCCTCTGGTAGATTCGCTGGGCCGTAGGGTTTGATCCGTTATTTCTCGTGCGGCGGTATGGGTCTAGGTTTCGTGGTGTAGCTGTTCACTTGTAGATTTGAGATGCATAGTCTCCCCTTTGTTCCGTGCTTCTCGTTTGGTTGGCTCCGCGTGATCTAAATTGCGCGTGGCGATTTCTGATTGGATCTCCATTTGGCAGTGCATTTGCTTATTTGTAACAAATTGGCCGATTGCTGGTTTTAGTTGTTCAGATTTATAGTGGAAAGTTAATCTGATTTTGGCACTGACTTAGGTTGTCTGATGTGATGTTGCACTTTTGGTAATTATCTAATTGATTACAGAAGGTGCAAAATTTCTTGTGGGATGCAAAGGTTGCTTACAATTTGTTGGCGTTTGGTTTGTGCTGCTCAGGCTTGTGGGTGGAGCTGGTGACCTGAAGCTGACTAAGGATGGGAACACCCTCTTGAAGGAAATGGTATGATACTACCTTTCACAGAAACATACTATTGACATCATTGATGATATTTGTACTTGGTGGTGTTTTTCTTTGATTTGATGTCTTGTGACATTTATTTGCAGCAAATTCAGAACCCAACTGCAATCATGATTGCGAGGACGGCTGTGGCACAAGATGACACAAGTGGTGACGGCACAACCTCCACTGTGCTTTTTATTGGGGAGTTAATGAAGCAGTCTGAGCGGTGCATAGATGAAGGTATTTTGTTAATTTGTTCTAGGAATAGGAACATGTCTAATCTTCTCTGGGTTGGTGTATTGATTTAATTTTGTGGTTTCTGAAATTTCTTTTACCGTATTTGAGATATCATGTTGGCATTTAGGAAATTAATGCACAACCATATTTATACCTATATGTAAGGTGATTTTCTATAGTTACACTATACAATTATGTCAGATGTAGCTGCCATTTGGCAGTAAGAATTTGGATAATATTTTACTGTGGATTGTGGTTTGGAATTCCTGAATCGACGCATCAGTCATTGAATTAAGGCTAAGAATGCGTGTGCAGCGTGAGTCTTTATCTCATCAGACATTAAAGAAATCTCCTTTCTGGGTGAAGCACCGCTAATCGTTTAGGGATGTCACATGATTCATGACACCCCATTAATAATATTTTGATCTTGTTTGAACTCAGATGGCAGTCAGTATCCATGTTTAAAGGTAGAGAGCAACACAAACACAGTCTTGATTAAACATTCTCTTTTTTCTTGTAAACCTGAAGGTATGCTGAGAAGTTCTTGCGAAGCTCATTGTGTTTAGGGAACATTAGTAATATGTATACCAGGGTTTCATGGGTTATTACATAAGTTAGCAAAAAAGATAATATTCTAGAAAGTCAAGGTTCTACTATCTTGCAGTTGGAGAGCTGTCCTTTTGGATGAAACCCTTTTTTTGTAATAAGCTATTTTCTATAATTATATTGTAACCAATTGTTATTCTTGTAGGTACTCATCCAAGATTCTTGGTTGATGGTTTTGATGTTGCTAAGAGAGCATGTCTTGATTTTCTCGAAAAGTTCAAGACGCCAGTCGTTATTGGTGAAGAGCCTGACAGAGATACCTTGAAAATGATAGCAAGAACAACTCTTAGGACAAAGGTCTTACAGTCTTTCATCTGCCATGTCATAAGAAATTTACCTGTGTGCCACTCAAGTTTTACATGGACTTACTATATTGCAGTTGTATGAAGGATTGGCTGATCAGTTGACGGATATTGTTATGAATGCAGTATGTTTGATTTCTCTTGTAGTTTTTCTGTGAAACGTTTCTATACCTGTCCATTTTGAAGCATATTTGAATTCCCTGTATAAAACTGTTATAGGTTCTGTGCATCCGCAAACCAGATGAACCAATTGATCTTTTTATGGTGGAAATAATGCACATGCGCCACAAATTTGATGTTGACACCCGCCTGGTACATATTCATTTTTTTCATTCCAATATATGGCATTGTGCTAAATTTCAAAGTCTCTTCAAAGAATGGCTTTGGATTAACATAGCAATGTAACTTGATAATGGTACATGAAGGGATGTCAAAACTTTACAAATGTGCCATGATATTCTTGTAGGTTGAGGGTCTGGTCCTGGACCACGGTTCTCGTCACCCTGACATGAAGCGCAGGGCAGAGAACTGTTACATCTTGACCTGCAATGTCTCATTAGAATATGAGAAAAGGTGCATACCAGTACAGCAGTGTTATTTTTTTATTTTTTGGTTTTTGTATTGCTTAAGTAATTATTTGAATTTTGGTGCACCGAATATGTGTGAAAAGGTGTTTGGAGCATTTTTATGTGATTAATAGAGCTATCCATATTAAGTATCATGATCGCCGCCAGCCATGTTTTTGTTGGATTGGACTGTTAAACTCAAGTGTCCATGCTCCCTTTTATAACTGGTTATGTAAACCTCTATTGTTTTACTCCAACTTCAGCTCTTAATTTCGTTTCTGCTGTGAGCCAAAACTGTAATCAGTAAATTGGGTTCAATATGCTTATAATTATTTTCTGTTTTTTCTGTAGTGTTGAAGCCAACTGTCTTACTGACATGTAAACTTTGCAGTGAAATCAATGCAGGGTTTTTTTACTCAAACGCGGAACAAAGGGAGAAGATGGTTGCTGCAGAGAGACGCCAAGTCGATGAACGTGTCAAACGGATTATTGAGTTGAAAAATAAGGTAATTTGTTTTGTGCTTTGTGCCCAGAGTCTAATTTTGCCGCATGCTGCATTATAGTGGGTAAGATTGTTCTCATGTTTCCTTGCATGCAGGTTTGTGCTGGAGGTGATAAAAACTTTGTGGTGATCAATCAGAAGGGCATTGACCCTCCATCTCTGGATCTCCTTGCTAGAGCGGGGGTAATCTCTACTCTGCTCTGACTTCTGCTTGGTGGTTCCATGATCAAAGTTAATTTACAACCTTGAATGGATTTAGGCTTTCATTTTAGAACGTGGATCTCATGAAGTTAACAGTTAAAATAGGCATTGTCTGATTAAATCATGCTCCGAAACGATCATTTATGGTGAAAAATAAACAAAAAAAGTCCATGTATCAATGTGTCTTTAGTGATCCTTCCTCTGGGAAAAATGCTGAAAGCTGTGCAACCAAACCAGCTCGAACTTTTATTCCAATCTCCATATATTTTGAGGTATGGCAATATACAATGTTTTGACTAGATTCATCTTATTATAATTTTTTGTACTTTTTAAATAAATAACAAGATCTTAGTGGTCAAAACATTTTGGCGGCTGGCAATGTCTAAAAATGTATTTGTTAGTGGAGAGTAAGCTTTTTGCATGGAAGCTTATTAATAGCATTATCTGTGTTGTTAAATCCATTTTCCTATTTGGGGCATGTGACCTGAAATGATTTTACAGATTATTGCTCTTCGAAGAGCGAAGAGGAGAAATATGGAGAGGCTTGTGCTAGCATGTGGTGGTGAAGCTGTCAATTCCGTTGATGACTTGACTGAAGATTGTCTAGGCTGGGCTGGTCTTGTCTATGAGCATGTTCTTGGAGAAGAAAAGTACACATTTGTGGAGAATGTGAAAAACCCTCGCTCTTGTACTATACTGATTAAAGGTTGGTTTATTCTTGAGAAACAGCATCGTCTTTTCTGATACCCTAATTGAGCTGTGAATTGAATATCGTTTGACATATTCAGGACCTAATGACCATACCATTGCACAAATCAAGGATGCTGTCCGTGATGGTCTAAGATCTGTTAAGAACACAATTGAGGATGAAGCAGTTGTGCTGGTATGATGTGTAAATTTCTCTGTTGTGAAAGGTAGCAGGAGTTAGGAAGAAGATTTAGTGGCTTTTGTTTTTCGTGTTCAATCATTGTTTACTCTGACAGAAGTCGCTAGTTCTGGCTGGAGTTATTGGTAACTTAGTCAACCTTGCGTGCACAATAAGTTTGATTAAACTTGCAACCTGCTTAGTGTCAACTCCATAATTTTTCTATTGTACTGACCTTTGTCTGCATCATCCTGTTTACTATCATGTGCGAACTTGTGTTTTGCTTGAGGCACTTTATTATTTGGTTTGGTTTCAGTTGAGCAGACAGCCATTGACTTATACGAGAAAAATATGTTGATCTTATCCTTTCCATCTCATTTGGCAAGTGTAGGGTGCTGGTGCTTTTGAGGTTGCGGCAAAGAAGCATCTTATTGACAACGTGAAGAAAACCGTCAAAGGAGTAAGTGCACTAAAACATTGGTAATGCTTTACATTTACTGCTGCAATATCAACATGCTGCTAATATTGTAATCTTGGCAACAGCGAGCACAACTTGGGGTGGAGGCATTTGCGGAAGCTCTTGTTGTTATACCCAAGACTTTAGCTGAAAACTCTGGTTTAGATACCCAAGATGTGATTGTTTCTCTCCAGGTATGTTAAGATATTTGCCCCTTGTGGGTGTTTCACTTTGTTTGAAGTTAAGTCAGGAAGTTCTTGACTATTTTCCTTGTGTTTTCTCAAGAACGAGCATGACCGTGGATTAGTTGTGGGATTGAACCATCATTCTGGGGAACCGATTGATCCCCAGATGGAAGGCATCTTCGATAATTACTCTGTGAAGCGCCAGATCATCAACTCTGGGTATGTGATGCGGCTGTCAGTTTTTGTGTTTCTGTATGTTCTTGTAGCTATGCTTTCTAAAACTTCCTTGATGTGGAAGCTAACGATTTTTTTCTTTGGTCTTTTCTGTAGACCCATCATTGCATCCCAATTGCTGCTTGTGGATGAAGTGATCAGGGCAGGCCGCAACATGAGGAAACCGACTTAGATATTTGTTGCCACCTAGCCGAGACTAATTTGTTGTACCTTTTCTTTTTGGTTTTGTGCTTAGTAGTGATCTGGATGGTACATTTATGGCTTCAGTTAGTCCCATTTCACGAAGCAAGTTGCATTCTCTGTCACTTGTGCTCTGTACCGTTGCTTGAAATTTTGGATTGCTGCGTGCTTATATTTCAACATGGGATTTTAGTTTTATCGATGGTCTGGATTTTTCGCGTCATACATTCTCCTAGGAACTTGGTGTATGTGATAAACTAGGCTTCCCTTTATATTCACTCCACCTGTGACAATTACAGACCATATGCTAGGACACTGTGTGCATGTAAATCAGGCCCACGGCCTATCAAACTGTCTGTAAGCGCACTATGACTGGCCTTAGCAATTTAGGGCACCGCTTATCTACAAAACATTATCTACACTCATGGACATATCGTGTGTCTCTATGCATGTGTGTATGTACTGGTAGCCATTATGTGCTTACATTTCCTTCCAACTGTCAGTCTCCAGCTGTTGCATGTATACGTTTTCAGTCGTGAAGATTTCTCGATCTCTCCCATGAACTGTTGTCTGAATGTGCTTCACTATCGCGGCCTTCCATTAGCTATCCGACATGTGTTCCTCAACACCGAGTCATTTTTCGGTTTTCTTTGTGTTGTTTCTCTATTCAAGTGTTTGACAAGACAAGGCCCAATATAACTCAAACCTGCCAGATTATTTTTAATTATTTCAAATTTGAAAATTATACACTATGTCTAAATGTATAGTAAAAACAATTGTATCTAGAAAAGCCAAAGCGTCTTATAATTTGGGACGGATTTAATACATATGTAACCCATGAACATTTTTGAAAAGCCTAGACAATAAATATTAAGATCGATGAAGTCAAGATAAACATCCGTGACCATATTGAATAAATATATTCTACTATGAGAAATCTAACCTGTTAAGTTACAATTATATATATGGAAAAGAAATCATGAACAGTCAATCCCGGGCCACCACTACGTTGTGGGAGACCGACCACGGAAGCAGTGGCGGATCTAAAGGGGGGGCTGGGGGGCTTCAGCCCCCCCTAATGGCCTGATTTACCACTAAAAAATAATGTAGCAAAAATCTCAAATCACCATTAAATCTTCATGCAAATCAACATCTCCATTGTTTTCTCATCCTGCATCCGCCACTGCACGGAAGGGAGGACGCACATGGTAGCCTGGGGGGAAATGGGAGAGGAGCGACATGGCATGGGCCACCACTACGGAGAAACAGCTGCGCCCTGTGCACAGGGGGCGACGGCGAGATGAGAGGCGGACGGCTGGCTGCACCGGCCGGCCAGCCAGCCACGCTCCACGCGGACCTGGTGGTGGCGCCATCATCGGCCACCACCGTACCTACACGGAGTGATTGTGAACAAGGAAAGGAAGGCGTTGGCGTGGACGTCCTCCGTCCATCAACGATCGTACGTCCAAGGAGAATCCTTTCTTTCATTTTATCTTGGCCTGTTTGTGCTTGTATTAAAGCTCCTCACGTTGAAACCCCACTACTTTAAAGACACGACGGAGATATTCACCCTTCAAATTAAACAAAATATTCCTTTTTCTTTTGAAGAGATATTTGTAGTAGTATATTCCTGATGATTGGTAGTGTTAATTCCTTGGTGCTACATGTTTTTACCAAAAATAATTGGTTCTAAACCAAAAGAAGAAATACATACAAGGAAATAATAACACTGATAGTCGTTTCTTTTGACTGTTGTCACACACGCACGCGTCACCACCAAGTCCGCTGATGTAATCGATGCTGTTTTATATATACTTATTCATTCTTGGCATGTCCAGAAGGTTGACTCACCGAACCGCCTAACCATTGGGCTGCTAGCGTAATCAATCACCAGATATCTATATGAAAAGCTACTATTTGTATATCCAAGTTATCTGCAACGGATAATGCGATATTCCAAGAATCCAAGCCATGCAATCAGATTACTAGTGCAATGGACATGTAATGCAATATTCGAACGATACATGCAATCAACGGTTACCATTTTCTGAATTGAAATTCCATATCTATAATAAAAGGAATCCAATCAATCAAATCAGAAAGAGACGACAAAAAAATGGAATATGATCAATCAATAAAGTAATGAAAATCCAGTGGAGCAAGAATCTAGTATATACTACATTCTCATTGTATTTAATTTCCAATTATCCATTGAGGATATAATGCTAATATTAGTATCCCATAGATCGCCACCTACTGTGTAGATGCAGAGATCTTTCCCCAGTCCCCACACAGCAATTGCCTGCCTTAATAAAAAAAGGCTAAAAGGAATCCATATAGTATATAATTATAAGTTATTAAATCCCCAAATCAGGGATAATGGTCTCCAGGGCGGGCGTCGTGATCTCCGGGGCCTTCCCGCGAAATTGCGCTCCAGAGGCCTCCGTCCCTCGCGCTCCAGCCGTCGGATCTCCGCCACCGCCACGCGTACGTACGCGATCCCACGCGCCAAACCGACCCAACGGCCAGAACCGGCGCCGGTGGACATGACGCGACACGGCCAGTCTCCTCGCACGGCCACCACCCGCTGCCTATAAAAAGCACGGCGCCTTCGTCGTCACTTCTCCATCCATCCATCGAGCACCAAGCAGGCACACACACATACTGAGATCGAGCTAGCGCACGAGTCGTCTTCTTCTGGAGATCGACTGATCGAGAGATCGTTCACCGACGACGAACGCAATGGGCCCCAACATGTCGGCGCTGGGCAAGCAGCATCAGGCGGCGGCGGCCATAGCGCCGAAGCGGGCGTACGTCACCTTCCTTGCGGGCGACGGCGACTACTGGAAGGGCGTGGTGGGGCTGGCCAAGGGCCTTCGCCGTGTCCGCGCCGCCTACCCGCTGGTGGTGGCCGTGCTCCCCGACGTGCCCGAGGAGCACCGCCGCAAGCTCCGCGACCAGGGCTGCGTCGTCCGCGAGATCGAGCCGGTGTACCCGCCCGAGAGCCAGACGCAGTTCGCCATGGCCTACTACGTCATCAACTACTCCAAGCTCCGGATCTGGGAGGTACGTACGTTACCTTCGTCGAGTTATTCCAATTGATCAAAGATCGAACAAATTCATATATATTGATCCAATGATGAGTTGTCCGACATGCATGTGCAGTTCGTGGAGTACGAGCGCATGGTGTACCTGGACGCGGACATCCAGGTGTACGAGAACATCGACCACCTGTTTGATCTGGAGAAAGGCAAGTTCCACGCCGTGATGGACTGCTTCTGCGAGAAGACGTGGAGCCACACGCCGCAGTACAAGATCGGCTACTGCCAGCAGTGCCCGGACCGCGTGGCGTGGCCGGAGCAGGAGCTGGGCCCGCCGCCGCCGCTCTATTTCAACGCCGGCATGTTCGTGCACGAGCCCAGCCTGCGCACGGCCAAGGACCTCCTGGACGCGCTGGTGGTGACGCCGCCGACGCCGTTCGCGGAGCAGGACTTCCTCAACCTCTTCTTCCGCGACGTGTACTCGCCCATCCCGCCGGTGTACAACCTGGTGCTCGCCATGCTGTGGAGGCACCCCGAGAACGTGGTGCTCGACGAGGTCAAGGTGGTGCACTACTGCGCGGCCGGGTCCAAGCCGTGGAGGTACACGGGGAAGGAGCCCAACATGGACCGCGAGGACATCAAGGCGCTGGTGGCCAAGTGGTGGGACATCTTCGACGACGAGAGCCTCGACTACAAGGGCGCGCCGGTGGTGGACGGCGGCGACGGCGAGGAGGAGGCCGTGGACCAGGCGAGGCTGCCGCTGCGCCAGGCCCTGGCTGAGGCTGGCGCCGTCAAGTACTTCCCCGCGCCGTCGGCTGCCTAGGCGTCGCCGGTTGCCGGCCGGGACGACGGCGTGCACCCCGGCTAGCTGTGCCAACGGCTGGTGGCTCCGACGATCCTCTACTACTGCGCTCAAGGAGGCGCTTAATAATAATAATAATAATAATAATAATAATAATAATAATAATAATAATAATAATAATAATAATAATAATAATAATAATAATAATAATAATAATAATAATAAGTGTGGATTAATTAGCGTAGCGGCCTACAGGTTTTGGAATTGTGGACATACAATAACTCATATATTTCGTCAGGTTGAGTATTTTAGTTTGCGTGTGGTGAAATGAAAACCAAAGCAAAAAAGAGTTTTGATTATTTTAGCTTGTGTAATTAAGTACGTAGTGTTGGGGTCTTCCTGCTATGTACGTACTTAGTCATCTGCTAAGACAAACAATCTAGCATTTTGGAGCTAAGAAATCTTTGAGTTTTGTATAACCCCCTTGAATGTTGTGTTGGTCGTTGTGAGCCTATCTGTGATGTTTGGTTTGTGGTGCATATCCGAACTTCGGAAGAACCGAAGAAACAGAGCAGCTGTAATTTGTAACTGTTGTCTGTTGACAGTCTGAAGTTCCTGCAAACAGGCCCGTGTAACTTTTTCCCTCCAATATTCTTCTTGGTTTATAAGCTTGATCGATCCTATCGTTTTAGATTCGCTAACCCTCGAGTACGCCGTCCCCTGCTGAATGGACAATGGTCATTTGTTAGTACAAAAGTAGACCGTCTCATCTCCTGGGAATGCAGGAAATGGAATGGTAGAACAGGAATTGCACGTCGTTAGTCACTGAATCGCGGTGAAGTCACGTTAGCAAAGTTCAAACTAGGGAAGACCAGGGGAGAGCTTCATCTACACTGAAAAACGGTTCTAGTTGTGATTTCTCGAATAAAATAATTCTGTTTTTGCCCCCAACTTGTCTATTTAGCAGAAAACTTTCATCTTCACTTAAAATAATTCTAGTTGTGCTTTCTCTGATAAAGTATTTTGTTTTGGCTCCAACTTCTCTGTTTGGAAAACATTTAGTAAAACAGTGTCTCAGTTGATGAGAATGATGAAATGTCTATAATACCTTTCTTTTTCCCTTTTCTTTCTTTATTTATTGTGTCTTCCTAGCTCTCTTATTGCTCTTCTCTCAGCGGAGGAAAACTGCAATTCTTTAGCTCGTCTTCTACCTATGTATTTTCTCAGCGTGATTCGTGTGGGACTGCACGTGTGGAGAGCTAGAGCCTTTCGGTACCATGTTCGCTTGGCTTATCACAGCATTTTTCTCTCACAATAAATTAACGAATAATTTTTTTTTATAAAGCGAACGGGACGGGTTGACGGGGTGGTGAAGCTGCTGATGAAGTAGTAGTCGCTGGAGCGATAATAACAAAAACACACACCCTACTAGCTGCCCGGGTTTTGTTGTCGACGATGCTTCCTCATCGCTATTACTATCGGATTTTGGACAGCTAGCTACCCGGTGTGGTGTCGACGGTCCGGCTGACAGTGGCAGGTGTCAAATCAGGATCTGGTCGGTAACGCCGTAACGGTGACACGGTGCGCCGCCCACGTCGGCCGACGTACGGACGACCAATCAACGTCCCTTGTCGATCGTGGTCGATGGCCAAATTAAGCTATGCATTGCGAATAGTATAATGCATGCCATAGAGTATTTATTTGTTGAGTTAGATAGATAGAAAGAAGGATGAGATCGATCACCATCAGAGTCAAGACGATCGAGGACGGCTATTACTTGATCAGTCGTCCCGTCTCTGTCTCTGTCTTAATTAGGTGTTACTTGTTTTACGTCCTGTTTATTTGAGCTTATTTAGAACTACCTTTTAATCATAGAATAGTATTTTTTTTCTCACAACATTTCAACATAAGCATCAGTATAAGCATCTGTCTCTGTCTTAATTAGGTGTTACTTATTTGTTTGTTACTCCTACAAATGGATCGCATACGCCAAGCACAGGTAGCAAGCAGTTGCATGTCGTGCAGGGCTGCGATTGCAGAGCCAGATGCCCAGATCGGGCCACAGTCAAGATTTGACAACGACCTGACGTGACGTCCTCCGCCCTCTTCAGACTTGTGAGTTGTGACGCCAAAGTCCAAACGTAACCTTATTATTTCCTGGGTCTCAAGGCATGTACATTAATTAATTAGTGCTTAATTAGGCAGCAGACCGAAACACTGTTGTCTGTCCACGACTGAGGAAACATACACTACTCTCTGTGCCAATGCAACCCGCCCCGGCCGGCAACCATGTGGAGAAACGCATTGATTGGACGTGGCATACGTGCATGGGAATTCAAGAAAAGTCGGCTGGCGACTATTAAATTACAAGGAAAAAGGATACCACCGACAGATGTATGTACTATTTTTTTTTTTTCTAGAACACGACTTCACGTGTATTTTATTAAGAAGAAGTTAGAAAAAGTAATACAAATGACTCGTAAGTAATCCCAGAATTACCGACGAAACCCCACAGGCACACACAGATAACAAGAAAAACACGAGGGGAAACCTCTAGCACAAAACCCCAACCACATGAGCCTGAGCCTGATAGAAGAATACAAAATAGTGGTACCCGGTGGTGTAGTGAAACTGCAAAGTCGATGGAGCAAGCTTCCAACTGGCAATCAACCTCGACGGCAAAGCATCCGCCAAGGGCGCCAGTGCGACAATAGCGGCAAAGCATCCGCTAGAGAAGAGACCATGGCAGCAAAGCATCCGCCAGAGACGACGACCATCAATGCGGCAAGGCATCCGCGGATGAGGGGCCATCACACTCACAGCAGCCAAGCATCTACCTGAGATCGGAGATCGAGGCGACATTGGCGGCAAGGCATCCGCCGGATAGGACCATTACGGCAAAGCATCCATAATGAGGGCCATCACACGCTCAGCAGCTGAGCTTGGAGACCGAAGCGACGAGGTGGCCAAGCAGCCACCCAAGCATCAACATGGCGGCAAAGCATCCGCCACAGACGACAACCATCAACGCGGCAAAGCATCCGCGGATGTGGGGCCATCACACTCACAAAACGACTGTAGGTACACCAACCACCAGCTGGACAAACCAAAGTGAAGAGTCGCATGAAGCACAACCAAGCACAGCACAACGACCAAACGGGGGATAAGTGACGAGCCGTAGGTGATTCTACAACGACGCCTTCAGGAAGAGGGTGACGACCAAGGAACACCATGGACGCCATCGCCATTGGCCTTAGAGGCCTCAAGGCAGGGCTAGTGCCCAGAATTTGGTGATGCCAGTGCAGACACATGGGGTTGAACAACGACGCCCCCAAGGAGGTACGTGGTGCCCAAAGTGTCAACATCGTTCACCCGGCCGAAACCGGGCTAAGCTTTTGCCCTCTACACCATGAGGCTCACAAGCACCGCCGCCCCCCGCCCCCAGGGTGGGAAACAAGCCAGCAACCGGCAGCAAGCAGCCAAGGCACTGGGCACCAACAGCCGCCCCGCCAGCGTCCATGGCCAACCCCGCCTACCAGCCAGTTGCAGGGACCCCATGGCCGCCAGCACGCACCGGCCAGCCGCCTAGGGTGGCCCTGGCAGCTCCCTCACATCAAGAGCGATGGGAATGAGGAGAACACAGCCGCCACCGCCTCCACAGCTGACGAGGGACGCCGACCGCCGTCGAGCATGTGGGGGCTGGGCGCCACCACATGCCAGACCTGGCCGTCGAGGCCACGACCGCTAGACTGCCGCCGGGGGGAGGGCGGCCACGCACCGCCCACCCGCCTAGGGCGGCCCCGGTGGCTCCCCCACGTCATGAGCGATAGGAACAAGGAGATCACGGCCACCGGCGGGCATACGCTAGATCCGGCCATCGAGGCCCCGGATCCGGTCGGTCGCCGCTGCCTCGGGTCACCAGAGCACGGAGGCGCGGATCTGGGCCCACCCCCGCCGCCCAAACGAAGGCAGCTGAGGAAGGGGGGAAGTGTAACATCCAGTTCCAGCATACACGGCCCAGGCCCACTCTGCCGAGGAGTGGTCCCACCTGCGTAGCAACTCGCTTGAGTTTTCGTCCTCGCTTCTCTCAAAACGGTTAATCGAAGGTTACTACGCGTCCCTGGCCCTAGTATTTAAGCTAGTCAGGCGATCCTCAGACTCACGGTATGGTACTAAACTTCTGGTCGCACAGGATTTCGTGATGCTACAGTAACCCCATCCACAGTACCCGCCCACTGCCCAGGCTACAGTAGTATCGGCCCATTCCGCGATTTGAGCCCACTTGGTCCCTAGGGCTGTTACAGGAAGGGCGCCACTAGACGCCAGATCCGGCCTGGCCGGCCACCACCACTTGCCGCCGTTGACGCTGGAGATGTAGGAGGTGGGGGAGGGGGCAGGAGGAGCGAGGGGGAGGTACAGACGGTGCCATACTGGGACAGCCGCTGGCCGCACGCCGAATGGCGGCGACGGCGGCCAGAGGGAGGCCGGGAGGGGGGGGTGCTCGACGCCGGCGCGGTCGCTCCCGAGTCGCCCGATGGGGGCGCTCGGGGGAGGGGGGAAGTTACACTACTCCCTCCCAGAAGTACTGGAAACTTAAAATCATCTTAAGTTATAAGATATTTTAGATTGCTCAACATTATCTATATGTGTACGATCTTTAAGGGGGTGTTTGGGACTGCTCCGCTCCACGTTTTTTAGCTAAACGGTTTCAGCTTCACGCACTCTGTTCGAGAAAAAAGGTGTGTACGATCTTAAGGGGTTGTTTGGGACTGCTCCGCTCCACGTTTTCAGTTCCGCACCACGTTTTTTAGCCAAACGTTTTCAGCTTCACGCACTCTGTTCGAGAAAAAAGGTGGAGTTGTGATAGCACCTAAAGAGGTACTCCACAAATTCTTTTTTTAAGCTGCTCCACACGATGGAGTTTGTGGAGCAGTTCCAAATACTCCCTTAGGATCTTTCTGTAACATGGGATTTTTTTTTTCCAAATCCTGTTTTTATTATTATAAAAATTGAATTGAGATTCCTGTTTTTCCAAATCCTGTAATAGTGTGTTTCAGATTCGTCCTTAAATTCTGTCCATACATGAGAACCCCCGTGTAACACAGGTGGTGGGAGCGAGTGGCTGGCTTCTTGCCTGCTAGCGTTTGAGTCCCAGGCTCGACGCTGGTGTCTCACCTAGGTTTTTTCTTTCTTTTTTTTTTTGTCGTGGATGTCCTCAAACGCCTATGGACCACGATGGGAGGTCAGAGGTCACACACCTGTCGCTAATGAAGCTTAGTCTTCATAAATGTATTATATACGTGTGTGTTAGTATAGGTTTTAGGTTTAGCATACACTACAGTGTTGCACGTCGCGGTGGGAGTGGCGTGTTAGTATAGGTTTTTCTCGCTACGTTGTTTAGCATACACTACAATGTCTTTAAAACCGGTCTTGCATTTTTTTTAACATGCCACATCATTTGTTGTTTAACTAAAACATGCATATGTGCATGTTTATACATATATATACTCATTCCCTCGTGAAAAAATAAAAAAACAAGAAATATAAGAAAGAAAAAAGAGCATCCAACCGAGATTAAGGAAAAATAAATATCCGTCGCTGCGCTCAGCTATCAGAAGCGAACGTACGTACCTACCAGCGATCAGAACCGAAAAGAAAAGAAGGTTGACGAACGTACCTACCAGCTATCACAAGTCGCTGCGGTTCATGGGCCGTTGCCTACGTCGCTGGGCCGCGCTTGTCGCCAACGATCGGACCGGAAGATTTCCGGAGGCCAGGTGTTCATGCGGGAAGGGGAGGAAATGCCATGGGGCCGCGGACGGCGAGCGATACCCTGTCGACAAACGCGGAGTAGCAGACTCAGTAGCAAAAACGTCATACCCAGTGTACTCGGGAGCTTTTAGAGGGGCTGTTGGACCAACTTCGACAGAAGAGCTATTCATATTGTGTAATCTATATACCCAGGCTAAAATTTCAGCAGTATACCCAGGCTAAAATTTTATATTTGAGGTCAAAAAGGAGTATGTGTGTTGGTGATGAATGTGGGGGCAGCAATAATCAATCAGTGCAGTGCAGTGGTGTGCCACGCGCACTGTATTCTACTGTTTCTTTAGCGCCACGGTCCATCGCGTTGGATCTCTCTCGGCGCACGGGGTGCTCGCCATTCGGTTGGAGGTTAGCGAACCTTCTCCCTTTCTTTTCATTTTTCTTTTCTTTTGTCTCTGCAAAGTTTATCCACACATACATACTCTACCAAAATAAGAAGGATAAAAGCTGGACCTTTTTCAAATTCTTTTGTGCCATGGCAATGATAGGAGCCTACCTAAACTGTTCATTTGATGATTTCTGGCTGGCTGATTCTAGCTCTAGCTCTAGACTGATGAAATATACTGTATCTTTCATCTTCTTTTGTGCGTCTTTGCAATGATAGGAATCTAGGTGATGTGCGCTTTGGATTGGATCCTTTTCGCAGTTCTAACGATGGGAGGGCACAGGAGGAGGAGTACAACAACTACAAGGTTGGTTGGGTGCGTGACTGTGTGACAAGGGAGGATGATTGGCCGGAAAGTTTGTGGTGTGGTGGCCGAGCTGCTGATGAGTGCCGAGGGGCCAAGTCACAGCACTCGGCTACTACTCGAGGGAGGTACTCCGTACGTGGAGAGTGGGGTAGCATCCGTCCTCATCATTACGTATTTATCAATCAAAGACTCCCAAGGTCCACACGGTTAACTGAAAGTCAGTTCAGTATATAGCTACCTATTCAGCCATAAGATTATTGTTGACAGAGAGCTGTTAATCTTGTCATGTATGCATTTTTTTTTCCTTTCTGCTGTTCCTCCGTCGGCCCTGTAAATACATTTGTACATCATTTAAAATTTGTTCTAAAATAATTGCACATCTGGCTATAGAGCACCTAGCTCTAGTAGTATTTTCTATTTTCTCTATTCACAAATTGATATGGGAGACTTGGGTTCCATTGCAGACCAAAATCTTCCTCCGATTGGTATTCAGGCGCAGACATTGGACAAATGATAGAAGATGGATACCCGTCCCAGAGGCAGAGAGAATAGTGCTACCTTTGCGATCAACCATGAGAAACGATTGATCGCATCTTAGCAGAGTGCCCCTTCACCGGAGATATTTGGTTTGACACTTTTGATAGCGCTCGGCAGGCAAATGTCCACAGGCAGTGACTTTGACCCTGCGACGGTGGTGACCACTACGTCCCTTGTTCACCGGTGACCAACGCTCTGGCATGGACTCGTTGTTCGTGCTCACCTCCTAGCAAATCCGGAAGGAACGCAATGCCAGGTGCTTTACGGACTCCAATACAAGCGTGAACAAGCTGTAAATAAACTCTATTTCCTTCTTAATACAAAGATCCGCACACTCGTGCGTATTTGAGAAAAAAAGAAACAATTTTTTTGATGAAAGCAGTAATTTTTGTAGTACCTTTGATGTCATCAGCGGATCCTAGAGATAGACAATTTTTTTTGAAAGGTACGTGGACTTATTTTGATATGATTCAAAAATATGCAATTTGTCCCATCAAATTCCTCTAAATTTTATCCAAGTTCGTAGAAAATATATTGCACAATTGATTTAATGGTACTGATTTGATACCATCAATCAAAACATTTTTTAAGTTTTGCTTCAATTTACAGGTATTCGTAATCGATTTCTCAGGAACCAGAAATATTCTAAGCAGCTTGACTGATCACTGATGGACACGTCCAGATTCCCGGTCACGTCGAGTGCGATTGCGGAGCACAGCAGAAGCACCCATCGTGCATGGCATGGGGCCATGGGGCGAATTCTTTTTAAATAATATTTTTTAATGATTAATTGCAGATGTTTAGACAAGAATTTCACGTATAAGCACTTGTTTAGTTCCCTCGATTCTCCCCAAATTTCACTATGTAAAAAGAAGATTCCCTATCACATCAAAATGTCGGCAAATACATAGAGTACTAAATGTTGATGAAATCAAAAACTAATTGCACAGTTTTGTTGTACTTTGCGAGATGAACATTTTAAGCCTAGTTAGTCAAAATTTGGATAATTTTTACCAAATACAAACGAAATGCTACAAGAATTCTAATACAACGTTTTTCTCTCTAATTCACCGAGGCCTAACATCGTGTCGGCTGCTCAATTACCGATAAGGACCTATCGGTGGAGCTCGGAAGCCGGACAGGATTACGTCGCGCACGCGTGGCAGACGACGCAAGTCTGACACGTCTCCTGCCCCTATCGGAGAACTACGTGGCCGCCTGTCGGCTGCTCAATTGCCGATGGGCTGGTTCGGCTGGTGAAAAAACCGGCTGATTTCGGCTGATTCAATAGTACTATGTGAGAGAGAATAAACTAAAATAAGCTGAAACAAGCTGAAACCTGACCTGCAGAACAGTGCCGATAGGTGCCCTGCACCCTGCACGACATTCTTGAAATGACCCCACCCGGCCACACCACACTGGCCATCATCGAGTGCACTTGTACCCGGCACGGACCCGTCGTCCGTCCCTGACTGTTTAGTTCCGTGAAAAATGTATTGTAGCACATTTTGATTTTATTTGGTAAATAGTGTTTAACCGTTGACTAATTAGTTTTAAAACGTTCGTCTCGCAAAGTATAACTAAACTGTATAATTAGTTTTTTTTAATTTAATCTATATTTAATATTCTATACATGTATCGTAAGTTTGATGGGACGGAGAATTTTTTTATAGTGTATTTTTGAGGAACTAAACACAGCCCCTACCAGGCTAGTAGTACCAGCTGCACTGCATGCGTCCGCCTCAGCCATCCATCCATTCCATCCCGGCACCCGGCAGCATCTCCGGCGTTCCCGGCGCTGCCGTGCCTCGAGGTGAGAAAGGGACGGCGACACGTGCGGTGCGTCATGCGTGGGAATTGGGAAATGAACGACGAGACGAGACGAGGCATGGCCGTCGTAGGGCGTGCGCGTCACAGTGCGTGGCGAGCGGGACAGGTGTTGTCCCATCCGCCATCCATCCATCGCGCTCTGGTCAGGGCGTCAGGCCCTCGCCTCGTGATCTTTTTTTTACTGCTCGCACAGTCGCCGGCAGCCTCGCACGCAGTGATGGGGCAGCGGCGTCCGGCACGCACCGGAGTTTCCTTGCGCAGGTGACTGTTGCTGACGGTGGAGCTGCCGTGTGATGATATCTTTTGTGAATCTTTACTCCGCTTGGGCTTGGTTCAGTTCCAAATTTTTTTCCCTCCACTTATCACATCAAATATTTAGCATATGCATGGAGTATTAAACGTAGATGAAAAAAAAATCTAATTACACAGTTCTTGAGGAAATCGCGAGACGAATCTTTTAAACCTAATTAGTCCATGAAAAGTCTTAAGTGCTACAGTACCAACATGTGATAATGACAGATTAATTAATATCATTAGATTTGTCTCGCAGTTTCCTGACGGGTTCTGTAATTTGTTTTTTTTATTAATATCCGAAAATCCATCCCAACATATTTCTGACACATTAAATGTGACACCCAACCATTTTCTTTTCGCCGTTGCTCGTCCTCTCCCCTTCACTCCCCCTGCAAAAGCCGTATGGTCACTGTTGCTCCACTGCTTGTACTCTCTCTCCCTTTCGCCACACTGCCTCTTTCTCTGTAGATGAAAAAGATTAATTAACATATGGTCAGATTGCTCCAGTCTTTGAGTAATCTTTTTCTTTTGTTGAAAAAACTATTCTTAGAGTAATTTTAGACTAGCAATAAGCAATGTTGGCTCGTACCGAGTATACATGTACTACTAAATACTCTGTACAATACATTTATTCAGCCAGTGTGGAGCGCTAGGGCGTGTTTGCTAAGGTGTATTTGGCCGGCCTGGCTATGGCTAGCTAGAGCCTGGTCCAAACGATACAGGTGACCGTGTTTGATGCTTGTCTGTGCAGAGCCGAGCTGAAGTTAGATCGTGTTTGTTTACAGGTGACCCGTGTTCTTCTCAGCACTTGTCACTGCCATTTCATCGAGCAGGTCATGGGCATGAGCTAGTCCACGCAAGGGATGAAGAAGCCGGAGGCCGTCCTCGTCCGCGTCCGCGTCCACCTTGACGATGAGGAGCCCTAGACGTAGGCCGCAACCTCCACGGCGAGCAGCAGCAGCGCCATGGCCATGGAGCGGTGGGACTAGCCACTTTCTTCTGCGTGCTCCACGCCATCGCCATGGAGTGGCACCGGCGGCGTGAGGTGGAGGTCCGGAGCAAGCTTATGAACCCAAGGCTCGCCACGCACGGCGGCGCTGTCCTCTTCTGCCCGACGGCGACGCCAGCACGCTAAAGGTGGCGGCACTCCGGATCTCCGCCTGGCGCTCACTGCCGTCACGGCCGCCGGAGGAGAGGGGGAGGGGCCGTCCGCGCGAGCGTGCGGCATTGTAGCTCGAGGGGAGGGTCGGGTGTCCCGCGCGACGGTGCGACGTGGGTGTGAGGTCGCCACGGACGCCGCGCTCCAAGTGCCTTCACCGGGGACAGCGGGGCTAGGTCCGCCGCCGCGTCGTTGTACACCGGGCCAGGTACCGCGACGCGGCAGCGGAGGCGTGGCCGCTGCTGCGATGCGCGTGCGGGAGCCCGGCACCGTGAGCGGTGGAGGTAAGTCGACGAGGGAGGAAGAAGATTGGTACAGACTGAGGACAAAAAATCCGAGACATCAATGTCCTTGGGAACTTGCTTCTTGAGCTGGGATACATGTAGCACTGGATGAATCTTGCACGCCTCTGGTAACTCCGGTCGGTAAGCTACTTCACCAATGTGTTCTAGCACCTTGAATGGCCCATAATATTTGAATGACAGTTTCTTGTTTGATCTTGGTGTCACAGACGCATGAACATACAACTGAAGTTTCATGAATACCATGTCACCAGGTTGAAAGGTTCTTTTCTGACCTGCGCCTTGTTTAGTTTGCCTCAAAGTTCCAAGTTTTTTCACTCTCTCTCCATCACATCAATTTTTAACCGCTTGCATGGAGTATTAAATGTAGGTAAAAAAATAACTAATTACACAGTTTAGTTGGAAATCACGAGATGAATCTTTTGAGCCTAGTTGGTCCATGATTGGACAATATTTGCCAAATAAGACGAAAGTGGTACTATTCATCGGGTTGAAATTTTCTTCAATCTAAACAAGGGCCTGTTTTTGTCCGCTTGAGCTTTCATCCTCTGCTGAGCATGCTGAAGTTGTTGCTAAACAATGCGTGTCAGCAATTCCCGCTCCTTGAGCCACTGCTCCAGGTCAGGCACTGAGCATAACTGAAGGTTTGCAATCCCAAAATGCCTCGGGCTATGACCATATAAGATTTCAAATGGCGAGTGACCCAATGTTGAGTGGTAGGCCGTGTTGTACCAGTACTCTGCGACAGGTAGCCACTTACTCCATTGCCATGGACATGAGTGAACTGTACAATGTAAGAACCCTTCTAGGCACTGATTTAGACGTTTCGTTTGACCATCCATTTGCGGATGATAAGCTGAGCTCATAAACAGTTTTATGTCAGTCAACTTGAAGAGATGTTGCCAGACATTGCTTGTGAAAATAGGATCCCTGTCAGAGATTATTGCCTGAGGTAGGCCATGGTGTCTGTACACATTATCCAAATATACCTTGGCAATCTGCATTGTTGTGAATGGATGATGTAATGGAATGAAATGCCCATACTTGTTGAACTTGTCCACAACCACCAGTATAGCATTGTACTGATCAGATTTTGGTAGCCCTTCTACAAAATCTAGACTGAAAACTTGCCAAGCTTGTGTTGGTACGGGTAATGGTTGTAGCAATCGTGGAAGCTTGATATGGTCACTCTTTGCCTGTTGACAAATCTAGCATTGCTGAACAAATGTATGCATGGTTTGTTTCATATTGGGCCATGCAAAGAGTGTCTTGATTCTGCTGTATGTAGCAGTAATGCCTGAATGCCTCCCTATGCCACTACTATGGACAACTTCCAGAATGTGCTGTTGAGCTAAAGAGTTGTGCCTCATCCAAACTCTTCCTTGGAACCGAATGACTCCATCTTTCATTTCATACCCTTTTTTATTAGTGCTAGAGATACTAAGCTCAGTGAATAACTGCTTGTCTTCAGGATTGTCCAAATATCCTTCCTACAATTTCTGAATCCAACTGGGTATACATTCAGACACAGCAGAGACCTCTCCTTCAGTATCATACCCTAACAATGCATCAACTGCAGCATTGTTTATTCCCTTCTTGTACTGAATGACATAATTTAGATTCATCAATTTCACTAGTGCCTTATGCTGTAATCTGGAAGTCACCCTTTGTCCAGTCAAGTGTAACAAACTCTTGTGATCTGTCCTGATGAGAAACTTCCCATGCTGTAGATAGGGTCTCCATTTTTCAACTGCTATCAGAATTGCAAGACACTCTTTCTAATATACTGATAGTGTCTGATTCCTTGGACATAGATGCTTACTCAAATATGCTAGAGGATGATGATCTTGCATCAGAATAGCCCCTATGACAGAGTCATAAGCATCAGTCTCCAGCACAAATTGTTTGGAGAAATTGGGCACTGCTAATACAGGAGCTTGGACCATCTTTTGCTTTAGGATTTGAAATGCTTGCTCAGCCTCTGTGGACCATTTGAAGGACTAATTCTTCTTCAACGGAGCTATGAGTGGCCTGCTGAAAGTCCTATGTTTGGTGTTGGTAATTAGTGACAATACCTAGTACTAACTACATAGCAAAGACATGTGTGTAGCTATGATGTGGTTGATGCAATGACATGGTAAAGCAAGGATCAAGCAATGGTGATGTGATCAAGTGCTTGCCATGATTGAGTTGGATGAAGGTGCAAAGCCAAATCATGGAGCTCAAGGCAAAGGTATATGATAGGATTTTTTTCATTTTGCATCCAAGACACCATAGAGGGTGTGGATGACTTAGGATCGATAGCCGTACTATAAAGAGGGGAATTTTCGGAGCTATTGATCACTTAAGTGCCACTAGATGAGGATGTATTTGCATATGCATTTAGATCTAGTGGAGAGCTAACTTATCGCCTCGAAAGTGATTGTGAAAATACTAACACACAAGCACATGGTGATGTACACTTGGTGATGTTAGCATATTTGCGAAGGCGGTGGAGTTTGAGCGATAGAGATGGGTTTGGGGCCCTCTCTCTCTCCCGTCGAGTTTGTAAGGCGGGATTCGGCGCTTTTGTGGAAGTGAAACGTCTATTTTCCACTACGCCGGAGGCAGAGTTTTTCTCTAAGTCATCGTGGATAGAAGCGGAGGCGAACAGAGGTCACTGGGGTGACCGGACGTTGAACCGGACGCAGTCTCGGCATGACCGGACGCGTCCGGTCAGTGACAGCAGCAGTCGGGCGCGTGGACTGGGATTTACCACCGGCGCGTCCGGTCAGGCGCCAGAGGGAAAACGAACACGAAGGGTCGATCGGACGCGGTGGTGCGTCTGGTCGCAGTTGGATGCTTACTGGAATCGACCGGACGCTGGCACTGTGGCGTCAGATCAATTCAAGCGCCGTGTCCGATCAGCTTTTCAGCTGCGTGATTCTTCGTGACCGGACTCTAGGGTGCGTCTGGTCAATTCTAGCGTCACGTCCGATCATGCTATGACTGAGAAGATAACGTTTTATGACCGTTGGAGATCGAACGAACGAAATTTGAAGTGGGACACATGACGAGTGTTGACGGTAGATAAGTATCATTTTTAACCGTCAACATAGCATGAGAAATGATCTAAACATAAACACTATCCAGATATAGGGGTTACACTGACAGAATTTCACTAGTTTTGGCGAATATCTATTTCTCCAGGGGGTTATCAAGAAATAACTAAAGGAGACCCACATGTCAAATTTACATAGAGAGAAACCGACCATACTATGAAAAAGAATACTCTAGAAGACTCGAGAAGATATTCTCCCGAAGGGGAGGGCCGTTTGGGCTGACAGGTGGGGCGCTCGCCCCCACCACATGGGCGGTCGCCCAGGCCACAAAGCCAATCAGGCTCCGTCTCGTGGATCATGCCTCCACCACCTCTGAGGATCAATAATAATCGTTCATCAAGGTTGGTTTGATCCAAGGGCTGTGGTGCTTCCTAGAGGGCTATATAAGCAAGGCCCCTGGCCCTAGGAGAAACCCTAATTCAATTCAATTCAATTCATTATTCATTCATCTCATTCAGAGAAGCCCTAGAGCCACTATCTCAATTAGATCTCTAGTTTAGCATAGCTACATAGGATTAGAACTAGAAGGAGCCAAGCTTTGCTTGATTTCTGGATCTGTCAGAGAATACTTGGTAATTCTCTCCTACTTTTGTATTTGTTCTTATATTATTCATCTAGTTCATCATTTGTATGAATATGACTTTAGTCTATTCTATCATATTGGATATGACTTTGCTCTATTTGATTATGTTCTCAATTATATTATTCTTAGTCTACTTTGATTATATGCTTGGCATAGTTAGATCAGAATTATATTCAAGTATAGGATCATATAGTGCTTGCTCATTGATATCATGGGTGAGTGGTAAACATTATGTAGGCGTGGTGCCTATACCGTATTTACCTGTGATTGCACCCTATATTCCGGATCGTGTGGTAGATCGCGGGAGTGACAGTCCTGTTGAGTCCTCTGTAGTCCACCTCCCGAGTATAGGGCAGGCAGAGCACAACTATTACAGGAAAGTGACGGCTATGTTCCATATCTTTCTTAGTAATATCACTATGCGTAGATATAACCTTTTCTTGCCATGATTGCCAAGTGTAATTACACTAATCATCGTATGCCTTGACTTTATAGTTAGAATAACTTAGGATTATCCCTATAGTTCGTCCTAATCCATGCTAGTGCTATATATCTAGAATAGTCTATTGAGATGTTTATCATTATATGGCTATGTGCTTATCAGTTATTTTTAATATTATTCATATATTATTTATCTTGTGACACTTACCCTGTATGAGAAGATAGATAAAGACATGGTTATGCTCTCCATTAGCATATGCAGTGATGCTCATTACTCATTATCCTTAGCATCCCTTCCCAGTGGTAAAAATATAAATAACAATACCTGAATTACTCCCGGTTCAAATGCTACATCAGTATTATCTGTGCGTTTGCGGATTTCATATTTATTTCAGAGGAGCATTTGCATATTTTAGTACCAGCACCTTTGGTGTCATGCTGTGGATGACAACCTAGCTTAGGTGGCATTAGAGGTGTCAACAACGAGCATCGGGCGGTAGTGCGAGACGCGACCGGACGCTGTGTTCGTGTTCGGTTAGTTCGACCGACACGTCCGGTCAGCGCGATATTAGCAACAACTTGTGTCTAACGGCTATTTCGTGTTGGGGATGCTTATAAATACTTGTTGGTCAGGCTTAGGGGACAACAGTTGGACATTTTTTACTCTCTAACATCCTTTTGAGCTGAGCACATCCCCTTCTACTCATCTCCCTTGCTTGATTGCCTAATCAAAGTGAGATTGAGTGATCTCAAGTGCATTTACTTGTGAGTTTACATCTAGTTGGCACTTGAGTGTTCTTTTGCTATGGGATTTTTGTGTCTCTTGGTGGTTGCCGCCACCTAGATTGCTTGGAGCAGTGGAGGTGGTGGCACGTGTTGGTGATTGTTCGTGGCCGGCTCCGATGAGCTTGTTGTGAGGGGTTGTTATGGTTCCCCGGCGGAGCATCGAATTCTAACTCTAGTGGATTGCTCGTGTCAAAACTTCTCACCATTTGGTAGGTTCTTGTGGTGTCTTTTGAGAGGCTCGGTGTGTGATACCGATTAGCCACCGAACCACGTGGTGTAGGGGGACACAACGAGGACTAGCGTGCCGGCAAGCACGTGAACCTCGGGATAAATCTTATGTCTCAATTATGTTCGATCAATTGGATTTCATCCCGGTGATTGGTTACTTCATTGACTATTTTGGTATTTACTTTGGTTGGCTCAATCATCGCCACTCGGTATAACATTACAAATCCCCTCTTGCACTTACTTTGGTATCTTCTTGTTTAGATTGTTGTTGTTCCTTTTTGTTGCTAGCTTATATAGTTCTAGTTGTAGTAGATTTGTAACTTTGCTAGCTTACGGTTTGTCTTGTGGCGGTTGTGTGAACCAAACTAGAATTGTCAATTGGATAGGTGGCTTGCATCACCCCATTAGGCTAGGCAAAACTCGCATCTCACTATTTGTATTACTAATTAAATTATTTGAGTGATCTTTGTAGAAAGTTTTATTAGGCTATCCACCCCCCTCTAGCCATCAAGACCTTTCACCTTCTTTATAATGCAATAGTGCTGTATAAATCGTCCGTAGTACCCAGTTAGGCCTAGAAAACCTCACAACTGCTTCACATTGGATGGAGTAGGCCAATTTGTCACTGCTTTGACCTTACTAGGATCAGTAGCAACTCCTTTAGCAGAGATGACATGCCCCAAGTATTCAACCGAAGGCTAAGCAAAGAAGCACTTGCTGCACTTAATATAGAACTTGTTGGCATGCAGTATATCAAATACTTTCTCAGCAGGATCAAGTGATCTTCTAAGGTTTCACTATAGATTAGTATATCGTCCATGAAAACTAAGACACCATGACAAAGCAATTTAGCAAATAAGATGTTCATCAGGCTTTGAAATGTGGTAGGGGCGTTTGTTAGGCCGAAAGGCATTACCAAGAATTCATAGAGGCCTTGATGAGTTCTAAAAGCAGTTTTGTATTCCTCACCCACTGCCATTCTGATCTAATGATAGCCAGCACAAAAATCCAATTTAGTGAACACCTTAGCACCACTGAGCTTATCCAATAATTCTTCAACAACCGGCATCAGATGTTTATGCTTCAGAGTCATGTTGTTTAGCTGACGATAATCAATGCAAAAGCGCCAAGACCCGTCTTTCTTCCTCACAAGCAACACCGGTGATGCAAATGCGCTGGTGCTATGCCTCACTACTCCATTTTGCAACATTTCTTTCAATTGAGCTTCAATCTCTCCGTTCTGAATGGAAGAATAGTGGTAGGGACGCTGAAAGCCTAAGTTTGGTTTTGGTAATTAATGACACCAAGTTGCTAATGCCATGTGTTAAGTGTTTTGAGTTAGGCATAAGCAACGCATGTGATGAAAGTGTACGTGGCAAGGAGTGGTGGCCACAAGATCACAAAGAAATGGTGCATGGACATGAAATGACGATCATGGTGGAGATGCACATAATATGATGAACTTGATGATCAAGTGGAGGAGAAAGATCTAAGAGCGCAAGGCAAAGGTATAACCATAGGGTTTTCCTTTTGCCGGTCTAAGTTGAGTAGAGAAGTGATTGACCGGATTTAGGATACATAGTCGACTATCAAGAGGGGCAATCACGGTTAGCTCGGGAATCAAGTGCCACTAGATCAATGTCTTGAGCATATGCATTAGGATCTAGTTGAGAACTAACATAACGCCTTGGAAAATGTTTGTGAAATGCTAACACACATGCACTTTGTGGTGTACACTTGGTGGTGTTAGCACATTTGCGAAGGCGGTGGTGTTTGAGCGGTAATAAGGGGTTTGGGGTTCGCTCTCCCTCCCGCCGAGCGTGCGAGCGCGGGATTCAGGCGTTTTCGAGAAAATGAAATGCCTATTTTCTATTGCGCCGGAGGCGAGAAAAGGTGGCGAAAGTCCGAAATATTTTTTTCACTGAAAAACGGCGATCGGACGCTGCACCGGACGCGGTCTCGGTTTGACCGGACGCGTCCGGTCAGTTCAACGCAGCGCGAGCTCTAGGGTTTGTGACCGGACGCGGGTCTGGCCTGACCAGCGCGTCCGGTCAGTACAACTGAGCGTAAGAGAGAAGCGCGCGACCGGCGCGTCCGGTCCTTCACGGGACCGGAGCGTCCGGTCAGGCGTCCAGGAACACAGAGCGAAGCAGAGTGACGATCGGACGCGCGGCGCGTCCGGTCACGTACGATCGGACGCGTCCGGTCGTAGCTGGAGCTTACTGGAACGCGACCGGACGCTGGCACTGTCGCGTCCGGTCACTCGTTGAGCGCGTCCGGTCACGTGTGATCTGACGCGTCCGGTCTCAACGGGAGCTTACTGGAACGCGACCGGACGCTGGCACTGTCGCGTCCGGTCACTCGGTTGAGCGCGTCCGGTCAGGGCAACGGCTAGTTCTGACGCGCACTGTTCACGTTTGTCGTGTAGTGACCGGACGCGTCCGGTCACCCTGACCGGAGCGTCCGGTCAGCGCGATTTTCGCTGAGTCGTCTGTAACGGCTAGCTGCGTACCCCTTCGTTATAAATAGAGGATGTCCGGGGTTTAAGGGAAACCCTTGCATATTTTTGAGATATAGAGACATCCTTTGAGCTAGAGAACAATCTCTCCACTCATCTCTTTGATTGATTGCACATCTTGAGTGAGATTGAGTGAGATTCAAGTGCTTTGCTTGAGAGTTGCATTCTAGAGGCACTTGATCTTTGAGTTGCTGCGGATTTCTCGTTACTCTTCCGTGTTTCCCGACACGGTAGACGGCTTGGAGCAGCGGAGGTGATTGAGCTCGCAATTGGAGATTGTTGGAGCCTTCACCAAGTGTTGTAAGGGGTTCTTGATCCTTCCCCGCGGGAGTTCGCAAATTGGATACTCTAGTGGAGCTCGTGGCTTGGAGGATCCCCATCTTGTGTGCGGTTGTGCGGCGCCCGCCGAGGGCTCAACTCTTGATAGTTGATTAGCTCGCGAACCGACAAGTGGGTGCATCGCCACAACGAGGAGTAGCTTGCCGGGAAGCAAGTGAACCTCGGAAAAAATTCTTGTGTCATTCTCTTCCCAAGGATTTCTCTTGTGTGATTGATTGATTGGTACTTCTCATCTCTACACGGCGGTATAATCACTCGAAGCTCTTCTCTCGTTTTACATCTTGTATCTAGCTTGTTGCTGTTGTAGTGTTTAGTGGATAGCCTTGTACTAGACTTGTGTAGGTGGCTTGCTTAATTAGTTAGAGCTAGTGCATTTTGCTTCGCCACCTTTTATACTAACTTGTGGTTAAGTAATTCTTGTAGAAGTTTTAATTAGGCTATTCACCCCCCTCTAGCCATTCGGACCTTACAGACGCACTCTGATTGGCTAAGCTCTAGGTATCAGATTAATCTGATGGCCAGCCTCCTGAGCTGGTGGTAACTCAGTGGGTGTCACAAATAGATGCTCATATTCATGGACTAAGGCCTGAACTACACTAGGCACCACAGCTGTATCATCTGACTCCATGGAACATAAGCACTGTAGCTCATCTGACAAGACCTCTGTTGGCATTTCACTGTCCAACTGAATGCAATAGGCTACTGCACCATTGCGAATCAATCCTTGTAACATCTTTCTCGCATTTTCTAGACATTCTTGCAGCTGCTCTTGAACTCCTTGCAATGTGATCCGTTTGCCCTAATGAGTGATACGTATCTCCTTCATTTTGTAATCCACCCACACTGGGCTGACCGCTTTTAGCTAATCCTCTCCGACTATCATGTCATAATAGCAAAGGGTCAGAACTCGAGCATCAGAAGTGAATGTGTGACCCTGAATCCACCACTGTAAGTCAGAGACCTGCTTATTACATTGCAAACTTCCCCCACCAGCTGCTTTGAAACTAGCCATCGCACAATGTTGCACTGGTAATTTCAAGATGTCCACCAAGCGATCACCGATAAAGGTGCCTATGCTTCCTAAATCCACCAAGATCAAGACCTGCTATTTGCCAATATGTGCCAACAGTTTTAGAGTTTGCCTTCTATTGCCTGTCTTGGGATCTTGAGCCTGCACAGTCATTACAACCACATCCTCTTGTGTTATTTCCGACTGAATCTCATCTGAATCCTAAGAAGTGTCTAGTTCTAACACCTCCCATAGCTCTTCTAACACATGCAGAGGGATCTGTTCGGGGCAAGAATGATTGGTACTCCACTTTCCACCACACTTGTAACAGAGGCCATTCCTATGGTGATATTGCTTTAGTGTGGCCCATTTTTCTTCAACATCAGACTTGGCCCCTTTCAGAGTTGCTTTGTCACCTGTTGCACTGCCATTCTTGTTAGCCCTCGACCGTTTAGTCGCTTTGGTGAAACCCCGCCCAAAGGACTTTGGCTTGACGACTTCTAACTCCTCTTCTTACAACAAAGCGAGCATGTGTAACACCTCAGGTGTTATAGTGGCTAATTAACCTGCCATGTCATCATATTGCACCGCAAAACATCCATGATTAGGTCAACCCTATTATGCATTAACTAAAATGAGTTTACCTTTTTAGGTTGGATGTGCTTTTCAGTGGTGTGACTCGAACCGAAAACCCTAATTTCGAACGTCACCGCAAATGCTTAGTTTATGCCCTGCGTAATTTGAGGTGTATGACTGTGTTACACACTAGTGCCAAGTGTAGGGTATGAACTCAAGTACAACACATAAAATGAAGCTCCAAGTTTGAGTTTGAATTGGAATCCAAAACTTCTCGTGAGTTTTCCTATTCGAATTCGAATTCAATTTGGGGAATTATTAAAAGATTTTGAAAAGTTAATTTGGTCAACCAAGAGTGGCATTTGGTCAACTATGTCATACTTGATTTAGAATGTGTTATAAGAGTGTCATTGTTACATAGCAAAAATTGCCAACGATCTACAAATTTCTATGGATACACCACACATTTGCAAAACATCCTCGACAACCTACGGATAATCTACACCTGTGATATTTCGTTGCTTGGAGTATTTTCTTTTCTTAATCAATTACATGAAATTGCTCTTCTTGTGTTATTGGCAGTAGCAAATAAAGAATTAGGCAAGCAAGATTGCAATGGCAGGAAATAAATTCATCCTTTTCAGATAATGAAGAAAATAAATGTACCCTAATATCCTATAAAAAAACAGAGTGTCGTTTTGATATAACAAACTAACCCCGCCCGTGGCTACTGAGACTGATGACTGAGCAGCATGTCTGCATTTGTCCGAACAACTTCTTCGCTGAAACCAAGCGCTTATTGTCATTCATGTCGTCGTACTACGACTCAGCTTAATGATCCCAGCTGGTCTCATATAATTTCTCGCTTTGCTTGTCTTGTCTCGACGCGAGCACAGCGCCCTCTGCCAAGATGTCCAAGAGATCCTGAACAGCAATCTAGCAAAACGATAATGATCAGACTCAGAGAGGTTAATGGATTGTTTGATCACTACTACTACATGCTGAGAAAGGCTCATCGAGCCCGGACAAGATGAGGGCACATGCTCGTTTCCTCTGGGCAAGTGGGAGCGCACCAGCTAATGCTGCTGAACGCCAATCTCGCTTCCCCTCCTGAAAAGACGCGCCCGAAACAGGTAGGAGAAGGATCCGCGGACGGATATTCCCATATGCATGGGTAACGGGCTCCAAGCCCGATATGAATCTCGAGGGATCAAAAGCTGGCCCTCGACTAGGGTTCGACAGCTGCCCTCGAGTAACAGAGTCAGGGACGACTAGGGTTGTGCCCATACAAGGCCAGGACTTGAGCCACGCTCTCGAGGCACCCCAAGACGTATTCGAGGCTAAAAGAGAAGGTCGACGGAGGAATCCCCTCGAAGGGAGGCATCGAGCCCTCGAATCCCATCGCAAGGAATCGAGATCCACATGACTACTCTTTGGCATTCTTGAGAGCGCCTCCATAGCCACTAGCCGACTCCTACCGAATGGAGCATGGGCTCACACTCGAATTCCCCGTTAATAGCTCACCGGAGGCCGTCAGAACTCGCCCAAACGAGGGTAGTATGACGTTCCCCACCATCCTCCTTTTTTCTAAAAAGGGAGCGTGAGGGTCGAACGATAAAAGACGGTCAAGACTCTGATTGACCTCACACGCACGAGGCTCGGGGACTCGACCGCAAAAAACCAAACCTCGAACGAAAAAATACAGAACACACCACGATATGAGACCGTTCCTCAATAGAGTGTGTAAAAGACCTCGGAGGAGTCCAAATACTCCACCGAGGGCTCGAGGGCTACACCCGGCTGGTGTGCTCGCGTGCACCCACCAGAAAAGGTTACAACGCTACGACTCCAGTGCATGAACCGCTGAGCCTCTGTGAGAGTGACCCACACTCACCCAAAGGCTCAGGGGCTACTGTCAGGTACCTAAAACTAGGGGTACCCACAACCAATGATTAAGAAAAACAAAATGCTACCCGCAAACGAGACGGGCCAAAATAGCGAACGAAACGCCTCGACCGCGTTCCGACTCGTACGAGGCACGCTCAACGGGACGCCTCGACCGCGTTCCGACTCGTACGAGGCTCGCTCTACAAGGCACCTCGACTATCGGCAATCTCCAACTCGCACGACCCCGGGTCGGAACACTCGACCCATTCTATCCACCTACTCTGAGACAAAAGTCAGAGTATTTAATACGACTACCTACTACCTCCTACCATCATGACTACAGCCGTGATCGACATGGAAGCAATGTCGATGTTAGGTCTCACTTTTAACACCCATCCCGGGATGGAAGGTGAAAACCTATCACTATACACACCATACCGTATACTATTTTGCTACTGGTCACCCTCGAGAGTGAATACGATAAGGTCCGTATCCCACGATCTCGGGGATTCGGCCTTATCCGCCCGTCCTCGACCCGACCTCGACCCAGCCTTGACCCACCGCCGGTCAGCAGGGAGGAAAGGCCAACGTGGCACAGGACTCAGGATCTTTTCATCGTCTCATCCCCTACGTCACCATGGTGTCCAGGGATGGCCGACCATTCCTGGGGCACGTCGCTACAGCCACCTCTACAGGGATCGACAAAACTTCACCTCAAGGCACCCCGGCGTCCCGACCTCCTCTTACCCTATAAAAGGGCAGGCCAGGGCTCTACAAGAAAGGGGCGACAAACGAACGGACAAGGCAAGACGCAAGCCAGAAGCCATGCTCAAACGAGCAAAGGCACACCACCCACAGATTAACATCTCAAGCAATCTCCTTGTATTCTCACTTTTCCTGAGACCTGGGCTCGGTTCCCTCTCACAGCTTGTAACCCTACGCAAGCACTTCGGTGCAAGGAAATACAATACTCTCCCCTCCCCGCTGGACTTAGGGCCTTCTCTTGCCCGAACTAGGATAAATCCTCGTGTATTCTCCTTACATCACCATCCAGATTAGGGACACACAGCACTCACTCGTCGGCTTAGGACCCCCACGGGACCGAACGCCGACAATCCCCATCAAATTTGGGGAAATCCATTTAGGGAACCGACATCGAATGACTGTCGTGGATGAACTCTGAATCAACTAGGGGAAAAAGCAGGGGCGATGTGGTCATGAGCCGTACTTGTGACCGGGTGTGGCGGTGCAACCCGAGGGGCCCCAACGCCAGCAACCCGGTGATCTTGACGTAGGCCGTGCCCGTTGGGCGATTGTGAGGTTGATGCCGAATGGTGCGATGGTGCTGGTGCCGTGTTGAGGTCGACCCATGGAGGAGATAGGTGCGGCACCATCTGCTACGTCGGCATCATCGGCATCGGTGGCGGAGGTTGGAGCGGCGGCTGGGGCAGCGGAGGAGGCGGTGGTGGTGGAGGTCACGTCTCCAATTGCTGAACCCGAGTCGTCGTCTCCTTGGATTGTTGCATCATTGTTTCCATGGAAGTCTCTGCGATGGTGCGCCATGCCTCCAGATTGTTGAGTTTGTCGAGCGTGGTCGTCATCATCTGCTGAAACACCAGGAATTGCTTCGCCATCTCCTGAAGACCGGCGAACTGCGTCGCCATGTTCTCCATGGTCGCTTTGAGGTCGTCCATGGAGGTCGTCATATGTTGCTGAAATTTGGTAGGCTTCCACTTCGGTGCCAGAGCGGATCAGAATAGCGGCGAGAAAAATTTCTCACCCCCGATCGAACAAGCTCTCGATACCAACTGTTAGGAGATTGCTATGGGTGGCCTACGGATGAACTAGTTTGTCTATAAGAAGAACAAGAAGAACTACTCCTAACTGCCATGAAGGCAGGATTGTATTCTATTGCAGGGAAAATAGAGTAGTCTGTTACAACCTGAGTTCTCCTCACCCCTTCCTCGGCTTATATAGCCAGAACATCGACGACCAACCGTCGGATGCCACCGACTTACAATGATGGTCCCACCCATCAGTGAGGTACGACATCACAGGCCGTTACACTGGCTTGCCGTCGCCAAGGAACTTGCACGACAAGCCTCGAGGACGCAACGCAAGCATCCAAGGCGAACAGGACAGTAAGGTAAGCTCAGTGTTGAGCTAGTACAAAACAGTACCACCACGAGTGATCGCCTCATCATTAAACAAAACAGGACAGTTTACGCTCTATCCCATCGAATGGTTGACACGTGCACATAGTATTAAATATAGTCTAAAAAATAATTAATTGCACAGATTACGACTGCTTTGCGAGATGAATCTTTTAAGCCTAATTATTCCATAATTTGATAATAAAGTGCTACAGTAATACATGTGCTAATGACAGATTAATTAGGCGTAATAAATTCATCTTGCAGTTTACTGACGGATTTTATAATTTATTTTTTTATTAGTATCCGAACACCCCATGCGACATCCCGTGTGACAGCCGATGTGACACCCTAAAACTTTATACCCTGAAACTATGAAACTAAACGAGACCTTGTCACCGTGTTTGGCTAGTGGCTGCCTGCCTGGTGCCTGCCAAGCAGCGAGCGGCTGGCGAAGTCCCGATGCAATGCAAGCAGCCCACCCAGCCGGCCAGGGCGGTGAAAGGGGGCCGTTTGTGTCGGTTACCTTGGGCGGGTAAAAGTAAACGCGCTCGTTTTGCACTGCGCCATGGAACAGAAAATGCAGCGGAGGGGCAATTCACGGCGTCAGGCCGAGGGAGGCAGTCAGGCGGTGCCATGCCGTGCTGCCTGCCGTCTCTCCACATTACAATTACTGTTCCCAACCCCCAAGGGAGCAATAATGCGTCGAGGCAGAGAGAGACACACAGTAAAACGACGTGCCATCCGTCACGTGACGCATACTTGAGCCTGTCGTCTCGTCTCCCAACTCCTTGCCAGGCATGGCACGACCGTCTCTGAGTCACGGTGCTCGAGCGCCACTGACCGTTGCCTCCGGTGAATACCACGTGTCGAGGAGCCTCCATTCTGCCAATCAGTAAGGAGATGTTGCGTTGAAGCGCACGTTACAAGAGTATGTTTCAATTGTTTCAGATGTTTCAGAGGTATGTTGCAAGTGTTTCATACGGATGTTGCAAAAATAGATCGTGATGTTGCACATGTTGCAATATTTGTACACATATATTGTAAGCGTCCATTCCAAATGTTTCATCTGCTTTTTCAGATGTATCTTGCAAGTGTGCTTATTTGGATGTTGCATATGTTTCACACATATGTTGCAAGTGTATGTTCAAAATATTTCAACTGTTTCAGTCTTATGTTGCAATAAGCGTTTTCATGTTGTAAGTTGCAAGTGTTTTTATCTGAATGTTGCATATGTTTCATACACATGTTGTAATTGTATGTTCCAAATATTTTATCTCCTTCAGATGTATGTTGCAAGTGTTTAATGGTGCAAGTGTTTCATGTTTTAGAGGATGTTCAGAGAGTCATGTGGGCACGACCCGGGTGGCGGGGGAAGGGGCGCGGCGAGCCGGGTGCCGACGGATAGGGCGCACGACGCGTCTGGGGTCCTGCAGGCGGGGCGTGCTTGTCCTCATTTCGACTCCAGGGTCCTGCCTGCGCGAAGAGAGATATGAGGGGGTCAGGGGAAAGGAGCGACGGGCGCGGTGCGGGGCGAGACGGACGGGGGCGGGGCTACGCGTGCGTGGCGAGACGAGGCAAACGGGGAAGGACTGCAGCGAGACGGTGGGAGTGTGGGCGTTTCTGCTGGGCCATTCAATACCGTCTAATGGAATCATATCCCATCAGACGTCTGGACACCAGCAATTAAAAAAAAGGACAAAAAGAAAATAGAATGTCCCCCTCCTGCCCTCTACATTGCATGACACCGCCCTTTTTACACGTGTCATATAGTTATTTTGTTGCAAAAGGAAGCAGATTTTTGCTAATTTCATTTCTTCTTTCTCTTTGTCTCGTTGCACTGTTGCCTTCGGGTGCATTCAGGCCGAAACGCATGCCATGTCTACTTATCAGCGAAGAATGTCATCCCGGCCCAGCCACACCACAATCATGCTGGCACGACTCCTAGCAAAAGCACACAAGTTTATTTTTGTTTTGAGTTTTGATGCTTTACTCATTATACTGCAAGAGGTATTTGTAGAGACAGTTATTAATTTGGCCAGTCTCATCCTACCTATCTTTTGAAATCAACAGCAGGTCAAAACCAAACAATTCTCAGGTGTGCGGGTGCGAGGAATCACTTGTAACAAATGATTGATATAGTTCCTTTTTTTCCATTTTAATGGTAATCCATATTTGAGACTCTAAATAAATTCAAATTAAAAAGTTTGAGCTGAAAAGCTCCAGATATCTTTGAACACTGCAACTTTAGTTTAGATCTTTTCTCCATTCGAGACCATTTAAAAAATTCAAAAAAAAAATTAAATAGCAAAACTTAAAATAGAATTCTTTGGCAATAAATAAACTGGATTGATAACGTAGTCGAGTACAATGTCGTAGGTAGATATGTCATTAGAAAAAACAGAATTATGAAAATCTTAAAAGTTAAAACATAATTTCATGTTACTAAATGGTTTAGGTTGCTTGTTCATTCGAAATCATTTGCAAAAGAACTAGAAATTAAATTTCAAATTCTAAAAACTACAAATAAAATTTTTGGGTCTTCAGTGATTCCATTCGAATAAATAAGTCATGAACAAAAAGTTGGGATCTCTTGAGTACTAAAAATTTGATAGAATAAAGTTTGTCTGAAAATTTAATTTAGGATTTAAAATATTAGTTTTTTATACTAAAACAAATCTCACGTAGACTTTTCCCTCTCTACATGGGTGTGTTTAGTCAGTGAAAAGTGGATGAAAAGTTACTGTAGCATCTTTCGTTTTTATTTGACAAATATTATCTAACTATGAAGTAACTAGGTTCAAAAGATTCGTCTCGTAAAAACCAGACAAACTTAGCAATTAGTTATTTTTTTACTTATATTTAATACTTCATGCATGTGTTTAAATATTTGATGTGATGAATGGAAGAAGAAATATTTTGGGGTTTGCGTGGGAAGTGAACGGGCCTATGTCCCTATTTAGTTGCCAGAAATTTTGCAAAATTTTTCAACATTCTCCGTCACATCGAATCTTTAGACACATGCATGAAGCATTAAATATAGATAAAAAATAAAACTAATTACACAGTTCAGATGAAATGGACGAGACAAATCTTTTAAGCTTAGTTAGACCATGATTAGACACTAATTGCTAAATAACAACAAAATTTGCTACAGTGTTATTTTGCAAAATATTTTGCATCTAAACTGGCCCTATGTCCCTCGGTATTCACTAGTATTTCACTTTTCTCTTCCTGCCGTCCCATTCCCATCTCTCCCTCCCGTCGGCCAAGTCTTCAGCTCCCGTCGCATCTCTCTCCCTCTCCCTCTCCCTCTCCCTCTCGTCGGCCAGCAGCAGAGCACCTGGGCGTGGGTGGCGAGCGCTCGGGCGGGCGGCACGGGGTGCCGTTTGGCGAGTACGCGGCACGGGGACCGGGCGGCAGGCGGCGGCGAGCGCGCAAGCCCCCACCCACAGACGACTGGGCCGGCCGTCGCTGCTACTTTGGCCCCTTCGCCGGCGACGAGCACCACCATGTACGCCCTCCCCTTGGTCTTCCCTTCCTGCTGTGCGAAACCGTGCGCCCAAGCCCTAACATACTATTCGTATTCGGATCTGAATCTAGTTACAAGTATATGCATGTATTATGCCTACTAACTTAGATGGCTTTGCAAAAATTATCGGGTGTACATGTGTACACCAATGTCCTTCACTGGATCCGCCACACTAATGTATTTGTTTTCTTTGTTCAATTGGTTCAAGCTGAGTACAGATGTGTGATGGATTCCATAAATAAACATGACCACGTGTGATTTGTGAACTCATATATCCATTAGTTAATGCTTAAAAACAAGTGATTTGTACTTGAGTATTGCAGTAGGTGTAGCATGATAATATCTGTGGTTTGTAGTTCAGTGTTGCAGTTGGTGTCACATACTCACATTACTACGTGACTTCGATTTGTGATTCACCCTAGCGCATGACTTGGTGGCATTTTTGTTGTCCTTTCACTGTTGTATTGTAGATGGATAATTTGTGTAAGACTCGCTGCTAGTAGGAAGCAAAGGAAACTTAATTAGAAAAGGGCAAGACGATTTAGTTGCTAGATTTGTGATGCCAAATATGGGTGTGAAAGGAACTTTAGGTGTGCAGGTATAATGGTATATATATTAACAGGGCACCAATGCAGAGCTTGCACTGGCTTTGCTAGGACCTTAATCCAGCAAAGTCATAGGAGCAAGGAGATATGGCTATAGAAGTGAGGATTGATGGAAGTAGGATAACACTTAGATATTGTATCTGAAAAGGTTAGGGTAATAATCGATAAAAGTTGGAATTGATTCTTCGATTTCATTTTCCTTTAGGGTAGTTTCAATCCTATTGTTGAAGCAGTTACCTTTCATATAATGGTGATTAGTTGCAGGGGTAAAGCTAGGCTTTATATGAAGGATGAAGGTTGTGCACAGTATATGGCAAAAAATAGTCTGTTACTAGCAGAAGGATTTTACTGCTGTGTATGTGTATGTGCACCACCATATGTGATCCTTGTTTACCCTGATCCTAGTTACGTTTTGTGTATTCCCTGGCACCTGAGACTTTCATAGCACTAGTAACTTCCGTGAATGGCACAACATATGTTCAGTCTAACATCTGCCAGAAAATTCCTGCACCGGACACCAATTGCAAACTCACATAGATTTGAGGTGCATTTGTTGGGGGCTGTTAAAGGTTTTATTTTCCATTCTGAGCGCAGATCACTTGATTAACAGAACTATAAACGAGTTATGAGTGTGCCCCTCTTGGCAAGCATGTCACAGTATCCACCATCTCTGCAAATTGATATCATTCGACTAAACCATTTCTTTTTAACACAAGAAAACCCGACTCTATAGAAGCGAAACATAAGTGTTCCAGAGTTCTTGATATAAAAGTTTCTTGATTAAGAACAGCACAGGGCTCACCCAAACTAAAACTCCCTGACCTCGCAGAACCGAGATAACATAAAGTTGCAGCTAAAGGAAGTCCTTAGCACAAGGTCTTCAGGCGTAATAATTCAGTGGCTCTAGGCACATAGTTCCAGATAAGACTACTACTGATGCAGAAATGTAGTTTTATGTGTCTTTGGTCATCTATAATCATGTGTTTATTACATGTTTTAAATGTATAATTCCATCCTTGTGCAGCTAGGATATTGGGTGGCGTTAAAATTTTCTGTTAACCTGTTTGTATGTTGAATGGTATTTCATCCTAACTATCTTTATTGTTCTTTTGTTTGCAACCTCTGAAGTTGTCCGAGGGAAATTTTTCTAGGTGCTGGTTGGAATGGCGAGTACAGCATGCTTTGTGATTGTCAGTAAGAATGACATCCCGATCTACGAGGCAGAAGTCGGATCTGCACACAAAGTATGTACCTTGAACTTCATGTACTTCCTATATAATAGGTTCAGATTACAATTAGCTATCTGGCATATCTATAACATTGCATTTTTCTCCAAGATATGCACTATTTCACTCTGTTGATATGATAAAGAAACTTTGATGTGGAAATACTAAATGGTCAATAGATTGACTTAGTCATGTTGGATCAGGCTCTTCATATCTGTCCCTACTCATTAGTTTATGTTGAATCAGGCTCTTCATATCCATTCCTACTCAGCAAAAACTAAGATGTTTAATGGGATGGTTTACTTCCCAAAAGTTTCTTCTGTTGGGATTAAAACTGTGATGTGCCTCACGGTATACAGATATATAAAATTTGTAGTTTTACTTTAGATTCTTCATGGCAGGGATTTTCTTTATTTGTTTTGTTTTTTGAGCAGCATATCCGTACTGAATTACTAAGGTCTATGCCTAATCTTGCCATTTACTTTCTGTGGTAGAAAGAAGATTTGTCTTACCACCATCAGTTTATCCTGCATGCTGCATTAGATGTTGTTCAGGACCTAGCATGGACCACAAATGCAATGTGAGTATTTTATTGGTTTTGTATTTTGTTGTCGGCTGTGGGCAAAGAATGACATCACATCCCAAAGTTATTCTTCTAGCATTGTATATACAGTTTACCTCGCCTAGAAACTTTTGATTTTTTACATATTCTTTTTTTTTCCAGGTTCCTGAAGTCAGTTGATAGATTCAATGACCTTGTGGTGTCTGTTTATGTAACTGCTGGTCATATCCTTTAAAAAGTGCTGATGACAGTTGTTTTGTTGTTTTAAATGACATTTGACTATGTATCATTATGTTCGGTTTACAAAGTTTGATCGTATATAGCAGTATTATATTTTCTTTAACTGCAACTATGACACATACCAGATTCATGTTGCTTCATGACTCACGTAGTGAAGATGGAATAAAAAGCTTTTTTCAAGAGGTCCATGAACTTTACATCAAGGTAAGGCAATCACTGCTAATCTACGATCAGGAGACTTCCCCCCACTGTATTCTAGAGTGCTAAGTGCTGGACCCAAGTATGCATTCATAAGTAGATCTTTGGACATGATATTCAATTTTGGTGCCTCTGTTTATTTATCTTGTTCTTTGTGGCACACATTATTTTTTATAGTACTAGGCATCTTTTGCTCTTCTTTTTATCTGAAATTTTCGTGAAGATGATGGCGCTAGTTTCGAAAATTGCATGGATTGCTTTTTTTTTTTTTTTATTCTGTATCTTTTGATGCTGCTGTATCATGTATGGTTATGCACGGTTCATCTGAAATATGCATCAACCACATTCTAGTTTACAAATTTGCCCTACTCCAACTTACAATTCTCTGTTTGGTTGTATAATATACAGTAAGTTTGTTTGCTGTTATGCAGATATTCCTCAACCCGCTTTACCTGCCCGGCTCTCGCATCACATCCTCTCATTTTGATACCAAGGTCAGGGCCCTCGCAAGGAAGTACCTGTAATACGGGCATGGAGGGTTTTGTAAGCTTAGCATGGTAGCGTAAAAAAGCAGGCAGCAGAAGAAGCAATATATATCACGCTAGCGCCATTGTGTCATCATCACTTGATCGCGAGCAATGCCAAACTGGGATGTTAATGACTTTACTATTGCACAACACATAGGTCCAAGCTTCCTGTAATTTTTCTTGGCGCTGGCTTGTTATGACCTATGAATCATTTTTTTTTCAGAACAAAATGACTTCCGAGAATTTGTTTCTTGCAATTCAAACATTAATGGATTGTGTTGTACATGGCAGATCTATAAAAGGGTGTTATCTCCTTGTTACATGGGCATTACAGTGATTCTCTATCTTTGCCCTATTCATCGGTTGATACAGAGGCACAAGGCTGTGCGAATTTCGCTTCTCTTTTTACCACTTCCTTTGTTTGATATCATGGCACTAGAGGTGTATCTGTGCACTGTGCAGAGAGATTATTAGAATTTGATGAAGTGTATCAGTCCACTGAGACGCGCTGTGTATGTATGGCCCTTTGCTCCAGGTGTCCTTTGCATAAAGGCCTGTTCCATTTATGTACCGGTGATCACTTTCCGTCAAGAACAGCAAGGGAACACTGAGCTGACACGACGACCCATCTCCATCTGGCATCAGCCTTTAGCTAGCCTCAGGGCCAGGGCGTTGGATTGCTGTAGTGCTTCCGTGACAACAAGACTCGCCGGATAGATAGATGAAGATGATGGACAAGGATTAAGGAAGCTAGCTAGCGTGGAGACTGACCATTGGCACGACTGGCAGGTTAGTTTGGAATTCAGGCGTTGAAACGTATACCTGCTGCATGCGTGTCACGGCATCGACGTTTGGTCTTATTCGGTTTGGTGAAGGAGAATTCTTTGTTCGGTTTGGTGAAGACGGCGTTAGGTCCTATTCGGTTTGATGAAGATTATATTGAAGGTGAATGGATGGGAAGAGGATTGAAAGAGATTAACGTCTCGTTCGTTTCCTCCGGAATGGGCCGTTCCACGCCCGGAATAATTCCAGTTTTATACAATTTTGTGAAGAAATGGTCCGGGTGTGAAGGGTTCCGAACGGGGCCTAAATCTCGTGGTATCCGTGTCGCTACGAGTGCAGCTTGGGGGACGCAGGCAGTTCCGGCACTTCAAGTCCCGGACGGCGGATCTCCTCCGGCTAGGACTCGGAGTATGACAAGACATCCAGGCCGCCTTATTCACCGCCAACTTCTCGGACGGCGTGCTGCGGCAGCGGCAACGCACCGTACAATTACGAGGCCGGGAAGGCGTGCGCCGACGGCGACCGGCGCATCAGCTCAGCTGGGACGGGCTGCACTACACGGGGACGGAGGCGGCCAACAGGATCGTCGCCGACAAGGTGCTTTCGGCGGAGTAGAGCGACCCTCCGCTTCAGCTGCAAACGCTCTGTGGCTCTCAGAGCTGAGCACGCAACACAATAAGTGCCACTTCATCCCGTCATTGCTACGAACCTCAACTGCTGATTATCCAAGGAGTGCCTTCAACCACTGCTGTTGTATGGATAAGACCAGCTACCGCACTAGCGGGAGTTAGAAACAACATTCACAGCTGTTCGTTTCGCTGGTTTACTGTGGCTGAAAGTACTGTTCGCTGGTTTGCTGGATGGCTGCTGATTCCGCAACCAACAGGCTGAAAGTGAGCAACTGAGATGCAACAATACCAACATGTACTAGTAACCAAAGGAAGACTCTTATTACTCTCTTCGCATTCTGCCCCCATGTCCCAGGAGTTACATTTAGGACTAAAATCTCTAAAGCCCTGATCCTGATTTCTCTAATTATTATTGCTAACACACCCATAAATCACCATAACTTACAGGATTGAACTACTTGTACACCACTTAAGTACATTTTCGACCAAGCAGCAGCCAAAAGTAATTGTACAACAAAAAACAGGACCATGAATGATCTGTCATGTGTCGCTGCGATCCAGGCATCCAGCGTGCCATAGAATTCCCAACAGCCAGCACAGGGAACTCAAAACAGCGATGATCCAAAGTTATTCGCGCGGCCTAGCAAGCCACAGAGAACTTAAAGCACGCAACCGCGAAAAGTAGTCATGGATGGCAAGAAGAGCACGAGAAGCCTGTCGGATCGTTAGAATGCGTTGCATTTGATGCAATGTCTGCTGTCGCAGGTTGTCGGCCTGCAGAAATAAAATTGAATTAATCTTCAAAACTAATGCAACGAAACCAAATAAACAGTGCACAAGTGACGGCCTAAAACCACATAGGTTGTTGAATGACAACATATCGCCCACAAGGATACAAAGAAGATGCTTACTTGGCGAAGAAAATTCTCGAGTGTCCCAAGTTTGCCCATGGCCATGGCCATCTGACCCATGTAGTTCGCCACATTTCCTGAAGAACCTGATGGACCAAGAGATCCAGCTAAAGTCTCTGCCAAAGATTGCTGCAGTGCTTCCATGCCCTGTGACAACGCATCCTCTGCTTGCTGGGAAGATTGCTGGAGGTTGTTCAAACCCAGCATTTGCTGCTCAGTTAGGGGCTCGAGGTGATTCGCTAGGAGCTGAAATTTTCCATTATGCAGATAAATCAGCAATCTTACATTTCCAATGAGGGCACAGGAAAAAAAAAACAAAGCCTGCGAATGAATACTTCGCACACCTTTAAAAGCTCAGATGGACGAAAACCCCCAAGCCACAGGAAGCACCTTTCAGCAGGTGTCTTCCACATGCCTGAAAGTATATGAAATACATCAGCCTTTGCAGCAACACCTTTGACCTTGAATATTTCATCATAATGTGCCATTATGCCATCTACAATAAGTCGTAGATCACTGTCACTTGCATGAGCATTCACTGCAGTCCTCAACTCATTTATCTGCTTATTTTGGTCCTCTAGCCATCTAGCATATTCTATGTCAAAAGTCAATGCTCCTGAAACAACAAGTTTCTAATTTCAGATGCACTTCTAATGATAAAGATAGCGCTCAATCAAGATATATTAATTAAATCCAGAAACACATAGAGCCACACAGATATAACAAATTAAAATATTACCATTTCCACTCATGGCATGGGTTTGGTCTCCAGAGCTGGAAATGAAGATTCCCTGAAAGTAATATTCAAAGAGAGTCAAAACTCAAAACGACAGCACAAAGGTGCTATTTTCCAAGCACTCAATAAACATACATGCAGCCAAGAAAGAGTTACCTGCTGGCGAGCTTTCTGGAGTTCCTGCTCCAGTTGTGCAAGTTTCAGCTTACTGCTCTCCAGCTGCTGCACATATGCCTTGACCAAATAAAAAAGAAACACGTTAGACTTTTACCTTTTAGTGGCCTGACAAGAATTGAAAAGGAATAACTTGTAGAAACAATGCTACTATTTAACACAATCGAATTGCATATGCATGGACAATTAAAAATTTAGTGCAGTCTGTATCACATGAAGAAGCAGTTGCATTTGAGTCGAATCTTAAATGCCAATTGCCCATTTATTAAACATCACAGAAAAGAAAGCAGACTCATAATGACATGAAACTACAGTACATAACATGAAGTTGAGCACATCAGCAAAACTTAGCATATAAAATTAGATAACTAGCTTATTTTGGCTAAATTACTACTAGTCATGTGTATTTCCAAATAATACTTTATTCAAGCTAACAAGAACATCTCAATCTGTTCGAATAAGGATGAAATTTAGTGATACCTTTTTCCTCAGCCGACTTTTTCTTGCTGCCTCACGATTTTGGGCAAGCCGCCGCATTGTCTACGATATGAAAATTCACAAATGCAATTAATAACAGGCAATATAAGGTTAAATAAGAACTTGAGAAAAAAGGAACCACAATATTACCTTTTGGTCCAAAGGCTTGTCAGACCTGTCGGACCTATCTGAAGAATTAGAAGGTACAACCGCACCACTTCCGTTCTCCATCTGTAAAAAAATGTTAAGCATAAATATAACATCAGTTTGGCATTCAAAATATCTCAACTTATAGAGATGTGTGTCAGTGATGGATTTTTATTTTTTATTTTTGAGGAGAACAGTGATGGATTTTTCAAGGTTTAAAGGGTGCGAATATCTCTATAGAGGGAGATGATATCTTAAGCAGATTATTGGTGAAGCAGAATGTCGCAGCCTCTACTCCAGTAATTGATACTTCAGAATATCAACTCAAATATCCAGCAATGGTATTCAACTTTTGGTAGGCATAGTGTGACAGACTTAAGGTACTAGCATAGTTGTATATACTGTTTAGTGTGAAAATATATAGATGTGATGCTCAAACAGCTGGGGCCAACTTGAAATATCTGCTGAAAAGAATACGATGAACCCGGTGAACATCAAAATCAAGAAAAAAGAATTACCCTCTGATTCTTGTCGTTGTCGTCTAAAACAATTGAGGTGTCAGTCCTTGAACTAGCATCTGCCATCACTAGGCCTCAAGAACATGGATCACCAGGAGACAGCAAATCACTTTGCTCCCTCCTTTCCAGTTGCAAGGTGATGAGCGGTCTAGTGTTTCACAGGATTGACCGATGCCGGAATCTATTGATGCAGTCAAAAGAGAAGATTACTTTGTCAATAAATCATCAGTAGCTCTGTACTAGCTGGGATGTCATCTCTCATACAAGTAATGACACACAGTACATACACACTTTGGCAGCTTACTTGTTTCCAAGACGGTAGTACGATCTCAGGATTCATTGCAATCATACGACCTGCAGGGAAAAAGGGGGCCCTTGTACATTAGGAAACTTAAGTACGATTCCAAAGTTAACACATGGGTAAACACGCGTGCACGTTGGTGTACTCGTGTGGATACGGAGGAAGGCCCAGCAAGCGGAGGGGAGCACACAGCAACTAGTGGCGGTCACTGCACGGGGGAGATGTGGGGGCACCGCGCTGGGGCAGGCATAAGGGGATACGGTTGAATTGAACTCTCCCTCTTTTTTTTTTTTTTAAAAAAAAAGTTACCGTGTGAGAAATCCCCTGCTGTTTGTGAGCGAGAAGAAATCGACTAGGCTACCAACCGCGCAGCAACAGGAATCGCAAATTGGACGGAGGTGGGGGGGTCCGAGAGACAGTGAGAGGATTTGGGCTCAATTACTCGCACGGAAGAACGAGCTAGAAGAACAATCCATCCAATTGCAAGGTGGAAGCAAGCTAGGGCGTCCTTACCGAGAAGGAAACCAAGTGGAGTCAGATCTGCAGGAACGAGAGGGCACGCACGAATTGATATCGGACGGCCGGGAACTGGACAGGCCGGCAACGCTGACTTGTTTGTCTTGGTGGCACGGCACGGCACGGCATGACTAGCACAAGCGGCGAATCGCATGTGAGTTCCATTTTCGCAAATCGAACACGAGCGCGCACGCATCGAGCAGTGTGGCGCGGCTTGCTCATGATTGGAGCACTAACAACACGCACAAGCACAAGCACAAAAACTCTTGCAGCAGCAAAGCGACAGGAGAACTGGTAAAGCGAAAAGGGACGGGAGCGAGAGAGGGAGCATGATATGAAGCGTACGTACCGTGTGCGATCGGCGGTGGGGCGGCATGCCGGGCGGCGGAGGGACACGACTCGAGCAAGGCCGTGGACGGGACAGCCTTGGAGAGACGGCGGGGCCGAGGCTGCAGGTGGCTGGTGTGGGGGGTGGGGTGGGGGACAGCCTTGGAGAGACGGCGGAGCCGCGGATGGGAGGGAGCGAAGGCAAGGGAAGCTTCCAGAAGCCGCGTGCCTCTCTTGTCTTGGTTGTGGGTGCTGGTGGACGCCTGGAGGCTCTGCACTGCACTGCAAGCCAAGGCGGCGAAGGTCAGGTGGGCGTTGGTTGGCTGGCGTGGCGTGATGAAATGGGACTCGCTCGCTTTCCTCACCAACCAACTCCGCCGCAGCGCGCGCACCTGAAACCACGTCTCCCTGGGCCTGGGCGGCTAATGAACGGATATGAATGAAACCGATTGGCCGTTTGCGCAGAGGTGGAAGGATGACTGCACGCCAACGCCAGCCAGCGCTTGCCGCAAAAGCTGCGAGACCCTTCCTACCGTCGACAAATGCCTCGCCAAGCCAACGTTAACGTCGTCACGGGTTGAAGCAAAAGACAAGACTTCTTTTTTTTTCCCCCCCTGATGAATGAACAGCATGTTGGGCCTGTTAGAATTGATCTCATCCGTCGGTCGAGACGGACCCCTTGACCACGTCCTGATCGGGGACGCGCAGCACAATAAAGAGGAGGTGGGGGCAGGAGCTCGCACTACGAGGTCCACTGCCACAGCAACTGCCCCATCTCCATCCCTAGTCCGATCTAGAAGGGGCGCTGCAACGACGGGAAACACCACTTCGCCACTACCTCGCCCCGTCGGAACACCGCTGCACTGCGTCGCCCTTTCTCCACCGACACCGACGCCATGCTTGCCGTCTCCTCCTTCCCGAAGCCCATGAAAGGACGGTATCACCTCCTCTCTCCCATCCTCTCTCTTTTCTCTCTTGCTCTCTCGTTCATGGTCGGATCTATGTGTTCTATATCAAATGGAAAAGCTACCACCCACTGATCTACACCCTAGTGATCCTAGAAAATATAACAATGCTATCAGAGCTAAAGGTCTAGCGTGTAGATCTAGACCGGGGAATGAAAAAGCAAAAAGCAACGATTTTCGAATCGGAAGAATCCCCAACCCTAACCCTAAAGAACGCCCCACTGATGACACGGAAAGGGCAGAGAAAAAGTTAAAGGATCTACCCGGATCTTCCCTCACCGCCGGTGCTATCGCCGCCGTGCGGAAAGATAAGGCCGCCACCGGGCGGAAAGAAGAGCCTGCGGGCGCAAATTGCACCGACGCAGAGCCGCTCGACAACAAAGTGCTCACCCCGCGGTGGGCACGCTCGCGGGCGAGAGGGCCTGTGGCGGCGCTACACCCTCCTCCGGGCACCATGGGTAGTCGCGCGCTCGGCTGCTGCGCTGAGAAAGAAGAGGAAGGGGAAGAAAGAAAAGGCTTAGGGTTTAGGTAAACGCCGACTGAGGGGCCGCTCGACGGTGCCGCGCGCAGTCGCACGCGTGCTCTGGCGAGGGGCGCCTCGGCGGCGCCACCACCTTCTCCGGCCACCATGGACGGCAGCTACTGCCGCTGTTTCCTCTGGGAGCGGCGCTGAGCAAGGAAAGAAAGGGAGAGGGTGGAGAGAACAGAATGTGTCTTAGGGTTTGGGAGGAGGCTGGCTGCCGCCGGTTTTGTTCCTCCGCAATCAAGGGAGAACCGTCAGATGAGATGGACGGCTGCGAGCGCTCGGGCCGGATTTGGCCCAGGCGGGCACATAGAATCCCGGCCTAGGCCCAGGTTGTGGCCTGGGACGCGGGTGCGTTGCGCGAGTCAGTTGGCCGCGGGTCGTTTCTGCAAACTGGGCCGTGTGCCAGTGTAGGTGCGCGCGAGTGCTCAAGCAGGCCACAGGCCGAATGCTCGCGCGAGTGCGAGAGCTGGGCCGCGAGTGGGCCGCGTAAGCTGCTGATGCTGCTGGGCAAACACGGGAGCATGTGCGACTGGGCCATGGGCCGCAAAGAGCACAACACGGCTACGAGCAAGCTTTCAGGCTAAATTCTATGAAGAATAGTAAACTGAAAAGAATTCTATTTTTTATTTTCTAGAAACTGAGTTTGATGCTTTTTTGAAGAATTTTGAATAGAATTTGATGAAAATCTCTGTACAACTTTTGTCCAACGATAATTTTGTTCAGAGAACAGTGAAGTATTCTAAGAGTTTCTGGAAAATAGAATTATAGAATTGATTAATGTTTCCACTGCAAAGTTAAAGATGATTGTCTCATAATTAAATTCGAGTTAAAGTTGAAACCACGAAAAAAAATCAATTGGAGAAATAGTCGGTTTATAGTTAAGATAAATTATAATATTGTTATTTTCTGACCAACGTTGATGATAACAATATTATAAGTTTATTTATGAGTTTAATTTTAAAGTTAATTATGATATTGTTATTTTCTGACCAACGTTGATGATAACAATATTATAATTCTATGATTTTTATGTCTAAAGTTTAAATCTCTGATAAATTTTGCATCAAAGTGACCAATTTTCAGAGAATGGATAAGAAACAAGAGATGCTCCAGAGCGAGCAGAATGTAATGTATTTTCATGTTTCCGCTGCAATGATGATGATAATCTTCTAATTAAATTCGAACCAACGGGAGAATTTAATTTTGAAGAGGGTTATAAGATAATTGAGTTTTCCATATGTTAATTTCATTTCTGCCCAACGGTGATGTGGAATTAATGTAGAAGAATGATGTTCTATTCTATTTCTGCCCAACGGTGATTTAGAATATGAAAGAAAGGTTTAAAAGTTTAATGTGCATGTCTTTAATCAGATCAACGTAGGGTTATTTTTATGCTCATTTATTGTTGATTAATGTTTTCAGACAAAGAACTTTATGCTTTTATTCTTAAAGGGTGAAAAGGAAATGAACTGGACACTTGTGACTCAGAAGATGATAACGAAAGAAGACCATTGCATGAGAGACTGTGCTCTTTAAAGAATGACTTTAAAAGAAAAGAATTCTATGATATTGATCAAGAAAAAAAATATAGAGCAATAAGAGTTTTGTTTAAGAGATGCCTTTTATGTATTCCTATGAATAAGAATTTAGTTTTAGTTTTTATCACCATGATAAGAGATAAGTAATACATTTTTTGTCTTAATTGTCATGATATGAAATGTAATAAGTGACATGCATGTTTAATATGACCAACGTCGGATTAAGCATGTGTGTTAAAGAGTATTCAGATTTATTTCTAAATTTGATGATTGAGTATGAGCCAATCCTGACATTTATGTCCCTTCAAGGGAATTATATCGCATGGCGAAAAAAAGTTTGTGAAAGTACCCACATGACGGGAAAAGTTTTGAGAAAATACCCGTATAACGGGATAAAGTTGGCATAGTACTTATGTTAATCAATCCTGCATGACAGGAAAAGTTTGGCATAGTACTTATCCTGCATGGCAGGAGAAAGTTGTGATGACTCATGTGCTTTTAGTGTATCCCGCATAGGGAGAAAATTTAGGGTATCTCTTATGCTATCCTAGTATGAGTTTAAGAACAAAAGTAAGTTATAGACGAACCTCAAGATAAGAATGACATGCAAGCGTGACTTACGAAAGTATTAATGATAAAAGACTCTGTTGAGTTCTTGAAGTGAAATGAGGACAAAGTACTCCCATACGAATTCCATACGAATTAAGAAATAGTTTTATTTACATGATGTAATCATGTGGATGAAGTAAGTAATCAAAGTTTTCTCATTCACAAGAGTTCTGAATAGTCTTCAAAATTGTGGTAGAAAAGTTCATACCACATTTCGAGGGGGAGAAATATGAGATCAATTAAGAAAGACAATTAAGAAAGATACTTTCCCATACTTCAGATAATGCGATGCATACTATGCATTGAAGGAAAGAGTGATCTATAAAAGATAAATGTGATCGTTGGAGGAGTAAGACGGTCATAATAACGATACCCCTAAAATAAAGAAATAGCTAAATAATTCCTGGACCTTTTACAGTTCAGAGTTATTAAGACGGTACTAAACGCACTATATAAGTTTTAGCAGATTAAACCAAAAATGAGAAAGTTTGAAGATGGGACAATCTGGGGAGCATGTTACAAAAGTATCTAACTCCGCGAGGAGAATGAATAATATAAACAAGGATCTTATTACACAGGACCTTATAGAATCAATTGTCTTTTGGTAATAAAGGCCCCAGAAAGTCTCAAAGAATAAGAAAATTAGATATTTCTGATGACTATAAAGTCTATATTAGTGAAATTCAAATGGAGGGTAATTCCACCTAATTTGAAGAAGCCTTGAGAGGCGTTCACTCGTCCAAGTAGAAAGAAACAAAGGAAGATGAAATGAAATTGATAATATCAATAATATTTTAGGATCTATAATAAATTTCTAAGGAGCCAAAACAGTAGGCTGTGATGGGTCTACAAGACAAAATATGACTCCAAAGGGAATATGTAAAGATGTGGAGCGTGACTTGAATTAAAAGATTTTGCGCGAAGTGAATAAATAGATTACAATGAGTGCTAGTGGCACATCATGATATGAGTTACATCAGATAAAAAGTAAAGACAATATTTTCCAATAGGATTTGTATGAAAATGATTACATGACACAACCTAGAGGTTTTGTCGTGAAAAGAAAAGAACGTAAGAGATGCCACCTGTAGAAATCTTTTATAGACTAGAGCAAATCTCTAGACCGTGGTATTTAAAGTTGAAGAGTCAATTAGAAATTTTGGGTTAAAGAGAATGAGAGGACAATTGCGTTTATACAAAGTTATAGAATGGGAAATTCATTTCCTAATCCTATATATGTGGATGACATCTTACCTGTTAGTAGTGATGCCAATCTACTGCATGAGAAGAAGTTCTTGTCCTCAAGATTCAATAAGAAAGTTCTCGGTGAAATGTATCTCGTTATAAGAATTGAAATTCACCGAGATAGAAGAAAAGGGGTATTACAACTATCGCATAGGCATGCTAAGAAAAGTTTCTAAAAAATAATGTACCTATATGGATAAACCTACGTCTGTTCCCATGGTCAAGGGTAATAGTTTTTGAGAACTTAAGTGTTCCAAAAAGTAATGTGAGATTGTTATAGATGGACGTCCTATATGCTTCAGCTGTTGGAAGCTCAATGAGTACAAAGATAAGACCTTACCCTGATGTAGGGTCGAGATGGCGGACTAGAGGGGGGGTGAATAGTCCTTTCTAAAACTTAAGCGTGTTGGCTAACCAAAAACAAATGCGGAATTAAACTTATCGGTCTAGCCAAGACTTCACCCCTCTAACTAAGTTCACAAGCACCTCACAAAGATCCTAATTAAGCAACTAAGGTGCTTTCCTTAGCAAGAGCTCTCCTATTTAATTCTAGAGCAAGGTCACACAAACCTATGCACTAGTACTTTGCAAGCAAGAGGGAGCTCCTACACAATTCTAGTAAGCAAAGCGCACAAAGCCTAAGCTCACTAGCAATGCTCAATAACAAGGCAACTAATGCCAAATTAGAGAGCGCAAAACACTTAGCTACATAAACTAAGCAATGTGACTAACAAGGTTACACAAACCAAATTAGTCACGCAAAGGGGAAGCTTCTAGCTACACAAGCAAGAAGACGACTAGCAAGCTACACAAGCAAACTAGTTACGAGAGCAACTACACAAGCACAAGTATATATGAAAGTAAATATAAGCTTGTGTTGCATGAAGGCAAACCACCGAGAAGAGTAGACAAAGTTGACACGGTGATTTTCTCTCGAGGTTCACTTGGTTGCCACCAAGCTACATCCCCGTTGTGTCGACCAACACTTAGATGGTTCCTCGGTGTGACCCTCAAGTCACTTGCCCCTTAAGGCACGCCCCGCAAGGCACCGCAAGACACCACTCTCAAGTGAGGTAACTCAATGACACGCTTAACTAGAGTTGCTCTTCGCGATCCCCGCGGGGTGAGCACAATCCCCCTCACAAAGCTTCTCCTGAGCCTCGCACAATCTTCTTGCGAGCTTCGACGGAGCCACAAGCCACCAAGCCGTCTAGGAGGTGGCAACCTCCAAAAGTAACAAGCACTACCGGCTTGCAACACGATCACCTAGTGCCACTCGATGCAACCTCACGATGCAATCGCACTAGAATCGCTCTCTCACTCGATCCGATGAACACTATCAAGCATGAGTGAGTTAGAGGGCTCCCAAGCACTACCACACAAGCCACCAAGGCTAAAGTGTGCTCCGCTACCGGCCACGGCCGGCCAAGGCATCTATTTATAACCCCACGGTCAAATAGAGCCGTTACCCCTTTACTGGGTCCTTTTTCGGGACGACCGGACGCGCCGGTCGTAACTGACCGGACGCGCTCAACCGCGTCCGGTCGCCCTGCGACGTCCACATGTCCCTCAAATTTCAAATGCGACCGTTAGATCCTCCAATGGTCACTGACCCCAACGGTCAAAACAATGACCGGACGCGCCTCAGGCAACGTCCGGACGCGCCCGTCAAACGACCGGACGCGCCGCTTCGAACGACCGGACGCGCCGATCGCACTGACCCGCGCGCCCGCGACGCAACGACCGGACGCGCTCCTTGCGATGACCGGACGCGACAGTGCCCGTGTCCGGTTAGAGTCCAGTAAGCTCCTTCAACGATCGGACGCGTCCGATCATGTGTGACCGGACGCGCCCCGCGTCCGATCGTCCTCTGCGAACCTCAGTTCCTTCTGGGCGCAAGACTGGACGCGCCGGTCCCGCGAGTGACCGGACGCGCCGGTTGCAAACCCTAGCCCGCGCGCCCAAAACCGCGCTGTACTGACCGGACGCGTCCGGTCACACCGTGACCGCGTCCGGTGCAGCGTCCGGTCACCTCAGTGACCCCGTTCGCCTCCGTTTCTTTTCCGACTTTCGGCGTAGTGGAAAATAGGCATTTCATAATCATTTTCGAAGGAATTAGGCACTCAACTTGCCTCGCCACTCGATCCTAACACGTATGCACAGTTAGATCGCTCAAGTGGCACTAGATGACCGATATGCAAACAAGTTTGCCCCTCTTGATAGTACGGCCATCTATCCTAAACCCGGTCATAAACTTCTCTACACACCTATGACCGGTGAAATGGAAATGCCCTAGGTTATACCTTAGCCTTGCGCATTCCACTCCATCTCCTCTGACATTGATGCAACATATGCACCAATCAATCACCAAATGATATGATTCACTTCATATCATCACGTGACCGTATTGGTTCATCGATCTTGACCTCACTTGCTCTTCACCGTTGCATTGGTCCGTCGGCGCCAAGTCTTGCCCAAGCTTCACCATCGCATGGTCCTTCGCTTCGAAGCCTCAACTTGCCCTTCACCTTCACAACCGGTCCTTCGAGCCAAGCCTCATCTTGATCTTCTCCATCTTGGTCACATGACTCTATGTCATGTCTCATATGCAATGAGCTCCTTCATGACACCATCACATGTGGACTAATCTCCTGTGTATCTCACATAACCACAAATTAGTCCACCTAAGTTGTCACTCAATTACCAAAACCAAACAAGGACCTTTCAATCTCCCCCTTTTTGGTAATTGATGACAACTCTACAAAGATATGGAAATTAAGCTTTTTCAAGCTAGCACTTCACACAAAGTGTAAATTGCTAACTTGTTTTGGATTTAATGTTACTTATCCAACTTTAAGCTCTATGTCAAGATTTGGATAAGCACCATAAAATCCGACTTGGTAGTGATAACTCCCCCTACATATGTGCTAAAATGGTTTGGTTTCAAGCTTGCACATATGCATAAATATGAAATTTGTGGGAGGGTTAGCACTACTAAGTGATGCTAAGGTGTATAGAATAAACCTTTGTAGCTTGATACCAATTAGTAGCTTGATACCATTTGAAAATCACAAGTTTACCACCATCCTTAGCATCATGAGTAGCTAGACATCAAAAACACTAGAAACCTCGTGAGATCAACATTATAAGAAAGGTTCTAGTTTTTGCATGATAATCATAAGTCTAGCTAACATCCTATGCATGCTAGTTATCAAATCATCATTCAAAACTAGCATACACCACACAAGCATGCATATTGAATTTAAGAACTTATGCAATGCAAGCAAGCACATGAATTATGCACATATCAAATGTAATCAATCAAAGTTCATGAGCTTGCTCCCCTACTTGTGTGCTTTCTTTGTCCAAGAATGTTTGATCCCCTTACATTCTTCAATGTTACTACCTCTTTGTCCATGTCCATGTCCAATGTTTCCAATCTTTCCCCAAAGCATGGTTCTAGTTTTCATATCTTTGTCTAACTTCTCCCCCTTTGTCATCAATTTCCATAAAATGTGATCTTCTCAATTGATACAAAGGCTTGTATTGGGGTAGATGGTTGAGACTTGAATATTGCATTTTTGATGGACATTACCACATATGTTGGAATGACAAACTTTATGGTTGCTCTTGAGATTCCACATAGGATCTTTGACCTTGATACCAATCGGTGGGGCTCCTCCCCCTATGTCATAGCATGTGTCATTCACTTGAGATACCACTTGAAGATGAGGGTAGCATTGCTTGATTTGATCACTTAAAGTTAAGGATCACTTGTGAAACCATCGTCTTGCATGAATGATACCACGTGAAGATACCATGAGTAGAAATGTGATACCATTTGAAAGAATTTTCTAGTATGGATTCACTTTGAAGGATTTGTCAATAATATTCACTTCTTGAACATTTTCTATCTTCATGAGTACCACTTGTAAGATATCACTTGTAGATCATGATCTAGACACCACTAGTGAATACCACTTGGAAGATCAATTTGAGTCTAGATACCACTTGAGTCAAACTAGATATCCATTTTCATTGTTGTTTTGTGCTTGTACTCTTATCATTGTCATGAGCTTCTTGTATGACTTGAACTAAGTTGATTTGTCTAAGATTCCAAGTCTAGTTTGATCCAATGACAAGCTTCTTCACACCTCATGCTAAGGGTTATCTTGCCAATGTTGTACTTGTCACTTGTTAGCAATCCAAACTAGATCAAGTACTTAGGTTCACTAACTCATAAACAAATTCATACTCATACCACTAGATCAATTAATCAATCAAGCAATAATGGTAGGCTATGAATTTAAAACTTTTCATTTGTTATGCATGATCCTAATAAGCATGTACTATATGCACTAACCGCATACTAGTAAGGAATGAGATGATCATGCACATTTCAATGATACCTTTGCTATGTTGAAGTAGAGGATAGTTATATAGATTCCAATTCATTACTTCAATAGCAATGTGAAGTCCAATTTATTGCTTGGTGAAGACCAATCATCATAGATAAATTCATTCTTCACCCATATGAAATGAAAACCACTTATGATCAAGTGTACTTTCTTGTTGTGGTTGGCTTGCTTCATTATATCATCTTTGCTTGTATGAGAGAACTACTTAGAATATCACTTGAAATACATGACTAGCTCTCTTTTGGGTGTTGCTTGCTTTTCTTGATCAATCCTTTTGATTGCTTCAACTAAGCATCACAAGTTCCTCGGATCACCACTTCCATGTTAGCCTTCCAAGTCCCAAACTTGGTTTCACCTACACACGGCGGCAAGCCCCTCACTAGGGAGAAGTGACCTTTCTCCAAAGAACCACTCTTGATACTCACTTGAAATGATATAGTTTGATTGATCCAAATAATGAACTCAATCTTGATGAATAATCCTTGAATCTATATTTGAGTCCAACTCTTTCTACTTGTTTAAGTCCTTTTCTTTTTACCAAATGATCTCTAATCATCACTAGAACTTAAACTTTATCTTCATTTTAAGTTTGATCTTGATCTTCAAATTGAGTACCAAATAAGTACATTCCACAATCAAATGTTCTTATACTCATTGCTCTTCATGATTCTAGATCAATCCAAAACCAAACTTAGGTACCTCAACCACTTGTAAACATGTTTCCAACTTGAGGACCTTTCAATTAAAGTGACTCTAGATTAATCCAATGATTGTCACTTTTCTGGCAGATTCTGTACCCTTCAAAGAATAATTCATATCTCCCAATGTACAGATCCAAATGCCATAAAATTCGGTGGAGATGTGATTCACTAAGTCATATAGCAACTGTAAAAATTTGAGATTCATTTGACATCTAGATTGCTACCAGATTTCAAATCTTCCACCACTGCTACATGCTGAAAACTGCTGCACTATAGCTGACAAGATGCACTCCAAAACCGAAGCATCTCTTATCCAATTTTCATGAAATTTCTACAGCATCTTATTTCATAAGTGTAGAGCATGTATACTAAATTTCATGCCAATCCAAATAGATTTGATCACTCAAACATGGCTAAGATCACTGCTAGCTCAGATTTTTAATGTAGGACAGATTTCAATACATTGAGCAATACTTTATCAAATATGAATCAAACTTAAAACTAACTTATTTGAACACTTTCACAAGATATATATCCATTCAATCCACTTACTAAAGGTCATCTCATAAACTTATCCAACCCAAATCAATCCAAACTTGATAGCTAAGCAATTAATCCATTCAATCATCTCATAGCAAGCAACATTGCATATATATCCAATTCAATCAACTCATATGCACCCAAATGAAATGATCAACAAGTGATATACCTTGGTTAGCTCATGATCATCCAATAGCAAGCTTTTAACTTGAATATTTGCAAGCCATCAAATAATTCCAATAAATCATCCACAACTTGATCATGACACTTGTATGTTGTAGTACTTTGGACTTCACTCATTTTGACTTGGCATTGGGATAGAATTGCAATAAGTTTCAATACTTGAGTCAACATATAATGATAAATATGAAATCAATTTGAGTCAAGCCTCCAATGCCATGGTACCTACACACATTCATCCACTTTTTGATGGTACCCAAACAAGTTTGGGTCCTCTCAAGTTAGGTGCAACATACTTAGGCATTGCCTTAGTATGAGTAGCGGGATGTTTTGCAATAGCAACCATAGAGATACCATTTACATCCTTTCTAAGCATATTAGTATTATTAATTGAACTAGGCTTAGAATTGTTACCTAGGGGACATGAATGTGCCATGTGTCCCCTTTCCCGGCATGAATAGCATCTTCTCTTTGATTGAGCCTTTTCTTCATTGCTCATGTGATGCTCTTCATTGCCTTGCCTCTCATGAGTTGCTTGAGCCTTCTTCTCAAGCTTGGTAGGACACCCCGAGGCGAAGTGTCCCATGTCTCCACATTTGAAGCACTTGATGTGAGCATGTACTTTCTTCTCATCTTGATTCTTGCTCATCATCTTGACATCTTGAATTTGCATTGGATGTTTTGCTCTTCCACCCCTTCTTGTTTTCTTCTTCTTCATCAAGTCACCATCATCTTCATGGTTGATCTTGATTTGCTCTTAGGGTGTCTTCTCTTGCTCAACTAGTGGCTTTGGTTGAGGCTTTACTTGTTGCTTCACCAATTGCTTGGTTGGGCACATTGAGGTGAGATGACCCCAAGTGTGGCACTTGAAGCACTTGACATGCTTGAGCCTCTCTTCTTCCTTCATCTTCTTGAGCTTCTCAATGTTTGGGCATCCATTAGCAAGATGTCCCGCTTCATGGCATCGATAGCACATGGAATGCGAGAGCTTCTTTTGGAGTAGCCTCTTCATCCTCTTTTCTTGCTTTCTTTCACCCCTTGTCATTTTCTTCTTGAAGCCAAGGCCACTTTTGTCACCAACGTTTCTTTGAGTCTTCATCATGTGCTTAAAGGTGACTTTTGAGTTGTATCACCTCTCTAACTTGTTGCTCAAATTCTTCACTTCACTTTTAAGCTCATTGTTCTCCTTCAAAAGGTTAGTCTCACAAGACATAGAAGTAAAACAAGCATTTAATTGTGAAGAACATGGCATATCTAATAAATCATCACAAGAGGTGGATACATGCTTCTTGCCTATATCACAAGGGTTAGTAATATGTGATTGATCATTTGACCCAAATGATGAGCTCTCACTAGACTTGGTTTCTTCATTAGAAGGCTTCTTAGTGAGTAAAGCATGTTCTTGTTCCAAATTATCATGAGCAACACTAAGTTCCTCATGAGCCAATTTTAGCTCCTCATGTGAACAAGTAGTAACATAAAGTAGATGCTTTTGTTGTTCACATGTGGTTTTTAGAAATGAGTTTTCATTTTTCAATTTACTTGTTTTTGCCATCTCATTTCTTAGGAACTTTGAGAGTTTATATAGAAGCTCAAAATTTGGACCATCACAATCAACAACAAAACCACCAATAGATACCTTAGTGTCACCATGTGACATGGAACAATGTGGTGATGTTGAAGAGCTTGTTGAAGCATCACTCTCATAGCCATCATCTTCACCATCAAGTGTGCATGGAGTAGAATCATTGCTTGCATCACTTGTGGCATTATCATTCTTCTTGTCAAGTGATCTTGTGATATGATCATCTTTGTCATCACTTGACCGTGAGGTGGAGCAATCCTCCACAACCACGTTGTTGTGGTCATGCTCAACATCCTCATGCACCTCTTTCTTGGGCTCATCATCATTGGAGATCACCCCATATTTCTCATTTAGAAACACCCAAATTTCATGGGCGGACTCAAAGTCTATGATCTCATGAAGTATGCTACTATCCAAAGATCGATAGAAAACATTAGTAGCTTGGATATCGAGATGTAGGCATTTACTTTGCGCTTGAGTTGCATTCTTTTTATCAATTGCAAAGGAAAATCCCACATCTACGATCCACCACAATTGAGGAGAAATAAACTTAAAATTGCATGTCATCCAATTTCTCCACCGTGCAAAGTGTGTGCCATCAAAAATGTGTGGACACTCAACATCTAGTCCATAAGCCGCCATCCTCTCGGGTCGGTGAAGACCACAAATGAGAGACCCGGCTCTGATACCACTTGTAGGGTCGAGATGGCGGACTAGAGGGAGGGTGAATAGTCCTTTCTAAAACTTAAGCGTGTTGGCTAACCAAAAACAAATGCGGAATTAAACTTATCGGTCTAGCCAAGACTTCACCCCTCTAACTAAGTTCACAAGCACCTCACAAAGATCCTAATTAAGCAACTAAGGTGCTTTCCTTAGCAAGAGCTCTCCTATTTAATTCTAGAGCAAGGTCACACAAACCTATGCACTAGTACTTTGCAAGCAAGAGGGAGCTCCTACACAATTCTAGTAAGCAAAGCGCACAAAGCCTAAGCTCACTAGCAATGCTCAATAACAAGGCAACTAATGCCAAATTAGAGAGCGCAAAACAATTAGCTACACAAACTAAGCAATGTGACTAATAAGGTTACACAAACCAAATTAGTCATGCAAAGGGGAAGCTTCTAGCTACATAAGCAAGAAGACGACTAGCAAGCTACACAAGCAAACTAGTTACGAGAGCAACTACACAAGCACAAGTATATATGAAAGTAAATACAAGCTTGTGTTGCATAAAGGCAAACCACCAAGAAGAGTAGACAAAGTTGACACGGTGATTTTCTCCCGAGGTTCACTTGGTTGCCACCAAGCTACGTCCCCGTTGTGTCGACCAACACTTAGATGGTTCCTCGGTGTGACCCTCAAGTCACTTGCCCCTCAAGGCACGCCCCGCAAGGCACCGCAAGACACCACTCTCAAGTGAGGTAACTCAATGACACGCTCAACTAGAGTTGCTCTTCGCGATCCCCGCGGGGTGAGCATAATCCCCCTCACAAAGCTTCTCCTGAGCCTCGCACAATCTTCTTGCGAGCTTCGACGGAGCCACAAGCCACCAAGCCGTCTAGGAGGTGGCAACCTCCAAGAGTAACAAGCACTACCGGCTTGCAACACGATCACCTAGTGCCACTCGATGCAACCTCACGATGCAATCGCACTAGAATCGCTCTCTCACTCGATTCGATGAACACTATCAAGCATGAGTGAGTTAGAGGGCTCCCAAGCACTACCACACAAGCCACCAAGGCTAAAGTGTGCTCCGCTACCGGCCACGGCCGGCCAAGGCATCTATTTATAACCCCACGGTCAAATAGAGCCGTTACCCCTTCACTGGGTCCTTTTTTAGGACGATCGGACGCGCCGGTCGTAACTGATCGGACGCGCTCAACCGCGTCCGGTCGCCCTGCGACGTCCACGTGTCCCTCAAATTTCAAATGTGACCGTTAGATCCTCCAACGGTCACTGACCCCAACGGTCAAAACAATGACCGGACGCGCCCCAGGCAACGACCGGACGCGCCCATCAAACGACCGGACGCGCCGCTTCGAACGACCGGACGCGCCGATCGCACTGACCCACGCGCCCGCGACGCAACGACCGGACGCGCTCCTTGCGATGACCGGACGCGACAGTGCCCGCGTCCGGTTAGAGTCCAGTAAGCTCCTTCAACGATTGGACGCGTCCGATCATGTGTGACCGGATGCGCCCCGCGTTCGATCGTCCTCTGCGAACCTCAGTTCCTTCTGGGTGCAAGACCGGACGCGCCGGTCCCACGAGTGACCGGACGCGCCGGTTGCAAACCCTAGCCCGCGCGCCCGAAACCGCGCTGTACTGACCGGACGCGTCTGGTCACACCGTGACCGCGTCTGGTGCAGCGTCCGGTCACCTCAGTGACCCCGTTCGCCTCCGTTTCTTTTCCGACTTTCGGCGTAGTGGAAAATAGGCATTTCATTTCCCCGAAATCGCCTGAATCCCGTGCTCGCAAGCTCGGCGGGAGGGAGAGAGAGACCCAAACCCTCTCTACCGCCCAAACTTCATCGCCTTCGTAAATGTGCCAACACCAACAAGTGATCACCACCTTGTGCACGTGTGTTAGCATTTTCATAATCATTTTCGAAGGAATTAGGCACTCAACTTGCCTCGCCACTCGATCCTAACACGTATGCACAGTTAGATCGCTCAAGTGGCACTAGATGACCGATATGCAAACAAGTTTGCCCCTCTTGATAGTACGGCCATCTATCCTAAACCCGGTCATAAACTTCTCTACACACCTATGACCGGTGAAATGGAAATGCCCTAGGTTATACCTTAGCCTTGCGCATTCCACTCCATCTCCTCCGACATTGATGCAACACATGCACCAATCAATCACCAAATGATATGATTCACTTCATATCATCACGTGACCATATTGGTTCATCGATCTTGACCTCACTTGCTCTTCACCGTTGCATTGGTCCGTCGGCGCCAAGTCTTGCCCAAGCTTCACCATCGCATGGTCCTTCGCTTCGAAGCCTCAACTTGCCCTTCACCTTCACAACCGGTCCTTCGAGCCAAGCCTCATCTTGATCTTCTCCATCTTGGTCACATGACTCCATGTCATGTCTCATATGCAATGAGCTCCTTCATGACACCATCACATGTGGACTAATCTCCTGTGTATCTCACATAACCATAAATTAGTCCACCTAAGTTGTCACTCAATTACCAAAACCAAACAAGGACCTTTCACCTGACACAATTCATGTATCCGGTTGTTTTGGCAAAAGTCTAGTCCAGATATAGATCACTAGAATAGAGTTAAGAATGTCGGCCTCATGCTAAGAAAGAAAGAACAAGTACTCTCAAGTAGTTGTGGGTACAAATATTAAATTTTGGCGAGATGTTTAGTGAAACCCACATAGTAGCTAACACTTGCAGTTAAAGTTTTATTATGCAAAAGCTCCAAAGAAACAATTTAAGTATTATCAATGATGCAAAGTTATAGTATAGCATGATATGAGGCTGCGGGACAGGCAAAATGGTTAAGAAACTTGTACCCAGAATTGATAATGGTTGTCAACAGCAATAACTATTTAAGTAGTTTGCTCCTATGACAACGAGTCAAGTGTGTTGCCAAACACATTGACATTAAAGTTATACGTTGTAAAGGAGAAAGTCTGGAATCATACTAAAAGTATTGAACGTAAAAGTAACAAGCAAGTGCTTACGGATCCGCTTACCAAAGGCTTCCCGCCCAGTGCGCTCAGAGAACACACAGTCGACATGGGTGTTATGAGAAAGCCTATGATTTCTGGATAATAAAGGACCCAAAGTTAAACAATATGTTTCAGATTAGAGATGTGTATTGTAGCTGTGAAATCTATCGGCGACTGACCGTGATGATGAGGCACGCTCTATGCACTGATCTGTGATGGAATTGTAAAAGAAATAAGTATTATATTAAGTTTAAAGTTTAAAGTATAAGATGAGATTAAGGGGGAGAATGTTAGAATTGATCTCATCCATCTTGACCTAACGGTCAAGACGGACCCCTTGACCACGTCCTGATCGAGGACGCTTAGCCCAATGACACGGCTGGTGGGCCCCCGTCGCGCAGCACAATAAGAGGAAGTGGGGGCAGGAGCTCGCACTACGAGGCTCACTACCACAGCAACTGCCCCATCTCCATCCCTAGTCCGATCTAGAAGGGGTGCTGCAGCGACGGGAAGCACCACTTCGCCACTACCTCGTCCCGTCGGAACATCGCTGCACTGCGTCACCCTTTCTCCACCGACATCGACGCCATGCTTGGCGTCTCCTCCTTCCCGAAGTCCATGAAAGGACAGTATCACCTCCTCTCTCCCATCCTCTCTTTTCTCTCTTGTTCTCTCGTTCATTGTCAGATCTATGTGTTCTATATCAAATGGAAAAGCTACCACCACTGATCTACACCCCAGTGATCTAGAAAATATAACAGGGCCGGGCGACAGTAGGCCTGTAGCCCGCCCGCACACACATCAGTCATAGTGATCGATTTGGCTGCGTGCGCGTCCAGACAAATAGTAATGACAGGCCCACCGAGCTGCCTCGTGCCTCATGCTCGTGAGTCTCTACTCTCTACTCTACCAGCCGTACCTAGGCCTGTTCCATCCAATCTGTCCCCGCGTGGATCGTGCTTACTCGTTCACTGATACATACTACTTGTTTAAATAACCAAGATTAGTGCCACATACCACAACAGGGGTGTAGCTCATATGGTAGAGCGCTCGGTTCACATGCGAGAGGCACGGGGTTTGATTCCCCGCACCTCCAGCATTTTTCCCTATGACCAGCCCTTTTGTTGATATGCGAACGGTCGATTGTGGAACAAGCACACTCACAAAGACTGCCTCACGCTCAACACATTTGCTTGATTGTGATCATATATAAACTTTGCATTACCAAATTTTTAAACCCCAACAAGTTTTGTTTCTACTGATGTATTAGTTAATTACAAGACTAACTCGTTGTGGACCCAAATGGGTCTAGCTAATCTACTAGCAGATCAAGCAAATAGAACAACTAACTATAACTATGTTTTTTCAAACTAAATCTGGTTAAAAATAGTTCATGGAAAGATGCTATTGCCCTTGCCACTATCATGTCCCCAGCCATCTTCATCCTACTGACGACGCTGGATCCCTTCCTCGTGTCGTGCGTGCTCATGGACAAGGAGGATTACATAGCCAAGTCCATGAATGCGACCACCGCTTTGACCCCCTCTAATGGCTGCGTCACCGTCGAGGTTTCCTTCTGCCTCACAAATCTGTTAGCCCTCTCCCACCTGTGCGCTCACTGCCTTGGTCTTGAGGGTCACACCAAGCACGGGGGGTAGCTTCTATAGCGAGCCGGTCATCACCAACACCGAGGGCGCATTCGTCCTTCTCCACCTCCGGTTCAACTTTAGGGCCATGCCATTCCTCTATGACTTAGGGATGAAGGACAACTTCGTCTACCAGGCTAGCCCCCATGAGTCATGGCTCTATTGCCTCCCGAATGCATTCACACGTGAATTCATTCCCTGAGAGGTTAGCTTACTACCCTTACCCTAGAAATAATGGGGATGATGGCAGGGAGGGTTTATAGTGGCAACACTCATCCCGCTCTTAAACCCCATAAGACCATCTCCACCAGTCTTCCAATAATCTATCCCCAAAATATAAGTATTGGGGCTCAATGTTTATTATTGTGAATATTGGGATAGCTGCTACAATAATACCCTAATATATCTCAACCAATACCCATATGAAAGATTGGACCCACTGGTGTTTAGAGAAAAAAGATGGTTAAAGAGTGGTGGTTGGGATGGGCCATGCTATTGGGGGAGATGCAACTCTTTTGTTTGTGGGGAGATTTGAGAAATATTGATGACAAAAAAAGGAGAGATGTATTGGGAGATTGCTAAGGCAAGAAAAAAGTATAATGACCCCCCAATATGACAGTTTTATGGAGATGGAGAAAGGTATTGGAGGACTGCTGGAGTCCTGGAGATGTTATGATCGGCCTAGTTGACCATTTGATCTCCACCTCTTATCATCACGCACTGGAAGGGAATGGTGCATTGTGGTGCCTCGGCTAGACCTAGTGTGCCAGGATAGTGACATACTAGCAAGGTGATGGTGCTCGGAGGAGGTTTCTTGGGTTGGGATGATCTCTAGAGGGCCATCATTGGCCCTGTTTGGAACAATATTTCTGATAAAACTATGGTCTAAAGAATCTACAGTTAAAATAATCTGGGTTTGGCAATCATGATTATTGTCCATAAATTCTCTTCCTAAGCATAAAATGACTTGTATGCTCTAGATGTTAATGATAGTTTATTTGCTAACTGAATTTGAGCTAAAATCAATTAAGATAATGAATTTTGTTTGTTTAATAGAAAGTTTGTTACAACAATAACTAACACAACTAATGTATATGAGAACATAAAAAACAAACGATGAAGCTATTTTATTCTCTAAAGTCTAGAGAAACCGAGATGGAATCACCCAACCATAGCTATAGCTATAGCATCATGCAAAAGCACTCACATCATGTCATCTCCTGAAGCACTCCAACATGTACCGTCTTCTTGGATATGTGACTGAAAATCGACTTCATTTATGGTATTATTTATTATGTCTGATGAAATTTTGAAGGTCCATACAAGCAACTATTGTTTCTTATTGCTTGGTAACTAGATATTTTGGCATGTTCAAAAGAATACACAATTTCATCTTTAGGATTCCAAATGACCTCTCAATCAATTTCTCAAACTCAAATGCACATGTTCCTTCAATCCCACTAGATTATGACCATGTTGCCATTTGAAAACATGGTACCTCTGTCCCTTGTATTGTATGGTATAATATATGATACCCTTGTATATTATTATGTCCAGAATCAACAAGATAATACTTTCCCATAATTTATATTTCAAAATTATAATACATTGTACAAAAATTACATGAAAAAGATAAACTAGAACATAATTGATACCTACCATAAGGAGGGAATTATTCGCCTAAACGACCATTTAGCCCATTTAAACACTGTGTAAATGCTACACGGTGGTACACCGCTTCCGTTTAATCATCCGTTTAGCCCGTTTAATTGGCCGCTTAGCCCGTTTAATGGACTGTTTAGCCCGAATAATGACTAAACGGTACATGACCGACTGTTTACCGTTTAGCGTTTAGGAAAACATTGAAGGAGGGTGTGGGAATTATTCTTTGTATCTAAGAAGAGTATTAGCCATGATGACCATGTATTTAGGTTGTTCACTTAATGGAAACATTAATGGTATATGTGTGTCATGGACTGCACTAATGCAATATTTGAAATGAGGCCAAAACCTAGCTTCTTGTAGCTTAGGATGTATTGTACCAAAATGTGGATCTTTAGGCTTAACAATTTCAAAAACCAAGCCCATGACAGATTCAAAGACCTCTTTAACTTTCCTATTGACAGTTTCTAATGAGTGGCTAAATTTGTTCTTTAGGTTTCTAAATAGTTGTGGTGCACCACATACCCACAAGAACATTGGTAAGGCTTCCTTGGTATATTTACACATTCCTCTACTTCCATAATATTGTACCGAGGTGTCATGAAGGTCTAGGAAAACTAATCTTCTAATTCTAAACATGTTATAGCATTCAACTGAATTTTGTAGTTAGATTTCAACCCACTGATTTCAGCCATAGAAATTTAAGTTTTCTTCCTACCATCGGAGCCCATGCACTCTAAAACAATGTATGCCACCATGAAATCATCATCTTTTGTTTTAATATCATGGATCTCTCTAGAAGCACTAGATGTACTCATAAATTGTCAGACAAAATAGTTCCATAAATTAGATATTTTTTCACATACAACACTTGGCAAACTATAAATAGCATGGTACTTGGCAAACTGAATAGTATGGTCTTACACATAACTTGGTAAATTAAATAGCTCGGTCTAACATAAGAGCTTGGAAAATAAAATAGCAGCGTTCCACACAGGAACTTGGAAAATAAAATAGCATTCTCTCTGTAAAGTATTACATAACAACACTAATTATTCTCGATGTCTTTCCATGCCCTTCTCAACAAATCTAAACTTTCATTTGGCATCTTTGAAATACTAAACATCTCACGATACTTCTCCCTCATAAGAGCATGTCATGATCCAGTTCAATGTTTGCTTGTTTTACTATTTGATTCCTAGACAATCTAAAAACAATTGAGTGTTTGAGTGAGATTGATACAACAGTCTCCATCTTTTTACCCTATGGGAGTTAAATCAAAGTGTCAATGATCTCCTTTAACACCCTTTTTCCTGTATTTTTCAGTCTCTTGCAAACTTCATCATCTGCATGTGAATGAATTGACTCAAAATTCAGAGGCTAACTATGATGACGAGAGCTTGAGTGTAGGAACGTAGGATTGAGCCCATGACTGAGGCATTTCTATATACTGATCTTTTCAAGTTATGCTCGCCGATAAACATCAATACCAAGTATTTGCTAAGTCCAAAATTGTGAGATCTATGTAAAAAAATAGAAAAACAATCTTAATCCATGTAATGTAAACACTAAATGATTTGAACACTGTCTGTTAATTGTGTATAACATGGGTTATGTTTTGGTGATTAATTATTTATTTCCAAATCTATTGAAAGGTCCTAAATGGCTAGATAGGGTGAATAGCCTAATAAAAATTTGTACAAGACACTAGAGCAACTAGTTAGTCAAATAAACAGTGTAAATGTTTTTTCTCTAGCTCTAATCAAATGGCAAGCCACATATCCACAAGTCTAGTTAGTTATGATCTCTAGATCAATCAAAGGCTATGTCACTACTCTCTAACTAGTGAGCTAGCAAGAACTAGTTACAAGTTATAGCTAAGTAAGTAACCAACTAACCAACTAACTAAACAAGGCTACCTCTACTCAATATATAAGAAAGTAACACAAGTGAGGAAGAGGCGTACACCAAACATGGCAAGTGATAGTCAATCAAGAATACCGAGAGATGACACCAAGATTTATCTCGATGTTCACTTGCTCGTCGGCAAGCTACGTCCTTATTGTGATGGCCGGTTCACTTGGTGGTTAGCAAGCTAATAGGTGTACACAAGCCTATCCCTACACAAGATGAGGGCGCTCAATGTCACGAGCAATCCATTAGATTGGCTTTTGGTGCTCCGCCGGGGAATAAGCCCAAGAACCCCTCACAAATCATCGAGAGTGGCCACGAACAATCACCAGCTCGTGTCAAGACTCCTCAAGCTGCTCCAAGTTGTCTAGGTAGCGGTAGCTACCAAAAGTAACGAGCAATCCCACAGCTCGCAAGATCTCTAGTGCCACTACATGCTCATGGGGTGCATATGAGTATGACTATATGTTATGGTCCTGTGCATAGGACCAAGAGCTATAGTCATATATGGTTGGCATAGGACCAATCCTATGGCTTTAAAGCCTCTCTAGGATGTCTCTGCATGGCATCGAACCAAAGGGTATGGTCCGATGGTTGCACCATCGGACTACACGCTAAGCAGGAAATTCAAATGATGCATAGGAACGAGAAACTATAGTCCTATGCGAAGCATTGGACGATCATATGCATAGGACCAAGAGATATAGTCCTATGCGAAGCGTCGGCTTAGTCCTATGCACTTGGGAGCTCTTTGTGTTGCATCAGATCATGTGGGGTATGGTTCGATGGGCATAGATCCATAAGCTCCACTAGCCATTGTGCCAAGTAACAGCTATTTTCTAACCCTAGCGCATGTGAGAGCAATGGACTAGGGGCATAATACCGTCCAGTGGGGTGCATAGGACTAAAGGTACGGTGCTCACCCAGTGAGCCCAATAAAGGGGCTAGCGGCTAGTTGAGTCTTGGGGGCTATAAATGGAGTGTGTGGTCAGTCTTGGTTGTTGCTTAGCACCCTTGGGACTTAGTGTCCATACTTGGAGAGTGCTTGAGAGCCCTCTAACTCACTTATGCAATAAAAGCATCTAGGCCCTGGGAGTTGGTTTCGGCAATTGATGACAACGCATTATTACCATGACTAACGTGTGTTTTGCAGAAACTTTGATAAGTTAGGTCATGGGGTTGATAACTGCTTTGGGCACTATAGTATTCATGCCCCTTGATGGAAATTATTTCGGTTTTCAAAGGATCAACGACAAGATTAAGGACGGCTAGTCCCGGATGTCAAGGTGTTGGGTTACATCCGGAATAGTCGTTAGGATCATTGTTTCTTTCCTTTGGTCGTACTATAAAGGGGGCATGAGCGAGTAGCTTGACCTAGGTGAGTATTTTGTTTAGGTGTGGTGCACACTTGTCAAACTTAGCACTAGGTAGCTCAAGGAAAGCTCAAAGTTCAGTTGGAAGCAACTTGGTTCAAGTTGCGTCGCGTTTCGAAGTCGTTTGAGCTGTTTACTCTTGACCGGACACGGTCTCTGTCACGACTGGACGCGTCCGGTCAGTACTAACAGTCACTGTGTTTTCAACCTGGTTGACCGGACATGGTCCCTGTGAGGACCGGACGCGTTGATCAGTCTGACACGTGTCTCAGAGGGTAAAAAGTCTAATCGGACGCGACTGGAAAATGATCAGACGCGTTCGGTCACGTTCTAGTAAGGTACTTTGCTGACCTGATGTGTTTGCTCATCACTGATTGGACGTGACAGAGCATCAGGTCAAAGTACAGTAAGGTTCTTATATGACCAGACGCGTCCGGTCACCCCTGATCGGTGCGTCCGGTCACTCAGCAATGTCGTTCAGTTTTTCGACCGTTACGTTCGACCGACGCGTCCGGTCAGTGCGTATTTTGCTGAGTTGGCAGGTAACAGTTGGATTTGACTGTGGGGGTATATAAATACATCCCTTCCACCTCTTTTAGAGGTCTCTTGCTCATTTGTTCAGCTGAGAAACACCTTTCAAGTGTAAGGAAGTGCAAGAGCTCTAGTGAGGGTAGTGATTTGAGAATCAAAGTTTGAGAATCCCTCATTAGTGACTAGAGAGTAGCAAGTGTGCATCCACCTTCTCATTAGGCTTATTATGGTCAAGTTAGAGTTCTAGCTTGTTACTCTTGGTGATCGCCATCACCTAGATGGCTTGGTGGTGATTGGGAGTTTGGTGATCATCTGGCGAGCTTGTGGATGACCCAACTCATCTTGTGAGCAGTTTTGGTCGATTCACCGTGACAGAGTGTCAAAGAATCAGCCCGTAGTGAGCACTTGATCCTTGCGCGGATTAAGGGGGAGCTACACCCTTACGCGGGTGCTCCAATGAGGACTAGTGGAGAGTGGCGACTCTCCGATACCTCAGGAAAAACATCGCCGTGTTCCTAACCCTTACTTTCAAGCATTTACATTCTTATTTTACTTTCATTACTTGATTTACTTTCCTAGAATTGCCATGCTAGACTAGGATTGGAACTTAGGGTGCAAAACTTTTTACCGGTAGAATCACAAGGAACACTAGTAGGCACTAGGGGTGAACTTTGGCTTGTAGGATTTAATTCTTGCAATTATTTTTTTAGAAAAGCCCAATTCACCCCCCTCTTGGGTATCTTGATCCTTTCATGCAAGTAGTGATTGCATCCGATTGTGAGTGAGTGATTGCTAGTGCGTTTCATTGAGAGATTACAAGGTGTGGCACTAGGTGATCGAGTTACAACCCGATGGTGCTTGTTACTCGAGGTTGCCACCTACTAGACAACTTGGTTGTAGTCTCTTGTGAAGCCCATGTGAAGGTTGTGCGTGGCTCCAGAGAAGGCTTTTGTGAGGGTTGTTGTGCTCACCCTACGAGAAACATAAAGAGTAACTCTAGAGCTAGGTGTGAAGAGTGCCAAGTGGTCTAGCCAGATCAAAGTGCTAGAGTTGTGTGAGCACTCCCTTTAGTTTATTTTCGCATTTATTTTACTTAGCTAGCACAATTAGTTATAGAAAGACTATTCAACCCTCTCTAGTCCGCCATCTCCACCCTACTTGGTGCTCAAGCAAGACTTGACCCCTATCATTGTGAAGTCATTCGCCCATGCCATACAGAGGGAGGGAGAGAGTACTTCAATTTACAGTCCTCGGTGACAATTGACAAGTTAAGAACATCCCAAATCTCAGAATGCCACAACAGAAATTTCCTGATGAAACAATTCATTCAATAAAGCAAATTTGCATGTATCTTTTCTACAAAAATAGCTATATACATTTCCTCCGTAGGGCTCCCAAAACTTCTGATACACAGTATGAGAAGGAAAATTGAGCTATGAATTCAGGCATTGGTCAACGATTAAACCATTGCCTATGATATATGAGAAGTTCCCTACCATGGTTAAGGGTCACAATGAGGATCCTCTAATACGTTGGGATGGAGAAGTCGGCTTTAATCGCATAGGCATGAATTCCACCTGCAACATTGTAAACTTTTTTGAAACCCTGCAAATTGATGGAAAATGAGGATTAAAAAGCACAACATTATTCACATATCGAATGAAGAGTAAGAGCACCATTTTGCAGGAGTGTGAGTACACCAATTACCTGTGACTGCAACCATTTAGCCACCTGCATTGAGCGCATGCCATGGTGGCACTGAAAAAAAATGGCAAAGGTTCATTAAGTGGCATTATGCAACCCTGCTAATCTTATACTCTTATAAAACAAAACCCTACTCTTATAAAGCAAAACCTCACTAGCTATTTCTCTCAACATGCAAGCTATCCAACTAGACAATGCACTATCAACATCCACTAAGCAAAACACCACTAGCTATTTATCTCAACATGCACTATCACATACAATTAAAATCCACTAGCACATGCAACTGTAATGTATGTCAGCAAGACACACAAGCATTTTATTGTCCACGTCATCATACCACGCAATCCACTAATCCGCGATTCCCGCAGCAACGCGCGGGGTAGTCCACTAGTATAATCAATTAACCATCTCGATTTTCTTGACAGTAGAAATTACTAGTTTTTTTCTTTCGAAGTTTAAAGAGGTGCAGTACTTGTGCTTCAAGCATGGAAATCTATATACTCCTATTCAATGGGTTATGACCATTAACTCAACACGAGAATACTGTCAGAAAGTTTCATGGAAAAGAATTTACCAGAACATAAGTGTCCTTTTGAGGATTAAACTCATCTGTCATAACTGGTCCCCAAGTCCCAAATTGGTGGAGCGATAGAACTTTGAAGCCTAGAAGTGAAGCTTTCGCCCTGCCATGTAGGTAGTAGAAATTCAACATCGATCCAGTAGAAAATAATTAAATAAAGAACAGAATGAAACTGAACCTCATGATAATATCATGTAACAGAACCGACCAATTATACGAGATTAAGTAAGAAAATCATCCACCGAGGAGACGATTTAGCAAACTTAAACCCGTATAACCCGGTAGTCCGTGAAATCACGACGGATTTCAAACCAACTTACATACCAGCCAAGATCGTAATAAGTTCAGCGATCACCATCATAAGTTACATAAAAGTTTGCGTCACAAATACATCGGAGTTTAAACATAGTTATTACAAACCAGTTTCAAATGAAAGTAGCGAAAGCATTTAGTTCAAATCACACACTCACATAGAGTTCATAATACAGTGCCAGCTCAGGATCATATTCCAACAAAAGCATCAGATGAGATGTAGTGAATAACCATTGCCCATGGTCCTAAGCTTCTCCCATCGCAGGATAGAGGCAGTTGATACAGTAGCCGTAATATATCTGCCCATCTGCAACAAGTGGGAACAAAGCCCTGAGTACGAGAAGGTACTCAGCTAGACTTACCCGACAGGACCAAAATAAAAGACACCAAGGAATTATGACAGGCTTTATGGTGGGGTAGCTGACTCATTTGCAAAAGGGCATTTTTAGTATTTAGAGAATTTTTACAAAAGCCTTGCATCAAGTTAAATTTTTATTAACCTGTCAACTACATTTGCACCTGTACTAGAGTAACATGTAATTAAATAGGTAATGATACACAATGATCACTAACAACTTTCATCATGTCATATTTCATATAACTGTCCAAGTGTTCCATCAATATTACTACGATGAAGTAGCTCAAGTCAAGTGCTCACTATCCAGTGAACGATGGCGATTCGAATCGATTATTAACCAGCTAGTAATTTATTCCTCACACAAACCTCACTCACCCGCTAAAGTGAGGTATTGGTCACTGAGTCAACCATTCAGGTAAAGTCGCGAGCTTGCTAGGAACCACATGTACCCGGGGGCCGCCCGACTGCTCTTTGGCCTTATCATCGCGCCCCCGTATCCTGCCACTACTGCTCCGGTACAGTGCGTTGCGGGCAATCCACTCGGCCCGAATAATCTCCCAGCTTGGCGGTCGGAAGGTACTTTATCCGGCCAGCTAAATGTGAGGCATGCGTTCAACATGACCCGAGGTCCAACAACAGTCGGTCCTTAATCGACACAGACGGAAAACACTACAGTCCGAAACCCTGCAAGTTTCCGTCCGGTCTCAATTTCACATTAACACTTAGTTATTTCCTGACGACATCTTTTCTCAAGCAGATCCAGGTAAACACCTATAGCTCGCAGGTGACAGGAAATCACCCGACTTCTACCGGTCTAAGCAAGCTAAGCAATTACTTGACTGCGGTTAACAGGGTGACAAGGATAGGGTAGAACGGAGTAAACAAGGTATAATACAACAACGGTTGCAAACAACTCCTAAACATAATGCAGCAGTTAAAGTAAAGCATTAATAAAATAATTGCAAACCGGGGGAAAGAAATGCTCCGGGGCTTGCCTCTCTCGAAAGAGCTCGGACGGTGGTCTAGGCACTCTAGAAGCTCCTCACCGACCTCCTCGTCGGCTTCGGGCACTTCCTGCTCCTCGGGAACTGCTACCTGAGCTACTTCCTGCGATCCTATATGATGTAATCGTATGAGTGCTTATGCCTAGGTGCATTGCAGAGATGACATGTAATGGTCATGATGAATGAATTGTAGATAATTAGGTTCACTTTATTTCATAAAGTGGAGATACATTTCTTCTACAAGGTAGTCAACATCATCTAAGAATACAGACTACAAGCACATGTCATCTACTGCATTCTCTTCTACTACTACTATGCTAAGTCAACATATCTTATTAAATGCTTCAAAGATACACCAAAGCAAACCTTACTAACTAATCATGCATTAACAAGATTAATTAAACCCTAATTACAACTAGGTCTGAATAGCAACACCTATTTTGGTAGCATAGAAAAATCTGAGAAAATTACAGTAGCTTTCTATCATCTAATCTAGCATTCCACAAAAATTTCATTGTATTAGGATTACTAGAACTGCCTACACAAAAATAACAAGCTAGGGCCTAAAAATGAGCATAAAAATACTTTATACTATGAAAAATATCAAACAACAGATTTAACATTTTTCCTATATTCTACACAATAAACAATCACTATAGAAAAATTACTACATGCATGTTTTATTCATATTTTCTCTCTAGCAAAAATAACAATTATTAACAATATTAAACACTTGTACTACAACTTAAGATTTTTCCACAGAACATGCATGGCATATATTTTTCCTAGAAAGTACATCACAAAATAAAATTATTGCAAGTGGAACTATATTTTTCTGAGCTTTATGTGATTTACTATATATTTAACAAGAAAACAGCAGTTTTAGTGATTAAATAAAAACTCTACAGCAAAGTATTTAAATCTTGACATGCAATATTTTTAAACTATAGATCTAGTCAAAAGAAACACTACAAAATTTGTTTCACGATTTTTGGAGCTAAAATGAGCAAGTTATGGATTTTAGAAACCCTTTTAACAATTTCTGAAAAATCATTTTCAAAAATCCATTTAACATCAGCCGCTAAAAACGCTGGGGGCACCCGGTGCAGTGCACACGTGAGCGCGAGCTGAGGCAGACAGGTGGGCCCGTGACCCCACATGTCAGCCACACAGAGAAGAGAGAGGCGCTGACTGCGCGGTTCTCGTCGCCGGTGAGCTCGCCGGTGGTGAGGTCACCACCATCGTGATCCCCGTGCCAAGGCGGTCACGTTGGTGCAAACGGCATGACCGGAGGAGCTCGGGAATAGGCTCGCCGTCGCCAATGGCGGAGCGGCGGCGCGGGTGGTCGCCGGCCGGCCATCCCCGACCATGCCACGGTCACTGGAAAGGTGCTCGAGCAACGGTGAGCCATGGCGAGCAAGACGCGCGTGCTAGAAGGGAAAAAGGTGGGGCGGAAGAGAGCGGTCCACGGAGCGGAAAACTTCGGCGAGCTCGGCCGGAACTCCGGTGAGCAATTCACGCGGAGGGGAGGCTTACCATGGCCAACTGGAGCGAGCACGAGCTGCGCGAGGAAAAGGCGGAGCTCGGGGCAAGATGGAGGCGTCGATTGTGAGGCGGAATGGCCGGAACGCCGTCTCCGGCGATGGCGCGTGCGGTGGTGGAGGCGGGACTGCGGCCGAGCGCTGCTGTGAGGCAAAGAGCTGGAAATGGAGGCAGTAGGGAAGGTGGGCGAGCGCGCGGAGGGAGTAGGCGGGCGCGGAGGGACGCGTGGGCCACCGGAGGGCGCGTGGCGCGCGGTGTCGGTGACGTACGGCTACGCGGCGGCCGGCTTCTGCCGCGGCGCCACGGCGTCGCGCACACGCACGGGCGGAGGCAGGCGCAGACGTGGGAAGTTGGGCCGGGCCGCTTGCGCGAGCAGGCCGAAGCGGAGGCGGCGACCCGCTAAGGTAAGAAATTCCTTTTTCTTTTCTAAATATATTTTCAGATTTTATATTTGATTCAAATTCAAATTTTGAAGATGAAAAAGACATTTTTACAAATTGCCCCCAAAACAAAAGTTGTTCAAAATTTTATTCTCTACAACTTTTATTTAGGGCACCTTTCAAAATTCTAAATAGATTTTGAATTGATGATTTAAATTCAAATTTTTAAATGAAAACTCAGTTTTCTGAAATATTTTTAGAAGCAAGATTTGGGAAGATTTTGAATATAAAACTTGCTCCAAAAATCATGTTAATTATTTCTAAGTTATTTAAAATTATAGCTCCACAAATTTTTACCACTTTTACCTTGGATTTTGACTAATTCAGAGCTCAAACACGATTATCACAGTTTTAAATAAATTCTAACTTAATTTACATGTGATGATGATCATGCATGAAATGCAAATGCTCATGATTTAGGATGTGAATGCATGCTTAACACCCAGAGGTGTTACAACCCTCCCCCCTTATAAGAATCTCGTCCCGAGATTTTGGGTTACGAACCATTTGTTATAAAAATCCTCATAAGCTTTTTGTAGATATTCACCTATTTCCTAAGTTGCATCTCCTTTATCATGATGACTCCATTGTATCTTATATGTTTTTACCACACTGTTCCGAGTAACTCTTTCTTTAGAGTCCAACACTTGAACCGGTTGCTCACGATATACCAAATTTGACTTGAGCTTTATGCCTCGAGGTTCAATTCTTTCCTCTAGAACACGCAAACACTTCTTGAGATGTGATACATGAAAAACTGGGAATATAGCACCCATTGTCTCAGGTAACTCTAACTTATAAGCGACTAGACCTTTTCTTTCTAAGATCTTATATGGTCCCACAAATCTGGCTGCAAGCTTTCTGCGTACCCCAAACCGTTTCTTCTTCATTGGCGTGACTTTCAGATAAACATAGTCACCAACTTCAAACACAAGCGGTCTCCTTCTTCGATCTGCATAGCTTTTCTGACGGGATTGAGCGGCTTTCATATTTTGCTAAATGATATGAACTTTCTTCTTAGCTTCTTCTATGAAGTCAATACCGTAGTATCTTCTTTCTCCTGGCTCAATCCAGTTAAGTGGTGTTCTACACTTTCTGCCATATAAAGCTTCGAATGGTGCCATCTTGATACTTTCTTGATAACTATTATTGTAAGCGAACTCTGCTAAAGGTAACCATGACTCCCATGAACCTCTAGAAGATAACACACAGGCTCTCAACATATCTTCCAGAACAGCATTAACTCTTTCAGTCTAACCATCTGTTTGAGGATGATAGGCAGTACTACGAATTAAACTCGTCCCCAAACCTTTATGCAAGTGCTCCCAAAAGTGAGCAGTGAATTGTGACCCTCTGTCAGACACGATATTCTTCGGTATGCCATGTAATCTCACAATCTCAGCAATATACTTCTCGGCATATTGTGGTGGCCTATAAGCTGTCTTGATAGGTAAAAAGTGAGCTGTCTTTGTAAGACGATCCACAATTACCCAAATCAAATCATGTCCTTTTTGAGTAGTGGGCAAACCTGTGATAAAATCTATACTTATATCATCCCACTTCCAACTGGGTACAGACAAAGGTTGCAACAATCCGGCAGGTCTCATATGAATAGCCTTTACCCAGCAACATGTGTCACATCTGGTTACATACGCTGCAATCTCTTTCTTCATCTTGGTCCACCAAAAACGAGGTCTTAGTTCTTGATACATTTTGCTACTTCTGGGATGGATAGATAACTTTGAAAGGTGAGCCTCATCCATAAGTTTATTCTTAAGCTCTCCATCTTTAGGAACAACAAGACGGTCGTCAAACCATAACACGTCATGTTCATCCAATCTAAAGTGCTTGGATGGTTCTTCTTTAATCTTTTCTTTGATATGGAATATCCCTTTGTCGGTTTTCTGGCCTTCTATTATCTTACTCTCCAAAGAACAACTAGTTTGAATACTGTGTAACACTGCAGGATGCATTAGATCAAAACCATCTTCGAGCAAAGGTTGCACATTCAGGCAATGTGACTTTCTACTCAAAGCATCTGCCACTATATTGGCCTTTCCAGGATGATATTGCACATTCAAGTTGTAATCTTTGATCAATTCTAACCATCTTCGCTGTCTCATGTTCAATTCGGGTTGGGTGAAGATGTACTTGAGACTCTTGTGATTGGTGAAAATATAGCACACATTACCAAGTAAGTAATGTCTCCAAATTTTTAAGGCATGCACTACGGCAGCAAGTTCAAGATCATGCGTCGGATAGTTGATCTCATGCTTTCTCAACTGATGGGAGGCATAAGCAATGACTCTTCCTTCTTGCATAAGAACACAGCCTAATCCTGTTTTTGATGCGTCGCAAAACACATCAAAAGGTTTCTCAATGTCCGGTTGCGCTAGAACTGGAGCAGTGGTCAACAGTTTTCGCAAGGTGTGGAAAGCTGTCTCACACTCCTCTGTCCATATAAATTTATGATCTTTCTATAGCAGACTTGTCATTGGTTTGGCAATCTTTGAGAAATCTGGGATAAAACGACGATAGTAACCAGCTAAACCCAAGAAACTTCTAACTTCCGAAACTATGATTGGTGTCTTCCAATCCATAACCTCTTGCACTTTACTCAGATCTACAGATACTCCATTCTCCGACAGAATGTGACCAAGAAAAGGAACTTTCTTCAACCAAAATTCACACTTGCTAAACTTAGCATACAACTTATGATCTCTTAGTCTGGTTAAGACAATTCTCATATGCTCTTCATGATCTTTCTCATTCTCAGAGTATACGAGAATATCATCAATGAACACAACCACAAACTTGTCCAACTCCGGCATGAAAACTGTATTCATCAAATACATAAAGTATGCAGGAGAATTTGTTAAGCCAAAGGACATAACAAGATACTCGTACAACCCGTATCTGGTAGAAAAAGTGGTTTTTGGTATATCTTGTGGTCTAATCTTTATCTGATGATAACCTGATCTTAAATCTATTTTGAAGAACACTCTGGCTTTAGCTAACTGATCGAACAAAACATCAATGTGAGGTAAGGGATACTTATTCTTGATAGTTACAGCATTAAGAGGCCTATAATCCACACACATTCTCAAAGTATCCTCTTTCTTTTTCTTCACAAACAAGGCAGGACATCCCCATTCAGACTTACTAGGCCGAATAAACCCCTTGTTCAACAACTCCTCTAGTTGCTTCTTCAACTCGGCTAACTCATCCGGAGGCATCCTATAAGGTCTCCTTGAAATTGGAGCTGTCCCAAGGATCAACTCAATTCCAAACTCAACATCTCTATCTGGCGGAAGACCAGGTAACTTATCTGGAAATACATCCGAAAACTCACACACGACCGGAATCTGATGAATCAGAATGACTTCCAGAGCACATGTTACACTCATAAGGTCTGTTCTTTTGGGCAATGGTACCTGAAAAGTACCCTCTCCCTAGGGATCCTTCAGGGTAAGTACCCGACTTCCTATATCTATAACTGCTCCCCATTCTTTCATCCAATTCATCCCTATGATGACATCCAGAACTAGTCCAGGCATAACTATCAGGTTAACTCGAAACTTTTGACTACCTAACTCAAGGGTTGCCCCTCTAACCATCTGATTGGTTAAAACATCAGCCCCTGCTGAACTTATACGGTAACCATAACTTAAGTCTATGCATAGTTATTCATGTTTCCGTGCAAATGCTTGACTCATGAAAGAATGCGATGATCCAGAATCAAACAGAACAACTGCAGGGTTTTGGTTAACAGGAAACTTACCAGCAGTTACGGGCTCTCCCTCAGGAATCTCTTCCACAGTGGTGTGGTGCACTCGAGCATTATAAGTTTGTTGCTTCTTTCTGGGCGGATAAGGACAGAACTTGGAAAAGTGGCCTGACTGATCATAGTTATAGCAAGGTCCCTTTACTGTACCAGCAGATCCGATATCTCCCTTCGAGTTTCCTTGTCCCGCGATTGCGGCTGTCCTTGCTGGCGGCACTGCCATCTTGTACAGCTTCTGCGGTCCCTTGTAGTTCTGGGTCTTATGCTACGATGGCCTAAACCTTGCACCTGGTGCAGACGGATGATAGGTTGAACGATTAGCAGTGATAACTCTGGACTGTGATGGTCCTGACTCAAAGGCTCTCTTACGAGTCTTGGATGTGGTGTACGCGTTGTTGTTCTTCTCTTGTTTCAGACAATCACTGATGAAGTCATTGAATCTGGCGCGGGTATTGGTACCCACATGCTTCATCATCTTCGGACCTAACCCTCTCTTGAAGCTAGCAATTTTCTTCGCATCTGTGTCAACCATGTCGGGAGCATAACAACACAAGTTGTTGAAGGCATGCAAATACTATGTTACAGTTTTGGTACCCTGATTTAAAGCCAAGAACTCTCCCAATTTCATCTTAACTAGCCCTAATGGAATATAAACTCCACGGAAGGCTTCGGTGAACTCTCTCCATGAGATCTGAGCATTTGGAGGGAAGGTGGTGCGATGATGCTTCCACCACATCCCTGCTGGTCCTTGTAACTAATGTGCAGCATACTCTGTCTTCAGTACTTCTGTCAGTCTTAACACACGGAACTTATCTTCCATAGTGTTAATCCATTCTTCAGCGTCAAGTGGCTCGATTACTTCCTTGAAAATTGGTGGCCTAGTGTCCATAAAATCCTTGAAATTACTGTACTGATTCACTCCAATGCCACCACCTTGGTTGTTACCACGTTGCACGTTGTTGGCAATGGTACGCAGAAAATCTTCCATATTCTTCTGTGACTACTCGGCATTGCGCTGACTTCCCAGAAACTGTGCAAAGAACATCTCTGCAGTGAGCGGTGGAGGAGGCGGCAAATGTGGTTCCGGGTGTGGCTCGTTATGGTTGACGTGTTAGCACCACTCCCACCTGCCCCGACGCCATTTCCACTAGTTTCAGCAGTCTCATACGTGGCGCGTCGAGTGTTTGCCATCTGCATATTTCAGCAACAAGTAAGGATTAAGCGAAGTTGTAGTAATTATGAGTGAATGAAAAATTATGTCGTACTGAACTCATTGGAGAGAACAAAGTCATACAACAAACAGAGGCACAATAATCGCATTCCAATTAAAACAACACCACTAATTAAATTACTTCAAATGTAAACATCGCGTCCAATACGACCACGTTGCCAGCATACACACACTAGACTTTATGCGCTCAGGTATCACATGAACAACCAAGATCCAACATTCTACCAAGTCTCAAGGTTCAAACGAGATACATCAAGATACATGAAGCTAAAAGAAGGTCATCGTAACAGGGCCTAGCAGCTAACGCGAAGCAACTAGCCTACTCCTCAGGGCCATCATCGGGGTCGGAGACGTCACCATTGCTACCATCAGTAGCAACGTCGTCGTCAGCAGGTGTGGCTGCGGGCTCGTCCTCATCGTCGTCGACGTCCATACCGGCGGCTTCTGGAGGAGCATACGGGCCAATTCTGTTGTAAAGCGCATGAAACTCCTCATGCAAGTTGACATTGTACTCCTCTAGCTCCTCGACCCTCTGCCTCAGGAGGTTCCTCTCGTTCCAGGCTTCATTCCTTTCTTGGACCAACTATCCAATCATGTGGTCTGCATTATTGTTGGCCTGAGTCAACGTATGCACCCGCTGTAGAGAACTATCACCTCTCTCTAGAGCCTGGTCTCGCTGCAAGCTCATGTCAGCCAACTGCTCCTGCAAACTAGCGATAGCACGTGCCTGCTTCTTCTTTTGTTTTCTTGCTTTGAGTCGTTCATCACCACGCAAACCAGTCAAAGTCTAATAGGTGCACTCAAGACCCTGGTATGCTCTGATAGCTGCATACATCGCACTCATAGCGTGGTTGTCGCTAGCCTGTCCTTCGTTTGGGCCTCTGACCAAAGCACTTCCTTGCGGCTGCACCTAAATGGCATCGCGAGGATCATCTCTCGGAAAAGTGCCAGCCAAGGCTGCTGCCAGCTCATTGGGAAATCTGCTCATTATGTCCCTGATGACACGAAAAGCTGCTCCCTCTGCACCCTCAACCGGAGTGCGTCCTTCAAACTCCAAGTGCCAACCATTCCATTCTGGAGCATCACCAAGAGCAGGGACAGTGATCTCCACTACTTCCAGTCCATCCTCTTCCAACTGGCTCTCACTCCAAGAGTACACCGGCTCCTGACCCTTCGGGTACCCCACATCATGGAGCACTCTCTAAAGCAAAGTTGGCATGCCAAACTCGCTCAGAAAGGTGTCCGTGCTGCGGCGCTCCCGCGGGGCTAACTGGCATCGGGGTGCTCTTCCACCTGTGGACTTACGGGCAGTCTGCTTCGTGCGGGCCATCTATACCAAAAGTTTCGATTATCCGGTGAGAACACATTTTAAGTTGGTACAATTTTTATCGAAAGGGGATAATCAATTTATAAGGGGAGGAATGCATGGCATGAATGAAATGCACAAGCAACATGATGCATGCACGTTTCTTACATTCTCACAAACTTAAGAAATAAATGATATCTATCGATGAATTCGGTGGCATACAAGTGATCTCTCATATACGTAACTAATACGTCCTACACGAGAAACACTGTTATGTACCTGCAGAAAATTCATTTCAGCCCAAAACCCTATGCATGCATGAAAGCAGTAAATCTATCTACACGCTCTACATGAATCCCCAGATACACATACAACGGTAGTAACCACCCAAAACATCGTCCTATTGACGGTATCGCCTCTGATGCCAGCACATGCGACACTTTTGTAAAAACATGCGTAAAACATGTAAGTACTCCAGTATCATATAAGCACTCTCCCTAGATCGGCGGTGTATCCGATCATGCTCTCACATCTCACACTTACCGAGGCGTAGAGGCAACTGATACATACATTACCACTCAAGTAAGTGGCACTCATACAATAGCACGCCGTATGAGCGACGAAATAGAAATATGGTGCAAGAACCCCCAAGTCAGTACTTAATTAAGCTACCTAGAGTCCTTATTGGGCATAAAGGATATGACCACTAGCACACTCTTAGTTTGTAAATTACGTTTTTCAAACACATTTTTGTTTTAAATACACTTGTGAACAGTAAACACGCTAAACCATGCTCTGATGCCAGCTGTAACAGAACCGACCAATTATACGAGATTAAGTAAGAAAATCATCCACCGAGCAGACGATTTAGCAAACTTAAGCCCGTATAACCCGGTAGTCCGTGAAATCATGACGGATTTCAAACCAACTTACATACCAGCCAAGATCGTAATAAGTTCAGCGGTCACCATCACAAGTTACATAAAAGTTTGCGTCACAAATACATCGGAGTTTAAACATAGTTATTACAAACCAGTTTCAAATGAAAGTAGCGAAAGCATTTAGTTCAAATCACACACTCACATAGAGTTCATAATACAGTGCCAGCTCAGGATCATATTCCAACAAAAGCATCAGATGAGATGTAGTGAATAACCATTGCCCATGGTCCTAAGCTTCTCCCATCGCAGGATAGAGGCAGTTGATATAGTAGCCGTAATATATCTGCCCATCTGCAACAAGTGGGAACAAAGCCCTGAGTACGAGAAGGTACTCAGCTAGACTTACCCGACAGGACCAAAATAAAAGACACCAAGGAATTATGACAGGCTTTATGGTGGGGTAGCTGACTCATTTGCAAAAGGGCATTTTTAGTATTTAGAGAATCTTTACAAAAGCCTTGCATCAAGTTAAATTTTTATTAACCTGTCAACTACATTTGCACCTGTACTAGAATAACATGTAATTAAATAGGTAATGATACACAATGATCACTAACAACTTTCATCATGTCATATTTCATATAACTGTCCAAGTGTTCCATCAATATTACTACGATGAAGTAGCTCAAGTCAAGTGCTCACTATCCAGTGAACGATGGCGATTCGAATCGATTATTAACCAGCTGGTAATTTATTCCTCACACAAACCTCACTCACCCGCTAAAGTGAGGTGTTGGTCACTGAGTCAACCATTCAGGTAAAGTCGCGAGCTTGCCAGGAACCACATGTACCCGGGGGCCGCCCGACTGCTCTTTGGCCTTATCATCGCGCCCCCGTATCCTGCCACTACTGCTCCGGTACAGTGCGTTGCGGGCAATCCACTCGGCCCGAATAATCTCCCAGCTTGGCGGTCGGAAGGTACTTTATCCGGCCAGCTAAATGTGAGGCATGCGTTCAATATGACCCGAGGTCCAACAACGGTCGGTCCTTAATCGACACAGACGGAAAACACTACAGTCCGAAACCCTATAAGTTTTCGTCCGGTCTCAATTTCACATTAACACTTAGTTATTTCCTGACGACATCTTTTCTCAAGCAGATCTAGGTAAACACCTATAGCTCGCAGGTGACAGAAAATCACCTGACTTCTACCGGTCTCAGCAAGCTAAGCAATTACTTGACTGCAGTTAACAGGATGACAAGGATAGGGTAGAACGGAGTAAACAAGGTATAATGCAGCAACGGTTGCAAACAACTCCTAAACATAATGCAACAGTTAAAGTAAAGCATTAATAAAATAATTGCAAACCCGGGGAAAGAAATGCTCTGGGGCTTGCCTCTCTCGAAAGAGCTCGGACGGTGGTCTGGGCACTTTGGAAGCTCCTCACCGACCTCCTCGTCGGCTTCGGGCACTTCCTGCTCCTGGGAACTACTACCTGAGCTACTTCCTATGATCCTGTATGATGCAATCATATGAGTGCTTATGCCTAGGTGCATTGCAGAGATGACATGTAATGGTCATGATGAATGAATTATAGATAATTAGGTTCACTTTATTTCATAAAGTGGAGATACATTTCTTCTACAAAGTAGTCAACATCATCTAAGAATACAGACTACAAGCACATGTCATCTACTGCATTCTCTTCTACTACTACTATGCTAAGTCAACACATCTTATTAAATGCTTCAAAGATACACCAAAGCAAACCTTACTAACTAATCATGCATTAACAAGATTAATTAAACCCTAATTACAACTAGGTCTAAATAGCAACACCTATTTTGGTAGCATAGAAAAATATGAGAAAATTACAGTAGCTTTCTATCATCTAATCTAGCATACCACCAAAATTTCATTGTATTGGGATTACCAGAACTGCCTACACAAAAATAACAAGCTAGGGCCTAAAAATAAGCATAAAAATACTTTATACTATGAAAAGTATCAAACAACAGATTTAACATTTTTCCTATATTCTACACAATAAACAATCACTATAGAAAAATTACTACAAGCATGTTTTATTCATATTTTCTCTCTAGCAAAAATAACAATTATTAACAATATTAAACACTTGTACTACAACTCAAGATTTTTCCATAGAACATGCATGACATATATTTTTCCTAGAAAGTACATCACAAAAGAAAATTATTGCAAGTGGAACTATATTTTTCTGAGCTTTATGTGATTTACTATATATTTAACAAGAAAACAGCAGTTTTAGTGATTAAATAAAAACTCTACAGCAAAGTATTTAAATCTTGACATGCAATATTTTTAAACTATAGATCTAGTCAAAAGAAACACTACAAAATTTGTTTCACAATTTTTGGAGCTAAAATGAGCAAGTTATGGATTTTAGAAACCCTTTTAACAATTTCTGAAAAATCATTTTCAAAAATCTATTTAACATCAGCCGCTGAAAACGCTGGGGGCACCCGGTGCAGTGCACACGCGAGCGTGAGCTGAGGCAGACAGGTGGGCCCGTGACCCCACATGTCAGCCACACAGAGAAGAGAGAGGCGCTGACTGTGCGGTTCTCGCCGCCGGTGAGGTCGCCGGCGGTGAGGTCACCACCATCGTGATCCCCGTGCCAAGGCGGTCATGTTGGTGCAAATGGCATGACCGGAGGAGCTCGGGAATAGGCTCGCCGTCGCCAATGGCGGAGCGGCGGCGCGGGTGGTCGCCGGCCGGCCATCCCCGACCATGCCACGGTCACTGGAAAGGTGCTCGAGCAACGGTGAGCCATGGCGAGCAAGACGCGCGTGCTAGAAGGGAAAAAGGTGGGGCGGAAGAGAGCGGTCCACGGAGCAGAAAACTTCGGCAAGCTCGGCCGGAACTCCGGTGAGCAATTCACGCGGAGGGGAGACTTACCACGACCAAATGGAGCGAGCACGAGCTGCGCGAGGGAAAGGCGGAGCTCGGGGCAAGATGGAGGCGTCGATTGTGAGGCGGAACGGCCGGAACGCCGTCTCCGGCGATGGCGCGTGCGGTGGCGGAGGCGGGACTGCGGCCGAGCGCTGCTGTGAGGCAAAGAGCTGGAAATGGAGGCAGTAGGGAAGGCGGACGAGCGCGCGGAGGGACGCATGGGCCACCGGAGGGCGCGTGGCGCACGGTGTCGGCGACGTACGGCCACGCGGCGGCCGGCTTCTGCCGCGGCGCCATGGCGTCGCACGCGCGCGCGGGCGGAGGCAGGCGCAGACGTGGGAAGTTGGGCCGGGCCGCTTGCGCGAGCAGGCCGAAGCGGAGGCGGCGGCCCGCTAAGGTAAGAAATTCCTTTTTCTTTTCTAAATATATTTTCAGATTTTATATTTGATTCAAATTCAAATTTTAAAGATGAAAAATACATTTTCACAAATTGCCCCCAAAACAAAAGTTATTCAAAATTTTATTCTCTACAACTTTCATTTAGGGCACCTTTCAAAATTCTAAATAGATTTTGAATTGATGATTTAAAGTCAAATTTTTAAATGAAAACTTAGTTTTCTAAAATATTTTTAGAAGCAAGATTTGGGAAGATTTTGAATACAAAACTTGCTCCAAAAATCATGTTAATTATTTCTAAGATATTTAAAATTATAGTTCCACAAATTTTTACCACTTTTACCTTGGATTTTTACTAATTCAGAGCTCAAACATAATTATCACAGTTTTAAATAAATTCTAACTTAATTTACATGTGATGATGATCATGCATGAAATGCAAATGCTCATGATTTAGGATGTGAATGCATACTTAACACCCAGAGGTGTTACATATCAATCCTGGAAATGCAAGAGAACTAAAAGTAATATACAAGCTGAATGAAATAATTGTACGTCCCGATTCTTGTGCTACAAGTAAAGAGAGGCACACTCTAAAATTTGTGCAGTTAGGATCTTCCAAGTATGAGGGGGTTGACATACTATATGGTCCATATGAGATAAAGCTGCAATTATATTGCTTGCTTGTTCTAACAGCTTTAGCCTGATGACTTACAGATTTACTCTTGGAAACCACATAAAGTTACTGCAATTATTGAATAATTTAACATTTATGATCCAGTTCATTATTAGTGAGATCACGACAATGTATGGGCATTACTCTTGATTCTCAAATGAGGACAAGTCCCAACTTTATCCATTCTGGTTACCACAGAACCTATCACCTTGCAAAAAAACCCATGTCATGGCAGCTATTGCAAAAGTTACTGGTCTTTTTACCAGAATGCAATATCACCTAGACGGCTTGGTGGTGATTGGGAGTTTGGTGATCATCCGGTGAGCTTGTGGATGACCCAACTCATCTTGTGAGCGGTTTTAGGTGATTCACCGTGACGGAGTGTTAAAGAATCAGCCCGTAGTGAGCACTTGATCCTTGCACAGATCAAGGGAGAGCTACACCCTTGCGCGTGTGCTCCAACGAGGACTAGTGGGGAGTGGTGACTCTCCGATACCTCGGAAAAAACATCGTCATGTTCCTAACCCTTACTTTCAAGCATTTACATTCTTGTTTTACTTTCATTACTTGATTTACTTTCCTAGAATAACCATGCTAGACTAGGATTGAAACTTAGGGTGTAAAACTTTTTACCGGTAGAATCACAAGGAACACTAGTAGGCACTAGGGGTGAACTTTGGCTTGTAGGATTTAATTCTTGCAATTATTTTTTAGAAAAGCCCAATTCACCCTCCTCTTGGGCATCTTGATCCTTTCAATTGGTATCAGAGCTGAGTTGCTCCTAATTTAGGCTTCACCGCCTAGAGCAAGATGTCTAATGGGGAAGGACCACCTCCCACCTTTGAGGGAGACGATTTTCAATATTAAAAAATTCGTATGGAGGCGTACCTCGAAGCCATAGATGTTGGATGTCTTAGAGCTGCAACCGAAGGGCTTCCCGCTATCAAGGATCCCGCCAACCCAAGTGGTGACGAGGAGAAGTACGACTGGTGGAATGCAAAGGTAAATAATGCACTCTACCGGGGCCTAGGCAAGGATATCTTTAATCGTGTGCGTAATGCAAAAAACGCTCATGAATTGTGAGAAAACCTTTGTTCTCTCCATGAGGGAACTAAGAGTGAATGTGAGGAACGCTATCATATTGCTTTGAAGAAAATTAATTCTTTTGAGATGCTTCCCAAAGAAAGTGCTAATGACATGTACACTCGATTGAATGTTCTTGTAGAGGATCTCAATGCTCTCGGACTCACTCAAATGAGTCAATCGGATGTTGCAAGGAGGATCTTGAGTGTTCTTCCCGTTGAGAAGTATGGTCACATTATCACCGTGCTTCACTAAAGTGATCTCTCCACTACAACACCAACACAAGTATTGGGAAAAATCAATGCACATGAGATGTACATGCACATTACTCCAGAAGAGGGCTCATCATCTTCTAAGAAGGACTTGGCCTTTAAAGCTAGTCATGATAAGAAAAAGAAGAAGGGCCAAGCTATGATGGTGCAAGAAAGCTCAAGTGAAAGTGATATTGATGATGCATCACTTGCACTCATGGTGAGAAAGACCACCAAGATGCTAAAGAAGCTCAACAAGAGTGGCATCAAGTTCGATGGCAAGAAGAAGAAGTTCTTCACAAGTAGCAAAAGGAAGCCTATATCCGAGATGGATTGCTACAATTATGGTGAACTTGGCCACTTAGCTCATCAATGCCTTAAGCCTCCAAAAGACAAGTACAAGAACAAGAACAAGGGCAAGAAAAATGATTCAAGTGATGAAGAAGATGAGAAGAAGAAGAACAAGACATACAAAAAGAAGGATGGCAAGAGGAAAGAGTTTCATAAGAAGAAGAAGGGAGGCAAAGCTTATATTATTGGTGATTGGCTCACCGACATTGAGTCATCATGTGAGTCCTCCGGTGATGAGAGCGACGATGAGAAAGAGAAGGTTGCCGCATTTGTGTTTGGACCATCATCATCTTCACCGATATCTTCATCACCATCTTCACCACCACCTTCACCATCATCGTCCACTTCTCACCTATGCCTTATGGCCAAGGGTGAACGAAAGGTACAAAACAATGAGAGTAATGATGATGATAGTGATAGTGATGATGAATATAATGCACCTTCTTATGATGAACTTGTAAAATTGTTGAACAAATACTCTAAAATCATAAGAAGAACTAGAAACGAAAATGGTGAGCTACAAAATGAAAATGACTCACTCTCATCTAAGCTTGAGAATGCACATAAGACTAGTGATAAGCTCAAAGATCAAAATAAAATTATATCTTCTACTCTCAAGGAGCTCAAAACTTATAACAAAGAGCTTAAAGATGAACATGATAAACTTGAGAAGAAGCATGATGAGATCAATACTAATCACAACTTGCTAAAAGATAAATATACTACATTAAAAATCAATTATGATAGTCTTATTGTTGCTAATGAGCTTTCTCTTGAGACACATGATGCTACTAATCAAGTTGTTAAGATTGATATAGCTACATCATGTGATGACTTGATTATTGAGAGCATTGAGCAAGGCTCTAGTGGTAAAGGCAAGAATATGGTTGAGTCTGACAACTATGATGATTATGTCAAGCTCAAGAGTGAAAATGAGATGCTTAGAAATAAGAACAAGAAGTTGATGGCTCTAGAAAAGCAAACATCAAATGAGTCACTTATTGAAGAGAACAAAAACCTCAAGCAAGAGAAAGAGCATCTCAAGACCGGCCTAAGCAAGTTCACAAGAGGCCAACATTTGCAAAGTGAGCTACTCATGAACACCATCATGAAGATGGATAGAAGTGGCATTGGTTACTTGGCAAATCAAGAGAAGAAGGCTAAAGCTCAACAACAACAAAGCAAGTCAAAGCTCAAGCCAAAGAGATGTGTTGAGTGTGGACAAGAGCGCCATTTTGCTCATGAGTGCAAAACTCCACCACCACAACCCTTGCCCAAGCATGCTAGACCCTTGGCTTTCAATGCTCATTATATGCTTAGAAAAGATTTAAGTGGAAAGATAAAAGTCATGTTCTTCGGTCCCCCAAACAAGAATAGGCCTAAGAAAATATGGGTTGCCAAGTCACTAGTTGAGAAAGTCAAGGGTCCCTCTCAAGTTTGGGTCCCTAAACAAAAAGCTTGATCTCTTGTGTGTAGGTGAACTATAAGACCGATGGATCTCATTGGGTTATTGATAGTGGTTGCACTCAACATATGACCGTATGACCGGTGACCCTCGTATGTTCACCTCACTTGAAGAGAATGGGGTATGTCAAGAGAAGATCACATTTGGGGATAATTCAAAGAGCTAAGTCAAGGGTATAGGCAAGATTGCAAAATCAAATGATCACTCTCTTTCAAATGTGCTCTATGTTGCTTCATTGAGTTTCAACTTACTATCCGTTGGGCAACTTTGTGACCTTGGCTACCAATGCTTATTCACTCCTAATGAAGTGGTAGTTACAAAGATAGATGACAAGCAAATGATTTTCAAAGGCTTTAGATACAACAATCTTTATCTTGTTGATTTCACCTCCGAAGATGCAAACTTGATGACATGTTTGTTCACTAAAACTACATGAAAGGATCAAGATGCCCAAGTGGGGGGTGAATTGGGCTTTTCTAAAAATTAATTGCAAGAATTAAATCCTACAAGCCAAACTTCACCCCTAGTGCCTACTAGTGTTCCTTGTGATTCTACCGGTAAAAGTTTTGCACCCTAAGTTCTAATCCTAGACTAGCATGGCAATTCTAAGAAAGTAAATAAGCAATGAAAGTAATACACGAAAGTAAATGCTTGAAAGTAAGGGTTAGGAACACGGTGATGTTATGCCTAGGTATCGGAGAGTCGCCACTCCCCACTAGTCCTCGTTGGAGCACCAGCGCAAGGGTGTAGCTCCCCCTTGATCCGCGCAAGGATCAAGTGCTCTCTACGGGTTGATTCTTCGACACTCTGTCACGGCGAATCACCTAAAACCGCTCACAACATGAGTTGGGTCACCCACAAGCTCGTCGGATGATCACCAAACTCCCAATCACCACCAAACCGTCTAGGTGATAGCGATCACCAAGAGTAACAAGCTAGAACTCTCACTTGACCACAACAAGCCTAATGAGAAGATGGATGCACACTTGCTATACTCTTGTCACTAGTGAGGAATCTCAAACTTTGATTCTCAAATCACTATCCTCACTAGGGCTCTTGCACTCCCTTGCACTCCAAAGGTGTTTCATAGCTGAACAAATAAGCAAGAGACCTCTAAAAGAGGTGGAGGGGATGTATTTATACACCCCTCAGATAAATCCAACCGTTACCTGCCAAATCAGCAAAATTCGTACTGACCGAACGTGCTGGTCGACATGACCGGACGCGCCGGTCGAGTGTAACGGTTAGAAACCGAAAGTCAGCGCTGAGTGACCGGACGCGCCGGTCAGAGATGACCAGACGCGTCCGATCATGCAAGAACCTTACTGGACTTTGACCTGACACTCGACCGCGTCTGATCATAGATGATCGGACGCATCAGGTCAGCTTGGGACCTTACTGGAACGTGACTGGACGCGTCCGATCACTTCACAGTCGCGTCCGATTATACTGTTTACCCTCTGGAACACGTGTCAGACTAATCACCGCGCCTAGTCCTCGTAGGGACCGCGTCTGGTCAACCAGTTAACGACGCAGTGACTTGTTAGTACTGACCGGACGCGTCCGGTCATGACAAAGACCGCGTCCGATCACAGGTAAACTGCTCAAACGACTTCGAAACGCGATGTAACTTGAACCAAGTTGCTTCCAACTGAACCTTGAGCTTTTCTAGAGCTACCTAGTGCTAAGTTTGACAAGTGTGCACCACACCTAAACAAAAGACTCACTTAGGTCAAGCTACTCGCTCATGCCCCCCTTTATAGTACGGTCAAAGGAAGAAACAAAGATCCTAACGACTATTCTGGATGTAACTCAACACCTTGACATCCGGAACTAACCGTCCTTAATCTTGTCGTTGATCCTTTGAAAACCGAAATAATTTCCATCAAGGGACATGAATACCATAGTGCCCAAAGCAGTTATCAACTCCATGACCTAACTTACCACTGTTTCTGCAAAACACACGTTAGTCATGGTAATAATGTGTTGTCATCAATTGCCGAAACCAACATCGGGGCCTAGATGCTTTCAATCTCCCCCTTTTTGGTGATTGATGACAACACTTAGATTCAGAAGATATTAGAGTTGAGGTTTTTGATCATGCTTGGTTCACATAAGCAAAGAGTTGTAAGCACAAGGGGTTAGAAATTGCTTATGTGTTCCAAGCCAACTGAGTGTACTCATAAGATAAAACATGAAGAGTTAGTACACAAAAAGCATAGCTCATATGAAATTGGAGTAAGGCACGGAAGCACAACCTTATGAACTAAACACAAATAAGTGATATGATATGATATAAAGTCTCATGAACTCATAGTCACACAATGCAGGGTGAGAAAATAAACATGATGCATGAATGTTGCACACAAAAAGACGAAACCCTCTATCAACACTCCTCCTAAATCTATGCTCTCTCTCCCCCTTTGGCATCAAACGCCAAAAACTAATCTAAGGATCTGACTGAGGAACAGAAGCTGTCAAGTCAAGTGTCGAGGAGCGTGGAGTGATCACGAACTGTGAAGTGTCCTCCTCAGACTCTGAACTGTTAGGCTAACCCTCTATAGATAGACGTGGTAGTGAAGCGGTCTGGGTCTATAGAGCAGATGCAGTAACTGAAGGTGTAGAGGCAACAATAGGAGCAGTCGCTGTCGCCTGAGCCTGAAAGACACCAAGAGTAGGAGGATCTGTCGAAGCAACTGAGGATGGCACAGCCTCTGTACTCCCGGCTCCTGTCACTGGGAGACCGACAGTCTCTGAAGTTGATGTCCCTGAAGAGGTCACAACTGTGGTGTACGAGGGAGTCGGCTGTCAAGTTAGCTCACTGTAGGTGGCACTCAAGTCAGTGAACGGAGTGCCTGAGAGGAGGTGAGGTCTCGGCTGAGCTGGTGGAGTAAACCCTGTCTGTATAGGAGTGTAGCTCGGGGACTGAAACGTCTAAGGCACCTGCTGCTGGGGAGAGGTGTACTGAAAGCTCGGCTGTCCCTGACTCTGAGGTCCATTGACTGTAGTGCTAGAGTCAGGACAGACGGTGGTGGAGGTACCCCAACAGTGACAAGGTGTCACAGGAGCTCTAGATACTGTTGCTGGGTGGCTGTCTGCTGCCTCTGCATCTCAAATTACTGCCTCTGAAACTCTAGCTGCTGCCTCTGAAACTCGTCCTGATGAGCCTGAATCCGAGTAAACGCTGTAGCTGTGTCCTAAGCCTATCTCTGCATCTGAACCTCCTACCTCTCCTGGGCCTGGGTCAGCCTCTCAAGAATAGCCACAATGGCTGGGTCTGAGCGGGAGCTGAGCCTGAACCATCGGCCTCATGGTCGTGAGGTCGAGGAGAGCGGTACTGGGGGATGGGCTGATAATCCTCATCTGTGCAGTTAGTAGCAACATCCTCGACTAGATCAGCTAGCTGAGCATCAAGATCTGCTAGCTCTGCCTCAGCAAGACCCTAAACGGTCTCGTCCTGCTCAGCAGCTGTCTCTGGTACCTCTGGCCTCTGACGCTGTCCTGGGCCAGGTGCCTGCTCTCTGGTAACTGATGCCTACAACTGTCGAATGTCATACTCTGAAAAAGCTATAGTGGTATCAGATATCTCTGCTCTAATCTCTACAGGCAATTCACACGTAGATCTGATGATAAAACATATCCAATGAGCATACGGAAGCTACCTGTGACCCTTGAATCCCTCTGTCAAGGTGTCCTCCATCTCACATAGCATTAGATCCCAAAGATCGAACGATGTCTGTGAGATGAGGTGATGTACTACCTATAGCTGCATGCGAGTCAATCCCTCTCTGTATCCAAGCCTCGGAAGTAGTGTCCGCCTCACAATAGCATCAAGTACTCTGGCTAGCGGTGTCAGGCTGGCAGGTGTACGTCGAGACCCCTCGCCAAAAGGCTCACGGAAGCAGGGTCTGATCATGTCGGTAGGGGGCACTGTCCCGCCATGAGGGTGTCTCGGAGGTGCAGTCTATCCAAAACACAGTTGGTGTATCTTCATCTCTAAAGCTAGGAGTCTGAGGATCTCTCGTACCCTGGTGCTATATAGTCTGTGGTCACGGCCTCTGAATACAAAGTGAATGAACTCATGTGCTGGGTCAATCCAAAGTGAAGAATAGAACTCTTTGACCCAGGTCCTGCAGTATGCTCCAGTCCGTCCAAGAAGATCTGATAATCCAGGTAGAAAAGACATATGCGGACGATGCTGCTCACCAACCACCTCAACTAAGGCCTCCACTCGACAGACTCTTTGAGGTCTGAAAGCAATACCGCTGTCGACATAGGCTCTATAGAAGTCCTCGTGTAGAGGTGTGTAGAAGCCCTCTGAAGCTCCGGGATCTCGCTGAGGTGGGAACCACCGAGTAACCTCAACGAACCTAAGGGCCTGGACCTGTCTAGCTGTAGCTCCCCTGAGGTCAAAGTGCTCAACTGGGGGGTGACCTCGAGCCCTAGGAGGTGGATGACCTCCACGATGCTGACCCTCTGGCCTAGGAGTCACCTGAGCTCGCGTACGTCCTGAGCGACGACGCTGTGAAGAGTGAACTGTCTGCTCCTCAGTCTCCTCTGGGTCCTCAGTAGGCTGCTCTGTAGGTGCATCCACTGTCTCTTCAGTAGCCTCAGTACCGAGCTGTCGACCTTCAAGGTGAAAGCGACTCTTGCCAATACGTATACCACTACTCATGCCACCTCTCTCTGCTGCCTCTGCTGCATCTACAACTGTCTGAGCCACCTCTGCCTCTGTAAGTGTTCTCTTTCTCTTCTTGGCGGCTATCTTTACTCGCTTGCCACGAGCGACCTCTGTCCTCCTAGGAGGACTCTCGTCCCCGTCACTAGGTGCACCACCAGCATTCTTGCAGCGAACCATACTAACAAACTGCTATGGCTAAGAAAATCTAAAAAGTGACAGATGGTGAACTGACACTCGTGAGGCTTGGCCTCAATCCATATCCGCAGGCTTGGCCTCGGATTCACAACTGATCACCTGACACACACAACACCGACAGGATGAACAGAAATGATAGAATAGATGGATCTACTATAAGCAACATATATTATCTAATAGATGAGTAAGATCCTAATGAAAGCAAGCATATTAGATAAGACGTGAAAAGACCACGATAGCTACCTCAAATGGGTGAAGTTCCGATGAACGAAAGATGATCTCGACGTGCTAGGGTTACTGAAAACGACGATCGAAACCCTTGCGGAGACGGAGACGTTCGCGGAGATGGAAACTTGCGAAAAACCCTTCGACGAAGAATGATTCTTCGCAAGGCTAGGGTTAGGTCTCCTAGGATTAGGTCTTCGCGGCAGCGGGCGTGGACCTCGGTGCGGTGGTGCGCGCATGGCATAGAGCACGGGCACGCGGCGGCGGAGCTTGGGCGCGGTGGCGTGTGGAGCGGCTCTGGCAGAGAGGCAGCTGCGGCGGCGCGCGAGCAGCAAGCAAGGGTGCGTGACGGTGATGCGGGTAGCGAGCAGAGCGCGCGGCAGCGGTGCGGGCAGCGAGCAAAGCATGCGCGGATGTGGTGGCGCGGCGGCTCGGCAAGGAGGCGGCGCTTGGGATCTCGGTGAGTTCGGCTAGGGTACGGGCAGTGGCGGATTGAGATGAAAGAAAATGAAACGAGATCCGAACGTACGGTTAAAAAAGGTGAGATCGGCTTTTCGCGCGATGACCGGACGCGGTGGTCGCATGACCAGACGCGGTGAAGGCAGCGTCCGGTCAGAGTCCAATAAGCTCCTGGAACGACCGGACGTGTCCGATTAGGCATGATCGGATGCTGATAGAGTCCGGTCATGGATTGCCCGGAAAACTCAAGCGAATGACCGGACGCGGTGGTGGTGGTCAGGACCGGACGCGGTGGTCAGCAACTGCGCGTTCGGTGTAGCGTCCGGTTAGAGATCTTAAAGAAAATCTTCAGGAATGACCGGACGGGCTGGTGGACACCGGGACCGGACGCGGTAGTGAAGCAGCACCGCCTCCGATGCAGCGTCCGGTCCAGCGTCCGGTCGCTGTTTAACGCCTTTCTTCAATCCAATCTTCAATGCAACTTCTCCCAATCAAGTTCCAATTCAAAGAGACTCAAATAAACACCAATTGGAACCTGATATGAGTGACCTCACTCAAACCCTCAAGTTTTTCAAAGTATTTTGCCTTAGGCTAGTATTATTTTTAAGAAAATATGCAATAAACACCTGAGGAGCAACGTATGGCCATGCAATAGAGTTTGTGAACCCTTGGGAGCTTCAAATGCTCTCTCTATTCATGGACGAACACAGACGTTACTCAAAGCTAAACTAAAAAGAAACAACAAAGCAACAACCATGCAAATGCAATGCAAAGCGAGAAAGGAAGACTAGGTTGCTTGTCAAGTTTGATCCACGGTTAGGCTTCTTCACTCCTCCAAAGGAGGGTTATCGTAACCGTGTTAGACAAGTTCTAGATGCATTGCGGGGAATTAAACATGACATATAATACAATGCAATGCAAGGGACAACACAAGCTCATTTTTTAAGTTACTAGAGTCAAGCACATTTAGTTCACTTCTCAACCTACAAAAGGTAGCCTCATCTAAAGGTTTAGTGAAGATATCCGCTAATTGATTTTCACTTCTTACACTTTCTAGTGATATATCATTTTTAGCAACATGATCTCTTAGAAAGTGGTGGTAGATATTAATGTGCTTGGTGCGTGAGTGTTGTACCGGATTATTAGCAATTTTAACGGCACTTTCATTGTCACATAAAAGTGGCACCTTTTCAAGAACAACTCCATAGTCTAGGAGGGTTTGTTTCATGTATAAGATTTGTGCACAACAAGCCCCCGCGGCAATGTATTCTGCCTCGGCGGTGGACAAAGCCACACTATTTTGCTTTTTAGATGACCAAGATACTAAGGACCTTCCAAGCAAATGGCACCCTCCAGATGTGCTTTTTCTATCAATTTTGCAACTGGCATAATCCGAATCAGAATAGTCAACTAGTTAGAATCTAGCTCCTTTGGGGTACCGACATAGTTTTTCGAACCGGACCGGAGATCGAACCGGCGAGGCCGTCGGTTCAATGGTTTAATGGTCCAACCGTTCAGAACCGGTTGAACCGCCGGTTCGTTAGTTTTGGACCGGTGAATCGAACCGGCCACAAATACTTTGAACCGGTATATATATATATGATTTAATTAACAATCGATATTGATGCAGTGTATATATAATTAAATAATTGACAGATGGAAATATAAGGTTCACACATCATGAAAATATAAGGTTCACAATACAAAGTGCGTGATAACAATATAACATAAGGTTCATCTTGACACAACACAACGATAAGGTTCACAGAATCACAGGAACATAGTCTGATCTCACAGTCACAAACTCACAGCCACAGGTTCATAAATTCAAATATCAAGTGCATGATAATAAGATAGAAACACATGAAGCATGGTACTCAATAAAAATTTATTGGATCCCATTCGTCTTGAGGTTCTGCTCCTCCAACATCAATTCCAATTCCACCATAATCATGTGCATCTTCCTGCCTGAAGTTATGGTCATCCATAATCTCATCACTATCATCCATGGCATCAGCCTCCACCAAATCCAAGTCAAGCTCCAAATCTGAAGCTTTATTTATCAATTTAGATGTGATAGTATATAGGCAAAAACTTGTATATATGTTAATTAAACTGATTTCACAAGAGACATTACCATCACTGCATTGTATACTCATTTCGGACAGTTTAGTGCGGAACGCTTCTAGTATATAGGCAAAAACTTGTATATATGTTCTCGCTTCTCGTGCAGTTGTGGAAGTGGAGCAGAGCAACTTGTCCAGAGCAGAGAGCAGAGCAGCAGTCCAGGACTCTAGGCCTAGCACTCTAGCAGGCTAGCACAAATTAACCAGATGCGGCTGTCCAGGCCTAGCAGGCTAGCACAGCAGAGAGCAGAGCAGCAGCCAGCAACCGTCCGAGGCTCAGCCGCTCAGGGCCCTGGCCGTAGCACCGCTCGCCGCTGCCGCCCAGGCCTGGCCTGCTAGCGCGCTCGCCACAGCAGCTGCCGGTGCCCGCTCGCTGCAGCAGCCGCCGCTGCCCTCGCCTGGCCCGCGCGCCCCGCAGTAGTGCTGCCGCAGCTCGATGCGCCGCTGGCCGCCGCAGCTCCAGCTCGATGCGCCGCGCCGCCGCCGTCGCCAGTAACGAAAGTGGCTGGCTAGGAACGAAAATGGGGAAATTTTCCCTCCCTCACGTGCCCAGTAGCCCTAAAGGGCACATTAAGACATTGTGTCAATAATACCCCTGAACAGATAACCTTCTCCTGAGCTCACAGAGGGTATTTTCGGATAAGTTAAAAAACCGCCCCGGTTCACATGGAACCGCCCGGTTCACCGGTTCGACAAAAAACCGGCCGGTTTAACCGGTTTTTAGCGGTTCGATTGCACAAATGATCTTTTAAGTGAACCGGACCGGTGTAGGCTCTGGTTCGGTCTTTTAGCGGTCTAACCGCCGGTCCGGTCCGGTTCGAAAAACTATGGGTACCGAAGACCGATGCTTGTGGTGTACTTAAGATATCTTAAAATTCTTTTTATGGCACTTAGGTGAGGTTCTTTAGGGCAAGCTTGAAAGCGAGCACACATGCACACACTAAACATGATATCGGGCCTAGATGCGGTAAGGTACAACAAGCTACCAATCATAGAACGGTAAAGAGTTTGATCAATTGGTTTACCTCCCTCATCTAGGTCGAGATGTCCATTAGATGGTATTGGGGTCTTGATTGACTTACACTCTTCCATTTTGAATCTTTTCAGAAGATCCTTGGTATACTTTTCTTGAGAGATGAAAATCCCTTCTCTCATTTGCTTGACTTGAAAACCAAGGAAGAATGTTAGCTCATCAATCATTGACATCTCGAACTCCTTCAACATCAATTCACCAAATTCTTTACAATAATCTTTATTTGTTGACCCGAAGATGGTATCATCAACATAGACTTGACAAATAAAGATCTCTCCATTAAACTTCTTGGTGAATAGTGTGGTGTCAACCTTCCCAATAGTGAAGCCCTTCTCAATGAGAAAGTCCCGGAGGCGCTCATACCACGCTCTAGGGGCTTGCTTGAGCCCATATAGCGCCTTGGTCAACCTATAAACATGATTGGGATATCTAGGGTCTTCAAACCTGGGAGGATGTTCAATATAGACTAGTTCATTTATGAAGCCATTTAAAAATGCACTTTTCACATCCATTTGATATAATTTCATTTCATGATGTGATGCATATGCAAGAAGGATACGAATGGCTTCAAGTCTTGCAACGGGTGCAAAGGTATCTCCAAAATCAAGACCTTCAACTTGAGAGAACCCCTTTGCAACTAGTCTTGCCTTGTTCCTCACTACTACGCCTTGATCATCTTGCTTGTTGCGGAACACCCACTTGGTTCCAATGACTCTTGCACCTTTTGGATGCTCTTCAAGTGTCCAAACTTGATTGCGGGCGAAGTTGTTCAATTCTTCATGCATAGCATTCACCCAATCCAGATCTTGAAGAGCTTCTTCTACATTCTTAGGTTCAAGACAAGAGACAAAAGAGTGATGTTCAACAAAAGAAGTAAGCTTTTGAGATCGAGTCATTACACCCTTTGTTGGACTCCCTATGATGAGATCTTGTGGATGTGCTTGAAGTAGAGGTGAGTTTCTTCTATCAACCACTTGAGGAGAGGGTTGGGGAGCATCAACATCTTGAGCTTGTGCCTCGGCTTGTGCATGAGAGACATGAGTATCTTCATTTTCAACTCTCTCTCTCTCTCTTATCATCATCTTGAGGCACATGTGATGAAGATGGTGGATTGACAATTTGTACATCGTCTTCATCATCTTTAAGCTTGATGTCTCCCACCGGCATGTTCTTCATTGTCTCTCTCAATGGTTCATCACCTACATCATCACAATTCTCAATTGCTCCTTGGGAGCCGTTAGATTCATCAAATTCCATATTATATGTTTCTTCAACCAAACCGGTGACATGGTTAAATACTCTATATGCTTTGGACTTCGATGAGTAACTAACAAGAAAACCAATATCACAATGTCTTTGAAACTTCCCTGGGTGTTGACGCTTCTTGTAGATGTAGCATTTGCAACCAAACACCCAGAAGAATGAGACGTCCGGCTTTTTCCCATTTAGCAACTCATAGGGGGTCTTGCCAAGAAACTTTTGTAGGAAGACGCGATTTGAAGCATAGCATGCGGTGTTGATTGCCTTGGCCCACAATTTTTCTGGTGTGTTGTACTCATCTAGCATTGTTCTTGCAAGGGTGATCAAGGTCCGGTTCTTCCTCTCAACTACACCATTTTGTTGAGGAGTGTAGGTTGATGAAACTTCATGCTTGATTCCAATTTCATCACAATAAGCTTCAATGTTTGTGTTGTCAAACTCTTTTCCATTGTCACTTCTAATCTTCTTTATCTTGACTTCAAATTTGTTTTGAGCTCTCTTTGCAAACTTCTTGAAGCAATTTGCCACTTCGGATTTGTCATGAAGGAAGAAAGTCCAAGTGTATCTTGAGTAGTCATCCACAATCACTAGGCAATAGAGATTTCTACCCAAGCTCTTGTAAGTTGTAGGACCAAACAAATCCATGTGAAGAAGTTCTAGCACTCTTGATGTTGACATGTAAGCTTTGGTTGGGTGAGTATTTGCAACTTGTTTGCCGGCTTGACATGCACTACAAGGTTTGTCCTTCTCAAACTTTACATCCTTCAAACCTCTCACTAATTCTTTCTTCAATAGCTTGTTGAGAGTGTTCATTCCAACATGAGTAAGCCTCCTATGCCAAAGCCATCGAAGTGTAGTTTTGGTGAACAAACATGTCATCAAATTTGCATCTTCGGAGGTGAAGTCAACAAGATAGAGATTGTTGTATCTAAAGCCTTTGAAAATCATTTGCTTATCATCTATCTTTGTAACTACCACTTCATTAGGAGTGAACAAGCATTGGTAGCCAAGGTCACAAAGTTGCCCAACGGATAGTAAGTTGAAACTCAATGAAGCAACATAGAGCACATTTGAAAGAGAGTGATCATTTGATACTGCAATCTTGCCTATACCCTTGACTTTGCTCTTTGAATTGTCCCCAAATGTGATCTTCTCTTGACATTCTCCATTCTCTTCAAGTGAGGTGAACATACGAGGATCACCGGTCATATGTTGTGTGCAACCACTATCAATCACCCAATGAGATCCACCGGTCTTGTAGTTCACCTACACACAAGAGATCAAGCCTTTTGTTTAGGGACCCAAACTTGAGAGGGACCCTTGACTTTCTCAACTAGTGACTTGGCAACCCATATTTTCTTTGGCCTATTTTTGTTAGGGGGACCCAAGAACATGACTTTCATCTTTCCACTTGAATCTTTTCTAAGCATGTAATGAGCATTGAAGGCAAAGGGTCTAGCATGCTTGGGCAAGGGTTGTGGTAGTGGAGTTTTGCACTCATGAGCAAAATGGCCTTCTTGTCCACACTCAACATATATCTTTGGCTTGGGCTTTGACTTGCTTTGTTGTTGTTGAGCTTTGGCCTTCTTCTCTTGATTTGCCAAGTAACCAATGCCACTTCTATCCATTTTCATGACGGTGTTCATGAGTAGCTCACTTTGCAAATATTGGCCTCTTGTGAACTTGCTTAGGCCGGTCTTGAGATGCTCTTTTTCTTGCTTGAGCTTTTTGTTTTCTTCAATAAGTGACTCATTTGATGTTTGCTTTTCAAGAGCCATCAACTTCTTGTTCTCATTCTTAAGCATCTCATTTTCACTCTTGAGCTTGACATACTCATCATAGTTGTCGGACTCAACCACACTCTTGCCTTTGCCGCTAGAGCCTTGCTCAAAGTTCTTAACAATCAAATCATCACATGATGTAGCTATATCAATCTTAACAACTTGGTTAGTAGCATCATGTGTCTCAAGAGCAAGCTCATTAGCAACAATAAGACTATCATAGTTGATTTTCAATGTAGTATATTCATCTTTTAGCAAGTTGAGCCTAGTAATGAGTTCACCATGCTTCATCTCAAGTTTATCATGTTCATCTCTAAGCTTTTTGTTATAAGTTTTGAGCTCCGTGAGAGTAGAAGACATAGTTTCATTTTGATCTTTGAGCTCATCACTAGTCATATGTGCATTCTCAAGCTTAGATGAGAGTGATTCATTTTCATTTTGAAGCTCATAATTTTCATTTCTAGTTCTTCTTATGATTTTAGAATATTTGTTCAACAATTTTACAAGTTCATCATAAGAAGGTGCATCATATTCATCATCACTATCACTATCATCATCATCACTATCATTGTTTTGTACCTTTCATTCACCCCTAGCCATAAGGCATAGATGAGTAGTGGAAGATGATGGTAAGGGTGGCGGTGAAGGTGGTGATGAAGATGTCGGTGAAGATGATGATGGCCCAATCACAAATGCGGCGACCTTCTCTTTCTCATCATCGCTCTTATCACTAGAGGACTCACATGATGACTCAATGTCGGTGAGCCAATCACCAACAATATAAGCTTTGCCACCCTTCTTCTTCTTGTAAAACTCTCTTTTCTTGCCATCTTTCTTTTTGTATGGCTTGTTCTTCTTTTTCTCATCTTCTTCGTCACTTGAATTATCTTTCTTGCCCTTGTACTTGTTTTTGTACTTGTCTTTTGGAGGCTTCGGGCATTGATGAGCTAGGTGGCCAAGTTCTTCACAATTGAAGTAATCCATCTCGGATATTGGCTTCCTTTTGCTACTTGTGAAGAATTTCTTCTTGCCATCAAACTTGATGTCACTCTTATTGAGCTTCTTTAGCATCTTGGTGGTCTTTCTCACTATGAGTGCAAGTGATGCATCATCAATATCACTCTCACTTGAGCTTTCTTGCACCATCATGGCTTGGCCCTTATTCTTTTTCTTTTCATGGCTAGCTTTGAAGGCCAAGTCTTTCTTCTTGAAAGATGATGAGCCCTCTTCTGGAGTGATGTGCATGTACATCTCATGTGCATTGATCTTTCCCAATACTTGTGTCAGTGTTGCGGCGGAGAGATCACTTTGGTGAAGTATGGTGACAATGTGCCCATACTTCTCAACGGGAAGAACACTCAAGATCCTCCTTGCAACATCCGATTGACTTATTTGAGTGAGTCCAAGAGCATTGAGATCTTCTACAAGAACATTCAATCGAGTATACATTTCATTAGCACTTTCTTTGGGAAGCATCTCAAAAGAATTAATTTTCTTTAAAGCAATATGATAGCATTCCTCACGCTCACTCTTAGTTCCCTCATGGAGAGCACAAAGGTTTTCCCACAATTCATGAGCGTTTTTGGCATTACGCACACGATTAAAGATATCCTTGCCTAAGCCCTGATAGAGTGCATTTTTTGCCTTTGCATTCCACCGGTCGTACTTCTCCTCGTCACCACTTGGGTTGGCGGGATCCCTAATAGGGGGAAGCCCTTCGGTTGCGGCTCTAAGGCACCCAACATCTATGGCTTCGAGGTACGGCTCCATATGAATTTTCTAATATGGAAAATCGTCTCCCTCAAAAGTGGGAGGTGGTCCTTCCCTATTAGACATCTTGCTCTAGGCGGTAAAGCCTAAATAAAGAGCAACACGGCTCTGATACCAATTGAAAGGATCAAGATTCCCAAGAGGGGGGGTGAATTGGGATTTTCTAAAAATTAATTACAAGAATTAAATCCTACAATCCAAACTTTACCCTAGTGCCTACTAGTGTTCCTTGTGATTCTACCAGTAAAAGTTTTGCACCCTAAGTTCCAATCCTAGACTAGCATGGCAATTCTAGGAAAGTAAACAAGCAATGAAAGTAATACACGAAAGTAAATGTTTGAAAGTAAGGGTTAGGAACACGGCGATGTTTTGCCGAGGTATCGGAGAGTCGCCACTCCCCACTAGTCCTCGTTGGAGCACCCGCGCAAGAGTGTAGCTCCCCCTTGATCCGCGCAAGGATCAAGTGCTCTCTACGAGTTGATTCTTCGACACTCTGTCGCGGCGAATCACCCAAAACCGCTCACAACATGAGTTGGGTCACCCACAAGCTCGTCGGATGATCACCAAACTCCCAATCACCACCAAACCGTCTAGGTGATGGCGATCAGCAAGAGTAACAAGCTAGAACTCTCACTTGACCACAACAAGCCCAATGAGAAGATGGATGCACACTTGCTATACTCTTGTCACTAGTGAGGAATTTCAAACATTGATTCTCAAATCACTATCCTCACTAGGGCTCTTGCACTCCCTTGCACTCCAAAGGTGTTTCACAGCTGAACAAATGAGCAAGAGACCTCTAAAAGAGGTGGAGGGGATGTATTTATACACCCCTCAGACAAATCCAACCGTTACCTGCCAAATCAGCAAAACTCATACTGACCGGACGCGCTGGTCGACATGACCGGATGCGCTGGTCGAGTGTAACGGTCGGAAACCGAAAGTCAGCGCTGAGTGACCGAACGCGCCGGTCAGAGATGACCGGACGCGTCCGATCATGCAAGAACCTTACTGGACTTTGACCTGATGCTCGACCACGTCCGATCATAGATGACCGGACGCGTCAGGTCATCTTGGGACCTTACTGGAACGTGACCGGACACGTCCGATCACTTCACAGTCGCGTTCGATTACACTGTTTACCCTCTGGAACACGTGTCAGACTGATCACCACATCCGATCCTCGTAGGGACCGCGTTTGGTCAACCAGTTAACGACGCAGTGACTTGTTAGTACTGACCGGACGTGTCCGGTCATGACAAAGACCGCGTCCGGTCATAGGTAAACTGCTCAAACGACTTCAAAACGCGACGTAACTTGAACCAAGTTGCTTCCAACTAAACCTTGAGATTTTCTAGAGCTACCTAGTGCTAAGTTTGACAAGTATACACTACACCTAAACAAAAGACTCACTTAGGTCAAGCTACTCGCTCATGCCCCCCTTTATAGTATGGTCAAAGGAAGAAACAAAGATCCTAACGACTATTCTGGATGTAACTCAACACCTTGACATTCGAAACTAATCGTCCTTAATCTTATCATTGATCCTTTGAAAACCGAAATGATTTCCATCAAGGGACATGAATACCATAGTGCCCAAAGCAGTTATCAACTCCATGACCTAACTTACCACTGTTTCTACAAAACACACGTTAGTCATGGTAATAATGCGTTGTCATCAATTGCCGAAACCAACACCGGGGCCTAGATACTTTCACTACACTTGGATGGCTTTAGCATAGGAGGCTTGCTCATGTTGGAATGAACACTCTCAACAAGCTATTGAAGAAAGAATTAGTAAGAGGCTTGAAGGATGTCAAGTTTGAGATGGACAAACCTTGTAGTGCATGTCAAGCCGGCAAACAAGTTGCAAATACTCATCCAACCAAAGCCTACATGTTAACATCAAGAGTGTTAGAACTTCTACACATGGATTTGTTTGGTCCAACAACTTACAAGAGCTTGGGTGGAAATCTCTATTGTCTTATGATTGTGGATGACTACTCAAGATACACTTGGACTTTCTTTCTTCATGACAAATCTGAAGTGGCAAATTGCTTCAAGAAGTTTGCAAAGAGAGCTCAAAATGAATTTAAAGTTAAGATAAAGAAGATTAGAAGTGACAATGGCAAAGAGTTTGACAACACAAACATTGAAGCTTATTATGATGAGATTGGAATCAAGCATGAAGTTTCATCAACCTACACTCCTCAACAAAATAGTATAGTTGAGAGAAAGAACCGGACTTTGATCACCCTTGTAAGAACATTGCTAGATGAGTACAATACACCGGAAAAATTATGGGCCGAGGCAATCAACACCGCATGCTATGCTTCAAATCGCCTCTTCCTACAAAAGTTTCTTGGCAAGACCCCCTATGAGTTGCTAAATGGGAAGAAGCCGGATGTCTCATTCTTCTGGGTGTTTGGTTGCAAATGCTATATCTACAAAAAGCATCAACACCTAGGGAAGTTTCAAAGATGTTGTGATATTGGCTTTCTTGTTGGTTACTCATCAAAGTCCAAAGCATATAGAGTATTTAACCATGCCACCGGTTTGGTTGAAGAAACATATGATGTGGAATTTAATGAATCTAACGGCTCCTAAGGAGCAATTGAGAATTATGATGATGTAGGTGATGAACCATTGAGGGAGGCAATGAAGAACATGCCGGTGGGAGACATCAAGCCTAAAGATGATGAATACGATGTACAAATTGTCAATCCATCATCTTCATCACATGTGCCTCAAGATGATAATAAGAATGAGAGAGTTGAAAATGAAGACACTCATATCTCTCATGAATAAGCCAAGGCACAAGCTCAAGATGTTGATGCTCCCTAACCATCTCCTCAAGTGGTTGATAGAAGAAACTCACCTCTACTTCAAGCACATCCACAAGATCTCATCATAGGAAGTCCTACAAAGGGTGTAATGACTCGATCTCAAAAGCTTTCTTCTTTTGTTGAACATCACTCTTTTGTCTCTTGTCTTGAACCTAAAAATGTAGAAGAAGCTCTTCAAGATCTGGATTGGGTGAATGCTATGCACGAAGAATTGAACAACTTCACCTGCAATCAAGTTTGGACACTTGAAGAGCATCCAAAAGGTGCAAGAGTCATTGGAACCAAGTGGGTGTTCCGCAACAAGCAAGATGACCAAGGCATAGTAGTGAGGAACAAGACAAGACTAGTTGCAAAGGAGTTCTCCCAAGTTGAAGGTCTTGATTTTGAAGAGACCTTTGCACCCATTGCAAGACTTGAAGCCATTCATATCCTTCTTGCATATGCATCGCATCATGAAATGAAACTATATCAAATGGATGTGAAAAGTGCATTTATAAATGGCTTCATAAATGAACTAGTCTATATTGAACAACCTCCCGGGTTTGAAGACCCTAGATATCCTAATCATGTTTATAGGTTGTCCAATGCGCTATATGGGCTCAAGCAAGCCCCTAGAGCGTGGTATGAGCGCCTCCGAGACTTTCTCATTGAGAAGGACTTCACTATTGGAAAGGTCGACACCACACTATTCACTAAGAAGCTAAATGGGGAGATCTTCATTTGTCAAGTATATGTTGATGATATCATCTTCGGATCAACAAATAAAAATTATTGCAAGAAATTTGGTGAATTGATGTCAAAGGAGTTCGAGATGTCTATGATTGGTGAGCTAACATTCTTTCTTGGTTTTCAAGTCAAGCAAATGAGAGAAGGGATTTTCATCTCTTAAAAAAAAGTATACCAAGGATCTTTTCAAGAGATTCAAGATGGAAGAGTGTAAACCAATCAAGACCCCAATGCCATCTAATTGACATCTCGACCTAGATGAGGGGGGTAAACCGGTTGATCAAACTCTCTACCGTTCTATGATTGGTAGCTTGTTGTACCTTATCGCATCTAGGCCCGATATCATGTTTAGTGTGTGCATGTGTGCTCATTTTCAACCATGCCCTAAAGAAACTCACCTAAGTGCCGTAAAAAGAATCTTAAGATATCTTAAGCACACCCCAAGCATTAGTCTTTGGTACCCCAAAGGAGCTAGATTCCAACTAGTTGGCTATTCCGATTCAGATTATGCCGGTTGCAAAATTGATAGAAAAAGCACATCCGAAGGGTGCCATTTGCTTGGGAGGTCTTTAGTATCTTGGTCATCTAAAAAGCAAAATAGTGTGGCTTTGTCCACCGCCGAGGCGGAATACATTGCTACGGGGGCTTGTTGTGCATAAATCTTATACATGAAACAAACTCTCCTAGACTATGGAGTTGTTCTTGAAAAGGTGCTACTTTTTTGTGACAATGAAAGTGCCGTTAAAATTGCTAATAATCCGGTATAACACTCACGCACCAAGCATATTGATATCCGCCACCACTTTCTAAGAGATCATGTTTCTAAAAATGATATATCACTAGAAGGTGTAAGAAGTGAAAATCAATTAGCGAATATCTTCACTAAACCTTTAGATGAGGCTACCTTTTGTAGGTTGAGAAGTAAACTAAATGTGCTTGATTCTAGTAACTTTAAAAAATGAGCTTGTGTTGTCCCTTGCATTGCATTGTATTATATGTCATGTTTAATTCTCCGCAATGCATCTAGGACTTGTCTAACACGGTTACGATAACCCTCCTTTGGAGGAGTGAAGAAGTCTAACCGTGGATCAAACTTGACAAGCAACCTAGTCTTTCCTTCTCACTTTGCATTGCATATGCATGGTTGTTGCTTTGTCGTTTCTTTTCGGTTTTGCTTTGAGTAACCTCTGTGTTCGTCCATGAATAGAGAGAGCATTTGACGCTCCCAAGGGTTCATAAACTCCATTGCATGGCCATACGTTGCTCCTCGGGTGTTTATTGCATATTTTCTTAAAAATAATACTAGTCTAAGGCAAAATATTTTGAAAAACTTGAGGGTTTGAGAGAGGTCCCTCATATCAGGTTCCAATTGGTGTTTATTTAAGTCTCTTTGAATTAAAACTTAATTGGGAGTACTCGCGTCGAAGATCGGACTGAAGAAAGGTGTTTTACAGCAACCGGACGTTGGACCGGACGCGACGCTGCTTCATCACTGCGTCCGGTCCCGGCGACCACCAGCGCATCCGATCATCCCGAAGACAATCTCAAGGATCTGTGACCGGATGCTGGACCGGACGCGACGTTGTGACCACTGCGTCCGGTCCCGGACACCACCACCGTGTCCGGTCATGCATGTTGGGTTCCCGGGTAAACTCTGATCGGACTCTGTCAGCATCCGATCTGCTCTAACCGGACGCGTCTGGTCACGCCAGGAGCTTACTGGACTCTGACCGGACGCTGCTCCACCGCGTCCGGTCAGTCGACCAGCGTGTCCGGTCATCGCATTAAAAGCAGACCTGAGCCTTTTAACCGTACATCCTGATTCACTGTTTTCTCGGTCGTCTTCCTTTTCAATCAGCCGCTCGCCACCGCCACCGAACCCTAGTTGCCTTCTTCGCCTCCTCTCGCGTCGCCGCGCCTGCTCCCGCGCCACCGCGCCTCCTCTCACCGCAGCTGCTGCGCTCCTCAGTCACGCCGCACTGCCGCATCCGCTCCGTGCACCGTTTTATCTCCCCGCGCCTGTGCCTCGCCTCCGACAGCCGCAGCCGCTCCACCGTCCACGCGCGCCGCCACCAACGTCTGCCACAGCCGTGTGCGCCGCCACCAGCCGAGCCTCGCCACCTGAACCACCTCCGACAATTGCTCTCGTTGACCTAACCCTAATCCATCGTGACGGTTTGTGACTTCACTTCGACCGTTCTTTGTTGAGGTCTCTTCGCGCGATTTCGTCTCCGCGAGCGCTTGTCCATCGTTTCTGGGGAACCCTAGCGCGTCAAGGTCACTTATCTTTTCATCGGAGTTTCGCTCATCCGAGGTAGCTATCACAATCTATTCTTTTCTTATCTTGTATGCTTGCTTTCATAAGGACCTCGCTCATCTAGTAGTTAAAATATAATGCTAAATAGTAGCTCTATCTATTCCATCTTTACAGAGAGTCTTGTCGGTGCTCTGTGGTTGGTAGTTGATCAGTTTTGAATCTGAGGCCAAGCCTACGGATATGGATTGAGGCCAAGCCTCACGAGTGTCAGTTCACCATCTTGCACTATTAGGGTTTTCTCAGTCACAGAGGTTGGTCAGCATGGTTCACTGCAAGAATGTTGGTGGTGGACCGAGTGACAGGGACGAAAGTCCTCCCAGGTTGACAGAGGTAGCCCATGGCAAGCGCAAGAAGATAGCCACCAAGAAGAGAAAGAGGACACTCACTGAGGCAGAGATAGCACAGGCAGTCGCTGATGCAGCAGAGCTTGCAGAAAGAGGTGGCAGAAGCAGTGGGATTCACATTGGCGAGAGTCGCTTTCATCTTGAAGGATGACAGCTCGGTACTAAGGCCACAGAGGGGACAAGGGACCCACCTGCAGAGCAGCCCACAGAGGACACAGAGGAGACAGAGGAGCAGACCGTTCAGACTCCACCGCGTCGTCGCTCAGGACATACGCGAGCTTAGGTGACTCCTAGGCCAGAGGGCCAGCGTCGTGGAGGTCGTCCACCTCCCAGGGCTCGAGGTCACCCCTAGTCGAGCACTTTGACTTGAGGGGAGCTACAACACACCAGGTACAGGCTCTCAAGTTTGTCGAGGTTGGTCGGTGGTTCCCACCTCAGCAGGACCCCCTCGAGCTTCAGAGGGCTTCTACACACCTCTGCACGAGGACTTCTACAGAGCCTATATTGACAGCGGGATTGCATTCAGACCTCAGAGAGTCTGTCGACTCGAGGCTTTAGTTGAGGTGGTTAGTGAGCAGCTTTGTCCACATCTATCCTTTTTACCTGGTTTGTCAGACCTTCTGGGATGGACTAGAGCTTACTGCGGGACTTGGGTCAGAGAGTTCTACACCTCACTCTGGATTGACCCTGCTCACGAGTTTATACACTTTTCATTCTGAGGCCATGACCGCAGATTGTACAACACCAGGGTACGAGAGATTCTCAGACTCCCTGCTTCAGAGACGAAGATTCACCAGTTGTGTTTTGGACAGACTTCACCACCGAGACGTCCTCACGGAGGTACAGTACCACCCACAGACCTGATCAGACCCTGCTTTCATGAGCCGTTTGGCGAGAGATCCAGACGTACACCTGCCAGCTTGACACCCATTGCTAGAGTACTTGATGCCATTGTGAGGCGGACTCTTCTTCCGAGGTTGGGATACAGAGAGGGCCTAACACGTATGCAGCTTTGGGTTGTTCATCACCTTATCTCAGACACCATTTGATATTTGAGATCTGTTGCTATGTGAGATGGAGGACACTTTGGCAGAGGGCTTTAAGGGTCACCGGCAGTTACCATATGCACACTGGATTTGCTTCATCATTCGATCCGCATGTGACATACCTACAGAGATTAGGGCTGAAATATCTGATACCACTACTGCATTCCCATAGTATGATATTCGACAGTTGTGGGCTTCAGTGACTAGAGAGCAGGCACCTAGGCTAGGACAGCGTCAGAGGCCAAAGGTTCCAGAGATAGCAGCTGAGCAGGACGAGACCTATAAGGGTCTTGCTAAGGCCGAGCTTGCAGATATTGATACTCAGCCAGCTGATCCAGTTGAGGATGACGCCACTGACAGCACAGACGAGGACTACCAGCCTATTCCCTAGTACCGCTCTCCTCGGTCTCATGACCATGAGGCCGGTGGTTCAGGATTAGCCTCCCGCTCAGACCCAGCCATGGTGGCTATTCTTGAGAGGCTGACCCAGGCCCAGGAGAGGTAGGAGGTTCAGATGTAGCGACAGGCTTAGGACACAGCAGCTGCATTTGCTCAGATTCAGGCTCGTCAAGATGAGTTCTAGAGGCAGCAGTTGGAGTTTCAGAGGCAATAGTTTGAGATGCAGAGGCAGCAGGCAGCCACCCAGCAGCAGTATCTTGAGCTCCTGTGACACCTTGTCACTGTTGGGGTTCCTCCACCATCGTCTGTCCTTACTCCAGCACTACAGTCCAGTAGACCTCAGAGTCAGGGATAGCCGAGTTTTTAGTTTACCTCTCCCCAGCAGCAGGTCCCTCAGACCTTTCAGTCGCTGAGTTACACTCCTATTCAAACAGAGTTCACTCCACCAGCTCAGCCCAAACCTCATCTTCTGTCGGGTACTCCTTTCACTGACTTGAGTGCCTCCTACAGCGAGTTGACTGGTCAGCCGACACCCTCGCACACCACTATTGTGACCTCTTCAGGGATGTCGGCTTCCGAGACTGTGGCTCTTCCAGTGTCAAGGACCGGGACTACAGAGATAGTGCTATCGTCAGTTGCCTCAACAGATCCTCCCACAGTTGGTGCTTTTTAGGCTCAGGTGACAGAGACTGCTCCTATTGTGGCTACTACGTCTTCAGTTTCTGCACCTGCTCTACAGATCCATACTGCTTCACTGCCACATCTATCTACAGAGGGTCAACCTAATAGTTCAGAGTCTGAGGAGGATACTTCACAGTTTGTGATCACTCCACGCTCCTCGGCACCCGACACGACAGCTTTTGTTCCCCCGTCAGATCCTTAGCTTTGCTTTTGGCATTTGATGCCAAAGGGGGAGAGAGAATAGATTCAGGGGGAGTGTTGATAGAGGGTTTCGTTTTTTTATGTGCTACATTCATGCATCATGTCTACTTTATCGCCCTGCATTTTGTGACATGTGTGATTGTGAGACATTATTATATATCATGTCACTTAATTGGTTTTAGCTCATAAGGTTGTGCTTCCGTGCCTTACTCCGATTTCATATGAGCTATGTTTTATGTGTTCTAACTCTTCATGTTTTATCTTGTGAGTATACTCAGTTGGCTTGGAACACATAAGTAATTCCTAACCCCTTGTGCTTACTGCTTTTTTCTTATGTGAACCAAGCATGTTCGAAAACCTAAACTCTTAAATCTTCTGAATTTAAGTGTTGTCATCAATCAAGGGGGAGATTGAAAGCATCTAGGCCCCAGGAGTTGGTTTCGGCAATTGATGACAACACATTATTACCATGACTAACGTGTGTTTTGTAGAAACTTTGATAAGTTAGGTCATGGGGTTGATAACTGCTTTGGGCACTATGGTATTCATGCCCTTTGATGGAAATCGTTTTGGTTTTCAAAAGATCAACGACAAGATTAAGGACGATTAGTCCCGGATGTCAAGGTGTTGGGTTACATCCGGAATAGTCGTTAGGATCTTCGTTTCTTTCCTTTGGTCGTACTATAAAGGGAGGCATGAGCGAGTATCTTGACCTAGGTGAGTCTTTTGTTTATGTGTGGTGCACACTTATCAAACTTAGCACTAGGTAACTCAAGGAAAGCTCAAAGTTCAGTTGGAAGCAACTTGGTTCAAGTTGTGTCGCGTTTTGAAGTCTTTTGAGTTGTTTACTCTTGACCGGACGCAGTCTCTGTCACGACCGAACGCGTCCGGTCAGTACTAACAGTCACTGTGTTTTCAACCTGGTTGACCGGACGTGGTCCCTGTGAGGACCAGATGCGTTGATCAGTCTGACACGTGTCTCAGAGGGTAAAAGGTCTAATCGGACGCGACTGGAAACTGATCGGACGCGTCCGGTCACATTCTAGTAAGGTACTTTGCTGACCTGACGCGTCCGGTCATCACTGATCGGACGCGACCGAGCATCAGGTCAAAGTATAGTAAGGTTCTTGCATGACCGGACGCGTCCGATCACCCCTGATCGGTGCGTCCGGTCACTCAGCAATGTCGTTCAGTTTTTCGACCGTTACGTTCGACCGGCGCGTCCGGTCACGACGACCGGCGCGTCCGGTCAGTATGTATTTTGCTGAGTTGGCAGGTAACGGTTGGATTTGACTGTGGGGTGTATAAATACATCCCCTCCACCTCTTTTAGAGGTCTCTTGCTCATTTGTTCAGCTGAGAAACACCTTTCAAGTGTAAGGAAGTGCAAGAGCTCTAGTGAGGATAGTGATTTGAGAATCAAAGTTTGAGAATCCCTCATTAGTGACTAGAGAGTAGCAAGTGTGCATCCACCTTCTCATTAGGCTTATTATGGTCAAGTGAGAGTTCTAGCTTGTTACTCTTGGTGATCGCCATCACCTAGATGGCTTGGTGGTGATTGAGAGTTTGGTGATCATCCGGCGAGCTTGTGGATGACCCAACTCATCTTGTGAGCGGTTTTAGGTGATTCACCGCGACGGAGTGTCAAAGAATCAGCCCGTAGTGAGCACTTGATCCTTGCGCGGATCAAGGGAGAGCTACACCCTTGCGCGGGTGCTCCAACAAGGACTAGTGGGGAGTGGCGACTCTTCGATACCTCGGGAAAAACATCATCGTGTTCCTAACCCTTACTTTCAAGCATTTACATTTTGTTTTACTTTCATTGCTTGATTTACTTTTCTAGAATTGCCATGTTAGACTAGGATTGGAACTTAGGGTGCAAAACTTTTTACCGGTAGAATCACAAGGAACACTAGTAGGCACTAGGGGTGAACTTTGGCTTGTAGGATTTAATTCTTGCAATTATTTTTTAGAAAAGCCCAATTCACCCCCCTCTTGGGTATCTTGATCCTTTCATGCAAGTAGTGATTGCATCCGATTGCGAGTGAGTGATTGCTAGTGCGTTGCATTGAGAGATTACAAGGTGTGGCACTAGGTGATCGAGTTACAACCCGGTGGTGCTTGTTACTCGAGGTTGCCACCTACTAGACAGCTTGGTTATAGTCTCTTGTGAAGCCCATGTGAAGGTTGTGCGTGGCTCCGGAGAAGGCTTTTGTGAGAGTTGTTGTGCTCACCCTGCGAGAAACGTAAAGAGTAACTCTAGAGCTAGGTGTGAAGAGTGCCAAGTGGTCCAGCCGGATCAAAGTGCTAGAGTTGTGTGAGCACTCCCTTTAGTTTATTTTCGCATTTATTTTACTTAGCTAGCACAATTAGTTATAGAAAGACTATTCAACCCTCTCTAGTCCCCCATCTCCACCCTACTTGGTGCTCAAGCAAGACTTGACCCCTATCATTGTGAAGTCATTCGCCCATGCCATACAGAGGGAGGGAGAGAGTACTTCAATTTGCAGTCCTCGGTGACAACTGACAAGTTAAGAACATCCCGAATCTCAGAATGCCACAACAGAAATTTCCTGATGAAACGATTCATTCAATAAAGCAAATTCTCATGTATCTTTTCTACAAAAATAGTTGTATACATTTCCTCCGTAGGGCTCCCAAAACTTCTGATACACAGTATGAGAAGGAAAATTGAGCTCTGAATTCAGGCATTGGTCAACGACTAAACCATTGCCTATGATATATGAGAAGTTCCCTGCCATGGTTAAGGGTCACAATGAGGATCCTCTAATACGTTGGGATGGAGGAGTCGGCTTTAACCGCATAGGCATGAATTCCACCTGCGACATTGTAAACTTTTTTGAAACCCTGCAAATTGATGGAAAATGAGGATTAAAAAGCACAACATTATTCACATATCGAATGAAGAGTAAGAGCACCATTTTGCAGGAGTGTGAGTACACCAATTACCTGTGACTGCAACCATTTAGCCACCTGCATTGAGCGCATGCCATGGTGGCACTGAAAAAAAATGGCAAAGGGTCATTAAGTGGCATTATGCAACCCTGCTAATTTTATACTCTTATAAAACAAAACCCTACTCTTATAAAGCAAAACCCCACTAGCTATTTCTCTCAACATGCAAGCTATCCAACTAGACAATGCACTATCAACATCCACTAAGCAAAACACCACTAGCTATTTATCTCAACATGCACTATCACATACAATTAAAATCCACTAGCACATGCAACTGTAATGTATGTCAGCAAGACACACAAGCATTTTATTGTCCACGTCATCATACCACGCAATCCACTAATCCGCGATTCCCGCAGCAACGCGCGGGGTAGTCCACTAGTATAATCAATTAACCATCTCGATTTTCTTGACAGTAGAAATTACCAGTTTTTTTTTCTTTCGAAGTTTAAAGAGGTGCAGTACTTGTGCTTCAAGCATGGAAATCTATATAATCCTATTCAATAGGTCATGACCATTAACTCAACACGAGAATACTGTCAGAAAGTTTCATGGAAAAGAATTTACCAGAACATAAGTGTCCTTTTGAGGATTAAACTCGTCTGTCATAACTGGTCCCCAGGTCCCAAATTGGCGGAGCGGTAGAACTTTGAAGCCTGGAAGTGAAGCTTTCGCCCTGCCATGCAGGTAGTAGAAATTCAACATCGATCCAGTAGAAAATAATTAAATAAAGAAAAGAATGAAACTGAACCTCATGACAATATCAATCCTGGAAATGCAAGCGAACTAAAAGTAATATACAAGCTGAATGAAATAACTGTACGTCCCGATTCTTGTGCTACAAGTAAAGAGAGGCACACTCTAAAATTTGTGCAGTTAGGATCTTCCAAGTATGAGGGGGTTGACATACTATATGGTCCATATGAGATAAAGCTGCAATTATATTGCTTGCTTGTTCTAACAGCTTTAGCCTGATGACTTACAGATTTACTTTTGGAAACCACATAAAGTTACTGCAATTATTGAATAATTTAACATTTATGATCCAGTTCATTATTTGTGAGATCACGACAATGTATGGGCATTACTCTTGATTCTCAAATGAGGACAAGTCCCAACTTTATCCATTCTGGTTAGCACAGAACCTATCACCTTGCAAAAAAACCAACGTCATGGCAGCTATTGCAAAAGTTACTGGTCTTTTTACCAGAATGCAATATCAGTAAAGTATCTGCATCCTCATTCATGAATGCAGATCTTACATTCTAAGGACAGAAGGCCACACATATCTCACACACAAAGTTTGGGGCACTTATCATGAATGCTAGGTTAGTTTGGTTATTGTGTGGAGACAAAATAAAAGGAAAGAAAGTATAATGGTGAAACATCTTACACTTCATCAGGCTCCCGAACATCAATCAATTGAGCTTCTTCGAGAAAACTAGGGTCTTGCATTTTTGTGTGAAGCTCTTCTGGGTCAATGTCTTGCAGTACGCATTGATCCCTGGCATTTAGTAAGGAAGGTATCAGTTTCTGTTCATGCACACCTAATTACCAACACACAGTATTTCTACGTTAGTACCATGTACCTCTCAGCAAGAACTTGCAATAGATGCCATCCAAATGTTGTCTTACATCGTACAACTTTGTTCAAAGGAGCACTAAATGCTGCCTCCTCAAATTCTGGTACCTGCCCAATGCAAGTTTGAAAGTTCAAACTACAACTGGACAAACAGTATGAAAGTATATAAATGGATGAAAACCTAGACAGATAATTCAGTAGCTTTAGGTGCATATGCAGGTGACAGCCTTCAGTAAACAGATAGTACAAATGTCTCCAACAAGAAGAAATAATTTGCGTGAGGCTCTGAAAATTATGTGATAGTTATGAGAACCAATCCTACTACCTCGCATCCCAGGGTTTCCACAATTGAAGATAAAAGCGTAGGGCATACTGATCAAATTATTGAACCAATGCTGGATATCACTTTTCCCCCAGGCAAGTTGCTTTAAATTTCTAACGCTTTGATAGTCAAGAGTAGAGACTATTTTGGCATGTGGGAGAATCAAGTGGCTGTACCAAAACAACAATATTTTCTTGTCTATCAATTGGTTGCCAACTCTTAACATGTTGCAAGGAAAGAGTAAATCCTTATTACACTACATAAGTCAATTGAATGTCACAGTAGCCCAACGCAATGTACTCTGAAGCATAATCCTTTTTAGTTTACTGTATAGATTTCATCGACACTGCCCAGGTAAAGGAGGTGATAAAGATATGTAAAGTCTATAGGAATAGTGTCTAGTCTACTACTTATGCTAGAAAAACAAGTTAATGCTGTACCATCTGTCCCCTTCGAACCCACCCGAGCATACCACCATTTTCTTTGGATGGACATAAGGAGTGCTCCACAGCTAAATCACTCAAGTCTGCTCCTGAAATGTTTAATAGTGTCATTTCCAATGTAAATGCATATGCTCCCAATTAACCCAAATTATGTACGTAAGCTGAGCACGTTAAATATCACGGTCCAAACAAGATTAGAAGAATCAGATGGTACCTCCTGCAATGATACTCTTTTCGAGATCAACCAGAAGCCTGACATCCTTTTCACCAACAAGCAAGTGCTGAACTAGCAATTCTTTCCCCTCTCTTTGGACGCTGCCGGCAGCAGTGCAGAGAACTAAGCAGCAAAGATTTGTTTGAGTTTCTCAATTTAACCTTGTGAGTAATAGCCACGTTTTTCAACATTCATTTCCACCAGGTGGCCTTGAACATAAGATAGCAAAATCCTGGGTCGAGAAACGCACCATCACCCCCCAAAAATCACACACTCACCGCGTGTGGTCGGCCTGGAGTGGCCACCGGTTCCCCCAGGACGCATGGGCGCGGCCCACCTGGCGGAGAGAGAGGCCGGCTGAGTCGCCCTCGCCGACGGCTGTGCGGACGCCAGAGGCGCGAGGGCGGCGAGCGGGGAGGCGCACGCGAGCCTCGCGAGCGAGAGCGACGCCGCAGGAGCGGAGGAGGGAGACGGGGACGGGCGCGGGAGCTGCGCCGCTGCGCGGGCGCGAAGACCAAGCATGGCTGCCCTGCCCTGCTGCCTGCCGAGGAAGGGGAGGGAGAGATTCCTTTGTTCGGGGGAGCTGGATGCCTCTTGCTCTCGAGTCTCGCCTCGTGCTGCTGGCTTCTTCCTGAGGAGAGGGAAAAGTCTACTTTTGTCCTCCAACTATCGCGAAAGTTCATTTTTGTCCCTTAACTCTAAAACCGGACAAACAGACTCCTCAACTTTTGAAACCGCGCAGATTTAGTCACTCGGCTGTATTGGCCGGTGATTTTACTACACTAACCATGAGTTTGCTACGGCAACCACGCAGATTTATTTCGGCTGAATCTTTGAAAAATCATAGTAAATCACAGAAAATTCATAAAATAGAAAATCTAATTTTGTTGGACTCCACATGAGCAGAGCTACACAGTGAATATATAATATAGTATGTTTTAGTACAAAGTTTTTGTCTTTTTCTTTTTTATTTATTTCAGCTCAATATTTGAAAAATCATAGTAAAAACTTTGTACTAAAGCATACCATATTATATGTTCACTGTGTAGCTCTACTCATGTGGAGTCCAATAAAATTAGATTTTTCATTTTATGAATTTTCTGTGATTTACTATGATTTTTTAAAGATTCAGACGAAATAAATCTGCGCGGTTACTGTAGCAAACCCGTGGTTATTATAGCGACATGTGGTTACTGTAGCAAAACCACAAGACAAAACAGCCGAGTGACTAAATCTGTGCGGTTTCAAAAGTTGAGGGGCTTGTTTGTCCGGTTTTAGAGTTAAGAGACCAAAAGCGGACTTTTACGGTAGTTGGGGGACAAAAGTGAACTTTTTCCTATGAAGATCGAAGAAGAAGGAGCCGGGCCCGGGCTTTGTCAGATGATGGGCCGAGCCTTTCAGCCGCTCCTTCCTACGTGGACCGAAAGGTTTTATGGGCTGAGAAGAAATAAAAAGTGAGCCCACGAGAAGCACGCAGGTGCACGCACGGCACGGCACAAGAGAAGCACGCACGCATCCCGCGGCAGGCAGGCGTGTCTCGGCGGGGATCCCCAGACCCCAGGCCAGGCCAGAGATGGGCAACGCGAGCGGCCGGGCGGAAGACCTCGCTGACGCCGACATGGACGACGGCAACCACGTGCGCCGCGCCTCCTCCTCCTCCGCGGGCTACGTCCGCGGCGGCGGCTCGTCGTCGTCCCCGCCGGCGAGCCCGCCGAGGCCGCATTCGCCGCGGATGTTCGTGCCCCAGGTCAGATCGCCGGCCTTCTCATGATTCATCACATATGAAATGTTATGATTACGCCTCGCCTCCTCGAATTCGAATTATTTGGCTCGGCCGGCCGGCGTTCCTCATCGCCACGACTCACGTGTACGTAGTTGATCGCTTGGGATTTGTGTCCGTTCTGGTCCCGGCGTTTGATGGCCTGGAATGTTTTTGGTTTTGTTGCGAGCTCGTTTAATTTGGCTGATGGCTGCGCTAGTTCATGGTGCGAGGATTGTTTGTATTTTGACGAGCTCAGAACATGCATGATGATGCGCCAAGGCATTAACTAACTAGAATGTTCAGCCTTATGTCTCTGACACTCTAATGTTGCCTGAAGATAATAATCTCTGTATATGTCTGAAAAAGGGGCTAGCACGTCAAATCCTGTATAAGTATAACCAGTTTTTTTCCCACTGTACAAGCGGGTTTTTCTTTTGCTCTGAGCTATGATAACATGGGTTTACTACTAGTGTATCATCATCACTCCCTTACTTTTATTTAACGTAATTATTATGTTTTTAGATTTTCATAGTAGACAATGGCTGTATCCAAGAATGTAGGCCCTTTTAGTGTTTTCTTACCAAGGTATCAAAGATTTGGCAGGGAAAAAAAAAGACCTTTCATAGGGACAACAATATGTATGAGATGGTGTACGTCCTCCTATTATTATTGTGTTGTTATGAAAATTAAGGCTACTGATATGATACCTTTTAAACGTGTATTGTAACCTCTTGATTGGCTAAAATCTATTTTTTATTGATGTTAACAATGTTGCAGAGTGTATGTATACACGTGGACATTGATTTTTGTGTTATTCAGATTTTGGTGGAACAATGCATCTTTGCCCATTCATTAGCAAATTTTCCAAGGCCTGCTTATTATACTTCTATGATTCATTTGTAGCATTCTACTATCTCATAACATGCAGGATTCTCTGATCTATATATCATTTTTTTCTCTGGTAAAATGAATTGGAGTATTTGATATTTCAGAGTCCTGTAACTCCGTTGCAAAGAGCTGCAGAAGTACCTCCTCCAATGTTCAACCAGATATTGATGAATCAACAACAGGAGGATTCTGATGGCCCACCTCAAAAGAAAATTCCCACGTTGCTTACGTGGACTCTTGGAGGGAGAAATATCTATGTAGAAGGATCATGGGACAAGTGGACATCAAAGTACAGTCAGACAGAAATATATACGTCTTCCATTTTATCCTATGCCTCTGAAACTTATCAATAGAAGAGAGTTTATTCTGACTGTTAATATATACATACATGACAGGAAACCTGTTGACAAATCCGGAAAAGATCACACCATTCTGCTGATGCTTTCATCTGGAGTTCACCGTTATAGATTCATTGTAGATGGAGAAAGAAGATTTATACCCGATCTTCCCTGCGAAACCGACAATATGGGTCAGATTGTGAACCTAGTAGATGTCCATGTAAGTATTCTCCTCCCTTTCACACTGAATATCTGACTCCACTTACTGTGTGTTTGAATTTGAGCTTTACTGAACTCAACATGCTGCTATTAGTGTTCTGTGTTTATATAGATTAAACATATACTTAACCACAAGAATCAGGCAGAATGCATATGGAAATGTACCATTTACACATGATATAATAGCTGATCAAGTCCGTTTGTCTGAATGTTATATTCTAGTCATCCTTTGTTGATTTTTACAGACCAATTAACTGACATTAAACTAATTGCTCACTGGAGTTTCGCTGGAGAGAAACCCAAATTAAACGAAATCACAATTTAGACTTTTAGATTGTTACAGGGAAAGAACCGAAAAGATAAAACTGTAGAAAGATCATCTGTAAAGCATGGTTTCAATTTTACCAAGTTGACTGCTGGCATGTACCTTCCTTTGTGTAAAACTCGGCTGGCTGTTGTAATCTTACTCTTGTTTGATTCTTCAAAAAAAAATCTTACTCCTGTTTGCATCATGCAGGACTTCATTCCTGAAAGTGTGGAAAGTGTATCTGAGCTCATGGCTCCTCCCTCCCCGGACTCCAGCTACGGTTTCCATGTTCCCGGCGAAAAGGAGTTCGCCAAGGAGCCTCCTCAGCTGCCGGCCCAGCTCTACCTAGGCGTGCTGAATTCTCGGAGCTCGGAAGAAGGCTGCGCGAGGCCGAGGCACGTCGTGCTCGACCATCTCTACATCGAGAAGGGCTGGGGCGCACAGCCGCTGGTGGCCCTCGGTTACACCCACAGGTTGCGCTCAAAGTACGTGACCTGCGTCCTGTACAAGGCCATCGAGCGGTAGCCTGAGCGCTGCTGTGCTGCCGACAAGCTAGCTCATCCAAAAAGAAAAGCTGCAGTGGTGAACTTGGCAGTTCATTCAGGTTTAGAAGTCTCTCCTGCATAATTCGGTCATCTGATAAACTAAAGAGGTGGGTGCAAATCCATGTGAATCTTTTTTTTTTTGGCTGTTAGAGCTTAGCAATTCTGATTCTTCAAACTTTCTTTGGGATAATGATAATTTTGACGGCTTAGTGCCGGGACAGTAAGGATGTCAGTCTCAGGCCTGCTTATTGACATGTGCAAACGGTGGAGATTTTACTGCTGTGGTCTGGCATTTTCTAAGCTTATTATTGAGTGATCGGCTACTGCTAGCGTTCAAGAAAATTCCAGGGCCAGTTAGTTGGGCCGGATCTCAGAAATTGATTGAATATCGAAAGCCCACGAGCAGCTAACAATCCAACATACGAATAACTACAAATCGAAGGGTTCCGTTGAAAACTGATTGGAATTTTGGCACTCCGCGTCGCAACCGCGTGGAGGCTATATACGTCATTTCTCTCGTTTGAAAAAAGCCAACTAACATCCATAATCCAGATTCCTTAGCTTTAGGGCCCCACATGTTCTCATAGTCCGGCAAAAGTCACTGACCTCACCTTAACGGAGTTGTTCCCAAGTCACCAAAATGACCAACTTTGTTATATATCTGCCTGATAATAGTTGCTTTATTCTGAAATGCTAATAGTATTTAAAAAATCCTAAATTTCATTGATGATTCGTGTTCAAGCAGCTGCCGTGGATAAACTATAATAACCATATAAAGAGAGTTCGTGGACGAGAACACACTTATATCCCTACTCGTGAGAAATGATCTTATACATCTATGATGATGTCCAGTTGTCCATGCAAACTAACTAGCACTTGAATATTGCAAAAAAAAACATTGCTTCCTCAGTCCATAAAAGAATACAACTATGAAATTTATGCAAGTTAAACTAGCTCAATTTTGACCATGTTTATAGTGAATAAGTATTAACATTTACGTCTCAAACTATATTTACTATGAAAATATGTTTCATAATTATTTATTTTGATGTTGCTTATCTTGTATCATAAATGTTAGTACTTTTTATACGATTTTATTTAAATTTTAAATTGTTTAGCTCCTCGCAAAGTGATAATTACATCTTTTATACACGGAGGGAGTACTTACCATATTCGTAAAGACACATGGAGTATTTCTCAATGAGATTGCATCAGTGATTTGAGGTACAAGTACTAGGTATATGTGAATTTCTTATCATCCTAGCGATTTAGATTCTTGATTGTTTTGGGATAACAATATATGCTATCATTGTTGCACTAAACTTTTGTAAAAGCGGAGAGATAGATCTTTTTAATTTGAGTTTGATGTTTAGGGTCCAAAAATTTTGTTGACACTTAAATGTTGAAGAAAAAAGAGATGTTAGCTTGCCCCATTGGATTTTAGGAGAAACAAATAAAAAAGTTTAGGATTCAAATCCCTATGGATTGAGTTATTGTAGCGTCCTTTGGTTCACACATCTGTAGGAATAACATATGAAACTTTCATTTGGATTTATTTCTATAGGAAAACCACAAAAAAGCACATCTACTCAAAACTCAATGTTTCTTGATTCCTATGTTTTTCCTGCAGTTCATCCAAACATCCATTTATACAAAATTTTCGTTCTTTTCATTCCTCTATTTTACATATACATTTTGTCCTATTTTATGTGTTTTTTCTATCCGTGTATTTTTTTTTTCAATTTTACGCTCCAAAGAGAACTTACCTGAAGAGCCTCTGTAAGCTCAAACCTGACTCATTTAAGTCCTACTTTGTCCCACTAGAAAGATAAGCCCATTAAAACATGAACACAATCAACATAATAATATTTTGAATTTACAATATTCGTAGATATATATTATTTTAAGTAAAAAGAGTTATATGCAACTTTTTACAATGATATAGCAATATCATTCTTGTGGCATTAATTATTATATACTCCTAAAAAAAGATATTATTTTTCATAATAAAACATCAAGTAGTTTGATTTTTTTCAGGTGTATATAAATGGGTTGTTCTGTTCGAATTTCAGCGGAGCACTCCTTGTATGCCATGTAAAAAAAAGGACATTGGATTTTGTGTAGAATTGATTTGGAGTTGAGAAGGGAAAAAGAATAGGCCAGGGGGTAGTTTGGGAAAAAAAATATTTGGATGTTGCCGAATGTGACGGTCACACGTCTAGTGGAAGCGCGTATAAATCGGGGGAAGGAAATTTCCAGCGGACGCCACGCCACTGAACGCTCCGAGAGCCCTTCTTCCTCCCCCGTCCCCGATCCACTCCCCGCTCCGATCGATCTGATCCCTCCCCACCACCGCGCCCATGGCGGACCAGCTCACCGACGACCAGATCGCCGAGTTCAAGGAGGCCTTCAGCCTCTTCGACAAGGACGGGGATGGTAAGGTTCCCTCTCCCCCCCCCCCCCCCCCCCCCCCCCCCCCCCTCTCTCCGTGTTCCTTCGGATCTGGTCTCCGTGGAGATGTTCGACGTGCGCGGCTGCCTGCGTAGTGGCATTGCCGCCCGCAAGTCTGTTTAGACGGGGGTAGATCCGATCCATCCCGGATCTGGACTGAGTCCGCGGCGGGGCTCGACCGCGTCGCTGTCGTGTGCATTTGTCCCTACTAGTGGCGGAATCGGCGATGTGGACCTAAGGCTTATCTGCTGCTTTGACCATTTCGTCACTGGCAAATCATGTCGTTCTCTGTTTGTTTGGATCGTTATTTTTTTTTTCTGGGAGCAGTTTAGCCTTTGACCCAGTCTTGGTCGTTGGGGGTGGCCGCGTGAGCAGTGTAGCATGATGAGGTTGCAGCAGGCTGATTGCTACCGAACCTTTTTCAATTCCGTCGCTGTTCATGTTGGGTCAAAAGCTCATGATTTACCACTTAAAAACTGCCCTGCTTTCCACATAACATTGCAAAGTTTTTGACTAATATTGCCCCTTTTGATATCTTGATTGATTCCCCCCTAATTTGCCGAACTATTTCTCTCTTCAGTAACTATTTACCTAGTTATAATTACAGAAATGGTTGTGCGTATCTTGTGCAGGTTGCATCACGACCAAGGAGCTGGGAACTGTCATGCGCTCACTGGGGCAAAACCCTACAGAGGCTGAGCTCCAGGACATAATCAACGAGGTCGATGCTGATGGCAACGGCACCATTGACTTTCCAGAGTTTCTCAACCTTATGGCTCGCAAGATGAAGGACACGGATTCTGAGGAAGAGCTCAAGGAGGCCTTCCGTGTGTTTGACAAGGACCAGAACGGCTTCATCTCCGCTGCCGAGCTCCGCCATGTCATGACAAATCTTGGTGAGAAGCTAACTGATGAGGAGGTGGATGAGATGATCCGTGAGGCTGATGTTGATGGTGATGGCCAGATCAACTACGAGGAGTTTGTCAAGGTCATGATGGCCAAGTGAGCCCCATAACCATAATCTGAAGGCGGAGAAGATTGTGCATTGCATATTACTATATTAGTCAAGATGCAACTCTTATTTCAGACTTTCAGTGAAACATTCTGCTAGTTGTAGTTGCTGAAAGGCAATGCAGTTCCTGCTTTGTTCTTCCCTCCAGTGTGTTTTCAGAACTGTTGTTTCATGTGAACCTGTAATGATTGCGCTCCCTGCTGTGTCTTGATTGCAGTTGAAACCATATGTAGTTATATTCCACCTCCCCACAGTTCCACACCCACACCCCACTCACACACATTGACTTCCTTGTGCTTAGTGCAAATTTATTCCAAACTGCTGAATCGTATTGTTGGTTTAAGATGCATGATGTGGACTTTTTTTTTAAAGGCGATGTGGACTGTTTAAGATGCTCCTTGTGCTAAGTGAAATGCAGTCTCGGCCTTTTTCTGTTGCTGGTTGGGTTGCAACTATTTGTTGTTGGGTGAAAGCTGACATGGATCCTTGGAGTGGTAGCCTGATAGGTGGTAGGTACCAGCTACCAGTATCACATGTCCTCCAGGTCTTCTTAAGGTCTCAAGTTTCTTGTTTTTGTCGAAACTTATGTGTGCTTGGGAGGGTTGAGCTCATGGAGCAGAACAAGAGAACCAAGGTGCTGTGCCTGCATGGCTTCCGTACAAGCGGGAGTTTTCTGAAGAAGCGGATCAGCAAATGGCACCCTTCCATATTTCAGCAGTTTGAGATGGTTCTGTGCTGGATTCAGTGATCTGGTCTATTTGGTTTGCTTCCTTCTTTTCTTGAGCATTTTCCTTTACGGTTTTTTTTCAGGTCTTCCCTGATGGCTTCTTCCCAGCTGGTGGAAAGTCATTGATAGAGGGAATATTTCTGCCGCCATACTTTGAGTGGTTCCAGTTCAATAATGTTAGTGCTTTACATGGAACCAAATTGAAATCAGCTCGACTCATGCCATTCTGATACCAGAGTTATATTTTAGCTACAGTTTGATCACCATCTATGCCTTAGCTATTCAAGCCAGGGATGACCACTCCTTTATTGCTGTTCCTGTGTGCCAAAACACTTTACATGGTGAAAAATGGACCTTTCGATGGCCTGCTCGGATTCTCCCAGGTAAAAATGGAAATCAGAAGTTACTTTTACCGATCACCTGAGAGTTGAATGTCCTATCTTTTTGGAATTGGAATGTATTCCTGAGATTCTCTAGTGTACGATAATATCTGCATGCAAACTAGAATTGTGGTCCAAGCTTACATATGAAATGATGAAATGGAATGAACTACACCTTTTGAGCTGCTGCGAAGTTTAATTAATATCTTAATTTTTGTCCAAGGTGCACTTCTGATAGGAAAAACCAGTAGAAACAGATTGGATTGTGACCTTTAATTTTTAATCAGATCTGTTTTACTGAATGATGTGGGCGCTGTCAGTCTCAACCTGTGTTTTTTCTTATGTTGAGCATAAAGTGAAGTCTTACAGCTTATGTGTCTATTCCCCTTTCCAGGGCGCAATACTTTCGGCCCTTTTGATAGGATACCAAGCACAGGTAATTTTTACTCCTAAATTCTGTAATACTTGTGAACTAAATTATAGAGATAGCACAAAGTAGCATGAAACAGAAAACACTGAATTTCTAAACTTTACCATGTAATAAAGCTCTTATGTTTAAACAGGATAACTTGCAGAAGTAAAAGAAATTCTTATAAGGTAATAATAACTTGGTAGTTGCAAGTTTTGAAAACTACAGAAATGCCAGCCCTCTTCTGACAAAATATTGAAATTGCAAATTTGACCATTTTAGTTAACTGTTGTAACTAAGCTGAGCAATTTAGGGCAAGGTGCTGAGGGATCATCTGCCAATTAAGTTCATGGTCTCAATATCTGGGTGCAAGTTCAGGGACCCAAGCATCTGTGATGTCTACAAAGACCCAATCAAGGTGAAATCAGTGCATTTTATTGGAGAAAAGGACTGGCCCAAGGTACATTCTGAGGAGCTGGCTTCTGTCTTTGATGAGCCTCTCATCATAAGGCATCCTCAGGGCCACACTGTCCCTAGGCTTGGTTCGCACTCTTCCCAAATCTTCTGTTCGATTTATCTACATGGAATCAGCAAAAACTGCTTGCTTTTCTGTTGACCATGTTTATGCATAGTGATTTCTCGCTGATTATCTGATATATTCTTTCGCAGATGAGGTATCTGTAAAACAGCTTTCTGAATGGAGCTCATAATGCGTCCTAGAAGACCCTTAAGATGCAGATGTCATGAGGCATTCAGGAAAACCGTCTGACAAGGAGGCTACTGGTGCGAAATTCGCAGAAAACCTGATGAAAGCTTGAGGCATGACCACTTTCATGGCGTGGTTGCATTTGAAACTTGTTCCAATTTACTATGATCCGAATAGTGCGTGGAACTTGTTTGATCGCATGTGTATTGCATTGGCAAAACAATAAATTGTTGTCTTGTAGCCTACAGCCGAAACAAATGGCTCCAGACATCCAGTTCAGCCTTTGCCCCAGTCCAACTTGTTGTGCGTGGTCGCGTGGGCTGTGTAGCATGACTGTCGTCTGTCAGACTCGACTCAAAGCTTAACAGTCGCTTTTGTAATGGAGGTCGCCGGAGTACAGCCACTGGTGGTGGTGTTTTGGTGGTGAACAACAAGATGATGTTGGTGTTTTTGTTTTCGTTGTGTTGGTCTTTTCTCACCCTCTTACTTGGTACATCTGGGTTCATGACACAACCATGTAACTGGCGCTTGGTGCCATCCAATCAATAGAAAATTATTCAGGGGGGGACGACCCCGGTGACTTCTAAAAAATGATGGCCAATTGAGCCACAAAACTTAATCTGAAGGCGGAGAAGATTGCGCGTTGCATATTAGTCAATATGCAACTTATTTCATTGACTTCCAGTGAAACATTCTGCTAGTTGTAGTTGCTGAAAGGCAATGCAGTTCCTGCTTTGTTCTTCCCTCCAGTGTGTTTTCAGAACTGTTGTTTCATGTGAACCTGTAATGATTACCCTCCCTGCTGTGTCTTGATTGCAGTTGAAACCATTCTCCACCCCCATCCACACACATCAACTTCTGCTTCACTCTGTTAGTCTCAATGGATGGCCTGTAGTTTTTAATGCGATGATCTGTAGTTACCGTGGCAGATGCAAATTTACTCCAAACTGCAGATTCGTATTGTTGGTTTTAGCCCTTGTTTAGTCCCCCAATTCTCCCCAAATTTCACTATGCAAAAAGAAGATTCCCTGTCACATCAAAATGTCGGCAAATGCATGGAGTACTAAATGTTGATGAAATCAAAAACTAATTGCACAGTTTTGTTGTACTTTGCGAGATGAACATTTTAAGCCTAGTTAGTCAAAATTTGGATAATTTTTACCAAATACAAACGAAATGCTACAGGAATTCTGATACAGTGTTTTTCTCCCCAATTCACCGAACTAAACGAGGCCTTAGATGCATGATGTGGACTATTCAAGATGCTCTTTGTGCTGAGTGAATGCAGTCTCGTCCTTTTTTCTTGCTGGTTAGGTTGCAACTATTTGTTGGGTGAAAGCGACACGCAGCCTTGGAGTGGTAGGTACCAGCTACCACACGTCCTCCAGGCCTTCTTAAGGTCTCAAGTTTCTGGTGTCACGTGCCCTCCCCTCCAGGTCTTCTTAAGGTCTCAAGTTTCTTGTGTTTGTCAAAACTTACTCTGTGCTTGGGAGAGTTGAGCTCATGGAGCAGGACAAGAGAACCAAGGTGCTGTGCCTGCATGGCTTCCGTACAAGCGGGAGTTTTCTGAAGAAGCAGATCAGCAAATGGCACCCTTCCATATTTCAGCAGTTTGAGATGGTTCTGTGCTGGATTCAATGATCTGATCTAATTGGTTTCCTTCTTTGTTTTGTTCTTGAACATTTTTTCTTTTCTGTTTTTCAGGTATTCCCTGATGGCATATTCCCAGCTGGTGGAAAGTCAGAGATAGAGGGCATATTTCCACCGCCGTACTTTGAGTGGTTCCAGTTCAATAAGGTTAGTGCTTTAGTTGGAACCGAACTGAAATCAGCTCTTCTCATGGCATTCTGATACCTGAGTTATATTTCAGCTACAGTTTGATCACCATCTATGCCTTAGCTATTCATGCCAGATATGACCACTCCTTTATTTTTCTTCCTGTGTGCCGAAACACTTCAGTGCTTGCATGTTTTTCCACACAGGAATTCACTGAATACACAAATCTGGACGAGTGCATTTCATATCTATGTGATTACATGGTGAAAAATGGGCCTTTTGATGGCCTGCTCGGATTTTCCCAGGTAAAAATGGAAACCAGAAGTTACTTTTACTGAGCACCTGACAGTTGAATGTCCTATCTTTTTTGGACTTTGAGTTTATTCCCAAGTTTCCTTATTGTATGATAATATCTGCATGCAAACTAGAATTGTGGTCCAAGCTTAGATATGAAATGATGAATTGCAATGAACTACACCTTTTGAGCTGCTCTAAAGTTTAATTGATCTCTTAATTTCTCTGTCCAAGGTGCACTTCTGATAGGATTATAATTTAGAACATCTATAAGGCCCAAGCACTTGCATAAGAAAGGCAGTAGAAACGGATTGGATCTTGACCTTTATTTTTAATCTGATCTGCCTTACTGAATGATCGGGCACTGTCAGTCTTTCAACCTGTGCTTTTTTTTCCTGTGTTGAGCATAAAGTGGAGTCTTGGAGCTTATGTATCCATTCCTCTTTCCAGGGCGCAACACTTTCGGCCCTTTTGATAGGCTACCAAGCACAGGTAATTTTTACTCCTAAACTCTGTAATACTTGTGAACTAAATTATAGAGATAGCACACAGTAGCAACAAACAGAACACCTTTTACCATGTAATAAAGCTCTTACTTTTAAACAGGATAACTTGCAAAAGAAAAAAGAAATTCTTATAAGGTAACTGTAACTTGGAAGTTGCGAGTTTTGAATATATAGAAACGCCAGCCCTCTTCTGACAGAATATCAAAATTGTAAATTTAACCATTTAGTTAATTGTTGTAACTAAGCTGAGCAATTTAGGGCAAGGTGCTGAGTGATCATCCACCAATTAAGTTCATGGTCTCAATATCTGGGAGCAAGTTCAGGGACCCAAGCATCTGTGATGTCACTTACAAAGACCCAATCAAGGTGAAATCAGTGCACTTTATTGGAGAAAAGGACTGGCTCAAGGTACCTTCCGAGGAGCTGGCTTCTGCCTTTGATGAGCCTCTCATCATAAGGCATCCTCAGGGCCACACTGTCCCTAGGCTTGGTTCGCACTCTTCCCAAATCTTTCTGTTCGATTTGTCTCCATGGAATCAGCATATAAAAGCTGTTCACCAGTGTTTATGCATAGTGCTTTCTCACTGATTATCTAATATGTTCTTCCGCAGATGATGTGTCTGTGAAACAGCTTTCTGAATGGAGCTCATGCATCCTGGAAGACATCAAGAATGCAAATGTTCCCGAGGCCTTAGATTCAGGCAAACCATCTGATAAGGAGGCTACTGGTGCAGAATTCGCAGAAAACCTGGTGAAAGCTTGAGGCATGCCCACTTTCATGGCATGGTTGCATTTGAAACTTGTACCGTTTTTACTATGATCTGAGTAGTGCGCAGAACTTGTTTGATCGCATGTGTATTGCATTGGCAAAACAATAAATCGTTACCTAGAGCTACAACTGAAACAAATGGATTCAGACATCTCATGCGGTTTACATTCGTTTGCAAGGTATTGTTGGATGCAACATTGACTGAGATTGATACCACAGGCTGTAACGGTGGTCCATTTCTTGCGTTCAAAAACGGTGGTCCATTTCTTCCTGAAGGTTCACCAACTAACAATCATTCTGTTCTATAAAGATTTGTAGAAAATTGAACCAATGAATATGAATAGCGCAACACCACATTCGGTGTTTCACTGCAAGCACTCAACCAGCCTTCTGATCTATGTTTCATCTACCACTTCATTCATTCCAGACCATCATTAGCAGGTCTTGGGCGCTGAAAACCTTCTGCTGCATTTGTCTAGCGAAGCCTATATGTACACTGGGCACTAAACCTATCTTTTGGAAGTTGAAACAAACAAGAGCTACCATGTACAGGGAAAACTAACACTATATTCCTCATTTCTGCCTCCCACTAAGTTCTGTAAGCCTGAAAGCCTGCAACTGTTTCATGGCGAGGAGCTTCTGTCTTCGATTTCATCATCACACGCCCAAACGACGTCCTTCAGCTCCGTGGACAGAGTTTTATAGAACTGTGAATGGTAGATGTTAGTTTAGATACTGAATTGATTATTTGAACTATTTTAAGTAAGATTAGTACATTTTGAAACTCCAGAGTATCTCCCTTTGCTTTCTTCAGTTCAACCACATGAAGCGATGGAGCCACTTGGAAAACCTAAACATGCCACGGGATAATATCTCAATTAATAGTTCTCTTCTATTTCCAAAGTTTTTCTTATCGTTGGGTGTTCTTCCTTACCTCAGTCTCAACATTAAGATTTCCTTTTCTTCCTGCTGTTGGGTTTTCCAGTAACATCTAAAAGAACAATGGGGGAGAAAAAAATTATGTGTTGTTGGTAGGGGGTGATAAAGATTACTGTATTTATTGATACTCAAATTTGCTTCAAGCTTTGCAGGATTAGTTCAAGAGTGCTATTGTGATAATAGGAACATCTTTTTTGAAGAAAATGATAATAGGAATAGATGCAAGTATTGTCATCATACCTTGTAATTTTTCTTTTGGATATCAAACCCAAGTGGCTTAGCAGCTTCTTCTATTCTATTGATGATTTCTTTCGGAGGACACTGTGATGTGAATCGTGTTTCTCGCTTGTACTTCTGTCAGACATTAGTAAAATTGAGCTCATCAGCACAATTGCACATTTCAGACTGTTTTGTAGAAAATATGTATAGTAAAACACATTATATAGGCGATACAAACTGATTCATGATACACACTTCTGCAACTGAAACTGAAATATCCTTACCTTATCAGATTCAAAAAAATTATCCAGATTCAACCCTTTGTTCATTGAAATCAACTCAAATGCATTCATCGAGGCTGGTTGCCCTTCAATTTCCTCAATCACATGATGTTCCTGAAAAATGTACGGCACCGTCAACTTAATAACATTATTTCAACCACAAAAGGCTTATCTTTTAAGTGATATAAGCTGGTTTAATCAATTAATTCACCTCTGAGTCTCCAAAGGCAGCATCAACATCATCTAGACTAGCTTGAAATGTTTTATCGAAAACAGGTTGCTTGTAACCTTTTTTAAACCATGGATCTTTTTGTACTTGAGGAATTGTAATCCGCTGTTCAAGTAACAATAAAAAACCAAGTAAGATAAAATTCCACAAGCAACGCAGGCACTGACAAGCAGTGGTGATCTAAGAGTGAAAATGTTCATCTTTAAAATCATCCAGTACTGACTTCAAGCTGTCACTTGTGCTTCATGAAAATTGTTCTTTTCCACATTCATATTTAAGTAGTGACTTACAGTGGAAGGATTAGGATCCAGAATTCTGTTGATCAGCCTTTTTGCTCCAGCAGAAAACCAAGATGGACATGTAAACTGAGCTTCTGAGATCTGCAACAGAGATAAAGTAAAAGAAAATGTATCCTAAAATGTCAGTTTTTCAGTTTTTTTTTTTTGGGGGGGGGGGGGGGGTGTCAAAGAAGTAGTAGTTTCATGTATATACCTTTTTATAAAGGGATGCGATGTTGTCATGCTCGAAAGGCAGACATCCTGCGAGCAGCACAAAAAGGATCACCCCACAAGACCAAAGGTCAGCAAGGGCACCATCATAGCCTTTGTCATCAATAACCTACATATTGGATATCAATCTGTATTAGGCAAACTTATTTCTGGTTAAAACAAAAAAAAAAGAAGAAGAAGAGATGTACAAAAAAATATCACCTCTGGAGCAACATAGTTAGGTGTTCCACATGTAGTATGCAGCAATCCATCATTCTGCTAGCATTGAATTAGTTAAAGATTGTGGTGTAAATTAGTGAAATGCAGTGAAACCAAAAGAAAGAAAGAAAGAAACAGAAAGAAATAAAACACAATAATTTCTGTAGTATCTTGTCTGATAGTACCTTCACTTGGTCTGATAAAGCACTTAACCCGAAATCTGAAATTTTGAGGTTTCCAGCAACATCAAGTAACAGATTCTCTAGCTGCATACGTGAAATATCAACATGTCAATTTCATACTATTTTCTTGATCATAACTGATGATACAAGCAAAGAGCAGAATCAAGGATGAACATTGCACCTTCAAGTCTCTGTGGTATACGCCCCTACTGTGGCAATAGTCTACAGCATTGATCAACTGCTGAAAGTATGTACGTGCTTCGTCCTCCTTCAATCTTCCACTTGTGGCCTGATTGTGAATTTGGACAGTGAATCACCAAACTGTCATGTAGAGAAAAGAAGCAGCGTGCTATATATATAAAGCATGGAAATGTTAAATGTCTCTGCATGCAAAGTTTAGGCTACAAAAGCAGCTAGCAACTAGCATGCTATATAAATTATCATTGATGAGAGAATAATAAGGTCAAATGACAGATGAAGCATTGGCAATGATACAACAGTGCTTACAATGATATCATGGAGCTCTCCACCCGTAACAAACTCCAGCACAATGTAAATCCTTGTTTTACTTCCCATCACCTGTTATAAAAAAAGGAACAAAAACAATAAAAATAAATGGTTATGAACTCTAGACCTGGATGTGCATCCCATTCCAATGCAGGAAACGTAATACTGAAAAAATCATATATTTTTACATTCAAAGTTTAAGCTTTATTACCTCATACAGGCGAACAACATTGGGATGCTGTATTAACTTCATCGTACAGATTTCCCTCCTAATCTGCCGTACAGTTTATTGGGTGGGATCAGTAATTAAATTTTTCTCACTACTAGACATATATCGCAAACAGAAGGGGATTCACTGTAAACAACTTTTTTTAAAAAAAAATTGTGCAGTGAAAATCTATGGAAATAGAATGCAGAGTCTTAATACTTCACCTGTTCAGCTAGTTTGTTCTTGTGAACCTTCGCCTTGTCAAGGATCTTGATAGCAACATGATCCCCATTCTCCATGTTCTTGGCGATCCGGACCTTTGCAAATGTTCCTTCCCCGATGGTGCGTCCGAGCTCATACTTGCCAACGCGGCGCTTCGCTTTGAGCGAAGCAGCCCTCTTAGCCCTATACATCCTGCTGCTCTGCTAAGCCAGTCTTTGCCAGGCGCCTTGAAACCAGCTAGCTACTTGTCAAAGACCTGCTGTTGCAAGATGAACAAGGATTGAGTTGAATCGGGAATGCAGCACAAAGCATAGTAATTTGGCATTCAGAATTGACAAGCATAGCATATATATCTATATACAATAGCTGCAGTACTGCATTGCAAAGGGAAATCTGTACAGAACTGAATATGAACACCGAAAGGTGAAAGCCTTTGTCAGTACAGACTACAGAATACAACACGAACTACATCAGAACATACATTTAGAAGCAAATGAAATGGATAAACCAAAAGTAGGCGCGGATAACTGATTAGACAGCAGCGAGATCACATAGGTTAGGAAGAAATTTGAGGAATTGGATCTACCTCGAACTGATCTGAATATAATCCAGTTGTCTCCAGCAGGCATATCAAGCAGGCTAAGCTATTTTCACTTGTCAGGCATCGTGGCCGGGTGAATAAAACGTACAGGAAACTGAATCTCGTCCTCGCGGTGAATACAAAACCAAGCACAAGTGGTGTGGTGCAGAAAAGGGTCCAAAAGAAAGAAAGAAAGAAAGCACGAGAAAAAAGTCGATCTCAACCTCCAGCAGCACAGCAGGAATAATCAAGAAACACGCACGCACGCAGTGGTGTGGTGCGATGAAGCAGCTAGCAGAGTCCCGAGGGAAGCAGAAGGGATCGAGAAGAAACTCGCATGAAAAGGACGTCGGCCCTACCGTACCTGCTCCTGCTCCTGCTTCGTGACGGGGACAGCCGAATTAATGACGACGACGATGTAGGAAGCAGGCCGGCCGGTGGAACTAATCAAAATTCACTACGACGATGTAGGAAGCAGGCCGGCCATGGAATGCATTCTCGGGTCAGGTGTACCTTGGTTGCGGCCGCCGTCGTCGTCACTCGTCAGAGGAATCAAATCAAGCGCGTGCAGGGACAAGGGCGACCGAAGAGAGATATGGAGGACATGCGGTTTGGAGGTCTGCAAGAGACGAGCGTTACGAGTCGGAAACTACGAGGAAGGAAGGATGAGGAGAGGTTGCCGACTTGGTAGCGTTGCGGCGACAGAGCAAGAAAGGAAGGTCCATGCCATGCGAGGGCGAGGCCGAGGCCGGCAACGGCAAGGCAACCACACGAGCACAACGCGGAGCGGACACACACACAACGCCGGAGTGCTCCTGTCGTATCATGGTACGGTTGGTGCTGCGAATTTTGCCATGGATGGGATTCAATTCGGATGCTCATGCTCCTCTTCTCCATCTCACGCACCTTGGACCAAGGTTTTCATTATCGGAAATTAAAATTTATCGAACGTCATGGATAAAGAGGATAAGCAAGATATATCGAAAATATCGGACCAAATTCAAAAAAAAATTCAAAAAAAATTGTAGAATTTGACTTGAAACTATACCTAATATATTAAACATCACTTGTTCACAAATCAAAACAAGAATAAATCATTATAAGTGTCAGACCGTCGCGTGGCTGATTTTAAATTGTCTGTGTAGAAACAGGAAAGAAAGAAAATTTTTGACTGATATCAAATTTTATCGGACCCCGAAGATAGAAAGGAAATTTCGGAAATATCGACGACTCTCGACCGATAAAAAAACCCTGCCTTGGACAACTTCATTCCCTTTTAGGTGCCTGTCTACTTCCTTTTTTTTTTGTCTGTGGGCGCCGGCAGGCCTGTGGTGCCATTGCGTTGCCATCCATCAGATGATGACTACGACGGCGACTTTTTTGTGCCCATGGTAACTTGATTCTGCGATTTCCTTGTCAACAAGACTTATCCATCAATCACACTTTCGTTAATTAACGGTTACATCTGAAATCAACATTTCTACGCCAAAACCGTAACTGTGGATCTCAAATCAACGGTATGATCGATACACACACTCTTGAGAGTTCATGGACCAACCCAGATGAAAATGTAAGAAGAGCTTAAAGATCCACCACGGTACATGCATTTCACTCTTTTAATTTCTTTTGAAACGCCAGACTAGCTTTATTAATATTGTTACGCTGCTGGAATAATGGATGGTGGACGTACGTGATTAGCATGCTGGAGCTGGAGCATTAAAAATATAATGGTGGACTGGCCTGCTGGCTGCCGTTGACATTACCATATACTACTGCATGTATTATGCAATGCAAACACGAACGTGCCTAGCTACCTAGATCCAATCGCCAATTGCACTAGTATTCAACCAGCTTATCTTCGTTGGTCAGAGGACGATTTTTTTTCTCCCTGCTTCGATCATTTTTTTTGCTCCGTTCGGCTGATGGTTTCTGCAGTTGATAAACCGGCTGATGCTGTTTTGTTGTGAGAGAAAAACATTGTGACTTGGCTAATAAGCCGGGCTGTTTTGTTGTTTGTTTGAGACGGACACCCGCAGAGAGAGAGGCTTGGCAGTTAGGACTTAATTAGGAGCGCAGTGCAAGCTAAGCGTGATGAACAGAATAATATACAAGAGGGACATGGCATTGTGCTGTTGCAATTGCAAGCGACGATTTTTTTTTCACATGATGCTAACTTTACAGTATTTAACTATTTATTTGCATATGGGCACCGCTTGGAGCTGGAGGGGCATATATAGGAGTATATGCCAGGAAGAATGACTCCCTAAGAAAAAAGAATATACCCTCATCTAGCTCTGACAGGTACATCCAAACTGAGCTTCTCTGCTCATACAATCTCAATGGAATGCATTGCATCTATTACTGAACCCACCGTTCATCAGTACCAAGCATGGAACAACCTCTTATTACAGGCCCATTTGGTTCAGATCTTGAGAAAGTTTTCTAACCCAAGCAACAATTAATCTCTTGTGTTCTGTTATTGAACTCGACACGAGCCAGGTGTCATTATTATGACTACAAGATAGACGTGTTTTGTTGCTCTTGTGAGAAAGGAAGGTTTCAGAAGCGATAGAAAAAAAACTTTATTTAATTTAGTATTAAAAAAATATAAATACGAATACAACTGAGCGCACACTTTAATTGGTCTCTGTTTCATATAAATCTATGGGCATGCATTGCATACGACGACCTGTACCACCTGTACATCGGCACGCGGGACGGGCAACACGTCAAACAAAACGAGGACCCGCCAAACCACGTCAGCATTGTTGGCAAGAGGGACTCGGGATTGTAAGGGCAGCATTGTTGCCTTGTTGGCACAAGCCCAATCTATATCTCATCACCTCACCACTGGACAGTCTCCTCTAACTTAAGACTCACTTGCTTAAATTAAATTTTAGGTTTACCATTCAACGACTCATGTTCCTTTAACTTAAGTTAGACGAACCGATTATATATTCTCACCACATCCTAGCAGCACAATACCGATAAGAGTCGCTTTGGAATGCAGAAAATTCACAGAAATTGTACATGGATTTTGCATGAATCAGTCCGTTTTTGCAGGAAAAATAAAATGTATAGAGAACAGAGAAGAAAAATCCTGCATTCAAAGAGGGCTTAGAAATGAGTCTTGTGTAACAACGATCCAAGTCCCGCGAGATATACAACACAAAAGCTAAGACGTCTGCACCCTTTTTTAAATAAATAAATTTGTTTTGTGTAGCGACGTACTGATACAGTTGTTTATGTAAGTGGATGTTGAACGTGACTGGCAGTCTGGCACGCCTGCTGGCTCGTTCTTCTTTAAAACGCCATGGACCGGCACCAGTTGACGTTTATTTAGAAAAACAATAGTTAGCCAAGGTTTTTTTAAATATATATGTTTTCAGCTCATCATCACAAACTAAGAGAAATGAGAATGTTGTCTGATATATGCAAGCAATAATCTTATGCGTCCGATTTTGATTGACTCTGGTTGTTGGATGAAGCAAAGGTGACAAGACTAGGCAACTTTTGTATGGGGGCTTCAATCAAACATGTTTTACGTAACTCGATCGAGTAGCTCTTGGACGAGGACATTGCCACCTACAACGGCGTGGACGCGGTGTTTAGGTCGGAGCTCGCTTTTACCTATGGTGTCCAGACTAGATCGATCACGTTTGCATGGAGGAAAAAAAGAAGAAGATAATGGGGCAATCCTTGTCACGTCTGAAGTCTGAACTGCATCACATTGAGATGTTCATATGCTAGAAATCACGACAATTTATGTATTGATCTTAGATGCCTACGTGACAACGCTTATTTTTAGACAACGAAAATTATTCCGGCTTCAACCTCACGAAAGACATGACAGTGATATAAAGGCACGGAGATGGATGCATGAAACTCGACACGGGCCAGGTGTCGTTATACCTACGAGATAGACATGTTCTGTTGCTCTTGTGAGAAAGGAAGGTTTTAGAAGCGATGGAAAAAAAATTATTTATTTTAGTATTAGCTTTATTTATTTTAGTATTAGAAAAATATAGATACGAGAATACAACCGAGCACACCCTTAATTAATCGATAATGATATGACTCGGACTTCCGTCACGTGACTTCCCGTCCGGACATCCGGACCTCGTGACTCATCCTTATCCACTCACCTGCATCACTCGCGCCGTTCTGTGTTGTGCGCCCCCACAAGACACAAACACACGGGTCAGGTGCCATGACTATGAGATAGACATGTTCCGTTGCTCTTTGTGACAAAGGAAGGTTTTAGAAGTGATAGAAAAAAAAACCTTTATTTATTTTAGCATTAGAAAATTAAAATATAACTATGAATACAATTAGCCAGGGCGCCTTTAATTAATTAGTGTATGTATATCAAAGGGTGTTTGGATGCAGGAACTAAAGTTTAGTTGGTGTCACATCGGATGTTACATGACGTGTTCAAATATTAATAAAAAAAACAAATTACAGATTTCGTCAGTAAACCGCGAGACGAATTTATTAAGACTAATTAATCCATAACTAGCATATATGCTTTACTGTAGCTTTACTGTAACACCACATTGTTAAATCATGAACTGATTAGACTTAAAATATTCGTCTCGTAAATTAGCTGCAATCTGTGTATTTAGTTTTGGTAATAGTCTATATTTAATATTTCATACATGTGTCTAAATATTTGATGTGATAGGAGTTTAGATAGGGGAACCAGACACCCTTAGGCTTGCATCGCATGCGACGACCTGCACCACCTGCTAGGAAGCTTCCTCTCCTGACGTGCGGTTGTGCGACGTCCAGACACATGGCAAGCAACACGGCAAATCACGTCAGCATTATTGTTGGTAAGGCACCCGGTACTGCAACGGCAACATTGTTGCCTTGTTGGCACAAGTTCAATTTAGGTCTCATCACAGCACCATCGGACTAGTCCATCTAACTTATTAAGAGTAACTTACATAAATTAAATTTTACGTTGTTCACCATTCAACGTCTCGAGTTCCTCTAACTTAAGTTAGATGAATCGATTCTCACTACATCCTGGCAGCCAACCAACACCGCTAAGAATCTCTTCGAAATGCCGAAAATTCACAAAAAAAAAGTTACATGAGTTAGTTTGTTTTCATAGATGTAAAACTCAAAACTTCTCGACCTTAATATAAAAGATACGCAAATCTTTTGAGTATTCGAGAAAAAAAGTTTGTTTTCGTAGTGTAGCATAGAAACTAGAAAAAAAATCCCTCATTCAAAGAGGGCTTAATTAGAGATGAGTCTTGTTTAACAGCTATTCAAGTCCCGCTAATATTGCTACTCTCTCCATCGAGATACACGAAGCTAAGACGACTGCGCCCTTTTCTAAAAAGGTAAACTTGTTTTGTGTAGTGACATACTGGATACAACAGTTGTTGTTTGTAAGTGGATGCTGGACGTGACTGGCAAGCATGCTGGCTCGCTCTTCTTTAAAAACGGCATGGACCGGCACCAGTTGTTCCTTCTCGTGTATGTTATTCGCTGGTGGCTCTCTTTGTTGTTACCTTGGTACGGAGTATTTGTTGTTCCTGCGATAAGAATATATATATATATATATATATATATATATATATATATATATATATATATATATATATATATATATATATATATATAACTGTTACACCGTAGCTGGCTGTAGAATATGGTATTCTGTAGCCGGATCAAAACTCACGAGACCAGCGCACCAACTAGACCCGTCCATTCACGTTTTGACTCGGCTCGACGTGGTCCCCTTCGTTACTAATTAATACACGCATGCATTGATTTTCTTCTCTTTTTTTTGAGACTCACGCATGCACTGATTTCACTTCCCCTGATTTTGCTCTTTCCTTTTCCATCGCCCATAGTAACAATTTGCCGAAACCACCATCCGTGGACTGGAGCTCCCCAAAACAACACAAATCCTCGACGGCAACGCTAGGAGTGGCGCCTCCTCCCTCACCGGCGGCCAGGCTGCTTCTTCCCCACGGCTGCGGCGGATCCTCGTTCCAACCGGCAGCCACGACTGCTTCTCCCTCGTGCGCCCCCGCCTCGCGCGGATGAGGTCTGGCGTCGGCGCGGCCCGACCCGCGTGCACGGGGCTCCCCGGTGGCGACGCGACCCGCCTCACTCGGATGGCATCCCCGGCGAGGGAGCGACGACCTCGCGTGGATGGTGACGCCGACTATGGAGTGACTCACCTCGCGTGGATCCGTCGGTAGGAGGTGGCGGCATCCTCCTTCGTGGAGGCCCCCTCTCTGGTGGCGGCGGCGGCGCCCGTCTCCCAGGCGGTGGATCTGGCATCTCAGTGAGTCAATACGCGGATCCAGATCCACACCATGGCCTTTACGGCAGCGGCGGCGGCCCTCCATGGCTATGTCGGATAGCTCGTGTCTTCCCTGCACATCCACATCAGGCTAGCGGAGATAGGCTATTGAGGTGATTTATCTCATCCATGTATATTTTGTCTTCCCTGCACACACTCTTGATCTAATCAGGCATCTCAAACTAGGTTGCATGCATGCTGTTGATCTAATTTGTTATCTCAAACTAGGCGCGTATGTTTTAGTATGATTCTAGCAAATTTAGGTAGTGAGTAGTGTTCCTTTAGTCAACCCAATTTGTGCGGGTCCAAATAGTTGAATGCCTTGCCCCTGTTTAGTAAAATATCTAATTTCCTACCACAAAATTCTCGTACTTATTTGTATCCAATAAATTATATACATCAATCTCATGGTAAGCATTGCTGTCCTATGATAGTTTTGAAATATAATATAACTTACACCGATGGTAAATTTGATCGTTCTTATTAATTTTGTCATCAATCTAGTACAAAATGTTCACAGTATTCTTGTAAATTTTTACATTCATAGTACACATTTCTCGTAAATATAAGTGTTCTTATGTTCAGGTAATATAATAGAAAATTCTCGTAAATATTCTAAGTGCAAATTCTCGTAAATATTCTTAGTATCAAATATCTGTAGTATTATTGTAAATGCTTATATGCATAGTACATGTTTGTGGTAAATAATTCTGCAAAAAATGTAGTAAATATATTGTCGTAACTACATTCTAATTTACCATATCCTAATTACGATATCATGCTATTCGATTTTTTGTAACTATTTCATGATAAGATCTTGTAATTTGTAACTAGTATCATTATAGTAATTTGTTTTCTTAGAATAGTTTAGCAATATATTATGGTAATTTTTACTTCTAAGTATCATCTAACACCATTCAAGTTATCAAAAATATTTCCTACTCCAGTGACTAGTTACTATAATAATCTTGAGTTATGGTAATTCTCCCTCCAAATGACCGCAAAAAAGTCTACTTACTACCAGTTAGCTAATGATAGTTATTCAGATGTTTAACAAGAAATCTTTGTAAATTTCTCATATTATTTACGGATATTCCTTTCATGGTGATTTTTTTAGGAGAAGGGATCTCCTTGCCAATTGCAACGGAGATCTCCTTGCCAATTGCAACGGAGAAGCTCAACTCTAGTGAGGATGCATGCACCATGCAGGAAAATGTGCCTCGATCAGTTCAAATTATCTCAGCTGCTCTTCTGTACATGTAGTACCTCTCCAAAACACAGTCAAGAAGCTTCCTGAACTTGAGGCACAAAGGCCTCGTCTTGGCATTCGTAGCTCATGTTTGGTGTCAAAATAAATAGTCGTACTTATCGTATTTGATGTACATTTGATTTGAGCCCGTTGTAAGAGTTTTGATACATAACGGAATGCTTTTGTGCACTATATTATTTTTTTCGGATTAGCATGCATAGTGGACACGACACTATAACAAATTATGGTAATTTTAACTGTGGTGATGATGAAATTATGGTAAATCCAACTTTGTAATTTGAGTTCATTGTGGTAACTTCAGCCGTGGTAACACGAAGACACGATTGGGGTAATTTCAACTATGGTAACTAGATGACACTGTTGTGGTAATTTCAATTATGGTAACTTACATGTTTCGTCAATTTGGATGATTGAATGAGATGGCAGTAACTCAGTGATACCATTATGGTAAATTCAACTATGGTAACTGGATAGTGCATTTGTGGTAAATTAAACTACTATATTTGGCATCTATTTATCGTAATTGCCCTTGACACATGCAACCATCGACATGCACGCGCTCGCTGGAATCGTGGATAAATATGCTGATCACTAGCGTTCGCCATAATTAACTCTAATTAATGCGGCTCCTATGCGCATGCCTCGGTGGGCTTGCCCGGGACGGACTAGACCACGTAAATCAGACCTGGCTACAGAATAACATATTCTGTAGCCAGCTACAGAGTATATAAGCAATGATGTTCACTTGCGTGTAAAACATATGGCTGACGCCGAGCATAAGTGGTTCTATCGACAGTACTTCCTCCGTCGCAAAAAGAATGTAATTCTGTATTTCAAATCTTGTCCCAAAAAGAATGTAATTATAGAGTTAGAGATCACATTTTCTATTAGGACCCACCAATTATAAATATCCATACATGACTAAAAGTTACCATACATGAGAAGAACATTTCAGAAGACGACCATTTCTATAATGACGGAGAAGAGGCAAATGCATAATTTTACACCTATACTAATATTATCTCGAAAAGCAAGATTTATATCTTTTCTAGCACGGAGGGGGTAGCATTTTGTTACTACCAGCGTGTGTACTTCCCATTTGTGAAATACTAACGGGCATGTATTAAAACAGCGCGACCTGCCATTCGAACAAAACAAACTGAGGTCCGTTTAGTTCCTAAAATTTTGCAAAAATTTTAAAGATTTTTCGTCACATCAAATCTTTAGACGCATGTTTAAAGCATTAAATATAGATAAAAAAAATAAAACTAATTATACAGTTTAGACGAAATATACAGGACAAATCTTTTAAACCTAATTAGACCATGATTAAACACTAATTGCCAAATAACAAAGAAAATACTACAGTACCATTTCCTAAAAAAAAATTCGCAAACTAAATGGAACGCGACGGCCTGTACAGGAAGCTTCCTGGTCACCACGTCGTCGAGTGACGTGACGACAGCATCGGCCTTCGTCACCTCACCTTGCCGCTTGGCTCCGTGTCGTCGTTTATTTAAAGCGGCGAGCTTTGCCGCGATCTGGCAAGAAAGAAACAGAAAGAAAAAGGAAAAAAAAAAAAAGACAGTTCCGTTGCTGGGACTCGAACCCGGGTACCCTAACCAGCTAGACTACAACGGATTCTGTCCTGGTCAGGTGGTTCTCCCTATTGCCCTTTCTTTACAGAAAACGACTTCACCACTAGTCTACCACCTATCAAGTGATCATGCAACAGGAAACAAGCTAGTCTGTAATCCTCCATCCAACGTTGCTTAACAGTAATAGCACAGGATCAGGTGAAATAGGTGGTCTTCTGCGTATGGTGCCCGTTGGTATATATCTTAATGACAATCACACTTATTTCTTGCAAATACAGTACACGTCTACGACACTTACTTGAGCAGCACAGATCCATATCTGAAGAATACAACTAGTACTAGCATCTATCTGTTCTTTCCTCCTCTTTGTTCATTTTGCCTCTTCAGTTGACAGTTCAAATGCTGTCATGCTTGCTCGGCTCCAGCAGCAGGTCAAACGAGGTGAGGGAGTACGGCCCCACGGACGCGCCCATCTGCTGCCCCACGTTCGGCATTGGGCTCGACGATGGCGCCACCTGCACAGTATATTCCACAGCCACAGCTATCTGTAACCATTCATTGTCGTGATTTTGTCAGTTACTGATTCAGTATGTGCCCTAACCTTCTCTGGCTGCTGGAAGGAGTTCTCGTCAAGCGGACTGCTGGATGTCAGAACTGTCTGCTTTGATCCAGACTTCTTGATGCTGGTGGGCAGTTGTGCGACGGATATGTTGAGATCCACAGCTTGGCTGCCGAAGTTGACCACCTGCAAATGGATTGTCACCATGCTTGTTAGTTATTTTCTTTTTACAGCATCAGTATTTGCTGGAGCTGATTGATCATGCGCAGGGGCAGAGCCAGGAAGTTGATTTTTTGAATGTTGTGGGGGGGGGGGGGGGGGGGGGGGGGGGGGGGGGGGGGGGGGGGGGGGGGTCCCTGATCATGCGTGGAAAGAACAAGAGTAGTTACCTTTATCCTGAGGTAAGTGCTCCTGTCTTTAGAATTCTGCCAAGTGATGGCAGACGCAACCAGCTGATCATAGTTGGAGATCTGAATGGCTGTAGGATGAAGGGTGGCACCACTAGATTCCTTGAAGAAGTGTAGCATCCAATAGTTGGGACACCCATAGTGCTGCCACGAGTTGAAGACAATGGCATCTGGGCTCCACCTAATTTCACATATTCTCTTTTCAAACTATGTGGATTGTTGAAGCTCATAGCAGAAGGAAACAATTGTGAAGTTAAAATGAGAACAGCATAAAAAGGCTGAACAGTTCTTATATTTGCACACAGGCTGAAATCAGCTGAATAATAGAATGCTGGATTCTGTTCATATTCAGTGGAAACTGGAAAGATACTAGTATTGTGTCATGTCACTTAGCCACTCCCTTAAGGTGTTGAGTCCTTACCTGCGATCATTGTCATTTACAAAAAGGGGTGCACAGCTTGCCATCTCAACCACATCACTACAGTAGAACAAACAGACAAACAGTTATATCTGCAACATAATTTCTTAATCGAAAATTTAGTATCATTCATTAATTTTGGCAGCCACCAGCAACACAAATCTGAGAAATGGTTATATGGCAGAACTCTAAAATGAACCTGTTCCTTTCCAATCCAATGAGAAATGCAGCTTCTGCCAGTGCTGCTACCAGTGTTCCTTTGCCAGCATCATTCCCAGTCACAGCATACTCACTAACAATTGCCTAAACAGTCAAAGTGTTTCCCGTCACAATGTGTAAGTTTTGGCGTAAATCATTGCAGATATACAGAGAGCATCAGAACAAAACCTTCGGCGCTCCACGTGGTGTGTTGTCAAACATACTAGCTTTTGAAAACATATTACTCGAAGAGGTGTAGACCTGAGGCAGAAGATTATGTTTTTGTCAACCATGACGAAAAATTTGCTCAAGCAAGCAAGGAAGATAGCATTGAGACATTACATGAACATCATAAAGATCGGCAGGGTTGGATGGAGAAATAGTTGGCCTATCACAACTTGATATAATGTTGATGTCTGGGTAGGCAGATTTAATTGCAGAATAAAACTTTTGGTAATTTCCTATAAAATGAAAAACAAAAGAGCATGAGCTTTTCCTGTTTTATGCATACAGAACATCAAGAGCACACTGAACTATCTTCTTAAACATCAAACGCAAATGACTAAAAAGTAGAACCTAAACTGGATATGCATAAAAAGAATTGATATACAAATATGCCGAATTGGTCGGAGTTGAATGTTCTGGGAGGGTTTACACCCCCCCCCCCCCCCTCCCCTACATATTTTTTCTTCTTAATGGAATGACACGCAGCTCTCCTGCGTTGTCCGGAGGGAAAAAAACAAACAAATATGCCGAATCACGTGAGTTCATGTGTAATGCACTACAACTATAAATTAGCTGTCTACCATTTAAGTGTAGGAGTGCCATAAATAAATGGAGTTCAAATTTGTTTGTTTCCTTCCTTCCAAATTGCAACCTTCTTAACTCTGTTGCTTTGTAAATTAGCTCTTGTTTAGAAACTAGAAATAAAGAGCATACAGCTGAACTGAATTACCAACCTCTGTAGTACAGCATCCAACATTCTTGATTTCCTATTGAAACATAATCAAGCTTAAACGGTTCTGGGTGTCCCATTGCTACACGAACTGAACCCCAAGTTGTCTTGGGTCCTCCCCTGGCAAACTCTATGCCATTAACAACATCCTAAAATCGTACAAGCATAAACAAATTTCAGGAAATGACAACATTGTGCTGATAAAAGACGATCTTAAGAAATTTGGGCCAGCATAAAGAGTACAAATAAAACTAAGTGGCTTTGGTACTGGAAGTGAAAAAAAAAACATTATTTTTGGTGTCAATAGGGTGAATTTGAGAAGACACAAATCACAGGACTCTCACATTCTCATAACCTTTTCCAACTAAAACAATACTAATTGGCCATCTCACACTCACACAGTCCCACGTCCCACCAAAACTACGAAATGATGTTTTATGTAAATTCAACAAAACAGCAACAATTTCGCTAGAAAACACAGCTTCCACCAAAAAAAAAATATTATGTGGTTCAGTTGTTAAAATTTGTGAGTTGTAAAGTTTCTTAAAAAGAGTAACAAGTTACCTTTTGAGTTTATTTTTCTTTTGGTCACAGACCAATAGTTACTTGTTTAAAAAGATCATGTCACCCCGCACACACAGGATTGAACACATCATATGAGCAATGTGCTTGTAATTCATTGTTGTGAGGAAAGGTGTACTTGCAATGCTTTCATGATATGTTTAACTTAAGTTCCAAAAGATAATGAATGCGTGTGGTTTTGATTGTCCCTAACAAAAATATCGTACAAAATGAATTAAATAAATTAAAACCAAGGATTTTTCTTGTTTGTAGCTATATTCCATTCTTTTATCAAAGGAAGATTTGACTAAATAATATGCAAGAAATACCTTAACCAATGATGCAATTGTTTTTGTGGAAACTTCTTCATTAAGGCTTGCTCCTGGATTGTCAATAAGAATCCGTTAACTTAAATCAACTGATGGCTGCATATCAAATCTGCTGAGACTGAAATTACCATCATTCACCACCCAAACTGGGGAAGCACCAAGGTCTTCAGCCAACTATAATCAAGGTAAGTCAGTATCAAGTACATTTGGGTTTGATAAATCTTAGGTCAGTATCAAATAGGAGTATACCTGAAGGAACTCAAAAAATCCAAGTCCATCATCAGTCCAATATCCCCAGGCATCATTAAAGTGACCAGGTCTTTCCTCCCATGGTCCCACAGTCTCACTCCACCGAAATGCATTTCGTAGATAATTTCCCATGGCATAGTTGCCGCCTAAAACATGGTAGGTACAGAATCTTATGCATACCATTGCAATAAATACGGTGTTTAACTTGACTCCAGTATAATGTAAGAATAATCAAAGATAATAAACCTGGAAACTTGAGAAATTGAGGCTTGAGATTGGCCAACATAGAGGCAAGATCTTTCCGAAAACCATGCCCCTAAAGACATGTGGTAATGAATAAAAGTCAGAGTCAGATCATCCCTGGACAACTACATTTGAGCAAAATAAGCATTAACTGTATAGTTGGACCAGCAGCAATTAATTAATAAATATTTTAATACAGCTGGTCAGAAATAAGCGCCACTAGAAAATAGAGAAAATAAAAGCAGAAATGAATGCTAGTAGTATACCATGTAAGTGTCCATTGGCATAACTGATACTTGATCAAGCCAAACTACCCCACTTTTACTTGTTGTAAGTTGAAGCCTTGAGTCGGTGTTATTTTGGTTGGATCTCAAATGAAATTCTATCTTTGTCCATTTTGCAAAGGTTTTCTTGCTACCTCTGAAAGTGAAACGAAAAATCATGTAAACATTACATGATAATATATGCATCCATTGATGCTAACATTAACAGCAGAAAACATTACGTGATGGTATGAGCAGCAAGTTTTTGTAGACCATCGGAGCTTGTCAACGAAACAGTCAAGGACACTGAGTCTGATGACCTAATATGCAGGCTCACCTTATAAACCTTTCCTTTTTCAATGTTCTGGGAAAGAGAAATGAAACAGATCAGACAGAGCAAGGTAGAAAACAGTCATAGAATTTCTTAGGACAGGAAAACAACACGTCAGCTCCAATGTGCATAGTTGTTCCAAAAACAAAATCATGAATACATGGAAATATCATACCATGCCCCAGTAACCAGGATTATAGACCCCAACACCTCCTGATGGGCAGGCATTAGTTTTTTTAGAAGCACAAAGAACTTCCATCCGAAGTGCAACCGGGTTACGTTGAAAGCATGATGTCCGATCAGTTCCAACAATGATACTTGATTCATCCCCAATGATCAGCCATGGATCAATATTGGAAGGTGTATTAGGCCCACCGGCCTCGAATCCTAGAGATAACTTTGTGAGAGTTTACACGAATTAAGCAAAACAAAGGGAGAAATGAAGAATTAAGTAACAGGTACAGGTGTCCAAGCAAGTAAGAGCTGCTTTATCACTACCTCTGTTGCTTACAAGCTCTGCCCACAACCCACCAGCTCCAGCATGGTTGATCTCCTACAGGTACAACCAAAAACTTATCTGAATTAAATTACCATCATTTCTCAGGATAACCATCAGAGCATAAAAAATAAAAATAAAAACTGGATTCAGAATTTGAACTGTTGATGTGCCACCAGATGAACTGCTGCTGCTAACTGATAGTACAATTGTAACCTGACTCACACCTCGAAAAAGATACCAAACATCTTATCAGGGATCTTCCTAGCATTCTGCGGCGAGGCATCCACACTCAGCTGACCATTTGGGTTCTGCCCCTCCGCACACCGAGAAGACAATGCCCAGCACAGAGCGCACACAACAACTAGTGCATGGAGGAAGGACGCGCCATAAGCTCTCTGCACGCCCATTGTGTGAGCTATGAGCGAAGCCACAGCTCAAACCCAAAGAGGCATCACATATATATGTACACACACGCTACTATGTTACGGAACTAATAATTTGCACAAAAGGAGTTGCACGAGTGGAAGCAAAGCTAGCCAAGAAGATGATGATGATGCGAAAGGAAGATAGGAACGGACAGGGACGTCGTCAGCATTCTGTTTGAAGCTTTACTTCTCCGTTCACTACCGCACCACATCGCGGGGAAGCAACAATGTGCAAACATTTTTCAATTCCTCGATCAATCGCACGAACAGATATATACATTCAAAAAAAAAAACTATGATCACCACACCAATGTCGCGGTGAAGCAAAGCTGCGATTTTTTCCCCCACAACTAGGGTGGCGGTGGCTCACCAATGTCGTGGAGCTAGGAGGAGACGGCGCCAGTGGGGGTCGGCCACGAGGTATCTAGGGCTCCTCCGTCCCCGCGCGGAGGTCGCTGTCGTGCGGCGGCCGCCCCCGCCCCGCCCCGCCCCGCCGCGGCGTCACTCGCTTCACGACTCGGGTTTGTGGCGCTCATTCCGCAACTGCTAGTCTGCTACTGTGCCGCGTGCCGGTTGCTTCACTTCTACTCGAGCGATTTTTTTTATTATTATTTTTAACCTTTTTAAATTTTAATACTATTTTTAAGAATAACAAGGTTATTTTTTTGCATGATGGCGACTTATAGAGCTGCGGGTGACTCACACTCACACCCCTCGCTTCCTCTCTCCCTCATTTCTTTCTTCCCCCCTCTAGCGGCTGCACCATGCGCCACTGGCCTCCTCCCGGCCAGATAGGTTTATTGGGTTCGTGAGATCCCCGTAAAAATTTAGGAGTAGAATTGGATATATTTTAAGAAGAAAAAAGTCCACGTTACCTCATTCAACTTTTGCAAAAGTTTATTTTTCCTCCCTAAGCTCTAAAACCGGGTTAACCACCTCCTTAAACTTTTAAAAGCATTTGTTTTACCTCCCTAATCAATTATAAACCGTTTTCAAAGACGGTTTTATCTTTTTCTTTTTTTATTTATTTCGATTGAATCTTTAAAAAATCATAATAAATCACAGAAAAATCATAAAATAGAAAACTCAATTTTGTTAGACTCCCATGAGTAGATCTACACAGTAAACATATAAACTGGTATGCTTTAATACAATTTTTTTTGCTATAACTTTAGATCTATGTTTTTCTATAATTAATTCATAGCTACAGTTTCTATGGTCCAATTATAGTAAAATTTTTATGATGATTTAATTATTATATACTTGAACTGTAATAAAAATTTCATACTCATTGTATCATGTATAACCTAGTTATAGATTTATTTAGGTGTATGCTTATTAAAAGGTATTTATAAATCTGAAAACTGAAAACTGTAAGGCGCCGAAAATTCACAAGAAATATATATCCGTATAGAAACCCAGACAACTGTAAGGCGCCGTACAATAAAATAAGGGGTTCTTGAGATTAAGATAATCTAGAGTGCAGGTGCACAATTGGCACATACAGACTTGTACAGAATGCCACGGTGCCACCAGTGTTCTCGATAGAATGATTCACTGACTGTACAAAAGCATATGGCCACGGATCCATGGCACTGCAACAACATTACGTCAAGGCAATAACACTGGCAGTAGTAGGCTACAACTATAGCGTGTCCGCCCTGCATCCTTGCAAGATGTTGTATAGCTATATTGCCGCCTCCAAAATACTACTACATAAGCAGGCTGGCAGCACATACAAAATACTACACATCTGTTCGATTCATTTGCAAGGTTGTTCCTGCATATTTGAGCAGCATCCCTGCTCAATCCCTGATAGTTGTGTCAACGATTCGGTACCTTCTGCTGCCCCAGGGATCGTTTTTTTCCCGATAGTATGACATCAAGATACACCATATCCAAGGTGGATTCCTGGTCAAGGGGGCAACTTCCTCGCTGTCCTCTGGTTCTGGGACGCCCAGTAGCTTGTTCATCTTTTTTATGATCACTTCTGCTGTCAGAGAACCACCGAAGAATTTGACCTGCCAAGGATTTAGAAGAAGACATGTGATCACCTAATTTAGCAAGACTTTTAAGCACCCACCCATAACCTTTTTACCACCAACACTGATTTTTTTTCAGTGGTGATGAATGTGGACACCTGGGCTGGTCTGTAGGCAAGGAAATCAAGCATAAGGGTTATTAGTAACATATTACCAAATCATCCTTATGGACATACGTATGAATTCTCGCTGTAGGATCCTCAAGAGTCAACCGAATACAATGGTTATCAGTCGAAAGCAAATGGAGTTCACGAGCTCGACAAGGATAAAATGCCACAACACGGACCAAGGTTTTCACTTTGTGCGTCACCTAGCACAAAAGAAAAAGGAGATATTGAAGCTGGTTAGCTTTAGAGTCAGAGTTCAGAACACGCACGGTTCTGTGTTACTAACTAAGGAAGCAAAATATATAGTTTTCTCATGAAAAGGAAGAAATAAATCACTGGGATACAACTCACTAAACATGCTCGCATGTTCTCAGGGGTGTTGGATAATATTAGACCAAATCGAAAACAGAAATAAAACTAATAAATAACTGGAGAAAAAATGAAAAAGAAGTAATACCTCATCATGAGTTAAAGACTCCATTAACGTTGAGTAACCTTCGTTCTCATATTCATCTGACAGGACTGATAACAAATTGTCATGAGGCAAACCTTTGTGGGCAACAGATGGCAGCAAAAATGCATTACAACTTTATGCAGCGCTTCATCAATACACATGTAAACAAGCACTTTGACAAGATCATCATGTGTTTCATTTAGATCTCCATATATACATAGCACACAAGAAAAATATTGAGGTTTGTTTTTATGCACAACCTTCATATGCAAATATAACGGTGGAATGCTATAGTATACACTCATTCAGATAACAACGAAGATAAGGCATGACAAACAAACTTAAATATTGCTATTTTAATCGATTAAATACTGAATCAGTAGCTAAATTTATGATATGAACGATGAAACAGAATATGTTCATCAGTGATTCAGAGGAGCAATGCTCTATACCAGCAACATTAGAGGGGAAGCTTGCCATCGGCTGGCGGTGAACTTTGTTGGCGTTGCGGCTGTCATACATCCTGGAGGTGTTCATGTAATTGGTAAAGTTTACTTATATAGTGTCCAAAGAACATTAAAATTCAGAAGAAAAGAAGATTACTTCAGACGATCAACAACGCTACCATCCTCATGAGATAAAAGGCGAACTCCACTAGAGTCCAAGAAAACGCCTTTCCAAATGCCAAACTTGTCTTGCTTGCAAGTAATGTTGAAGAACCTGGCCCAATAAATACCCTTTTGCATTTGTGATACTTTATTGACATACCTGTCTGAAACAATCCTCAGAACAGTTCCGACACATGGCATTGTGCATAAAACCTCCCTGGGTAGAGGTGGTCCTTCAAGCAGAGGAGGTGATGCAACTGCCTCAGCATCCGAACTATATGTTCAGCAATCAATAGCAGAGAGGCACACAAAAAAACAGGTCAATTAAGTGAAAATAGTGACGTGATTGGCGTCAGAAAATATTTTTCTAAGATAAGACTTATTTTATTTTCATTGACTATGCTTAAGTTCAGTGCACCATATAAGAAAAACCAAATAAAGATTAAAATCTGCAATAATATTGCAAAAACACTAGAGCATCATCCTATATTGCATAGATGTTTTTCTAAGTCATTGCTGAAAAATTAGAAACAATAAATAAACATAGACAAACCTACAATCCTTCATTGCCTGAAACTCAGCTGCAGGGGTATCAGTTCCATCCCAAACATAAAATATCCATTTGCCGCTATTTTCACGGACATGCAAAACCTACAAGAAGGCAGAGAGAATTTTTGAAGCATTCCCTGTACCAAAATAAGTGTTGAGTTTCAATATGATTGAATAAAGAACTAACCTTGCATACTAGATCAAAAGTAGAACCAGACTTTAAACTCCTTAACTGCAATTCAAGATCTTTCAGGCCTGCAGTGCAAAGCAGTTAGATAACAACAGATGTTAGAAAAGTTGCTAGTAAAGCATTGTTAGGGACGTACTAGTTAAGTATCTCTGCAAGGAGACAAAGATAGACACAGAATACATACTATGGTAAAAGGTATATATCAGAAATAGAATATCATATATCAACCACTTATCGGGAGAGCAGGTAGTTAAAAAGTAATATGAGTTCACTGCAAGAAGCTGACAATCTAACAAAATAGGAACAATTCTAGACAACAAAATTCAAACTGTTGTTGTGTTTGATTGAAAGGCAGCAGAGACCGACTTTAACTAAGGGCTAAAATGAGATAATGCAAGTTCTGTTGTACTCATAATTTATAAAATATGTAACTCCTTTGGGTAAGAAGAGTTCATAAATAGAATGGCTACACTATACTATTTGATCCTACATATAATTATCGATTAGGAGTCACCTAGAGGATTATTCGGTAGCCACTTTCTGATCTGGGTTAAAAGTTCTTTATCATGTTTCCTGCCATGATATTTCATAGAAGTCTGATATGGGCTGCACTCAGCAGATACTTTGCTTTCAAACAGCGCGAATGAAGAAAACTTTTTGTTAAATGTAACACAGAACTCCCCATGATGTTGTATCTGCAGATCAAAGTAGGCATGAACTAGGTGCTGCAAAATGTGTCACTAAAATTTCAAAAATGATGAGAAAAGAAAATAGGCTTAAATATGAACACATATAAAAAGGCATGTGGAAATTTTATAACTCCGAGAAATACCCATTGACAAATGGCATAATTAAAAAGAGTTTTATGCTGTACCACGACGTTATGGAGACTGATCACATCTCCGCTTGACTTAACACAGGGCAATAGGGCAGCGGTTTCAGCAAAAAATGTTGCAGATATTCCAGCCTTGCATGATTCATCCACAATCCTCAACGTAACAGTGAAATCTGCAAAAACTATAGACATGACCAAGGGTTCTAGCATTGATTTGAGGATCAAAAGCAAGAGTTAGCAATGAACACGGCAACAGAAGGTCCCTCTCAAGGCTCAACGCATAATGCTTCATGCAAAAAGTTGTGAAAGAGGCGATCCAAGGACAAGCGGACAAGAGAAAGCATGTGTCCCCCCACAATAAGCAAGCAGCATTTGAGCAGAGAACTAATCCTAATCAACACTATTCAAGAAATCTTTCCAAATATATATACTTATCTAATTTCACAGCAAAAATCACAGCGTAACCCCACAAATTTCCCTGCCTCCGCAGCAATTGCAATCGATAACAAACCCTAGGTGACCACTTTGTGAATCAGACTGAAGAATAACTGAAGAAGGAAGCATACAACCTGCAACAGCTTAAGCACAAACCGCCGACTCTCATCCTGCTAAAATCCGGACTAAACCCTAAGATGAGGCGACGGCGGGTGCGCGGAAGGAGAGGAGGGGAGGGGTTGAGAGTGAGGCTCACCCGTGCCGCGGCTGCGGACGGCGGCGCCGATCTCGGCGACGACGGCAAAGAGGCAGACCCGGACGCCGGGAACCTTGAGGGTGTCGGCGATAGGCAGGTACGTGTACTGAGGCTTCCCGGCCGCCGCCTCGAGCAGCCTCTTCCATACCTCGCGCATCCTCGCGTCGTCCTCGCTCGCATCGCCCTCGCGCGGCCTCTTCCGCTCCCTCGTTGATGCCTCCTCCATAGCCTGGGTGTGAGTGACTGTAGTGTGCTGCAAGCAACCCTGGCCCCTGGCAATAACGTATTAGGTCGGAAACCACACCCTTCGTGAAAAACCGTGTAAACCACGGTAAAAAGTCATCTAAATTCATCAAAAAAAAATCACATACGTAGATGATATGATGATACACAACCTTGTAAAATATCAAATTTCTTGTTTGAACAAGATATTTTACAAGGTTGTGTATCATCATATCATCTACATATGTGATTTTTTTGGTGAATTTAGATGACTTTTTTACCGTGGTTTGCACAGGTTTTCATGAAAGGTGTGGTTTCCACCTGATACGTTGCCTTGTACATATGTCTATTAAGTCGTCTTAAATTACGTGACACTATATGAAGGCAGCATCAATATACTTGCCCACATGGTCCTAGGTAGTTGAAGTTAGCGGCCCCGTTCGGCTGTGCTGATAAGCCGGCTAAAAAACACTGTTAGCTGATTTGTCGTGAGAGAAAAATATTGTTCCAGCTGAAAAAACAAGCTGAAAAAGATGAATTTATAAGCTGGATGAACAGGGCCAGCATGTTTGATTTAAGCTCGGGTAGGACCAAAGTTCCGCTAGGCGGTAGGCGGATTCTAGGCGCTAACCCTTAGCTTAGCGCCTAGGCGTTCCTAGGCGTTTTTCTAGGCGTTTTGTGTATATACTAATATACATGTATTATCTTCTAAAGAAAAAAATAGCTGAATAGTGGGTCTAGATAGATAGAAAGGCCCAAGAGGCAATAGCCCAGCCCATCTTCTACCCAGACTCACCCTATCCATCCATCTCTCTGGTTCCAGCCGCACCCGTAGTCCGCACTCGCCCGTCCTCATCGCGCTGCCTTCATCCGCATCAGCCGCCGCCGCCATCGGTTCCTCTCCCTCTCCCGCATCAGCCGCCGCCGCCCGCGCACGCCCACGCTCGCCGCCGTCCGCGCGCGCGGACGCTCCTCCACCCCCCACCGGCGCAGCCGCCGGTCCTCTCCCTCTCCGGCATCTCTATCTCCTCTTCGCGCCCGCCGCCGCCCGAGCATGCCCGCTCTCGCCGCTGTCCGCGCACGTCCGAAGCTCCTCCGCCACCAGCAACCTCCATCGGACGCTCCTCCACCCCCACCGGCGCCGCCACCAAGCTGCCGCCGCCTAGGGGTCCGCCTACCCCCATAGGCGAGGCGGGCACCCTCCGACTCGCGATTAATCGCGCCTAGGCGAGCGCCTAGCGGAACTATGGGTAGGACAGAGCTGTCTAGATGACCTAGGCATAAATCCCACGCGCTCAAAAGCATGTTTGAATGACGTCCTAGCATGGGGTCTCTCGCCCAGGCAGGTGCATTCATCCTACAGTCGCTCTAAATAGAATGTATTGGAGTCATGTCTGGCCTAAGCAAGGTTCCTAGATCAGAGACCAAATAGCCCCTCATGACGTGTTTGGTTGGAGCATGCGTTGAATTTTGGAGGCTTGAAGTTGGGATAGATGTTTGGCCAAGTTGTCTCGCAAACCACCCTTTGATTTTAGAGGTTTGAAGTTAAAATCATTGCATGGACTGAAAGTTGCTTGGGAGACCTCCAAACAAACAGACATCTGGGTTGTAGCTCCTGATAGACAAGGTTGCCTAGAGGCCAACCAAACAACCCCTGCTTGAATAGGATGGGTGATTATTTAGTTATAAGGACAAACGAGGATAGGATAGGGAGATCCCCCTTCCACCCGGTGCTTGGCCATGGATGGAGTAGAACGGGTCGATACCAACAGTGGAATATTCGACGAAGATTCAAAGCAAGTATGTCCCTGCAAAATGAGAGAACAGACTCATCCCCAATTGACACAACGTCTTTTGTCTTTGAGAGCTCGGAGCGATGACAATAACCCAAGTCACCCAATCTAGGGTGTGTGGCCGAGTCTTTGGCGGATGGCGCCAATTGTGTGGCACAGACGGTCTCGGGAGCGAGGAGTGAAAGTGGGTGATAGAGTGGCCATATGGGCAGGTGACACATGATTGGTGGAAGGGTGAAGGCTAGGAGTACGGGGGGCAGATCCCCCCTCACTTCTCCCTGCTAGATCGGCCTCCCGCCCAAATCGGCGCCACTGGTCTCATGGTCACACCTCCAAAAGTTTGATATAGTTTACTTGCTAAACCAATAGATCTAGCAAGTTAACAGAAAAAAAACAAGTTTAAGTTATGGTCTTGTTCAACCGTCTACTATAATAATGTTCTAAAAGATTTTGTATTAGAAACCCAAAACTATTTCAAACTAACCACACTCTTTTAAATTTCTTTATCCCTTGCTACTTTTTCATCTGGAACCATTTATTTATTAATTTACTCGTATGTCTACTTACGAGTTAAAGAGGACGTTTGATAACTTTTTATTTTTAATTAAGGAGCCTTTTTACCGAACCGTTGGAGATTTTTTTTCTAAAAAATCAAAATATATATGGATTTTTTTATAAAACTTCTGGAGATGCTCCTTTTTAGATTAGATGCAAAATATTATTTGAGTATTAGAGAAATACTTTGGTTTTTATTAAAATCTGCCGGATCTCTGATTCAATAATTTTTATAGTTTCTAAAACCATAATTTTGCCAAAAGTGCAATCTTTTTAAAGTTCTAACAACTGTCCTCATAACTTTTTTTAAAAATCATTTTTTGACCTCTTTAATTTATAACACTACAGTTATAGTTCTCGAAAACTATATCACCCAAACAGATAATTTAGTAAAGCAGCCGGTGTTCATTATCGCAACAAATTGATCAACTGGTCATGGCTAAAACGTGTATAGTATAAACGCGATTCTTTTTTTCTAAAAGGAAAAGGAAAAGAAAGTCAGTCCTGATGCGAGGAAAATTTAAATCTCGTTTTTCTCCTTCCAATTCCAACCATTTTTAATTACATGCTTTGATGCAACAAAAAAAAAATATAAAATCATGTTCAGGTAAAGTAGTCTCGTCAACAAGGAACAGGAAAATATAGAAGAGTTTGCGTGCACGTCCGGGTGCTGGAACGCTGACTGAACAAAAGCTACTTAGGCCTCGTTTACTCCCCATGCAAACCTAAAATATTTTCTCTTTCACCTATCATATCAAATCTTTTGACGTATGTATAGAGCATTAAATGTAGATAAAAAAAATAATTAATTGCATAGTTTGTCTGTAAATGTCGAGACGAATCTTTTGAGCCTAGTTAGTCCATAGTTAGACAAATTTTATCAAATAACAACGAAACGTGCTACAATGACTTTTCACTCACTTTTCACCCACTAAACATTACTCTGCATTGTTTATTTCGGTCAGTTCTATCCAATCGAGTCATCAGACAGACCAAAGTTAAACCCTCCTAATTCACCCACGTGTATCCAAAGTGTCTTCTGCCCTCCTGTTTAGGCTGCATACAATGCGATTAAGAACAGTAAAAACAGCAATTCACGTAGAAAGCGATGGTCGCTGCTACCATGACTCTGTTCGCCGGATGGTTTCTGGCCAGTTGATTCTGACTGATGCTAATTTGTTACGAGAAAAAAACACTGTTGAATGACTGACCAATAACACTATTGAATGGTTAACTGATAAGTGCGGATAAGGACAAGCGAACAGAGTGAACGTGTATAGTAAAAGGTTGTCGCTGCTGACATTGCTACATGTGTGTACGGAAAATAACAGATGATCAATTCACAGCAATCTCAATCTTTTTGAACGCAATACAGCAATCTCAATCTGCACAGAAAAGAGAAAACAAACCTCTGTCTATCATCCTTAGCTACACACAATCTGTGTCATCTACATTGAACACATGAAACAAAGGCAAGCATAAAGTGCAACAAAATCTAGCCCAGCTAGCTCTTGGACTTGGAGTGGGGGCGTCCTGGTCGTCCGTGCACGGGAGGCGGCGTCGACGAGGTGTAGGAGGAGGACTTGTGGCTGTTGTGCTGCAGCAGCTGCTCAAGCTCCGGCAGGACGGCGTCGGCCATGGCGGGGCGGTTCTTGGGGTCGTTCTGGAGGCAGCGCAGCGCGAGCGCGGCCATCCCCTGCGTCTGCTTCTTGGGGTACTGCCCGCCTAGCCTGGTGTCCATGATCCGGATCACCTTCCGGCGATCCCCGAGCTGCGGGTACGCCCAGTCCACCAGCGTCGCCGCCGACCCGCCGCGGGCGTCGTCCACGGCGCGCCGCCCCGTCATGAGCTCCAGCAGCACGACGCCGAAGCTGTACACGTCGCTCTTGGTCGACAGGTGGCCCGTGGCGATGTACTCCGGCGCGGCGTAGCCCCGGGTCCCCACGACGCGCGTGGAGACGTGGCTCTTGTCCCCCGTCGGCCCGTTCCTGGCCAGCCCGAAGTCCGACAGCTTGGCGCGGTAGTCGGAGTCGAGGAGGACGTTGGAGGACTTGAGGTCGCGGAAGATGACGGGGCTGTCGTCGCGGGAGTGCAGGAACGCCAGGCCGCGCGCGACGTCGATGGCGATGGAGGCGCGCATGGGCCACGACAGCGGCTGCGTGGCGCGGCGGAAGAGGTGGTTCTCCAGGCTGCCGCGCAGCATGTACTCGTACACCAGCAGCTTGTTGGCGCCGGAGTCGGAGCAGTAGCCGACGAGGGTGACGAGGTTGGCGTGGTGGAGCTGGCCCAGGTAGGTGACCTCGGCCAGCCACTCCCGGTGGCCCTGGAAGCTCTCCTCCTTGAGCTTCTTGATGGCCACCATCCGGCCGACGCCGGGTCTCGTCGGCGCCAGCGTCGCCTCGTCGATCCACCCCTTGTACACGCACCCGAACCCGCCCTCGCCCAGGTACGACGTGGACCCGAAGTTCTTGGTCGCCGCCCGCAGCTCGCTCATGCTGAACGACTTGAGCCCAACCCCGGCCCCGGTCCCGGCGCTCGCCGCCTGCACCTGCACGTCGGAGCCCGCTAGCTGCCCGGACAAGGCCGACGAGCTGCCGATGCTGCGGCGCGACGCTAGCTTATTGGCGGTCGTCGTCGAGTTACTGTTATTGGACGCGGTGCTCCTGCTTGTGACCTCTGAAAGAAATCGATGATCAAGATTGCATGCATCATCTTTCACCACTCCACCCCGATCGATTCAGAGGATGAAAAATATGAGAAATTAGAGAAAGCGGCAAAGAAATTGTCTGCGTACGTCTTACTTGATTCAAATGGAGTGGAGGCATTGGCGCACTTTGCAGAGCCTGTGCAGCAGTTCCCCATTATATCCTGATGATACTAGTAGCTGCTACAATTTCCTCCGGTCCTGTCTGTACTTGTCAGTGCTCTAAATAGATCAACGAAACGACCAGCAGCTGATGTAAAGAACTCCAAATGGAGCAATTTAAGTTCTAGGATGTGAAAGGGAGGGAGTGGAAGAATATAAGGCAGTCAGGCAGGCGAGGTGCAAGGAAGTCCAGTCAAGGGAGGGAGATGCTGACGGTGGGTCCGTTGACTGACCTGATTTGCATCTGCATGCATTGCATGGAGATGGAGGCTTCCCATCCGGGTTGTCAGTCAAGCAAAGCAAGCACACAAAGGCTAATTCCCTGCCACTACTTCTTACAGCTTCCAAGATACTTCTTCCCAGAGCCAGAGGTTAAACAACACACCAGATACTTGGTTATCTCATCAATCAACCACCATAAACAAGCCCGTGGAAAGGAAGCTTTTGACAGTTAGCTTCAACTTTTGCGGTACCAAACTAGGGACTAGGGAGGGAGGAGTTGTTTCTGTGATGGGAACACCTTTGAAAGGACAAACACAACACGTCTGATTCGGTCTTCAGCTAGTATTTTTTTAGCGCAATGAGCTAGTACTAAACAGGACATAAATAAAAAGGAATAAAAATTGCATACAGTGAGCCGCAAGAGTGTGCGTGGTCAGATTGGAGTAGCATGGGAACTGTCATAAAGTGCTGTTGGCGCTTTCAAGCTGATGGATGAGAAACTTACGGCGACTGTATCCTTTCTATCACGACTAATTTAGAGCATGGAAGACAAGAAATTTGCCAAATTCAGCTCATATGGTTAATATAAGATGTTGCAACACCGCTAGCTGTTCAGTAATGCACAGCGCGGAGAACATTTGACTGTTACAAATCCGCATTCATCTAAATATTACGTAGACACTAACTCCGTTGAGAGTGTTCATATCATGAGGTGAGGTCCGTCAAACAATTGATATTTGGAGATTATATTGGGGCTCTCGTGCGGCTCACACGTGCATTGATCGACCAAGTAAAAGTCAAGGGCTAAGAATTCCAAACAAGATCATAGGCTTATTTGCAACCAGTTTTTTATTATTTCCAAACAAGCAAGGTAGACATTACTGTGGAGCACCCTATCCATGTCGGTCCATGGGTGCCAATCTTATGCAGTTTTTTTACATGTCGTATTTGTTTTGTTTTAAGTCGGACATTTGTATCTTTGATTTGATCACCGATTTTTTTAAAAATATATAAGTTTATGATATAAGATGTTTTTATATTTACTACGAGAAATATTTTCATAATACATAATTCATATATTGTGAAACTATAATTTTTTTAAAATGGATCCATTGGACTAGGCAAGGCTAGAAAAGAGAACTAATAAGCCGGGTTTCACTATTGCATGCGACTTCGGCCTAGCATATCATAATTTCCTTTCTATCTCTAAATATATCAAAATAGCTAACATACAACATCTCAAGGGTATAAATGACAAATATATGCATCTGCTCCACAGAGGAAGATTAACTCTAGAGTGAAGCTGCTTCGTGGTAGAATTGGTAGAACGGGGTTGGTTTTATTGGAGGTGAGATAGAGACAAAATAAACGAGCACTTCTCCAGTTCTCCCCCCCAAAAGTCACGTGGCATCTCGATAGACTAAAAACCTTTGAGTTGGCCTTATATAGCTGACCTAAGACAATTCCAATTCGTTTAAGCTATGAGATGCGGGAAAATCTTTCTTTACGAGATCTAGTTCTGAAATAAGATGGTGTGGATCAATTAGGAAGCACGAGGCAGCTGAATCATTCTGCAAAAGGCGACTACAAGTTAATAAAACAATTTAAACTGATTACACGGCAGCTTCGTGCTTGCAAGATGAAGTAAAAATCGGTGAACAGCCCTCTCCTAGTTATCGCCCAAAGAATTCCAGGAAGCAGGCAGCAGTGGTCATATCCTGCACTGTTGCGTGCCATGTACTATGCCAATAGCGGCGGCTCCTTGGACCTTGGTTAGTGCACCTGTCTTTGTTGTGGCCTGGAATTGTTAGTCTCCTAGTATACAACTTTTCACATCAAACTTCGTGGAAGGCAAATCACCATTGCAAAATTAGCCTTCAGGTCATTCTCAGCTACATTTTGTACAAACAGGCTTACCCACCAAACTTCCTGCCGCTTAAGATTTTTGCAGCCTGGCTAGCATTTACATGGTGCAATCCTTGGTGCTTTAGCCAATTGTCACTTAGCATTTCCAGCAAGCACTGTGCATCTGACTTTTTCATGGTCAATAACCTCAGGGATTCACTTAGAAAAGGGAGAAAGGCTTCAGGTCTTGAACAGAAGGGCCTAAAGATGTGGAGAAGTGCTTTGGTATCAACTCTTAGCTGGATGACTCCAGGATCAGAGAAACTTACTTCACCCCAACGTATGCTGCTGTAGATGAAGTAGTCGAGGCCTTCCGCTATACTCCTCCAAAGATCAAGGAAATCCTTGGAATTAAGATATTGCTTCAACTTAGTGGTCCTGTCTGTCAGAACATCTAGACTGGCAACAAAACCAGGAGATACTCCTGCATTATCTTCATCCAGGATCTGATCATCTAAGAGGGTCTGTCCACTCCATGATCCAATGTTCTGGACATATTCCCAGGACAGATCTTCAAACTCAAGCAGAACCGAAGACAGTATCTGTTCCAGGTAATTGGTCCCTAGTTTAACTAAAAAGCTGATTTCATCTGTAAACAGAGATCCTTGAGGACCCATATCCAAGAAGGTAGTATCTTCATCCCATTCCCGAAGCACATTCTCGCAGTAACGAGCGGCGTTGATTGCACACGAAGTTTTTGACAAAGACTGATCTTCTAATGCCGTATTCGACAATTGCAATGCTTCACATCGTTCACGCAAGACAAGAAAAAAGTCATTCAGGAACCTAACTGAACAGGATCTGTTATACTGGATCTGCATTCCCCTGTTTGGCAGAGCATGGCCTCTTTCAACCATTGACAAAGCAGTTTTGATAACAAATTCACACACCGGAGGAGCTTTGTAGTCTTCTCTTGTAGAGAGAAGAAACTTCATTGAATTTTCCATGTGACCAAGCTGGTCATGCTGACCACTACATGACCAATTTGTCTCATCTTCCATTTCAGATTTCAGCTTATCTTGTGCTGAACTAAGCTCAACATCAGCCCATATCTGAAGCCAATCAGGGTGCTCAGTATATATTGAAAGGACAGATAAGGACCTAGACAGACCTTCAGAAAGAGATGCTATTTTCTGGATTCCTGAATCCGCTAGAAGCTGCATTCTTTTATCAAAAGAAATCATTACATCATTTAAGTGCATCCAAGAGGAATCTACTTCAGGTTTGCCAACGGTAGCATGATCCTGATAAGAGCAGACAAGTGCTGGGAAAATCTGCCACTCAAGGTATCCTACAAGCATTTTCACCATTCCAGTTACCCAAGATTCCTTGGCACTTAATCCCACTAGCCTTGCTTGATCAATCAAAGGCTGCAGGACATCATCCACCCCATCCATGAAATCCTTTGTTATCTTGTAAACAAGGGTAAAAATGAACTCTGGCTGTTCAGACCATTTCGCAAAATGATATTCCATCCTTGAAGCAATAGGGTGAACTAATTCATCGATCGCCCAAAGCCCATTGTCGAAGCAAGCAGTTCTATTGAAGTACTTCAAATCTGCCAGGGCAGGGGTCACTTCTGCTGTTTGACACAGGCGTAATTCACGGTTCCACTGCACATGTTGGAGAGCACACAGTGCTTGGAAGCTTTGAGAGTATCTCTCTTTATTTTCCTTATTCATCAAGACTAGAGGATTCGGAATTTGGGAGTACTTATCCTTCTCTGTATCTGGTGAAGACAATGAAGGTGGCCAGCCCAGTGCTGCTAGTAGAGCCCGATAATCCGTGAGGGCTTGAGGCCTCAAAATGGAAAGAGTTTTGTCCACTCTAGAATCAACTGCCATGACAAGGTTGGTCCACTGTGGCCTACTAGTGGTGATCCGTACTAATTCTCGCTCAATGTCCCTCACAGCATCGACAGCGTGGAGCAGCTTCCCTTGTTTCCATTCTGTTTCCTACATTTGACAGAGAATAAGGATGTCATCCTTATTTTGCAAACTAACTGCTGAGCCACATATATCAGCATGACATTTTATCAGCTGCATCTGCAGCAACAGATGAAGTGAAAGAAAGACGAAGGACCTCACACTTGATTTTCGAAGTATGGATGATAGGTTGAACCTTGGGGCCTGCCTAACGATGGAAAATGCCACATCTTCCAGGTTGCCAACCAAAGCTTCCAACTGTAGAGTAGCTTCTGGAATGTCAGCATAGCAAAGTTACAGAAAGCACTATACATTCCTACACCATACAGAGCTAGAGGTCTCAAAGAAGATAGAGTAACAAATAATAGCAGCCAACAGAACCCATCTCGTGCCAAATAGCAAAGGTGAGCAGATTTGGATGCACAGGGGGGAATGAAATCAAAATTGGACTATGAACTGGTACAGAAAGTTTGAAACTGTGCAGAAGACATCTATTATTCAGATAATGTCAATGGACTCGGTTACACACTTACAATACTTGTTTATGTGACCCGAACCTTCATGGGTATCTTAGTACATAGACTGGTACTTAAACCAACACAGAAGCTTCTACATTCAACGCAATCATAAGGACTACATTTCCCAGGGACATAGAAGGTCAGTGATATGGATATTTTCAGCGCTGACAAACCCCGTGGACACAAAAAAGGATCACCAGATTATACTGTTGCAGAAGATAAATCACGTATTAAGTTACCAAAAGCCACATCGCGCAGCAACAATGTACTCACATGGCCTAGGTCCGTAACCATCAGGTAGCAAACCAATTTCGTGTGTAATCTAAAGACTAGTCACATTGTATTTGCCCGTGCCACCATGTAAACGTCCACATCAATAGGAGGAAGAGATGCTGACCCGCGTAGAGACGGATGGTGTCGATCCGTTGGATCTCCGGCACAAGCGCCGGCAGCCCCACCGTCGTCGCCGCCTCGGCGCCCTCGTCCTCCGCGCCGACGCGCACCCCTAGGAAACAAAGAGGAAAGCGAGCCGGATCAGCAGTGGAGCCTGGAGTGTGGAGGGGACGGGCAGCCAGCCTCAGCGCCCCCGCGGCACCGGGACTAAAACCCCAACCAGCAGCTAGGGTTCACTACTGTTGACGGGAGCGAGCGTGCGTACGAACGAACCTCGTGAGCGGACGCGGCAGAGGTCGGCGCGGGCCTCGGCGGAGCGCGCGAGCCAGGACGCGGCCGCGGCACCGAGCCGCGCCTCGGCGCGGCGGAGCGAGGCGTCGAGCCCGGCGCACTCGCGGCGCAGGAGCTCCGCGAGCGCCGGCGCGGCCGCGAGGTCGTCGGGGGAGGCGAAGTGCGCGTCCAGGAAGCCCCGCACGCTCGGCGGCGGCGGCCGTAGCGGCCGCGGGGGCGACGGCATGGGAGAGCTGGGTTGGGAGGCGAGAGAGAGACGGAGGGGGGAAGCCGCAACCAGCCAGGTGGGGGAGGGGAGGTGTGGCTTGCCGCTTGCCTGGCCTTGGCCGTCCGCGTGGGTGGGAGTGGGACCGGACCAGAAAGGCCACAACGTGCGTGCGTGGCCTTCCTCTGCTTGCTTGTCGTGGTGGCGCTCGTCTCCTCTTCTTCTCCCCCTCTGCTCGCCCTGCTGTGGAGATCCCGGAGTCGGCCGTCGTGCTCCCTGCTCGCCCTTTCTTTCTGGCGGCGGCGGGCCGCGGGCCCCACGCCTCCTACGCCTCCTGCCCGCTACGAGGTGAGGTCGGCGCGGGCGTAGCAAACGTCCGCTATTCCGCTACCTTTGGTAGACGAGCATTCCTAGCGGACGGGGATAGAGTACCCGCTGCAGCGTCCCCGTCCGCTATTCACGTACTGCAGGATGCAGTAGTGGACCGCGGTGCGGGTAGTCTGAGTACTGTCTGTCTGTCGCATGGGACCCGACGGCGCGGGGCCGATCTGAACTTGATAAAAAAAAAAGAGGAGCTGATCTGAACTGATCGCAGGGACGGGGAGATGAACGGCTGCCAAAAAAAAACCATTTTCTGTGGTGATGGGAATTGGAAATGGGACCCGTCCGTCCGAGACCTAGGAAGGTGGTGCTATGCATCATGCATGCAAATGCAGATGCTGACATGACAAGCACGATTGTGCTCTTGCTGCCTTCAATTTCTGGCGAACATCAGAAGACTGTCAAGAATACCTTTTTCGATGTGTACTACTTTTGTTGCATTCACCATTCGAGCTTACTATTGTTCAATGTGTATATGGAATATGTATGCATGCAGATCGAAATGAAACTGGATATAAAATTAGCTTAGCTGCCTCGATTAGCTTATCCTGAATGCTGATGAACCATACAAATTGAAGCTGCTGATTTGCTGGTAAATTAATCTGGAGCTAGTACGTCTCGATCAGATGCGCGTCCATGCATGCTGTACAGACAGTACAAACAGATACACTATATGTATACTAGGCTTTGTTCCTTCTCGTCGATCCATCTTCCTTGTACTAGCTAGATCAGCAGCCGATCCGGCCATGCATCTACTACGTCGGTGGCGGCCGGCGGTCGGCAATGCATGCACTGCGCGCACGAGAGTAATAAATCCCCCGGTCGACGCTAGCCGGCGCCGCCGCCCGCCGCTCTGATCCGCCGGCTCCCTCGCGCTCACAGCATCTCCGCGCTGTTGGTCTCGTACATGACGTTCCACGAGTCCAGCGTGGGGAAGCACGGCTGCTGCTGCTGCTGGAGCTGGAGCTGGTGCTGACGAAGCGCCGACGCCTCGTCGCCCGCGGACGCCTGGACCTGGAGCATCATCGGCTCCACCCCGGCCGCGTCGCCGCCGGCCGACGCCGCGTCCGCCTGCACGCCGGTGATCTGCTGCACCATGAGGCGGAAGTTGGCGGGGTCGGTGCTGATGTAGGTGGTGGGCGCGCGCTTGGACGCCCGCGACCGGCGCTTGCCCGCGCGCGCTCCCGCCGGCGCCAGCGCATGGGTGTGGCGGCCGGGCGTCGCCGTGGTCGGCGAGGAGCGGCGGCCCGGCGAGTCGGACACCAGCACGGAGTCGCAGCAGGTGGCGGCGACGGCGTGCGGTGGCGGAGCGTAGTAGGGCGACGGGAGGTCGCTGAGAAGGGGCGAGTGGTGGTAGAGGGAGGAGGCGGAGGAGTCGGGCGACATGGTGGTGGTGGAGAAGTGGAGCGCCCGCGCGATGGCGGCGTCCGTGTAGGAGGTCGCCAGCAGCGGCGCCAGGCAGGAGATGGCGTCCATGTTGACGTGACGTTTGGATGGACCTTGGCTGGTGTGAGCTGAAAAGCAAAGCTAGTTGCTAGTGTGAGTGCAGGACGGGAGGGAGGGAATGGCGAGTAGAAATGGAGGGGGAGGCGAGCGGTGGATTGGAGTGCAGTTTATAGGCCGAGGAGGAAGGGAGGACGATGGGGACGGGACGGGGGGAAACCGCGTTGGGTGGTCGTCGGCGTGAGGTGAGGCCCCGCCTCGGCCTCGCGCATTGGTTGGTTTTGTCTGGGTGTCGGAGGCCAGCGCCAGGCCGCCCCGCTCTCGCCGGGGATCTCCTCTGCCGACGGCAGATCTCCCCTGCACCTCAATGGGCAACATAAGCCCAGAGTTGACGCTGTACCTGTACGGTTGACCTGACCAGGAGCACAAGTCCAAAGCACGACCACGGATCTTCCACGGCGCCTATGCATGTTTGTGAACCCAGACACGCACGCACGGTACACACCGCGAGCAGCAGCAGCAGCTCGATCGATCCAGTCTGAACTCGATCTCAATTAAGCCGCAGACGTACACATACAGGAGCAGCAACAGGGACAAGCTAGGAGCACATGCATGATGGACGCTTGCTCATCACTCTGCACGACACAGACAAAAACAACTCAACAAGTTTGACGCGTTCCGACGTTTGTCAGCCCACCAGGCCACCAGCCACTCCGGTTAGTATAGTAGACTAGTAGTAGTAGTAGTAAACTACTGGAACCACCACCTAGCACTAGCAGTGGTAAAATACCACCGACTTTTTTATACACTAGTACGTACAGTACGCCTAGTTGCGTTGGGAGCGTATATAAATATTATACTTGCAGTTTCAAGTCCACTTGACGAGAACGAAGAGCTTCGCATGCATGCATGGTCCTTGGATTAGTTTACAGTAATCGATCCAGAACATCCCATGAGGGCTGAGGCATTCCGCATCCCCTTGTGATGATTGAGTGCCCTGGAAGACTTTTGCGTGCCATTTTTGCTTGTTGGTCCGTCAACCACTCCATTATACTCATCGCTTACCACTAGATCATCCACCCTGTTCGCTGGATGGTTTCTGGCCGGTTGATTCTGATTTGTTGTGAGAGAAAAACACTGCTAAATAAGTGCTGATAAGCACGAGCGAACAGGATGGATGTATAATTCCACTGTCTTGCTGGTTAGATGGATGGGTGTGTGGATGCATTGCCAATGCCAACAGAGGTCAATGTCAGTGTCAGCTTCTTGTCAAAAAAAAAATGTCAGTGTCAGCTGCAAAGGTTGTTTGTTAACCTCTCTGAAGTGAAGTTATATCATCAAGTGGGTATACCACTAAAGAATAATGCATCTTTGACATGAGAAAATGGAGATGCATGGTTAGCAGCCTCCCTCCTACTGTAGGTCCTAGCATAGCAATAGCACACAGCGATTGGCTACTTCTGCTGCTGGCTTGAAACCGTTTCAACGTTGGCCCTGTTTAGTTCCCAGAAAATTTTGCAAAATTTTTCAGATTCCCTGTCACATCAAATCTTTGGACACATGAAGCATTAAATATAGATAAAAAAATAAAACTAATTACATAGTTCAGACGAAATGGACGAGACGAATCTTTTAAGCCTAATTAGACCATAATTGAACACTAATTGTCAAATAACAACGAAAAGTGCTACGGTGTCATTTTGCCAAATTTTTGACAACTAAACCGGCCCGTTGTCTGCTGAAAACTGATCAGCCAGCTCTTGACCCTTTTGTAGGCATCTAGCTACAGTATCTTCAGAAGTGACGAGGCTGTGAGGGCATGATGGCATCAGCCTGCTGTGGTAGCCATCCGCTGTTCATTTATTATTTTTATTTTATTATTAGGGGAGCTAGAGTCCACATGCTGGCAAATACACATGAGACGCTCCCGTCCCATTCCCATATAAAACCACTTCTTCATGTGATACTAGGGCCTGTTTGACTTGCTACACTGCTCCCTGATCCACTTGTTCATTTTCATACTCACCCGCTAGTATATATTCTATCATTCTCTGGGTGTCTGTTCTTAAACAAGTTTCAGAATGTCCTCCTCATCATAGCAAGAAGCTGGCTAGCGATGCACTTCTTCAGAATATATACAAGTATGTATATATTTCGACGCTGTGTGATTGTGCGAAATCTGACGTGAACTCACGATAGGGGATGACGGACCGAAGACAGAAAGCAAGCACCAAGCAGCACATAACTTTAGACTATGCCAGATCATCCTATGTGCCATAGATGAGCTGAGCGCAGGGTGGTCCGTGGACCACAGGGACCACCCTCTAGCTCCGCCCCTGAGTGTACCTACCATTACCGAACCACGCCGCCCGGAAATGAAAAGGATTCCATGGAAGGCCTTGTTTAGTTCCCGAGTCAGACGCCTCGATTCGGCACTGCGCGCTACAGTGTTCCTAGCGCGTTTTGTTTTTAAGTGCAAAAAATTATTCAAATATTGATTAATTAGACTCAAAATGTTCGTCTCGCAAAATACAACAAAAATGTGCAATTAGTTTTTGATTTCATCTACATTTAGTACTCCATGCATTTACCGGCATTTTGATGTGATGAAGAATCTTCTTTTTACACTGTGAAATTTAGGAGAGAAATTAGGAACTAAACCAGGCCGAAGACGATTAGTAAACAAGTGTTTGAGCTTGGAACATCTCCGTGTCGCTTCAATTATTCCCTTTGACATGTAGCAGCTGCTGTACCAATAATAATACTGCATGGATGTAAGTACTCTGGGAACATCCCTATCCTATCTATCTATCTATCTAGGGGCTGTTTAGTTGGCAAAATTTTTAGTGAAACGCTACTGTAGCAGTTTCGTTGTTATTTGGTAAATATTGTCCAATCATGGTCTAATTAGGCTTAAAAGATTTGTCTCGTCCATTTCGTCTAAACTGTGTAATTAGTTTTATTTTTTATCTATATTTAATGCTTCATGTATGTGTTCAAAGATTAGATGTGACGGAGAATCTGAAAATGTTAGCAAAATTTTTGGCATCTAAACGGTGCCCTACTCCAAAGTAGGTCAATGCCTTACGCTGGCGGCTGGCCCATCTCCTCCTCACTGTAGTCTAGTCAGAATATCAGAGAGAGGGCTACACGGTTTCATCCATTTTGAATTTTAGATTCTGCCCTACACCCAGACTCCCAGAGCTTTACTGTATTTGTTTTCTGCATGGCTTCTGCTCCCAGTTTAATTAAGATTTCAGACCTCATACACTGATCGCAGCATTGCACATCGGCATGGCAGCATCGCCTAGTGATTTGCGCTGAAAAAAAGACGAAAGTTTTGAACTAGTACTCTTCTTTATCTTTTCTTTGGGGTTTGATCCAAACATGCAGAGTTGATGGCTGCCTGTTGCCTGCAGCATTGAGGCCGCCGAGGCGAGGCGACAAACAGGCGGCACGAGAAACAAAGGAGGTGGCATCAGCATCATGGTGCGTGCAATGGCTTTTGACTTTGGGGCGCAGAGCTTGAGCTTGTTGCTATCGGCAGGCAGGAATCTGGTTCTGGTTCTGGCGGACCTGCCTGTCCGTTTCCCAGAGGTCAGATCAGATCGATGCGCCCGTTGATTCCGTCCATTTATAACTGCCAGAACCAGAGCTGCTTTCTTTGGACCTGTATAGCTTTCCTGCTCTGTCAACTGGTTGAACGTTTCAGCGTGTAGTATGCTCTGTCATTTTGGTTGCCAGGGACACCCCCCAAATGTCAGCGAGTAGAATTTCTACTCGTACACCTTTGAATTTCTACCTTTTTCCCCGTCTAAAACGAAGAATCAGCAGACATCAGACAACATTTACCACTACTGTTTGTAGACCAAGCAAGCCTTAACGGCAACATCTCAAAAAGAAAAAAAGAGTGTCCTAGCGTCAACTCGTATATAGCAACACTGCAAGGGTTGAGTTGAGAGGGACAGCCGCAGAATCATGTCATCAAGATTCAAGAGTGCCACCAAAAGGTCAAACCGGAAGATTTGGAGACACAGCTTTATTTCCAGTGCATATACAATCATACTTCTCACTGAATCCCTTCTTGAATTTGACTACAGCGAAGAGCGAACATACTATATCAGCACAGCTTATTACTCCTACACAAATTATATTTACGTCACCAATTTAGCTCACTTGTCCTCACATCCTGTCTGCTGTCTGCACTCTGCAATTCCTCTTGACACAAATCGGTACTAACATAATAGTAATTCTGAATTTACACTAGGAACATTTACTTAGCCAACTCTATACAGATATTGAAGTACTGTCCAATGTTCACTTCACTAGTAAGAGCTACTTGTATTCAATCTTTTCTTCTCCAAATCCTCTCCTTTGTGGCCCTGACATTTTCCTGCATATCGATATACTTCTCCACTGAGGTTTCTGAGAAGGCTTCGAGCTTCTCTATGAATCTCAACAGACTCGGGTACAGATCAACGGGGCCATGACTTCCTCCCCATGTTTCGTCATTTGGCACCTTCTCTTTGTGAGGAATGGAGCGGCTTATGTCTGCAACAAGACCTTCGATGGCTTCTTCTAAGTCAGTGGTTGGTAAATTGTCGAGAAGCTTTATCCGCATTTCGCAGGTTGTGAAGATTGGCGCGACAGCAGTCTCCGTTAGTGAAGCATCAACGGCGTTCCGGTTCCTGGAAACCTTCCTCCTCTTCAGGGGTTTCATGCATTTGTGTAACCACATGTTTAGGCTGCAGAGGTATGCCTTTTGGGATGCCATCCAGTTCTGGAAGTTGGAACATAGTTTTCTCAGCTCAACCGAGAGGAGAAACCCAGCCTGGTGTCGAGATTCTGACTGAAATGATATTTTCAGGTCGCAGCTTCTGGATGCTAACTTGATTATCGCACATTGGCACTGATGGCACTCAAGCATTGTAGCCCACATCCTAGTGAAACTGCAGGGAGAAGAGATTCTCTATCAGATGAGCACAGCAATCAGTCAGTATATAAACATATAAATAAATGCACATTGCCTATTGTGATAATGCACATTCTTTTAAGATAATATGAAACATATCTTGTTATGACGACTAACACATCTATATGTCATGTTATAATGCACAGGAACAGCATGTTTTTGCATACACCGATAGACAATGATACAGACAGAGACATACCATCCAATTAGTTCATCCAGCTGTGGTTGAAGATATTTATCCCTTACATCTTGTATTTTCTTAGAAATGAAGCCTATTTTGTGAACAGCCACTAGAACTCTGGAATGCAAGTCCTTCACAGAAGCATGGGTAAAATCAATATCAATTTGATTTCCCCCTCTTGATTCCTGGTGTCTCAGTTTCTTGCATCTCTCATCGTACTTCCTGCAGATGGCGCTGCTAGCCTGAAAGCAGAACAAGACAGATTACTTCTAGGAATCTCAAACTCTGATTCTGGAACACATATAAAATTGATTAATACTGTACAACATCCAGAAAGGAGCTGCTACCTTAACTTCATCATAAAGTTTGCTCTCCCATGCATACAACCTATCAAGCCCTTGTTTAGATTGAAGAAAATTTCAACCCGATGAATAGTACCACTTTCGTCTTATTTGGCAAATATTGTCCAATCATGGACCAACTAGGCTCAAAAGATTCATCTCGTGATTTCCAACTAAACTGTGTAATTAGTTATTTTTTACCTACATTTAATACTCCATGCAAGCGGTTAAAAATTGATGTGATGGAGAGAGAGTGAAAAAACTTGGAACTTTGAGGCAAACTAAACAAGGCGCAAGTGTGGAGATATGGCTGCCAGCATTAATCCCAAGAGAATTTCTAGATGGTGACAATTGTGAAGACACTGATCTATGCCAGGTAAGGGAGTGTTTAGATCCCTCAAACTTCCAAAAATTTTACAAGATTCCCTGTCACATCGAATCTTTAGATGCATGCATGGAGTATTAAATGTAGGTAAAAAAAATAACTAATTGCACAGTTTGTCTGTAAATGTGAGACGAATCTTTTGAGCCTAGTTTGTCCATGATTGGATAAATTTTACCAAATAACAACGAAAAGTGCTACAGGAACTTTACACCAACTTTTACACCATCTAAACACTACCTAAGGTACTTTATCTCGGCTTGAGGAGGCGCTGCATTAAACCATGGTGCATCACATTAATTGTACAGTTGGAAGGCCAAGTATTCTATTCAATAGTAGAAACCAAAAAGCTAATAGCTGAAATAAATGTAGAATAATATCACATTACAATTACTCCCTAAAAGAAACCTTTTGCATCTATATTTGTAACACATGAATAGCAAAAGCCTTCGTTGAAGGGGGGGAAAGTCAAACTAATAGTTTCAGGCAAAATTAACTTACATTCAGGAACAGTGACATCCTCTCTGCAGCAAGCAAACAGTGTTGCCAGAAAACTTGTTGGCTTTGATCCATGTGCTGCAGAAATTTACTTTTTAGTTTAATATTAATTCTATCACAGAGGGTAAGAGAAACTTGGAAAATGGTATAACCAGAAAGCTATTCACTTGATAGGTAACCTATTTCTTCAGGTAGTAGAGGGCGGAACTGGATTTTATCTTCCTCAAGAATTCTTGGGACTCCTTTTCCAGAATTGCATGCCCAAAAGAATAATATCTCAATCTCTTTCATGCATGTATTTAAATCTTTTACCATGTTACCTAACTCAGTGGAAGGTTTCTTCGACCTCCCAATCACTGTCCTCTTATTTTTGGAGTTGTCACTACAAGAATTAGTACTTTGTGAAGCAATATTTTCTGAAGCATGTTGTGAAGGTGAGTGAGCATTATCAACAAGCACATCATTCTGGTTCTTGAACACGGGCGCCCTAGTTTCAGTGGATGGATTGCTAAAGTCATCTTCTAGCTCTGCAAAATCATCATCTCCCTCGCTGTGCTCAGGGATCCCTTCCTCTCGGAGGCTCCTTAAACCATCAGATTTTTCAAAATTCTGACTGACCTCTCAAGCAGCAGGGAATGAAGATTGAGCAGTTACTTTTGCGGGTGCTGTCACGGAGTTCCTCCCAGCACTCACATGATTGACATGCAAAAGAGGTGGCGAAACATTTGGGATTGACTCTTCAGCACTTCAGGTTCAAAACATTTCCTCAGAAGAGAAGCGGTTTCTCTCAGCGACAGAATATAAGCGCGGTGAGAAGCTGCAAGTGCACATCTTCCATCTAACGCTTCTCTAACAAAACGCTTCCTCTCCTGGCATAGCACAAGGACCATGTCATCTTCAAGCTTAGAAGGTGCCACCCCCATTTTTGAAGAGCAACAGCACTCAGAGCCTCACGAACAATACTTGGACATGCCAATTTGAGGCCATCAATGAACGATTTGCAAGTGATAGCGTCTGTGTGATGTGGCTTTCTGTCTCTGATTCTGAAAGACTGAAATAGTTTGGAATCTTCCCAGTTAGACCATATATTAAATTTATAATGATCCGATTTTTCTTCTTAATAAGATAAGATAAGAAGAAACAAAAAAGCATTCACCCCAAGCGGATCACTTCACCTTCACCAATCCATTCCATTTTACTATAGTTGCATCCAGTAACTACTTTTCATAATTTTTACAGCAAAGGCACAAAACCGGAAACCATCTTTCCATAAAAGAATATCAGACATAAAGTTAGCTGTCCACATTTAAGTTGTAGTATAGCAAACTGTCCGATTGAAAATGGGCATAGTCGGTGGTGAAAAAAAGGTTTCCTTTAAGAAATTTGTTTTTGTTTTGTCAAGGTTCGATAGATGTAATACAACCAAAAAAAAACTTGCATCACTAAACATCCTCTATGTGCATGATAACATGACTATAGCAATAGCCTATAGGTGCCTAGGGTGGTTGATGGAATTCTGTACCAAATCAGCCCAAAAACGACACTATTGCCAGCTCTATTGAAAAGAAAAGCAGATCATTTACATAATTACATTGCCGCGGGTACCAAATTCGACCAAGCTTACTCTCCACGAGGTGTAGACCTGTAGTTGTCGTTTGCGTGGAGAGACGATGCACATCACATCACTCATGATCAAATCGACGGCCAGAAGGCCAGTAGTGTAAGTACACGCAGTTCACCCAAAACAATTTTTCCGAGATAAATTAAAAATCACCTTGTTTCTACAACGACTTGGACTCTTGGAGCGCGAAGGGCGGCAAATCCCCACGGGGGCACGGGGCCGTGCCGTCGTCTCCGTTCCCGATCGACTGCTCACCGCCGCCGCCCCTGTGAGAGGCGAAAGGACGCGCCGCTCGGCTCGCACAGACAAAGCAGGGGACGCGGAAGTGGAAAGGTGGCACCACCGCCACGCGCGGAGCGCGGGGGCAGGGGCCATTGCCGTGGGCTACGGAGAGAGCAAAGCGCCGACGGCGACCCGTCCGCGTCCCTCTCCATGAAATCAATCGGCCATGGCGGAGTAAAGTGCAGACGTCAGACGTGCCTGCGCGTCAGTGCGTGGCACGGGGGCCTATGCCGCCTATCCTCCCGGTGGGCCCCGCCGTCGGAGTGACGTGATGTAGAGGCAGATCGCATTTGAGAGGCCCATTCGAGTGGAAACGGCTCGGCCCATTGGAAAAGACGAGGAGCAAGGGCCCGCCTGAACCCGCTCCCCACGGGCCCACCAACCCCGCTTTTGCCGCTCCCATTTCAAAATGGACCTCTCGCTCTCTTTCCCGTGTCCGCTGGTGGTGACCATTTCCTTTCCTTTCCTTTCCGTAACAAACCAAACCAGCAGAGGGGCAGCTGTTAATCGCAATTAGTGCGCGCTAATCAAATGCTCATCTGCCCTCCCGACTGTTGCTAGCCCAATAGCCATATCCCACACCACCCTGCCGTGGCCGCCGACTCCACTCGCCTTCGCCCTACCGCCGGCTCCACTCCACTCCACTCCACTCGATTCGCCTCGCCTGAGATTCTCGCAGGTTTGCCCCCCTCTTCCTCCTCTACTCGATCCGGCAATCCAATTGTCGCTGGGGTTTAGTTTCGGTACGAGTTGCTGCGGAGTGGTTCAGAATTCCGCATCGGGTTTTGGGCGATCGATGCACTGGGACGTGCAGGATCGGAAGGGCGTCCGTGGGACGGCGGCGGTGGCTCCGGGATCGAGGATCGACGGGGAGTGGTTTTGCGAGGCGAATTTCCGTTAGGGCTCCTGGTTATGGATTGAGAGGGGTTGGGTCTTTGGGCGGTTCGGTGCCCCTGGGATCGAGGATCCAAGTATCGTTGCCTTTTTTCTGGTGTCCTGTGGCCTTGCGTGTAGCCTGTTTGACTTATTTCCTATTAGATAGACCTACTGAGAAGTGGACATACACGCTTCGGTTGGGAGTTCAATTCCTTGCCAAGGATACGGGGAACTATGCCCCTATTAATATTTTTGTTTACTTTTCGCATAATTCGTCAACAAAGGATTTGTTGTCTTGCCTTGTTATTCAGCTATGCAAATTACGATCTAATGTGTCTCATGGTTAGTTCTTTTTGCTGACTACAATATGCAACACATGCAGAGACTAGTTTGCGGGGGAATCCCAAATCAAGGAAATCTGTGAATCCTCGACACTTCTGAAACATGAGAAGATTCTTTTTCTTTGGGTCCCCTGCTGCAAACCCTGGTGAGGGAAATGAGCAACCGATCAGTGATAATAAGACTAGTAGACATAAAAAGACATATGAAGGAAAGGACCGTTCCGGTTCCTGCAGCACAAGATTGTCAAGATCCAGAAGCCGTCGTCAGAAGCGGAGCAAGGAGGAACCAGCCAATCCCAAGCAACTCAGGAGGTCCATGTCGTTCTCATCCCCGGCCAGAAACAGTTGTGCGGATAAACGATGCTTTAGCTTCTCGGGTGATGTTCCATGCTCTTTGTATGATGAATCTGATGCACCTCACCATGCCAAAGATGTCGTGTAAGTGGTCATGTTACTTGATAATTACTGTCCGTACTACTTACAATACAAGATGTTTACCTTTGATTGAAATGATAGTAGAGTATTGGCTATTAGCCCCGGTTTCCTATTTGCCATTTGATCCATGTTAAAAAAATCTAGAGAAAAAAGAAATGCGTCTAAAAATAAGAAAGGAAATAGCAAATACACCGTGATATGTGAATCTGCAAACTCTACTCATTTTAGCTATTATTCTGAATGCTTATTTATTTTTTTGTTATGATTGTTCAGTTTCAGTGCACATGCAGACTTTCTCTGGCATCTATGAATGATTTATACCGGGTTTGATTGCATACAAGTTATTGTCTTCCATTTTTCACTCAAATATATATTCTTGTGTTGAGTTCAAAGGTGGTTCAAGTAGGTTCCATGGTGTCTTGTGACACCAATGTTTATAGAAAATAGATGCTTTATATTTTTCGTTAGATAGATGACACCATGATGCAATGGAGATTACACAAGTAGTTCTTCAGTTTGGATCCACCCTTATTTAGTTCCTCTTTACTACCAGAGTTTCTGTGGCCAAACTCTTTTTTTTTGTTTTAAGGCCATATGCATCGTAGCTAATTTTTCAGCATGTCATCTGAAAAATGATTTTACAGTATTTCTTAACTTGCAGTCCCGACATGTGGTCGCCAGAAGGGAATCCGTTCTTGAGAGAATATGCAATAAAGACCCCCAAACCTCATTCTACCATGGAAAATGATTCTCCTCGTTCAAAATGTTGTTCATGCTCAGCAGGGCACTCTCCTGTTAGCTCTCCTATTGCTATACAATGCAGATCAACAAGACTTAGAAATTTATTAAACAAGAATGAAGTACTAGATCGGTACATTGATAGAGGGCATGAAGATGCAATGGTAAATGAGAAACAGAAGCAGGGCACCCCTATCACATCTATGGTTTCTAATTTGGGAAGGCCACCTCGACCCCAATCTACAGTACCATCCATTCCAAAATCAATGAAAGAGACAACAGAGAGCTACCCAGGTGTGGACTTAAAAGACGGCTTTCTTTGGCGACTTGCTCAAGAGGGCACAGGAGATACCCACAAGATGAAAACTATGTGCAGTGCATTTAGACGCCACATAAGCATGTCAGAAGCTTCTAAAAGAGAAAGTTCAACATATGTTAAAGATATTTATGAAGATTTGCAAGATGTGAGACTTCCAAATGTTGTCTGCCCCTCGACTTGCCCTACTTCAGGTATGACTTCACATTGCTCCTATCATTGTAGGGTCATGCTTTTGTGATGCTTCTCAATATTTTTATGATGATTTTTTTTGGCATCAGCGGAAGACGAAACCGATGACATGCTGCTTCAAAGAGCTAAAGAAGTTGAGTCAAGGTTTATTATTCCTTGTGGAGATGAATATGAATTCAGCATGCTCAGGGATAAACCATTGACCTCAAATGACATGTTTCAGTTAATCCAGCAACTGACTAAAGATAGGAAACAATTAGCACATGAATTGTCCTCAGAGATCAAGGCACGTGTTACAGAAAGGTTTGCTGCCAAAGAGCAATACAAACAAACAAATAAAGAATTGGAAACCAGAACTAGGAGGCTGGAGAAGGAGAAGAGTGAAGTACAAACTACACTGGAGAGAGATGGACAAAAGGTCAGACGATTGGTCTATCAGGCTATAAAGATTTCAATCTGAAGAAGAGAGACTACATGAACGGGTGAGAGAACTTGCAGAGCAGAATGTGTTATTTCAGAGAGAAGTTACTTTTCTTGAAGCAAATAAGGCTGAAGCTTCAATGAAAGCTGCAAGTTTGGAAACGCAAAACAACAAACTAAATAACGATCTAGAGAAACTCAGAAATGAGCATGAGAAACTCCATAGTTCCTCGGTAGATTTGCAGGCTCGTTTTGCTGAGGTTGTAGAGGAAAGGGACCACATCCGGGAATATTTGAAGGCCAAGGAGAGAGAGAATAAAGCATTGCACAAAGTGATTGCAAGACTACAAACAACATGTAATGAGCAGGAAAGGACAATCATAGGCCTGAGACAAGGATGCATAGATGAATTAGATAGGAAATTTGTTGAGTGCACCACCAGTGATAAAACAAGGAAACTGCAAATGGAACTTATTAGACTGACAGGGGTGGAGCAAAAGTTGAGAGGTGAAATTTGATCTTGTGATCTTGAAGTAGAATCCCTCAGACAAGAGAATATTGCACTCTTAAATCGTTTACAATGTGCTAGAAATGGAGCAAGCTTCTCCTCGATTTGCCTTGACCAGGAGCTTCAGGCTAGAGTGGATAACCTGCAAATGCAAGGCTTGTCACTGCTTGATAAGATTAGCCAACTTTGTGCTAAATTGCTGGATCTGATGAAACACAAGAGACATGAAAATGAATATTTGATTGGCAATGATGCATTAACATTCAGTGATTACACTTTTGAGTACCAGAGCATCAAAGGAGGAATCGAAGGTCTGAAGCGAAGTTTGAAGGCAATCAATTCTATACTAAGTGAAAAGCAAAATGCTAAAGAAAAATCTGGTGAAATTGCAGCTGAAGGTAGTCCTTCCAAAGATGAAACAGTGAGTTACTTTTGGTACAAAACAACCTTTGTCATTTGAAGTTTACTTTGCCATGTGGTTGTCCAGTTAAAAAAACGTTCACAGTAAAGATTCTCTAGAAGTTTGTTTTTGGATAGTTACATGTGCTTGGGAATGTGTTTTCATGAAAGTTCTAGGGTAAGAGTTTACATCTGATGCTTTATGAATATAGTCAAATTAATAGTGACTTAACTATTATGAAAAGAAATGTTTCAAGAAGTTTGGGTCCTTGAGCATATATTTATCATCACCAAATAACTTCCATTCTTATGTAGGATGATTTTGGACTCAAGCTAAAAGAAGAGGCTATGTTGAATAGAGTACTGAAGGAGGCAGTCTTGTCAAAGGAACTTGACATTGAACAATTGCAATCTAATCTGGCATCTTCACTTCGCGTCCAAGATGTTATGAGAAACGAGATCCAGAGAGTTCAGGATGAACTTTCTTGCATAACCCACAAAGCTAAGCAGTTGGAGCTTCAGGTATCATGAGTTCATTGCATAATTCACATCTTTATTCCCCAATAAACCTACAGTTCATTGTTTTTCTCTGATCAAAGTAGGATTTTGATAATGATTTCCCTTTCATAATGAATTACTCTTAACCTATCTGGTGTTAGCCAATTATAGTGGTCAAGTTGCAGTATGTCTCAAAGTACTTACAAATGTCACTCCCATCTCCTTGATCTATAAAATTATTAGAAATTCATTTTAGTGTTTGAATCATGCTTGTTTATCTTTAGCTAGTCATTATTTTCAAGTTTTTGCATCTTGCCAATAATCTAGGATAAAATTTGCCCAAGTAGACATTAGGTCTACTATGCAAGTTTTCAGTTAGATATTCTTTTGAATGTTTCTAGAACCAGTTCTAAAGTTGAGATAATGTGAGGTAGCATATAAAATAACATATTATTGTTGTAGAAGCTTATGGTCAACAAACATTCATTCCAGGGGTCATCTTGGTGGTCATATAAAAAACACCAAGAGAAAACAACATAAAGAAGTGTTACACTGTCATGTTTTTTGTACACTAAGTAGGGCATACAACTTCACCAGAAGTCCAGACCATATGCTATGTGCAAATCCATTTGTGTTTAGAGACATCAGTGGGCTGTCAATCAATACTGTGTTGTTTTAAAGACCAATAAATAGTGTTGTGATTGTGTTATAGTACCAGCCGAAATGGCATGCTTCTTCAAACTGGTAGTATAGTAACTTGTCAGCTGGTAAATGTTGTTTCATATCAGAATGGCAGATGATGTTTATATATGCTAGAAGATAGCTTTGTTGCGGTATTTGCCTCAAGTACTCCTGCTGTGTTGTTACATATTTGTTGGTTTCCTGCACTTAACAGGTATTGAAGAAGGATGTGTCAATCAATGAGATCCAACAGGATTTCCAGGAATCTGCAAAGGAGCTGGCTGCTCTCCGTGGAACACTGAAAACAGTGATGGAGGAGAGGGACCTGTCGTGGCAGGAAGCAAAGTAGCTGAGAAGAAACATCAGCATCATGCAGAACGAGGTTGTGTCGCTGAAGAAGAAGATCGAAGCCCTGGATGAAGACATACTTGTCAAGGAGGGGCAGATCACGATATTGCAGGATAGCATCGACAAGCCGTTCGACATCGTCTGTAGCCCAAGGTCGATGAGGGAGTTCAACATGGCGTGAAGATGGCTGCTGTGTCACAGATGAAGTTCGTGTTACAACTGAGACTTTCAGATATGACATGCTTTTTTTCTCAAAGACAGAGAGATGTTTGTGAATAGTGGCCGTTCATACGCTTCCTACAGTTTCTTCTTCCAGTACATCATAGTGGCTTGTTTTACAACTCACTGCCTGGTTTACGCCATTTGTAAACGTGCATAAATTTGGATGTGCTAAAGAGTAGCTGTTCCTTGTTACTATCTTCTTCTTTTAATGTTGTATTGTTATACTCCCGATTACTATATGTCAATGTAGCTATAAGCTTGTGTCTTATGTTTCTCCATTTCTCCCTGTTCACTTTGTAAGTGAGTCGGTGGATGAAAATTCAAGTTGTTGCACAAGGTCGCTTTTTCTGGCTTTGGGAACTGGGAGCATTGAGCATATGGATTCAGCAGCTTGCTCTGATGTTCTGAACTATGATGGATTCAGCAGGCACCATTTTTCTCAATCTCCTCCATGACTGATGTCACTTTTTCTGGCTTTGGAAACTAGGAGCATTGAGCATATGGATGAAGGAATTTTTGCATCAAGGGCTGGCTAGAAGATTAAGATGCATATATGTATTGAAAGTTGTCAATAGATCCACTACGTGTTATGAACGACACATTGTATTATGTTTCTGTCTGGTGTGACAACATAAGCTAAGTTTTTTTCCCCCGGCCTGTTCCATCTCTTAGATTTAGGGTGGGTTTAGTTGATGAAAAGTTTTTAGGAAAATGTCACATCGGATGTTTCGTGCGATGTCGGAAGGGGTTTTCGAATACTAATAAAAAAAACTAATTACATAGCTTGCCTAGAAATCACGAGACGAATTTATTAAGCCTAATTAATCCATTATTAGCACATTTGTTACTGTAACACTTTAGTGTCAAATCACAGACTAATTAGGCTCAAAATGTTCATCTCGCAATTTCCAACCAAACTATGCAATTAGTTTTTTTTATCTACATTTAATACTCCATACATGTATCGTAAGATTCGTTACTATAGTTTTTCGTGAAAAGTTTTTGTTACTAAACGCAGCCTTGTTTCTAGACAAGGACACCGCTGAATGCGTCACATGTGGTCTAAATCTAAAGCTGTCCTGTAGGCCTTCACTATCATCGTATTTATTGCTTTGATTTTTTTATTTTATTTATATACAAGGATGTATGTATATCTGGCAGAGCTAGCATTAACTACAGAAGATGCCCGCATCTCCGAGCGTCTTATTGGACGAGTAGATTAGCATGTAAGGTTAGCTTTTCCCCAATGTAGATCAAGGCTTTTATATAGTTATTATTTGATTGTTCTCTTTCCCTGAGAGCCCATCGGGTACGAGTTGTACACGCCCTCACTAACCGACTGCTTACATTAATATGAGTTGTCGATTTCAGATGCAACTTAGAATCAACGAACCTAATTAACTTTTCAGTGATTTTGAGAGGCTGTTTTTTTCCTCCGTAGATTCTGGAGTGCCAACTACAACCCTGTTTAGTTTCTCTTGTTCAGTTACTGGGTCAGTGCAAATAAACAGTGCTAGTGATAACTGCGTCATCTTTTTTTTTCTCTGAAAAGCATTCAACCGCATAAATAATCACGTGGACCGACCGGAGTTTTCCTGCAAGAGTAAAGTGCACCGGTCTTTGAACTTATTCGGCTGTATTATCCCGGTTCCTAAACTCGCAAATCGACCGTTCAAGTCCTCAAACTTGTTCATCTGTGTCATCCTGGTCCCTAAACTCTCAAATCGCTCATTTAGGTCCTTAAACTTAGTTCAATTGTATCACCTAGGTTCCTAAACTTGCAAATCACCCGTTTAAGTCCTCAAACTTATTCAATTGTGTCATCAGTCCCTAGATACTGTAAATTTATAAATTCAATATATACTTATAGAACTGTCTAAAATTTGTAAATATAATTTTGTTGGACTCCTCGTAACATGTACTTTAAATTAGAATAAAAGAAATCACCATGTACTTTCTATTTTTAACTGTATAGTTCAATAATTAAATAGGCATGTACATTTTTAGGATTTATAAAAATATACGTGACTATTTAGTCATTTAACTATAGAGTTAAAAAAGAGAAAGTGTATGGTGATTTTTAGCAGGAGTCTAATAAAATTAGATTTATAATTTTTGGATAGTTTTGTTGTAAGTGCATTCGCCCCTGACGTGGGTTTTGGATAATTAATGACAATCAAATTAGGGACTAACATATTTATCAAGTGTAATCTACAGGTGTTAGTCCATTGATGGAATTGAAAAAGAATATTTGGTGAATTATAGCACCCTAAATTTTGATGGACAAAAGGCGCTTCGACTCAAGGGCTTCAACACCGTTTATTTTGATTTGAGTCGTAGGCAACACCGCACTATTAAGAGGGATACAAATCTAGATGGCAAAATGGGGATAAAAAGTGCTCTTATCGAAGCTTAGTAGGCTGGAGAGCTGGACCGGAAGTTCTAGTGAGTTGGACCAGAAGTTCCGGTGAGCTACACCGGAAGTTCCGGTCGCTGGCGCCCGCGCGCATCCGCGTGCGAGTATTTTGTTCCGATCTCCGTCCGGAAGTTCCGGTACTCATCGGAAGTTTCGGTCAGGCACCGGAAGTTCTGGTTGGTGCAGTTTGCGCGCGCGCTCGCGTGCGAGAGAATTGTTCCGGGTTTCTTCTGGAAGTTCTGATACGGACCGAAAGTTCTGGTCCTGGCACCGGAAGTTCCGGTGAACCCGAGTTGACTGACAAGCCCAACGGTCTGATCTCGTTTGGCCAGAAGTTCCGGTGGCTTCCACCAAAACTTCCGGTGGCTCATCCGAGACCGAGTATATAAGCTTCTCACCTCATTTCTAACCGTTGTCCGAGCTTTACACATTCATTTCTGCTCTCCCAACTCTCTTCAAGCTGTGACTTGCCCACTCTCTCTCCCTTTGCCTCCAAGCTTCAATCTTCGATTGTTTGAGCTAGGGACATGAGATTTGAGAGCGGGAGCATCGATCTTCGACTTGAGCATTCGATTTCTTGTTTTGCCGGCTTGATTTGTGTTTGTTTCTCTTGGGTTCTTGGGACCCTAGCCGGCTAGGCGTTCTTTATGGTTGCCCATATTGATAAATTTATGAGGGCACCCCGAAGTGTTTGTATCACTCTTTGATCCTTAGTGGAAATCTCAAGCTAGCCTTCGTGGTTGCTTGAGGGAGGAGACCTTAGTGGTCGAACCTTCGTGGTCACCTCAACAACGAGGACGTAGGAACTCCTTAGTGGGGATTGCCGAACCTCGATAAAAATAGCTTGTCTTACTGTGGTGGTAGCATCGACTACCCTTTGTTCTTGTGTTCTTATTGTTCTTCCTCTCTACCCCCAACTTCTTAGGTGGGAGGTCCCGATCTACGGTTTGATGTGGTGCCAAGCCTTGAGGAGTTCAACATACTCATCAACAACCTCTAGAAGGGTATGGTAACACTTGGATCTGAAATCCCAACTCGATTCACTTTGATTTCGTAGCTCATTTAGGGCACCAGAAGTTCTAAAGGTCTGCACTAGAAGTTCTGGTCTTCCTTACCGGAACTTTCGATTCAGACCACCGGAACTTTCGGTCTGATATTTAACTTCCTCAAATTCGAGTTTATGAGTTTCAGGTTTTGCAAAAAGGCCTATTCACCCCCTCTAGGCCAATTAGGTCCTTTTAATTGGTATCAGAGCCTTGGTCCCTCGGATAAACGCTTCACCGCGTGAGGAGTAACATTGGCCAAGATGGATCCAGAAGCACAAAAGCAAATTATTGATCAAATCGCAACTCAAATCACCGCATCCCTGCAGCTGCAACAATAAGAGCAAATGACCAAGATGCAAGAGCAACTAGACAAGATGCAACAACTTCTAGACAAGAAAAGTCAAGAATCATCAAGTGATGGTGGTGATGCAAGCAAGACACCAAAGAGTTACAATATAACTAGTTTTGATTATAGTGGATCAAGCAAGAACAATAATCCTACCTTGTCCATGATCAATCCCGGAAAGCCACCTTCATTTGATGGTGTAAGGTACACCAATTGGGCTCATAGGATAAAGTTGCATCTTATAGCTGCAAGATGTTGGGAAGTAGTGGATGTTGGAGTCAATCCGCCACTTCAAAATCCTAGTGAGTGGTCACCCGAAGATGAGAGAGACTTTCATCTCAATGCAATGGTGGCTACCTTGATTTTGTAATGCCTCACTCCGGAAGACAACAACAAGGTTAATGGAATGGTCAATGGAAAGCAAATTTGGGATACTTTGAAGGTATCATTTGAAGGAGACAAGAGTGTAAGAATTAGAAATATTGAGCTCTTGCAAGGAAAGATTGAGAACTTTACCATGATTGAAGGAGAAACTACTCAAGCAATGTTTGATAGGTTCATGACCTTGATCAACAAAATTAGAGCACTTAGGGAAACAATATGGGATGACAACTCCGCCGCAAGGAAGATATGTAAAGTGTATAGACAAAAGAACAACATGCTTGCTTTGGTCATAATGGAGAGAGACAACTATACCACAATGACATCACAAGAGATGCTCTCCAAGTTGATGCATCATGAGGTACTTGATGATGAAGCCAAGGAAGCAAGTGTGCTAAAGAAGAGCATTGCCCTCACGGCATCACATGGAAGTGAGTCAAGTCATTGCAACAAAGGGTGTTGTGAGCATAGGCATAATAATGATGATGATGACCTTGACGAAAAGCAAGCTTTGCTAGTGGGAAATTACAAGAAGTATTTGAGAATAAAGAAAGAAAAGATGATGAGATATGGAGGGAACAAGCCATACAAGAAGAGGTTTTGCTATGAGTGTGGTGACACCAGCCATCTTGCGGCCGATTGTCCTAACAAGGTGAAGAAGTCAAGATATAACAAGCAAAATGACAAGAAGTACAAGGACAAGAAGAGAGGTGAAGCACATCTAGGTCAAGAATGGCAATCGGATAGTGATAGTGATGATGACAATGACAATGAGAAGAAGAGTGTGGCCACAATTGCTATACAAGAAACTTCTTCCTCAACAAAGGTCCTCATCGACAATGCTTCATCAACATTCCTCTTCACCAACACTTCTTCATCACCTAGACTCTTCGCCAACCTCTCCGACGATGACTATGATGCTCCTTCTTGCCTTATGGCATTAGGAGATAAGGTACAACTTGATCCTCCTATACATACCACTAGTGAATGTGATAGTGATGATGAAAATGATGAAAACTATGCTTATAATCTTATCAAAAGATATGGTAACGCTGCTGCAACTAAAATCTTGAAGCTAATATATACCAAAGATAAGCTTGAGTCATGCATTGAGTTGCAAGGGGAATTGCTCCTAGAGGAAAGGGAGAAAACCCAAGGACTTGAGGCATGTCTCTCCAAGGAGAAGGAGAAGGTTGAGAAGTTGAGTGTAGAATTGTCTTTAGCTAAGGATGCCAATGAGTGCTTGGCTAAAGAACATTCTTCACTCAATGACTCTTTGGCAAGTCTAAAGAATGATCATAGTTTGGCTCAAAAAAATCTTACAATCTTGACAAATAAATATCATGAGCTTGAACTAAACCATGACAAACTTTGGACTAGCACTTCTACCGTCTCCAAGGATGCCAAAGCTACAACTAGTAAAGGTTATGAAAGATGCTCTAATATTGATATATATGCTTGTGCTACTAACCTTGATGAGCTAGCCAAGAAGGATAAGGAAATCCAAAGGTTGAACACAATTGTCAAGATTGGTTGCAAGTGCAAGAATAAGCAACCGACAAATGTGTTCAAGGCATCAAGGCACCCCATGATTAAGGATGGCATTGGTTACAATAGGTATGATGGCAAAGCCAATGGGAGAAAAATGATTAATGGGGTGGCTTGTGTGAAGTTCAACAAGAGTGTGCCGCTTGTTGACCTTATCAATAAGGTGAACAATGTTGCTACACCTACAACTCCACTTGTCAACAACAAGAACAACAAGAAGAAGCAAGTGGAGGTGTCCAAGCAACAAGTGCCTATTTCTTGTTGGGACAAGGATGGCAAGATTGTTGTGAAGTATGTGGGCGCCCTCAAGAAGAGACAAATCTTGAAGAGTGTTTGGGTGCCCAAGTCTTATGTGTCTAATCCCCTAGGTCCCATCTCGGGACCTAAACCAAAAGCTTAATCTTGTTTTATAGGAATATTCCTCCGGCGGGCCAAGTTGGGTGCTTGATAGTGGATGCACCAATCATATGACTGGAGAGAAGAACATGTTCACCTTCTTTCAACCAAATCAAGTTACATGTGAAAGGATTGTCTTTGGTGACAATAGTAAAGGAGACATTCTCGGTTTGGGTAAAATTGCTATCGTAAATGATAATTCTATTTCCAATGTATTACTTGTGGATTTATTGGGATACAATTTGTTGTCTGTCTCACAACTTTGTGAGAAGGGTTACAACTGTCTCTTTACGGATAAGGGTGTGAAAGTCTCTAGAAGATCGGATTCCTCTATTGCTTTTACAGGTTAATTAAAGGGCAAGCTCTACCTAGTTGATTTCTCATCTAGTAGAGTGGGGTATGAGACTTGTTTAGTGGCAAAATCTACCATGGGCTGGTTATGGCATCGCCGACTAGCGCATGTTGGCATGAAAAACTTGGCTGACCTTCAAAGAGGTGAACACATCCTTGGACTAACAAATGTTTCTTTTGAGAAAGATAGAATTTACAGTGCATGTCAAGCGGGTAAGCAAGTTAGAGCCAAGCATCCCGCTAAGAACATCGTCACTACAACAAGGCCACTTGAATTACTTCACATGGATCTATTTGGACCCAATGCTTATATAAGCATTGGAGGTAACAAATATGGATTTGTAATTGTTGACGATTTTTCTCGCTTCACTTGGGTGTTCTTTTTGAAAGATAAAAGCGAAACCCAAGGGATCTTCAAGAAGTTTGCAAGGAGAGCTCAAAATGAGTTTGAAGTAAAGATCAAGAAAGTGAGAAGTGACAATGGGACGGAGTTTAGGAACACCAACATTGAAGCATTCCTTGATGAAGAAGGCATCAAGCATGAGTTTTTGGTTCCATACACTCCACAACAAGGAGAGGAAGAACCGAACGCTCATTGAAGCTGCAAGAGCAATGTTGGATGAGTACAAGATTTCGAAGAAAGATTATTGAGCGGAGCGGTCAACACGGCATGTCATGCCATCAACCGCTTGTACCTCCACAAGATAAGGAACAAGACCGCCTACGAGCTTCTAACCGGTAAAAAGCCTAAGGTGGATTACTTTAGAGTTTTTAGATGCAAGTGTTTCATACTTAATAAGAAATCCAAAAGCTCTAAGTTTGCACCAAAGATTAATGAGGGGTTCTTACTTGGTTATGCTACTAACGAACATGGCTACCGTGTTTTCAATGAGGCCACCGACCAAATTGAAATAGCGGTAGACGTGACTTTTGATGAAAGCGATGGCTCTCAAAAGGAGCAAGTTGTAACACCCCAGGTGTTATCACCAATTAGGCAGTGGGTTTGAGCTCAAACATGACATGTCAAGGGGTAATCAAGGTGTCAAGATCAAATCTACATGATGGAGCTTCAACTTAAACTTGGGCCACGCACAATTGCTTACATATGGACCCTTGTTAAGATTATGCAAGAGTAATTTTAAACATGCTTATTCCATGTACATTACATCCACATGCATCCATCTAGACCCGTGGAAAAGTTTCATGAAGTTTGGAATCAAAAAGTCACATGAAATGATAAGTTCTATTCCTATTGGAATTTGCACCCTTAAATGGATGGGACTATAGGTCATCAAAAAAACCTTGCAACCTTGCCCAAAAGACTCTAGATGAACTCTACAACAAAAGTCATGAAGGGTTCATGTTGAGCAAATGCCAAGAAAATGGCTCAATTGGACTAAAACCCTAGTTTAAAGCTTTATCATGATACTACTTTGATCAAAGTAGAACTATATGTTCTATATCAGTTTTGATGATGGGCCTTAAATAAAAGTTGTAGTCCATGTCATGACGAACAAACTTTGTTTAATGGTCAAGAGCTAGTTTGGCCTCTAACCTAGTCAAATATAGCTCACAAGATTCAATACAATGTTGTCTTGGAGCCCAGAAATTTGGCCAAGTCCCGAGTAAATTTCAGTTTCGGGTACCCTACTTTGGAGCTATGTAGTTTCATAACCAAGCTGGACTGGTTGATGAGTCTTTAATAAGAGTTGTAGTTTAGTTTGAGTACAACAAACTTTGTTTTTGGAGCATACCATGAATCAGCTCGGAAGGAAGTGAAACGGAGGCTTGAAGATTGAATCTGCAGCTATTTTCAGACTTAGAATATTTAAGTCCGAGATTAGTAACAACTTGATTGGCATTCCGCGTTCTCCAATATTTATTAAGCAACTCAAGTTGAGCTAAAAATAAAAAGTGGAGTACATGTTGTGGGGATGAGCATGTAAAAAGTTGGGTTAGGTTGGACTCTGTTTTGGTCATTAATTTTGTGTTTACTTATCCGCTGTCTACGCGTTGACAGTGTCAACTTCGGACTTAATTAACCGCTGATCCATAACTCTCATAGCTGGAAGTCCTTAACGAAAGTTGGAGAGTGCTCTGGGGTCAACAACTTTGCTATAGCACTCAAGGCCCAAATCGTAATCGGATATGCCATTTTTCGGACCTGAAGCCGGACTGAATCGCGTCCGCCAGGTGTTTGTGGATATGCACGCGTGGTCGTCATGCACAGAGCGCCCCCACCATTGTTGCCACGCGCCCTGCCCTTCCTGCGCCATTGGGGAGAGGCCGAGGCACTTCAATGTCCTCTGCCTCACTCTACCTCACTCCGCACACCTCCATGTCCCTTCCACTCGCTCGCTCTCTGGCGCTTGCGTGCGCCGAACGCGGATGCTGCCACCATTGTCGGTCGGGCCGAGCTCGCTGCCACACCATCCTCGCTGCTCCGCGTCTTCTCCGCCCTAGCTAGCTACGCCCTGGTATTCCGCACCCCGCGCCGCTCCTTTTCGGCTAGGGAAGCTTACCACTGCCGCCCTCGGGCCACTGTCGGCGAGCTGTGCCGTCACGGCCGCTCGGTCGCACGTGGCCGAGCCACCTCCGTTCACCGCGGGTCAAGCTGCGGACGCCGGCGGGTTCGCACCGTCCCGTGGACGCTCTCCCGCCCCGTCTCCAGCCGGTCTAGCCGCCGGCACCACCTCTGTTGCCGGCCGAACCGGCCTCCTCTTGCTTTCACGGCTGTTCAGTTCGTACGAACCGGAGGAGGAAGAAGGCCGGCTGGGAGTATGACATGTGGGTCCCGCCCGATTTCATTTGGTGCCCGAATTTACAGATTTTTCTTTTATTTTGTAAAATCTATATCTCATATTTAGTAGCTTCGAAAATTATGCAATTTATTTTGTTGGAATCCTTGTGAAGTGCTCTGCATGTTAGGGTAATCGGTTGTGCCATGCATGCATGTGTTTGTGCTGTAGAAATCCATTAGTGAAAAGTGGTTTTGGAAATGGATTAACTTACTTTCATCAATATCTGGAGTTTTAGAAGTCCAAAATTAGTGATTCCAATTTTGTTGGTCTTCTAGTAATATGCACTATCTAAGAAAAATATAAAACTTATAGGTTGTTTCTGGGTTTCAGGATGTTTTACCTAGATCTTGTTAAATGGAAAATAAATGCTTGTTTTCCTTGTTATTTTTATATCTTGAGTTGTGTTGCTCCAATTGATGTGAAATTTTTATGGTAGGATTGTAATGTTATGGATGTACTGTGGTATAAATTTCTTGGTCACTACTTATTGGATGATCTAGTTATTGATTTAACTTGTTTAGGGCTTGATAAATAGCTTATAAATAATATATAAATGATAAAATAGAAAATGTTGTTCCATTATCTTAGTATGAGGATGCTCTATCATTTTGATCCATACTATGGCCATGTGTTCACAGAAAATATTGAGTTTTAGATTTAACTTGCTCTCACATGATTTATTGCTATAGCCATTTGTCTCTTTCATAGAGGTTGATATACATGTCCAAATGGTTTCAAATTTGGACCGTAGACTTTTGGGAGCATGTGTAGGCCACTGTAATTTCTGTAGAATTTATTGTGCACTTTTGATAGGTGTTCATAATTCCACCTAATTATCTAAATAAATTAAGAAAATGCATTAAAAGAAATTATTTAGGAATGAACACTACGTTTTCTGGTGTTCATTAGTCATGTGTGACATGTTGGTAAAGTTAGTTTTGTCCAAGTATATGTTTGCCACATAAGTTAATAATTATTTCTTGCAAATGAGGTTTCTGGATAGATCTGGGAACTTAGCAAAGTTCTTCATGATAATGTGCTTTGTTGTAAAACTTGTTTATACAAAAGTTGTAGATAATTTATGTATCTAGCTTCTATTAAAATTTGGTGGCATTTGACCATGTGGTTTAGGAGTTATAGCTGTTTAAAGTTGGGTTACAGAATTGCTTACTCTCTGTCTTGTTAGACCAGTTTCTGTGTTTGTGTAAATTCGACAGGTTAAACTTTGGAATCATGCTGTGATGATTATAAATGAAATATAGATAATTTCATAAGCTTTTCATAATGTCTTCTTTCAAGTCATTTGGAGTTGTAGATCTCCAGTTATGATTAAATTACTCAGCTGTTGGTCTGATGTCCAGAAGGTAGCAATTTCTAGTTCTAGTACTTTGATTAACTTTGCCATGCTTGTGTATTGAAGTGTGACTCATATCTTTGATGATACTTGGGTCAGTATCCTGTGATCTTATGAGACTTGTGTCTTGATTGATGTGATTTCCCTCTTCTATGTTACGCCTTAAGAGAGGATTAAGTTAATTAGCTCTATGTGTTTGTGTGAACTTTGGTATGCTTGTTTGATTTCTCTGTTGATTTCACTTCTATGCATTCGTACCTATGCATTATTGCACCTCATTTAGGTACGCTAGCTGAAGCACGGGAAGGACCTGATGTGGAGCCAAACCAAAGATAGAGTTGGTGGATCCATCCCGAAGATAGAAGGACCGAACAAGTAATAGATTGGGAGATGCTCGCCAAGTGAATTTATCTGACATACTCTAACTTGAGTCGGATCCCAGGCAAGCCCCGGAGCATTATAAGCCTCCTATCTTCAAAGCAATTAATTCTATATATGTTATAAGTATTGTTGCATTAAGTGGTAGGAGTTGGTTGAAAACCTTACTGCATTATATCATTCCTTGTCCAGATATATGAATCCTTGAATCCTACATAGACTAGGATCGAGTAGATGCTTAGCCCTGCTTTAAGCGGTAGAAGTCAGGTGATTTCCTGTCACCTGCGAGATATAGGGATATTCATATATGGCACGGTTGCCTATATTTGCTATCGTGGAATGGAACCATGTGTTAATAAAATGAAATGAGACCGGGCGGGATGACGATAGTGAAGCAACAAGGCATGGAGGTCTTGGGTGTGGATCTATCCCCGTCTGAGTCATTTAAGGACCGATTCGCTGTACGTCCTTGAGTCATGTTGAACGCAGTCTAACACTTAGTTGGCCGGATAAGTCGTTCCGACCGTGAAGCCGAGTAATGTGATTCAGGCCGAGAATCGAATGGTAGGTTGCTTCTTGGAGGAGAGAAAGGATGTGCTTGGGGACATTGGCGTGAGACCAAGGGGGGGTTAGAGTCCCTATCACCTGGCAGAGTGTCGCCCTTGGGGTCACGACATCATTCGGACCCGCGATTCCTAAATCATATGAAAAGATGGCTTGTGCGACCCTGGCAGGGGCCTACGTGGTGAGTGTTAGAAATACCCCTCCAGCTGGATAGGAATTCGATTTGAATCGCTGTCGCTCCCGGTTAGTGAGCACTTGACTTGAGCAGCGGCAACGTAGATTCCATTAAATTGAACGGATGGTTAATTGGATCACGATTGAAAGGTTGCCTCAATTTATACCTGCTATGGTTAATATTGTTTGCTCCTAATAAAGTGAGTGCTCTAGTACAGGTTCTAATATAGATGATAGGTTAATAATAATTAACTTGATGCTTAAGCATTAATGATTGATCATCTATATTAAGCTTTTATGCAAAATGTTGTCAAGCCAGCCCACTTTATATCAGCCTTGCATGATCCTTGGTGTCACCTTATTTCTGGTTTCTGACGGGTAAGTCTAGCTGAGTACTTTCTCGTACTCAGGGTTTTATCCTCACTTGTTGCAGGTTGTGATGTATCACGGCGACTGCATGAGTTGGTTGGCTCCTGCCTTAGTGGCGGAGTGTGATCACGGGCATGATCCTTCTGAGTCATCTTCTCTCTAATGCTTTTGTTGGAAGTCGACCGTGGTACTGGCATGTATTTAAAATAAGATCAATGTTAGTTTCAAATTACTTTGCTTCCGCTACTTTTCAATGTAAGTTTTAATAACTATGTTGAACTCCGATGTATATTGAATTACTTGTAAAATGGTTGTAATATGTGACTTGTTATGTTGAATCACTACGATCTTGGCTTGTATGTTGGTTGGTTTGAAATCCCTCGTGATTTCATTGGACTACCGGAGTTATATGGGCTCAAGTGCGAGAATTTGATCATTTCGGTGATTGTTTTTGTACTTGTGCTCTTATAATTTGGACGGTTTCGTTACAGCTGGCATCGGAGCAAGATTCAACATTAAACTTGTCGTATGTGTATTTAAAACAAATGTTTTGTTTTATAAAATCAGTTTTATCAACTTATAGCTATATATGGGTTTGTGAAAACTGAATTCTAAATCTAAGTATGCCAGTGGTCAATTTCCTTATGCCCATATAAGGATTATTAGGTGGCTTATATAAGTACTAACTTGGGGGTTTTTCATTTATGCATCTACGCCCAGGCCAAGGTATGTATGTGTGATAACTCTCCCACACTATGCTACCCAGTATGTCAGATTAGGGATAGCCTTCATATATGAAATAACCATATATGTTGCTAGTTTACTTTTATGCAACGTCGCACCTATGCTCAGGTAAGTGTGAGTTGTGAGAGCATGACCGTACAACCTGCGGTCTAGGGGAGAGCTAGTTTTGGTTACTAGATTATTTACATGTTACACATATGTTTATATGAAGGTACTTAATTGTGGGTGATCGAATGATTCGGGTAGTTTTGGTACTACATGTACGTATACAGGGGTATATGTATATGGGAGTACTTAGAATTTCACCTTTCTGTTTTCATTGTGTGCTATATTGGGAAATGTTGGGCTGCAATGAAAAATTTCTGCAGGTACGCTAACCACGAATGCGTAAGTCAAATGTAGCTGTCGACTAGCTATATATCGAGAGAGTGTGTGTTATGCCACCGACATAGAACGTGATCGCCACCTTAGGTTGGCAATCTTGTGAGGACGAATAGAACGAAGCATGCATTATCATGATTGTTGCTTTTATGCACGACTATGCTCCTCTCGCCCTTATTCTATATTAAGTAACTTGTGATCGATGTAGTACACTACCTTCCTTGTGAGAAGCTAACAAGAATGCCTTACTCCCTGTTGTTCATACAAGCAATTGTAAATGCTTTAGACTTTATTTCAGTAATTATGGATTCTCATAAATGAATTAAATTGATGTTGGTCTAAGGTAACAATGTTTAGAGCAAATAGACTAACATGTTTGTGTGCTCTCTTATTAAGTATAACAAAGGTAAGCTTTGCTTTGCTTGTTAAATATTGGCTGCTAGAACGGTTTCAGTTGTAGTGATACTTTTGTGCTCATAATGGTGTTTTCTATAGTTATGGAGAATACCAAAGATGTAGCTAACTTACTTATCTAGCTTGTCCTAAAAATTCATGACCCTAGGTCTTAAAGTTTGAGAGTTATGAAATTTAGAAGTTTACTGTCAGGTTTTGCTTATGCTCTGATTAGATCTGAATGTTTGGCTTGTTTGACCTGTGTGCATAGGGAATCATGTCTTGGAGATAATAGAAGAAGTGTAGTACTTTTTCTAAGCTTTCCAAAATGTCCTATAGCACCAATTGTGGTGGTCTAAATCTCTAGTTATGAGCTTGCAAAGTGGAATGACAGAATCTGTCCAAATCTGGGCAGAGATGTCTCTTTGTCTTGTTTGGCCTTGTTAGCTGTAGAATCATCTTACGATGATAATAAAAAAGTTATAGACAACTTAATAAGCTTTACATAAAGTTAAGGCTCAGCCTTGTTGTGTACCTAGAACTCCAGTTATGCAATTTTGAAGTTCTTGTCAGTTTTCTGTCCATATTAGTACAGATCTGAAACATCAGCATGTTTGACCATGCTAACCTATGATTTAGCTTTTGGTATGAATAACTAATGTGTAGCCATCTTTCTAAGCTTTCTAGAAAGTCTAGGATCACCTTTATGGGATGTCTACAACCTTAGCTATGGTCGAAACAATTAACTACTATGTTGCTGTCCATGTTCTGTGCCCATGCTAAGTTAGCCACCTTAGCTAGCGTTTGTCTTAGGCTAAACTCGTAGTTAGTTCTTGCTTTAGATGAATGTTTGTTATGGGTGAGCCTGATGCTTAGTAGTGGTTGCTTAAGCTAATTGGATTGGATCTCTCCAATGCTTGACTATGATGTTTGTATGTATGCTTGTTAGTTAATTAGTGCCATAGTTGTCACTTCGTTTGTCTTCGGTGAGCATACGAGGGTCGCATAGCTTTATCCTAGAACAACATTCACGTTACGTAATTCTATGATTGTTGCCTTCAATTAGGTTTCTCTCTTAGGAGCTTGAGCCTGTAGACATGGTTGCTTGCCTTGAGTGCTTGTATCCATGCCTTTGCTTGACCGAAAGCCCAAAGTTGAGTTCTCCTATATGTTTGTATAAGCCATGGATGTTTTCCAACCCTTTTGTGAAGATCTTTATCGACTGACCAACCAAGTTAACTTCTATCAACGCTAGCCTTTGACCATGGTTCGTACTTTGCCAGTTGTAGAGATCATACCTGAATCCTTGTTAGACCTTTCGGTTACCTCTCCTAAAGGTTAGCTAGTGTGACGCAATGTATCTATGCTATGGCCTCTAAATCGTGTGCTTGCAAATTCGTGCATCTACCTTATCAACCCAATTTGTGCCATTTGAAATTCCTCATCGGACGTATATTCAGTAATGGTGTTACGATTAGCATTCTATGGTGCCATGATGAAACCTAGGGCCTCCTTGTGACCGGCCGTCACATGGTTATGCTACTGGGCACGCGCTGGTATCAAGGTTGCTAGTCATAGCCCATTATGGAATTACATCAATGTGGACTTTTCTGGTGAGATGTTCCTTGGTTATCTCTCCATATCGTATCGTAAGATCCATATCTTAGACCGAAAGTAGTGGAGCTTCCTTCTGAAGTTGCTAAGAGGATAACCTTTGAAGAACAGGTTACTGACATAAACATTAACAGACTGCAATAGGTGGTAGACAAGTGACTCTATTTAGTTGTCCTAGTTTTGACGAACGTATCTAGTGAGTAAAGTATCTCATCTCTGTTGGATAAAAAGGACACACAACACTTAACGTTGGATAAGTCATTCGTTGGATAAGAATCGATCGTCACATTATGCAAGTCTTAACCTCTGAATGCATAATGACCATACCATCGCAATCAACCATCTCTAGTGTGACTCCTTATCTGCTGACTTCGATGGCAACCATCTGTTCTGTATCAACCATGATTATTGTGGTCAAGAATGAAGATTTAGAACTTTTTAGTGTTGAGAGACAACTAATTAGTTACCAATAGGAAGATTAATCTCCAACTAGGTAACGACTCCTTGGTAGCTATGAAGGCTATGTATTACAGAGCAATAGCCAACAAGAGGTTGCATCTGCTTCAACCTAGATAACTGTTGTCTTTGGATAAAAGAATCTTTTAGCTAGCTGTTGGCAAAAATACGAAGCCGACAGAGTCAGCTATCATATTCACTAACCCCTCGATAGACTCAGATAATACAGTGTTGTCATCAGAGAAAGAGAACTACACACATGGAAACTTAAGTAGTTTTCCATTAGTTGATATCGAAAGGATTGAACATTTACGGCCAACATAGACCCTGTCTATTGGTTAGTCAGTATCCTATAACCTCAGAGAATGTTTGTCGTCTATGATCTTAGCACTTTGGAAGGTTGTACTCAAGCCATTCTGGTAGAGGGCTACTTTTCAAACTTTGTCAACATAGAGTCATTTCGACGAGTATATTTCTGAAGATTTTGGTCTAGTGTCAAGTTCATATGAACTATGTTGTGTTCACTAAAGAATCAGATGCTTGTTAGTGGTTAGCTCATGGACCCAAGGATCTCTGTACATTGAGAACGAAGTACTGCGTTGTCTTGGATTCCTCCCAAAGTAACAATGCTTCATGGAAGTCAATGAAAGAAATTCTTCAGACAAATTTTACCATGAGGAGCAAGTATCAGAAAGTGCCTTCGACCAAATTATTCACCAATGTTGAAGCTTTGTAGCTGAATGCTATAGCAAATGTTGGGAATTAGATAACGTGCCTCTTTTCCTTAAAAGGTCTTCCATTCAGAATCTCGGGATGCGATTCTTTTAAGGGGGGAGGGCTGTAACACCCCAGGTATTATCACCAATTAGGTAGTGGATTTGAGCTCAAACATGACATGTCAAGGGGTAATCAAGGTGTCAAGATCAAATCTACATGATGGAGCTTCAACTTAAACTTGGGCCACGCACAATTGCTTACATATGGACCCTTGTTAAGATTATGCAAGAGTAATTTTAAACATGCTTATTCCATGTACATTACATCCACATGCATCCATCTAGACCCGTGGAAAAGTTTCATGAAGTTTGGAATCAAAAAGTCACATGAAATGATAAGTTCTATTCCTATTGGAATTTGCACCCTTAAATGGATGGGACTATAGGTCATCAAACAAACCTTGCAACCTTGCCCAAAAGACTCTAGATGAACTCTACAACAAAAGTCATGAAGGGTTCATGTTGAGCAAATGCCAAGAAAATGGCTCAATTGGACTAAAACCCTAGTTTAAAGCTTTATCATGATACTACTTTGATCAAAGTAGAACTATATGTTCTATATCAGTTTTGATGATGGGCCTTAAATAAAAGTTGTAGTCCATGTCAGGACAAACAAACTTTGTTTAATGGTTAAGAGCTAGTTTGGCCTCTAACCTAGTCAAATATAGCTCACAAGATTCAATACAATGCTATCTTGGAGCCCAGAAATTTGGCTAAGTCCCGAGTGAATTTCAGTTTCAGGTACCCTACTTTGGAGCTATGTAGTTTCATAACCAAGCTGGACTGGTTGATGAGTCTTTAATAAGAGTTGTAGTTTAGTTTGAGTACAACAAACTTTGTTTTTGGAGCATACCATGAATCAGCTCGGAAGGAAGTGAAACGGAGGCTTGAAGATTGAATCTGCAGCTTTTTTCAGACTTAGAATATTTAAGTCCGAGATTAGTAACAACTTGATTGGCATTCCGCGTTCTCCAATATTTATTAAGCAACTCAAGTTGAGCTAAAAATAAAAAGTGGAGTACATGTTGTGGGGATGAGCATGTAAAAAGTTGGGTTAGGTTGGACTCTGTTTTGGTCATTAATTTTGTGTTTACTTATCCGCTGTCTACGCGTTGACAGTGTCAACTTCAGACTTAATTACGCTGATCCATAACTCTAATAGCTAGAAGTCCTTAACGAAAGTTGGAGAGTGCTCTGGGGTCAACAACTTTGCTATAGCACTCAAGGCCCGAATCTTAACCGGAATTGCCATTTTTCGGACCTGAAGCCGGACTGAATCGCGCCCGCCAGGTGTTCGTGGATATGCACGCGTGGTCGTCATGCACAGAGCGCCCCTGTAACACTCCGGTGTTACGCAAGCATTTGCATGAAAATCATATGCATGGCATTTCATATCATCCTAATCATATATGTTAATATTATAATTTGAGTGAAATAAAAGCTTAGAAAGTGGTATTTGAGATGTAATATATTAATGTGCTAATCACATTCCATCAAAATTTTGTGCAACTAAATTTCATATCACTTAGAATGATAAGGAAATTTTTGGAGCCACTAAATCACTCAAAGTTTTGTTAAAGATTTGTTTTAAAAATGTATTTTGAAAATATTCAAAAATCCTCTCTAAATTAGCTTTTATTCTAAAAATCAAAATCTATCCAGATTTGGACTTTGGTCTTAAAAGCAAAGTTGTAGAGAATTAAATTCTAAGCAACTTTCATTTTTGGGCCATTTTCAGAAAAGGTCATTTGCTTGCCCAAAATTGAATTTGAATACTGCAAATAGAATTTTATTTGAATTTTCTTTGGAAAAATAAAAAAAGAAAAACAATTTCAGCGCTAGCAGGCCGCCGCCACCCTTTCGGCCCGTCGGCCGAAGCGGCCCGCGCCACCCCCGCGCCCGCGCGCCCGCGCAGCGCAGCGGCCCGGCCCGCGTCCGCGCGGTCGCCTCCTTCTCCCGCCCGCTCGCGCGCGCACGCTGGCGCCCCGGCAGAGCACGCCCGCCGCGTGGCGGCCGCATGCCGGCGACGCCACCGCGTGGCCGCCCGTGGACCCCGCGTGCTCCGCCTCAAAGCACCGCGCGCGCCTGCCCTCCATCCACTCGCCCCTTCGCTCGCTCCACCTCCACTCCCCCTCTCCAAGAACCGAGCGGGCGAGCGGCTCACCGCCGAGAGCTCCACCTCCGCTCCCCCGTTCCGACATCGACCCTCCACCGCCACCAAATCCGTCTTGCACCAAGCTTCGCCACTCCCTTGCCTCCTCCGAACGAGCACCACCATCGCCTTGCTCACTCCGGTAGGACACCAATTTGGCTTCCTCGCCGTGCCACCGTGACGGAGCCGTCGCGCTTGCGCTCCGGCCACCGTCGCCTCCGCTCCTCCCCATCTCTATCGAATTGCGCGTCGATGTTCACCATGTCCCCGCGATCGTGTTGCGCGCCTCGCCTTGCTCGCTCGGGCACGGAAGCGGCCGCTGGCCGTCGGCGGCCACCGCACCGCCACGGTGTCGAGCACCGGCTCGGCCGTGTGCCGTTCCCGCTCACCCGCGGGTGACGCGAGTGACTGGGCCGGCCTGCTCCAACAAGAGCCGACCCATTTTCTTTCTCCCGGCGCGCGCGTTCTTGGGCTGAGCCGGACCGGGCCGTTTGCCCCGTACTGTGCCGGCCCGTTTTCAAATAAAGAATTTTCAGTTTCTTTTCTTTTATTAAGTGGAAATAAAAATGCTTTAGAAATTGTTTGGGTGATTAAATGTACTCCAAAAATTGTGAAATAAATTTCTAGGGATTCATTGGAACCAGATCTACAATCTAAAAATATTGCATGTCATTTTTGGAATACTTTTCTGTAGAGCTTTAATTAATTCTTAATATTGCTGATATCTTGTAAAATAGCTAGTAAATCCTATATGAATCAGAAAAATATGATTTTAAGTTTATTAATCTTCATATATCATGTACTTCCTAGGAAAAATATGTTTCATGCATGTGCTGTGGAAAAATGTTGAAGTGTAGTTCAAGTGCCTTTAATGGCTGATTTTTGTTATTTTTGCTAGAGAGCAAACTTTGTATAAAACATGCATGTGATAATTTTTGTACAGTCATAGTATGCTATAAAGAACCTAGGAAAAATATTAATTCTGTTGTTTGACACTTTTCATAGCACAAAGTAAATTCATGCTCATTTTTATGCTATAGCTTGTCATTTTTGTATAGGATGGTTTACTTATCCAAATGCCATGAAATTTTTATAGTAGTCTGTTTAGAGTAGTATTATGCTACTGTAATTTTCTTAGATTTTTAGGAGCATCAGAAATATATGTTGCTATTCAAACCTACTATTATTACTTAGGGTTTAAGCAAGTGTTGCTTTAAGTGTGATTAAGAAATTAGTAAAGTTTTGGTGTATCTTTGAAGCATTTCATAAGATAGGTTAACTTAACATAATAGTAGTAGAAGAGAATGCAGTAGATGACATGTGCTTGTAGTGTATAGTTTCTTGGATGATGTTGACTACCTTGCATTTCAACATATTCATTGCATTCATCTCCTTCGATGCACACTTGCATAATCACTTACATGCATTGCATCATACAGGATCGCAAACCGAGAACCCAGTCGTCTTACCCGAGGAGCCAGAGAAGCAGATCGAGGTGCAGCAGGAGGAGGTGACAGAAGCCGAAGAAGAGGCCGGTGAAGATCTTTCGGAGTGCCCCGATCACCGTCCGAGTTCCTTCGAGAGAGGCAAGCCCCGGAGCATTTCTCTCCCGGTTTGCAAATAATTTATTATTAACTTTACTTAATTTGATGCATTACGTTTAGGAGTTGTTTGTAAACGTTGTTGCATTATACCTTGCTTACCTTTGTTATACTATATCCTTGTTACCCTGGTATCCGCAGTCGAGTCAATGCTTAGCTGGCTTAGACCGGTAGAAGTCGGGTGATTTCTTGTCACCTGTGAGCTATAGGTGGTTACCTGGATCTGTTTGGATAACTATGAAGTCATGATATAACTAAGTGTGAAATGAAATTGAGACCGGGCGGAAACTTGCAGGGTTTCGGACTGTAGTGTTTTCCGTCTGTGTCGATTAAGGACCGTCCGTTGTTGTCCCTCGGGTCATGTTGAACGCATGCCTCACATTTAGCTGGCCGGATAAAGTACCTTCTGACCGCGAAACTGGGAGATTATTCGGGCCAAGTGGATTGCCCGCAACGCACTGTACCGGAGCAGTAGTGGCAGGATACGGGGGCGCGATGCTAAGGCCAAAGAGCAGTCAGGTGGCCCCCGGGTACAAGTGGTTCCTGGCAAGCTCGTGACTTTACCTGAATGGTTGACTCGGCGACCAACACCTCACTTTAGCGGGTGAGTGAGGTTTGTGTGAGAAATAACTTACCAGCTGGTTAATAATCGATTCGAATCGCCATTATTCACTGGATAGTGAACACTTGACTTGAGCTACTTCATCGTAGTAATATTGATGGAACACTTGGACAGTTATATGAATTATGACATAATGGAAGTTGTTAATGATCATCGGTTATCATTGCCTGTTTAATTACATGTTACTTTAGTACAGGTGCAAATGTAGTTGACAGGTTAATAAAGATTTAACTTGATGCAAAGCTTTTGTAAAAGTTTTTCTAAATGCTAAAAATGCCTTTTTGGCAAATGAGTCAGCTACCCCACCAAAAAGCCTATCATGATTCCTTGGTGTCTTTTATTTCTGGTTTATGACGGGTAAGTCTAGCTGAGTACCTTCTCGTACTCAGGGCTTTGTTCCCACTTGTTGCAGATGGACAGATGTACTACGGTTATTGTATCAACTGTCTCTATCCTGCAATGGGCGAAGCATAGGACCATGGGCAATGGTCATTCGTACTTCTCGTCTGATGCTTTTGCTGGAGATGATCACAAGCTGGCACTTTATTCTAAAATGTTGTGTGTGCGCGTGATTTGAACTACCGCTTCCGCTACTTTTATTCAAACCTGTTTTGTAATAACTATGTTTAAACTTCGATGTATTTTATGTCGCAAATTTTTATGTAACTTATGATGGTAACCGTTAAACTTAGTACGGTCTTGGCTTTTATGAGAAATGGTTTGAAATCCGTCGAGATTTCACGGACTACCGGGTTATATGGGCTTAAGTTGGTTAAATTGTCCTTCCGTTAGATGATTTTCCTACTTAATCTCGTATAATTGGGCGGTTCTGTTACAGCTGGCATCAGAGCATGGTTTAGCGTAATTACTGTTCATAAGTGTATTTAAAACAAAATTCTATTCAAAAAGTGTGATTTTAAAACTAAATGTGTGCCAGTGGTCATATCCTGTATGCCCAGTTAAGGACTCTAGGTGGCTATTTAAGTACTAACTTGGGGTTCTTGCACCATATTTCTCTTTCGTTGCTCATACGGCGTGATATTATATGAGTGCCACTTAATTGAGTGGTAATGTATGGATCAGTTACCTCTACGCTTTGGTAAGTGTGAGCTGTGAGAGCATGATCGGATACACCGCCGATCTAGGGAGAGTGTTTTATATGATACTAGAATAATTACATGTTGTACACATGTTTTTATGAAAGTATCGCATGTGTGGGTGTTCTGTCCGTTGAGGCGATGCCGTCAATAGGACGATGTGTGTGGGTAGTTACTACCGTTGTACACGCATCTAGGGATTCGTGTAGAGCGCGTAGGTAGATTTACTGCTTTCATGCATTTATGGGGAATGGGCTGAAATGAATTTTCTGCAGGTACATAACAGCGCGTATCGTGTAGATCGAATTAGTTACGTATATGAGAGATCGTTGTATGCCACCGAATTCATCGTTAGATGTCTTTATTTTCTAAGTTTGTGAGAACGTAAGACTCGCGCATGCATCATACTGCCTAAGCATTTCATTCATAACCTGCATTCCTCCCCTTATAAAAGGATTATTCCAGTTTGATAAAAGTGACATCAACTTAAAATATGTTCTCACCGGGTAATTTAAAACTTGTGCTACAGATGGCCCGCACGAAGAAGACTGCCCGTAAGTCCACTGATGGAAGAGCACCATGTCACTAGATGGCCCCGCGGGAGCACCGCAGCACGGACACTTTTCTAAGTGAGTTTGGCATGCCCACCTTGCTTTGGAGAGTGCTCCATGATGTGGGGTACCCAGAGGGTCAAGAGCCGGTGTACTCTTGGAATGAGAGCCAGCTAGCTGAGGATGGACTTGCAATAGTGGAGATCACCGTTCCTGCCCTTGGTGATGCGCCAGAATGGGCCGGTTGGCATTTGGAGTTTGAAGGGCGCACTCCAGTTGAGGGTGCAGAGGGTGCAGCCTTTCACATCATTCGAGACATAATGAGCAGGTTTCCTAATGAGTTGGCAGCAGCCTTGGCCGGTACCTTCCCGAGAGATGATCCTCGTGATGCCATTTGGGTGCAGCCACAAGGTAGTGCCTTGGTCAGAGGCCCAAGTGAAGGACATGCTAGCGACAACCATACGATGAGTGCCATGTATGTAGCCATCAGAGCATATCAGGGTCTTGAGAATACCTATTGGACCTTGACTGGTATAAGAGGTAATGATCGGCTTGAAGCAAGGAAGCAGAAGAAGAAGCAAGCACGTGCTATAGCTAGCTTGCAGGAGCAGTTGGCCGACATGAGCTTGCAGCGAGATCGGGCTCTCGAGAGAGGTGAGAGTGCTATGCAGCAGGTGCAGACGTTGACTCAGGCCAACAGAAATGCAGATCGCATGATGGGACAACTAGTGCAGGAAAGGAATGAAGCCTAGAACGAGAGGGACCTTCTCAGGCAAAGGGTCGAGGAGCTAGAAGGGTATAACGCCAACTTGCATGAAGAGTTCCATGCCCTCTACAACGGGATAGGCCCGTACGCTCCTCCGGACGCCGCCCAGATGGACGTCGACGACGACGCCGCTACTGATGGTAGCAATGGTGACGCCTCCGACCTCAACGACGGCCCCAAGGAGTAGGCTAGTTGCCTTGCGTTAGTGATAGGCTTTATCGCGATGGCCTTCTTTTGGTTCCCATGTGTCGTGTTGTATCCTGTTCGATCTTGAGACTGGCGATCTTTTGGATCTTGGTTGTGTATGTGATGCTTATACGCATAAAAGTCCAGTGTATGTATGCTGGCAACGTGGTGGTATGGAACGTGATGTTGCATTCGAAGTAATTTGATTAGTGATGTTGTTTTAATTGGAATGTGATTATTGTGCCTCTGTTTTATTGCATGACTTGTTCTCTCCAATAAATTCAGTATGACATGATTGTTCATTTGAATACAATTACTACCACTTCGCTCAATTATTACTTGTTGCTGAAATATGCAGATGGCAAACACTCACCGTGCCACGTATGAGGCCGCTGAAACTGGTGGCAACGGTGCAGGGGCTGGTGGGGGGGGCGCAAGCAACGTCAATCACCAGGAGCCACAGCCAGAGCCACATTTGCCCCCTCCTCCACCGCTCACTGCAGAAGTGTTCTTCGCACAGTTTCTTAGAAGCCAGCGCAACGCCGAGCAGTCACAAAGGAATATGGAAGATTTTCTGCGTACCATCGCTGAAAATGTTCAGAGAGGAAATAATCAAGGTGGTGGCCATGGAGTGAACCAGTACAGCAATTTCAAGGATTTCATGGATACTAGGCCACCTATTTTCAAGGAAGCAGCAGAGCCACTCGACGCTGAAGAATGGATCAACACTATGGAAGATAAGTTTCGTGTGCTGAGACTGACAGAAGTTCTGAAGACAGAATATGCTGCACATCAGTTACAGGGACCAGCAGGGATGTGGTGGAAGCATCACCGCACCACCTTTCCTCCCAATGCCCAGATTACTTGGAGAGAATTCACTGAAGCGTTTAAGGGAGCTTATATTCCCCCAAGGTTGGTTGAGATAAAGCTCGGAGAGTTCTTAGCCTTAAATCAGGGTACCAAGACTGTAACACAGTATCTACATGCCTTTAATAGCTTGTGCCGCTATGCTCCAGACATGGTCGACACAGATGCAAAGAGAATTGCTAGTTTCAAGAGAGGGTTAAGTCCGAAGATGATGAAGCATGTGGGTACCAATACCCGTGTCAGGTTCAATGACTTTGTCAGTGATTGTTTGAAGCAAGAAAAGAACAACAACGCCTACACTGCATCCAAGAATCACAAGAGGGTGTTTGAGTCAGGACCCTCCCAGTCCAGAGTTGTCACTGCAAATCGTCCTTCTTATCGTCCGTCCGCACCTGGTGCAAGGTTCAGGCCTCCACAGCATAAAACTCAGAACTACAAGGGACCACAGAAGCCGTACAAGATGGCGGTGCCGCCAGCAAAGATCACCGCAGCTGCAGAATAGAGCAACTCCAAGGGAGCTATAGGATCTGCTGGTACAGTGAAGGGGCCCTGCTACAATTGTGGTCAGCCAGACCACTTTTCAAAGTTCTGCCCTTATCCGCCTAGAAAGAAACAACAGACTTACACTGCCCGTGTGCACCATACCACCGTTGATTAGATTCCTGAAGGAGAACCTATAACTGCCGGTAAGTATCTTGTTAACCATCACCCTGCAGTTGTTCTATTTGATTCTGGATCCTCGCATTCTTTTATGAGTCAAGCATTTGCACGGAAGCATGAACAACTATGCACAGAATTGAGTTATGGTTATCGTATAAGTTTAGCAGGGGTTGATGTGCTAACCAATAAGATGGTTAGAGGGGCAACCCTTGAGTTAGATAGTCGGAAGTTTCGAGTAAACCTGATAGTTATGCCGGGACTAGTTTTGGATGTAATAATAGGGATGAACTGGATGAAAGACTGGGGAGCAGTCATAGATACAAGCAGTCGATTGCTTACCCTTAAGGATCCGCAGGCAGAGGGTACTTTTCAGGTACCATTGCCCGAAAGAACAGACCTTGTAAGTGTGACCTGTGCCATGGAAGTTGTTCCTATCCACCAGATCCCGGTAGTGTGTGAATTCCCAGATGTGTTTCTAGAAGAGTTACCTGGCCTTCCTCCAGATAGAGATGTTGAGTTTGGAATCGAGTTGATCCCCGGAACAGCTCCTATTTCGAGGAGACCTTATCGGATGCCTCCGGATGAGTTAGCTGAGCTGAAGAAGCAACTGGAAGAATTGCTAAAGAAGGGGTTTATCCGACCAAGTAAGTCTGAATGAGGATGTCCTGCCTTGTTCGTGAAGAAAAAAAAAGAGGGTACTCTGAGGATGTGTGTGGATTATCGACCTCTTAATGCGGTAACTATCAAGAATAAATATCCTTTGCCTCATATCAATGTTTTGTTTGATCAGTTGGCTAAAGCTAGGGTGTTCTCCAAAATAGACCTAAGATCAGGGTATCATCAGATAAAGATCAGGCCACAAGATGTCCCGAAAACCACCTTTTCTACCAGATACGGGTTGTACGAGTATCTTGTTATGTCCTTTGGCTTAACAAATGCTCCAGCCGGTCTAGCCGCCGGCACCACCTCTGTTGCCGGCCGAACCGGCCTCCTCTCGCTTTCACGGCTGTTCAGTTCGTATGAACCGGAGGAGGAAGAAGGCCGGCTGGGAGTATGACATGTGGGTCCCGCCCGATTTCATTTGGTGCCCGAATTTACAGATTTTTCTTTTCTTTTGTAAAATCTATATCTCATATTTGGTAGCTTCGAAAATTATGCAATTTGTTTTGTTGGAATCCTTGTGAAGTGCTCTGCATGTTAGGGTAATCGGTTGTGCCATGCATGCATGTGTTTGTGCTGTAGAAATCCATTAGTGAAAAGTGGTTTTGGAAATGGATTAACTTGCTTTCATCAATATCTGGAGTTTTAGAAGTCCAAAATTAGTGATTCCAATTTTGTTGGTCTTCTAGTAATATGCACTGTCTAAGAAAAATATAAAACTTATAGGTTGTTTCCGGGTTTCAGGATGTTTTACCTAGATCTTGTTAAATGGAAAATAAATGCTTGTTTTCCTTGTTATTTTTATATCTTGAGTTGTGTTGCTCCAATTGATGTGAAATTTTTATGGTAGGATTGTCATATTATGGATGTACTGTGGTATAAATTTCTTGGTCACTACTTATTGGATGATCTAGTTATTGATTTAACTTGTTTAGGGCTTGATAAATAGCTTATAAATAATATATAAATGATAAAATAGAAAATGTTGTTCCATTATCTTAGTATGAGGATGCTCTATCATTTTGATCCATACTATGGCCATGTGTTCACAGAAAATATTGAGTTTTAGATTTAACTTGCTCTCACATGATTTATTGCTATAGCCATTTGTCTCTTTCATAGAGGTTGATATACATGTCCAAATGGTTTCAAATTTGGACAGTAGACTTTTGGGAGCATGTGTAGGCCACTGTAATTTCTGTAGAATTTATTGTGCACTTTTGAAAGGTGTTCATAATTCCACCTAATTATCTAAATAAATTAAGAAAATGCATTAAAAGAAATTATTTACGAATGGACACTATGTTTTCTGGTGTTCATTAGTCATGTGTGACATGTTGGTAAAGTTAGTTTTGTCCAAGTATATGTTTGCCACATAAGTTAATAATTATTTCTTGCAAATGAGGTTTCTGGACAGATCTGGGAACTTAGCAAAGTTCTTCATGATAATGTGCTTTGTTGTAAAACTTGTTTATACAAAAGTTGTAGATAATTTATGTATCTAGCTTCTATTAAAAATTGGTGGCATTTGACCATGTGGTTTAGGAGTTATAGCTGTTTAAAGTTGGGTTACAGAATTGCTTGCTCTCTGTCTTGTTAGACCAGTTTCTGTGTTTGTGTAAATTAGACAGGTTAAACTTTGGAATCATGCTATGATGATTATAAATGAAATATAGATAATTTCATAAGCTTTTCATAATGTCTTCTTTCAAGTCATTTGGAGTTGTAGATCTCCAGTTATGATTAAATTACTCAGCTGTTGGTCTGATGTCCAGAAGGTAGCAATTTCTAGTTCTAGTACTTTGATTAACTTTGCCATGCTTGTGTATTGAAGTGTGACTCATATCTTTGATGATACTTGGGTCAGTACCCTGTGATCTTATGATACTTGTGTCTTGATTGATGTGATTTCCCTCTTCTATGTTACGCCTTAAGAGAGGATTAAGTTAATTAGCTCTATGTGTTTGTGTGAACTTTGGTATGCTTGTTTGATTTCTCTGTTGATTTCACTTCTATGCATTCGTACCTATGCATTATTGCACCTCATTTAGGTACGCTAGCTGAAGCACAGGAAGGACCTGATGTGGAGCCAAACCAAAGATAGAGTTGGTGGATCCATCCCGAAGATAGAAGGACCAAACAAGTAATAGATTAGGAGATGCTCGCCAAGTGAATTTATCTGACATACTCTAACTTGAGTCGGATCCCAGGCAAGCCCCGGAGCATTATAAGCCTCCTATCTTCAAAGCAATTAATTCTATATATGTTATAAATATTGTTGCATTAAGTGGTAGGAGTTGGTTGAAAACCTTACTGCATTATATCATTCCTTGTCCAGATATATGAATCCTTGAATCCTACATAGACTAGAATCGAGTAGATGCTTAGCCCTGCTTTAAGCGGTAGAAGTCAGGTGATTTCCTGTCACCTGCGAGATATAGAGATATTCATATATGGCACGGTTGGCTATATTTGCTATCGTGGAATGGAACCATGTGTTAATAAAATGAAATGAGACCGGGCGGGATGACGATAGTGAAGCAACAAGGCATGGAGGTCTTGGGTGTGGATCTATCCCCGTCTGAGTCGTTTAAGGACCGATTCGCTGTACGTCCTTGAGTCATGTTGAACGCAGTCTAATACTTAGTTGGCCGGATAAGTCGTTCCGACCGCGAAGCCGAGTAATGTGATTCAGGCCGGGAATCGAATGGTAGGTTGCTTCTTGGAGGAGAGAAAGGATGTGCTTGGGGACATTGGCGTGAGACCAAGGGGGGGGGTTAGAGTCCCTATCACCTAGCAGAGTGTCACCCTTGGGGTCGCGACATCATTTGGACCCGCGATTCCTGAATCATATGAAAAGGTGGCTTGTGCGACCCTGGCAGGGGCCTGCGTGGTGAGTGTTAGAAATACCCCTCCAGCTGGATAGGAATTCGATTTGAATCGCCGTCGCTCCCGGTTAGTGAGCACTTGACTTGAGCAGCGACAACGTAGATTCCATTAAATTGAACGGATGGTTATTTAGATCACGATTGAAAGGTTGCCTCAATTTATACCTGCTATGGTTAATATTGTTTGCTCCTAATAAAGTGAGTGCTCTAGTACAGGTTCTAATATAGATGATAGGTTAATAATAATTAACTTGATGCTTAAGCATTAATGATTGATCATCTATATTAAGCTTTTATGCAAAATGTTGTCAAGCCAGCCCACTTTATATCAGCCTTGCATGATCCTTGGTGTCACCTTATTTCTGGTTTCTGATGGGTAAGTCTAGCTGAGTACTTTCTCGTACTCAGGGTTTTATCCCCACTTGTTACAGGTTGTGATGTATCACGGCGACTGCAAGAGTTGGTTGGCTCCTGCCTTAGTGGCGGAGTGTGATCACGGGCATGATCCTTCTGAGTCATCTTCTCTCTAATGCTTTTGTTGGAAGTCGACCGTGGTACTGGCATGTATTTGAAATAAGATCAATGTTAGTTTCAAATTACTTTGCTTCCGCTACTTTTTAATGTAAGTTTTAATAACTATGTTGAACTCCGATGTATATTGAATTACTTGTAAAATGGTTGTAATATGTGACTTGTTATGTTGAATCACTACGATCTTGGCTTGTATGTTGGTTGGTTTGAAATCCCTCGTGATTTCATTGCACTACCGGAGTTATATGGGCTCAAGTGCGAGAATTTGATCATTTCGGTGATTGTTTTTGTACTTGTGCTCTTATAATTTGGACGGTTCCGTTACACAAGTCAATGCTGAAATTTTAGGTAAAGAAGAACCATCTCATCAAGTGATCAAGAGGCTTGCCACTGGTGAAGTGAAACCCGTTGAAGATGAAGATGATGATGTGCATGTGCAAATTTCTCATGATCCAAACATGCATCATGGGTCAACCAATGCCCATGGTGATGCTTCCATCTCAAGAAGGGGTCATGACTCAAGAGAACAAGCTAGTCAAGATCCACCACAAGCTCAAGGAGACAACCAAGGTGGTGATCAAGACAATCAAGATCTTGATCCTCCAATCAATCAAGACAATGAAGATGAAGATGATGGTCTAATCCAAACAAGAACAATCATCCCTCACCCAAGAGTTCATCAATCCATTCAACGGGACCATCCCGTTGATAGCATATTGGGAGACATACAACAAGGGGTAACAACACGCTCTCGTTTAGTAGCTTTTTGTGAGCATTACTCTTTTGTTTCTTCTAAATTGCCAGAAAGGGTGGAGGATGCTTTGAAGGACCCGGATTGGATGATGGTCATGCAAGAGGAATTGAACAACTTCACTAGGAATGAAGTCTGGTCCTTGGTGGAAAGGCCCAAGCAAAATGTGATAGGTACCAAGTGGGTCTTCTGCAACAAAGAAGATGAGTATGACGTGGTCACAAGGAACAAGGCACGGTTGGTAGCCAAAGGTTTCACTCAAATCGAAGGTTTGGATTTTGGGGAGACCTATGCACCTGTAGCTAGACTTGAATCTATTCGCATATTACTTGCCTTTGCTGCTCACCATGATTTCAAGTTGTTTCAAATGGACGTGAAAAGTGCATTCCTCAACGACCCCCTCTCCGAAACCATGTATGTGGAGCAACCACCGAGTTTTGAAGATCCACATCATCCCGATCATGTCTACAAGCTTGACAAAGCGCTCTATGGGCTTAAGCAAGCCCCTAGAGCTTTGTATGATTGTCTCAAGGACTTCCTACTCAAACAAGGGTTTGAGATTGGTAAGGCCGATCCTACTTTATTTACTCGCAAAGTCAATAATGATATCTTTATTTGCCAAATATATGTCGATGACATTATATTTGGTAGTACTAATGCAGATTTTTGTGAGCAATTTAGTAGGATCATGACAAAAAGGTTTGAGATGTCCATGATGGGGGAGTTGACTTACTTTCTTGGATTTGAAATCAAGCAACTCAAGGATGACACGTTCATAAGTCAAACCAAGTACACCACCGACATGCTAAAGAAGTTTGACATGGATAAGGCCAAGCCCATTAAGACCCCAATGCCTACAACCGAACATCTTGACCTTGATGGAGACGGCAAGGCCGTAGATCAAAAGGTATATCGCTCCATGATTGGATCCTTGCTTTACCTTTGTGCATCTAGGCCCGATATTATGCTTAGCGTGTGCATGTGTGCAAAATTTCAAGCCAATCCGAAAGAATGTCATATCATGGTTGTTAAGAGAATTTTTTGGTATCTTATGCTCACTCCTAGTCTTGGCTTGTGGTATCCAAAGGGCTCCACTTTCACTCTACTTGGCTATTCCGACTCGGATTATGCTAGTTGCAGGGTAGAGCGAAAGAGTACATCCGAGACATGCCAATTTCTTAGTAGGTCTTTGGTGTCATGGAGTTCTAAGAAGCAAAACTCTATTGCCTTATCTACCGCTGAGGCCGAGTATGTGACGGCCGGCGCTTGCTGTGCCCAATTGCTTTGGATGAAGCAAACCTTGAGAGACTTTGGTTGTGAGCAAAGTAAGATTCCTCTCTTGTGTGACAATGAGAGAGCAATCAAGCTAGCTGACAATCCTGTAAACCACTCAAGAACAAAGCACATAGACATTCGCCATCACTTCTTGAGAGACCACCAAGCCAAAGAAGATATCGATGTGCAACATGTGAGAACCGAATTTCAGCTCGCCGATATCTTCACAAAGCCTCTAGATGAGTTAAGATTTTGTGCTTTGAGGAATGAGCTAAATATCGTTGATTCTCGTAACGTGGCTTGACATCTTGTGCACACTTGTATGATTTAGAATTGGATAAAATTCTTGTGAAAAGTTGTGTGAAACTTTCAAAACCTATTTTTCATAGCTCCAATGTGTCCATAGTTATGTACTGATTTCATGAAATCTAGACATATTTGAGTTGGTTTGAGTATATCATATTGTTCACCACTTCTAGGGCTGTTTCTCGCTGGTTTTTGGCCTACCGGAACTTCCGATGGCCCCTACCGGAACTTCCGTTTGTGGCATGGGTGGTATTGATCCCACCTATGTGCTCAACAATTTGCTCTGTACTACTATTGATCCCACCTATGGAGGCAGGCTTTGCCCCTTGGAGCCTCTCGGAGCCTACCCTTTTTGGCATTTGATGCCAAAGGGGGAGTGTTAGACTTTTATCTTGATGTAATAGGGGTAGTTAAAATTTGTTATGTAGTAACTTTATCTCGTGTGGTGAACCCTATGGTAAACTTGAACTATGTGTGTGTGATGGTTGAGTGTAGGCTAAAACTTTTATGCTTAATGGCTATCTTAGCTTGTTTGGCCTTTTGTGTTGGTGCTTATGATGGTTGTTTATTTAAGAATGGTTATGTTGAGTTTAAGTCCTTTTCTTTCTTGCATAACCATTCAAGTTCTCTTGATTTATTCTTGTGATATAACCTGTCATATGCATCACCGTTTCATTGTTTCACACACACTTAGGCACCCCACGGATTGCAAAATTTAGGGGGAGCTTATTCTTAATGTATGCAATCTTGACTTGAATCAAGATTTGAAATTTCATATCCTATGCATACATTAAGGGGGAGCTCAACTTTAATTTTGGAATTCAAAAGCTTTAATTCTTTCTATCTATTGTAAGCCTAAATTGGTTGTCATCAATTACCAAAAAGGGAAAGTTTGTAAGTGCATTCGCCCCCGATGTGGGTTTTGGATAATTAATGACAATCAAATTATGGACTAACATATTTATCAAGTGTAATCTGCAGGTGTTAGTCCATTGATGGAATTGAAAAAGAATATTTGGTGAATTATAGCACCTTAAATTTTGATGGACAAAAGGCGCTTCAACTCAAGGGCTTCAACACCGTTTATTTTGATTTGAGTCGTAGGCAACGCCGCACTATCAAGAGGGATATAAATCTAGTTGGAAAAATGGGGATAAAAAGTGCTCTTGTCGAAGCTTAGTAGGCTGGAGAGCTGGACCGGAAGTTCTGGTGAGCTAGACCGGAAGTTCTGGTGAGCTGGTTCTGGTGAGCTGGACCGGAAGTTCTCGTGAGCTAGACCAGAAGTTCCGGTGAGCTGCACTGGAAGTTCCGATCGCTGGCGCCCGCGCGCGTCCACGTGCTAGTATTTTGTTCCGGTCTCCGTCTGGAAGTTCCGGTCAGGCACCGAAAGTTCCGGTTGGTGCAGTTTACGCACGCGCTCACGTGCGAGAGAATTGTTCTGGGTTTCTTTCGAAAGTTCTGATACGGACCGGAAGTTCCGGTCCTGGCACCGGAAGTTCCGGTGAACCTGAGTTGACTGACAAGCCCAACGGTCTGATCTCGTTTGGCCGGAAGTTCCGGTGGCTTCCACTAGAACTTCCGGTGGCTCATCCGAGCCCGAGTATATAAAATTCTCACCTCATTTCTAACTGTTGCCCGAGCTTTGCACATTCATTTCTGCTCTCCCAACTCTCTCCAAGCTATGACTCATCCACTCTCTCTTCCCCTTTGCCTCCAAGCTTCAATCTTCGATTGTTTGAGCTAGGGACATGAGATTTGAGAGCGGGAGCATCGATCTTTGACTTGAGCACTTGGATTCCTTGTTTTGCCGGCTTGATTTGTGTTTGTTTCTCTTGGGTTCTTGGAACCCTAGTCGGCTAGGCGTTCTTCGTGGTTGCCCGTATTGATTCATTTGTGAGGGCACCCCGAAGTGTTTGTATCACTCTTTGATCCTTAGTGGAAATCTCAAGCTAGCCTTCGTGGTTGCTTGAGGGAGGAGACCTTAGTGGTCGGACCTTCATGGTCACCTCAACAACAAGGACGTAGGAACTCCTTAGTGGGGATTGCCGAACCTCGGTAAAAATAGCTTGTCTTGCTGTGGCGATAGCATCGACTACCCTTTGTTCTTGTGTTCTTGTTGTTCTTCCTCTCTACCCCCAACTTCTTAGGTGGGAGGTCCCGATCTACGGTTTGATGTGGTGCCAAGCCTTGAGGAGTTCAACATACTCATCAACAACCTCTAGGAGGGTGCGGTAACACTTGGATCTGAAAATCCAACTCGATTCACTTTGATTTCATAGCTCATTTAGGGCACCAGAAGTTCTGAATGTCTGCACCGAAAGTTCTGGTCCCCCTTACCGGAACTTCTGATCCAGACCACCGGAACTTCCGGTCTGGTATTTAACTTCCGTAAATTCGAGTTTGTGAGTTTCAGGTTTTGCAAAAAGGCCTATTCACCCCCCCTCTAGGCCAATTAGGTCCTTTCATTTATAAATATATATTAAATTTATAAATTTATAGTATTTACAACATTTAGGGACCGAGATGGCACAAGTAAACAAGTTTGAGAACCTAAATGTGTGATTTGTAAGTTTAGGGATATAGTCGAACGAGTTTGAGGACCTAAACGAATGATTTACGAGTTTAGCGACCGGATGACACAAATAAACAAGTTTGAAGATCTAAATAGTCGATTTGTGATTTTAGAGACCGAGATGACACAACCAAACAAGTTCGAGCACCTCAAGTGGACTTTATTCTTCCTGCAATTATCGATGTCTCGTGTCATGAATCATGTCGTTGTCCTGGAGGCAGCTAGCCATGCATTTATATAGCCTAGTTGCACGCATCCCAAAGTCAAACAAAGTCAAACTAAGCGTGAGTCTCTGATAGTGGCATACATAGCCCTGTTGGGCACAGGACAGGCACACGTAGTGCAGCTGCAAATTCAGCCGTGTCGTCTGCATCCACCGCTAACCAGATGTGCATTTATATATAATAATTAATTAATATAATCCATATAGTAATTGGGATAGACTAGACCCACGGCTGGGTCAAAAATTTATTGTACTTCTATTCATTTTTGTGATGTGGAAGGATGTGGATGGATGCCCATAATAGAGCAAAATTTATCGCCGGTCCCTGAACTTGGCCGGCGATGTCATCCAGGTCCTGAACTTCTAAGGTGATATCTGTAAGTCCCTAAACTTACCGGACGGTGTCATCCAGGTCCCTAAACTTTCAAGGTGATCACCGTAGGTCCCTGAACTTGGCTGGTAGTGTCATCCCGGTCCTTGAACTTGCAAGGTGATCACAGCAGGTTCTTAAACTTAGCAAATGGTGCCATCACTGTCCAAATGTAATAATATTAAAAGTTACCTATAGTATTAAAAGTTTTCTTTATTAAAAGTTACTTCTGATTTTAGTATTATTTTAAAAGTTTAATAATAGTATTATAGAAGTAACTTTTCTCTATTATTAGTACTACAACATTATTATTGAGAAGGTCAGGACAGGATAATCTTTAATATGTTTTTTAAGTAGACTTTCTCCGGCCCAAAAGAAATCAACTTATACCTATAAAATTGTGTTAAGTGAAAGTATGTTAAATTTGACTAAATTTGTAAAAAAAGATATAAATATTTATGATACCAAATTAGTAGCATTAGGTATATATACTATATATTTTTTTATAGTGCGCTTATTTGGTTCGTATATAGATATTAGTACAATTCTCGATGCTAGTGCTAGAAAAACTTAGGTATGTTATGGTGGAGCTTTCACTGCATCCGGCTCTACTCTATTAAGGGCATGTTTGGTTTGGGGTGTTAAAGTTTAACAAATACTGTAGCAGGTTCGTCTTATTTGACAAAAAGTTTTCAATCTTGGACTAATTAAGCTTAATAGATTCGTCTCGTAAATTACTCCTAATCTGTGCCGACATGCATGCAATTAGTTTATATTTAGTACTCCATATATTTACCGCAACATTGATGTGATGTGAGTTAAACTTTAACCTATCCAAACCAAATAGGGCTTAAGAAGCTGCCAGAGCTCATGAAGTCACAATTTATCGCCTTCACCGACTCCTTGCATTTGGGAGTTCATTTTCTTATGGAGAGAGAAAAGGAGTTTCTTGCTATAGTAGTAAACTTTCGAGGTCTAGGTAAAAAAAAAGGTCTATTTCTAACGAAATGCTATAGTTATTGAAGTTTGCTCGATCGTCACAATTCTCGGGTATGTTGTCGGGTGCGGGTTACCCGTCGGGTAGAATTTACCCGCACGGGTGCGGGTATGTGAGCATTTTCCTACCCGTGTTCGGTTGCGGGTAACCCGACGGGTACAACTTAGCGGGTGCGGGTGACCACTGCCCGTCGGGTACGTACCCGTTGCCGTCTTGAGTTCCACGGACGGACCCATGCAGCATACGCATCGAGTTGTCCGTTGATTTTGCAGAGAATGCTTTGGGGCCTGTTTAGTTTCCCAAATTCATCCCCAAATTCTACTATGCAAAAAGAAGATTCCCCATCACATCAAAATGCCGGCACATATATGGAGTATTAAATGTAGATGAAATCAAAAACTAATTGCATAGTTTTGTTGTACTTTACGAGACGAATATTTGAAGCCTAATTAATCAATGTTTGGACAATTATTAGCAAATAAAAACAAAATTGCTACAGTAGAGAACAGTGATTCGGCTAGCCCCTGTTCGGCCATCTAAACACGCCCTTGATTCCATTAACTGACATGCGATTACACCGCATGGATGACGCGGCACAGGTCGAGCTTGTGACCGTACGAATTAAACAAAGATATCGGTTGGAGTATATCGTGACAAAATTGTCGGCAGTGTATGCACAGCACAGCGCTGGAATTTAATTAAGGGCGTGTTTTAATTGGTGGCTCTTATAAATTTTATTAGTATGTTCTCTTTTTTTTCAAAGTTGAGTCGTTGGATGATTGGATCAGATGAGAATTATTTATTTTTCTGTCGCGAAACTATTTATTATATTTATTTCAGCTTTATGTGTTTCCCGTTGCGGCCTGTTTTACGCACAACAGAAAAAAAGGCACTCGAATTTGCAAACTGCCGCGAGCATGCATGTCCTGCAGAGGCTTTTTATTATTTATTTATTAGGCTATTTTAGCCAAGCGATCGACTTTGCTTTCAGCTTTAATTCTTTGCCTCTGACCGAGAACAGGAAAACGTAACGAATTCAAAGATCTCTTGAGAAAGAAAGGTCACTTTGAAAACTACACCCTCTATTTGGGAGCATATGAAATAAAAAAATAATATGAATTATTAAAAAGGTCTTGCTTCGTTGAGAAGACAGAATTTTTATGTTTGACAGTATCATAGTTATCTCAAAAGATAATATATTCATAATTAATCTAGTATTAATACCTATACTACATCTTAAATATCTGTATTGTTTTTGTATACATTTAATTAATTTTGTGATTGATTGGCTTGTCGAAAAACAAGATTTTGTTTATATTTTTGGAAGGAGCGAGTAGCTAGCGGCGGCTACAAGTGTATATATAAATGTTTGCTCGGTGGCCCTTGCTTCCATATCGTGGACCAGCAGTCGGCAGACGAGATGACGAGCCTGCGAGCAGCCCTGCTGCTTCTCCCGCCGTTCTCCGTCGTGGTGGCTATGGCGGCGCGGTGTCTGTGTCGCGTGATGGCGCGCTCCCAGTTCGCGTGCCTCCCGTCCGGCGGGCCGTCGTTCCGGTACCTGGTGTCCTCGCTGTCCGTGGAGGACATCAAGGGCGGCGGCGGCGGGGAGCTGCCGGTGGCGCTCTATTCCCGTAGGACGACGCGCCGGCGGTCCGTCCTCGGCGAGGAAACGGAGAAGGAGGAGGAGGAGGAGTGCGTGTTCTGCCTGAGCGGCATCGAGGAGGGGTCGGAGGTGAGGGAGCTCCGGTGCCGGCACCTCTTCCACCGCGCCTGCCTGGACCGCTGGGTCCGGGCGCGGCCGGTGGCGGCGACGTGCCCGCTGTGCCGCGGGCGGCTCCTGGCGTCGGCGCCGTGGGAGGTGGCGGGGTACTACGACGAGGAGGAGGAGGAGGAGGGCGATGAGGAGGCGGTGGACGAGGACTCGGACATGATGCTGTTGATGGCGTGCGTGATGCACAGCCGCAGCAGCCGGCGCTCGTCATGGACTGCACACGTATGTAGGAACGTATAAAGTACGCAAGCTGTTGTTGGTGCGTGGTAGTGAATAAAACTTGCTTTGCGCATAGGATGCAGCTCTCCCCCGATCGACGATAATCCTTGTGTGTGTGTTTTTTTTTTCCTTTGGCCGATCGATGTGTACTTGTGTATGTACAGTGTTGGCGCAGCAGTAATGGTAGAGAGGAAGCACGTACGTACATACGCTGTGTTTTGCAGCAGGGCGATGAGCCATGAGGCATGGAGCATCGATATGCTCACTTTGTATGTTGGTACGTACATCTGCAGGAGCATGGCGAAGAAGGAGAGGCGTTTGCATGCATCATGCTGCAGCGACGGCGAGACGACGACACGTACGTCTGCGGCGCGTGCACGCTGGGGTCGTCTGCTCCGACGTGTGTCGAGGGGTCATGCCCATGCCAGCAGCCTGATGCCTGGCTCCTCTTCTCTGCTGTCGATCGATCGTCTAGTCTAGTCCTCCACAGTTAAGCGTGGTGGAACAGGAACACAACAAGAGTTGGGCACGCCGGTGATGGAGTTCCATTTGCATGCATGTCGACTCCCCGTCCCCGTGGTTGAATTGAACGCCGGCCGGTTGCTTCCTCTCCCGCAGCGGCTGCCGACTAAGGGCTCGGCTCGTTCTAGCTCGTTAAGATAACGAACTAGCTCGGCTCGGCTCGTTATCTTAACGAGCCAGAAAGCCAGCTCGGCTCATTTACGAGCTCGAGCTGACTCGTTAAGCTCGCGAGCTAGGTATAAAAAGTACACAAATATAATATTTGTATCTATCTAAAGCTTGAGAATAGTAATAATATAAAAATAATACATCCAACAGTTTTAAATCGAACAAAAATATTCGTATGTGCTAACCTATCAACCATTTGTAAAGTGGAAGACATGAAGTAATACAAAACTAATATGAGTTATGATGATTTTTTCTCTGAAATCGTGGCTTGTTTGGCTCGCGAGCGGCTCGTGAGCTGACTCGAGCCGAGCTGAGTCGAACCGAGGTAGCCACGAGTCGAGCAAGCTATGGAGCTTCGAGTTTTTCGTCCAACCTTACTGCCGACATGGCAATGGCACTTCACTTGGCATTGGCAGTCAATGGTATCGACGAGCTGGCTCGAGCTAAGCTAAGTCGAGCCGAGCCAGCCACGAGTCGAGTCGAGGTAAGGATCTTTAAGTTTTTCGCCCAGCCTTACTGTCGACGATGGCAATGGCACCTCACTTGACATGGGCAGTCAATGTATCGGCGGCCTGCGCTGTTCCAGTTCCACAGGCAGGGCACCCGAACCGAAAAAAGGCCCTGATGAACTCACCCCTCGTTTGGGCCTCAACCACACATGGACCAGTAGGCCTACGTTCCCTGGGCTCGGCTGGGAGAATTTTTATTTTTTTAATCTTTTTTATTTAATATTTTAATAATAATTGTACTGAAAAAGTTTTTATACATCTGACCTTTTTAGTCGCGCCGGTGCCACTGGGCACCACCAAATAACACTATCGAGCCACATGCACGTTCCGACATGGAAAACTTTGTCGCGCCACTCCTGTTGGCGTGAAAGTATTTTTCTGTCGCGCCATCGAGAATGACATGACAAAGCTCAAACTTTGAAAAATTATAACTCTTTGATACGACGTCGGATGAAGATAATTTTTATACGAAAATTGTAGATCTTGACGAGATCTGTAACTTTTAATTTTGAGTTAATATGCTAAAAAATTATATAAAATTTCAGCTGTATAATAATCGCTCGGCTCGTCGTATTAGAAAAATTATATTATATTATATTATATTATATTATATTACATGAGACCAGGTCCGGCTCCGAGCAAGCTACAGTCACGACTCACAAGTCACACCCAGGCTATGGCTACGAAGGAGGCACCAGCGAGGGAGCGGAAGAGGCCACGCGAGGGCGACACGGCTACTTCCCCCGCGGCGGCGGCCGTGGAGCGTCAGTACACGTACTGGCCTATCGCCGACGCCCTCAAGGAGGATCCCGGCGTCCGGGTCTGCCTCTTCGCTGTCGTCACTCAGATCGGCCCCGCCAGACGCAGCCGTGGCACGGGTCATCCTCACGCTCAAGTCTCGACCCCTCCCCTCCTGTCCTTCCACGCACCCGCCGTCGGCCAGGATGAGAGTTGGCGCTTTGTGCTTAAGCTGTTGCAGTTCCTTCTTCAGTCTGATTCACCTAGGGTTTGTTCTCCATCGCAAATGCTGCGGAGGCAGGGAAATTTGGGGGGTTCCGTTGTGTTTTTTGCTGTGAAAAAAGTATATATTTGGAATGATTTGTTCAATAGTGTTGATTAGGATTACTTCTCTGCTCAAATGTTGCTTGCTTATTGTGGGGGGACACATGCTGTAGCTTGTCCGCTTGTCCTTAGATCGCCTCTTTCTCAACTTTTTGCATGAAGCATTATGCGTTGAGACTTGAGAGGGACCTTCTGTTGTTGTGTTCATTGCCAAGTCTCACTTTTGATCCTCAAATCAATGCTAGAACCCTTGGTCATGTCTATAGTTTTTGCAGATTTCACTGTTACGTTGAGGATTGTGGATGAATCACGCAAAGCTGGAATATCTGCAACATTTTTTTGCTGAAACCGCTGCCCTATTGCCCTGTGTTAAGTCAAGCAGAGATGTGATCAGTCTCCATAACGTCGTGGTACAGCATAAAACTCTATTTAATTATGCCATTTCTCACTGGGTATTTCTCAGAGTTATAAAATTTCCACATACCTTTTTATATGTGTTGATATTTAAGCCTATTTTCTTTTCTCACCATTTTTGAAATTTTAGTGACACATTTCGCAGCACCTAGTTCATCCCTACTTTGATCTGCAGATACAGCATCATGGGGAGTTCTGTGTTACATTTAACAAAAGTTTTCTTCATTCGCGCTGTTTGAAAGCAAAGTATCTGCTGAGTGCAGCCCATATCAGACTTCTGTGAAATATCATGGCAGCAAACATGACAAAGAACGTTTAACCCAGATGAGATCGTGGCTTCCTCTAGGTGACTCCTAGTCAATAATTACTTTTGATAATTTATTTGGTCCACCCATCTGCATGATATTTCCTGTGGTGCCTTAATCATGCTCATTCCACTCCAATTTTATGTGCCACTAAAATATCATGGTGGTGAACATATTCTTATCCAAATGAGAAGCCAGCCTAACTATCATACTTGTGGTGCTGAAAGGATAATTCAGTTTCCGATTTCTTGGTCCCACCAATTAGCACGATTCACTTGAATTTATGTAGGATCAAACAGTATTTATGAACTCTTCTTACCCAAAGGAGTTAAGTATTTTATAAATTATGAGTACAACAGAACTTGCATTATCTCATTTTAGCCCTTGGTTAAGGTCGATCTCTGCCTGCCTTTTTAAACACAACAGTTTGAATTTTGTTGTCTAGAATTGTTCCTATTTTGTTATAGTGTCAGCTTCTTGCTGTGAACTCATATTACCTTTTAACTACCTGCTCTCGCGATAAGTGGCTGATATATGCTATTCTGTTTCTTTAGGATATAGACCTTTTACTGTAGCATGTATTCTGTGTCTATCTTTGTCTCCTTGCAGAGATTCATGAAATACTTAACTAGTACGTCCCTAACAATGCCTTACTGGCAACTTTTATAACATCTGTTTCTATCTAACTACTTTGCACCGCATGTCCAAAAGATTTCGGTCTGAAAGATCTCAAATTGCAGTTAAGGAATTTAAAGTCTGATTCTACTTTTGATCTAGTATGCAAGGTTAGTTCTTTATTCAATCATATTGAAACTCGAGACCTATTTTGGTACAGGGAATGCTCCAAAAATTCTCTCTGCCTTCTTGTAGGTTTTGCATGTCCTTGAAGATAATGGCAAACGGATATTTTATGTTTGGAATGGAACTGATAGCCCTGCAGCTGAGCTTCAGGCAATGTAGGATTGTAGGTTTGTCTATGTTTATTTATTGTTTCTAATTTTTCAGCAATAACTAAGAAAAACATATGTGCAATATAGGATGGTGTTCTAGTGTCTTTGCAATACTGTTGCAGATTTTAATCTTTATTTGGTTGTTCTTATATGGTGCACTGAACTTAAGCATAGTCAATGAAAAGAAAATAAGTCTTATCTTAGAAAAACATTTGCTGACGTCAGTCACGTCACTATTTTCACTTAATTGACTTTTTGTTTTGTGTGTGTGTATGTGCCTCTCTGCTATTGGTTGGTGAACATATAGTTCGGATACTGAGGCAGTTGCATCACCCCCTCCGCTTGAAGGACCACCTCTACCCAGGGAGGTTTTATGTACAATGCCATGTGTCGGAACTGTTCTGAGGATTGTTTCAGGCAGGTCTGTCAGTAAAGTATCAGACATGCAACAGGGTATTTGGTGGGCCAGGTTCTTCAACATTACTTGCAAGCAAGACAAGTTTGGCATTTGGAAAGGCGTTTTCTTGGAATCTAGTGGAGTTCGCCTTTTATCTCATGAAGATGGTAGCGTTGTTGATCGTCTGAAGTAATCTTCTTTTCTGATGAATTTTAATGTTCTTTGGACATTATATAAGTAAACTTTACCAATTACATGAACACCTCCAGGATGTATGACTGCCGCAACGCTAACAGAGTTCACCGCCAGCCGATGGCAAGCTTCCCCTCTAATGTTGCTGGTAATAAATTTAGCTTCTGATTCAGCATTTAATTGATTAAAATAGCAATATTTAAGTTTGTTCATCAGGCCTTATCTTCGTTGTTACATGAATAAGTGTATAATATAACATTTCTCTGTTCTATTTGCATAAAGGTTGTTGTGCATAAAAACAAACCTCAATATTTTTCTTGTGTGCTATGTATGTATGGAGATCTAAATGAAACACATGATGATCTTGTGAAAGTGCTTGTTTACATGTATTGTATTGATGAAGCGCTGCATAAAGTTGTAATGCATTTTTGCTGCCATCTGTTGCCCACAAAGGCTTGCCTCATGACAATTTGTTATCAGTTCTGTCAGATGTATACGAGAAAGAAGGTTACTCAACGTTAATGGAGTCTTTAACTCATCCTGAGGTATTACTTCTTTCCCATTTTCTCCAGTTATTTATTAGTTTTATTTCTGTTTTCGATTTGGTCTAATATTATCCAACACCCCTGAGAACATGCGAGCATGTTTACTTTGAGTACATCCCAGTGATTTGTCTCTCCCTTTTCATGAGAAAACTATATATTTTGCTTCCCTAGTTAGTAACACAGAACCGTGCGTGTTCTGAACTCTGACTCTAAAGCTAACCAGCTTCAATATATCCTTTTTCTTTTGTGCTAGGTGACGCACAAAGTGAAAACCTTGGTCCGTGTTGTGGCATTTTATCCTTGTCGAGCTCGTGAACTCCATTTGCTTTCGACTGATAACCATTGTATTCGGTTGACTCTTGAGGATCCTACAGCGAGAATTAATGCGTATGTCCATAAGGATGATTTGGTAATATGTTACTAATAACCCTTATGCTTGATTTCCTTGCCTACAGACCAGCCCAGGTGTACACATTCATCACCACTGAAAAAAATGGTGGTAAAAAGGTTATGGGTGCTTAAAAGTCTTGCTAAATTAGGTGATCACATGTCTTCATCTAAATCCTTGGCAGGTCAAATTCTTCGGTGGTTCTCTGACAGCAGAAGTGATCATAAAAAAGATGAACAAGCTACTGGGCGTCCCAGAACCAGAGGACAGCGAGGAAGTTGCCCCCTTGACCAGGAATCCACCTTGGATATGGTGTATCTTGATGTCATACTATCGGGAAAAAAACGATCCCTGGGGCAGCAGAAGGTACCGAATCGTTGACACAACTATCAGGGATTGAGCAGGGATGCTGCTCGAATATGCAGGAACAATTGCAAATGAATCGATCAGATGTGTAGTATTTTGTATGTGCTGTCAGCCTGCTTATGTAGTAGTATTTTGTAGTATTTTGGAGGGGGGGCATTATAGCTATACAACATCTTGCAAGGATGCAGGGCGGACACGCTATTGTTGTAGCCTACTACTGCCAGTGTGATTGCCTTGACGTAATGTTGTTGCAGTGCCGTCGATCCGTGGCCATATGCTTTTGTACAGTCAGTGAATTATTCTATCGAGAACACTGGTGGCACCGTGGCATTCTATACAAGTCTGTATGTGCCAGTTGTGCAGCTGCACTCTAGATTATCTTATATTCTTAAGAACCTCTTCTTCTATTGTTCGGCGCCTTACAGTTCTCTGGGTTTCTATCATATGGATATATTTCCTGTGAATTTTCTGCGCTTTGATATTGCTATGCTGCTGTTTTCCGTTTCAGAAGAAGCTTGCGATGGACTTCTCTGGTCGTAGTATCTTGATTCTCGCGATTGTCACGCGCCCTCGGCCTGTATGATTCGTTTTTAGCAAGCTTCTTCTGAAACAGGAAACTGTTGGGCCAGGTCGACCATCAACCATTTGTGCAGTGGATTGTCCATCCAATTCCATTCTTAAAATCCATCCAATTCTACTCGTAAAATTCTATACGAACCTTCAAGGACAGGCTCGACACAAAGTCGAATATGTTGCACAAGAATATTTTGGAAGATGACGCCCTCTGCAGTCGCTGCAGTCACCCCGAAGAAGACAGGCATCATGTGTTGTTTGACTGCGCAGTTAGCAGCGAAGTATGGCAATGCATCGGCCTAGCGGGGCTTGCCTCACACCACCACCATTGACGACGTCGACCTGTGGCTGTGGGCTGCATCAACAATCCATCATGCTTCTTGGCCGTCAGTACTCCTCACCCTGCTTTGCTAGCTAGGAATGGTACGATTTTCAGGAATGAGAGCCACCAGGCACGAAATATTATCTCCCGTGTATGTGATGCGATGACTTAACAATTTGGGAAGGAAGATTCGCTTCAGCTTCCATGGTTCCTATCCTGACTTGGTGCGTGTACTTTCGCTCGTTTATAACCTCTCGGCTCCGGACACTAGCCGGAACGCCGCCATGCAACTGAATCTGATCTCTGGTTCTTAATATAATTCAGACGGGGAAGCTCTCCCCTCCGTAGTTCTATTTTTTAAAAAAAAATCTATAGGAACCCAATAAGCCTAACTGTTTTCTCTCTCTCAAAAAAAAACTAACAGTTCATTCCCAAGCACATCTATTCAGTCCAATTCTATATTTTCCTTCTGAATGAATCAGTCCGTGCTTACGAAACTCAGTACCCGGCCGTTGTACATTCCACATTCGCTGGTCGTTTTTCTTTAGTACGAAAACGGCAGGTGCTCTGCCTTTGCATTAAGTAGAAGGTGAAAACATACAGCAAATTATACGGACTGGACTTTAGAGTTCCAGGAAGAAACCCAAAAAACAGAAATGAAAAAAGAAAACACTGCACACCAGCTGCAGTCAACGGTGTAGTTCTACCTATACGTCAGTTATTTACAAGAACATGTTCATGCGCCATACTATCATATAGCAAGATGTCTCGTTGGATTAGCCTTGCTCCTATGCTGGCGTTTGCCTTTTATCGTCGAAGACTCTTGTACAGCGCTTTTTACATAAAACCCCTCGTTTAGATACCAAATTCGGTACCCAAAGTTGGTACAGTAAACATCGCGTCACACTATAGCAATTTTGTTTTTATTTGGTAATAATTGTCCAAACATTGATTAATTAGGCTTAAAATGTTCGTCTCACAAAGTACAACAAAACTGTGCAATTAGTTTTTGATTTCATCTACATTTAGTACTCCATATATGTGCCGACATTTTGATGTGATAGGGAATCTTCTTTTTGCATAGTGAAATTTAGGGGTGAATTTGGGTATCTAAACAAGGCCAAAGTTCCAGATAGCATAGATCACCAATCACTTGGGTATGCTTTATGTCAGTCCTATGTTGTCCGGCCCAATCATGGCAGACCACCAGTGTTTGATTCTTATGCTTGTTATATGTTTTGATTGATCATTGGGAGGTTGAGCTTTTGAGCTAATATTGACCAGACCATACAAGATGAAGAACGATTTTGGGCTTTTCAGCCACCATGTGCTTTGGCGATTCAGCTTCTGTTCTGCATGCATAGCTGACAGACAGGGTTTGCCTGGCCTCCTCGCCGAATGATTTTATCTGAAGTTAAGATGTTCATTCGCTGGTCGTTGCTGCTGCAAACTGCAAAGCAACCCAGGCCTTGTTTAGATACCCAAATTCACCCCCAAATTTTACTATGCAAAAAAGAAATTCCCCATCACATCAAAATGTCGGCAAATGCATGGAGTACTAAATGTAGATGAAATCATAAACTAATTGCACAATTTTATTGTACTTTGCGAGACGAACATTTTAAGTCTAATTAATCAATTTTTGGACAATTTTTTGCACTAAAAACAAAAGTTGCTACAGTGTTCCGACAGAACACTGTATCGAAACACTGTAGCAACAGGCGCCGAATCGGCGGCCCGGCTCGGGCATCTAAACAAGGCCCCAGATGAGCAGATGATGATGATGATCTCCATCCAACCTAGCCTAGCACAAGTGTACGGTCAGCACAGGCATGGAACGGAGCAACAGGGCGCAGCACGAATGCAAAGCAATAGCTTTCACTGCAACAACACCACCCATCCGCAGACCACAGTCTGCAGCCAGCAACGGCGAGAGTGGTGGGCAACTACTACAGACACAGCAGAGCATGGTTTGTTCATTCACATTTCAAAGCATCAAGTACAGACCGCGAACCCCGTTAATTAGACGCCCTAGAGAGCTTCACTATGAACATATATGGCCGCCCGGCCCATGGTCTCCTCATCAGAAACTGGCGGAATTCGTTCGCCGGAGGTGGTGGTGGTGGTGTTGCTGCTGCTTCCTCTCCGGTTGCGGCAATGGCAGCCGCTCGTCCTGCTCCGGTGGCGGCTCCAGTGGTTCCAGCATCTGCACCACACCCAAACCAAGCACATTGTTAGCTGCCAGCATCTACAGAGGCCTCTTTTTCTTTCTTCACCCTGTTCGCTTATGCTGAAATTTGACTTATGCTGATTTGTTATGAGAGAAAAATATTGTTCGTTGGCTGAAAAATAGTTCAAGCGAACCTTATCTTACGGTCTTACCCCCTCCATTCATGATACATCTAAAGAAGCTACCATGTCACTGACAATCAGCATGATACAAGACTGCCAAGATGGATGGAACTCAATGTACAGCATTAGAAGTAGGTGACAAACTCTTGGAATAAAACTGTGGATGGATGCTATTCAATATTGGGCTCCATTCTTTTGTCTCCTCAGGACGAAATTTGGAATGTTGTTGTTGTTGCTGCTGCCGCAACTGCCATTGCCTGCCCTATAAGAGCGCATTAGGCAAGTCCGTACGCTGCAAATGCATAAATGATTTGCACAAGATGCTATATATATATATATATATAGGACTACGTGATCGTCCACAATCCCCGTTTATATAAATATAAATATAAAGGCAAGCCAAAATGGTCCACAGCTGGTACTACAAGTTTAGCTCACCTTTCTAGACCAGGGGCGTGTTCAGATCGCAAAATTTTCTGGGTAAAGTTTCTGTAGCACTTTCGTTGTTATTTGAAAAAATTTATCCAATTACAGATTAACGATTAACTAGGCTCAAAAGATTCATCTTAGCATTTACAGACAAACCGTGCAATTAGTTATTTTTTTAACTACGCTTAATACTTTGGGTGTTTTTGGATCTGAACGTGGCCTAGGAACTAGAGACTTCGTTTGGCCAAATCGGTGAGGCAATATCTATATTATTGCTATGCTCCATTTTTAGCCCCCTCCACTAAGCATCCATAGAAAGTTTAAGCCTACATCTTGTCTTGTGTAAACAAACACTGAAACGAGGTGCAGTATCTTCCTACCACTTTTGTCTAGACTAGAAAATGACTCACTTTCAGTTTCAGAGAGAGAAAGACAGGGAGAGTTTTTGCAGGCCTGAATCCACCAAGAAAGAACTCTGCTGAAGCTCAAAAGAACTGAATGAAAACATGGAGGCAGAGACAAGTTTGGGACCACTTCACTTTGAGAGAATGATGATGTTTACCTTGAGCTTCCTGAGACGCTCGTTCTCCTCCTCCAGCCGGGCGATCTTGTTCTCCAGCTCGTTAGTGTACGCCTGCAGAGGTCACTTTAGCAGCTTAGAGAAGGAAATCCATGGAGATGGAGCTTAAAAGTCTTGTGTAGGGACTAGGGACTGGACTGTGGAGGAACAAACATTCTATTGTATTGGAAGTGGAAAAGGAACCCCACCTGCTTCCTGGCCCGGGACCTCGCCGCGGACTCGCGGTTCTTGATCATGCGCTTCTGCCGCCGCTCCACCGTCCTCTCCACGACGCCGTCCTCGGCCACGGCCGCCGCGGCGCCGCGCTTCCGGCCGGCCAGCTGCGAGTGCGAGTGCGAGAGGAAAACCCCGGCCCGGTCGCCGCGGTACGCGGCGTCCAGAGCCGGGCCGGGGGCGGCGGCGCCGAGCGGCAGGGGCCTCGGCAGCGCGTACTGCTGCTGCGGCGGGTACTGGTGCATCCAATGCGGGGCGGCGTCGACGGCGACGCCGGCGCGGGAGAGGAAGTCCTCGAGCGTCATCTCGCCCATGGAGGGCTGGCGGCCTCCGCCCCCTGCGCTCTGGATGTCGCGCCACACCTCGTCCACCGTCTTCTTGGCCGCCGGGGGCTGGCCCGCGGGGGCGGCCGGGAGCACGGTGCGCAGGAGGTCGTCCAGGTTCATGGTGCGCAGCGGCTCGCCCAGCTGCGTCTCCACCTCGGTGAGCGTGAGGCCGTAGACGGAGCCCTGCCGCGGGAGGCCGCGGCGGCCGTCGTCGGCGTGGGAGTGGGACGACATTATTGTCTGAACTCCCATCCACGCGCGCCCACGTGCGATCACCTCACCTAGTCACCTGCACGGCTGCACCTGCAAAGAAATCAATGCGCAGCGGCGGCGCAGTGGGGAGGGCGGGCGGCGCAGGCGCAGAGATCGGATATGGCAAGAACAGCAGGTGCTTGCTCGACCGGAGCGGCGACAGTGGAAACAAAACCGACGAGAAAGGGAGAATCTTGCGAAGAAGGAGAGGAGCAGCCGGGCAGCGGGGTCGTGCTTGTGCAGCAGCTCCTGCTCCTTTTTTTTTTTTTTTTTACCTGAGCAAGCAAGGCAAGCAAGAGGAGGAGAGGAAGAGGAAGAGGAGGGACCAGATCGATGTATGAATCAGAGAAGAGGGGCAGATGGGAGCCTTAATTTTAGGATTGCCACAGCCGCAAGAGGGAGGGAAGCAGAGGCCGGCCAGAGCCAGAGCCAGAGGAGAGGAGAAGAGCCAAGCCAAACCACAGCCACAGCCCACACCCGGTGTGAAGGAGGAAGTGCGAGTGCCTGCCTTTTTGCAAGGCCGATGCTCCAGGCTTTGCTGCATTTTTATTTATTTATTTATTTTCGGTTTTGTTTTCTTTTGTGACAGAGGAAAGGAGGGAGATGAACAGGAGCCCAGCATGAGAGGTATACAGTACGACTTTATGCGCTTTGGTGGCCCACCGGAGTTAGCTCATTAATTCATAAAAGAAGTCGTTTGGGGTTTTCTGCTTCAGATTTTTTCTGTTTTTTGTTTGGCACCGCAAAGCTGAAAAGGTTTTGTTCGATTAATCGCTTTCTCAAGCCGCTTCCGGTTGAAAGGGACGAGGAAGATTTTGATTTGCAGGGATTTTGTTTTTTAATTCTTTACCGTCTCTCTTTAAATCTTACCGGACCAAAAATGGTTTAAGGGCTCATTTGATATGGCTTCTGAGGCCCTGCCTCCCATGGGCGCATCCAAACGTAGCCGAGTATCGTGACAAGTTTGTCCAATTGTCATGTTATACTCCGAATGGGGTGGCTAATGATGCTGATAATGAGCTGATGTCCAATACTTACCCCCGTTTTCAGACGCCTGTAAATCGCGTAATTGTGGTGGACAACAAGTGTAAGGAGATGGATGCCAAGAGGAAAAGGCTTCGGGAACAGGCCTCTGGTAGCAACACTCGTCAGCGTACTGGTTTCCAGCAAGGTAATCAGCAGAGGTATCCACCTGGTCAGTGGAATCGTGGACAGTTTCTGACACGCAATCAGTTTCCGCAACGTCTCCCGTTTCAACCGCAGAATGGCAACCAACACCCACAACAACAGAATGGAAGCCAGACTCAGCACCAGGGCACCCCCAACAACACTCCTATGAAAAACAATGCGCCTAGCACCCCAACACATGCTATCGCTGTGGAGAAGTTGGACATTATGCTAATCATTGTCCTAAGAAGCAGCAACCACCGCAGAGTCAAAATAATAGCAACTAGAAGGTGTACCCACGGCCAAATCATACTGGGAAGGTGAACCATGTGTTTCAAGAGACAGCAATGGAGGAACCAGAAGTAATGCTCGGTACGTTTGATGTCCATTTCACTCCTGCCACTGTTCTTTTCGATTCTAGGGCTTCGCATTCATTCATATCACAAATATTTGTTAAGACACATACTGTCGGGTACCTACAACAAGGGGTACCCACAATCAACGATTAAGGAAAATAAAACCAACGGGACTAGCCGAAACAGCGAACGAAACGCCTTGACCATGTTCCGACTCGTACGAGGCTCGCTCAACGGGACGCCTCGACCATGTTCCAACTTGTACGAGGCTCGCTCGACAGGACGTCTCGACCACCAAGAAATCTCCGACTGGCATGACCCAAGGTCGAGCCGGTCGACCTCATTCACCAACTCTGGGACAAAGTCAGAGCATTTAATGTGAACCGCCAACCACTTCCTACCCCCATGGCTACAGCAATACCAGCATGGAAGCAGTACCGGTGTCAAATCTCACTTTTTACTGCCCATCCCAGGATGGACGGTGAAAACTTGTCACTATACGCACCATACTAGGCACTATTCTGTCACTGATCACCCTCGAGGGTGAATACGACGAGTACCGTACCCCGTAATTCTGGGGACTCGGTCTTATCCATTCACCGACGACCCACCTCGACCCGGCCTCGACCAACCGACGGTCAAGGCTTGCGTGACACAGGACTCGGAGTCTTTTCACCGTCTCATCCTCTATGTCACCATGGTGTCCAGGGATGGGCGGCCATTCTCGGGGCACGTTGCTACAGCAACCTCTACAGCGATCGACAAAACTTCACCTCAAAGGCACCCTCGGTGTCCCTACCTCCTCTTACCCTATAAAAGGGCAGACAGGGGACTCTATAAGGGGGAACGAGGAACAACAGACGATGAAAAACTAGTCTCCATCCCACCATAGAAGATCAACATCTCAAGCAATCTCCTTTGTACTCTCACTTTTTCTCTGAGACCTGGGCTCGGTTCCCTCTCTCACAGCTTGTAACCCCTACGCAAGCACTTAGATGCAAGGAAATACAATACTCCCCCTCCCCGCTGGATGTAGGGCTTTCTTTTGCCCGAACCAGGATAAACCTCCATGTATTCCCCTTGCATCACCATCCAGATTAGGGACACGTAACATTGATTCAATCGTTGGCTTAGGACCCCCGCAGGAACAAACACCGACAGTTGGCGCGCCAGGTAGGGGACGCTGTGTGCCAACATCGTTTTCCCGCCATTTTTCTAGATGGCTGACCCCGAGCGTCCACTCCTGTTGGCCACGGTGATCTGGTTTGGGAGCTTGGAGTTCATGTCCCTTGGCCATAGCTACGACATGGTCCTCCTCCCGCCTAGGCACCCGACTGATAGTGACCACGAACTCTCCCAGCCTGGGAGAGAACTACACCGGTATCGTCGCTCTTGTCAGGCACGTGCCGCCCGGTGACGGTGAGCCCAGCGCAACCACAGTCACCGCCTCGCGGAGGGTGATGGTATTCTCTGATCCGGCGCCTCTCAGCCAGATGCCGACATGGACTTTCTCACTGAGGATCTGTGTAGGATGAGCTTGGCTGAGGGTAAGATGCCGACGGGGAGTCCCGTCGCTCCATCGCCCAGTGTGGCGCCGCCACCAGCCAGTTCGATTGCTCCGGTACTGGGAACCACGCCCTCACCGACATTCCCGTTTGAACTAGACTCGGTTGCCTGGGCGTACGCTTCTTCTGTAAACACCTGCATGAGTGCTTACGAGGAACTCCCCGAACACCATCTACGCTCCACCCTCGACCTCGTTGCGTCCACGCCAGCTTCTGAGTACATGTACTCTACGGAGACCCTAGATACGGAGCCCCGTGTGACCGCCTTTCAGCATCACGACCTCAGAGACGCACGACACCACATGCATCTGTTGTACTACTATTTCGGCGCTCCCGACTCTGACTCTACCGATGACACCTACGACCCGACTCGCGAATGCTTCAATATCGATGGAGCTATCGCGTCAGATTCGGAGGATGAGGCAGCCGTTGGAGGAAGGAACACGCCACCTCAGGTCGAACTCCCTGCTGAGCGGGATGAGGCTCAATTCCTTGTGGATCAAGGAATGTAACTTGAGCAAATCCGTGAGTTGCAGGACAGGCTCGACGAGGAATGAGAAAACCTACGGCTACTTCAGTAAACCCTCGAGCATGAACGCGCGGGCCACGCACACAGCGGAGGAGCTCGAGAGAGAGCTCACGACGTCAATCGTCTCATCATCGAGGATCGGGCAGTCGAGCCCCCAGTTTTTGGTCGAGCTAGCCAGAATGTGGTCGCGGCCGCCATGCTCCTTCGTAACATGCCTGAGCCATCGAACCCCGAGGCCCGTCGAGCCCAGAATGAAATTCGAGGACTCCTCGAGACTGCTGCCATGCAGTAGACTGAGAGTTTGGCCTCAAGGCGACACGGGCTTGCCGTAGAGTAGCATGTGGAGCCCTCCCGACAAGAGAGAGAGGCCTTGGTTCATCCCGAGCATGCCTAGCGGAACAAGGCGGCCTATGTCCGTGAGCACATCATCGACAACCGTGAACCTCGAGATGCCTGTGACAACATCATTGAGCGCCGGAGGCGCAAACATGGTGATGGTGTAGCTCGAGGCTACCACGAGCATAGAGGCGGGCGCTACGACAGCCCGAAGGATCGGAGCCCTTCACCCGAGCCACCGAGCCCTCGGGTCTTTAGCAAGGCCATTCGCGAAACATTACTCCCGGCTCAGTTTCGCCCCCCACGACTCTTACCAAGTATAACGGTAAGACCAAACCCAAACTTTGGCTCGCTGACTTCCGCTTGGCTTGTTAGTTGGGTGGGGCCACCGACGACCGGGTCATCATTCGACAACTCCCCCTGTTCCTGTCGGACACCACTCGAGCCTGGCTCGAGGACCTCCCATCTCGACAAATCCATGACTGGAACGACCTTGTGAGGGTGTTCGAGGGGAACTTTAAAGGAACCTACATGCGCCCTGGCAACTCGTGGGATCTCCGAAGCTAACAGAAGCCGGGTGAATCCCTCCGGGATTATGTCCGGTGTTTCTCCAAACAGCGCACCGAGCTCCCCAACATCACTGACTCCGACGATATCATGGTCTTTCTCTCTGGTACCACCTGCAAAGAGTTGGTCCGAGAGTTGGGCCGTAGCACTCCCATCACTGCCAACGGTCTGATGGATATTATCACCAACTTCACCTCCGACGAGGAGGCAGTTGGTGCCATCTTTGGTAGCGACTAGGATAAGGGGAAGCACAAGGAAGAGGATCCCATGGGTTCCAGCCGGGGCTTAATGAGGAACAACAGGAAGAAGAAGAACCAGCAGGGCAAACAAGAGGCCCCGACCGACGACCTTGTTGCCGTTGTTGATCGTAAGAAGCCTCGAGGGCCCTCGGCGGGGGGTATTTTTGACAAAATGCTCAAAGAGCCGTGTATCTATCACAAAGGGCCCACAAACCACAACCTTGAGGACTGTCACATGCTCCGAAGATACTTTGAAAGCATAGGAGTTAAGAAAGACGACAAGAAGAAAGATCCCAAGGGAGATGACAAGGATGAGGGTTTCCCAAGATCCATGACTGCTTCATGATATACAGAGGAGCCTCGACACGCCTCTCAAAACGGCAGCGCAAGCGGGAACATCGAGAGGTCTTCTCCGTGTAACTCACAACCCCCCTCTTCCTTGACTGGTCCGAGGTGGCCATCACTTTCGACCGTGATGACCACCCAGACTACGTCCCCAATCCTAGGGTCTACCCACTTGTTGTCGATCCCATCATCGCCAACACACACCTCACCAAGGTGCTCATGGATGGCGACAGTACACCCCTCGGAGTCCACATGCACTATGTCATCCGGCTTCATTTTCCTGCCTCCAACAACGTCGCTGAGTACGAGGCGCTCGTCATGGGCCTACGAATCACCGTCGAACTAGGGGTCCAGCACCTTGACGTTTGAGGTGACTCTTAGCTCGTGATCGACCAAGTCGTGAAGAGCTCGAGCTGCCGTGATCCCAAGATGGAGGCCTACTGTGAGGAGGTATGGTGCCTTGAGGATAAATTCCACGGCCTCGAGCTCAACCACATTGCACGCAGGTATAATGAGGCCACCGATGAACTCATGAAAATCACTTCTAGTCAAACCACAGTTCCACCTGACGTTTTCGCGAGAGATCTCCATCAACTGTCCATCAATATCAGGGCAGACGGAGGGGCCGATGGACCATCACTCGATCCCCCACCTGAGGCGGAAGCTCTCTCGACCAGGGCTAAAGCCATGCAGGCAGAGAGCTCGACCCCACCAGCCAACCTCGAGCCTGACTGGCATGTTCCGTACCTCAGCCATCTCACTCAAGGGGACCTCCCCTCGGATAAGACCGAGGCTCGACAGATCACTCACCGGGCCAAGTCCTTTGTGATGTTTGGCGACAAGGAGTTGTATCGCCGCAGCCCTACGGGCATCCTCCAACGCTGTATCACAAATGAGGAAGGCAGGAACCTGCTCAATGATCTATACTCGGGGGCTTGTGGTCATCACGCGGCGCCTCGAACCCTTGTTGGAAACGCATTCTGACAAGGCTTCTATTGGTCAACCGTAGTCTTCGATGCCGTCAAGCTAGTACGCTCCTACAAAGGATGCCAGTACTATGCAAGACAAACCCACCTCCCGGCTCATGTCCTATAAACTATTCCCATCATATGGTCATTCACTGTTTGGGGGTTCGACTTGGTCGGACCCCTAAAAAGGACAACTGGTGGCTTCACCCACTTGCTTGTCGCCATTGACAAATTTTCCAAGTGGATCGGGGCACGTCCTATCACCAGCATCAGGTCCGAGCAAGCTGTGCTATTTTTTTACCGACATCATCCACCGCTTTGGGGTTCCTAACTGCATCATCATGGACAACGACACCCAATTTACTAACAAAAAGTTTCTGGATTTCTGCGACAACCATCATATCTGTGTGCTCTGGTTGGCCGTAGCTCATCCAAAAACAAATGGCCAAGTAGAACGTGCCAACGGCATGGTCCTACAAGGCCTGAAGCTAAGAATTTTTGACAACTTAAACAGACACGACAATAAATGGGCCGCCGAGCTCCCCTCGGTCCTGTGGAGCCTAAGAACAACGCCGAGTCAAGCCATGGGGTTCACTCCATTCTTCTTAGTCTACGGGTCCGAGGCTATGCCCCCAACTGATGTAGAATATGGATCCCCGAGGCTGAAAGCCTACAATGAGCAAAACAATGATGCCACAAGAGAGGATGCCCTCGACCAGCTCAAGGAAGCTCGTGATATGGCTCTGTTACACTCGACAAAGTATCAGGAAAGTCTCCAACGCTACCACGACAAACACATCCATAGACGGAACCTCAACGTCGGCGACCTGGTGCTATGGCAAAGCCAGAACAACAAGGGACGACACAAGCTTACTCCACCATGGAAAGAGCCATACATCGTCACAGAAGTACTAAAGCCTGACACCTACAAACTATCGAACGAGAAAGGCAAAATCTTCACCAACGCATGGAACATTGAACAACTATGTCGCTTTTTTTTCATAAAGCCTCGAGGCTCTATAAATTGTTTCACAATCCCATGATAGAATAAGGAATACATCGGGGTTCAAAGCATTTTTTCATAACAACCAGGAAGGATCGACCCTGTTTTCTCAGAGTCAACCCTCCCTCGGGGGCTGCAAGGGGGGAACCCCCTACGTATCCCCAAAAAATTCACTTTTTTCAAAAAAGAAGAGAACTGTTACATAAGTCGACAAGGCCGCAAGCGCACCCTAAGGCTCGAGGGTCACCGAGCCGCGAGATCACCTACGCTTTCGAGCTATGGCACTTCCACTCACCCCCACGCCAAGGGGTGCAACCGCACGCTAAGTAGACCTAGTAATAATTCACAACTTTGAAAAAGCTCACGACTAACATTCCCGTTCGTTTTGAATCAAGTTCTTACACGATCTACGAGGCCACAAATGCACCCTAAAGCTCGAGGGAAGTCGAGCCACGAGATCACTTACGCCTCTGAGGCTACGGTACCTCCACTCGCTCCCTTACGCTAAGGGGCGTAACCGTGCGCTAAGAAAATCATGCGAGAACGTGATTCAAGCGAGAAAGGGAAGAAAAAACTCGAACAAAAATTGACACTCAGTACAAGTTTACATCTAAGTGTTTCAAGGCCCTCGAGGCCATCATGACCAAAGTTACAAATGTTAACTCATTTACATGGGCCCTCATGCCCAGTTTTGGCTCACAGGCCCTCATCGTCGGCAGGCGGAACCACCTCGACCTTGAAAAGCTTGGCGAGGTGACTCCCAGGCTCCTCAGCGGCATCGATCAGGTTAAGGCAGGCGACTTTGTTCTCCTTGTCCATCCGGTCTAGATCCGTGATGAAGCCATCAGCGACAAGGTCCATGTCATACTCGAACCCAGACCGAACGATTGCCATAGCCCTCTTCACACCGTGATGTAGCCCGCCTCGTATCCTCTCGCGGATGAGGCGGCCCAGCACCACCATCTGACAGATAAAGGAGTTCCCTGGTGCGTCCTTGGTATCGGCATCAGGCTCGACCCCCAGGCCATCACATACTGAGGTGATAGCACCCTAGAGCAACTAAGTCCGCCCGGCCTCGGCCTTGAAGAGGTTCTAGAACGAGGTCGCCGTCGCCTAGGCCGCATGTTGCTGCTTCTCCAACTCTGAAACATAAGCATTGAATTAGCATAAGCCTGTGACCTCGACGCCAAGGCCAAAACACAACAAGAGGTTTACCCTCAGCGTGGGTCTACCAACCCATGACCTCATCGCGCAACTCCCCGCACGTCTTCTTAGATGCTCGAAGAGCCTCGTCCTTGTCGTGGACCGCCACCCTCAGCGCCTTAATCTCCTAACCGGTGTCTGAGAGAGCCTCGTCTCTCTCTCGGACCGTCCCCTTCAATGTCACAACCTCGTCCTCCAAGGTTCTGACATGAGCGGACGCCATCCTGACCTAGATGTTGAGGGCATTGCGCTGACCACCGACTAAGGCGACATCCTCCTCGAGCTCCTTCACATGCGCCAGCAGGGGCGTGAGGTCCTCACGAGCTTTAGCCGCCTCCTCCCGAGCCCTTGCCGTGTCTTCACGTGCCTTGGCCTCGGCTTCCCGGGCCTACGCCGCCTCCTCCCTAACCGCTGCATGGGTGACGCAGAGCTCGTCCGCCTCGGTGCTCTTTTGGGATAGCCGCTTGTTGGCCTCCTCGACCAGGGCCCGTTGACAAGCAAGCGCCGCCCACACGCCACTCTCATGACGAATAAAGAGTGACTTGCGGCGATAACGCTCCTTGAGCTCTTGACCATAGTTAAAACCTAAAAATCAGAACCAAGAAAAAGAGAAGGATAAAACACAGGGAAAGACTAACGAACCCGGCTTACCTCAAAAGCGTCCGACATACCCTGCACCAAGGTATCCGTGTGAAGGGTCGAGATGGCAGACTAGAGGGGGGTGAATAGTCCTTTCTAAAACTTAAACGCGTTGGCTAACCGAAACAAATGCGGAATTAAACTTATCTGTCTAGCCAAGACTACACCCCTCTATCTAAGTTTTCTAGCACCTTGCAAGGATCCTAATTAAGCAACTAAGGTGCTAAGCTTAGCAAGAGCTCACATAAACAATTCTAGAGCAAGGTCACACAAACCTATGCACTAGTACTTTGCCAACCGAGGGAGCTCCTACACAACTAGTGAAGCAAAAGCACAAAGCTCCTAAGCTCACTAGAAAAGCTCAAAAACATGGCAACCAATGCCAAATTAGAGAGTGCAAATTACTTAGCTACACAAACTAAGCAATGTGACTAACAAGGTTACACAAACCAAATTAGCCACGCAAAGGGAAGCTTCTAGCTACAAAAGCAAGAAGACAACTAGCAAGCTACACAAGCAAACTAGTTACGAGAGCAACTACACAAGCACAAGTATAAATGAAAGTAAATACAAGCTTGTGTTGCACGAAGGCAAACCACCGAGAAGATGAAGAACAATGTTGACACGGTGATTTTCTCTCGAGGTTCATTTGGTTGCCACCAAGCTACGTCCCCGTTGTGTCGACCAACACTTCATGGTTCAGCGGCTAATCGGTCACACACCGAGCCTCTCAAAAGGCACCACAAGAACCCACCATCAAGTGTGGTAGCTCAATGACACGCTCAACTAGAGTTGCTCTTCGCGATGCCCACGGGGTCGACACAATCCCCCTCATAAAGCTTCTCTAGAGCCTCGCACAATCTTCTTGCGAGCTTCAATGGAGCCACAAGCCACCAAGCCATCTAGAAGGTGGCAACCTCCAAGAGTAACAAGCACCACCGGCTTGCAACACGATCACCTAGTGCCACACGATGCAATCTCTCAAAGCAACACACTAGAATCGCTCTCTCACTTAATCGGATGAACACTATCAAGCATGAGTGAGTTAGAGGGCTCCCAAGCACTACAACATAAGCCACTAAGGCTAAAGTGTGCTCAGCTACCGGCCAAGGCTGGCCAATGGGCTATTTATAAGCCCCTCCATGAAAAGAGCCGTTGTACCCCTTCACTAGGCACAACACGCAACGACCGGACACACTGGTCGAACTGACCGGATGCGCTGCACCGTGTCTGATCTCCTGCATCGTCCACGTGTCCTTCCGCGTTCAACACCGAACACCCAATCTCAATAGTCACTACGCGCCAACGGTCAAACGCGATGATCGAACACGCCGCCCAATCGACCGAATGCGCCGATCGCACAGCGCCTGCGCACGCGACACACCGACCGGACGCGCTCCACGCAACGACCGGACATGATAGTGCCAGCGTCCGGTCGCGGTCTAGAGAGCTCCCATCGTGACCGGACACGTCCGATCACATGTGACCGGACACGCCGCGTGTCCGATCAGCTCTTCAGCACGCTCTACTCCTCTGGGTGCCCGACCGGACGCTCTGGTTCCACGAGGGACCGGACGCGCTGGTTGTAAACCCTAACACCCGCGCGCCTGACTGTTGCGTTGAACTGACCGGAAGCGTCCGGTCAAACCGTGACCGCGTCTGGTTCAACGTCCGATCACCCTGGTGACCTCCGTTCGCCTCTGTTTCTTTTCTGACTTCCGGCGTAGTGGAAAATAGTTGTTTCAACTCCTCGAAAACGCCTCAATCCCGCATCGCAAGCTCGGCGGGAGGGAGAGAGGGACCCAAACCCTCTCTACCGCTCAAACTCTATCGCCTTCGCAAATGTGCCAACACCACCATGTGATCAACAACATGTGCAAGTGTGTTAGCATTTTCACAAACATTTTCTTTGAAGGAATTAGGCACTCAACTTGCCTCGCCACTCGATCCTAACACATATGCAAAGTTAGATCGCTCAAGTGGCACTAGATGACCGATATGCAAATAAGTTTGCCCCTCTTAATAGTACGACCATCTATCCTAAATCCGGTCATCATCTTCTCTACACACCTATGACCAGTGAAATGGAAAAAGCCCTATAGGTTATACCTTTGCCTTGCACATTCCATTCCATCTCCATTGATGTTGATGTAATACATGCACCAACCAATAACCAAATGATATGATCCACTTCATATCATCACGTGACCGTATTGGTTCATCGACCTTAACCTCACTTGCTCTTCACCGTTGCCTCAGTCCTTCAGCACCAAGCTATCACACAACTTGCCCTTCACCCTAGCAACCGGTCCCTCAAGCCAAGCCTCAGCTTGATCTTCTCCACCTTGGTCACATGACTCCATGTCATGTCTCATATGTAATGAGCTCCTTCATGACACCATCACATATGGACTAATCTCCTGTGTATCTCACATAACCACATATTAGTCCACCTAAGTTGCCACTCAATTACCAAAACCAAACAAGGACCTTTCACCGTGACCATGCGCAGGGAATGTAGAGAGTGCTTACGGAGTCTCTCGAGGTACTCCCAGTGTTGCACCTTGTCCTTGTCGTCGAGGGCGAAGAAGGGCTCAGCGCTGGGGTTGGATGCGTCCCTGAACTCGAGGGTCGACCGGCCCCAGCGTGGAAACTCCTCCTCTGCTCGCACAAGCGCCAACCCGGTGTAGTTAGGCCACCTGGCTGACGCCTTGGCCAGGTCATCCCCCAAGGCCGCAGAGGTACTAGGTCGATCCAGGGCATCGGCCATCTCGACGTCCGCCTTCTGCTTCCCTTTGTCAGCAGGAGGGTCATCGATGGTAAGGTCGATCATGGCTGGGGTCGACCCCTAGGGCGGGGCTAGCGTCTCGACTACCGGCACCACCACCTGTATGATGGACGGTGGCACGACCGCCCCCCGTTCCGATTCGACCGCCTTCTCCGTTGGTCGGTCTTGCTACGGCTCCTCCTGCGCCAGTTGTGACTCCGGTTGCGTCGCCTCTTGCCCCACCTCTGGCGGGGCCTCTGCCACCTCCCTTGACTTTTCCACATCTGCCCGCCCCACGTCGTGGATGGATGTTTGGGCCTCAGTGGCCTCGATGGTCACCTGGGTCGTCGCAATCAACCCAAGCTCCAACCCACCGGCTCCAGGCACCTCGAGCCTGGCATCGCCCGAGACTACCTCAGCCGGCTCTAGCCCTCGTGCGGTGTCACCAGGACCAGCAACCTCCTAGGTGCTGGCCCCCACCTTTGCGGCCGCCTCCCTCAGCCTGAGCCGCTCCGTCGTAGCCTGACACCTTGCGACCCAGGCAGTGTCGTCGGCAGGAGTCCGCATCATCAAGGCGGCGCCTGACTTGAGCGCCTTGACGGGAGTCGGAGACACGAACTCCACCTTGCGCTTATGGCTGAGCAGCAAATAAACACGTCAGAATAAAGAACGAGATCATAAATCACGGAAAGACAAGGCGAGATACTTACCCGGATAAGGGAAGTAGGGGCCTAGACCCTGGCAAGCCTGAGCCACCTGACGGCACCTGTGACGGCCCCTCCGTTGAGCCTCCTGTCGGCTGGGTGCTCCTCAGAGCCCGGGCTGACGGGGCATCGGAGGGTTTCTGCGCTGTCGAGGCTATTTGGCCTCGGGTCCTTGTGCCCGTCGATAGTGCCCTGGCTTCTAACGACAACACTATTGCTCCACCCGTCGGCTGAGTCTGGGGCGATCGGGCTCGCAGGAGCGGCGCTAGCGACCTCCCCTGCAGGACCCCAGGCGAGGTAGCTCCCCTCTCTGAAGGACCCGCTCGGGCCCTTTCCTCTACTGGCTCTCCTTCCCCCTCGACGGGCGCCGTGAATCTCCTCGACGCCTGGGAAGTCGACCCACCAACGGGCTCCAGCAGGGGTCGCACGTCGGGGAGGTGCACCAAAAAAGTCACGGTATCATACCGCGACCTGACGTCGTCATCACCGTTGTCTTCGTCCTCCCCCGAGACCGTCTCGGAGGGAGACTCCTCGATTAGGAGCCCCTCGAGGCTCTATTGGCGGCGGCGCTTCTTCAACGCCTCATGCTCGAGGGTCTTCTAGACTTGATGCTTCTTGGCAGCATCCTTCTCCTCCTTCTTCTGGGCCACCAAGAGGAGTCAAGCCTCCTGAGCGGCCCGATCCTCTAGAACCGGCAGCCGTGATTCCTTGACCGCCGATAGATCCTTCACAGAGGCCTCGACCGACTTAGTCAAGAGAATTAGGAAGCAAAAGAACTCAAGACTATCAAAAATAACACTTACCAGAGGCTCAAAGCCTTGAGTGGGGCGCATCGGGACCCTGTCGATGTCCTCCTGCTTGAAACTCCCCACCATCCATCGTGCACGCCGGGCGACGTCATCAAGAGGGAGGGACTCGTGCGACATCTGACTCCCCTCCAGAGACGCCTCCGGCACCATCTCGTCGAGCCGGAGCCGGTGCTGCGTCAGCGGCAGCACCCTCCGGCGATGGAACGCCACAGCCACCATTCCCGCCATCAACCCACGCTGACGAAGTCTCCTCAATGCGTCGAAGAGCGGCTCCAGCTTCGGCTTGTCCTCCTCAACAACGCCGTATGTCTAGTTCTCCTCGAGTGACATCAGCACCTGCCAGAGAACCTCAGCAGCTGATCACTGTCGTTGTGCAAGTAGAACCATCCGTCGTGCCAGCCGCTGTTCGACGAAATCAGTTGCGCCGGGATGTACTTATCGCCTCAACCCGCCTGAACTTGGAGAGTGCAGCTCCCTGCGTGCACTGCGTGACACACCCCTCGCTCACCCACCTTCTTGGTGAAATGTTCTGCCCTGAAGAGGTGGAGCCACAGATTCTAGTGTGGCTCCATCCCCAGGTATCCCTCGTAGACCGCCACAAAAATGGCAGCCTGCGAGATGGAGTTGGGGGCGAGATGGTGCAACTCCACCTTGTAGTAGTGGAGGAGCGCTCGCATGAAGTGGCTCGGTGGCACTCCGAGCCCCCTCTCATGGAAATCCACGAAGCTTACCACGTATCCTTCTGGGGGCGCCGGCTCTCGGTGGTCGAACGGCGACACCCTCCATTCTGGCTAGGTCCGGCTCGTCCTTGGTCACAAAAGCCCATCGCGGACCAACTCCTCTAGCCTCCTCTCCATCACCGAGGAATGAGCCCATGCGTCCGTGGGAAGGGTCTGGCTCTTGCCCGCCATGGTTGTCAGAAAACAACACGTGGCGACGATAGGCGAAGGAGCAACGACGACGGTGGACGGCGGCTGAAGGGTGCAAAGGAGGCAAAGGAGGCAAAGAAGGCGAAGACACAAAAGGCCTGTAGGGGGTATATGGAACCTAATGAGCGGGTGAAAAGGTAGGAACAGTTGCCGCATTCAATGACCTTACCTAACCGCTCCCTCAAAACCCGCAGGCAGGGGCACGTGTCCGCCGCTCACTCCATAACCGTCACACCACGCCACCCACTACCACGCCGATCTCGCTTCCCCTCCTAAAAAGATGCGCCCTAAACGGGTAGGAAAAGGATCCACAGACGAATATTCCCAGACGAATGGGTAACGGGCTCCGAGCCCGATATAAACCTCGAGGGATCAAAAGCTGGCCCTCAACCAGGGTTCGACAGCTGCCCTCGAGTAACGGAGTCAGGGATGACCAGGGACATGCCCGTACAAGGCTAGGGCTCGAGCCATGCTCTTGAGGTGCCCCTAGACGTATTCGAGGCTAAAAGAGAGGTCGTCAGAGGAATCCCCTCGGAGGGAGGCATCGAGCCCTCGGATCCTATCGCAAGGAATCAAGATCCATGCGACTACTCTTTGGCATTTTTAAGAGTGCCTCCGTGGCCGCTAGCCGACTCCTACCGAATGAAGCATGGGCTCCCACTCAAATTTCCTGGTAATAGCTCACCGGAGACCGTCGGAACTCGCCTGACGAGGGTAGTACGACGTTCCCCACCCCTCCTCCTTTTTTCCTAAAAAGGGAGCGTGAGGGTCAAACAATAAAAGACGGTCGAGACTCTGATCGACCTCGTGCGTAGAGGCTCGGGGGCTCGACCGCAGAAAGCCAAACCTCGAAAGAAAGAAGACAAAACACGCATACGAGAGCACTCCTCGATAAAATATACAAAAGACCTCGGAGGAGTCAAAACACTCCACTGAGGCCTCGGGGGCTACACTCGGCGGGTGCGCTCGCACGCACCCACCGGAAAAGGCTACGACGCTACGACTCCAGTTCATGAACCGCTGAGCCTCTATGAGAGTGATCCACACTCACCCAAAGGCTCGAGGTCTACTATCGGGTACCTACAATAAGGGGTACCCATAATCAACGATTAAGAAAAACAAAACCAACGGGACTAGCCGAAACAGCGAATGAAATGCCTCGACCATGTTCTGACTTGTACGAGGATCGCTCGATGGGACGCCTTAACCATGTTCTGACTCGTACGAGGCTCGCTCGACAGGACGCCTCGACCACCAAGAAATCTCTGACTCGCATGACCCAAGGTCGAGTCGGTTGACCCACCTCATTCACCAACTCTGGGACAAAAGTCAGAGCATTTAATGTGAACTGCCAACCACTTCCTACCCCCATGGCTACAGCAATACTAGCATGGAAGCAGTACCGGTGCCAAATCTCACTTTTTACTGTCCATCCCGGGATGGGCGGTAAAAACTTGTCACTATACGCACTATACTGGGCACTATTCCGCCACTGATCACCCTCGAGGGTGAATAAGACGCGTACCGTACCCCGCAATTCTGGGGACTCGGTCTTATCCATTCACCGATGACCCGACCTCGACCCGACCTCGACCAACCGATGGTCAAGGCTTGCATGACACAGGACTCGGAGTCATTTCACCGTCTCATCCTCTACGTCACCATGGTGTCCAGCGATGGCCAGCCATTCTCGAGGCACATCGCTACAACAACCTCCACAGCGATTGACAAAAATTCACCTCAAAGGCACCCCCGGTGTCCCTGCCTCCTCTTACCCTATAAAAGGGTAGGCAGGGGACTCTACAAGGGGGAACGGGGAACAATAGACGATGAAAAACCAGTCTCCATCCCACCGTAGAAGATCAATATCTCAAGCAATCTCCTTTGTACTCTCACTTTTTCTCTGAGACCTGGGCTCGGTTCCCTTTCTCACAGCTTATAACCCCTACGCAAGCACTTAGGTGCAAGGAAATATAATACTCCCCCCTCCCCACTGGACGTAGGGATTTCTTTTGCCCGAACCAGGATAAACCTCCATGTATTCCCCTTGCATCACCATCCAGATTAGGGACACAAATCATTGATTCACTCATCTGTCGGATACCTACAACAAGGGGTACCGACAATCAGTGATTAAGGAAAACAAAACCAATGGGACTAGCCGAAATAGCGAACAAAATGCCTTGACCATGTCTGACTCATACGAGGCTCGCTTGATGGGACGCCTCGACCATGTTCTGACTCGTACGAGGCTCGCTCGATAGGACGCCTCATCAAATCTCACTTTTTACTGCCCATCCCGGGATGGGCGGTGAAAACCTGTCACTATACACACCATACTAGGCACTATTCTGACACTGATCACCCTCGAGGGCTTCATTGACGACTCCCTGGCGTCGCCGTCCACGCCAGCCGCGATTGGCGTGCTCCGGTGGTGGCTCCCATGCGTGGTCACCACCCCCAGTGTCCCTGCCTCCTCTTACCCTATAAAAGGACAGGCAAGGGACTCTACAAGGGGGAACGGGGAACAACAGACGACGAAAAACTAGTCTCCATCCCACCGTAGAAGATCAATATCTCAAGCAATCTCCTTTGTACTCTCACTTTTTCTCAGAGACCTGGGCTCGGTTCCCTCTCTCACAGCTTGTAACCCCTACGCAAGCACTTAGGTGCAAGGAAATACAATACTCCCCCCTCCCCGCTGGACGTAGGGCTTTCTTTTGCCCAAACCAGGATAAACCTCCGTATATTCCCCTTGCATCACCATTCAGATTAGGGACACACAGCATTGATTCACTTGTTGGCTTGGGACCCCCACAGGACCAAATGCCGACAGTTCACGTGTGGTGACATGGTTCTGGACCGACCCAACGGGTGGTCAAGGGAGAAAATAGCCCCCCTCTGATCCTACCCATTAAGGTAACCAGGGACTCGTATGGTTACTCCCTGGCTCACTCACTAACCCCTACCTACACCTGGCGGGTGCGCTCGCACGCACCCACCGGAAAAAAGGCTACGACGCTACGACTCCAGTTCATGAACCGCTGAGCCTCTATGAGAGTGATCCACACTCACCCAAAGGCTCAGGGGCTACTGTCAGGTACCTACAATAAGGGGTACCCACAATCAATGATTAAGGAAAACAAAACCAACGGGACTAGCTGAAACAGCGAACGAAACACCTCGACCATGTTCCGACTCGTACGAGGCTCGCTCGACAGGACGCCTTGACCATGTTCTGACTCGTACGAGACTCGATCGACAGGACGCCTCGACCACCAAGAAATCTCTGACTCGCACGACCTAAGGTCGAGCCAGTCGACCCACCTCATTCACCAACTCTGGGACAAAAGTCAGAGCATTTAATGTGAACCGCCAACCACTTCCTACCCCCATGGCTATAGCAATACCAGCATGGAAGCAGTATCGGTGTCAAATCTCACTTTTTACGGCCCATCCCGGGATGGGCGGTGAAAACCTGTCACTATACGCACCATACTAGGCACTATTGTGCCATTGATCACCCTCGAGGGTGAATACGAGGAGTACCGTATCCCCCAATTCCGGGGACTCGGTCTTATCCGTTCACCGATGACCCGACCTCGACCCGGCCTCGACCAACCGACAGTCAAGGCTTGCGTGACACAGGATTTGGAGTCTTTTCACCATCTCATCCTCTACGTCACCATGGTGTCTAGGGATGGCTGGCCATTCTCGAGGCACGTCGCTACAGCAACCTCCACAGCGATTGACAAAACTTCACCTCAAAGGCACCCCCGGTGTCCCTGCCTCCTCTTACCCTATAAAAGGGTAGGCAGGGGACTCTACAAGGGGGAACGGGGAACAATAGACGACGAAAAACCAGTCTCCATCCCACCATAGAAGATCAATATCTCAAGCAGTCTCCTTTGTACTCTCACTTTTTCTCTGAGACCTGGGCTCGATTCCCTCTCTCACAGCTTGTAACCCCTACGCAAGCACTTAGGTGCAAGGAAATATAATACTCCCCCTCCCCGCTGGACATAGGGCTTTCTTTTGCTCGAACCAGGATAAACCTCGGTGTATTCCCCTTGCATCACCATCCAGATTAGGGACACACAACATTGATTCACTCATTGGCTTAGGACCCCCGCAGGACCAAACGCCGACACATAGCATACCTTTATGTGCCATGAAAAACCCCATACTAGTAAACTCACCAGGGGGAAGTATGCAAGCTTCTTATCAATGCCTCCCTACTAGTCTAATTTTAAGGGGGGTAGAGTTCAAAGTGAGCCCTATGGTGTTGATAACAATTGGGATTGATCTTATTCTAGGAATGGATTGGAAGAAACAAAATCAGGCAGTAATTTAGTGTAAGGAAAAGGCAGTAGCTCTAATGACACCAATGGGAGACCGGATTAGTGTTGAGGTGATAGTGCAGAAGCAGCAGACTACTACAGTGAACCAGCTTAATGATGGTGCCAACAAGGAGCACCCAGTTGTGAAAGAGTTCCTCGATGTGTTTCCTGATGAATTGCTAGGTATGCCACCTGACCGTGAAATTGAATTTATTATTGAATTATTACCTAGAACCGCACCCATAGCTAAGCGTCCATATAGAATGGGGGTAGATGAATTGGAGGAACTTAAGAAACAAATTAAGAAGTTGCAAGATAAAGGTTTTATTCATCCTAGTTCTTCACCTTGGGGAGCACCAATGATTTTTGTAGACAAGAAATATGAAACCCAGAGGATGTGTGTGGATTATCGGTCTCTCAATGAGGTTACTATCAAGAATAAGTATCTGTTGCTTAGAATCGATGACTTGTTTGATCAGTTGAGAGGTGCTTGTGTATTCTCCAAGATTGATCTTCGTTTTGGTTATCACCAGTTGAAGATTCGTGCTAGTGATATACCAAAGACAGCCTTTACCACATGGTATGGTTTATATGAGTACACAGTGATGTCTTTTAGTTTGACTAATGCCCCTACATACTTTATGTACTTGATGAATAAGGTGTTCATGGAATATCTGGACAAATTTGTAGTGGTATTCATTGATGATATCCTAGTATTCGCTAAGACTGAGGAAAAACATGCTGAACATTTAAGGTTGGTCTTGCAGAAGCTCAGAGAACACAAGCTATATGCCAAGTAGAGCAAATGTAAGTTTTGGTTAAAGGAAGTTTCCTTTCTTAGCCATGTAGTCTCTAATGGAGAAATCTCAGTAGACCCTAGCAAAGTGAGATGTTTTGAACTGAAAGCCACCAACCAATGTGAGTGAGATCCGTAGTTTCTTGGGATTAGCTGGATATTACAGGAGATTCATAGAAGGGTTCTCTAAGCTTGCTAAGCCAATGACCGCCCTAGTGGAGAAGAATGCCAAGTTTGTGTGGTTTAAAAAGTGTCAGGCTAACTTTGAGGAGTTAAAGAAAAGATTGACCACTGCACCTGTATTGATTTTGCCAGATCTGAGCAAGAACTTTTCTATCTATTGTGATGCATCTTGTTTGGGTCTGGGGCGTGTTCTTATGCAAGAAGGTAAAGTGGTGGCATATGCATCGAGACAATTGAGAAAGCATGAATTAAATTATCCTACTCATGATTTGGAGTTAGCTGCAGTGGTTCACACACAAAAAATATGGAGACATTATTTGATTGTCATAAGAGTGATATATGCACCAATCACAAGAGTCTAAAGTATATCTTCACTCAATCAGATCTGAACTTGAGACAGCGTAGATGGTTGGAGTTAATAAAGGACTATGATTTGGAGGTATATTATCACCCAGGAAAGGCCAACGTCATTGCTGATGCTCTTAGTAGGAAAAGCTACGCTAATGAGGTGCACATAATGCCTATGTCAAGAGAATTGTGTGTTGAATGTGAGCATCTGAACTTGGGTTTTGTCACAAATGCAGTAGAATTGGTACTAGAACCTACTCTGGAGCAAGAAATACGCAAGGGCTAGTTGAAAGATGAAAAGTTGAGAGAGATAGCGGAAAATATAGCGAAGGGCAAGTCACTAGGATTTCGTAAGGATGATAATGGTACTCTATGGTTTGGAAAAAGGCTGTGTGTGCCTGAGGATAGGACTATAAGAGAGGCAATTCTACGTGAAGCTCATGAGTCAGCTTATTCCATACATCCTGAGAGTACTAAGATGTATCTGGACCTAAAAGAGAAATATTGGTGGTATGGTTTAAAGAGAGATGTTGCTGAATATGTTGCTTTGTGTGACACTTGTCAAAGGGTGAAAGCTAAGCATCAGAGACCTGCAGGATTGTTACAGCCTATACAGATACCCGAATGGAAATGGGAAGAGGTTGGTATGGATTTCATTTTTGGTTTGCCACGTACTCAGAGAGGGTATGATTCGATTTGGATAATAGTGGATCATCTAATAAAGGTTGCTCATTTTCTGCCAGTTAATACTACATATAGCAGTGCAAAGTTAGCTAAATTGTACATGAAAAGAATAGTGAGTCTGCACGGAGTTCCTAAGAAGATTGTGTCTGATCGAGGTACTCAGTTTACATCTCATTATTGGTAGAAGATACACGAATCGTTAGGAACTAAGCTGAACTTTAGTACAGCCTACCATCCACAGACAGATAGACAAACGGAGATAATTAACCAGATATTGGAAGATATGTTGAGAGCTTGTGCGTTACAATATGGTACTAGTTGGGATAAGAGTTTTCCGTACACGGAGTTCTCTTATAACAATAGTTATCAGAAGAGTCTTCAGATGGCACCGTTTGAGGCTCTGTATGGACGGAAGTATATAACCCCATTGTTCTAGAATCAGGCAGGGGAAAGTCAAGTGTTTAGACCTGACATACTCAAGGATGCTGAAAATAAAGTAAGGATGATTAGGGATAATCTAAAAATAGCATAGTCCCAACAAAAAAGTTATGTTGATACTCGAAGGAGAGAGTTGACTTTTAAAGTAGGGGATTATGTCTATTTAAAAGTGTCACCAATGAGGAGTGTGAGAAGGTTTAATATGAAAGGAAAGTTAGCACCAAGGTATATTGGGTCTTTCAAGATTTTAGAGAAACGTGATGAAGTGGCATATCAGTTGGAATTACCTGAAAGTTTGGCAGGTGTACATGATGTGTTCCACGTGTCTCAGTTAAAGAAGTGTTTACGTGTACCTGAGGAACAGATCCCATTAGAGGAGCTTACTATTAAGGAAGATCTCACTTATGAGGAATACCCAGTAAGAATCTTGGAAATGATAGAAAGAGTTACAAGGAGTAAGGTTATAAAGATGTGTAAGGTTTAGTGGAATCAGTATACTGCAGATGAGGCCACTTGGGAAAGAGAAGATGATACTATTAAGGAAGATCTCACTTATGAGGAATACCAGTAAGAATCTTGGAAATGATAGAAAGAGTTACAAGGAGTAAGGTTATAAAGATGTGTAAGGTTTAGTAGAATCGGTATACTGCAGATGAGGCCACCTAGGAAAAAGAAGAGGATCTGAGAAAAGCATACTCGCAACTATTTGAGTAAGCATCGTCCGAATCTCAGGACGAGATTCATCTTAAGGGGGTAGAATTGTAACACCCTAAAATTTGTCATGATTTAAAATAGGTGAATATGATTTATTATGCATTTTTGTGAGCATACAAGCTTAGAAGAAGAATAATTTTTATTAATTTAAAATCAACTATAAGGTTAGCTACATGATGGAGCATTCATGATGTTGCATAATATTTTGTATTGTGTGCTCTATTTGAAAATACAAAAGAGAAATTCAAAATCCATTTGAAAAGTTCTTGGAAAATTTGGAAAAGAAAAAGAAAAAGTTTTTTCCTTCCCTGTCTTCTGGCCCATCGGCCTAGCCTGCCACCACTTTTCCCCCACTTTCCCTTACTCTTTGTCGTGGCCCAGCTTCACTGCGTGGCCCACCTATGCTTCTCTTCCTGCCTCGCTCCCTTGGGCCAAGCCTAGCCGCTAGCCCAGCTCGCGTGCGCACCTGCGCCGTCTGTCTCTCGCTGACGCCACGGGCCCACATGTCACAGCCGCCTTTCTCCTCATGTCGTCAGCAATAGCGCTTTCTAAAGCCACCACCGACCGAATCTACCTCCTCAATCTCCTCTTTCCCTACTTGGAGCGCCTTCGGGCTATAAATACCGGGTGCTGAGCTCTACCGCATCTATCTCATCTTTTTGTAACTGTTGTGGTGCTCGGGAACGTGGTCACCGCGAGCGTGAACCCTAGCCGCCGCCATCTCGAGCCGAGCGCCGCCTTCGGTCCATCTCCGACCTCGTTCTTATGCTTGGTGAGTTTGCAGTCATCTCCTCTCGGTTCCCATGCCTTCCTTTTGTTCGGTAATGCCCGGAGTTGTCATGTCGACGAACTCCGGCGAGGTTTCGGCCTTTCCGGCCATGGCACCGCCGTCAGGGCACTGTAGATGGCCGGTGGTTCTCTCTCCCTCTCTCTTGATAAGATCTGGGCCGTCCATCTTGAATCCAACGGCCGAAATTCATGGCTACCCCTTTGCCTATGAATTTTGCTAAAGAGACCCTGCACTTTTCTATATTATAACCCACGGTCCATGGCGTATTTGCGAAATACGTTTTCTTTTCAGAAAGCGTAGATTCTTTTATGTAGATTCAAAATACATTTTCTAATATTTATAATTTTGCCACTAATCTTGTTTTAGCCATAAAATCTCTGTTTTAACTTCGATTTGATCCGTTCAAATTGCGTTAGGTTCATATTCGCGAACTCTACATGATAGTGCTACTATATAGTAGGTTTGTAACATTTTAATTTCGAGTTTGTATTAAAGTAATTATGTATCTATAGGAAATCTTAGTAAATTCAAAACTTCATCGTTTTAGCTCCGTTTTTCGTGATCTTTGCGTCTGTGTGATCCTAGCGAGTTGTAGATTCATTTTAAAAACTTTTTATCTTATTTTATTATTGTTTGTGTACTGTTCTAATGATAGTCTTATTTGTTTTGCATGATTGCTTTTGGATAAATGTTGTTGCTTTGTTGATTGAGTATAGATGGTGAGCAATTCGTTGGTGATCAAGAGTATTTCTTTGAGTAGAATCATTAGGACCAGTTTGATCAAGGCAAGTATAGCATGGAATTGTCCTTGTTGTTCTATTCATAATAAACAATTGTAATCATTATGCATGTATTACCTTGCTAAGGATGACTTAGTTTTGATCCATTACCTTGGCACCCATGATATTGCATTGAGTAGTTTTGCTAGTGCTTAACATGAACTATGATCATGTAATTTGACTAATGGAATATGCAATAAACATTAAAAGATGACTTTTTAGTAACATGCTAAAAGGGGGCTAGAGCATTGGACTATCTTTTGGTGCTCTAGTTGCTCTCCATAAGGACTCATCTGTAAGCGAACATCCGGGACTTACAGTACAACTGTGAGGGCTATATGGCTTTGGCTTTAGTCATATAGAAGGATCTTTTCTAGCTTGTTAGTGGTTACCTTTATGGCGTAAGAATGTCTTGCCACGATGGGTGTAGGACAACCTCTAGTCTTATGAGTATATCCGGGATGGAATTGTGCCATTTGAAAAGGGGTTCCTATATTTGCTTGCTGAGTGAATCTAATGGCTCTAACTTGTTAGACGAACCTTTGAAAGACTTCATAGTGTTTCCCTGCCGGCTCACCTTGAAAGTGTTTGGGAGTAATTAACCCGGGCATAATGGCTACACGACTCATAGTGAAAGTGTACAACCTCTGTAGAGTGTAAAACTGTTATAACAACTGTGCTCACGGTCACAAGTGGCCTTGGATCCTTATGAAATAGTTGATCACTAATGATTAATAATTTTTTGCTATTCGTTATTCATTTTACATTGATCATATGTTTATTGCAAGTTAAGACAAATTGATGCTATAGATATGCTAAAATTGTGCCAACTAAAAGCTACATGCTGATAAACCAATGTCATGCTTTTGAGCCTCATGAACCCCATGTTACACTTGTTGAGTACGAAATGTACTTATGCTTGTTTATTCTCTTATTTGGTTAAAATCCCGGATGGATAATAAATGGTGCAAATAGTGACTACTACTCATACTTCCCTAAGGATTACTAGACTTGCAGTCAACCAGCCAATGTGCCTGTGCATGGAGCTACCACGGGAGATTCATCTTTTTATCTTTCGCTATATTTGTGTAAAGACTATGTGGTAATAATCGTGATGTAATAACATTTGTGATGATATTCCCTTTAATTTGTCAGCTTATGTGTGATTGATCTCTGGGCGCACATAAGATTATGCATTCCATTTGGTCTTAAAAATGGGTGTGACACGCTTCGACCGGCGACGGCTCCTTCCCTGTAGCTGAACTATATCCCGGAGCCGGTGAAGCCATGAAAAAAAGCTCCTCCGGCCCCAAACGGCTCTGTGAGAGTGAAGAAAGAGAGAGAAAATCGGCTTTCATAAATAGTACCTGCACAGTAACGCGTGAGAGGGAGCCGGAGTCGGCAGGAGCTGCACCAAAGAGAGCCGAAGGCCGAAGCCTCGCAACAACTAGCTCTTTCGGCTCCTCCATTGCATAGTTCATATTTATAAGTCAGAACACTTTTTTGCTACAGTGATCTAAGTGCTAAGGGCGTGTTTTGTTTTGGTTTTTTGCCAGCTTCTACAAGCTAGAAGCTGAAACAAACTTCAGCCTAGTTGTTGAGCTAGCTTTTGAAAAGCTAAAAAAGTTGGTTTGGAGTAAATGAACCAAAAGTTTGATCGGGAAAAAAACTCGATACATGGATAGTTCCATGACGTTTCTTTTAGATGGTTAAATGAAAGAGGTACGGGGCTAGTATAAAAAACAGTTATATAGATCTAGTGTGTATCATAAATCTATGGACTAGAAACGAAATGAATGTGGTAGTCTCCACCCTGCATATAATGGAAGGGCGAGTTGTGGCTCGCTACAAGTGAGCTAGAAGACCTGTCCACGAGACTAGCAATCACGTGCAATCCATACACAAAATAGCCTTTTGAGACAACCGGAAGGATAAGGCCGTTGGATTCATCAGTCCAGAGAAAGGGGTGTTCGCTGCAATAGAAGAAACTCTATCAGGTCCTCCATTCCATAGTTCATATCTAGGCTGTCGGAGCCGGAACATTTTTTCCTACAGTGATCTATAGTGTTCATGGCTGCTTGTTTCGGGCTTTTTTGCTGGCTTCTGCCTTAGTAGCCAGAATAGCTTTGAAAAGCTTGCTTATGAGAAAATAAACTAAAAGATGAAAAGCACATTCTGAGAAATTGTTTTAGCTTTTGGTGTGTTGAGAAGCTAAAAAATTATTGAAAAACCAATAGCAAGTAACTAACATCTAGAAGCCAAAAGCCCGAAAGCCCCTAGGAGCCATACCAAATGGGCTCTAAAAAAACTATATCCATAGTGAATGTTCAAGTATATGGTTAGAAATCGATACACAATTAGTGCTATGAGGTTTCTTTGAGATGGTGAAATGGAAGACACGTATGAGGTTAATATCCAGAGGAAAACAATTATAGAACTAATGTATACAGTAGTTATATATAGATGGTCGTAAATCTATCGGCTATCACCGTGAAACGAAATGAATGTGACAGTCTCTGCTCGCATATAATGGAAGTACGAGTTGTAGCTCGCTACAAGTGGGCTAGAACACCTATCCAGAGACTCTAGCAATCGCATGGGATCCATACACACACAACTAGAGGGATAGGCACGTTGGGTTCATCGGTCCAGAGGAAATAATCCAAAAGCATAGTGTCAAACCATGGTAGATTTTCCACTTGCTCTTGTTCCCTGAACAGAAGGACGCATGATCTTCAAACATTGCTAGTCTGTAGAAACCAGCAGCTTTTGCGGTTGGATAGAGAACTAGAGAAGGCGGGCACCAATAACAGATGGACGCTGCTGGCTAACGCAGTGACGCTGAGCTCCTGTAGCCTTTGGGTCAAGGATGCTTGCTATGGAGCTGACGTCCCATGCTACTACTCCTGTAGTCCTTGCAGCCAAAGGAGCAGCAGATACTTTACTACAGAATAGTCAAATGACTGTTGCCGATAAGGAGATATCTGACATAATCCGCCTAAAAGCTTGGTGAACTTTTCTGTGGTAAAAATATCTTTTTTGAGCAAATTAACTGATTGGCTCAGGGGTCCATTCTCTCTAATGGCCTGTCTCACTCTCACCTCTGATCTCTCAAGCAGGAACCAAACCGTTGAATGGGCAGGCGCTGTCAAAACTGCCATGATGGAAGAAAAGCTTCTCTTGAGATTATCAGTCAGCTAGCTAGCAGTGTTTTTCTCTAAAAAAAAAACCAGCCAGTAATACTTTGAATCAGCTAGATCAGCCCAAGCGAACAGGCTCTCGGTTTTTTTACCTTTATCCTACCAACAAATTAAATTTGATTGTTTACCGAATCTTCTTTTTCTCACCCCCGCCCCTTTTCTTTTCTTCTATTGCTTTCAATTATAGAATAGCATAGCATATTGTTTCTTTTGGCGTCACTCGTGTGCAATTCCTAGTGAAATGCTGGATATGGAATCATTGTGACCAAATAAAAAAATGAAACAGCCCGGATTCCCTAAGGAAAAAAAAGCAAAAAGGAAACAGTATCATTTATATAAAGGAGGAGGAGCATTTTCATGACAATGCATGGTACAACCGCCACAAACATGAACATTCCTTATGTTTCCATTAGCAAATAACTGAAATAAGCCACCTGGCTAAAGATCTATATGTATGCTAACGGAAATATATATGACACTGACTAATGTGCTGTCTCCAACATTATCAGGAGAAAAGGCCCTGGAAAGGTGATTATAATGAAGAAGCATCAGACTGAGTTCCCTCGGTGTCATTACACGTAGTCGCGGAGTATCCGTATCCTTTTCGCCGGCAGCATATATAGGTAGATAGCTATATAGATCTATTGTGGTTTCTGAATTTATTAGTTCATCGGTTCCCGTTGTATGAAACAGCATCACCTTTAGAGTGAAGAATCGCACATCATACTAGCTGCTGCGCTGGCCGCCTGGCCCAATGAGAGGCTAAGCAGATGCATTAAGAAAGATGGTTAAGCCTCTCTTGTAAGCAAAATTTTGGGCCAAGCTTATCTGCTAACGATGGTAATCATTGCATATATCTTCCAACCAAAGTTATCGCCAGGCATGCGTCATGAAAATAAAAGATATGAATTTTACGTGTGTGTATATATATAGCCGACGAAGAAGAAATATAATTATTGCACAGTTGCGTAGGCTAAGCAATGCAAGTTCCTTTAGTAAAAAAGGAAGGAAAACTTACTATTACTAAGGCCCTAAATGAGACTCCACGTTAATTATATTCTCAACAGACTTGCAAGGAGAAATTATAAATCCTAGAAATTCTCGCAATTATCAGAGACATATGGTCTTTAAATTTTGTAGACGCTAGTCATCATCGCAAATATAATTACAAAACTCTATCAAATCCATAAAACTAAAAATTTGAAATAGGAATTTTAGATTCATGATCGCATAAGTTATGGGCCGCAAGAAAAGGTACAATAGTTTGACCTAATTAATGTTTTCGATCAAATGCATAATCAAGATACACAGGCGTATCATGCGAAAGAAAAAGTATGGATATAGATAAAACTCCATATAGATCACCACAACCGGATATATAGTGACAACATATAAAGCTTAACTTTATAATTATGCCTAGCTATATTATATTATAAAATGAATACATAAAAAGGAAAAAAACATACAAGTTAATATATACCAGTAGTTGATTTTTGTTTAGTCAGGGACATTAATTAAATAGTAAGTACTGTGTTAGTGGACTGATGGAGTGATGGGTGCACACAACTGTGTTTGTGCAGATATTTTGCAAGCAAGCAAGAAAGCGACACACAGAGGGGGACATGGTACGAGAAGACCAGTACCGAATCTATTTCTTCTTTTTGGGAGTGAGGAACTCAGCCCACACAAGTGAAGGGCCAGCGTGTGGTGCCTGAGAGTCCTTGTCAAAGGGCTCAAGGCTGGCTGGCTGTGGCTGGGGCTGCTCCTGCTCGAACTCTCCAAGCCTCGCTGTCGCTCCCTCCAACTCTCCAAGGACAAGGACAAATTCAGAGAAGACTAAGACCGGCCACAGCGTGGGAGGTGCTTAAAACCATTTCAGCGTGCCCAATTGCCCATCGGAAAGGCTGTAGCGATTATTGGAGCATGCAGTGGTACCTGCAGCCAGCTACAGCTGCACAAGGCAAGGCTCTCCTAGCTTGACGAGAAGCAGTAGATGGAGTACAGTAACTCCTATTATTGACCTGTCCCGGCCTTTGGGTTGGGCCAAGTCAAATAGCCAATGGACAGGCCAGCAGCCACACTTGACACTTGTGAATCGATCTCGGCTCGGATGGAAGTGGAAGCAACCAACCGGCCCCATGCTTGCTTGAAGCATGACAATTGAGATGCAGTGCTGCATGCGATTGCGAGCGGTCATCATAGTAGGTACAAGTTTAACAGTGCCAATGACCAGCTCGGCTGTAAATCCTTTTACTACGTAATATCTAAGCTTGAAATTAGATGTTGGGACGGTCCAGCCATACGTACCTACGGCTGTATGATCTTCCAGGGCGCTCATAAAGCGCGTGGTTCGTATGGTTACATTTTTCTTTTTAATTATAATGGTACGTAAATTTTTTACGCATTCGAGAGAAAAAAAAAACAGTGCCAATGACAAGGAGCATGCAGCTGCCAGTGGTAGGTACTCCTACGTAGTGCCACTCACTAATCGGCGCTAGCACGATGTTACAGCAGCTCAGTTTGCTAGTAAGTACTACTGTAGGAGTGAGTACTACGGAGTTACTACTGTGGGAGTGAGTTGCATACTGCTCAAGTAGCTAAGCTAGCGAGGCGCCATTATTCATCACTCATCAGGTCTGTCCGTGCTTGCAAAAGCAAACAAAACACATGCATGATGCCATTGCCATTGCTGCTACAGGAGTAGTACTACTACTGTAGCCGTGCTTGTGTTTCCCACGAGACGAGGCCACGATGATCCATTCATGCAGAGTTTGAGACAATAATCTACTCCGTACTGCAGTACTAGAAATGCATGAGCTGGGGATGCCGCGCCCTCATGCTCACGCTCACTGACGGTGAGGTGATGACTCCACTGTCTCGGTCCTTCATTCCTTGGCTGTCGTGCAAAGCAGATCTGCAGCCAAATACCAGTCCAACTCCCACCCCCTCCGTCTCTAAATATCTATCGCTTTACGCTTTCCGAGAAATAACTTTAATTAAATATATATTAAAAAATATTAATATTTACGGTATATAATTAGTATCGTTGAAAAGATCTTTGAATCTAATTTTTTAATAAATTTATTTGGAGATACAAATATTACACGTATTTTTTACACATCAAGTTAAACTTGCGGGCACAAAAACCGGAAACGACACTTAATTAAGGACAGGAGTACTCCGTAGGAGCAGAGCACAGCACAGCTGCACCTGCACAAGCAGCTCATCGCTTGTGGCTCGTTTAGATTTCAGAATTCTCCTAAATTCTACTATACCAAAAGAAGATTCCTTATTACATTAAAATACCAGTATATATATGAAGTATTAAATGTAGATAAAATCAAAAACTAATTACACATTTTTATTATACTTTATGAGACGAACATTTTAAGCTTAATTAATCAATGTTTAGACAATTATTACCAAATAAAAACAAAATGCTACAGTACTGCACAATGCAGCACAGTGCATTCGGGAGGTGCCGATTCCGGTATCAGGAACACTGTAGCATGTTTTGTTTTTTAGTGCAATAAATTGTCCAAATATTGATTAATTAGACTCAAAATGTTCATCTCGTAAAGTACAACAAAAACTATGCAATTAGTTTTTGATTTCATCTACATTTAGTACTTTATGTATTTACCGGCATTTTGATGTGACGAAAAATCTTCTTTTTATATAGTGGAATTTAGGGAGGAATTAAGAACTAAACCAGGCCAAGACCTTGCTCGCACCGGCACCGCACTCCAAGGCAACGATGCTTGAGCATGAGCTTCAGCAGCTGCTAGCCGTGCCAGTGCCACCTGGCCGTCGAGCATTTGAGGCCGTTTTCCCTTTCGGGGAACTCCAGCCAAGCAGATGCTCGGCGCTTTGGCAAAAAAGGGCAACAACCTGCCTGCCGCTAGTATGTTGCCACCACATCTTCATGTAGTACTTACAGCAGTACGGTACTAGTTGATGGAGTGAACTTGTTTAAGCACTCACTAATTAATCAGGGGGACAGCCAAATCTGGTCGACCCCTAAACAAATGGGAAGCATCAACCCTTTTTTTATTTATTTACTCAGCACTCAGCGGTGTAATTTCTGCCTGGGTTGAGTTGAGTTGCTGACAGTGATGAGCATACATTTTTTTTCGTTTACTCGTACGACAAAGCGCGTACTACCTCTGTTCTAAAAACAACACAATTCTAAGTGTATTCATTGTTAAATTATCTAAAGATGGACCAAACATATAGGTAAAATATTAAAGTGTATGACATCAAATGGGATATCCTATGAAATAATATCTCATAACAAATCTAATAATACTCATCCGATATCACAAATATTGATGTCTTTCTATCGATACCTAGCCTGTTCGCTTGAGCTTTCAGCCGCTTATTTTCAGCTAGCCAGCAATGCTTTTCTCTCACAACAAATCAGCCAACATTACTTTCAGTCGCTTATTTTCCCGTATTTTTTATTTTTTAGCCCTTTTTCGAAAGATTTTCTCAAATATGTCTCTGACGGAAAGATTTCAGAAAATAGACCCAGGGCTTGGCGCCATCCACGCTGGCGCCAAGGTAACACAGCTTGGCGCCGTTAACGTTGGCGCCAAGCCTCCATGCCACTTGACCGACGACGCCGAGCTGGCGCTGACGTGGCAGCACCTTGGCGCCGTCACCATTGGCATCAAGCTTGGCGCCATCATCATTGGCGCCAAGCCTGGTACCATGGATCTTGGCGGCGAGCTGTTGGAATTTCTTCAGTCTAGAATTTTACCATGAGATGGACATATGAAAATTTGTTAAGTCTATAAATTTACCATGAGATAGGACATGTTGGAATTTTACCATGACATTGACAAATTTGATGTTATCCCATGGTAGTTGATATTCTAACATATCCAGGCCGCAACAAAAATCATGACTACCTAATTTTACCGTGAGATGGACATACAAAGCTCTAAATTAACGTGACTTGGACCCTAATTTTTCTATGAGATAGACATATAAAATTTTGGCAAAGTCTTAATATTTACCATATGATGGGCAACCTAGAAATTGGCTAAGTCTTGAATTTTACTATCACTTGACTATGTTAGAATACCAACTACCATGTGGTAGACATATGGAAAAATGGTTTTTTTTACCATGACTTGAACATTTACAAATTTAAAATTTTACCATGACTTGATATTGAAAAATGTGATTAACTCTAGAGTTTTTACAGTGACTTTCTGTTTGATCACTTAGAACAACCTAGAAATACTTAGCATAAAAAATGACATACATGGTATCAGGTCTGTGGCGCCAGGCTTGGCGCCAATGATGATGGCGCCAAGCTTGGCGCCAATGGTGACGACGTCAAGGTGCTGCCACGTCAGCGCCAGCTCAGCGTCGTCGGCCAAGTGGCATGGGGGCTTGGCGCCAACGTTAACGGCGTCAAGCTGTGTTACCTTGGCGCCAGCGTGGATGGCGCCAAGCCCTGGGTCCATTTTCTGAAATCTTTCCGTCAAAGGCATATTTGAGAAAATCTTTCGAAAAAAGGGCTAAAAAACAAAAAAAAAACGCCTTATTTTCAGCTAAGCAAACAGGCTGACTATGTATAGTTAATCAAGCTCAAGATATTTTAATTTGTTACTGTGCTAAATTATATTGTTTTCTTGAATGGAGGGGAGTACAATGCTTAGTTGCTGGCCAGCGGTGGATATAGCAGTTAGGTCCGTGCAAGCTTAACAAGGGTCCGCAGGCATGCATGGACTCGATCGTGTATCCTGTTGCGTGCTCATGTGATGCCAAAGCCATATGCATGCGGCCAAGAATAAAGCCTACCATTCTTCCCCGCCCCCCCCCCCCCCCCCCCCCCCCCCCCACTTTTGTCAAAGGTAGCTCGAGTCTTTCAGCTGCATAGCGTAGGGGCCTCCCTCGACCTCGAGAGTTACATTTTCTATTATTGAGATAGTACAATGATGCATTCGCGAGAAAAGAGACAGTACAATGATGCAACATCACTATATAGTTAATTACCATGCTCGCTCGTGTGCTGTTATAGCCATTAGCTCTACCTGCGGCTTCATTTGCATTCCACCTTCAGCTTCGATGCGGTTTGGTTTTATTGTCCCTTCAAGGCCGGCTCAACAATGGTTTTCAAACATGGATTAATTAGTAGACTTTATACTGAGGTGGAGGAGAGAGAGAGGATAGAAGTTGGTTGTAAGTTTACAACCAACTGATGCACAAGAATCGAAAAACTTTATATGAGAAAAAATGGATCATAGATAAAACCAACTATTATATGAGTGAGTTAATAGGTGAAATGTAAATATACATGGAGCCAACAGAGGGTTGTATTATTGACTTTGCTCTTACTGGCGCGGGAAGAGAAGACCGCAGGTCGTAGAGGGAGCGGCGGCGAAGGTCGCAGAGTGAGGACGAGAGCCAAACTAGTACTCTCTGCGTCCCATAATAGAAGTCGTTATGTGATACGTGCAGATCAAACTTTCTTAACTTTGACTAGAATTATAGAAAATACGTGCAACATTTATATCTCCAAAAAAATTTATTATAAAAGTATATTCAATGATCTATCTAATGATATTAATTATGTATTATAAATATTAATACTCTTTTATATATAATTGGTAAAAGCTAAAAAAAGTTGACTTCTCAGAAAGTGAGAACGACTTTTTTTATGGGACATAGGGAGAGTACAGAGATGTGGGTCGGAGAAGCTACTGACATGCAGGCCTCACATGCAAGTGTATATTGGGGTCAATGTATTGGTGATCTAGTGCAACAACTCTCTCAATAATATAAAAAAGTAGTATTGGTGGTCACCAATACTTAGTATATTAGGGTTGGATTATTGGTGAGCTAGTGGAGATGCTCTTATAATTGGGGACGGAGAGAGTAGCTATGAACTATCATCCAGTTGATAATAGTACTTCCTCGCTCTGTCCCACAAAGAGTGTCATTCTTATTTTTCGACAAGTCAAATATTTTCAACTTTAACCAAACATATACAAGAGACTATTAATATTTATGATGCATAATAAGTATCATTAGATTAATTATTGAATATATTTTTATAATAAACTTATTTAGAGATACAAATGTTGCTAATATTTTTTTATAAACTTAGTTAAATTTAAAAAAGTTGATCTGCACAAAATCCTAGATGACTTTATTTTTTTTAGAACAGAGAGAGTATTAACAGCTATTGGATCCACCGCAGTCTTTGTGCAATGTTGCATGGTTGCACATGCCCCTCAGGCTGCTTTTCATTCTCCTGTTTTTTATGCAAAGAGTAGCAGGAAAAGGCGAAATGGCGAAGCATACGCTCGCGCTGATACGCTCCCTGCCAATCACAACTCCCTTCACAACCTTTAGTAGATCACTCGTACTAAATTCTCTCTCTTTTTTTACCCTCTTCATCCGTACAGTGCATTTAGGGCCTTGTTTAGATGTTAAAATTGGGAGGCAAAGTTTGCATAGTAAGTGTCACGTCACACTGTAGTAATTTTGTTTTTATTTGGTAATAATTGTCCAAATCTTGATTAATTAGGCTCTAAATGTTCGTCTCGCAAAGTACAACAAAACTGTGCAATTAATTTTTTATTTCATCTACATTTAGTACTCCATATATGTGCCGACATTTTGATGTGATGGGGAATCTTTTTTTTGCATAGTGAAATTTGAGGGTGAATTCTGGAATCTAAACGAGGCCTACATTTAAAACTGCACGATAGTATTTTTTTTAGTATTAGTAGTACTGGACCAAAAATTCATGATTCTTCAGCAGTGTATCCATCTATGAATTTGGGTTTTGTATATATAGTATCGTTGTATGCAAAAAAGAGTGGACGCACTCATGGCTGCCTGATCTCATTGCGCTTGACTTCTTCCACAAAGGGCAAAGACTATGAAGAGTGGAGCCTTAGCAAATACTGATAACCTCTTTTTGAAACCAAAGAACAAGTCACAACTTGGCATAGAAATGGTCTCGTTGATAGATTAGAGTATGATGCATTGAGGGGGATGATAGGCCAGTCAAGAATTCAAGTTCCAATGCATGTACTCGACATCCCCCTTTTGTCTGCCTAGGTAGGTTAACTTTCCTCCCTTTTATATGATAAAAAATTACTCCACTGGCCTCCAACTTCGCTTGGCTTAGGGTATCATTGAGGTACCTAAATTTTTAAAATGCATATATAAAAGACAAGTCTTAGGCTTATTAATAGTGTCACGTGATGTCTAAATTACCATAATGTGAGTTAATCCAATTGCGTGGCACCATGACTGTACAAAGACATATCACTGACATGTGAGGCCCACATGCCGGTAGGGGAGAGAGATGAGACTTTCATGTGGCACTCATATTTGGGCGATCATGTTACCGTGTAATTAGTGTGTCACCTAGGCAGATTAACTCAAACTTCAGTTAGACTTCATATGACACGCTTAATTAAGTTTAAAAACCTAGATGTGCATTGTGATAGTTTGAGAATCTAGATGACATCGTCTCGAGCCAAAATTAAGGACATTAAATTACACCATTCCAAACACGGAGTGAAAGGGGGTGGTTTACTAAGTTTGATGGCGAGTACAAAGGTGTTCATCTCCATCTAGCAATGTGTATCTATATTATATTATTTCACCACAGATTTTCTTCTCCATTTTTTATGAGCGAGAGGACGGAAATAAAGAAGATTCTACCACATGTGTCTTGCTGTTGCTGATGAAAGTACTTCCTCCCTAAAATACAACTATGGGTCGTGTGCCAGTTAAAGTGGTTCATATTTGACTAAGTTTCTAATAAATGGGTATTCACATTTATTTCTCCATATTAATTTATTATATGAAAATATATTTCTTAATTAATTTAATGATATTTATTTGATATAATAATATTAATACTTTTTTTATCTATAAAAACTCGATCTGCGGTGACTAGATAGCCCCGGGTATTCTGACTTAAGAAGAAGATCTTCTCACACAGATCGAGAAACCCCTCCGAACCCCTGCCCCACCCATACACAGTGGCACCACAGCTTCATGAGTTGAGTTGGCCACAGACCTGTGCTATGGATGTGGAGAAGATGTAAGGTCCAAAAGGCTAGAGGGGGGGTGAATAACCTATTTAAAAAATCTACAAGCTTCATTAAACAACCACGTTAGTATAAAAGATGGCTAAGCTAATTCTAGCACTAGCTCAACTATACTATGCAAGCCACCTATACAATTCTAGTGAAGCAAGGCTATGATCTCTAAAACACACCAACAAGACTAAGTCACTAAGCTACTTACTCCTATGTGATAAAAGCTACACTAAGCAAGCTACACTAGGACTAGTATAAGAAAGTAAAGAGCAAGTGACTTGATTCTTATACCAACGATGTAGAGAAGTAATGCACTCGAAGAATCAATCACAATGATCAACCACAAGAGAAATTCTCGGCAAAGAGATGACATAAGATTTTTACCGAGGTTCACTTGCTTTCCGGCAAGCTACTCCTCGTTGTGGCGATGCACCCACTTATCGGTTCGCGAGCTAATCGACTATTAAGAGTCGAGCTCTCGGCAGGCGCCGCACAACCGCACATAAGATGGGGATCCTCCATCATTTTATGTGCATTCCATCATGATCAACATTTCATGTCCATGCACCATCTCTTTGTGATCTAGTGGCCACACTCCTTGCCACACACACCTTCATCACAAGTGTTGCTTATGCCTACCTCAAAACACTTAACACATGACATTAGCAACTTAGTGTCATTAATTACCAAAATCAAATTTGGGCTTTCAATGTGGTGGCTTTGAATGCCACACTCTTCTTCTTCTCATCATCCTTTTTCTCATTTTCCTTCTTCTCCTTTTTGACCAACTCCTCTTTCTCATCATCTTCTCTATATAAATCATCGGTCATCACTTCTTGGAATACTTGTTGAGGAGTTGAGTCTTTCAATGTAGTCCTCACTAGCACGGTGATCAATGTATCAAACCTCTTGGGCAAGCTTCTCAAGAACTTCATAGAGAATTGGTTGTCCTTGACCTCCTCACCAAGTGGCTTGAGCTCATTAACAATGACTTGCAACCGATGAAACATTTCTGATACACTCTCATCTTCTTGCATCTTGAAGCTAGAGAACTTTTCTTGCAAGATATATGCTTTTATCGGTCTTTGTGCCTTCGGTGCCCTCAAATGTTTCTTCTAGCTTGGCCCAAGCATCATGTGCAACTTCTATGTTCTTCACTTGATCAAATGTCTTGTCATCTAATGCCTCATGAAGAGCACTAATAGCAATGTCATTGCATTGGAGCTTCTTCTCTTCCACCGGTGTAGGTGCTTCCGGATTAGTAACCTCAAATTTTGTTTCGGTGACCTTCCACACTTCTCTATTGATTGACTTGAGGTGTGAGGTCATCTTAACCTTCAAATATGCATAATTTATGCCATCAAAGTGAGGTGCCTTCTTGGTGTTGTTGATGTGCAAGCTTAATTAAGCCATTTCTTTTTCACCGTAGGTTGTTAAGCCTCAAATAAATTGTGTCTCGGCTCTGATACCACTTGTAAGGTCCAAAAGGCTAGAGGGGGGGTGAATAGCCTATTTAAAAAATCTACAAGCTTCACTAAACAACCACGTTAGTATAAAAGATGGCTAAGCTAATTCTAGCACTAGCTCAACTACACTATGCAAGCCACCTATACAATTCTAGTGAAGCAAGGCTATGATCTCTAAAACACACCAACAAGACTAAGTCACTAAGCTACTTACTCCTATGTGATAAAAACTACACTAAACAAACTACACTAGGACTAGTACAAGAAAGTAAAGAGCAAGTGACTTGATTCTTATACCAACGATGTAGAGAAGAAATACACTCGAAGAATCAATCACAATGATCAACCACAAGAGAAATCTTCGGCAAAGAGATGACACAAGATTTTTACCGAGGTTCACTTGCTTTTCGGCAAGCTACTCCTCATTGTGGCGATGCATGTAACAGAACCGACCAATTATATGAAATTAAGTGAGAAAATCATCCATCAAGCAGACGATTTAATAAACTTAAACCCGTATAACCCGGTAGTCCGTGAAATCACGATGAATTTCAAACCAACTTACTTACCAGCCAAGATCGTAATAAGTTTAGCGGCCACCATCACAAATTACATAAAAGTTCATGTTACAAATACATCGGAGTTTAAATATAGTTATTACAAACCAAGTTCAAATAAAAGTAGCAGAAGCATTTAGTTCAAACCACACACACTCACACAAAGTTTGAAATAAACTGCCAGCTCAGAATCATCTCTAACAAAAGCATCAGACGAGACGTAGAGAATGACCACTGCCCATGGTCCTAAGTTTCACCCATCGCAGGATAAAGACAGTTGATACAGTAGCTGTAGTACATCTACCCATCCGCAACAAGTGGGAACAAAGCCCTGAGTACGAGAAGGTACTCAGCTAGACTTACCCGACATAACCGAAAATAAATGATACCAAGGATCATGACAGGCTTTATGGTGGGGTAGCTGACTCATTTGCAAAAAGACATTTTTAGTATTTAAAGAATCCTTTTCCATAAGCTTTGCATCAAGTTAAATCTTTATTAACCTGTCAACTACATTTGCACCTATACTAGAGTAACATGTAATTAAACAGGTAAGAATAATCAATGATCATTAACAACTTCCATCATGTCATATTCCATATAACTGTCCAAGTGTTCCATCAATATTACTATGATGAAGTAACTCAAGTCAAGTGTTCACTATCCAGTGAACGATGGCGATTCGAATCGATTATTAACCAGCTGGTAATTTATTTCTCACACAAACCTCACTCACCAGCTAAAGTGAGATATTGGTCATCGAGTCAACCATTCAGGTAGTCTCGAGTTTGCCAGGAACCACATGTACCCAGGGGCTGCCCGACTGCTCTTTGGCCTTATCATCGCGCCCCTGTGTCCTACCACACCTGCTCCGGTACAGTGCACTGCGGGCAATCCACTCGGCCCGAATAATCTCCCAGCTTCGCGGTCGAAAGATATAATATTCAGCCAGCTAAATGTAAGGCATGCGTTCAACATGACTCGAGGCCCAACAACGGTCGGTCCTTAATCGACACAGACGGAAAACACTACAGTCCAAAACCATGCAAGTCTCCGTCCGGTCTCAATTCCACATTAACACTTGGTTATTCTACGATGACATACTTTTTCAAGTAGATCCGGGTAACCATCTATAGCTCACAGGTGACAGGAAATCACCTGACTTCTATCGGTCTAAGCAAGCTAAGCATTTCTTGACTGTGAATACCAAGGTAACAAGGATATGGTAGAACAGGGTAAACAAGGTATAATGCAGCAACGGTTGCAAACAACTCCTAAACGTAATGCATCAGTTAAAGTAAAGCATTAATAAAATATTTACAAACCGGGAGAGACATGCTCCGGGGCTTGCCTCTTTCGAAAGAGCTCGGGCGGTGGTCGGGACACTCTAGAAGATCCTCACCGACCTGCTCGTCGGCTTCGGGCACCTCCTGCTCTTGCACCTCGGGCTGTTCTTTCGGCTCCTCGAGAACTGCTACCGGAGTTACTTCTTGCGATCATGTATGATGCAAATGTATAAGTGCTCATGCCTAGGTGCATTGCAGAGATGACATGTAATGATCATGATGAATGAGATGTAGATGAACAGGTTTACTTTATTGCATGAAGTAGGAATACAACTCATCTACAAGGTAGTCTATATCATCCAAGAACATGTACTCGTATACTACTACAAACATTCTCTACCATGCCAAGTCACCGTAGAAATCCAAGATGCTTCAAAGATACACCAAAGCAAATCTTATTAATTAGTCATGCATTAACAATATTAATTAAACCCTAATTGCAACTAGGTTTGAACAGCAACACCTATTTTGGTAGCACAGAAACATCTAAGAAAATTACAGTAGCTTACTCTTATCTAATCTAGCATGCCACAAAAATTTCATTGCATTTGGATTAATAAAACTACCTACACAAAAATAACAATCTAGGTCCTAAAAATGAGCATAAAATACTTTGTACTATGAAAAGTATCAAACAATAGATTTAGCATTTTCCTACATTCTACACAATAAACAATCACTATAGAAAAATTATTATATGCATATTTTATTCATATTTTTCTCTCTATCAAAAATAGCAATTATCAATAATAATAAGCACTTGTACTACACATCAAAATTTTTCTACATAACATGCATGACACATATTTTTCCTAGAAAGTACATCATAAAAGAAAATTATTGCAAGTGGAACCATATGTTTCTGAGCTTTCTATGATTTATTACATATTTATCAAGAAAACAGCAATTTTAGTGATTAAATAAAAACCCTACAGAAAAGTATTATAAACTTGACATGCAACAATTTTACATCATAGATCTAGTCTTAAAAAGTCTACCAAAATTTGTTTCACAATTTTTGGAGTCAAAATGAGCAAGTTATGAATTTCTAAAGCATTTATTTCTTTTCTGGAATTCATTTTCAAAATCCTTTTAAAACAACTCGACTGAAACTGCTACGTGCACCCGGCACAGTGCACATGCGCGCGCGAGAGGAGACATACATGTGGGCCCGTGACCCTATGGGTCAGTCACAGGGAGGGAGGGAGACGCCGGCGGCCACAGCTCGCTGGCGGTGAGGTCTTCGGCCAGGCCAAGGTCATCATGCGGACCACCTCGATCTCGCGAACTCGATGGCACACACGCGGTGGCCAACGGAGCTCGGAGGACCGGTCACCGCCATCCATGGCAGAATGGTGGCGTGGGTGGTCACCGGCCGGTCATCCCCGACAACGATACGGTCACTGGAAGGGTGCTCGAGCACCGGTGAGTCGAGGCGAACAAGAGACGCGCGTAAGAAGGGAAAAAGGTGGAGCGGAGAGGAGTGGCCCACAGAGCGGAAATCTTCGGCGAGCTCGGCCGGAACTCCGGTGAGCGATTCTCGCGGAGGGAAGGCTTACCACGAGCGGTTGAGGTGAGCGCGCGCCATCACCGGAGAAGCCCGGGGCAAGATGGAGCGGCTCGCGGTGAGACGGAGCGGCCGGAACACGCGTCTCCGGTGATGGCGCGCGCAGTGGCAAAGGCGGAACAGCGGCCGGTGCCCGTGGGAAAGAGCAAGGCGAAAAGAGGGAAGAAGAAGGGCGAGGCGCTGCGGGTGGTTTGTAGTGGCGAGCGCGCGAGCTGGTGGGGGTGACCGGGCGCCATCTGGCTGGCGTCACCGGCATGCGTTCGCCACACGGCGGGCGCGGCCTGCCGCGGCCGGGATAGCGAAGCACGAGCGGGAGAGAGAAGGAGGCTGCGCGGGCGTGGGCCGGGCCGTGGTCGCGCGCGGGCGAGCGGGAGCGGCGGCGGGCGCGCATGGGAGAGCTGGGCCGCTTTGGCCAACGGGCCGAAAGGGAGGCGGCGGCCCGTTAAGGCCGAAAACAACTTTTCCTTTTATAAATAAATTTCTAGATTTTCTAAATTCATTCAAATTCAAATTTTGAAGATGAAAAAGGCATTTTCACAAGTTGTCCTCAAAACAAAAGTTGTTCAAAATTTAATTCTCTATAACTTTTATTTAGGGCACTTTTCAAAATTCTAAACAGATTTTGAATTAATGATTTAAAGTCCAATTTTTAAATAAAAACTTATTTTTCTAGAATATTTTTAAAAGCAAAATTTGGGGAGATTTCGAATACAAAAGTTGCTCTAAAAATCATGCTAATTAATTCTAAGTCATTTAAAGTTATAGCCAAACAAGTTTTACCACTCTTAGCAAGCAAATGCAATAATTTAGAGCTCAAACAGATGTTTTTCACACTTCAATTTAATTTCAACTTATATTGCATGTGATGATGAACATGTATGTGATGCTAATGATCATGCTTTAGGATGTTAATGCATGCTTAACACCCAGGGGTGTTATAGCCCTCCCCCCTTATAAAAATCTCGTCCCGAGATTTGGGTTACGAACCATTTGTTATAAAAATCTTCATAAGCTTTTTATAGATATTCATCTGTTTCCCAAGTTGCATCTCATTCGTCATGATGGCTCCACTGTATCTTATATGTTGTTACCACACTATTTCGAGTAGCCCTCTCTTTAGAGTCCAAAACTTGAACTGGTTGCTCACGATATACCAAATATGACTTGAGCTTTATGCCTCGGGGTTCGATTCTTTCCTCTGGAACACGCAAACACTTCTTGAGATGCGATACATGAAAAACTAGGAATATAGCACCCATTGTCTCAGGTAACTCTAACTTATAAGCTATTGGACCTTTTCTTTCTAAGATCTTGTATGGTCCCACAAAACTGGCTGCGAGCTTTCTGCGTACTCCAAACCGTTTCTTCTTCATGGCGTAACTTTCAGATAAACATAGTCACCAACTTCGAACACAAGCGGTCTCCTTCTTCTATTCGCATAGCTTTTCTGACGTGATTGAGCGGCTTTTATATTTTGTTGAATGATATGAACTTTCTTCTCAGGTTCTTCTATGAAGTTAATACCATAATATCTTCTTTCTCCTGACCCGATCCAGTTTAGTGGTGTTCTACACTTTCTGCCATATAGAGCTTCGAATGGTGCCATTTTGATACTTTCTTGATAACTATTATTGTAAGCAAATTCTGCTAATGGTAACCATGACTCCCATGAACCCCTAGAAGACAACACATAGGCTCTCAACATATCCTCTAGAACAACATTAACTCTTTCGGTCTGACCATCTATCTGAGGATGATAGGCAGTACTACGGATCAAACTAGTTCCCAATCCTTTATGCAAGTGTTCCCAAAAGTGAGCAGTGAATTGTGACCCTCTGTCAGACACTATAGTCTTCGGTATGCCATGCAATCTCACAAATCTTAGCAATATACTTCTCGGTATATTGAGGTGGTCTATAATCTATCTTAACAGGTAAAAAGTGAGCTGTCTTTGTGAGACGATCCACGATTACCCAAATTGAATCATGTCCTTTCTAAGTAGTGGTCAAACCTGTGATGAAATCGATACTTATATCATCCCACTTCCAACTAGGTACGGACAAAGGTTGCAACAATTCGGCAGGTCTTATATGAATGGCTTTTACTCTACAACATGTGTCACATCTGGCCACATATGCTGCAATCTCTTTCTTCATTTTTATCCACCAATAACGAGGTCTTAGTTCTTGGTACATCTTGCTACTTCCAGGATGGATAGATAACTTCAAAAGGTGAGCCTCATCCATAAGTTTATTCTTAAGCTCCCGATCCTTGGGAACAACAAGACGGTCATCAAACCACAACATGTCATGTTCATCCACTCTAAAGTGCTTGGATGGTTCTTCTTTAATCTTTTCTTTGATGTGAAATATCCCCTTGTCAGTTTTCTGGCTTTCTATTATCTTACTCTCCAAAGAGCAACTAATCTGAATACTATGTAACACGGCAGGGTGCATCAGATCAAAACCATCTTCGAGCAAAGGTTGCGCATTCAGGCAATGTGACTTTCTACTCAAAGCATCTGCCACTACATTGGCCTTTCCAGGATGATACTGCACATTCAAATTGTAATCTTTGATCAGTTCTAACCATCTTCGCTGTCTCATGTTCAACTCTGGTTGGGTGAAGATGTACTTAAGACTCTTGTGATCAGTGAAAATATTGCACACATTACCAAGTAAGTAATGTCTCCAAATTTTTAATGCATGCACTATGGTAGCAAGTTCAAGATCATGTGTCGAATAGTTGATCTCATGCTTTCTCAACTGGTGGGAGGCATAAGCAATGACTCTTCCTTCTTGCATAAGAACACAACCTAATCCTATTTTTGATGCGTCGCAAAACACATCAAACGGGTTCTGAATGTTTGGTTGTGCTAGAACTAGAGCAGTGATCAACAGTTTCCGCAAGGTGTGGAAAGCTGTCTCACACTCCTCTGTCCACACAAACTTGTGATCTTTCTGTAGCAGACTTGTCATTGGCTTGGCAATCTTTGGGAAATCTGGTATAAAATGGCGATAGTAATCAGCTAATCCTAAGAAACTTCTAACTTCCGAAACTATGGTTGGTGTCTTCTAATCCATAACCTCTTGCACTTTACTCGGATCTACTGAAACTCCATTTTCTGATAGAATGTGACCAAGGAAAGGAACTTTCTTCAACCAAAATTCACACTTGCTAAACTTAGCATACAACTTATGATCTTTAAGTCTGGTCAAGACAATTTTTAGATGCTCTTCATGATCCTCCTCATTCTCGGAGTACACTAGAATATCATCAATAAACACTACCATAAACTTATCCAACTCTGGCATGAAAACCGTATTTATCAGACATATAAAGTATGCAGGAGCGTTTGTTAAGCCAAAAGACATAACAAGATACTCGTACAATCCGTATCTGGTGGAAAAGGCGGTTTTCGATATATCTTGTGGCCTAATCTTTATCTGATGGTAACCCGATCTTAAATCTATCTTGGAGAACACTCTGGCTTTGGCTAACTGATCGAACAAAACATCAATATGAGGTAAGGGATACTTATTCTTAATTGTTACAGCATTAAGAGGCCTATAATCCACACACATTCTTAAAGTACCCTCTTTCTTTTTCTTTACAAACAAGGCAGGACATCCCCATTCAGACTTACTTGGCCGAATAAATCCCTTTTTCAACAATTCCTCTAGTTGCTTCTTCAGCTCAGCTAACTCATCCGAAGGCATCTGATAAGGTCTCCTTGAAATTGGAGCTGTCCCGGGGATCAACTCAATTCTAAACTCAACATCTCTATCTGGCGGAAGACCAGGTAACTCATCTGGGAACACATCCGGAAACTCACACACTATCGGAATCTGATGAATAGGAATGACTTCCATAGCACATGTCACACTCACAAGGTCTGTTCTTCTGGGCAATGGTACCTAAAAAGTACTCTCACCCTAGGGATCCTTAAGGGTAAGTATTCGACTTCCTATATCTATAACTGCTCCCCAATCCTTCATCCAATTCATCCCTATGATGACATCTAGAACTAGTCCAGGCATAACTGTCAAGTTCACTCGAAACTTTTGACTATCTAATTCAAGGGTTGCCCCTCTAACCATCTGATTGGTTAAAACATCAGCCCCCGCTGAACTTATACGGTAACCATAACTCAAATCTATGCATAGTTGTTCATGTTTCTGTGCAAATGCTTGACTCATGAAAGAATGCGATGATCTAGAATCAAATAGAACAACTGCAGGGTGTTGGTTAACGGGAAACTTACCAGCGGTTACGAGCTCTCCCTCAGGAATCTCATCCACAGTGGTATGGTGTGCCCGAGCAGTATAGGTCTGTTGCTTCTTTCTGGGCGGGTAAGGATAGAACTTTGAAAAGTGGCCTGACTGATCACAATTGTAGCATGGTCCCCTCACTGTACCAGCAGATCCTATAGCTCCCTTAGAGTTGCCCTGTCCCGCAGCTGCGGCTGTCTTTGCTGGTGGCACGACCATCTTGTACGGCTTCTACGGTCCCTTGTAGTTCTAGGTTTTATGCTGTGGTGGCCTAAACCGTGCACCAGGTGCAGACGGACGATAGACAGAACGATTAGCAGTGAGAACTCTTAGCTGTGATGGTCCTGACTCAAAGACCCTCTTGCGAGTCTTGGATGCAGTGTACGCATTGTTATTCTTCTCTTGTTTCAGACAATCACTGATGAAGTCATTGAATCTAGCGTGGTTATTGGTACCCACATGCTTCATCATCTTCGGGCTTAACCCTCTCTTGAAACTAGCAATTCTCTTAGCATTTGTGTCAACCATGTCGGGAGCATAACGACACAAGTTGTTGAAGGCATGCAAATACTGTGTCATGATTTTGGTGCCCTGGTTTAAAGCCAAGAACTCTCCTAACTTCATCTCGACCAGCCCTGGTGGAATGTAAACTCCACGGAAGGCTTCAGTGAACTCTCTCCATGAGATCTGGGCATTTGGAGGGAAGGTGGTGCGATGATGCTTCCACCACATCCCTGCTGGTCCCTGTAACTGATGTGCAGCATATTCTGTCTTTAGTGCTTTAGTCAGCCTCAACACACAGAACTTATCTTCCATGGTGTTGATCCATTCTTCAGCGTCAAGTGGCTCTGTTGCTTCCTTGAAAATTGGTGGCCTGGTGTCCATGAAATCCTTGAAGTTGTTGTACTGATTCACCCCATTGCCACCACCTTGGTTGTTACCGCGTTGAACATTGTTGGCAATGGTACGCAGAAAATCTTCCATGTTCTTCTGTGATTGCTCAGTATTGCGCTGACTTCCAAGAAACTGTGCAAAGAATACCTTTGCAGTGAGCGGTGGAGGAGGCGGCAGATGTGGTTCCGGGTGTGGCTCATTATGGTTGACGTTGTTTTCACCACTCCCACCTGCCCCGGCACCATTACCACCAGTTTCAGCAGCCTCATACGTGGCACGACGAGTGTTTTCCATCTGTATATTTCAGTAACAAGTAATGATTAAGTGAAGCCATAGTAATTGTGAGTGAGTAAAAAATTATGTCGTACTGAATTCATTGGAGAGAACAAGTCATACAATAAAACAGAGGCACAATAATCGCATTCTAATTAAAACAACACCACTAATTAAATTACTTCGACTACAAATATCGCGTCCACACAACCAAGTTGCTAGAATACATACACTGGACTTTTATGCGCTCAGGTATCGCATGACCAACCAAGTTCCAACATACTATCAAGTCTCAAGGTTCGAAACGAGATACATCAAGATACATTAAACCAAAAGAAAGGTCATCGCGACAGGGCCTAGTAGCTAATGCAAAGCAACTGGCCTACTCCTCAGGGCCATCATCGAGGTCGGAGATGTCACCATCGCTACCATTAGTAGCGACGTCGTCAACGTCGGTAGGTGCAACTGCAGGTTCGTCCTCGTCCTCGTCGATGTCCATACCGGCGGCGTCTGGAGGAGCATACGGGCTAATCCCGTTATAGAGCATGTGAAACTCCTAATGCAAGTTGACGTTATACTCCTCTAGCTCCTCGACCCTCTGCCTTAGAAGGTTCCTCTTGTTCCAGGCTTTATTCCTCTCCTGAACCAACTGCCTAATCATGCGGTCTGCATTATTGTTGGCCTGAGTCAACGTATGCACCCGCTGCAGAGCACTATCACCTCTCTCTAGAGCCTGGTCTCACTGCAAGCTCATGTCAGCCAACTGCTCCTGCAAACTAGCTACAGCACGTGCCTGCTTTTTCTTCTGTTTTCTTGCTTTGAGCCGATCATCACCACGCAAACCAGTCAACGTCCAATAGGTACACTCAAGACCCTGGTATGCTCTGATAGCTGCATACATCACACTCATAGCGTGGTTGTCGCTAGCTTGTCCTTTGTTTAGGCCTCTGACCAAGGCACTTCCTTGCGGCTGCACCCAAAAAATCGCGAGGATCATCTCTAGGAAAAGTGCCAGCCAAGGCTGCTGCCAGCTCGTTGGAAAATCTGCTCATTATGTCCCTGATGACATGGAAAGCTGCTCCCTCTGCACCCTCAACTGGAGTGCGTTCCTCAAACTTCAAGTGTCAACCATCCCACTCTGGAGCATCACCAAGAGCAGGGACTATGATCTCCACTACTACAAGTCCATCCTTGGCTAACTAGCTCTTACTCTAAGAGTACACCGGCTCCTGACCCTCTGGGTACCCCACATAATGGAGCACTCTCCAAAGCAAGGTTGGAATGCCAAACTCGCTCAGAAAGGTATCCGTGCTACGGCGCTCCCGTGGGGCCAACTGGTGTCGGGGTGCTCTTCCGCCTGTGGACTTACGGGCAGTCTTCTTCGTGCGGGCCATCTGTAGCAAAAGTTTTGATTACCCGGTGAGATCATATTTTAAGTTGATATAATTTTTTTTTATCAAAAGAGGATAATCAATTTATAAGGGGAGGAATGCATGACATGAATGAAATGCACAAGCAATATGATGTATGTACGTTTCTTATGTTCTCACAAACTTATGAAATAAATAACATCTAGCGATGAATTCGGTGGCATACAGGCGATCTCTCATATACGTAACTAATACATTCTACACGAGAAATGTTGTTATGTACCTACATAAATTTATTTCAGCCTAATTCCCATGAATGCATGAAAGCAGTAAATCTATCTACACGCTCTACATGAATCCCTAGATACGCGTACAATGGCAGTAACTGCCCAAGACATCGTCCTATTGACGGCATCGCCTCAACGGACGGAACAACCACACATGCGACACTTTTGTAAAAACATGCGTAGAACATGTAATTACTCCAGTATCATACAAGCACTCTTCCTAGATCGGCGGTGTATCCGATCATGCTCTCACATCTCACACTTACCGAGGCGTAGAGGCAGCTGATCCATAAATTACCACTCAATTAAGTGGCACTCATACAATAGCACATCGTATGAGCAACAAAAGAGAAATATGGTGCAAGAACCCCAAGTCAGTACTTAAATAAGCCACCTAGAGTCCTTAACTGGGCATAAAGGATATGACCACTGGCACACTTTTAGTTTGGAAATCACGTTTTTCAAACATAATTTTGTTTTAAATACACTTGTGAACAGTAAACACACTAAACCATGCTCCGATGCCAGCTGTAACAGAACCGACCAATTATACGAAATTAAGTGAGAAAATCATCCATCAAGCAGACGATTTAACAAACTTAAGCCCGTATAACCGGTAGTCCGTGAAATCACGATGGATTTCAAACCAACTTACTTACCAGCCAAGATCGTAATAAGTTTAGCGGTCACCATCACAAATTACATAAAAGTTCATGTCACAAATATATCGGAGTTTAAACATAGTTATTACAAACCAAGTTCAAATAAAAGTAGCGGAAGCATTTAGTTCAAACCACACACACTCACACAGAGTTCAAAATAAAGTGCCAGCTCAAGATCATCTCCAACAAAAGCATCAGACAAGATGTAGGGAATGACCACTGCCCATGGTCCTAAGCTTCACCCATCGCAGGATAAAGGCAGTTGATACAGTAGCCGTAATACATCTGACCATCTGCAACAAGTGGGAACAAAGCCCTGAGTACGAGAAGGTACTCAGCTAGACTTACCTGACATAACCGAAAATAAATGACACCATGGATCATGACAGACTTTATGGTGGGGTAGCTGACTCATTTACAAAAAGGCATTTTTAGTATTTAAAGAATCCTTTTCCAGAAGCTTTGCATCAAGTTAAATCTTTATTAACCTGTCAACTACATTTGCACCTATACTAGAGTAACATGTAATTAAACAGGTAAAGATAACCAATGATCATTAACAACTTCCATAATGTCATATTCCATATAACTGTCCAAGTGTTCCATCAATATTACTACGATGAAGTAACTCAAGTCAAGTGTTCACTATCCAGTGAACGATGGCGATTCGAATCGATTATTAACCAGCTGGTAAATTATTCCTCACACAAACTCACTCACCCGCTAAAGTGAGATATAGGTCACCGAGTCAACCATTCAGGTAGTCTCGAGTTTGCCTAGAACCACATGTACCCGGAGGCCGCCCGACTACTCTTTGTCCTTATCATCACGCCCCCGTGTTCTACCACACCTGCTCTGGTACAGTGCGCTGCGGGCAATCCACTCGGCCCGAATAATCTCCCAGCTTCACGGTCGAAAGGTACATTATTCGGCCAGCTAAATGTAAGGCATGCGTTCAACATGACTCGAGGCCCAACAACGGTCGGTCCTTAATCGACACAGACGGAAAACACTATAGTCTGAAACCCTGCAAGTCTCCGTCCGGTCTCAATTTCACATTAACACTTGGTTATTCTACGATGACATACTTTTTCAAGCAGATCTGGATAACCACCTATAGCTCGCAGGTGACAGGAAATCACCCGACTTCTACCGGTCTAAGCAAGCTAAGCATTTCTTGACTGCGAATACCAAGGTAACAAGGATATGGTAGAACAGGGTAAACAAGGTATAATACAGCAACGGTTGCAAACAACTCCTAAACATAATGCATCAGTTAAAGTAAAGCATTAATAAAATATTTGTAAATCGGGAGAGAAATGCTCCGGGGCTTGCCTCTTTCGAAAGAGCTCGGGCTATGGTCAGGACACTCTGGAAGATCCTCACCGACCTCCTCGTCGGCTTCGGACACCTCCTGCTCTTGCACCTCGGGCTGCTCTTCCGGCTCCTCGGGAACTGCTACCGGAGTTATTTCTTGCGATCCTATATGATGCAAATGTATAAGTGCTCATGCCTAGGTGCATTACAGAGATGACATGTAATGATCATGATGAATGAGATGTAGATGAACATGTTTACTTTATTGCATAAAGTAGGAATACCACTCTTCTACAAGGTAGTCTACATCATCCAAGAACATGTACTTGTATACTACTATAAACATTCTCTACCATGCCAAGTCACCACAGAAATCTAAGATGCTTCAAAGATACACCAAAGCAAATCTTATTAATTAGTCATGCATTAACAAGGTTAATTAAACCCTAATTGCAATTAGGTTTGAACAACAATACCTATTTTGGTAGCACAGAAAAATCTGAGAAAATTACAGTAGCTTACCATCATCTAATCTAGCATGCCACAAAAATTTTATTGCATTTAGATTACTAGAACTGCCAACACAAAAATAACAATCTAGGGCCCAAAAATAAGCATAAAAATACTTTGTACTATAAAAAGTATCAAACAATAGATTTAGCATTTTTTCTACATTCTACACAATAAACAATCACTATAGAAAAATTATTATATGCATGTTTTATTCATATTTTTCTCTCTATCAAAAATAGCAATTATCAATAATAATAAGCACTTGTACTACACATCAAAAATTTTCTACAGAACATGCATGGCACTATTTTTTCTAGAAAGTACATCACAAAAGAAAATTATTACAAGTGAAACCATATTTTTCTGAGCTTTCTATGATTTATTACGTATTTATCAAGAAAACAGCAATTTCAGTGATTAAATAAAAACTCTACAGAAAAGTATTTCAAACTTGACATGCAACATTTTTACATCATAGATCTGGTCTTAAGAAGTCTACCAAAATTTGTTTCACAATTTTTGGAGTCAAAATGAGCAATGAATTTCTAAAGTATTTATTTCTTTTTTGGAATTCATTTTCAAAATCCTTTTAAAACAACTCGACTGAAACTGCTACGTGCACCCGGCACAGTGCACACGCGCGCGCGAGCGGAGACAGACATGTGGGCCCATGACCCCACGGGTAAGTCACAGGGAGATGGAGAGAGACGCCGACGGCCACAGCTCGCCGGCGGTGAGATCTCCGGCGAGACCAAGGTCACCATGCGGACCACCTCGATCTCGCGAACTCGATGGCACACACGCGGTGGCCAACGGAGCTCAGAGGACCGGTCACCGCCGTCCATGGCGAAACGGTGGCGCGGGTGGTCACCGGCTGGCCATCTCCGACCACGATACGGTCACCGGAAGGGTGCTCGAGCACCGGTGAGTCGAGGCAAACAAGAGACGCGTGCAAGAAGGGAAAAAGGTGGAGCGGAGAGGAGTGGCCCACGGAGCGGAAATCTCCGGCGAGCTCGACCGGAACTCCGGTGAGCGATTCCCGCGGAGGGAAGGCTTACCACAGGTGGTTGAGGTGAGCGCGGGTTACGCCAGAGGGAGGAGAAGCCCAGGGGCAAGATGGAGCGGCTCGCGGTGAGACGGAGCGGCCGGAACGCGCGTCTCTGGTGATGGCGTGCGCGGTGGCGAAGGCGGAACTGCGGTCGGTGCACGCGGGAAAGAGCAAGATGAAAAGAGAGAAGAAGAAGGGCGAGGCGCTGCAGGCGGTTTGTAGTGGCGAGCGCGCACGCTGGTGGGGGCGACCGGGGCACCATCTGGCCGGCGTCGCCGGCATGCGTCCACCACGCGGCGGGCACGGCTTGCCACGACCGGGACAGCGCAGCGCGAGCGGGAGAGAGAAGGACGCCGCGCGGGCGTGGGCCGGGCCGTGGTCACGCGCGGGCGAGCGGGAGCGGCGGTGGGCGCGCGCGAGGGAGAGCTGGGCCGCTTTGGCCAGCGGGCTGAAAGTGAGGCGGCGGCCCGTTAAGGCCAAAAACAACTTTTCCTTTTATAAATAAATTTCTAAATTTTCTAAATTGATTCAAATTCAAATTTTGAAGATGAAAAAGGTATTTTCACAAGGTGTCCCGAAAACAAAAGTTGTTCAAAATTTAATTCTCTACAACTTTCATTTAGGGCACTTTTCAAAATTCTAAACAGATTTTAAATTAATGATTTAAAGTCCAATTTTAAATAAAAACTTATTTTTAGAATATTTTTAAAAGCAAAATTTGGGGAGATTTCGAATACAAAAGTTGCTCCAAAAATCATGCTAATTAATTCTAAGTCATTTAAAGTTATAGCCAAACAAGTTTTTATCACTCTTAGCAAGCAAATGCAATAATTTAGGGCTCAAACATATGTTTTTCACACTTCAATTTAATTTCAACTTATATTGCATGTGATGATGAACATGTATGTGATGCTAATGATCATGCTTTGGGATGTTAATGCATGCTTAACACCCAGGGGTGTTACAATGCACCCACTTGTCGGTTCGCGAGCTAATCAACTATCAAAAGTCGAGCCCTCGGCGGGCGCCGCACAACCGCACACAAGATGGGAATCCTCCAAGCCACGAGCTCTACTAGAGTATCCAATTTGCGAACTCCCGCGGGGAAGGATCAAGAACCCCTTACAACACTTGGTGAGGGCTCCAACAATCTCCAATTGTGAGGTCAATCACCTCCACTGCTCCAAGCCGTCTAGCGTGTCGGGAAACACGGAAGAGTAACAAGAAATCCGCAGCAACTCAAAGATCAAATGCCTCTAGAATGCAACTCTCAAGCAATGCACTTGAATCTCACTCAATCTCACTCAAGATGAGCAACTAAGAAAAGAGATGAGTGGAGGGGTTGTTCTCTAGCTCAAAGGATATCTCTAGGTCTCAAAATGTGCAAGGGTTGCCCTCAAACCCCGGCCACCATCTATTTATAGCGAAGGGGTACGCAACTAGCCGTTACCGGACGACGCAGTGCAAAACGTGCTGACCGGACGCACCGGTCAGGGTGACCGGACGCGTCCGGTCACTACAGGACAAACGAAAACAGTACGCGTCATAAGTAGCTGTTGCCGTGACTAGATGCGCTTCAGCGTTTGACCAAATGCGCTGCACCCGGCGTCCGATCGGAGTCCAGAGAGCTCCCACCGCGACCGGACGCGTCCGATCGCACGTGACCGGACGCGCCGCGCGTCCGATCGGCTCTGCGACCAGCTCTGCCCCTCTGGGTGCTTGACCGGACGCGCCGGTTGCAAACCCTAACACCCGCGCGCCTGACTGCTGCGAAGAACTGACCGGACGCGTCCGGTCAAACCATGACCGCATCTAGTGCAGCGTCCGATCACCACAGTGACCACCGTTCGCCTCTGTTTTTCTCCGCCTTCGTAAATGTGCTAACACCACCAAGTGTACACCATCATGTGCATGTGTGTTAGCATTTTCATAAGCATTTTCAAGGCGATATGTTAGCTCTCTACTAGATCCTAATGCATATGCTCAAGACATTGATCTAGTGGCACTTGATCCCCGAGCTAACCATGATTGCCCCTCTTGATAGTCGGCTATGTATCCTAAACCCGGTCAATCACTTCTCTACTCATCTTAGACCGGCAAAAGAAAAACCATATGTTTATACCTTTGCCTTGCGCTCTTAGATCCTTCTCTTCCACTTGATCATCATGTCCATCTCCACCATGATCGTCATTTCATGTCCATGCACCATTTCTTTGTGATCTTGTGGCCACCACTCGTTGTCACATACACCTTCAACACATGTTGCTTATGCCTAGCTCATTTCACTTGATACAATAGCATTAGCAACTTGGTGTCATTAATTACCAAAACCAAACTTGGGCTTTCAGAAGACGAGGGAGTTTTTTTCACTGATCATGCAACCGAAACCACAAATAAAGAGTGAGCCCCTTGAGACTCGAACTCTCATCACTCAAGGGGGAGGTAATTGATCAAACTTATAAGATACTAAAACGTGACGTTGTACTAAAATTGTATTTTTTTTTCTTGGACGGAGGAAGTAAGTAGTACTTGGGCGGTGTTCACGGCGGCTCAGCTAAGGTGATCTGAATAATCTGCATGAACTAACCCTAGGGAGACATTGTCAGTTTTGTATGAGGTGATAATAGAGTAGTTTATCCAGTTCCCAGACTCTTGCTCAACCATGGGCAGACACTCCATCTGGAGGGCTACGAGGAGGACGAGGAATAGGATGTTATAGATTAATCAATAATACTAGTACATAAAAAGCCGGCTCATGAGGGAGCCCCATGCCCGGATCTGAGAGATCCATATAGCTCGTGACCATCATCATCGCACACGCACTAGATGTATCATTAACCTCGCAGGCGATTATCAATTATCATGCTTGGTAAGACGAGCTGCCCGGCCGTTTGATATGCACCATTTTATTTCCTAATTGCTCCAGATTCTGAATAATCTGTAATATATTCCCTCCGTTCCGAATGTGCATTTTGTGATTATATAACCAACAAATAACCGGCAATAACACATCCCTTTGGACTAAACTAGCTAACATTGTTTAGTACAGATTGCTTAATTCAGTAGCGGTCTAGCAGACCTAAAGCAAATCATATGGAAGGCACTTGCCTTGTTGTGTAGACTTGTACTACATAGGTACTCCTCCTGTCTAAGAAAGAAAAAAGTATTAATACTTATGATATCAAATACATATCATTAGATTAATTACAAAATGTATTTTCATAATAAATATATTTAGAGCCATAAATGTGAATACTAGCCATTAAAAACTTGGTCAAACGTGAATCACTTTAACCGACACGTAACCCATATTTACATTCTTTTTTGGACAGAGGGAGTACAGACATAGTGAATTTTGATTGTGTTCACTATTTTTAAACTTTTGATGGGGTGTATTTGCGTCTACTAATAATAATATAGCATCGTTTCTGGCTTAAGTCATACTCCTTTGTCCAAAAACATATGTTTCTAGCTTTGAATCTGGACAAACTAGAAACACATTCGTTTTGGGACAGAGCGACAACTCTTTTTTTTTTTTAGAATGGACAGAGGGGAGTAGTACTACGTGCAACCACATCAGGTGCGCCGTGCAGTGGTCTGGGCCGGAGGAGAGCAGCAACCAGCTGGATTGCATTGGGCCGGGCCTCCATCACAACGTCTCATATCCAATCGCGCTATCGCTAAAAAAGAAAAATCTTGCGTTCAAAAAAAAAATCAGTTTCTCTGCTCAAAAAAGAACCAAAAAAAAAAAAGAAAAGAAAGGGGAAAAATCGAGTTGCCGCCGTCAACCAAACAAGTCGCAGAAGAAGCCCTCGCAAAAACCTCCCCCTCGATGGCCGGTGTGCCGCCGCCGCCGCGGCAGCTCGAGGTGCGGCGCTTCGCGGCCGCCCGCGCCAGCGAGCTCCGCTCCCTCTACGAAGCTGTCTCGTCCCGACTCGACGACGCTGGCGGCCGGCAGCAACCCCGTTCCGCGCGCCGCCGCACCACAGGGCACCTCCCCAACAAGCGCCGCCGCCGGGGTGCTGGAGAGGCGGGCCCCGAGGACGACGGGGGCCTCCCGGCGCGGAAACAGTCGAGGAAGGTGAGGCGGCGGCGGGAGCTCGCCGGCAACCCCGCGGAGGGGTTCTCGGTCGCTGGCGACGGCGCGAGGCGGCTGCGCACGCACCTGTGGTATGCGAAAAGGTTCTCCATGGAGAGGCGGTGGGGATTCATCTTGCCCGTCGGCGCACAGGGGAGGTGAGCTATGGCGGTGTGTTTTTTTCCGCTTCAATTGGCTACAATCTTAAAAGAAAGCAGTATTTTTAAGTTGTTTGCTCCTTAGTAGATTGGTAGTAGTGCTTCCCGTGCAGTTTTTTTTCCCGATCCTACTGCACAACGAAAGAGTAATTCTTTTCTGAAATTGTATTTGTCTAATTGCAAAAAGTCCTGCCTATCTTTACTATTGACAACGAAGAGTTTTGCCTAAAAAATAAAAACTAGGTTGTGTGTCCATTTTGTTGTTTCATAGAGTAGTAATGTTGGGTTCAATCTTTACTTAACACATAATAATACAAATGGGCAGTCCTGGTAGAGGAAGCTAGACAATCTGAAACACATGTATACGGTCAATCTGGTACCTTTCACCGTCTGCTGCATCTGTTAATAGGAGAGGAGGAAATTCTTTACTCCATTCCCCAGATTTGTATGCTGTGGATATGTAGATGCTCGTGGTGTAATTGAAACTTTGTTGCCCTAACATGGTTATACTTATACATTCCCAGGGGGAGGGGCTCAAGGAGTGTTCTCAAACGTCTGAAAAATGGCACGACTATCCATGATGCTGGCTACTTCATTCCAATTGAGCTAGATGGTCCAGAGGTACATGCTCCTGTTCTCTTTCCCTTGCTTGCTTGTAATTTCCCCCATCCTCTGCTAGCTGTTATGATTGGCTTTTCATCTTCAATGGTTGAACAATCTTACTGACTGTGCTCACTCCAGGACGCCCTGTTATCCATTCTCAGAATGGTTCTGTGCCCGTCTCCTGCAGAAAAAACACCTGATTTGAAGCATCGACAAGATCAAGTTATGCGAGGTGTTTGCTATGAGAATGCTATGGTATTTACATGTTCACCACAGACAGTATGGGGTACAAGTGTTTAAAGTGACAACTGTGACTTAATTGTTCTTTCCAGCTTTGGGATTTTAGGAGTATGCATTCTCAAATTGTTGGACCAGTAACGTATATGTGGCGTCCATTCTCAAGAGCAGATGACAGATCTGAGATTGAAGGAGATCCATGCACTTCTCACAGCATTCACGACGAAAGCGGCAATTCCTCACGACGCCAGTTGTGGATATGGATTCATCCCGCTGCACTCGATGAAGGGATTAGTGTAATAAGATTTGCATGTGAGAGACAGGTGCTTCCTCAATTTCTTATTTAAGGCTTTAACTTGCAGTTTTCAGGTTTGTTTGGAGGGCAAAGGATGAACTTATTTCAGTACGCTAAAATTTGAAAATAGTTTTTTAAGTAGTTCGCTCCTTGAATTGGTAGTTTCACTAATTTGTAGAGAACTTATACTTTTAGTGCGAGTGTGTGGATATTCAAGGGAGATATAAGTTATGTAGAATACTTTTTTGTCACTCTTTTTTATTTTTAACCAGCACAAACACATGACTCCAAGTAGAACTGTATTTGCACTTCCTATTCAGATTAAAGTGCAAACTACTCACAGAAAATACAGGATGCAACGCAATTTGTGTTTAATAGGAGGAACGACAAAAAGAAGACCTCGTGCCTTTTTTTTTTGTTGGTTAGCTTCGCTAAACAAACAGATGAGTTGAGTGCTGTGTTTTGAGCTGTTGACCAGAAAATACTAGTCATTTTGTCATTTTCATGGTTGAATGTATCATTCACCAGTTTTTATATCCTAATGAGAAACATCCACCTGCTCAGTACCTAAGCACTTTAGAAATTGCTGCTTTTATGATCTGAATGTAGGAATGAAGATGCTATTCGGTGAGCATAATTTACCTTGTGCAATGCAATCGTTACTACTGCATAACAGTTACTAGAAGCAAGTTTCCTCCTTGTAATACTAGGGCTCCTGCTTTCATCTCACCATACAATATCCTGCCCTGCACTACAGATTCAAGATTCTGGTGGTGTTGTCAAATGTTGCTCATTAGAGGGAAAAATTGCAAGATTGGAAGTCAATGGATGCAAGGCTATGCAATCTCTTAAGAAGATTTTGCATCCAACCAAGTAAGTCTCTTCTTCTTTTTGGGAACTAAGTTACTGTTACCAGTGAGAAAACAAAGGTGCCAAGGCATGCTAATTTATGTCTTTTTTTTATTAAAAAATGCAGTTCAAGTAAGATCAACATGGTATCCTATACAAGTGATATTTCTGCACCAACTGATACTCTCCTAGATTCCCTTACTGTCCCTCATCTTTCCAAAGCATCCGTCATTGATAATGCTGACATTCTTCAGCCTGGTGCTATACTATCCATGGTAGTTCATGACCCCAGAGAAGTTTCAGTCAACGGAACAGATTCTTCTAAATTAGCCTCCCTTGACAAGCAGAGCAAAGTTTTGGAGGAAGATGTAGCCCCAAATGCTAATGAGGCGTCATCAGAGGTTGCAAATATGTTGCCATTGATGTGGATGCACCCTGGGAAGCATGATATATTCCTTTCTGACTGTAGGGAACTGTGGGACTCCAGGCAAAGCATAAATCCTCCTGTGTCAGATGAGGTTCTTTGTAAGGAGAAGCACTGTGAACGTATGAAGTTTTTCTGCTTGGATTCAGGAAATGATCAAGGGCAAACAACCCAAGAGAAGGATAACTTCATTCAATCCTGCCCGGTTATTCTTTTGAAACATGCCGGAGAGGGAATGCCTGCTCTAGGGTAAGGCCTATCTTTTGTCTTTGAAGATGTCACATTACTACATTAGATGTCCTGCTTGCAAGAGCATATGAAGAAATTGTTGACTTCTATGCTAGCCTATATATTGTCCCATTATATAAGCATCTGCATGGTTGCCCCATGTTGCTTCCTAATTATGAGTTTGCCCCTCCTATCATGACACCTGAGTCTATGTATCTCATGTTCGTTTCAGGTTTTAAGTTGTTTTTTGTTTTGCTTCTTAGAAGAAATATAATCTAGATGTGAAAGGGCGCCGAGCCTAGTGGTTAGGACGTCTAAGTAGCATACATCAGGTCCTGGGTTCGACTCCCCATGGGAGCGAATTTCAGTCTGAGGTACCGTAAAAAAACCTCCTCGTCCGCCCCATAAACCAAAGCACAGGTCTAAGGCCTGTCCCAATTCTCACTTGGGCATCGGATTCCGCTGTGTAAGGGTGGGGCGGGGGTTCGGGGGGGTTTTCTCTGCCTGGTGAGAAGGTCTTCTTATTGGAATGCTGTGGGGGCAGTCATACCTCCTTCATGTCGAGAAATATAATCTAGATCAGTTATCATGAGTTATGATTTTTGAACTCTATTTTATGTCTTGAATTCCTATATAATGTGCTATTACGGTTTGCCTAGTGAGTTAGTGCAGTAACCTTTCAAATGATGAAAAGTTGTGGTTTATATACTATATATTGTCATCATGTAAGCCTGCTAATGAGTTTGTCTTATTGTCCACATTGAATGAATATACAGGTGGTCCATCATTCTACCGTTGAGTTGGGTGAAACCTTTCTGGCTCTTTCTAGTATCTCATGGTGCCCATGCAATTGGCTTAAGAGAGAGACGGTGGATTGCAGCAAAGGTATTTGCATGTGTAATACAATGAGAAGCTAATTATCAGCCAGTAGCTTCCTTCCAATTATCGCTGGTTTTTTCTTGAATGGACAACTATTGATGAAGCCTTAAATTTATCAAACTGTTGTCGCAATTGTTCAACTTAGCAACAAAGCTATCCATATATGAAATACAATGAGAATGAACTAGTGGTGAGATCTTACCTTTTGTTGGCAGAGTCAGTAAATGTCAAATTTGTCCATCGAGGAGCACACAGTAGGTTTAGTAGCACCAATTTTTTTTTATTATCTTAAACACTACTAATGCACTGATATATCCATTATGCAGTTCAGAATGCCATGCTTTCCTTATGATTATCCAGACAGCAAAGCATATGCATCCAAAGAAGCTGCTGGTTTTGATAAAGTAGCTGAGCGCTGCCCTGTTGCCAAGAGACCTCCAAGCGTTCCTGTGCCTCCTTTATGGCACTGTATCATGACTTGTTTTCATAAAGATGATGGCATATTGGGTGTTATTGAAGTAGACGACTTAGTGCAGGCTAATATGACATTACCTAAAAACTCGTCTGTACATTCCAAATCTGGAGATGCAGAACCATCGCAAGCAAATGTTGCATCCTTGCAACTTCATGTGCCAAGAACCACCCAAATGTTGAGACAATATGTGGAAGATTTTGATTTGAAATATCTGAGTTCAGCATCTGACATGAAAGTGGATTCTGATCAACCCAACTTAGCTTCTAATGACACTGTCAAAATGGCACGATTCACGAGTGAATTATGCCTTACAAGGGTTCTGATCCGAGCTTTCAAGGAAGGTTCTTTCGAAGAGGGTGCTGTTGTTTGTGCCCCATTTCCTTCAGATCTTTCAGCTTGGAAAATCAGGTGAATATCCCGTGTGTCCTTTTAATACATATTGTCAAAGAAATGCTATTTCTTTCTTGGTTAATATCAAGAGAGCATACGAGTCCTTTTCTTGAATTGACTGTAAGATGCTATTTTCGTTCATATATATTACAGAAATAATATGTACTTTATTCCTGTTTGATGTGTACTTAGCAATCTTGAGGACACTTTGGTATTTTGACACAACACTTGCTTGCTTTGAGCATCGGCTAAATAAATCTCGTTCTGTAATCTGTTTCCTGCAGTATCCTTTCCAAGGTGGTAATAGGAAAGAAAAAAAATATTTAAAGAAACTGATAAGCTCATTTCATGCATGGAACAGATCAAAGGAAGAAGAAGAAGAGGAAGAATGCATAGAAAAATGGGAACTCCAGCTTCCTCAGTCCCATGTTAGTTCCTATTTCTCCTGGTTTGATCCTAGTGCCAGCAGCCTTCAGTTGCCTACAGATGACACCGCACGGGAAGCTTTCAGGTGGCCGATAGGCTTTGTCACCAGCGGTTTCATCCATGGAAGGTACTGCTATTCCATCTCCCTTCCCATCCATACTGTCGTCTAGTAGTAACTTGGGAGTACACTTTGTTTCACTTATCGCAGTAACGGGCAAGACGCAGTTGCGGTCGCATTCTGCGAGGCAAAGCTTCTGGCAGTATTGAGGCGACAGCAATGGGCGCATGAAAACTTGCAGAGCCGGAAGATCTGCGTCCTTGTGAGGAACGCAAGATCGACTGCGTACCGACGAGCACTGGCCACGATCGTCCTGGAGCATCAGGAATCAGACCTGGAGTTTCTGTAGCTGGGAACCTGTTGATGTTGTGATGGGTTGGGTTTCATCCATCCATTGTCGAAATCTGCTGCTAGCACTGAACCGCCATAAAACCGTGTCACTGCAATTTTGATAATTTTGTCTATGATGTTTTTTCTTTGTGACTCCAGAGGTGCATTGCTTAAGTTATGCATTGTGCGTAGCAGAATGGTTAAAAATGCTGTATTGGTGTCCAGCATCATGTGCCTTTCCTTTTGTTGGGGCGACATACATTTGCCTCCGTCGAAAGAGCCAAGAAACGAGCTTGTGCGCGTTGGACACAAGCAACCGCTGGTTTCCTCCCGTCCCGTCGTCGTAACGTGACCTCGCCCATCTGCACATCGCCGCCCGCACGCAAACTCGCTTCGCCGCTGGGCGTACGCGCGAGCATGCCTCGCCGCCGGCCGGGCCTCCGCACGAGCACGCCACGCCGCAGTCTGAAGGCTGCTGCTGGGCTCCACCCCACGTGCCAGACTTCCAGGTCAGGTCAGATAAAGTCACGTGCTATCCGGTCCTCTGCACATGGTGCCTTTCTTCCCTTGTTTTTTTTTTTGTTCATTCAAAAATAAAAGAAGAAGTTTTTGTGTCTTTGTTCCTTGTTGCAACAAGAGGATTGCAAACAGGGAAGAAAAGAAAGCAAAACATGCAATCCTGTGTTTTGCTTTATCGATTATACTTATGGCCCTGTTCTGCAGGTCATGTTTCGGCTTGTTTTAGCTTGTTTCAGCTTATTCTCTCTCACAGAACACTATTGAATCAGCCGAAACCAGCCGGCTTTTCCACCAGCCGAACCAGCCCTATATAACAAACAAAAGCGTCATGTTGTAATGCCGGCTCTATTTGTTTTTTTTTAAAAATTACATTTCCACAAGAGGCAAAGCACTAATACAACAATTATCAATATACTCCCTCCGTCCAAAAAAAAAACATGCAATTCTAGCAACACATATCATGTTTGACCCATTATAAATAAATAACTATAAACATTTATAACATCAAATAAATATCATTAGATTAATTATAAAATATATTTTCATAATAAATTAATTTTGAGTTATAAATATAAATATTATTCACTTTGGTTAAACATGAATAACTTTCAACCCATGTTTTATTGGATTTTGCTTGCTTTTGCAATCAAACGTCACACGTTCACACTTGTGAAGCACCATTCACATTCAGCTTACAATTTAAATTTAAGCAAAGCAAGAGACAAATCAAATATTGTCCAAAAAAGGGGCAAAACAAAATCGATCGATCAACTTCTAACAGCTAGCAGAGGAGAAATGTACAGGCCGCGCGCGCGCATTCCATTTCCATGCAGTCCAAATCCAATCAAAGAGCTGAGGTGAGCTAGGGCGGAGCAATCGATGGCGCCGCGAGGTCGTGCGTGAGCTGGCCCATGGCGCGCACCTGCATCTCCAGCGCGGCGATGTAGTCGGACACCTCGGCCAGGAGCGCGGGCAGCGACAGGCTCCGGCACCCGGGCACCAGCCGCCCCAGCACCTTCACCTTGGCCCTGCCAGCCAGTCCACCCGGCGCCCGCTCCTCGGTGTCTCCGCCATGCTGCCGCCGACGGGGCCTCGGCGGCGGTCGGTGCGCGCGGAGGCAGTGGAGCGCCCGGCACCGGCGGCTGCGTGCCAGGATGGCGCGGCTCCAGCGCGAGCGGCCCCGCGCCGCGACGGCCAGCGCGCGGTAGGCCGCGTCGCGCACCGCCGGGGCGGAGGCGGAGCAGGTGGGTGTGCCGCCGGTGCGCACGAGGCGCAGCGCCTGGATGAGCTTGGAGGAGTAGGCCTGCTGCGCGCGCGGCGTCCGCCACTTGGACGACGGGCCCTGCTGGTTGCCGTCTTCGGATGCGCATGCGCCCGGCGAGCCCCTGTTGCGCTTGCCGCGGGTGCCCTCGTCGTCAGCGGAGGTGGAGGAGGAGGGCATGGTGGCCGGCGGTGTGTGTGCTTTGGTTGGTTGTGGGCGTGGAAGGAACGCCACGGAGGGAAACATATATATATATATATATATATAAAGGAGACAGAGACAGAGACGGAGACGGAGGGCTATCATCAATATCATAGTATATACTTATATATTAAAATATAGTAATTTATTATGAATTTGTTATGGATACTTATTTAGTCATAAATAATAACAAAAATTAATAATTTTTGTGAAATGTAAAATGATTTGGACGGGGGAGAGAGTACACCACAATATATTTTGGAGTTGAGATTTTATCGGAGTATATATACTCACTGTCGTGAACTCTCACCACTCACTAATTACTCATGTTTTTGTTTGGTTGGTTTACCCAACCTTTGCATTGCAATTGCAATTGCAATTGCATGCATGGCCGACACACTACACTAGTAGGCACGTGTGGCTTATAATATCTGTCTGTTGACAGATCGATCAGCATCACCCATAGAAACAAAGTTATTAAGGTTTATTTAGAATTAGAAGCTTAGCCAAAGGGGCCTCTATTTCGCTCCTACATACAACATTCTGTTAACATGATGCATTTTCCACATTTAATTTCTGCCGAAAACAAAAACGTACAGCGTGGGTCCTGATTCTCTGCAACATTTTATTCATCAGACTAGGCCATTTTATTTAACTGCAAACATTTTTTCCCCCTTCCTTCTTACTCCTAGTCCGGAACACTGCAAATAAAATCTGCTAGATTTTTTTGCCAATAATAAATCCGTCTGTCGACAGAATACTTTGTCTTATTTTATTTTTGTTTGCACTGGGTGGATGGATCCATCAGTCCATCTCTGTCCATGCATGATCCGTCCATGATCACATGCATCCCAGTCCCAGCGCGAGAAAAGAATACAAATGGCCGGCCACCCATCAGCATTTAGCACTCACAAAGTCACAAATGACTGTGGTGGCCTTGTGGGAGGATGAGAAAGCAAGCACAAACAGCAGGTTGAAGTTGCTACAGCCTACTCCAGTCATGCTCATGCATGCATGGCATCTGATTGAAAATCATGGGCGTAACATGCAGGCAGGCAGAGGGTCAGAGGAAGAGGGCCAGCCGGAGCCGGCCTGGGATCGATCAGTGATGCATAGCATGCTCCTGCTTTGTTTTGCTTTGCTCGCCACTCAGTCGTCACATGGTGTGTTGTTTTGTTTGTTGTAGCCGGCTACCTCTCCTGGCTCCACCACCGCTGCAACAAGCTCTGGTTTGCACGCTCAAGATCACGCACTCACCATAGCTACTAGCTAGCCTAGCCTCCATCATCCGGTCTTGTACAATTTCATTTCACCATGCATCCTGCATAAGATAAAAGCCATCAAATCACCAAAAGTCCAAAACACATAGCCATAAGCCATGGCATTGGTAATAACAAACAGTAAACAGAGAGCCCCTACTCCTTTTCCTGTCATGTTGTCTGAGCTGAAAGCCAAGTTGGACTTGCTCAGTGATCCATACATGCACCAACAGCTTGCTTGGACTTTGGACTTGGGCTGAGGACTGATGACCGACTGCTTGCCGTTTAGCAACCAGAGAATGAGATAGGCATCAGCGCCGACGCAGGCAGGCAGGATTATACTCCCTCTTTCCTGAAAAACATGCAATTCTAGTTCTCAATGGAGTACTACTACTTACTGCTCTCCCGTCATTAAATAACTGTCGTTCTCGCTTTCCAAGAAATAACTTTGACTAATTTTATATAAAAAATATATTAATATTTATGGTATGTATCTAACATCATTAGATAGTTGTCGAATCTATTTTATATAAATGTTGTACGTATCATCTACAAATCTAGTTAAAAAAACGATAGTTATTTAGGGACAGAGCGGGTAGACCAGAAAAGAAATGACGAATGTAGTCTCACACTTAACGATTGCAACCAACATGGTAGCCTCCGTTACGTTCGTTCTTTGCCATGGCTTTAAGCCTAGAATAATTGGATGCTTTCACGGACGGATGGAGTAGCTATTAGGCCTCGTTCACTTCCCCCTCCCAACCCAAAATATTTTCTCTTCCACCCATCACATCAAATCTTTCGACGCATGCATGAAGCATTAAATGTAGGTAAAAAAGATAACTAATTGCATAGTTTGTCTGTAAATGTCGGGACGAATCTTTTGAGCCTAGTTAGTCCATAATTGAACAAATTTTGCCAAATAACAACGAAAGATGCTACAGTAACTTTTCAGCTACTTTTCGCGAAGTGAACACACCCTTAGTCTTAGCACGAGCACGACGGCAACACGGCATCGCCATGCCATAGCTATAGGCAGCTAAGCTCATGTCATGTCGCCGCCTCCTTTGACTGTTGAAGAGCAGAGGGCAACCGATTATTAGTGCTCACTAGTAACTGAAGGGGACCTGCTTGATCGTCGCTCACACATCTGCAGTGCCGCCGTCAGTGCGTGCGTCTGAAACGCAGGAATAACGAATTCATCCATCACCGGAGGTAGCTTCGTTTCCTTTTGTGTGCTTCAGCCTTCAGAGAAAGAGCACGACCGACCCACCCAACTGATGAGAACGAGAGAAGAAGCTCAACTCAAGCTGGTGGATGAAGAGAAGAGAAGATAACATACAGTGTGAGTGTGCGACATGACATGGCAATATGGCATGGCCTGCCGGTCCATCCTTGACCTGATGAGTGACCATCCGTATGATATCTACAGTATCTTTGAAGTGCTAACAGAAAGTCTTCTGTTTTAAGCATGATATGATCGATGAGGCAAGGCAGCCCTGGTCGTCGTTCCAATCCAATCATGTTCTCGGAGCACAACATATCCATATACTGCAAGTAGGATATAACCATAATATAGGAGGAGAGGAGCAGTAGTACCTGTGCTAGTAGTACAAGCAAGAAAGCTACAGCCACAGCCTGAGCCTACAGAAGCCATGCATTGCAATGGTGGCTGGCGATGTTTATTTGCAGCACGAAATTCATTCAGATTCAGATGCAGATAAAATTCATTCCCCGGTGTGGTGGTGGTGGCCTGCAGCTGCTGCAGCTTCAGGTCGTCGTCGTTCAGTTGCATGCAGGCAGCAGGCCAATAGGCCACGGCAGCCGTTGAGCTGTGACGACTGTGAGTACCTGCTGCCGCCGCCCGCCGACCATTGTGGATGCCAGCGGTGCCACGCCAGGTGAACCCTGTACGGCCATTAACAAACGCTTGCAGTTGTGTAGGCCTCCCACTGTTCAGGCTTCAGCATCTGCGTAATTGGAGGGAATCTAACCTGCCTCCCTCCTGCTGCTCTTGTTTCCGCTGCCATTTGCCATTGCCAACCCTCCCCTCCCAAGAATTTATTGTGACCACGTTGGTTGTCACGTGTGCCAAGTTAAATACTGTAGGAGTACTACACACACTAAAAGCTAGTACAGCCGCAGCTGCTGCTGTAAAAACAAGGCTGTGTTTAGTTCCCCTGAAAAGGGTGAAAAATGTACTGTAACACGTTTTGACTTTATTTGTCAAATAGTGTCTAACCGTTAACTAATTAGGTTCAAAACGTTCGTCTCGCAAAGTACAACCAAGCTGTACAGTTAGTTTTTGATTTCAACAGCCGCAACTGAAGAGAGCATTCCACAGTCAGGTTACTAAAGTTTGGCTGTCCATGCATGCGATTTGAGTGAGATGAGATCCGATCCATCCATCATCCCGGACGGATGCTAGCAAGTGAATGACGGTGGAGGAGACAGCCTCACGACGCGCCGTGTCCCAGCTGCCGCCCAGCCCTCACCAGTCATCACCTCAGATCAGAGAGAGACATGTGTTAGTTGATCTCCTCCTGACTCGGTCCAACGACCAAGTCAGGGCCTTGATCGTACCCTGATCGGGGGTATCCAGCCGTTCAACGGGCTGGTGGGCCCCCGTCGCGCAGCTCAATAAAGAGGAGGTGGGGCAGGGGCACACGGTATTTATCCTGCATGGCAGGAGAAAATTGTAATGACTCATGTGCTTTGAGTGTATTCCGCACAGGGAGAAAAGTTTAGGGTAGCTCTTGTGCTATCCTAGTATGAGTTTAAGAAGAACAGAAAGTTACAGACGAACCTCAAGATAAGAATGACATCCAAGCGTGACTTGCGAAAGTATCAATGATAAAAGACTATGTTGAGTTCTTGAAGTGAAATAAGGAAAAAGTACTCCCAATGAATTAAGAAATAATTTCATTTGCATGATGTAATCATGTGGATGAAGAAAGTAATCAAAGTTTCCTCATTCACAAGAGTTCATAATAGTTTTGAGTTCTGAATAGTTTTCGAAATTGTGGTAGAAAAGTTCGTACCACATTTCGAGGGGGAGAAAGGTGAGATCAATTAAGAAAGACAATTAAGAAAGATACTTCCCATAATTCAGACAATGCAATGCATACTAAAGTGATCTATAAAAGATGAATGTGATCGTCGGGGGAGTAAGACGGTCATAATAACAATACCCCTAAAGTAAAGATATAGCTAAATTCATGGACCTTTTAAAGTTCCAACAGAAAGATAGCATAGTCAGCCAGTATTTATACTGGACGTGTTCAGAGTTTTAAAAGGCGGTGCTAAGTGCACCATATGAGTTTTAGCAGATTGAACCCAAAAAAAAAAAAATAAGAAAATTAAAGATGGGACAATCTGGGGGAGCTGGTACAAAGAAACCTGACTCCGCAAGGAGGATGAATAATGTAAACAAGGATCTTGTTACACAGGACCTTATAGAATCAATTGTCTTTTGGCAATAAAGGTCAAGAAATGCTAGTAGCTAAGGCCCCAGAAAGTTCCCCAGAAAGTCTCAAAGAATAAGAAAATCAGATACTTCTGACGATTGTAAAGTCTATATTAGTGAAATTCAAATGGAGGGTAATCCCACCTAATTTGAAGAAGCCATGAGAGGCGTTCACTCGTCCAAGTGGCAAGAAGCAAAGAAAGATGGAATGAAATCGATAATACCAATAATACTTTGGGATCTAGAATAAATTCCTAAGGAGCCAAGACAGTAGGCTGTGATGGGTCTACGAGACAAAATGTGACTCCAAAGGAAATATGTAAAGATGTGGAGCGCAACTTGAATCAAAAGTTTTGCGTGAAGTGAATGAATAGATTACAATGAGTGCTAGTGGCACATCATGATCTGAGTTACATCAGATGAAAGTAAAGATAACATTTCCCAATGGGATTTGTATGAAAATAATTACATGGCACAACCCAGAAGTTTTTGTCATGAAAAGAAAAGAACGTATGGGATGCCACCTGTAGAAATCCCTTATGGACTAGAGCAAATCTCTAGACAGTGGCATTTAAAGTTGAAGAGTCAATTAGAAATTTTGGGTTAAAGAGAATGAGAGGACAATTATGTTTATACAAAGTTATAGAATGGGAAATTTATTTCCTAATCCTGTATGGATGACACCCTAATTGCTAGTAGTGATGTCAATCTACTGCAAGAGAAGAAGTTCTTGTCCTCAAGGTTGAATAAGAAAATTCTCGGTGAAATGTATCTCGTTAAAAGAATTGAAATTCACCGAGATAGAAGAAAAAGGGTATTATGACTATCGCATAGGCATGCTAAGAAAAGTTTCTAAAGAAATAAAGTACCTATGCGGGTAAACCTACGCCTGTTCTCATGGTCAGGGTAATAGTTTTGAGAACTTTAATGTTCCAAAAGTAATGTAAGATTGTTATAGATGGACGTCCTATATGCTTCAGCTGTTGGAAGCTTAATGAGTACAAAGATAAGACCTTGCCCTGACACAGTTTACGTATCCGGGTTGTTTTGGTAAAAGTCCAGTCCAGATATAGATCACTGGAATGGAGTTAAGAATATCGGCCTCATGCTAAGAAAGAAAGTACAAGTACTCTCAAGTAGTTGTGGGTACAAATGTTATATTTTGGCGAGATGTTTAGTGAAACCCACATAGTAGCTAACACTCGCAGTTGGAGTTTTATTGTGGAAAAGCTCCAAAAGAAACAGTTCTAGTATCATCAGTGATGTAGAGTTGTAATATAGCATGATATGAGGCTGAGGGACAGGCAAAATGGTTAAGGAACTTAAACCCGGAATTGATAATGGTTGTCAACAGCAATAACCATTTAAGTAGTTTGCTCCTATAACAATGAGTCAAGTGTGCTGCCAAACACATTGACACTAAAGTTATACGTTGTTGAGGAGAAAGTCCGGAATCATACTAAAAGTATTGAATGTAAAAGTGACAAGCAAGTGCTTGCGGATCCGTTTACCAAAGGCTTACCACCCAGTGTGTTCAGAGAACACACAGTCGACATAGGTCTATGGTATAGCCTATGATTTCCGGACAATAAAGGGCCCGAAAGTTAAAGAATCTGTTTCAGATCAGAGATGTGTATTGTAGCTGTTAAATCTATCGGCGACTGACCGTGACGATAAGGCATGCTCTATACACTGATTTGTGATGGAACAAATAAAAGTGAAAGCAATCAAAGTCAAAGTTTAAAGTTAAAGTATAAAATGAGATCAAGGGGGAGAATGTTAGTTGATCTCCTCCTGACTCGGTCCAACGACCAAGTCAGGGCCTTGATCGTACCCTGATCGGGGGTATCCAGCCGTTCAACGGGCTGGTGGGCCCCCGTCGCGCAGCTCAATAAAGAGGAGGTGGGGCAGGGGCACACGGTATGAGGTTGGACGCCGCAGTAACCGCCCGACTCCTAACCGCGAGACCGATCGAGCGGGAGCTGCCAGCGGCGGGAAGAACCCACCGGATTCCACTGCTCCATCAACACCGTCGTAAGGTCGACCTCCTCCACTAAACCTCACGGTTTGCGCCCTACCTCTCTCCTCTTTCCCTATCTCTGATTTCCATACATGTTCCATGTGGTTTATTCCTAATAGAAGAGTTTATACCCGCTGATCTACGCCTAGTGATCCTAAAGATGCTAGTAATACTAACAACATGTACGATCTGACAGCTAGCTAAGCGACGGAGGATGGATGACCGCGAGATCAGCGGCCTCAAGTCGCTGGGGATTTCATCTCGACGCGAGCAAGAGCTTTCTTGTTCAGTCACATGGCCATTCCTGGCCGCGCGCCCAACGCATGGATCTGGAACAACATGCATTTGTACGTGGGCATTGGGCATCTTGCTGCTGGTCACGGGCATGTACATGGGCATTGGTCATCTTTCTAGTTCGGCTGATAGTTTTTGCGGCTGATAAGCCGATTAATATTATTTTACTGGGAGAGAAAATACTGTACCGTGCCTCTAACGTTCAAAAAGGCGACACCGCTGCTGGAATGCCGGATGGTACAGCGTTCTTCGACGTCTGTCTCTTTGTCCGGCAATAGAAGGGAGGCCCGGCAAAAAGAGCATAGTAGCATCTGTTGTAAAAACAAGAGACCTTGGCACCGAATCTGCATCTGCATGCATGCATGCATTTGCCTGAATTGAACAACCTTATCAGCCCAGATGGAATGTATACAACAAAATCAGCATACAGCATATTGCATTCAGGCGCAATCAAATTCTAGGGTCACCATCTAATCTGGAAGACTTGGGCGCCGTTAAAAATCAATATCTTCCTATGGTTGACATTCAAGCGCAGGCACTGGACTGTGGATCGGCGGGCTCGACACGGACTTGAGACCAGGGAAAACTGCTACCTCTATGATCAGGCGCCTGAGACTATCGATCATCTAATCGCAACCTGCCCCTACACTAGAGAAGTTTGGTTCTTCATCTGCCAGGCACTAAGGCGGCAACTTCCTCAACCAGCGCAAACCATCATAGCATGGTGGCGGAGCCTGCGATCACCGTGGAGTGGCAACCAGCGAGCCGGGATAGACTCCTAGCAGCCTGTTCGCTTGAGATTATCAGCGCAAGCGAACAGGCTACTTATTCGCCTTGGTCTCCTGGGAAGTCTGGAAAGAGTGCAACGCCCGTTGCTTCAGAAACGAATCAGCTACGCCTCTCAATCTCATAGCCATCATAAGAGCAGAGGCAGAGCTATGGATTGCGGCCGGCGCCAAGCGATTGTCTACCTTAGTTCCAGGAAGCTAGCAAACATGCTTTCTAGCTGAGCCTGTCGTTATTCTCATATGTAATCGCTTTTTCCAGCCTTGCCGGCCCTTGTAGGCCTTCCTTTCTTGTATTATAAACTCTTTTCTCTTAATGAAAATGAAACGCAATTCTCTTGTGTTTTCGAGAGAGAAAAAAAAACAACCTCATCAGCATGTGTATTCTATAGAGTAGCACAATTCTCTTGTGTTTTCGAGAGAGAAAAAAAAACAACCTCATCAGCATGTGTATTCTATAGAGTAGCACATATTTCTTTTTGTCAATATTTTCATTGACGCCTAGCTAACAATGCAATCGATTAACTACATATCTGAGATTGCAGAATGTCTCATGCATGTGCAACCAGGGCTGGGTTTCAATTCAAACACTGGCAGCATAGCATAGCATAACCTGACCAATGAGCAGTGAGCAGTGAGCAGACATGATTGAGTGGCAAACTGGCTGCTAGTAATAAAACAGTAATTGCTCTCTGCATGCCATGTTACAGAAGCAGAGCAGGACGGCTAGCTGCTGATGGACTTCCTGCGAAGGTGCATGCATAGGGGACAGGGCAAAGATAGTCACTAACAGACCAGCTTCCACTATATACAAATCAGACCAACTCGATGATATTTGTGATCATATCTCTCCTTTCCTTTTCCTCGCCAAAGAAGAGCATTGTGGGCTTGCCTGTCTACAAGTTGGCAAATTGTAGCATAGTCCTATGTAACAAGTCAGCCAAAAAAAAAACACTTTGCACAACCAACTAACCTAACTAGGCAAATAACAGATGGCAATGTCGGCACAGGCGGCGTGTACTAGCCTGCTATGATTAGTTGATACCACCAGACAGATTTTAGACGCTGTTTGGTGCGGCTCAAACTACATCCGGTCCCTGATAACAGAACATCATGACAACAATGTTCACTGCTATGGCAAGAAGCAAATCAGCATCTGGAGCCGATGCCAAAATATTCATCCGGACAATTGGAAACAAGTAGACAACATTTCAATACTTTCAAGACCTGACAACAGGAGGGGGCCAAATTTGGACACCTAAGCTGTCATGATTGTCATCTGGGTAATTTGGAAACGACGAAAGGACATGATTTTCCAAGGAAAGGAAAAAGACACCGAGTCAGTTTTCGCGGAAATACATGATGAAACTTCCAAGTGGTGGTCAGCCGAAGCTAAGGATCTCTTTCTGAAATATAAAATTTTAGAATGACATATATAACCATGTATTAACTGTAGAGAGATGATGTGTTAACTATATTTTAAACCTGATAGTAGACAGGTGCACATGTGATGGGTATGTTTAGGAATTAATTCGCCTACTAGAATACTTTATACTCAAAGATAAATTTTGAATACTGCTTCAACATCTTATATCTCAGGACGGGGGAAGGAGTAATCGCTTAATTCTTACCAGTTGGGCGATCTGCTTGATGTAGCTTAGTCGGTGCATCTCGCATGAATCTAATTTCTTCTTATTAATATATTATGGCATAAACTACGGATCTTTTTTTTTAAAAGCAATGGACTAGCCGACAGTCATGTATGCATGCATGTCAAAATCCAGGTGCTGTGCTGAGGTGCATGGGAAGGAAAGCCGACAGTCATGTATGAAGCTGAAGTTTCACCTGAAAACAAAACCTCATCATCACTCTGAAGAAAACAAAGGCCGTGTGCGTGCGTGCAAGGAACTCTGGCTGAGATCTCGTGGGACCCACCATTCATTCCTGCCGACAGTTAACCAATGACATATGGATATGGATGGTTCCTGTTCTCTCTCTCTCTCTCTCTCTCTCTCTCTCTCTCTCTCTCTCTCTCTCTGATCATTGGATGGTTCCTTTTCGGTAGTATTAAGCACAGCTCTTTTGAAGCTGCTTTGCGAGTTGCGGCTGCTGCAGCCTGCACGGTCAAGTGCTTCCTATACATGTTAGTTGAAGGTTGGTGATGAACAAAGCATCAAGCTTGCTTAGGGCACGTTTGGTTTTTTTTTTCCCACGTTACTAGCAAAAAGAGCCAAATTGGCTAGCATAATAAAATGAGAAAAAAAAACTTGTTTACACAATAATCGACACAACTAGCAAAGCATCTAAACATCGTGTGTATTGCTCTAACTTCTTAGCACTTTACCTGCCACAAAGGTTTGGCATTTTTTTTTTGAACATAGTTGCTGTTGAAGAAGGGCAGGCCTGGTGCAGTTGGTGAGTGCTAGCTCGCCGAGTCACCAGGTCCTGGGTTCGAAGCCGTCTCTCTGCAGAATTTCTGCGGGGGTAAGACTTTGCTTCGGTTATTCCCTTCCCCAGACTCCACTCGTGTGGGAGCCTCTGCCACTGGGTCTGCTCTTTTTTTATAGTTGCTGTTGCCACACACACACACACAAAAGGATTGATGGAGCCTTTATGTTTTGGTACAACGGTTGGGCCACGCAGAGAGGCGGTTGGGCCTCCCCACGATATTAGGCTGCACTCACGTATCGAGGTAAGCCCAACAAGAAAGTCTGGCTCGCGAGCAGGCCCAACTTAATGAGTTACAATAGAGACTAGATCGGCCCATCGCAGGCAACAATTTCCACTCCCGAAATTCGCCAGTTCAAACACTTCGCAGCAACTGTCATTACATATAGAGCCCTATATATAAAGGCTAAAAGCGCACAATCACACACGTAATAAGAGCAAATATATATGGTATAATTGGTCGTACAAATAACACACAAAAGTTTTATAAGTATACATCCGATCCTTGGGGGATGGTCAAAGTTACACGCTCCCTCGAATTTCCAAAAGAAGTTTATAGTAGAGTAGACTTACATAGCACATCCCAAACTCATCTTCAGCTCAACAGCAATTATTCACTTTCATTAGGCTTACGAATATAGTAGGAGATTAACTCACCAGTAATAGTAGAAATAATATACTAGAAAAGTGTAGTGTAACTCTGGCTCTGTGCCTCTGTCCATAGCAAAACCACAACCCATGCACAGCACGTCCGAGTCCGAGTTGAGTTGCACGTGCGCGCGCCGGGCTCCCGCGCCGTCTACGTGACTCAAAGTCCGCCACCGATGCCGCCGCCGCCTCCAGCGCCTCCGCCGAAGCCGCCCCCGCCGCCGGCACCACCACCAGCACCAGCTCCTCCGCCGAAACCACCGCCCGTGCCTGTGCCGCCGCCGAAGCCACCGCCCTTGCCTCCTCCGAAGCCACCACCTGTGCCTCCACCGAAACCGCCTCCCTTGCCGCCGCCAAAACCGCCGCCTTTGCCTCCTCCGAACCCGCCACCGGCACCACCGCCTGCGCCGCCACCTCCGCCAACGCCACCTCCGAAGCCGCCTCCTTTGCCTCCGCCAAAACCGCCGCCTGCTCCGGCGCCACCTCCCGCGCCGCCACCAAGACCACCGCCAGCACCTCCTCCCGCGCCACCGCCAAGACCACCACCTCCACCGGCACCGCCCCCAAGGCCACCGCCAGTACCTCCTCCTGCGCCCCCGCCAAGGCCGCCACCGGCACCACCGCCTAGTCCACCTCCTCCACCGGCACCGCCACCAAGGCCGCCTCCTCCGCCTGCACCACCTCCAAGACCACCGCCGGCACCACCACCAAGGCCGCCGCCTCCGCCTGCACCACCTCCAAGGCCACCGCCTCCACCAGCACCACCTCCACCGCCGAGGCCGCCTCCTCCGCCTGCACCACCACCGAGACCACCGCCTGCGCCACCTCCAAGGCCACCGCCTCCACCAGCTCCACCTCCACCACCGAGGCCACCACCCCCGCCAAGACCGCCACCTTTGCCGCCTCCAAGGCCGCCACCTTTGCCGCCTCCAAAGCCACCTCCAAGGCCGCCACCTTTGCCGCCTCCAAAGCCACCTCCAAGGCCACTGCCTCCACCACCGAGGCCACCACCTCCTCCAAGACCGCCACCTTTGCCACCTCCAAAGCCACCTCCAAGGCCGCCACCATGTCCAACCCCGCCACCAAAGCCACCACCAGCACCGCCGCCTCCTCCAAGGCCACCTAACCCGCCACCTTTCCCTCCACCGAACCCACCTCCAAGGCCGCCACCATGTCCAATCCCTCCGCCAAGTCCTCCACCGGCACCGCCACCTCCACTGAAACCGCCGCCGCCGCCTTTACCTCCCCCAAATCCGCCCCCGAGTCCACCGCCGTGGCCAAGCCCCGCACCGAAGCCTCCTCCGCCTCCGCCGCCGCCGCCCAGCAGGCCGTCCTTCTCCAAGGTGCGCGCCTCGGCGACGCGTCCGGCGGGCACGCCGAGCGTGACCACCACGGCCAGCGCCGCGAGCGCCGCCGCCCAAACGCGCTTCCCCATCGTCGCCCACACCACACTGCTCTCTGATGGAGAGATCGATCGACCAATGCAAGCTGGCTAGGTACTTACTGGTGCTCTGCGAGACAGGACTGGAAGGTGCAGGGTGTTTATATAGGAGACTGGAGAGCAGCCGGCAGTGCAGAGCTCGCGGGGCGGATCGGAGTAAATGTGGTTGGTTGGTTGGTTGGGACGACGCTGCGCAACCATGCATGTTGTGTGGTACAGCTAGCGATGGATCGTACGGCCGGAGGTGATCAGAGCGCGGCGGCGACGATGAGGCGGCCCGATCGACACAGCATGATGCATCGCGAAAAGTAGCTGAAAAGTTACGGCAGCATCTTTCGTTGTTATTTGGCAAAATTTGTCTAATTATAGACTAACTATGCTCAAAAGATTCGTCCCGACATTTACAGACAAACTATGCAGTTAGTTATCTTTTTTACCTATATTTAATGTTCCATGCAAACGTTGAAAGATTTGATGTGATTGGTGGAAGAGAAAATATTTTGGGTTGGGATAAGAAAGTGAACAAGGCCCAGGTGGTATATAGCAGGGACGGGCCCACCGTGCCGCGGCGGTGCATGACCGTGCCGAATGCATTGCATTTGCATGGCATTTATGACCGACCACGCGCTCTCGCCGCTCGTCTGCTCAACCGACTCCGCGTACGGCCAAGTCGTCTCGGCTGCATGCATGGATCGTGCATACGGAGTATCATCATCATCATATGTAACGTGTATCATCAGGTGCCTGCACGCATTCGGCATTGGGTCGGTCACTGGGTGTACTGCTAGATCTGTGCGCCGATCGAGATGCATGTACTACTGCTGTGTGGTGCTTCTGGTGTTAGAGAGTGCATGCTTCTACCGTGCTACGGGCATGTTCCTGAGTTGGCTCGTTATATTCACCCTTTACAACTTTACTACCGTTAGAGAGCAGTAATAACACTTTTTTTTTACTTTAATTAGGTGCCTGGCCGGGTTGTTGCCATTGTTGAGGCAACACACAATTTTGTCATTTGTTGGTCTATAGAAAAAAAAACATATATGATTTGTCTCTTATAATAAGTTGTCGTTTTAATTATACTAGTTGATCGTGTAAGATTGTTGCCTGAAAATTTTTAAAAAATCCAAACACTTGAAATATAGCAACTTCAGTAACAAACATGAAACGGATGAATTTCACCTGAAAGGGGAATCCCGCCTCGATCTTGTATTTTTATCATTCATTCAATCCCCTTTAAAACTTTTTTTTATCCTTCAGTCCCCTTTATCACTTGTAGGCCTGGGCATTCGGTTTTCGGTTCGGTTCCTCGGTTTTTGAAGAAATTCGGTTCTTTGAAAATAGGAACCGATCAGTTCTAAAAAAATTCTCGGAACCAACCATTTCAATTTTCGGTTGTTTCGGTTCGGTTCCGGTTCTAACCGAACTTTTTCAGGAGACGCTAAGACAATGATAAATATGCATGTTCTAAAGTGAATTTATGCAACACTATATACATGTTAGATAATAATAATTCATAAGTGAATAATACCAATATAGTAACACAAATATATAATAGTTCAAATATGAATTATCACACATAAACCAAACATAATCTTACAAAATGCAAGTAAGTGAAGTATAATTGATATAATTCAGTTCTTTCGGTTAATTCTGTTAGGCGAGAGTAGGAACCGAATTTGTTTCGATTATTTCGGTTCCTCAATATTAGGAACCGAATAAGAAACTAAATTTTTCGGTTCCGGTTCTTTCAGTTTCGATTCCGGTTCTTTCGATTCGGTTTTTCGGTTTCGGTTAATTTTGCCCAAGCTTAATCACTTGTTATTATATGGAGCTCAAGCAAGCACACCCGAAGTTTCAGCTTTCGTCTTTCAACTACGTACTACTGGCTTGGCATGTACGTATGCATACGCATTACTCATGCCTTGCCCTCCATGCACGATAACATCCTCAGCACCGTCTCACTGTGCAGGTATGGAGCTGCACGGTGGAACATGGAATAGTACTCGCAATTATTGGAGGAGTAGCTTATTGGGCAATGGATTTTTAGAGCTACCGTACCAGGTTGCAGCCTGGCCCGGAGACGAATTCAACACCACTGTTCACCATTCATGCAATAACGTGCCATGGCATGCCATGCATCATGCATGCATGCGTCTGTGGCGCGCCGAAGTATCTGTGTGCACAAGCACACAGCTTAGAAGGGCAGCTACATCCATCTTTATCCTTTTGATCCAACGAAAGGAGACTACCAGCGGGACAAAGGAACTGTGCTCCCATCTCAAACAAGAAAGCAAGAAAGGGTGTGTTTAGTTAGACCTGTAAAATTTTTCGAAGCACAGTAACTCTTTCGTTTGTATATAGCAATTAGTGTCCAATCATGAACTAATTAGGTTCTAAAGATTCATTTCGTGATTTACAACCAAACTATGTAATTAATTATTTTTTACCTATATTTAATGCTCCATGCATGCGTCCAAAGATTCGATGTGACAGGAAATCTTGTAAAATTTTTGGAATTTTGAAGGAACTGAACACACCCAAAAAAAACAAATCGAAATTGTGCTCCTATACAAGCATAAGAGAAGGCTGCAGGCCAATTAATTACGGGAAAGCTCACTGCTACATGCTCGACGGCATTTAATCCCAGCACATGCCACAGCACACCCTCGCCCCGTCGCAGCTGTTGACACACTGAGATATTTATCACACGACCACCCTCAACACCGATGGTGTTCACAAGTCACAGCAGCAGCAGCGCATGACATTTGCTAGCACATTCAGTGGAATTTCATTTCATTGCCCAGGCATCGATCGTCGGGTGTTAAGCAGAAAAAGGTTCTGAAAGCCACAGCGCTTGAATACACGCTCCCAGGCTCGAGATTGTTTCAGAGAGCAAACTCGAAATCGGAGGTCTCAATTGTCGATTTCAATTTCTTCTCGTCATGAAAGGAGGCCTACTACTAAGTTCTCATTTCTCAAGGCCGATTACACGCAGACAGTGCCCACTGAACCTACCTCCCCAAGAAGAAGCTTGGGGAGGATACAGCATCTAAAGATCAGATGACCGATGGGAGGAATCACCATAAGGGAAAACTGATACTCGACAAGAGATTCACCTGAACCCCTCGGTATTTGCCTCATCGCCTTTTCTTCGTCGTCGCATTTGAAGCAGGGGCAGAGTTCTGCTCGGTAACCATCTTTATAAGATTCACAAGGGACCGCAACCTGTCCCACACGCTATAGCCATACAGAGTCTCCACAAGCAACTGCTGGAACTCAAATCCATGCTCTGAGACAGGATACTGCAAAAAATGATAAGCAGCCGAATGCATATCAGAGCCGCAAGAACCAAGTAAACCATGCAAATCTGGCTATTTATACCATGGGGATTGGGGAAGAATTAGACCTGGATAGGTTTCGGGATCACTGTTTTAATATATGGCCATAATCTATCTTCTACAACAGACTTCACAAGGCAGCAAGCTCGCAAGCCTTCTACACCAGCAAATCTCCCAAATCCACTGTCTTTAACACCACCGAATGGCAAAGACTGCAGCCAGAAACACAAATAAGCATACTTGCATTGCCAGTGTAACACAAAAAGTAAAAACACAATATAAGCATGATGTGAATATTGCATTACTTAACATATAACGCTAGACACTACAGGATGCGTGAACCTACTAGAGGAAAATTGCAAAACATATAGCTTCTTATCATCAGCACCATGCTTCAATTCTGTGTTTAGCTGTTACTCCCTCCATTCCAAAAATAAGACGTTTTGCCTTTTCTGGATACATAACTTTTGCTATGCACTTAGATATACACTAGATACATAGTGGAGGGAGTACATAGGACAGACAGAGCATGAATTACACACTTACCTGACACATGTAACTTGAAGCAAAATCATTGATTGCTGCTACCCCACAGTGTATTTGGGATGCTATTCTGATGGCACGCTTCTGGTTGCCAGAAAAAACAGCACAACCAAGACCATACTTTGAGTCGTTTGCAAGTTTGATAGCCTCTTCATCATAATTGAATTTCATGATTGGTAGAATTGGTCCAAATGCCTGTTGAGCAGCAACTGACAATATTAAGATTAACAGTAGTATCACTTGTACTAAAGGAAATCAAAGATCGACTCCAGCTTACCTCTTCTTGCATAATTTTCATCGTGTGATCAACATTCACCAGGACAGTTGGAGGGAAAAATTGATCAACTGCGTCTTCACCAAGATTGCCAAAGCTCCCTCTGACGGCAATTTCGGCACCTTTGTCTAGAGCATCATTAACAAGAATCTGAAGTTTCTCAGAGTGCTCCATCATACAGATTGCACCCATGTCATATCTGCCAGATAATGGGGGACCCTAGAAAAATAACAAAGGGGCCAACCATGAGTACTATTGCAAAAATATAAGTGTCAACAAAACAATTGAAAAAATAACAAAGGGGCAAACCATGAGTACTATTGCAAAAGTATAAGTGTCAACAAAACAATTGAAAAAATAACTTCATCGGCATCTAAAGATGTTGCTGATACACCAATGGGTTATCTACTGAAACTGTTTAGTGTCACCTATTAAATTAAGATAAGCTTTAACTAATAAAAAATTTCATGTAAAACTTGAAAAACAACACAATATGGAATAAGAGGTTAGAAATGTGAAAAGTATACCCATATTCTCGTGTGTTAATTCACATATTTGCATTTGTTTGTGTTGGATTATGAGTATATTAGGCCCATGAGGCCCATGTATGGCTACCTATATAGCTACCCTTCTAGGGTTAGCCCAAATCAATAGAAACACAAATTCTAACATGGTATCAAGCTAGGGTTTTCCTTTCCTCCCCACCCTCCCCTGCTCAGCCGCCGGCCGGTGGCCTCCTCCTGGCCCAGCCCCAGCCGCCGCCGGCCATGGCCGGACGGCCTCCCTCCCGGCCTCCCTCCCCTCCTCCCTCTACCTACCACAACTTCCCCCCTCTTCCCTCTCCCTGGTCGCACGTCGTCGCGCCCCCTGCCCGCTCTGCTCCAGCCGCCCCGCTACAGATCAACGCCGCGGCTGCTCTCGCCACCGGCGTGGACCCGGCGGGCGCGGGGGACCCTGCTGCTGCCGCCGCTGGTGCCGTGGGGGCCCCCGGTGGGCAGGCTGTTGGAGTCGACGACCCTTCCCTGGCGGCGGCGGGAGCCTCTGCTCCTACCCGTCCGGCTCCAGGCGGAGCGGAATCTCTCCAGGCGGCTCTTGCCGCCTGGATGGGCGCGGATGGCGCTCCCCCTTCCCGTGCGGCTCCAGGTGCCGGGGTGGCACCTCTCCAGGCCGCCCTTGCTGACCTCCTGGGCGCGGACGCTTCCCGTGTGGCTCCAGGTGCTGGCCTGGCCCCTCTCCAGGCGGCTCTTGCCGCCCTGAAAGTCCTATGCTTGGTGTTGGTAATTAGTGACAATGCCTAAGTACTAATTCCATGCCTAAGTTGTATGTAGCATATGAGGATTAGTACACTCCAAGGTTGGTGGCAAGATGGACATGGTGATCATGATGGCCACACTTGGATTTAGACGCAACCCTACGTGATCAAGGCAAAGGTATATGCTTAAGGGTTGTGTTTTAGTAACCAAGACACCTAGTGGGTGTGGTTACATTATAGGATAGATAGCCGTACTATAAAGAGGGGAATGACGCGGCTATTGAACTCCTAAGTGCCTCTAGATGTGCATTTCATGATCATATGCATTTGGATAGAACTAATATCGACTCGAAAAATGATTGTGAAAATGCTAACACACTCACACATGACGAGATCACTTGGTAATGTTAGCACGTTTGCGACGGCGGTGGAGTTTGAGCGGTAGAGAGGGTTTGGGTTCCTCTCTCCCTCCCGCCGAGCTTGCGAGGCGGGATTCAGGCGTTTTCGAGAAATTGAAACGATCTTTTTCCACTACGCCGGAAGTCCGGAAAAGAAATGGAGGCGAACGGAGGTCACAGTGGTGACCGGACGCTGGACCGGACGCGGTCACTGTTTGACCGGACGCGTCCGGTCAGTGTCCAGTGTCTGCGCGTTTTTCAGTTGTTTGATCGGACGCGAGGCGCGTCCGGTCACAGGCGACCGGACGCGTCCGGTCGTCCAGGGAGCTTACTGGACTCCAACCGGACGCGGGCACTGTGGCGTCCGGTCAGTTCTTCAGCGCGTCCGGTCGCTGGTTCGTTGTGCGCGGCTCAGGGTTGACCAGCGCGTCCGGTCAGTTACGGGACCGGTGCATCCGGTCATGACCGGCGCGTCCGGTCGTTGCGACCGGCGCGTCCGGTCGGTGCTTCGCGAATCTAGCCGTTGCGCGACCAGCGCGTCCGGTCAATTGGACCAGCGCGTCCGGTCAACGCGACTTCGGCTGTTTCAAGTTTCTAACGGCTATATTCGAAGGGGTACGTCTATAAATACTCGTTGGCCGGCTCAAGGCTCCAACTCTCGAACATTTGACATACTTGTGAGCACTTTGAGCTAAGCAACTCCCCTCCCACTCATCTCTCTTGCTTCTTTGCATATTCGAAGTGAGATTGAGTGATCCAAGTGCATTTGCATTGTGAGATTGCATCTAGTTGGCACTTGGTGGTTGATTTGCTGCGGGATTCTTGTTTCTCTTGGTGGTTGCCGCCACCTAGACGGCTTGGAGCAGCTTGGAGACGTTGGCAAGAGTTGGTGATTGTTCTTGGCCACCTCCGGTGATTGTGAGGGGTTTGTGCCTACCTCGGCGAAGCCCCAAAGGCAACGTTAGTATATTGCTCGTGTCATTGCAACCTTTTGCCATTTGGTAGGTTCTTGTGGTGCCTTTTGAGAGGCTCGGTGTGAGACCGATTAGCCACCGAACCACGTGGTGAAGAGGGACACAACGGGGACTAGCGTGCCGGCAAGCACGTGAACCTCGGGATAAATCTTCGTGTCATCACTTTCATATTGTGATTGATTGATCCCGGTGTTTGGTTATCTTGGTATTCATTGTTGATCATATTGGTTGGCTCAATACTTCGCCCCTCGGTGATACCCTCATCTCTCTGGTATTAATTTCTTAGTTATCTTTGCTAGCTAGTTAGCTTAGCTAGAGTAGTTCTCTTGTGTAGCTTGCTAGTTGTAGTTGTACTTACCTTCTCGGTTTGACTTGTGCGGTTGAGTGCAAATACTAGAATTGTGAATTGGATAGGTGGCTTGCAAACACCCATAGGTTAAGCAAAACTCGCATCTCGCTATTTGTTATATTGATAAACTTGTTTAGCTTGTCGTTGTAGAAAATTTTAATAGGCTATTCACCCCCCTCTAGCCATCAAGACCTTTCAAGTGGTATCGGAGCCGTGGTCACCGTTTGTAAGGCTTAACAACCTCGGTGTAAGATGGCTCAAGTTATGTTCAATCATGTTAATGGCAAGCCTCCATTCTTTGATGGCGTCTCTTCCTTTGATCATTGGAAAAGGAAGATGAAGCAATATCTAGGCAATATACATGAGAAGGTTTGGGATGTGACCAAAGAAGGATACGTCATTCTTGATGAGGAAAACCTCACTCCAAATGACCGCATCAACAAACAATGCAATACGGCGGCACTTGACACAATCTATCGTGCCATTGATGATAAAGTATTTGAGCAAATCAAAGATCTTGAAAAGGCAAATGAGCTTTGGATAAGGCTTGAAGAAACATATGAAGGTACTTCAACGGTAAAAAGTGCCAAACTATATATGCTCAAGGACAAGTTCTCCACATTCAAGATGAAGGATGATGAATCCATCCCGGAGATGTTCTATAGGCTCCAAGTCATTGTCAATGATCTCAAGGGGCTTGGGGAGAAGGTTGAGGACAAGGACTTCTCACACAAGTTCTTGATGTGCTTACCCAAGAAGTTTGCCACCTTGAGAAGAATGATCTTTAGAGAGGGATTGGACAAGGTCAAACCAACCAATGTGCTTGGAGATATAATGACCGATGCCCAATACAATGATGATGAAGATGAGGTAGAAGAGAAGAAGGAGACCAAGGTCAAGCAAGAGAAGCCCATTGCATTCAAGGCTTCATCCTCTAAGGGCAAGAGCAAGGTAGAAAGTGATGATGATGATCCATTCGATGATGAGACCATGGCCCTCCTTGTGCACAAGATGGGAAGGTTCATGAAGAAGAAAGGATATGGGGCAAGGAAGAGGAGAGACACTATAAAGGCAAAGACCATTTGCTACAATTGCAATAGCCCCGATCACATAGTGGCGGATTGCCCCTATGAAGATAAGAGATTTCATAATGGGGACTTGAAGCTCAAGAAGAACAAGAAGGATAAGAAAGAGAATGAGAAGAAAGCAAAGAAGAGCTTCACTTTCAACAAGAAGAAGAAGGGTGGTGGTTATGTAGTCACTTGGGATAGTGACAACTCCGATAGTGATGATGATGAAAGCTCTAGTGATGATGAGAGGATCACTCGACGAGCCACTGCAAACATCGCCCTCTCCAACAAGCCATCCATCTTCGACACTACATCAACATGCCTTATAGCCAAGCCTACCAAGGTAAAACATGATGATAGTGATGATGATTCTTGTGCTAGTGATGATTGTAGGAGTGATGATGAGGAGGATGAGGACTACTCCAAGGATGATCTATTAGGCATAATAGATCAAATGAGCAAGGGCTACAAGAGGACAACCAAGAAATACAAAATCTTGAAACAAGAGCTCATTGCCAAGAGCAATGAAAATGATGCCTTGATGGAGGAGCTTGTTGCTCTCAAAAAGAGTAAGGAGTGCAAAGGAATTGAACAAGAGCTCAAAGCTCTTAGGAAATCCTTTGATGAGCTAGAGGCTTCTCGTGAGTGTCTAAAGGAAGACCACGAGGATCTTGAAATTGCTCACACTAGGCTTAAGGAAGCCCACTCCACTCTACTTGAGCTCATCAAGGAAAAGGACCTTAAGTTGGAGAAGTTCATGAAGGAAGCTAAGGAGGAGCAAGTGATTGTCACTTGTGATATTGGACTAACATGTGATATTATTGATGATTCTTTATTTGTTAGTCCTACTAATGCTTCATGTAGCTCATCATCATCCACCACAACCAACTCTACCTCTACTACTAGTGATTCATCACTTGTGGTTGAGACTCTCAAGAGAGAGGTGGATGATCTCACCCGCGCATTAGGCAATGCCTATGGTGGGGATGCCCGCTTGCTAAAATGCTTGGGTAGCCAAAGATTCTCTCTTAACAAAGAGGGATTAGGCTATACTCCCAAGAAGGGCAAGGCGGCCTTTGCTACTCCAAAGCCTCGCTTTATGAAAGGCAATGGTCGTTATTGCAATAGATGCAAGCAAGTTGGGCATCTAGAGATTAATTGCAATAAAATGAACAAGAACAAGAAAAATGCTAATGTACCTTACATTCCTTTTGATTCTTGTTATGTGCTTACCAAGGGAGAGAAAGGTGTGCATGCTAGGTTTGTTGGTACACCAATTGTGGGCCCAAAGAAGAAGGCCATTTGGGTACCAAAGAGCTTAGTGACTAACCTCCAAGGACCCAAGCAAGTATGGGTACCTAAAAGACATTAAATTATTTTGTAGGTAAATTACAAGGCCGGAGGAAGGCATTGGGTGCTTGATAGTGGGTGCTCTCAACATATGACCGGTGATTCAAGAATGTTCAACTCTCTCAAATCAAATGATAGTGGCATTGATAGCATCACATTTGGTGACAATAGCAAGGGTGATGTAAAGGCTCTTGGAAGGATTGCAATCTCAAATGATCATAGCATTTTCAATGTGCTCTTAGTTGAAAAGTTGAACTTCAATCTTCTCTCGGTTGCTCAATTGTGTGATCTCGGTTTCAAGTGCATATTTGGTGTTGATGATGTGGAGATAGTTAGTGTTGATGGCTCTAACTTGATCTTCAAAGGCTTTAGATATGAGAATCTATACTTGGTTGATTTCAATGCTAGTGACACTCAACTTTCAACATGCTTGCTCACCAAATCAAGTATGGGTTGGTTATGGCATAGAAGACTTGGTCATGTTGGCATGAAGCAATTGAACAAGTTAGTGAAGCATGACTTAGTTAGAGGCTTGAAGGATGTCACATTTGAGAAAGATAAGCTATGTAGTGCATGTCAAGCCGGAAAGCAAGTAGGCAACACTCATCCATTGAAAAGCATTATGAGTACATCCAAGACATTTGAGTTGTTGCACATGGATCTATTTGGACCAACTACATACACAAGCATTGGTGGCAACAAGTATGGTTTTGTGATTGTGGATGATTTCACTAGATACACATGGGTATTCTTTCTTGTGGACAAGAGTGGTGTATTTGACATATTCAAGAAGTTCATCAAGAGAGTGCAAAATGAGTTTGAGACCACAATCAAGAAAGTAAGAAGTGACAATGGAAGTGAGTTTAGAAACACAAGAGTTGATGAGCTATGTGAGGAGCTTGGAATCAAGCATCAATTCTCGGCCAAGTATACACCTCAATCAAATGGCTTAGTTGAGAGGAAAAATAGAACCTTAATTGATATGGCAAGATCAATGTTGAATGAGTATAATGTGAGTCATTCATTTTGGGCCGAAGCAATCAACACGGCTTGCTTCTATAGCAACCGCCTCTATTGCCACAAGTTTCTAGAGAAGACACCATATGAGATCTTAAATGGAAGAAAGCCCAATATTGCATACTTTCAGGTATTTGGTTGCAAATGCTATATCTTGAAGAAGGGCACTAGATTGAGCAAGTTTGAGAAGAAATGTGATGAAGGCTTCCTACTTGGTTACTCAACTACTAGCAAAGCTTATAGAGTATGGAACCTAGCTAGTGGACAACTTGAAGAAGTGCATGATGTTGAATTTGATGAAACAAATGGCTCTCAAGATGAAGAAGATAACTTAGATGATGTGAGAGGAACTCAATTGACCAATGCTATGAAAGAAATGGATATTGGTGATATTAGGCCAAAGCAAGTGATTGATGTGGATGACAAAGATCAAGTGCTCCAAAGTCCAATTACACAAGCTAGTGGTTCTCTATTGCAAAATCAAGCTAGTACATCATCTCAAGTGCAACAAGATCAACAAGTGGCTAGTTCATCATCTCCAACTCATGATCAATATCAACATCCAAGCAATCAAGTCCAAGTGCTTCAACCAACTAACATTGCAAGAGACCATCCATTGGATTCCATCATTGGTGACATACAAAGAGGAGTTCAAACTAGATCAAGATTGACATCATTTTGTGGTCACTCTTCTTTTGTGTCAATGGAAGAACCCAAGTACATTGATAAAGCATTGAGAGATCCGGATTGGATAAATGCAATGCATGAAGAGCTCAACAACTTCAAGAGAAATGAAGTATGGGAACTAGTTGAGAGGCCTAAGGATCACAATGTCATTGGAACAAAATGGGTCTTTCGCAACAAGCAAAATCAAGATGGGATAGTAGTAAGGAACAAAGCAAGACTAGTGGCTCAAGGTTACACACAAATAGAGGGTCTTGACTTTGGTGAAACTTATGCCCCGGTTGCAAGATTGGAAGCAATTAGGATCTTACTTGCCTATGCTTGTGCTCACAATATCAAGCTATATCAAATGGATGTGAAGAGTGCATTTCTCAATGGGTACATTCAAGAGGAAGTGTATGTGGAGCAACCTCCCGGTTTTGAAGATGACAAGAAACCCAATCATGTATACAAGTTGAGAAAAGCTTTATATGGATTGAAGAAAGCACCTAGAGCATGGTATGAAAGATTGAGGGACTTCTTGCTATCCAAAGGATTTGTCATGGGCAAAGTTGATACAACACTATTCACCAAGAAGATTGGGAAAGACTTATTTGTATTGCAAATATATGTTGATGATATCATATTCGGTTCAACCAATCAAGATTATTGTGATGAGTTTGGGAAAATGATGGCAAAGGAATTTGATATGTCAATGATTGGTGAACTTAGTTTCTTTCTTGGACTTCAAATCAAACAAATGAAAGAAGGTACATTTGTGAGCCAAACTAAGTACATCAAAGATATGCTCAAGAAGTTTGGCATGGAAGATGCAAAGAGTATTACAACTCCAATGGGCACTAGTGGAAGCTTGGATAGTGACAAGAGTGGCAACATGGTGGATCAAAAGCTATATAGATCAATGATTGGTAGCCTACTCTATGTGACGGCATCAAGGCCCGATGTGATGTTTAGTGTATGCATGTGTGCAAGATTTCAAGCCTCACCAAGAGAAAGTCATTTGAAGGCAACAAAGAGAATATTGAGGTACTTAAAGCATACACAAGATGTTGGATTATGGTATCCCAAAGGTGCAAGCTTTGAGCTAGTTGGATATTCGGATTCCGACTATGCCGGTGATAAAGTGGAGAGAAAGAGCACTTCCGGGACATGTCAATTGTTGGGAAGATCACTTTTCTCATGGTCATCCAAGAAGCAAAATAGTATTGCACTATCTACCGCCGAAGCCGAATACATCGCCGCGGGTAGTTGTTGTGCACAAATCTTGTGGATAAAGGCAACATTGAAAGATTTTGGAATCAATTTCAAGAATGTGCCATTGCTATGTGACAATGAAAGTGCCGTAAAGCTAACCAACAATCCGGTTCAACATCAAAGAACAAAGCATATTGATGTTCGCCATCACTTTATTAGAGATCATCAACAAAAGGGTGACATTGCTATTGAGAGTGTGGGCACCGAAGATCAATTAGCCGATCTATTCACCAAGCCACTTGATGAGAAGAGATTTCACAAGCTAAAAAATGAGTTGAACATACTTGACTTCTCCAACATGAGTTGATGCACCCCATATATGACATGCCTCTCCTTCGAGCCCTAAGGTACAATTGGTTGACATGTCATACATTCTATGCTAAGGACTTGTTTAGTGCATCTAGTCATAATTTATATGTTCTAGGCTCATTCATAAAAATCAAATGAATTTGAAGTTTATATGGTACCACTATTGTTTCCATGACTTGTATGATCTAGTGGTAGCATATAACTTGTTTAAGTAGCTTGTGATCCTAAGTGTTTAATTTAGAAAACTTGTCTAAATACTTGCTTCAACATGGTGCATGATAACCCTTCTAGTGAGGTGTGAAGAAGCTTGCCCTTGGATCAAACCGAAGCATTTTATTTATGCAAGCAATCTAGGTTAAATCACAAACTTGATCCTCACCCCATATTTCAACATGATAATCTATCTAAAGTTTGCTCCTTGTGGTCAATTGGTGCCAAAGGGGGAGAAAATATTGTTCACAAAGATAGAACTCAAAGAGGAAGAAAATGTTGTGGGGGAGAAAATGTTGTTCACAAAGATAGATCCTAAAGGGGGAGAATTGATAAAAGAAGGGGATCAACTAAAATTTTGAGCACATAAGTAGGGGGAGCAAGCTCTTAAGCATGAATGTTGCATTTACATGTGCACGTCATTTGTATGATGCATAGTTATGCATTCCGTTTTCTCCGATACTTTGCTTTTGTGGTGACTTGCTAGTATAATTTGAATGTTGCATTAAGGTACTAGTATGAATAGGAAGTAGTTAGATTTTTCTTACTTCATGTTTTTCAAAGTGGTACTAGAGCCTTGCTTATAATGTTGATCTCACGAGGTTTCTAGTTATGTTTGTGCTTTTCAAGTGGAATCTAACTACACAAGGTGCTAAGATGGTATTTATCGCTACTCCGATGGTATCACGCTTCAAAGGTCTATAATCTAAAACACTTAGCACCTATTGGTAGATAATGCTCCTAATCTTTCCTATCTAACATGTATGCTTCCAAAATCCAAACATATAGCATACATTTAGGGGGAGCCATTGCTATCAATTTGAATTCATAATCACATGTCCATAATTCTTACACATGGTAATATACTTGGACAATGTGACATGGATTCAATCAAAATTTTATTATAACATCTTTGTGAAAGGGTTGTCACCAATTACCAACAAGGGGGAGATTGAAAGTCCTATGCTTGGTGTTGGTAATTAGTGACAATGCCTAAGTACTAATCCCATGCCTAAGTTGTATGTAGCATATGAGGATTAGTACACTCCAAGGTTGGTGGCAAGATGGACATGGTGATCATGATGGCCACACTTGGATTTAGACGCAACCCTACGTGATCAAGGCAAAGGTATATGCTTAAGGGTTGTGTTTTAGTAACCAAGACACCTAGTGGGTGTGGTTACATTATAGGATAGATAGCCGTACTATAAAGAGGGGAATGACGCGGCTATTGAACTCCTAAGTGCCTCTAGATATGCATTTCATGATCATATGCATTTGGATAGAACTAATATCGCCTCGAAAAATGATTGTGAAAATGCTAACACACTCACACATGACGAGATCACTTGGTAATGTTAGCACGTTTGCGACGGCGGTGGAGTTTGAGCGGTAGAGAGGGTTTGGGTTCCTCTCTCCCTCCCGCCGAGCTTGCGAGGCGGGATTCAGGCGTTTTCGAGAAATTGAAACGATCTTTTTCCACTACGCCGGAAGTCCGGAAAAGAAATGGAGGCGAACGGAGGTCACAGTGGTGACCGGACGCTGGACCGGACGCGGTCACTGTTTGACCGGACGCGTCCGGTCAGTGTCCAGTGTCTGCGCGTTTTTCAGTTGTTTGATCGGACGCGAGGCGCGTCCGGTCACAGGCGACCGGACGCGTCCGGTCGTCCAGGGAGCTTACTGGACTCCAACCGGACGCGGGCACTGTGGCGTCCGGTCAGTTCTTCAGCGCGTCCGGTCGCTGGTTCGTTGTGCGCGGCTCAGGGTTGACCAGCGCGTCCGGTCAGTTACGGGACCGGTGCGTCCGGTCATGACCGGCGCGTCCGGTCGTTGCGACCGGCGCGTCCGGTCGGTGCTTCGCGAATCTAGCCGTTGCGCGACCAGCGCGTCCGGTCAATTGGACCAGCGCGTCCGGTCAACGCGACTTCGGCTGTTTGAAGTTTCTAACGGCTATATTCGAAGGGGTACGTCTATAAATACTCGTTGGCCGGCTCAAGGCTCCAACTCTCGAACATTTAACATACTTGTGAGCACTTTGAGCTAAGCAACTCCCCTCCCACTCATCTCTCTTGCTTCTTTGCATATTCGAAGTGAGATTGAGTGATCCAAGTGCATTTGCATTGTGAGATTGCATCTAGTTGGCACTTGGTGGTTGATTTGCTGCGGGATTCTTGTTTCTCTTGGTGGTTGCCGCCACCTAGACGGCTTGGAGCAGCTTGGAGACGTTGGCAATAGTTGGTGATTGTTCTTGGCCACCTCCGGTGATTGTGAGGGGTTTGTGCCTACCTCGGCGAAGCCCCAAAGGCAACGTTAGTATATTGCTCGTGTCATTGCAACCTTTTGCCATTTGGTAGGTTCTTGTGGTGCCTTTTGAGAGGCTCGGTGTGAGACCGATTAGCCACCGAACCACGTGGTGAAGAGGGACACAACGGGAACTAGCGTGCCGGCAAGCACGTGAACCTCGGGATAAATCTTCGTGTCATCACTTTCATATTGTGATTGATTGATCCCGGTGTTTGGTTATCTTGGTATTCATTGTTGATCATATTGGTTGGCTCAATACTTCGCCCCTCGGTGATACCCTCCTATCTCTCTTGTATTAATTTCTTAGTTATCTTTGCTAGCTAGTTAGCTTAGCTAGAGTAGTTCTCTTGTGTAGCTTGCTAGTTGTAGTTGTACTTACCTTCTCGGTTTGACTTGTGCGGTTGAGTGCAAATACTAGAATTGTGAATTGGATAGGTGGCTTGCAAACACTCATAGGCTAAGCAAAACTCGCATCTCGCTATTTGTTATATTGATAAACTTGTTTAGCTTGTCGTTGTAGAAAATTTTAATAGGCTATTCACCCCCCTCTAGCCATCAAGACCTTTCACGCCCTCCTAGGTGCGGACGGCGCTGCTCCTTCCCGTGCTGCTCCAGGTGCCGGGGTGGGGGTGGCACCTCTACAGGCCAACGCCTCTGACTCCCTCGCCGCCGCGCTTGTCTCCGCCTGGGCAGCGGCCGCAGCGGGGCAGACCCGTGTCCGCGCGGCTGCCCTGGCCTGGGAGCGTGAGCGGGATGCAGCTGATGCTCTGGCTCGCCAGATCGCCGACGCAGAGCACCTCCTCGCCCCTCACACCCACCACGACATCGCCGCCTCCTCCAGCTCGACGGGCCACCGGGCCCCCGCCACCGCGGTCCTCTGGCACGATCCGGCTGATCCCCTCGTGGCCCAGCTCCACTACCAGGCCGGGGGCGTGCAGAACATCCGCCTTCTCGTACCAGTGGTACTCGAGCCCGAGTCATCCTCTTACGCTCGGTGGCGGGACCTGGTCCTCCTCACCCACCGCCGCTACGCCCTCGACGATCACGTCCTCACCGATCCCCCTGTCACGGCTCAGTCCCCCTCGTGGCTGCGCCTTGACAGCATCGTCCTCTCCTGGATCATCGGGACGATCTCCCTCGACCTCCACGACCTCGTCCGCAACACGCCTGACGCTCGCTAGGCCTGGCTGGCGCTCGAGGGCCAGTTTTTGGGCAATGCCGAGGCCCAGGCTCTGCGCCTCGACGCGAGCTTCCGCACCTTCGTCCAGGGGGACCTTGCCGTCGGCGAGTTCTGCCGGAAGATGAAGGTCATGGCCGACTCCCTCGGCGACCTGGGCTGGCCCGTGGAGGATCGCATCCTCGTCCTCAACATCCTCCGCGGACTCAGTGACCGCTACGCCCACCTCCGGACTTGGATCACCCGCCAACGCCCCTTCCCCAACTTCCTGCAGGTCCGTGACGACCTTGTCATGGAGGAGCTTGCTCAGGGTGTCCAGCCAGGGCCTACCTCCGGGTCGGGATCCTCGACTTCATCGACGGCCCTTGTTGCTACACCACCACGTCCGTTCGCTCCCCCGCGCTCGTCCGCTCCGCAGCCGTCGTCTCTCCTTGGCCCCCCACCCTCCGGGCCGAGCGGGGGTGGGGGGGCCGTGGCGGCCGCCGTCGTCGTGGCACTGGACGTGGGGGGGCCGTGGCGGGGGCAACCATGCGCCGACGGCACCGCAGGGCACACCATGGCCTTCCTTACAGAACCCGTGGTCCGGGCGCATCTCTATGTGGCCCTTCCACGCCCCTGGTGGCGAGCCTCATCCGCCGGCGGCCATGTTCACTGGTGCTCCGCCTCCCGGCGTCTCCCCTACGTCACCGTGGGCTACACCCTCCGGCACCCCGCCCGGGATTGCCGGCTGGGATCAGGCGGCCCTGGCTCGGTCGTTCAGCACGATGGGCTTGACACCTCCTGTCGGTCCTGAGTGGATCGCTGATTCGGGAGCCACCTACCACACCACTTCTGACCCTGGTATACTTTCTTCTGTCTATTCTCCCTCTTCTTCTCTTCCTTCGTCCATTATGGTCGCAAATGGTTCATGTCTTCCTGTCACATCTATGGGTACCGCCGGTGCTCATGGCTCCTTTCGTCTACCTGATGTTCTTGTTGCTCTTTCTATGGTTCACAACCTTCTTTCTATTCGTCGTTTTACAGCTGACAATTCCTGTTCTGTGGAATTTGACTCTTCTGGTCTTACTGTAAAGGATTTGGCTTCCCGGCGTCCTCTGCTCCGATGTGACAGCACGGGGCCCCTTTACACTCTTCGCTTCCCGGCAGCTACTTCGTCTTTTTCGCCGTCCGTTTTGTCAGCTGCTTTCGCTGCCTCGACTTCCTCTACCACTTGGCACCGGCGCCTCGGCCATCCTGGACGTGATGCCCTGATGCAGCTCAGTCGTAGCTCCGGTCTTCCATGTACTCGGGCTCCTGATGAGCATTTGTGTCATGTGTGCCAATTGGGCCGACATGTTCGTCTTCCTTTTCATAGTTCTTCACATGCGGCCCGCATTTTTGATCTTATACATTGCGACCTATGGACCTCTCCTGTTATCAGTATTTCTGGTTATAAGTACTATCTTCTGGTGGTCGATGATTTCTCTCATTACTCATGGACCTTTCTCCTGCGTGCGAAGTCTGATACTTTTTCCACGCTTTTTCATTTCTTCACTTGGGTGTCCACACAGTTCGGCCTCACCATCAAGGCCGTCCAGTGTGACAATGGTTGCGAGTTTGATAACTCCACCTCTCGTGCTTTCTTCCTCTCTCACGGTGTTCAGTTGCGCATGTCTTGTCCATATACTTCCTCACAGAATGGCAAGGCCGAACGCATGATTCGCACCACTAATGACACCGTGCGCACCCTTCTGTTTCAGGCGTCTCTCCCTGCTCGCTTCTGGGCGGAGGGCCTGCACACCTCCACCAACCTCCTCAACCGTCTTCCTTCCGCTGTCTGTCCCGCTCCTACACCACACCACGCTCTTTTCGGTACCCCTCCTCGATACGATCACCTTCGAGTCTTCGGGTGCGCGTGTTACCCCAACACCGCTGCCACTTCTTCCCATAAGCTGGACCCCCGTTCGACTCTCTGTGTTTTCCTCGGGTACTCCCCAGATCACAAGGGGTACCAGTGTTTTGATCTTACCTCCTGACGAGTTCTCATCTCTCGCCATGTGGTGTTCGATGAAGCCATCTTTCCCTTCTCCAGCACACCCACCACCACTCCTGCTCCTGATCCCTCCTTTTTTCCTACTGACATGATGGTCCAACCACCTTTCCCGTTGTCTCCTGCAGGTACTGCTTTACCCTGTCCCGGCTCCCCGGCCGGTTCGGGCACGTCGTCCTTTGGCGCGGTCCACACCTCTCCGTTGGGCGCAGACCCGGGGACCTCGTCCCCAGCTACTGCCCCGGGGGGGCCGTGCCGGTCGCCGTCGCCTGGTCCTACCCCGGCACCTCCTTCGAGGTTCGCTGCGCCGGTACGGGTGTACCAGCGCAGGCCGCGGCCGCCGCCACTTGCGGTCCCTTCTCCGCCGGGGACACCGACACCACCGCAGCAGTCCCCGCAGGCCCGTGACGCACCGCCGGTCTACCACCCGCTGCTTCTTCACCGCCACCCGCGGCATGTTCACCCGATGGTGACACGGCACACGGCTGGCACACTGCCACCACGGGCCCTTGCGGCATCGACCGACGACGCGTCGATCTCCCCAGTACCCTCTTCCGTCCGTGACGCCTTGTTGGATCCTCACTGGCGCCGCGCAATGGAAGAGGAGTACGCCGCGCTCCTCGCCAACCAGACATGGGAGTTGGTGCCCCGGCCGCCGGGCTCCAACGTCGTCACCGGCAAGTGGATCTGGACCCACAAGCGCCGGACTGATGGCACTCTCGAGCGCTACAAGGCTCGCTGGGTTCTCCGGGGCTTCACTCAACGCCCTGGGGTCGACTATGATGAGACCTTCAGCCCGGTGGTCAAGCCGGCCACCGTTCGCACCGTGCTCTTGCTGGTGCTTGCTCGGTCATGGCCCGTCCATCAGCTGGACGTCAAGAATGCTTTTCTGCACGGCCTGCTCACCGAGACAGTGTACTGCAGCCAACCGGCGGGGTTCGTTGATTCCTCCCGTCCTGACATGGTCTGCCGACTCAACAGGTCTCTCTACGGCCTCAAACAGGCACCCCGGGCGTGGAACCATCGGTTTGCTGCTTTCCTGCTGACACTGGGGTTTGTGGAGGCCAAGTCTGATACATCTCTGTTTATCTATCACCATGGGGCTGACACTGCGTACCTACTGCTCTATGTTGATGACATTGTCCTCACAGCCTCCAGTGAGCCACTTCTCCGCCGCATCATTGCCGCTCTTCAGCAGGAGTTTGCTATGAAGGATCTAGGTGTGCTCCACCATTTCCTCGGGGTCACTGTTGAGCCTCATCCTGCCGGGTTACTTCTTCACCAGCGTCAGTATACTCGAGATATCCTGGAGCGGGCTCGGATGACTGACTGCAACCTCTGCTCCACTCCGGTTGATACTCAGGGCAAGTTGTCAGAGGCTGAGGGTCCTCCAGTGTCAGATCCCACTGCATACCGGAGTCTTGCTGGTGCCCTTCAGTACCTCACCTTCACCCGGCCGGACATCACCTATGCAGTTCAGCAGATCTGCCTTCACATGCACGATCCCCGGGAGCCTCACCTCACTGTTCTCAAGCGCCTCCTCCGCTACCTCCGAGGCACGATCGACTACGGCCTCCTCCACTGACGCCGACTGGGCAGGGTGTCCGGACACCCGTAGCTCCACCTCGGGCTACACTGTCTTCTTGGGCGGCAACCTGGTGTCTTGGTCGTCTAAGCGTCAGCCGGTGGTCTCCAGGTCCAGTGCCGAAGCGGAGTACCGCGCTGTTGCTAACGGCGTGGCTGAGGCCTCCTGGCTCCGGCAGCTCCTCGCCGAGCTTCACACTCCAGCCTCCCGGAGCACGCTGATCTACTGCGACAATGTCAGTGCGGTCTACCTCTCCACTAACCCCATCCAACACCAGAGGACGAAGCACGTGGAGATCGACCTACACTTTGTTCGGGATCGGGTCGCCCTCGGCGAGGTGCGGGTCCTTCATGTTCCGACCACCTCCCAGTTCGCGGACATCTTCACCAAAGGCCTCCCGTCCACGACCTTCACCGAGTTTCGCTCCAGCCTCAACATCACCAGTGGCTAGTTGCGTCTGTGGGGAGGCTTGTGTGTGTTCTTTCTTCTTTCTTGTCCAGTCTGGAACTCCGCTGCGCCGGTAGTTCAGACTGCGGGGGGTGTTGGATTATGAGTATATTAGGCCCATGAGGCTAGGCCCATGAGGCCCATGTATGGCTACCTATATAGCTACCCTTCTAGGGTTAGCCCAAATCAATAGAAACACAAATTCTAACAGTTTGTAAGACGCAATAACAGATAATAATACATAAATGACAGCACAAGGTTGTGAAACTGTAAACCAGTACCACTCAGAAGGTAAGGCAATAAACAACAACAACAACAACAACAAAGCCTTTTAGTCCCAAGCAAGTTGGGATAGGCTAGAGTTGAAACCCAACATGAGCCCCTAGTCACGAAGGTAAGGCAATAAATTGGCTGCAAAATATGGCTGTTACTTACAACACATATAGATTTGACTATCTCCACAACTTGCGAAACAAAGGCAGGATATATATCGTTGTGAACATAAAATCTTTCAGCACCAGCGCAATTCTGCCCACTAGATTGCAGAGCAGCTCTAACGGCAACTTGAACAACCTTCAAACAGGAAAAGACAAAAGATTAGGTTCAGTACACTCTATGACTTGAAGAAAATATGATGTTCATGGCATAGACAATACAAACTCCCTTACACTAGGTAAATCTACATCTTCACACACAATAAATGAATCTTTGCCACCAAGCTCAAGAGTTACAGGTATTAGAGTCTCTGATGCCCTATTCATGATCTGTAATAACACATAAGCTGAAGACTTTAGAACAGAGGAAATGATAGAGTCATAGAGGACAGGAAAAACTTAACAGACATATTATTCCATTGTAATGCTTGTACCTAAAATGGCAGAAAAGTATATGCTCGAAGACAGATTCTGACAACATAATTTCTCTACAAAATAGATGCACATTGTTCTGATATCTAATATACATGTTTAGTCCTTAGGCCTGCCACTTTGTGGCAATTGGTCATGGTCTATCTGGGCAGCCAAGGAGGATAACTATGAGCAAACAGTTGACTTAGCAAGCACAAAAGGCATGTTCATAGGTTAGACAGAATCCACCAAACCATATACCGAAAATGAAGAATATTAATCGCATGAGCTTAAACAAACACTACTTCAGATGAGAGGTATACCATTTTTCCAACACCAGGGGATCCCACAAATATTATTTTGTCTACTGATGATACAAGAGCTTGGCCTGTTTCCGCAAAACTAAAAACAAACAAAAAACAGAGTCCAGGTAAGCAATGTGCATCTAGCCTGTAAACTAATAATATAGAAAGCTGCATTCATACCCAGTTATTATGTGCACCAGATTCTCAGGTGCACCAACAGCTGAAAGAGCTGCTTGTACGATACGAAAATAAAAGCAGCCTGACCAACTCGCATATTCTGAGACCTATAAAAGGTCATTTTACCATTGAGAATAATTTTGAATAATGTCTAATGTACATCAGAAATCAGATGAAACATATTTTAGAGGACACCATAATGTCTATGCGCAGCAGAAAGGTGTGTATAACATATAAACAGTTAAATACATTTAACTTAGAAAAACAAGAAAAAAAGTTAATTACACAATTGTACGCAGTGTTGCCACACTACATTCCATTTCATTATGGAGAGGAAAACAACAGAGAGAGAGAGAGAGAGAGAGAGGCAATTCTATCAACATTCAGTAGAAATGAAAAGATCCATCCAATGAAAGCTCGGTAGAGAATGTTCTGCGTTTATTTAAGAAGGGTGCTTTCTATGAGCCAACATATGTTCAATACGCAATTTACTACTTTCTAAAAGAATATATTAGGTTAACTGAACAAAAGGATAATTAAATATACATCACATAAATTATAGCCCTCAGCTTCAATGGCAGCATATAAAACAGGAGATATCAAGATTGCTGAATAATAAAAATTGATCTATGAGACCACGATGTGTACATGAAAATGGTTTGTTAAAGAACAGATTAGACAATGTAATTTTGAGGATTTAGACCTTATACTATTTATAATTAGAAACATAAACGATAGGCTCCAGAGCTAGGGCCAAGCACCAGTCAACGGGGCAAGGTAATAGACTATTAACAAATAAACAATGTGCAAAGAATAAAAAGCCTCGTTCTGGTGCTACATAATGATGCTACCTTTATAACTGCTGCATTACCGGAGAACACTGCAGCCAGCATTGGATTAAAAACATTATGGAAGGGATAATTCCAAGATACAATCGCACCAATCACTCCAAGAGGGTAAAACTCAACTTTTGCTCTCTTATGCAGCATTGATCTCCCAGTAGATCTGAGCAACAGAAAAAGCAAGCATCCCAACAATTTATTTAATCGGAGACACATAATAAGAAAAGAAACCACTACTTTTACTTTATAAAAAAACATCATGTTAATTAATAATACTACGGGCATCAAGAAAGGAACACAAAGTTTATTCCAGGCAAGACCGCACGAGTGAGCAGAAGTTGCAAGTACCAACTATTCTAGATTTTATCATGTAGGCCCATTACATTAAGTACTAGACTTCCATTTTCCTTAAGGTGTTTAATTTCCAGTATCACCCATACGAACAGTTATCCACCTACCAGCAAGGATATAAGGTCCTAAGTTACTTTTCCACCATGTAGAAATAATTTTGAGGATTCTAACCTGTATTCAGGTTTCAACCACTTCTCACCCTCGTCCAAAAGCCAGGTAATCTTCTCACATGTTGTCATTATCTCGCCTAATGAAGCATCAACCATAGTCTTTCCAGTGTCCCGAGACGAGACCCTGCACAGCATAAACAGATTTGAGTTCACTTTTCCAGATGTCAGGACGTGTGAAGAAGTTCGACAGAAGTTGGGACCTTACTCGCATATGAGATCCTGATGCTCAAGTATATACTTGAGAAGGATTCGAAGAAACTGGCGCCTTTGCTTGAAGCTGCTTTTTGCCCATATCTTTTGAGCTTTCCTGGCTTGTGCAACATGTTCCTTGACCTGATTACCCAGAGAATTGACCACAACCAAACCCAAATAAAGAAATATTAATGAAGTTCAACATACTGCAAGAACACTACATCGGTTCCTCAACTATTCGCCGGTTAAATCAACAAGGGGTGCACAAACCTCTAGATAATGGCGGAAATGACAATGCATGACTAGAGAGACCTTAACTAAAAAAAACAAGGCAGCGACATACCTCATCAGGAGTCAACGCAGGGAAGTACCCCAAGTATTTCATGGTCGCTGGTTCATAGCATTGGACCTTGTCAGTCTGAACTGCTTTACCCTTTCTCGGTATCTGAAGGAGCGGACAAAGTTAGAATGGATGATACATTCTGGCAATTGGCAAGCGCAATGAACTGAAAACAAATTGCCGTTCCAAGGGCAGCTATTGTCATGGCCACAATAGGACATTTCAAGCAAATGTCAGTGATTCAGCATCAGCTGGAAGCAAATGACCGCTACACTTGCGGAAAAAGCCTTGCCTAGCCCTTTCTGAAACCGATATGAGCACAGATAAGACTCAAAAGTTACCGCAGGCAGGTACCATCCTCTTATATACATTGCTGACTGCTGAACCACTTTGAGGCTAAGATGTCAACAACAACAACAACAACAACATAGCCTTTTGTCCCAAGCAAGTTGGGGTAGGCTAGAGATAAAACCCAAAAGAGACGAGAAACAGGGAGACACATAAAGGGACATAAAGGGCACAAGACAAAAAAAGGTCACGGTTCAGGCACGTTGATTGCTAATCTCCAAGCGCTCCTGTCCAAGTTTTTAAACTACACCAATGTATTCTATGAGTTATTACTTGTTGAAAGCAGATTAACCGGATGCAGAGTACAAGAGAATCACAATGGAATGCTTCCCAGGATACCTCAACTCAAATCAAGAGCAATAAGTGGACAGGCGCAGAGGGGGAGGGACTTACGTAGATGAAGCTGTCCTCCTTGGCCAACACTGCGCCAAATCGGAAACACACGGAATCAATAAACCCTCACAAAGAATTACACCGGCAGCAGTAGAATAGAATAGTAAACGGGAGAGGGGGCAGTACCGTCGGAAGCGTCGACGTCGATGGATGGGACGGTGGGCGGGATGAGGAGGAGGAGCAGGCGGCAGAGCGCGTATGCGGCGGCGAGCACCAGCAGCGGCCACCAGAAGGCCATGGGCGAGCCAGCGAGCGGCGACACCTAGCCCTCTAGGGTTCGCGGCGAGCGAGGAAGAAGCGTGCGGTTGCTAGGGACGGCGACGGCGAGATTGCATCTGATGATCAGAGAAGAAGCGAACAAAAAATGAGGAATCCACCACTAAGATTAGAACCACCACTAGACTAGTACTTTATTCGATTCCGGGAGTGTGGAGTGGAGTGGAGTGGAGTGAAGAGGAGGGAGCGGCGTCGCGTCTGACTCGCCCGCCGCCCGTTCCCCTTGTGGGTTCCGGTCCCCCTGTTCTACTTTCTATACAGTTTTTTCTTTTTATTTACATGATTACGCCCTCACATTGCAACGAAGAAAATATTATGATAGTTTTATAGTTTTCATTCACATGTGTTATACCGTAACTAAAAATGAAGTGAAGTGTACTCCTCTGTCAAAAAAAAACAAAGAATGCAATTATGGGATCCGTGCTGGTCAAGCTCAAGTTTCACTAAGTTTATAATAAATATTATTAGCATTTATGTCCCTAAGTAAATTTGTTATGAAAATATATTCTATAACTAATCTAATAGTACTATAAAAAATGTTAGTATTTTTTGTATAAATTTAGTCAAAGTTTAAATTGTTTGACTTCTCAAAAAACGATAATCGTATTGTTTTGTGGACGGAGGGAGATAGAGGTTGGCTTGTGTGATCTTCGCAATATTCTTTTTTAGCCGAACATCATTGTTACGTGAGTGTTAATGAAGCAAGTACATAGTTTCACTCTAATATTTGATTGGGTCCTGCTCGTACAAGTCTTTGAACTGTAACGATGAACTGAAGGTTTTGAGCCTGTTCGTTTCGCTGGTTTATTGTGTCTGAAAATACTGTTCGCTGGTTTGTTGTGAGAGAAAAACACTGTTGGATGGCTGCTGATTCCGCTGATAAGCTCAAATGAACAAGACGTTTGCAGTGCGCTTCCCCATCTTATTGGATAGTCTCGGTTGCTCGATAGGCAATGGAGAGTAAATGACCAGTAATAGATGGTTTTTATTAAGGATGGACATAAGCATCTGTTTGGTTTGGCGACGATATGAGATGTGATGATTTTATTTTTTTTTATAAGATTAGTGTGGCTAGTGCTCGGACGTCCGAACGACCGCGCCTGTCCTGCATGCGGCTCGCGTCTGCTCCTGCTACTTTCTCTCTATTGCCTTTTGTTGCTCTGATATTCTTCAATTCCTTTCTTCCTTCCCATGTCTGTGGTAACATCCGCGGTAGTAATATGAACAATCTGAGTAGTGCGTCAATTATTTTTATTTCTTAATATATATATTTTGGCTTTGTTTAGACTTTGGAATTAAATCTGGATCGTATATGGTGTTATTGAGATTGTGGTGAGAGTTGTATGTGATTGTGGTGAGACGTGTGTACTAGGTTTTGTGTGATCCAAAAAGCGATGCACAGGATGCCACATGATCAGGTAGGGTTAATTAGATGAACTCACTAGTAGACAGGTGAGTTTTAATCCCGGTTGGAAAACCCCATTTAGTCCCGGTTTTTCCAACTGGGATTGCGGATTCGGGACTAAAGGTCTAGGCTTATAGTCCCGGGTCACGCAACCGGGATTAAAACCCATCTTTGGGACTAAAAAATAATTTAAATCCTACAGACCTCCCCTCTTGCGTGTGTGAGATTCGAAACTAGGACCTCTTGCTTCGCGCGTAGCTTCCTTACCAACTCTGCACACCACATGTGATAATGTCCTAGGCACTCTCCTTTTGAATTCATATATGAGGGACCTTTATTTCAGGTTGGTGACTCCAACCGGGACTGAATGTTGGAGGACCTTTAGTACGGGTTGGTAACATCAACCGGGACTAAAGGGTGGTTTTTAGTCCCTGCTGCAAAAGTCTGCTGCACTATCCGTTAGGCAGAGGATTCTAGTCCCGGTTAGTGGTTCTAACCGGGAGTAAATCTCTTATTAGTCCCGGGCCAAATTCCGGGTGGGACTAAAAGCCAAGATCGAAAGTTTGTTCTCCACTGGTGACTGGTTGAATGTGAGATAAATATTGTTTACGATCTCAAATTACTTTAAACTCTATTTACAACAGCATATGATAATTGTTTAAGTTTGACCAATCTTTAGTTCTACTGTCACACAATATGGAAGAAAGTGTTTTCAGTCCTTTCCTTGGCTACGTGTTTATTCAGCCATATAAAAAATGGGATTTGTATCTTTAGGCTCAACAAACAAACAAACAAGCCCATCATAATTATTCATTTGTCAGCTCAAGAAAAGTTAACCCACATTTGTAACCCAACTAGAGCAATTGCTCTGTTCGGCCCGCTAGGAAAGTAGTGCGTCGGCCGTATGGCTTGCAGCCTTGCAGGCGTTCATCAATTTGTTTTTGCCCCCATTGCCTTTTGTCGTCAAAATGAACATGAAGTCCTAGGGTACGTACAAAATGCATTTTTCCTAAAAAGAATAAATAATAGATTCCTCTAAAAGAATAAACCAATACCTTTTTATGGGAGTACGTCTACGGGCTGGGAGTAATAAACAAGACGAAAACATTTCATTGTCATTTATCATTTTTGTCATGATTTGAGATACTACATAGTAACTGTAGCTGCTCTTGTGATCGAACTTAATTGTAAGAACCTACTACTAACTTATTAGTGGAGCCCTTCACGAATTATGGAGAAATAAATCTAATAGCAAGTCTAGGATTTACATATAAAAGATTAGTCTTAGTATTCTCTCGTGGGAGCTTGAATATTTGAAATCTTAGTTATGTCGTTTCCTAATTATCCGTTTTGTTTACCGATACATTTCTGATTTTCGTTTCTGGCCTTCTAAATTTCAATTTTGTTGGGTTTAGGTAAAAAGATGTACAAGTGCAAGTAGTAGGAGACTTTTTCCGGACAGACCATTTCATCCCTCGTGCTCAGAGGATACCTCAGAATATTGCCGGTGTCCTCCTGAACCAATTTTTAGCTCCTCCACGCATTGCAATTGGCCGGCACACATTTCTAGTAGTCCAATCATTTGGCTACGCGCGCTGCCGAGAGCATCGATCCTGCATAGTACTGCAGTCCAATCATTGGGGAATTAATGCTTGGCGAAGGCTTGTCTGACTTAACTCACCGTTAATTGAGATTGCAGGGTACTCCTATAGTGATGACCTTGTTTAAGCCCTGTTTTTTTAGAATTACGCAGACGTAGACATCTACGACACGCATGCACACTCACCCCTATGAACATAAGTACGCAAACACTACCCCTATAATCATCTCCGAAGTACTGAGCCGGCAAACCTCGAGAGTCACGAAGTTACCACAGGTGCTTCGTTGTTGACAGGAACGTCGCCTACCACTAAAAGCATAGTGCCGATAAAATTCTAATAAATACAGGAAAATACGAGCACTCGTGCCAAGTCGATGACTTGTTTGATTCATTGTCTGCCAATAGTTAGCTGGCTAATAGCTCATATCTAATATTAGCTAGCTAACTATTAGCTACCTATTAGTTGGAGGGTGTTTGATGCACTACTAATGAAAATGTTACTAAGGTAACTATTAGCTGCTATTATTAGATTTGGTCAAAGTAGTGAGATAGTTATTCTCTAGAGGTCCTAACTAACAATTAGCTATTTTATTAGCTACACCTACTTGGATCCAGATGAGATAACTATTAGCAGATTGCTATTATCTATAGGGATCCAAACAGTGTCTTAGCCCATTAGCTGGCTGGTTTGACCAATAACTAGTGAGATAGTTGTTTGTTACTCCCTCCGTTCTAAACTATAAGACATTTTGGCTTTTCTAGAGACACAATTTTTGCTATGCATTTAGATATATACTATATCTGGATACATAACAAAAGCAATGCATCTAGAATAGCCAAAACGTCTTATAATTTGGAATGGAGGGAGTAGGTATTAGTTAACAATTAATTGGACCCGTTTGAATCTAAGAGTGAGGAACTCTAGGTGTTTTCTATAATTAACTTGCTAAATCAATAAGTTTAGCGAGTTAATAAAATAAGTAGCAACCTCAATTATTTGCTTTCCTCTCCAATAACTTTAAAAGTTTTTGCATTGGGAACCTGGATTATTTCTAACTAACCAAGCCTTTTTTTAATAGTTTTTTTTGTCTCTTATCGCTTTCTCATCTGGAATCCTTTATTTTTCTTAATTTACTCATGCGTCCAATTTACTCTGATCTCTCAAGGAAAACGTTAGATGAGGAACGGATAGGGAGTTTCTCTTGGCTTTGGAAACTTATAAGTTCGAGAGATATTTGATAACTTTTTATTTTTAAGGAGCTCTATTTACCAAACTGTTGGAGGTGATTTTCTTCTTTTTGCTAAAGAAAATAAAGATAGAGAGTTATTTTACAAAACTATTGGAGATGCTCTTAAGTCTTAAAGAGCTAAAATTATTAGTAGCTATCTATTAGCTTTATGGACCCAAACATATAGCCTAACATGACAATCAACAGATTTACAGCAGGATCTAGAAAAGAGACGCAGCCTCGAAACAAAACATTTGCCGGACAAAAAACACCAACGCCACGATGCATATAACATATACCGCGTCAGAACAAACAATGGAGTGGCTTGTATTTATGCATGTACTACGTAGGAGTACTAATAACACTCGTCCCATAGTAACAAGAACAACAAGAGATGGAATTGTTATGGCTTATATTATTATTAACCCGCTGGATACATGCATACAGTCAGACTGACAAATTTAAGCATCCAGAGTTTATACTAATAAAAATTAACCACTCCATGACTCATCTCCACACATACTACTCAGGTGATAACGGTAGCAGACAAATTAATTAATACACCAGCAGCTAGAGCTAGTAATTACCATGCAAGGGATGGAGGATGAGACATGATGCATGCGGTCAACCTGCAGATTATTACCATGCATGTGGATGTAGATGTAGGAGATCGATACTATAGATCGACCAGATAGATGGATGATGTTGATGCAACTCCGAAATCAAATGGGCGGCCGGCCGGCGGCGGGGCAATCGAACAAGAAAGCAAGCACGACGGCGTGCGCGTGCCTAGGACGGCAGCTGCTCCATGGCCACCTCCTCCATCTTCTGGTGCGCCCGGGCTTCAATCTCGCAGCAGAGGCAGGGCCGGCTGAGCACGGCGCCATGCGCGTGCGCGTGTCCCAGTTCGGCTACTCCCACCCCGCCGGCGGCGTGCGCGTCCACGGCGACGGGCTTGCGCGCGATGATGACGGAGTTGATCACCTCCCCTTCCGGGTGGTGCACGGCGAGCACGTCGAAGCCGCCGCGCCGGATCTCCTCAGGGTCCACCACGGGGTACAGGAACCCGCGCGCGCCGTGCGCGCTCCGCACCACCAGCGCCGCGCCGGGGGCCATGTGCCTGCCGAGGTGCTCCACCACGCGGGACTTGTCCTCGGCGGCCATGCCCACCAGCGCCGCCAGGAACACGGCGTCGTAGGAGGACAGCTCCCGGGTCACGTCCGCCACGTCGGAGGTGCGGAACGCCATGCGCGCCTGGAGCGCGCCGTCGCCGCGCACCAGGCGCCGCGCCCGCTCGTTGGCGTCCCCGCAGATGTCGTAGTTGTCGAACGAGGCGCCTGGGAGGTGGCGCGCCGCCAGCACCAGGGAGCTCAGCGGGAGCGGGCCGGAGCCGACGAAGGCGACGCGCGACGGCGCCGGACCCGGCACGTGGCGCGCCAGCAGGCCGTGCTCCAGCTGGCTCAGCAGGATGTAGTTGTTGAAGTAGGGGAAGAGCGACAGGTGCTCCAGCGGGTTGTCGAAGGCGGCCAGCAGGTCGGAGTAGTGCGCCTCCAGCAGGCCCTCCGCGTCGGCGCACAGGCGGATCAGGCGGCCGCGCATCTCCTGCAGCTCGGGGCCCAGGCGCTCCACGTCGACGGTGCTGCGAGGGATGCACGCCGTCACGAGTTCGGTGAAGAGCGCGTTCACCTCCGGCGACGGGCTCAGGGACGGAAGCTTCCCGATGGCGGCGGCTAGGCCGGAGATCTTGTGCACCAGCGCCGCCTCGGCCTTCCCCTCCTCCTCTCCCTGCTGCTGCTCCTTGCCCATGACGACCATGACTGTGGAGGCGCTGCTTCGCTTTGGAGAATGGAGACTGCAATGGGCGAGCTGAGGCTCAGGCAGCATATATAGATGGCAGGCCAGTGTGGGCGTGGGCATGCATGGGGCCCAAGTGGCAGCGGGAGGGGAGGGACCCAGCTATGACGCATGGGATGGGACCCAAGTGGCAGCGAGCGGGGTGATACGTGCTACTAGCTAGCCCAGGGGCCCAAGCGGCAGCGGTGGTTGCTGGGGTCCGTAGACCGTAGCTACGCCCACCTCTGCGTACGTCGGTCTGCAGTCTTGGCTTCTTCCTCTTCTCCTCTCCGACGAGGCGACGACGACTCTGACCTCATGACCGGCGGCCGGCCGGCGTCGTTTTCTCTCTAGCTAGCTGTGCTGCTCCAGCCGACTATACCTGTCACCACACATGGGCAGAGACGGAACCAGCGATTCTGACTAAGGGGTCCAAACAAATATGATCATATTTTTTTAGTGTGCTAAAATATATGTAATTATATGATTCAACAACTTTTTAAATATTTTACACTATTTATAACCAAAATCATAATATTTGAATAAAAAATAGGTAAAAATTGATATTTTTTAGCTGTAAATTCATATATTTATATAGGTATTAAATTGAACTTACTGTGCTTAGGGGCCACGGCCCCTGCTAGCCCCCCGGGCCGCCCAAGTCCATCGATCGCATCATACATATATACATACATACTTAGTATGACAGACCATGCATGCACAGATAAATAAATATATAGGAATTCTCATTCCTTAGTTATAAATGTATATGTGTTGTTTGGCTGATAGTTTTTATGACTTAGTTTCACAATATAGATAGATAGATAGATAGATAGATAGATAGATAGATAGACCGATGATGCAAAGGACCTTAGTCTCTCAAGTCTAAAATCATGGACAGATGGTGCACGTGTTATTCTTAATTCATGAGAAATCAAATAATTTCAGCTTTAACCAAATATATAAAGAGATTTTTAATATTTATGGTGCATAATCATTATCATTACATCAATCAATGAATATATTTTTAATAATAAACTTATTTAGAGAGACAAATGTTGTTAATTTTTTTTGTAAATCTAGTCAACCTCAAAAGTTGGACTTGCACGGAACCCTATGTGATATTTTTTTTTGAACAGAGTGAGTATGTATACAGCACGTATGCTATATACTATAGTTGTAGTATTTGAAGAATATATAGCGGTATAATTGTAGAATTTTTTGCACTTAGGTCTTGATTAGACCCACCCAACTAATAGTTAGCTGCTAATTTTTAATATTGTTCCAAATCCAACCTTGATAGTGGATGCCTTCTCTGCCGTTACACTTAGGTCTTAATTGGACTCACCTAACTAATAGTTAGCTGCTAAAATTAGCTAGGATGCATCCAAACGGGCTTAGCTAATAAACACTAACTATTAGCTGGATACCCAACTAGTGTTTTTTTTTTCATTTATCTGTTTTAATCAAGCTAACAACAACTAATAGTTCACAAAAAAAAGTTTTTGCCCTTGGTCCTATCCACCTTGTCCACTCCTATTAGCATTCACTCGGCCACTTGCACCACTGGTACCCCTGTGACACAATGGTTTGTATGGAAGAGCAGTAACGACCTAGGAGGAGGAGGACGAGTGACGATGTCAGCGAAGGTGAGTGAGTACGATGTTGGATTTGGATATGTGAGAAGGGAGGGAGGGGAGGGTCAAAATGTCAGATGCTTATGAAAGAGACGAACAATATAGTCAGTCCAATCAATTCACCACCTACTGGCTAGAAACTATATATTAGCCTGTTAACTATTAGTTGTTAACAAATCTAAACAGACCCTTAGATTAGACACTTCATTTTGCCTCTCTTAAATAGAAACAATTACATATTAATACAAGTATTCTCCTTGAGCAACTTTTTCCCTTGACAGCGTGTGTAGTGCTAGGTTTCTAGAACATGGCGTGTTGGCCCATACGTTTTGACTATTATTTGAGCAATCTAGTAATATCAATCTATTGTTTAATGACAATATTAAGAGAAGAGTTTGTTTGATAAAGCTAGCTTGAGACGCCAACAGATGTTGAGGAGGCGCGCTGACAGGCCGAATAGCAGCAGAGGCATTAGATATGAGTAGCACAATGGTACATGCTATAAGTGGGCTGAAAACTGAGGTAGAGGAAAGAGAAGAGAGAGAAGAAAAAGAGGTTGTAAACTTACAGCCAACTTATGCATAAAAATAAAAAAATATGAGAGAAGAAAGTGGACCATGTATTAATCATGAAAACATAACTACTACTCCTCCATCCCAAATTATAAGTTATTACAAAAATCTTGGAGAGTTAAAGTATCTCAAGTTTAACCAAAATTATAGAAAGAATTACAAAGATTTATGGCATCAAATAGATATACTTTGAAAATATAATTAATGAAGAACCTAATGATACTTAGTATCATAAATTTTATTATTTTATCATATAAATTTGGTCAAAGTTGAGATGCTTTGACTCTATGCCTTATAATTTGGGATGAGGGGAGTATATAGGTGGACTGATGAGAGATGGGTTGCAAAGGTTCATACAGTCAACAACATGCTGTATTATTAGCTTTGCTTTAAGTATTTGGTCTTTATGTAGTTCGTGTTAATTAATACAGAGAGGACAATCACAATCAAACAAATAAATATAAATCTATTTCAAAAAGTATTTTGAAGTAAATAAAGAAAACCCCAATAGTTACGATAGAAACTAGTTATCCATGTTATTTGGTGGATCACCTTTACTCTGTCTACTATATATTGCACTTAGACTAGGCACTAGCCGTGTCGTCCTACATAAATAGTTAGATATTATAAAGTAATTCTTCATGAGCAATCTTTTTTTTCCAGAGCATGCAGTGCTAGCTTTCGACAGCATGTCATTTTAGTGTAAGAGTGTGTATATTTAAGCAATCTATCAGTATGAACCTTGTATTGTCAGTCTATATGAAATTTAAGTTGCATGGTCGATAATATTTTCTAAATTTATTTAGAAAGAAATGACGCTATTCATTTATTAGTAGAGACAACTCAGACAAGCACCAATAATCACCATTTTTGTCTGACATCAATGTATATACAAGGTGACTTTATTTTCCAATCTTACGACCTGAATGGCTCCATCGCTGGAGGAAGTTGCTAACATATAGGCACAAACATATATACACCGGCCGGTACATACACATACACTAATCCTTATAAAAAACACATACTTCCTCTGTTTTTTTAAGTGCCGCTATGACATCAGTACTGTCAAACTTCTTCTAAACTTGACCAGGTTTTTTAGAAAATATTAGTAATATTTATATCTATAAATAAGTTTATTATAAAAATAGATTTAAAGATAATTTAATGACACTAATTATGTATCATAAATATTAATATTTTCTTATATATTTAGTTATTTTGAGTACGTTTAACTTCTTGGGAAGTGAAAATAAAGTTTAAAAAGGAACGGAATGACTATGCACACGTGGTAGGTTACATTTTTTTTTGAAGAAACGTGGTAGGTTATAGTTGAGAATACATTCTTCCATAAGGATGTATGCGTCTATACCGATCCGGCTTTTTTTTAAGAACGCCCTTTGCGTGTATTTCATTTCATTAAGAGAAAGCTGGAAAGTATTTTACACACACTTCCCGACTTGAACAAGCAACCTGCCGATACCGAGAGGTCAGCACTGATACCGACCCGGGCTTAAAGAAAATCTAGAGACAGGATGTTAAAAATCAGAGAAAGTATGTAGTTGATCTTGCATGCGGAGGCAATCTGAGTTCAAAGAGGACCACTACATGTCTTCAAAAAAAAAAAAAAGAGGGCCATTACATGTATATATGTGGTCCTTGTAGCAGGCTAACAGCTCGATTCAGTTAAAACTACGCCTGCCTGGCACAAGCAAGCAAGAAGGATATATATGGGTGTGTGATGTGGGGGAGAGATATATGCGATAGTACTAGATAGCGAAGGTCTTAGTACGTACGCTTGCAGCTGCATCCTCTGCATCCCCTATATATAGCGAGATCTAGCTTTACTTTGGCATTGTTCTCTTCCCTTCCGAATTCCAAGTTTTTTCACTTTCTCTTCATCACATCAATTTTTGACGCATGCATGAAGCATTAAATGTTAATAAAATAAATAACTAATTGCACAGATTAGTTGTTGTGGCAGAACCTCCTAAATAATATGGCCCACAAGTACTTGTTATCGTCTTAAAAGGCCTCTAACCATCATACATGTATACCACAATACTTAAGAAGTCTGTCGGGTGTCCTCAGGAAACCCGAATCATCCACATTTTTACAACTCACACAAGATCAACAAAGAAGTAACCACAACATTACAACATTTGTTACAAAACTTTACATCAGAGTGCGGAAGAATAACAATAGATTTACAAATCATAATTAAGTTAACGTTTTACAAACTTAATTTAAATGGCGGAAGTCGAGTAGAACTACAGAAGATAACTTGGGTAGAGCACCAAAGTTAGGAGAAGATAACCCGATCATATCGAACCCACAGACATGACCTGACTAGCAGCACGAGTCAGCACCTACAACAGGGGTTAACAAACCCTGAGTACTCAATTGTACTCCGCAAGACTTACCCGACGAAAAGAAAAGACTCTAAGGATATGCTGGCTTTAAGGGAAGTAGTGAAGCTAGAAAAGAGGAGTTTTGCATAAAAGCTTTACTATGTGTGGATCCTTACTTTCAATATTTTAAACAAGTTTTAGCATCAATTTTAGTGAAGCTAATTATAGATAGATTTGCACCTATTCTATCTCAATCACTTATATCAAGCATCACATTTCATATCCATCTCTTTTCCATATCATTTCCATAATCACTATGTTTCATTGTTAACTACGATGTAGGTCAGGTGATTGAGTCTCCATAACCGAAGAGCAATGATGATTCGAACCGAATATACCCAGCTGGGGATCTCTAACCACACGACATATGTATGACTCTAACCGACATATATCAACCGTCACTCGGATCCTCCAACACATGACCGGGTCCAGCGTCACCTGAGAGTACAGTACACCTCAAATCCAGCCATTGGCTACGAGGGTACACACTACTCTCGCCATCTCTCCACTCCCAGTGCGCGGTTAGCCGTTCACATGTTGGCATTACCGAGGTCTTAGGCTTATCGGAGCATGTGATCAGTTGCAAAGTCTCGAAACACAGGTGGGCCTACAACGGTACGGTCCTTAACTGACTCAGTCAGAGACACTACATGGGGACTCCTTTCCCGATGCAAGTCCACCGACCGGTCTCAGATTAGTATTACCATATTCATATTCATATGCTCTCATGACCTGTCATTAGGTCAGGAGAAGCAAAGGTAAACCTGTTTCTCGCGAACGATGAAATCACCATTCGACTTCTACCGAAGTCTAAGCATTACTAAGCATAAGGGATCGACTTACATATATTAGTGGGATATCATTTGGATATAAGTGTAGATCAAGGTAATCATGTAGCAACGGTATCGACCAACTCCTACTAACTTAATGCACATTACACTAGACTTAAAGTGTAATAAAGCATTTATGAAACATAAGAGTAGTTATATGTCCAGGGCTTGCCTTCGTTGTAGAGAAGTTAGTTTTCCCTCAGAGAGTTCCAATGACACCAACACCTTTGGTGGATGGACCTACTCCGATACTTGATCAACACGCATCTTCTTATTCTCGTACAAACTACACGTATATAAATGATGCGAGACTTAATATGATGGAATGCATGTCATGATGCATGATGATGAACAAGACATAGTATAAAAGGGACATTTAGAAAGGATAAGCATTAGTTTTCTACTTGAGTACAACTTTTCTTCATAGTACAGTTGCAAGCTAGCAAGGTTAATTTAAAGGTTAACTAACCATAACTTTGTTTTTACTCAAGAGGTTGCATCTAATAACAAGTAAGTCTATCACAAGACCACTAATTACTTACACAAGAAATCATTAATCAATAATGATCTATGTTAAACACATTAATTATCATTAACAAATCATAGTTAACAAGTTAATCATGAGCTCAAGCAACTCAATAAGATGTCCTAGATCATCACATGTTAATGACCCAAGATCAATAATCAATCCAAAAGTCACTCAAAACTCTAAATGATTAAACACTAATGATTTGATTAATTAATTAATTAAGCATAAATTAAGCATAAAATTAGAGTTATCCAATTAATCTCAAATTTTTATTTTAGAAAGCTTATATCATAACTAAGTGGCAAAACAATTTTCACAATTTTTTGATAATTATATAAGCCTAGAAAAATTAGGGAAAAGTCATTTATTAATTAATGGAGCTAATTAATTGACCTTCAAAAAGTAATCAAATTAGACATTTCATAATTTTCCTAAATAGTACACATCATAGGGAGTTTACATAAAATTTTCACTATTTTTGGTGCTATAATTAATTCACAATAAAATAAACAAATCTCAGCACTATTTAGTATTTTCAGAAAAAAAGAAAAACGAAAGACAACAACCTGGGCAGGCTCCCGCTCTTCTCCGGCCGCTCGGCCCATCCGGACGCGTGCACTCGGCCCGCGTGAGAGGCGTGGCCCAGGCACGCGGCAACCGGCCGGCCCAGCGAGGCCTGCCCAGGCGCGGGCTAACAGCCGGGGCCTGCGGTCAAAAGGACCCCGCCCGCCAGGGACACAAAGCAGGGGAGGCGCTGACCGTGGCGAGGCGGCGGCGGCGGATGGCGTCTTCGCCGTTGCCAACTTGGAGGTGAGCGGAGGGTGCGCGCAGGAGCTTCAGGGAGAAGTGACGAAGCCCCCCCAAGGCCGAATTAGGGTTCCGGGTGGCTCGGGTGGAGCAGGACCGTGCGCATGGCGGTGGTGGCCGGAGCACGTAGGTGGCGGATCCTGTTCTGGCGAAGGTAGCGTGGTAGCGGTCGAGCAAGCTCATGCTTGAGCTTTAGTGCCTCACTGTGAAGCTAAGACGGAGCAGAGGGGAATAGGAGAGTAGCTGGGGCGAGCCGGCCACGTGAGAGCGGGCACGGCGACCATGGCGGGCGGTTTGTAGTGGCCACGACGACATGGTTGCGACGGTAGCAGCACACGTGAGCGATCACGGTGGAGCAAGGTGCTGCGAGCTGGTTCAACGCGCGCATGACTGTGAGGCAGAGTAGAGGACACACGGAATTGGAAAGAAATGCGGTGGCTGCCGGGAATTTCGTCGGTGAGGTGAACTCGTCGTCGGTGGAAAGAAGAAGACGAGGAAATGACCGGCCCAGTGACTTAGGGACGTCGGCGCAGCTTCTGGGTGTCCAGGCCACGTTGAAGCAGCCGCTGGCAGCCACGGGCGCGCCTGGAAGGCCGAAGAAGTCACCGGCAGCAAGCAGGAGGTGGCGCCCTATGGTTGGAACTGATTTTGAAATATTTACGAGAATGCCACTATGCTTAAATTCAAAATTACTTTCAAATTTTGTATAAAAGTTGAAAATTTGTAAATACAAAAGTTGTTTAATTTTCAAAGTTCTACAACTTTCTCAATATAAACATTTTCCAATTCGGCCTAGATTTTGAAATTTGAATTTTAATTTAAAAGGGGATATTTTCTAGAATTCTGTAAATTCAAAACTACTTTGAATTTTATATTGAAACTTCAAAAACTCAAAATACCAAAGTTGTACATCTAGGTAAGACTTACAACTTTGCTATTCAAAACATTTTCAAATTATACCTCCATTTTGAAATTGGATAGGGAGATGAAAAGGGGTCAAATTTGAGATTTGAATCTTTTCAAAATTACTCCAAATTTTACATTGAAACTTTGAAAACTCAAAACACCAAACTTCTAGCCCTTGAAAAGATCTACAAACTTGGTCTTACACTTTTTCCCAAATTTTTTCTTAGATTTTGATTTATTCAAAAAGGGGTAGAGTTAGGGTTTTGCTTTTTAGGGTTTTCGGAAAGATTTTAAATTGAAACTTGATACTCTATTAATTAGTGATTATTTAGTGATCACACCATCACCCTAGGGCATCATTGAGTCAAGCATCACATGGTTGACCAAATGCCACTCTAGGTTGACCAGTTTGACTTCAGAAATTCATTTTGCAACAAGTTTTGGATTCCAAATTTAAACTCAAACTTGAAGCTCCATTTTAAACATGTTTGACTTACAAATTAGTATCAAGCCTTGACCTCATATTATAAAGCACATTTAACCCTACAACTTTTATTTAAACAAAACTTTAATTACGTAAACCAATTCTCATATATAAATTAATAAAGAACCTAATGTATCAACATGCCATCATTTCATGGAATTAACTAAAATACCAGATTTGCAATATGTGAACATGACAAAGAAACATACGAAACATTTCATATGGCAACATTACATATGCAACATATACATGGTATATGCAACACAACAATGCTATAAATGCAACATATGATATCTATTATTGCAATATGAATGCATTTATGGCATAATACTTGATACTTATGCTTGATGATGCATCATTATCACATTTTAATTATGTCTTAACATCTAGGATGTTACACTATCCCCCTTAAAGAAATCTTGTCCCAAGATTTAGGGAACGATATAATCTGTGGGGTAAGTAATGGAAAAGGAAATGTGTCGAGCACATTAACCTCGAGAAAGTTCATAATACAACAAGGATAGATTCAAGAATTACAACCGATTTTATAATGATGGTTGTAATTAACAAGATATTTAGAGAAATCCAGGAGATACGGATTACTCCCAAAAAGGAATTCCAAGAGAATCAGATGCACGTCAACTGCGGACTATAAGGAATCATGGTCATAGACCTTGCTATAGCAAATACCCTGTATTCCCATATAGTGATCAGCCATAGGGATTTCTAGGATGCTTGTTATACCATTGTTACAGATCATGGTACCACTATAGGGCACAATTGTTGCAACTTTTAAGAAAGTAGGATATTCTATTGGAAAGAAAATACTCACAGAAGAGTTCAAGATTACAACCGTGATTTAATAACGGTCCAACATCAAGGATTAAGATAATTTAAAAGAAGTATGGGCATGAATTCCTAAGACATATTGCAAATAGTGAGGGCACATTAGTTGCAGAGTTATAATGGATCATGACCACAGACCTCGATACCTGCGTGCACCCAGCAGAAACCTGTGTGACCCGGGCACACAAGAGACTCTAGGTTCCGACGCGGCACCATGGTTACGGGACGTGGCACCACTATAGGGCACAACAGCGATAACCCTCGTCTCACAATATTGAGAATGCAACCAGAATCAGAAGTCGGTCACAATCACAAGACATCTAGGGATTCAAAAGGACAACTTTGAATCCCTAAAGAGCGCCCAGAGAATGAAAGCACCCCAATTGTGGACTATAAGGGATCATGATCATAAACTTCGATAACAGCGAACGCCCAACAATATTTTCTTATGGTCACGAGCCACAAGAGACCCTAGGTTTCGACACTGTTACCTAAGTCCTGGGTCATGATACCTTATGAGGACACAATCATAGTGACATTCAATCAATGCACGCATCATCAAATGATATCGAGGTTGCATGTGTCGAGTTAGATGAAACCAAAGTAGATCACATGCATAACAAGATAATCAAGGATTAGTCCCAGGTTTTTCATTGAGTCAACATAGTAAATAAAGTGCATCCAGAAGTCCCCTAAGGATTAGGAACTTGTGGAGCATGGATCATAAAAGGGCTAGTAAAACCTGGTACAGGATGAGATTCATTAATAGAACAACTATAACGAATAATAACTGCTTTCCAATATAAGGAGGGAATTTTTAATCATTATTTTATTATCATTTTATGCATGATATGAGATATGCTCGTCCTATACGTCTTCCCAATGTCAGGAGTGCTTCGTCTTCATCATGTTAGTAGATTATAGGACTTTACTTGTACACTATCTTCACTGCACAAGACGGGTTATTGAGAGGTACTTCAGTAGAACTTTAGTGATGGAGTGGACTCTCCTCTTGACCTTCCAAAGACGAGTTGACGAACTTCTAGAAGTCTTTTTACTTGAGTCATCAGAAAATCTTCATGAAGTCTTCCAGCAAGCAAGAAGATAGATAGAAGTCCATTTTTAACTTGTTATCTTTAAAAACTTTTATATTATAAATTCATTTTGAAGTTTTCAAATGTAATGTTGTAGCTGATCCAATGTATGAGCTCTAATACCACCTGTGGCAGAACCTCCTAAATAATATGGCCCACATGCACTTGTTATCGTCTTAAAAGACCTCTAACCACCATACATGTGTACCACAGTACTTAAGAAGTCTGTCGGGTGTCCTCGGGAAACCCGAATGATCCACATTTTTACAACTCACATAGGATCAACAAAGGTGTAACCATAATATTATAGCATTTGTTACAAAACTTTACATCAGAGTGCGGAAGAATAACAATAGATTTACAAATCATAATTAAGTTAACTTTTTACAAACTTAACTTAAATTGTGGAAGTCGAGTAGAACTACAGAAGATAACTTGGGTAGAGCACCAAAGTTAGGAGAAGATAACCCGATCATATCGAACCCACTGACATGACCTGACTAGCAGCACGAGTCAGCACCTGCAACAGGGGTTAACAAACCCTGAGTACTCAATTGTACTCCGCAAGACTTACCCGGCGAAAAGAAAAGACTCCAAGGATATGCTGGCTTTAAGGGAAGTAGCGGAGCTAGAAAAGAGGTGTTTTGCATAAAAGCTTTACTATGCGTGGATCCTTACTTTCAATATTTTAAACAAGTTTTAGCATCAATTTTAGTGAAGCTAATTATAGATAGATTTGCACCTATTCTATCTCAACCACTTATATCAAGCATCACATTTCATATCCATCTCTTTTCCATCTCATTTCCATAATCACCATGTTCCATTGTTAACTACGATGTAGGTCAGGTGATCGAGTCTCCATAACCGAGGAGCAACGATGATTCAAACCGATTATACCCAGCTGGGGATCTCTAACCACACGACATATGTAAGACTCTAACCGACATATATCAACCTTCACTCGGATCCTCCAACACATGACCGGGTCCAGCGCCACTCGAGAGTACAGTACACCTCCAATCTAGCCATTAGCTACGAGGGTACACACTACTCTCGCTATCTCTCCACTCCCAGTGCGCGGTTAGCCGTTCACATGTTGGCATTACCGAGGTCTTAGGCTTACCGGAGCATGTGATCAGTTGCAAAGTCTCGAAACACAGGCGGGCCTACAATGGTACGGTCCTTAACTGACTCAGTCGGAGATACTACATGGGGACTCTTTTCCCGATGCAAGTCCACCGACCGGTCTCATATTAGTATTACCATATTCATATTCATATGCTCTCATGACCCGTCATTAGGTCAGGAGAAGCAAAGGTAAACCTGTTTCTCACGAACGATGAAATCACCATTCGACTTTTACCGAAGTCTAAGCATTACTAAGCATAAGAGATCGACTTACATATATTAGTGGGATATCATCTGGATATAAGTGTAGATCAAGGTAATCATGCAGCAACGGTAGCGACCAACTCCTACTAACTTAATACACATCATACTAGACTTAAAGTGTAATAAAGCATTTATAAAATAGAAGAGTAGTTGTATGTCCGGGGCTTGCCTTCGTTGTAGAGAAGTTAGTTTTCCCTCAGAGAGTTCCAATAGACACCAACACCTTTGGTGGATGGACCTACTCTGATACTTGATCAACACACATCTTCTTTTTCTCGTACAAACTACACATATATAAATGATGCGAGACTTAATATGATGGAATGCATGCCATGATGCATGATGATGAACAAGGCATAGTATAAAAGGGACATTTAGAAAGGATAAGCATTAGTTTTCTACTTGAGTACAACTTTCCTTCACGGTACAATTGCAAGCTAGCAAGGTTAATTTAAAGGTTAACTAACCATAACTTTGTTTTTACCCAAGATGTTGCATCTAATAACAAGTAAGTCTATCACAAGACCACTAATTACTTACACAAGAAATCATTAATCCATAATGATCTATGTTAAACACATTAATTATCATTAACAAATCATAGTTAACAAGTTAATCGTGAGCTTAAGCAACTCAATAAGATGTCCTGGATCATCACATGTTAATGACCCAAGATCAATAATCAATCCAAGAGTCACTCAAAACTCTAAATGATTAAACACTAATCATTTGATTAATTAATTAATTAATTAATTAAGCATAAATTAAGCATAAAATTAGAGTTATTCAATTAATCTCAAATTTTTATTTTAGAAAGCTTATATCATAACTAAGTGGAAAAACAATTTTCATAATTTTTTGATAATTATATAAGCCTAGAAAAATTAGGGAAAAGTCATTTATTAATTAATGGAGCTAATTAATTGACCTTCAAAAAGTAATCAAATTAGACATTTCATAATTTTCCTAAATAGTACACATCACAGGGAGTTTACACCAAAATTTTCACTATTTTTGGTGCTATAATTAATTCACAATAAAATAAACAAATCTCAGCACTATTTAGTATTTTTAGAAAAAAGGAAAAATGAAAGACAACAACCTGGGCCGGCTCCTGCTCTTCTTTGGCCGCTCGGCCCATCCGGACGTGTGCACTCGGCCCGCGTGAGAGGCGTGGCCCAGGCGCGCGGCAACCGGCCGACCCAGCGAGGCCTGCCCAGGCGCGGGCTGACAGCCGGGGCTGCGGTCAAAAGGACCCCGCCCGCCTGGGACACGGAGCAGGGGAGGCGCGGACCGTGGCGAGGCGGCGGCGGCGGATGGCGTCTTCGCCGTTGCCGGCGGGGAGGTGAGCGGAGGGTGCGCGCAGGAGCTTCAAGGAGAAGTGACGAAGCCCCCCAAGGCCGAATTAGGGTTCCGGGTGGCTCGGGCGGAGCAGGACCGCGCGCATGGCGGTGGTGGCCGGAGCACGTAGGTGGCGTAGCCTGTTCTGACGAAGGTAGCGCGGTAGCGGTCGAGCGGGCTCCTGCTTGAGCTTTAGTGCCTCACTGTGAAGCTAAGACGGAGGAGAGGGGAATCGGAGAGTAGCTGGGGCGAGCCGGCCGCGTGAGAGCGGGCACGACGACCATGGCGGGCGGTTTGCAGTGGCCACGACGACACGGTTGCGACGGTGGCAGCACACGTGAGCGATCACGGTGGAGCGAGGTGCTGCGAGCTGGCTCAACGCGCGTGCGACTGCGAGGCAAAGCAGAGGACGCAGGGAATTGGAAAGAAATGCAGTGTCTGCTAGGAATTTCGTCGATGAGGTGAACTCGCCGTCGGTGGAAAGGAGAAGACGAGGAAATGACCGGCCCAGTGACTTAGGGACGTCGGCGCAGCTTCTGGGTGTCCAGGCCACGTCGAAGCAGCCGCTGGCAGCCGCGGGCGCGCCTGGAAGGCCGAAGAAGTCACCGGCGGCAAGCAGGAGGTGGCGCCCTGTGGTTGGAACTGATTTTGAAATATTTACGAGAATGCCACTATGCTTAAATTCAAAATTATTTTCAAATTTTGTATAAAAATTGAAAATTTGTAAATACAAAAGTTGTTTAATTTTCAAAGTTCTACAACTTTCTCAATATAAACATTTTCCAATTCGGCCTAGATTTTGAAATTTGAATTTAAATTTAAAAGGGGACATTTTCTAGAATTCTGTAAATTCAAAATTACTTTGAATTTTATATTGAAACTTCAAAAACTCAAAATACCAAAGTTGTACATCTAGGTAAGACTTACAACTTTGCTATTCAAAAAATTTTCAAATTATTCCTCCATTTTGAAATTGGATAGGGGAGATGAAAAGGGGTCAAATTTGAGATTTGAATCTTTTCAAAATTACTCCAAATTTTACACTAAAACTTTGATAACTCAAAACACCAAACTTGTAGCCCTTGAAAAGATCTACAAACTTTGTCTTACACTTTTTCCCAAATTTTTTCTTAGATTTTGATTTATTCAAAAAGGGGTAGAGTTAGGGTTTTGCTTTTTAGGGTTTTCGGAAAGATTTTAAATTGAAACTTGATACTCTATTAATTAGTGATTATTTAGTGATCACACCATCACCCTAGGGCATCATTGAGTCAAGCATCACATGGTTGACCAAATGCCACTCTAGGTTGACCAGTTTGACTTCAGAAATTCATTTTGCAACAAGTTTTAGATTCCAAATTTAAACTCAAACTTGAAGCTCCATTTTAAACATGTTTGACTTACAAATTATTATCAAGCCTTGACCCCATATTATAAAGCACATTTAACCCTACAACTTTTATTTAAACAAAACTTTAATTGCGTAAACCAATTCTCATATATAAATTAATAAAGAACCTAATGTATCAACATGCCATCATTTCATGGAATTAACTAAAATACCAGATTTGCAATATGTGAACATGACAAAGAAACATACGAAACATTTCATATGGCAACATTACATATGCAACATATACATGGTATATGCAACACAACAATGCTATAAATGCAACATATGATATCTATTATTGCAATATGAATGCATTTATAGCTTAATACTTGATACTTATGCTTGATGATGCATCATTATCACATTTTAATTATATCTTAACATCTGGGATGTTACAGTTGTAAATCACCCGAGACAAATCTTTTGAGCCTAGTTAGCCCATGATTAAACAATATTTATCAAATACAAACGAAAGTGCTACAGTTAGAAAAATTCTAACTTCCCACGATCTGAAGAAGGCCTTTGTTCGATATATAAAAGATTCCGATCCGCTAGCTGATGATAGTTTGTGCTTGTTGTTGTGCGTGCTCATCGATCGACGCCACACCTGTAGTCGTCTGCAGATATATAGCTAGCTATAAGATGCAAAGTAGTAGCTACAGAATTGAATCTGAAGTTAGCAGCTAGCTACTGTACAAGTTACCGCACCGCTCATCTCTCAGATCCATCCATGCATCGATCGATCATGGACGTGCTGGGGTAGGTAGCCCCTGGGTACAGATGGAGAGGGCATGTGTCTACGTGTGCTAACTGACGGAGCACGAAGCAGACAGAGCTACACGATCGAAGCAGCAACAAGGTTGGTACGTAAACGACACACCACCACCACCAACGCCTTATCCTTTGTAAGCTAGCTTACCTAGTGCTACCAGCTAAATATTGCTACCTCCTTTCCGTGTGTGTATATAGATAGAGAGAGAATTGTTCTGATGTTGTTCTAAGTCAAGAAGTTTTAGTTTGACGAAATTTATAAAATTAATATTTATATGAGACACCAAGTAGTAAATATCGTTAGATTCATGATGAAATAATATATTTTTCATTAAAGAAAGGTTACTATTAATTAATTCTAGTACCTCGGTAAAAACTGTATACTCTGCTATCCTATCTGAATGGCACCCGGCCGGGTGTTTGCCTCGTTGCCGCAAGAATATTCGCTGACTGTGAATGACAACTATGCGTATGTATCTTCGCCGCTGAACTTTCATTTTTAAAAAAGCATTTAAGGCTTATTTAGATAGTAGGAAAAATGTCTGTGCATTGCTACGTATGACAATATGTTAAGAAAACTTATGTCAAGCCACCCCTTGTTTCAACTAAGAAAACATAAGCGTGCGTTGCGACGAGAGAAAAAAAAACTATCAAACGTTCGATATATTCACTTTACTTCAGCTTGCTGCACAACTGCAACGGCTACGACAGTTTAATTTGTACATGTGCTACTTTTGATATTGTGGGTGGTTGTTGCAGCAATTACAAACGAACGTGCGAAGGGCTTGTAGTCTACTATTTATAAGAGCCTCAGTAGCACCTACTGTCACAGAACCTCCTAAATTATGATGACCCACATGTACCTGTCATTGTCATAATGACCTCTGACAGTCATACTTATGTTCCTCATAACTTAAAAGGCATGCTTTCCTCCGAACAGGATCCAATTACAGGAGTATTGCAATATTACAACAGTTTATTCAAAATAACATCAGAGTAAAAGAGCAGAAATCTTACATAACTTAAGTTTACAAACCACAGTTTCAAACCTTCAAACTATACCTAGCATTATTACAAACCAGTGGTAGTGGAGTATCAGCAGTAACTTTATTACAACATCCAAACGAGGTGCCTTGCCCAGAGGCCACACATCCTACTCGTCGTCACTTTCTTCAACGACAACGGTCATGCAGTAAGGCTCAAAACAAACTTGCTCATGAACCGCACCTGCAACAAGGGTTTAACAAACCCTGAGTACTGAGGGTACTCAACCAGACTTATCCGACTAAGAAAGATTCCAAGGGCATGCTAGCTCTAGGGAAGCAAGGTATGGTTATAATAAGATTCAAAGTTCTTTTTGCAGGAAAGCTTACTAAGGTAAGTTTTTACTTTCAACATTTTACTTTTACCATTGATAGTTTGCTATCAGATTCTACATGATCCTAAACTAGATCAATTACTTTTTATCAAATTCTTTCTCATTTCTTCAACATATTTCATTTCTTCACTACGATCTTGGTGCAAGGTCAAGACTCCTTTCTCGTGGAGTAACGACGATTTGAACGGCTTGATTTACCTAGCTGGGGCTTCCTAACCGTACGACATATGTAGAACTAAATCTTGCATATATCAACTCTTACTTGGGTCACCAAAAACCAGAACGTGTCCATCGCCACCCAAAAAGCACAGTACTTATCGAACTCGGCCCAATTCTAGCCCCGAGGGTACACGCTACTCTCGTCATCTCTCCACTCCCAGTGTGAGGTTAGACGTTCTCGTGATGGAATAACCGAGTAAGGCTTACCCAACATGGGTACGTGACTAGTACTATTAAAAACTCCTTGACTCGAGGGCCAACAATGGACGGTCCTTAACTGATAAGGCGAAAATACTATATTGAGACTCCTTTCCAAATGCAAGTTAACAGTGGCCAAACCACCCGCCCGATCTTAAGTTCATTCTTATATTTCAGTATCCATCAAGTTATACTATCAGAGTGCCATTTAAAACATCTCATTTTAAAAGCCTAACTTAAGCATGGCGAAGCATAACTACGCGTTTTCCAATAAAACTAGTACCAAGGGGGATATCACAATAATCAAGGATGATAATGCAACAATTGGGTTATCACTTAACTCCTAATTACTTAATGTAGTAAACCATAGTACCAGTGATAAAGATTTGTAAAAACTCAAGGAAGGGTTTAGATGCACCAGGGCTTGCCTTGCTCAGACGAGACGACTGGTTCAGGCTCAACAACACCGACGTCCAGTCCAGAACCCACTAACGACGGCTCTTCTCCGGAAGCTTGCTCGACAACGTTTACTTCCTTGAAAGCGGAAACTACACGAGAATATGACATGCTTTAACATGATGTGATAATAAACATGATGCTTGATGATGATATGCCATGATTAATAACTTGAATACAACTTTCCTTCGCGGTACAGTTACAAACCAACAGAACTCACTAACTAACAGTAATTTACATTAAGTAATATTATTACTTCATAAAGAACATGTTAATCATGAGCTCAAACAAATAATTAAGATGCCAAGGATCATTAAAGGTTAATAACCCAAGGTCATCACTCAATCAAAAAGGGCACACAACACTTAAAGTTATCACTTTAAACATTTAGTCAATTACTTAAATAATTAAGGCATAAATTAAGAATAAATTAAACTTCATCTAATTGAGTTCAAACTTTTCCTATAGATTGATCATAGTCTAAAATAGTGTCAAAACAAATTTTATGATTTTTAGATTAATATTTTAATTACTAAAATTCCTGGAAGTTGTATTTAACATTTAATTGAGCTAATTGTTGCTCAAGCAAAAAGTACTCAAAATTGGCATTTAATATTTTTCCTAGATAGGTTACACTCTGGAAAGCTTACACAAAAATTTTCATAATTTTTGGAGGTATAAACAATTCTCTACAAAATTCCAAAGTAATACAATTTTAACTCAAAAAGGAAAAAGGAAAACAAAATTCTTTTCTGGATTTCGCCCGAACCGGCCCAACTCGGCCCAGCAAGCGGCCCGGCCGCGTGCACCCGCGTGCTCGCACGCTGCCATTGCTGCTGCCCTGCCAACGACTGACGAGGCGGCCCCACTCGCCAGCCAGGTCAACTCCGGCGGCGGCGGCGCTGACCAACTGCAAGCTCGCCGTCAACACCCTCTCCGGCGACGCGGTCTTCACCAACACGCTCTTCTCCTCACCGTGAACTCACTGACACCTTAAGCGTCGCTTTTACCGAGCCCTAGCGCAAGCAACCGCGACGACACCGGAGGAAAGCTCGCTGGCGCGACAGCACGACGATGACCTCACGATACGACACGATAGAGCTTAAACCAAAATGAGCGTCGCGCTCAGGAGCTCACCCCGCACGTGATGACACGCTCAAACGAGACGTGGAGACAGCGAAAGAAGCTTGGCCACAACGGCGACGCTCCAGGACATGAACTGCGGTGGCGCGGTGATGCTCTGGGGGTTCTTGTGGATTAGCAATCAATCCAACGAGCCGAACCCAACTACGGCATCAAGAGGAAGCTATACATGAAGACGCTACCAAAAAAATCTCACCGGAAACGGATGGCGACGGTGGCGTGCTTGCGGCGGAGCTTCTTGTCGGACTCTAGGAAGAAGGGATTGCGCCGGACGCTACGGTGAACAAGACAAGGTGGAATCGAGCTCAACAGATGCGCAAGCTCGAGGTGAAATTGTTGGCAAGGTGGAGTGGCAAGAGGTGGTGCGACGGTGATGAATTTCACCAGCGGGTGAACTCGTCGGCAACGATGGTGAAAGAGGAAAAACGATGACGACGTTGGTCAATAATATAGAAGCCGGGCAATAGCAGGGCAACACGAAGTAGAGAAGTGTGTCGACGTCCAAGAGCTACTAACGGCCACGACGATGCCCGGAAGCGGCCGGAAAGGCCACAGCAGGTCTCGCCGGCGCCCATGCCACGCGCTGCTCTGTTTCCATTGGTTTGGTACTGTAGCACCCCCGACTCTCAAACCCTAAACTGAATTTTTGAAATTACTTTTGATTTTGCATAAGAACTTGGAAAATTCCCAAGATACGAAATCTTTAGAATTTCAAGCTCTACAACTTTTATGTTGAAAACTTTTTCAAATTCTGCCTCCATTTTGAAATTTGGATTTGGGGATGAAAAGGGGTCAAATTTGAAATTTTCTTCTTTTCAAAATTACTCCAAACTTTACACCGAAACTTTGAAAACTCAAAACACCAAACTTGTGAAAAGATCTACAAACTTGGTTTTAAACTTTTTCCTAAATTTTTCTTAGATTTTGAATTATTCAAAAAGGGGTAAAATAAATGATTTGAATTTTTAGATTTTCGGAAGAATTTCAAATTAAAACTTGTTGCTATATTAGTTGGTGATTATTTAATGATCATACCATCATCCAAGGGCATCATCGAGTCAAGCATCACATGTTTGACCAAATACCACTCTTGGTTGACTAAGTTGACTTTTGAAAATCTTTTAATAATTCCCCAAATTTGAATTCAAATTCGAATCGAAAAACTTGCGACAAGTTTTGGATTCCAAATTCAAACTGAAACTTAAAGTTTCATTTTATGGGTTGGACTTAAATTCATACCCTACACTTGGCACTAGTGTTTAACACAGTCATACACCCAAAATTACGTAGGACACAAACTAAGTATTTGCGGTGACATTCGAAATTAGGGTTTTTTATTCGAGTCACACATCACAGAAACACATTCAATCTATGAAATGTAAACTTATTTTAGTTGATGTCCATCATGGTTGACCTAATCATGAATGCTTTGCAGTGCATATGATGACATGGCCAAATTTTAGTTACACCTACGATCCAGGGTTTGACTCCTCGTATTCCAGGATTTAACGACATTATGCTTTCCGTGGTAGGCGACGTTCTCGTCGACAATAAGGCGATGGTGACTTTATCAATCTCGTCTCGAGGATTCATCGGCCCAGTCTTCAAAGATGCTCATAGGGGTACGGTTTCCTTACGTACATTCAAACGAGTGAGCGTGCGTTATGAGCGTCTACGTTGTACTTTGTAATCTCTAAACAAATAATAAACAAATGAGCTCATTAATGGAAACCAGGATGACAAAGTTAGATATCAAGTTCTGTGGCTTCTCTTGAGGATCCATAAAAATATATAATTTTAATATTTTATTAAGGTGGGCAAGGGTTAGTCGTTATTGTGTCTCAATTTTTACATGCCAACCTTGTCGAGAGTTGCCCTGTTATATGAGGACAACTTAGAGATTTGCACTGACATAGGTGGATAGCTTGAAGAAACATTTATTTTTATTGGTTTGGGTGAGAAAGTGTTCAAGATCTAAGTTTATACGATTTGATTCGTTTTTTAGAGCTCATCGGCTAATTCATGTTATTATAATAATTTATTTCTTATTAAACAACTTAGTAATAATAGAAATATTTGTTTATTTTAAGTAAGGGTCAATGTTTTAAAAGATCTGTAATACTTATTTATTATTTATCTTATTTTTACAATATATAAAGGCAAAAATTAATTCATTAGAAAATAAAAAATAAAAACAAATAAAAGGAAGGAAAGTCACGGACATCATCGAGGAGCTGGTGCGGCACCTTCCTAGCTAAGACCCGGATGCACGAAACATCTACGTGCCAAAAAGGAGAATAAAAAGACAAAGCAGCCCAAGAAGAAATAGAGATGGAAACCAAAACAAAACCTGGCTAGATGCGGATAAAGTACCGGTGATTAGGTTGGACGAAAAATTATAGGTGGCAGAAATTTTGCCTCTTTAGTAGTACTAGCAAAAATGCTCGTGCGTTGCAACGAGAGAAACAGGATATCAAGTTAATATTTCTATATAACTTAAAAAGGCTATAAATTATTTTATGATAAACATGATATCAATAATATAAGTTAATATTGACAATAACATGACAATATCCTATTGAGCCCGTATGAATTAAAATATAAGCTCGATATTTTTTTAATATTTCTATATAACTTAAAAAGTTATAATTTATTTTATGATAAACATGATATCAATAATATAAGTTAATATTGATGATAACATGACAATATCCTATTGAGCCCGTATGAATTAAAATATAAGGTTGATATATTTTTCTCGTTGCGAGAGATACAAAGATATTTACTTGTAAATCTAGCATAATTTTAATTTTCAAACTATTTATGTGTTGGTAGAGTTAGATATCAAGTTCAATGACTTCTTTTAATACTTGATTATACGCCAAGAAGTTAGTTGTTGTTGGATACCCCTCTCGATTTCCACGTGGCAGCCTTCATCAAGGATTGCAATTGTGTATGCATACAACTTGAAGATGTATTTATTTTGATTAGATCGGATGACAAACTCCTCAAAATTTTGGGTCATAGTTTGATTACTTAGACCATCGGCTAATCAAGGCTCTAATAATAATAACTATTAATCCTAATCAAAACTACATCAACAACTTAGTGGGGGGAATATTTATTTATTAGGGAAGAGTCAAAAGTTCAAAAGAATCATCATATTGTACTCCGTATTTATTAATTTTGTTGTTTATAAGAAAAAGGAGAAATACTCTAATATCTTATTAAACAGCAAGGAGTTAATTGCTATTTGATATCTCTCGTGATTTTCACATGGCAGCCTTCATCGAGGATTGCAGTGGTCCATGCATCCAGCTTGCAATATATTCATTTTGATTAAATCAGATGACAAACTGCTCAAGATTTCGGTTCGTGGTTTGATTAGGTAGATCATAGTCTAATCCAGGTTCTCATAATAATTATTTTTATTTCTAATCAAAACTACATAAAAATTTTACTGGTGGAAATATTTGCATTAGAGAAGAGTCCAAAAGTTGAAAAGACCCGCTCCGTATTTGTTTTTGTATGTTTTATATCGAAAATGGGAAATACTCAAGAAAAAACAAAAAACAAAGGAACGGGAGCAAGTGGGACAAGATGTGTTACTGCATTTTTATATATGGAAAAAGTGAACAAGAGCGGGACACACGCTGAGCACACTTTTCACGGGACACGGTGTTACCTGTTTTTCACGAATCAGACCGGGCACTTTTACAGAACGGAGATGTATATGCGTGTTACCACCTGGAGCGGGACATCAAAGAGCAGATGCAAGGAACACCTGCAAACGGAAACAGAAGAGGCGAGTCACGATCTGATTAGGCTGGCAACACGCCCCTTGAGTTCGGAAGCACGGGTAAAAAACAGAAATAAAAACGGACGCACAATGAGGATATTTTGGTCTCCTTGGCAAGGGAGAGATTTTGACGCAATGTGAACGAGTTCAGTTCGTATACGACACGTGGGCTCTTAATTTTCAAAACAAAGTTCACTTCGCGAAAAAGTACATGAAAAGTTACTGTAGCATCTTTCGTTGTTATTTGACAAAATTTGTCCAATCATAGACTAACTAGGCTCAAAAGATTCATCTCGACATTTACAGACAAACTATGCAATTAGTTATCTTTTTTACCTACATTTAATGCTCCATGCATGCGTCGAAAGATTCGATGTGATAGGTGGAAGAGAAAATATTTTGGGTTCGCATGGCAACTAAACAGGGCCATAAAAAGAATTTGATAGGACAATTATGTTCTAACACATATGAGCACGACTTAAGAGTCTGGGTCACATAAACAATATGTTTTGGAATCCGACTTCGTATCGCCCCAGAGAAGAGCACGGGTTATATATATAAGTCTGGACGAAGAAATTGTCCATTATCCGGTAGTTAGAGAGAGGCGGATCAAAAAAAAAGATGGACAAAAAATGATCTGAAATTTTGCCTTTTTATTATTAGGTATATAGATTAGGTATAGATATAGATACTCGTATTCATCTTAGGGGGTGTTTGGTTCAACGAGCTAAAGTTTAGTTCGTGTCACATCGAATTTTGACCGGAGTTGACCAGGGGTTTTCGGATACTTATTAAAAAACAAATTATATATTCGGTGGATAATCCACGAGACGAATTTATTAAGCCTAATTAATCTGTCATTAGCACATTTTGTTACTATAGCAATAGTGCTAATCATGGACTAATTAGGCTTAAAAAAATCGTCTCGCAAATTATCCCCACCCTATATTTTTAGTTTCAAAAAATAGTCTATATTTAGTACCACATGCATATGTCAAACATTCGATGTGATGAGGACTAAAATTTAGTCCCCAGAACCAAACATGGCCTTAATTCACATTTGTTAAAGTAGATTATAGTAAAATTAATTAATTTTATTTCACCCAATTCATCTTTTTTAGAGCTTCACCCAATTCATCTTAATACATACGAATTGAGGTGAATACAAATACGATTGCATCAAACAATCACTTACAAATAAATAGATGATGACCCTTCACACTATGGCCTTGTTCACTTCCCTATCCCAACCCAAAATATTTCCTCTTCCACCCATTATATCAAATCTTTCGACGCATGCATGGAGCATTAAATGTAGGTAAAAAAGATAACTAATTGCATAGTTTGTCTGTAAATGTCGGGACGAATCTTTTGAGCCTAGTTAGCCCATGATTGGACAATTTTTCCCAAATAACAACGAAAGATGCTACAGTAAATTTTCACCTACTTTTCGTGAAGTGAACACACCCTATATGTATGTACTCCCTCCATCCCAAAAAGTATGTCGTCCTAGCATTCGAATGGTGTCCCAAAAATACTGACGTTTTAGACGTGACCCACCTAAGATTCCCTTCACCCTACCATCTACTCTCTCATCGACGTCGTCGTCTCCTCCCACGCACTCTCCACTTTTCCACTGCCGCATTCATCTTCCTCTCCACTGGCGACCCCCTCCTCTTCTCCTCTATTGGTCGCCTTCCTCTTCTCCTTGGCCGGTGAGACGGAGGTCGATGCCCAACCTCCTCTTCATCTCCGCCAGCGTGGAGGCGACGCTGTTTGGGGATGCTACACTGGGGCGGTGGAGATCCGACCCATCCCTCCTCTGCTTCTTCCACCCCCGCCGATGGCCTCCCCTTCCATCGCGCTGCTAGAGAGGTGGCTAGGACGGAGAGGGCGCGACCACTCAGGGTTGTTGGATCCCGTCGGCCAGGATGGTGCAGCGGCGGACGAGTGATGCCTCCGGTGCACGACGTAGAGCAAACCAGCGGCGGGCCATGGCCTCCCTTGCGGCTCTTGACGCAGAGCGGATTGGTAGTGAGCGCGGACTCGTCTTAGTGAGCACACCTGCGACCGCGCGGACCTAAAGGCGAATGGGAGAGAGAAGCGAGAGAGAGAGAGAGAGAGAGATTGTAGGGGTACTTTGATCTTTTTCCTTTTTCATTGGTTGTCATGCCCATTCATAGAACGTCATTAATACGGGAAAAGAGGGAGTACACACTACCTATATAGCAAAAAAATGACGCAAAATTAATTTGCAAAAGAAAGATCATGTATGAATTGTGATGCTAAATACAACTGTTTAGCTTCTACAGGGAGAATATATTTGCAAATATCTAGGGCTGGATTTTACATTTTAGAGTACATTCAATTTTTTCCTTTCTTATTCACAAATATCAATGTATACTACTCCCTTTATCCTATAATACAGTGCATTCTAAGAATTTTAAGACAGATTAAGAGAGAACATAAAGACGTATGTACCCTTATTTTATTTCCTAATTAGACGCTATCATCAACGTGATTAATGTTGATTATTGGTTGATAAATGGAAAGTATTTAATGCAAAACTAGTTTTTGTCCTCTAGAATGTCTTATATTTGAGGACAAATTTTGAATGCTAGAATGCACTATATTATACGATGGAGGGAGTAGCTCGCTACATGTTGCATTTATATGGTCGTGCAAGATACATGACTGGTGTGAGAGGTGCCTGTCACACCCCAAAATTTCTAATTTTGGGTTGTGCTTGGAAAATACTAAATAAAATAAATGATTTCAATATTTGAATAAATTTATTAGATAAGTTAAGTTGCTGCTAATTTAAATATAGAAAATTATGGTTTTAAACTTTCTCATATTAATTTGATAATGTGGTGTTTGTGTGATGCTTGTCTTTGGTGTTGGTGAGTGCTATTATTTTCAAAATACCATAGGACGACGTTTGCTTCTCATGGGAAAACTTTTTGGTATTTTCTGGATTTAAAATTTCAATTTCCGTGAGCTTAATCTTTTTCCTTGATATCTTCATCAATCTTTTCATGAGCTCCAAATACTTTATTTGGGTTCGTCTCATTCTAAAATATCTCTGAGAATTTTCCCTAAATTTTCGGAGCCTTCGAGGTATTTTTCGTGGCTTAAAATTCAATTCTGGACTTTTCTAGAATTATTTTATCAATGAAATTAATTAATTCCGAAAATAATAAAATATCTCAGATTTTCTCATGTCCAAAGGCCCATGTCTTTATTTATTAATGGGCTTTAATAATTAATTAGACCTGTTAGTAAAGGTGGATGGTGCAACGTCAATTAGCACCATATCGCTAGTTGACATGGAGGTGGAGAGTTTTCCTCCCTATATATACGTACCTATCCCTTGGGTAAAAGCACACCAAAACTACCGTGGAGGAGCCCTTAGTTTGAGAAATCTCTGGTGTAGTAAAATATAATTTTCTCTCTTCTTGTCGCCGTCAGCTAAGCCGTATCTCTCGCTCTCTGTTCTGCGTTCGGCTTCGCCAAAGCGGCGCCGTGATCCCGGGCCGCTGAGCCTCGTCGTCGCCCGTCGAAGCCGTCGTAGCTGTTGGCACCGTACGTCACCTCTCCGCCATCCGTGACGCACTGCCGAGCTCTGCTTCAAGGAAGCTGCTACCGCTCAGTTGAGCCCCGTGATACCTCCGTGCCGTCTCTGCCGTCGCAACCCACAACCAAGTCCAGAATCAAGGTGATGAAACTGCAGACGCCTTTCCCTCGTCTCTCGCTCTCTGTTTCTCACGCCGCCGCCGAACCTTCGCAGGACTCCGTCGCCGCGGCCACGCTCGTTGCCCGCCGCTTCACCACCATCCACGACCTGTTGCTGAGCTTCGCGTCGAGGTGAAGAAGTTCCCGGCATTCCCATCGCACGCATGCGACCATCCTGCCTTCCAGCAAGTCATGCGTCTTTGCGTACGTGCTTCACCGGTCTTGATCAGCACGTCATCTATCTTGCAGTTCTGCACCTTTGGTATTGGTTCTTCTATAATTATCTTTCCTCCTGTCTCCATGCACTTATTGATGATATTTAGTATTCAGTCAACCAATCGTGATTTAGCCTATAAAACCTCATGTGCAGCTACGAATTATTTACTCCATGCATTTGTTTGCTTAGCGTAATGATATAATATAATATAAAATAATGATCTTTTGAAGGAAGCAAAGAAGGGTTCTTTTATTTTTCATCCTTAACTGGACGTTGGTTTTTCTTTTGGCCGAGTTGTTTCCTTTGCTTGGGTCATCGATCTCTATATCTAATTGGTAAGTCGTGCACATCAAGGACTCCATGTCAATCTCCATGACCATGTGTTGTCTATATATATATATATATATATGTATACACACAGCAAGCCTGAGCCATCGTTTCTTTCTAAACTCTATAACTAAGCCATGATCCACGCTGCCGCCAGAGCCAATATTTTCCCTCGTCAAGGTTGCTCCAAATGTGCCCCAGTTTGTTAGTGCGATGCCGCCGGCCACCGTCAAAATCTGCACAAACTGCGCCGGAGAAGCCGTGTATAAGGCGCCGTGAAGGACGCAGCCACCAGGGTATCACCAGAGGTCGCTTGGAAGCTGTTCAGACCTCATCGCATCATCCGGTGGCCTGATCATCTACGCTGCAGGAAAGATCATGGGCCATTCTCCATATGCCAATCCAGCTAAACCGTCCATCCCGCTCTGTGCTTCACCATCCCTTGCAGAACTCCGGCCATCGATCGTTATTTGTCACCGGTGAGCATCTTCCTGATGTCTTCGTCCCTATTTCATCTATCGTCTACATCATGCCACAAGCCATGTGTGCTATTTGTTTCCCTAACGTGTCCCTGCATGCTACCCATCTACAGTTGCCGATCATGCATGTACAAGGCGCCGCCTGCCGACATGCCGCAGCTGCGCCGGCCTTAACTAGCTGGTCGCCGTGGGCATGCTGGTGAAGAAGCCAGCGTCATCTACCGCCTGCAAGTCCAGTGGCCAGCAAACTGGACATCCTATTCACGTTCACGTCGTCAGGCACGTGCAGGCCAAGTTCCATGTTCTGTACGTACAAGCCTCCCTAGGAAGAAGACGAAGTATTTACGAGTAATTCGCTTGTTTAATCGTTCAATCTCTGTTTCGGATATTTTAAGTTGCGTTAGTTTCATGTCGGCGCGTCCTACGCAATAGTACTAATATTTTTCATGTGGCATGTTTTTCCATATATAGCTAAATATTAAATTGATTAATATGCTTGTAATTGATTTTATAATTAAAAGTAATATAGGTTTTATGTCTCGATGATTATACATAACTTGTTAATTTGATTAGTTGTTAACTTAAATATGTTTTTAATTGTACTAAGTGTAAACACATGCTACACTCCATTAGATGCTCTCACTTGTTATTTTGTTTTTTTTTCAAGGTAAAGTATAATCGGCATATAAAAGATAATTGAAATATTTTAGTTAAGACATGACTAGATTTAGCTTGGTCTTTCAATTAAAGTGCATAGCAAATAATATGTATTGATATATTTCACAGGGTTTTACTCAATTAAAATTAATCAAGCTGGTAGTTGTTTCCTTTATAATATAAAAACTCTCGATAGTATTATTGTTTAGCATGTTTTAATTTATGCGTTCAAATAAAATATTAATCTATATGCAATTAGTTTTCTTTTTCTCATATAAACTCTCGGTAGTCGTTTATTTTCCATCGTAATTTCGTTATCGGCGTTTCTTATGTTCTCGTGACCGTAGCTGGTAGTTCTCTTTTAGTACGTTGTTTTCTTTTGTGTGGTGTATTGTTCTTAGTTGTCCCTATTTGTTTGCTTGTATGCCTGTTAGTGTACTGGGTTGCTATGATCTACGAGTAGAAGAAAGACTATCCGTGAGGCCGAAGATCCGAAGATGAAGACCAGAAGCTGAGTGCCAGAAGTTGCAATTGAAAGATTAAGTTGAGGCTTTTCAGAGCAAGTTGCTTTGAGCATAAAGCAAGTTCTAAGGCAAGTATAGCATGAGATTATCCTTGTTGTCCTATTCACAATAAGCAAATAATATCATTATGCATATATTTCCTTATTAAGGATGACTTAGTATTGATCTTATTCCTTGATACCTATTATACTGCATGGATTAGTATTGCTAGTGCTTAACATGAACTATGATCATGTAATTTGACTAATGGAATATGCAATAAACAATAAAAGATGATTTTTTATTACTGTTAAAGGGTACTAGAGCATGGGGTTACTTTGGTGCTCTTGTTACTCTCCATAAGGACTTATCTGTAAGCGAAAATCCGGGATTTACAGTACAACTGTGAGGGCTAAAATGGCTCTGGCTTTAGTCATATAGAAGGACCTTTTCTAGCTTGTTAGAGGTATTCCTTTATGGCGTAAGAATGGCTTGACGAATCGGGTATAGTGCGGCCTCTGTCCTCATGTGTATAGGCTGCGTGTTATTGTGCCATCAGGAAGGGGGGCTCTACATCTGTTTGCCGAGTGAAATCTAATGGCCCTAACTTGTTAGACGAACCTTCGAAAGACTTCATAGTGAACCCTGCCGACCTTCCTTGGTAGTGGGTCAAGAGGCTGATCACCTCGGGCGAAAGGGTAAATCACGACTCACAGTGAAAGTGTACAACCTCTGCAGAGTGTAAAACTGTTATAACAGCCGTGCTCACGGTCACGAGTGGCCTTGGACCCTTATGGAATAGTGGATCATTAATAATGGATATGTTTTTGCTATTCGTTAATCATTTCACATGGATCATATGTTTACTGTTACATTGAGACACTTTGATATTATTGATATACTGAAATAATGCTAAATAAAAGCTACATGCTGATAAACCTATGTTATGCCTTTGAGCCTCATGAACCCCATGTTATATTTGTTGAGTTCGACATGGACTCACTCTTGCTATTTCCACCACACCTCAGTGTGTAGTGAGGTGCTGCTCAGAAAAAGGATAAAGAGTTAGTGGAGTTTCCAGAAGTTTTTCAGAAGTGTTTGGCATATGGAACCCCTAGTCAGTCGTCCCTGTGATGTTGGAGCCTGAAGAAAAGATTAGTGACCGTTCCGCGACACTCTGATAGTTGTAAGTGTTAATATAGTATGTTTTTCGCCTTATATACACATTGTTTTGATACTTTTTCATTCTGACATATGTGTGGACTTCCTGGGCACACATATGATTAGCCTGGTTTTGTTCTTTAGAAAACCGGGTGTGACAGAGTGGTATCAGAGCGGTGTTGACTGTAGGACGTATGCCAAATAGCTCTGGACGTATTCTAAAACTTATTTTACTATAAAACTATTTTCTCATCCCTTGACTCATTGATTCTGACTATTTCCAGTTCCTTGTCCTGTTGTATCCCTTCCTTGATAGCTTTCTTTGAGCTATTATTTCTTACTCTCTTGGTTTTTGATTTGTGTTGTTTTTACCAAAAGTTTTCTGATCTCATCTTGTTCTAAAGTTCGATGGCTTTTCATCATCTATAATCTACCATTTAGGATGACCACCATTGTTGAAAAAGCACGTGTAGTATCGATGATGTGATGTGTGCTTGTCTTGTTAGATGTGATGCCTGTGTGTTGTCCTTGTTCTCGTGCTTTGAAGGTGACCTGAAAGGTTTCATCTTGAGAATTAGCTCAATCTATGTTAAAGTGGGGTAGTATCCTCTCTTGACCTACCTAACCTTCGATCAATCCTAATTCTTATAGTCTTTTCCATAAATCATCTTTGCTTACTCTTGGTTTCTATGCTTTCTCCTTTATCTTAACCCAAGGGAGGATCAACACATGAAGGACTCATCATTAGCAGCAAGCCTCTAAGAAAGTGTTGCCTTCAATGACATCGCCAGGTGGAACAAGATCTTTGTTAAGTGGGGTAGCGTCCGCCACCATCATCAATCTCAAGTCACGAGACAAGAAGATCCAGAGACCAATCGCTATCATAATATCATCTTTTGCTAGTCCTTGCCTCTTAACCAGTCTCACCTTCTTGCCATCAATCTTTACTTTTCTTATCAACATTTGACAACTTTTGACCCTTGTCCTTACATCTTATAAATCCTGATTCAAGGATCTACAAAGACTTAAGATCAATTTATCCTTCTCACTAGTCTCCCTGAATGGTAAAACAGAAAACTAGTCTTTACCTTTCTTCAACCAATGCTACTCTGTTACTTTTTCATGATGTCTCATAAATTTTGAATCGAGGAGTTGTGAGTACCATAAGATCTATCTTTATCTTTTGCTAATCTCCACCCTTGTTTTTACACCTTATAAAGTGAAGACTCGATGATCAACCTTGATCTATCTTTTCAATCTCCTTTGACCTTCCTTTTCACTTATGCTGACCTTCAATCCTTTGACCTTCAGTCATTAGCTCGAATCAATCTTAACGATCAATCCAATATTCTCTTGTCAACCATTGATAATCCTTGATGCTTATATCAGAACTTGTCAAAAGTTTTAAAACAATCTTATTGGTCTATTTTATCTTTCTCCCTAGTCTCTTCGAATCTCGGGACGAGATTCCTGTTAAGTGGGGTAGAATTGTCACACCCCAAAATTTCTAATTTTGGGTTGTGCTTGGAAAACACTAAATAAAATAAATGATTTCAATATTTGAATAAATTTATTAGATAAGTTAAATTGCTGCTAATTTAAATATAGAAAATTATGGTTTTAAACTTTCTCATATTAATTTGATAATGTGGTGTTTGTGTGATGCTTGTCTTTGGTGTTGGTGAGTGCTATTATTTTCAAAATACCATAGGACGACGTTTGCTTCTCATGGGAAAACTTTTTGGTATTTTCTGGATTTAAAATTTCAATTTCCGTGAGCTTAATCTTTTTCCTTGATATCTTCATCAATCTTTTCATGAGCTCTAAATACTTTATTTGGGTTCGTCTCATTCTAAAATATCTCTGAGAATTTTCCCTAAATTTTCGGAGCCTTCGAGGTATTTTTCGTGGCTTAAAATTCAATTCTGGACTTTTCTAGAATTATTTTATCCATGAAATTAATTAATTCCGAAAATAATAAAATATCTCAGATTTTCTCATGTCCAAAGGCCCATGTCTTTATTTATTAATGGACTTTAATAATTAATTAGGCCTATTAGTAAAGGTGGATGGTGCAACGTCAATTAGCACCATATCGCTAGTTGACATGGAGGTGGAGAGTTTTCCTCCCTATATATACGTACCTATCCCTTGGGTAAAAGCACACCAAAACTACCGTGGAGGAGCCCCTAGTTTGGGAAATCTCTGGTGTAGTAAAATATAATTTTCTCTCTTCTTGTCGCCGTCGGCTAAGCCGTATCTCTCGCTCTCTGTTCTGCGTTCGGCTTCGCCAAAGCGGCGCCGTGATCCCGGGCCGCTGAGCCTCGTCGTCGCCCGTCGAAGCCGTCGTAGCTGTTGGCACCGTACGTCACCTCTCCGCCATCCGTGACGCACTGCCGAGCTCTGCTTCAAGGAAGCTGCTGCCGCTCAGTTGAGCCCCGTGATACCTCCGTGCCGTCTCTGCCGTCGCAACCCACAACCAAGTCCAGAATCAAGGTGATGAAACTGCAGACGCCTTTCCCTCGTCTCTCGCTCTCTGTTTCTCACGCCGCCGCCGAACCTTCGCAGGACTCCGTCGCCGCGGCCACGCTCGTTGCCCGCCGCTTCACCACCATCCACGACCTGTTGCTGAGCTTCGCGTCGAGGTGAAGAAGTTCCCGGCATTCCCATCGCACGCATGCGACCATCCTGCCTTCCAGCAAGTCATGCATCTTTGCGTACGTGCTTCACCGGTCTTGATCAGCACGTCATCTATCTTGCAGTTCTGCACCTTTGGTATTGGTTCTTCTATAATTATCTTTCCTCCTGTCTCCATGCACTTATTGATGATATTTAGTATTCAGTCAACCAATCGTGATTTAGCCTATAAAACCTCATGTGCAGCTACGAATTATTTACTCTATGCATTTGTTTGCTTAACGTAATGATATAATATAATATAAAATAATGATCTTTTGAAGGAAGCAAAGAAGGGTTCTTTTATTTTTCATCCTTAACTGGACGTTGGTTTTTCTTTTGGCCGAGTAGTTTCCTTTGCTTGGGTCATCGATCTCTATATCTAATTGGTAAGTCGTGCACATCAAGGACTCCATGTCAATCTCCATGACCATGTGTTGTCTATATATATATATATATATATGTATACACACAGCAAGCCTGAGCCATCGTTTCTTTCTAAACTCTATAACTAAGCCATGATCCACGCTGCCGCCAGAGCCAATATTTTCCCTCGTCAAGGTTGCTCCAAATGTGCCCCAGTTTGTTAGTGCGATGCCGCCGGCCACCGTCAAAATCTGCACAAACTGCGCCGGAGAAGCCGTGTATAAGGCGCCGTAAAGGACGCAGCCACCAGGGTATCACCAGAGGTCGCTTGGAAGCTGTTCAGACCTCATCGCATCGTCCGGTGGCCTGATCATCTACGCTGCAGGAAAGATCATAGGCCATTCTCCATATGCCAATCCAGCTAAACCGTCCATCCCGCTCTGTGCTTCACCATCCCTTGCAGAACTCCGGCCATCGATCGTTATTTGTCACCGGTGAGCACCTTCCTGATGTCTTCGTCCCTATTTCATCTATCGTCTACATCATGCCACAAGCCATGTGTGCTATTCGTTTCCCTAACGTGCCCCTGCATGCTACCCATCTACAGTGCCGATCATGCATGTACAAGGCGCCGCCTGCCGACATGCCTCAGCTGCGCCGGCCTTAACTAGCTGGTCGCCGTGGGCATGCTGGTGAAGAAGCCAGCATCATCTACCGCCTGCAAGTCCAGTGGCCAGCAAACTGGACATCCTATTCACGTTCACGTCGTCAGGCACGTGCAGGCCAAGTTCCATGTTCTGTACGTACAAGCCTCCCTAGGAAGAAGACGAAGTATTTACGAGTAATTCGCTTGTTTAATCGTTCAATCTCTGTTTCGGATATTTTAAGTTGCGTTAGTTTCATGTCGGCGCGTCCTACGCAATAGTACTAATATTTTTCATGTCGCATGTTTTTCCATATATAGCTAAATATTAAATTGATTAATATGCTTGTAATTGGTTTTATAATTAAAAGTAATATAGGTTTTATGTCTCGATGATTATACATAACTTGTTAATTTGATTAGTTGTTAACTTAAATATGTTTTTAATTGTACTAAGTGTAAACACATGCTACACGCCATTAGATGCTCTCACTTGTTATTTTGTTTTTTTTTCAAGGTAAAGTATAATCGGCATATAAAAGATAATTGAAATATTTTAGTTAAGACATGACTAGATTTAGCTTGGTCTTTCAATTAAAGTGCATAGTAAATAATATGTATTGATATATTTCACAGGGTTTTACTCAATTAAAATTAATCAAGCTGGTAGTTGTTTCCTTTATAATATAAAAACTCTCGATAGTATTATTGTTTAGCATGTTTTAATTTATGCGTTCAAATAAAATATTAATCTATATGCAATTAGTTTTCTTTTTCTCATATAAACTCTCGGTAGTCGTTTATTTTCCATCGTAATTTCGTTATCGGCGTTTCTTATGTTCTCGTGACCGTAGCTGGTAGTTCTCTTTTAGTACGTTGTTTTCTTTTGTATGGTGTATTGTTCTTAGTTGTCCCTATTTGTTTGCTTGTATGCCTGTTAGTGTACTGGGTTGCTATGATCTACGAGTAGAAGAAAGACTATCCGTGAGGCCGAAGATCCGAAGATGAAGACCAGAAGCTGAGTGCCAGAAGTTGCAATTGAAAGATTAAGTTGAGGCTTTTCAGAGCAAGTTGCTTTGAGCATAAAGCAAGTTCTAAGACAAGTATAGCATGGGATTATCCTTGTTGTCCTATTCACAATAAGCAAATAATATCATTATGCATATGTTTCCTTGTTAAGGATGACTTAGTATTAATCTTATTCCTTGATACCTATTATACTGCATGGATTAGTATTGCTAGTGCTTAACATGAACTATGATCATGTAATTTGACTAATGGAATATGCAATAAACAATAAAAGATGATTTTTATTACTGTTAAAGGGTACTAGAGCATGGGGTTACTTTGGTGCTCTTGTTACTCTCCATAAGAACTTATCTGTAAGCGAAAATCCGGGATTTACAGTACAACTGTGAGGGCTAAAATGGCTCTGGCTTTAGTCATATAGAAGGACCTTTTCTAGCTTGTTAGAGGTATTCCTTTATGGCGTAAGAATGGCTTGACGAATTGGGTATAGTGCGGCCTCTGTCCTCATGTGTATAGGCTGCATGTTATTGTGCCATCAGGAAGGGGGGCTCTACATCTGTTTGCCGAGTGAAATCTAATGGCCCTAACTTGTTAGACGAACCTTCGAAAGACTTCATAGTGAACCCTGCCGACCTTCCTTGGTAGTGGGTCAAGAGGCTGATCACCTCGGGCGAAAGGGTAAATCACGACTCACAGTGAAAGTGTACAACCTCTGCAGAGTGTAAAACTGTTATAACAGCCGTGCTCACGGTCACGAGTGGCCTTGGACCCTTATGGAATAGTGGATCATTAATAATGGATATGTTTTTGCTATTCGTTAATCATTTCACATGGATCATATGTTTACTGTTACATTGAGACACTTTGATATTATTGATATACTGAAATAATGCTAAATAAAAGCTACATGCTGATAAACCTATGTTATGCCTTTGAGCCTCATGAACCCCATGTTATATTTGTTGAGTTCGACATGGACTCACTCTTGCTATTTCTACCACACCTCAGTGTGTAGTGAGGTGCTGCTCAGAAAAATGATAAAGAGTTAGTGGAGTTTCCAGAAGTTTTTCAGAAGTGTTTGGCATATGGAACCCCCAGTCAGCCGTCCCTGTGATGTTGGAGCCTGAAGAAAAGATTAGTGACCGTTCCGCGACACTCTGATAGTTGTAAGTGTTAATATAGTATGTTTTCCGCCTTATATACACATTGTTTTGATACTTTTTCATTCTGACATATGTGTGGACTTCCTGGGCACACATATGATTAGCCTGGTTTTGTTCTTTAGAAAACCGGGTGTGACAGTGCCCATATATATAAAGGTCTGTTTGGATAGTAATGAATTAAAACCAATATCTATAGAGAAAAGTGTTTCTCATTTATTATTAGATAACTTTCTAATTCTTCTTAGTTCCTGCCCCCTCTGTCCTGTAATATACTAGTGTTCAAAATTTATTCTCAAATATAACACATTCTAGAGGACAAAAATCAATTTTGCATTAAATACTTTTTATTTATCAACCAATCACTATTAATCACGTTGATGATAGCGTTTGATTAGGAAATAAAATGAGGGTACATGCGTCTTTTATGGCCCCGTTCGGTTGTGCTGATAAGCCGGTTGAAAAACACTGTTGGTTGATTTGTTGTGAGAGAAAAACACTGTTCCGGCTGAAAAATAAGCTAAAAAGTACGGATTATAAGTCGGATGAACAATACCTATGTTCTCTCTTAATTTGTTTTAAAATTCTTAGAATACACTATATTAGAGGATAAAGAGAGTAGGAACCAAACATGGCCTTCTGAGTCTCCAGCTGAACTTATTACCAGTATTGCAAATTACGTGCCATTCAATATACATTCTCTTTTCTGCCATTGAATCTATTTTTATTCGCTTGTATGTCATGACCGTCATTTTTATGTAATAACAGAATATGCTTTGCAAGAAAAGAAAGACATGTATTTTGCTTTTGCAAACTTATGATTCTACCCCTTCGGCCTCCATGACCCTTTTGTCCAAAATCGTGGCCACTCTATCTCCGATCTCTCTCCCCAAATCCCCATCAGTTTCAAACCCTTGTAGCTGATTTGCCTCTAAGGTCGACCAATAATCACTGCCATCGTGTCTTGCACTACTACAGTAAGCATTTGTAGGGGTGACTGGCGATGGTTTGTAAAGACAGTTTTGCCAGCTGCCCCTACCACACCGTCTCTACAAATCAAGAGTTTGTAGGTTGTAGGGGCGGCTGGTGCCTAAAAATGTATTTGTAGGTTCGCCTCTAAAAAATGATTTGTAGAGGCGGCTGTAACACCAGCCGCCCCTAAAATTTCTTAGTACATTGTCTTGCCAAAAAAATTCAAATTGAACCGCTCCTACAGTACATTTTCCCGCCAAAAAAATTAAATTTCAAAATTCAAATCTAATTAGAACGTATATACGCATATATAATTCAAACATTGTGTCCACAAGCACAAGAATATTATATAAACTAACATTACAAGTCCAATTCATAAGAACATGTATAATTCATCGTTACATAGACATAATTCACAAGTCCAATCCGTTCCACAATTCAAAACCGTTCGACAAGGTAAGACCAATATCATATTCCTTACACATTGTTATCAACAGCCTAGAGCTAGCCTTTTCGTCTCACGAAGATGTTGGTACTGAGGATGTCTTCCTAACTCGGATTTTCGGACATGATAATTGCCTCTTACGTGTATAATCTAGTCCAATATGAAGGCGCAAAGGTCGCCGACGAGCCCCAAGAGGTTGTCATCTTTGTGTGGGTCAGCTCTCATTCCTTTCTCTTCTTACCACTATAATTAAACAATTGAGCATATGTAAAAACAGTGAGGATATATAAACACAATTAAAGAGGTTGAAGAGGTTTAAACTTACTTTACAGGGGTGTTTCCTATAGGTACCGGTGTTACTCATCAAAGTGCATACGTAATATCCACAGTGTAGACTCCCGAGCTTCTGCTTGGCGCACTATGTTTCGCATATAAAAATATTAAGTAATGCTTTTGACACCAACATAATGGAGTACTAAAGTAAGTTATACTTACCGGACAAAGTGTTTTGACACACAGGCTAGGCCCTCTTTCTGGATTATGCCTCCCTTTACGTTCATTAACGTAGAACATGTACGTCCTGTTCAAATAAATTTAACAAATGCAACTTGTTAGTATCCAAAACTGAACGTTATAAGTATGTATACAAACATATTAGCTAATGAGGATTTTTGATATGTATACGTCTTGAGAATCAATACGAAGTCTTTGTATGTCGTCGGGTCCTTATCTATTATTGAGTCAAAGACCCACACCATACCATGGCTGACATCGACGCCTATACAAATCCAGTGTTTGCTGCATGAATTTAATCATAAAAACGGATAAGCTCTTTTGCATCGAATAAAATATATCGAACAAAGCTTTAAGTATAGAGTTAAACTTACTCGAAGTTGTATGGCAGCCATATAACAGAGCAATTTTGGAGATTTTTAAAAGCTAGGGCAATGTATGCCGCAACCTTAAGGGCCGCTTGACGTATTTCCTTGTTTCGGATTTTCTCTTTCTCCTCAATAGTCTTTTCAGCAGCTAGCTCATTACCATCCAATTTCCAGTCCTTGATGTAATTAAAACATATTGCTGCAATACATTGAGGGTCTATGTACCTAGCTCGCACACTTGGCATTTGTTTTGAAAGGTGCACTTGCATTCTACAAAGGTAGGCGTGGGTTAGTAACTTAGTATCAACAAAATTCAAAGATTACAATAGTATCATATCAAGAAGGCAAGGACTTGCAGACACCATGTGCGAATTAGATTCATTTCCATTGCTCTGAGGTGAAAGAATATTTGGACGTCATTAAAGTCAAAGATAATTTTCCTAGCTGGGCCTCCAAATGTGCCGGCAGGGAAGCGTGCTTGTTTGAGATCTATGGTCGTTGGGATAACACATAAGTACCAATCATGGAACCTTTTCATTCCAAGTGGTACGCGCTAGATGTCTCAGTTTGGTAAGAAGGGTTTGCCTCTTTCATATGTTTTTGGACAATCATTTGTCCATTTAATGGCATCAACATTTGGATACTTCTTTGCCAGTTGTTGTTTGCTGGTGACGGCCTCCTCAAAAGCCCGTGCTGGGACTTCTTTAACTGGGTTCTCAGACTTGAAATGGTCATGGGCGTACCACTTGGCCATCAACGTGATGTCTCTCATCGACTTAAAAATTGGCCTTATGGTGATTGGCTGCAATTTTTGAATTTCTGGCTCCTTATCCCAACCCTCTTGTGCATGTACTTCTTCAGAAGGCCCTTGTTGTTCATGTATCGGGTCCGTATTAGGCCCTTGCTCCTTATGAGGCAGAGAAGGCTGTGGCATCTCAGGCACGTACTCGGTAGGAGGCAGGGAAGACTGTGGCGTAGGCCGTGGCATCTCATGCACGTGCTCACTGGGAGGCGGGAAAGAATGTGGCAACTCAGGCAAGTGGTGGTCACGAGATGGTAAAAATACCGCCCCCTCCTCAACAACTCCCTCCAAATGTTGAACAGACGGTGAAGAAGCAGTCAATATAATGTCCCGTTTATGCCAAAGGATAAACTAGTTCATTACTTCTCTGAGTAACTGCTATCCATCGGGAGTTGGGTAGTCTATGCGCCACTGCATGAACTCAGGCTTCACGATATGCACCTCGACCCTAGTGTAGTTCGGCGGGATTCTATTATTGTGATGTAAGCGGCCAGGAGGATGTGCCACACCCGTTGCCACCTCCATCATAGTGTTCTACCTGCCAATGAGAACCACCAAGGTGCAAGTAGTTGGTTCCCGTATGCGATCAACGGGGATTATGACTGCAGTGGAACCTTGGCTGCTAGGAACTTTCGGAGGGCTACCAACTACTGCTAGTTCTCCAGGCGACGCCATTACTGTCCTTGGCTCCATAGACAGTCCTTGCTCCTCTAGCGTCTTCGCAACTAGAGCCTTCGCGGTGAGCTCAAGATTAGACTCTCGGTCTTTGCCATGTTTCTTATACATGTGTTGGTCTTCTTCGAATCCGTGTTTCCAGATCATTCTTTTCCCTAGCCTCCTGGTGCGGCCTATGTGCTCGAAGTTTCCTAAGGCAAGGCTAAGCTCATCCCTCTCTCTAGAAGGCTTGAATGAGCCCTTCTCCTTGTCTTCGGCATATTTCAGTATCTACCTTTGATACTGCCTCTTCAGTCGCCGGGTTATCAAACTTAAGGGAACTGCCGGATGCATCTGTACTCCTCCTAAGGATCCAATTCCTTAAGCGTAGCTTCAACCCCTTCAAGTTTAATTTCTCGGATGTGGTGGCCTCTTCCTCCATCTTTCTAAACTTCTCTTCCTTGCCATAGTAGCCACCAGGACCTAGATGATGGTGGTGTTGGTTCCTCTTCGCTAGCTCGGTGTTACGGGCACTGAGGGCCAATGCTTCAGGTGTAGTCTTCTGAACCATAAGCTCCTCCCATTGACTAGGAGTTATGTTGCCAAACTCGTGGAAGGGACTTAACCCCTTTTGGATATACTTCTTGTTTAGCTCCGACCTCCAACGTCAGAATGACTCTCCCATTATCTTACAAACATGAAGTTTCACCAGTTCATACTTACCCTTCGAAAATCTGAAATTGAGCTTCAGCTTCTTATCCCATAGTTCTCCCTTTTTCTTCGCTGGTACATCTTTCTAGCTACGGATTGATAGGTTCAATTGATCTCTTACTAGGGTCCTGATCGCATTACAGAATCGTCCTCTAAATTCCTTAGGTTCAAGGATCTCCCCTATTGGCCCGACCTTCATTATCACATAGCATGCCTTATCTAGATATTGGTTCACTTTTCTATCACCCCGTTTCCTCTTTGGCTTGGGAGTCGAGTTCGTGGTCGTGTCTTGAGGTTGTGGAGCAGAGGTCTTAATGTCTGTCTCTGTGGTTGTTGCCTCTGCTCTCCTTTCCTCTACTCTGTCTTGTCCGGTGAGATGTCACGAACATTGATGTCATCTTTTTTGAGTTTCAGGAGGGGCCTATATGCACAGGAGGTCAAACTGTTAGTAATTATAACACAGTCAAAGCTTTAGGAAAATTTACAAGCTATGACTTTATCCTTACCTCCTCGTTCGGGTCAAAATCCTTATCTAGCGCCTCCTCCTTAGCCTCCGTCTGGCTTTATGTGGGAAAGGATCCTCAGGACTTTCATATCCCTATTCTTCATCCTTGTCGTCATCATCATCATCATCAGCGTCATCATCATCATCCTCTCCTGCTCTTTTCTCTTGAAAGATCCTTGTTTGATTTTGGTAATTGAGTGACAACCTAGGTGGACTAATATATATTTATGTGAGATACACAAGAAATTAGTCTACATGTACATATGTGATGAAGGAGCTTATTTCATATGAGACATGACATGGAGTCATGTGACTAAGGCGGAGAAGATCAAAACAAGACTTGGCTTGACGGACTGGTTGCAAGCGTGAAGGGCAAGTTAGAGGCTTTGAAGCGATGGACCGCGTGGCGGTGAAGCTTGGGCAAGACTTGGTGTCGATGGACGAAAGCAACATTGAAGAGCAAGTGAGGTCAAGATCGATGAATCAATAAGGTCACGTGATGATATGAAGTTGATCATATCATTTGTGATATGGTCGATGCATGTATTGCATCAACAATGAAGGAGATGGAATGGAATACGCAAGGCAAAGGTATTTTTGTAGGGCATTTCATTTCACTGGTCTAAGTTGAGTAGAGAAGTGCTTGACTAGATTTAGGATAGATAGCCATACTATAAAGAGAGAAAATCTTTTAGTTGCAACGGTTATCTAGTGTTACTAAGTGTGAGTTTCATTTACATATGCATTGCGCTTAGTGGCGTGGTGAGGTGCATGCGAAAGCTCGAGAAAATTACTTGTGAAAAGCTATCTTAAGTGCTAAAATTGGTTTAGTGCTTTTTGGGAAGAGATAGCACTTATTTTGGGCAAGTTGTGGATTGCGAACAAGAATTTCTTGCTCACTAGGCTAATTATTTCAGGCAGAGGTCCTCTATTGGTTAGCCAGAATTAACTGGAATTATATCCTGCCCGAGCTAGAATTTTCAGTGAGGAAGGCACACCTGGCCTGTGGAGTGTGCACTAGAGATTCCAAGCCGCCGCCTGAAATTTCTAGTGCGGAAGTCCTCCCGAGCTGACCGTTGGAGAAAGAGTCATTGGGGGCGTTTGGGATGCTCCTACACTAGAATTTCTAGGCCGTGTCGTCTGGAATTTCTAGTGCGGGGCTGAGAGCTGAGGGAGCCTATGCATGAGTGGATAAGGCTGGCTTCTCCCCTTCTTCTTCCTCACTAATCTCATTCCCCACTGTTGCTCTTTGTGAGCTAGGGTTTCTCTCCTCTCTTTTCCCCATTGCTATGTGCCAAATCTTGAGAAGAGATTGAGTGCCCTTTGTGGGTGTGGATGAGAGATTGAAGATCCACCTCTTCCCCTTCCTCTCCCTCTCAAGCTTGGTGCTAATTTGAGTGAGGGATTGAGAGCCTAGTGTGTGTGCATTTGAGGATTGCATTTGGTGGCACTAGAAAATCTTTGTGATTGAGAGATTTCTTGTTACTCTTGGTGATTGCCATCACCTAGACGGCTTGGAGGTTATGGTCTCCGTTGTGAAGCCCGTGAGAAGATTGTGCGGTGCTCCAGAGAAGCGATTGTGAGGGGCATTGTGCTCGCCTCGTGGGAGTCGCGAAGAGCAACTCTAGTAGAGCGTGTCATTGAGCTACCCTCACTTTTGGGGTAGATTCTGCCCAACGTGTGGGCTAGGTTTGTGAAACACCTATTAGCTGCTGAACTACTAAGTGAGCGGTCGACATAACAGGACTAGCGTGTTGGCAAACATGTGAACCTCAGGAGAAAAATTACCGTGTCAACATTGTTCTTCCCGTTGGTTTGCATTCCCCAACATAAGATTGTATTTACTTTCCATATATTGTGCTTGTGTAGTTGCTCTTGTAATTAGTTAGCTTGTGTAGCTTGCTAGTTACCTTCTTGTTTGTGTAGCATAGAAGTAGCTCCTTTGTGTAACTAATTTGGTTTGAGTAGCCTTATTAGTTACTTTGCTTAGTTTGTGTAGCTAAGTTTTTTTGCGCTCTTTAATTTGGCTTTGTAGCCTTGTTTTGATTATTACTAGTGAGGTTAGGAGCTTTATGTTTTTGCTTGCTAGATTGTGTAGGAGCTCCCCCGCTTGAAGTACTAGTTGTATAGGTTTGTGTGACCTTGCTTCTAGAATTGGTTAGGTGAGTTCTAGCTAGCCTAGCACCTTAGTTGCTTGTTTAGGATCTTTTTAAGATGCTTAATAACTTAGATAGAGGGGTGTAGTGTTGGATAGACCGATAGATTTAATTCTGCATTTGTTTCGATTAGCCGGTGTAATTAATTTTAGAAAGGACTATTCACCCCCCTCTAGTCCGCCATCTCAACCCTACACTTCTGCTCCCCCTTCCTCTGAGTTCTTCTCAACAGCCTCCTCGTCAAACTCCTCCTGAGTAAGCATCACTGCTATATCCTTTTGTAACTCATCATCGAACTGTTGCTGAGTAAGCTGGTCCTCTGGTTCTTCCTCTTCATAGGTTGGCTCGTGCTTAGGGCAACGGGTTGCACCGTCTACTGTCCGTGATATTTCGTGTTTTGTTCTAATAGATGCAAGAAAGTGTGCTTTAGATACGTGGGAAGGTCTAAGAAATCAAAGAGGTATTGATATGCAGTAAAAAATTAACCATCGATAAAGGCACATTATTCATTTGCTCTCAAATTAGCGGGTTGCTGCACTATACATCTATCCATTGCCCATTGGCGATCACGGATCATAGACTAACATGATAGTCATTAATAGTTGAGGAGGAAAGAAAAGAAAACCCAATGACACTACTTAACTATCATGCTGTCTCACTACACCATTTTTATCATCAAGCCATAAATTAATCCGATATAACAACAATAGATCACAAAAACGAGTAAAAGTAGAGGCCTCAGAAACATGTCAATCATCATTTGACCATGAACTTGGAGCATAATGACATCATAACATAGAAGTGCGAGAGGGTAATGTAGGGGGCGGCTGGTAATGATATCAAGTTCCTCACAAGTTCTTGATCATCAGCTCATATTCTACATAATGTATGGAGTTAGACAATTTCATCATAGGCAAAAACAGAGGAGAGGAGAGGAGAGTTGGCAAAAAAAAGCAACTGGTGCTTGCCAAAAAAAATAGAGCAGCTGTGGCCAAACATAAAATAGAGAAAAGCAACAAGTGCTTGCCAAATAAAATAGAGCAGTCGCTGCCTGCCTAAAAGAATAGGTGTGATTTCTCTTTTTAATCTATGACTAAAATTTGTAACTAGTCTTTCTTCCTCGTACTAACTCCAAATACTATAGTTTTTTTGTCCTAAAATTTTCTAAAATCATGCTTTATCAAATTTATATTGGTCAACTTTTCATGTGAAAATTTTTGAACAATTCAAATTTTGAATTTCAAATAATTACAACTTCAAACCAGATTTTGAAACACTAAATGATCTCAGCTTAAAAAGTCATCAATATAAAAGTTGTTGAACTCATCAAGATCTAAAACTTTTATTTTGGTCATCTTGTCATGTGACTTTGTTTGAATGATTCAAAATTTGAATTTTTAAAAATGACAACTTGAAATAACATTTTGGAATAGTATATGATTTCAAATGTAAAAAATCATGAATATAAAAGTTTTTGAACTTATCAAGATCTACAACTTTTATTTTGGTCATTTCTTCATTTGACAAAGTGTTACTAAACATTATTCACAAATTGACATATCTCTCGTCTAGTTTCATAAACTTTATGTGAGATTCATGAATTTGTGACCAATGTTTGCTAACACTTTGTAAAATGAAGAATTGATCAAAATAAAATTTATAGATCTTGATGAGTTTTACAACTTTTATATTGATGACCTTTTCAGTTGAGATCATTTAGTGTTTCAAAATCTATTTTCAAGTTGTAATTTTTTGAAATTCAAAAATTGAATTGTTCAAACAAAGTCACATGAAAAGATGAACAAACTAATAGCAGTAAGAACACAACAAATGGTTAGAGCATGATTTTAGAAAATTTTAGAAAAAAACATCACATTTAGAGTTATTACGAGGGAGAAAGACTAGTCATAAGTGAACAAGTGTGATTTCTCTTTTTAATCTCTGGCTAAAACTTGTAACCAATCTTTCTTCCTCATTATAACTCTGATGGTTTTTTCTTAAAATTTTCTAAAATCATACTCTATCAAATTATTGTGGTCATCTTCTCATGTGACTTTGTTTGAAAAAAATTAAATTTTGAATTTAAAAAATATGGAAACATGGAACAATATATTGAAGGAGTATATGGTTTCAAATGAAAAATCTATGAACATAAAAGTTGTAGAACTCATCAATCTCTATAACTTTTGTTTTGGTCATATTTTCATGTGGCTAAATTTAAACAATTCAAATTTTAAATTTCAATAAATGATACATTCAAACAAAATTTTGACACACCAAATGATTTGAACTCAAAAAGTCATGAACATAAAAGTTGTAGAACTCATCAAGACTTACAACTTTTATTTTGATCATTTCTTCATCCAATAAAGTGATAGTAACATTGTTTACAAAACTTACATATCTTTCATATAGTTTATGAAACCATATAAGCGATGTAAAATTTGTGAATAATGTTCTTATCACTTTATCAGATGAACAAATGACCAAAATAAAAGTTTTAGATTTTGATGAGTTATACAACTTTTATATTCATGACTTTTCTAGCTGAAATCATTTACTCTTTGAAAATATTGTTTGAAGTTACTATTTTTTGAAATTCAAAATTTAAACTTTTCAAACTAAGTCACATGAAAAGATGACCAAAATGAAAGTTGTAAATCTTGATGAGTTTTACAACTTTGATGTTTACAACATTTTCATTTTAAGTCATTTTCTATCTTAAAAATCAATTCGAAGTTCATAAATTTGAATTTTCAATTTTAAATATAAGTTTTAATTTTTTTAAAAAAATGTATCATTATGTGTGTGTATGTGTGTGTGTGTATATATATATATATATATATATATATATATATATATATATATATATATATATATATATATATATATATATATATATAAGCAAGTTGTTTTTTATGTGTATGGGCAAATATAGCAAATTATTTTTAATACATTTATAAAAAAAATATGCAGAATTAATATTTAAAAAATACGAAAATATTTATAGGGGCGGCTGGTGATTGAGCCACCCTACAAATTAAACTTGTAGGAGTGGCTGGTAAGTGAGTCGTCCCAATAAATTGACCCATTTGTAGGGGTGGCTCGTATCACTAGCCGCCCCTGCTGTGCCATTTGTAGGGGTGGCTGGTCTCGTGGGTCCTGAGCACGCCCACTATAGGAATGGCTTTATCAATAGTCATCCTTAAAAAAATTATCCCGTTGCTACAGAAGTTTTCTATAGTAGTGTTGGCTTGAGCGCTGCCACCCCTTGGTTTTGAGAAAATGCAGTATGTCATATGATACCTACTGCTGAGTGCTGGGCACATGCATGTTACGTTGCGTGTGCATTTTCTTTATTTAATTCGTGAACGGAAGACTTTACAAGTCTTCGAACAAATTAAAAGTCGAGTTCATGATGATGGCTCATTTCATGCCATTTAGCCCTGCGGGGGAATATCTCGTGTTCACACACGTAGGCGTGCGTGTGTGGACTATCTAATACCTCACCTTCTGACCTCAGATAATAAAGGTTACATGCAGTAGCTTCAATGATTATTACCATGGATCAGTTTGCATACCCAGTACAAATTGATTCCACAAACTCTTGACCCTAGCTAGGTGATAATAAATGGATAAGTTTATTTTATTTTCTGAAATATATATATCTTTCAAAATTAAAACACACTCACACTTTTAAATATATACAGTGTACTGATAAGAGGTTCCACCGTAATACTATAAACTTCACTAGTTTATGCTAAACAAATACACTAGTTATGGTTAGCAATTCATCATATATTATATAGCCAACGATCCTTTATGTTACACACACAAGTCTTTTCTTTAAAAGGTCAACGTAAAGAACCCAAACAACAATATGGATTTTCAGTGGTGTTGTAAATGGGTGTTGACAAATAGTACTACAAGTAATTATTTAAACAGCTGTATGAAAAACGGGTCCACGATGGCCCCTCAGCACCGTGGCTGACCTTTGTGTTTCAAACCCTTATCTCCTGTTAATGAAAAACGGGTGAATAGCTTGATCGAGAGAAAAAAAAAATAAACAGTTGTATGAGATTCACATATGAATATCTTGTTTTTCAGCCACGGATTAAACATGTACACCAAATTGCCTCTTGTTGCAGAGTTGTCGAATATGCTTCTTCAGCTGTGTCACATGATGCAGGGGCACATATGGTATATAGACAGACAACTGGTGAAAAGTCGCATAGAATTCTATTTTACATCTTATGGTATATTATATTTATCATCAAGGATGCTCCCGTGGTTGCGTGTGTTGATCTCTTTTGGAGTTATGTTGTTTAACATGCCCATCTAGCTAAAGTACACTAGACATTTTGTGGGCAGGGTGGAGCTAGAGCAAATCTAAAGAGGGATGTACTTGCCTTATGAGTGAAAGGATTTATGACACGAGGGTGTGAATATGGTGAAAATATGGCTCTAATCACTTTTTGTTTGCTTGGCTGCGGCCGCACCCACTCATCTGAACACTGCTTCGCCCCTAGTTGTGGTGTAGATACAACATTGTCTAGTGTAACTTAGCTAGATAGACACGTCAAACAATGTAGCATCAAAAGAGAGAGCAACACACGCAACCATTGGAGCATCCTTGATGATAAATATATAAGATATAGATAGAGTCCTATGTGACTTTTCATCTATTGTCTGTCTGTACCACATGTGCCCTTGCGTCATGTGACAGCTGGATGAGCATATTCGACAACTCTGAAACAAGAGGCAATTTGGTGTATATGTTTGATTTCTGGCTAAAAAACAAGATATTATTGATGTGTGAATCTCATACAGCTATTTAAATTACTCATGGTACTATTTGTCAACACCCATTTACAACCACTAAAATGTGGGCCTCATTGTATGTGATTATTACCACCCCACATGTAAGACATATGTTAAGTAGAAAAAAAATGTCATGAGCATGTGTAAAAGAAGAGCGTATGAGCATGCCGAAGCCTTTGTCGGGCAAGAATGCCAGGAGCAAGCTTCACCTTATGTGTTCATGGTGTCGTCATTCATTGAGGACCCTATACCTTTGCTAGCTAGGGTTACAGTGGCAGCATGCATAGATCCTACAAGCACACACTGGCACATTTTTTCTATAGTGCTCCGTACTGTTGAGGTGTCGTTATTGCTGTGAACAGCTCTCTCTCTCTCTCCTCTCATTTTCCTGCACTTTTTTTTAAAATATATAAATCTAAAACCATTTTTGTGAAAACCGGCGATACTATAGTGGCCACAGGAAAAATGCTAGTGGTAGTTATGTTGCTCAAAAGAGGTTCTCTCAGATTTATTATTCTACAAGGGGGAAAACAGCACCTAGCAAGATCAGTATATGCATGGCACATATTAGATATATATATTATTCTGTTCAGTACCTATGGCAATATCACTACAGGATTATGATGACATAGCAGGAATCTCTTCCTTGTTACCGACAAGATTAGTTAAGTTGTTCAGGTTCCTCGAGGTATCCAATCTGATATGAAGCCTAGCTAACCACAGCCCTACATACTACATTTTAAAAAGAGTGATCATCATTGATATAGCGTAGTACTACCTCCATCTCCATCTCAGAAAAGATGTAATTCTAGGTTTGGTCAGAGTTACACCAATATAAGTTTTACTGAGTTTATGAAAAAGTATCAACACGTTTAAAACTCCAAATAAGTATATCTTCTTATATAAATTTAGTTAAATTTCAAATATTTGACCGAGCACTATTTTGAAATTACATTTTTTTGGGGACTGAGGGAGTGCATCACAGCTATGTGTGTTACAAGTTACTTCCTCATGCCAAACAAGTTTGTCCTAATAAGTTATATTGACAAATGCCAAAGGATGCTAGACCAGTTGGTCTAGCACTCCGGCGGCACCCTCCAGGTCCCGGGTTCGACTCCCAGTGGGAGCGAATTTCGGCCCTGGAGGTAAAAAACCCCCTCGTTGGCCCCGCAGCCAAAGCACTGGTGGTAACAGCCCGTATCCGGCTAGTAAGCCACGGCAGGCAACGGCGACACGGCCTACGGGCAACGGCGTCCCGACCTGTGGCGGTTGGCCCTGGTAACGGTCCCCACGGTGAAACTGTTCCCAGTGTCAGGGCGGGGCCGGGGTTCGAGGGTTTTCTCGGTTGGGGAACTGAGGAGTTTCTTCTTAGTTGAATACCGTGGGGGGCGGTCTTATCCCCCACCGGCCGAGTTTTTTTTTTAAGTTATATTGACAATTATTGATATATATTATATAAAATTATGTAAAAGATCCACAACGGTTGATGCTACTAGATTCATTGTTTTTTAGAAAGCAGCTACTGGATTCATTGTTAAAAACACTTTCATAACTCTTTCTATTTAGGTAGTATATTTAGAAACGGTGATTTTAGAGATATGGCTAGCCAAAGTAATTCTTTATACTGGATGGTTGACTTCTCAGAAGATTTTTTTTTTCTTTTTTCTCATGAGGGAATATATTCATGCATCTCTGCAACTTCATGGCTGTATCAACAGTTGTATGGTGACATATACTTGCCACATGAAAGGACTGGGCTGCTATGTGATCATGCTAAAAAGGTTTGGTTGCAGGTATACATCCACAGTGATAACTCTGTGAACCTGCAAGGGATTTAGTCTCTGAACTGTGATCAACAGGTTTGAGTGTCCAAATTTCGTGAAATGCCGAGAGACTAGGGACAACACAGACAAAAAAGATAGAGCGACAGCAACTTGTCAAAACGTTTCAGTTTCAGGCAACAACCAATAATACAGCAGCAGTGAATTGAAGGCAACCTGCAACTACTGGATTGCTCTGAATAACCAAATCGAACAACTCCCACATCACAAATAGCCAAATAGGAAACCATGCCAGATCAGTTACTGTGCCTTTTTCCTGGCAGGGATTGTCCTAACCAAATCCACTGAAAAAATGCGACGACTCGACGCAAGATCAATGGGTCCTGTGTTCCTGTACCTTTGTTGGAGCTTTTCTGAATTAGCTAGCAGCATCTATCATACACAGTGCTGCACTGCTGCTGTCTCCAGTTGCTTTCTCAGCTCGCTTTGCTTGCTGCGGCTGCGGCTTCCTCTCCTTTTGCTTTGTCACTGTAGTGCGATGAGAGCCATCGAAAATGCAAGTGGATCATTGCCAGACATGTTCGAGTATGTTGGCCGGCCCATGGAAGTCATTGGAAGACAGACACCAAAAGAGCTGAAGCAAATATGAAAAGGTGTACGTGAACGTGGGTGCCATTCCAGCTTCTTGACCTCCTGCACACAACCAAAGTAAAAAAGAGTCTGGAGTGCAGAAATGGGCAACCAACCAACCATATATGCATTCTCTGATGGGAGTCAGACTTGTCGCAGCCGTTGGCTCTGGCTCGCTCGTAGATGAATAGATCTCATCTCAGCATCCCTGACCAACAGGCGGCAGCATCTCTAATGGAACTTTTCGATGAAAAGACGCATGCAGACACGCATGCGCGCGAAGATAGCTATTCCCTATCGATCGATCTACACCAGGTGATCAGACTTTCGGCGATAAATGGGGCGCATCGACAGCAAAAGCTCAGATGTCTTGGTAGCATGGATGGAATTGAGTGTAGGATGTATATATTCTTGGGGGTATAGTATAAACTCTATGTTTCTTTTCAAACGGCTTTGCATTTTGCCGTGGTACTCCCAAACAACCATGAGCTATTCATTTCATTAGATCGAATCCTCTTAATGAAAAACTTACCAAGGCATGTTGGCGAAAAAATTTAATTAGATTGAATGGCTATGATTGGGATGTTTGGTAGAGATTCAACGATCCAAGAAGCTAGAAAAGCCAGAGCTGAAATCCCTTAAGAAGCCCTGCCAAAGAGGACATATATAAAGAAAGATAAGGCAACCACGACATGGAACTTGAATTATTGTTATTATGGGGGTATATATCCTGATAGAAATGCATGGATCTCTCTCACTCGCCAAACGTGTTGTTGCGTGTGTGGAGAAATATAACGCAGGGGCTTGTGGCGGGCACGAGTCTTCCACGATCACACAAGCTACAGGATGGGGACGCATGCAGTGGAATTCAGAGCAGAACATTATATATTGCGTTTGTTTGGCTTCTCAGCTCTCCTGGAGCTAAGCTAGAGATGGCGAATTTTTCGTCGATCCGTCGTGTGGTTGTGCAAGGTCTCAAAATGCATGCGTGCTGGAATCGGTTCCTCGAAAACGACCTGCATTGCATGACATGCGAGAATATAATATATGGTTGAAGGGAAGATTATTCTGAATGCCGGAACCAGTAATGTCTGTGGTGCTCATCAAGATATACATCAGACAGAGCAGTAATGCCGATTGTTTGCGTCGCCATCACTTTCTTTATTTCTTCTTCTTCTTCTTCTTCTTCTTTTTTACCTATAGACCACATCATTGGTATCAACTATCAAGTCATTCTCATGGATGAGTGCTAGTTTGTTTGTCCTAGCCTTGACTGCCAGGCCAATGTTCAGTCCCAAGTCCTGATGATAGGTTTCTCCACTGCAATTCTGCAAAGATGGTGAGATTCCCATGACTGAACATTAGCGCCGATAACTAATAATAATGAAGTTTTTGTCATTTCTCAAAAGGAAACGTTTTTTTTACAAATCTCAAGAGGGAAACGTTGGCCCAGGATTGAGCTAGTATAGTAGATATGCTTTGGCAAGATGCATGATGTATCATGTACGTTGTCTTTGTGCTGCCTACTGTTGCTGTCCCTAAAAAGATAAGAGAGCCATATTATCAGAAATGATTTGAGCACTAAAGACACAGCACATTATCTAAACCAAAAGAAAAAAGGGACATATATACATCATCCATTCCAATCAAAGTCACATGGCAAAACAGTCAAATAACTATTTGTAGATGATAGGGACCATACAATACTTTGGCTTCTAACCAAACAGCAGTAGCACACACACAAGGCAAGGTATATATCTCAAAAAGTCCAGTACACAATGGCTTCAAGGAAACAAAGTCCTGCCATCCACAAAGTAAGTGGCTCATTAGTTAGTCAGATAACAACAAAGTAGGCAGTGCTTCCAAGTTTCTCTGAGGCCAACCGTACGAATAAGATGCCCCTGAAATCAGTCGAGGTCAAAAGAACAGAATAACTTTAAGAAGAATAACTCTTCGCATTTTGCAAAGCTAATCTCGAGTTCTTTTATGCAGTGTCATGAGAAAAACTTTGCAACCAACCTATCAGAGTAATCTAAATCTACACTGGAACATTATCTAGTCACCAAAGCTTCAGCATCAGATGAAGTAAATATTTACCAAATCAGATTCTCCACTTTTCCTTTTGCACACAGTTCAAAACTTGTTCTACATCACAGTCCGAAGCTTCTCATTTGGGACAATTTTGGGAAATTGAAAGGCACCTACTTGCCCCTATTCCACTTGACAGCTAATAGACTTTGTCAGGTCCATGAAATTAATCAGGGAAAAAATACAAATAAAGGTAGCCTTCATGTTCCATATCTAAAACTTCACAAGTTGATCAACAACAGAGGTCGAATTGAGTAGCCAATACAAACATAGTCCCCTAGAACAGTACCCCCGAGCATGTTCAGGACAGCTCACTACAATATACAACACCAACAACAAAGCTGTAGTGCTGAGCTCTTCTTTACACATGTAACCTTCGCTTCACGAGCGAACCATGGCTGGCTCTGTAAGCTCTGGCCCTTCTTTCTGTCAGCAAGGGGAGCCCCTCCATTTCTTCTGTGGTGGGCTTGGATGATATGTGGCCAGACCGTTGAGATTTATGACTGTCCGCACTTCCTTAGGCACGCTACACCTTCTTCCTGGTACTCCTGCCTGGTTATCCAGAACTCAGGCGCATCCTGCATGTTCCAAACAATACGCAGGTAAGTATATTACTAGCAATCCATCACATTGTAATAACCAATAAGATTCTACATGAGAGCACATATACAAGAATTACCTTCATGATTGCAGCAAGCACTGCACCTCCCAGGTACACCATGTGCTTTCTACGAGGAGGATCCTCTATCCGCAGTCGTAGTTTCTATGCACAATGAGAGGGAATGTTGTCACAGTTGGAAACAGAGAGCAAACACTAATACTGAGATGAATGCATATCCTTTCAGATTTCAGAAAGTGTATTAGGATTGTTCTGTCTATGAGTTCAATAAGTTTATGCACTTATATCTCCTATTTGTAAGAAAGGAAGCGCAAATTATTTAACAGAAATCTGTTGTAAAGGTCAACAGAGAAGAATAACAACTGTGGACCAACAACAACGATTACAACAATGCAAGGTAGAACATCAACTCGGCTAGCGATCAACCATTTCTTTCAGGCCATAAAAATAAAATTGCATGTATATTACCTTCAGGCCATCTTTGTTTCCCTTCAAAACTACATCAAGATAGCGATCAAGAATTTCCTTCTCCAACCTTGTAAAAAGTAGTAACTCGTTAAGCATATGCAACTCGGGTAGAAGCTTTTATGAACCAGGAAAACAATCGCTGTAAGAAACATTACAGGCAATTATCATAACAATATCCATATGTGCTTACATGACAACTACCAAGAAGGCTATCAAAATAAAAACAATTGGTATGCATAATGTTGTTTCACACTCATGATTTTTCCGTGCAGACAGTAAACTAAGACCGAGTACATGAGGTGCGATTTCAGCGCGACTAGGCACGAGGAGGGAGACGTTAGCCTCGATGGGCAAGTGGTGGCCAAGAAGGATACTTTTCGGTATTTAGGGTCGATGCTACAAAAGGATGGAGACATTGATGAAGATGTTAGGCATAGAATTTCAGCCGGCTGGTTGAAATGGCGTCAAGCTTCTGGCGTTCTCTGTGACAAAAGGGTGCCTCAGAAGCTGAAAGGTAAGTTCTATAGGACGGCGATTCGTCCGGCGATGTTATACGGTGCTGAGTGTTGGCCTACAAAAAGGCGACATGTCCAGCATTTGAGTGTAGCAGAGATGCGTATGTTGCGTTGGTGTTGTGGGCACACAAGGAGGGATAGAGTTCGGAACGACGATATTCGGGATAGGGTTGGGGTGGCACCAATTGAGGAGAAATTGATTCAACATCGGTTGAGATGGTTTGGACATGTCCAACGGAGGCCTCCTGAGGCGCCGGTGCGTAGTGGAGTTCTAAAGCGGGCCGATAATATAAAGAGCGGTAGAGGTCGACCTAAACTAACTTGGGACGAGTCCGTTAAGAGAGATATTAAGGAGTGGAATATCTCCAAGGATTTAGCTATGGACAGGAGCGCTTGGAGATTGGCAATCAACGTGCCTGAACCGTGACCTCTTTTTGTCTTGAGCCCTTTATGTCCCTTTATGTGTCTCTCTGTTTCTCGTCTCTTTTGGGTTTCATCTCTAGCCTACCCCAACTTGCTTGGGACAAAAGGCTATGTTGTTGTTGTTGTTGTTGTTGTTGTTGTAGACAGTAAACTAAAAAACATAAATGAAGACGAGCATATCCTCATGACTAGACTTCAAAAGGAATTATAGTCTTACCGGCTTGGTAGACCAGGGTACATTGTACTTCCTCCACTCAGGACAATATGTTGATAGAGCTGCGAAACATGATCAGATATTATAATGAGAAAATAACAGACATGATCAACCTATTAAAATACTATACAATGTAAAGCATAGGAAATCTAATGTAGTTGATATTTCAATATAGTTTCAGCCTCTTTATTGAATCTGACTTAAGTCCAGAACGTCAACATCAAATAAATTTAAAAAAAATCAACATTCTAATAAACTTAAGCACTATACAGTTTAATTTATGTTATTTGAAGCTGTGTTGCATGGCCTGCAAAGAAAACAACAGGATGACAAGTATCCACAAGTCTAATAACAGTATTTAAATAGTTAAGCTTGTCAGGTTGCCATATTCAAGATGCAGTATTATGGCCTCTGTACAAATATACTAAAATGAAAATATTACACCCAAGTACATAATTAAAAACAACCATGGTCAGGCAGAAAATTTTGAATCCACTAGTGTCCTAAATCATAAGAACTAAATCATAAAAAATTAATGACACCCATCGTTCCTTCTAATCCATGTTTCATTTGAACAATCGAAAGGTTGAAGTAGCAATGTACTGTACTGGCAAGATATGATACCGTCATCCGGTTGTCGATATCCATTTCCTGAATGCAATGGAATGCCATATCTGCCATCCCATCACCTTCAACATCTATCAGTTCCTGTTAAATAAATATTTGGTGAATACTACCTTATCGCTGAGTTTGCCGACACAATTGCATACTGCGATCAGTAATACTATGCAGGAACAGAAATGGAATAGTCTTACAGGAGTGAAAAGAGCTTCAGGAGCTTGAAATCGTTCAGTGCCCACTTTAATAACTCTTCCATCTGGAAGCTGATCACAAGAACTGAGCTTACGATAAGAAAAGGAACAGGGAAAATTTACATGCAGGGCAACATACTTACAGTGTAACTTTTCACAAGGATTGTGGTCTCGAGTCCTAGCTGGTATTCTCGTTTGTAATCATAGCTGTACATAATTTAATTGTCATGACTACATATATAACAGCAAGATAGAAACAATAAGACAACTTACCTTATATAGCATAGCTTTTCTTTTATTTCTCTGACCGTCTCAAAGTCAGCAGATTTGTTCATAGCATACCTTTTAAAGTGGGAGAACTAACTGAATTAGAAAAATAATGTAGCAGCAGCTGCAGAAGACATCTTCAGATCAAGATAGGTCTTACCCTCTCCTTGATAGTAGGTCAACAAGATAAGATGTTATATGCCTTCCAGCTACATTCATTCTCTTTGTCAGATGTGGATAAGAGTATCCATCAACTACAGGCACCTGAATGCATGAAAAAGATGATAGGTGCAAAGTTGAGATTGAAAGTGGAAATAATTAGTTAAAAATAAAAGCTTCACATCACAATATTGTTAAATGAGTCACGTGTAAGCACAGGGATAAAGACGATTGCTCATTGGTCCAAACTTAATATCCTAAATGGAAACAGGTTTTGTAACATGAGAGAAATGGCATAGTTGTAGAAAAAAGAAAAGAAAAGCAAATAACGTAAAAAAATATCAAAAGGGCATGCTGAAGAAAAGAGCATATGAGTGTAGGGGACTCAAACATCATTGTAAAACCAGATAATACGCAATGGTCAATTACATAGTTGTTATGTCTTTTTACTACTATTCATATATGTGATTGATTTCTAATTTATAAATTTATAGTTGCCTAATTCTTAAACACTTTCATACAGCATACTGAATTCATTGACTGGCATACTATTTAAAATGCCACTGTACGGTGTTCTGGATTAATGTTGCTGATTACCATGATATTTGAGTTGGTAACACAAACATGATTAGAAATTGAATGTACCCCTTCAAACCATAATACTCAGTCAAATATAGGGAAGAACATTATTCTCATACCACATGAGTAACACCATCACCAGAATCTATCACAAGTCCAGTTAGCAAGCCTGAAACGTATATACATACATGTAAAGTGGAGTGTTAATGTGATCTTGTATGTTCACGTGATCAGGAGGGAGATATGACCTTGAGCATACAGTGAAAGAACTGCTTGGATCTGGATGAAGACCCCAGCAAAGTTATATTTCTCGAACATCGTCTCAATCTGTTCATGGGATTCAATTTGTTAGACATTGGTGTTAGAAACTAACCTGTGGCAGTATGTGAAAATTTGATAAAAGGAAATTGCATACCATTTTTTCTCGGTTTTTCACAGGATTGAGTGGTGGATCTGTGAGTAGGATTTTACACTCAGATGGATCAACCTAAATGAAGAAAAATAGAAAGATGTCGCTTTAACTAGAGCTAGGAAACTTAGGAAATATAATTAAGGATATCAAGGGAAAATACTTTCCAGAGAAAGCGTAAGGCATTACAAGCAGGGTTAAGCATACCAGTATAGATATACCTTGAGCTCACTGTAGAAGGCATTATCCCAAATATGGCCCATATCATCCCAATTTTGAACAATGCCATTGGTGACAGGATATGATACATCAAGTTGATGTCTCGAGTCAGCACAAGCTGCTCCAACAACAATATCCTGCGACAAACATAAGCGCCTATCATAAGATGTACTCATGAACGTGAAGTTCCATAAAGATGGTAAGAAAATAGATTCGGACCGTCAATTCTTGTTCCTGAAGTGGCTCCTCATAGCGAAGTAGTGGTCTTCCGACAACACAAGGGAACACAGATGTAGGAAAGTTCTCACCAGCAAAGCCACACTTCACATACTGCAACCAAAAGGTGTCGAATTAGAGAAGGAACCATCCACTTTGTAATCTGGCTCATTGTGGTTTACTCATATCGGAGGCTCAACAAGGCTCCCATCTGTCCTTATGATGTATTTAGGATTGACGAAAGCTGAGAGCAGATTGAGGTCACCAGATCTTGAGCAGGTTATCACATGTACACGGAATTTAGCTTGTACTGAAAATCTCAGGCTGAATTGACATTTCTTCTGTGCATCAATATATATATCTAGTAATAATTACATAGTTGTACAGACCATAGGTCTGACATGCATGAAACAACTGTCGTGATCCAACGCCCCTGAGTTACCTAACTGCGGCGACCAATGCCCCAACAAACAACCGCGTCTCGCTTTTGTCAGTCCTCCATGGCTCCCAGCCTCCGTCCAGCCGTGCCAGGCACGAGCGTCACCCGAATCCTCCGGTCCGGCCCGGCCACCGGCGATCGACTCGGGAAGCGGCTGGCGGATTGCGTCTGGGGCAGTAGGCGAGAAACTCGGCCGTGATCCGGAGCATGAACGGGGGGCGGATCTAGGAATGGAGCGGAGATGGGGTGGGTCAGGGAGGTGAGGGCTTACCCCGGTACCATTGTCGCACACCACTACGTTCCTGCTCTCCATTCGCGCTTCCCTCCTCCTCCTCCTCCTCCTCCCCTCTGGGGACTTGTGGTGTTTCTCTGCGCTTCCAAGCTACGCTACGGGAGGAAGGGGAGAAGACGAACGAGACTGACGGCAACAACTCTCGCCGTCGGATTGAGCCATGCTGATGATGGACTTGAACCTGAGCACCTGCTGTTGCTATGGCCGGCAGTTCAATTTTCTCTACTCCTGTAATTGTTCTGTAGGAGCATTCACCTCCCTCAAAAAACAACAAAAATTATTGTCAGCATCAACAGTGCATGGGGAAAGTCAGATTCAGAAGCGATAATAGGAATATTAAAATGCTATCATTAAAATGAAATATAGACTTTAATCATCCTTCTTATGACTGAGGATCAAGTCAGGGTAAAATAAACCTTGCCAAAGTCAAACTAATCCTTGTAAATCAACCCAAATCTATAACTCAGAAGCACTCAATACAACTCAATAACTCAGAATGCCCAAATCTATAACAGCATGTAGTTCATATGAGGAGAAGTCATCTTTATAAATCTTAGCTAGCTCTAGTATTTTGGATCTGTCATAGTTGGCAAAAGAATTCCTTGGATCTAGACAAGCAATGCATCTCAATAATTGAGTAGACCTTTCAACAAAGCGATTATTCATTTCCACAATAATCTGATCATACACCACAGTAATATATTTCATATTTGAAATGGTGATAGTAAGTCACTGTTTGCCCTCCTCGTCCCCTTGCACGACCTTAACAGTTATGGTTTCCTCCATATTTGGTATAGTGATATGATGTAAAACACAAAAGGCCTTTACCTCATCAAATAGTTCTTCCCAACCATTCTCCCGCACCTCACTAACTTGCTGCAGTGTTGTCCCAATCAATCCTACAGCACGAATAATGTTATGATCCTTCTTTTGCAAGCACTGTGACAAATCATTAGTTTTTCCCAATAATTGGATCATGAGAAACATAACAAGCACAAATTCAAAGGTCTCCATTTGTTTCAACAAACCTGAAGCCACATATCTCTTGTCCCCATTAGTGGCATCCTCAGCAATGTTCTCTAGTACCTCTAGAATAGCATTCCACATGAGATAAATACGACACAAGGTTTTATGATGTGAACCCCATCGAGTATCCCCTGGCCGTGCAAGGTTGGTTTCTTGGTTTTTTCCTCTCCCTAGAAAAATCTCACCCGTCTCCAATTGATTCACAAGCTGCTCGTGGTGGTGTTGGGCTAATTGATCCCTTCTCTTACAAGAAGCATTGACATTATTAACAATCAAAGTGGAGGTACCAAAGAAATCGAAGACGGAAGAGCAACACTTGGCAACTGAGACAACCACTAATTGCAATTGGTGTGCAAAACAGTGTATGTAAAAAGCATATGGATTTTCATCTAGTATCCTTCTTTGCAACCCATGAAATTCTCTCCTCATATTTGATGCCCCATCATACCCTTGCCCACATATTCTAGACATTGACAATCCACGAGATGCAAACATACCATCCAAAGTATTTTTTAGAGATGACGATGAGGTGTTAGGAACTTCATGAATACCGAGAAATCTCTCAATCACTTGACCTCGTGCATTGACATACCTATAGCAGCCATGAAAGACAACAAGAATGACATTAGAATTTAGAAACAACAAGAATGACATTGAAAATTAAATAAAAACAGCAAGCTGGACATTACACACTAACCTCAAAACAATGACCATTTACTCCTTGATAGATGCATCTCGAGCCTCGTCAACAAGAATGGCGAAGGGTCTATCCCCAAGATCTGTAAGAATGGCTTTGGTGGTCAGCTCTGCACAAGCTCTACATATGTCCTTCTGAATTTGTGGTGAAGTCATTTGATTGTGACGGAGCAAATTTGCCGCATTTTTATCCTTAGCTTTGTACCATTCTACCATCTCTAAGAAGTTCCCCTTATTGCTTGAGCTAGAGGATTCATCATGTCCACGGAAGGCATGTGCTTGCAATAAAAGGAACCTTATAACTCCTAATATAATGAGCATCCGCTCTTTATATTCCTTCTCCTTCTTACCACCACGGTTCATCACATGTGCCACACTTTGCCTTTGATTTTTAAAGTCCTCATAAGCCCTTCTAGACTTATTGTGATCTATGCCATTAGAATGGGCATCAATCAATTCACGCCCATCCTTCCATCCACGAAATCCATTAACCGTGAAAGCATCAACACCATAATTTTCAGCTCTAGGTTGTTTAAAGAGATAACAATAAAAACAAAATGTGGCGTCTTTGGCAAAACTATACTCCAGCCATGCATGACTGAACCATGCATCTTGAAATGATCTATTACGATTGCATATCTTTCTTTTTGGATAAGCATGACCTATTGGTTGGCACGGACCCTTTGAAATATAAGCTCTTCTAACTGTATCCCTTGTGTTTGGATCCATTTGCTCAATCGGTATCCGAAGCCCAGGATCAGCAACAATATCATCGGCATTAGGAGTAACTTGGGGTTGGGGATTATTTTGCAAACCATTTGCATTGTTAGGTGTGGATGGATCTTCTACTGCAGCTGCTGTAGCTGGTTCTTCTACCGCTGCTAGTTCTTCAAAAATATGTGTTCCCTCTACTACTTCTGATTGAACTTCTACATAAGGTTGGATTTGTGACACCGGTTGTGTAATTGGTGCAGGGGCAGGAGAAAAAAAAAGATCTAATTGTCTTTGTCCTCTTCATTGTGCAACTCTACAGACTAGAAAAATTGACAATCAATTATCAATCATGGTTTATGGAATTTTGAGATCGTAACAATTGATTTGAGAATTGAGAATTTGGGAATGGGATTTAGGAATTACCGATGCTGCCTGCCTGAATGTCTGATAGCGATGCAGCCTGCAGCACAGCGGCACGCCGGCACAGCGCCCAGGGGGCTGTCGGCTCTGGCCTCCTGGTGCCACGGCGCCGCGCGACCTACTGACGAGCGAGAGCGGCGGCGGCGCCCGGTGGTGTAACATCCTAAATTTTGCTTCTTTGAAATAGAGCTAAAATGAGTTAATTTTAAATTTTTGTGCTCATGAAAATATAGGAAAATAATATTTTTCACTAAATTGAAATCTATCATAAGGTTTAGTAACTTGTTGATGCATTCATGCTGATGCATTTGTGTTTTTGTATTGCTTGGTTTTGACCAAAGATCAAAATAAATTCAAGTTGTTCTTTCAAAATGCGTTTAGGTCGATTTTCCTTTCCCGATATACATATATCATTTTTCTACAATCAAATCCCTTGTTTCTCATCCGTCAATCAACCTCTACAAATTTCCCGGAAATTTTTCTGATTTTTTCTGTAGCTTGTTTTCACTTGTCTGTGAGCATAATCTAATTTTTAGATGCTCTAAAATATCTTATCATGAGCTTCAAATACTTTATTTGGATTCCTCATGTTCCATAATGTCTCTGAAAATTTTTCCCGAATTTTAGGAGCTTTCGGAGTATTTTTCGCGGCTTAAATAATAATTCTGGACTTTTCTAGAATTATTTTATTCATGAAAATAATTAATTCCGAAAATAACAAATCTCTCATTTTCCTCAACGCTCAAAGCCCATGTGCAATAATCTTAATAAATCTCAAAGGACCACACATTTGTTTACTAATGGGCTTTAATAATTAATTAGGCCTATTAGTAAAGACGGTGGGTGCAACATCAATTAGTACCATATTGCTAGTTGATGTGAAGACAAGGAGTTTTCTCCCAATAAGTATGGACCTACTCTTTGGGCAAAGAACACCAAAACTACCGTAAGAGGAGCCCCTAGTTTGGGAAATCTCTCGTGTAGTAAATTATATTTTTCTCCTCTTTCTCTCGTCGTCGCCGTCGCCGTCGCCGCCACGCTGCCTAGCCCGGTCATACTCTCCTCGGCAACAAGTAAGTCCGCCGCCGTCCCTGTATTCTTGGAAAATAAACCCGCAGTCTAAAACATGTTTACAGATTTTATTTTCTTCATTTGAAAGCGTATTTTGTTTCGGTTACGAATAAATTACGTTTTCAGCTATTTACAGAATTGTCACTGATTTTGTTTTAGTCATAACTTCTCCGTTTTAACTCCGATTTGATCCGTTCAACTTGCGTTAGGTTCGTAATTTCATAATCTACATGTTAATACTACTGCTAAGTAGGTTTTCAACTTTTAAAATTCGTGATTAGATTTAATCTATTATTTTGATAGACGAAATCTTGTTTATTTCATATCTTCTACGTTTCAACTCCGTTTTGAGCCATTCAAGTTGCGTTAGATTCATAGCAACGAGATCTACGCATTTGTAACAGTGTTTATCATGTCACTAATATTAGAATTTTATGGTTTGAATCATATCTTAAATAACAATTATGCAACTGGGTTTTGTAAATAAAATATGATTTGTTTTACTTTAGTTTTATAATTCGAATCTAAATTTGACTTAAATTATAATCTCTATAAAATATCTTATATATGTTTTTATACCATTAAGATACATGAAGCTAATAGTTTTATGGGTAAATCTATTAGTAGTTGTATCTTTTCAACCGTAGCTCCGATTAGCGTGATTTTCGCGACTTTGTGTTCGTAGCAATGCGTAGAATTGTGTTTCAAACTCTTTTACTTATTTTTGTATGATTGGTGTACTGTTCTAATATAGATCTATTATTTGCTTCGTGTATGATTGTATAGATGCTTGTGTGGTGCTATATGGTTCAGTCAATCGGTGAGGTTTACGTGGTGATTAAGAAGCTATTCTCTGAAGACTAGAAGCTGAGAATTGGAAGCAGAAGATTGAAAGTTGAATACTAAAGGCTTTCGAGCGTATTGCTTTGGGGGAAAAGCAAGTTAAGGCAAGTATATCATGGGATCATCCTTGTTACCTAATCACTTTTAAAGCACTTAAATTACTATGCATGTGTCTCCTTGTTAAGGATGTCTTAGAAATTGATCTTGTACCTTGTCGCCTATGGTTTTGCATTGGGTAGCTATTGCTAGTGCCCAACATAAATTATGATCTTGTAATTTGACTAATGGAATATGCAATAACATTAAAAGATGACTTTTAGTAATATAATGAAAGAGGGCTAGAGCCTTGGGCTATCTTTTGGTGCTCTAGTTTCTCTCCGTAAGGTCTTATCTGTAAGCGAACATCCGGGACTTACAGTACAGCTGTGAGGGCTACATGGCTCTGGCTTTAGTCATATAAGAGGACCTTTTCTAGCTTGTTAGAGGTTACCCGAAAGGGCACAAAAGGGGTGTTTCTCGGGGTGGGTGTAGTGCGGCTTCTGTCCTTATGTGTATAGGCTGCGCGTCATTATGCCATACGGAAGGAGAGCTCTACATTCGCAGGTTACAGAAACCTAGCGGCTGTAGCAGAACCTCCTAAATTATATGGCCCACATGCACCTGTCATTGTCTCTAAGACCTCTGACAGCGATACATGTACACCAAATAACCTAAGAAGATCTGTCGGGTGCCCTCATAGGACCCCGATTAAACTACATTTAACAACCCATACCAGGATCAACAAAGAAGTAACTACAACATTACAACATTTGTACAAAATGTTACATCAGAGTGCGGAAGAATAATAACAATAAATTTACAAATCATGATTAAGTTAACTTTTTACAAACTTAACTTGTATTGCGGAAGTCGAGTAGAACTACAGAAGACAACTTAGGTAGAACACCTAAGTCAGGAGAGGATAATCAAATCATGTCAAGCCCACTAACATGACCTAATTAGCAGCACCAGTTAGCACCTGCAACAGGGGTTAACAAACCCTGAGTACGAGAGTACTCAACAAGACTTACCCGACTAAGACAAAGACTCCAAGGGCATGCTAGCTTTAGGGAATCAAGGTACGGGTATTCCAGAAACAAATTTTCTTTTGCAAAAAAGCTTACTAAAGTAAGTCCTTACCTTCAATATTTTACTTTTACCATTGATGGTTCATTAACCAATTCTAGGTGATCCTAATCTAGATCAAAGTAATTATCATCAAAACCTTTCTCATTCTTTCTTTCAATTCCAGTTCTTAACTACAATGCAAGTCAGGTGATCAAGTCTCCATAACCGAGGAGCAACGACGATTCGAACTGATTATACCCAGCTGGGGATCCCTAACTTCACGACATATGTAGAACCGAATCTTGCATATATCAACCCTCATTTAAATCTCCCAAAACCAGAACGTGTCCATCGCCACCCGAGAGTACAGTACTTCTCGAACCCGACCAAATTCTGGCCCCGAGGGTACACGCTACTCTCGCCATCTCTCCACTCCCAGTGCGAGGTTAGACGTTCTCGTAATGGAATCACTAACATTTTGGGCTTACCCAAGACATGAGGCTAGTTGCAAAGTCTCGAACACAACAGGCTTACAACGAACGAACCTTAATTGACAAGGCGGAAATACTACATTGAGACTCCTTTCCCAATGCATGTTAGCAGTGGCCAAACCAGCCGCCTGATCTTTCATGTTCATTCTCATATTTCAATATTCATTCAACATGCCGTCATGGCTATATAAACATAGCATTTAAAAGCTTAACTTCTAAGCATAGCATACTACGCATTTTCCGTAAAACAGGTATCAAGGTTGATATCATAATAATCAAGGATGATAATGCAGCAATTGGGTTATCACTCAACTCCTAATTACTTAATGCAGTAAACCATATTATAAATAATAAAACATTTGCAAAATTCAAGGTAGGGTTTAAATGCACCGGGGCTTGCCTTTGTTGCAGCGGTGGTTAGTTCTCGTAGAAGTCAAGTTTGACACCAACACCTCGAGTGTATTACCTTCTCCGAAGCTTGACCGACATGATCCAAAACACTCTCGTATGCACTACATATAATAAAAATGATGTGATGCTTAATATGATGAAATGCATGCCATGATGCATGACGCATGATGATAAATAAGGCATAGTATACAAGAGACATTTAGAAAGGATAAACATCAGTTATCTACTTGAGTACAACTTTCCTTCGCGGTACAGTTATAAGCTAACAAGGTTAATTTAAAGGTTAACTAACCATAACTTTATTTTTACCCAAGAGGTTACATCTAATAACAAGTAATCTTACCACAAGACCACTAAATAGTAACATAAATAAGTTATTAACTACTAAAGACCTAAGTTAATGACACTAACTATCATTAACAAATCCTAGTTAACAAGTCAATCATAACTTAAGCAATTAATTAAAGTGCCAAGGGTCATTACATGTTAATGACTCAAGGTCATCACTCAATCCCAAAAGAGCACACAACACTTAAAGTTATTGATTTAACATTTAATTACTATTTAATTAATTAGGGCATAATTAATAGTTGATCAAACTTTACCTAAACAAGCTCAAACTTTTTCTATATATTAAGAATGACTTAAAACAGCGTCACAATAAATTTCATCATTTTTAGATTAATAAATTAATTATTAAAATTCATGGAAGTTGCATTTAATCTTTATTGAAACTAATTAAATCTACTGCACAAAGTAATCAAATTTAGGGTTTAACATTTTTCCTAGATAGTTTGCACATTGAGAAGCTTACACAAAAATTTTTAGAAATTTTGGAACTCTACACAATTTTTAATGAAATAAACAAATAGTATCACTATTCAAAATTTTGAAAAAGAAAAACAAAAACCGAACTCGGGCCGATTTTCTTTTTCTCCCGCGGTCCGGCCCAGCTGGTCGGCCCGCTCACCCGCGCCTTCGCCCGCACCCGCGCTCGGCCCAGTCGCGCGGCCCAGCAGCGGCCTGCCTCCGCCTGCGCGCGTCTGCCTCTCCCTCTCTCTCTGACAGCGCGGTCCCGCCTGTCATCCCTCACCTCTGTCTCCCTCTCGCTCTCCCGTGCGCTCACTCGCTCTCCCACGGTGGCCGGCCGGTGACCGGTGCCTCGGTCGACAAACCGACTCTACCGACACCTTCTACACCACCCCACGACTCCGTTTTGCTACTAAACACCCTGGCTCGAGCTCTAGCGACTAGCGAGCGACGACGATGGCGGCACGGTGGTTACGGGAGCAGCACGCCGGCGCCTACAAAGCGGTAGAGACTAAATTGGAGGGTCAGGAAGCATCAGCGGCTCACCGCGGTTGCAGTGAAGCTCTCGGTGGCGACGGGGAGCGGCTGGAGTGGTCTGGCCACGGGAAGGCGAGGATGGCGGGCAGTCACCGGAGTTGAGCACGGGAACAGGCGGTGTGGGAGCTCGGGTGTGAAAACGGTGAATGCAAGCGGTCCACAAGATGCGCAAGGCCGAGGCGGAGCTAGTGGTGCAGTTGGCGTGGCCAGAGACGGCTTGGTGGCGGCAGCGGCGAGCAGCGGAGCTGCGGTGGCGGCGGTGGCGAAAACGAACAAGGTCACGGTGAACGTTCGGTATTTATAGCAGGCGGTCACGACTACAGAGCGGCACTGCTACATCGTCGCGCTGGCGATTCTAGGCGCGCCTGGAAGCTGGCCGAAGCCGTTCGGCGTCTCGCCGGCGCCCATACCGGCCGGTGGCCGTCGGTGATTGGCGTTGCACTGTAGCTCCCCCCAAACTCTAAAATTTAAACTGTTTTTCAAATTACTTTCAAATTCATGTAATAACTTGAAAAACTTACAATGTATGAAATCTTCAGAATTTCAAGCTCTACAAGTTTTGTATTGAACACTGTTTCAAATTCTCACTGGATTTTGAAATTTGAGTTTAAATTCAAAAGGGAACACAATTTTCAGATTTGGTAATTTAGAAATTACTTTTGATTTTATATTGAAACTTCAAAATCTCCAAACATCAAAGTTGTACATCTCGACCAGACCTACAACTTTGCTGTTCAAAACATTTTCAGATTCTACCTACATTTTGAAATCTTAGTTTGGGGACAAAAATAAGTTAAATCTGAAATTTGTTTATTTTCAAAATTGCTCCACATTTTACACTAAAACTTTGAAAACTCAAAACACCAAAGTTGTAGCCCTTGAAAAGTTCTACAAACGTGGTTTTAAACTTTTTCCCAAATTTTGCTTAGATTTTGAATTATTTCAAAAGGGGTAAAACAGGGTTTTGAAATTGAGGGTTTTGAATTCAATTGATTATTCTTTTTAACTAAACATGATTAATTATTTAACACTAATAAAACATTATTTCATGTGATAAGAAACATGGCATTATTAATGTATTAAGCATACTAATAAAAATAACATATCACATCACTATTGAAACATGTAAAACACGTATATAAAACATGAAACATTCTATTGCAACATATGAAACACTACCAAGCAACACATGAAACATCACTATGCAACAGAGACCTGATATATGAAACATTGCTTATGCAACATGAAATGCATCTTATGCCTTGATGTATGCATGATCCGTACTTAATCAAGTTTTAACTGCTTTTTAACATCTGGGATGTTACACTATCCCCTTTAAAGAAATCTCGTCCCGAGATTTCAGGAACGACATAACCCGTGGGGTTAAGTAATGGAAAAGGAAATGTGTCAAAAATATTAACCTTGAGAAAGTTCACAAAGTAACAAGTATTAGTTCGAGAATTACAACCGATTTCATAATGATGGTTGTAATTAACAAGGTATTTAGAGAAATCTCAAAGACATGGATTATTTCAAAAAGAAAGTCCAAGAGAGTCGTAAGTACGTCAATTACGGACTATAATGAATCATGGTCATAGACCTTGCTATAGCAAATACCCCGTATTCCCATACAGTGATCAGCCATAGGGATTTCCACGATACTTGCTATACCATTGTTACTGATCATGGTACCACTATAGTGCACAATTGGAGCAACTTTCAAGAAAGTAGGGTCTTCTGTTGAAACAAAAATATTCACAGAAGAAATCAAGATTACAACCGCGATTTGATAATGGTTCCAACATCAAGGAGTAAGATAATTCAAAAGAAGTAGGGGCATGAATTCCCAAGACATATTGCAAATAGTGAGGCCATATTAGTCATGAGACTATAATGGATCACGACCACAGACCTCGATACCTGCGTGCACCCAGCAGAAACCCGTGTGACCCGGGCACACAAGAGACTCTAGGTTCCGACGCGGCACCGTGGTCACGGAACGTGGCACCACTATAGGACACAACAGCGATAACCCTCGTCTCACAATATTGAGAATATAACCGAAATCAGAAGTCGGTCATAATCACAAGGCGTCTAGGGACTCAAAAAGATAACTTTGAATCCCTAAGGAGCGTCTAGAGAATGAAAACACCCTAATTGTGGACTATAAGGAATCATGATCATAGACCCTGATAATAGCAAGTGTCCGGTATTTCCTTATGGTAGCAAGTCACAAGAAACTCCAGGATACAACGCTGTTCCATTGTCACTGATCATGGTACCAGCATAGGGCAAAACTGCAGTAACTCATTTGACAATGTTAGTATTATAACCAAGATCAGAGATTGGTTATAATAACAAAGGATCTGGAGAGGTTAGAATTCTCCGATGAATGTCCAACGAGTGAAAGCACATTAATTGTGAGCTATAATGGTTCAGGAGCACCGACTACGGTACTAGTGTGTATTCTGGTGGAACTCGTGTGGTCATGAATCACAGAGTATCCAGGTTTAACACAGCACCATAGTCACGGGTCGAGGCACCACTATAAAGCACAACTAAAGTAACTCTCGTCAAACACATGTAAGTGATCAATATCAAAGTAATAGCATGTGTCAGGATGGAAGAAATCAAGACGTGACACATGCATACATTGAGAAGTCAATGCAAGGAGTAGTCCCAGGTTTTACATGGAGTCGACATGGTAAATAAAGTGTATCCAGAAGTTCCCCAAAGATTAGGAACTTGTGGAGCAGGGATCATCAAAGGACTAATATAACCTGGTACAGGACGAGATTCATCAATAGAACCGTTATAACGAATAATAACTGCTCCTCGAACATAAGGAGGGAAATTTTAATCATTATTTTATTCTCATTTTATGCATGATATGAGATATGCTCGTCCTATACGTCTTCTCAACGTCAGGAGTACTTCATCTTCATCATGTTAGTAGATTGTAGGACTTTACTTATATACTATCTTCATTGCACAAAACGGATTTTCAACAGGTACTTCAGTAGAGCTTTATCAGTGAAGTTGACTCTTCTCTTGACCTTCCAAAGTCGAGTTAACGAACTTCTTGAAGCCTTTTTACTTGAGTCATCAGAAATTCTTCATGAAGTCTTCCAGCAAGCAAGAAAATAGATAGAAGTCCATTTTAGCTTGTTATGCTAAAAAACTTTTATATTGTAAATTCATTTTGAAGTTTTCAAATGTAATGTTGTAGTTGATCCATTGTATGAGCTCTGATACCACCTGTAGCAGAACCTCCTAAATTATATGGCCCACATGCACCTGTCATTGTCCCTAAGACCTCTGACAGCGATACATGCACACCAAATAACCTAAGAAGATCTGTCGGGTGCCCTCACAGGACCCCGATTAAACTACATTTAACAACCCATACCAGGATCAACAAAGGAGTAACTACAACATTACAACATTTGTACAAAACGTTACATCAGAGTGCGGAAGAATAATAACAATAAATTTATAAATCATGATTAAGTTAACTTTTTACAAACTTAACTAGTATTGCGGAAGTCGAGTAGAACTACAGAAGATAACTTAGGTAGAACACCTAAGTCAGGAGAGGACAATCAAATCAAGTCAAGCCCACTGACATGACCTAATTAGCAGCACCAGTTAGCACCTGCAACAGGGGTTAACAAACCTTGAGTACGAGAGTACTCAACAAGACTTACCCGACTAAGACAAAGACTCCAAGGGCATGCTAGCTTTAAGGAATCAAGGTACGGGTATTCCAGAATCAAATTTTCTTTTGCAGAAAAGCTTACTAAAGTAAGTCCTTACCTTCAATATTTTACTTTTACCATTGATGGTTCATTAACCAATTCTAGGTGATCCTAATCTAGATCAAAGTAATTATCATCAAAACCTTTCTCATTCTTTCTTTCAATTCCAGTTATTAACTACGATGCAAGTCAGGTGATCAAGTCTCCATAACCGAGGAGCAACGACGATTCGAACCAATTATACCCAGCTGGGGATCCCTAACTTCATGACATATGTAGAACCGAATTTTGCATATATCAACCCTCATTTAGATCTCCCAAAACCAGAACGTGTCCATCGCCACCTGAGAGTACAGTACTCCTCGAACCCCGACCAAATTCTAGCCCCGAGGGTACACGCTACTCTCGCCATCTCTCCACTCCCAGTGCGAGGTTAGACGTTCTCGTAATGGAATCACCAACATTTTGGGCTTACCCAAGGCATGAGGATAGTTGCAAAGTCTCGAACACAACAGGCTTACAACGAATGGATCTTAACTGACAAGGCGGAAACACTACATTGAGACTCCTTTCCCAATGCATGTTAGCAGTGGCCAAACCACCCGCCCGATCTTTCAAGTTCATTATCATATTTCAATATTCATTCAATATGCCGTCATGGCTATATAAGCATACCATTTAAAAGCTTAACTTCTAAGCATAGCGAAGCATACTACGCATTTTCCGTAAAACAGGTATCAAGGTTGATATCACAATAATCAAGGATGATAATGCAGCAATTGGGTTATCACTCAACTCCTAATTACTTAATGCAGTAAACCATATTATAAATAATAAAACATTTGTAAAATTCAAGGTAGGGTTTAAATGCACCGGGGCTTGCCTTTGTTGCAGCGGTGGTTAGTTCTCGTAGAAGTCAAGTTTGACACCAACACCTCGAGTGTATTACCTTCTCCGAAGCTTGATCGACATGATTCAAAACACTCTCGTATGCACTACACGTAATAAAAATGATGCGATGCTTAATATGATGAAATGCATGCCATGATGCATGACGCATGATGATGAATAAGGCATAGCATACAAGAGACATTTAGAAAGGATAAACATCAGTTATCTACTTGAGTACAACTTTCCTTCGCGGTACAGTTGTAAGCTAACAAGGTTAATTTAAAGGTTAACTAACCATAACTTTGTTTTTACCCAAGAGGTTGCATCTAATAATAAGTAATCTTACCACAAGACCACTAAATAGTAACATAAATAAGTTATTAACTACTAAAGACCTAAGTTAATGACACTAACTATCATTAACAAATCCTAGTTAACAAGTCAATCATAACTTAAGCAATTAATTAAAGTGCCAAGGGTCATTACATGTTAATGACTCAAGGTCATCACTCAATCCCAAAAGAGCACACAACACTTAAAGTTATTGATTTAACATTTAATTACTATTTAATTAATTAGGGCATAATTAATAGTTGATCAAACTTTACCTAAACAAGCTCAAACTTTTTCTATATATTAAGAATGACTTAAAACAATGTCACAATAAATTTCATCATTTTTGGATTAATAAATTAATTATTAAAATTTATGGAAGTTGCATTTAATCTTTATTGGAACTAATTAAATCTACTGCACAAAGTAATCAAATTTAGGGTTTAACATTTTTCCTAGATAGTTTGCACATTGAGAAGCTTACACAAAAATTTTTTAGAAATTTTGGAACTCTACACAATTTTTAATGAAATAAACAAATAGTATCACTATTCAAAATTTTGAAAAAGAAAAACAAAAACCGAACTCGGGCCGATTTTCTTTTTCTCCCGCGGTCCGGCCCAGCTGGTCAGCCCGCTCGCCCGCGCCTTCGCCCGCACCCGCGCTCGGCCCAGCCGCGCAGCCCAGCAGCGGCCTGCCTCCGCCCGCGCGCGTCTGCCTCTCCCTCTCTCTCTGACAGCGCGGTCCCGCCTGTCATCCCTCACCTCTGTCTCCCTCTCGCTCTCCCGCGCGCTCACTCGCTCTCCCACGGTGGCCGGCCGGTGACCGGTGCCTCGGTCGACAAACCGACTCTACCAACACCTTCTACACCACCCCACGACTCCGTTTTGCTACTAAACACCCTGCCTCGAGCTCTAGCGACTAGCGAGCGACGGCGATGGCGGCACGGTGGTCACGGGAGCAGCACGCTGGCGCCTACAAAGTGGTAGAGACTAAATTGGAGGGTCAGGAAGCATCAGCGGCTCACCGCGGTTGCAGTGAAGCTCTCGGTGGCGACGGGGAGCGGCTGGAGTGGTCTGGCCACGGGAAGGCGAAGATGGCGGGCAGTCGCTGGAGTTGAGCACGGGAACAGGCGGTGCGGGAGCTCGGGTGCCAAAACGGTGAATGCAAGCGGTCCACAAGATGCGCAAGGCCGAGGTGGAGCTAGTGGTGCAGTTGGCGTGGCCAGAGACGGCTTGGTGGCGGCAGCGGCGAGCGGCGGAGCTGCGGTGGCAGCGGTGGCGAAAACGAACAAGGTCATGGTGAACGTTCGGTATTTATAGCAGGCGGTCGCGACTACAGAGCGACACTGCTACATCGTCGCGCTGGCGATTCTGGGCGCGCCTGAAAGCTGGCCGAAGCTGTCCGGCGTCTCGCCGGCGCCCATACCGACCGGTGGCCGTCGGTGATTGGCGTTGCACTGTAGCTCCCCCAAACTCTGAAATTTAAACTGGTTTTTCAAATTACTTTCAAATTCATGTAATAACTTGAAAAACTTCCAATGTATGAAATCTTTAGAATTTCAAGCTCTACAAGTTTTGTATTGAACACTGTTTCAAATTCTCACTGGATTTTGAAATTTGAGTTTAAATTCAAAAGGGGACACATTTTTCAGATTTGGTAATTTAGAAATTACTTTTGATTTTATATTGAAACTTCAAAATCTCCAAACATCAAAGTTGTACATCTCGACCAGACCTACAACTTTGCTGTGCAAAACTTTTTCAAATTCTGCCTCCATTTTGAAATCTTAGTTTGGGGACAAAAATAAGTTAAATCTGAAATTTGTTTATTTTCAAAATTGCTCCACATTTTACACTAAAACTTTGAAAACTCAAAACACCAAAGTTGTAGCCCTTGAAAAGTTCTACAAACTTGGTTTTAAACTTTTTCCCAAATTTTGCTTAGATTGTGAATTATTTTCAAAAGGGGTAAAACAGGGTTTTGAAATTGAGGGTTTTGAATTCAATTGATTATTCTTTTTAACTAAACATGATTAATTATTTAACACTAATAAAACATTATTTCATGTGATAAGAAACATGGCATTATTAATGTATTAAGCATACTAATAAAAATAACATATCACATCACTATTGAAACATGTAAAACACGTATATAAAACATGAAACATTCTATTACAACATATGAAACACTACCAAGCAACACATGAAACATCACTATGAAACAGAGACCTAATATATAAAACATTGCTTATGCAACATGAAATGCATCTTATGCCTTGATGTATGCATGATCCGTACTTAATCAAGTTTTAACTGCTTTTTAACATCTGGGATGTTACAGCGGCCCTAACTTGTTAGATGAACCTTGGAAAGACTTCATAGTGAAACCTGTCTGCCTATTGAGGCCTTGCAAACCTTGGGCTTATGGGGATCATGACTCACAGTGAAAGTGTACAACCTCTGCAGAGTGTAAAACTGGTATATCAGCCGTGCTCACGGTCACGAGCGGCCTTGGACCCTTATGGAATAGATGATCACTATTGAACTATAATATGCTTATGTTTTTGCTGTTTATTCTTCATATTACCTGATCATATGTTGATTCTGGGATTAAAGACAACTTGATGCTACTCATATACTAAAACTTTGCCAACTAAAAGCTACATGCAGTTAAACCCATGTCATGCCTCTTGAGCCTCATGAACCCCATGTTATGCTTGTTGAGTTCGACATGGACTCACCCTTGCTATTTCCTAAATCTCAGGAAGGGTACCAGACTACTAGATTCTGAAATTGTTAGGCTTGTGATCAACAAGTCAGTTTGATCCTGGAGTGAAGGTTACACCCGGTGTTCAGAGTTGTCTTTTCGCTATGTTGTTCTCTAAGGTTATATCTTATACTATTGCGTTATGTTTAATAAGCATTTGTCTTTTGATATTACACTTATCTGTAGCTATATGTGAGATTTGACCTCTTTATTTCACATATAGTGTATATCTGGTTTTGTCCTTAAAACCGGGTGTGACAGAGTGGTATCAGAGCAATGCTGACTGTAGGACGCAAGCCTAGTAGAAACTGGTCATTATAAGGTCTAAGAGTTGCCACTAAAATCCTTGTTCTATAAACCTTGGTATTTTCTTCCATACTATATCCTTGCCTTGATATTATCCCCGCCTTGTTGCTTATTTTAAAAATCTTTGTTCTCATCTTCACTCCTTGATTTGGTATGATTTTAGAACCTCATCTTACCATCTTCTTGCGACATCGGAAGAGAAGCATTAGGATCTTTTCCCTTTATATGAAGAAAACGATAGCATCGCAAGTTGAGTCAATGTTGAGTTGTGCTCCTATATTGCCTTGTTGGATTGTCTTTATGCCTATGCTTGTTTTGGATCTTTGTAATGATCGCAATGAACTTGTTGGGTGTTCCCACAATTTCATTCAGTTTATAGGCCTAAGGTATAAGGATTAGTGAAATAAATAGTTGGGATATGGTTTTCTTCTATTCTCTCCATCCTGTCTTTTTAAAGCAGCCTGCACTCTTCACTTTATATCTCTGATTTTGGACAATCATAAATCATGAGAAAATTCTGGACAATATTAGACTTCAATATCTTTCACTGAGTGCAAGAATCACCTTGATAGCTATTTTGGGTATGGAGATACGAAAATCACAAGGCGATACATCTGTACTGTTTGGAACCAGGAACAGTTTCTGTTAGGCACTATGTTCGACTACCTTAACTATAGAATATGGGAAAGTGTTCTATACAAAAGTTGCTGAGGATTTCATAAGATTGTCAACCAAGTAAGGCGTGTCATCATATAAGTTTTGGAACTCTAGATACAACTGTTGCAAGATGCCACATCTGTGCTGCCAGACTTTCTGGATAGATTTCATGTCTCACTCTGAAACTATATTTTAAAATCAGAATTTGGGGAGATGATCAATAACAAAGTTGTAGAAAATTTGATAAGATTTCTAACGGTATAAGGTGTAACTTAATTGGATTAACAAAATAAGAGTTATAGTTGTTTTACTACTCTATTGTTTTTCTGCTCGCGAGGAATTCCGGATTTCTTGTTCTTGCCCATATACAAGAGTATCATTGGGATGACGAAACATCAAGATATTAGTTAGCTCATCTAAAAGAATGTGCAAGCTATGCTTGGTGTACCCTAGTTTATATTTTCTTAAGGGGGTAGCCAAGTTTGAAGAATTTATAAGATGAAGTGTCTTACGTTCTAGATTACGCAGCGGAAGCGTGGTGGTACCGAAAGATATGAAAGGAGTTTAGAGTCTCAATGAGGTTTGACTAAAGATTCAAGGAAAGTTTATCCAAGATCATCAAGATTTTGGTAGAGCAACTGGAGAAGTTTTCAAGTTAGTTTGGATCAAGAAACCTTAGCTAAGTGTTGATGGAGTCCAAGAAAAGGGTGAAGTAAAACCTAAGTATTAGCTTTGCTAGATCCTGACAAAAGCTTCATATCCATAATGATGCACCTCGTTAGGGTGTGGGATGTGTCCTTATGCAAGAAGGAAAATGTGATGGCTTGAGCATTAGGGAAACATGGGAAATATGAGTTGAACTACCTGACACAAGGAAGTGGAGATATCAGTTTATGCTCTGAAGGTTTTGGAGATATTATCCTATTGGACACAAGTGTGGTATTTACACAGTTTATAAGAGTGACACCTACATGGATTGTAAGAATATAAAGGATATCATTACTAAGTTGGGGTTAGTTAGTGACATTATCATTGGATTTGAGTTGATTATGACATGGAAGGTGCTATCACTTGGAGAAGCAAAGTAAGAGTCATTGCCGATGCCCTTAGCAAAGGAGAGCTATGCTAATAAGGATTCAGACTACACCTAGGTTTGAGAAGTGGCATGTGGAACTTGAATGATGTCACTAATACTACAAAGATGGTAATTAATGGAGCTCACCTTTGAACAAGAGGAATAATTATGAAGGTTAATTGGAAGTAACGGCAGAAAGGACTAAGGAATAATGTTTAAGAGTTAAATAAGCCATTCGGATCAAGGTTGTAACAACGTGCAAAGTAAAGCAAAATCCCTACCAAGAGGAGGTAACTACTCGAGGAAGAGAAGAAGATTCTACAGTGAAGTATCCATATCTCTTTGACCACTATCTTCCGAATCTTGGGAAGAGATTCATCTTAGGGGGTAGAATTGTAACATCCTAAAATTTGCTTCTTTGGAAATAGAGCTAAAATGAGTTAATTTTAAATTTTTGTGCTCATGAAAACATAGAGAAATAATATTTTTCACTAAATTGAAATCTATCATAAGGTTTAGCAACTTATTGATGCATTCATGCTGATGCATTTGTGTTTTTGTATTGCTTGGTTTTGACCAAAGATCAAAATAAATTCAAGTTGTTCTTTCAAAATACGTTTAGGTCGATTTTCCTTTCCTGATATACATATATCATTTTTCTACAATCAAATCCCTTGTTTCTCATCCGTCAATCAACCTCTACAAACTTTCCGGAAATTTTTCTGATTTTTTCTGTAGCTTGTTTCCACTTGTCTGTGAGCATAATCTAATTTTTAGATGCTCTAAAATATCTTATCATGAGCTCCAAATACTTTATTTGGATTCCTCATGTTCCATAATGTCTCTAGAAAATTTTCCCGAATTTTAGGAGCTTTCGGAGTATTTTTCGCGGCTTAAATAATAATTCTAGACTTTTCTAGAATTATTTTATTCATGAAAATAATTAATTCCAAAAATAATAAATCTCTCATTTTCCCCAACGCTCAGAGCTCATGTGCAATAATCTTAATAAATCTCAAAGGCCCATACATTTGTTTACTAATGGGCTTTAATAATTAATTAGGCCTATTAGTAAAGATGGAGGGTGCAACATCAATTAGTACCATATTGCTAGTTGATGTGAAGGCAAGGAGTTTTCTCCCAATAAGTATGGATCTACCCCTTGGGCAAAGCACACCAAAACTACCGTAAGAGGAGCCCCTAGTTTGGGAAATCTCTCGTGTAGTAAATTATATTTTTCTCCTCTTTCTTTCGCCGTCGCCGCCACACTGCCTAGCCCGGCCATACTCTCCTCGGCAACAAGTAAGTCCGCCGCCGTCCCTGTATTCTTGGAAAATAAACCCGCAGTCCAAAACATGTTTACAGATTTTGTTTTCTTCATTTGAAAATGTATTTTGTTTCGGTTAAGAATAAATTATGTTTTCAGCTATTTACAGAATTGTCACTGATTTTGTTTTAGCCATAACTTCTCCGTTTTAACTCCGATTTGATCTGTTCAACTTGCGTTAGGTTCGTAATTTCATAATCTACATGTTAATACTACTGCTAAGTAGGTTTTCAACTTTTAAAATTTGTGATTAGATTTAATCTATTATTTTGATAGACGAAATCTTGTTTATTTCATATCTTCTACGTTTCAACTTCGTTTTGAGCCATTCAAGTTGCGTTAGATTCATAGCAACGAGATCTACGCATTTGTAATAGTGTTTATCATGTCACTAATATTGGAATTTCATGGTTTGAATCATATCTTAAATAACAATTATGCAACTGGGTTTTGTAAATAAAATATGATTTGTTTTACTTTAGTTTTATAATTCGAATCTAAATTTGACTTAAATTATAATCTCTATAAAATATCTTATATATGTTTTTATACCATTAAGATACATGAAGTTAATAGTTTTATGGATAAATCTATCGGTAGTTGTATCTTTTCAACCGTAGCTCCGATTAGCGTGCTCTTCGTGACTTTGTGTTCGTAGCAATGCGTAGAATCGTGTTTTAAACTCTTTTACTTATTTTTGTATGATTGGTGTACTGTTCTAATATAGATCTATTATTTGCTTCATGTATAATTGTATGGATGCTTGTGTGGTGCTATATGGTTCAGTCAATCGGTGAGATTTACGTGGTGATTAAGAAGCTATTCTCTGAAGACTAGAAGCTGAGAATTGGAAGGAGAAGATTGAAAGTTGAATACTAAAGGCTTTCGAGCGTATTGCTTTGGAGGAAAAACAAGTTAAGGCAAGTATATCATGGGATCATCCTTGTTACCTAATCACTTTTAAAGCACTTAAATCACTATGCATGTGTCTCCTTGTTAAGGATGCCTTAGAAATTGATCTTGTACCTTGTCGCCTATGGTTTTGTATTGGGTAGCTATTGCTAGTGCTCAACATAAACTATGATCTTGTAATTTGACTAATGGAATATGCAATAACATTAAAAGATGACTTTTTAGTAACATAATGAAAGAGGGCTAGAACCTTGGGCTATCTTTTGGTGCTCTAGTTTCTCTCCGTAAGGACTTATCTGTAAGCGAACATCCGGGACTTACAGTACAGCTGTGAGGGCTACATGGCTCTGGCTTTAGTCATATAAGAGGACCTTTTCTAGCTTGTTAGAGGTTACCCGAAAGAGCGCAAAAGGGGTGTTTCTCGGGTTGGGTGTAGTGCGGCTTCTGTCCTTATGTGTATAGGATGCGCGTCATTGTGTCATACGGAAGGGGAGCTCTACATTCGCAGGTTACAGAAACCTAGCGGCCCTAACTTGTTAGACGAACCTTGGAAAGACTTCATAGTGAAACCTGTTTGCCTATTGAGGCCTTGCAAACCTCGGGCTTATGGGGATCATGACTCATAGTGAAAGTGTATAACCTCTGCAGAGTGTAAAACTGGTATATCAGCCGTGCTCACGGTCACGAGCGGCATTAGACCCTTATGGAATAGATGATCACTATTGAACTATAATATGCTTATGTTTTTGCTGTTCATTCTTCATATTACCTGATCATATGTTGATTCTGGGATTAAAGACAACTTGATGCTACTCATATGCTAAAAATTTGCCAACTAAAAGCTACATGCAGTTAAACCTATGTCATGCCTCTTGAGCCTCATGAACCCCATGTTATGCTTGTTGAGTTCGACATGGACTCACCCTTGCTATTTCCTAAATCTCAGGAAGGGTACCAGACTGCTAGATTCTGAAATTGTTAGGCTTGTGATCAACCAGTCAGTTTGATCCTGGAGTGAAGGTTACACCCGGTGTTTAGAGTTGTCTTTCCGCTATGTTGTTCTCTAAGGTTATATCTTATACTATTGCGTTATGTTTAATAAGCATTTGTCTTTTGATATTACACTTATCTGCAGCTATATGTGATATTTGACCTCTTTATTTCACATATAGTGTATATCTGGTTTTGTTCTTAAAACCAGGTGTGACAGGTGGCCGGTGCCCTGTGGAGTAGACCAGCGAGAGTGCGACATGGGGCTTTGGCGACGGCAAGTCAGAGTCGGAGGAGATCGAGGAAAATTGGAAAAATTTGGCCACCGAGTCCATCGTCCAGCGTACAGCAAGCGCTTGCCTTGTTTTTCTTAGGCGAAGGTATAGAGGATTTGGCCCAACAACTAGGGCCAGGTTGAAAACATACCTATACTCTAAAGGAAAATTTGGCCCACGCCTAGGGTCGTGGCCCTAGCGGCCCCAGGCCCAATTCCGTCCCTGTCAACATCCAACTAACCGTGCCATTATGTATTCAAACTATTAACATTAATAAATCACATCATTTACTAACATATATTTAGTTATCCACATCAGAATACTAAAAATCATCCACTAACATGTATTATGATATTTATTCAATCATATTAGTAAATATAAGTAGTATAATTTCACCAGCGATTCCCGTAGCAACGAGCAGGGCGTTCTTCTAGTCTTGGTGAAGTTTAAGGTCAAAGCTTTACTATCTAGTAGAGCTTCTAAAGGTGGCTGGGATGTGTCAACATTGGCTTCCATAACCTTGTTGCCCCCACGATCATTTGCACAATACTTCTGTAGCCACCTGTCAGTCTCCCAGATTATATGCATAATGCTCTCTCTTGCAGCATATTGGTGCTGCTCACATGGGAGAATCACAAGGCGGCATGGCACCCCATGACCTTTCAAGGCATCGTCAAACTGACTTGACTACAAACATATACAAAGATTATAGTTCTAGAATAGCGACCAAACCCATAGAAAAAAGAACCGTTCAGTACTCAAATATCCCATAAGCTATTGTTGCTACCTGCATTGCTGTTGTTACTTTGTTGTCATCTTCTCCATGAATCAGTAGGATCGGCTTCTTGATTTTGTTAGCTGACATGAAGGGACTGATCTTAATATACGTATCGGTGGCCTCCCATAGCGTCCTCATCTCTTTCTTCAAGCCAAAAATAGAGATAAGTCAAAAGGGAATGAAAACATGTTCATCTTAGATAAAGGATGCATTATGCAGCAAGGCCGTGCACCTGAAAACCAAACGGAGTCAGTGTCCTATTGTAAGCTCTAGAGTGAGCAATTCCACAACAGAAAAGATAAGGAGCATGTGCTAAGAGGTTAGCAGTCATAAATGCACCATATGAATGACCACCCACAACGATTTTATCAGGGTGAGCAACCTAAAGAACAACATCAATTATATGACTTTAACTTTTGTGAGCAGCATGGAGCATAGTATCATAAATTTTTGATGAACCGCTATAAACATGCAGTAATATTTCTACCGCATTGGGTCACTGTACACAACCCCTAAACATACAGGATAACCTAAAGGAGGTCACTGAAGTAAGTAACTAATCATCAAGCATAGTAGGTCAGAGACTATTTGCATAAAAATAAAGCAGTAAGAAAAACTTACCCCTCTTCTTACAATTTCATTTACTGCTGCTTCTGCACTAGCAACTAGCTGCTCTATGTACCTAGGAAAAGCAAACAAATCCATCAACATAGTTTAAGTAATAGCGTTATATCTACTACTTTCATGCTTTGCTAGAAAAAAGATAAAGAAAGGTAAATCTCAACATGATGAACATGTGACTAATGAGTATTTGACAGTAACTCATTCTACAAAACTGAAACTCCAGATGTTCACAGTACAGATCAGCATAATCATATTACTATTTTATCTTAATGAGTATAAAACTACTTGTCATTCGGTTCTTGGCTTTCTTCACTAATTATAGGGATTGTTGGGTCAGCAAGAATAGCAAACCTGTAGGATGTGCCGATTATAAGACTATAAGGTAAATAAATAGGTGATGCAAAGAAAAAAGGTTGCACAGATAAATGAATTAAGATCAAGCAAGGCACACTGTACCCTCTAGCTAACCAAAGAAGAGGAAAGTAGTTGCTGATGCGTGCAAATTTATTGGGTGAGCGATGAACTTGCCCAACAGCCTCTCTGTTTTTAAATTCTCCAGGATAAGACCAAATGAGGCATGGGAGTGGACCATATATTGATGGATTATAGCCTAGAGGCAGATACAATGTAGCGATAAGTTTAACACCATCCTCCCGGTGGTATCTTATTATTTGTTTTCTGCAATAGTGCTAGTTGGGGATATGGATGAGGGTAATTTGTAATCTGGACTTGCTTGTTGTTTGACCAAATCTTGAGATAATATTGGGTGGTCTCTCTCCTTGACTCCTTAGATACAAGTAACTTTAGTTGATCAAGATGCACCTCACATTTAGGATGGTAAAACATAAGTGCAAGAATAGATTCATAGTACTTTTCTTTGTCGCTCTCCCATAACCGCACTTTCTCCTGTATCTCTGTAAGGATAAAGCCATGGGCCATGTTATGTTAACGATCTAAAAGAAAGATCAAATGGTACATGAGAAGTGCCCATAAATGCTTGATAGAGATAAACATTAGTTAACTTACACATTGAAAAGATCAAGAAATGGGATGCTTCCTCTTGGTGTGGCACCCCGTCCTTTCTGTAAGATGTAGCTTCATTCATAGTTCCTCTTAATTTTTGCAATGACAAGTGTGCCTACATGAGTTCTGCACATCACTGGAGAACCTAGATTTGAGTCTGAAGATCTTTCAAATAATAGCCGTGGTATGAGATTTTCTTTGTCTGGGGATATAACCCATGTTCTTGTTCTGTGTGTCTTGTACCAATATTCATAGACCAGAGCAAATCATCCATAGCACTAGTAGCTCTTTCTGAAGATTTGACAACCACAACAATACTTATATCAGTTTCAAAAAAATGAACCTTGGAGGAACTAGGTGGCATTGTGAATAAGAAGAAATAGGCATCCAAATTTGAGTTGAAGAGGACTCAGAAGAAATATACCACCACCACAAGCCGAGCTAGCCTTACGAAGAGCTCAAGAAAGTGCATCTATGTTTTCTACAACAACCCAAGCAACTAGCCTATGGTATTAATATTCCACAGCTTACATGTTTCTAGTTAAATTAGATTTTTCTGCAAGATCATATAAGCTAAGTAAAATCAATGGTGTCATGTAGGGTTACCCTGGCGGTAGCTTGTACCTATATCGAAGGTCAAGTTTAAGTAAGACTTGGGGCTTCTCACCATTTAAAGGTTCGGCAAGTTCCATGTAAACTATATCACGCGGTGATACTTCAACATTTGAGTCTCCTCCATCTTGTGCGTCCACCCTTCAAACATATGAAATGTGAATTCTGGAAAAAAAACACTGGTTCTAGATAAGAAAAATCAAGTATGAATGGTAGTATGGTATTAACTAGGGCCTACTACTAATATTGAACATAGTAGGAAAAATGGTTATAAAGAAACTAATATCATGTCTAGGGTCAAAAATCATATGTAATTTGATTCATAAGTAGCTAAATGTATCATCTCAAGAGTGGAACAAAGTATGGTTCAACTTTGCACAATCACCATGAAAGTAAAATGACTCAAGTCGAATGCATTTGTGTTATGAGTACCACATGATCGACTTTGCCTAGTTTTGTTTATCATGATTTGAAGTAGAATCATTATTTTTTAACTAAAGCTGTATTATTAATTTTTTTTTGAGAAATAGCTGCATTATTAATTGAAAGGCTAAGCTTACCAATATAATATAGAAGGCACATCAGGCCTCCACCTGATTGAACGCATTCCCTTACGGACACTATTAGCCGCAACAGGAATATCTTCAGCAAGGGGCAAATCACAAACTTCGCGGACAAATCTACCATCAATTGTCCACAACTCAACCTTTTTCGAGAACCTTTTATATGAAACTATAGAAGAATATGGTCGATCACAGAAGTGAGCATCAAATATTTCTCATCTGGTGAAGGATCAAGAGAAGTGTATATAGCAGGAAGGGCAATCGGTTTCACTGTCCCATCCAACAAAACCAGAAATAACTGAGAAGTTGCATAATAATCAAACAATTCTTCTTCATACAAATCTTTCAGCATTTCTTTTGTGGATCTCATTTGAATGATGTTTCTCTGCTCATTAGAACGAATCCTTGGACCAAAAGGAACCAGTGGCTTCATAGGCGGATCTCCACGCGATGGAGGAATAGTATAAATTGAGAGAGTAGAATCATTCACCCATACATAGCTGTAAAGCATCAGAAGATGAATGATGATTTGTGAGAAAAATATAGAAGGATGGCACACCTGGAAAGTTATTGTCACTCATGTCACGCCCGGTTTTCTAAAGAACAAAACCAGGCTAATCATATGTGTGCCTAGGAAGTCCACACATATGTCAGAATGCAAAAGTATCAGAAACAATGTTATTATATAACGTAGATATAGCTATATTAAACACTTACATCAGAGTATCGCGGAATGATGACTAAACTTCAGGCTCCATTCTTCTCAGGGACGGCTGACTGGTGGCCCCGTATGCCAAGCACTTCTTATAGACTTCTGGAAACTCCACTACACCTTTATTCTTCTTCTAAGCAGCACCTTACTACACACTCGAGTGTGGAGAAATAGCAAGAGTGAGTCCATGTCGAACTCAACAAATATAACATAGGGTTCATGAGGCTCAAAAAGATAGACACTGGTTTGACTGCATTTAGCTTTTAATTGTCACAATTTTATTACAAGAGTAGCATCAAGTTTGCATTAATCCCACAATAAATATATGATCAATGTAAATATAAATAATGAATAGCAAAACACATATTAAACTAATAAATATTCATCTATTCTGTGAAGGTCCAAGGTCGCTCGTATCCGTAAGCACGGCTAGTATACCAGTTTATTAAACTCTGCGCAGAGGTGTACACTTTCACTGTGAGTCGTGATTACCCATATGCCCAGGATCGCGACTCCCAAAACACTTTCAAGGTGAGCAGGTAGGGAAACAGTATGAAGCCTTTCAAAGGTTCATCTAACAAGTTAGGGCCACTAGGTTTTCAAAGTCAGTCTGTGTGATACAACCACGCAGGGATCCACAGTCTGCTTTTCCCCATTTGCGCCACAAGGGTAACCTCTAACAAGCTAGAAAAGGTTCTCATACTGAGTTAAAGCCAGAGCCATATAGCCCTCACAGTTGTACTGTAAATCCCGGATGTTCGTCCACAGATGAGTCCTTGTGGAGAGAAACTAGAGCACCAAAAATAACCCCATGCTCTAGCCCTCTTTAAACATTAATCAAAAAGTCATCTTTAGTGTTGTTGCATATTCCATTAATCATATTACAAGATCATAGTTTATGTTCAGCGCTAGCAAAAGCTACCCAATGCAAAATCCCATAGGTGACAAGGTATAGATCAAAAACTAGGAAAATCCTTAATGGCATTCAAGGTAGACAAATGCAATATGATTTTATGAGGTTAAAGTAAATAGGACAACATGGAAATCCCATGTTATACTTGCCTTTTCCTAAAGTTAGCTACTCAGAATCTCCAGTTGCTATCTTCTGGACTCAAGTTCTCTTGCTTCGACTATCGGTCCTCAGCTCCTCGTCTTCAGCGCTAATTAACCATACTTCTTCTACTCTCAGCAATCAAGTAGAACAAACAGACAATAAACACAACTAAGAACAACACACCAAACAAAAGATACACTTTAAAAGAATGCACTAGACTATACGATATGATGTTATGATTGCGAAAACGTAAGACCGACAGATAACAGAGCTACCATCAAAGAGGACACGCGACTATCAAGGAGTTTACAACAAATCAGAGAAGACAAACTATACATTTGATTTATTTTAGTTAATGAATTAAAGTGTTGGACTTTTTGGAGATATATACTAAAGTGAAACTAACCAGATTATGTTGAATTGTAAAAGCTAACATTATACCTTAGCCATATTTTATTTATAAATATATCATATCATAGTATTTTAAGTCATGTAAATATTTTATAATTTAGATAATCATGGAACATGTGGCAAAAGCTAAATGAAAACATTTATAAGTCAAGGTGGAACTAATCATCTTGTAATTTAAAAGAAAACATTTATGTGGATATGAATCTTATTAACATTCAGTTATGAAATACCGGAGTTATAAACCCTAGTTGCTTCTAAACATTAACCAAATCACATCTAAGATGACCTTATATGAATCTTGATTAAACTAAGCAAAACATAATATATTATCCTATGTTACCTTTTCTCATAATCATTAATCAAATCATAAAGCCGAAGTTAAACCTTAGTTATATTTTATTTATAAACAATGCCATATAATTTAATCAAGTTTAACTTTATCTTTGCAAAAGGAAAAAGTATACGTGAAAGCAACTGAACGAGTTATGTTGTGTCTGTAACATGCTTAAGCTAAGCAAAATATGATTTAAAATGTATTCATATTTCCATTAATCCAGTTAGCAATCGCTATGGTCCAAAGTTCCTTTAAAATTGAAAAACTAGTTTGCATTAACATTAATCAATTTACATTGAATTATAAAAGATGAAGTTAACCTTATTCATATTTTATTTATAAATATTTATTTAGTTTTTAAGTCATTTAAACATTTATAAATTAGAAAGCATAAAGAAGATGATAACAACTAATCGAATCATTATATGTTTCTTACATAAACTAAACAAGTTCTATTTAAGAAGCACTTAAGTTCTTATTAATCATGATAGCATTTGATTATTTATAAAAGACAAATTATAAACCAAAGTTACTTTTAATTTGAAAAGACAGTAGCTAAATATTAGTTAAATTAACTAGAGGCTTCATGTTTAACTAAACAAATTATGATTAAGAAACATTTAAGTTAATATTAATCAAGTTAACATTTATTTAAGAATGTTCTATGTATGAATCTAAGTCGCTTCTAATTTAAAAGAGCATGACATAAACATTAATCAAATCAAAATAATTTAATTTGTACACACATAACGTGACATGGTAAACAACGTTGCTAATGCGCCTCTTACGCCAGCATAGTCACGAAGCAACAAGAACGAAATTATACCCCCTATGTTGCTTTTAGTTTGAAAGCTATTAAATAAATATTAATCAAGTTGCATTTAAATAGATAAATTCATACTTGAGTGACATCACAAAAACTATCGCTACTGTATAGAGCACGACGCTACAAAACTTTCGCAACAAGAACGGATTTACAAACCTAGATTGCTTTTAATCATAGAACTAATTGCATATCAATTAAATTAATATTTAATTTATATATAACTAGCATGTAACACGTCTACGCCGACAGCATGTAGCTTCAGCTGGCATTATCGCAAAATCACAAGAACGAGTTACTACACTGGGCTGCTTTTAATTAAAAATACATTAAATAAATATTGCACGTAAATCAATAAATTTATAATTAGGTGACACGATATACATCAGCACTACTACGTAGAGCGCAACTATACGAAACTAACGTAACTAAAACGGAGTAAAACGGAATTAAAACGAAGAAACGACAAAGATATTACGAACCAGTGGCAGAACCGCAAATACTTCATCTTCTACCTCCATCTATCTGAAGAGCCTCGACCTAGGGGCGACACGAGAAGGAGAAAAAAATATCTAATTTACTACACAAGAGATTTTCCAAACTAGAGGCTCCTCCACGGTAGTTTTGGTGTGCTTTTACCCAAGGGATAGGTACGTATATACAGGGAGAAAAACCCTCCACCTCCATGTCAACTAGCGATATGGTGCTAATTGATGTTGCACAATCCATCTTTACTAATAGGTCTAATTAATTATTAAAGTCTATTAGTAAATAAATGTATGGGCATTTAAGATTATTGCACACGTGCTTCTGTGGAAAATGAGATATTTATTATTTTCGGAATTAATTAATTTCGTAGATAAAATAATTCTAGAAAAGTCCAGAATTATTATTTAAGCCGCGAAAAATACTCCGAAAGCTCCGAAAATTCGGGAAAATTTTTCAGGGACATTAGGGAACACGTGAAAAGATATTTTAGAGCATCTAAAAATTAGATAACGCTCACAAAAAAGTGTAAACTAGCTCTAGAAAAAACCAGAACAATTCTCGAAGAGTTCACTGAGATTGATTGACACACGAGGAACTGAAAGGAATAATTTGCATTGTAAAGGAAAGATTTTAGGAAACTTCCAACGAGAACTTAAGATGAGAAACAAGGAACATTGATTCCAGAAAAAGATAAAGACGTGCCGGAGAAGAAAGATCGACCTACTAAACGCATTTTTAAAGGCTTTGCTTGCTCTCAACACAAGAGTTAACAATCAAATATCATATTAAACAAAGATTCTCATTTTTTTTTCATTTTTTATAACTAATTGATGCTATCATAAACTAAACTTGAGAAATTTTATCCAAATATTAAAACATTTATTTTATTTAGTGTTTCCTATGCACAACCCAAAATTGAAAATTTTAGGGCGTAACAACTCACAGCTCAAAAATTGCATTTAATATATGTCCGTTGATTTGAAAAGTGGTCGATCTTTTCCATTTTCTGCATCAACAATCCACAAATACTAAATTGCTGCCACTATCCACTTACTCAGATATGTCATGCCATCAAGTACAAAACAGAATCATCAACCAATTCACCACTCAAAAATTGTTCCTGCTTCATCATACTCTAAAGCATCAACTTATCACCTCATCTTCATAGTGCACGGTGAATGCCACATGCTGACCTTCTGGTGACCTGGAATTCAGGATAGAGAAGAAGGAACATTTTTAATTTAAACCAGCATGATTATGGGAAAAAAGAACAGCATGTCTTAATACGTTATCATACTAAAAGAAAGGACCATTGAAGAATAATGGGAAAATTACCATTCTACAAAATTAATCTTTGCATTCTCATTGTATCCATTCACTACTTTCTCTGGACCCAAAGATCCATCATCCATCAGCAAATGGATACTGATCCCAGTATAAAAGAACGTAAAGAGAACAGTAGCTAATGAACTGCAGGAAAATTACAAGCACATATTCTCATAAATAAAACTATACAAATCCATTACTTACATTCGACTCCTTGTGTTAAAACTTGGATCAATCCGTATACCAGCAAGTATTTTATCAGGTTTAGCAAGCTCTGACAATAAAGGCATAGTTCTACGTTTTAGAAACTTGATCCTGTCTCGGCGAGGTGAAATAATAATAACTGGGATTCGGTGGCACATCAACAATCTCTTGGATTTCTTTTGGAGGGAGACGATATCCTTGACCTGTGTATAAACACATAATGTTAAAGCTAGAAAGTAATTCCATAGAATATGCCTTTGAATTAACATGCCTTCGTCTAAATTTCTTAACTCCCTTGGAAAGAAGTTGAGAGGATAGACAAAACCAGTTCATCTTGAACTAGGGACAGAACTTTGACAAGTTGGCTATGTACCATCAAAGAAGCAATCTTTTAATGGTACATCCCCAGGGCTGGAGCCAACCGTAGTTTTTTCGAGCTTTTTTAGAAATTGGTATAATCTTATTCATCATTATTTCCTGCATTGTTTAAGACCCAACTTCACGACGAGCCTAACGAGCCGAGCCGAAGTTGAAAGTCGTTCCAAATCAAGTCATTTTCATTTTAAAAGATAAATGAGTCCAATCGGAGCACTTTTGTACCGAGCCACCGAGCCAGCTCAACGAGCTTTTTGTCCGGCCCTGAATCCCCAAACATGCAATCTTTTAATGGTACATAGCCAATTTTCCCTTGACAAATTTGTCTACTTCCATTGCCAGCATCCCAGCACTATAACCCACTCAAAATCACTGACGGGAATTGATTGAACTGAATCTTACCCAAACTAGCAGGTAAGGTGACATTTTCAGCATTTGAATCAAATAAACAAAATCCCCCAAATCACTAGACAATACCTCGCCAGAATTACAAGTCTTTCTCAGACAAGGCATGGTAATGATTAATTAAAGCTTGGGTCTCTTTCCACAACAAGCACAAACTCACCTCCACTGTCTTCCTCCATAGCAGGGCTGGAATGGGAACCAGTGGAGCACTCCACCGCGAGGCCGATGCGCCTGGCATGGCTCCGCGCGAGGCAAGAGGTGCAGAAACCTATGGGACGGAGCCGAGGAAGATGGTCCAGTGATGGGATTGGCACGGGAGAAGCACACGCACTGGTCAAATCTCTGAAGCAACATGACAAATAAGCGGGGGGTTTTGAGACTGAAACTCCTAGGTGTTCAGTGTTCGTGTTCTTCCTTCCAGATATATCGACGTTATCACTGCCACGCAAGAAAACAGAAAACCCAAATCCAGTTTTCCATACTCAAACGATATATGGTCAAATAAAACTTTGATTATAATAATTAAAAAATATATTTTATAAAATAAAAGTCACATATTGATTGCTTGAAATTAGGGATGCGGCCAGTTTGTTTGCGAGCCCATAAATAGATTTAGTTTTTGTGAATTGAATCCAAATAACACGAGATAAAGCAGCAACACGTAGATAGTTTTTTTAAAAGAATTTGCATTATTTTTATAATTTAAACTAGGAGTAATAAATTTTTAGAGATTACTGTAAACTGCAACTTTTTTACTTTTAGAAAACAGAAAAGGCACCTTTAAAAACTAGCCGATTAACCAAGTTTGATCCATTTTTGTGTAAGTTGGAGGTTAAAAGTGGACTTTACCAAGATATATTTCATAGAGAATTAATGAAACGATCTTGGTATTATAGATGCTAATGCATTTTATATAAATTGATGAAAAATAAAGAAGTTAGACTCAGTAAAAGGTAAAGTAAATTATAATTTAAAATGATGAGGTACAAAACAATGGTCAAAACTGATTTTGAAAGGCGACACAAAGAAAATAAAGTATGATAATTTCCACATGGAATAATGTATATTTATTACCATTTCATTATTTGGTTGATTCCGCTACCTTTTATTAATGTATATTTATATTACTTGGTTGATTCCACTATTTATTATTTTATATCTATAGGTATTGTTATTGGAGCAATGACTTTTGATTGAGGAGTTGTAAAAGACATGTTTGATAGCACTCAAGTTATTTCTATAACTAAATTCTTCTATGAAACTAGAACCAGTTAGTGAAATTACTGGATTATCTATCCAGATCCTCCTATAGCAACTGTAAAGCAATGACGGAGCCAGAAAAAAATTATAGCTAGGGCGAGTTCTAACATGAAGATGAACGAAAAAGCTTATGGCGTAAATCGCACCGTATTCACCTACTAAGATTGCATAAATTATAGGGAAAAAACTAGAATAACAAAAATTATGGTGGAAAGGTGGACGAACAACCCAAGATGTTACCTCAAATTTACAGAATAAATTGAGGTAACTGGCAGAGCTGCTGCCCCTACTCTGTTGCTAACTTGTCCGCGGCCGGCCTCGGCGCCAAGTTCTTCTCCTCCTCCCTCCATCGCTCCAGGCGCTGGCGGCGAGCGGACGGGCAATGGGCTGCGTTGGCGCGTGTCGGCGGCTAGCGAGTAGGGTGGCGGCGAGCCACGGCTGGCTCCTGGCAGCGGGCGGCGGCGGCCGGTGAGCAGGGTGGCAGCAAGCCGCGGGGGGCACCTGGCAGTGGGCGGCAGTGGTCGTGTCAACGCGGAATTGGGGGTTCGGGAAGCTGAGTGCGAGCAGCAGACGTTGTTAGTGGATTGGAGATTTGGGGAGCCAAATTGGGCCCTTGTTAGGCACTTGAGCTAATCTTAAGTAACAAAAAAAGGCCTAGTTTCCACTGCCCCGCAGAACCAATCATCTTTTTCTTTGTTACTCGGTGCCCACGACTCACTCTCGCTCGGCGCCATGTCGGCTTGTCCTAGCGGAGCGGCCTCTGCTCGGCAGTCGGAGCTAAGGAAGAAGAGGGGGTCCGGGGGTCTTGGACGACGCCGCCGGTAGCTGGGGCAGCCGCCCCACCCCGCCCCTAGGGTGGCATCGTCATTGCTGTAAAGGGTGAGAAATGCCTATCTATGTGTTTTTGTCCTTAATTTAAAAAATTAATGTTTAAGCTGTGATTTAATTGATACTAAAATAATTCTAACATAATACAAAAATGTCATTATTGTTTCTTTTTAAGTATAGAAAAACATTCAAAGGTTCAATCTTTCGAATGTTTAAATTTAGATCTAACTTTATGAATATTTCTTTCGGTGATAAGTTTTGTAATTGATAATCTCTTTGTGTTGAAAGATGAAACCACAGCATTGTACCAAAATAACTAGTTTTAATTTAATCAAATTTATGAAAAAATATTACTTATGATACCAAGTAAGTGTCAATGAAATTCATCTTGAAATATTTCCCACGATATATTTTTTTGGTGTCACAAAATTTATACTTTAAACTCGGTCAAATTCTAGATATTTTGACTGAGGATAAATTCTAAACTATAGTTCTATGAAGAAAGTTGTAGTTAGGTCACTTTTGCTTTATATATATAGAATGGCTGCTGAAAGAGATGGATAAGGAGTGCCTAATGAAGATAAGGACGACATCATTTGGATGAAAACTTTCAAGACTAGGATCATGTCCGTGCGTTGCAATGGGAACAAAGTGATACGACGATAATTTTAAATTTAAACATGTATTGTTCTGTTATCAATGGCTAATTTAATCAAGAACCTAGCTGTCAAAGACAATCCTGTGATGGCAGCGGCAACCACAGAAATTTAGGTGAACCATAGAGCTTAAATATATAACTGGAGCGATTAATTGCTTGGTACCCTATTGTTATATAAAAAAATGCTACACTTTGTTCTCTAAACAAATTAAGAACCGCCTATTTCGATACACAACGCCATTAGAAAGACAAAAGCAACCCATAAACTGGTCTAACACTATGGTCGCTGAGACGATATAGCACAAGCTAGAGACACTTTTCAGTATGCTTTCCTACGGCATCATCTGAAAGCAATTCAAGATCTCCACCGATCGGCACAGCGAGAAGGCTTCACGGGATTGGTTCTTCCTCGTTTGTTCTCAGACTCTTAGTGGTCAAAAGAGCTCCGGTGCAAGCACTCAAAAGCAGCAGCCTGCTGAGCTTGTTTCTACAACATTACATGCTCGGCTTCTCTTACAAGAATTTCATTGTTGGCAATTATTAGTTATATCAGCCAAGGGATTGTCAAGTCGATCACTACCACGGGAGCCACCACATCTGCTACCATGGGCTTGCTTCAGTCAAAACACTGGATTCTATAAGAAACATGTATCTCCATTGTAACACCTCAGGTGTTTGGTTTCCATAATTGCATTGCATTTCATAACCATGAGCATCAATCATCTTATTCATGTCTTTATTTTGCTTGCAACATGAGTATGCAACATACCCTAATGTGCTTGTTTCATAATTTACTTGCTTATGAAATGTGAGTGGTGCAACTTATAGATACAACATGGGATCTCATACTTGGAAACATGACAATGTTGTTAGTATACCATGATAGGCTCAATTGATGCAACAAGGTCTTGAAACATGTGCAATATGGTAATGCAACATTTCGTGGAAAACAATTGTTTTGCTGGTTTCAACTTATATGACACTAGGAATTTTGTGTAACCAATGTGTAGAGTGGCTAATTATATCTCATAACACCTTAATTACATTTAGGGTAATTAGTGGAGCAATGTTCATGTTCACCAAAATGACTAAATTGCCCTTCTAAGTGTTGTTGACTAGGTTTTCACCCCTATAAAGCTTTGGTTTGACCATTTAAAAAGTCCAGCTTAGAAATCTTGCATGGAGGAGCAACCTTAAGCAAAGTTGTAGAGAAATTCATAAGAAACAAAAGTTCTAATATGGCCATCTCATGAAAATGACCAGAACATGCTCAAACAGGGCCCACAAGTCAGGTCTCCATGCTGATTTCAGACTTAAAAAAATTTCTAAGTCATGAACTGATTTACAGTTTTAATGTACCCCACTTTAGGGCTCTATAGTTTCAAATCTAGGCCGAACCAGTCCCAGCTCCATTTGTCAATGTTGTTGTCCTCACATAGCTCTACAATTTTATTGTTGACACCTAATGCTAACTCGAGCTGGATTACGAGTTATGAATCGTTGAAATCGCGTTGTCAGTCGGCTTATGACTGAATCGAGAGTCAAGTTCAGACATCGGCGTGAGCCTTGTGGCCGACCGCGCACAGGGAACGGCCACCGCATGGCGTGCATGCCCGGCCAGGTGACTCCACGTCGCGCGCGCGCTCACTGTGAAGGCCAGTCCAACCCCGCTCCCCCTCCATTCCATCGCCCTCCTTCTCCAGCTCACCGGTAAGGCTGCCGCACTGCCATCGTCAGCGTAGCCATCTCCGCCGAGCTCGTGCACTTGAACCACCGCGCCACTGCACCCCTGAGCTCACCCACTGCACCACCGTGAGCCCACATGTGTCCTTGACCACACCAAGTCGCCCTTCATCCCCCAGGTAGCCCTCACCGCAAAGGCGCCTCCACCGGCTCGCCATGCCCGCCGTCGTCGAGCCGCCCGTGGCCGGGCCGCTCGAGCGCCTAACTACCCATTCTTTCCCGTGCGCTAGATGCAATTAGGGTTAGGGATACTCACTGAGCAGGCCGTTAGGGCCGAAACCCCGTGAGCTCGCCGGAGCCGGCCGAACCGCGGCCGTGAGCCGCCATGGCCGCCGCCATCCTCCATAGCCGCAGACATTGCTTCAATTAGTGGCACCCCTAGGTGTGCAAGGGAGAGGCGAACACGCCTATGCCCTTGGTCTCACCAGAGCTGCCGGCGGCGGCGAGTTACAGCCGTCGCCTTTCTCCCTCCCCTGTCCCTCTCGCTGACTCACGGGACCCGCTCGTCAGCCGCACACGTGGGCGGGAGGCTGAGCGTGGGCCGCGTGCGTGGGCAGGCCGCGGGCGGGAGTGGGCCGCGCCGCTTGGCTGGGGCGCGCTGTCGCGTGAGCGGGCGCGCGCGTCTCTGGGCCACGGCGATTTCCCGGGCCGGCCCAGTCTTGGATGGGAGTCCGTTAGGGTTTCTGAATTTTGTTTCTTTTATTCTTTTTCACAGATTTGTGTATAGATTCAAAAATATATATTTCTTAATTAGTAGATTCAAATGTTGTGGTTATAATTTTATTGAGTTCTTAATAGTGTCTAGTTTTATTAAAAATATAATATGTGCCATGTTCTGTTATGCAAAATAGGGTTACTAATTATCTCTTTTATTTATGTGGGAAATAGGGGTAATTATATCTCTTTCTGTGTAACTCCAAATGGCATGAAATTTTTATGGTGGACTGTTCATATCATGAATAGCTTGTAGTTAAATTCTCATATATTTTGGACATTGTATGTAAGAGTTATGTATTTCTCTTGTTTGAATGGATGGATCTTGTGTGAATTTTCATAATTTTTCTATAGGTCCAGTGAAGATAAAATTTTGTGAGTGTTGTTCTTAGGCTAGAATGGTACTAAAAAAATATTAAATCTGTTGTTTGACACTTTTCAATGTGATTTATTAATTATACAAAAATCAACCTTTTTGTCTTGTGAATTTTGTGTAGGAAGTTTCTGTGAATAACTTTAGTTTAAATTTTTACAGTAGCCTTCTTGTAGGGCAGAGAGCCTCCTGTAATTTTTACAAAATTTTCTAAGTAGCTTGCATATAAGTTTAATTTCCCACTTAATTAATTAAGTAAAGTAAGAAAGGGGTTAAAATAAATGTTTTGGTTTGGCACACCCTATTTTCTGGTAGTTTCATGACATGTGTGAACTAGTAGTGTCATTAGTTTGATCATAAGAGTAGTTTGACACATGAATAAATATTTAATTTTCATATTTTTAGGTTCTCTGGACAGCTGGTAGCATTTTTAGATTTGAACCTTGATAAAAGTGTTTGCTGGAAAACTTGTGAATACCAAAGTGGTAGTAAACTTGTTAAACTAGCTTGTGTCAAAAGTTGTTGGCATTTGGCCTAGTAGTCTAGGAGTTGTAGCTGTTTAAAATGACTGTTAAGAAATGACTGCTCTCTGTTTGGAGATGACAGATTTCTGGAAATTTAGAATCTCGAGTAGGTAAACTTTGGAATTAAGTGCTGAGGTCTGAAAGTGAATTATGGAGCATTTTATAAGTTTTCCAGATTGTCTTGTATCATGCCTTTAGGATTTGGGAATCTACAGTTGTGATGGAAATACGTAGCTGCTGTCCAGAATGTGTTGTTGTGACATTTTGTGCTTTGTTGGTGGTAACCTAAGTAATGTTGTTCTTGTGATTGTTAGGTGTTAGGGCCTTAATTGTGGAGGAACATCTATACATTAGGTTGTGTAGATTAGGTAAGTACTTCTCTACCGGAGAAGAGATTTGCACTTATTATTGAAGTGATTTGAATAGAGCATTAGAAATTGTTGTACTGCATTTCATCCCGAGCATGCTGCATTCCTCCTTATGCATCCATGAGATTTATTGTGCATCCATGCAATAGGTGTTCTAGAGGGAGTGACGCTCCTCGAGTTCGAGGGATCAATTCCGGAGGAGGATCAGGAGCAGCCGAGGGAGTCTGAGGACCCAGCCGGCGAAGGAGTTCCCGTAAACGATCTACCTGAATGCTCGGATCATCGTCCGTCCTCATTTCTGAAAGGCAAGCCCCGGTGCATGCTGACCCATTTGTTTTATATATCAATCTTGAGTACTTTTACTTATTTACTGCATTAAGTTGTAGGAGTTGTGTGAAAACACTTGTTGTATTATACCTGTTCTTGTCCAGATATCTTACTTAAATCCTAAATTAAGTTTAGGCACGTGTCAATGCTTAGCCCTGCTTAGTCCGGTAGAAGTCGAGTGATTTCCGATCATCCGCGAGATGTAGGAATGGGTCACGAGTGGCTATGTTGGCTATCATGGATGGAACCATGCCTTAAAAATGAATTGGAGACCGGGCGTGAGTTCGATAGTGCAGCCGCAAGACACTTTCACGTCTTGGGTGCGGAGCTATGCCCGTTTGAGTCGTTTAAGGACCGATTCGTTGTACGTCCTTGAGTCATGTTGAACGCAGTCTAACACTTAGTTGGCCGGATAAGTTGTTCCGACCCCGAAGCCGAGTAATATGGTTCAGACCGGAAATCGAATGGTAGGTCACATCTTGGAGGTAGTAAGGATGTGCTTGGGGACATTGGCGTGAGACTAACGGGGGGTTAGAGTCCCTATCCCCTGGTAGAGTGTTGCCCTTGGGGATGCGGCATCATTTGAACCCGCGACTCCTGAATTGTACGAAAGGTGGCTTGTGCGACCCTGACAGAGGCCTGCGCAGTGAGTGTTAGAAATACCCCTCCAGCTGGATAGGAATTCGATTCAAATCGCCGTCGCTCCCGGTTAGTGAGCACTTGACTTGAGCAGAGGCTACGTAGATCTCATTAAATTGAACAGATGGTTAAGTAAATGCTATAATATTGCCACGAATTTATACCTGCTATGGATATAATAATATTATTGTTTGATTATAAGAAAGTGAATGTTTAGTACAAGTGCTAAGATAGATGATAGGTTAATGCTAAAATAACTGCTAGTACAGGTTAAAATAGTTTCAATTACTTATGGTTTTCCGTAAAGGTGATGTCAACCAGCTCCACTTATGAAAGCCTTGCATGATTCTTGGTGTCTCTTATTTTTCGTTTCGACGGGTAAGTCTAGCTGAGTATATTCCCGTACTCAGGATTTATTCCCTCCTATTGCAGATGACATACTTTATTAGGGCTTCTACAAGACTTGCCTCCACCCCGCGGGTGATGAGGACTAGATCACTCGGTCATGATCGTCTATTAGTTACTTTCCTTAATGCTTTTGTGGGATGTTGATCTGTAAGACTGGCAATAGTATTTGAACAGTGTGCATGTGTTATGCTTCCGCTACTTTATGAACTCGGTTTGTAATAATTTGCGACTCCGTGTGTTGTAAGTGGATTTCCGAACTACTTGTGAAATGTAACGTGTGATATGCTATGTTGAATGATGCGATCTTGGTTGTAAGCGAGTTGGTTTGAAATCCTTCGTGGTTTCGATTGACTACCGGGATTATATGGGCTCAAGTTCAAAAATTTGAGCGTTTCGACGCTTGTTTTTGTACTGGTGCTCTTATAATTTGGTCGGTTCTGTTATATCCATTTTTTATTTAGTTGATTAAAAGTAAAAAAATTCTAAGTGCACTTGAAGACCCTAATTAAGTGAGGTATCTCCAAGCATACCTTAATTTCCTGTTCACTGAACCTCAACTAATCTGATGAATTTTCCACAGGAAAAGCCTAGAGCCCTCACCAAAATTCTGTCCATTGAACTTTTGCAACTCTGGGACTTCTCTATATAGTTACACCGAAAGGTAACAATAAAATTAGAATTGAAAGCTCGAGAAACAGAGAACTAAAATTTTATAGGATGAATTTCAGTCTATAGTGAAATTCTTAACTATTATAGGACAGGCTATTTGTATTACCCCTTCAGTCCATAGTGTTCTTCTTGACTATTCTACAGGCTATTTAAGAATAGAAAGCTTGAACAACATATAGCTGAAATAAAAAACATCAATGGTGCTGCATAATTGTGAAATGGGTTTGAGCTGTGTTATTACTCTAAAAGTAACCCAAATGCAGTTTGAAGATATTACTCCCTAGATTAAAAACAATATAGCACAATTATTAGGATATGTACCCATTTAAAAATAGACAACAGAGAAAAGGTTTCTTCTCTGAATGATTAAGACTGAAATGACCTCTACGTGAACCTGTACCTGTGCAAGACTGGAAGGTTCCTGCCAGATCAAGAACAGGGACGAGCAGAAATTACTGCTCCAAGCATCATGCTCCCTCTACAGCCAAGCCGATGAACACATCCTAGTCTCTTTTGCCCACTGTCCTTCTAAAACTTGTGACTCCATGCATGATGCATGTAGTTGAACCGCAATGTGACGCCTCCTTCCAAGATGGCTACTGTCATACCTCCTCTTCAGTCTGGGATAGGTAAACCATCATAAGAAGCAGAAGAGTAATATATTTGTCAGCCAATCAATCCAAACACCTGAAATGCAAATCTTAATCTCTCTATCATATCTAAAATTAGAACAGTGCAATATACCAAAAGGATATTTTTAATCATTTTTTTTTATTGGGTACAACTTGGACGCACGCAACCCACAAACTTCACACTCACACCTCACGTGCACACACAGGCAGCAGTGGCATGGCGACGTGGGCGAGCGCGCGGGCGTGGCACCACAGGCAAGCGCGGGGAGAGGGATCTCGCGCAGGGAGGAAGCATGATTGGAGATGGGGTCTCACGTGACGTGAGGGGCGCACGCGTGAGTGAGCGATGGAAGCGCCGGGCAGACGAGCAAGTGAAACGAAGCAAAGTGTTGGGCCCAGGTGAACTTTCACAAGCGGGAGGCGACACGAGGTGCCGGGTGGACGGAATGAATCGGTAATTTTTAGCTGTAGAGATAGAGAAGAGACTAGTGTATTTGTAGCTTTACACGTCTATGAGATTTAATGCGTCTACTGTCTCGTGGTTTACGTTTCAAACCGGTAACCTTAGTTATGTTTTTTTTAAAAAAAATACAGGAACCTAAAAAAACGCAACACAAAATAGAAATGGCATTTATTTTTTTTTTCAAGAAAATACGTGCGTTTGTGTGTGTAAGTATATATTTTACTTTTTTTAGAAGAAGTATATATTTTGCTAGTAAAGCTAAATTAAATGCCTACTAGGTTTGAGGTCCTTGATGACATTCTCGCTAGCTTCTGTGGTAGCAAGAACAAAATTAAAAATCGAGGGTTTTAGAAGGGTTTGGTAGGTTCGTTCCCTCGCCTTTCTCCCTTTCTTCCTCTCCAATCCAAACCAAAACACCGCAGAAAAATAAAAAAAAGCCAAAACAATCCGCGACTTGGGGAACCCTAGAATCAAGCGCGGAACCGCCCTCATCCACCATGCTGCGTGCGGCGGCGGCGGAGGAGCTCAGGTCTCCGCTGCTCAGGGTCATTGGGACGCTGAGGGGCGGCCGCGGCTCGGTGCTGCTGGGGAGGAGGGCGCGTTTCTGCTCCAACTCCTCCGCGAGCGACTCCGAGGATGCGACCGCTGCGGAGGGGGAGGCGGACAGCAAGGCGTCTTCCGCCATCATGCCGACCAGCACCAATATCGACGACTGCCTCTCGGTATGTTCGTCAGGATCAGAGTCACTTGCTTTGTTGCTTGCCTCAGCCATTCGTTTTTTTCCCCTTTTTAAGAGACTCAGCCATTCGTTTTTTTCCCCTTTTTAAGAGACTCAGCCATGCGCTTGGAAATGTGCTATGAGTAGTAGGTTAGTACCAGATTCTGTATCCTGGGTTGAGTCCCCGATTAGCTCAGACACAAATGAACCGTTAAATCAGGCGTCAGTAGCGTGCTGGATTCAACACCTTAAAGGTCCGTGCCTCAATATGAGCATGGAGGAACTTTGAATTACAAGTTTATGCTAAAATCTGCAATACAGCATGAATGGATAAATACCAGATTTCCTTTGTTCTGAAGGAAATAGGCTAATTCTTTGCTCCATGTATTTTCTAGTTTGATAGAGCTGTGCGGAGAGATCATTAGAGACAACTAGTACTGAGGGCTCATATTGAGTCTGCCGATGTGGCAGAGGGGATCCGCAAGGTTTTGCTTGCACAATTACGTGCAAACAGTATTAATGAGGTATGATGCAAATTGCATAGAAATGCCTCCAATTTAATGCAAACTAAAATGTCTCCATTCTGGTAGGAAAATGCCTCCGATCTGCTAGGAAAAACATACATCTGTTGTGAAAAAAACTGCATGCATTTTATTAGGATCCAAGTGTTTATTTTGGGACTGTGATCATATTTTTTTGGTATATATCAGGGGACTATAATTTTTTTTTCATCTTTAGTGGCTGAAGCTATGTTAGTGCCATCATTATAGGAAAAACGGGTTTGGTAGGGTCATTCTTCCAAAGGGTTAAGCTGTGTTGCTTTCCCTTTATAACTCTTCTATCCCAGAAACCACTGTCGTTGTCTCTGCTGAATTCATGACTTCATATTAGCTCGATATTGAACTTCAAAGTGACAGTACAAGAATCTGTTAAGTTGACTGCTGATGTGTGTTTATATCTTAGTGATGTACTGATGTGATACTGCCAGCCATAACCTTCTGTCCTTGTCATGGCCATTGGTCACTTGTTCAAATAGGTTATAGCGTTACCTCTTCCACATCGGCCACTCTTTCCTGGATTTTACATGCCGATCTATGTAAAGGTATGTTGCTCTATTTGGAGTTTCTGAAATGAATTTCACATCTTTTAACACACGACTTCATCATTTCCCTTCAAAATGATGTGCTATTTTTCGTCTTGTTTGAAAATTCCTCAGGACCAAAAGCTGTTGCAAGTCCTAATAGAAAATCGCAAAAGATCAGCTCCGTATGCTGGTGCCTTTCTTGTGAAAGATGAAGAAGGTATTGACCCTAACATTGTGACTGGTTCAGATTCAGAGAAAAGCATTGATGATCTCAAAGGGAAAGACTTGCTGAAGCGTCTTCATGAAGTTGGGACACTTGTTCAGGTAATTTGACCATTTTCATAGTACTCCCTTCAAAGATTCTGTTTGCCTAGTCTTTCAAAATGTGCTCTGTAATTAATTTTAGTTATTTCTGTAGATTACAAGCATTCAAGGGGATCAGGTAGTTCTATTTGGTCACCGACGTTTACGAATAACTGAGATGGTGAGATACTTCAGATTGCATGCCATTCAATTGCTGTTGGTAGAAGTTGATTTGTTTAATTGTTTCACCAAGATGCCAAAAATTGCAGGTCGAAGAGGATCCACTCACAGTTAAAGTTGACCATCTAAAGGTAGTTATGTTCATCTGTGCTCATACTTTTTTGTGCCATTTGTGGTGAACTACTAGTATTTTGTTTGAACATGATTTCATCATGAATCCAGTGTAGGATTTCTATGTTTTCTTTGCAATGTAATTTGCAATGTCTTATTTAAGTTGCTCTTTTCAGGAAAATCCCTACAACAAGGATGATGATGTTATGAAAGCTACCTCATTCGAAGTTATATCAACTTTAAGGGAAGTTCTAAGGACAAGTTCCCTTTGGAAGGATCATGTGCAAACCTACCAACAGGTCTGACTTTTTAACCTTTTTTTCATTTTTACACATCTATTTTTTTTAACCATTTGCTTGAAGCTTGGAATTGTTTCAGCATGGCTTAACTTCCCAAACTTGCTGCACTCGGTGTTTTGTTTTTGTACACTGTAGAATGGTCTAATATTAGGCAACATGTGCATAATATAACATTGCTGTTAGTTCCTGGCCTCCTGGGAATGGATCATAGACAGGGTGCTAAAACTACCAGACTGAACACTGGAATATGACTATTAGAGGTATACCCTTTGTTGCCTGCCTGTTCCATATAGCCTACCAATATTGCAAAATTGCCAGTAAAACAAAGCTAGCAACCAGTGTCCATGTAGAGTTTCGACATAAATCCCCTGTCGTAGATACAGCTAATATGTTTGTTTACTTGCCTTGATAGGCATTTCTATTTTTTTTGGATGTCATTGGATTTCGTCTTAGCAACTGTGAATTTTGAAACTGATTTCCTCTGTTTCAGCACATTGGTGACTTTAACTACCAACGGTTAGCAGACTTCGGTGCTGCTATCTCTGGTGCCAACAAGTTGCATTGCCAGGAGGTGCTTGAGGAATTAGATGTAAGAAACTTTGCTTAAACTCCTCTCTTTTCAATTGTTTTCTTGTTGTGTACTTTGCCCACTTCAAAGTCTATACTGCAACACAGTCGAGCAGGATTACCAATTTAATGTTTTCATAAAATTCAGTCGAAGACCTATTATGCATCCGTAGCCAGTAATACCTATTGATTCCTGGATTCTTAGGTTCTTGTTCCAAACTGACCAAAAGAGCCTGATAAGTGCTGCAGAAAATTTATTTTGGAGTACAGTCACGTTCTGTTCTGACTGCATTCTAGATTTCATATGTAAACGCATTTTTTTTTTTGTTCTCTGCCTCCGTCCATCATTTTGTTTCTGGAACAGGTATACAGGCGTTTGAAGTTGACTCTTGAGTTAATAAAAAAGGAGATGGAGATTAGTAAGCTACAGGTAATTCATTTTCTTATCCTCGGTCCTGCGAACGGACCTCTAGCTGAGTTGGTTAGGTGGCTCTTGTAACACTCTTCAGGTCCTGGGTTCGACTCCCCGTGAGAGCGAATGTCAGGCTGGGGTTAAAAAATCCCCTCGCCTTGTCCCACACCAAAGCATAGTTCTAAGGCCTGGCCCCGGTTGTGGTCGTTCTCACATGGGCTATGGTGCCACTGTGTATGGGTGGGGCAGGGGTTCGGGGGTTTTCTCGACCTGTGTGAGAAGTTCTTCTTCTTTAATGCAATGCCCGGGGGCTGTCTTATCCCCCGCAGGTCGAGTTTTCTTATCGTCCGGTCTTAGCCATCATTTTTTGTCCAATCTTCTTGATGTTTAATGTGCTTCTGTTTCAGCAAGCCATAGCAAAAGCAATTGAAGAAAAGATTAGTGGAGATCAGCGACGTTATTTATTGAATGAGCAACTTAAGGCAATCAAGAAGGTACTTCATTATTTCTGCTGCTCCTACAGGCTACCTATGCTCCTTACATTGCGATAGTCAAATTACTATACTGTTGTAGAATCTGTCCATGCTATTGTCTGTAATGAAAAGCCAGATGGCCAATAATAATCCCCGACTCTGTCTATGTCATGTATCCAGGAGCTGGGTTTGGAGACTGATGACAAAACGGCATTGTCTGGTTGTTCTTGAACTATGATACTTAATGAGCTTTGTATATGCTTTTATCATATAGCTGCGCAATTATCATTAGACGATTTCAAGTTGACTTATTGTTTATGTGTTGCAGCAAAATTTAAGGAACGTATAGAATTAAAGAAGGACAAATGTCCTCCTCATGTTTTACAAGTCATTGAAGAAGAGCTTACCAAGCTTCAGCTTTTAGAAGCCAGCTCTAGTGAGTTCAGTGTAACTCGTAATTATTTGGACTGGCTGACAGTATTGCCATGGGGAAATTATAGGTTTGTATTTATCAACCTTTCCCTGAAGAGAAATCTGCCATATGTTTGTGCCTCATTAGTGTTTATCCTTCTGTTGCAGTGATGAAAACTTCGATGTCCACCATGCTCAGAAAATTCTCGATGAAGACCATTATGGTTTGAGTGACGTGAAAGAGAGAATACTGGAATTCATAGCAGTTGGGAAGTTAAGAGGGACTTCACAAGGTTTGATTCATACTCGATTGATTTATCTGTTGTATTGAGCTTGTAAAGTGTTGTACTGTTCATTCAATTTGCATTAATGCATCCTCAACTGTCATCCATGGTTAGAAAAAATGGCGTCGAGTTTTGACAAGCCTGTCTCATTCATCATAACTTTCGTGTACTTAGATTGGTTGGATAGGGAGAGAGAGCAGCTCACATGGACACTGACTTATCAAGAAACTATCGTGTCTCTATTTATAGAGGAGACTTGACTTGGCACTCGAGACACCCTCTGTAAACATGATGCTTTTACTTCCTAACTTATCAAGATACTTGCCTAAGAAATAGATTTATTACCTCCAAACCTACTGAGTCTGGAAGGTCACACCTCCACCTGGGTGTAGCCTGGCTAGGGCGGCCGGCGGCGGTGCCCCCTGGCCACATGGGCTATGGCTGGTCTAGGATGGACCATGTTACGGTCCAGCTGGTCCATGGCCATCTGGTCCGTAACAATAACCTACAGTGCTCACTAAATTTCTTGATTCCTCAATGTCCATCTGTAGTTATTCTACCAATAACTCTGTCCATCTTTTACAACAGGCAAGATCATATGTCTTTCTGGGCCACCAGGAGTTGGAAAAACTAGTATTGGTCGTTCAATTGCACGTGCACTGAACCGCCAGTTCTACAGGTTTTCTGTTGGAGGTTTGGCTGATGTGGCTGAAATCAAGGTACAAAACAGATATTGCTGATATGTCATGTACAGTTGCATGTGGTTGTATAAGTAACCTTTCAACAATCTCAGGGCCATCGACGCACGTATGTTGGTGCAATGCCAGGGAAGATGGTGCAGTGTCTTAAATCAGTTGGGACAGCAAATCCTCTAGTATTGATAGATGAGATTGACAAGGTGCTCAAAATGGTCCATTTGGTCTTATTTTGCTTGAGATGCTAAATTGCTAATAATAGCCTGCATTATATACTTGCATAATGGCCTGTGATGCACTTTTAGTCTTTGACACAGAATGGACTTTCAACAGTTACTTTCTTCAATGTGACAACTTGTGTGCATGCTTTATTAACGCTAACTTTTACTTGTCTGTCTTGCAGCTTGGGAAGGGGCATTCTGGCGATCCAGCTAGTGCATTGTTGGAACTCCTCGATCCTGAGCAGAATGTTTATTTCTTAGATCACTACCTTGATGTTCCTATTGACCTATCCAAGGTTAGTCCTTGCTCCCTCAGGAGTTGCCTGTTTGACTGTCTACGTGTGGTTGGCTTCACAATTTAACCTTTTTTTTTGCCATGTTTATTCTTTTAAATATAGACAACAAGCCTATTCTTAACAGATTGATAGTTGTCATCACCATCTCATTGTCTTGCATTCTCACGCATCTTGCTGTTATCATTAGGTACACGCATTGCTGATTATTGTGCTATCATATCATTCACATGCAATGCTGCTAAGTGCTAGTGTACTACTGTAAGTTGTGATTAGTAGGTTGCACCAAAGCAACATCCTTAGTATTATGTTTTGTTCTATACGATGAGATCCGTAGCAGTTGGATGGTCTTCGGTACACTTCAAGTGCATAACTTCCAAACAATCCTCTGCCTTTCCTACCTTTTTTTATTCCTGTTGTTTCGAGTGTCTTCAGTCGTGTTTAACTATTTATTTCATGCTACTTTCTGTTTGTAATATTCTTGTCATCTTCTAAAACTTTGTTTATGAAAATTAGGTTCTATTCGTTTGCACAGCAAACGTAATAGAGATGATACCAAATCCGTTACTGGATAGGATGGAGATCATTGCTATAGCTGGGTATATAACTGATGAAAAGATGCATATTGCTCGGGACTATCTAGAGAAGAATACAAGACAGGCTTGTGGCATAAAGCCTCAACAGGTAGCTTGGACACTTCTCTTATAATCTTCCTTTCATTCAATATTATGTGCGTGAAAATAAATTATTAAGCATAGAACATTTGTTTTTAAAGCAACCTTGGAATTTCCATAAATAAAAAAAACAAACAACACAAAGAAAGGAAAAAATTATTGTAAACTCTATGCTTTTATAATGTCTGTATGCGTAAACCGCCTAATCTATATTGACACAGTTTCAGCAGTATGTGAAGTGTCCCAATAGGCCAATACACTTGCTTCTTATTTCTGATTCCACTTTATCAATTTTGGACTTAACTGTTCAGCCATGGACATCTACAGGTTGAAGTTACAGATGCTGCTCTTCTTGCTCTCATTGAAAATTACTGCCGAGAAGCTGGAGTGAGGAACCTTCAAAAGCAGATTGAGAAAATTTACCGTAAGGTGTGTAAAATAATTTCTGCATACTGATCTGACCCCTCTATCAGAGAAGGGAAAAATGTTGGCTGATTGTTGATAATGGTTAAGCAACCTCAAGGCATTGGTATGGTATGAAAGGTTGCTTTTAGTTTTAGAGTCAATGCTTCCATTAATATCTTCTGCTCGCCAATATGATCATGCCATACATCCTTTGCTGGCTGATATGATCATACTCTTCTGAAATACCTTACAAACTTTTTACCTCCGCAGATAGCTCTGCAGCTTGTTCGCCAAGGGGTATCGAATGAACCAGACCAGGAGTCTCTCAGTGTCACTGTAAGTGAGGAATCTAGTAGTGGTGATAGCACCACAGCAAAAGATGAGATTTTGAAGGATCCTGCTGTAGAAGATGCTTCAGTCGCCAATAATGTTACAAATCCTGCCTCTGAGGAAGCTAATGAAGTAAATTTGACAACTGAAGCACTAAAAGAAGACAGCACATCTAAGGTATAGTGTGTCATTCGTTGGTTTTATTATTTTTTTGAAACAAAGTATTCACACTTTAATTTTGTACTGCCCTGTTGCCTGTTAATGTGCAAAATGGTCCTCTACATTGTATCTGTTCTGCTGATTGACACACTGCTTATCCTTGTGTATGGCAGCCGGGTATTATTGGTTGGTCAAATATAATTTTGTAGATTACTGGACATCAATGTTCCCTGTCCATGTCCATTGTGTTGGCCTGAAAACCACTTATGAGATTGCTAGCTCACTCAACAAATGTGCAATATAGACTCAGGAGAGTGGGAAACAAATCAAACAATATTATATTATGATGTTAGTTACTGATTCCTGTATTCTGTAGGGCAACAAGGACACAGATGGAGCAGCAGAAGATGCAGCAGACAAGGCAATTGGAAAGGTTGTGGTCGATTCATCAAACCTTGGCGATTTTGTTGGGAAACCTGTGTTCCAGGCTGAGCGTATATATGAGCAGACGCCTGTTGGAGTGGTCATGGGTTTAGCTTGGACTGCTATGGGTGGTTCTACTTTGTACATCGAAACAACAAAAGTGGAGGAAGGGGAAGGGAAAGGTGCACTTGTGCTGACGGGACAGCTTGGAGATGTCATGAAAGAGAGTGCTCAGATAGCGCACACAGTTGGCAGAGCTGTATTACTGGAGAAAGAGCCAGATAATCAGTTCTTTGCAAACTGGAAGCTGCACTTGCATGTTCCTGCAGGGTCCACCCCTAAGGATGGCCCAAGTGCTGGATGCACCATGATAACATCTATGCTGTCCTTAGCTATGGGAAAGTCTGTCAAGAAGGACCTTGCAATGACGGGTGAAGTAACATTAACTGGAAGAATCCTCCCAATCGGCAGGGTATGTTTTCTTTGTTCCCTACTCAAGTTTGGTTTTACATTTTAAATGTATTGTTTTTAGACAAACATGACCAGCCAGCCAATGACTTCTGCATGTGAAACGAGGAAATGTCACTTGACTGAAAAATATGAAGTGGTTTCCTTGTTTCATCTTCCAGCCTCCTGATATAATGATAGGCTTAGTTTTCAGATGCTAGGTGACATCCAAGCAGATGACAGTGCCTTAATGAGTTAATGTTGACACCCATGCGCTTCAGCATGCCATGGTGATATCAATATGGTTTCATGCATCGGATCACTGGACACTCACTCTTGTTTCTTCTCCATATATCAGGTAAAAGAGAAAACGATTGCGGCAAGGAGAAGTGCGATAAAGACACTCATATTTCCAGCAGCGAATAAAAGGGACTTTGACGAGCTTGCTTCTAATGTGAAGGAAGGCCTCGAAGTTCATTTTGTTGACACATACGGTGAAATATATGATTTAGCTTTCCAGAGTGACGCCGGGACAGAAACAAAGCTGAGATGATTTAGCTTTACAGGATTGAGATTTTTTTTCCTGACCTGGTTTACAGGCCAAATACCAAGCAGAGGCAGGAAGACCATTGTAACCGAGATGAGTGGAGTTAATTGAGAGTCACGAGAAAAAGAAATCTTTTTTGCTCCCCAGATAACACCATTGAATTTTGAAAAGATTTTTGGCTAAGGTTGTACTAGTGTGCTAGCTCAGCTAGGTTGTATTAGCCTATATAGGAATAAGAAAGAGAGCAGCGTAAACTATATATCGAACCACACTTTGTTATCCCAAAGCAGCACTAATCACCATCTGTTATTTATTTATTAGAGTGGTCTCCAAAAGTGGCAGGGATGCACCATTTGTTCACCCTGTTTTTAGCACTACTTTTCAACCTCTCATAACAAAAAAAAAAAAACAAATTTCAGCTAAACGAATAGGTGGGTGTTAGCCATTCTTCTGGTATATTGTACAAACAGTTGAGCAGTAGGGTACTAGTTTTTTTTTTAATTACGTTTTTTTCTGTACATATACGTGAGCGTGAACATTACGTTTTTTTCTGTACATATACGTGAGCGTGAACAGTGGAGTGAGCCTGCCTTGCGCGTGCGGGGTGCGGCCTGCAGGTCAGCAGGGATTGAAATCGGAACGGACGGCCTCAGGTCGACTGCAGGCCGGGCGGGTCCGGTCCACCCTCAAGCTGCTCATTTTTAGAAAAAAAATTCACGGACGGTCCTCGAATTTGGTGCAGGGTGTCATCTATGTCCCTGTATTATTAAAGTTAAAGTGCTATTTTTAGGTCCATAGATTTGGCTTCGGATCTCATCTAGGTTCTAACAGGTTCTAGTGTGCTATGGATGTTGATGTGGCTGGCTGATTGTGCAATGCATGTGGAGCCCACATATTAGGTGGAATATATATATATATATATATATATATATATATATATATATATATATATATATATATATATATATATATATATATATATATATATATATATATATATATATATATTCTCTTGTCATTTTTTCTCCTCCTCGCGGCTTGCGCCTCCTCGTCGGCTACGGCAGAGCCCACAGCGGCGTGCGGCGGCGGCAAGCCAGCACGCGGCCAGCATGGAGGATGAGAAGAACGGGACACCGGCGACAGCTCGCCTCGGCCAAGGCAGCACCCTCACCGAGTTCGCCCTAGCCATGGCCGCGATGGCCCCCGACGCGCTCGCCTCGACTTCCCCACGTCCGGCCATGGCTACGCCACTCCCCGCCGCCGCCGAGCTCGCACCGGCCATGGCCGTGACGGCCCTCGACGAGTTCTCCCCGGCCATAGCCGCAACGGCCCCCGACGCGCTCGCCCCAGCCCGCTGCGCTGAGCTCGCGACGGCCGCGCGCTGCCATCCCCGAGGTCACGCTCTCCCTCCCCGCCGGCCACGCGCTCCGCCCTGCCATGGCCGCGTGGGAGCTCGGGCCACCGCGCCGCACCACGAGCTGGTGCCGCCGCGCCCCACCGCGCTCGCGTCGGTCGGCCGAGCGCCGCCCCCAGCCAGCCCTGCGCCTGCCACCAGCGCGCGAGAGCTCCCCGCGCCAGCCACGCGAGCTCCGACCGCGCCAGCCACGCGAGCTCCGGTCGCGCCCGCGCACCCGTTGTCCAAGGCACGGCGGTGCGACAGCAGCACGCGCAGGAGCACATCGACGATGCGCGAGACAGAGGTGGGCTCAGCGGCTTGCCGAGGTGGACCTGAGGAGAGCTTGTCGAGGGCCGTTGCGGCCATGGCCGGGGCGAGCTCGTCGGGGGCGCCCCTCTCCATGGCGCTTGCGGCGTTCCTCACGAAGGAGCCGAGTGAGGTCGAGCAGGGGGGACGTCGCGCAGGGGCGGTGGCGTGGCCTGGGGAGTCACGGCACAGGGGCGGCAGCTGCCGGCATTGGGATCCACCATCCGCCTAGAGCCGGTCTTCTGTGGACGGAGAGAGCACGAGACAGAGGAGAGAGATAAAAAGAAGCCTGACAAGTGGGCTCTATATGTCGGATGCACAGTCAGTGTGCCACGTCACCATATAGAGAGGGTTAGGATCTGTCTGGATCTAGATGATACCCGAAGCTAAGTTCATAGACTCAGAAATAGCATTTTGATAGTACAGGGACCTAGATGACACGAGGACCACCCATGTATTTTTCCCCCATTTTTATTCGGATCCGCGGTCGATTCACCTCTGGTCTCTGATCCGCCGCCACGGTGAAAGCCCAAGTTTGATTTTGGTAATTAATGACACCAAGTTGCTAATATCATTGTATCAAGTGAATTGAATTAGGCATAGCAACACATATGATGAAGTAGCAAGGAGCATGATGGTGCATGGACATGAAATGACGAGCATGGTGGAGATGCACATGAAATGATGGTCATGGTGATCAAGATGAGGAAATGGACATGGAACAAAGTGATCAAGGAAAATATATAATCATAGGGTTTTGAAATCCCAAGTTTGGTTTTGGTAATTAATGACACCAAGTTGCTAATGCTATTGTATCAAGTGGAATGAGTTAGGCATAAGCAACACACGTGATGAAGAAGTATGTGGCATAAAGTGATGGCCACAAGATCACAAGAGGTGGAGATGCACATAAAATAATGATCATGGTGATCAAGCATGAGGAGATGGACATGGAACAAAAGGATCAAGGCAAAGGTATAACTATAGGGTTTTTCTTTTGCCGGTCTAAGATGAGTAGAGAAGTGATTGACCGGATTTAGGATACATAGCCGACTATCAAGAGGGGCAATCACGGTTAGCTCGGGAATCAAGTGCCACTAGATCAATGTCTTGAGCATATGCATTAGGATCTAGTAGAGAGCTAATGTAACGCCTTGAAAATGATTGTGAAAATGCTAACACACATGCACATGATGATATACACATGGTGGTGTTAGCACTTTTACGAAGGCGGTGGAGTTTGAGCGGTGGAGAAGTGTTTGGGGTCCTCTCTCCCTCCCGCCGAGCTTGCGAGCGCCGGATTCAGGCGTTTTCGAGAAAAGAAATGCCTATTTTCCATTGCGCCGGAGGCAAGAAAAGGTAGCGAAAGTCCGGAGTGTTTCTCTCTGAAAACTCTAACCGGACGCGGTCCCAGTTTGACCGGACGCGTCCGGTCAGTTCAACACGGTGTGGGCACTAGGGTTTGCAACCGGCGCATCCGGTCCCTCACGGAACTGGAGCGTCCGGTCGGGCACCCAGAGGGGCAGAGCGTGGCGAAGAGCTGATCAGACGCACGGCGCGTCCAGTCACATGCGATCGGTCGCGTCCGGTCGCGGTGGGAGCTCTCTGGACTCTGACCGGACGCCGGGTGCAGCGCGTCCGGTCACGGCAACGGCTCTCTCTGACACACGCTGTTACTATTTGTCCTGTAGTGACCGGACGCGTCCGGTCACCCTAACCGATGCGTTCGGTCATCATGTTTTTCACTGCGATATCTAGTAACAACTAGTTGATTACCCCTTCGCTATAAATAGATGGTGGCCGGGTTTGGGGAGTTCTCTCTTGCACATTTGAGACCTTGAGACATCCTTTGAGCTAGAGAACAACCCCTCCACTCATCTCTTTGCTTAGTTGCACATCTTGAGTGAGATTTAAGTGCATTACTTGAGAGTTGCATTCTAGAGGCACTTGATCTTCGAGTTGCTGTGGTTTTCTTGTTACTCTTCCGTATTTCCCGACGCGGTAGACGGCTTGGAGCAGCGGAGGTGATTAAGCTCACAATTAGAGATTGTTGGAGCCCTCACCAAGTATTGTAAGGGGTTCTTGATCCTTCTCCACAGAAGTTCGCAAATTGGATACTCTAGTGGAGCTCGTGGCTTGGAGGATCCCCATCTTGTGTGCGGTTGTGCGGTGCCCGCCGAGGGCTCGACTCTTGATAGTCGATTAGCTCGTGAATCGACAAGTGGGTATATCGCCACAACGGGGAGTAGCTTGCCGGGAAGCAAGTGAACCTCGGGATAAATTCTTGTGTCGTTCTCTTCCCAAGGATTTCTCTTATGTGATTGATTGATTGGTTCTTCTCATCTCTACACGGTGGTATAATCACTCAAAGCTCTTATCTCGCGTTACTCCTTGTTTCTAGCTTGTAGTTGTTATTGTGTTTAGTGGATAGCCTTGTACTAGACTTGTGTAGGTGGCTTGCTTAATTAGTTAGAGCTAGTGCATTTTGCTTCGCCACCTTTTATACTAACACTTGTGGTTAAGTAAATCTTGTAGAAGTTTTAATTAGGCTATTCATCCCCCCTCTAGCCTATTTGGACCTTACAGGTTTGCTTTTGCCGGTCTAAGATGAGTAGAGAAGTGATTGACCGGGTTTAGGATTGATAGCCGACTATCAAGAGGGGCAATCACGGTTAGCTCGTGAATCAAGTGCTACTAGGTCATCATCTTGAGCATATGTATTAGGATATAGTAGAGAGCTAATGTAACGCCTTAAAAATCATTATGAAAATGCTAACACACATGCACATGATGGTATACACATGGTGGTGTTAGCATATTTACGAAGGCGGTGGGGTTTTGAGCGGTAGAGAGGGGTTTGGGGTCCTCTCTCCCTCCCGCCGAGCTTGCGAGAGCGGGATTCAAGCGTTTTTGTGGAAATGAAATGCCTATTTTATACTACGTCGGTGGCTGAGATTTTCTCTAAGTCATCGTGGATAGAAATAGAGGCGAACGAAGATCACTGGGGTGACCGGACGCTGGACCGGACGCGGTCTCGGCTTAACCGGACGTGTCCGGTCAGTAGCAGCTGTTGCAGAAGCACGCGGGCTACGGTTTTGCACCGGCGCATCCGATCACTCATGAGACCGACACGTCCGGTCAGGCGCTCAGAGGGTCTGTAGATCGCGTGGTCGATCGGACGCGGTGGCATGTCCGGTCACGTGCGACCGGACGCATCCGGTCGACGAAATCGCTCTCTGGACCCTTACTGGACTCTAATCGGACGCCGGGTGTAACGTGTCCGGTCATCTCTAGCATCGCGTCCTGTCTTGCTTTCGGCGTTGTCGCACAGGTTGAAGGGTCGAGATGGCGGACTAGAGGGGGGGTGAATAGTCCTTTCTAAAACTTAAACGCGTTGGCTAACCAAAACAAATGCAGAAATAAACTTATCGGTCTAGCCAAGACTACACCCCTCTATCTAAGTTCTCTAGCACCTTGCAAAGATCCTAATTTAAGCAACTAAGGTGCTAAGCTTACCAAGAGCTCACCTAAACAATTCTAGAGCAAGGTCACACAAACCTATGCACTAGTACTTTGCCCACCGAGGGAGCTCCTACACAACTAGTGAAGCAAAAGCACAAAGCTCCTAAGCTCACTAACAATGCTCAATAACAAGGCAACTAATGCCAAATTAGAGAGCGCAAAACACTTAGCTACACAAACTAAGCAATGTGACTAACAAGGTTACACAAACCAAATTAGCCACGCAAAGGGGAAGCTTCTAGCTACACAAGCAAGAAGACGACTAGCAAGCTACACAAGCAAACTAGTTATGAGAGCAACTACACAAGCACAAGTATATATGAAAGTAAATACAAGCTTGTGTTGCACGAAGGCAAACCACCGAGAAGAGTAGACAATGTTGACACGGTGATTTTCTCCTGAGGTTCACTTGGTTGCCACCAAGCTACGTCCCCGTTGTGTCGACCAACACTTAGATGGTTCCTCGGTGTGACCCTCAAGTCACTTGCCCCTCATGGCACGCCCCGCAAGGCACCGCAAGACACCACTCTCAAGTGAGGTAACTCAATGACACGCTCAACTAGAGTTGCTCTTCGCGATCCCCGCGGGGTGAGCACAATCCCCCTCACAAAGCTTCTCCGGAGCCTCGCACAATCTTCTTGCGAGCTTCGACGGAGCCACAAGCCACCAAGCCGTCTAGGAGGTGGCAACCTCCAAGAGTAACAAGCACCACCGGCTTGCAACACGATCACCTAGTGCCACTCGATGCAACCTCACGATGCAATCGCACTAGAATCTCTCTCACTCGATCCGATGAACACTATCAAGCATGAGTGAGTTAGAGGGCTTCCAAGCACTACCACATAAGCCACCAAGGCCAAAGTGTGCTCAGCTGCCGGCCATGGCCGGCCACAACGTCTATTTATAACCCCACGGTCAAATAGAGCCGTTACCCCTTCACTGGGCAAAAAGTCGGGACGACCGGACGCGCCGGTCGAAACTGACCGGACGCGCCCAACCGCGTCCGGTCGTCCTGCGACGTCCACGTGTCCTCCCAGAATTCAAACACGACCGTTAGATCCTTCAACGGTCACTGCGCGCCAACGGTCAAACAATGACCGGACGCGCTGCTCAACCGACCGGACGCGCCGGTCGCTCAGCACCGCGCACGCGAAGCAACGACCGGACGCGCTCCTCGCAATGACCGGACGCGCTGATCCGCACAGCACCCGCGCCCGCGAAACAACGACCGGACGCGCTCCTCGCAACGACCGGACGCGACAGTGCCAGCGTCCGGTCGGAGTCCAGTAAGCTCCCTCAACGACCGGACGCGTCCGATCGCGTGTGACCGGACGCGCCCCGCGTCCGATCGTCCTTGCGAACCGCAGTTCCTTCTGGGCACCTGACCGGACGCGCCGGTCCCGCGAGTGACCGAACGCGCCGGTTGCAAACCCTAACCCGCGTGCCCAAAACCACGCTCTACTGACCGAACGCGTCCGGTTATACCGAGACCGCGTCCGGTGCAGCGTCCGGTCACCTCTGTGACCTCCGTTCGCTTCCGTTTCTTTTCCAACTTCCGGCGTAGTGGAAAATAGGCATTTCATTTCCCCGAAATCGCCTTCTCTACCGCTCAAACTCCGCTGCCTTCGCAAATGTGCCAACACCAACAAGTGATCACCACCTTGTGTACGTGTGTTAGCATTTTCACAATCATTTTACCGAAGGAGTTAACCACTCAACTTGCCACGCCACTCGATCCTAGCAACGATGCATAGTTAGATCACTCGAGTGGCACTAGATGACCGATATGCAAACAAGTTTGCCCCTCTTAATTGTACGGCCATCTATCCTAAAACCCGGTCATAAACTTCTCTACACACCTATGACCGGTGAAATGGAAATGCCCTAGGTTATACCTTTGCCTTGCGCATTCCACTCCATCTCCTCTGACGTTGATGCAACACATGCACCAACCATATCACAAATGATATGAACCACTTCATATCATCACATGACCGTCTCGATCCATCGACCTTGACTTCACTTGCTCTTCACCGTTGCATCGGTCCGTCGGCGCCAAGTCTTGCTCAAGCTTCACCACCGCATGGTCCTTCGCTTCAAAGCCTCGACTTGCCCTTCACCTTCACAACCGGTCCATTGAGCCAAGCATTATCTTGGTCTTCATCATCTTGGTCACATGAGTCAATGTCATGTCTCATATACAATGAGCTCCTCCATGACACCATTACATGTGGACTAATCTCCTGTGTATCTCACATAACCACATATTAGTCCACCTAAGTTGTCACTCAATTACCAAAACCAAACAAGGACCTTTCAATCTCCCCCTTTTTGGTAATTGATGACAACTCTACAAAGATATGGAAATTAAGCTTTTTCAAGCTAGCACTTCACACAAGTGTAAATTGCCAACTTGTTTTGGATTTTATACTACTTATCCAACATTTAAGCTTTATGTCAAGAATTGGATAAGCACCATAAAATCCAACTTGGTAGTGATAACTCCCCCTACATATGTGCTCAAAAGGTTTGGTTTCAAGCTTGCACATATGCATAAATATGAAATTTGTGGGAGGGTTAGCACTACTAAGTGATGCTAAGGTGTATAGAATAAACCTTTGTAGCTAGATACCAATTAGTAGCTTGATACCATTTGAAAATCACAAGTTTGCCATCATCCTTAGCATCATGAGTAGCTAGACATCAAAAACACTAGAAACCCCGTGAGATCAACATTATAAGCATGGTTCTAGTTTTTGCATGATAATCACAAGTCTAGCTAACATCCTATGCATGCTAGTTATCAAAACATCATTCAAGTTCTATAACTAGCATACACCACACAAGCATGCATATTGAATTTAAGAACTTATGCAATGCAAGCAAGCACATGAATTATGCACATATCAAATGCAATCAATCAACGTTCATGAACTTGCTCCTTCTACTTGTGTGCTTTCTTTGTCCAAGAATTTTGATCCCCTTACATTCTTCAATGTTGCATTCTTCAATGTTGCTCCCTCTTTGTCCATATCCATGTCCAATAACATCTCTCTCTCTAAAGCAATCTCTCCCCTAAAGGAAATCTTGCATATATTTGTCCAATCTCTCCCCCTTTGTCATTAATTTCCATAAAAGGTGTGCTTCTTATTGATGCAAAGGCTAGCATTGGGGTAGATGGTTGAGACTTGAATTTTGCATTTTGATGGACATTACCACATATGTTGGAATGACAAACTTTATGGTTGCTCTTGAGATACCACATAGGATCTTTGACCTTGATACCAATCGGTGGGGCTCCTCCCCCTATGTCATAGCATGTGTCATTCACTTGAGATACCACTTGAGGATGAGGGTAGCATTTCTTGATTTGATCACTTAAAGTTGAGGATCACTTGTGAAACTATCGTCTTGCATGAATGATACCACGTGAATATATCATGAGTAGGAATGTGATACCATTTAAAAGAGCTTTCTAGTATAGATCCATTTTGAAGGATTTGATAATAATATTCACTTCTTGAACAATTGCTATCTTCATGAGTACCACTTGTAAGATATCACTTGTAGATCATAATCTAGACACCACTAGTGAATACCACTTGGAAGATCAATTTGAGTCTAGATACCACTTGAAATAAACTAGATATCCATTTTCATTGTTGTCTTGTGCTTGTACTCTTATCATTGTCATGAGCTTCTTGTATGACTTGAACTATGTTGATTTGCCTAAGATTCCAAGTCCGGTTTGATCCAATGACAAGCTTCTTCACACCTCATAATAAGGGTTATCTTGCCAATGTTGTACTTGTCACTTGTTTAGCAATCCAAACTAGATCAAATACTTGGGTTCACTAGCTCATGAACAAACTCATATCCATACCACTAGATCAATTAATCAATCAAGCAATAATGGTAGGCTATGAATTTAAAACTTTTCATTTGTTATGCATGATCCTAACAAACATGTACTATATGCACTAACCGCATACTAGTAAGGGATGAAATGATCATGCACATTACAATGATACCTTTGCTATGTTGGAGTAGAGGATAGTCACATAGATTCCAATTCATTACTCCAATAGCAATGTGAAGTCCAATTTATGAGCTTGGTGAAGACCAATCATCATAGATAAAACCATTCTTCACCCATATGAAATGAAAACCACTTAAGATAAAATGCACTATCTCTTGAGTTGTGGTTGGCTTGCTTCATTTTTTTTATCAATGCTTGCATGAGAGAACTACTTAGAACACCACTTGAAATACATGACTAGCTCTCTTTTGGGTGTTGCTTGCTTTTCTTGATCAACCATTTTGATTGCTTTAACTAAGCATCTCAAGTTCCTCGGATCACCACTTCCATGTTAGCCTTTCAAGTCCCAAACTTGGTTTCATCTACACACGGCGGCAAGCCCCTCACTAGGGAGAAGTGACCTTTCTCCAAAGAACTACTCTTGATACTCACTTGAAATGATATAGTTTGATTGATCCATGGACTTAACTTGATGAGTAACCTTGAATTATTCTTTAAGTCCTTTTCTTTCTACCAAATGATCTCCAATCATTACTAGAACTTGAGCCTAATCTTCATCTTGAGTTTGATCTTCATTTTCAAATTTGAGTACCAAATTTGTACACTAAGTACATTCCACAATCAATGCCTTCGTACTCATTTCTTGTCATGCTTCTATATCAATTCAAAACCAAACTTAGGTGCCTCAAACACTTATAAATATGTTTTCAACTTGAGGACCTTTCACTTAAAGTGACTCTAGATCAATCCAATAATTATCACTTTTCTGGCAGATTCTGTACCCTTCAAAGAATAATTCATATCTCCCAATGTATAGGTCCAAAAGCCACGAAATTTGGTGGAGATGTGACTTACTAAGTCATATAGCAACTGTAAAAAAATTGAGCTTCATTTGACTTCTAGATTGCTACCAGATTTCAAATCTTCCACCACTGCTACATGCTGAAAAACTGCTGCACTATAACTGACAAGATGCACTCCAAAACCGAAGCATCTCTTATCCAATTCTCATGAAATTTCTACAGCATATTCTTTCATAAGTGTAGAGCATGTATTCCAAATTTCAAGCCAATCCAAATATATTTGATCACTCAAACATGGCTAAGATCACTGCTAGCTCAGATTTTCAATATAGGACAGATTTCAATACATGAGCTATTCTTCAACAAAAGTGAATCAAACTTGAAACTAACTTGTTTGAATACTTTCATAAGACATATATATCCATTCAATCCACTTACTAAAGGTCATCTCATGAACTTATCCAACCCAAATCAATCCAAACTTGATTGCTAAGCATTTAATCCATTCAATCATCTCATAGCAAGCAACATTGCACATTTATCCAATTCAATCAACTCATATGCACCCAAATAAAATGATCAACAAGAGATATACCTTGGTTAGCTCATGATCATCCAATAGCAAGCTTTTACTCAAATAAATTGCAAGCCATTAAATATATCCAATAAATCACCACAATCTTGAATGTTGCACTTGTATGTTGTAGCATTTGGACTCCACTTATTTTGACATGGCATTGGGATAGAATATGCACTAAGCTTTAAAACTTGATTCAACATATGATGACCAATATGAATCCAAATGAATCAAGCCTCCAATACCGGTGGTACCTACAAACAATCATCCACTTTTTGATGGTACCCAAACAAGTTTGGGTCCTCTCAAGTTAGGAGCAACATACTTAGGCAAAGCCTTGGTATGGTTAGCGGGATGTTTTGCAATTCCAACCAATGAGGTACCATTGCCATCCTTTCTAAGCATATTAGTATTATCAATTGAAATAGGTTTAGAATTGTTACCTAGGGGACATGAATGAGCCATGTGTCCCCTTTCCCGGCATAAGTAGCAACTTCTTTTAGAGTGAGCCTTTTCTTCCTTGCTCATGTGTTGCTTCTCAATGCCTTGCCTCTTATGAGTTGCTTGAGCCTTCTTCTCAAGCTTGGTAGGACACCCCGAGACAAAGTGTCCCATATCTTCACACTTGAAGCACTTGATGTGAGTCAAATTTCTTTTCTCATTTTGATTCTTACTCATCATCTTGGCATCTTGAATTTGCATTGGATGCCTTGCTTTACCACCCCTTCTTGTTTTCTTTTTCTTCTTCTTCATCAAGTCACCATCATCTCCATGGTTGATCTTGATTTGTTCTTGGGGTGTCTTCTCTTGCTCAACTAGTGGCTTAGGTTGAGGCTTTACTTGTTGCTTCACCAATTGCTTGGTTGGGCACATTGAGGTGAGATGACCCCAAGTGCGGCACTTGAAGCACTTGACATGCTTTAGCCTCTCTTCTTCTTTCATCTTCTTGAGCTTCTCAATGTTTGGGCAACAATTAGCGAGATGTCCCGCTTCATGGCATCGATAGCACATGGAATGCGAGAGCTTCTTTTGGAGTAGTCTCTTCATTCTCTTTTCTTGCTTTCTTTCGCCCTTTATCATTTTCTTCTTGAAGCCAAGGCCACTTTTGTCACCAAAGTTTCTTTGAGTCTTCATTATGTGCTCAAAGGTGACTTTTGAGTTGTAGCACCTCTCTAACTTGTTGCTCAAATTCTTCACTTCACTTTTGAGCTCATTGTTCTCCTTCAAAAGGTTAGTCTCACAAGACATAGAAGTAGAACAAGCATTTAATTGTGAAGAACATGGCATATCTAATAAATCATCACAAGAGGTGGATACATGCTTCTTGCCTACATCACAAGGGTTAGTAACATGTGATTGATCATTTGACCCAAATGATGAGCTCTCACTAGTTTTGGTTTCTTCATTAGAAAGCTTCTTAGTGAGTAAAGCATGTTCTTGTACCAAGTTATCATGAGCAACACTTAGTTTCTCATGAGTCAATTTTAGCTCCTCATGTGAACAAGTAGTAACATAAAGTAGATGTTTTTGTTGTTCACATGTGGTCTTTAGAAAAGAGTTATCATTTTCCAATTTACTTACTCTTTCCATTTTCCTTTTCAAGGCTCTTGAGAGTTTATATAAAAGCTCTAAATTTGGATCATCACAATCCACAACAAAACCACCAACATGTATCTTAGTGTTACCATGTGATGATGTTGAAGAGCTTGTTGAAGCATCACTCTCATAGCCATCATCTTCACCATCAAGTGTGCATGAGGTAGAATCATTACTTGCATCACTTGTGGCATTATCATTCTTCTTGTCAAGTGATCTTGTGATATGATCATCTTTGTCATCACTTGACCGCGAGGTGGAGCAATCCTCCACAACCACTTTGTTGTGGTCATGCTCAACATTCTCATGCGCCTTCTCCTTGGGCTCATCATCATTGGAGATCGCCCCATATTTCTCATGTAGAAATACCCAAATCTCATGGGCGGACTCAAAGTCCATGATCTCACAAAGTATGCTACTATCCAAAGATCGATAGAAAACATTAGTAGCTTGGCTATCGAGATGTAGGCATTTACTTTGCGCTTGAGTTGCATTCTTTTTATCAAGTGCAAAAGAAAAGCCCACATCTACGATCCACCACAATTGAGGAGAAATAAACTTAAAATTGCATGTCATCCAATTTCTCCACCGTGCAAAGTGTGTGCCATCAAAAATGTGTGGACACTCAACATCTAGCCCATAAGCCGCCATCCTCTCGGGTCGGTGAAGACCATAAATGAGAGACCCGGCTCTGATACCACTTGAAGGGTCGAGATGGCGGACTAGAGGGGGGGGTGAATAGTCCTTTCTAAAACTTAAACGCGTTGGCTAACCAAAACAAATGCAGAAATAAACTTATCGGTCTAGCCAAGACTACACCCCTCTATCTAAGTTCTCTAGCACCTTGCAAAGATCCTAATTTAAGCAACTAAGGTGCTAAGCTTACCAAGAGCTCACCTAAACAATTCTAGAGCAAGGTCACACAAACCTATGCACTAGTACTTTGCCCACCGAGGGAGCTCCTACACAACTAGTGAAGCAAAAGCACAAAGCTCCTAAGCTCACTAACAATGCTCAATAACAAGGCAACTAATGCCAAATTAGAGAGCGCAAAACACTTAGCTACACAAACTAAGCAATGTGACTAACAAGGTTACACAAACCAAATTAGCCACGCAAAGGGGAAGCTTCTAGCTACACAAGCAAGAAGACGACTAGCAAGCTACACAAGCAAACTAGTTACGAGAGCAACTACACAAGCACAAGTATATATGAAAGTAAATACAAGCTTGTGTTGCACGAAGGCAAACCACCGAGAAGAGTAGACAATGTTGACACGGTGATTTTCTCCCGAGGTTCACTTGGTTGCCACCAAGCTACGTTCCCGTTGTGTCGACCAACACTTAGATGGTTCCTCGGTGTGACCCTCAAGTCACTTGCCCCTCATGGCACGCCCCGCAAGGCACCGCAAGACACCACTCTCAAGTGAGGTAACTCAATGACACGCTCAACTAGAGTTGCTCTTCGCGATCCCCGCGGGGTGAGCACAATCCCCCTCACAAAGCTTCTCCGGAGCCTCGCACAATCTTCTTGCGAGCTTCGACGGAGCCACAAGCCACCAAGCCGTCTAGGAGGTGGCAACCTCCAAGAGTAACAAGCACCACCGGCTTGCAACACGATCACCTAGTGCCACTCGATGCAACCTCACGATGCAATCGCACTAGAATCTCTCTCTCACTCGATCCGATGAACACTATCAAGCATGAGTGAGTTAGAGGGCTTCCAAGCACTACCACATAAGCCACCAAGGCCAAAGTGTGCTCAGCTGCCGGCCATGGCCGGCCACAACGTCTATTTATAACCCCACGGTCAAATAGAGCCGTTACCCCTTCACTGGGCAAAAAGTCGGGATGACCGGACGCGCCGGTCGAAACTGACCGGACGCGCCCAACCGCGTCCGGTCGTCCTGCGACGTCCACGTGTCCTCCCAGAATTCAAACACGACCGTTAGATCCTTCAACGGTCACTGCGCGCCAACGGTCAAACAATGACCGGACGCGCTGCTCAACTGACCGGACGCGCCGGTCGCTCAGCACCGCGCACGCGAAGCAACGACCGGACGCGCTCCTCGCAACGACCGGACGCGCCGATCCGCACAGCACCCGCGCCCACGAAACAACGACCGGACGCGCTCCTCGCAACGACCGGACGCGACAGTGCCAGCGTCCGGTCGGAGTCCAGTAAGCTCCCTCAATGACCGGACGCGTCCGATCGCGTGTGACCGGACGCGCCCCGCGTCCGATCGTCCTTGCGAACCGCAGTTCCTTCTGGGCACCTGACCGGACGCGCCGGTCCCGCGAGTGACCGGACGCGCCGGTTGCAAACCCTAACCCGCGCGCCCAAAACCACGCTCTACTGACCGGACGCGTCCGGTTATACCGAGACCGCGTCCGGTGCAGCGTCCGGTCACCTCTGTGACCTCCGTTCGCTTCCGTTTCTTTTCCAACTTCCGGCGTAGTGGAAAATAGGCATTTCATTTCCCCGAAATCGCCTTCTCTACCGCTCAAACTCCGCCGCCTTCGCAAATGTGCCAACACCAACAAGTGATCACCACCTTGTGTACGTGTGTTAGCATTTTCACAATCATTTTACCGAAGGAGTTAACCACTCAACTTGCCACGCCACTCGATCCTAGCAACGATGCATAGTTAGATCACTCGAGTGGCACTAGATGACCGATATGCAAACAAGTTTGCCCCTCTTAATTGTACGGCCATCTATCCTAAAACCCGGTCATAAACTTCTCTACACACCTATGACCGGTGAAATGGAAATGCCCTAGGTTATACCTTTGCCTTGCGCATTCCACTCCATCTCCTCTGACGTTGATGCAACACATGCACCAACCATATCACAAATGATATGAACCACTTCATATCATCACATGACCGTCTCGATCCATCGACCTTGACTTCACTTGCTCTTCACCGTTGCATCGGTCCGTCGGCGCCAAGTCTTGCTCAAGCTTCACCACCGCATGGTCCTTCGCTTCAAAGCCTCGACTTGCCCTTCACCTTCACAACCGGTCCATTGAGCCAAGCATTATCTTGGTCTTCATCATCTTGGTCACATGAGTCAATGTCATGTCTCATATACAATGAGCTCCTCCATGACACCATTACCTGTGGACTAATCTCCTGTGTATCTCACATAACCACATATTAGTCCACCTAAGTTGTCACTCAATTACCAAAACCAAACAAGGACCTTTCACAGGTGCGACCGGACGCTGTGGTCGCGTCCGGTCGATCTGACCTGCGCGTCCGGTCAGCGCGCACAGAGCGGCATCTCGAGCCTAACGACTCTATTCTTTGGGGGTGCTTATAAATACTCGTTTGGCCGGCCTTGGGAGCCTCTCTCTGACTCTTTGAACACTTGAGGCATACTTTAAGGTAGAGAACTTCCCCTCCACTCATCTCCTTGCTTGGTTGCATACTCTAGAGAGATTGAGTGAGATTCAAGTGTATTGCATTGAGAGTTGCATCTAGTGGCACTTGATTTTTGAGTTTGTTGTGGATTGCTTGTTACTCTTGGGTGTTTCCCGACACCCTAGATGGCTTGGAGCAGCGGTGGTGTTGAGCTCGTGATTGGAGATTGTTTTCGAGCCTCACTGAGTGATTGTGAGGGGTTCTTGAGCCTTCCCCGCGGGAGTTCGCGAATTGACCACTCTAGTGGAGCTCGTGGCTTAGAGGATCCCCATCTTGTGGGTGGATGTGCGGCACCCGCTGAGGGTTCAACTCTTGATAGTTGATTAGCTCGTGATCCATCAAGTGGGTGTATCGCCACAACGAAGAGTAGCTAGCCGGGAAGCAAGTGAACCTCGGTAAAAAATCTTGTGTCACCTTATTGCCGAGGATTTCTTTTGTGTATGTGATCACGTTGATTGTTTGGTACATTGGACATATCTCTTCTCATCAACCACGTTGGTATATCTATTCAAGCTCACTCCTTTACTTATTGTTCTTTGTCTTATTTAGCTTGAGTAGAATAGCTTATCATTTAGGAGTAATTAGTTTAGAGACTTAGCGTTGTTGGTGTGAACTAGAGATCATAGCCTTGCACTATAATTGTTTATGTGGCTTGCATAAAAGTAGTTGAGCTAGTGCTAGAATTAGCTTCACCATCTTATTTACTAACTTGTTGTTTAGTAAAGCTTGTAGAAAATTTAAATAGGTTATTCACCCCTCTCTAGCCATTTGGACCTTACACACGGTGACGGTGACTCCTCCCTCTCCTCGTTGTCTCCGATTTCGATCCGCGCCCGGTCACCGTAGGTAAAAGTCTGACTCCTCCCCTCTTCTCATCTTGTATCCCAAATTCCCAATCCATCATGTTTGTTGATGATTGTAAGGCTGTGTTTAGTTATCAAATTTTTTCCTTCTATAGTAAAAGAGCATCTTTGGACACATGCATGGAGTACTAAATGTAGACGGGAAAAAAAACTAATTGTACAGTTCTCGGGAAAATTACGAGACGAATCTTTTAAGCCTATTTAGTACATGAAAAGCCTTAAGTGCTACATTAACTAACATGTGCTAATGATGAATTAATTAGTATCATTAGATTTGTCTCGCAGTTTCCTGGTGGATTCTGTAATTTGTTTTTTTTATTAGTATCTGAAAATACCTCCGACATTCTTCTGACATATCCAACTAAACACCCCTAAGTAAACGTGCCACAGGCACCTACCATCCATAAATTCAAGATTATTGCCGGGCCGGGATCAGGAGGTGGGGCGGCGCGATGTCCAGTAAGCGGCGAGTCGTAGGCCAGGACGACGAGCCGAGGCCAAGCCGCCGCCGCCATCGACACGCCACCGGCCGCCGTAAGCACCTGTACCTGGTGCTGGATGACTGGAACAATGGCTTCAGTATCCACAAGATTGATCCCGACACTTTGGATGATGAAGCACCTGCCGGTGCTGGGCATGGGCAGCAGCCAGCAGCACCTCCCCGACCTGCGGCTAGAGTCACCGATCGGCTCCGTACCCCATGACCGTGTCGTGTGTCCTCCGCGCTAGGCACCAAGATGTTGGTTCTCATGAACCACCGCTGCGCCCTCATGTACGACACTGAGACGGCGGCGGTGTCCATCGGCCCCCACGCCCCTGCTCGGATGCTATGCGGCTCCGGCGTCACCGTGCCTGCCGGCGGCATGCTCTACGCATTGTCGCATCGCTTCTTGGACAAGGAGGATCCGCAGTCGTTCCATGTGATGCAGCAGGAGGGCGGCGACTGGTCCTGGAAGACCCTACCGGAACCACCACCGGCGTTCACCAGCCGTCAGATTGTCGTCTCCCACGCGCTCAGTGGCGGACCTAGGATTTTATCGTAGGGTATGTCACTAAAAATTTTTCATATGTGCAATTCGGTAAAAATCATTGGCCATGTGTTTATTATCAATTTAGTAAAAATCATTTACCAATTTTCATGTGCCGCTCAAAATTTTGTGAAGCAATTCAAAAAGAAAAAGAGCAGTGTATATATTAGTACGGCACAATGTAACAAAACTCATATGCAATGATATAATTGTACGGAGTAGTTCATAAAAAAACTCACATGATATATCATCTTCTGATACTAGTGTTGGACGAACTGTGAACCAATCTCTAATGTAGAGATGAATGATCTAAATAATCTCCCTAGTACACAAATAAGTATTCACAAGTAATTATGTATGGAAGTTTTTTTAGATGATTCAAAGTCTTCACGGCGTGAACAAGGCTTTTTACAAAAGTAGATGATTCACAGCAACAATTACAAACCTGATGGCCTCTGCGTGAGATCGATTTGCACTTCAAGTCTTTACTGTGCGCCACCATGGTCCATGGGGCAGCAAGCAAATGCAGACACCGTGCTGCCGTGCATGCAGCGGGGCAGGCCGGCAGGGGAACAATGACGGGTAAAACCACATAGCTAGAGGCCAGAGATCAGAGAGCAAACAAGCAGATGCCAGAGGGTGAGAGGGAGATCAGGAGATAGACGGGATGCCGCCGCACTAGGGCTACGGCGCTGCCCTCGCCATGCAAGATCAATCGAGCCATCGTGAATCGACGATTGGGGTCGCCTGTGGCCTGTGGGACCTCCGCGACCTGGATGGAACGCCTTGATGGATTAGTATCGAGCCGAGCGATGCATGCGGCGGTTCCTGAGCCAAGCGGTGCATGCGGTGGTTCGGTTCCTGAATCGAGCGAAGCTGCGATCGATCAGAATTATTTTTATACATATGTGTACATTATACTTTGACGGACACCTGGGCCAGGGTATGCCGGGGACCACCCGGCATACCCTCCCTGACAGATGCACCATCTTCATGACCACGGCTGACCGGGGCGCTCCATGCGAACCATTGGGCACCTACTCCTGCAACACCGAGCGTTCGGAGTGGAGGTGCCATGGGGATTGGGCTCTGCCTTTCTTTGGCTAGGGCTACTTCGACAGCGAGCTGGACGCAGGATTTGGCCTTCACTGGGAGGGCTACGTCTGTTGCTGCCAAGTCGCCTCCCGTTCCCGTAGCAGCACCAGCGAATCTATGATCCTAATGACCAAGGAGAAGCTATAGCCTATGACTACGAGGACTGGGACGACAGGCACGGTAGCGCCTCTCTCACCTACATGAACATGATGGGGGCACAAGCAAGTTTTGCATTGTAGAGACCATGATGCCAGATGGAGTCGACGAGGACCAGGACTACTGCTTGGCTGACCAGCTCCGTTTCACCATGTTTGGTCTCAAGTATGATTGGAGAGCTACGCATCACGAATCACTGCTCCACGCGCTCCTATGTCATAGAACGTGGTGCAGAGACGATGATCTTCACATAGGCCTGAACTGTACTTAGATTCGATTCGGTGCCTTTCCACTGGCAAGGCACGGCGTACCTTTCGGCCTGCTATCCACTGTTCAAAGAGAATCCATCGGCTTAAACAAAAAAATCCATCTCTCCTCACGGGCTAGGCCACAAGGACACAGCTCCCCGCTCTGTACGCCGCCGTCCTGCAACGCCGCGCGCCGCCGCCGCTCCGCCCACGCTGGCGCTGCACGCAAGGCCTTGCGCTGCTGCTGTCCTCCCGTGCCACGCGCCGCTGCTGCTCCTCCCTCTCCCCACGCAGTGCCTCACGCCCCCGCAGCCCTCCCGTTGCTCACGCCGCCGCAGCTCGGGACGCCGGCGCAAGCTCGCCCGTCCCACACCACTGCAGCCCTGTCGCGCCTCCCCGGAGGGACCGGAACTCACGTCGACCAGGTGAAGATGGAGCTCACGCCGACCACGAAAGATGGAGCTCGGGCCCAGACTCCATGGATTAACTCTGCAGCACTTCCCTGACCTGGAGGTCCTTGCTGCCATGGAGATGACTCGGCAGGCATGCTGCCACCATATGGTTTCTGATGAACCCATGGTTAATGTAATTAGCTTTTGGATAGAAACCACTTCTTGTAAACATGGCAGATTCTTCTAGTCTATATATAATGAATCAAGAGATTTTTATTCTGAATTTGTGAAGTACTTAAATCTGGAAATGAAAATGCAAGATTTTCTTTCTAGTGATGTCTGGTTGGTGTGTGTTTAGACACAGTGACACTTATGTAGTAAATACACTGAGTACAGGTTTAGCCCCAAATTTTCACTGATGGCAAAATATATCGAACTTGCACACAAACAAAGCCATTTTCACAAGCACATAATTATTAGACAGATCAAGCACACTGGAGATTTGTGTGCTCCACTTCAATAGCACAAGTCCACGAGTTCAAAATGATTCAAAGCACCTTCAAGTTACTAGCACATGTGCTTCTACTGAAATTCTATATGCCATTTCAGATATACAGTTAGGCCACAAAAGACTATAATTAGACCTTAAAAGACTATAATTAGTCCTGTCCAAAATGCTATCTAACCAACCTATACACACTAGAACTGAAGGTTTTCTTCGGCACAAGTTGGAGCTGTTATGAGCTGAGTAAAACTGACTAGAACTGAAGGTTTTCTTCGGCACAAGTTGGAGCTGTTATGAGCTAAGTAAAACTGCCAAGGACATTGTAATCTTGAGACTCCAGAACTTCATCTCTGTTGTTGCCATCATTTTTCAATTCAACTTGGGGCTGTACATCATCATTTTTATTTTTTTGGCTGCTAATAAAAATTCAACCAATTAGTTTTGATTGGAATGACAACAGCATGCATACATTATGTAAGTTGCAAGTTTGCAACATACCTTTGTTCCCTTTTTCTTTGCTTTAGCAGATTTTGGTGGTATGGCAGATTTCACTTGCTTGCACTTCCCCTTGGGTCGTAACTTATCGATCCAAGTCTTCTTTCTCTTCGAATTTTTTTACTGGACCTCCTTTTTCTCTAGCGTTGCAGCACTAAGTAAATCATCTCTTTGGTTCACATTTGGGTCAATATTTTCTTGTTCATTTGTTGTTTTTTCATTCATAGCACAACCGGATACATTCAGTTTATCCTCAACTTGTGTGCAAAGGCAACCAAGAGCATTGTCGAGCAGCAAGCAACATTCTGGAGAGGTGGCGGCTTTATATGCCAAATTGTGAAATTTATGAGATAGAGACTTGAATCGAAGTTGAGCTTCCAGTTTTGGGTTTTCTATCACACTTCTTCCTTGCCTGTCTTGAATACTTCCAGTACGTGCTTCTCTAGTCCATCTCTTTACGATGTATTGTGTTGCCAACATCTTTATATTCATTAAATTAAGAACTTTCAGGCCATGTGCACATAATATTCCTACCCTATTGAACATTCCACAGCTACAACAAACTGTCTGGTTTAAAGGGTCACCTGTTACTGTGCACTCCTCCTCAAATCTTAGATCACCATGGAGACTCCCAACAGCAACAGCATATTTGTTGTCTCCTTCTAATACTCTTGTACATGCAGCCATAGATCTTTCATATTCGCTTTGAAAAGCTTCAAAAATAACTGGAGTGTATACCTTACTTGCTTGCACCAACATAGGAGTGCACATTAGCCTTTTTGGTATGTTCTTCCTTGCCTCAAATTCAGATTCCAGCTCCTTAGTTCTTTTGTCATCCACTGCCCTCTCAAAGTGCCTCAAAAATCGAAACAATATCAAAATCTGATTTCAAATGGTTCTTCAATGCATTGTTGAAACTCTCACTTAGTTGTGTGCTTCTCACTCCCAAACTAAAAACATCTCTCATATAACATTCAACCCACTTTTATTTCACCTTATAGATACTATCCAACCAAGTTTGCTTGTGCACTTTTGTTCTCATAATGTCAAATTGTCAAGGGCGTCGAACCCTAAGATAGCACGACCTCGACTACGTAGTTCGTAGTCGCGATCCGTCTTCTCCGGTGAGGTTTACCCCTCCGCCGCATGCTTAGTTGAGAGATAGAGGTAGGAGATTAGGGATAATATTCTTGCTTGCCTTATCAAATAGCAGTTTGCCGATACATATAGCCCCTCGGGCTGTTGAAGTAAAAGGGAAACAACCAACTAATCCTTGATTCTAGGAAATAACCAACTAATAAAATCTATTTCTTTCTATCCTAGCCACTGGTTGTTGCCGTGGCCTGGACGGCGCGCTCCACGTGTTCTGCAACGCGACGCACGTCGCGGTTGCGCCTGCGCCGGGCGTAGCTCTGGCCCCACATGACATCTCTCGCCCCCTCAAGACCCAGATCGTCCTCGAGCTAGAAATCTGGATAAGAGGCGCGGAACTCGTCGAGGTCTTCCCAAGATGCTGAAGAGGCTGGTTCATCGCGCCAAAAGATGAGGACTTGACGGACGCCATGGGCCACTCGTGCCTGAGTGACGCGTTCTGGAGCAGGTACCACGGCGTCGTGCTTGATGTCCGACAAAGGAGGTGGGGTAGCCGGTGGAGTGCCGTTGAACTTCTTGAGGGTCCCGATGTGGAACACGTTGTGGATACGCGCATGCGGGGGTAGCTCGAGCCGCACAGCGACATCATTGATCATCTCAACAACGTGATAGGGCCCCAGGTAGCGAGCCTTCAGCTTGCCTGCTGTAGTGTGCGGTAGGGATGCAGCTGGGCGCTGGCGAAGGCGCAGGAGCACCCAGTCACCGATGGCATAGTAGACCTGACGGTGATGCCTGTCGTAGTGGAGCTTCTGGACTGCCTGTGCCTACTCCAGGCGATGGCGCACCTCAGCGAGGAACTTTTCGCACTCTTCCATGTCATGGGCCACAGCAGCGACCCTGGTTTCACCTGGCTCGTAAGAGCGGATGGTCGGCGGATCGCGGCCATAGACCACGCGGAACGGCGTCTCCTGGAGCGATGATTGGAAGGCCATGTTGTAGACATATTCTGCCCATGGTAGCCACCGGAGCCACTGGCGTGGACGATCGCCGGTGAAGCAACGCAGGTACATGATGATGACCCTGTTCGTCGCCTCGGACTGGCCATCCGACTGGGGGTGAAAGGCGGAGGTCATGTGAAGCTTGGTTCCCATCAGGCGCATGAGCTCGCGCCAAAAGGTGAAGGTGAACACCGGGTCACGGTCGGAGATGATGGATTGTGGCATCCCATGGAGGCGGACGATGTTGGTGAAGAACGCCTGCGCCACGGACTCGGCGGTGTATGGGTGGGCGAGCGCGATGAAGTGGGCGTACTTGCTAAAGTGGTTGACGACGGAGAGGATGACCGACTTGCCGTCGACCTGTGGTAGCACCTCGATGAAGTCCAGCCCTATGTCTGCCCAGACAATGGAGGGCACCGGCAATGGCAGCAGGAGGCCCACCGGGAGCAGGTGCTCCGACTTGTAGCATTGGCACGTGGAGCACTCCCGCACGAAGTCCTGCATGATGCGGCGCATGTTGGGGAAGTGGAAGTCACGGAGCAGTCGGTGCCACGTGTGTTGCACACCTTCATGCCCATCGTCATGGATCGCGGCGACGATCTCCTAGAGCAGGGGTGATGTGGGCGGGATGTAGAGACGCCCATCATAGAGCACCATGTCATCCGTGACCGCCCACGGCACGGTCCTGGTGCCTGCGCGCACTTCGTCATGGATAGCCACCAGGGCGGGGTCGACGGCCTGCGCTTGCCGGAGACGGCTGATGAAGTCGAAGCGCGGGGCCGAGATAGAGCGGAGGCCGCCCATGCTGTCTTCCTCTACATCGCGACGCGAGAGAGCGTCCACCACAATGTTGGTCGCCCCGGATTTATACTCGACGGTGAAGTCAAAGCCGAGTAACTTGCCGACCCAGTGGTGCTGGGGTGTGGTGGCGAGCCACTGGTCTAGAAGAAACTTGAGGCTATGGTGGTCCGTCTTGACGGTGAAGTGCCGACCCCACAAGTATGGCCTCCAGTGCCGCACTGCAAGCACGAGGCCAATGAGCTCCCGCTCATATGCCACGAGGGAGCGGTGCCTAGGCGCCACCGGCCGGCTGAAGAACGTGACAGGGTGGCCCTCTTGGAGCAGCACGGTGCCGAAATCGTACGTCGACGCATCGCACTCAACGACGAACGGCTTGGCGAAGTCCGGGAGGGCCAAGACCAGCGCCAAGGTCACCGTGACCTTGAGAGCGCCGAATGCCTCCTCCGCTGCAGGGCTCCAAGTGAACCCTTCCTTCTTCAAGAGCGCCGTGAGGGGTGCGGTGATTGAGCCGTAGTTGTGGATGAATTTTCGATAGTAGCCCGCCAGGCCGAGGAAACCCCACACCGCTCGGGCAGATCTGGGCTTTGGCCAGTCGTGGATGGCCTAGACCTTCGCGGGATCCATGGCGACGCTGGCCACAGAGATGGTGTGGCCGAGGTACGCGACGGCGTGCACCCCGAACGAGCACTTGGAGCGCTTCACGAACAGGCGGTGCTAGCGCAGGAGCTCGAAGACGATGCGTAGGTGCCTGAGGTGATCAGCCCATGATGTGCTGTAGATCAAAATATCATCAAAAAAGACTAAGACAAACCGCCGGAGGTAGGCACGGAGGATGTCGTTCATCAACGCCTGGAATGTTGCCGGGGCGTTGCACAGCCCGAATGGCATGACCAGGAACTCGTAGAGGCCGTCGTGGGTGTGGAACGCCATCTTGTGGATGTCCTCAGCTCGCATCCACACCTAGTGATACCCCGAGCGCAAATCCAGCTTGGTGAAGTAGCGGGCACCGTGGAGCTCATCGAGGAGCTCGTCGACGACGGGAATTGGGAAGGCGTCCTTGACGGTGAGGGCGTTGAGGGCACGATAGTCGATGCAGAACCACCATGAGTCATCGACCTTCTTGATGAGGAGGACCGGGGAGGAGAAGGGTGAGTCGCTGCGGTGGATGACCCCCTGCTCGAGCATCGCGGCGCACTGGCGTTCCAGCTCGTCCTTGTGCGCCACCGGGTACCGATAAGGGCGAACGGCGACAAGAGCGGAGCCAGGCTTGAGGACGATGGCATGGTCATGGCTCTGCTAGGGTGGCAGTCCCCATGGCTCGGTGAAGATATCGTCATAGGCGACCAGGAGCTCATCCAAAAGCGTTCCACTGGCCGCCTCGATGGTGCGGAGCTATGCTGCCAAGGCTGACGGAACGCCCGTCCAGCGAACCGTGCGCCCATCCCTCTGGAACCACATGGAGCACGTGGCGAAGTCCCACACGATTGGCCCCAGCATCCTGAGCCAATGAGTGCCCAACACGATGTCTTAACCTGCAAGAGGCATCATGAACAGATCGGTGGAGAAAGCTATGTCAGCGACGGAGAAGGGCGCGTTCCTGATGACGCCCGGGCATGGAACGTGTTCCCCATTGGCGACCGTCGCCATCATGCATGGTTTGGCCTGGACCGGTAGTCCGGTGCACTGCGCCGCATCCTCGCCTATGAAACTGTGGGCGGACCCACTGTCGAGCAGCGCCAACAGGGATGCGCCGCCCACTGTCACCGCGAGTTGGATGGTGTCAGCAATGGGAACGCCGGCGACGGCATGGAGGGAGAAGACCGGGGACTCCGTGTCCACCGTGTTCTTCGTCTCAGGGGCTTCCTCAGAGTCTTCGTCATCCACGATCGAGTCGAGGAGGAAGAGCCGCTTGCACACCTTGTTGTGGCCTCGGCTGTACTTCTCGTCGCAGTTGAAGCACAGCCCGAGGCGACGACGCTCCTCTTGCTCGTCCTGGTTCAGCCGGCGCACTAGGCGTCCTTCAATGGTGGCCGTGGGTGCGATCGGCTTGGGCCCTGTGGGCTGTGGCAGGACCGGGCGCGTTCCTGGATTGGGCAAGGTCCCACGGCCAAGAGGTTTAGCCGGTGCAGCAGCGTATTGTTCAATGAGCTCGTACTGCCGAGCGAGGCTCATGGCGGCCACCAGAGTCTGCGGGTGTTGCATCTGCACATGGAGACTGAGCGGAGGTAAGAGGCCACCCGTGAAGAGTTGTACCTTCTGTTCTTCCTCCAAACGGCCTGTGTGGGGAAGCAGCGCCTGAAAGCGGTCTTGGTACTCTTCCACGGTACCGGTGCGTCGGCAGGAGGAGAGCTCGAAGAGGGGCGCCGCTCTAAGGGGAGGGCCAAAACGCATGTTGAGGAGGTCCTTGAAGCGTGCCCACGTCGGCCTCCCCTCATCCTCCTTGAGCTGTAGGTACCACAGATGGGCGACGTCATGTAGATTGTAGGACGCCATCCATACCTGCTCTTCGGGCATGATCCGTTGCTGCTGGAAAAATGACTCGCACTTTGTTGATGAAGGGAAGTGGATCGCCCTTGCCGTCAAAGCGCGGAAACTCAGGCCGCCAGTGTTTCGGTGGTCGATCTTGGTGGTGCTCGCCAGAACCCGGACGTGGCCCAGAACCGGACGTACTGCTGCTGGTGATGGCCGCAATCGCCGTGGCATTGGCTTGGATCGATGCTTGCATGGTCTCTATATTCTTGGTGAGCGCCTCGATGGCAGCCTTGAGGTCACCGGAGTAACCCATGTTGACGGGGTGCGGGGCGACGGATGAGGCTGTGGACGAGGAAGAGGGGCTGGTGGTGGCGGCGGCTAGTGTAGGGTTAGGGTTGGGCGCGGCGGCGGTGGAGGAGGAAGACGAGGATCGGTCAGAACGTGATACCAGGTTGTCAAGGGCGTCGAACCCTAAGATAGCACGACCTCGACTACGTAGTTCGTAGTCGCGATCCGTCTTCTCCGGCGAGGTTTACCCCTCCGCCGCAGGCTTAGTTGAGAGATAGAGGTAGGAGATTAGGGATAATATTCTTGCTTGCCTTATCAAATAGCATTTTGTCGATACATATAGCCCCTCGGGCTGTTGAAGTAAAAGGGAAACAACCAACTAATCCTTGATTCTAGGAAATAACCAACTAATAAAATCTATTTCTTTCTATCCTAACCACCGGTTGTTGCCGTGGCCTGGATGGCGCGCTCCGCGCGTTCTGCAGCGCGACGCACGTCGTGGTTGCGCCTGTGCCGGGCGTAGCTCTGGCCCCATATGACACAAATACTTCTTCAAATGTCTCCTTGTCCCCATAACCATACATACAAGCACTAAAATCAGAGAGAATGTGAGGTTCTTCATCTTCCTGGTCATCCTCACCCTCTTCTTCTTCTTCTTCTTGGCCCTTCACTGATAATTGTTTGATGGCATTTTGCATTATGTGAAATGTGCACAGCCCATGATATGATTCAGTGAATACATTCTTTATTGCTTTTCCCATAGCTGCATCTTGATCTATATAAATAGTTTTAGGCTGCCTGCCATTGTGAGCTTGTAGAAAGGTTTCAAAGAGCCATGTAAATGAATTTTCAGTTTCATCAAAGAGAATTGCAGCACCAAAAATAGTGGTTTCTCTAAAATGATTGAGCCCACGAAAGACACCAAATGGTCGGTATTCTTTATTTGTTCCAAAAGTAGTGTCAAATGTCACGACATCACCAAAATATGCGTAGTCAAGGGTCATTTTGGCATCAACCCAAAATATATTGGTTATATGCTCATCACAATCCACTTGCAAAGTATATTGGAATGATGGATTTTCATAGATCTTGTCATGAAAATATTTCAACATACTACCAGCCTGTCTAAAAGCTAACTCCCTCTGCCTCTTGCTCTGTAAATAATTTTTGCGGTCACGACAAATGTAACTAAGGTTAAATGGCCCTCCAACTTGACGGATAGCCAACTCATGGGCAGCTTTTGGCCTAATTCCAGAATCATCGACGGTCTCGATTTCAAAAGCATGTAGTTCTGAAATTTTCCTTTGGGATGCCATCAAGTGTCGAGTTTCAGGCAAGTGAAGGAGGTGATTGTGTTCAAGGACAACATCAGTGACTTCATAAGTTCCTTCCCCTCGGTCCAATGTAATTGTCATTCGTGCTTTGCAACCGGTTCTTGTTTTAGCTCTAAAACACTTTGTCACGTGCTCTCTTTCCACTTTCCTTCGATGACCTTCGTTGGCACAAACAAATCTGCATGAAGTCACCTTGCGATCAAATTTGCTTAAATTTCTATATCTTTTTCTCACATCAAAGCCTGTATGACCCCCATATGCCACCCAAAACTGCCAAGCCTCATCAGGATTTCGAAACCTCAAACCAACTTGAGGTGTTCTCTTGTCAAGTTCTGCCATTGTGTTTCAATATCTAACCCAATTTTCCTTGTCAAATTCTGTCACATAGAACAAAATTTACAGCAAACAATTACTACCACATGATTGCAGATTTGCAATTTTTATCAAGCTAAACATTTACTGTAAAAAATAAATAGCACATAGATGCAGAGTAACTGGACTACTATGGATTTTGGTACTGAAGTTTCATGACAGTAAATGGTGTTATAGCAGAGAGACTAAGCTAGACTTGCATCCTTCGAATCAATCAAAATCATGTCAATAACATCACAGCCTCATAGCAGAATTTGGTCAGTTACAATCTGACAGGAAACTTAAGAAGGGTTTCTATTCTGAATTTGATGCAAGACAATGAAGCAACTCACAAGGATGGTCCTCCTCGATGATGTCCCTGCAGCTGCAGTGCTCCTGGAAGGCGTCTCTAGATAGGATGTTGGTCTGTTCAGTGCTCCTCGTCCTTGATGTGACTTGCCTCTTCAGATCGACGGTTGCAGGACGGCTCGACTCCTCCAGGCAGTGGGCAGCGCAGCGCTGGGGAGACCGACCCGGCCACCGGCGGGCGGCGCAGCGCCGGGGAGACCAGCCCGGCCGCCGGAGAGCGGCGCGATGTGTGGGAGACCGGCGTGGCGGCTGGCGCGACGTGCGGGAGACCCGCGTGGGTGTCGCCGGGCAGCGCAGTGCGCGGGAGACCAGCGCAACGCGCGCGCAGATGAGCCACCGCTCCCGCTCTTGCTCATTTCGATGGGGAAAAGCTAAAGGATGTGCTGAAAATTCATGAGAGCCATTGGATTCTCGTTGAACGGTGGATAGGAGGCCGAAAGGTACTCCGTGCCTTGCCAGAGGAAAGGCACCGAATCTGAGTCCGCCTGAACTATAGACCGCAGGAGTTGGCCAACGATGGCCACCATGCGAGCGCAAGACAGGAACTAGGAAAGATTGATCTAACCATCAGACTCCTTCGACGCTAAACCTTTAAACTCTAATGCTAACATTTTTTTCTCTTTTTTAGGTTGTATTGTTCGATTTTTATTTTTTGGATTTTATAATATACATCGACCAAATTTCATTTGAGCTAACCTTCACAGGAATTAATCATTTTAACATTCAATACTATAAGTCAAATCTATACCTATGCGGGTTCTTGAATGACAGCCTTCGCTAGCCATCTGAAACTATAACCCTCTCATTCGAGAGCATTACTCTTTACCTGCAGAGTTTAACCTTTGCTTGAGCACAACCATCATTTTTGCAAGGTGCATGATATATTTACCCCTTTTAATATTTTCATACAAATGCACTCATTTGCATCATCACATACATACATACATACATCGCATAAGTGCACTGCCTCGCATGGCCCTGGCCACTTGGAAAAAGTTTCGAAAATACGCGGGCACCAGGTCTCAATGCACCAAAACCCTAGAAGAAGTCCCAAAAGTACACGGCCAGGTACCTGGCAAAGACCCCCAAAAAACATGGGCACCAGGTCATGAAGCTATGGCTTTCGCACTACCCTTGTATATTATATGAAATGACTAACCATCTTTTGCAGCAAGTAGAAAGCTACAATGCTCAACCTAAGTCCCTAAAAAATGTACCATATCAACTTAGGTGCATTTTCACGTGACTTCTCCGTCCTTTGGCAAAAAGGAACTTCATCGACACCTTCAGCGTCTATGCTGACATCGCCTTTGTCGCCAAGCTCTTTGGCATGAGGGGCTTCACCACCATCTTTGATGACTTCACTAACATCGCCTTCGCCAAAATACATTTGCAAGAGGGCCATTGCCAACACCTTCATCAAAACCGAAACAACTCGCCTTCGTCAACACGTCGACATGAGGGGGCTTCATAGACACCTTCGTCTACACCAAAATCGCCCCCGCCAACCACCTTTGCAGGAGGGTGTTCATCAACACCTTCAGCAAACTAAAACAACTCACCTCGACCAACACGTCAGCACAAGGGGGCTCCGCCGACACCTTCATCGTCTACACCAATATCGCCTCCGCCAAACACCTTTATAGGGGGGGTCTTCGGCGGGAAGGGCTTCGTCATCATCTTCAACCACTACAACAGCCCAACACCTTTGGCATCAACACCCATGATGACTTAGCATTATCCCCAAGCTCAAAGGACTACGTCAACTCCTTCGACACTAAGGTCTACTAGACCTTCGTCAACCACTTTGACTGGAGGGCTCATTGGCAACTTCTGTCTGGACATCTACTTCCACTACTACGACTACGTCAACTACACCAAGGGTGACAGAGGATTTGGTCATGAGCACCAGCCAAGAGGGGCTAGGGAAGCATACCGGAGGACCAGCCACTCCAGAACATGAAGTCTTTTGCCCGGTGCTCGAAATAAGATATCGAAGACGAAGCCCCAAAGGCAAATACCTCCACGCCAAGAAGGCCCAGAGACGAAGCCCTCCGTGTCGAGAAGGCATCAAAGATGAAGACCTCTGCACTGAGAAGGCCCCAGAGACAAAGACTTGCGCACCAAGAGGATACCGGAGGAGAAGGTCCTAAAGGCAAAGTTCTGCGCGCCGAGCGAAGCTGATAAACTGTGTCATAGAAGCAGAGAAAGTAGTCGAAGCCCAAAGATAAAGACATCTGGAAGATCAAGGCACTTAGAGCTAGAAGCCTCGGGAATTAAAACATGTATAGGCTAGAGCCATGCACGTGCTCTTTTCTCCATGCCCTTTTTCCCACATGGTTTTTAGGATGGAGTTTTTAGTGAGGGTGCATATGAAGGTTGTGAAGGGCGACGCTCGCAACCAAGGTTCGAGTTGTATTGTGCCTCTTCTAGTATGAACATCTACTATGTCATGTAGTACTGGCCATAACCTAATAGCTGAGGGGCTACCGTTAGGGGAAGTCCATGGTATATGGGCCAACTCCCCTAAAGAGGCCTAATAGGGGTTAACGTAGTGGCTTGTGAAATTCACCCCCACCAAGGGGTCATATGTAAATCTTCATACCTATATATAGTGCTAAGAGCATGAAGGCAAGGAGGCTCTCTCACTCTCCCACTCACATTTGCAAACCCTAATATATCCCTCCTCTCTACTCTCCCCCTGACTTGTTCAGAACACTAAGTTTGAACAATATCAATAATATTAATTTGAGGGCTTCTATCATGTATAGTTGTATGTTTTTTGATGCTTTAGATCTATTTTGTATAGAACATCCAAGGATAAGATAAGAAGGTCTTTAGTTATGTGCTATTATAAAAGTTCAATATTTCATATTGACACTAAAAAATTTTAACACTTGTGAAAAATATTGTTGCTCTCCATGTCACTTCTGTCACATTTTCTTCTAACAGTGCTAAATCGTGATAGGAAAAGTCAAAATATCCTCAGGTCTAAATGTCGTGTGAAAGATTCTATTTTCTCCACTGCCGCTACCCAAATACCCAGCTAGTCCATATAGAAGCAGCATGCCGCGGACTCAGGACTTAAATTGACATTTGACTTAAAAAGATGCAAAAAAACTATGCTAGTGTAAAGGTTCTATTAGTGCAAATACAAAAATTGCAGAACGAGAATATGTTAAGATTCCACTACGACATAATAGCTTCTAAGTTGAGCCGTCTAAGTAGTCTAGCCTGAGATGATAAAGTCAGCTTCATCGACGTCAACACCCAGGCGCTACCAACAGTTCCTGCCAAGCTTGAGTACATATGATGTTGTGCTCGGGCCATGCACGCACTCCGGTCAATGGGTGCACATAGGAGTGAGTGATCTCTAGCCACGCTATCTTTATCGTTCCAGCGGAGGTACCTGGAGAACCCTATTACAATCTACCGGTAGATAGCACGTTCTGTCCGCCTGAGTCCTTCAATCATGCGACGAGATGTCATCAGAGTGAATAACTATTGTCATGGTGCCATCAAGGCAATGTAATATTTCTCATAAGATACCCTCCATCAGGTCTGACTCCATGTCCAATAAGCCTCTATCAACTCGGATTTCATGTCCAATCCGATAAATATTAGTATTTTTATATAAATTTAGTTAAATTTGATATAATAAAACAAGGAAGGAGCTCGTGACGGCTAACATTATCCTTTGCCTATGTTTATGGGCCAATGCTACATAGTGGTATTGAATGTTACCGGGCCACGACTAGGGCCAAGACCCTAGAGGCCTTAGGCTTAGGTTCATCCTGTATCCCAACGTATCTCCAAACCAAACACACGCTACAGAAAGATATGATAGTACCTCCAAGCCTAGTAATAAATCAACATTAGATGTATGTAATAATGCAACTAATGGCGCCACAATGTTTATGTCTTTTAATTTTCTCTCATTTAATAAAAATTGTTGCAAACTCTTGTTGTCTTCTCAAAAAACAATAATACATGCAATGGGGCACATGGAGAAAGATTACTAATACAATCAACAAAGAAACAAACTATTAAAAGAGATTAGTATGGAAAAAAAAAACTAACTAGCTATAATGGGTCACCTTGCTAGTTACTATGTGATGGGAAGTTGGAGATGTTGTGATCTTGTTACCAGCAGGCTAGAGAGGGGTGGGCGAGGTGGAGCCTCCAGCCCTCAACCCCCAACCATGCAATGGCCAAACATGAGTTGACAAGTTGCGAATGTGCGATTGCTTGTTCAAATCCACCTGCCATTGCGAACAAGCTAAGAGCAACTCCAACGGTTTTGTATTTTTTGTTTGGCAAAAGATGGACTTTGCCAACTCTCAAATCAATATGGGGAGCAGAAAAAAAAGGTTATCTCCAACGGTTTGGCAAAATTGACTTGCCAAAATCCAAAAAAGAAACCCGGCGGCACGGGAGGGAAGAGCGCACGCGGGAGTAGTGCGTGAGACGGAATGCCAAGCCGATCGCGAGCTTGCATATATGCCAATCCATCCTAGGATTTTGCCAAGTTAACAAAAATGCAAAACTCATTTGTCAAACCGTTGGATAGGAGTTTTGTAGACTTTTTTGCAAAAATAGGAATGCAAAGCCCATTTGCAAAACTGTTGGAGTTGCTCTAACAATCATGCTGCAGACAGCAGCTAACAGCAAAGAATCACAAGCAAAGAGGGAAGGAGGAAGTTTGCAATGCAAGCAAGCATACCTATATGGCAGAGAATTGGCAGCAAGAACATACGTATATATAGCAGATTCCCAGTCGTCGTAAGAGCTGAGTGGCAACCCTACACGTATATAATTGTGCAGACACGCTAGATACAGCAGTAGGAGTATATATCTGATGTATACATTCATCAGGTAGCGACAAGTACGTGTTTTATTCGGAAGTAGGCTGCGCATGCTTCTACTGTGCGGCAGCGGCAGTACTAGTAGTGCAACTCTGCCAGTGCAACCACCCCTGACCTGACTCTGACTGGTTGGCTTTGCGCCCACGATGCACCCATTCCTATTCCTTGCCGTTTGGTCGGGACAACGAACCAAACTCTCTCTACCCTGCTTAAAGTTTCTTTCATCTGGCACACTGATTAAATTGCTCGAGATCAGATTACTACTATTGTTTTGGACTACTCCACCAGGTTCATTCAGAAATTAATCACTCCGATCCGATCCATTCGAGAAGATTAATGCATGTATACACGATGAGCTAGCGTCAATCCGGAGATCTTTTAACTTGAACGCTACTATATATGCTCTAATAATGTACTAAATCAATGTGTATGTACGAAAAGGGGAAAATGATCAGGATTCAGAAAGTAGCACGCGCGTGCGTACATACAGTCAGCAAGGTGCAGCAGTAACCACAGAGTTTTGGCCAGACCTGAAAACCCAGCAGCAAGCTACAGTGGTGACCACAAGTTTTCATTTTGACCTAAGAGTCTGAAAGCCCAGTTTTATTTTGAAGAAAGAACTCAGGAGGCAAAGCAATCTCCAGCCACCGATAGAGTGAAAGGCACAGGACAGGAAGAAGCAAGCAGAGAGCAGAGGCATGCATGGATGATATAGGTCGGTAGGTTTGGTGGAGTCAGCAGAGAGATGGGGAGGGAGATGAAAGTTTCCGTTCCACGCAACATCAACAATGCCAAAAGCAAAAGATAGGGAAGAAAGAAAGGAAGCATCATGCATCGGCAGCCAAGGAATAGAAAAGGCGAGCATGACAGCAGGAGGATTTAATTTGGGGGCGGATCGGAGACGGAGAGGGATCGGATCTTATCTTTGGTTTGATGATGAAACGCAACCCAGCCCCGAGCCCCGGCTCCCATCATCACTGGAGTCTGGAATACTACAAGGCAAGATCGAATACACCACGCACGGCAACACACACAACGATGCAACGGGATGGATGGATCCAAGCCTACTGTCGGCCAAGCGAACAGGGCCACTGCAACAAGTTATATGTAATGATAGCTTAATCATTTGCACCTCCCAAGTTGTTTGCTGTTGATTAGTTCCACGATTTACAAGTGATCTTATAGTACTAGTAGTAGTATATGTGTCCCTCTCCCCTCCCAAGGTCTCTTTTCTCCGGCAAGCTAAGCTCCCACATCTCTCCTTGTACATTCACTCCAAGCATTGACTGGTGCAATAGACAAAGCATTACTATCCAAATCCACTGTATAAATAAATAGTATACTTTGAGTAAGCAGCACAATAAATAAAGAAATAATAAATAAAAACACTAGGCAGGGAATATGGCAATATATGGTCTCATGCATTGGCAATTGGCGATTGGCATTGCCCCTGGTGTGGTGGATCTCTCTTTCACACGGGACACGGGATCACAAGACGCGTGCTCGATCCTCTGCCGTCTGCGGTCTGCCCCCTCTCTCTTCTCTCTCTATATATGAGAGCTCCAATCCATATCCATGGCACACGCTAACATATCACACAATCCCCATATCTGTTTGTCTCCCTCCTCCGTCCCTCCCTTCCCTTCCCTTCCCTTCCCTTGCAGACTTCCATACTGATCCATACAGTACGTGTACGTGCCGTGCCGTGCCAAGCTTCTCCCTCACCTACCTAAATCCAATCCACTTCCTTTCTTTTATCTGCACATGCTCTCTACTTCCATTTCATACTTTGTGTGCCTCCTCGATATTTCTCCTTCTCCTTCCCGGGAGCGGTGTTAATTGCTCTCTTGTTGTGGAGCAGCAAGAGCCGAGGAGGACGTCGACGACGGCAAGAAGAGATGGCCGGCGGCGGCAGCAATTCGGCGGCGTCGGGGGCCACGGGAGAAGAGGTACAGGTGCCTGCTCTGCTCCACTTACTACCCTGCCACGCCATGGTATTGGTGTTCCTCTGAATTCATTATGCACTTGCTTGCTGAAATGGATCAAGAGCCATTTGTTCTTTGTTGCGATCAATCGTTTTATGGCTGCTCCATTCTTCTGAATTCTGATCCACCACGCGTTTTCATTTTCTCTTTTTGTTTACATGTTTTTCTCTGACTGAATTTTCCTCTTCACTGATCCACCATGTTTGGAAATTCAAGAACCATAAGAAAATTTTGGCTTTTTTCGCTGCTGCTGCTGTTTCTTTGTGTGTTGGAGCAGGCTGCAATGTGGATCGTCTTAGACTGCTATCTGAACATCTCAAACACTAATAATCCCACTATCTGATTCAGTTGTTCGCAGTAAAGAAACAAGTTCATAGGTAAGTCTGTTCTGTTCCAAGTTCCAACAGGAGAATGTTCCTGCTGAATAATGTTGAGTACACAGCGACTCACTGAACTTTTTTTATTTTGGCTGGAAAAGTAATCGCTGGACTGAACCTTACAGCCACCGAAAACCAAAAGACGAAAATGATATGAAGAATCTCTTGGCTGAATTTTTCTGATCGATGTTCTGAACAAAACCCGTGGGCCAACCGGCCAAGGCCAACGCATGCATTCTGTTCATTGCAGACCAGAACAGTACCAGCCTTCTTCTTCTTTTTTCACCAATGAGAGCGAGACAATCTTGGAATCTCTCGTCTTTGGGGGTCCATCTGCACGGACCGTGCACAGCCAGTGAACAGCATTTCCCTGCCCTGAATCATTTGATTTAAAGCACATTTCGTCTGAATGTTTCTGAAACCCTGTCCTTGTCAGCGACAGCTTCGTTCACGGATGGACGTCGGTTCAGTGGCATGTTTCACATGCTCTACTAGCTACTTTTTCTTCGCAAAATAGAGTAGAGTAGCGACGAAACGTGCACAAGAAGAAGAAGAAGAAGAAGAAGAAGAAGAAGATGGGCTCTCACTGAGTGCAGATTTGTTTTCATGAACCTGCCTGCCTGTGTTAGTTGCGTCGTTGGGTCATGCACTATCTTGTTGCATTCATGATTAGGCAGCCTTGTGTCAATCAAGAAAGTAATAAGAATGTATAAATGCAAGATTCCATATGAATATTAATTAATATGGTGTGGGTTTTGTTAACTAGCGTTCAATGCTATACGTTACTGGTTACTGAATTGCACATAACGCTTAACAGTAACATACTTTGAGGTGCAGGCTTTTGTTGAGAAGAAGTATGGTGGAATGGTGCCTAAGAAGCTTCTGATTTCAAAGGTATCTACATCTACTGCTGGGCTGGCCAACCTTAAACATGCAGCACCGATGAGAATGGAACGAATTTGCTTACAGTAGCATCTGATGATTCTTTTTTTTTTATGGTTTTCTTGTTCAGGATCAGGAGCGCGCCTATTTCGATTCTGCGGACTGGGTCCTTGGCAAGGTATCCAATCCTTCTCATCCATCCACGAAGAGCATCTCTGCTTCTGCAAGTTTTTGTATGCTACAGGCCCATACATAGGCTACAGCATGTAGAGATGCTACCTAGCTGTTCTCTGAACTGATGAATTTTTTGCTTTCTGATGGAAATGCTTTGCTTCAGCAAGCTGCAAACAGTGGCAGCGCACGGGCTGCTACTGCTATCGAATCCTTGAAGCCAAAGCTAAAGGTGAGTAGCTAGCCTGCAGTGATTTTTAGCTCAGCTGCACTGCACGTTTTATCAATGCAAGTTGTTGTGGTGAAAGCAAGATGTTTGTTGCTTGCAGAGGACGCCCCATCACCAGCTTCCCCCTCGCAAGCCGACCTGTGCGTCCAGCTGAGCTGAAGACGTGCAAAAAATTAAAGGTGCCTGAAACTGCAGTCTCTGAACCTTGCACCTTGTGAGTTCTTTTTTTTCGAAACCGTGCATTGCACGTGCTGCATTAAGAGAAGTTAGAGTAACGATACACGTCCCCGGCGGCTTGACGGCGAGTTGCCATAGGCCAACATCGGGTGGAACACAAACAATAATCACCGGCTTAAACAGTTGTGCTTAGGTAGTTGTACTAAGTGAGGAAACTATTGTGCGACTAAGGCGACGTGCATGGCTGTTCAAGCCTCGTGCATCCCAGATGACAAGTTCAGCCTCGCCATGGTCTGCGTCCAGCGGACACCGCGCATGGGGAAGAGCTCACGCAGCGCTTCCCGCTTTGAGGACGAGACTGGATTCCCGAACGTTTCGTGGAACTTGGTGGAGATTGTGGCGTCCGGTGTAGTGGTTACTACGTGATCAGGTCTCCCAGCCCACTTGTTCAACATGACACGTTGGGCCTGCTTCTCCGGTTGAGGATCGCGGAAGGCCGATTTGGCGGCCAGACGGTCGCTGCAACGTGGGATCCAGTCGTCATCGACGGCCCTTGCAGTTCGGGTACGAGGCGGAGTCTTGATCAGAGGCTCCTGTAACGGTAGCCTCATGGAGTCGATAAAGGCTGCCACCGAAGCTGCTGTAGGCACGGCAGCAACAGGCGCGGGAGCTGTAGGCGGTTCGGCAGCGTCCTCTCCATCCACTCCCGGCGCCTCAGCATCCGCGAAGCTGAGCTGGACCATACGTGGCGGAGAATGGGTGTCCACCAGCGCTGCCTGGGCCTCCAGAGAGGTAGCTGTCGGGGTAGACGGGGGCAACACTAGAGCGCCCGTTGACCAAGTCGCGACGAGGAAGGCAGCAACCACATCAAGCATCGGGTCTGGAGGCGCGACCGACGACCGAGCAGCAAGCTCTGCCTCCCACACCATCAGGTTCGGCGTCGACTCAATGCAGTACGTCCGGTCAGGCATGACGATCTCCGCCTCATCAGCACCACCGGGATCGTGCCAACCGCCAGCAATGTCTTCTAACCCACAACGGGGTGAAGACCGACCCTGGAAGGCGCGGTGGATCGTCGTGCCGTCCGAGATGTGGTACACCGAGGAAAGGTGCGCCCGAACCTCCGCCGGTGAGATGGCACCCACGAGCGCGAAGAGAGCGAGGGAGACGTCCGCATCAGCCGGAGCGAGCTCCTCGTTCCTCGTTTCTCGAGATGACGAAGACCTCGATCGGCAGCGCGTTGCTGTGGTGCTGCGGTAGTGACGATGGCGGCGGCGTGCGTATCTGCTGGACGCGAGGAGGCGACGATGGAGCTAGATCTTGATTTGGCACAACACGACGTTCCGGCGACGTGCCAGGTCGCCTATGCTTGGTGAGGCAATGTGTCCTTGGAGCACCCTGAGCATCCGTGGTCGCACTGGACAGGAACCTGCGCGACAGCGAACGACCTGGCACATACGCCTATAAGGTCCTAGATGGCTAGAGTGGGAGTGAATAGCCTATAAAAAATCCTACACGAACCACTAAGCAAACTTGTTAGAATAACAAACGGCGTAAAGCGAGTTTTGCTTAGCCTACGGTTGTGATGCAAGCCTCCTATTCACAAGTCTAGTAGATTATGATCTCTAGTTCACACAAGGGCTATGTCACTAATTTTACACTAGTGAGCAAGCTAACAACTACTAGCAAAGGCTACCACTAGAGCTACACAAGATAATCTAGTAAATGTAAATGCAAGAGAGAGGATTGCGAATCTTATACCAATAGTGGAGTGAAGATGTTGACAATCACTAAGATGATGTACAAGCAATCAATATTGACAACAACACAATATGAAGACCAATCACTAGGAGACAAGAGACACAATATTTTTGTTCACCCGGTGTTCACTTGTGCACCGACAAGCTACGTCACCGGTTGTGTCGATCAACACTTAGATGGTTTCTCGGTGTGACCCTCAAGTCACTTGCCCCTCAAGGCACGCCCCGCAAGGCACCGCAAGAGACCACACTCAAGTGAGGTAACTCAATGACACGTGCAATATAATAGAGTTGCTTTTGGCACTCCGCTGAGGAAAGCACAAGAACCTCTTACAATCAACCGGAGGTGGCCAAGAACAATCTCCTTCTCTTGCCAATGCCTCTAACAATCTCCAAGCCGGCTAGGAGCGGTACTCTCCAAAAGTAACAAGAAATCCACCGGCTAAACCACCCACAAGTGCCACTAGATGCCCTCAAGCTATGCAATGCACTTTGGGATCACTCAATCTCATTTTTGATTTGCAATCAAGCAAGAGAGATGAGTGGGAGGGAGAAGCTTTTGCTTAAAGGATGCACAAGAGTGTTAGAAAATATCAAGAGACATCCCCAAGGGTCGACCAACAAGTATATATAAGCATCTCAAACAAATAGAGTCGTTGTACCCTTTCACTGGGCGTTTTTCGGGACGATCGGACGCGCCGGTCAAAACTGACCGGACGCGCTCAACCGCGTCCGATCGACCTGCACCGTCCACGTGTTCTCTCTAGATTCAAACACAGCCGTCCGATCCTCCAACAGTCACTGTGCGCCAATGGTCAAACGTAACGACCGGACGCGCCGCTCAACCAACCGGACGCGCTACACTCGGCGTCCGGTTTGAGTCCAGTAAGGTCCCATCGCGACCGGACGCGCACCGCGTTCGATTGACCTTGTGTTTCAACAGTCAAACGAGTAACCGGACGCGCTGCTCAACCAACCGGACGCGCTACACTCGGCGTCCGGTTTGAGTCTAGTAAGGTCCCATCGCGACCGGACGCGTCCGGTCGATCGTGACCGGACGCGCACCGCGTCTGATCGACCTTGCGATCAGCAGTTCCCTCTAGGCGCCTGACCGGACGCGCCGATCCCGCGAGTGACCGGACACGCCGGTGCAAAACCCTAACACCCGTGCACCTAACTGTCGCGTTGAACTGATCGGACGCGTCTGGTCAAACCGTGACCGCGTCCGGTTCAGTGTCCGGTCACCACAGTGATCTATGTTCGCCTCCGTTTCTTCTCCGACTTCCGGCGTAGTGGAAAATAGTCATTTCAAGTCCTCGAAAATGCCTTCTCTACCGCACAAACTCCGTCACCTTCGCAAATGTGCCAACACCAACAAGTGATCACCACCTTGCGCACGTGTGTTAGCATTTTTATAATCATTTTCGAAGGTTTTCCAGTTAGCTCACTAGGCCCTATATGCAATGCACTTCATGAATTCACCTAGTGGCACTCGTGCGTCGAGTAACCGATAAGACTTCTCCTCTTAATAGTTCGGCTATCGATCCTAAACCACTCACACTCTCTATGGTGTCTTGAGTGTAAAACAAAATGGTCCTATGGTTATATCTTTATCTTGAGCCCATTTTGTTTTTCCAAAAGATATGATCCACTTCATATCATCACATGACCGTCTCGATCCATCGACTTTGACTTCACTTGCTCTTCACCGTTGCATCGGTCCATCGGCGCCAAGTCTTGCTCTAGCTTTACCATCGCATGGTCCTTCGCTTCGAAACCTCGACTTGCCCTTCACCTTCACAACCGGTCCATCAAGCCAAGCATCATCTTGATCTTTATCATCTTGATCACAAGAGTCAATGTCATGTCTCATATTCAATGACCATCTTTATCTAAATCATCCACTTAGATACAAAGGTTAGTCTTAGGTTTCATCAATTAGCCAAAACCAAACTGGGGACTTTCAACGCCCTGGCCTGATGGCCGATACCCCGATAGAGGAGGCAACGGGACAGGGAGCGACACTGAGCGGCGACATGGCCAGGCGCAAGACAGTTGAAGCAGAGACCCACCAGCGCCGGCGGAACAGGACGGTGTCGTATGGTGGACGTTCCCCCTGCCCACGCCAGCGACGATGATTTTCGACGATCTGGAACCCCTCGGCGTTGATGTTGGGCCCATGGCGGGGTACATGAACGGTCCGTGGCTGCCGAGATGTGTCAGGCACTGACGCTTGAAGCCTCGGGCCGAGGCGCTGGAGCACCGGGACCCTTGCCGCCGGCTGTGGACCAAGGCGACGCTACGCGGGCACTCGTGCACCAGCCAGCCGTGGCGTCCGACGGTCGTCGGGCGCGCTGTTCCTACGCCGATGACGCCGCTTCCCTCTAACAACCGCCAGGTGTCTTCCCTTCATGCTAGCTGCGTACTGCGCCGCAGCTAAGGCCCCCTTCGGCGGTGGAGGCATGGCCCGGAGTGCCTTACGAGCGGTGTCCAGGTACGATGGGCGTGTGGCAGAGGCGACATCGTCGTCGGAGCTGCCCACGCAGCGGTCTTCCTCCCAACGCCTGAACTTACTCCTACCAGCCGACTGGTGGGCAGCGGGGAAGAAGGGGGTGGCATCTGGGGAGAGGGTGGCTGCCGGAGGTGGTGAGGACGCTCGTGTGGCTCCACCGGCATCGTTGTCGGTGTCATCATCGTCTTCCTCGTCCTTGCTGACCGTGACAGCCTCGATGACGACCGGCGGCTCGTCTTCCAACTGTTGCTTCTCCGTCCTAGGAGCTGCTCCATGACGACCTCACCGCGGCGAGCTGAGTGCCGAGGCTACCGTCTCCGATGAGCCCGCGGTCACCGGCGGCGGTGGAGCTGGTGGCAGTGGGGGGCCCAACAAAGGCCCAACGGCGTCGGATCGACGAGGTCTGGCCTCCATCAAGACCGGCAGCGGCCCGGCGAAGGCGAATCTGGGGAGGGGAGGGGAGGTGGAGGTGGAGGGCGGCCCCCAGGCGGGGCTGCCGTGGTGGCGCCGACGTCGACGGTGTCTGTCCCTGCTGTTGGAGGTGGTGGTGGCGCGCCGGGCAGCGGGGAGCCCGCAGTGGAGCTGGGCGGCGTCGGTGGCCTCGCCGCGCGTGCCCCCAGACGAGGAGGGGAGGCAGTGGAGGAGGAGGTGGGGGAAGGAGGTGCCGGCGCCCCAGCGGAGGCCGACGCGGGCGGCGGCGCGCCAGCACGCACGCGCGCATGGGGAGGGGAGGAGACGACGGATCCTGGTGGGGCGTGGTGGATCTAGTCATGGGGGAGGCAGGGGCGGACGCCGGCACCGGGCTGGCGCCCAGCGCCGCCGGCGGCGGCGGAGGGGAGGGGGCTAGGGTTGTGTTCTCACTCCTGGACATTCGCTACATGGTCCTGCTGACCATGTGGCCCAACATCAGCTTGTGGCAACCGGAGGAGAGTGGAGGACGGGGCGTTCGTGGGCGAATGCACCGCCATGTAATTCACAATCTCACCACAGGATGCTTCAATTTAATTGTCTTCTTTATTTCTTTTCGATGGATGGATGCAGGGCCAGGGCTTACAAAACTCCCTGGCTGGGAGAGATGATGAAGAGATGGAGTCGTTGGGATTACTAGTTATTTAGTTGGTTCCATAATAGCATTGGTTAGGGGAAATTCAGGATTTGAGCCCTGCAACTAGGGGAAATTTAAGCCTGTAGGGTTATAGATAGACTAGATATTGCCAGTAGTACATGCTTATTTGTGGAAGTGGTAGATGCCATCATTTGTTTCAAAGTATCTTGGTTGAGCAGATGAAATGTATCCTCTCTACTTGGCTTCTCCGTTTGTTTACTACATCTCATATATATAGCAAAAACAAGAGAATGTAAGAATGAATATTCCAATTTGGGATGACAGTGTGAAATCCTTTTGTTTGAGCTGAGAATGGTACGGTATATACTGATGGAATAAGTCTATTCTACTGCCTGAATTGACGTCGTAATCTGATTTTACTCCCTGAATTTTAAAACTAGATATATTACCCCATGAACTCTCAAAACCATCCAAATTACCTCCCTATACCTTGGTTAAGAATGGTTCTAAAGGCGGGTTTGTCTTTTTTTTAGTTACAAAAACTCGGTAGCTACTTGTTAATGTTTTTAAACCCCAAAAAAAATCTATAAACTTTTAAAAATTCTTTAAAGAATCTAGAAACATATTAGGATGCAAAAAATCCAAATAAAAATATTTAAAGCTCATAAAAATATCTCTAGATGCTTCATAAATAGATTTAGCTCTAGGAAAATGGCAAAAGTATAAAGACAAATCTAAAAAAATCACAAAACATTCTAGTTTATATGTAAACATGTTTTTTTAAAATCACAACAAAAAATGCAATACGCAAGTAACACGAATACGCAACACCAACATGCTTAATGTTTTCAAAATTTTCTATTTTTGGATATTTTTTCTATTTTCCTTGAGCTAAACCTTTTTTTGAAATTTCTAAATATGTAGTCATAAGCTCCAAGTATTTTATTTGGATTTTGGATTTTTTGTATCCCATTCTATCTCTGGATTTTTTTTCTTTAGAATTTTCAAAAGCCCATAACATTTTTCTATGGTTTAAAAACCTTATCAAGTATTTACCAACTTTTTAACTAGTTAAGGACAAAACTCGTTTTTAGAAGAAAAAAACTTGAATGGTTTTTAGAGTTTAAGATGGTAATAAGATGTCTGATCTTAGAGTTTTGAAAAGGAAAATTACCAGGGAAGGGGAGGTAGAAGCATGGATTTCCTTATCGATAATGATACCGTGCAGGCGTCCGTCCCGTCCGGACAGACCCCGCATGACTCGACCGACCGCTACGCGCCTTATCCGTTGCTCTCCGCTCGACTCCCCCACCCACTCCTATCCCGTCCTGTGACCCCCCACCCACTCGCTCGCTCTGCTCGCCCGCTCCTCCGCACCCACTCCGCTGTCGCGTTGCGCCGTTCTCTAGGCCGCCGCGCCCGCACGCCAGGTCACTGCAGCCCCTCCCTCCACGACCTCCATGCCACCGGAGACGAGGGCGACGGCTCCGGCGAGGTAGGTGGGTCATTCTCTGGATCTGAGCCCTCCTCCTCCTCCTCCTCTGTGGATCTGAGGGACGCGGCGGTGGCTAGGGTTCCGGCGAGCTCTGGGTCCCTATTCCTCCTCCCATGTTGCATATGTTGCAATGTGATTTTCTCGGTCGTTGCAACAGATGTTTTTGCGATGTTGCAGTACTACTGCTTGAGATGTTGCAGTACATAATTTTCGATGTTGCAGCACATAATTTTTGATGTTGCAGTACATAATTTTTCGGTGTTGCAATACATGTTTTTTCGATGTTGTAGTACATGTTTTTCAATGTTGCAGTACATATTTTTTCGATGTTGCTGTACATATTTTTCGTTGTTGTAGTAGATATTTTTTCGATGTTGCAGTGTATGTTTTTCAATGTTGCAGTGTATGTTTTTCGATGTTGCAGTATTTATAACCCGATGTTGCACTACATAGTTTTTCCACATGTTTTTGCAATGTTTGCAGTTAAAGTGTTACATGCTCTTTTGAGACAGGGACACGGTGGGGGAACGGGGTGCGTTCGAAACGGGGGACAGAAGCGTGTTTTGGAGCGGAGGAAGGGTGGGTTTCGATTTCTATTCTATTTCGTGCAGGGGTGGGGCGCGGTACAAAGGGCCCAGTGTTCGGACGCGTCTCACGCACCGGACGTCCGGGCGCTAAGATTAGCGTCGAGTGAAGCCCAGAGGTGTATTGGGCTTTGAATTCGTGTGGACACTGGGCCTGTCAGACTTTGCATCCCTGGTCGGGCCTCGGGCCTGGAAAGAAGAATGGCCGAATGGGGCAGTTGAATGGAATTGGAAACCGTACAAACAACTAGTGTGAGACAGCACAGCAGGCATGGCCCGCAACCCTTGATCCTAAACCGTACAAAGTACTCCGTCCGTGGGATGCACGACGTCGTACGATGCGTGGCTGCACCATCACCATGCATGCATGATCGATGTACGTGTCACGTGTGAATGTGAGCAGACTGACTAGCATGCAGATGCAGGGTAATTATAGTAATAATTAAATAAATGTGCGTGGCGTGGCACGGTGGCAGCTAGCGACCAGCGAGCGAGGGTGCCGCCGGCGGGCCATATGCTGCAGGCATGCATACAGATTGATCTGAGATGGATATGATATGATGATACCTCCATATATATAGGCACATGAGGTTACCAAATCACATCAATCTGTTATAACCATCCATCCATGATCCATCTGTAAATTTCCTAGCTGCTGGCTGCATGCATATATATGCAGGGTCATGATGGCCCAGGGCGCAGCATGCATGGATCATGGATGTATACCTGCCGCTGGATATTCAATCCCCATATTCAAATCCACACCCGCATTTAATTGGGGAGGGTATGGGTAGAAATGAAATACCCATTTTGATTTGGGCCCTTGTTTAGATTGAAGAAAATTTCAACTCGATGAATAGTACCACTTTCGTTTTATTTGGCAAATATTGTTCAATCATGGACCAACTAGGCTCAAAAGATTCATCTCGTGATTTCCAACTAAACTGTGTAATTAGTTATTTTTTTTACCTACATTTAATACTCTATGCAAGCGATTAAAAATTGATGTGATGGAGAGAGAGTGAAAAAACTTGGAACTTTGAGGCAAACTAAACAAGGCGTGGGTGTGGGTAGGATAATATCCACCTTATTCATTTAGCTGCTCATGTACTTCACCTTCAGGCACGTGCAAACTCCTATGCAACACGCTAATGCCCTGCTGCTGCTATTGTGCTACTTCCCTCTCTTATCCATCGGGTAATCAAAATCCATCGGGTATTATCCACTTTCGTACGCATGGGTATGGACAATAGGCGGGTGTGGACATGGATGCCCCGTACCCTCCCCAACGGCAGCTGTACATGGATGCATGCATGCTGGTTGATCCGTCTGTCTGTACGTGACGTTCGTGTTGTGACTCCACCTCAATATATTTCTTAGGCCGTATTTAGATGTGAAAATTTTTAGGGAAAAGTTCCTGTAGCATTTTTAGTTGTTATTTGACAAAATTTATTTAACCATGGACTAACTAGGCTCAAAAGATTCGTCTCGACATTTACAGACAAACTGTGCTATTAGTTATTTTTTTACCTACATTTAATGCTCCATACATACGTCCAAAGATTCGATGTGACAGTTACAATGCAAAAATTTTTGCCTCTTTTTGAGCATCTAAACATGGCCTTAACAAGGGAACATAGTTGATGGTCAGAATATACAAACTAAAGCCAGCTTGCACACGAACAAGAAAAAACAAAGTTCACCCTAGCTAATGAGCGCAGCAAACAAAGAAAAGAACTAATCCGTAATACGATTCCTAAAGCTCAATCCAAACTTCGCAAAGATTGCCAAAATTATTAAAGCCTCCTAGCTTCTGCGGCCCTTCTTTGAGCAGTGGTCGCTTCTCCTCTCTATGCAACATGGACCACGGTCAGATCGAAAACGTCGTCTTGAAAATTACATGTATAAAAGTGTTAGATTTAGAATTATTAAAACCATATCATTTAACCATATTGTCCAACAAAGTGTGGTTGTTCCTAGCAGAATTTGGTTTTTGAGTTTACGATGTAATCCATGAAACCAAGAACCAAACACATTAGCAAAGCTAGTAGGTGGTTGAAAATCCAAAAGTGATATGCACAGTATTCCAAACAAAGCTTGCAAAGTGTCAGTCAAAGAATAAATGTTGGATAGTTTCAATTGAACTATAGAGACAACACTTGACACTTTCTTGCCAGTTTCTCTTTGCTAAATTATCTTTCGTTAGAGTTGTCGCCAAGTACCACAAGAAAATCTTAATTTTCAGCGATACTTTTAACTTTTAGATAGGGTTTTCTCAAGGAGAACGTCTTGTCGGATCAGTTTAATACATAGACCGGACTATGAACATACCATTCTTACTGAGGTTCCTTCAGAACACATCTTCCTCGTTTGAGTGGTGAACCTGTACAACTTTTGACACTAAGTCAAACCAAGTGTTCCGATTTTCATTAACCAAACCACGCCTAAAAGACACATTAAGTGGTACTATCCCTAGGACATTTGCTACCGTATCATCTTTCCGCCTCACAATTCTATATAAATTAGGATAAACCTCTCTAAAAGTTTGTATCATAACCACACATCCTCCTAAAACCTCACCTGCTCCCCCTCTACACCTTAAAAGTCCCGCAAGCTAGAAAATCCTCCTTAGCCTTCATAAGGCTGGCCCAAAAATAAGAATCCTCAGGACTATGTTGCACTTGAGTAAGAGATTTATTAGACAAGTATTTCCTTCTTACAAGGTTCTGACAAACCCCATCCTCATCGACCAACCTAAACAGCCAATTACTCAAAAGGCATCTATCTTGTAGTTCCAAATTAAGTATTCCTAGCCCACCAAAATCTTTTAGTGTACAGAGAAAACTCCACTTAGCCAGACGGTATTTCTTCTTGTGTTCATCACATTGCCGGAAAAGCGGGAGTGATAGTAATCTAATTTTTGAAGGACTCATCTAGGGATTTAAAAAAAATATAACATAAACATAACTAAGCTAGTTAGTACCGAATTAATAAGAACAAGTCATCCACTAGCCGAAAGTAATTTACCTTTTTCCAGCTACTGAGTTTTTCCTAGAACCTCTCCTCAATACATGCCCAGTCTGAATTAATAATTGCTCAAGGGTACTAAGCACCATCTTGATTCTTTGGCTTGTAGCATATCATGATCTAAAAATAAAATGGTATCATCCGCATATTGCAGGATTGGAAGACCATCATCAACCAAATGTGGACAACTCCCTTCATTTGTCCATTAGTCTTAGCCCGGAAATCAAAGTTGCTATCATATCTTCCACCAAATTAAACAGAATAGGGGACAAGGGATCACCTGTCTTACTCCTTTCTTGGTTTGGAAAAAATGTCCCCACATCGTTATTTACTTTGATGTTGACACTACGTCCTCTCACAGTTTGATCAACCCAATGACACCGAACAGGTGAAAAGTCTTTCATTTTTAAAGTTTGTCGCAGAAAAGACCATTTAATTTTGTCATAGGCTTTCTCAAAGCCTAGCTTTAAGATTACCCCATGTAACTTTTTTCTATACGACTCCACCTCATATATAGGAGGAACAATCAGTCCAGACGATCCATATTACCAAAGATGGACATAAAGGTAGCTTGCGATCCTAGTCAGCAAATTAATGCATGGATGCTGCTTGCATGCAGTGGGATCATAATATATATCATCGGATCCTAAGTCGATCGTGTAGGAGTAATAATCATATCATGCAATTAATAAAGGGCCGGGGTGGTGTCATGGTGTGGTGTGGTGTGGTGCAGGGCACGCAGGGGCTGTGACTGTGTGAATGCCCGCTGCAGAATATCACTGCCAACCTTGCTCTGATCGAATCGAATGCTGTCACAACTCACAAGAACAAGAGATTGCCTGCCTGCGCATTGCAACCGTACTGTACTGTATTAATTAACATCTACAGATCAGAGCTACGTACGTAGTATACAGTAGTATATCCTGCTGTCCTGGCAAAATATATACTCCGTATGTGTTCATCTATCATAGAGCTGTGTACGCCTATCTATACGGGCGGGCATGCTTCAATTCACACAGACGCATGCATGCAGTGATGGGTCGCGCTCGCGCGCGGGTCCATATGCATGCACGCTGATGGCTGATGCATGCTGCTGACGATTCATTGCCATTATTGCTTGCTGATCATGCCATTCGCCCATTCATGCAATGATCCCGAATAGTAACGACATTATGGGCTTGTTCGATAGGCATAGGCTCCTCTCCGGCTCCGGCTTTGGCTTTGGCTTTGGCTGTGGATGCCTTGCCTTGTTTCTGACTCCCAACTCATATATAATGTACTACGTACTAGGTACTTAATTGGAACAGCAGGCGGATTAAACCATGCATGCCTGCAGGTCGATCGGTCTGGGCTTGGGTCCATAAGCTTTGCATTGAGGTCGGCCGCATCATTCATTTCGGCCCGGCCACCGGCGTTGGGGAGCAAACAAGCAAATGCACTTGTAAATGAGTGGGCTGGCTACGTATGTCTCATACATACATACATACGTGTATATATAGTCGATAGTACCCGAATGGCCGAATCAACAGTCAAGTCTGCATGCGTGTATGTGAAGAGACTTTGAGGAAGGCACCACGGCGTCGGCACGGGTTGGCTGCCCTGCGCATACACGAGAGATCAGATGCTGCTGCTGGCTGCTGTACCTCAGACTCAGTAGAGTCCAAGATTAATTAGCTCCACGATCCCTTGGATGTTGATCTCTTGCCGTTGCAGCACTAGCACTAGTGTTGCAGCAATCACTGGTACAAGTGCCATGCATACATGCATTTTCGAGACAAACAAAAGGACGGATTTTCGATAAATGTCATTCATCATCATCATCAGAGAGAAAGAAAGAAATTCAGTCACAAGAAAGAATCGTTGGAGCTAGCTAGGTGAACGAAGGCCAGGCGAGAGGTGGAAGTGAAACCGTGCCCCCGTGCGCCAAGACGAATACGTAGACGATGACGAATCCAGTCAGGGTCAGGGCAGGGAGCCTCAGCGCCTGAATGCCTGATCCATCCCATGGCCTTGGGAGTTTGGACGATCTATCACCCTCTCTGATTTCTTCAGATGGAGTTGGTCAGTCAATCCATCACCAGCCCAGCCCCATCCCCATGTGACCAACCGGTTCGGCCTGCTAGAGTGCGCGGAGGAGTCGGAACATGAAGCCAAAACTTAGTGGCTCATCTTGAGAGGAGTGAAAGAAAAACGACCTAAAGTCTTCAACAGCTCTAACAAACAGAGTCCTAAATCCAATGCAACCACCTACAAAAATGATAGAGCTATAAGCATGTATAATGTCATCCATTTTTTTTTTAAAAAAAAAACAAGAGAGAGACAGAGGATATAATGTCACACATGGAGTGCCAGGTAATAATGTGTATGCTTGTACTACACTATGGGTGTGTTTAGTTCCCAAAATCTTTTGGTTTCGGATACTGTAGCTTTTTGTTTTATTTGTTAATTACTATTCAATCATGGACTAATTAGGCTCAAAAGATTCGTGCATGTGCCGCAAACGGTGAACTGTGTAATTAGTTTTTTGTTTCGTCTACATTTAATGCTTCGTGCATGTGCCGCAAGATTCGATGTGATGTTTTCGGGTGAAATATTTTGGGAACTAAACACACCCTATGTATCATGCATATTTTATATCCACCTGCCCCATGCATTATTTCGTCCTGGTGGCCGTTAAACTGGAGACAACAGTCTTAGCTTGCTGATGTAACTAACTACTGCTATCATGTAGGATTAAGCTAGAAGGATGCATGACACTGACGCAACACTTGCTCGATTCAGTATAGTATAGTACATACAGTCATATAAATCAAAACCTGATTCTTCCATATCCTTCATCATTTGTTTGCAAACGGAAAACACCAGGCCATCCATAACCAAACCACCAATGCATGCATACGTCCAATCGCTAATTGCCTGCTAGCTAGCTACTGTACCACGTAGTACTGCTCAATAACTAACACTGCCCGCCGCTACTTAACCACCAATAATTTGGTTGATGGATCACATGAATGATGAAGATGCAACTGCAGTTATGTGTTCTGAAAAACACCAACAAACAATGCTGTCATGTCCTGCTCGGCTAGCTGCGCCTAACATATATAATCCTCCTATATATGTGGACGATGAAGGGGACAATTCAAGGACCCATGGCTTTATTATAGCAAATGGGGTCCAGGATTGCAAGTACTGGGGTACATCTAGATGAAGGGCTGTGTCTGTCTAGGAAAAAAAATGGTCCCTAAATCCAACATAGAGGCAGCAGTAGGCTACTGTAAGTTGGATCGATGCATGCAAGTGATGGAACTGCAGGGACCTCACGGCATGCCATGATGCCATGACAATGGCAAAGCCAATAGGCACAAGTAAAAAACCAGAAAACCACTTGTGAGCCAAAACAAAAAAAAAAAAACTCAAAAACTACAGCTCGAGCAAACCGGCCTTGTTCTTGGAAAGCTAGTTTAGTAAGAATGCCGTATGCATGCAGCAGCAGCAGCAGCAGCAGAAATGCCTATATGTTGAACAGTACTTGCCAGTAGTAGCTTACAACAAACAGCAAATATTCCATGCGCCAAAGGATTATGGCCACACCCAAATACAATGGAAAATCATCATTAAGTGTCAAACTTGGTCAGGCTACTGAACATTACACAGTACAATAACAAACAAGATGTTTCTGTAAAGTTGACCAGAAGACGAGAGAGTTATCAACAGACCAAAGACAAGCAAGCAAAAGAATATTAAACAGGCCAGAATCGAGCACGGAGGCGGACGGCCCGGGAGGCGATCTCTCTCAGAGTGTCTCTAGCTGTGGACACGTCGTTCCGTGGCTGCCTCTCCTGCTCAGGCTCCTCAAAGGCATTCATGAACTCCTCCTGTTGCAACCTGTAAGCCAACGCAGCATCTTCAGATTGGTCTAATCCTACTGCGCTCCTTGGCAACATCAGCTGCGAGGCCGGGACGAAGCCCCTCCTGCTGTTACTGCTTCTTGTGCTGCCATGTGTGCTGACGAAGTTCGCACTAGTGTCGGTGCTTGTTGTACTGCCAGGTTCGATGAAGGTCCTGTAGCTGCTTCTTGTTCTACCTTCGGTGATGAAGCTGCTGCTGCTGCTGCTCCTAGCTCTAGTTCTCATACCGGTGCCACCTTGTGATAACCTATTAGCTCTCAGTGGGCTACGGTTCACATCCTTGCCGCATGGTGAAGGCGATGAGGTTGAACTCTTTCTTGCCTCAACTTCACTAGGAAATAAGAGCTGAATGGTGTTCCAGAGTACAGTGTTGATGGTGCACGATCTTGAGTTGCTGCAGAGTTACAATCATTTACTCGAAGCCTTTACAGTTTATTGACCAAACACATCTTTTGTCGATATTGCACAGCTTTGAGGAAAGACTTACCTGATTAATTGCCTGCATTTTGGACACCGTTTTCCGCACTTGGCTGCAGCATGTCTTAAGCATTTCATGCAGAAGCTATTAAATAGAATAGCAGTGATATGAGTTTCAGAACAGTTTACAGACTAATGAAGAAACTGACTTAAAATATTCAACAACATAATTACATCAAAGAATGTTCAATTCAAAAAAGTTTCAGGTAACACCGGTATAATGAGCAAAATTTTAGATTGGTGGACAATGTACAGATAACCACCACTCAGTTGAGATATTTGAAATGATAAACCTCAGGATTAAAAAAAACCCTCTTTAGTACAATACTAATTTATTTCCACTCCAGCCTAACAATGAAAATTGTATTCCATAGTGGGCAGGCCTGGTGCAGTTGGTGAGTGCTAGCTCGCCGAGTCACCAGGTTCTGGGTTCGAAGCCGTCTCTCTGCAGAATTTCTGCGGGGGTAAGACTTTGCTTCGGTTATTCCCTTCCCCAGACCCCACTCGTGTGGGAGCCTCTAGCACTGGGTCTGCCCTTTTTTAGTCCTATATGCATCGAATCAGAAAAACAAGATTTGTGAACTGAAATCTACACGGTAAACAAGCTTTCAGTGCCCCATATTTGCCATGAAACTGACAGACTAATCTTTATTGAATCAAGAATGTACACTGGTCAGCAAGAATGTACACTTCGAACAGTTGAAGCAATCATCTATTGACATTCCTTAGCAGAATAGCAGGCAGCAACCAAAATGAACAAATATGTTGAGAAAGCAACTGCATTGTATGAACTATACAGTAATTCTTGCTATGTTCCCTGCCGGATACATTGCTTTCCGAATTCAAGTAACCTTTTTTACTCAAAGCACAGTCAAAGTACCGATGAAAATCCTAGTACTCCAGTCTTCTAGATAAACAAAATCAGGAAAAAAAAAAAAGGAATTGCGAATGCGCAAGAAGTGCACATGTACATTACAAATAAGCTTTTTGTGGTCCATTTGCCCGGGGTAATTAACAGGTTTCTCCGACACTGACCAACAAAATTTTACGATTCCAAGATCATTCGTTAAACTGCACTTTCAACAACAGAAGAAATCACTTTCTGACAGGCAATCAGCATACAAAATGAATTGTGCAACTCACAGGAAGCAACTGACATCCTACGGTTGCACACGGCACAAACAAAATGAACCAGGGAAAGTTTTTTATTTCTTCTCTTTGCATACAGAATTCAAGCAACCACTTTTTTTTTCCCCAAAAGCACAGTTAGACATTACCTGTGCCCACAAGGTGTGGTGGTCGGCTCAAAGCAGATATCCAGGCAAATCTGCATAAAATGCAACTCCCAAATCAATCCCCAACACCATCTAGTATGAAATCACAGATGTAACCTCATATATATCATAGAAAAGAAAAGAAGCACCCTTACCGCGCAAGAGAGCTCCTCCCGGAGGCGATCCATACACGGCATGTTGCCGGTGGCCGCTGCCTTCTCGCCAGATCCTGACGCCTCCTTGTCGCCCACAAGGACAACCTTCTCTTGCTCCTTGGCGGCCTTCACTTCCGATTTGCCGTCTAGGGGATTTTCCAAATCAACGACAGATAGAGAACGCCCAAGAAGATTATACTCCTAGCACGAATTTGCCCAAGAAAATCGATTCAATCTTAGGAACAAACCTGCCGCAGTGTCCGTCTTGTCGTCTTCGTCGTCGAGCGCGATAGGGATCTTGGACGGAAACTGCCTACGGGGCCTCCTCTTTCTACGAGAAGGCGGCATTCAGACGGACGGGATCGTGAACCCGAGCAGGAAAAGAATTAGGCGGGTCGGCCGCCGTACCTGGTGCTGGACCCGGCGCTGCTGCCGGCGGAGGAGGTGGAGGCCCGCCTCTTGCGACGGGACTCGCGGACGGGGGTGTCCTCGACGACCATCGCGGCGAGGACGGACTCCTCGTCCCACCCGGCCAGCTCGGCGGCCGACCGGAACCGCGGGCTGAACAGGTCGGGGCCATCCTTGGGCGCCGCCGCCCCATGGCGACGCGGCGCGGATCTGGGGCTGCCGCCCGCGCCTCTGGACGCCATCCCTAGCTCCCTCTCTCTCTCTCTGTATCTGGCGATTGCGATTTTAGTAGTCGTTGTGGGGGCTGAGGGGGGGAAGAAGAAGCAACGGTCGGCCCGCGGATCGGGAGTTTCGAAATGGGAGCGGAAGGCGGCGGCTTCTGCTCACTAGGCTCTAGGGCTGCCCTGCATTGGGTGTGTGTTTTAACCCTTACATAACCTAGGGATCAAAATTTATGAGAAATTTCATCGAAATTTTTGAATTTCAAAAGTCTCTTATCACATTAAGGTATGTGTGTTATTGTAAACTCTTGACTCATATTTACTAGTATTGTTTATGTTGTGTATTCTTCTACTAATAGATGTGTAGTAATAAATCATGCTAAATATTTTGTTTAAATCTATAATTTTGGAAAATCATATCTCTCGTTAGGATCTAAAAGAATTTATGAAATTTCATGAATCTCAATAATTTTGGACATGGCTAAAAAAAACAAATATTGTAATTGATAACCTTGATAAAGATTTTCAGTGGAAACTTTTTTGATTCAAATTATCTCAAAAACGTTTTAACACAAATTAGGGAATGTTTGGATGGCGGCATGGGAAAGCTATCTGCACTAGAGATTGCTCCTAAATGTTTGATTTTGAGCACTTGAGGTCGGATCTGCATGCCTGATGAGCGCTCCCAAGCCAGGGAACACTGCCTCAAGGTCTGTTTGGAGGGGTTTTGTGCAGCTTTGACTTACAACTGTAGCATTATATTATGGTGGTCTAGTGGAGCTGTTGGTGCTCTAAAACTGTGGCTCCTTCGATTCTTTATTTTCTCAGTTCATTTTGGCTAGAGACAGAGCTAGAGCCGTTTTGACTTGTGTTGTAGTGCAAAATTGTAGTTATAGTGCTTGGACCAAAGGAGCCGAAACCCACTCTAAACTGCCAAACTAGCCTTTACTTTACGAGACAGTTTGTCATATATGTAGAATTTTGTTTATTTTTTGATATTTTTTCATTAAAATTCGTAAAAATAAAAATTTGTTTTAAGAATAATAACTTTTTGTGAGAATAACAACTTAAATGCAATGCATTTTAGCTAGTAACACTTTAAATGATTGATTAAAAAATACTATTGCTAGTAGAAAGAGAAGCTACGAAACATATATAACCAAACAAAACTATCCGGTGGCCGTTTCTGGTTCCTCGGCAGAACAGAAGAATGGATTCAAGATTCATCGCCAGTGAAATGTTTGGCAGCCATTCTAGCGCTTCGGGGTGCCATGGGTCCATGTCCCTGCTGCTGGTGACCAAGACCTTACAGCACTACTCCGAATCCAAGTGCAGTGAAAAATCGCTGTAATTTCCTTCTTCGTATCAAGTTTTACTTTTACCTATTATCAAAAGAAAAAGTTTTACTTTTACCTGCATAACATGGTGCAGCAGCCACAGCCAGCAGCTCTGTTTTGTTCAGCCAGACTAGAAAATTACTAATACGGTGTTATGGACACAGAAATCAATTTTTAAATTTGATAGACCTAACTGAAGCATCTGTACAAATTAATAGACCACCGATATATTTAACTATTTAAAGTATGTATTATTATTAAAAATTCATATCAATAGAAATGTGCTAAAAAATCATAGCTTTTGTGGGGTAACAACTTATGCAATCCGTTTAACTTTATTACACTTTAAAATGATTAATCGAAAAAAATACAATTCGCTTGTCTTATAAGCCGTATTTTTTCAGGCAACGAACAATATTTTTCTCTCACAACAAATCAGCAAACAGTACTTTCAGCCAAGTGAACAGGCTCTAAGTAGAAGCAATAGAGTTGTTGTCAAACACTATACAGAGATAAACATTTTAGAAAAAATCACTTGAAACCGATTTTTGTTTTTATACTAATCGAGATAAACATCTTTTGATCTAGTTCTAGTTTTAATAATTCAGCAAGTTAGCCAAACGGTTCAATAAAATGATTTTGATTCATCAGATAAATGTTTTAAAAATGTTCAGATCTAAAATATTTTTACGAGAGTCTGAAACCAAGAGGATTTAAGAAAAGGAGTCAGGAAGACCTACTCGGTGACCGTTTGTGGTTCCTAGGCGGAAAAAAGAAGAATCGATTCAACTCGAAACCTCGCTCCGAGCTGCCAAACAGCCTATATATCTAAGATGTCCCTGCTAATTTTTCAGAAAAAAAGATGTCCCAAGACTTTTATAGGCTTACAGCTGTATATTATACAGCACTACTGTTTTACAAGTCTCGGAATCCAATGGCAGTGAAAAATAGCTGTAGGCCTGGTTTCCAACTTTTCCTCAAATTTTACTATGCAAAAGAAGATTCCCCGTCATATCGAAATATCAGCACATGCATGGAGTACTAAATGTAGATGAAATCAAAAACTAATTACACAGTTTTGTTGTACTTTGCGAGACGAATATTTTTAGCCTAATTAATCAATATTTAGATAGTTATTATCAAATAAAAACAAAAATACTACCATGCCAAACAGTGCTGCTAAACCAGGCCGTAGTTTCTTCAACCAGTGTTGCTAAACAGTGTTGCGCCATTAAACAGTGTTGCTAATTCAGGGTGCCCCGGATCCGGTATCTAAACCAGGCCGTAGTTTCCTTGTTTTACGTCCGAATCAAGTTTTACTTTTACCTGCATATCAATAACATGGTGCAGCAGCACGAGACTAGAAAATATTACTGTACTATAGTGTTCATGTTCTTAGGCCTGATTTAGTTACCTTCTAAATTCTAAATTTTTATACTCTCTCCATCACATCAATCTTTAGACGCATGTATAGAGTGCTAAATGTAGGTAAAAAATAACTAATTACACGATTTGTTTGTAATTTACGAGACGAATCTTTTGAGCCTAGTTAGTTCATGATTGGACACTATTGCCAAATACAAATCAAAGTTCTATGGTAACCCAGATTGCAAAAGGTTGCAATCTAAACAAGACCTTAGGCCCTGTTTGGTTACACATGTTAAAGTTTAACAAACACTGTAGCACTTTTGTTTTATTTGATAAAAAGTTTCCAATCTTGAACTAATTAGGCTTAATAGATTCGTCTCGTAAATTATTCCTAATCTATGCCGACATGCATACAATTAATCTACATTTAATACTTCGTGCATTTACCGCAAATTCGATATGACAGGAGTTAAACTTTAACAAACGAAAACCAAACAAGACCTTATTATGAGTAGTACTGTAGATGTGACAGGAGAGAGGGAATCACAGAAGAAGGCGTGCTCTCGTTGGCAGGCAGCATCGTTGACCTGGTGGCGATCCCACACCCTGATGCTGGCTGCTGCTAGTCTCAAATTCTCCCTAAATTTTACTATGCAAAAAAAGAGATTCTCCGTCACATTAAAATGCCGGTAAATGCATAGAGTACTAAATGTAGATGAAATCAAAAACTAATTGCACAATTTTGTTGTACTCTACGAGACAAACATTTTGAGTCTAATTAATCAATTATTGGACAATGTTTTGCACTAAAAAATAAAAGTTGCTACAGTGTTCCAACACGTGGCCCGAATTTGTGAAGTGAACACGGCCTAGAGTGGAATGGATGGATCGATATCATCACTTGACCAGCAAGTCATGCATGCAAGTTGAAAGCTTTGAAAACCACTTGACCAGCAAGTCATGCTCGTGAAGAAGGTTGCTTTGAAATGGTACTAGAAACTTTTGCGCGCTTCGCGGCGCCCTACCAAATAGTTTGTGACGCACGGGTCTAAAAAAAGGTTCCATAGAGAAAACTCATAAAGGATACAACCCAAGTAGCTGCAGTCAATTCCATCGTGTATATATATATATATATATATATATATATATATATATATATATATATATATATATATATATATATATATATATATATATATATATATATAAGTGTACAATAGTGTGAAGCTCAGCAACATGATTCACAATGATGCTACCCAAGAAGACATCTAAATGTGCTATAATATGAATTGCTGACGAATTACAATCAAATGGAACATAATTTAACAAATAATCACAACATTATATCAAATCCTGAGTTGGATAAAGACAGCAACACTTGGCTGCATAATTACATCACTGATCACAAGCTGAGGAAGCATGCATTGCCTGGCTGCATGCATTCTGTCGAATTGCCTAAGTCACAGGGGATGAACACATTGATAGGCGATGGAGCTTTCTGAACAACACTATTAACAATTGGAACTGATCTTCACAGCGCCATTATTTGTTATGAGGTGCATTAGAAAGGTCATAAATATAAAACTTTATAACATAAATTAGGCTATGAGATTTCCGGTTATTGGGAGCGATCAATTATGCTTTTGCTTCATGTAAAACATAAAGTACTCATAAACCCTCAAAGTTTTTTTTTCCTCTAAACAGTTTTGTTTCATGTAAAACATAAAGTACCCATAAACCCTCAAAGTTCTGGCTACATAATAAGCACCAGCAGATCAATTATGCTTTAGCTATTTATCCTAATAAGAGTTGGAGACTCCTTGACAAACTTTGTCTTCAACTGCATTGTTTTTTCTCAAACCATGTATGCCTGTCAGGCACAGTGGAGCATTTTCTATACCGTATATTCAAAACACTGCAACATATACCGATTTCAGTCGCAAATTTGAGTAACGGAATCAAAGTTGTCACCTTTACTTCCCAGATCCAATTTCTACCAGGCATCCAGGCCACACCAAAATTAAGAGAACTCCAACTGTACCAAGGCTCACCTGCTGCACGGCACCTCACTCGTGCTGCTGGCTATAAGATACTCCCTGTCCCTGCTTTCACCCCCTGTCTCCTAATAGCAATCAAAGCTTGTTAATAACATTACCTTGAGAGAGAGAGAAAAAAAAATCTTGGTAAAGCTTAAGAAGTATGATAAACTGTTAACCCAAAGCATAGAAGTACTTGCTTGTAAAGAAAATCAACAAATGGAAATGTTACACAAAAAAGATAATGAAAAGCACCACCTTGCCCGACAAATTAATTAAAATGTTTAAGGTAACAAAATGGTGAAACTTAGAAACTCTTTGACACAGGTTATCCAAACAAAGCAGAAAACAATCTCCTGGATGTATAAGGTAACAAAATGGTGAAACTTAGAAACTCTTTGACACAAGATAGTTTGCAGATGATGCAGAAAATAATGCAGGATATAGTATTAAATAAAAAAAACAATTTCATCCTCCTTCAAAGCACACAGGCTAAAGGAACCATCTAAAATCAACAATCCCCAATGGGAGGTAGCTCTCACATTGAACTGATGTCCCCTCGTTTCTTACCTTGTTTTCAGTTTCTTCCTTTATTTTGTTGAGTAATTTTGGTACAGTTTCGTTACCTTGACCGATAAAACGCAATCGAAGAAAATGATACTTTATTTTGGCAACTTAGGAGAACCAAATAATCGCAGAAAATTTGTTAGGTCCCTCCGGATGGAAACATATTTATATTTTTCCCTCAATATTTTTCCTAATCTTTTTAAACAAGTAAAACCGAAACAAGAAACAGAAGAATTCTCTTACATGAACTCCACAGAAGAATTCTCCCTTACATTCCACACGCACTTTACCGTAGTGCTCTGTTGGAACTACAGCATGGCCCCATCTAACCCATACTGGAGAAGCATTCATCTGAAATCAATCACAACATTAAATTGCCTTACTATCCAGTATCAGTATGTAGCAAGAATTAGAAAAAAAATTGCTAAGTCCAATACTTTGCACCTCTTACAAGTATATACAACCATGTGCTATATCGTTCTCGCTGGCCAATCTAATAAGTAGTTTAGTCGAAGATTATCTGTTAGTGATATCACAAGCAATTGCAATAATACCTGCTCCCAGCAGGCTTTGAAGAGGCTCTGCACGACCTAACCACATGTCTGATTGAAACTGGAGACCAGACATCTGAGTCCTGAACCACGAGTGTCCACTGAAATATCATCGACTTCCCTACTTCTTTCGAAGCCACTTGACAAATAGGAGTACCTCAACTTGGAATAGCACCTCGGAAGTCGGAATTATCCAATTCTACAACACTGAACCAAATTCAAAGTCACATGCAAAGATCCTGTTCATCTGGCTTATAATCCGTCTTATTCAGCTTGTTTTTTCAGCCGGAACAGTATTTTTCTCTCACAAAAAATCAGCCAACAGTATTTTTCAGCCGGCTTATAATTCCAGCCGAACGGGGCCAAAATCAAGAAGTTTTTTTCCGCCAAAAAAAAAATTCGAACGCATGTACTGTGTAGCCCAGCTAAAAGGATTGCGGAATGATTTTTAAGAACAAAGGGTGCCTTTGTGCTAAACAGACATGGACACGCGTCCGCACACCAGCGTTCGGCGCGCCCGTGGAGTGCGGAGGGAGCTCGAATTCGCAGTAGGTTTTGAGGTCTCTTAGATTGCCCGTATGAATATAAAGTAAAAATTATTGCACTGGGTATTCTAAAATGATATTTTATTTTTTCTCTCACTCTATATTTAGAGTAGTACAATGTTTACTCTATAGTGTGTAGTGGTGGGCCTCACTAGCTAAACAAAGAAAAAAAAATGCTATAACTTACAAACCAAAAATCTAAATTAAATTTCGATTGCACCATTAAATTCGTCTCAATAAATCCTTCAAAACTAGATCACACATGGATATATTTAGATAAAGTGACAAGTGGGTCCCACAGTGGATAGAGTGGATAGATGATGATATAGATGATGGATGGGTGCGGGAGAATTGAGTATAGATGAGAGAATCTTCCTGACTAGGACGTATAGAGGATGAATATAGAGCGCGGATAGCCTGATGACATCTGCTACTGCTAGACTGTACTACCAGCTGTAGATTTGCATCACATGGTGATGGTGGTGGTGCCGTGGAGGAGTGGAGATTTTCAGGCTGTCTGTGCGTGTGAGTGCGATCGAGGGCAGGGCAGGGAACTGCGGAGGACAGGCAGGCCAGGCAAGCGGCGGCATCGTTGGCGGCAGAGCATCCGATGGTGCCCCTTGGCTTCGGCGACACGGAGCCAAACCAACTGTAGCTACAGGTAGTCCCTACCCATCAATCATCTGCTAATCTTGACTGTTCCCCGCCTAATCACGGCCGTCCGCTGTCCTCTTAGCCCTGGTTTAGTTCCCCAATTCTCCCCAAATTTTACTATGCAAAAAGAAGATTCTCTGTCACATCAAAATGTTGGTAAATGCATGAAGTACTAAATGTTGATGAAATCAAAAACTAATTTTACAGTTTTGTTGTACTTTGCGAGATGAACATTTTAAGCCTAGTTAGTCAAAATTTGGATATTTTTTACCAAATACAAACGAAATGCTACAGGAATTCTAATACAGTGTTTTTCTCTCCAATTCACCGAACTAAACGAGGCCTTATCTTAGTTGGAATTACCACATGCAGGAATATAGTAGGCTGTTGAATTTGTTGAAAACGTTAGTAATTTATTAGTATTCGTCGCCAGGTACAGTGTTGAAACCAAGGGCTCGTTCGGCTGGCTGGTGGCTGGTGGCTGAGGCTGATTTATTGTGAGAGAAAAATACTGCTGACTGGCTGGTGGCTGATGGCTGATGCTGAACTGGTGTGAGAGAAAAGCACTGCTGGCTGGCTGGCAACCAGCCAGCCGAACAAGGCCTAAGGGCCTGTTTGGTTACGTTTTGTTAAAATTTAACTCCCGTCACATCAATGTTCCCTTAAATGCATGGAGTACTAAATGTAGACTAATTGCATGCATGTTGACACAAATTAGGAGTAATTTACGAGACGAATCTATTAAGCCTAATTAGTTCAAGATTGGAAACTTTTTGTCAAATAAGACGAAAGTGCTACAGTGTTTGTTAAACTTTAACTCCTGAAATCAAACACCCCCTAAGTTTTTGTCAGTAAATCGGTGAGAGTTTTTGTTTCCCAGTCTTTATTAACAAGTTATGTTTTGTTGTGTGTGCGTCACGGTGAGTGAGCTGGCAAATAATGTAACATGGACGACGACGGACTTGTATAACTTTACGTAATCTGATGACCTGAGCCTGAGCTGCATGCCCTGATAAGTGACTGCCGTGTGTGTGTCTGTGATCCAGGCTCTAATTGCTCCGCTCATTTTTTAAGTTTGCCTTATGATACAAGGAAAAGAAAAGAAAAGAAAAGAAAAGAAAAGAAAAGAAAGCTGGAGGAGGTAGCAGAGGTATGTATTATTGTTATTATTCCCCAATTCCCAATAATATAAAACAGCAACAAATAAAAGTGGTGGTGGTGGATGCGGAGGGAGTTGACCTGCTAACTGCCGGAACACATGGCTTAAGGCTGGATAATGCTGCTCCTGCTCCTTCCTGCTCTGCTGGAAAGGCCACGCTGACACTGCCCTCCACATCCACATGTGACCGAACCATGGCCATGGGAGGCGTATGCCACAATGCACACCTGCATCCTGCCCAACCCAACCATAACCAACCGGGTAAGATCTACTTAACTCCAACAACATTATTGTGTCATGTTGTGTTAATGTGTTTGGGCTAATACTGTTACTATCTCACGCCAATTTGGTTCCTCTGTGCTTTCCAGCACAGCAGCAGTTAGTAAAAACTGACTTTTTTTTTTTTTTTGCTCCTAGGCCGTGTTTAGTTGGCCCGATTTTGGAAGTCCAAAATCTGCACCGTAAAAGATTCTCCACTGTAGCATTTCGTTTGTATTTGTGAATTTTTGTCAAACATTAACTAATTAGGCTCAAAAGATTCGTCTCGCAAAGTACAACTAAACTGTGCAATTAGTTTTTTATTTCATCTACATTTAGTACTCCATGCATGTGCCGACATTTTGATATGATGGAGAATCTTCTTTTTTGCATAGTGAAATTTGGGAGAAAATTTGGCATCTAAACAAGGGCCTAGTTTAGATGCAAAAATTTTTGCAAAAGAACAGTAGATTCTCCGTCACATCGAATCTTTAGACACATGCATGAAGCATTAAATATAGATAAAAAATAAAACTAATTACACAGTTTAGATGAAATGGACGAGACGAATCTTTTAAGCCTAATTAGACCATAATTAGATACTAATTACCAAATAACAACAAAAGTGCTACAGTTTGCATTTTGCTAAAAAAAATTTGTAACTAAACAAGCCCAAGGCCCTAACGCAATAATCATGCATACGCTGCTTGCTGGGAGCACATGGATTTTAACCGCAGCTTGAATCTCACGCACAAATTTAAACCCCCTCTTTCCATCTCCTCATCATCATCTTTAAAAAGCTGGCTGCTCCCCTCCGCACCACTCTGAGGCCTCGTTTAGTTCGGTGAATTGGGAAGAAAAACACTGTATTAGAATTCCTGTAGCATTTCGTTTGTATTTGGTAAAAAATATCCAAATTTTGACTAACTAGGCTTAAAATGTTCATCTCGCAAAGTACAACAAAACTGTGCAATTAGTTTTTGATTTCATCAATATTTAGTACTCCATGCATTTGCCGACATTTTGATGTGACAAAGAATCTTCTTTTTGCATAGTGAAATTTTGGGGAGAATTAGGGACTAAACAAGGACCCAGTAGTGGTTAGTAGCGTAGAGTACTCGTCGTAGGCCTTTATATTTTGGCGGTAGGGCTGCGTGGAGCTGCTGCAAAGCCAGCCACGGCCCACAGGCATCTCTTCCAGCTAGGAACTTGGAGGATCGATGCTTTCTTTCCCTCAAAGCAAAACCAGTCAGCACTCATCCCTACATTTATATTTCACTTCTGTCCAGACGGGAGAGAGAGAGAGAGGAACTCGGCGGTCCATGCTGGCATTTCGGATCCCCAATTCATCCGGATCAATCAATCGGAATCAGTTTGGCAGGCACAACAAGGAAACTTGGAGACGTTGTTCCCATATCTTTATCTAGAGGATTATTAGGATCTCCCCCCTTCTTGCCATTGCTACTATATATCTTTGATCGAGGCCCGGCCCGGTTGATGCGCGGGAGGCAATGGCGCCGCCGTCCCCTTCCTCCGCTCCGGCCAAGAAACGCATCAAGTGGCTGCGAGGCAACAAGAAGGTTCGTGCCTGCATTGCTCCCCTCACCATTCTCCTCTACTCTCCTCCGTCCATGCCCGCAAGATGATTTCGCCTTTGCAATCCCGAGGGGAGAGACCGAGGTGTCAGTCTTGTTCGGCAAGCGCTCGCCTTTCGTCTCCAGATGGCGAGATGCATGGCGTTCGTGATTCAAGCTGTTTGCGGAGTTCTGTGATGCATTCTGTTTGCGGCGTTCGAGGACGGCTTGCTTGATTGTCCTTTTGCGCCTGAGGAGGAAGGCTTTCCTCCTCGTACGGTTTGGTTTCAGTGTTGGGGACTGAAATCTGATGATGGCGATGCGTTGATTGCGATGTGCGACAGGTGATCGATAGGTACCTCGGCGAGGCTCGGGCGGCTCTCGCTGCGGCGGCGCAGGACAACGAGGATGGGGACGACGCGGCGGTGGCGGCGCTCGGCCTGGTGACCGCCGCCCTGGAGATGTCGCCGCGGGCCGAGGCGGCGCTGGAGCTCCAGGCGCGGGCGCTCCTCGCGCTCAGGCGCTACCGCGACGTCGCCGACATGCTCCGCGACTACATCCCCAGCTGCGGCAAGTCGTGCTCGGGCGACGACGCCGCCACCACCACCACCACCACCTCGTCGTCTGGCTCCGGGACAGAGCTCCTGTCACCGGACCGCGACCGCTTCGATGCCGGCGCCACCCGCTTCCTCTGCTGCCTCGACGTATCCGACCTCAAGCGCCGCCTCGTCGCCAGCTTCTCCAGGAGCTCTACCACCGAGGCCCAGTGGAGGTACTTGGTCCTGGGCCAGGCTTGCTTCCACCTCGGCCTGATGGAGGACGCGGTGGTGCTTCTCCAAACCGGCCGCCGCCTGGCTACCGCGGCGTTCCGGCGCGAGAGCGTGTGCCTGTCGGAGGACAGCTTCTCGCCGTCGAACCTGCTGACGGCCAACGCTGTGCCCGCGCCCGCCAACAGAAGGACGTCGTCCTCCAATAGGTCCAGCTCTACAACAGCGTCCGAGGCGGAGTCCGTGTCGCAGCTGCTCGCGCACGTGAAGCTCCTCCTCCGCCGCCGCGCCGCGGCGGTGGCGGCGCTCGACGCCGGCCTCCCCGGCGAGGCCGTGCGGCATTTCAACAAGGTGCTCGACACGCGCCGCAGCGTGCTGCCGCACCCCTTCGCCACGGCCTGTCTCGTCGGCCGCGCCGCCGCGTTCCGCTCCGCGGGGCGCCCCGCGGACGCCATCGCGGACTGCAACCGGGCGCTGGCGCTCGACCCGGCCTTCATCCCGGCGCTGCGCGCGCGCGCCGACCTGCTGGAGTCGGTCGGGGCGCTCCCGGACTGCCTCCGGGACCTCGACCACCTCAAGCTCCTGTACGACGCCGCGCTCCGGGACGGCAAGCTGCCGGGCCCGAGCTGGCGGCCGCAGGGCGGCATCCGGTTCGGGGAGATCGCCGGCGCGCACCGCACGCTCACCGCGCGTATCCAGCAGCTCCGCGGCCGCGTGACCGCCGGCGAGGGGTGCAGCGTCGACTACTACGCCCTCCTCGGGGTGCGGCGCGGGTGCACGAGCTCGGAGCTGGAGCGCGCGCACCTGGTGCTGACGCTGAAGCTGAAGCCCGACCGGGCGGTGTCGTTCGCGGAGAGGCTGGAGCTGGTGGACGAGCACCGCGACCTGGAGGCCGTGCGCGACCAGGCGCGCATGTCGGCGCTGTTCCTGTACCGGATGCTGCAGAAGGGCTATTCGTTCGTCATGTCGGCTGTGCTGGACGAGGAGGCTGCGGAGAGGCAGAGGGCCAAGGATGCCGCCGCGGCTGCTGCTTTGGCTGCTATGGCAGAGTCCGAACCCAAGCAAGAAGAAGAAGTGGCGACAATGCCAGAGAAGCCGGAGCGTGTTCCCCTCGCCATTGCAAACGGTGGCAACGTTCTGGTGACCACCAAGCCGGAAGCGATGGCGCCGGTGATTCCAATGCCCAGGACGGTGGCGACGCCATTGAGCCCACCGTTCCAGGGCGTGTTCTGCCGCGACATGGCGGTGGTCGGCACCCTGCTGTCCCGTGGCGGGTTCGACCGGCCGATTCCGGTGAAGTGCGAGGCAATGAGCTGCTGATCGTGGATCCGACGATGAACTTGCTGTAGTGGCCCTGGGTTATAGTGCAATGGCATTCTCTTCGTCTCTTCTCTTGGCCGTGTACTGTAGATGCTCGTTCGTTCAGTCCCTCCTTCCTTGGTACTGCAAATTTCGTCCCCCATTTATGCACACTCACACACATGGCAGGCAGCTGTCGTGCTTGTGTGACGGAAGATGATGATGTGAGCCGCAGGCACCACCCACCACCAGGTCGTCGATCAGATCACGCAGCAGCGAAGCACGTCGCCGTCGTGCTCCCCGTCCGTCCCCCATGGACCTGCTCCTCGGAGGCCCGCCCTGGCCCCTGGAGGAGGGAAAGTGACCTGCGCGGCCGCAAAGTCGCAGAGGTGGTGGTGGAGCATGGTATGGCACCAATGCATTGGCCTCATCTCTGAATCACGGCGTTCTCGCCATTCCTTTTTTGCTCTCTTCTATTCTGTTCTGACTCTCAATTTTTTTCCATTATACTGTACGCGGCCAGAATCAGAGACGGTGGCGAGGTCCCTGACCCTGAAGACGAAAGGATGATATCTATCTAATCGATGCACGTGATGGGCTCTGTCTCAAAGTGCAGACCTCCCACCCATCGTAATGACTGACACTGATTATTTAGGAGAGGATAGAGGGGGAGGGGAGCAGCAGTGACGGCATCCCAGTACAAGCGGCGTTCTTGGATTGAAGCCTCGGTAGGCGCATGCGTGGAACGGATGGATCACAATCATAGTACATATACGAGTACTCCTACTATTGGTGCCCTTTAATTAATGATATTTATTTGATATCATAAATATTGATACTTTTTTATCTATAATTGATCAAAGTTAAGATACTAAAACGTGACACTGTGCTAGAATTGCAAGTTTTTCTGGACGGGAGGGACTACTCCTAGAAATAAACTCGGGCACAAAGAGCCTGTTTAGTTCCTCCCCAACCCAAAAAGCAAACCCAAAAAGTGCTACAGTATCTGTCACATCAAATCTTGCGGCACATGCATGGAGTACTAAATGTAGACGAAAGAAAAAACTAATTACACAGTTTAGTTGTAAATCACGAGACAAATCTTTTGAGCCTAATTAGTCCATGATTGGACACAAATTGCCAAATAAAAACGAAAAGTGTTACAGTAGCCGAACCCAAACTTTTTCACCAACTAAACAACCCCAAAGGACATTCGCCTTTTGAGACAAGTACTGTGTTGTAGTAGTAGTATTTGTGGACGAATGAATGAATGGATGGACGAACGATTACAGCTTTTTTTCTCCTCAAAAATAAAACGATTACAGCTTTTGCTCAGACCTCAGAGCGAGTAAGGATGATGGCCTTCACGTGCTGCCTCATCCCATCTACGAGTATCCCATGTTCACGAGTTCGTCCATCCATCACCACCATGATCTCTCACAGGCTCACACTTGCTGCCTGCGTGTGCCTTAAAAACTCTCAACTGAACTGAAACAGAAGAGGCAGGCAGGCAGGCAGGAAGGGCGTGATCATTCCTTCCTTCATCTGGCAGCTACAGCAAGTGATTGGAGCCTAGTGACGTCACTAGTACGTTGGCTCCAGAGCTTGCTGTGATATTTCGTTTCTGGGATGCATGCAATGCACATGCACCTTTTCTAAAGATGATTCTCGTCCATCTATCCATCATCTTCGAATTATCTTATCTTATGGTTCCCTCGAATCGAATAAACAAGACACAAGAGGGGGTTTGTAGCTAAGCTAGCTTTTGGTTGGTCGTCCTTGAATACTAGAATAACTAACGATCTGTATCTTGCGTTCAAAACAATGATCTGTATCGCTTGATGATGTTGATCTGGCATTGTAGCCTTTGACAGGTTTATATGCTTGCTAGCTAGTATAGCGATCCTTAACTTGATGGTCAGCCGAAAGGACCGTGGCACGCGGCAGTTTGCGGGTAATACATACCCTGACGCCGGCCGTCTTCATCAAGTCTTCTGCTTCAGCTTCACTGCCCTCCCCTGTCCCCAACCAGATACCTACCTACTCTTCCATCCATACGATGAACATGAAAACAAATCATCTTCAAGTGCCGACCAAACTTGAACATGAAAACAAATCTGTAATTTCAACTCAAAATAACGAGTTTAGGAAAACCCAGAATGTCAGTGACTGAAAGGGAGTATGCTGATGTTGGTCAGATGAATCATCCACCACGCTTGGATTTCTTTATTTAATCACCCCAGCTCAACTTTAAACGTGCAGTGCCATCGCGCACCAAACTTTAAACGTGCATGAATGTTGCAAGGAAAGCATCCTGTACTACATCTAATCAATCATGCCGGACGATCCGGAAATAGCGCGCTTTACTGTGTCGTAACACATTCAGCAGCGCCAAATGCCCAGATTGATGGCATCATGTTAAAGGAGATCACAGCATTTCATCAGATCCGTGCATTTACATAAGTATTTATTCGCACAAAATTAAAATCCGAACACGTCTGCCCCTAATCACTTTGTATGTAGGAGTATTGTACAACACGACACGAAAAAAAGACGACTGCAAGGTTTTGCCAGCTTTTCGCTTTCATCTTTGTTCATCAGATCACATGCACGGGTGCTTTTTCATTTTTCAAAGGCAACGAGCTATTGTCATCAACTTGTACTATAGAGCAAGAGCACCCCGCTGGCATCGTTACCTTAGCAATAGCACCCTTGGGAGCGAGAGAGAGACGACCTTTGCATTGCTTGCACGGGCCTAACCAGAATCATCTTTGTTTCAGCACCCTTGATTTGGCAGCCGTCTTCTTTGCCGATTTCTGCTGGTCGCACCTGTAGCACAGCCAGTCACCACCCTCACAGCCTTCCACGGGAGGGTTGCAGCAATCGGCATGCACCCGGACCCCACAACCGGCCCGATTCCCATCGCCGCCGCCGCCGCCGCACATCAGCATCAGCCCTTTCCGGTTGTTTGACCCACAGGCAGAACAGCTCTCGGGCTCGGCATCCATAACAATAGCATCTTCCTGGTTCTTCAGGAGCTTCTGCAGGGACCTCTCTGCCAGATCGTGCATGTTGAAGAGGACGTGCTTGCTCAAGGGGTGCCCGGGCTTGCACACATACTCCACCAGGTAATCTGCGCTGATGCATGGGATGTTGTGCCGCATGAATTCCTGCACCCACGCGTCCACGCTTGGCATGCCCGCGGATACAACCGCGAAGTCGACACTGGACTTCAAGAACCGGGTGTAAGGTGGGGAGGTTGCTAAGATGGTGCCATCACCAGATCTGATCGTGCGCTTTAGTGTGTCCTGCCACAACAGAAAGAGGACGTCTCAATGAGACGGTAAATTGGGAATGAAACATTGAAACATGTTGCCGTTTCCAAACAAACAGCTAACAAATCGATAAAAGCCACAACTTGCCCGATTAGATAGACGTACCAGTGTTGGAGCAATGCATTCCCCATATATAATGACCTGCATCCCATAGAAAGCGCCATAGCCAGTACGCTGCTTCAGCCGGCGCCACTTCCTTGGAGCATCCAAGCTGATCGTATCACCAATGTTAAGGCCTTGACCATGCCACTCAAATGGCTCTTCCTCTAAGAACTTGTCAGCCTCATTGCAAGCAGTCAAGTAATCAGGCTTCAGTATCCACCTGTTTTTAGCAATAAAGGAAACTCACATTCAGATTCCATCAGAACAGAAAAGGAAGAGTGATTATACAACATTTAAACACAGAGTGGAAATTGATTAAAGGCAACCTACTACAGAGTCATAGTAACTATCTAAGACAAATGGTATTACCTGCCAGCCGCAGCAGCTGCGAAGAATTTTTCAGTTCTGCGCAGCTCAGTGGTGACAAGATGTGTTGCTTGGAAAGACCAGTGATGTGAATCCCTGCAAACTCTGCCTCTCAAGCGTCTAAGTATAGTCCTATACTCTTTTCTCAGCAGGCGATGTCCACTTAAAATAAACCATGTTGGTTCTGGTACATTCAAGGTTCCATAATCATTTATTTTGATCATACTGTTCTCATCAAGCACAGCTTTGCTACTTTGTAATGCCTTTGTGATGGATTTGGAATTCTTGCTGTTCTTTCCACATTTTGTATTGGAAGTAAAATTACTACTGACTGGTATGTTCTCCTTGTCATGGTCTGTCGAACCATCCACTAAATCTGCAACCTTTTGTCTTCTGTTGCTTCTAGTTTTAGAACTCTGCATGTCTTTTGACCTCTCTTCCGTGGCATCTTTGCAAAATGATCCAACTGTATCATTCGTCCTACCCTCATTGGTGTTCTGCAGGTCTTTATCCACTGTTACCTTGTTAGCATTTCTAGAACTCTGTACAACTCTCGCTGGTGAGACAATTTTATCTTCAGATACCAATACCTTCGCAGTCTTGCAAGGCTCACTACCAGATTTGTGGTTTTGGACAGCAGAAAGTTTCCTCTTGGCTACAACCTTACGGATTCTATTGTTTGGTACTTTATTTGCTGTACATGTTTCAGCATCATCTGCGCTTGCACTGCTTGAAAGCCTTTTATGGTTTTCATTACCATTTCCTGGAGGAACTGCCTCATTAAAACTCGAGTTTGATGGCAATGTCTCAGTTTCATCAACAGTTGGTGAGTCAGATACAGCAGTCCGAGATCCCTTTGCAACCAAATTACTTGATTTGGAATTTGGTACCGTCCGAGATGAACTTCTTTGATTTTCATCTGCACTTGAAGTGTTTGAAAGCTTTCTGCGGTTCCCCTTCTTGTTTCTCTGCAGAGTCATATTAACAGACTCTGCCTTGGAAGCCACTAGTGATTCGTTTGTCTTGCGATTGGGACCCTGAGAGCTGGTTAGAACTTCATTCCTTGATTTGGTGTTCAGGGCTTCTGCAAGAGATGATGGTGTATTTTCGGCAGCATTTGGACTACAACATCCTTCTCTCTGTTGTGCCTCCACGTTTTCATGAGAAGCAACTTTATCATGATTGGTCTTCGAAGGTGTAACCTCACTTTTACTATTTATGAATTCACCAGCAGCTTTACTGTCAGCGTTGCGAGACCGCTTGGAACCAGCCTTCCTCACTCTGGAAGTTGATACTTTCGAGGGAAATGTTCCATGTTCATCAGTGATTTTGCTAACTGGGACATCTTTAGGATCTTCTCCCAAATTCTGACAAGAAACCTCTTCATCAGGTTTTGAGCAAGGAGATGCAGCTTCAATTTTGCTTACCCGCTGAGCATCAGTCATCTCAGCATCCCTATTCTGGTGAACACCTAAACTTTCTTTTCTAACTTCAGAACTGACAGAAGGGGATATGTTACAGCGCTCCTCAGTTGTTGCCTCGTGCAGTGCTGGTGTCTTTACTACATTAGGTGCCCCCATATTCTTATCGTTAGCAGAATTTGCAGGAAGCTTTTCTACTTCAGCAGAGCTTACACGCTTCAAAGATGTTCTCCTATAACTTAACAGGTGGCCTTTACATCCAGACATCTGCTTCTCTGTTGAATTCGTAGTTGGAGCACTGTTTACATGACCATCAACTTTGGTAGATTCAGTAGGGCTTCTACCCACATTAGAAGCAGCTGCTTCCAATGCACTTTCCTTGCCTGAAAAAGGACTACTTGATATTCCACTCCCTGAGTCTGGGGCTTCATTCGGTGCCTTTGAACTGACTGAAGAAAGAATGTTTTTCCTCCTATGAGCAAGTCCACCGCCAGATCTATCAACATGCTTCGTCACTTTAGGTGATACTGACTTTGAAGATCGCCTTCTAGAATAGCCTAAGGTTTGGTCATTTCTTGATGCTGAATTGCCTTCTGATCTTGGATTAAACCCACACGTGTTTAGGTTTTCTTCAACTGATGACTGAGAAATGTTGGGTTTGGGATCAAGTACATGCCCATCATCCTTCTGATCTACCTTTCTGCTCAAGTCTTTTGAGTGTAATATTTTCTTGGAGAAATTTTCTTCAGAAGAGATTGACTGAAGATCATTGTTGACATTGATCTGACTGGAACCATGGAAACAGTTCCCGTCAGTGTTGTCTATGTTGTCCGCTGGAATAGTGAGTGCAATGCTTTTATGTACACTGGGAGTATTAAGGGTACTAGCCCTGGTGTCAAGTTCCCTTCTGTGATCGTCTTTAGCTTCATCCCTACTGGCCTGATCTGCAGGAGCCTCATCATTCTCACTGTGGTAAATGCGAGAGTGGGTAGATTTAATGGCACCATGATCAACAGATGTTGCAGCACACTTTGTGTCAGGGGCACTTCCTGAGTCAGCTCTGATGTCAGGTGATTTCGTGCTCGTGTCGTCTGCGTTCATAATCTGTTCTGGAGTGCCCAAATGTTTTCCTGTAGCACCCACTACATTGCTAGCAGAGATAGTAGGACCTCCACTGGGTGCATGGACAGCAGAATCAACATGAGATTTTGATCTGATCTCTCTAATAGGGGTCCTTCTGCCAATACGTCTGCTACTTGATGAGCCTCTACCAGCATCTTCTGCTTCATCTTCAGAGTCCTTAGCTTGTCCTTCCATTATCTCTACTTCCCAACCACTGAATAAAACAAATTACCAGAGTTAGATTACATTACATATACTATTATACTATATTAATGTTACTGGCATATAAACACGAGATGATCCTCAGGATATTGAATGATATGTAAAATAGAAAACATCAAAAGAAAAATATATTATTATGGTATACTCACCTTTTCGTATAATGGTCAATCGGAAGGATTTCCCATGCCTTTAAGCTGCGGCAAATAACATATACAATACTTCAGCAGTTCAGCACAAATTAAAAAAAAAACAGCACAACAGCTATTTTTGGGGGTATGTTGGTTCAATCTTAAATGCAAATACCATTCTTCCAGCCACCGGTGATTGACAAGCTTTATATTCACCTGTTTAGCAAGTTCGTATTTATCACCTGCCATAGTTCAAAGGAAAAAAAATGATCAATAAATGGCATTCAGAAAATACTACAGCTGATTGAAAGTAGCAGAATTTTCCGGTTCAAACTTTTCAAGAGAACATTCAGAGGAATCTTAGGTTAATTATTGCATTCTTGTTGAAATTAAGCCTAACCAAAGGCAAGAAACAAATATCAGATTTTATTGCCAATGCAAGTATCTACCAGTAGCGCCCTCATAAAAGCAGCATGTCAGCACTTTTAAAAGAAAAGGGAGACGAAAATAATCAGGAAATTAGCCTCAAAATTGCCAAGTCAATGAATTGAATAGATAGACATACATTCTAGATTTCTAACCTCTAAAGTCTAAAATGGACAGATGTACTAATAAAAAGACATAGGGAGACTAAGAGAGTAAAGTTCAAGGTAAAGTAGTAGTGTAGTATACAAAACTATGAAGTAATACCTTCAAATTTGTAGCAAATGAGATGGGTAATTATGTTTGCTGCCAAAGACTTGGAGAAGTTTGCTCCCATCAAAGAAACCATTTTCTACAATTGGTATCAGATTCATAATGAGAACTAAAAATTTTGGTATCCAGACTTGATTCTGACAATAAACAATCTAGTGCCAACAAGGAAAGGAGTGAAAATACAAGAAGCATCTGTCGCATGTGAATCTACTCCTATAGGCTACAGCATAGTGAACACGTGTCATTTGGTGAGAATATTGACTTGGAAGATGTTTGGTGTCAGTGAATAGGATTAGCTGTACTAGTAAAGCATGTTAAGAGAGCAACAGGAAAAGAAGTGCAGTAGCAAAGACAACAAAAAAATAAGCTTCCAACATATGACCTCTTCATCAAAGAAATCAATAATAAGTGACAAAATGAATAACAAAATAGCTTGGCCATGCACTGTTTTTGCATAGAAGCATGGAATAATTATTAGAGCTCTATCCTCGAAGACATGAGGAATGGTGATCAATGCAGCATTGTTTACCATCAATGTTTCCAGGTCGTCCGATTAATCGCGATTAATCGTCCTGGTCGCCCCTGGAGGTCGATCAGGAGCCTCGATTCGATCAGCTCGACCAGCTTTCTGGTCGTCCGATTAATCGTCGATTAATCGCGATTAATCGGACGACCAGGGCATATGGACGACTAGTGTGTACACTCTGCTTTTGGGCTTGGTTTTACTTGGTGGACATGTGGGCTACCGGACTCAAGATATTGATGAAGATGACGATGAACAGCAACAACAGAATGTAGAATCTGATTCAGCAACAACAATGGAGGAGGATGAAGCTCATGGAGATGGAGATGGAGATGAAGGCTTCCATTTGAATAATGATTTGCTTGATTAGATGGCTAGTTGCCTACTTTTGCTGGACTATTGAATGTCAACGTTTGTGACTTTGTGTTGAATTGAACACTTTAGCTTATCTGTACTAGTGAACTAGTTTGGTTATGTAATATGCTGTGCTGGCTATGTGGCTGGCTGGCTGCTATGGTCTACTACTCTACTAAATGTTTGTTATTTGCTATTGCAGCAGTGCTGCTGTGTCAAGTTCAAGACTGCAGTAGTGTTGCTACTTGCTAATTATGGTCTTCTTTGATATTCCAGGCGTCCAGCAGCAAGTCAGCAAAGAAATGGAGTCTGGGACAGGAATATGGACCTCTGGACAGTGCAGAAAAGAGAAGAAAACAACTCCCACAAGTAAGTCACCAGCTAAACACTAATGCAGTCTTGATGCTTGCTTTATTGTGTATAATATAGTGTATATATAGCGGTATATATATAGGTCGACCAACTGATATACCTGGACGACCAGATGGACGATCAGGGTCGACCAGGTTCGATTAATCGACCAGGTTCGACCAGGCGACCTGAAAACATTGTTTACCATACATACCATTATGTCATCACGCCAATTCTTCTGGTACCCTGTCAAGCAAATGTGAAGTTTATCGCAACCCGGAATGCCTTTGAAATCTCTGACCGGAGCATATAGTACCTGTCAAAAAAAAATTTAAAAAAAACAACGACCTTCACATCCTCAGACTTATCAGTAGAACATACTAGAATGTGATAGCCCTGAACACAGGTCCTCCTCCACCCAAACACTAATCCACATGGAACAGACGTGTGCATACATTGTTTTCTTATGGGGAAAGGAAACTTATGCTACTGGTACCCCACTGAAAACCACTAGTTTATTGTTTGGAAGGAAAAACACTAGGGCCTGTTTGGGTCCCATGAATTGAAACCAATATCTAGAAAGTGCTTCCCATTTCATTATCAGATTACTTTCCAATTCCTCTAAATTCCTGGGAACCAAACAGAGCCTGAAGGTTAGGACAGCTGTAGCATAGAACGCAGGTAGAGAAGTGAGACTGACCCGATCTGCATCAGCCAATTCTCCGAGTTGGATGCTGTCTTCCACCCACTGATCAACGACGACCTTCTTCCCGGCCTTCCTCGCTGCCACACACACTGGATCATCCTGCATTTATTTTTACTTTTTAATCAAAAAGGATGCACATGTGAATGAATGGACCGAAACAAAAATCAGCAAAGTAGCAGCCGAATAAAGTTTAGAAGTGGAATTGGACTGACATATAAGGTGTTGGAAACTATAACGTGGGTGCAGCCTGCGTCCAAAGCTCCGACGTGGACGGCGCCGCACCGCTCTATCTCCAACCGATACTGCGAAAACGGGATCAAACCGCGTCAGATCAATCTGGCACGAGATGAGCACGCGTGTCGGAGCGCGCACCTGGGACGCGGAGACCTGGTCGAAGCCGTGGAGCACGAAGCGGACGCCGGCGAAGAGGTGCGCGTCGGCGTCTTCCTCGGGGCCGTGCGGGGGCATGGCGAGGGCCCTGGCCGGAGCGGAGATTGGGGGCTAGGGTTTGTTTGGGTTGGCCCGGTGATTGATTTGAAAATGGAGGTGGGGATGGGGATTTCAGACACTCTCCTGCTCGGATTTGGATTTCGCGGCGCGCGCTACGATCTTTACCTTTCGAAACTAGAGTTCAAGCTCTGCGGGCCACGTCATTGGGTAAAGCTCGGCCGTTGGATCCCGATGATGCCTCCATCAAGCCGTCGTTCAGGTCTTTGGCGATAATGCCCTGCCCGCTCCATGACCTCAGGCCTCAGCCAGCGCGGTGGAGACTGGAGACACTAAGGCCTCGTTTAGTTCGGTGAATTTGGGAGAAAAATACTGTATCAGAATTCCTGTAGCATTTCGTTTGTATTTGGTAAAAATTATCCAAATTTTGACTAACTAGGTTTAAAATGTTCATCTCGCAAAGTACAACAAAACTGTGCAATTAGTTTTTGATTTCATCAACATTTAGTACTCCATGCATTTGCCGACATTTTGATGTGATAGAGAATCTTCTTTTTGCATAGTAAAATTTGGGGAGAATTGGGGGACCTAAACAAGGGCTAACGAGCTCGCCCCTTCCAACCACCTCTGCTCGTCGACGCAGGTATGCAGGATGCCATGACGTCACCGTCGTGAGGAACAAGGCGAGCGTCCACAGCATCCTCACGCCTGCGATAAGGGGGGGCATCTTTAGGGTTCTCAAAATGAAATAGAAAGCTTCGAATTTCCTTTAACATATTGTATGTTCTTCTCTGAACCATCAAACACTACTGCGATTGTACAAACATCTGTCTACAAACATCTGTCTATCATGTCTTAGAGCTTCAAAACTTTTTTAGTTTCTTACGAGATAGTTGTCATATAGAAATATGGAACTATGTTCAAATTATTGATCATTAGTGTTGTGCTCACGCCAAGTGCATAAATGTGCAAAATAGTGGTATTCTAACTTCTAGACGACGCGGCAAGGCCGCGCTTGCTTTTCTAGTTACCGTATCTGTCGGTACCAAAAGTACGGGGGTACCCTCACCCATCGCTAGTAAAAAACTAAAACGACTGGCACCACAATAAAAGACATCCCGCCTCGACCGCGCATCATGTCCGCCTCGTACGAGGCCCGCTCGACGGGGCGCCTCGACCGCGCTCCGGCTCCGACTCGTACGAGGCCCGCTCGACGGGGCGCCTCGACCGCGCCCCATCCCGTACGGCATGCTACCTCGACGACGCTCCGACCCGCGCGAAGCTCGTCCGCCCAAAGGGAAAAACTCCGACTCGCGTGAGCCTGGGTCGAGCGCCTCGACTCCTTCTCTTTACCCACCCCAGGACAAAAGCCATAGCATTTAATGCGGTTACCTACTATCACCTACCGGCATGGCTGCGACCAGGATCGACGTGGGAACAATGCTCATGGCAGGTCTCACTATTTTACCATCCATCCCATGATGGGAGGTGAAACACGTCACTAACCCATCTTACCGCACACTGTTTACCATCGGTCACCCTCGAGGGGGGATAAGACAAGGCCCGTTCCCCGCAATCTCGGGGATTCAGCCTTATCCATCTGGTCTCGACCCGGCCTCGACCCAACCTCGACGCTCGGCACAGTTCAACGGCAAGGGAAGGACAGTATGGCACGGCGTTCCGGGTCATTTCACCGTCTCGTCTCCCATGACGCCATGGTGTCCAGGGATGACCGGCCATTCCCAGGGCACGTCGCTACAGTCAACTCAACAGGAATCGACCAAACATCACCCCCCGTCGTCTTAGCCCCCTCTCGCCCTATAAAAGGGCAGGCCAGGGTTCTACGAAGGAAAGAAAAAAAAACGAAGCACCCGACCACACAACAACAGACAATAAGAGATCGATACTTCAAGCAACCATCCTTGTCCTTTTTTCCTCTCTTTGAGACTTGGGCTCGGCGCCCTCTCTCGCCTGCTTGTAACCCCTATACGAGCACTTCGGTGCAAGGAAATACAAACTTCTTCTCCCCGCTGGACGTAGGGCCTTCTTTTGCCCGAACCAGGATAAACCCCCGTGTATTCTCCTTGCATCACCATCCAGGAAAGAGACACGCAGCATTTACTCGTTGGTTTAGGACCCCCTCGGGTCCGAACACCGACAGTTGGCGCGCCAGGTAGGGGAACGCTGCGTGCCAAACATCGCTTTCTCGCCTTTTTTCCTGGATGGCTGACCCCGAACGCCCTATTCCGTTGGCCACGGTGATCTGGTTCGGGAATTTGGAGTTCATGTCGCTTGGCCATGGCTACGATATGGTCCTACTTCCCCCCAGGCACCCATCCGACGAGGACTACGAGCTCTCCCAGCCCGGGGGAGCAATCCGCCAGCACCGTCGCTCTAGGCGGGCGCGGGCCGCCCGACGACGATGAGCCCGGCACAACCACCGTCTTCACCTCGCGGAGGGCGACGGGGTCCCCCGGTCCGGCACCCCCCAGCCAGGCGCCAGCCTAGACCTCCTTGTGGAAGGTTTGGGAAGGATGAGCTTGACTGAGGGTAACATGCCAACGGGGAATCCCGCCGCTCCCCCGTCCGGTGAGACGCCACTATCCGGAGCATCCATTTCGGCACGGACAGCAACATCTCCATCACCATTCCCATTTGGCCTAGACTCGACTGCCCGGGTGTACGCATCTTTCATGAGCACTCGTATGAGTGCTTATGAGGAACTCCCCGGGCACCATCTACGCTCCACTTCGGACCTCGTTGCATCCACATCGGCCTCTGATTATCTGGACTCTACGGAGACACCGGACATAGAGCCCCATGTGACTGCTTCTCAACGTCGCAACCCCAGTGACGATTTGCAACAGCCACACATTCCCCAGTCATACTACTACTTTGGCGCTCCTGACTCCGACTCGGCTGACAACACCTATGACCCGACCCGCGAATGCTTCAACATCAACGTTGAAAGCACTTCAGAGTCAGAGGACGAAGAGCCAGTCGAAGGAAGGCACACGCCACCCCATGTCGAGCTTCATGCTGAGCGAGACGATCCTCAGTTCCTTGCGGATCAAGGAGCGCAACTCGAGCAGATTCATGAGTTGCAGGACAGGCTTGACGAGGAACGGGAAAACCTGGGTCTACTCCAACAAACCCTCGAGCGCGAGCGTGCGGAACGCGCACTTGGCGGGAGAGCTCGCGAAAGAGCTCGCGACGTCAACCGTTGCATCGACGAGGACCGAATGGTCGACCCCCCAGTTTTCGCTCGAGCCAGCCAGAACGTCGTCGCCGCCGCCGTGCTTCTCCGCAACATGCCCGAGCCGTCAAACCCCGACGCCCGTCGGGCTCGGGATGAAATCCGAGAACTCCTCGAGACCGCCGCCATGCAGCAGGCCGAGAGCTCCACCTCGAGGCGACGCGAGGCGGCCTCGGAGCAGATCATCGAGCCCTCCTGACAGGAGAGAGAGGCCTCGGTTCACCCCGAGCCTGCCCGGCGAAACCGGGTAGCTCCGGCCCCTGAGCTTACCAGCAACGACCACGAGCCTCGAGACACCCGTGGCAACGTCGTCGAGCGCTGCACGCGCAAGCACGGTGACGATGTGGCTCGAGGCTACCATGTCCACAGGGGCGGACGCTACGACAGTTCGGAAGATCGAAGCCCTTCACCCGAGCCTCCGGGTCCTCGGGTCTTCAGTAAGGCTATCCGTGAGACGGTGCTCCCGGCTCGGTTTTGCTCCCCCCACGACTCTCACCAAGTACAACGGTGAAACCAAACCCGAACTTTGGCTCACCGATTTCCGCTTGGCGTGTCAGCTGGGCAGAGCCACCGACGACCGGGTCATCATTCGACAACTCCCCCTGTTCCTCTCCGACACCGCCCGAGCCTGGCTCGAGGATCTCCCACCTCGACAGATCCACGACTGGGACGATCTCGTGAGGGTGTTTGAGGGAAATTTCAAGGGGACCTACATGCGCCCCGGCAACTCGTGGGACCTCCGGAGCTGCAAGCAGAAACCAGGTGAATCCCTCCGGGATTACATCCGGCGCTTCTCCCGGCAGCATACCGAACTCCCCAACGTCACTGACTCCGATGTAATTATGGCCTTCCTCTCCGGCACCACCTATAAAGAGTTGGTCCGAGAATTGGGCTGTAACACTCCGCTCACTGCCAACGGGTTAATGGACATTGTCACCAACTTTGCCGCCGGCGAGGAGGCGGTTGGTGCAATCTTTGGTGGTGACCCGGAGAGGGGGGAGCAGAAGGTCGATGATCCCGCGAGCTCCACCTGGGGCTCCAAGAGGAACAACCGCAAGAAGAAGAAAGGCTAGTAGGGCAAGCTCGAGGCCCCGGCTGACGAGCTCGTCGCTGCTACCGAGCACAAAAAGCCTCGAGGCCTCCCCGGCGGGGGCGTCTTCGACAAAATGCTCAAAGAACCGTGTCCCTACCACAAGGGACTTACTAACCATAACCTCGAGGACTGTCATATGCTTCGCAGGTACTTTGGGGGTGCCAGCGTCAAGAAGGACGATAAGAAGGAGGACCCCAAAGGCGACGACAAGGACGGGGAATTCCCCGAGATCCACGACTGCTTCATAATCTACGGAGGACCCTCGACCCGCCTCTCGGCGCGCCAGCGCAAGCGAGAGCGGCGCGAGGTTTTCTCCGTACAAATGGCAGTTCCCCGCTTCCTTGATTGGTCTGCGGTGGCCATCACTTTTGACCGTGACAACCACCCAGACCACGTCCCCAACCCGGGAGTCTATCCGCTCGTTGTTGACCCCGTCATCGCCAACACACGCCTCACCAAGGTGCTCATGGACGGCGGAAGCAGCCTCAACATCATCTACTCCCAGACCCTCGACCTTCTGGGGGTCGGGAGAGCGCGCCTCCAACCTAGCATCAGGGGCTTCCACGGAGTCGTGCCAGGGAAACGGGCGGAACCCCTCGGACGGGTCGATCTGCCCGTTTGTTTTGGCACACCGGCCAACTTCCGAAAGGAGACTCTCACTTTTGAAGTGGTCGGATTCCGTGGAATGTACCACGCTATCCTGGGACGCCCATGCTACGCTCGGTTCATGGCGATCCCGAACTACACCTACCTCAAGCTCAAAATGCCGGGTCCAAACGGTGTCATCACTGTAGGGCCCTCGTATGAACATGCCTACGAGTGCGACGTCGAGTGCGTCGAACACGGTGAGGCTGTTTTGGAGTCGGCGATCTTGGCTGCAGACCTCGACGTTCTCGCCAATGCGATTCCCGACCCAAAACGCCATGCCGGCAGCTTCGAGCCCGCCGAAGATGTCAAACTCGTACCCCTCGACCCCGCTGATCCCAAGGGAAAGGCACTGAGCATCAGTGCCACCCTCGATCCTAAATAGGAAGCAGTGCTCGTCGACTTTCTCCACGCAAACATCGATATCTTTGCGTGGAGTCCCTCGGATATGCTGGGCATACCCAGGGAAGTCGCCGAGCACGCCTTGGAGATCCGGGCCGGATCCAAACCGGTGGAGCAACGCCTGCGTCGCTTCGATGAGGAGAAGCGCAGGGTCATCGGCGAGGAAATACACAAACTGTTGGAGGCCGGATTCATCAAGGAGGTTCATCATCCCGAGTGGCTAGCTAATCCCGTATTAGTTAGGAAAAAGAGTGGGAAATGGAGGATGTGTGTAGACTACACCGGTTTAAATAAAGCATGTCCGAAAGTTCCCTTTCCTTTGCCACGCATTGACCAAATCATTGATTCCACTACGGGATGTGAAACTCTCTCATTCTTAGATGCATACTCCGGCTACCACCAAATCAAAATGAAGGAGTCTGACCAGCTTGCGACTTCATTCATCACCCCGTTTGGCATGTATTGCTATGTTATGATGCCCTTCGGTCTTCGGAACGTGGGGGCTACATACCAGCGATGCACGCAACATGTTTTCAGAAAGCACATCGGGTCGACCGTCGAGGCTTATGTCGACGATATCGTTGTCAAAACCAAGCAAGCCGACGACCTGGTCAGCGACCTCGACGTCGCGTTCAAATGCCTTCGGGCGAAAAACATTAGGCTCAACCCAGAGAAATGCGTCTTTGGCGTCCCACGAGGTATGCTATTAGGGTTCATCGTATCCAAATGCGGCATCGAGGCCAACCCTAAAAAAATCTCTGCAATAACCAAGATGGGCCCCATCCGAGATCTGAAGGGCGTACAGAGGGTCACAGGTTGCTTGGCGGCACTCAGCCGTTTCATTTCGTGCCTCGGCGAAAAAGCACTCCCTCTGTACCGTCTCTTGAAAAAATCAGAGCACTTTTCCTGGACCCCTGAGGCCGAGGAGGCTCTCACAAAACTCAAGGCCACACTCTCTAACTCACCAATCCTCGTCCCTCCGACCCCGGGTGAACCACTCCTACTCTATGTCGCCGCGACATCACAAGTAGTCAGTGCTGCCCTGGTTGTCGAACGGGCCGAGGAGGCACATACCTTGCTCGTCCAGAGGCCGGTCTATTTCATCAGCGAAGTGCTCTCTGAAACCAAGAGTCGATACCCACAGATCCAGAAATTGCTATATGCCGTCATCCTGACACGGCGCAAGCTCCGACACTACTTCGAGGGTCACCCGATTACTGTGGTTTCTTCTTTCCCCTTGGGAGAGATAGCCCAGAACCGGGAAGCCTTGGGTAGGGTTGCCAAATAGGCAGTCGAACTCATGGGCGAGACCTTGTCCTATGCGCCACGAAAAGCTATCAAATCTCAGGTGTTAGCAGATTTCCTGGCTGAGTGGACCGACACCCAACTCTCCCCTCCACAGCTTCAGGCGGAGCTGTGGACCATGTACTTCGATGGGTCGCTGATGAAAACGGGAGCGGGCACGGGCTTGCTCTTCGTCTCACCCCTCGGGGTTCACATGCGCTACGTCATCCGGCTTCACTTTCCTGCGTCTAACAACATCGCCGAATACGAGGCGCTCGTCACGGGATTAAGAATCACCATCGAACTCAGGGTCCGACACCTTGACGTTCGAGGCGACTCCCAACTCATGATCGATCAGGTCATGAAGAGCTCGAGTTGCCATGACCCCAAGATGGAAGCCTACTGTCAAGAAGTACGGCGCCTCGAGGACAAGTTTCACGGCCATGAGCTCAACCACGTCGCGCGTAGGTACAATGAGGCCGCCAATGAACTAGCAAAAATCACGTCCAGTCGAGCTACGGTCCCACCAGACGTTTTCGCAAAAGACCTTTAGCAGTCGTCCGTGGACCTCGGGCCAGACGGAGGGGTTGGCGGGACGTCACTTCACCCTCCACCTGAGGCGGAAGCCCCCTCGACCGGGGCAGAGGCCATGCAGGTGGAAGGCTTGACCCCGCTGTCTGACCTCGAGCCTGACTGGCGCGTCCCATACCTCGACTACCTTATCCAAGGGGACCTCCCCTCGGGTAAGACCGAGGCTCGACGGATCACGCGCCGGGCCAAAACCTTTGTGATCATGGGCGACAGCGGGGAGCTCTATCGCCGTAGCCCTACTGGTATCCAACGATGCATCACAAATGAGCAAGGCAGGAACCTGCTCGACGATCTCCACTCGGGGGCTTGCGGTCACCACGCATCACCTCGAACCCTCGTCGGAAACGCCTTTCGACAAGGATTCTATTGGCCGACCGCGGTCTCCGACGCTGTCAAGCTAGTACGCTCCTGCAAGGGTTGTCAGTACTATGCGAGACGAACCCATCTTCCGGCACATGCCCTGTAAACTATCCCCATCACATGGTCGTTTGCCGTTTGGGGGCTCGACCTTGTCGGACCATTGAAAAGGGCAGCTGGCGGCTTCACCCACTTGCTCGTCGCGATCGACAAATTCTCTAAGTGGATCAAGGCCCGCCCTATCACCAGCATCAGGTCCGAGCAAGCTATGCTCTTTTTCACTGGCATTATTCATCGCTTCGGGGTCCCTAACTGTATCATCACGGACAATGGCACCCAGTTCACTGGCAAAAAGTTTTTGGATTTCTATGACAGCCACCACATCCGAGTGCTCTGGTCAGCCGTGGCCCATCCAAAAACAAACGGTCAGGTGGAACGGGCCAATGGTATGGTCCTATAAGGCCTGAAACCCAGGATCTTCGACAAGCTAAACAAACATGGCAAAAGATGGGCTGCCAAGCTACCCTCGGTCCTATGGAGCCTGAGAACAACGCCGAGTCGAGCCACGGGGTTCACTTCATTCTTCTTAGTCTACGGGTCTGAGGCTATGCTCCCAACCGATATAGAATACGGATCCCCAAGGTTGAAGGCCTACAACGAAAGAAATAACGACGCCACAAGACAGGATGCCCTCGACCAACTCGAGGAAGCCCGAGATGTGGCTCTGTTACATTCTGCCAGGTACCAGCAGGATCTCCGATGCTACCACGACAGACACGTCCGCAAGCGTGACCTCAACGTCGGCGACTTGGTGCTACGGCGGAACCAGAACACCAAGGGACGGCACAAGCTCACGCCACCATGGGAAGGGTCGTACATCATCACAGAAGTACTAAAGCCGGGCACCTACAAGCTATCCAATGAGAAGGGCGAAATCCTCACCAACGCTTGGAACATTGAACAGCTACGTCGCTTCTTTCCTTAAAAAGCCTCGAGGCTCTGTATTTTCTTTTTCGTCAATAAAGAATACAGCGACGTTCAAACTTTCGTTTTACAGTGAGGAAGGATCGACTCTGCACTCCCAGAATCGACCCTCCCTCGGGGGCTACAAGGGGGGAACCCCCCAGTCCCCGAAAAAACTTATGCTCTTTTTTAAATCTAAGAACCGCTTCTTAGATCGACTTCGCTGCAAGAGCACCCTAAGGTTCGAAAGGGCTCCCGAGTCAGGAGTATCACCTACGCCTCCGAGGCTACGGTACCTCCACTCACCCCTTACGCCTTTTAGAGGTGCGACTTCACGCTAAGGAGATCTAAATAATGGTTCCTAACTTTAAAAAAGAACATATCCCCTGTCGCTTAGATCAGGCTCTCACACGATTTACAAGGCCGCGACATCACCCTGAAGCTCGAGGGCGGTCGAGCAGTGAGATCACTTACGCCCCCGAGGCTACGGTACCTCCACTCGCTCCCTTACGCCAAAGGATGCAGCTGCGTGCTAAGTAAATCACGCAAGAACACGATCCAAGCGATAAAGGGAAGAAAAGCTCGAATAAAACTAAATCAACCACAAACTAGTTTATGTTTCGAGTTTTTAGGCCTTCGAGGCCACCACGATCAAAATTCGAAATGCTAACTTATTACATGGGCCTTCATGCCCAGATTTGGCTCACAGGCCCTCATCGTCATTAGGCGGAACCACCTCGGCTTCAAAAAGCGAGGCCAGACGGCTTCCAGGCTCTTTGGCGGCTTCAATCAGCTCCACGCAGGCATCCTCGTTCTCCTCGTCTGTCCAGTCTGGGTCTGTGATAAAGCCCTCAGCGACGAGCTTCATGTCGAACACAAAACCCTGAACGGACGACGGCCAGCGCCCTCTTGACGCCGTGATGGAGGCCGTCCCGTATCTTCTCCCGGGCAAGGCGGCCTAGCGCCACCATCCGACGGACGAAGGAGTTCCCCGGAACATCTTCCCCGGTGTCGGCGTCGGGCTCGACCCCCAGGCCGTCACACACGGTGGTGATCGCGCCCTGGAGCAGTTGGGTCCTCCGGATCTCGGCTTCGAGGAGGCTGTGGAAGGAGTTGGCAGAGGATTGGGCCTCTCGGTTCTCCCTCTCCAGCTCTGAAACACGATGAACAGATTAATACCCAACGCAAGGCCCTCCACATCGTGGCCGTAACAATCACACTTACCCTCGATGTGGGTCTGCAGGCCCACAACCTGTGGGGGTATTAACCCCTATACCCCTACGGCTAAGCTTGGGCTGGCCTGGATCGATGGTTTCAGTCCACCCAAAAGGTGACGTGCGACCCAGTTAACCTGATTGGAGTCCCGCACAAGGAATCAAGACAGATTTGGTGACCAAGCAGGATCCTGGTCGGTTAGAATAGGAATCCTTATCCAGCTACATATGGCAATTGTAACTGACTAGGATTAGTTTCTAGATCTGTAACCCTGCCCCCCGGACTATATAAGGCGGGCAGGGGACCCCTCTAAAAAACATCTCTCATTGACATACCACAATACAAATCAGACACAGGACGTAGGTATTACGCCTTCTTGGCGGCCGAACCTAGATAAAACTTCGTGTCTGCCTTGCGTCACCATCTTGTTTGGAGCTTGCGCATCTGTCTGCCGATAATCTACTACCTTGGGCATACCCCTAGGTAGACTGTCGACTATATTTCGTCGACAGTGGCGCGCCAGGTAGGGGGTGTGCGTACCGCTCTCCAAGCAAACAAGATGGTCATCATCTCTAGCTCCATGGCTGTGCCCAACGGCCCCACGTTCACCGTCGGCCAGATCACCTGGATTACCGGTCCCGACGTCTCCATCTCCATGACCACGGAGGAGGCATGGATTCAACCCGCACCGACGACTACTTCACCTGCATCGGCTACGGCTCCGACCACGGCAAACACGGCTCCGACCATGATGGATCTGCCTCTGACCACGGTACATCCGGCTCCGAGCACGCCTACAGCCACGCCGACAACCCATCGTTCGCTTCCCTGCTACAGAGGAAAGCAGATCGACAAAACCGACCTGCTCGACTCCATCGATCGAGTCGGCATCAAACTCACTGAAACCCTAGCTCTGGTAAGTATGATTCGAAGCCAACCTAATGAGCAGGTAACGGCTCCCCACAACAGATCTATCTGATCGGCTCGGATCAGTCGTCCTGCACGACTTGGAACAGATCTTGTGATCGTATCTACTCCTAAGGGGCGCTCCGCTCGTCGCCAGCCAGCCTTCGCGACGGGTCTCCGACTTTGCGAGTACGAAGCTCTGACGGAGAACCACTAGGTCCAGCCCTATGGCCTGCAAAACGCTGCCTCCAGCTACGCGCACAACCTACGACGCCGCTCGGATTCAGGTCCTATACATCGACCTCGACCGAAGCCACGCAACATCGTCAACATGGTCCGAATTGAAGATTACCGAGAAGGATCCGTCCACACAGTCCGAGAGGGTGACTCCGGCTCCTCATCCGGCATCGCATCCAACGCATCTGTCCACACCGAGCTTCAGCGTCACAAAGATGAAGGCGTCAAATACGATCTGGATCTACCAGATCACGCCCCGGGTTTCCCCCAATTCCCGTCTTTCCTGCCAAGACGAGGGGATTTGATCCATGTCGTCAGCAACGACGAGCCGCCAGCAGTTGGCGAAACAGAACAAGAAAAGATTGCACGCGAAGCACGCAATATTGACCGGTTTAATCGCCGGCAAATCGAAGCTGAAGCAGACCAGGAGGCACGACGCATAAGGGTCCGACCACGTGACCTCAACGATGCTTTTGACAGGGTAGGGGACAAACAAGTCTTCAAGACCCCAAGCGCCAACGTGGCTGTCGCCTTGGTGACAATGCAGCGGCTGCCTAACACTCCCTAGACCCAAGCAGTCCGTGATGACATACAAGCTTATTTGACAGCTGCTATGGCTCAAACTGTAGAAATAAATCAAGCCCGGGCTCCATCCGTTTCTATCGAATCAAGCCACAGTCGCCAATACTCAAGTCGCTCACAGCCATTCAATCAACGCGGCTCGCGCAATAACGACCCATCGGACAATCGTCAAGGCGGAAACGGTGGTTATGATAGTGGTCGGGACGACAACCGCCGCCGGGAGGGTGACCGCCACGGCGTTCGAGGCGACGACCGCCAGGATAACCGCGACAATCGCCGTGATAACCACGGTCGCAGGGACAATCCAGATGGCAATAACGATCTTCGCCATTACCTCGCCCGACGTGATCTGCGTGCTCGCATCAACCAGAGAGCCGACGATCGTGCATCCCATGAAAGCTATCGCCGCATGGAATATGACACTGCCCACAGCCCGCCAGGTTTGAAACAGTTCACTCCACACCTTCGCCAAGTCATATGGCCCAAGAATTTCAAACTCGAGAAACTTCAGAAGTACGATGGCAAGGAAAACCCCGAATTATGGGTCATGCTCTACGAAACTGCGTGCCGCTCAGCTATGGCTGACGAGCACGTCATGTCTAACTACTTCCCAGTCGCGGTTGGTCATGCAGGTCACCAATGGCTGGTTAGCTTGCCAGCGAATTATTTTGACTCTTGGCAGGAACTCAGACAGGCCTTCATCAACAATTTCATCGCTACTTGTGAACAACCTGGCAACAAGTACGATCTGCAACGGATCCGAGATCGAAAGGATGAACCACTGCGCGAGTACGTTCGGTGTTTCTCGGAGATGCGCATCAAGGTTCCATCAATCTCCGACAACAAAGCAATTGAGGCTTTCGTCACCAGCCTCAGGTTCCACGACGCCCTAAGAGACAAGCTCCTCCGGAAGAGACCCGAATCAGTAACAACGCTTCTGGCCACCGCTAAGAAATACGTGGACGCTGATGACGCTAAAAAATAATCATTGAAGAAGCAACACGTTTTCCATGCTCCGACCACCCTCCACACCGCGACGATTACCGCGGCAATCGTGGTCGGAACGACAATTTTGACCGCCGCAACCAGCGCGACGACTCTCGCGACCACCGTGATCAACGTAATCAGCGGCACAATCGCCGTGACGATTACAGGAGCAAGCACGCTCGGGAAGACGACGGCGAGGTCAATACCGTGAAAAAGGGTGGTGGACATCGTAACTACGAGGACGACTACGCCAAAACATTGAAGGGGCCTTGCCAGCTCCATCCTAAATCGAACCACACCATGGAGAATTGCCGCGTTCTCAAGACTATCTACATGCGTCAACAGGCTCCGAATGCATCCGACAAGCCTACCGACGCGGGGGAACAGCGCAACGAGGACAACGACGACGATGATGCAGACCCTCGTCATAAATACGTCAAACCGACTGATCGCGTGCACACCATCATCGGCGGCAAGGTGTCCATTAAGACCAAACAAGAACGCAAGCTGCTCGCCCGCGCTTGCTTGAACGTGGCAAACACCGACAACCTTCTCACCGATCCGCGGTTTCCCCTGTGGTCTCACCGTGAAATCTACTTTAGCAGGAAGGACCAATGGGCGGCCATACCCGAGCCAGGGCGTTTTCCCCTGGTTCTCAATCCTTATATCAACAAGGTTCAATTCGATAGGGTCCTGATCGACGGTGGCAGCTCTATTGATATACTATTCAAAAACAGCCTGCCCGCTCTGAAAATAGTCCAGGCGGACCTGAAGCCGTACGAAGCACAGTTCTGGGGTGTTCTCCCCGGACAGAGCTCCACGCCTCTTGGGCAGATCATGCTACCTGTGCAATTTGTTACTCCAGACCATTTTCGCACCGACTACGTCAACTTTGTGGTCGCCGATTTCGATGGCACTTACCATGCTATTCTTGGTCGACCGTCGCTTACCAAGTTCATGGCTATACCTCATTACAGGTATCTAGTGCTCAAGATGCCTACTGAGAAAGGAGTTTTAACCCTCAGGGGCAATGTATACGCAGCTTATACCTGCGAGGAAGACAGCTTCAAAATAGCAGAGGCCCATGACCTCTCTATTCGCATGGCCGAGACCATCCTCGATGCTAAGAAGACCTCGGCCGACCACCTGGAGATCCTAGAGCTCGAGGCTCTGCGTAAGAACACCAGGTCCAAGGAGCACAAGACGATCCAGCTGGTCGAGGGTGATCCCAGCAAAACGGTCCTCATCGGGGCCAACCTGGGTTCCAAATAGGAAGACGCGCTCGTCAGGTTCCTGAGGGGCAACATGGATGTGTTTGCATGGAAACCTTCTGACATGTCTGGTGTACCTCAGAGCCTGATTGAGCACTCCTTAAATGTCAACAGCAAGGCCAAACCAATCAAGCAGAAGTTACGACGTTTTGCTCACGACAAAAAGAAGGCGATTAGGGTAGAAGTTACACGGCTTTTGGCAGCCGGTTTTATCAAAGAAGTGTATCATCCGGAATGGTTAGTCAACCCGGTTCTTGTACGCAAAAAGAATAATGAATGGAGAATGTGCGTTGATTACACTGATCTCAACAAACACTACCCTAAGGACCCCTTTGGTTTACCTCGCATAGACGAGGTCGTAGATTCAACCGCCGGTTGCGAGCTGCTGTCCTTTCTCGATTGTTACTCTGGTTATCACTAGATCGCTCTCAAAAAGGACGACCAGATCAAGACGTCTTTTATCACACCTTTCGGCGCCTACTGCTACACGACTATGTCGTTCGGGCTCAAAAACACCGGTGCTACCTACCAACACGCTATACAGGCCTGCCTCAACGACGAGATAAAAGATGGCCTCGTCGAGGCTTATGTCGACGATGTAGTTGTCAAAACCAAGGAAGCACATACCCTTGTTGACAATCTGGAACGCACCTTCGCAGCCCTTAATACGTTCCAATGGAAATTAAACCCAAAGAAGTGCATTTTTGGTGTCCCTTCTGGCATATTGCTCGGCAACGTCGTTAGTTACGACGGCATCCGCCCTAACCCAGAGAAAGTCAAAGCTGTCTTAGACATGAAACCCCCCAAAAAGGTGAAGGATGTCCAGAAGCTCACCGGCTGCATGGCTGCTCTAAGCCGTTTCATATCAAGATTAGGAGAAAAAGGACTACCGTTCTTCAAACTGCTCAAAGCATCCGAGAAATTTGAGTGGTCGGAGGAAGTAGACGCTGCCTTCGCGCAGCTGAAACAATACCTCACGTCACCTCCAGTACTTACTGCTCCCAGAGAAGATGAAACTCTCCTCCTTTACATTGCGGCAACCGATCGGGTGGTCTCCACTACAATGGTGGTCGAGCGCGACGAGCCGGGCCACACCTACAAGGTACAATGGCCAATCTATTTCATTAGTGGGGTACTCAACGAATCCAAGACCAGGTACCCGCAGATTCACAAACTGCTCTACGCCATACTGATAACATCCCAAAAGTTGAGACATTACTTCGACGGATATCGTGTGGTGGTCATGACTGAGTATCCTTTGGGGGACATCATTCGCAATAAGGATGTGAACGGACGCATTGTCAAATGGGCAATGGAGTTATGCTCCTTTTCCTTGGAATTCGCAAGCCGTACTACAATCAAGTCTCAGGCACTCGTCGATTTCATCGTCGAGTGGACAGACTTAAGCACGCCTGTCTCTCCGGGATCCGACGAATCTTGGACGATGTACTTCGATGGTTCTCTCAATATTGACGGTGCGGGAGCAGGAGTTCTTTTCGTATCACCGTCCAAGGAGCAGCTCCGGTATGTCTTCAGGATTTACTTCCCAGCATCCAATAATGCCGCCGAGTATGAAGCCTGCCTACATGGTCTATGCATTGCGGTTGAGCTTGGAGTTAAACATCTCTATGTCTACGGAGATTCGGCTCTGGTCATTAACCAACTCAACAAGGACTGGGACACGACCAGTGAAAAGATGGACGCATATTGCAAGTCGATAAGAAAGCTGGAAGGCAGGTTCTATGGCATCGAGTACATACACGTGGTCCGGGACAAGAACCAAGCAGCAGATGCGTTATCAAAGTTAGGATCCTCCCGAGCCAAAATCCCACATGGAGTATTCGTCCAAGACCTGCTCACGCCTTCCATTGAAGATGAAGATTCAACGACCGACAAAGTTCCAGACCAGCAATTAGTGGCTACGGTTCCGGCGCCGAGCACAACTGAGCCGCTTCTGACCACTAATGAGTCAGACTGGAGAACACCCTTCATCAAGTACTTAACAGATGGTAGCGGTTATATCGATCGACTAGAAAATGAGCGCCTGATGCGTCGCAGTAAGCAGTACCTGCTCGTTGATGGCAAGTTATGGCGCAAAAACGCTAAGGAGGAAATCTTGATGAAGTGTGTAACCCAGGTGGAAGGTGAACATCTCCTAGACCAAATCCACTCTGGCTCCTACGGCAACCACGCGGCCTCAAGAACACTGGTCGGTAAGGCTTTCTGAGCAGGTTTCTATTGGCCATCAGCAGTAGCCGACGCAGAGAAGCTAGTTCGCCGCTGCAAGGGTTGTCAGTTCTTCTCTAAGAGAATCCATGTGCCAGCACACGAGATCCAGACGATTCCAGCCTCTTGGCCTTTCGCATGCTGGGGACTAGACATGATCGGGCCTTTCAAACCGGCTCCAGGGAAATTTACATTCGTCTTCATGCTAATTGATAAATTTTCTAAGTGGATAGAATACATGCCTCTGGTATGGGCATCTTCAGAGAAAGCTATCACATTCCTTGACCAGGTCATCCACCGTTTCGGCGTGCCTAACAGCATCATTACCGATTTGGGTACTCAGTTCACCGGGAACACTTTTTGGGACTTCTGTGATGAAAGGAGCATAGTTGTAAAATACGTCTCGGTGGCACACCCTAGAGCTAATGGACAAGTCGAGCAGGCAAATGGCATGATTTTGGACGCATTAAAGAAGAGGTTGTATAGGGCAAACGATAAAACTCCTGGTAGATGGCTCAAGGAGCTACCAGCCGTGGTATGGAGCCTCCGAACTCAGCCCAGTCGTAACACCGGCGTCTCACCATACTTTATGGTTTACGGCGCTGAGGCAGTCCTCCCAATAGATATAGCTTTCAGATCAGCACGAGTAGAGAACTTTGATGAGGGCAAGGTTAAGGAAGCACGGGAGCTAGAAATCAACAGCGCAGAGGAGAAGAGGCTCGATTCTTGTGTACGCACAGCCAAATACCTTGCTGTTTTGCGCAGGTACTACAACAAGAACGTTAAGGAGCGTTTCTTCATGGTCGGGGATTTAGTACTAAAGTGGAAGACGAACCAGGCCGGCGTCCACAAACTCGCAACCCCATGGGAGGGACCCTTCATGATCAAGGAAGTCACACGCCCAACGTCTTACAGGTTAGCTCACCTGGACGGCACGGACGTACCAAACTCGTGGCACATCGACAAGCTTAAACGTTTCTATGCTTAATTAATGAGATATGTATTCAACTTACATTTTCGATTTACTTTAATAAAGCAATCATGATTTCTCCGACCACTCTAATGTGTCACTACGAATTTTATGGATATTCTGATTTAGCCAGTACAAGCTGACCACCACTCCTTCTACGGTTTTCGGAGTAGATCTTGTCTCCGGTTCCTCCCAACACGTGCACGAGATCCGTTCTCCACGTCGTGGGTGATCGGCAGGTCCTCCCTTGGTTTGACTTGTCCGTGTCCACGTGTGTACAGGTCATGTTACCTCACACTCCGACCACATGCCAACCAAGGACCGCACAAAACCTTCAGGACAATGTAACGAGCAAAACGGTACAACTAAATTGAACGTTAACATGTTCCTACTTAGTTACACCAACACAAATCAAGCTTAAACACGTTTTGTATAAAGCAAACAAGCTTATACTGATATACAGTTACGTTATTACAAGCTTACCTAAAGAGGCTCAAGCTTACAATAACACAACTATGTCCTCCTTCTACAGCTCTAAGCCTATTACATTGGCTGGTCGGAGAGCAGGGCATTTACTGCTCGAGTCTCGGGGACTCTTGAGCTAGTCAAGCTGAAGGGGATGGCCCCACCGGTGCCTGGCTGGTCGAGACCGCAGGCTTCGTTGGTTGGCTTGCAGCTGATGGCATTTCCAGCTGGTTTGTCGATGGCGTACCCTGTACAGGTGCTGTCCCACCTCCGCATAGGTTAATATCACCAATTATCTTTGAAGACAATTCCAGCTAGGTCGTCCGAAGCTCCTCGGCCTTGTCTAGGTCTACCTCCTTTGGGTACCTAGCCTCCAAGCGTTTGAGATCGATCAGGGGGTAGTGAGCACGCACCATGCTCAGCACATGGGCACCCGTGTACTCACCCGCCTCCTTCACGAAGTCCTGGAACCATCCCCATGCTTTCTTGCATCTCTCGACCAGTCCGAGCTAGGGCATCTTTAGCTCTTCCTCTGTGAGCGCCGGGTCGATAAGGTCAAGGATGGGCACAATGCCAGTTGCCATTTCTTGGCACCGCTTTTTCCACATGTCCCGCTCCTCGGTGGTTTTAAGGCATTGCGCTTTCAAGTCGTCACGTTCCTTGATCACGGCCTCCAGGTGCCTCTTGGCATTGACTTTCAAAACTGAAAATAGTACAAGACATCAAAAGTGATGACACGGCAAGGCAAGGTGGGCAATAGAATGAGAAAGGGGGTCTAGAGTTCTTACTTTTCAGGTCATCTTTCATTTTGTTATTTTGGTTTTCGAGTTCCGACTGGCTGCGTGCCAGTTTCTTATTGTCCTCCTTTAGGTAATTGCATTCTACAAGCACACGACTGTTTTCCCCCTGGAGGCGGGTCACTTCAGCTTCTAAACCTGCATTACAACTATTACTGCAAAGAACAAATTAACACAAGTCCTACACTTGTTATGATACGGTGAAAACTTACCTGTTTTCTCCTGCTCTTTGCGTTGGAGTTGGCCGACCAGATCTTGTTTTGTGCTTCTCGGTTTGTCCTCTCCTGGTTGGCGGTTTCAAGTTGGTGCCGTAGGCGTTCCACTTCAGCCGTCAGCTCCTTATTGGCCGTCGTGATTTCTTCTATCTGGTCGAAGCACCATTTTCGGTATCTTGCAGTTTTCATCAAGTCCTGCATACAGACAAGCTACGTCAGCCAGTTTGACTATACAACAGGGTCAATAACTCAAACCAAATATACCTGGACTTCCGTCACCAGACGATTGGCCGCCTGTTCGACTCTTAAGGTCTCTTCGATTTCTGGGATTTCTTCGTGCATGACCCATTCGTCGTTCCGATAGCGCGACACATATATATGTTGTCGCCTATCTTGGGGACGGCCCAGGATTTCTTCCATTTCATCCTCTTCAGCCTCCTGTTCGGGAGGCGGCACTGGTCTGGAGTTTGCAGATTCCACTAGGGTTTTCCCATGAGCCGTCGCGTCAGCAACCATGTTCTGGACAACTTCTGGCTGCTGATCTTTGGTTAGATTCAGCTCCCTTGGCGTTGTGGTATCCGCCTCAGCAGGGTTCGTGTTTGGAGCACTCGTATTCTGTTTGGTCATTTTCTCGACCCCCTGCTCGGGGACTGGCGTCTGGTTGTCCACCTGCTGAGGTTCAAGTGGAGTCCCTGCTACGGGTTTCTCCATGACTGATTGCAGGGTAGCTTGTCCCGCTGTTGTCGGTGAGGACATTCCGCACCCAGCTAGCTGGTCGGGGTTTTCAGTGGAGGCCGATCTAATGAACTTAGAGACAAATTAAGAAGATAATAGCATCCAATGCAAAATGCAAGGCTTACATCAAACAAAATACTTACAGTTTCGACTTGCGGAAGGATGTGGCGAAGGAACGTCTCCTCGACCGCCCCTGCTCTGTTTGCTCGGTAGTTTCCACCGAGACTTGTTCAATCCCCGGTATGGGTGTTGGAGTATGGTGCGGCATGTTTCCTTTGTCTGTCCTCTGTGCAGTCGTGGTTGGTGCTGCGGCCACTCCTGGCCTAGAGGAGCCACCCTGTTCTGTCGGTTCTACTTGTCTTCTCCTCTTTTTGGGAACGAGCTAGAAGATGTCTGTATCCTCTGCTTCGTCGTCCGACAAAGGAAAGATGGCTTGACATCGTTTGACAGTAGCCGGACGCTTGCCAGCGGCTCTGGTCAAGGCGTCTTCAACGGTCTCGAATACCGCCCGGTTAATGTCGTCGGTCCTGGCGCTGGTATGGGTGGCTGGGCCGATAGGTTGCGGCCATTCTACACCAGGGGGAGGTGACACGAACACTTCTGCCCGGTCACGGCCATTACACTGAGACACAAAATAAAGGAAAAGACAGTTATTTTCTTGATATAACATGACTCTACAGTTAAAAGGAGGCGTCATTTACCTTTGGGGGAGGTCGAGTTAGTTTGAAGGCGTGTTCGATGGCGTTCGGTACAACATAATTTGGATCGGCCAAATTGAACAGCTCTCCAATCCTGGCTTTGATCTCCGTCTTGTCGAGCGGCTCTTTCCTGGTCCTTGTCGGATCCGCGCTCCCTTGGTATTCGAAGCCAGGATGAATTCTTTTCTGACATGGCTGAATTCGTCGGCTAATAAAGTTTCCGACCACGCTCGGGCCATCAAGCCTTCTCCACGGGATCATCTCAAGCAGTTCGGCGATCTGTTCCAAGTTTTCGGGTTTTTCTGACCAGCTATTTTTCTTCTCTGGAATTAGCCCCACGTCGCACAGAGTGGTGGTGTTCGGCTCTTCACGGATGTAGAACCATTTCTTGTACCACTCGTCCAAAGAAGTGTTCCATGGACAGTGCAGGTATTGCGCCTTCATGTCGTCACACAGGTTCAGGTATACGCCTCCAGCGATCTTTGAGCCACCGCTTCCTTTTTTCCGAAGACAGAATAGGTGGCGAAAGAGATCGAAATGGGGCTGGAAGCCACCATACGCCTCGCAGAGATGGATGAAGGTAGAGACGAGAAGATTCGAGTTGGGATGCAGATTGCAAATCCCAATCTCGTAGTACAAGCAGAGACCTTGAAGGAAAGGGTGTACTGGAATCCCAAAACCCCGTTTGAAGAAATCTTCGAAAACCACGATCTCACCTGGTTGTGGATCAGGGAAGCTTTCTCCTTCCGGTGCGTGCCATCCAGCGAGGGCTTTGTTGTGGAGCACTCCCATGGCGACTAGGTCTTCGATGGTGTGCTCGTTGCTTCGAGACTTCCACCACTCCTTCGTCATGATTTCGCTTTTCTTCTAGGCGTTTTTTCTCGCCATTACGCGAAGTTTTCTAAGGGGGTGGATGCGATGGCAATGGGATTTTGGCACTGTTTATCGGAGAAATAGGGTTTGGTAAGAGGAAGACGAAGATGAAGGTGGCGGCGGCGAATGACGATGGGGACTGGTGACTGTAAGTTGCCAGATCTATATTATAAATAACAAAGAGTACTATCGTTTCGCCTGCCCGAGATTCTTGGGAGATGTGCTCATGCGTGACGGATGGATTTTTCACACCACCTCGAGATCTATGCCAATAAATGCGCTCCTTCGTTACCAGTGTACGTGCCTTTTTGTTGATGGTATACGAGGGCTCACACTGACACACCTCAATACAGGTGTCAGCCGTCTGTTTGTCAAAAAAAGGGGGGAAGACAGAATGATGTACTATACTGATTTGCTTTTTGACCAGGCGTGTTAGATTGGACTTGGCAGAGAAAAGAGAAAAATAAGTATACAACTACATGTGCTTCTCGACCTGTGTTCGGGGACTGCCTCGATCACTCTCCGACCACGGCTCGGGGACTTCGTCGCTCGCTCTTCAACCTGTGCTCGGGGACTGCCTCGACCACTCTTCGACCTGTGCTCGGGGACTGCCTCGATCACTCTCCGACCATGGCTCGAGGACTGCCTCGACCACTCTTCGACCTGTGCTCGGGGACTGCCTCGATCACTCTCCGACTACGGCTCGGGGACTTCGTCGCTCGCTCTTCGACCTGTGCTCGGGGACTGCCTCGATCACTCTCCAACCATGGCTCGGAGACTTCATCGCTCGCTCTTCGACCTGTGCTCGGGGACTGCCTCGACCACTCTCCGACCATGGCTCGAGGATTTTGCGTCTCAACTACATGCGACTGGTGACTCGCATACAGTTGGGATATTCTTTCTCATTTAGACCTTGATACAAGGCTCATACCTCGCCTTCCAGCAAGCTCCGGGACTACATCGGTATGATGCACCTGCCGGTGCATCTCGTATCGCCGGTACGACGATTGGATTCTCAACTTGTCGGTACCAACAGTATGGGGGTACCCGCACCTATCACCAAAAAACTAACACGACCGAAACCGCAATAAAAGATAGCCCACCTCAACCGTGTACACAGTCAGTCTCGTACGAGGCCCGCTCGACGGGGCGCCTCGACCACGCCCCGGCTCCGACTCGTACGAGGCCCGCTCGACGGGGCGCCTCGACCGCGCCCCGGCTCCGACTCGTACAAAGCCCGCTCGACGGGGCACCTCGACCGCGCCCCGGCTCCGACTCGTACGAGGCCCGCTCGATAGGGCACCTCGACCGCGCCCCATCCCGTGCCGCAAGGTACCTCGACAGCGCTCCGACCCGCGCGAGGCTCGACCGCCCGCTGGGGAGAACTCCGACTCGCGTGAGCCCGGACCGAGCACCTCGACACCTTTTCTTTGCCTACCCCAGGACAAAAGCCGTAGCATTCAATGCGGTTACCCACTACCACCTACCGGCATGGCTACGGCCAGGATCGATGTGGGAACAATACCCGTGTCAGATCTCACTATTTTACCGCCCATCCCGTGATGGGAGGTGAAACCCGTCACTGTACCCACCTTACCGCGCACTGTTCACCATCAATCACCCTCGAGGGAGGATAAGACAAGGCCCGTTCTCCACGATATCGGGGATTCGGCCTTATCCATCCGGCCTCGATCCGGCCTCGACCCGGCCTCGACCTAGCCCCGACGCTCGACTTAGTTCAAAAGACGGTATGGCATGGCGCTCTGGGTCATTTCGCCATCTTGTCTCCCACAACGTCAGGGTGCCCAGGGATGGCCGGCCATTCCCAAGGCACGTCGCTACAGTCAACTCAACAGGAATCGACAAAGCATCACCTCAAGGCTCCCCGTCGTCTTGGCCTCCCCTCACCCTATAAAAGGGCAGGCTAGGGTTCAACGGAGGGGAGAAGGAGATGGAACAAAAAACACAAAACAGAAGATCGACATCTCAAGCAACCGCCTTTTTCCTCTTTTCTCTTTGAGACTTGGGCTCGACACCCTCTCTCGCATGCTTGTAACCCCTACACGAGCACCTCGGTGCAAGGAAATACAAACATCTCCCCCCGCTGGACGTAGGGCCTTCTTTTGCCCGAACCAGGATAAACCCCCGTGTGTTCTCCTTGCATCACCATCTAGGAAAGAGACACGCAGCATTTACTCATTGGTTTAGGACCCCCTCGGGTCCGAACACCGACAGTTGGCGCGCCAGGTAGGGGATCGCTGCGTGAAAACGTCGCTTTCTCGCCTTTCTTCCTGGATGGCTAACCCCGAACGCCCAATCCCGTTGGCCACGGTGATCTGGTTCGGGAGTTTGGAGTTCATGTCGCTCGGCTCTAGCTACGACATGGTCCTACTTCCGCCTAGGCACCCAACCGACGAGGACTACGAGCTTTCCCAGCCCAGGGGAGTAATCCATCGGCACCGTCGCTCCAGGCGGGCGCGGGCCGCCCGACGACGACGAGCCCGGTACAGCCACCGTCTTCACCCCGCGGAGGGCGATGGGGTCCCCCGGTCCGGCACCCTCCAGCCAGGCGCCAGCCTAGATCTCCTTTTGAAAGGTTTGGGAAGGACGGGCTTGGCTGAGGGTGACATGCCGACAGAAAATCCCGCCGCTCCCCCGTCCGGTGAAACACCACTGTCCGGAGCATCCATTTCAGCACGGGCAGCGACATCTTCATCACCATTCCCGTTTGGGCTAGACTCGGTTGCCCGGGTGTACGCATCCTCCGTGAGCACTCGCATGAGTGCTTATGAGGAACTCCCCGGGCACCATCTACGCTCCGCTCTGGACCTCGTTGCATCCACACCGGCTTCTGATTATCGGGACTCTATGGAGACACCGGAAACAGAGCCCCGTGTGACTGCTTCTTTACGTCGCCGCCTCAGTGACGATTGGCAACGGCCACACATTCCCCCGTCATACTACTACTTTGGCGCTCCTGACTCCGACTCGGCTGATGACACCTATGATCCGACCCGTGAGTGCTTCAACATCGACGTTGAAAGCACTTCAGAGTCGGAGGACGAAGAGCCAGTCGAAGGAAGGCACACGCCACCTCATGTCGAGCTTCCTGCCGAGCGAGACGAGCCTCAGTTCCTTACGAATCAAGGAGCGCAGCTCGAACAGATTCGCGAGTTGCAGGACAGGCTTGACGAGGAACGAGAAAACCTGGATCTACTCCAACAAACCCTCGAGCGTGAGCGTGCGGAACACGCACTTGGCGGAAGAGCTCACGAGAGAGCTCACGACATCTACCGTCGCATCGACGAGGACCGGGCGGACGACCCCCCAGTTTTCGCCCGAGCCAGCCAGAACGTCGTCGCCGCCGCCATGCTCCTCCGCAACATGCCCGAGCCATCAAACCCCGACGCCCGTCGGGCTCGAGATGAAATCTGAGAACTCCTCGAGACCGCCGCCATGCAGCAGGCCGAGAGCTCTGCCTCGAGGCGACGCGAGGCAGCCTCGGAGCGGATCCTCGAGCCTTCCCGACAGGAGAGAGAAGCCTCGGTTCACCCCGAGCCTGCCCGGAAAAACCGGGTAGCACCGGCCCCTAAGCCCACTGGCAACGACCACGAGCCTCGAGACACCCGTGGCAACATCGTCGAGCGCCGCACGCGCAAGCACGGTGACGGTGTGGCTCGAGGCTACCACGTCCACAGGGGCGGACGCTACGACAGCTCGGAAGATCGTAGCCCTTCACCCGAGCCCCCGGGTCCTCGGGTCTTCAGTAAGGCAATCCGTGAGACGGTGCCCCCGGCTCGGTTCCGCCCTCCCATGACTCTCGCCAAGTAGAACGGCGAAACCAAACCCAAGCTTTGGCTCACCGATTTCCGCTTGGCGTGTCAGTTGGGCGGGGCCACCGACGACCGGGTCATCATTCGACAACTCCCCCTGTTCCTCTCCGACACCGCCCGAGCCTGGCTCGAGGATCTCCCACCTCGGCAGATCCACGACTGGGACGATCTCGTGAGGGTGTTCGAGGGAAATTTCAAGGGGACCTACATGCGCCCCGACAACTCGTGGGACCTCCGGAGCTGCATGCAGAAACCAGATGAATCCCTCCGAGACTACCTCCGATGCTTCTCCTGGCAGCGTACCAAGCTCCCCAACATCACCGACTCCGACGTGATTACGGCCTTCCTCTCCGGCACCACCTATAAGGAGTTGGTCCGAGAATTAGGCCGTAACACCCCACTCACTGCCAACGGATTGATGGACATCGTCACCAACTTCGCCGCCGGCGAGGAGGCGGTTGGTGCAATCTTTGGCGGCGACTCGGAAAGGGGGGAGCAGAAGGTCGACGATCCCGCGAGTTCCACCCGAGGCCCTAAGAGAAACAACCGCAAGAAGAAGAAAGGCCAGCAGGGCAAGCTCGAGGCCCCGGCCGACGAGCTCGTCGCTGCTACCGAGCACAAGAAACCTCGAGGCCCCCCCGGCGGGGGCGTCTTCGACAAAATGCTCAAAGAGCCGTGTCCCTACCACAAGGGACTCACTAACCATAACCTCAAGGATTGTCACATGCTGCGCAGGTACTTCGGGGGTGCCGGCGCCAAGAAGGACGACAAGGAGGGCCCTAAGGGTGACGACAAGGACGGGGAATTTCCCGAGATCCACGACTGCTTCATGATCTACGGAGGGCCCTCGACCTGCCTCTCTGCGCACCAGCGCAAGCGAGAACGGCGAGAGGTCTTCTCCGTACAATCGGCAGTACCCCACTTCCTTGATTGGTCCGCGGTGGCCATCACTTTCGACCGTGACGACCACCCGGACTACATCCCCAACCCGGGGGTCTATCCGCTCGTTGTTGACCCCGTCATCGCCAACACACGCCTCACCAAGGTGCTCATGGACGGCGGAAGCAGCCTCAACATCATCTACTCCCAGACCCTTGACCTTCTAGGGGTCGAGAGAGCGCGCCTCCAACCTAGCGTCGGGGGCTTCCATGGAGTCGTGCCAGGGAAACGGGCGGAACCCCTCGGGCGGGTCGATCTGCCTGTTTGTTTTGGCACACCGGCCAACTTCAGAAAGGAGACTCTCACTTTTGAAGTGGTCAGATTCCGTGGAACGTACCACGCTATCCTGGGACGCCCATGCTACGCTCGGTTCATGGCGATCCTGAACTACACCTACCTCAAGCTCAAAATGCCAGGTCCAAACGGTGTCATCACTGTAGGGCCCTCATATGAACATGCCTACGAGTGCGACGTCGAGTGCGTCGAACACGGCGAGGCTATTTTGGAGTCGGCGATCTTGGCTGCAGACCTCGACGGTCTTGCCAATGCTATTCCCGACCCAAAACGCCATGCCGGCAGCTTCGAGCCCGCCGAAGATGTCAAACTCGTACCCCTCGACCCCGCTGATCCCAAGGGAAAGGCACTGAGCATCAGTGCCACCCTCGATCCTAAATAGGAAGCAGTGCTCGTCGACTTTCTCCGCGCAAACGTCGACATCTTTGCGTGGAGTCCCTCGGATATGCCGGGCATACCCAGGGAAGTCGCCGAGCACGCCTTGGAGATCCGGGCCGGATCCAAACCGGTGAAGCAACGCCTGCGTCGCTTCGATGAGGAGAAGCGCAGGGTCATCGGCGAGGAGATACACAAACTGTTGGAGGCCGGGTTCATCAAGGAGGTTCATCATCCCGAGTGGCTAGCTAATCCTGTATTGGTTAGGAAAAAGAATGGGAAATGGAGGATGTGCGTAGACTATACCGGTTTAAATAAAGCATGTCCGAAAGTTCCCTTTCCTTTACCATGCATTGACCAAATCGTTGATTCCACTGTAGGATGCGAAACTCTCTCATTCTTAGATGCATACTCCGGCTACCACCAAATCAAAATGAAGGAGTCCGACCAGCTCGCGACTTCATTCATCACCCCATTCGGCATGTATTGCTACGTTACGATGCCCTTCGGTCTCCGGAACGCGGGTGCGACATACCAGCGATGCATGCAACATGTTTTCGAGAAGCACATTGGGTCGACCGTCGAAGCTTACGTCGACGACATCGTGGTCAAAACCCAACAAGCCGACGATCTGGTCAGCGACCTCGACGTTGCATTCAAGTGCCTCAGGGCAAAAAACATCAAACTCAATCCAGAGAAATGTGTCTTCGGCGTCCCACGAGCTTCGGGCGGAGCTGTGGACCATGTACTTCGATGGGTCATTAATGAAAACGGGAGCAGGCGCGGGCTTGCTCTTCGTCTCACCCCTCGGGATTCACATGCGCTACGTCGTCCGACTTCATTTCCCTGCGTCTAACAACGTCGTCGAGTATGAGGCACTCGTCACGGGGTTGAGAATCGCCGTCGAGCTCGGGGTCCGACACCTTGACGTCCAAGGAGACTCCCAACTCGTGATCGATCAGGTCATGAAGAGCTCGAGCTACCGTGACCCCAAGATGGAAGCCTACTGCCAAGAAGTATGGCGCCTTGAGGACAAGTTTCACGGCCTCGAGCTCAACCACATCACACGCAGGTATAATGAGGCCACTGATGAACTGGCGAAAATCGCGTCCAGTGGAGCCACGGTTCCACTGGACGTCTTCACGAAAGACCTTCTGCAGCCATCCGTGGACCTTGGACTAGACGGAGGGGTTGGCGGGATGTCACTCGACCCTCCACCTGAGGCGGAAGCCCCCTCGACCGGGGCAGAGGCCATGCAGGTGGAAGACTCGACCCCGCCGTCTGACCTCGAGCCTGACTGGCGCGTCCCATACCTCGACTACCTCGGCCAAGGGGACCTCCCCTCGGATAAGACTGAGGCTCGACGAATCGCACGCCAGGCCAAAACTTTTGTGATCATGGGCGACAACAGAGAGCTCTACCGTCGTAGCCCTACTGGTATCCTCCAACGTTGCATCACAAAAGAGCAAGGCAGGAATCTGCTCGGCGATCTTCACTCGGGGGCTTGCGGTCACCACGCAGCACCTCGAACCCTCGTCGGAAATGCCTTTCGACAAGGATTCTATTGGCCAACCGTGGTCTCCGACGCTGTCAAGCTAGTACGCTCCTGCGAGGGTTGTCAGTACTATGCGAGACAAACCCATCTTCCAGCACATGCCCTGCAAACTATCCCCATCACATGGCCGTTTGCCGTTTGGGGGCTCGACCTTGTCGGACCACTGGAAAGAACAACTGGCGGCTTCACTCACCTGCTCGTCGCCATCGACAAATTCTCCAAGTGGATCGAGGCCCGCCCTATCACCAGCATCAGGTCCGAGCAAGCTGTGCTATTCTTCACTGACATTATTCATCGCTTTGGGGTCCCCAACTGTATCATCACAGACAATGGCACCCAGTTCACTGGCCGAAAGTTTTTGGATTTCTGCGACAACCATCACATCCGAGTGCTCTGGTCAGCCGTGGCTCATCCAAAAACAAACGGTCAGGTGGAACGTGCCAACGGCATGGTCCTACAAGGCCTGAAGCCCAGAATCTTTGACAAATTAAACAAACATGGCAAAAGATGGGCTGCCGAGCTACCCTCGGTCCTGTGGAGCCTAAGAACAACGCCGAGTCGAGCCACGGGGTTCACTCCGTTCTTCTTAGTCTACGGGTCTGAGGCTATGCTACCAACCGATATAGAATACGGATCCCCAAGGTTGAAGGCATACAACGAAAGATATAACGACGCCACAAGACAGGACGCCCTCGACCAGCTCGAGGAAGCCTGAGATGTGGCTCTGTTGCATTCTGCCAGGTACCAGCAGGGTCTCCGACGCTACCACGACAGACACGTCCGCAAGCGTGACCTCAACGTCGGCGACTTGGTGCTACGGCGGAACCAGAACACCAAGGGACGGCACAAGCTCACACCACCATGGGAAGGGCCGTACATCATCGCAGAAGTTCTAAAGCCGGGCACCTACAAGCTATCCAACGAGAAGGGCGAAATCTTCACCAACGCTTGGAACATTGAACAGCTACGTCGCTTCTTTCCATAAAATGCCTCGAGGCTCTGTATTTCCTTTTTCGTTAATAAAGAATACAGCGATGTTCAAACTTTCATTTCGTAATGAGGAAGGATCGACCCTGCACTCCCAGAGTCGACCCTCCCTCGGGGGCTGCAAGGGGGGAACCCCCGGTCCCCGAAAAAACTTATGTTCTTTTTTAAAATTTAAGAACCGCATATTAGATCGACTTCGCTGAAAGAGCACCCTAAGGTTCGAGAGGGCTCTCGAGTCTAGAGCATCACCTACGCCTCCGAGGCTACGGTACCTCCACTCACCCCTTACACCTTTTAGAGGTACGCCTTCATGATAGGAAAAATCTAAACAACGGTTCCTAAATTAAAAAAAAAAGAACATACCCCCTGTCGCTTAGATCAGGCTCTCACACGATTTACAAGGCCGCAACATCACCTTGAAGCTCGAGGGTAGTTGAGCCGCGAGATCACTTATGCCTCCGAGGCTATGGTACCTCCACTCGCTCCCTTACGCCCAAAGGGTGCAGCTGCGTGCTAAGTAAATCACGCGAGAACACGGTCCGAGCGATAAAGGGAAGAAAAGCTCGAATGAAACTAAATCAACCACGAACCGGTTTATGTTTTGAGTTTTTAAGGCCTTCGCGGCCGCCACGTCCAAAATTCAAAATACTAACTCATTACATGGGCCTTCATGCCCAGATTTGGCTCACAGGCCCTCGTCGTCGGCAGGCGGAACCACCTCGGCTTCAAAAAGCGAGGCCAGACGGCTTCTAGGCTCTTCGGCGGCTTCAATCAGCTCCACGCAGGCATCCTCGTTCTCCTCGTCTGTCCGATCTGGGTCTATGATGAAGCCCTCGGTGACGAGCTTCATATCAAACACAAACCCTGAACGGACGACGGCCAACGCCCTCTTCACGCCGTGATGGAGGCCGTCCCGTATCTTCTCCCGGGCAAGGCGGCCCAGCGCCACCATCCGACGGACGAAGGAGTTCCCTGGAACATCTTCCCCGGTGTCGGCGTCGGGCTCGACCCCCAGACCGTCACACACGGTGGTGATCGCGCCCTGGAGAAGTTGGGTCCTCCGGATCTCGGCTTCGAGGAGGCTCTGGAAGGAGTTGGCAGAAGATTGGGCCTCTCGATTCTCTCTCTCCAGCTCTGAAACACGATAAACAAATTAATACCCAACGCAGGGCCTTCAACGTCGTGGTCGTAACAATCACACTTACCCTCGATGTGGGTCTGCAGGCCCACGACCTCGTCGCGAAGCCCCCCGCAAGTTCGCTCGAGCCCCAGGAAGGCGCTGTCCTTGTCACTGATGGCTGCCTTTAGCGCCTCGATCTCCTGCCGAGCAGACTCGAGAGCTGCGTCCTTCTATTGGACGGCTCCCTTCAGCGTCGTGACCTCGACGTTGAGGGTGTCGCGCTGAAGGCTAACCTGGGAGACATCCTCCTCGAGCTCCTTCACCCACATGGACAGGGGCTCGAGATCCCTGCGGGCCTAGGTAGCCTCCTCCCGAGCCTTGTCCATGCCAGTGCGCATCACGGCCTCGGCCGCCCATGCCTGCATCGCTTCCTCTTTCAGCACCGCGTAGGCGACGCGCAGCTCGGCCATTTCGGCGTTCTGATCGGAAAGCCATTTCTGGGCCTCCTCGGCCAAGACCCGTTGCTGAGACAACGCGGCCCACACACCACTCTCATCCCATATGAAGAGTGACTTGCGGCGGGAGTGCTCCTTCAGCTCCTAAACTCAATCCGAAAAAAACCCGAAAAGGTTAAAAAGCCGAGGGAAAAAGACACCAAGAAAACCACAGAAAAAGCCGACGGGTCGATCGTACCTCGGTGGCATCCCCCATACTCCGCATGGCACCAGACGCCACTTGGAGCAACCGATCAAGGTGTCGGCAGACGCCCTCGAGGTACTACCATCGGTGCACTTCATCTTTGTCGTTCAGGACGAAGATGGGCTCGGCGTCGGGGTTCGTGGCGTCCCTGAACTGGAGCGACGGCCCCCCCACCTCGGTATCTCTGCCTCTGCCCGCGCTATCGCCAGCGCGGCGATGTCGGGCCATGACGACAACGACCCAGCCAGGGCGTCTCCCAGTCCCGCGGAAGGACCGGCCTCGCCCACAGTTTCCGCCTCTCTGACGGTCGTCGAGGCACCGGCCTGATCCGCGGCTTCGCCCCTCTTGACCCACATCACTTGTTTCCCTTTGTCAAGGGGGGTGTCGTCGGGGGGAATGTCCGCGGCCATGGGTGCCCGCCCCTCAATCGCTGGCGCCTCCGGAGCCGGCGCCTCGACCGAAGACGGCTCCGGTACCCACGCCTCGACCGTAGGCGCCCCCGGAGCCGACACCTCTTTTTCTGACGCTCCGGTCAGGGGCTCGACCGCCCCGCCCTCCACCATGCCCGCTGGCTCTGCCAACGGGTCTTGTTGCGGCCGCAACCCCCTCGCCAGGGCTGCCTCCCGTCCTGACACCGATGCGACCTCCTCTATGGTCACGTGCCCCGTCTCGACCGTATCGAGCGCCGCTACCTCTGCCGGTTCAGACCCCTCGATAGCAGGCTCCGGGCCAGCAACCATCGCGGCGTCAACTGACCCCTGCCGTTGTCGTAGGCGCCCCTTCGCGGCCTCGACCTGCCGGACCCAGGCCGCATCCTGCTCCGCCGTCCGATTAAGGACAACGGCGCTGGCCCGCAACGACTTCACGGGGGTAAGCCCCATTGGCTCTGCCTTCCGCTTTAACCTGCAAAGTAAAGAAACGTCAGCCGACGGATCCAGAGAAAGGCAGGACAACCGAGCAGAGATACTTACCCGAAAATTGGCACCAAGGGCCTCAACCCTGCACGACCCGAGCCTCCCGGGACGGCCGATGGTGGCCTCGCAGCGGCCTCACCAGCAGGCCGAGCGCTCCTAAGAGCCCTGGCCGACGCATCACCCTGCGCCTTCTATGCCTCCGAGGCCAGTTGGCCTCGGGTTCTTACGCCTGCCGACGCCGCCGCCGATGACGACGCCGGTACTGCCGACCCAGCCCCTGCCCGAGCCTGCGGGGCCTGGGCTGGTGCGGACGTCCCTGTTGACCCCTCTCACCGGGTCCGGGGTAAAGCGGCCCCTCCCGTCGAGGGGCCCGTCTCCTTCTCCACCTTCTTCCCCTCGAGCTCCTCGACCACGACGACTGAGGAGGACGCCCCCCGGATGGGCTCTAGTAGGGGGCGAATGTCGGGAAGATCCCCTAGCCTAGTCACGATCTCATACCGCGACAGGGCATCGTCGTCGTCGCCGCTGCTATCGTCGTCCTCCCCCGAGACCGTCTCGGAAGGCGACGGCGCCAGGGGGACCCCGTCGATGGTCTATTGGCGCCGAAGCTTCTTCAGCGCCTCCGCCTCTTTGGCCCTGCGGATCGCCCGCTTCTTGGCCGTCTCCTTGGTCTGCTTCTTCTTGGAAGCATGCAGGCGCCGAGCCTCCCGGGCGGGCCGGTCCTCCGGGACCGGCGGACGCGTTTCCCGCAGCGCCGACAAATCCTACACGCCAGCCTCGACCACGTCATCGAAATCCACAGATAAACGAAAATAGCAACACCTCAGCCCCGGGATCGTACCACGGACTCGAACCCTTCGGTAGGCCTCATGGGAACCCGGTTGGCCTCCTCTACCTTGAAGTTCCCGACCATCCGGCGCGCTCGTCGGAGGACCTCCTCGAGGGTGAGGGATTCATTGGACATCCGGGTCCCCTCCAGATTTGCCTCCGGAGTCATCTGGTCCAAACGGAGACGACACCGGCACAACGGCATCACTCTGTGGTGATGGAAGGCCACGGCCACCGCCACAGCCGTCAAGCCCCGAAGGCGAAGCTGCTGCAGCGCCGCCAGCAGCGGGTCCAGGCGCGGCTTCTTGGCCTCTGGCACTCCGTACGACCAACGCTCCTCTCGGGCGGTCAACACGCGGCCGGTATACCTCGGCAACTGATTTTCATCATTGCGGAGGTAGAACCAACCTTCGTGCCACCCACTGTTCGAAGAGATGAGGCAGGCCGGGATGTACAGATCCGCCCGACCCGACCTCACCTACAGCACGCAGCTCCCCACTCGAGACGCACACAGGACGCCCTTCTCCCCTGCCTTCTTGGCAAAGAGCTCGGCCTTGAAAAGGTGAAGCCATAGGTTCCACTGTGGCTCCACCCCAAGGTAGCCCTCACAGACCGCCGTGAAGATGGCGGCCTACGCGACAGCGTTGGGAGAGAGGTGGTGAAGCTCCACCCGGTAGTGGTGGAGGAGCGCACGCATGAAGACCGACGCCGGCACGCCAAACCCCCGCTTGTGGAAGCTGACGAAGCTCACCACGTACCCTTCAGGGGGCACCGGCTCCCGATGGGCAGGGGGCGGCGCCATCCACTCCGGCTGCGACAAGCTCGTCCTCGGCCGCAGCAGCCCGTCCTCGACCAACTCCTCCAACCTCCTCTCCGTCACCGAGGAGGCGACCCAGTCGTCGGCGGGAAGGATCTGGCTCTTTCCTACCATCGATGTCGTCGGAAGAGGGATGGAAGGAAAGGATGCGGTGGCGGCGGCGATACGGGCGGAGAACGCGATATGGCAAGGGATGCCTAAGGCAAAGGATTGCAGGAACGCAAGGGACCAGTGGGGAACGCAGACCCCTAGGCCTTAACTTTATATGCCCAGACGGAAGCCCAACGGCCGCGCGAGAAGGTAGGAACAGTTTCCCGCATTAAATGCGCTCACCTAACCGTTTCCTTACATCTCGCAGGAGTCGAGCACGTGGTCGTCCCCCACGTCGTGACCACACACCACGTCGCCCACTACCGCGCCGATCTCGCCTCCCCAAAAGACGCGCCCGGCTAACGAACGAGGGAGGGATCCATGGACGAATATCCCCAGGTATGTGCAAAAATGGGCCTGAAGCCCGCAATAAGTCTCGAGGGAGCGAAAGCTGGCCCTCGAACAGGGTTCGACAGCTGCCCTCGAGCAACAGAGTTAGGGACGACCCAGGGTGCGCCCGTACATGGCCAAGGGCTCGAGCCACGCTCTCGAGGCACCCCAGGACGTATTTGAGGCCGATGGAGAAGGTCGTCATAGGAATCCCTCCGGGGGAGGCATCGAGCCCTCGAATCCTGTCGAAGGGAATCGAGATCCACACGACCACTTCTTGGCATTTTTTAGGGCGCCTCTGGGCCACTAGCCGACCCCTAACGAACGGGGCACGGGTTCTCACTCGAATTCCCCCGCTAGCAGCTCACCGGAGATCGTCGAAACTCGGGTCCAAACGAGGGCAGTACGACGTTCTCCACCCCTCCTCGTTTTCTCGGAAAAGGAGCGTGAGGGTCGCGAAAGACGGCCGGGACTCTGATCGACCTCGTGCGTGCGAGGCTCGGGGTCCCGACCACAAAAATGGGCCCGAAGCCCGCAATAAGTCTCGAGGGAGCGAAAGCTGGCCCTCGAACAAGGTTCGACAGCTGCCCTCGAGCAACAGAGTTAGGGACGACCCAGGGTGTGCCCGTACATGGCCAAGGGCTTGAGCCACGCTCTCGAGGCACCCCAGGACGTATTCGAGGCCGAAGGAGAAGGTCGTCGTAGGAATCCCTCCGGGGGAGGCATCGAGCCCTCAAATCCTGTCGAAGGGAATCGAGATCCACACGACCACTTCTTGGCATTTTTGAGGGCGCCTCCGGGCCACTAGCCGACCCCTAACGAACGGGGCACGGGTTCTCACTCGAATTCCCCCGCTAGTAGCTCACCGGAGATCGTCGGAACTCGCGCCCAAACGAGGGTAGTACGGCGTTCTCCACCCCTCCTCCTTTTTTCGGAAAAGGAGCGTGAGGGTCGCGTAGCAAAAGACGGCCGGGACCCTGATCGACCTCGCGCACGCGAGGCTTGGGGGCTTGACCACAGCGAATCGTTCCCCAATCAAATGCGTACAAGACCTCGGAGGAGTCTCAATACTCCATCGAGGCCTCGGGGGCTACACCCGGCGGGTGCGCTCGCGCGCCCCCGCCGGAAAAAATCACGGCGCTATGACTCCAATTCTGACCAACCTCTAGGAGAGTGATCACACACTCACCCAAAGGCTCGGGGGCTACTGTCGGTACCAACAGTACGGGGGTACCCGCACCTATCGCCAAAAAACTAACACGACCGAAACCGCAATAAAAGATAGCCCGCCTCAACCGCGTACACAGTCAGTCTCGTATGAGGCCCGCTCGACGGGGCGCCTCGACCGCGCCCCAGCTCTGACTCGTACGAGGCCTGCTCGATGGGGCGCCTCGACCGCGCCCCGGCTCCGACTCGTACAAAGCCCGCTCGACGGGGCACCTCGACCGCGCCCCGGCTCCAACTCGTACGAGGCCCGCTTGACGGGGAGCCTCGACCACGCCCCATCCCGTGCCGCAAGGTACCTCGACAGCGCTCCGACCCACGTGAGGCTCGACCGCCCGCTGGGGAGAACTCCGACTCGCGTGAGCCCGGACCGAGCACCTCGACACCTTTTCTTTGCCTACCCCAGGACAAAAGCCGTAGCATTCAATGCGGTTACCCACTACCACCTACCGGCATGGCTGCGGCCAGGATCGACGTGGGAACAATACCCATGTCAGATCTCACTATTTTACCGCCCATCCCGTGATGGGAGGTGAAACCCGTCACTGTACCCACCTTACCGCGCACTGTTCACCATCAATCACCCTCGAGGGAGGATAAGACAAGGCCTGTTCTCCATGATATCGGGGATTCAGCCTTATCCATCCGGCCTCGATCCGGCCTCGACCCGGCCTCGACCCAGCCCCGACGCTCGACTTAGTTCAAAAGACGGTATGGCATGGCGCTCTGGGTCATTTCGCCATCTTGTCTCCCACAACGTCAGGGTGCCCAGGGATGGCCGGCCATTCCCAAGGCACGTCGCTACAGTCAACTCAACAGGAATCAACAAAGCATCACCTCAAGGCTCCCCGTCGTCTTGGCCTCCCCTCACCCTATAAAAGGGCAGGCCAGGGTTCAACGGAGGGGAGAAGGAGACGGAACAAAAAACACAAAATAGATGATCGACATCTCAAGCAACTGCCTTTTTCCTCTTTTCTCTTTGAGACTTGGGCTCGACACCCTCTCTCGCATGCTTGTAACCCCTACACGAGCACCTCGGTGCAAGGAAATACAAACATCTCCCCCCGCTGGACGTAGGGCCTTCTTTTGCCCGAACTAGGATAAACCCCCGTGTGTTCTCCTTGCATCACCATCCAGGAAAGAGACACGCAGCATTTACTCGTTGGTTTAGGACCCCCTCGGGTCCAAACACCGACACAACTTAACTGGGAATTCTTTTTAGACCCTGGCACCACGTGCCTACGTCACCTACTACCAGGCTCGGAGACTAAGTGGGCACACTTCACCTTCCGGTGAATGTGTTTGTTTTTCGACCTCTACGCCTCTGATGATCAAGGACGCTACGCTTCAAGACGCACTTACATTTATTTTCAGAAATACAAGTGGGCACACTTCCCGGGACGGAAATCTTTTTCTTTTTTCTTAAGAGCACCATACATTCTTCGGACAACCTACTTCTCCGGCGGCAACGGAGGTCGGAGACGTCAAGGACTCAAGCCTCAATGTTCGGAGAAGGTCAAGACGGCGTGTCGCATCAGAATATATGATGCTCGGGGACTAGCTGTGGGGGTATTAACCCCTATACCCCTACGGCTAAGCTTGGGCTGGCCTGGATCGATGGTTTCAGTCCACCCAAAAGGTGACGTGCGGCCCAGTTAACCTGATTGGAGTCCCGCACAAGGAATCAAGACGGATTTGGTGACCAAGCAGGATCCTGGTCAGTTAGAATAGGAATCCTTATCCGGCTACATATGGCAATTGTAACTGACTAGGATTAGTTTCCAGATCTGTAACCCTGCCCCCCGGACTATATAAGGCGGGCAGGGGACCCCTCTAAAAATCATCTCTCATTGACATACCACAAATACAAATCAGATGCAGGACGTAGGTATTACACCTTCTTGGCGGCCGAACCTGGATAAAACTTCGTGTCTGCCTTGCGTCACCATCTTGTTTGGAGCTTGCACATCTGTCTACCGATAATCTACTACCTTGGGCATACCCCTAGGTAGACTGCCGACTATATTTTGTCGACACAACCTCGTCACGAAGCCCCTCGCAAGTCCGCTCGAGCCCAAGGAAGGCGTTGTCTTTGTCACCAATGGTTGCCTTTAGCGCCTCGATCTCTTGCCGAGCAGACTCGAGAGCTGCGTCCTTCTCTTGGACGGCTCCCTTCAGCGTCGTGACCTCGTCCTTCAGAGCATCAGAACGAGCGGTGGCCTGCTCGACCTCGACTTTGAGGGTGTCGCGTTGACGACTAACCTGCGAGACATTCTCCTCGAGCTCCTTCATCCGTCTCGATAGGGGCTCGAGATCCCTACGGGCCTAGGCAGTCTCCTCCCGAGCCTTGTCCATACCGGTGTGCATCACGGCCTCGGCCGCCCATGCCTGCATCACTTCCTCTTTCAGCACCGCGTAGGCGACACGCAGCTTGGCCATTTCGGCGTTCCGATCGGAAAGCCATTTCTGGGCCTCTTCGGCCAAGACCCGTTGCTGAGACAGCGCGGCCCACACACCACTCTCATCCCAGATGAAGAGTGACTTGCGGCGGGAGTGCTCCTTCAGCTCCTGAACGCAATCCGAAAAAAAAACCAAAAAGGTTAAAAAGCCGAGGGAAAAAGACACCAAGAAAACCATGGAAAAAGTCGACGGGTCGATCATACCTCAGTGGCGTCCCCCATACTCCGCACGACACCAGACGCCACTTGGAGCAACCAATCAAGGTGCCGGCGGACGCCCTCGAGGTACTCCCATCGGTGCACTTCATCTTTGTCGTTCAGGACGAAGATGGGCTCGGCGTCGGGGTTCGCGGCGTCCCTGAACTAGAGCGACGGCCCCCCCACCTCGGTATCTCCACCTCTACCCACGCTATCACCAGCGCGGCGATGTCGGGCCATGATGACAACGACCCAGCCGGGGCGTCTCCCGGTCCCGCGGAAGGACCGGCCTCGCCCGTAGTTTCCGCCTCTCTAACGGCCGTCGAGGCACCGGCCTGATCCTCGGCTTCGCCCCCCTCGACCCCCATCACTTGTTTCCCTTTGTCAAGGGGGGTGTCGTCGGGGGGAAGGTCCGCGGCCATGGGTGCCCGCCCCCCTAGGGGAACTGGCCCCTCAACCGCCGGCGCCTCCGGCGCCGGCGCCTCGACCGAAGACGGCTCCGGTACCTGCGCCTCGACCGTAGGTGCCCCCAGAGCCAGCACCTCTTCTTCCGATGCTCCGGTCAGGGGCTCGACCGCCCCGCCCTCCACTATACCCGCTGGCTCGGCCGACGGGTCTTGTTGCGACGGTGACCCGCCCGCTAGGGCCGCCTCCTGCCCCGACACCGACGCGACCTCCTCCATGGTCACGTCAGCCCCCGCCCGCTCCGCGCCGCGGACGGGTGCCTCGCCCGTCGCGACCTCGACGCCAGCCTCGTCCGTCGCTGACGACCTGGGCCCCGCCTCGACCGCGCCGGGCGCCACCATCTCTGCCGGTTCGGACCCCTCCACGGCAAGGTCCGTGCCAGTAACCACCGTGGTGTCCGATGGTTCCTGCCGTTGTCGCAGGCGCCCCTTCGCGGCCTCGACCTGCCAGACCCAGGCCGTATCCTGCTCCGCCGTCTGGTTAAGGACAACGGCGCTGGCCCGCAGCGACTTCACGGGGGTAAGCCCCATTGGCTCCGCCTTCCGCTTTAACCTGCAAAGTGAAGAAACGTCAGCCAACGGACCCCAAGAAAGGCAGGACAACCAAGCAGAGATGCTTACCCAGAAATTGGCACCAAGGGCCTCGACCCCGTGCGACCCGAGCCTCCCGGGGCGGCCGATTGTGGCCTCACAGCGGCCTCACCAGCAGGCCGGGCACTCCTGGAGGCCCTGACCGACGCACCGCCCTGCGCCTTTTGTGCCTCCGAGGCCAGCTGGCCTCGGGTTCTCACGCCTGCCGACGCCGCCGCCGATGACGACGCCGGTACTGCCGTCCCGGCCCCTGCCCGAGCTTGCGGGGCCTGGGCTGGTACGGACATCCCCGTCGACCCCTCTTGATGGGTCTGGGGCAAAGCGGCCCCTCCCATCAAGGGGCCCGTCTCCTTCTCCATCTTCTCCTCCTCCTCGGACTCCTCGACCACGACGACCGAGGAGGACGCCCCCCTGATGGGTTCCACCAGGGGACGAACGTCGGGAAGATCCCCCAGCCCGGTCGCGGTCTCATACCGTGACAGGGCGTCATCATCCTCACCGCTGTTGTCGTCGTCCTCCCCCGAGATTGTCTCGGAAGGCGACGACGCCAGGGGGACCCCATCGATAGTCTGCTGGCGCCGGAGCTTCTTCAACGCCACCGCCTCTTTAGCTTGCGGATTGCCCGCTTCTTGGCCATCTCCTTGGTTTGCTTCTTCTTGGAAGCATGCTGGCGTCGAGCCTCCCGGGTGGACCGGTCCTCTGGGACTGGCGGACGTGTCTCTCGCAGCGCCGACAAATCCTACGCGCCAGCCTCGATCAAATCAGTGAAATCCAAAAATAAACAAAACTGGCAAACCTACTAATCCTAAGATACGTACCACTGGCTCGAACCCTTCGGTAGGTCTCATGGGGACCAGGTTAGCCTCCTCCACCTTGAAGTTCCCGACCATCCGACGCGCTCGCCGGAGGACCTCCTCGAGGGAAAGAGATTCGTGGGACATCCGGGTCCCCTCCAGCGATGCCTCCGGAGTCATCTGGTCGAGGCGGAGACGATGCCGGCACAGCGACATCACCCTACGACGATAGAAGGCCGCGGCCACCGCCGCAGCCGTCACACCCCGAAGGCGAAGCTACTGCAGCGCCGCCAGCAGCGGGTCCAGGCGTGGCTTCTCGGCTTTCGGCACTCCGTATGTCCAGCGCTCCTCTCGAGCGGTCAGCACGCGGCCGGTGTACCTCGACAACTGATTTTCATCATTGCAGAGGTAGAACCAACCCTCGTGCCACCCACTGTTCAAAGAGATGAGGCGAGCCGAGATGTACAGATCTGCCCGGCTCAACCTCACCTGTAGGACGCAGCTCCCTACTCGGGCCGCGCACAAGACGCCCTTCTCCCCTGCCTTCTTGGTGAAGAGCTCGGCCTTGAAAAGGTGAAGCCACAGGTTCCACTATGGCTCCACCCCAAGGTAGCCCTCGCAGACCGCCACGAAAATGGCGGCCTGCACGACGGCGTTGGGGGAAAGGTGGTGAAGCTCCACCTGGTAGTAGTGGAGGAGCGCGCGCATGAAGACGGACGCCGGCACGCCAAACCCCTGCTCGTGGAAGCAGACGAAGCTCACCACGTACCCCTCCGGGGGCGCCGGCTCCCGGTGGGCAGGGAGCGGCGCGATCCACTCCGGTTGCGACCGGCTCGTCCTCGGCCGCAGCAGCCCATCCTCGACCAATTCTTCCAACCTCCTCTCCGTCACCGAGGAGGCGGCCCAGTCGTCGGCGGGGAGGATCTGGCTCTTTCCTACCATCGGTATTGTCAAAAGGGGGGTGGACGAAGAGGACGCGGTGGCGACAGCAATGCGGGCGCAGAGCACGATAAGGCGAGGGTTGTCTGAGGCAGAAGAATGCAGGAGCGCAAGGGAACAGAGGGGAACGCAGACCCCCAGGCCTTGATTTTATATGCCCAGGCGGAAGCCCAACAGCCGCGCGAAAAGGTAGGAACAGTTTCCAGCATTAAATGCGCCCACCTAACCGTTTCCTTACATCTCGCAGGAGTCGGGCACGTGGCCGTCCCCCACGTCGTAACCGTACGCCACGTCGCCCACTACCGCGCCGATCTCGCCTCCCCCAAAAGACGTGCCCGGCTAACGGGCAGGGGAGGATCCGTGGATGGATATTCCTATATATCTGGGAAACGGGCCCCGAGCCCGGTATAAGCCTCGAGGGAGCGAAAGCTAGCCCTCGATCAGGGTTCGACAGCTGCCCTCGAGCAACAGAGTTAGGGATGACCCAGGGTGTGCCCGTACATGGCCAAGGGCTCGAGCCACGCTCTCGAGGCACCCCAGGACGTATTCGAGGCCGAAGGAGGAGGTCGTCGTAGGAATCCCCCCAGGGAAGGCATCGAGCCCTCGAATCCTGTCGCAGGGAATCGAGATCCACACGACCACTCCTTGGCATCTTTGAGAGCGCCTCCGAGCCACTAGCCGACCCCTAACGAACGGGGCACGGGCTCTCACTCGAATTCCCCCGCTAGCAGCTCACCGGAGATCGTCGGAACTCGCGCCCAAACGAGGATAGTATGGCGTTCTCCACCCCTCCTCCTTTTTTTCGAAAGGGAGCGTGAGGGTCGCATAAAAGACGGTCGGGACTCTGATCGACCTCGTGCGCGCGAGGCTCGAGGGCTCGACCGCAGAAACCAAAGCCTCGAGGGAACGAAAGCTGGCCCTCGACCAGGGTTCGACAGCTGCCCTCGAGCAACAGAGTTAGGGATGACCCAGGGTGCGCCCGTACATGGCCAAGGGCTCGAGCCATGCTCTCGAGGCACCCCAGGACGTATTCGAGGCCGAAGGAGGAGGTCGCCGTAGGAATCCTCCCGGGGGAGGCATCGAGCCCTCGAATCCTATCGCAGGGAATCGAGATCCACATGTCCACTCCTTGGCATCTTTGAGAGCGCCTCTGGGCCACTAGCCGACCCCTAACGAACGGGGCACGGGCTCTCACTCGAATTCCCCCGCTAGCAGCTCACCGGAGATCGTCGGAACTCGCGCCCAAACGAGGGAAGTACGGCGTTCTCCACCCCGCCTCCTTTTTTCGAAAGGGAGCGTGAGGGTCGCACAAAAGACGGTCGGGACTCTGATCGACCTCGTGCGCGCGAGGCTCGGGGGCTCGACCGCAGAAACCTAAGCCTCGAGGGAACGAAAGCTGGCCCTCGACCAGGGTTCGACAGCTGCCCTCGAGCAACAGAGTTAGGGATGACCTAGGGTGCGCTCGTACATGGCCAAGGGCTCGAGCCATGCTCTCGAGGCACCCCAGGATGTATTCGAGGCCGAAGGAGGAGGTCGCCGTAGGAATCCCCCCGGGGGAGGCATCGAGCCCTCGAATCCTGTCGCAGGGAATCGAGATCCACACGACCACTCCTTGGCATCTTTGAGAGCGCCTCCGGGCCACTAGCCGACCCCTAACAAACGGGGCACGGGCTCTCACTCGAATTCCCCCGCTAGCAGCTCACCAAAGAGCGTCGGAACTCGCGCCCAAACGAGGGTAGTACAGCGTTCTCCACCCCTCCTCCTTTTTTCGAAAGGGAGCGCGAGGGTCGCACAAAAGACGGTCGGGACTCTGATCGACCTCGTTCGCGCGAGGCTCGGGGGCTCGGCCGCAACGAATCATCCCCCAATCAAACAAAAACAAGACCTCGGAGGAGTCCCAGCACTCCACCGAGGCCTCGGGGGCTACACCCGGCGGGTGCGCTCGCGCGCCCCCACAGGAAAAGATCATGACGCTACGGCTCCAGTTCGAACAAACCTCTGGGAGAGTGATCACACACTCATCCAAAGGCTCGGGGGCTACTGTCGATACCAAAAGTACGGGGGTACCCTCACCCATCGCTAGTAAAAAACTAAAACGACTGGCACCACAATAAAAGATAGCCCGCCTCGACCGCGCATCCTGTCCGCCTCGTACGAGGCCCACTCGACGGGGCGCCTCGACCGCGCTCTGGCTCTGACTCGTACGAGGCCCGCTCGACGGGGCGCCTCGACCGCGCCCCATCCCGTACGGCAAGCTACCTCGACGACGCTCCGACCCGCGCGAAGCTCGTCCGCCCACTGGGAAAAACTCCGACTCGCGTGAGCCTGGGTCGAGCGCCTCGACTCCTTCTCTTTACCTACCCCAGGACAAAAGCCATAGCATTTAATGTGGTTACCTACTATCACCTACCGGCATGGCTACGACCAGGATCGACGTGGGAACAATGCTCGTGGCAGGTCTCACTATTTTACCATCCATCCCATGATGGGAGGTGAAACCCGTCACTATACCCACCTTACCGCACACTGTTTACCATCGGTCACCCTCGAGGGGGATAAGACAAGGCCTGTTCCTCGCAATCTCGGGGATTCGGCCTTATCCATCCGATCTCGACCCGGCCTCGACCCAACCTCGACGCTCGGCACAGTTCAACGACAAGGGAAGGACGGTATGGCACGGCGTTCCGGGTCATTTCACCGTCTCGTCTCCCACGACGCCATGGTGTCCAGGGATGGCCGGCCATTCCCAGGGCACGTCGCTACAGTCAACTCAACAGGAATCGACCAAACATCATCCCCCGTCGTCTTGGCCCCCTCTCGCCCTATAAAAGGGCAGGCCAGGGTTCTACGAAGGAAAGAAAAAAAACGAAGCACCCGACCACACAACAACAGACAACAAGAGATCGATACTTCAAGCAACCATCCTTGTCCTTTTTTCCTCTCTTTGAGACTTGGGCTCGGCGCCCTCTCTCGCCTGCTTGTAACCCCTACACGAGCACTTCGGTGCAAGGAAATACAAACTTCTCCCCCCTGCTGGACGTAGGGCCTTCTTTTGCCCGAACCAGGATAAACCCCCGTGTATTCTCCTTGCATCACCATCCAGGAAAGAGACACGCAGCATTTACTTGTTGGTTTAGGACCCCCTCGGGTCCGAACACCGACAGTATCGAAACCAGACATTTTTTTACTCAAAAAAGAAAAACTATTCAGATTATATTCCTACCTGGGTTTAGAGTGGTTTTGAAGGTGATTTTTTTGTTGGTTAAAAAGTTTGGTAAATACTTTATAAGGTTTTTAAACTACAAAAAATGTCTCTAAGATTTTAAAATTTTCAAAAAAAAAGTTCTAAACAAAGATTTGAATATGCCGAATCCAAATAAAATACTTAGAGCTCATAAAAATATGTCTACATGCTTAAAAAGTATATTTAGCTTCAGGGAAATGGAAAAGGTATTTGAAAAAAAATCTAGAAAATTCCTAAAACATTCTAATTGATGGATAAATATGTTTTAAAACTTATCAGGATAAAAGACATAATAAGCAACCAGCAGAAATACATAGCATGAATGCATTAAGCATTATTGTATGTTGCATTCATTCTAGTTGCATCTCATATATTTTACAATGCAATTTTTTTAAAACACGTTTATACTCCAACTAGAATGTTTCTAGGTTTTTCTAGATTTTTTGTAGATGTTTTTCCATTTTCCTATAGCTAAATTTATTTTTAAGCATCTAGAGATATTTTCATGAGATGTACAAAATTTATTTGGATTTGGTGTATCCCATTATATCTCTAGAGTTATTTTCGAAAAAATTATAAGCGTATAGACATTTTCTTTGGTTTACAAACCTTGTCAAGTATTTATCCATTTTTTCAACTAAACAAGGGACAAAGGCACCTTCAAAACTAGGGCAATGAGGTAATTGAATGGTTTTGAGAGTTTAAGGGGTAAGATGTATGGTTTTGGAGTTCAAGAAGAAAACCAGACTATGGCTGTAGTTCGAGGGGGTATAGTAGACTTTTTCCTTTGATAGATATGGGGCGAGAAGGCTCATCAATTCTATTCCCCTTCATGGTATTGATTCAGGCCTGCTGCTCGGAGGACCGAGGTGGAGGCAAGAAACTCTTGTTTGGTTCGCTCCTGGCCCAAAGTTGTCCGACGCAAACAATGTGCATATGCACCGTCTGATTTCAAGTATTTAGGGTGTGTTTGACTGGCAGTCTGACAAGCAGATTCGTCACTATGCATTGATCGTAATCGTCAGGTGACCAAAATTGATTACCAGATCCGTGACCTAGCAGGCAACCTTGTTTGGCGATAGAACCAAACAAACCCTTAGGGCTAAGATCGATGTTTGGCAAATAGTTGGCAAAAAAACTCCCAAAATGTTGTAGCAGACGCGTGAGATGGATAGACATCATGGAACGCCAAGTCTGATCAGGTCGAAAAATGGTCGAGTCAAAATCCTTGATCCGAGTCTGATTGAACGCACCAACAGGTCTAGTTATTTTGTCGGGGTTTCTTATTACGGATCGAAACATGGGTAAAAAAATCATGATTCGAATCAATCCAATGCACTAGTGGGTCGGATCGGGTCAGATTTTTTCCAGACGGGTTGGGTCAGGTAGCCATAAATAAAACAGATGTAGAGATGAAGCAGCGTGCAAGGCTCAAGGCTTTGTGTCTGATCAATAGATTGTTGTCTATTGATGCTGAAAAATTGCCAAACTCTTCTTTTTTTTTTTTTCCTTTTCGGTGGAAGGCCTGATTGTCTATATAATATACTTGATTCAGTTATAATTTTGTCCGGATATTACTAGACTAGATCCTTGTTCCAATTATCGCTACTCGCTAATCGACATATATGCTCGCTAGCATTAATTAGCCTGTCCATACTATTTTGAATTATAATTCTAATTCTAATAAAGCATGTGCATGAATGGATTTACGTAATTTATGGGTAAGCTGGGCTGTTCCTCTGTTTTGGTTCAACAAGCGGATACATATGGTCTGAAGCAGTGATCTGATTCAGCAAGCCGGGCGAAACGCCGTACACAACATGTGGTCTGAAGCAGTGAACAACCTTGTTGTCGCTTGTCCGCGTGAAAGATTGGCTCCTCGGATCAACGTGGGCAACAGATGATAGTAACAATGAACAACAATCAGTCCCTTTAATTTGGTCATGCAAATTAAAAGCTTGGAGTACAGTACAGTACAGTGGCATGAGTCATCAGTGAGGACAACACGACACAAGCAAGCAAATGCTCAGCAGATGCACATGAACATACATCTAATCTGCTACCCCTAGCAGCTTTGTAATAATAAGATAAGATAATAATAATAATAATAATAAAGGGAAATGGGTCCACAGGACAGGAGTACAGCAGCAGCTAGATAGATTACCCGCAAAGCAAGGCAGAATGTAATGAAGCGGAAGAAGGAAGGAAGGAACAACCGAAGCAACGGCCGGCGATTGTTGTCAGGGTCAGGGCTCACCGCTCACCGCTCAGCTCTGGTTGGGAATGGAGGCGATGCGCTCGCATTTGGCCTTCATCCAGCGGAGGCCCCTACGGATGGACGCCTTCACCTTCCCTTCCACCGCGTACGCCTTGTAGCCGGCCACCCGCCTCCGCCGCTTCATCTCCAGCACGCTCCCCGCCGGCTTCACCTTCCGTTGCTGCTGCTGCTCCTCGCCGGCGCCGTAGTAGGGCCGGTACGTCGGCGCCATTTCAGCTGGTTATTTCTGATCTGGAGGGAAGAGATGGCTGGATAGAATGGATGCTCTGTAGATGAGAGCAGCCAGGCCAGACGAGGCTGGTAAATAGCTAGTCCTGCCTGAGCCTGATGCAGTGACCCTGACCCTGACTTGTGATGTGAGGAGGAGGAATAAATGGAGGTCAGGGATTCTTGCCGGACCGCCAGCGGCATCCTATGCTTGGTTCATCTGCAACGCCATCCATCCTCCATCACGATTGACGACCCCTCACTACGTCTTCACCGCCGCCTCAGCCGTCCGATCAAACACCGACCGTTGGAAGATCCCATTTCCAATTTTCCATTCGTGTTTTTCTTTTTTTTTTTGGCGGGGGTGCCGGCTTTCAACCGGCACTCCCTTCCCTTCGGGGTGCCCATTACCGCACTCCTGTCTAGTATCACCAGTCAGTAAGTGTAGCAGCAGCTGTTACGGATGCTTTAGGTTTCCAACAACCAAGAGCCTGTTTAGTTCCTCCCCCAATCCAAAAAGCAAACCTAAAAAGTGCTACAGTACCTGTCACATCAAATCTTGCGGCACATGCATGGAGTACTAAATGTAGACGAAAGAAAAAACTAATTACACAGTTTAGTTGTAAATCACGAGACAAATCTTTTGAGCCTAATTAGTCCATGATTAGACACAAATTGCCAAATAAAAACGAAAAGTGCCACAGTAGCCGAACCCAAACTTTTTCACCAACTAAACAACCCCCAAGTTCAATAGTTTATATTCTTTTTCAAAACGTATGTATACACACACTTTCAGAGCCTGTTTAGTTCCTCCCCCAACCCAAAAAACAAACCCAAAAAGTGCTACAGTACCTATCACATCAAATCTTGCGGCACATGCATGGAGTACTAAATGTAGACGAAAGAAAAAACTAATTACACAGTTTAGTTGTAAATCACGAGACAAATCTTTTGAGCCTAATTAGTCCATGATTGGACACAAATTACCAAATAAAAACGAAAAGTGCTACAGTAACCGAACCCAAACTTTTTCACCAACTAAACAACCCCTCCGGTTACTAAAATGTATTGTATTCAGGCAGGGATCACACTACCTACCTGGAAATGAACAACAATGCAGGTACATATATAATACTACTCTCTCCCTCTCTCCTAAATTATAAGACGTCATACGATTTGAAATGGAGAGAGTATTGGGGCATGTTTGGTTCCCCGTGACTAAAATTTAACTACTAAAATCAGTGACTAAACTTTAGTCACCATGTTTGATTCTAGTGACTAAAAGTGACTAAAGGATATTAAAGCAATTCAACAAAAACCAAACTATCTCTAATGAATGTCCAAATCAAGGTGGGGGACCAGTAATAATGAGAAACAACCCTTGTCAACTTGACATTTTAGCCTACTTTTAGCTACTCTTGGGTGACTAATGTGACTAAGGGGGTGTTTAGTTCCCACCAAAAAACTTAACACCCTATCACATCGAATGTTTAGAAACATGGAGCATTAAATATAGATAAAAAATAACTAATTGCACAATTTGCATGTATTTTGCGAGACGAATCTTTTAAGCCTAATTAGTCTATGATTGGACACTAATTTCTATAGTTATACATGCTGAAAACTTTACAGCCCCTGAACTAAACATGCCCTAAATTATTTTAGTCAGTTTGTTTGGCAGTTTAGTAGCTAAGCTTTAGCAGGGAACCAAACCAAGCCCTCAGTAAATAAAATGATCTAAGGTTTTGGTTGTGCGGTTCTGCGTGCGGCGAAGCGAAAGGCCTGAAGAAGCTTCCTGCACTGCATTCATCTAAACCAACAAAGATGGGCACGCCAGACCATCTACGTCACCCGAAAATGTATCGTCCGTTGGATATCGAAATCAACTGCCGCGATTTACTGCAGCCCCTTCAGCCCGGAATCAACTTCTTTTACTTTCTTGGGCAGCTTCCCTTTTCTTCTTTAACATGTTAGCTTCCATCGCCTTCTGCTCTCGCTTCTGATTCTGCTTTCTTCCCCAAAATCTCTTTCTCGGTTTCTGCCCAATCTGAAACCCGGGGGTTTCATCCTGCCCTCAGTTCGACTCTTTCTCTCTCTGCACATTCTCCGCCATCGCCCTGCCTCCGTTGCCGCCGTCTTCCCCGCCTCGTGCCTGCTCCGCGCTGTTTGCCTGTTGCCCCCCGGTTCGCCGTCGAAGGCGGCCTCGGAGGGGGGCCGGGAGGGGGTGGGGGGAACCCGCCCAGATCGCGGGTCGCCGCTGTGGCGGCGCCGGCCTTTCGCCCTCCTTCTTGCTGTGCCTCTGCTGCTGACGTTCCTTCTTTGTGGTCGGCCACCGCTTTTGCCGCGTAAGTTCTTGCCGCATTGCTGTTCATCGTTGTCCTTCGTTGTAGTCATTGTTCCCTTTAGCTCAGTGCCTGCCCTTGTGCTGCGTTCACAGCACGCGCCGCCAAAACTCCTTCTGCTGAATATCGTCGTCGCCGCTCAGCTCTTCTACGGTGGCCGCTGCTCTTTGCGCCTTCTTCCGACAGCACCTGCTCCCTGCAACCTGGAATACGCGGCCTGCTGCAGATTTGCCTCACGACCACGCTGGCCTGGTTCGTGAGTTTTTGTTGGCTTGCTCCAATTTTTGATAACTGATTTATGATTTTTGTGCAGATTTCTTCGCGCCAACAAATTAATATGTGCTAAATGCAGCTGCCTCTTGCAGAGATATATAAGGGTGAGCACAGTATCCATATTTGTTTGCCTTCTTAGTGGACTAAGAGTCAGGACATCACCTGCATACAAGTGTTTTTACATCGTCTTTGATATATTGCCAGTTAAAGCATCACAATGTAAGTCGTGGGAGCCTTTCCACAAATTACCTAGCTTAGTGCTACATTTGTGCTCCTGGTACAGCCTCAGCTTAGAGCATTTTTTGTTCTCTTCTCTATCTATATGCAATCGCTAGCAGACTTAATCATTCTTTGTCGAAAAGCACAAAAACCCGGAAATTTTTTACTTATATTTTCTTTGCAATTGATCTTACTCTCATGTTAAAGTTTAAATTGTTGAACAACAAAATTAATGGTTAATCTACTTCCATGACGCAACTTCAGAATTACATACAGTAGTTGGCTATTACTTTATTGTTTGTTCACACGCTTTTTATCCATTATTCTTAAGATCATTGGCGTTAGTTCCAGGCAATGTCCTCAGCCTTGCTAATTTTTGATGAGTTAGCCTTTGATTCAGAAATAACATGCACATTATTTGATTATGAGGAGGTGAAGAGTTGCAATCAGCATGTATGATCTTCCTTTCAGTATTATGACAGAATGATAATGTTCCTTCCTTAAAACCAAAGATGACAAAATAATTGTACAGTGACTGTGCTCTGTAATGACACACACAAAATATTATATTCATGTTCGAAGTCATAGATGATTGTCTTGTCTCTTAATCAATCAGCTACCTGTATTGCATCTTATATATAGAGTAGCTGAGGACATACAACCATCCTATTGGCATATATATATATATATATATATATATATATATATATATATATATATATATATATATATATATATATATATATATATATATATATATATATATATATATATATATATATATATATATATATATATATATATATATATATATTGGAGATACCTATGCTGATGAGCTGATCTTTGTTTCACTCTTTTCAGACTGATCTTTGTTTGTCAACATGGAATATGAGGTCATGGTCTCATGGATCAGATATATTGAAACATATTCGGCTATATAAGCAAGCAAATTTTTGATCAATTCATTTCTCCTTTCTCACATTGACATCCTGTATTTCAGATTGTTTTTCGGTGTTTGACTTCATTCTTTTGCTATAAGATGTTCGATAGGAAAAATCCGTATTTTAATACTCTTCCTCCCAAGTGTTAAATATAGTGTTTAATTCAATGTTGTTTTCTTTCTAATCCTATGTATGTATACATGTTTCCATCCTCTCTACAGTGTCAGCGGCAAATTCTTTATAGAAATCAAAGGCTCTCAAGTTACATGGCTGCAGTAATGTTCATACTGTGGTTGTTTATAGCAGCTCAATCAATTTTTCTGGCTCATATATTTTCTGTCGTTTTACCGTACCTAAACTTTCTGGCTGATGTTTCTCACATCCCTTGTGCAAGGCAGCAGATTGCCAGACAGACCTACATCTATGATTCAAGCAGTCCACCCCTTGTGAACCCAGGTCTCCTCTGTAATGCCCCCTTATTACTTTCCCATCTCCATCTTTCTTTCATGTATTTTGAAGGTTACACAAACCTAGGATTTGAGAGTGGTGGACCTTTCTATTGTCATGGCAAAAATTATGCAAAAAAAGAGTTACTAATCATACGAATTAATGACTCCCCTTAAAGTTCGATCCAATAACTTTTGAAATCATTTTATTTTTGTATGGCCATGTATTTTTCCCAACAATATTCAGAGTTGGAGTGCCTTTTTTTTAAAAAAATATGGAGCTTGCTCCCCAGCAAATATATTAAAAACGAATACAGGAAATTACAAAAGAGTTAGCTAGCTGCTAACAGAGAACAGAGATGAGTTTAGAGAACAGAGATGAGTAAACTCACCTATGACTCACCTAGAAGAGAACACACAGATACAGGGAAAGAGCCACAGTGGCAAGTCAAAATGAAAATTACAACATATTGACCCGGTTCATTACTAAGACACGTTTGGCGCTGGGTAGTCTGAAGAGATGATTTTTAGCTTCATTCTTCAAAAGCTGCTTCCAGTTCTCCAGTGAGGGTGCTTTATGATTAAAGATGAAATCATTCCTCTCTTTCCAGATGCACCAACCACTGATCATGAATAAATCGATGAAGTAGGGGCCAACAAAATTGTGACTCTGCTGCATCAACATTTGACAAACACTTTCTTGTAGATCCCACTGAATTCCCACAACAAACCATCTGGTAACACTGGAAGTGCACTGAAAAAAAAATAAATGTAGTGAGGTTTCATCTACCTGTTCATGACATAACACACAATTGTACCCTTCGTCCAGATGTTTGTGTCTTCTTCCAAGTAGATCTTTTGTGTTTAGTCTATATGCCAGGAGCAGCCAAGAAAAAAACTTAATTCTCGGCATGCACGTTGCTTTCCAAATCCAACAGAAAGGAGGGGTGGTGTGATACTCTTAAAATGATGTTTGTAGTATTGCCTTGAGCTGTAAAGTCCCCCACTTCATTGATAAACCCAAACATTAGTTTGATCATTATCTGCTCTAAGGCCTTTTTGCCTACCTCCATATGCTTGTTCAGAGATTCTACTATTGCAGGACCCATATATTTAAATGATCTGAGGGAGTAGTCACATCTATTCTGCCAAGAATGCCGCATGTTATCTTTTATTTGTTTAAACTTTTCGCATCGACTGCAGCCAATTGCTTTTTTACTCTCGCTTCTCATAACGTTGCTTCCTTCTATGTTTAAGCTTTTCCACTTGCACCTCACAACCATGCTCAATTTAGCCAGCAACCATTCATACTATATGAGCATTCAGCTTTCCCAAACTCACCACCGCACGGGCGCGCGGATGCGCGCACCCCGCTACTAGTTCATTCATATATTTCCATTTCCATGCCTGCAAATAGCAACAGCATATATAGGCCCAATCATATATATTAATACTCTGTCTATCAGTATTTGGAGCAGTCTAGTTTAGTGATGATATATATACTAACCAACAACAACCATCAGCCTGTTATGAGGAGTTCGTTGGTGACTTGGTGTCGCCGGCAGGCAGATAACATAAACATACTCGATCGGATAGTCTCATCCAATCCAATTAGCTGCTGCGATGCGATGCCTCCACGAATTGTTTTGGATGCTCAACCTGAACCGCATGCATTGCTCGCTCATCATCAAGTTGACAAGCTAGCCAACTGGTGTCGCTCTGTGCATGTCTGTGGATGCTGCAGGATTCATTCAAGGACGCGTCCATTCTCCTGCTCTGCTCACCTAATTCACGCGTCCCGCTTCTTAATTAATCTTTCCTTTCCTTCCTTCGCTAACCGTCTCTTAATTTATTCATTCATCTTATAAACAAGACAACCAAAGGTTGTGTTTAGTTCACCGAATCTGGGGTGACAAATTCACTGCTGTAGCATTTCGTTTGTATTTGGTAATAATTGTCCAACCGTTGACTAATTAGGCTCAAAACGTTCGTCTCGCAAAGTATAATTAAACTGTGCAATTAGTTTTTGATTTCATTTACATTTAGTACTCAATGCATGTATCGCAAGTTTGATGTGACGAAAAATTTTCTTTTTATATAGTGTATTTTTGAGGAACTAAACACAGCCAAAGAAATAGAAAAGAAAGCTGTCTGCGATTCTGATGGCTTTCTCCCTCGGATCCGATGAATGAATGATGAATTGGCACGCTTTCCAGTTCAGGTGTTTTGCCTCCCTGACTGCCACTTTCTCTGCAACTCGCACGCATCACTTTTTTTTTTCCTCCGCCCTCGGCTGCACGAACAGGTGCGCATCACGTAGGAGTACAGTAAATAAACAGTTAAACACCACGTACAATAGTCGAGGAAGTGCTATTTCTATTTTCTAAACAAGTGTCATTTCCCTTTCAACAAACATCGGCTCAATTTACTCCTTAATTAGGACTACTTCGATTGGTCCTATTTACTTCATCGGGTCTCCGTACGCACACGTATATTAAGCTTTAAAATTACAATCTTTTACTAATAATTTGGCCAACAATTTTTAACTAAAATGCACTGTCCAATAATAACAAATCTAAAATAATAAACAATAAAATATAAAATAAATAAGTGGTCAAACATAACGTGCATGGCAGACTATGGGCCGGTTTAGATCCAAAATTTTTTGCAAAACGGCACTGTAGCTCTTTTCGTTGTTATTTGGCAAATATTGTCCAATCATGGTCTAATTAGGCTTAAAAGATTCGTCGCGTCCATTTCGTCTAAACTGTGTAATTAATTTTATTTTTTATCTATATTTAATGCTTCATGCATGTGTCCAAAGATTCGATGTGACGGAGAATCTGAAAAATTTTGCAAAATTTTCTGTGAACTAAACAGGACCTATATCATATTAAATTATGTCTTATATAAATTAGATAGGAGGAAGTATCATCTAGTGAGCCGTTCTTCACGTACAGCTTGAACTTTTGGTTTTAAGGTTTGTACGTCGATGAAAAGCTAGGCTAAAAATCCTAAACCCTATATATGCTTCGTAGAGTGACGCGGTTCATTATTTCATTTGATGCGATTAACGTCTATTTGATACATAGGGCTAATTGTTAAGTTATTGTTTTGGCAAGAACATGCTAATTTAGAGTAAAATCAGCTCAGCAACAAAGGGACACAAAAACCACTAACAACACTGAAAGCATCTAGGCCCCGAGAGTTGGTTTCGGCAATTGATGACAACGCTTTATTACCATGACTAACGTGTGTTTTGCAGAAACCTTGGTAAGTTAGGTCATGCAAGTGATAACTGCTTTGGGCATCATGGTATTCATGCCCCCTGATGAAAATCGTTTCGGTTTTCAAAGGAGTAACGTCAAGATTAAGGACGGTTAGTTCCGGATGTCAAGGTGTTGAGTTACATTCGGAATAGTCGATAGGATCTTCGTTTTCTCTTTTGGCCGTACTATAAAGGGGAGCATGAGCGGGTATAGTTGAGAGAAAGAACCGGACCTTGATCACTCTTGCAAGAACAATGTTAGATGAAATTGTGGGCCAAGGCAATCAACACCGCATGCTATGCTTCAAATTGCCCCTTCCTACAAAAGTTCCTTTGCAAGACCCCTTATGGGTTGCTAAATAGGAAGAAGCCGGACGTCTCATTCTTCCGGGTGTTTGGTTGCAAATGTTATATCTACAAGAAGCGTCAACACCTAGAGAAGTTCTAAAGACGTTGTGATATTGGTTTTCTTGTTGGCTACTCATCAAAGTCCAAAGCATATAGAGTATTTAACCATGCCACCGGTTTGGTTGAAGAAACATATGATGTGGAATTTGATGAATCTAACGGCTCCCAAGGAGCAATTGAGAATTGTGATGATATAGGTGATGAACCATTGAGGGAGGCCATGAAGAACATGCCGGTGAGTGACATCAAGCCTAAAGATGATGAAGACGATGTACAAATTATAAATCCACCATCTTTATCATATGTGCCTTAAGATGATGACAAGAATGAGAGAGTTGAAAATGAAGACACCCATGTCTCTCATCATCAAGCCGAGGCACAAGCACAAGATGTTGATGCTCCTCATCATACTCCTCAAATGGTTGATCGAAGAAACTCACCTCTACTTCAAGCACATCCACAAGATCTCATCATAGGGAGTCCTACAAAGGGTGTAATAATTCGATCTCAAAAGTTTAATTCTTTTGTTGAACATCACTCTTTTGTCTCTTGTCTTGAACCTAAGAATGTAGAAGAAGCTCTTCAAGATCCGGATTGGGTAAATGCCATGCATGAAGAATTGAACAACTTCGCCCGCAATCAAGTTTGGACACTTGAAAAGCATCCAAAAGGTGCAAGAGTCATTGGAACCAAGTGGGTGTTCCGCAACAAGCAAGATGATCAAGGGATAGTAGTAAGAAACAAGGCAAGACTAGTAGCAAAAGGGTTCTCTCAAGTTGAAGATCTTGATTTTGGAGAGACTTTTGCACCCGTTGCAAGACTTGAAGCCATTCGTATCCTTCTTGCATATGCATCACATCATGATATAAAACTATATCAAATGGATGTGAAAAGTGCATTCTTAAATGGCTTCATAAATGAACTAGTCTATGTTGAACAATCTCCTGGGTTTGAAGACCCTAGATATCCTAATCATGTTTATAGGTTGTCTAAGGCGCTATATGGGCTCAAGCAAGCCCATAGAGCGTGGTATGAGCGCCTTCGGGACTTCCTCATTAAGAAGGGCTTCACTATTGGGAAGGTTGACACCACACTATTCACCAAGAAGTTTAATGAAGAGATCTTCATTTGTCAAGTCTATGTTGATGATATCATCTTCGGGTTAACAAATAAAGACTATTGCAAAGAATTTGGTGAATTAATGTCAAAAGAATTTGAGATGTCAATGATTGGTGAGCTAACATTCTTCCTTGGGTTTCAAGTCAAGCAAATGAGAGAAGGGATCTTTATCTCTCAAGAAAAGTATACCAAGGATCTTCTCAAAAGATTCAAGATGGAAGAATGCAAGCCAATCAAGACCCCAATGCCAACTAATGGACATCTCGACCTAGATGAGGGAGGTAAACCAATCGATCAAACTCTTTATCGTTCTATGATTGGTAGCTTATTGTACCTTACCGCATCTAGGCCTGACATCATGTTTAGTGTGTGCATGTGTGCCCGCTTTCAAGCGTGCCCTAAAGAACCTCACCTAAGTGCCGTAAAAAGAATCCTAAGATACCTTAAGTATACCCCAAGCATTGGACTTTGGTATCCCAAAGGAGCTAGATTCCAACTAGTTGGCTACTCCGATTTGGATTATGCTGGTTGCAAAATTGATAGAAAAAGCACATCCGGAGGATGCCATTTGCTTGGGAGATCCTTAGTATCTTGGTCATCTAAAAAGCAAAATAGTGTGACTTTGTCCACCGCCGAGGTGGAATACATTGCCGCGGGGGCTTGTTGTGCATAAATCCTATATATGAAACAAACTCTCCTAGACTATGGAATTATTCTTGAAAAGGTGCCACTTTTATGTGATAATGAAAGTGCCGTTAAAATTGCTAATAATCCGGTACAACACTCTCGCACCAAGCACATTGATATCCGCCACCACTTTCTAAGAGATCACGTTGCTAAAAATGACATATCACTAGAAGGTGTAAGAAGTGAAAATCAATTAGCGGATATCTTCACTAAACCTTTGGATGAAGCTACCTTTTGTAGGTTGAGAAGTGAACTCAATGTGCTTGACTCTAGTAACTTTAAAAAATGAGCTTGTGTTGTCCCTTGCATTGGATTGTATTATATGTCATGTTTAATTACCCGCAATGCATCTAGGGCTTGGCTAAAACGGTTACGATAACCCTCCTTTGGAGGAGTGAAGAAGCCTAACCGTGGATCAAACTTGACAAGCAACCTAGCTTTACTTACTTGTTTTGCATTGCATTTGCATGGTTGTTGCTTTGTCGTTTCTTTTCGGTTTGGCTTTGAGCAACCTCTGTGTTTGTCCATGGGTAGAGAGAGCATTTTGACGCTCCCAAGGGTTCAAAAACTCTATTGCATGGCCATATGTTGCTCCTCGGGTGTTTGTTGCCTATTTTCCTAAAAATAATATTAGCCTAAGGCAAACTATTTTGAGAAACTTGAGGGTTTGAGTGAGGTCACTCATATCTTGTTCTAATTGGTGTTTATTTGTGTCTCTTTGAATTAGAACCTGATTAGGAGAAGTCGCGTCGAAGTTCGGAATGAAGAAGGGCGAAAAACTATGACCGGACGCTGCACCGGACGCAGTGATGCTTCACCACCGCGTCCGGTCCCGGCGACCACCAGCGCGTCCGGTCATCCAGAAGACCAACTCCTGATCTAGTGACCGGACGCTGAACCGGGCGCGCTGTTGTCGACCACCGCGTCCGGTCCCGGTAACCACCACTGCGTCCGGTCATCCGTTCCAACTTTTCGGGCTATGTCTAACCGGACACTGTCAGCGTCTGATCGTGGATAATCGGACGCGTTCGGTCATTCTAGGAGCTTACTAGAATATGACCGGACGCCGCCTCCACCGCGTCCGGTCATATCGACCACCGTGTCCGGTCATCGTGTGACGAGCGGATCTAACCCCTCATATAACCTTTCGTGTTCCCTCACTTTTTCCTCATCCGCCACCGTGTTTTTCGCGATTCCGCCGCCTCCCTTCTCTAACTCGCCGGAAATCTCGCCATCGCCGCTCACCGGTGCTCACTGCCGCGCCCTACCTTCTCCTTCTCCTCCGATGACCCGCACAGCGCCGCCCAGCCCGCAGCTCTGCCCGCACCGCGTAGCTCCGCCCCTGCCGCGCCGCCGCCATCTCTACCGCGCTTGCACCACTGCCGCCGTGTGCTGCTACCGCCGGTGAGCCGTGCCCTCCATCACCTGTGCCACCTCCAGCCGGCCCCTGCCTTCCCTCGCGACCATCTTCGTTTTCGGCCATCGCGCGTTGCCCTAACCCTAGGGTTCGCACTGCGGCGTCTCCTTCGTTTGATGTCGAAATTTCTTCATGCGACGTCTTCACTCCGAGGTTGTTACGCATATCCTTGATCTTCTTGTTAGGGTTTGCTGAAATTTCGTTATTGTTATCCTAATTGACTTTTGTTTCGGCAAATCAGCGCTCGTCCGGTGCTTTGGGAAGTCTCGCGAACTAGGTCATCTCACCTCGTCACCGTTTTCTCGTCAATCCGAGGTAGCCATCGTGTTTCGATTCACATCTTATCTTATATGCTTTCTATCTCTAGGGTTTCGTACCTTTTAGATCATATATGTTGCTTATAGTAGATCCATCTATTCCGTCTTTTAAGCAAGTTTGTCGGTGTGTCGGGGTGACTGCTGTTCAGTTGTTGAATCCGAGGCCAAGCCTGTAGATACGGTTTGAGGCCAAGCCTCTCGAGTGTCAGTACACCATCTTTTAGAGGTTTCCCGACAGTGTGATAGTATGGTTCGTTGCAAGAATGCTGGTGGTGCTCCTAGTGACAGGGACGACAGTCCTCCTCGTCTGTCTGAGGTTGCGCGTGGAAAGCGCATCAAGATCATGGCCAGAAAGAAGAAGAAGACTCTTACTGATGCAGAGATCGCTCAGGCAGTCGCCGATGCAGCTGAGCAGGCAGAGAGGGGAGGCAGGAGCAGTGGTATACGCATTGGCGAGCGTCGCTTTCATCTTGAAGGTCGACAGCTTGGTACAGAGACTATTAAGACCACTAAAGGCACAGAGGTGACAATGGATGCAGATGCTATGTCAGTTGATACACCTACAGAGGCTCTAGAGGGGACAGAGGAGCAGCCAGCTCAGACTCCACCGCGTCGCCGCTCCACACACACACGAGCTCAGGTGACTCCTAGGCCAGAGGGCCAGCGTCATGGAGGACGTCCACCTCCCAGGGTTAGAGGTTCACCCCCTGTCGAGCACTTTGACTTGAGAGGTGCTACAACACGTCAAGTGCAAGGGTTAAGATTTGTTGAGGTCAGCCGGTGGTTCCCACCTCAGAGGGACTCCAGAGCTTTAGAGGGCTTTTATACTCCTCTACAGGAGGATTTTTACAGAGCTTATATTGACATTGGCATTACCTTTCGACCACAGAGGGTCTGTCGTATTGAGTCACTTGTTGAGGTAGTGGGTGAGCAGCTTCGTCCGCACCTGTCCTTTCTACCGGGCTTGTCAGATTTTCTTGGACGGACAGGTGCATACTGCGGCACTTGGGTTAGGGAGTTCTATGCTTCACTATGGATTGATCCAGCCCATGAGTTCATACACTTTGCATTCCGAGGCCACGACCGCAGACTGTACAACACAAGAGTGCGGGAGATTCTCAGACTCCCAGCTTTAGACATGAAGATCCACTAGCTCTGTTTCGGTCAGACAGCTCCACCTAGATGCCCTCATGGCGGTACTGTGCCACCTACAGACCTGATCCGACCCTGCTTCCATGAGCCTTTTGGTGAAGGGTCTCGTCGCACACCTGCCAGTTTGACACCGCTTTCCCGAGTTCTAGATGCTATTATCAGGCGTACTCTTCTTCCCAGGCTTGGTTACAGAGAGGGATTGACCAGGATACAGCTATGGGTTGTTCACCACCTCCTCTCACAGACACCTTTTGACATTTAGGATCTTATGATTAGTGAGATGGAGGATACCCTGGCAGAGGGCTTCAAGGGACACCGTTAGCTGCCCTATGCTCATTGGATTTACTTCATCATTAGATCTGCACTTGAGCTGCCTTCAGAGATTAGAGATGAGATATCTGATACTACCACTGCTCTTCCTGAGTATGATATTCGTCAGCTATGGGTTTCAGTTACGAGAGAGCAGGCCTCTGTGCCAGGACAGAGAGAGAGAGACCTCAGGTGCCTGAGACAGCGACTGAGCAGGACGCGACCGTACAGGGTCTTGCTGAGGCAGAGCTTGCAGATAGATGCTCAGCCCGCTGATATAGCTGAGGATGAGGCCTCTGACAACATTGATGAGGATTATCAGCCCATCCCCAGGTATCGGTCTCCTCGGCCTCCCGACCACGAGGCCGGTGGCTCTGGTTCAGCCTCCCGCTCAGACCCAGCCATGGTGGCTATTCTTGAGAGGCTGACCTAGGCACAGGAGCGACAAGAGCTTCAGCTACAGAGACAGGCTCAGGACACAGCTGCCGCATTTGCACAGATACAGGCTCGATAGGATGAGTTCTAGAGACAGCAGCTTGAGATACAGCGCCAACAAGTCGAGATGCAGCATCAGCAGTATGAGATGCAGCGACAGAGTGCAGCTATCCAGCAGCAGTACTTGGATCTTCTGCGTCACCTAGTCACAGTTGGGGTTCCTCCACCTGCATCTGTCCTGACTTCAGCCTTATAGTCTAGTGGACCTTCGAGTCAGGGATAGCCGAGCTTTCAGTTCACCTCTCCACAGCTGTAGGTCCCTCAGTCGTTCCAGTCCTCGAGCTACATGCCTATTCAGATGGGATTTACTCCTTCAGACCAGCCTCGCCCTCACCTTTTGATCGGCACACCTTTCATTGATCTTAGTGCCACATATAGCGAGTTGACTGGTCAGCCGATGCCCTCGCACACTACTTTTGCTACTTCATCAGGGTTGTCAGCTTCAGAGGCAGCTGTTCCTCCTGTGACAGGGACGGGCACTATAGAGACAGTTCCTTTGTCCGTTGTCTCGACAGATCCCCCAGCTATTGGCTCACTTCAGGCTTAGGTCACAGAGACTGCTCCACTTGTTGCTACTTTGTCAGTACCTGTTCCTGTTGATCAGACCCAGACCGCTTCACAGCCGCGTGCTTCTTCAGAGGGTCAGCCTGATAGCTCCGAGTCCGAGGGAGACACTTCTCAGTTTGTGATTACTCCGCGCTCCTCGGCACCCGACTCGACTCTGTCTGTTCCCCCGTCAGATCCTTAGATTAGCTTTTGGCGGTTGATGCCAAAGGGGGAGAGAGAGTAGATTCAGGGGGAGTTTTTGATAGAGGGTTTTCGTTCTTTTCTTATGTGCTACACTCATGCATCATGTTTACTTTACAATAATTACATTCTTGTGACATATGGTCATGTGAGATACCTTGAGTCTATATGGTTTATCTAGTCACAAGTTTAAATCATGTCACTTGTTTGTTTATAGCTCATAAGGTTGTGCTTCCGTGCCTTACTCCGATTTCATTTTGAGCTATATCGTTTTGTGTACTGACGTTTCATGTCTTATCTTGTAAGTACACTCTTTTGGCTTGGAACACATAAGCAATTCCTAATCTCTAGTGCTTATTGTTTTTTTTCTTATGTGAACCAAGCTTGTTCGAAAACCTCAACTTCTATCCTTTGAATCTTAGTGTTGTCATCAATCACCAAAAAGGGGGAGATTGAAAGTATCTAGGCCTCGAGAGTTGGTTTCGGTAATTGATGACAACGCTTTATTACTATGACTAACGTGTGTTTTGCAGAAACCTTGGTAAGTTAGGTCATGGAAGTGATAACTGCTTTGGGCATCATGGTATTCATGCCCCCTGATGGAAATCGTTTCGGTTTTTAAAGGAGTGACGTCAAGATTAAGGACGGTTAGTTCCGGATATCAAGGTGTTGAGTTACATTCGGAATAGTCGATAGGATCTTCATTTTCTCTTTTGGCCGTACTATAAAGGGGAGCATGAGCGGGTAGCTTGACCTAGGTGAGTCCTATGTTTAGGTGTGGTGCACACTTGTTAAACTTAGCACTAGGCAGCTCTAGAATAGCTCAAAGTTCAGTTGGAAGCAACTTGATTCAAGTTGCGTCGCGTTTCGGAGTGTTTAGAGTGTTTTTCTCTTGACCGGACGCGGTTCTCGGCTTGACCGGACGCGTCCGGTCAGTTCAAAACCGCGACTGCGTTTCGGCGCTGACGACCAGACGCGGTCCTTGCGAGGACCGGACGCGGTGGTCAGACCGACACGTTTCACTTGAGGGAAACCATCCGTTCGGACGCGCCCTGGGTGTGATCGGCGCGTCCGGTCACGTTCCAGTAAGGTCCTGCGACGACCGGACGCGTCCGGTCATCACCGATCGGACGCGGTCGCGCGTCTAGTCTCGTTACAGTAAGCTCTCTGCACGATCGGACGCGTCCGATCACCCCTGACCGGTGCGTTCGGTCACTCAGCCGAAATTTTAGAATTTTGACCGTTACGAGCGACCAGCGCATCCGGTCACTTCGAGCAGCGCGTCCGGTCACTCAGCCGAAATTTCAGAATTTCGACCGTGACGAGCGACCGGCGCGTCCGGTCACTTCGACCGACGCGTCCGGTCACCCCGCGTTTTGCTGAGTTGGCAGGTAACGGTTCGTTTCAACTGTGGGGTGTATAAATACATCCCCACCACCTCTTTTAGAGGTCTCTTGCTCATTTGTTCAGCTGAGAAACACCTTTGAAGTGCAAGTGAGTGCAAGAGCCCTAGTGAGGATAGAGGTTTGCGAATCAAAGTTTGAGAATCCTCTCTAGTGACAAGAGTGCAGCAAGTGTGCATCCATCTTCTCATTAGGCTTGTTGTGGTCAAGTGAGAGTTCTAGCTTGTTACTCTTGGTGATCGCCATCACCTAGACGGTTTGGTGGTGATTGGGAGTTTGGTGATCATCCGACGAGATTGTGGGTGACCCAACTCAAGTTGTGAGCGGAGTGTCGAAGAATCAACCCGTAGAGAGCACTTGATCCTTGCGCAGATCAAGGGGGAGCTACACCCTTTGCGCGGGTGCTCCAACGAGGACTAGTGGGGAGTGGCGACTCTCCGATACCTCGGCAAAACATCGTCGTGTTCCTAACCCTTACTTTCAAGCATTTACTTTCGTGCATTACTTTCATTACTTGTTTACTTTTCTAGAATTGTCATGCTAGTCTAGGATTGGAACTTAGGGTGCAAAACTTTTATCGGTAAAATCACAAGGAACACTAGTAGACACTATGGGTGAAGTTTGGCTTGTAGGATTTAATTCTTGCAATTAATTTTTAGAAAAGCCCAATTCACCCCCCTCTTGGACATCTTGATCCTTTCAAACACTAAAATAGCAAAAGCAACGAGCATAACCATTTTAAGAACAAAAGTAGCTTCTCTAGCAGGATTTCACCTATCTATTCTTTTTGTGGCGGTGATTTCACCGTCCTATTTACTAGGAATCATTTGCAAATGGCTTCACCTAGCGAGCTAGAGGAGGCGAAGAAACCATATTTACGTGACTTTACCTTTGTAGCAGAGAAAAAAAAAACAATTCCTCCCTTTTAGTTGGTGTTTGACAGGATTTCTTTGAAGCGGAGCTAACACTCGTTAAGAAAATAGGGTCTTAGTTCTTGTATGAAATATCACACGACTAGTTTGAGCCAGCTAAGAATGAGCTATAGCCATTAGCTAGCTAACCATTAGTCTTAGACAATTAAAACATGATTATGTCGCACACCATGTTTTGCAAGCATCCAAATCCAAGGGGTTGTTTAGTTGATGAAAAAGTTTAGGTTCGGCTACTGTAGCACTTTTCGTTTTATTTGGCAATTTGTGTCCAATCATGGACTAATTAGGCTCAAAAGATTTGTCTCGTGATTTACAACTAAACTGTGTAATTAGTTTTTTCTTTCGTCTACATTTAGTACTCCATGCATGTGCCGCAAGATTCGATATGACAGGTACCGTGCAAACTTTTTTTTGGTTGCATGGGCAACTAAACAGGCCCCAAATATAACAAATGTGACTACCTGCGTCGTTTCTTGAAAAAAAAGAGAGAGTGAGATGAGTGACAACTGTGCTCTTCTGTAGCAGTACACTGTAAAGTGCAGACAGAGATGGCCCTGCCGCTACTGTCTCTAAGACCTCGTTTAGTTCCTCAAGATAGCCAAATCACTGTAGTGTATTGTAGTATTTTATTTTTATTTGATAATAATTGTTCTAACATTGGTTAATTAGGCTCAAAATGTTTATCTTGCAAAGTATAATAAAACTGTGCAATTAATTTTTAATTTTATCTATATTTAGTACTCTATGTGCCGACATTTTAATATAACGGGGAATCTTTTTTTTATAGTAGAATTTAGCCCTAAAGTTGAAAAACTAAACAAGGTCTAACTTTTAGGGCATGTTTAGTTTTCAAATTTTTTTAAGATTTTTCGTCACGTCGAATATTTGAACACATATATGAAACATTAAATGTAGACGAAAAAAACTAATTACGCAGTTGGGTAGAAAACCACGAGACGAATCATTTGAGCCTAATTAATCTATAATTAGACACTAATTAACAAATATAAACAAAAGTGTTACAGTAGCCGAAGCTAAAAAAAAAAAAATTAGCAAACTCAACGCACCCTACGAAACACAAACAGTCTAGGCTCGCAGCTCGGGGCCTCGGGTCAGTTTACAGTAGTGCAGGAGTACAGTAGAGTAAGTTTTCAGGGGACACCCTCGTTGTTCCGCAAATCCCATTTGTTACCCTGACAGCATCTTTAATAGGACTCCTACTTCATATTCATATTTAAGTAGCGGAGGAAAAAAAAAACTAACTCTAATAGACCCCTTATATTTATTGGTCTCCTACTTTTCTCCCTCCACCCTCTACTTCTCTGGGCCCCTTATTTTTTACCGTGCAAAATCTGGATGAGAGAGATGACAAAAGAGCCTTACGAGTTATTGACTACTAAAATGAATTTAAGTAGTATAGTTTAGGTAGTATTGCAGGAGTTTACAAGCAAAATATGAGTAGTCTCAGAATAGATGGCTTCCTAAAATAGAGAAATAAGAGGAGTTATTAACTACTAAAATGAAATAAGATGTGTGTTCGAGATGCTCTCTCCCAGCCCACCATGCGCCAGCTAATTATAAGCAAGGATCAGGAAGGGACCTTGTCCTACTCCATCGCCGTCTCTCCTCTCCTCTCCTCTTCTCCCGGGAAGGGAGCCCCGGCCGCTACCAAGAGCACACCAATCCCCTCCGATTCGCACCGCCAGCCGCGCAATCTCGGGATCCCAGCCGTCCGCACCTCGCCGCGGCATTCCTCCGCGCCACGAATGGTGACCTCTGCCTAGTGTCTTCTTCCGCGGACCTAACCCAACCCAAGGCGGTCGGTAGGTGCCAGGTAAAGTCTGAAGGCGACCACCGGGACCGGGCGGCGATGGCGACCGCCGCGAGGGAGAGGCGCCTGCCGCCGGCGCTGCCCCTGGCCACACTCATCGGCCGCGAGCTCCGCGCGGGGGGCTCCGAGCGCCCGGCCCTGCGCTACGGCCACGCCGGCTTCGCCAAGCGCGGCGAGGACTACTTCCTCGTCAAGCCCGACTGCCTCCGCGTCCCCGGGGACCCCGCATCCGCGTTCTCCGTCTTCGCCGTACGTACCGCCCGCCCGCCCCTCCCTCTCCGCTGCTGCTCTCTATCTTCCTCTCTCTCCCTTGCTGCTGCGCCCTGATCTGACGCCCCTCCGCTGCTTGGATCTGGCGCGCCAGGTGTTCGACGGCCACAACGGCGTGTCGGCGGCGGTCTACAGCAAGGAGCATCTGCTCGAGCACGTCATGAGCGCGCTGCCGCCGGACATCGGCCGCGACGACTGGCTGCAGGCGCTGCCGCGCGCGCTCGTCGCCGGCTTTGTCAAGGCCGACATCGATTTCCAGCGCAAGGGTCACTGCCACTGCCACCCCGATCACGTACAGTACCGTTTGCATTCGAGCTTGGAGCTCAACGCCACTACCTCTTTTCAGGGGAGGTGTCTGGAACCACGGCGACACTTGTGGTCATCGATGGGTTCACGGTCACAGTGGCGTCGGTGGGGGACTCGCGCTGCATCCTGGACACGCAGGGCGGCGAGTTGCAGCTGCTAACCGTGGACCACCGCCTGGAGGAGAATGCAGAGGAGCGGGAGCGCGTCACGGCCAGTGGTGGGGAAGTAGGCCGTCTCAATCTCTTCGGTGGCCAGGAGGTAAACCAGTTCAGTTCGAGTGAATCACTAACTTGCTTATCCTCAACCAATTGCTTGATACATTTCTGCATGAATGTTGGGGAGTTTAGGTCGGTCCTCTCCGGTGCTGGCCTGGTGGCTTGTGCCTTTCAAGATCCATTGGGGACATGGATGTTGGGGAGTTCATTGTGCCCATTCCACATGTCAAGCAAGTCAAGGTTGATATAAATTACGAAATGCAGGGATCTGCACTTTAGTTTTTCTGTGAGGCATGTTATGCTGAGTTGTCAAAGTTGCTTCTTTGTGATTTTTGTAATTTCAGCTATCAAACACCGGAGGAAGGCTGATAATAGCATCAGATGGCATATGGGATGCGTTATCCAATGAAGCAGCTGCACAAGCATGCAGAGGATTGCCTGCAGAACTGGCAGCGAAGCTTGTCGTCAAGGTAATTCAGCATTTAGCTGGACTACTTTGAGGCCCTGAATGGTGCAGCTACTATGGTTGGCTCACTTTCTAATTTCAATGTCCATTGTTATGTCCATGCAGCAAGCTTTGAAAACAAGCGGGCTAAAGGATGACACCACCTGTGTCGTAGTTGACATTATCCCATCCGATCATTTGACAGCCCCACAATTGTCTCCAAAGAAAAATCAGAACAAGCTGAAGTCACTTTTTCGTAGAAGGTCGCATAGTTCAGTTGGAAAGCTTGGAGGAAAGTCTGCCTCCATTGGTTCTGTGGAGGAGTTATTCGAAGAAGGGTCTGCAATGTTAGAAGAAAGGTACGCCTGCTGTTCCAATGCCCCACTGCATTCTTCTTGTGTTAATTTCTTTGTCATAGATCAGTATCATTTTCTTTCATGCTACACTGAACTCATTTTTATCTTGGATTTTCATATAACATATATATGTGTGGCATGATAAAGCAGGCTACTTTGAGAGCCTTGTTAATTTCTTAGCATATCTGGACAGGCTGTTTTATTTCAAGGGTCTTCGCCTTTAAGCGTTTTCCCATTACCAACTTACATTATCTTGTATATATGTTGAGTGAAGCTTTCGTTGACATGTCTTGTCAATTTTATTTGAGATGTCAGAGCTATTTTAGTGAAAAGGTTAATCTAGACCTTTCAAACACAGCCAAGTTTTTTCATAAACTAGAGCACTGATGGTTTTTTACTTGTATTCTGTATAAATGACGAGAGTGTTTAGCTGAACTTGGTGTGCTACCTTGACCTGGGTATCAATCTTAGGAGTACAAGTTATCTTCCTTCTCCCTCTTTTTTCCGTTTTTCCTCTACATGTATACAAGATTAACAATGTACATTCTTTGATTTTTTTTGCATCAGCTTTACAATATACTATTTGCCCAGGTGTATATATAATATGTTATCAGAGCTACATTTTAACTCTTACCTCTAGTCTCTAGATGTGTCATAAAATGTTTCAGCTGCCCTGGGATGAACAAACTCTTGTTTAGGGAACTCTCGTCTGTTTGGTTACAACTTAGGAATGCTTTTGGACTTTGAGTCTGTTGCTAAAAATTTCAAGATTCTCAAATTCTTACTTTGGATCGCTGCTCTGTGTTTTGTTGAGAAAGGCTAAACTATAAGGCCTCTATGTTTTTGCTGGCTTCTATCATCCTGTGGTGCCATTAACATCCAGGCCTTGCTGTTGCAGGTTGGGTAGGAATTTGTCCTTGAAAGCAGCTTCACCACCTTTTCGCTGTGCAATCTGCCAAGTGGACCAAGAGCCATTTGAAGATTTGATGACAGATAATGGAGGTGGTTACTGCTCTTCCCCATACGCACCATGGGGTGGTCCATATCTCTGTTTGGACTGTCGGAAGAAGAAAGATGCAATGGAAGGTAAAAGATCTAGCCGCTCTACAGCATGCAGGTGAAACAATCAAGACTCCGTTTAAGTCAAGCCTGCGGCCTGCTTGCTTCACAGAGAAAAGAAGCAATGAGAGGACAATAAGTTGCTGGATCCAAGTATAATTGTTTGCTTTGCGTACAACCCATATGGAAAAGTTTGATGTTGCGGAAAAGCTCAAATAACTTGATGTACAACCCATATGGAAAAGTTTGATGTTGCGGAAATAGCTCAAATGACGAGCTTGTAGTTTTGATGTACCCTGTAGTGTGCCTTGTGCAGGGAAAAATTGACCTGCCTATTGCTGCCTGTGATTTTTTTTCCTTCTATAAAATAGCTACTGAGGTTCTCTTTGTATTGATCGTGGAACATATTTTTGGTGGGATTGAAGTAAGTACGAAACATGTGCTTACGTGTAAAATACTCCTTGTGTAATGACGTGTCATTGATGAATTGGCTTCCAGATATGCCTTTCTTGCATTTGAGTTTTGAACTATTCAATGTCGACAGATGCAGAGTATAGTTGATTGGTTAGATTGGTATTGTGGTAAGCAGTGAAATGCTGAATTTTTCTAGAGATGGATGTTCAGTTGGAATAGAACTGGTGAATTTTGGAAGAGATGGATGTATTGGTCCCCAGTACTCGAACGAACAGAACTGGTTATTATAAAGCATCTTCTTCAGAAATCATCATATCACCATGGAACGGCACGGCTTGTTTACATCCGACCAGAACGCCTGCGCCTCAGACATGTCATATTTGGACAGCTTGTACTCGCCCGCAGGCCGGCGAGCTGTGATGGTGAGCTCGCCGTCGTCGTCCCCGTACTTGACGCGAAAGGTGGTGAGACGAAGCACGCATTTGTCTCCGTCGCCGAGGCATCCTTTCCTGTCGACCCCCTCGCGCGTCAGGATCTCGACAAGGCAGAAGTTGCCGGCGCCACCCATGGTCCACGACGAACAGCTTCCCCTTGCTGAGCTTCCAGGGCGGCGGCGGAACGTCGCAGCAGCAGAGGTAGGCGTTGTATCTGCCACGTTCAAAGTGGAAGTGGAGGCCGATCCATGCGGCCAGGTCGCGGTCGTAGTGCGCCTGGCCTTGGAACGGCAGCAGCCAGTCGCCATGGTGCGTCCACTCGCCGCGCTCCGTGTCGTAGGAGAAGGTAACCGTGGCCCAGGCCCGGTGGCCGTCGGCGTGGTTGTACACGTAAAGGGACGACAGCGCGTGAGCGCAGATGCCATCCATGTCAGGGACGGCGTGGTCGGACCAGCGCCACCGCGGTTTGGAGTACAAGGACTCGTCCTTGCCGCTGCCGCTGCCGCCGCCACCATGGATATCCTCCTCCTCCTCCTCCTCTTGCTCGAGGCAGTGCATGCCGCGTCCCTCGAGCCAAAGATTGTTGCCCGCGGCCACGGCGAGATTGAAAGCCACAGTGATGGCGTCACGGCGGATGAAGGTCTCTTCGCTTGATGTTGCTGCCCAGGACCGCGACGTACTGGTGGTCATCACCGAGCGTCGGGTACTCCATGCGGAATACAGGGGGCCCAGGGAGGCGCCCAACGACGTCGTCGTCGTCGGCGGCGGTGGCGGGGTGCCGGGGTCTATGTCCAGCTTGTGGACGCTGCACCCTCTCTTCACGACGTACAAAAACTGCTTCTGCTTCTGCTGCCGGGACGTCCTGCGGTGTCCGCCGTCGCACTGGGCTCTGCCGCGCTGGACCAAGGCGTCGTCCCGACGATCGCCATCGCTGGCGTCCGAGACGTGTCCCCGCGAGACGCTCACGGTGCAGTTGGCGCCGCCCAGAACGTTGACACGGCAACGGAACGCGTGGAGTTGGGAAAGGAACAACGGTTTAGATCAGGAATTTTAGTGATCGCACATTGGTTTTGTTAGGATTTTGGATCTCAGGAGGAAACAATGGGATTTTGCAAATCAATGAAGAAATATTCGAGTTGCTGTATTCAGGTACCTTAATTTTTAGAAAATTTCAAGCAACAATCTTACACAACCAACTAGTCTACAACTAAAAAGGGCAACTCACGCAAATGCAGCATAGCTCAGCTGTTTGGGTTTCTTATGGCGAAACTTGTTCACTCGGATTTAAGGTCATGTTTGGATGAGATTCTAAAATCCGGATTCTAGATAAAAATAACCGCTAATGTTTCTTGGATTTTGTGCTTGTGTGTAATAATTACATAGAATCATAGGGTGTTTGGAAGAGATTCTTGAATTTATTTTTTTTATCCGGATTCTTAAAAATCCCTAGGTATCCAAATGGGATCTAATAAGTCCTCAATGTGGGATAAGACAAGAGTTTTTTAAGATTTTCTATTCAAATCAATTTATATATCAAATATACTCCATATATATAAATATATGGCATTGGGGATAAGCCCTCATATAAGAGGGGGAGATAAAACAAGATAAAACTCAATTCAAATAGTTAATTAAGTTATCGTTAAGTTAAGGCTATTCCATAATTGAATTCCAATAAAAAATTTTGACACGCCAACTCGCATTTTTCTATTTTAATATTTAAGGTAGCTATTCTTTCAAGCGATAGGTACAAAGCTATTCTTTGAGGCGACCAGTTTTCTGGATACAAGTCATTCTTTCATTGTTTTGTTTTTCTAGATACAAGCTATTCTTTCAGGCGACGAGTTTTTTTGGATTTATTCTAGTATTTAAAAGAGCTATTCTTTTAGTCGACGGGTTTTTCTGTATACACTTTTTGGCGACGAGTTTTTTTCTAGATTTATTCTAATATTTAATGGAGTTATTCTTTTAGACGATTTTAGGGATGGCTTTTCCTTGGATACAAAGCTATTCTTTCATGCGACGGTTTTTTTTTTCTGAATTTATCCTGGTATTTAATGGAGCTATAATTCTTAACTCAGTTCAGTTCTTCAAAGGTGGGCCTCTCTCTAAAAAAAAGAGACAATTCGCAATGCTTTTTAGGAAAGCTATATTTTTCTATAGAAAAACAGTAACAAAATTACACGTTGCTCGAACCACAACAAAATTTCAAGCACCTGAGATTTAGATGTTAAGAATTATAGCTTGAGTGAGGTTTTGAAAAAAATACTAGAAAATCTCTCTGTGCAATGTGCTTGAATGAAGAGGAGAAAAATATATAATCCTGTAGTTGTTTGCAACAAACAAAAAGTGCATCACGATGAATTCACGATATAATAGGCAATTTTAACAACGAAAAGAATAATATAAATAAAAGATTACATGGACGAATAAGCGATGATGAGCAAAAGTTAGTGTAGCAGCAATAACAGGAAACTGGAAACAAGCAATAAACACAATTGCGTAGGGACGACGAGACCAGCAGCCCTGGTCCCCAGGCTCGGGATCCTCAACGGCATGGCGCACTCGTCGCCGTTGAAGAAGACCTTGGACGGGAAGCCGTCGCCTGCGATGATGTCGATGGCGGGGGTCGTCTTCTTCGTGAAGGAGAAGACGGACTGCAGCTTCCCGGGCACCGGGTAATCCACGCCGCTCATGTTCCTCTCCCCGAGCAGGAAGTTGAAGGCTTGGAAGCCCTTGACAAAGATGGTGCTGTTCCCGACGCGTGTGGTGTTGAAGGAGTATGCCTGTTGGAACCCGTCGTACGCCCTGTCCATGACGATGGCCGTGAACCAGTCCGGCATGTCCGTGCCGTCCCAGTTGAAGAGCGTCAGCCGCGCGCTCCACCCGCCGGTGAAGTCGGTGGCGACGTGCCAGTTGATGCTGACGCCGCAGAAGTCGCCGCAGGGCATGGGGTTGGGCACGCCGAGGTGCTTCTGGTCCGCCCACTCGAGCGCCTCACTGGCCCGCCGGTCGAACGGCATGAGCAGCGCCTGCGGCGGCAGCAGCATCGCCGGCGCCGTGGTGCTGCAGGTCGCCGACACGGCCGGTTGGGTCCCGGACGAGGGGCAGCCGCACGCGCACGTCCGGCAGGGGACCACCGACTCGTTGTAGAAGGCGGAGAAGGACACGCAGCACCTGGGCGGCTTCTTGGTCGACGTGCACACCACCTGCCACGTCGCCACGGCCACCGTGGTCGACGCGAGCCCGCTGGGGTCCGGGTACTCCGACGGGCTCACCGGGATGGGCGCCCCGGCCCCGCACGCGTACTCCGGGTTCAGCGGCGACGAGCCGGTGACGTTGAAGCTGGTCGGCGGGTAGAGCTTGGTTCGGTTGAGGTCGGGCGGCATCTTGTAGACCTCCATCTGGAACGCCGACTTGGACTGCGCGACGTCCATGGACTTGGGCAGGATGGTGCCGTTCCGGCAGCAGTGGTTGATCCGGCCGATGTTGTCGTCGTTGGCCCGCGACGGCGGCAGGTCGTGGACGACGGGCGTGCGGTCGCAGTTGAGCACCTTGGAGAAGTCGAGGCCCTTGTAGTACTGGCCCTGGGGACCGTAGAGGCAGCCGGCGGTGTCGACCTCCCGCGGGTAGGCGCCTCGCATGGTGCTGATGAACTCCCCGCGCTGCCACCGCCACGACAGCTGCCAGCCGTCGAGGCGGCCGAGCGGCGCGTCGTTCTCCAGCGTGACGAGCGCCAGGTAGGTGGTCTCGTGCGACTGGAGCACGTCGTAGGTGATGACCAGGTCGCCGGTGCCGCGCGGGAGGAAGTTTCTCGCCGGGTCGGTGGCGCTGTCGTCGCCGGCCCCGGCCGCGGGCGTGAGCACGCAGCAGGTGGTGAGGCTCGTGGCGTTGGTGGCCGGCGGGCAGGTGTAGGAGGGGTCGGCGAGCGAGAGAAAGGATGGGAGCGGGTCGTAGGGCTTGGGCCCGGCGAAGAGCGTGCCGACGAGGTTGACGGTGGCCTGTGTCTTGGCGGGGTCCCCGGCCGTGGCGATCGGGGTGAGGAGGTCCGTCTGCGGGTACCCTGTGAAGGACGTGGGCCTGCCGGCATCCCCCGCCGTGGTGTTGTAGGGCAGGTCGGCGCCCGAGGTGAGCACGGCGCCGTCGACGCCGACGAGGATCTCGCCGTGCACGAACGTGATCTGCAGCGCCCAGGAGCGGAGCGGGCGGGTGCCGGAGTTGACGACGGTGGCGTTGGCGCGGAAGGAGTAGGGCTGGGAGTTCCGCTCGGCGACGTGAGGCCTGATCTGGTCGCGGCCCTGCAGCGTGTAGCTGAGGAAGATGCCGTTGCAGCCGGCGTCTGGCGCCGGCAGCTGTGCCGAGGCGGTGTGCGCGAGGAGCACAAGGAAGATGAAGGTTTGGGCCATGGCTGAAGCAAGCGCGCGTGGACTCGGAATCGGCTGCTTTGGGGGGTACAGAAATGAAATGAAGGTGGTGACTGGTGAGTGGATCGAGTCATCGTAGCCACGGTCGTCGGAGGATGATGGAGCACACCAAGACCAAGGAGGCTCTGTTGATCTTGTCAAAAAAAGAAAAAAATGGTAAGAGGGGGACGACAATTTTAGCCGGCGATAGATTAGATAGTTCTAAGCAGGTGCCAAATGTTGCTCTCATGGCTTGTCTCGCTGCAGAAGCAGTCATGGGCCCAGACTCTTTAAGCCACAACGCGTTCCCGGTGAACGCACGGCCCATAGTCTGCGGTGTCTTCATTCTGCAACGCTGGCTATGAAGACGAGGATTCAAAGATGTAAATGTTGATACCAATTTTTATACGCCGTCCAGTCAAACCTGAACTTTGGTGCCGCCAACCGCGGGACGAAGGCCTGCCCTCAGCTGCTGCCGCTGCCGTCTCTTGACTCTTGAGCATTGCTTCTGCTTGCCCTCCTCTTCCCAGCATGCTGGTGGTGCCATGCCGCCGCCGTGTCTCTGGATACTCGCCGAAGCTAGCACTGACGGTCACTAACTTATAAATGTGGTTTGACGGTTGACATATGCAATGCAAGGACCGCCGTCAATTGTGTCGTGGGGCTGTGCGTTCCCCTCGCCGCGTTGGTCGATCGTCGTCTCCTCCCGTATCCGCATGCATGCAACCAATCAACGGCCGGCCAGCCATGGTCTTCGCCTCGCTGGCTATAAGAGGTGGCGGCCATCCCTCCCTTCCCCAGTTACTAGCTCGATCGATCGATAGATCCACGCATACACATGCACCTAGCTTTAAATTAGTTTGTTTGTTTGTTTGTTTCTTCTTCCATCCATCGTCGTCCAATCAAATTAGATCAAAAAAATGAGCAAAGGTGCTATCATCGGCGCGTCGACCGTCCTGGTTGTGGCGGTGGTCGCCGCCGTGTGCGTGGTGTCCTTCAAGGGCAACTCCAGCAAGGGCGAGGGCGATGAGAACCTGTCCATGTCGGTCAAGTCGGTGAAGGCCTTCTGCCAGCCGACGGACTACAAGCAGACGTGCGAGGCGGAGCTGTCCAAGGCGGCCGGCAACGCCAGCTCGCCGTCGGACCTGGCCAAGGTCATCTTCGGCGTCACCTCCGACAAGATCCACAAGGCCATCAGCGAGTCGGCGACGCTGAACGAGCTCAAGAACGACCAGCGCACGTCGGGCGCGCTCAAGGACTGCAATGAGCTGCTGGAGTACGCCATCGACGACCTCAAGTCCTCCTTCGACAAGCTGGGCGGCTTCGAGATGACCAACTTCAAGAAGGCCGTGGACGACCTCAAGACGTGGCTCAGCGCGGCGCTCACGTACCAGGACACCTGCCTGGACGGCTTCATGAACGCCACCTCCACCGACGCCTCCGCCAAGATGAAGAACGCGCTCAACGCGTCGCAGGAGCTGACGGAGGACATCCTGGCCGTCGTGGACCACTTCTCCGACACGCTGGGCGGGCTCAGCATCGGCCGCCGCCTGCTGGGAGGCGACGGCGGCGAGGTCACGCCCGGCTGGGTGTCGGAGGCCGACCCCGGCAGGCAGCGGCTCCTGGCCGCCGCCAGCCCGGCCGGGTCGCCGGACTTGAAGCCCAACGTGACGGTGGCAGCGGACGGCAGCGGCGACGTGAAGACGATCAAGGAGGCGCTGGCCAAGGTGCCGCCCAAGAACCCGTCCCTGTACGTGGTGTACGTGAAGGCCGGCACGTACAAGGAGTACGTGTCCGTGGCGCGGCCCCAGACGAACGTGGCCTTCATCGGCGACGGCGCCGAGAAGACCATCATCACGGGGAACAAGAACTTCAAGATGAACCTGACCACCAAGGACACGGCCACCATGGAGGCCATCGGCAACGGCTTCTTCATGCGGGACATCCGGGTGGAGAACACGGCGGGCGCCGAGAACCACCAGGCCGTGGCGCTGCGCGTGCAGAGCGACCAGGCCATCTTCTACCAGTGCACCTTCGACGGCTACCAGGACACGCTGTACACGCACGCGCAGCGGCAGTTCTTCCGCGACTGCCGTGTCACCGGCACAATCGACTTCATCTTCGGCAACTCCCAGGTGGTGCTGCAGAACTGCCTGATCCAGCCCCGGAAGCCCATGGCGAACCAGGCCAACATCATCACGGCGCAGGGGCGGCGGGACAAGCGCTCCGTCGGCGGCACCGTGCTGCACAACTGCACCATCGAGCCGCACCCGGACTTGAAGGCGGACGCCGGCGGGAAGATCCCCACCTACCTGGCCCGCCCATGGAAGGAGTACTCCCGGACGCTCTACATCCAGAACGACATCGGAGGGTTCATCGACCCCAAGGGATGGCTCGAGTGGAACGGCGACTTCGGGCTGGAGACGCTCTTCTACGCGGAGGTGGACAACCGCGGCGCCGGCGCCGACATGAGCAAGCGCGCCAAGTGGGGAGGCATCAAGACCGTCACCTACGAGGAGGCGCAGAAGGAGTTCACCGTCGAGACCTTCATCCAGGGGCAGCAGTTCATCCCCAAGTTCGGGGTGCCATTCATCCCCGGATTGCTGCCGCAGGAGCAACAAGGCAGGACGCACTGATCATCCATCCAGGATCACTACCATCACCTAGCATGCATCGGTTGTGTTTGTGCTTGTGCTTGAGCGAGTAACCCCCGGCCCAGCCCACTAATATGTCCACTGTACTGTAGTATTTCATTTCCCAGTCTTTTTTGTTTGTTTTGTCAATTATTAATCATATAATATTCGTTCGACACCTTTTTTTTTTTATTGTATATTACTCCTATTTATATACATTGTTCCAATTCATCAACTTTATCACATAATACGGTAGTGATTACGCTACGTTCACAAATAAATAATACTCAAGCTAGCTAGGCAACCAACAAGAGCCTCTTACGTACTACATTGCTGAGTGCTCTCTATGCGGCCATGTTAATTTTGTTAGCCGAGAAACACAACAAAATTAAACACATATATGTGCAACCGAGGCACGCCGAAACCACACACGTGATTTGCCCCCTAACAGTTAGCTTCTCTGGTGTGTGATCGAGGCCTCTTCTCTCTGCTTAGTCCCCTTCTGTTGTTGTTCCGCTTCTTGTTTCTCAGAGAAGGAACACGATGGCGAGGAGACCAACAAGGACCCGATTAGACTGTTCATTTAACTGGGTGAGGGAGAGGGTGCGAGGCTATAGTATCATGTCACCTGTGACCACACAGCCAGTATCGGGTGAGTTTGATAAACATTCGACTCTCTCCTACTGCCTTGATTCTTGGATTTGTTGCTACCAAGTACCAAAGGCCGTGCCTTTTTGTTTGTATATACTCAATTAAAAGTCTTGCCTTTTGCTGCCCTTATTAGATCTGTATAATCTGTGATATGTATAACTGGTTGTTCGTGGTACCTGGTAGTATCATGTATGGGGTTCTTGGATTTGTTGCTACCAAAGGTCATGCCTTTTTTGTTTGTATATACTCGACCTAAAAGTCTTGCCTTTTAATTTGTTGCCCTTATGAGATCCGTATAATAATATGAACCGGTTGTTCGTGGTAATGTAGTAATGGTCTATCATGTATGGGGTTCTTGGAATTGCGCCGCTACCAAAGGCCGTGCCTTTTTTTTTTTCTATAATACTTCAACCTAAAACTAAAAGTCCTGCCTTTTGTTGGCATTATTCGATCCGTATATGTTAGAATGGTTCATATGTTGCGGTACAAGTTTGTTGTACTCAAGTGTCTAGGATCAATGCATGTTGTTAGTCCTATGTATTAGGAAGTAGATGAGATATTTTTAGGGAGTAATTGGTTGTAATCCCGTGACCTCTGTAACGCCACGGTGAGGGCTTTTCTCACCCATATAACACGCAACCGAGGAGGCCAGGAGGCTCATCCTCGTTAACCTATTCCTCTTTCATGGTACCAGAGCCTAATTCCACACGGAGTGCTCTTCATGGCGTTCATCTCGTCTTCTTCCTCAGCGGCGCAGGCTGCATTCTTTCCCATCACCTTCCTTCCCACAAATGAAAAACTCACCAGGGCAAACTTCGCATCTTGGAAGGCCCAGGTGCTCTCTGCGTTGCGGGGATCTAAACTCGCCTCGTTCATCCAGTCCGGGGTGCAGCCACCGGATCCATTCCTTCCTGGGGAAAAGGGCAAGGAAGACTCGAAGGAGCCACCCCAGCCGAATCCGGAGTATGAGGCATGGGTGGCGAAGGACCAGATGGTTCTAAATTACCTCCTCTCCAACATGTCCAAGGAGATTCTTGGACAGGTAAATCAGGAGGTCACCGCCACCGGCGCATGGGCGGCTGTGGAGAAACTCTTCGCGTTGCAGTCACGTGCGAGGGTGATCTCCACCAGGATGGCACTCGCCACGGCCACAAAAGGTACATCTTCCATCACTGAATATTATGGGAAGATGAAAACCCTAGCAGATGAGATGGCTTTGGCTAGACGCAAGCTCGATGACGAGGAGCTCGTCTCCTTCATCCTCACGGGTCACGACGCCGACTATGACCCCGTCGTCTCCGCGGTCACCGCACGCGTGGAGCCAATCACCGTCGCCGAGCTGTACAGCCAACTCGTCAGCCACGAGCAGCGTATGGAGATCCATGGCAGCACTGGGAATCAATCCTCAGTGAACATGGCATCAAGAGGCGGGCGCTACCAAGGTGGAAATCGTGGCGGTGGCCGTTCTGGTGGCAATCGTGGTGGCTACAACCGCGGCAAGGGAGGTCGTGGCGGCAAACGGCGTCGCGTGCTGTTCTAGCCAGGCGTCTTCTGCAAATGGGTTTACAAAATTGGCATTTGGTGCCACGTCCTAAAGGTAGAAACATCATTGGCTGCAAATGGGTTTACAAAATTAAGAGGCGTGCAGATGGGTCAGTTGATCGGTATAAAGCACGTCTTGTGGCAAAGGGCTACAGACAAAGATATGGGATTGATTATGAGGATACTTTTAGTCCAGTTGTCAAAGCAGCTACAATTCACATCATTCTGTCTGTGGCAGTTTCTCAAGGGTGGTCTCTACGGCAGCTTGATGTACAAAATGCGTTCTTGCATGGAGTACTTGAAGAAGAGGTTTATATGCAGCAACCACCAGGGTACGTTGATTCCAACAAACCGCATTACGTGTGCAAGCTTGATAAAGCCTTGTACGGTTTGAAGCAGGCACCTCGGGCATGGTATGCACGGCTGTGTGGGAAACTTCAACAGTTGGGTTTCCGATCCTCTAAGGCTGATACTTCTTTGTTCTACTACCACAAAGGGGGACATACACTGTTTGTTCTCGTCTATGTAGATGACATCATTGTGGCCAGTTCATCTGATGCAGCCACGACAGCTTTGCTTGCTGATCTGCAACAAGAATTTGCACTTAAGGATCTTGGAGCCTTGCATTATTTCTTGGGCATCGAGGTCAAGAGGGAGAGTGGTGGTAGTGGTCTGACTCTCACCCAAGAAAGATATGCAACTGACATTCTCAAGCGGTTTGGTATGTTTAAAGCTAAGCCTGTTGATACACCACTATCGTCCTCTGAGAAATTGAGCATTGAGGATGGAGAAAAGCTTGGACCAGATGACTCTACCCGGTACAGGAGCATGGTTGGAGCATTGCAATATTTAACATTAACACATTCTGACATTATTTTTTGCTATTAACAAGGTATGCCAGTTTTTGCATGCACCAACCACTGTCCATTGGAGCGCTGTGAAGAGGATCTTGCGATATGTACGTGGGACGATTAGTCTTGGTCTTCAAATCAAGAGATCTTCCTCCATGATGGTCAGTGCCTTCTCGGATGCGGATTAGGCCGGCTGTGTAGATGATAGACGGTCTACAGGGGGTTTTGTAGTGTTCCTTGGCAACAATCTTGTCTCATGGATGGCAAGAAAACAACCAACTGTGTCACGGTCATCGACTGAAGCTGAATACAAGGCCCTGACAAATGCAACTGCAGAATTGTTATGGGTACAGAAGCTGCTCACTGAGCTTGGGATCTGTCATCCTCCCAAAGCACGACTATGGTGTGATAATCTAGGAGCCACATACCTTGCTGCTAATCCTATTTTTCATGCCAGGACGAAGCACATTGAGATTGACTTCCATTTTGTTCGAGAGAGAGTTGCTCAAAAACTACTGGAGATAAGGTTCATTCATACTAGAGATCAAGTCGCTGATGGATTCACAAAGGCGTTGCCAGTTGTCAAACTCAAAGAGTTTAGAAGCAATCTCAACCTCAGAAGTGGCTGAGATTGAGAGGGAATGTTAGAATGGTTCATATGTTGCGGTACAAGTTTGTTATACTCAAGTGTCTAGGATCAATGCATGTTGTTAGTCCTATGTATTAGGAAGTAGATGAGATATTTTTAGGGAGTAATTGGTTGTAATCCCGTGATCTCTGTAACGCCACGGTGAGGGCTTTTCTCACCCATATAACACGCAACCGAGGAGGCCAGGAGGCTCATCCTCGTTAACCTATTCCTCTTTCAGTATAATCTGTGATATATACTATACTGGTTGTTCGTGGTATCTAGTGGAGTATGTATTAATTGCCTATCATGTACGGGGGTTTTGTACTATTTTCATGTACAATACGATCGATGCCTCCTTTCCAGGATACTGTGGAGCACAGTGGCTGTGGAGGCGTTTGAATCGAGAGCTCGTATTCTAAATGCCAAGGAGAACCAACCATTCCCGACGCTGTCTATATTGCACCTCACTGATCAGTTGAGGGATGCAATGGCAGCTTCTACAACAACAGCAGCCAGGCAGAGGGTACGACATGAAGAGACTCCATTCGAGCTTCTGAGGCACACCGGCGTTGTAACCAAGCAGGACTACGGTGCTGCTCCCGCCGGACAAGGCTTCACAAGGAACGTCCAGGTACTTCATTGATAGTACAATGCATCTCTAATTTTAATTGATTGATGTGCTCAGTGACCGGTCTGGTCTGGGTACTAGTACTAATCATAATCGTTTTGTGATGCATACAATACATGTTGGAATTGTTCCAAATTCACTTCAGGATATAGGCCGGGCTTCTGACGGAGCGAAGCGGAGGCCCGTAGAAGCCGAAGGCTGGGCCAGAGGGTACGGTACATATACCCTTGCTAGGGTTTCATGGAGACTTGATTCTCTTGTAAGCCGCCATAGGCGTGTAACCCAAAACTCTTGAGATAGTGAGATTGTTGATGGCTGGTGCCCGTAGTTTTTCCCCTTCGCATTGGAGGGGTTTTCCACGTTAAATCGTGTGTCTCCGCTGTGATTGATTTCGTTTTACTTCATATTCCATACGTCGTTCATAACAAGTGGTACCGGAGCTTCGGTTGCTATAGGGTTCATGACGACGTCGATGAAGTTCGATCTTCCGCTGCTGAACTACGACACGCGGTTCTCGCTATGGCAACGCAGACTCATGACTACGATGAGGCGCTGGATAAATTCGGCAAGAGTAAAGCCGATTGGACTCCTGAGGAGATCCGCAAGGATCAGAAGGCTCTCGCCCTAATTCAGTTACATCTTCATAATGATGTTTTGCAGGAGTGTCTGAAAGAGAAAACTGCTACAGAACTATGGTTGAAACTGGAATCGATCTGTATGTCCAAGGATCTAACCAGTAAGATGCAGATGAAGATGAAGCTGTTCACTCTGAAGATGAAGGAGGAGGATTCGGTGATGACCCACATCGCTGAATTCAAGAAGATCATGGCCGACCTAGTGTCGATGGAGGTGAAGTATGATGATGAGGACTTAGGTCTTCTACTATTATGTTCTTTGCCAAATTCGTATGCAAATTTTTATGACACCATATTTTTAAGCCGTGATGAACTAACCGCAAAGGAAGTTTATGAGGCTCTCCAGTCTAAGGAGAAGATGAAAGTTATGGTGCAGCATGACGGAACGTCGTCCTCAAAGGGCGAAGCTTTACATGTGAGAGGCAGAACTGATAACAGATCCTCAAATGATAGCAATGATGGTAGAAAGAACTACGAGAGGAGAGGCCGTTCAAAGTCCAAGCCGCATGGTAATAAAAAGTTCTGTGTTTATTGCAAGCTGACAAATCATAATGTTGAGGATTGCAGAAAAGTACAGAATAAGGAGAAGAGAAAAAACAAGTCGGCTGGTAAGGTCTCTGTTGCTGCTGCTGCGTCTGATGATGATTCTGGAGATTGTCTGATAGTGCTTGCTAGTTGTGTTGCTGGTCATGATGAATGGATTCTAGATTTCACATGTTCATTTCATATTTGCACTAATAGAAATTGATTTAGTTCATATAAGTCTGTGCAGAAAGGGGATGTTGTGCGGATGGGAGATGATAACCCATGTGACGTCATGGGGATTGGATCAGTTCAGATCAAGACTGATGATGGCATGACACGCACGCTGAAAAACATCAGGTATATACCAGGGATGTCCAGGAATCTTATCTCATTGAGCACGCTTGATGCAGAAGGTTACAAATATTCCGGTTCAGATGGCATTCTGAAGGTATCAAAAGGTTCTCTTGTCTGTTTGAAAGGTGATCTTAATTCTGCAAAGTTATATGTCCTTATAGGGTGTACTCTACATGGTTCTGATTCCGCTGCTGCTGCTGTTATTAATGATGAACCTAGTAAAACTAACCTTTGGCACATGCGTTTGGAACATATGAGTCACCATGGTATGATAGATTTGATGAAGAAAAACCTGCTGAAAGGCTGCACTTCGAGTAAGATAAATTTTTGTGAGCATTGCATTTTCGGCAAGCATAAAAGGGTACAGTTCAACACTTCTATTCACACCACCAAAGGTACTCTTGATTATGTTCATGCTGATTTATGGGGTCCTTCTAAGAAGCCCTCACTAGGTGGTGCTCGTTACATGCTTACAATTATTGATGATTACTCTAGAAGGATTTGGCCTTATTTTCTAAAATAGAAAGATGATACTTTTGATGCTTTTAAAAACTGGAAAGTAATGATAGAAAGACAAACTGAAAGGAAGGTAAAATTGCTTCGTACTGATAATGGTGGAGAATTTTGTTCGCATGCCTTTAATGATTATTGCAGACAGGAAGGCATTGTTAGACATCACACCATATCCCATACTCCACAACAGAATGGTGTGGCTGAACGGATGAACAAAACCATTATCTCTAGGGCCCGTTGCATGCTGTCTCATACAAGGATGAGCATGCGTTTTTGGGCTGAAGTTGCTAATACTGCCTGTTACTTGATCAACAGGTCACCTTCTATTCCACTAAATAAGAAAACTCCTATTGAGGTATGGTCTGGTACGCCTGCTGATTATTCACAGTTAAAAGTTTTTGGATGCACTGCTTATGCTCATGTTGACAATGGAAAATTAGAGCCTAGAGCTGTTAAGTGTCTTTTCCTTAGTTATGGTTTGGGAATCAAAGGCTATAAATTGTGGAATCCTGAAACAAGGAAGACTTTTATGAGCAGGAGTGTTGTATTCAATGAATCTGTGATGTTTACTAACAGTTTGCCCTCAGAACATGTTCCAGAAAAAGAGTTTCAGCGTATGCGTATACAGGTGGAGCATGTTGATGATGATATAGGTGTGCAGGTGGAGCCTGTTGATGAGCAGGATGACCATAATATTGATGTTGCTGATGATGATGCTCATGATGATGTTCAACAAACTCCTTCTATTTTGCAGCTAGAGGAGGAATTATCTATTGCTCAACGCAAGTTAAAAAGGACAGTTGTACCTCCTAAACGTCTTATCGAAGAATGTAACTTGTCTTACTATGCTTTGAGTTGTGCTAAACAGGTGGAGAATATTCATGAGCCAGCAACCTATAAAGAAGCTGTTCATTGTACTGATAGTGAGAATTGGATTTTTGCTATGCATGAGGAGATGCAGTCTCTTGAGAAGAACAATATATGGGAGGTTGTTCCTTTGCCTAAGAAAAAGAAGACCATAAATTGCAAGTGGATCTTCAAGAGAAAGGAGGGTTTATCTCCAAGCGAGCCTCCAAAGTATAAGGCAAGGTTAGTTGCAAAAGGCTACAGTCAAGTTCCGGGTGTTGACTATAATGATGTGTTCTCTCCAGTGGTAAAACACAATTCAATTCATACTTTCTTGAGTATTGTTGCTTCACATGATCTTGAGCTTGAGCAGTTAGATATGAGACTGCGTTTTTGTATGGAGAGCTAGAGGAGGACATATATATGGACCAACCGGAAGGATTCATAGTGCCTGGCAAGGAAAAATATGTGTGCAAGTTGAAGCGCTCCTTGTATGGTTTGAAACAGTCCCCTCGTCAGTGGAACAGGAGGTTTGATTCATTTATGTTGTCACACAGTTTCAAAAGATCTAAATATGATAGTTGTGTTTACATCAAGCATGTTAATGGATTACTTATATATTTGCTGTTATATGTTGATGATATGCTGATTGCTGCCAAGAGCAAGATTGAAATCACTAAGTTAAAGAAGTTGTTAAGTAGTGAGTTTGATATGAAAGATCTTGGTAGTGCTAAGAAAATTCTTGGTATGGAAATTAGTAGAGACAGAAAATCTGGTTTGCTATTTCTTAGTCAACAAAATTATATCAAGAAAGTTATTCAACGTTTCAACATACAAAATGCTAAGGCTGTTAGTACCCCTATTGCACCTCACTTTAAGTTGTCAGCTGCTCGGTGTCCTAGTACAAATGCAGAGATTGAGTACACGTCAAGGGTTCCTTATTCTAGTGTTGTTGGGTCTTTGATGTATGCCATGGTTTGCTCTCGTCCAGATTTGTCATATGCTATGAGTCTTGTTAGTAGATATATGTCTAATCCTGGCAAAGAACATTGGAGGGCAGTTCAGTGGATTTTCAGGTACCTCAGAGACACAGCAGATTCATGTTTGAAGTTTAGAAGAACTGATAAGAGTCTCATTGGTTATGTGGATTCTGATTATGATGCTGATCTGGACAGGCGAAGATCAATTACTGGTTATGTATTTACTGTTGGCAGTTGTGCTGTGAGTTGGAAGGCTACGTTACAGTCTGTTGTTGCTTTGTCTACTACTGAAGCAGAATATATGGCTATTTGTGAAGCATGCAAAGAATTAATATGGTTGAAAGGTTTGTATGCTGAACTCAGTGGAATTGAATCTTGCATAAGTTTGCACTGTGACAGTCAAAGTGCAATTTACCTCACTAAAGATCAGATGTTCCATGAGAGAACTAAGCACATAGATATCAAGTATCATTTTGTACGTGATGTGATTGAAGAAGGTAAGTTGAAGGTATACAAGATTAGTACTCATGATAATCCTGCTGATATGATGACAAAGCATGTTCCTGTTGCTAAGTTTGAGTTATGCTCAAGTTTAGTTGGTTTAATTGAATAGTCCAAGAGACTATTGTTGGCACCAGTGGTTTTCTATCTTTGTTGTTCAGGATGATTGGTTGATTTATGATACAAGATGAATTTGTCTCAAGGTGGAGTTTGTTGGAGTTGTTCCAAATTCACTTCAGGATATAGGCCGGGCTTCTGACGGAGCGAAGCGGAGGCCCGTAGAAACCGAAGGCTGGGCCGGAGGGTACGGTACATATACCCTTGCTAGGGTTTCATGGAGACTTGATTCTCTTGTAAGCCGTCATAGGCGTGTAACCCAAAACTCTTGAGATAGTGAGATTGTTGCTGGCTGGTGCCCGTGGTTTTTCCCCTTCGCATTGGAGGAGTTTTCCACGTTAAATCGTGTGTCTCCGCTGTGATTGATTTCGTTTTACTTCATATTCCATACGTCGTTCATAACAATACAGGGCCTACAGCACTACAGGATTCAGGGCCACAGAGTCTGCTACATCAGTTTGCAGCACAGATACCAGCAGGGGAATGGGGATCCAGTCAAGGACACCCTGAAGGAGATCGCTAGCCACGGTCCGGTGTACGGGTGGTTCATCCTCAACGTAACATCATTTTCCGCTGCAAGGCATGGTATTTATCGCGCGCCGCAGGCCAAACACAAGTCCGATACTCATGCCGTTCTTCTCTACGGCTTCGGAGCCCGTGGTAGGCGGACCAGTGCCATGTGTTACCAGAACTACCACGTCAAGGGACGGGGCCTCATAGAGACCAACAGCATCGTGGCGGCGATTATACCCCATGTTGAAAGGAATTGGTTGGTAATAGATGGTGTCTCATGACGCTTGCTACAAATTTAGACAGGCAGCTAGAGTTCGTCCGAAGATTCACATTCCATCTAGTTCAAACCTGTTTAGCATCTATGCAAATTGTGACCTTCTTTTGAATGTCTTGAATTTAATTTCAAAATGAAACCTAATATTGACCATGCGCTTTGTTGGATTCACTTGAGCACGTATGCTGAAAAATTACATGAAAAAAGACTGTTTTTTTTCAAACCATGAATTTAGATATTTTCCTGTATTTTTGAAAAAAAAACACACGAACATCTTAACCGAAAACTCTAATGTACCGTTTCAGTAAGAATTTTAATTTCAGAACTAGAAAAGCTATGATGCCATATAAAAAAGCAAAATAGGTTATGCTTGATTTGTAGCCACTATTTAAAATATTATAAGATTTGTAGAGGTCAATAGATCTTTCGTTTTGAATCAAAAAAGAGATTCAAAAAATGAACTTTAGGAGGGAGAAGTAAAGGTGCTGGTCACGGTCATGCCATCATCATGGCTTCACTTGTTTCTAGGTCACGCCAGGAGAAATGGCGTGACTCTTGTATTGAGTAACGCTAAATAAAATATCGTGACTTAATCTCATGTTACATTGGTGTTATATATGAAAAGTATTTATAAAAATATCGATATGTCTATTTAGTCACGTAATACGTGACATTCATTTGTCACACCATATAAAAAAAGTGACACAAAGAGGTAGTGTTATTGTTAAAAAAAATGCTTCTGAATTAAAAAATTAGTAGTATTTAGAGCATGTTTGGTTATAAGCTTATTTTATATTAAGGCAAATATTGACCGGCACTAAAAAAAAACTGGCTACTGTTTGTTCTAGACCAGACCAAAGTAAACTGGCTGGTCGGTGCGTCCTACGGTCCTTGCTTTTTATTCTTTTTATAATCTGATGTAACGGAGGACTAAGGATTATCTAGAAATTTTATATTTTCCCAAATTTATACTAAAATCAAGCATAACCTATTTTACGCTTTTACAGTTTTAAAGTAGAATTCTTTTCGGAATGTTATACTTGAGTTTTCGGTTAAGCTAACTAGCCCCAAAATGTTTTTAAAAAATCCAGGAAAGATCTTCTAAATTTGTAGTCTAAAAAGGCCGTCTGGTCCAAATTATAATTTGTTTGACTTTTTTTATCCAAGTTTGACCGCTCGTCTTATTCAAAAATTTTGTGCAAACATAGTCAAATTTATGTTATTTTTGAAGAACTTTCCTTAATAAAGCAAACCACAACAAAAGAAGTGATATTTAGCACAAATTTTTGAATACGACGAGTTGTCAAATTTGGTGTCAAAAAAGTCAAACGAACTATAATTTGGAACGAATTTAGTACTATTCTATATTCTATATATCATGTAATTTTTTAGCACATGTGCTAAGTGAAACCCAAAATTTCTTAACAAAAAGGCATGCTAAAAACTGGCTGTATTTTGAAATTATAAATTTTAAAGCATCAAAACAAGTTTAAAATTTTTCCATCACACATGTCCATTAATGAAAAGTGCAAATCACATGCTTGAAATCCGAATAGTTGTAATGCGGTTTCGTTAGATTATATAGGAGCTCATGTGTTATGAAAGATTGCTATAGATGTAATAAGTGCTCCAATACAAGAAAATACATTAAGTGAAAATTCCATTAATTTCCAGACAAACATATAAGATCCATAATGCTAGAGTCAAAACTTGGTACACATGGTTTATGGATTGTAGCACTTTCAATACTATCAACAACGATTCACAACTCAGAGTCCCATCACACAATTTCCTGGAGGGGCCGAGGGATTAAAAGGCTGTGCACTCAGATATCCACCATTAACAGGATGCATAATTTGAGGCGGACAGACTCCACAACCACCAAACTTTCTGGGTACTCCTACAAAGCAACAATAATAATAATTTAATAATAATAATCACCAGGTTCTGTTTGGTCAGGTACAAAAAAAAGAATGCTCACAATACAAGATGGATAAAAGTACAAATGGATATGTTATGATAAATAATGTATCAGCGAAATACAAAGGACACACCAAAGTAACTCATCAACCAACAAGTTACGTAGGTAAGGCCGTTGAGGAACCTCTATCTACTATTTACTCCAAACAGAACATGCGGCATGCTATATACATAGAACAAATATATATAAGGAAATAGGCTATAAAAACAACACTAAAGGTTGCTGTGTTCATCAAATCGAAATTATATGCTGTGCTGAGGATTTAAAGAGTAACTTCCACTTAACGAGACAAAAGAGAATATTAGTATCCTATGTGCTCTCACATCACATCATTCCATGGCTGTAATCAAGTCATTTGTGCATCATTTTTGCTCAATCATTGCACAGAGAACAGAAAATTGCACCATAACACAAAGGATAAAGATAAAGACAAATGTGCAGGTAAAGAAAATAAAGATTTCAATTGATTACACACCTGGATCCAGCTTAACACATGAGAGACAAGAGAGTCCGTTATAGTCACATTTCACTTCAGCGAAGAAGTACTTAGGAACAAGATCAGGACAGGTGGTAGCACCTTTCCGCTTAGCAAGGAAATTGGCATGTATCCACGCACCATTGAAGATAACAGAATTACTGTCCACAGCTTTAACAAGCTCATGCTCATCCCCCTGATGAATTTATACAACAATACAAGTATAGATTGTTAGCAACTCAAGTGAACAACTGCTAAAAAGCAACTCTAACAGCTGGTACTTTAACCCAGTCTAGAAGACATATCTACCGTAATAGTTTGGCAACCAATTATGTCCTTTTCAGTTGCAAACTTTACAACAATTTTGATGATGAATATTCCATATATTGCTATCGTGGATTGACTGTATTTTTATTGAGAGAATTAGATATGTTAACCCGTGTTGACAAAATGCTCTTAAGTATGCTGACTCCGTGTTGACAACAGACACACCATGATATGGCGCTAAACACTGAATGACTAACCCACCACTAAATGGCACCATCTGCTATTTGCAGTTCTAGTAGTTCAAATTCATTTTGAGCTCTTCTTGCAAACTTCTTGAAGATTGCTTGGGTTTCACTTTTATCTTTCAAAAAGAACACCCAATTGAAGCGAGAATAATCATCAACAATAACAAAATCATATTTGTTACCTCCAATGCTTATGTAAGCATTGGGTCCAAATAAGTCCATGTGAAGTAGCTCAAGTGGTCTCGTTGTTGACATGACATTTTTGACAGGATGCTTAGCTCCAATTTGTTTGCCCGTTTGACATGCACTGCAAATTCTATCTTTCTTAAAAGAAACATTTGTTAGTCCAAGGATGTGTTCGCCTCTTTGAAGGTCAGCCAAGTTCCTTATCCCAACATGGGCTAGTCGGCGAAGCTATAGCCAACCCATGCTAGATTTTGCCACTAAACAAGTCTCGGGCTTCACTTTACTAGATGTGAAATCAACTAGATAAAGTTTGCCTTTCAAATGACATGTGAAGATAATAAAGGAATCCTTCCTTTTAGAGACTTCCACACCCACATCGGTAAAGAGACAATTGTAACCCATCTCACAAAGTTGTGAAACAGACAACAAATTATATCCTAACCCTTCCACAAGTAATACATTTGAAATGGAATTATTATTTGAGATAGCAATTTTACCCAAACCAAGGACATCTCCTTTACCATTGTCACCAAACACAATGCGTTTACTTGTACTTTGATTTGGTTGAAAGGAAGTGAACATCTTCTTCTCTCCGGTCATATGATTAGTGCATCCACTATCTAGCACCCAACTTGTTTCACCGGAGGAGTATTCCTACAAAGATAAATTAAACCTTGGTTTTAGGTACCCAAATAGAATTGGGTCCTAGGGGGTTAGTCACATAAGTCTTGGGCACCCAAACACTCATGATTTGCTTCTTCTTGAGTGCACCAACATACTTCACAATAATTTTGCCATCCTTGCCCCAACAACACATATAATCACTAGCATAACTTCGTGAGATGGGCACTAGTTGCTTAGGGGCATCCACTTGCTTCTTCTTGTTGTTGGTCTTGTTCTTAACAAGTGTGCTTGGAGAGGTGGCAACATTGTTGACCTTGTTGATAAGGTCATCTAGTGCCACACCCTTGTTGAACTTCACGCAAGGCACTCCATTGATCATGTTCCTTCCATTGGCTTTACCATCATACCTATTATAGCCAAGCCCATCCTTGATGAGGGGGTGCCTTGATGACTTGTACATGGTTGTTGATTGCTTCTCCTTACAACCATTCTTGATAACCATGTTCAATCTTTGAATCTACTTATCTTTCTTTTCTAGCTCAACAAGGTTAGTAGCACAAACATTTATATCGTGATTATAACATCTTTTACATCCTTCACTAGTTGAAGCATTGGAATCATCGGATTCCTTAGGATGGATGGAAGTGTTATTCCAAAGAGTGTCATAGTTTAGTTCAAGAGTATGATACTTGTCTTTCAAGCTTGTGAGGCTTTCTTGAACCAAACTATGTTCATTCTTTAGACTAGCTATAGAGTCATTAAGCAAAGAATGTTCTTTAGTCAAACGTTCATATGAATCTTTGGCTAAAGACAAATCTATGTTTAACTTGTCAACCTCCTCCCTTTCCTTGGAAAGGCATGCTTCAAGTCCAAGGTTCTTCTCTCTTTCCGCTAGGAGCAATTCCCCTTACGACTCGATGCATGCTTCCCGCTTCTCTAGCTTATGAATTAGCTTTATTATTTGAGAGTCGGCCGATTTGCCAAATTTCTTTATCATGTTGTTTGCAAGTTCATCATCATTCTCATCACAACTACTACATTCATTACTAGAGTGAGTAGGAGAGTTGTGTGCTACCTTCTCCCCCTTTTCCATAAGGCAAGTTAGAGTGTAGTAGTTGTTGTCGATGAGATTACTGAAAAGCCTAGGTGATGAAGATAAGTCGGCGAAGAGTGATGGTGACGAAGCATGGTTGATGATAATCTTGGGTGAAGAGGAGGAAGTCTCTTGAATAGAAATCATTGCTACACCCTTCTTTTTGTCCTTGTATTTGTCATTTGAATCATCACTTTTATCGTTTGATTCCGATATGCTTCACCTCTCTTCTTGCTGTTATGCTTCTTATCATCATATTTGTTGTGCTTGTGCTTCTTCTTCTCTTTTGGACAATTGGCAATGAAGTGACCAATTTCTCTACAACCATAGCAAAACCTTTTCTTGTATGGCTTGTCTCCACTTCTCTTTCTTTCCTTCTTCTTTTTCAAGTACTTTATATAGTTTCTAACCAAGAGTGTTTCTTCCTCATCGGAATCTTCTTCTTGCTCTTCATCACTTGATGGATCATGTACATCTTTCTTTTTGTTTCTACCATGAGATGCCTTAAGAGCGATACTCTTCTTTTGACTTGATGCTTCCTTTGCTTCATCTTCTAAGCACTCATAGTGTTTCAACTTGGCAAGCATCTCTTGTGGTGTCATTGTGTTATAGTTGTCGCTTTCTATGATGACCGAAGCAAGAATGTTATTCTTTTGTCTATACACTCTACACAACTTTCTAGCCGCCAAGTTGTCATCCCAATACTTGTCACCAAGAGATCTTATTCTATTGATCAAGGTCATGAATCTATCAAACATAGCTTGGGTAGTTTCACCTTCAATCATTGCAAAGTTCTCAATTTTGCTTTGGAGTAGCTCAATGTTTCCCTTTCTTACACTTTTGTCACCTTCAAATGATACCCTCAAAGTATCCCAAATTTGCTTTGCACTCTCTATGCCATTGACCTTGTTGTAATCTTCTTGATTGAGGCATGACAAGATCAAAGAGGAAGCTGTAGCATTTTGTTGTATGTCAAGGTAGTCTTTGGTTGTCAACTCACCATCTTCTTTTGAAGCTCTAACACCCACTTTCACAATCTCTCAACATCTTGCGGCAATGAGATGCATCTTCATTCTATGAGCCCAATCGGTGTATCTAACTCCATCAAATTGAGGTGGTTTGCCGAGATTGATGGTTGGCAAGTGTGCATTGGATTTGCTATATGAAGAGTACTCATATGGAACATGAGCAAACCCTTTAGGTGTCTTGATTGCTTCATGCTCACCATCTCCATCACCACCACTTGCCACATCTTCAATCTTCTTGCTCACGACTTCCTTCAACTTGTTCAAGGTGTCATCATCAAAGGTGGCCATGGTTTCTCCTCACGCGGTGAAGCGCTAATCACGAGGATTAGGTTCCGATATCAATTGAAAGGATCTCACAGGCCTAGAGGGGGGGGTGAATAGGCGAATCTAAAAAACCTAAAACTCAAAAAACTCGAAGCGGAAGTTAAATGCCTACCAGTACTACTAGTTGATTTGGACTGGTACTACTAGTGAGAGATCACCGGTACTACCGACGCAAACCACCGGTACTACCGGTACCCTACTGAAACTACAAAATCAGAGATCTTCGAGTTGTGATTTCATATCTGAGTTTTACCCCACTACCGAAGATGATGTTGATAAAGTTAATGAACTCCCTTTTTTGCTTGTTCCTTCACCAATTCATAGATCGAGCACCCACAACCTATGAGAGAGATAAGGATAGAGGAAGAACACGAAGAACAAGTAATATCTCAAGTAATCACAAGCAACAACAATAAGCACGCGGGACACACGTTTTATTCTGAGGTTTGGCAACCCCACAAAGGAGTTCCTACATCCTCGTTGTTGAGGTGACCACTAAGGTCGGAGTCTCTTCCACCTCCTTGCCTCCCTCAAGCAAACACAAAGGTTAGCCCAAGATTTCCACTAAGAATACAAGGGTGATACAAACAATTCGGGGTGCCCTCACAAGTAGAACAACACGGGCAACCATGAAGAACGCCTAGTCGGCTAGGGTTCTATCACAGAACCTCCTAATTATGATGGCCCACATGTACCTGTCATCATCATAATGACCTCTGACAGCCGTACTTATGTTCCTCATAACTTAAAAGGTCTGTTATCCTCCGAACAGGATCCAATCATAGGAGTATTGCAATATTACAATAGTTTATTCAAAATACCATTAGAATAAAGTAGCGGAAGTCTTATAATAACTTAAGTTTACAAACCACAGTTTTTAAATTTCAAACCTTAAGTAATATTATTACAAACCGGTAGTAGGGAAGTATCAGTAGTAACATTATTACAACACACAAACGAGGTGCCTTGCCCAGAGGCCATACAGTCTATTCGTCATCACTTTCTTCAACCACAACGGTCATGCAACAAGGCTCAAAGCAGACTTGTTTATGAACCGCACCTGCAACAAGGGGTTTAACAAATCCTGAATACGGGAGTACTCAACAAGACTTACCCGACTAAGAAAAAGACTCCAAAGGCATGCTAGCTTGAGGAAATCAAGGTACGGGTATTCAAGAATCAAAATTTCTTTTGCAGAAAAGCTTACTAAAGTAAGTCCTTACCTTCAATATTTTATTTTTACCATTGATAGTTCATTAACCAATTCTAAGTGATCCTAATCTAGATCAAAGTAATTCTTATCAAAATTCTTTCTGATTCATTCCATATTTCCATTTTTTAGCTACGATGCAGGACAGGCGATCGAGTCTCCATAACCGAGGAGCAACGACGATTCGAACCGATTATACCCAGCTAGGGATCTCTAACCTCACGACATATGTAGAACCAAAACTTGCATATGCCAACCCTCATTGTCACAGAACCTCCTAATTACGATGGCCCACAAGTACACTTCATTGTCATAATGACCTCTGACAGTCGTACTTATGTTCACCATAACTTAAAAGGCCTGCTTTCCTCCGAACAGGATCCAATCACAGGAGTATTGCAATATTACAACAGTTTATTCAAAATATTCAACAGAGTAAAGTAGCGGAAGTCTTACAATAACATAGATTACAAACCAGTTTTCAAACTTCAAACCTTATGTAACATTATTACAAACCATTAGTAGAGAAGTATCGGTAGTAACTTTATTACATCACACAAGCGAGATGCCTTGCCCAAAGGCCATACAATCTACTCGTCGTCACTGTCTTCAACCACGACGGTCATGCAATAAGGCTCGAAGCAGACTTGTTCATGAACCGCACCTGCAACAAGGGGTTAACAAACCCTGAGTACGAGAGTACTCAACAAGACTTACCCGACTAAGACAAAGACTCCAAGGGCATGCTAGCTTTAGGGAATCAAGGTACGGGTAATCAAGAATCAAATTTTCTTTTGCAGAAAAGCTTACTAAGGTAAGTCCTTATCTTCAATATTTTACTTTTACCATTGATGGTTCATTAACCAATTCTAGGTGATCCTAATCTAGATCAAAGTAATTATCATCAAAACCTTTCTCATTCTTTCTTTCAATTCTAGTTCTTAACTACGATGTAAGTCAGGCGATCGAGTCTCCATAACCGAGGAGCAACAACGATTCGAACCGATTATACCCAGCTGGGGATCCCTAACATCACGACATATGTAGAACCGAATCTGCATATATCAACCCTCATTTAGATCTCCTAAAACCAGAACGTGTCCATCGCCACCCGAGAGTACAGTACTCCTCGAACCTAGCCCGATTCTAGCCCCGAGGGTACACGCTACTCTCGCCATCTCTCCACTCCCAGTGCGAGGTTAGACGTTCTCGTAATGGAATCACCAACATTTTGGGCTTACCCAAGGCATGAGGTTAGTTGCAAAGTCTCGAACACAACAGGCTTACAACGAACGGGCCTTAACTGACAAGGCAGAAACAATACATTGAGACTCCTTTCCCAATGCATGTTAGCAGTGGCCAAACCACCCGCCCGATCTTTTAAATTTATTCTTATATTTCAATATTCATTCGATATGCCGTCATGGCTATGTAAACATTTCATTTAAAAGCTTAACTTCTAAGCATAGCGAAGCATACTACGCATTTTCAGTAAAAACAGGTATCAAGGTTGATATCGCAATAATCAAGGATGATAATGCAGCAATTAGGTTATCACTCAACTCCTAATTACCTAATGCAATAAACCATAATATAAAATAATAAAACATTTGTAAAAATTCAAGGTAGGGTTTAAATGTACCGGGGCTTGCCTTGTTCGCACACGACGATCGACTCAGACTCGAGGACTCCACCGCCCGGTCCGAAACTCACCGACGATCGCTCTTCTCCGGAAGCTTGATCGACGACTTCGGCTTCTTCGAAAGCGGAGACTACACGAATACATAACATGCTTTAACATGATGCTCGATGATAAACATGATGCTTGATGATAACATGCTACGAGTTACGACTTGAGTACAACTTACTTCTACGGTACAGTCGCAAACAGAAAACCTACTAACTAGAAGCGACGATTCCAGCGATACCAGCTTTTAACCTAACAAGTTACTAACGAGCTCAATCATGAAATTAAGGTGCCAAAGATCACCAAAGGGTAGTGACCTAAGGACATCACTCAATCAAAAGGCACACAACACTTAAAGTTCTCAAATTAACATTTATTTTCTATTTAACTAATTAGGGCATAATTAGGAGTTGATCAAATTTTACCTAATCAAGCTCAAACTTTTTCTATGGGTTAAGAATGAATTACAACAGTGTTATAATAAATTTCATAATTTTTGGATCAATAAATTAATTATTAAAATTCCAGAAAGTTGCATTTAATCTTTAATGAAACTAATTAATTGTACTGCACAAAGTATTCAAATTCGTGATTTAACATTTTTCCTAGATAGTTTATACATTGAGAAGCTTACACAAAAATTTTCATAAATTTTGGAACTCTACACAATTTTTTATGAAATAAACAAATAGCAACACTATTCATTTATTTGAAAAAGAAAACAAAAACGAAAATCCGAACCGGGCCGATCTCCTCTTCCCTCCGGTCCGGCCCAGCCGAGCGGCCCGCTCGCGCGCGCCCGCGCTCGCGCTCGCGACCGACCCAGCCGCGCGGCCCAGCAGCGGCCTGCCCCGCGCGCTGGCTCTCTCTCTCTCGCTGACACCGCGTCCCCACCTGTCATCTTCCTCCTCCCGCTCGCCCGCTCGCTCCCGCGTGCCCGCGCGCTCGCCCGCGGTGACCGGCTGATGACCGAAGCCTCGGTCGACCAACCGAGCGATCCGATAGCCTCTACGTGACCTAGCGAACCTGTTTTGCTAACTTGCAGCTCGTCTCGAGCTCCGGTGCTACCTTACCGACGACGGTGGCGGTCCGACAACCACGGTGACCGGCGACTCGACAACACAACGGTGAAACGATCAAGGCGAGTGGTCAGGGAGCATCAGGGGCGTACCACGATCACGAAGGAGTGATCGGTTGAAGCTGAGAGGCTCTGGAGGCGGCTGGCCACGGTGGCGGGGCTCGACGGGAACGGCGGTGACCCGAGGTAGAAGACGACGGCTCCCCGGCGATCCTGAGCAGTAGCGTCTACACAAGGAGGCGCAATAGATTCACCAGGCGATGGCGGAGCAATTGGCGAGATGGAGATGACTGCGGTGGAGTAGGGAGGGCGAATTTAGCCGGCGAAAGGAAGACGGTGGCGGCGGCGATGGTGAAACCGACGGCGACAGTGGCGGTGACGGTCTTTATATAGAGTTGTGGAGCCAAAGAAGCAGCTGGAGAGCGCGAGGCGATCACTGTGGTCGCGGTGGCAAGCTGGAAGACCCTAGAAGCGGCCAGCGCGGCGGCAGCGACTCGCCGGCGCCCATACCGCGCGGTGGTCGGCGGTGATTGGCCGGTCACTGTAGCTTCCCCCCCCAAACTTTGAATTTTCAAACTGTTTTCTCAAATTACTCTCAAATTCATGTAACAACTTGAAAAACTTCCAATCCATGAAATCTTCAGAATTTCAAGCTCTACAAGTTTTGTATTGAACACTTTTTCAAATTATAACTGGATTTTGAAATTTGAATTTAAACTCAAAAGGGGACACATTTTTCAGATTTGGTAATTTAGAAATTACTTTTGATTTTACATTGAAACTTCAAAATCTCCAAACATAAAAGTTGTATATCTTGACCAGACCTACAACTTTTCTGTTCAAAACTTTTTCAAATTCAGCCTTCATTTTGAAATCATAGTTTGGGGACAAAAATGAATTAAATTTGAAATTTGTTTATTTTCAAAATTGCTCCACATTTTTCACTAAAACTTTGAAAACTCAAAACACCAAAGTTATAGCCCTTGAAAAGTTCTACAAACTTGGTTTTGAACTTTTTCCCAAATTTTGCTTAGATTTTGAATTATTTCAAAAGGGGGTAAAACAGGGTTTTGAAATTTAAGGTTTTCGGGGAAATTTTAAATTGAAATTTGTTGCTACTTTGATTGGTGATTACTTAGTGATCAAAACCTCACCCAAGGGCATAATTTGGACCAACATAACATGGTTGACCAAATGCCACTCTTGGTTGACCAATTAACTTTTGAAATTCTTTTACATTTCTTCCCAGATTTGAATTTAAATTTGAATCAGAAAACTCGTGACAAGTTTTGGGACTCCAATTCAAATTCAAATTTGGAGCTTCATTTTAGATGTTGTACTTGAGCTCATACCCTACACTTGACACTAGTGTGCAACACAGTCGCACGCCTCAAATTACGCAGGGCATGGACTAAGTATTTGCGGTGGCATTCGAAATTAGGGTTTTCGGGTTCGGAGCACACCACTGAGAAACACATTCAACCTAGATAAGTAAACTCGTTTTAGTTGATGCATAACAAGTTTAACCTAACAGGGATGCTTTGCAATGCATTATGATGACATGGCAGATTAATTAGCACTATAACACCCGGGGTGTTACAGCCCTTCCCCCTTAAAGAAATCTCGTCCCGAGATTTAAAGCCTTGAGTTAAGTAATAGAAAAGGAAACGTGTCAAGCAAACACGTCCAAGACTTGTCTACAAAACAGGTAGGGGTTTTCTGCATTACAATAATTTTAAAAGGATAGGTTACAGTTTAAAGAGGAAATTGCAACCTAGATAGAAGCAAAGAACTCTGGGAAATTCTCCAACAGGTAATCCTCCGATTCCCAGGTGGCTTCCTCTTCTGAATGTTGATTCCACTGTATTCTGTACCATTTAGTTGTTCTACTGCGGGTAACACGATCTTTTTGATCCAAAACTCGGACAGGATATTCAGAATATATCAAATCCGGTTCAAGTTCAACTCCCTCAACATCAACCACTTGATCATGTACTTGTAGACACTTCTTCATTTGTGATACATGAAATACATTGTGCACTGCTGACAGTTGTTCAGGCAACTTTAACTTATATGCCACCTTTCCACATTGTTGAATGATTTGAAAAGGACCAATATAACGTGGTGCGAGTTTGCCTCTGACTCCAAATCTGCTAACTCCTTTCATGGGTGATACTTTTAGATAAACATAATCCCCTACTCGGAATACCAAAGGTCTACGCCTTTTATCAGCATAACTCTTTTGTCTGGACTGAGCAACTTTTAAATTATTCTGGATCTGTCGAACTTTTTCTTCTGTTTGTTTCACAAGATCAACACCGAAAAACCATCTTTCTCCCGGTTCTGACCAATTCAATGGAGTTCTGCACCTGCGGCCATACAATGCCTCAAACGGTGCCATTTTGATACTCTCTTGATAACTATTATTGTAAGAGAATTCTGCTAACGGTAACCACTCATCCCAAGTGTCTGAATAATTAAGTGCACATGACCTTAACATATCTTCTAGAATTTGATTGACCCTTTCAGTCTGACCACTTGTCTGTGGATGATAAGCGGTACTGTGCAAAAGTTCTGTACCTAGGGACTCATGTAGGTGTCTCCAAAATTTGTTAACAAACTGCGTACCTCTATCTGATACAATGGTCTTTGGTACCCCATGAAGGCTCAGGATTCATGCAATATAAATTCTTGCATAAGTTATAGCAGAATAGTCCACCTTAACTGGAATAAAATGAGATGACTTTGTCAGTCGGTCCACAATGACCCAAATTGAATCAAAGCCTCTTGAGGTCTTAGGTAACCCAGTAATGAAATCCATACTGATATCTTCCCATTTCCAGGATGGAATGGGCAAGGGTTGTAACATTCCTGCCGACTTCAGGTGTACTGCCTTCACTTTACAACAAGTGTCACATCTGGCAACATATTTGGCGATCTCAATTTTCATTTTGGTCCACCAGAATTGCTGTTTCAAATCTTGATACATCTTATTACTCCCTGGATGAATAGAAAACCTTGTCCTATGTGCTTCATCAAGAATGAGTCGACGTAACTCTGGAACCTTTGGGACCACTAGCCGGTTCTTAAACCACAATACATCTGCATCATCAATACTGAAATCTGTCGGTTGACCAATTCTAACTTTTTCTTTGATGTGAGTTATTCCGGAATTCTTTCTCTGAGCAGACACAATCTGATCTTTGATTGTTGATTCCACTGTGACATTAGTCAACTGACCTTGTGGAACTATTTCAATATTCAACCTTTCCAACTCATAACACAAACTGTAATCCATTGGCTGCACAGTCGTACAATGGCAACGATTCTTTCTACTGAGTGTATCAGCAACTACATTCGCTTTTCCAGGGTGATAGTGTACTTCTAAATCATAGTCCTTTATTAACTCAAGCCACCTTCTTTGCCTCATATTCAATTATGACTGAGTAAAGATATACTTTAAGCTCTTGTGATCTGTATACATGTGGCAAGTATTACCTAACAAGTAATGACGCCAGATTTTTAATGCATGAACCACAGCTGCTAGTTCAAGATCATGTGTCGGATAATGTTCTTCATGGCGCTTCAACTGTCTCGAGGCATAAGCAATGACTCTGCCTTCTTGCATCAATACGCAACCAAGGCCAATACCTGAGGCATCACAGTAAACATCAAATGGCTTTTCTATATCTGGTTGTGCCAAAACTGAGGCAGTTGTCAATGATTTTTTTAAAATTCTAAAAGCTTTTTCACATTCTGGAGACCATATGAACTTAGTTTGATTCTTCAACAACTCTGTGATTGGCTTGGCTACCTTTGAAAAGTCAGGTATGAATCGACGGTAATAACCCGCCATTCCCAGAAAACTTCGGACTTCATGAACTGAGATTGGTGGTTTCCAATTCAGAATATCTTCCACTTTGCCAGGATCTACTGCTACTCCTTCGGCTGACAACACATGTCCTAAGAATTGCACTTCTCTTAACCAAAACTCACATTTACTGAACTTGGCATACAGTTGGTGATCTCTCAGACGAGTCAGAACAACTCTGAGATGCTCAACATGCTCTTCTTCACTTTTGGAGTATACCAGAATATCATCAATAAAAACAACCACAAACTTGTCAAGTTCCGACATGAAAACTGAATTCATCAGATACATGAAATGTGCCGGTGCATTAGTGAGACCAAAAGACATAACTAGGTACTGATACAGTCCATATCTGGTGGTGAATGCAGTCTTTGGGATATCTTCAGGTCGAATCTTGATTTGATGGTACCCTGATCGAAGATCAATCTTGGAAAATACCTTTGCCCCCGCAAGCTGATCACGATCACTTCCTCCTCATTCTCTGGAGCACTTGCACCAGTGACATGACTTGCATCATCCCCACTTTCCATCACGGGTTCATCTTCTTCTGGATTTTCTTCATTGTCCTCTCCATCAGGAACAACCACGGCACCAACATCATCTTCCACTGCCTGGGGCTGATGATTGGGATTCATCAGATCATTTAGCCTATGCACTTCCTCATGCAGAACTGTGTTGTACTGCTCCAGGTGTGTCACATAAAGCTCCAACTCACGAACACGAGCCCTGGCTTCTGTCTCCTTTTCCAGAGACTCATTCAGGAACTGTTTCCAAAAACGCATGTTGCGCTTCAGTCGCTCCACTTCTGTTGTAAGCCTTGCAACCTCTGACTCCGAATCCGGGTTCGGATTACGGCTACTGCTTGCTCCATCAACTCTGGCGGCCAACTGATGACGCGGCACTCCTTGCGGACCCGTTTTCTTGCGAGGAGTCGTCTTCACACGTGCCATCCTAAAGCAAGACAGAATTAGGATGATAAGAACAAATAGGAGGGATCTGAAGGTTAGCATGAATAGGATTGAACCTTACTTAACCCAAACCACTTTAAAAGGGAAGGTAACTTAAGCAGGTTAATTAAACATGATGCATGCATCGTACTTACGATCTAACAGAAAGATTTAAGTAACACAAGCAATCTTTATAACATAGGGCACTATACATGATACTTCACTACGAAGCTTTCAAATATGAGCTAAGGAAACTATAGAATTGATTAAGATAAGCAAAAGCAATTTGGACTAAAATATCAATATTAAGTTTGTTGACCCAAATCATTTTGAAGTTTTACAAAGTAATACTACAATAACTCGAGTGATTATGCTCTGGTACCAGCTGTCACAGAACCTCCTAATTACGATGGCCCACAAGTACACTTCATTGTCATAATGACCTCTGACAGTCGTACTTATGTTCACCATAACTTAAAAGGCCTGCTTTCCTCCGAACAGGATCCAATCACAGGAGTATTGCAATATTACAACAGTTTATTCAAAATATTCAACAGAGTAAAGTAGCGGAAGTCTTACAATAACATAGATTACAAACCAGTTTTCAAACTTCAAACCTTATGTAACATTATTACAAACCATTAGTAGAGAAGTATCGGTAGTAACTTTATTACATCACACAAGCGAGATGCCTTGCCCAAAGGCCACACAATCTACTCGTCGTCACTGTCTTCAACCACGACGGTCATACAACAAGGCTCGAAGCAGACTTGTTCATGAACCGCACCTGCAACAAGGGGTTAACAAACCCTGAGTACGAGAGTACTCAACAAGACTTACCTGACTAAGACAAAGACTCCAAGGGCATGCTAGCTTTAGGGAATCAAGGTACGGGTAATCAAGAATCAAATTTTCTTTTGCAGAAAAGCTTACTAAGGTAAGTCCTTATCTTCAATATTTTACTTTTACCATTGATGGTTCATTAACCAATTCTAGGTGATCCTAATCTAGATCAAAGTAATTATCATCAAAACCTTTCTCATTCTTTCTTTCAATTCTAGTTCTTAACTACGATGTAAGTCAGGCGATCGAGTCTCCATAACCGAGGAGCAACGACGATTCGAACCGATTATACCCAGCTGGGGATCCCTAACATCACGACATATGTAGAACCGAATCTGCATATATCAACCCTCATTTAGATCTCCCAAAACCAGAATGTGTCCATCGCCACCCGAGAGTACAGTACTCCTCGAACCCGGCCCGATTCTAGCCCCGAGGGTACACGCTACTCTCGCCATCTCTCCACTCCCAGTGCGAGGTTAGACGTTCTCGTAATGGAATCACCAACATTTTGGGCTTACCCAAGGCATGAGGTTAGTTGCAAAGTCTCGAACACAACAGGCTTACAACGAACGGGCCTTAACTGACAAGGCGGAAACAATACATTGAGACTCCTTTCCCAATGCATGTTAGCAGTGGCCAAACCACCCGCCCGATCTTTCAAATTTATTCTTATATTTCAATATTCATTCGATATGCCGTCATGGCTATGTAAACATTTCATTTAAAAGCTTAACTTCTAAGCATAGCGAAGCATACTACGCATTTTCAGTAAAAACAGGTATCAAGGTTGATATCGCAATAATCAAGGATGATAATGCAGCAATTAGGTTATCACTCAACTCCTAATTACCTAATGCAATAAACCATAATATAAAATAATAAAACATTTGTAAAAATTCAAGGTAGGGTTTAAATGCACCGGGGCTTGCCTTGTTCGCACACGACGATCGACTCAGACTCGAGGACTCCACCGCCCGGTCCGAAACTCACCGACGATCGCTCTTCTCCGGAAGCTTGATCGACGACTTCGGCTTCTTCGAAAGCGGAGACTACACGAATACATAACATGCTTTAACATGACGCTCGATGATAAACATGATGCTTGATGATAACATGCTACGAGTTACGACTTGAGTACAACTTACTTCTACGGTACAGTCGCAAACAGAAAACCTACTAACTAGAAGCGACGATTCTAGCGATACCAGCTTTTAACCTAACAAGTTACTAACGAGCTCAATCATGAAATTAAGGTGCCAAAGATCACCAAAGGGTAGTGACCTAAGGACATCACTCAATCAAAAGGCACACAACACTTAAAGTTCTCAAATTAACATTTATTTTCTATTTAACTAATTAGGGCATAATTAGGAGTTGATCAAATTTTACCTAATCAAGCTCAAACTTTTTCTATGGGTTAAGAATGAATTACAACAGTGTTATAATAAATTTCATAATTTTTGGATCAATAAATTAATTATTAAAATTCCAGAAACTTGCATTTAATCTTTAATGAAACTAATTAATTCTACTGCACAAAGTATTCAAATTCGTGATTTAACATTTTTTCTAGATAGTTTATACATTGAGAAGCTTACACAAAAATTTTCATAAATTTTGGAACTCTACACAATTTTTAATGAAATAAACAAATAGCAACACTATTCATTTATTTGAAAAAGAAAACAAAAACAAAAATCCGAACCTGGCCGATCTCCTCTTCCCTCCGGTCCGGCCCAGCCGAGCGGCCCGCTCGCGCGCGCCCGCGCTCGCGCTCGCGACCGGCCCAGCCGCGCGGCCCAGCAGCGGCCTGCCCCGCGCGCTGGCTCTCTCTCTCTCGCTGACACCGCGTCCCCACCTGTCATCTTCCTCCTCCTGCTCGCCCGCTCGCTCCCGCGTGCCCGCGCGCTCGCCCGCGGTGACCGGCCGATGACCGAAGCCTCGATCGACCAACCGAGTGATCCGACAGCCTCTACGCGACCTAGCGAACCCGTTTTGCTAACTTGCAGCTCGTCTCGAGCTCCGGTGCTACCTTACCGACGACGGTGGCGGTCCGACAACCACGGTGACCGGCGACTCGACAACACAACGGTGAAACGATCAAGGCGAGTGGTCAGGGAGCATCAGGGGCGTACCACGATCACGAAGGAGTGATCGGTTGAAGCTGAGAGGCTCTGGAGGCGGCTGGCCACGGTGGCGGGGCTCGACGGGAACGGCGGTGACCCGAGGTAGAAGACGACGGCTCCCCGGCGATCCTGAGCAGTAGCGTCTACACAAGGAGGCGCAATAGATTCGCCAGGCGATGGCGGAGCGATTGGCGAGATGGAGATGACTGCGGTGGAGTAGGGAGGGCGAATTTAGCCGGCGAAAGGAAGACGGTGGCGGCGGCGATGGTGAAACTGACGGCGACAGTGGCGGTGACGGTCTTTATATAGAGTTGTGGAGCCAAAGAAGCAGCTGGAGAGCGCGAGGCGATCACTATGGTCGCGGTGGCAAGCTGGAAGACCCTAGAAGCGGCCAGCGCGGCGGCAGCGGCTCGCCGGCGCCCATACCGCGCGGTGGTCGGCGGTGATTGGCCGGTCACTGTAGCTTCCCCCAAACTTTGAATTTTCAAACTGTTTTCTCAAATTACTCTCAAATTCATGTAACAACTTGAAAAACTTCCAATCTATGAAATCTTCAGAATTTCAAGCTCTACAAGTTTTGTATTGAACACTTTTTCAAATTATAACTGGATTTTGAAATTTGAATTTAAACTCAAAAGGGGACACATTTTTCAGATTTGGTAATTTAGAAATTACTTTTGATTTTACATTGAAACTTCAAAATCTCCAAACATCAAAGTTGTATATCTTGACCAGACCTACAACTTTGCTGTTCAAAACTTTTTCAAATTCAGCCTTCATTTTGAAATCATAGTTTGGGGACAAAAATGAATTAAATTTGAAATTTGTTTATTTTCAAAATTGCTCCACATTTTTCACTAAAACTTTGAAAACTCAAAACACCAAAGTTATAGCCCTTGAAAAGTTCTACAAACTTGGTTTTTAACTTTTTCCCAAATTTTGCTTAGATTTTGAATTATTTCAAAAGGGGGTAAAACAGGGTTTTGAAATTTAAGGTTTTCGGGGAAATTTTAAATTGAAATTTGTTGCTACTTTGATTGGTGATTACTTAGTGATCAAAACCTCACCCAAGGGCATAATTTGGACCAACATAACATGGTTGACCAAATGCCACTCTTGGTTGACCAATTAGCTTTTGAAATTCTTTTACATTTCTTCCCAGATTTGAATTTAAATTTGAATCAGAAAACTCGTGACAAGTTTTGGGACTCCAATTCAAATTCAAATTTGGAGCTTCATTTTAGATGTTGTACTTGAGCTCATACCCTACACTTGACACTAGTGTGCAACACAGTCGCACACCTCAAATTACGCAGGGCATGGACTAAGTATTTGCGGTGGCATTCGAAATTAGGGTTTTCGGGTTCGGAGCACACCACTGAGAAACACATTCAACCTAGATAAGTAAACTCGTTTTAGTTGATGCATAACAAGTTTAACCTAATAGGGATGCTTTGCAATGCATTATGATGACATGGCAGATTAATTAGCACTATAACACCCGGGGTGTTACACTCATTTAGATCTCCCAAAACTAGAACGTGTCCATCGCCACCCGAGAGTACAGTACTCCTCGAACCCGACTCAATTCTAGCCCCGAGGGTACACGCTACTCTCGCCATCTCTCCACTCCCAGTGCGAGGTTAGACGTTTTCGAAATGAAATCACTAACATCTTGGGCTTACCCAAGGCATGAGGCTAGTTGCAAAGTCTCGAAACACAAGCGAACCTATAACGAACGGTCCTTAATCGACAAGGCGGAAACACTACATTGAGACTCCTTTCTCCCAAGGCATGAGGCTAGTTGCAAAGTCTCAAAACACAAGCGAACCTATAACGAACGGTCCTTAATCGACAAGGCGGAAACACTACATTGAGACTCCTTACCATTGATAGTTCATTAACCAATTCTAAGTGATCCTAATCTAGATCAAAGTAATTCTTATCAAAATTCTTTCTGATTCATTCCATATTTCCATTTTTAGCTACGATGCAGGACAGGCGATCGAGTCTCCATAACCGAGGAGCAACGACGATTCGAACCGATTATACCCAGCTAGGGATCTCTAACCTCACGACATATGTAGAACCAAAACTTGCATATGTCAACCCTCATTTAGATCTCCCAAAACTAGAACGTGTCCATCGCCACCCGAGAGTACAGTACTCCTCGAACCCGACCCAATTCTAGCCCCGAGGGTACACGCTACTCTCGCCATCTCAAGCTAGCCTATAACGAACGGTCCTTAATCGATAAGGCGGAAACACTTAATTAATTAGAGCATAATTAATAGTAAATAAAACTTTATCTAAATGATCTTAAACTTTTTATATAGATTAATCATGGCCTAAAACAGTGTCACAACAAATTTCATGATTTTTGGATTAATATTTTATTTACTAAAATTCCTGGAAGTTGCATTTAATATTTAATTAAGCTAATTAAATAACTTGCAAAAAGTAATCAAAATTAGTATTTAATATTTTTCCTAATTAGTTTATACCTTGAAAAGCTTACACAAAAATTTTCACTATTTTTGGAGCTCTACAAAAATTCTAGTGAAATAAACAAATACTACTACTATTCATATTTTTGAAAAAGAAAAACAAAAATTCATCTCGGGCCGACTCCTTCTTTCCTCCTCCGGCTCGGCCCAACCGCGCGCTCGCGCCTACGCTTGCCCACACGCTCGCGCGGTCCAACAGACGCGCGTGGCCTAGCAGCACGGCCCGCTCGCGCTCGCTCACTAACGCGGCGGCCCCGCCTGTCATCTCCCTCCTTCCTCACTCGTTCTCTTCTCCCGCGGCCCGGCCATGACGGCACGGCGGCCGCCCGGCGACCACGACACCGACGACCTCATCCCGACCAATCAACCTGACTAACATGATCAACACACCCCCACGAACACCCTCAGACGTCTCTCACGGCCTCAGACCCACCGGAGGTAGTACCTCACCAGCCATGGCAGCACGGTGGTCGCGGTTCGCGGCACGCCGACGCCACAAGCCGGTAGCGTATAAATTGAAGGCATATTAAGCAACAGAAGCTCACCGCGAGTGCAGCGAAGCAAACAGCAGGCGATGAGAGGCAGTGGAGGTGGCTAGCCACGATGAGGTGGACTACGGCGGCGCCTTGCCGGACCTGAGGAGGACAGTGGCGACCGAGGCTCTGTGGGCTTTGCGGTTGGTTGGGAGCTGGCTTAGGAGAAGCGCAAGGTTTGGGAAATGCTTTGGGGAAGATGGAGAGGATTGCGGTGGCAAGGCGACGATGAATTTCGCCGGCGGGGTGAAGCTTGGAGACGGTGGCGGTAAAATAAAAAAACGACGACGACGACGAAACGTCCTTAAATAGATGGCCAGGGAGCTTGATGCGGCCGCGGGAAGGCGCGCAAACTCTGGCTGGCCAGCTGGGGTGCGCGAGAAGTCTGTGGAAGCAGCCCGGCGGCTCGCCGGCGCCCATACCGTATGCTGCCCTGTTGTGATTCGCCGGAGCACTATAGCTCTCCTCCCCAATTTTAGTTTCAAACTGTTTTGTCAAATTACTCTCAAAATCATGTAGCAACTTGAAAAATTCTCAAGATATAAAATCTTCATAATTTCAAGCTCTACAAGTTTTATATTGAACACTTTTTCAAATTCAAACTGGATTTTAAAATTTGAATTTAAAATCAAAAGGGGACACTTTTTGGGAATTTGGTAATTTAGAAATTACTTTCAATTTTATGTTGAAACTTCAAAAACTCCAAACACCAAAGTTGTACATCTAACCAAGACCTACAACTTTTCTATTCAAACTATTTTCAAATTCTGCCTCCATTTTGAAATTTGAGTTTGGGGATGAAAAGGGGTCAAATTTAAAATTTGTTTCTTTTCAAAATTGCTCCACATTTTACACTAAAACTTTGAAAACTCAAAACACCAAAGTTGTAGCCCTCAAAAAGTTCTACAAACTTGGTTTAAACTTTTTCCCAAATTTTGCTTAGATTTTGAATTATTTCAAAAGGGGTAAAAACAGGGTTTTGGATTTTAGGGTTTTCGGAAGAATTTCAAATTGAAACTTGTTGCTACTTTAATTGGTGATTATTAGTGATCAAACCATCACCCAAGTGTATCATTGGGTCAAGTATCACATAGTTGACCAAATGTCACTCTTGGTTGACCAATTTAACTTTTGAAAATCTTTTAATAACTTCCCAAATTTGATTCCAAATTCGAATCGGAAAACTCGCGACAAGTTTTGGATTCCAATTCAAACTCAAACTTGGAGCTTCATTTTACGTGTTGCACTTGAGTTCATACCCTACACTTGGCACTAGTGTGTAACACAGTCACACACATCAAATTACGCAGGGCATAGACTAAGCATTTACGGTGACATTCGAAATTAGGGTTTTCGGTTCGAGTCACACCACTGAAAAGCACATCCAACCTAAAAAGGTAAACTCATTTTAGTTAATGCATAACATGGTTGACCTAAACATGGATGCTTTGCGGTGCAATATGATGATATGGTAGATTAATTAGCCACTATAACACCTGAGGTGTTACAGGTTCCAAGAACCCAAGAGTAACAAACACAAACCAAGCCAACTAGGAGAGGAACCAAGTGCTCAAGATACGAATCGAAGCTTTCCACTCTCAAATCTCTTCTCTCTACTCAAATCTTGCAAGGGATTAGATTTAGGAGTAAAGAGGAAGAGAGAGAGGGTGAGTCAATGCTTGGGAGCTGTTTGTCTGAAGGTAGGTAGGAGTAAATGGCGTGGGTAATGGTTAGAAATAAAGGGGAGAGCTATTTATACACTTATCTTCGAAGCGGTACCAGTACTACCGGTGAGTACCCACCAGTACTACCGGTCCCAAGGGCTCCAACCATTACAGACAACCTACTGGAGATTTTGCGAGAAAATAGCCTACCGGTACTACCGGTCTAACCACCGGTACTACCGCTAGTACAGTTTACAGCGAAGACGAGTTTTGTGGGAATTTGGCCTACCGGTACTACCGGTCAGCCACCGGTACTACCGCTAGAACAAAACTCGTAGAACTAAAGCACTGCCACCGGCGAGATTTATGCCTACCGGTACTACCGGTGCTCCCAAGCATAAAACACCTCTCTAAGTGTCCATGAGTGCAAAGGTGTCTCTCAAACGCATGATCAAAAACATATTGAGCACTAATTCCCCATCTAGATAACCTAATTTGTATCCCTCTTGATAGTGCGGCGTTTCTTATAACCCAAGCCAAAATATAAAATCTAATCTATCCACTTGAGAAGGAACACTTTCCAATCAAAGGAATTGAGGGTGCTATCATCACCAAATGTGACCATTCAAATTCTTTCATCGGACTAACACCTGCGTATTCACTTAGATAAATATGTTAGTCTCTAATTTAATTGTCATTAATTATCCAAAACCCATTGAGAGCGAATGCACTTACAATATATATAAGCAAGTATTGAGATTGAAATTTTACATATTTTTCTTGGAACAATAGCACGTATTCCCTCTGTATTCAAATGTAGGTTGATTTATATTTTTCCCTAAATCAATATTATATAGATTTTGACTAACCAAGTCTATATGAAAATAATATTAACATACATCCCTTGTGGATAACCAATTTTGTGATGTAGGTGTTTTTTTGTATTCTTTTCAATATCTTGATTAAAGTTAGAGAAAAATGAACTGAAGGATTTTTTTCTTATGAAAATGAATTAAATCTTGTGAAATCAATATATTTCAAATGGCCATTAAGCTGAGAGAGAGAGACGGGTAGGCCATCGTGATCATAAGACGGCACGCAATTGCCGTCCGGAACTAAAATCCATGGATTAACAACAATGTGAGACGGCCAACCAAACTAACTTTTGTCGTGAGCAAGTGTTTCAATTACTTGCTCCTACTACTCATCACTAGAGTAGTTTATTTATCCTATTCGGATGGATGACACAAACCAGACGTTGGCTCCGTTCGGCTGTGCTGATAAGTCGACTGAAAAACACTGTTGGCTGATTTGTTGTGAGAGAAAAATATTGTTTTGACTGAAAAAACAAGATGAAAAAGACGGATTATAAGCCGGATAAACAGGATCGTTGATCATGAAATGCATCTTTGCCATTATTGCACTAGAAGGATGACACAAATCAGAGTACCAGACGTTGATCACCCTCACGAGTCACGACTTGAGACTGAGAGAGAGTATATATATATATATATATATATATATATATATATATATATATATATATATATATATATATGTGTGTGTGTGTGTGTGTGTGTGTGTGTTGCCAATCAATAGACTGGATGATGGAGGTGGCGAAAGAAACATCTGAAGACGGCAGCGTCATCGGCGGCAGGCAGGGGAAGACGACAAGCCGGCGCCGGCCGCTTCCTCCCCCTCCGCTACACATCGCTCCCGCACTTCACATCGCTCTCCCGCACTCCCACTCCCGCGCCGGCTCCCACCACCACCACCCAACTCCACGGCAGACGGCCGCATCAGCGCGATCGCTGCCCGCCCCGCTCCTCCTCCCCCTTCCCACCGCATCACATCGCATGCTGCTGTCGCGTCCCCAAACCCTGCCCCTGCCCCGGGCCCGGCTTTCCTCCCCGACCCTTCGCCACCTCCGCGCCCTCGCCGCGCCGCGCCGCGCGCTCGTCTCGTCCCCGCCACTAGGGTTCGCCTTCCGCGCGGTGGTGTCCGACCACGAGCAGCGCGGGATGGAGGCGGGGGAGCAGGGGAGGCCGCTCCGCGTCGGCCTCGTCTGCGGCGGGCCCTCCGGCGAGAGGGGCGTCTCCCTCAACTCCGCGCGCTCGGTGCTGGATCACATCCAGGTATTGCACGCGTCTGTTTCGCCTCGCTTGTTCTTCATACTGATAGTCTGATACCGTTGCCGTTCGTGGCGAGCGGGTTTGAATTTGAGCGGGTGCATTGAATTGGAGCTGCTGCTGCTGCTTTGACTTTTGAGCTACAGTGTGACATTATCACACTAGTGTGCTCTGCTTTGACTTAATTCACTGCGTGTTGGCTTCGGGTCTGCGCCGCCCGCCACGAGTCACTGACTACTGTGATCATCAGCTGGAATCCATCCTGAGCTCACTCATCATTTCCGTTGAACTGGATGCCGTCTGTATAGTGTGCACCATCACCATTCGCGCCTTTTGCTGTCTCGTCAGTCGTCACTCGTGTTCCTTGCTTAGCATTTTTTTTCGCCTTGATGAAAGTGGGAACTGCCAGTCAGTCAGTCACTTCCTTGCTGAATGCTGATGATATATAGTATAGTAAATATCATGGTCCGATGCAGGGAGAGGATTTGGTCGTCCGCTGCTACTACATTGACTGTGCCATGAAGGCCTTCGCGATATCTCCTGCGCAGGTGACCTCACGTGCTCGGATTCTCTTGTTTGTTAATACTATAATCTATATATAAGCTGAATATACTCTGGTGGCTGTGCTGTCTGCGTCATTTTTTTAATTGAGTTGGTCACGCACAATTTTTTTTTTTATAGCAACTCCCCCTAGTTGCTTGTTTGTTATTTATAGAGATCCCTGATGGAGGAGGAATCAAGCTCTGCTCAGCTTAGCGACACAACTGCCTCAATTTTTGTTAGCTTTATTTACAACTCCCTGTGGCCAGCTTAAGCTTTGTGCGGTTCCAAGGTGCTCAGCTTATATGGATTCATGCACCTTCACTGGGGATAGTTACATTTATTCGAGCCAATTTCAATACACTGTAATAAGATAAAGGTTCCCTTGGTTGAATACTTGAATTTGGGTTAACAATTGCATGTTCTGTTTTGCTGGAACTAGTACCCAAATGACAAAGCCTTTTATCCTTTATAAAGTTGTTTCAGACATGTACTTCGGTTGCTAGTTGCTACTTTATGAACTCATATTCAGTTAGAGTAAAATAACTGTTTCACATGTTCTGCCCCACAGCTATATTCCAACACACCTTCAGATTTTGACTTCAAACTTGAAAGGTAAACCAGTTAGACAGCCAATTTTTGTTCCTTGCCATTATTATCATTCCAATTTTTTTTTCATTTTAAACTTCACTTCTGCAGTTTAGCCCAAGGATTTGACTCCCTATCTGACTTTGCGGAGCATCTTGCCACTAATGTTGACATTGTCTTCCCAGTGATCCATGGAAAATTTGGTGAAGATGGTGGCATTCAGGTTTGTTCTTACCAGTGAAATCTGGTTTACAAGGAAAAGATATCGATTCATGCTTGTTGATTCTGAGTTTCACTTGGCATTGCACTAGCTATAGTGTTTGAATGGCTCTTAGTTGACCGCAGTTTACACACTCACCTCCTGTTAACTTAAATCTGTGGGTGTGACATCCATATGTTCACAATTTCTTTGAAATACTCAGGAGCTTTTGGAGAAAGCAAATGTTCCATTTGTTGGGACACCCTCTAAGGAATGCCAGCGTGCTTTTGACAAGGTACATTGTATGTTTCTTTCAAGATTGCTCTTGACAAGATATGTCATCAACTTCTCCCTACCATCCTTCTATGTAATTGCATACTTGGATGCAAGACCACTATTCAGTACCATCACCAGCTTTTTCTGAATTGATGGGAAAGTGTTCTAGTATTATTCGTGAAACTTGTTTGCTGATTATGGATATTGTGGAACTTACTAGGGCAAAACGTTCCATGTATTGAGCAAGTGGAGTTTGTGAAATGTTATCTAGTGAGCAGGTTAAAAGTATTGCTACAATGTACAATCTTCTAAAGATGCTATGTGAAATGTGACGTGTCCATCAATATCTTGTTTTTTCTCTATTGTAACTTGTAATTTCATTTAATGTCAGCGGATCCATTTATCCAGTTCCTGATTTTAGTCTTGAACATGACTGCAGCATAATGCATCGCTCGAGCTCAATGCACAAGGTTTCTTAACAGTGCCAAACTTTCTTGTGGAGGTAAGGCTTGTTTGTCATTTCATAGTGCCCTCAATGTGATATGCACTATCTTTATCTTTATTAGTGAGCATAATATGTAATTTAGTTGAGAAACAGGCATTGAGAGTCATTTTTTTTAATCTTTGGCACTATGCTTCTTTTATGCTACATATATCTGAAAATAAGTTTTGGTTTAATTATTCTGCTTCCTCCAGTGGACTGAATCTTAATGGATACTTGGAAAAAGGAACAAAAGATTTTCTTGTCTGTCACAATATTACCACAGTAGCTAAGAAAAAAATGGGAGTATGATTACTAATTCTGATGCTCTTCTTTGGTGACCTGATCATGTATCCTGCAATTGTGTCTATGACAAAGCAGAAGGACAAGTTGGCTAAGCTGGAGTTAGAGGCATGGTTCCAAACCATCAATCTGAACAAAGAAAATGGCAAAGTGATTGTAAGTGATAGTGTTTTACTTTAAAGACTGTTTGCAGGGTTGGATTGGTGAAGGGGTAACTTCTGATGTGCTTGCACAGGTCAAACCTACAAGGGCTGGGTCAAGCATTGGCGTGGTTGTTGCTTATGGTGTGAATGACGCTGCCCAGAAAGCTGAGGAAATTATTTCAGAGGTGCAGAATACTTTCTACTATACTTCTGGAATCATTCAAGCTAAACACAGTAATAATTTTGAGACCTGAAATCATATGCTGATTGACAGGAAATTGATGATAAAGTTATCATAGAGGTTTTCCTTGAAGGGGGCACTGAGTTTACGGCCATCGTGGTTGATGTTGGGACTGCTAACAACAGTGAGCCTGTTGTTCTGCTTCCAACAGAAGTATGATACCTATCTTCGTTTGCTTATCTCTCTTATTCTGTCATGCTGGAGACATTGTAACAACTTGACCAAATATTCTGGATGGTCCTCTTAGGACAAGACAAATATGCTGTTATCTATTGGTAAGTCTAAATTAAATGTGTTAGAGAGCCTGAATTAACCTATTTTATTTTCCTTTCTCTTTTGTAGGTTGAGCTTCAGTACTCCAACAGTAGTGATACCAAGGAGGACACAATATTTAACTACCGCAAGAAGTACCTTCCAAGTCGACAGGTATATAGCCCAGACTAAAATACAAGTTCTGGGGGATCATTTGTGCAAAACTATTGGTTCCTTTCTGTCGATATCTGCTTCTTAAGTCCTTCTGACTCATTTGAAACAAACTTATAGAACTTCCTGTGACAAGGCCTCGGTCAAATAATTCCATATTTTCCAAAGCCTGGTTTTCTTACACAAGAATCTATTCAAGCATTCATTGATCTCTTCCCAGGTTGCTTATCATTCACCTCCACGTTTTCCGGCAGAGGTGATCGATTGTATAAGACAAGGGATTTCTCTTTTATTTCGTCGCCTTGGCCTGCACGACTATGCAAGGATAGATGGTTGGTTTTTACCTTCTCCTGTTGCTTCTTTACCCTCAGCTGAAAATAGTGAAAAATTTGGAAATACCAAGTATGGAACTGTTCTTTTCACGGATATTAATTTGGTAAGCATACTCTTGTTGCTCTTTGTTCTCAAGTTTGGATCATGTCTTGCTGTTTCTAGTGCATGATACCTGTTGTATTCTCTGTAACAGATAAGTGGGATGGAGCAAACCAGCTTTTTGTTCCAACAAGCTTCAGCGGTAATAATAATATGGCATCACACACATTGTAATTTGGCATTTCTGATTCTGGAGAAATTCTTATTTAAATACATACATGATCATCCCTGCTATCTGTGCATCTTTTCTTCAAACTGTCAACCATTGAGGATATTTGTATTTTGGTATGATATGCAGTATAAATTAGTTTTGCTAAAGGTTTTTTGTACTCATTATCATGCTGTTACATAAAGTAAGTATCATGCAAATACTTTTGTGCTCATAATGCTTAATTTCGTTACTAACTTCAGAACCAAAAACAACACTTTTCAGGTTGGGTTCTCTCACTCTCGAATCCTTCGTACAGTTGTTCAGCATGCTTGCTCGCGATTCCCTTCTCTTGTTCCATGCAATAATGCTTGGACCGCTTTGTCCAGAAAACTACAACCATCAAAACAAGTAGAAGCAATCCACAAAGGTACATCAAGACAGAAGGTTTTTGTGATCTTCGGAGGGGACACTTCAGAGCGGCAAGTATCACTTATGAGTGGTACCAATGTCTGGCTTAATCTCCAAGGTTTTGATGATGTGAGATCTCTTGCTTCCAAATATTTGACTTTGCATATTCTTTGTGTTTCTATTCTCATTTCTTGGTGCTTCCGCATTGTGTTTATACAATTTCTGGCCATGTTGGTCTAGAATTTGTTGCCATCATCTTGAAACTGTATGTCATACCATACCATGCTTTAGCTTGATATGATACAATACCATGTTTGTTGCCTACGTAGCTATGTTCTATTTTCATGCACCGATATTTTATATTCTTTTCACTTCTGTTGCTTTCAGCTTGACGTGACACCGTGTTTGCTTGCTCCTGCAAATGGATATTTCTCCTCACATGATCAAGATTTCAGTGACAGTTCAAGAGAAGTTTGGACGTTGCCGTAAGTCTTGCATCTTACTGAATCTTCTGGATAATATTGTAGTTATGCACCATAACATTTACTTGGTAAAATGACTAAACTTGGCATACTCTATGTGGCAGATATTCATTAGTGTTACGACATACCACTGAAGAAGTTCATGCTGCATGTGTTGAGGCAACTGAGCCAGAACGAGTTGAAATAACAAAACGCTTGCGTGATCAAGTAATGAATGAACTTGGGCCAGCATTGAGCAAACATGATTGGTTTGCGGGCTTTGACATTGCTTATGAACAACCTATCAAATACTCTCTGCAACAGTGGATCGACCATGTAAAAGAAACTGAAGCTGTAGTCTTTATAGCAGGTATTTTTCCAAAAAATACTAATCTAGTTGAACCTCTATGGACGCTATTGTATAATGTTCCAACTATTGCAAAAAAATACGATCAGAAATGCATTGCATGTAATATTTCTAGAATAAATGGATTCTGTCAAGTGCCAATTATTCAATCATATTGCTCCTTTTCTTAAATTAAACCAAACATATAATTAGTAATGACACTATTCCAGATGGAGAGCCTTTCGCCTGACTGTTGCATTTATAATATACACCTGTTCCTTACTGTTTCTTTTTTTCTTAGGTGTTCATGTCTTGTGTGTTATATGTAGTGCATGGTGGCATTGGAGAGGATGGTACCATTCAGACATTGTTGGAATCTGCAGGAGTTCCTTACACAGGTTCACTTTTAGCTTATATATAGAGAGTATTTGTATGTGGCCAAACTAAAGATCGTAAAAGCTCTTGTCATGCAGGACCAGGACCAATCGCTTCTAGAACATGCATTGATAAAGTTGCAAGTTCACTTGCTGTTGACCATGTATGAACCTTTTGCAACTTTTACTCTTTTATGGGTTCCTATGGGTATTTAAATATTGATTTCCTAGCATGTATATACAATGATATTCCATGATGTCACTATGACACAAACAGCTTAAATCAATTTGTTAGTAACACAACATTTGCTCACCGAAAAATTATATCCACTGTGACCATGCCAAAGAAGTTAACAGTATTTGTGGTACTTGTGTAGCTTGCTAGTTATGGAGTCCGTACCATTCCAAAGGATGTAAGAGCAACAGAAGAAGTACTGAAGTCATCTCTTGTTGATATCTGGAATGAACTTAAAGCAAAACTACGAACAGAAACAGTATGTGTGAAACCAGCTCGTGACGGGTGCTCGACTGGTGTAGCAAGATTGTGGTAATAATTTACTTAACTCTAGTCCAGTGTTTTAGTTATTTAACGGTGATGTCTCTCGTCTTTGTTTTGTGCATGGATCATTAAGAAAACACTATCTGTTTTCAGCTGTCCAGAGGACCTAGAAGTCTATACAAATGCATTGAGGAGGAAGTTTCAGCATCTGCCTGCTAATTGCCTGTCCAGGGTACCAAAGACAACCTAACCATGTTTTTGTGCCAATCGAGGAACTATGTCTGCCAGTGGTCAGATACACTTTTAACACTAAGCTATATTTTATAGGCACATGGCGTAATTGAGATGCCAGTCCCTCCTCCAGAGTCACTAATATTTGAGCCTTTTATTGAAACGGATGAAATTATCATTTCAAATAAATTGGAGAATGGTAGTGCTCGCCATCTGGTATGGAAGGGTGAAAATGACTGGCTTGAAATAACTGTTGGTGTAGTTGGCAAGCGTGGAGAAATGCACTCGTTAAATCCAAGTATCACAGTGAAAGAAAGTGGTGATATTTTATCTCTTGAGGAGAAATTTCAAGGTAAGTATCATGCATACTTTGTAGTTTGTACTATTTTATCTCACAAATAAAGTTGCACCAGGAGTTGTTATTGTGAGTGTGTCTTTTGATATTTTGTTTAAATAGTTGTTGGCATGGCATGGAAATGTAATATGCCATTGACGTAAACTTTGACTTGGGACAGATGAGGGAAAATAATTTCTTGTAGAACATCGTGTGTGCCTTGTCCATATCATTATTAGCATCAAACGCAATACAGCTAACCGTGTCTGTCCTAGCTTATATACTTTTAAGTTTTATCGCTGAGCCCTCTAAGCCATTTTTCTCATAACATGATTGAGGTGTTTTTTTTTTCAGGTGGCACTGGAATCAACTTGACACCACCTCCTGCAACAATTATGGGGTACTTATTTATGGCTATTCCTAGTTTCCCCTTTTTCTTTTAAATAACAGTAGAATTTTCAACTGGACAGAATCTAGATTCTAAAGCTTACTCACATGTCGGTTCTATTTTTGTCGGCGTCACCCACCACACCAGCTGCCCCTGATTCATCTCAGCATCATGCCTTACTAGTATCATTTGTGAGCATATCTTTTGGCTTGCCTTTTGTAGCGAGGATGCTCTGCAGAGGTGCAAGAAGAGTATCGAGATCATGGCAAACGCTCTAGGTTTGGAAGGCTTCTCGCGCATTGATGCATTTGTCAACGTGCGAAGCGGGGAGGTATGAATGTGAAATGTTGTGCTCAAATGAAGATGATAATTATTACTCCTAGTTGTGATATTGTGGTTGTAAGTGAGCCACCTCGTTCCCAATGGCAATATGCTTGGTCCTGCATGCAGGTGCTGCTGATCGAAGTCAACACTGTACCTGGGATGACTCCATCCACCGTGCTGATCCACCAAGTAAGCTAAGGGCTAGCTCTGGCTGGCTCACAGAAAAACTGCATTATCTGCCCATTATTGTTGTTGCTGTGGCGGCAGCAGCACTTGAACGGGAAAAAAAACTTACATTATGATAATGTATGGTGGCAATGAATCGCAGGCACTCGCAGAGGAACCGCCCGTGTACCCCCACAAGTTTTTCCGCACTCTTCTGGATTTGGCGTTTGCAAGGGCGAAATAGCTCAGTCAGCCATTTATTTTACTTTTATTTACCGAGCATCGGTTTTGATTCTGTATCAGTAAGCTTATTGTGAAGAGGCCCTGTTAGTGTTAGGTTGTTGTTTGAAACTGAAAGGCTTGGTTATCTTTACTTCACGTTAGCGTTACTGAATTTACCGATACACGCGAGCGCGATGCAAGGTGGTTGAGGTTCTTCAGTCAGTCTCTCTGTGGTATGAACATCTTGTCAGTGATTGTTAAGATGAAAATAAACCTGTAGCTGTAGTGTGCATAGAGAGTCAAACAAACAAAGCCATCGCACAGCCGTGTGTGTGGATCTGCTTGACTACAATAATAGTAGCGGTAGTGGTGGGGGTGGGGGATAGCACAGCCGTGTGTGTGCATGCATGGGCAAGGAAGGAAGCTTCGGGGCACCTTCCTCCCTCCTCGTGTACCATCGCTTGCATTGCCGACTACGACTAGCTCCGTCCGCACAAGCACAACCAGGCCCCTCCACCCGGCTTCGCGCCCTCTCCATGCCCGCACCGGCATTCATCCCTCTCTAGTGAAGCTGCTGGATCTGCACAAAACAACTCAAATCGTTGGTTTTTGCGCAACTTCTCACACAAAGCAGTTTGGAGAAGAGCGTTTGGTTTTGGTGTGCTCATATTGTAATTGTAATTATGTTTTGTATGGACTTTGGTTTGGAATGACTTCATCTCTATCTCTATTATGTATGACTTTCTAATTATGAGTATTCTTTTTCGAATTACGTGAGATACTTGTGATAGCGCGCGGTGAGCTATACGTGATGCATTATATCAAATATTAGACAATGGCCTGTATTGAAATTTAAATGTAATAATAAAGTATATAAAAAATGAAGACCATTGCCGGTTGAAGGCCACTAAACTAAAAGCAACCCCATGGTATCAGTGTTAGGTAGAGGCTAGATCTGGTGGTGGCCCTCTAGTAGGTCAAGGATAGACCGCCGGTCTTATCATTGTCGATCGTTGTTTGATTGCCTGATGTTGGGTCCTTTTTTGGAGAGTGATATTGAGTCTGGATCCATGGCATGGAGCAATACTTATGAGTGTGAAAAACATACCGGACGGAACTTGCGAATGCTAGTGCTACTGCATGCTTCTATGTCTGAATGATGCAAAAACAAAGTAGGAAGCAACACTTGGCTGATTTCTTGAGGAGGTCGACAAAGTATTTAGCTTTTGGTAGATTATACGTGCTGTGGACAAGTTGACAAAGTATTGATGTGTATATGTACCAAGCAAGTAGGTAGCAGTTTTGATGCCGTGGGACGGTGGATGAGGCGTGCGAAGTGGTGTAGTAGCTAGCTAGTGGAGTATTAAAAATATATATTTGTGGATAACACGTCAAGAAGCACCGTTAATTATATACTACATCAATAATATTTCCTCGGAACTTAATGGAGATCGAGTCGGCCGCTGCATGCTGTAATTAAGTCCACGTGGCAATCTGAGGATCATGCATGGGTGATGGATGAGCAGGATGGTAGAGGTACTCCAGGTAGCAATAGCAAGACCAGGACCAGGACCAGGACAGGGTCTATAAAAAGGCAGGCGAGCCCCCTCTTGGGCGGGCAGAGCAGCCAGATCGATCGGAGGCAACCCCAACCCCAACCCAACAACCGCCGTCTGTCATTAAGGGAGCTGGCGGCGTCTTCTGCTTCTAAGCTGGAGAGAGCTGGAGCTGGACCAGTGCGCGGCGCCACCGCCGGAGAGGGCGACGAGATACGCATCGACCCGCCGCCGGACGCCTCCTCCGAGACTCCGGAGCAGCGCAACAAGTTCCTGGTCCTCCGCCTGTACGAGGCGCTCGACGCCCGGGACCACGCCGCCGTGCAGTCGCTGCTCGCGCCCGACCTCGAGTGGTGGTTCCATGGCCCGCCCAAGCACCAGCACATGATGCGCCTCCTCACCGGCGGCAGCGGCAGCGGCAGCGGCAGCGGCTTCCGCTTCGTCCCGCGCTCCGTCGACGCGCTCGGCGCCCCCACCAGCACCGTCATCGCCGAGGGGCAGGAGAGAGGGTGCTACTGGGTGCACGCCTGGACCGTGGGCGCCGATGGGGTGATCACCCAGCTCCGCGAGTACTTCAACACCGACCTCACCGTCACCCGCCTCGCCGCCTCCGCCAAGTGCGTGTGGCAGAGCCGCCGCCCCGACAGCGCCACCAACTCCCTGCCGGGACTCCTCCTCGCCCTCTGACTCTGATCACCGTCATCGATCCATTCCCATCCAGCACCCAAGTCGTCGTCGTAGGTATATTGGATTTTTGCTTGTGCCTTTTCTTTCACTATCGTCGTCGCTCTAGTCGTCGTGTGTGTATCCTGTACGTACCGTATACCTACGTACGTATTGTATGTACGTGGGCCACACGGTGGGACCACCCCACCCCACCCACACCAAGGCCCACCTAGTAGCTGATCCATGGCGACGTCGCGTTCCTCCTCGTGTCCTGCTGCTACTGCTTTATTATTCGGCGTGTACCACTGCAACCTACTATTATTGTACTCCAATAAAACAGTATCATTATTGTGTTCCGTATACTGCCTGCTTAATTATTCATTCATCATATATCTTGAATCTTCTACGATCCTCCGTTTAATTTTACATATCTAAAAAAATTGTTATTATTGCTATTAATTATATATTAATCTGTTATTACTTGCTACTGCTAAAGTATACCCTAGTTTAATTGATTCTAAATAGGATCACATCATATGGACGATGCCACATCACTATCATATATGTCCATGTAATTTATAATCCTAGCTTGACCTATTATATATCTCAAACTTTGACCGCACGTATCAATCCATCTGCGAATCAGTTCAATTGCAGATGTCGGGATGTTTGGATTATAGCCACACTCGGCCACACCAGTTGTGGCGGTGTTATTGGACGCCACAGTTGTGGCAGAATCTCAGTATGTGAAAAACTATGGTCGCCAAAGATAAATCACCAACCAAACATCACCCTCTGTGGCAGCCATAAAGTGTGGCGTGGCGGGCGATGGCCGGAAACCAAACGCGCCTGATTCCCACCATCCTTAAATATCTGTCGTCGTTAGGATGCGTGCCACAAGTTTAACTCGATTTTGTAAAAAATACATGCAACATTTGTATCTCTAAATAGAATTATTAAAAAACTAGATTCAAAGATCTTTTTAATGATACTACTTATGTATCATAAATAATAATATTTTTTTAATATATATTTAGTGAAAGTTGTTTCTCGGGAAGTGAAAACAATAAATATTTAGGGACGGATGGAGTATGTAGTAATAATCAACAGTCGTAGGAAAATTTATTAAAACTAGTCGTCACATGTACTGTATCTCCATCTGATGCGTGCTACAGTTAATAAACATCAATCAAATAATAATATGGGTCTATCTATATATTTGTTGACAGATTTTTACACCAAAAATCTATTAAATTTTTGACAAATGAAAAGCTGACACATCAGCTAAAAGAAAAACTGACAGATTTGCTAACCTTTTATCTGTCAAATTTCAATAGCACATACAAATCAACAAAATATCCAAAACCCATTAGCATTAGCACAAAGATCCAAAACCCAATAATCATCCAGCAAGTACAGGGTAGCAGAAAAACGGACTACTGCACAGCCATTCTAGGAGGTTGAATGATTTATGAACTTGGCAGTGGAGGGAGGTTGAAGATAGCTAAGAGCTGATCGATGTGCTTTCCTTACACTGGAGTAACTTGTTTGGAGCTCTGGCACGTGGCTGCTCTGCCAAATTGGTTGGTCGGACACCATTGCCTCGCCGTGCATTCTGACCGATCGATAGAGCATGCATAGAACTGCAGGGAATAGCTAGAATTTGACCTAGCAGGCAAAGGCAATCGATGCCGAGTGACAGTGGAACTGATGGAGAGATTGTAATTGTAATATCCAGCAGATGAGGAGTCAAGCTGGATTGATGGAGGCAGGTCTCCCAGTGATGAAAGCTGTGCCTCGAACTCACTACTGCAGCAGAACCCAGTCAACTCCAAAAACCTGCAAGCAGTTTGTGCCACAGGGAGACATGTCATCACACACATTCACATGATTCTGATTTCTGAGCTCCAAACAAAAAAAAGCAAGGTGTCGGTGTTCGGACCCGAGGGGGTCCTAAATCAACGAGTAAATGCTGCGTGTCTCTTTCCTGGATGGTGATACAAGGAGAACACACGGGGGTTTATCCTGGTTCGGGCAAAAGAAGGCCCTACGTCCAGCGGGGGGGGAGAAGTTTGTATTTCCTTGCACCGAAGTGCTCATGTAGGGGTTACAAGCATGCGAGAGAGGGCGTCGAGCCCAAGTCTCAAAGAGAGGAAAAAGAGGACAAGGGTGAATGCTTGAGATATCAATCTCTATCTTGCGTCTTGCCTGTTGTCTCTTGTGTTTCTTTGTTGTCTATCTGTTCGTCCTTTTCGTAGAACCCTGGCCTGCCCTTTTATAGGGCGAGAGGAGGCCAAGACGACGGGGAGCTTTGAGGTGATGTTTTGTCGATTCCTGTTGAGCTGACCGTAGCGACGTGCTTTAGGAATGGTCGGCCATCCCTGGACACCATGGCGTCGTGGGAGACAAGACGGCGAAATGACCCGGAGCGCCGCGCCACACTGTCCTTCCCTTGCGGTTGAACTGTGCGGAGCGTCGAGGTTGGGTCGAGGCCGGGTCGAGATCGGATGGATAAGGCCGAATCCCCGAGATTGCAAAGGACGGGCCTTGTCTTATCCTCCCTCGAGGGTGATCGATGGTAAACAGTGCGCGGTAAGGTGGGTACAGTGATGGGTTTCACCTCCCATCACGGGATGGGCGGTAAAACAGTGTGATCTGACACGGGCATTATTCCCACATCGATCCTGGTTGCAGCCATGCCGGTAGGTGGTAGTAGGTAACCGCATTAAATGATATGGCTTTTGTCCTGGGGTAGGTAAAGAGAAGGAGTCGAGGCGCTAGACCCGGGCTCACGCGAGTCGGAGTTCTTCCCTGCGGGCGGATGAGCCTCGCGCGGGTCAGAGCGCCGTCGAGGTCCCTTGCTGTATGGGATGGGGCACGGTCGAGGCGCCTCGTCGATCGGGCCTCGTACGAGTCAGAGCCGAAGCGCGGTCGAGGCCCCCCGTCGAGCGGGCCTCGTACGAGGCGGACTGGATACGCGGTCGAGGCGGGCTGCCTTCTATTGCGGTTTCAGTCGTTTTAGTTTTTTTATTAGAGATGGATGTGGGTACCACCGTACTGTTGGTACCGACAGTAGCCCCCGAGCCTTTGGGTGAGTGTGTGATCACTCTCCCAGAGGTTTGTTTGAACTGGAGTCGTAGCGTCCTGATTTTTTTCCGGTGGGGGCGCGCGAGTGCACCCGCCGGGTGTAGCCCCCGAGGCCTCGGTGGAGTGTTGAGACTCCTCCGAGGTCTTGTATTCGTTTTATTGGGGAATGATTCATTGCGGTCAATCCCCTGAGCCTCGCGCGCACGAGGTCGATCAGAGTCCTGGCCATCTTTTGTTGTGCGACCCTCATGCTCCTCCTTCAGGAAGGAGGAGGAGGGGTGGGGAACGCCGTACTACCCTTATTTGGGCGAGTTCCGACGATCTCCGGTGAGCTACTAGCGGGGGAATTCGAGTGAGAGCTCGTGCCCTAGTCGTTAGGGGTCGGCTAGTGGCCCAGAGGCGCTCTCAAAGATGCCAAGAAGTGGTCGTGTGGATCTCGATTCCCTGCGACAGGATTCGAGGGCTTGGTGCCTCCCCCGAGGGGATTCCTATGTCGACCTCCTCCTTCAGCCTCGAATACGTCCTGGGGTGCCTCAAGAGCATGGCTCGTGCCCTGGCCATGTACGGGCGCACCCTGGGTCGTCCCTGACTCTGTTACTCGAGGGCAGCTATCGAACCCTGGTCGAGGGCCAGCTTTCGATCCCTCAAGATTTAGGTTTCTGTCCGTCCCTCACGCTCCTTTTTCGAAAAAAAGGAGGAGGGGTGGAGAGCGTTGTACTACCCTCGTTTGGGCGAGTTCCGATGGCCTCCGGTGAGCTGCTAGCGGGGGAATTCGAGTAAGAGCCTGTGCCCCAGTCGTTAGGGGTCGACTAGTGGCCCGGAGGCGCTCTCAAAGATGCCAAGAAGTGGTCGTGTGGATCTCGATTCCCTGCGATAGGATTCGAGGGCTCGGTGCCTCCCCCAGGGGGATTCCTACGTGGACTGCCTCCTTTAGCCTCGAATACGTCCTGTGGTGCCTCGAGAGCGTGGCTCGAGCCCTGGCCATGTACGGGCGCACCCTGGGTCGTCCCTAACTTCGTTGCTCGAGGGCAGCTATCGAACCCTGGTCGAGGGCCAGCTTTCGCTCCCTCGAGGCTCATACCGGGCTCGGGGCCCGTTTCCCAGGTATCTAGGAATATCCGTTCGCGAATCCCTCCCCCGCCCGTTAGCCGGGCGCGTCTTTTTAGGAGGGGACGCAAGATCGACGCGGTAGTGGGCGACGTGGCATACGGTTACGACGTGGGGGACGGCCACGTGCCCAATTCCTGTGAGATGTAAGGAAACAGTTAGGTGGGCGCGTTTAATGCGAGAAACTGTTCCTACCTTTTCGCGCGGCCATTGGGCTTCCGCCTGGGCATATAAAATCAAGGCCTAGGGTCTGCGTTCCCCACCGGTTCCTTGCGCTCCTGCAATCTTCTGCTCTAGACAACCCTTGCCTTATCACGCTCTTCGCCCGTGTCGCTGCCACCACCGCATCCTCTCCATCCACCCCCCCTTTTTCGATAGCACCGATGGCAGGAAAGAGCCAGATCCTCCCCGCCGACGACTGGGCCGCTTCCTCGGTGACGGAGAGGAGGTTGGAAGAGTTGGTCGAGGACGGGCTGCTGCGGCCAAGGACGAGCAGGTCGCAGCTGGAGTGGATCGCGCCGCCCCCTGCCCACCGGGAGCCGGCGCCCCCCTGAAGGGTACGTGGTGAGCTTCGTTTGCTTCCACGAGAGGGGGTTTGGCGTGCCGGCATCCGTCTTCATGCGCGCGCTCCTCCACTACTACCGGGTGGAGCTTCACCACCTTGCCCCCAACGTCGTCGCACAGGCCGCCATCTTCACGGCGGTCTGCGAGGGCTACCTTGGGGTGGAGCCACAGTGGAACCTATGGCTTCACCTTTTCAAGGCCGAGCTTTTCGCCAAGAAGACGGGGGAGAAGGGTGTCCTGTGCGTGGCTCGAGTAGGGAGTTGTGTCCTATAGGTGAGGTCGGGCCTGGCGGATCTGTACATCCCGACTCGCCTCATCTCTTCGAACAGCGGGTGGCACGAGGGTTGGTTCTACCTCCGCAACGATGAAAATCAGTTGCCGAGGTACACCGGCCGCGTGCTGACCTCTCGAGAGGATCGCTGGACGTACGAAGTGCCGAAAGCTGAGAAGCCACGCCTGGACCCGCTGCTGGCGGCGCTGCAGCAGCTTCGCCTTCGGGGCTTGACGGCTGCGGTGGTGGCCGCGGCCTTCCATCGCCGTAGGGTGATGCCGCTGTGCCGGCGTCGTCTCCACCTCGACCAGATGACTCCAGAGGCATCTCTGGAGGGGACCCGGATGTCCCACGAATCCCTTGCCCTCGAGGAGGTCCTCCGGCGAGCGCGCCGGATGGTTGGGAACTTCAAGGTGGAGAAGGCCAACCGGGTCCCTATGAGACCTACCGAAGGGTTCGAGCCTGTGGTACGTATCTTAGGGCCAGTATGTTTGCTAATTTTCGTTTATTTTTGGATTTCACTGATTTGGTCGAGGCCGGCGTGTAGGATTTGTCGGCGTTGCGGGAAACGCGTCCGCCAGTCCTAGAGGACCGGCCCGCCCAGGAGGCTCGACGCCAGCATGCCTCCAAGAAGAAGCAAACCAAGGAGACGGCCAAGAAGCGGGCAATCTGCAAGGCCAAAGAGGCGGAGGCGTTAAAGAGGCTCTAGCGCTAGCAGACCATCAACGGGGTCCCCCTGGCTTCGTCGCCTTCCGAGACGATCTCGGGGGAGGATGACGACAGCAGCGGCGAAGACGATGATGCCCTGTCATGGTATGAGACCGCAACCGGACTGAGGGGCCTTCCCGATATTCGCCCCCTGCTGGAGCCTATCAGGGGGGCGTCCTCTTCGGTCGTCGTGGTCGAGGCGCCCGAGGAGGAGGAGAAGACGGGGAAGGAGACGGGCCCCTCGACGGGAGGGGCCGCTTTACCCTAGACCCCGCAAGAGGGGTCAACAGGGACGTCTGCACCAGCCCAGGCCCCGCAAGCTCGGGCAGGGGCTGGGGCGGTGGTACCGGCGTCGTCATCGACGGCGGCGTCAGCAGGCGTGAGAACCTGAGGCCAGCTAGCCTCGGAGGCACAGAAGGCGCAGAGCGGTGCGTCGGTCAGGGCCCCAATGAGCGCCCGGCCTGCTGGTGGGGCCGCTACGAGGCCTCAACCGGCCGCCCCGGGAGGCTCGGCTCGCACGGGGTCGAGGCCCTTGGTGCCGATTTCCGGGTAAGCGTTTTCGCTTGGTTGTTCTGCCCTTATCCGGATCCGTTGGCTGACATTCCTTCTCACTTTACAGGTTAAAGTGGAAGGCAGAGCCGATGGGGCCTACCCCCGTGAAGTTGCTGCGGGCCAGCGCCGTTGTCCTTAAACGGACGCCAGAGCCGGATGCGGCCTGGGTCCGGCAGGTCGAGGCCGCAAAGGGGCACCTGCGACAACGGCGGGGGGCAGTGGATGCCATGGTGGTTGCTGGCCCTGATCCTACCATGGAGGGGTCTGAACCGGCGGAGGTGGCGGCGCCCGGTGCCGTCGAGGCGGGGCCCAGGTCGTCGGCGACGGCCGAGGACGCTGTCGAGGTCGTGACGGGCGAGGCACCCGTTCGCGGCACGGAGCAGGCGGGTGCTGACGTGACCATGGAGGAGGTCGCGTCGGCATCGGGGCAGGAGGTGGCCCCGGCGAGGGGGTCGCGGTCGCAGCAAGACCCATCAGCGCAGCCAGCGGGTACGGCGGAGGGCGGGGCGGCTGAGCCCCTGACCGGAGCACCAGAAGAAGAGGCGCCGGCTTCGGGGGCGCCAACGATCGAGACGCGGGCACCGGAGCTGTCGTCGATCGAGGCACCGGCTCCGGAGGGGTCAGTTCCCTTAGGAGGGCGGGCACCCATGACCGTGGACCTTACCCTCGACGACACCCCCCTGGACAAAGGGAAACAAGTGATGGGGGTCGAGGGGGGCGAGGCCGCGGATTAGGCCGGTGCCTCGACGGCCATTGGAGAGGTGGAGACTACGGGCGAGGCCGGTCCTTCCGCGGGACCGGGAAACGCCCCGGCCGGGTCGTCGTCGTCATGGCCCGACATCGCCGCGCTAGCGATAGCACGGGCAGAGGCGGAGATACCGAGGTGGGGGGGCCATCCCTCCAGTTTAGGGACGCCACGAACCTCGACGCCGAGCCCATCTTTGTCCTGAACGACAAAGATGAAGTGCACCAATGGGAATACCTCGAGGGCGTCCGCCGGCACCTTGATCGGTTGCTCGGAGTGGCGTCCGAGGCCGTGCGGAGTACACGAGATGCCACCGAGGTATGATCGACCCATTGTCTTTCTCCGTGGTTTTCTTGGTGTCTTTTTTCCTCGGCTTTTTAACCTTTTCGGTTATTCGGATTGCGTTTAGGAGCTGAAGGAGTACTCCCGCCGCAAGTCACTCTTCATCCGGGATGAGAGTGGTGTGTGGGACGCGCTGTCTTAGCAACGGGTCCTGGTCGAGGAGGCCCAAAAATGGTTTTCTGATCGGAACGCCGAAATGGCTGAGCTGCGCGTCGCATACACGGTGGTGAAGGAGGAGGCGATGCAGGCTTGGGCGACCGAAGCCGTGATGCGTACTGACATGGACAAGGCTCGGGAGGAGGCTGCCCAGGCCCACAGAGATCTCGAGCCCCTGTTGGCACGGGTGAAGGAGCTCGAGGAGGATGTCTCCCAGGTTAGCCATCAACGTGACGCCCTCAATGTCGAGGTCGAGCAGGCCGCCGCTCATTCTGATGCTCTAAAAGATGAGGTCACGACGCTGAAGGGAGCCGTCCAAGAGAAGGACGCAGCTCTCGAGGCTACTCGGCAAGAGATCGAGGCGCTAAAGGCGACCGTCGGTGACAAGGACAGCGTCCTCCGAGGGCTCGAGCGAACGTGCGGGGGGCTTCGTGACGAGGTCGTGGGCTTGCAGACCCATATCGAGGGTAAGTGTGATGGTTACGGCCACAACGTTGAGGGCCCTGTGTTGGGTATTAATTTGTTTATCGTGTTTCAGAGCTGGAGAGGGAGAATCAAGAGGCCCAATCTTCTGCCAACTCCTTCCAGAGCCTCCTCGAAGCCGAGATCCGGAGGACTCAGCTGCTCCAGGGCGCGATTACCACCGTGTGTGACGGCCTAGGGGTCGAGCCCGATGCCGACACCGGGGAAGATGTTCCGGGGAACTCCTTCGCCCGTCAGATGGTGGCGCTGGGTCGCCTTGCCCGAGAGAAGATACGAAACGGCCTCCATCACGGCGTGAAGAGGGCGCTAGCCATCGTCCGTTCAGGGTTTGTGTTCAACATGAAGCTCATCGCTGAGGGCTTCATCATAGACCCGGATCGGACAGACGAGGAGAACGAGGATGCCTGCGTGGAGCTGATTGAAGCCGCCGAAGAGCCTAGAAGTCGTCTGGCCTCGCTTTTCGAAGCTGAGGTGGTTCCGCCTGCTGACGATGAGGGCCTGTGAGCCAAATCTGGGCATGAAGGCCCATGTAATAAGTTAGTATTTTGAATTTTGGTCGTGGTGGCCTCGAAGGCCCTAAAAACTCGAAACATAAACCGATTCGTGGTTAATTTAGTTTTATTCGAGCTTTTCTTCCCTTTATCGCTTGGATCGTGTTCTCGCGTGATTTACTTAGCACGCAGTTGCATCCTTTGGCGTAAGGGAGCAAGTGGAGGTACCATAGCCTCGGGGGTGTAAGTGATCTCACGGCTCAACTGCCCTCGAGCTTCAGGGTGATGTTGCGGCCTTGTAAATCGTGTGAGAACCTGATCTAAGCGACAGGGGGTATGTTCTTTTTCAAAGTTAGGAACCATTATTTAGGTCTCCCTAGCATGAAGTCGCACCTCTAAAAGGTGTGAGGGGTGAGTGGAGGTACCATAGCCTCAGAGGCGTAGGTGATACTCCTGACTCGAGAGCCCTTTCGAACCTTAGGGTGCTCTTGCAGCGAAGTCGATCTAAGAAGCGGTTCTTAAATTTAAAAAGAGCATAAGTTTTTTCGGGGACTGGGGGGTTCCCCCCTTGTAGCCCCCGAGGGAGGGTCGATTCTAGGAGTGCAGAGTCGATCCTTCCTCTTTGTGAAATTAAAGTTTGAACATCGCTGTACTCTTTATTAGACGAAAAAGAAATTACAAAGCCTCGAGGCTTTTTAAGGAAAGAAGCGACGTAGCTGTTCAATGTTCCAAGCGTTGGTGAGGATTTCGCCCTTCTCATTGGATAGCTTGTAGGTGCCCAGCTTTAGTACTTCTGTGATGATGTACGGCCCTTCCCATGGTGGTGTGAGCTTGTGCCGTCCCTTGGTGTTCGGGTTTCGCCGTAGCACCAAGTCGCCGACGTTGAGGTCATGCTTGCGGACGTGTCTGTCGTGGTAGCGTCGGAGACCCTGCTGGTACCTGGCAGAATGCAACAGAGCCACATCTCGGGCTTCCTCGAGCTGGTCGAGGGCGTCTGTCTTGTGGCGTCGTTATTTCTTTCATTGTAGGCCTTCAACCTTGGGGATCCGTATTCTATATCAGTTGGGAGCATAGCCTCAGACCCGTAGACTAAGAAGAACGGAGTGAACCCTGTGGCTCGACTCGGCATTGTTCTTAGGCGCCATAGGACTGAGGGTAGCTCGGCAGCCCATCTTTTGCCATGTTTATTTAGTTTGTCAAAGATTATGGGCTTCAGGCCTTGTAGGACCATGCCATTGGCACATTCCACCTGACCGTTTGTTTTTGGATGGGCCACGGCTGACCAGAGCACTCGGATGTGGTGGCTGTCGCAGAAATCCAAAAACTTTTTGCCAGTGAACTGGGTGCCATTGTCTGTGATGATACAGTTGGGGACCCCAAAGCGATGAATAATGTCGGTGAAGAAGAGCACAGCTTGTTCGGACCTGATGCTAGTGATAGGGCGGGCCTCGATCCACTTGGAGAATTTGTCGATTGTGACGAGCAAGTGGGTGAAGCCGCCAGTTGTCCTTTTTAATGGTCCGACAAGGTCGAGCCCCCAAATAGCAAACGGCCATGTGATGGGGATAGTTTGCAGGGCATGTGCCGGAAGATGGGTTTGTCTCGCGTAGTACTGGCAACCCTTGCAGGAGCGTACTAGCTTGACAGCGTCGGAGACCGCGGTCGGCCAATAGAATCCTTGTCGAAAGGTGTTTCCGACGAGGGTTCGAGGTAATGCGTGGTGACCGCAAGCCCCCGAGTGGAGATCGCTGAGCAGGTTCCTGCCTTGCTCATTTGTGATGCATCGTTGGAGGATACCAGTAGGGCTATGGCGGTAGAGCTCTCTGCTATCGCCCATGATTACAAAGGTTTTGGCCCGGCGTGCGATCCGTCGAGCCTCAGTCTTATCCGAGGGGAGTTCCCCTCAGCTGAGGTAGTCGAGGTACGGGACACGCCAGTCAGGCTCGAGGTCAGACGGTGGGGTCAAGTCTTCCACCTGCATGGCTTCAGCCCCGGTCGAGGGGGCTTCTGCTTCAGGTGGAGGGTCAAGTGACGTCACATCAACCCCTCCGTCTGGCCCGAGGTCGACGGATGGCTGCTGAAGGTCTTTTGCGAAAACATCCGGTGGAACCGTAGCTCGACTGGACGCGATTTTTGCCAGTTCATCGGCGGCCTCATTATACCTGCGTGCGATGTGATTGAGCTCAAGGCTGTGAAACTTGTCCTCGAGGCGCCGTACTTCTCGGCAGTAGGCTTCCATCTTGGGGTCATGGCAACTTGAGCTGTTCATGACCTGATCGATCACGAGTTGGGAGTCGCCTCGAACGTCAAGGTGTCGGACCCCGAGCTCGACGGCGATTCTTAGTCCCGTGACGAGTGCCTCGTATTCGGCAACGTTGTTAGACGCAGGAAAATGAAGCCGGATGACATAGCGCATGTGAACCCCGAGGGGTGAGATAAAGAGCAGGCCCACACCTGCTCCCGTTTTAATCAATGACCCATCGAAGTACATGATCCACAGCTCCGCCTGAAGCTGTGGAGGGGGGAGTTGGGTGTCGGTCCACCAAAGATTGCACCAACCGCCTCCTCGCCGACGGCGAAGTTGGTGACAATGTCCATCAACCCGTTGGCAGTGAGTGGAGTGTTACGGCCCAACTCTCGGACCAACTCCTTACATGTGGTGCCAGAGAGGAAGGCCATAATTACGTCGGAGTCGGTGATGTTGGGGAGCTCGGTACGCTGCCATGAGAAGCACCGGATGTAATCCCAGAGGGATTCACCTGGTTTCTACTTGCAGCTCCGGAGGTCCCACGAGTTGCCGGGGTGCATGTAGGTCCCCTTGAAATTTTCCTCAAACACCCTTACGAGATCTTCCCAGTCGTGGATCTGTCGAGGTGGGAGATCCTCGAGCCAGGCTCGGGCGGTGTCGGAGAGGAACAGGGGGAGTTGTCGAATGATGACCCGGTCATCGGTGGCCCCACCCAGCTGACACACCAAGCAGAAATCGGCGAGCCAAAGTTCAGGTTTGGTTTCACCGTTGTACTTGGTGAGAGTCATGGGGGGGGGGGCGAAACCGAGCCGGGAGCACCGTCTCACGGATTGCCTTGCTGAAGACTCGAGGACCCGGGGGCTCGAGTGAAGGGCTACGATCTTTCGAACTGTCATAGCGTCTGCCCCTGTGGACGTGGTAGCCTCGAGGCACGCCGTCACCGTGCTTACGCGTGCGGCGCTCGATGATGTTGCCACGGGTGTCTCGAGGCCCGTGGTCGTTGGTGGTGGACTCAGGGGCCAGAGCTACCCGGTTTCGCCGGGCAGGCTCGGGGTGAACCGAGGCTTCTCTCTCCTATCGAGAGGGCTCAATGATCCACTCCGAGGCTGCCTCGCGTCACCTCGAGGCAGAGCTCTCGACCTGCTGCATGGCGGCGGTCTCAAGGAGTTCTCGGATTTCATCTCGGGCCCGACGGGCGTCGGGGTTTGACGGCTCGGGCATGTTGCAGAGGAGCATGGCGGCGGTGATGACGTTCTGACTGGCTCGAGCGAAAACCGGGGGGTCGACCACCTGATCCTCGTTGATGCGACGGTTGACGTCGCGAGCTCTCCCGCCAAGTGCGCGTTCCGCACGCTCACGCTCGAGGGTTTGTTGGAGTAGATCCAGGTTTTCCTATTCCTCGTCAAGCCTGTCCTGCAACTCACGAATCTGCTCGAGCTGCGCTCCTTGATCCGCAAGGAACTGAGGATCGTCTCGCTCGGCAGGAAGCTCAACATGAGGTGGCGTGTGCCTTCCTTCGACTGGCTCTTCGTCCTCTGATTCCGAGGTGCTTTCAACATCGATGTTGAAGCATTCGCGGGTCGGATCATAGGTGTCGTCAGCCGAGTCGGAGTCAGGAGCGCCAATGTAGTAGTATGACGGGGGAATGTGTGGCCGTTGCCAATCGTCACTGAGGTTGCAACGTTGAGAAGCAGTCACATGGGGCTCTGTTTCCAGTGTCTCCATAGAGTCCCGATAATCAGAAGCCGGTGTGGATGCAACGAGGTCCAGAGTGGAGCGTAGATGGTGCCCGGGGAGTTCCTCATAAGCACTCATGCGAGTGCTCACGGAAGATGCGTACACCCGGGCAGACGAGTCTAGCCCAAACGGGAATGGTGATGGAGATGTTGCTGCCCATGCCGAAATGGATGCTCCGGGCAGTGGTGTCTCACCGGACGGGGGAGCGGTGGGATTCTCCATCGGCATGTTACCCTTAGTCAAGCTCGTCCTACCCAAACCTTCCACAAGGAGGTCTAGGCTGGCACCTGGCTGGGGGGTGCCGGACCGGGGGATCCCATCACCCTCCGCGAGGTGAAGACGGTGGTTGTGCCGGGCTCTTCGTCGTCGGGCGGCCCGCGCCCGCCTAGAGCGACGGTACCGGCGGATTGCTCCCCCGGGCTGGGAGAGCTCATAGTCCTCGTCGGTTGGGTGCCTGGGTGGGAGTAGGACCATATCGTAGCCGTAGCCAAGCGACATGAACTCTAGACTCCCGAACCAGATCACCGTGGCCAACGGAATAGAGCGTTTGGGGTCAGCCATTCAGGAAAAAAGGCGAGAAAGCGACGTTGGCACGCAGTGATCCCCTACCTGGCGCGCCAACTATCGGTGTTCAGACCCGAGGGGGTCCTAAACCAATGAGTAAATGCTGCATGTCTCTTTCCTGGATGGTGATGCAAGGAGAACACACGGGGGTTTATCCTGGTTCAGGCAAAAGAAGGCCCTACGTCCAGCGGGGGGGGAGAAGTTTGTATTTCCTTGCACCGAAGTGCTCGTGTAGGGGTTACAAGCATGCGAGAGAGGGCGTCGAGCCCAAGTCTCAAAGAGAGGAAAAAGAGGACAAGGGTGAATGCTTGAGATATCGATCTCTATCTTGTGTCTTGCCTGTTGTCTCTTGTGTTTCTTCGTTGTCTGTCTGTTCGTCCTTTTCGTAGAACCCTGGCCTGCCCTTTTATAGGGCGAGAGGAGGCCAAGACGACGGGGAGCTTTGAGGTGATGTTTTGTCGATTCCTATTGAGCTGACCGTAGCGACGTGCTCTGGGAATGGTCGGCCATCCCTGGACACCACGGCGTCGTGGGAGACGAGACGGTGAAATGACCCAGAGCGCCGCGCCACACTGTCCTTCCCTTGCGGTTGAACTGTGCGGAGCATCGAGGCTGGGTCGAGGCCGGGTCGAGATCGGATGGATAAGGCTGAATCCCCGAGATTGCGGAGGACGTGCCTTGTCTTATCTTCCCTCGAGGGTGATCGATGGTAAACAGTGCGCGGTAAGGTGGGTACAGTGACGGGTTTCACCTCCCATCACGGGATGGGCGGTAAAACAGTGTGATCTGACACGGGTATTATTCCCACGTCGATCCTGGTTGTAGCCATGCCGGTAGGTGGTAGTAGGTAACCGCATTAAATGCTATGGCTTTTGTCCTGGGGTAGGTAAAGAGAAGGAGTCGAGGCGCTCGACCCTGGCTCACGCGAGTCAGAGTTCTTCCCTGCGGGCGAACGAGCCTCGCGCGGGTCGGAGCGCCATCGAGGTCCCTTGCTGTACGGGATAGGGCGTGGTCGAGGCGCCCCGTCGATCGGGCCTCGTACGAGTCGGAGCCGGAGCGCGGTCGAGGCCCCCCGTCGAGCGGGCCTCGTACGAGGCGGACTGGATACGCGGTCGAGGCGGACTGCCTTCTATTGCGGTTTCAGTCATTTTAGTTTTTTATTAGCGATGGATGTGGGTACCCCCGTACTGTTGGTACCGACACAAGGCAAATCAGTGATGCTAGCAAGCTAATCTTACCTCTGGTCAGGAGACAGCCTCCAGTAGTAGATGTAGTAGTCCAAGGCTCAAAAGTGCCATATTGTCCTCTGAAAAGGCTCAAAAGTGTGCCATAAACGAACTTGCAGCTAATTGCAAACAGAAAGGGGTAGCAAAAAAGCACTAGTTGGGTGATGTATAAGAAATCTGCATACAAAGGTGCAAAAACTTACATATTGTTGCAAAAGCTGTGCTCCAAATAGCTATAACAGCCGTGATTCAAAGACAACCTCCAAAAGACATGATGCAGATATCAGTAACCGTGCAGACTGCAACTCCTATAAGCATGACCATTATACTCAGCTACCAGGTAGTTAAAAATGCATCAAAATGCATACAATTTCAACTCAAGACACACTAGAATGTGGCCCTGTCCACCTAGTGGTAGCAAACAAAGCTATTCAGCCACTTGCTAATAGTTCTAGTATACAGTTGTAACCCCACAGGCAACTCAATATATTATATGTCAAATTCACTAAAAACATAGATTTGTCCAACAAAATAAATCTATATTTGATTGAACTTGGTCCACATAGAGGTTTCCTAAGTAGGTTATGAAGAATGACTATCAGTGAAGGTTTCTGATTTACATAGCAACAATAAGATCATGAACTTATTATACTTGGGTTAATGCACTAAGCTAGCTAAGAGTTGGGTTGCATAGATACAGCAGAAAGAAAAACCTTTGTAATGATATTGCCTTTTAGTTCTATTGGAAGGCCGTGGCAATCCCAACCAGGAACAAATGACACTTATGATACTGAAGCAGTTGCGTACAGAAAAAAAAAACATAAGCAAAGCTGTGATTATGAAAACAAAAACCCACAGCAACAGTCATATGAACAAACAGTTAATACCTTGTAGCGATTTACAAAATCTTTGAGGATTTTATTGAGCGCATGGCCCATGTGAAGATCACCATTAGCATACGAAGGGCCATCGTGGAGAACAAATGCAGGCTAATCAATCATCCAAATAGAACAAGCAACTAAATCAGATTAACAGATCTATTAAATTTTAGGTATGTACTTGAACATATCGACTCACCTCAATGTTCCTTTTAGATATCCTTTTCAGAACCTAATTCTCGTCCCATAATTTTTGGAGCTCTGGCTCCCGTTGTACAGAATTTGATCTTAGCTCAAATGTTGGTTTCGGGAGGTCCACAGTCTGCTTATATTTTCCATCCTCTTGTTTTGCACCTAGCAAGAGCAAACAAGCCAAACTCAACTCCTGATCACAATGTGACCAAATCCCTAGTCCAAATGTCTATGTCAACTCCTGATCATCTCAATCAAAAAGGTAAAATCATCTCACAGAAATTCATCAACCCCAAAATGACAAGGAGCTAACCATCAGCCAATCAGCAAGCACCAAGAAACACCATAATATAGTTGCACAGAACAAAACGAACTCAGCATAAAAGACCTAAGAGTACAGATAAAACCATGACTAGTACCTCAACAATTTGATTAGCATCACCTTCAGCTGGAAGACCCTTGATGGCAAAAGCGCAGTGCATCTCACACACCATCACTGGTGAAGGCAAAAGCTGCCCACCAGTACAGAACAACTGCAATAATGTAGGCATCAAACATCAGATCGCGTATAAAAGGACACTTTGCTCCAAATAAAAACAAATACAACCTATACTGAAAGAGCAAGTCAACAGGGAAATAACCATCTTGCTTGATCTGATCTAAAGAAGTGTCATCACTATTAGTTTTTTATGCCATTAAACTTCAACATTACACAAGAAACAGATCAGGACAATTACTTTTAGCATGGAATATGTAGATTAACTCACAAGATACTAAATCGGCATTTAAGACATTACCCACACAATATCTCCAACCTGTAGTCATTTCCATGGAGTACTTTCCCAACATTGACCTTGCAATACATCGACATGTGCATTGTTAATTGACATATCATTCTGGAAACACTTATGTACAAAAGAGCAAAAAAGAAAAAGGAGCAACATAAGGTCTCTTAACTGCAAAGACATCATATAAGAATGGAACAGAGCAAACAGAACCGCACACAGAGACACACACACAAAGACACACACAGAGATAGAGACACACACACACACAAAGACCCCTGGGTGACAGAATACTTAAAAAACTTCTAATAAATCTCATACAAATAAAAAAAGACACATTGAGCCAAAAAACAAAGGATACAAAAAATCAAATGCAAGAGAAAAAACCTCAATCAGCAGTAGGCGCGCACACACACAAAGAAAACCAAAAAAAGACAGCCACACTCACAAAAAAGAAACTGAAGTCAACAGGCCAACTGAGAGGCTGAGAAAAAAATAAAAAACACACAGACACACACACATAGAGAGAGAGACACACATATACAAAGACTCCTAGGAACAAAATAAAGATGACAGAATACTCAAAAAACTTCTAGCAAATATCAAACAAATCAAAAAAGACACATTGAGCCCACACACATAGAGAGAGAGAGAAACACACACATAGAGAGAGAGACATACACACACAGAAAAAGAGAGAGAAACAAACACAGAGAGAGACAGAGAGAAGTCAACTCAACTAAAAAAACCAGATCTGCTAAAAAAACACAGACAGAGATAGAGAGAGAGACAGAGATAGCAAACACACACAGGCAGAGACAAAGCAACAACAAGCAGAGACACACACCCACACCAAAATACACAGAAAACACAAAGAGAGAGGCAGACACACAGACACAGAGAGAAACACAAACAGACATAGAGACAGAGGAAGACAGACTTACACACACAAAAAGAGAGACACACAAACAGAGATAGAGAGATAGACACACACACACACAAAGGCAAACTCAAAAGGCAAATGCCAGAAAAAGGCAAAGGACAAAAAAAGGCCCACAAAAAAAGAACCCATAAAAAAAGACAAAAAAAGGCCCACAAAAATAAAGCCCAATAGACATTGCTGAGACAGCCAAAAAGTAAAGCATATACAAAAGGCCCATAAAAAGACTTGCAACCTAAGAAAACTCTACAAAAAGTAGATCTAAACAACTCACGCAAAACAAACAGCAAAAGCTACAGGAAGATGAAGGCTACGGGAGAAGAAGACATGACAGCTCCTGAAGATCCAGATGAAATCACCAAAAAAAGGTCAGTACCAGCCCTACATCTTTGTACTACTCCACTTCCCCATCTATATCCAATTCTCCATCTGTAGGCTTGTGTGTCCTCTTTCTGCTACAGTTGTTGGAGAGATGTTCAACTTTATTAAATAGTTCCAGTGGGGTCTTATGCAGTCCTTTGTTACAGTCTTTTTGCTAGGGGTTTACAGTTTATAACATGAGATATTAAAAAAAGCACAACACAAATGCTAGAAGAAACCTAACAAACATGAATCCTCTAAAATAGATGTGGATATTAATTTAATCCATACCTTAGGCTATCTAAAATCCAGATAATTAAGCACATCCCTCAAATAATTCCATAACATTAGAGGCTTCCTGGAATATACTGAAAAACATCAAAATGCAGTGTTAGAACATAGACACAACAATCCATAAAAGATGAGGACAAAATGGTTGAAGTTTTCTGTCAGGTTCTGTCAGCAATTATTTGCATGTTTGGCTTTTCAAAAACAAACTAATATAGTGCTCTCCCTGAATAAACAATTACATATCATCAATGCCAAAAAGAAAAAGTACCTTGCATCAATAGCAGGCTGAGCATGCACTTCATGTGACAACTTAACATTTGGTCGATTTGAAAAAATAAACAACAGTTAATGCTTTGAAAAAATAATTTGCTTGACATACAATGGGCAAGTTATGCAGTTCAATCACATTCAACGTTGGATGGCCCCCGCGTGGCAAACTGCAACAAAGAGGTACAAAAATTCAGATTACCTTTACTCTAATTTTGGTACAAAACAAAACAAAGGCAGCTAAAAAATGACACATGTATTGCAGGTAGACAAATCAGATGATGAACAAATGGATATCACCTGCACCCAGATACAGCAAGCAGAATTTCTAGCTACTGAAATGAGTTGCAGCCAATTACTACAACAGGTGATGTCTCAGAGCAACAATGATTGGCCCGAGATAGAAGAAATGTCAAGTTTCTTATTACATGGACCTATGGGTAACTATACAACTCTCTTAACAGCACCAGATGGAATAGAGGTAAAAAAAGATAAAATTGTTCTTTAAATTCTGTATTATGCCATTCACATTTTAAGAAATGATAACGTTGATCCTAATATATATACATCAAATTTTATCTAAACAGACAAACATGGTCACAACAACAAGTAGAACAAATGGCGATTACTGGGCTACTACATTCATCAACTCAGATTTGACAACACAAGAAACACTGCCTTATACGGATGCAACTACAAGCTATGACTACGAAACCAATAAGGTAGCAAAAAAAGATCCAAAAACTATATGTCTGAGACAATTAGTAAAGTACGTATAACACATGACATGAGCCTTATTTTACAGCTACAGACTATCGAACCTGCAGAAGAACATGATGATGAACCCTGAAACATTAATTGACATCTTCAAAGAGATCCATCAAAGCCAACAGGGGAGTATGCTGCAGCAGGATAATGAGTATGATGGTGAGCAACCACAAAATGGAGAAGCAACACTGGGAGAGGAGAGGAAGGGGGCAGATCTAGAAGGTGAGGAGATAGCCCATCATACAGATATACTAGATGAAGAAGATGTCAACAACTTTTTACAAAATGAAAGAATGGCATCAAGCCAAGGGGATGATGCTGAAATTGAGAGCCAATACATACCACAGCAAGGCATGAAGTTCCAATCAGCCCAACAAGCACACAACTACTTCAACAAGTATGCTGGTATGGCAGGGTTTGCAGTAGTCAAAGCTCACCAGGCTCTAACTCAAAGCAAAAAAAGAAAGAATGAAGTTGTAAGAGTTACATACAAATGCAATAGACAAGGCAAGCAAGATACATCTAAAGAAGGCAACACACAGGAGGAAGAAATAAACAGAGAAAGGGAGACAAATGTAATGGTGAAAATAGACTGCAAGTGTTGTATGGTTGTCTTAGAAAGGAAGGGGGTATGGGTAGTTACAAGGCTGGACCTAGAACACAACCGCCCAATGCATCCAGGTGCAAAATATTTCAGAGCACACAAAGATATGACAGAGCAAGAGAAGAAGATGATACGGACACTAAACGAGTTATCACATCTTCGGGGTGGCCTGGGAGCAACACCTTACAGGGACAAGGACATCAGCAACTATAGAAGTAAAATCAAAAGAGAAACAAATCAGAATGACATGATGCAAGCACTGACATATTTCACACAAAAGAAAGAGAAGGATCTAGGCTTCCACTACAAGTTCTTAGTGGACAATGATAACAAGGTGAAATGTGTTTTTTGGACAGATCCTAGATCAATTAGATAGTATCAGGAATTTGGTGATTGTGTGAGTTTCGACACGACGTACCTAACAAACAAGTATCACATGCCGTTTGTGCCATTTGCGGGGATCACAGGGCATGGGCTAACTTGCATCTTTGGATGTGCGCTGATTTCAGATGAGACAACAGATACTTTCAGATGGCTCTTCCAAACTTTCCTACAAGCAATGGGAGGAAAAGAACCAAGGTCAATCATTACAGACCAAGATGGAGCAATGAGGACAGCAATTGCAGAGATTTTCCCAATAGCAAACCACAGAAATTGTGTTTTTCACATTAAATACAAAGCTGAGATGAAGCGTGGAAGGTGTCTGGATAAAAAAAGGACACTACAGAAAACAACTTCACACTAAGGGAAGAGCTAAACGACATCATCGACAACTCATTGACAAAAGAGGAATTTGAAACACAACGGCATCAGCTCATGGATAACTATGGTGTTCAGCATGTCAAATATATACAAATCATGTATAGCACTAGAGAGAGATGGGCTCCAGTATGGTTCAAGAAAGAATTCTATCCATTTATAAACACAACATCAAGGAGTGAGAGTACAAATGCGAGGTTCAAGAGAAATGTTGGGCCTCAATACAGCATGACAAGCTTCCTAAAAGAGTATGAGAGGATACAAGAAACTATATATGACAATGAGGCACAAGCTGATCATGAGACAAGCACCAAAAAAAATCAAAGCTATGGTCACACTATTACATGGAACAGCAAGCTCATGAAGCTTATAACCTAAGAATTTTTCAGAAATTTCAGTGGCAACTAAGGCATACAACAAGGTTGCGAGCAGATGAGGTGGAAGAAGACAGGATATACAAAGTTTATGCACAACCACAACGTTCAATCAATGAGTCCAGAAATAGAACTTACATAGTTGTAATGGACACACAAGCTGAAGACTACTCTTGTATATGTTGCAAATTCCAAAAAGATGGGATCCTATGCAGTCATATCCTGAAAGTGATGATGAAAAAAGATATCAGCAAGATACCAGACAAATATGTTATACAAAGGTGGAGAAAAAAAGAGACAAAGATGTTTTACACAAGACCAGCAAGCTTATTGGAGGAAGCTAGTGCCCTTAGATACAATAATCTCTCTTTGATGGCAGCCGAAATGGTGGCCGAAGGATCAAAAACAGAAGAACAGCACAACTATCTCAGCAAAGAGATTGAAAGGATTACAATAGAATTGAAGAAAATGAGATTAGATAAGGAGAAACAACAAGAGGGAGACACCACCACAGATGAAAACATCCAGTCCAACCAAGATATAGAGCTGCTAGATCCAAATATTGCTCAAACAAAAGGAAGATCGAAAAAATCAAACAAAAGAGTAATGCCAATGGTTGAAAGAATCAAAGAGACACAAAAGAAAAAATACACATGCCAAAATTGCAAGAATTCAGGTCACAACACTAGTACTTGCACAGCAAAACCAAAAGAGACCGGGCATGAGGACACAACCGAAGGTAAGTACCCTCCCTCACTCCACACATTTTCTCGTAACTGTTAATCATTGTTATGCAAATTCTTTATAAAAAAGTTAACAAAAAACACACTGTGCAGAGCATCGAAAAGGAGGCAAAAGCACACAGAAAAGAAGCAAGTGAGAAGAAGAGAAAATTCAGGAGGCAATGACAAAGAAGCACATGAATCATGGATAAAAAATTATCAACAAACTTTGATGATCATATATTGTATCTAGATTTATGTATCAAGTTTATAATCTGATGTACAACTCTACACTATGGAGAATTGTTGTTTGGGAATATAACCTATATCATTATCTATGGACTGTGAAATGCAATGATTGTGCTGGTGAATATACTCCTCTATACTGAATTACTAGAAAAAAAAAAACAACTGCAAATCAACCCCTCGCAGCACCCTGAAAAAATTACAGCAAACTACAAAACTCACTAATGAGTATTGAAATTTCAAATAATTACAATAATTTCATGAACAGAACAGAGAAAAATCAAAAATACAAAAACTAACTAGAGCAATAAGGTCCTTCAATGGTTTTATGTCTGCAGTATTGTGCTTGCAAAACAGCAAGTCGTTTCCTATTTGTACACGGATGCTAGGAATATCTTGATGAGAGAATAGATCGATCACCCTGCGACCATTCTGTCAAAGCTCCATGAATTTTATCACAAATATACCACAATCAACTCTACAAAACATAGAATAAAGAAACATTCATAAAAAAAGTAATGTGGATAAGGTCAACAATCACAATTCATCCCTCAAAAGAAAGACATACAGGTAAAACCTGAACTAGCAGGTACAATATAGCATAACTTTACGACATCATAAAAAGAAACTCAATTATGTGTCCCTGTTGTTCCTTGATCCCTTTCTCTATCTCAGGTCCAAACCAAATTAATCCCCCCTCAATCTCTTCTCCAAAACCAAATTTGAAAAATATGAACTCTATTTATACTTAGTTACTTACACCAGATTATGTGTCCCTAAATCTTGCACGTCATATCACCAAAAAAAGCTATGCTAGACTGAATTTAGTCTCTGCTTGTGTATCTTTTTGTCTAACTGAATGTTCAAACTGAAATAACTCAAAGAGTAGCATCAAATCATCCTAACAAAATAAATAACTCAATACTCTCATCCAGGAAGGAAAACATCCAACAAAAATTCATCAAAAAAATATAAGACATATAAAGCATATCTTACTCGTTTTCCTATTTTGGAACATGAGGATAACCTGCCAAGAACTCATCGAATCTTGTATTCGGACCAACAAATAGAGCCCATGCATGCAAGAAAGCTTCTATCTGGAAAAAAATCATAGGTGGAAAATGAAAAAATGATGATACAAAACAAAAACGAACAAAAAAATAGTGTAACGCTCAATTTAGAGAAAAAAAAAACAGACATGCATGTAATTCTTACCAACTTTTTCCTGGTACAAGTACTAAAGTCATCATCCTTTGAATATTTTGAATCAAGAAAGAAAAAGAACTTGCGATTCAAATCGACAACAAAAAGCAACTAGTGCTTTCCAACCATCACAGGGAAGTGAAGCTGAAAAAAGCAAAAACAAAAAAATCAACCTCAGTTTAAAAAACACCCTACAAAATAACAAAAATTCTTGGACAGATAGAAAAAAAACATGTAGTTTTCAGATTATCATAGCTTTCACATCATGCACTTTTTAGAAAAAAAAGAGAATGACAAGAATACAAGTAGTATATTGACACATAAGCCATCCTCTATTTTCTCGGAAAAGTAATGACAGTCCAGTTTTCAGGAAAAATATAGCAATGACATTCCAGTATTCAAACTTGCATGTTTGACTTATTTTTTCAAGAAAATAGACATGATAGTTATCAGACTTGCATTTAGTTTCCACAAAGTTAACATCTAGCAAACTGAAGCTACAAAATTATATAATTTCATTCTTTAGAACAAACACAACTATAACAACTGACTAAAAAACATCTAGTACAGATAGACCAACACACTCAGAAAATATTAACAAGTACAAGTATATAAAATAGACATTGATCCATGGTTCACGTAGGGGGAAAAAGACAAAAGTAACATTACCAAGTCACACTTATGCAAAGGCAGCATAGAAGCAGCGCCTTTGAAGCTCTTTTGGACATAAGAGTAGTCGGTGGACTCACTCAAAAACACATCCTTCACGAAAAAAACATCCATACATATAAAACAATGGTATAAAATTATAAACTACACATGAAATTAAAACACATATAAACATAGACATGCAGATTGTTTTTGGATACACTTACAGATACGGAAGAAAAAAAGTAGTGCTTCCTTGAAATAGTTGGCCGCTCATCTAGAAAATATTTTCTGCAAAGCACATTGACTACATAACTGCAGACTTCATTCCTAGGAGCCATAGATTCAGCGAGTGAGAAGTATCTCAGATTGCATCCTCCTATGCCAACAACAGTAGACCTACAACAAAAACAAAAAGACACATACACATAACTTAGATTCTATGCTCAGTTTTTTTAAAAAGAAAGAAAAACTATAGCTTATGTCACAGTGCAAAAGAAAGCCTTACCTAGCATGTTTGCTTTTTCCTAATGACAACACTGCGTTATAGCCCATCTTATCTTGTGAGGTAAGAGGAAATCTGACCGATTCAGGAATAGAAACACACCCTGCATCAACATTGACCCTTTCTTCAATCACAATAGACAGAGAAGGAGAGTGTGCATTCTTCACCGTAGCAGCAACTTCTTCATCAACTTTTCTCCGGACAACACTGGTTTTGTTGTACAAAGCATCTGAAATCTTAGACATCTTATTGAGTTTATCATTTAAGTTCACCTCCTTTACAAAAACCACATCACCATCATCCTGCATTTCAAAATATCCATACATTATTGTTCATGAGCAGCACAAGCATTATGGTTCTATCCAATCCAAATGTGAAAAGTAGATCATTAAGAAAATGCTCATAACACTAAAGACAAAAGAAGAAACAAAAACTGCACAGTTTGCAGCAACCAAGCTGATTGACTGCACCCAACAAAAACCTGAACGCTAGATCTCAAATGCACATCTTAAAACTATTGACTATTTAAATATAGCATTGCAACAAATATGTGTCAAAGATTACATATAACACGTGTATCATGAGCAGAAAAGCAGACTCAACTATGTGTTTGGCAAAAAAAGAATCAATCAAGTTACAGAGGAAAAAAGTTCAACATCAATCAACATAAACACTAATTTACATCTGTGTGCTTGAAAAAATAACTCATCAAAACAAAAAACAACCTTTGCAAGTTCTTTACTAGTTTTAGAAGGTCCCTCAATAACAGGAATTTCTTGAACCTCAGGAAAAAGCACTTTAGCATCAATATTGAATGGCTGTTCAGTAGGATTACCCCTCGTTGCAATACGCTTTGCTATATAAATGTCAAATAAAACAATACAATATTAGAAGAATGCAATCAAAATTAGAAAAAAGAAAAAAAAAACACAATTAGGAAGATACTGCATACCAGGAGCTGCGGGCGAGATGCCACTAATATCCTTACGCTTCATAGGTGGTGTGATGAACTCACAATCTAAAAGGAAAAAAGAAACTTATAAGCCAGTGAACCATAAACAAAAATTGCATTAAATTTCAATAGAAATTTTTCTCAACACCATTACAATCTACATATCCACAAAAAAAACTAGAGTGCAATTTTAAAAAAAGGTAACAACAAAATTTGGAAACTAACCATTCAACTTGATGCAAGAGGAATCCAACAGAAATTTAAACAGATCAACAACAAGCTTCTCAAATTATTCCTGCATTCTAGGCGTTTTTGAACAACGCAATGCAAATACACCAACAATACCCGAGATTACCTACAAAAATAATTACAACATGAGTTGGGAAAATCTAAAGTGGGGGACAGCAAAACAACATGTCCTTGTCACTCACAACTTCCAATGGTGTCATCACTTATATGAACAAAAATAATGTGGGAACAGCAAGCTTGCAATAAAAGGCCATGTTGTAGTGAATCACATGCGAATTGCATATAAGGGAGATGTATAAGCTACGAAACAAAGAGTTGGTCTTACAAATTTCTTTAACTGGAGTGTTAGGCTACACAAAGCTAAAAAAATTTAAATACGAAAGCAACAATCAACTGGCACAACAGATATATAGAGAGTATGGTCGCACACCCAAATGATGTCACAAATTTCAAGGAAGTGAATGTAAAAAATATAGAGGAATTCTAGTTGTGTGCTCCTCAAATAGTTGAATGTTTTAGTAACACAATCACATGGCAATAATACTAACACTTGCGTACTTGGTACAGACAATCAGATGTACACAAACAAGAATATCAGCATTTGTATACTTGGAAGAGACAAGCAATGTCAACAGCCAGGACAAGAATGTCAGGATTTGCATACTTAGAAGAGACAATTGATATGGATAGACAGATGGTTAAAATAGGAAAACATATTAAAGTGGTTAACTGAGACATCATCAATTAGTAGGAAAAACGACCAACCTGAGTAAAAAGACACAAAGGCATAACCGAATAAAGCATCCATAAAAAGGTACACGCCTCCTTACTCAGAAAAGATCCAAACATAGATTCCAGCCTTGAATTCACACCACCAAGAAAAAACTCTGAATCTGTTGATGTATGAATGTAATACCCTAAAAATTTCTTCTTTTTGAAATGGAGATAAATTAAGATAATTATGTATTTTGTGCTCATGAAACATAGGAAAATAAAAATTTTCAATAAATTAAAAATTATCATAGGGTTTAGAAACATTGTATGTGCATACATGCCATTGCATTGGTTTTGTTTGAGTGATTGATTTTTATCAAAACTAAAAAAAATAGATTCATTGAGTAATTGTTTGTGCATATTTATTATAGAGAAATAATATTTTATTTGAAACTAAAACCCAATATATGGTTAGCAACATGATTTGCATTCATGCTGGAGCATAAGCTTTATTGTAATGTATGGTTTGACTGGATTACAAAACTGATTCAAAAACTTTAATGGAAATATGCTTTGAAAAATATAGAAAAGAAAAAAAAGAAAAGAAAAAGAAACCTTACCTGCTGTTGGTAGCCTGGAGGCCGTCCGAGCAGGCCTGCTCCCTATTTCTCTCGCAGTTGGGCCAAGCTGAGCTGAGCCCGCTTTCCCGCTCCTTCTTGCACCCACGTGGGCCGGCCCAAAGCCGCGGCCGCGACCCTCCCTCCCTTGTGCCCCTGACACCGTGGCCCACTCGTCGGTCACCTCGTCCCTTTCCTCGTGGCCGAACCGGAGACGAACACCGACCCCGATCCATATCCGCGAACCAAGGGATCGTTTTCCCAAATTGATCACGCCAACACCCTATTTAAGCTAAACCGAGCCGTCTCCTTCCGTTTTTACGCTCAATTTGTCATCTCGCCGCCCTCGTTCCGAGTAAAACGTCGCTAAACCCTAAAGTTCCGCCACCGAGTTTAATTTGCCGAGTTCGTGGGATCATTCGTCTCCGTAAGTTGATATCTGGCTTCGTCTCATGTTCGTGATGTTTCTAGGGCTATTTTCCCCTCTTTTTCTTGTTTATTCTTGATCTCACATTGCCGCCGAATTCTCACAGCACACTGTAGTCCGCCAACTCGAGCAATACATAGTCCTCGTCTTGTCTCCGCCTTCATCTTCTACTCAGGTGAGTCTGCGTGGAGTTTCTTGTTTGTTTGGATCAAATTGCGCGTGATTTGGAGCGCTGTAGCGTCGAAACTGAATCTCCGGCAAGCCGCCGGCCATGGCGCCGCCGGTGTGCACTATCCGCTGGCGAGCCCCCACCCTAGATCGAATCTGGCACGTCGAATTGAAATCCAATGGCTGAGATCAAAGCATACCCCTTCGGCTCGGCATTTTTGCTAAAGAAACCCTGGAATTCTTTAAAGTTTAACCCGCGGTCCTTGGCGTAATTCCCGAATTACGTTTCTTTGTTTTGAAAACGTAATTCTTCTCGGTAAATCGAAAACACGTTTTCTGATATTTACAGTTTTGCCACTAAATTTGTTTTGATCATAAAATCTTCGTTTTAATTCCGATTTGACCCGTTCAAGTTGCGTTAGGTTCGTATTTGCGAACTCTACATGTTAGTGTAGCTATACAGTAGGTTTGAAAGATTTAATTTTCGAGTTTATATTAAAGTAATTATTTATCTATAGGAAATCTTAGAAAATTCATAACTTTTACGTTTTAAATCCGAATTCCATGATCTTTACGTCTGTGTAATCGTAGTAACATGTAGAATAATTTTATAAGCTTTTCAAACTGTTTATCTACTGCTGTTTAGGTTTTCTACCTTTAAGATTCGATGTTAGGTTTAATCTATAGTTTTATTAAAGAAAATCTCATTTAATTCATAATTTATTTGTTTTAATTCCGAATTAGTCCGTTCAAATTGCAATGGATTTATAACAACATAAACTACATATTAGTATTCATGATTTCCTTATAAAAAGCTTTAGAATTTCATGGTTTGAATCATATCTTAAATAACAATTATGTAACCGAGTTTTGTAAATAAAATATGATTTGTTTTACTTTAGTTTTATAATTCGAATCTAAATTTGACTTAAATTATAATCTCTATAAAATATCTTATATATGTTTTTTATACCATTAAGAAACATGAAACTAATAGTTTTATGGGTAAATCTATTGGTAGTTGTATCTTTTCAACCGTAGCTCCGATTAGCGTGCTTTTCGCGACTTTGTGTTCGTAGCGATGCGTAGAGTCGTGTTTCAAACTATTTTACTTATTTTTGTATGATTGGTGTACTGTTCTAATATGGATCTATTGTTTGCTTCGTGTATGATTGCATTTGGATGATTGTGTGGTGTTCTATGATAATGTCCAGTCGGTGAGCTTTATGTGTTGATCGAGAAGGAATACAGTTGAAGTTTTGGACTAGAAGAAGCATCAAAGTTTAAGGCAAGTATAGCATGGGACCATCCTTGTTATCCCATTCACTATAATCATAATACATATGCATCTGTCCTCTTTGATGACCTATAGATTATAAGGTAGGCCTTGATACCCTGATTCCTTGTTACCTATGGGTTTTGCATTGGGTAGCTATTGTTAGTGCTTAATCTATGAACAATGATCTTGTAATATGACTAATGAATTGTGCAATCACCCATTAAGATGATTTAATTATTGTTAAAGGGTGCTAGAGTATTATGATGTTTTTATGTTGCTCTAGTTTCTCTCCGTAAGGACTTATCTGTAAGTGATAACCGGGATTGACAGTACAGCTGTGAGGGCTATATGGCTCTGGCTCTAGTTGTTTAAGAGACCTTTTCTAGCTTGTTAGTGGTTACCGAAAGGCGCAAGAGGGGTCATGTCTAGTATGGTCTTGGCCTACCAAGGTGGGTGCAGTCTTTTGTAAGTCGCCCCTTGGAGGGAGGTTCATGCTTTCCAATTGGGAATCCTTAGTGGCCCTAACTTGTTAGACGAACTTTTGAATGGCTTTATATGGTTTTTGATGTTTTGGGCCTTGCAAACCCATGCATTTGGAAATCATGACTCACAGTGAAAGTGTACGCCTCTACGCAGAGTTTAATAAACTGGTATACTAGCCGTGCTCACGGATACGAGCGGCCTTGGGGATTCTTACAGAATAAATGTTTACCATTGTTATAACATGCTTATTATGGTTGATATTATTATGCTCATGTTAATGCTATTCATTATCCTTATTATAATTGATCATTGGTTCATTAATGGGAATTGGAATACCTTGATGCTACTCAATTGCTAATTATATGATGATTAAAAGTTAAACGCGGTCAAACAGTGTCTAGCCTTTTGAGCCTCATGAACCCCTTGATATATTTGCGGAGTTCGACATGGACTCACTCTTGCTATTTCCCACACCTCAGGATAATCTCTGGAGTTTTTAGGCTTATGATCAACTAGTTAGTTTGTTCCTGGAGTGAAGTCTACACCCGGTGTTCGGAGTTGTTTTTCCGCTGTGTTGCTCTCTAAGGTATATATTTTATACTATTGTGTTAAGCATTTATCTCTTGATATTACACTTATCTGTGGCTATATGTGAGATTTGACTCCTTTATTTCACATATAGTGTATGTCTAGTTTTATCCTTAAAACCGGGTGTGACAGAGTGGTGTCAGAGCAATGCTGACTGTAGGACGCAAGCCTAGTTAGAACTTGGTCGTTATAAGGTCTAAACATTGCCAAAAAAATCCTTGTTTCATAAGACCTTGATATTTTCTTCTTATCTTACTGTTCACCTCTACCTTATTGCTTATTTAAAAAAAATCTTGTGCTCATCCTATTCCTTGCTTTGATATGCTTTTAGAACCTCATCTTATCATCTTCTTGCGACATTGAAAGAGAAGTATTAGGATCTTTGCCCTATGTGAAGATAACGATAGCAATCGTAAGTTGAGTCAATGCATGAAGTGTGAACCAATGTGTTAGTTGGATTGTCATTATGTTTATGCTTGGTTTGGAGTTTTGTAATGATTGTTAAGAAGTTGTGTGTTACACAATTTCATTTATAGGTAGTCTTAAGGCATAAGGATTAATGAATAATTAGTTGGGGTGGTTTTTGTAATTTTCTGCCTGCTGATTTCTAGAGCAGCATTAAGTGTTTTTGTTATATCTTAAGATCTGGATGTGAGGAATACATGAAATTTTCCTGGGAGAAACTAGGTCCTTACATCTTCCCAATCCCATTGGAATCACCTTTTTATCAATTTTGAGTTATGAGATATACCCGTTTAAAGTTGAGGTTGCTGCACAGTCTGGAGTTCTGGAACAGTTTCGGTTAAGCTTTGTTTTGACCAAGTTAATCGCAGAATCTGGGAAAGTGTTCTATAAGTAAGTTGCAGAGAATTTAATAAGCTTTCTAACGGTATAAGGTGCAACCTAATTGGATTAACAGAACTGGAGATATGGATGTTTTACTGTGCTACTATTTTTCTGCTCGCGAGGAATTTCAGATTACTTGTTCTTGTTTAAACACACGAGTTTTTATTGGATATCGGAAGGTCATCATGATAGTATATCCATTGAGAAGAAGGTTCAGGCTACTCTTTTGTTCCCCTAGTTGATAATTTCTTAAGGGGGGTAGCCAAGATGAAGAGTTTGATTGTCTATGTGGTTGGATTTTCCCTTACCTCTCATGCTATTAAGTCTTATCTTGTCATCTCATGAAGTTGCACTTAGGAATGTTAAGAATGACTGAATCCTAATGTATTCATGTTACAAATAGATGGTTAATACTAGGAGAAGTTCTTCACATGGTGACCGAAGGGACTCTACCAATTCATCGAATCCTCCACCAACAACAAAATTTTCAACTATAGAGCAAGCTTTGATGACACAGAATCAATTGTTGCAGACTCTCATTCAACATGTGGTGAATAACCAGCATCAAGCACCGCCTATTAGTAAGCATGGTGAATTTATGATGGGACACCCGCCGACATTCTCTCATGCGAGTGATCCACTAGAGGCAGATGATTGGCTTAGAGCCGTGGAGCGACATCTTGACATAGCTCAGTGTGATGACCATCAAAAGGTGCTTTATGCTTCCGGACAACTTTATGGTGCTGCTCTAGATTGGTGGGAATCTTTCTAGGATGGACGTACTGATCATGCTTCTCATATAACCTGGCAGGAGTTTAGAGATAAATTCAAAGCTCATCACATTCCCAAAGGGTTGGTAGAACTTAAGCAGGATGAATTTCGGGCTCTAAAGCAAGGATCTATGTCAGTGTGTGAGTATCATGATCGGTTCACTCAGTTGTCTCGTTATGCTCCTAATGAGGTGAGAGAAGATGCAGATAAGCAACGTCTTTTTCTCAAAAGAATTTATTATGATCTCAGGTTACAACTGAAGGGCCACACCTATCCAAATTTCCAAGCTTTGGTGGACCGTGCTATTGTGCTTGATGATATGCGCAAGGAGCATGATAGGAAGAGAAGGAAAATGCAACATCAATCTGCAGGTAGCAACACTTGTCTCGGTTTTGCAGCACAACCAAAGTATCAGTCACACTCTATGAATCTACTTGGTAGTATAGATCGGGATCATTACCAATTTTAGCAACCTAATAATGATGTGCATTACTTTAACTCTCAAGAACCATGTCTGTCACCACCGATTATTAATACCAGTGAGAAAGGTCATGGTTATGGTGAGATTGAGCACTATGAGAACGATTGTCTGGAGAAGTTTACTAAGAGTAATTGCAGCCAGAATCAACAACATCAAAAGCTAGAACAAAGTGTCCATAATCAGGAGGTGCAAAGAAATAAATTGAATCGAAAATATATCCAAGGAAGGTTGAACAATGTGGATGTGGTTACCATTTACGAAGCTAAAGAGGTTGTTCTCAGATATATTGGTGCAGGCTCAGACAATGCTATGGTTTTGTTTGACCCTAGGGCTACACATTCATTCATCTCTCGCAAATATGTAGAAGATCATAAGATAACTATGCTTCCAATGAGGAAACCGGTGGTAGTTAACTCTCTAGAAGGAGAAAAGAAGGCAAACCGTATATGCCCAAGAGTTAGTCTTGACATAAACGGGGTGAAGTTTGAGGCAAATCTTATTGTTCTAGAGTTAATGGAAATAGAGGTTATCCTTGGAAAAGGTTGGTTACTTGCTCGCAAAGGAGTGATTAATTCTGCCCAACGTTCGGTGTTTCTAACCACATGGTCAGGAGAAAGAATTGAGTATGTAGGTGTTCAACCGGCACCTGAGGAAGACGAGAATGACCAATTAGAAGATGGTTACACTAAGGATACTAAAGTGGACCATGAGCTTACAGAAGTCATAGCAGAGAAACAAACGACTTTGGAGGAGCTCAATAGGAGAGATGATCATGCTTACGTAGATTAGCTAGCAAGGATCTTAGGAACTGTCCCATGATTCTCATTGAAAGATATAACATGAAAAAATGAGGATCGAATGAGGACAGAATGTTACTATCTCTTTTATCATCATCTTCCGAATCTCGAGGATGAGATTCATCTTAAGGGGGGTAGAATTGTAATACCCTAAAAATTTCTTCTTTTAGAAATGGAGATAAATTGAGATAATTATGTATTTTGTGCTCATGAAACATAGGAAAATAAAAATTTTCAATAAATTAAAAATTATCATAGGGTTTAGCAACATTGTATGTGCATACATGCCATTGCATTGGTTTTGTTTGAGTGAGTGATTTTTATCAAAACTGAAAAAATGGATTCATTGAGTAATTGTTTGTGCATATTTATTATAGAGAAATAATATTTTATTTGAAACTAAAACCCAATATATGGTTAGCAACATGATTTGCATTCATGCTGGAGCATAAGCTTTATTGTAATGTGTGGTTTGAGTGGATTACAAAACTGATTCAAAAACTTTAATGGAAATATGCTTTGGAAAATATAGAAAAGAAAAAAAAAGAAAAGAAAAAGAAACCTTACCTGCTGTTGGTAGCCTGGAGGCCGTCCGAGCAGGCCTGCTCCCTCTTTCTCTCGCAGTTGGGCCAAGCTGAGCTGAGCCCGCTTTCCCGCTCCTTCTTGCGCCCGCGTGGGCCGGCCCAAAGCCACGGCCGCGCGCACCTCCCTCCCTTGTGCCGCTGACACCGTGCCCCACTCGTCGGTCACCTCGTCCCTTTCCTCGTGCCCGAACCGGAGACGAACACTGACCCCGATCCAAATCCGCGAACCAAGGGATCGTTTTCCCAAATTGATCACGCCAACACCCTATTTAAGCTAAACCGAGCCGTCTCCTTCTGTTTTTACGCTCAATTTGTCATCCCGCCGCCCTCGTTCTGAGTAAAACGTCGCTAAACCCTAAAGTTTCGCCACCGAGTTTAATTTGCCGAGTTCGTGGGATCATTCGTCTCCGTAAGTTGATACCTGGCTTCGTCTCGTGTTCGTGATGTTTCTAGGGCTATTTTTCCCTCTTTTTCTTGTTTATTCTTGATCTCACATTGCCACCGAATTCTCACAGCACACTGCAGTCCGCCAACTCGAGCAATACACCGTCCTCGTCTTGTCTCCGCCTTCATCTTCTACTCAGGTGAGTCCGCGTGGAGTTTCTTGTTTGTTTGGATCAAATTGCGCGTGATTTGGAGCACTGTAGCGTCGAAACTGAATCTCCGGCAAGCCACCGGCCATGGCGCCGCCGTTGTGCACTATGCGCCGGCGAGCCCCCTCCCTAGATCGAATCTGGCACGTCGAATTGAAATCCAACGGCTGAGATCAAAGCATACCCCTTCGGCTCGGCATTTTTGCTAAAGAAACCCTGGAATTCTTTAAAGTTTAACCCGCGGTCCTTGGCGTAATTCCCGAATTACGTTTCTTTGTTTTGAAAACGTAATTCTTCTCGGTAAATCGAAAACATATTTTCTGATATTTACAGTTTTGCCACTAAATTTGTTTTGATCATAAAATCTTCGTTTTAATTCCGATTTGACCCGTTCAAGTTGCGTTAGGTTCGTATTTGTGAACTCTACATGTTAGTGTAGCTATACAGTAGGTTTGAAAGATTTAATTTTCGAGTTTATATTAAAGTAATTATTTATCTATAGGAAATCTTAGAAAATTCATAACTTTTACGTTTTAAATCCGAATTCCGTGATCTTTACGTCTGTGTGATCGTAGTAACATGTAGAATAATTTTATAAGCTTTTCAAACTATTTATCTACTGTTGGTTAGGTTTTCTACCTTTAAGATTCGATGTTAAGTTTAATCTATAGTTTTATTAAAGAAAATCTCATTTAATTCATAATTTATTTGTTTTAATTCCGAATTAGTCCGTTCAAATTGCAATGGATTTATAACAACATAAACTACATATTAGTATTCATGATTTCCTTATCAAAATCTTTAGAATTTCATGGTTTGAATCATATCTTAAATAACAATTATGTAACCGAGTTTTGTAAATAAAATATGATTTGTTTTACTTTAGTTTTATAATTCGAATCTAAATTTGACTTAAATTATAATCTCTATAAAATATCTTATATATGTTTTTTTATACCATTAAGAAACATGAAACTAATAGTTTTATGGGTAAATCTATTAGTAGTTGTATCTTTTCAACTGTAGCTCCGATTAGCGTGCTTTTCGCGACTTTGTGTTCGTAGCGATGCGTAGAGTCGTGTTTCAAAATATTTTACTTATTTTTGTATGATTGGTGTACTGTTCTAATATGGATCTATTGTTTGCTTCGTGTATGATTGCATTTGGATGCTTGCGTGGTGTTCTATGATAATGTCCAGTCGGTGAGCTTTATGTGTTGATCGAGAAGGAATACAGTTGAAGTTTTGGACTAGAAGAAGCATCAAAGTTTAAGGCAAGTATAGCATGGGACCATCCTTGTTATCATATTCACTATAATCATAATACATATGCATCTGTCCTCCTTGATGACCTATAGATTATAAGGTAGGCCTTGATACCCTGATTCCTTGTTACCTATGGGTTTTGCATTGGGTAGCTATTGCTAGTGCTTGATCTATGAACAATGATCTTGTAATATGACTAATGAATTGTGCAATCACCCATTAAGATGATTTAATTATTGTTAAAGGGTGCTAGAGCATTATGATGTTTTTATGTTGCTCTAGTTTCTCTCCGTAAGGACTTATCTGTAAGTGATAACCAGGATTGACAGTACAGCTGTGAGGGCTATATGGCTCTGGCTCTAGTTGTTTAAGAGACCTTTTCTAGCTTGTTAGTGGTTACCGAAAGGCGCAAGAGGGGTCATGTCTAGTATGGTCTTGGCCTACCAAGGTGGGTGCAGTCTTTTGTAAGTCGCCCCTTGGAGGGAGGTTCATGCTTTCCAATTGGGAATCCTTAGTGGCCCTAACTTGTTAGACGAACTTTTGAATGGCTTTATATGGTTTTTGATGTTTTGGGCCTTGCAAACCCATGCATTTGGAAATCATGACTCACAGTGAAAGTGTACGCCTCTACGCAGAGTTTAATAAACTGGTATACTAGCCGTGCTCACGGACACGAGCGGCCTTGGGGATTCTTACAGAATAAATGTTTACCATTGTTATAACATGCTTATTATGGTTGATATTATTATGCTCATGTTAATGCTATTCATTATCCTTATTACAATTGATCATTGGTTCATTAATGGGAATTGGAATACCTTGATGCTACTCAATTGCTAATTATATGATGATTAAAAGTTAAACGCAGTCAAACAGTGTCTAGCCTTTTGAGCCTCATGAACCCCTTGATATATTTGCGGAGTTCGACATGGACTCACTCTTGCTATTTCCCACACTTCAGGATAATCTCTGGAGTTTTTAGGCTTGTGATCAACCAGTTAGTTTGTTCCTAGAGTGAAGTCTACACCCGGTGTTCGGAGTTGTTTTTCCGCTGTGTTGCTCTCTAAGGTATATATTTTATACTATTGTGTTAAGCATTTATCTCTTGATATTACACTTATCTGTGACTATATGTGAGATTTGACTCCTTTATTTCACATATAGTGTATGTCTAGTTTTATCCTTAAAACCGGGTGTGACAGAGTGGTGTCAGAGCAATGCTGACTGTAGGACGCAAGCCTAGTTAGAACTTGGTCGTTATAAGGTCTAAACATTGCCAAAAAAAATCCTTGTTTCATAAGACCTTGATATTTTCTTCTTATCTTACTGTTCACCTCTACCTTATTGCTTATTTAAAAAAAATCTTGTGCTCATCCTATTCCTTGCTTTGATATGCTTTTAGAACCTCATCTTATCATCTTCTTGCGACATTAAAAGAGAAGTATTAGGATCTTTGCCCTATGTGAAGATAACGATAGCAATCGTAAGTTGAGTCAATGCATGAAGTGTGAACCAATGTGTTAGTTGGATTGTCATTATGTTTATGCTTGGTTTGGAGTTTTGTAATGATTGTTAAGAAGTTGTGTGTTACACAATTTCATTTATAGGTAGTCTTAAGGCATAAGGATTAATGAATAATTAGTTGGGGTGGTTTTTGTAATTTTCTGCCTGCTGATTTCTAGAGCAGCATTAAGTGTTTTTGTTATATCTTAAGATCTGGATGTGAGGAATACATGAAATTTTCCTGGGAGAAACTAGGTCCTTACATCTTCCCAATCCCATTGGAATCACCTTTTTATCAATTTTGAGTTATGAGATATACCCGTTTAAAGTTGAGGTTGCTGCACAGTCTGGAGTTCTGGAACAGTTTCGGTTAAGCTTTGTTTTGACCAAGTTAATCGCAGAATCTGGGAAAGTGTTCTATAAGTAAGTTGCAGAGAATTTAATAAGCTTTCTAACGGTATAAGGTGCAACCTAATTGGATTAACAGAACTGGAGATATGGATGTTTTACTGTGCTACTATTTTTCTGCTCGCGAGGAATTTCAGATTACTTGTTCTTGTTTAAACACACGAGTTTTTATTGGATATCGGAAGGTCATCATGATAGTATATCCATTGAGAAGAAGGTTCAGGCTACTCTTTTGTTCCCCTAGTTGATAATTTCTTAAGGGGGGTAGCCAAGATGAAGAGTTTGATTGTCTATGTGGTTGGATTTTCCCTTACCTCTCATGCTATTAAGTCTTATCTTGTCATCTCATGAAGTTGCACTTAGGAATGTTAAGAATGACTGAATCCTAATGTATTCATGTTACAAATAGATGGTTAATACTAGGAGAAGTTCTTCACATGGTGACCGAAGGGACTCTACCAATTCATCGAATCCTCCACCAACAACAAAATTTTCAACTATAGAGCAAGCTTTGATGACACAGAATCAATTGTTGCAGACTCTCATTCAACATGTGGTGAATAACCAGCATCAAGCACCGCCTATTAGTAAGCATGGTGAATTTATGATGGGACACCCGCCGACATTCTCTCATGCGAGTGATCCACTAGAGGCAGATGATTGGCTTAGAGCCGTGGAGCGACATCTTGACATAGCTCAGTGTGATGACCATCAAAAGGTGCTTTATGCTTCCGGACAACTTTATGGTGCTGCTCTAGATTGGTGGGAATCTTTCTAGGATGGACGTACTGATCATGCTTCTCATATAACCTGGCAGGAGTTTAGAGATAAATTCAAAGCTCATCACATTCCCAAAGGGTTGGTAGAACTTAAGCAGGATGAATTTTGGGCTCTAAAGCAAGGATCTATGTCAGTGTGTGAGTATCATGATCGGTTCACTCAGTTGTCTCGTTATGCTCCTAATGAGGTGAGAGAAGATGCAGATAAGCAACGTCTTTTTCTCAAAAGAATTTATTATGATCTCAGGTTACAACTGAAGGGCCACACCTATCCAAATTTCCAAGCTTTGGTGGACCGTGCTATTGTGCTTGATGATATGCGCAAGGAGCATGATAGGAAGAGAAGGAAAATGCAACATCAATCTGCAGGTAGCAACACTTGTCTCGGTTTTGCAGCACAACCAAAGTATCAGTCACACTCTATGAATCTACTTGGTAGTATAGATCGGGATCATTACCAATTTTAGCAACCTAATAATGATGTGCATTACTTTAACTCTCAAGAACCATGTCTGTCACCACCGATTATTAATACCAGTGAGAAAGGTCATGGTTATGGTGAGATTGAGCACTATGAGAACGATTGTCTGGAGAAGTTTACTAAGAGTAATTGCAGCCAGAATCAACAACATCAAAAGCTAGAACAAAGTGTCCATAATCAGGAGGTGCAAAGAAATAAATTGAATCGAAAATATATCCAAGGAAGGTTGAACAATGTGGATGTGGTTACCATTTACGAAGCTAAAGAGGTTGTTCTCAGATATATTGGTGCAGGCTCAGACAATGCTATGGTTTTGTTTGACCCTAGGGCTACACATTCATTCATCTCTCGCAAATATGTAGAAGATCATAAGATAACTATGCTTCCAATGAGGAAACCGGTGGTAGTTAACTCTCTAGAAGGAGAAAAGAAGGCAAACCGTATATGCCCAAGAGTTAGTCTTGACATAAACGGGGTGAAGTTTGAGGCAAATCTTATTGTTCTAGAGTTAATGGAAATAGAGGTTATCCTTGGAAAAGGTTGGTTACTTGCTTGCAAAGGAGTGATTAATTCTGCCCAACGTTCGGTGTTTCTAACCACATGGTCAGGAGAAAGAATTGAGTATGTAGGTGTTCAACCGGCACCTGAGGAAGACGAGAATGACCAATTAGAAGATGGTTACACTAAGGATACTAAAGTGGACCATGAGCTTACAGAAGTCATAGCAGAGAAACAAACGACTTTGGAGGAGCTCAATAGGAGAGATGATCATGCTTACGTAGATTAGCTAGCAAGGATCTTAGGAACTGTCCCATGATTCTCATTGAAAGATATAACATGAAAAAATGAGGATCGAATGAGGACAGAATGTTACTATCTCTTTTATCATCATCTTCCGAATCTCGAGGACGAGATTCATCTTAAGGGGGGTAGAATTGTAATACCCTAAAAATTTCTTCTTTTTGAAATGGAGATAAATTGAGATAATTATGTATTTTGTGCTCATGAAACATAGGAAAATAAAAATTTTCAATAAATTAAAAATTATCATAGGGTTTAGCAACATTGTATGTGCATACATGCCATTGCATTGGTTTTGTTTGAGTGAGTGATTTTTATCAAAACTGAAAAAATGGATTCATTGAGTAATTGTTTGTGCATATTTATTATAGAGAAATAATATTTTATTTGAAACTAAAACCCAATATATGGTTAGCAACATGATTTGCATTCATGCTGGAGCATAAGCTTTATTGTAATGTGTGGTTTGAGTGGATTACAAAACTGATTCAAAAACTTTAATGGAAATATGCTTTGGAAAATATAGAAAAGAAAAAAAAAAGAAAAGAAAAAGAAACCTTACCTGCTGTTAGTAGCCTGGAGGCCGTCCGAGCAGGCCTGCTCCCTCTTTCTCTCGCAGTTGGGCCAAGCTGAGCTGAGCCCGCTTTCCTGCTCCTTCTTGCGCCCGCGTGGGCCGGCCCAAAGCCATGGTCGCGCGCACCTCCCTCCCTTGTGCCGCTGACACCGTGGCCCACTCGTCGGTCACCTCGTCCCTTTCCTCGTGGCCGAACCGGAGACGAACACTGACCCCGATCCAAATCCGCGAACCAAGGGATCGTTTTCCCAAATTGATCACGCCAACACCCTATTTAAGCTAAACCGAGCCGTCTCCTTCTGTTTTTACGCTCAATTTGTCATCCCGCCGCCCTCGTTCCGAGTAAAACGTCGCTAAACCCTAAAGTTCCGCCACCGAGTTTAATTTGCCGAGTTCGTGGGATCATTCGTCTCCGTAAGTTGATACCTGGCTTCGTCTCGTGTTCGTGATGTTTCTAGGGCTATTTTTCCCTCTTTTTCTTGTTTATTCTTGATCTCACATTGCCACCGAATTCTCACAGCACACTGCAGTCCGCCAACTCGAGCAATACACCGTCCTCGTCTTGTCTCCGCCTTCATCTTCTACTCAGGTGAGTCCGCGTGGAGTTTCTTGTTTGTTTGGATCAAATTGCGCGTGATTTGGAGCGCTGTAGCGTCGAAACTGAATCTCCGGCAAGCCACCGGCCATGGCGCCGCCGTTGTGCACTATGCGCCGGCGAGCCCCCTCCCTAGATCGAATCTGGCACGTCGAATTGAAATCCAACGGCTGAGATCAAAGCATACCCCTTCGGCTCGGCATTTTTGCTAAAGAAACCCTGGAATTCTTTAAAGTTTAACCCGCGGTCCTTGGCGTAATTCCCGAATTACGTTTCTTTGTTTTGAAAACGTAATTCTTCTCGGTAAATCGAAAACATATTTTCTGATATTTACAGTTTTGCCACTAAATTTGTTTTGATCATAAAATCTTCGTTTTAATTCCGATTTGACCCGTTCAAGTTGCGTTAGGTTCGTATTTGCGAACTCTACATGTTAGTGTAGCTATACAGTAGGTTTGAAAGATTTAATTTTCGAGTTTATATTAAAGTAATTATTTATCTATAGCAAATCTTAGAAAATTCATAACTTTTACGTTTTAAATCCGAATTTTGTGATCTTTACGTCTGTGTGATCGTAGTAACATGTAGAATAATTTTATAAGCTTTTCAAACTATTTATCTACTGTTGGTTAGGTTTTCTACCTTTAAGATTCGATGTTAAGTTTAATCTATAGTTTTATTAAAGAAAATCGCATTTAATTCATAATTTATTTGTTTTAATTCCGAATTAGTCCGTTCAAATTGCAATGGATTTATAACAACATAAACTACATATTAGTATTCATGATTTCCTTATCAAAATCTTTAGAATTTCATGGTTTGAATCATATCTTAAATAACAATTATGTAACCGAGTTTTGTAAATAAAATATGATTTGTTTTACTTTAGTTTTATAATTCGAATCTAAATTTGACTTAAATTATAATCTCTATAAAATATCTTATATATGTTTTTTATACCATTAAGAAACATGAAACTAATAGTTTTATGGGTAAATCTATTAGTAGTTGTATCTTTTCAACCGTAGCTCCGATTAGCGTGCTTTTCGTGACTTTGTGTTCGTAGCGATGCGTAGAGTCGTGTTTCAAAATATTTTACTTATTTTTGTATGATTGGTGTACTGTTCTAATATGGATCTATTGTTTGCTTCGTGTATGATTGCATTTGGATGCTTGCGTGGTGTTCTATGATAATGTCCAGTCGGTGAGCTTTATGTGTTGATCGAGAAGGAATACAGTTGAAGTTTTGGACTAGAAGAAGCATCAAAGTTTAAGGCAAGTATAGCATGGGACCATCCTTGTTATCATATTCACTATAATCATAATACATATGCATCTGTCCTCCTTGATGACCTATAGATTATAAGGTAGGCCTTGATACCCTGATTCCTTGTTACCTATGGGTTTTGCATTGGGTAGCTATTGCTAGTACTTGATCTATGAACAATGATCTTGTAATATGACTAATGAATTGTGCAATCACCCATTAAGATGATTTAATTATTGTTAAAGGGTGCTAGAGCATTATGATGTTTTTATGTTGCTCTAGTTTCTCTCCGTAAGGACTTATCTGTAAGTGATAACCAGGATTGACAGTACAGCTGTGAGGGCTATATGGCTCTGGCTCTAGTTGTTTAAGAGACCTTTTCTAGCTTGTTAGTGGTTACCGAAAGGCGCAAGAGGGGTCATGTCTAGTATGGTCTTGGCCTATCAAGGTGGGTGCAGTCTTTTGTAAGTCGCCCCTTGGAGGGAGGTTCATGCTTTCCAATTGGGAATCCTTAGTGGCCCTAACTTGTTAGACGAACTTTTGAATGGCTTTATATGGTTTTTGATGTTTTGGGCCTTGCAAACCCATGCATTTGGAAATCATGACTCACAGTGAAAGTGTACGCCTCTACGCAGAGTTTAATAAACTGGTATACTAGCCGTGCTCACGGACACGAGCGGCCTTGGAGATTCTTACAGAATAAATGTTTACCATTGTTATAACATGCTTATTATGGTTGATATTATTATGCTCATGTTAATGCTATTCATTATCCTTATTACAATTGATCATTGGTTCATTAATGGGAATTGGAATACCTTGATGCTACTCAATTGCTAATTATATGATGATTAAAAGTTAAACGCAGTCAAACAGTGTCTAGCCTTTTGAGCCTCATGAACCCCTTGATATATTTGCGGAGTTCGACATGGACTCACTCTTGCTATTTCCCACACCTCAGGATAATCTATGGAGTTTTTAGGCTTGTGATCAACCAGTTAGTTTGTTCCTAGAGTGAAGTCTACATCCGGTGTTTGGAGTTGTTTTTCCGCTGTGTTGCTCTCTAAGGTATATATTTTATACTATTGTGTTATGTATATTAAGCATTTATCTCTTGATATTACACTTATCTGTGGCTATATGTGAGATTTGACTCCTTTATTTCATATATAGTGTATGTCTGGTTTTATCATTAAAACCGGATGTGACAATGAACATCCTACAAAAATACACAAATCAAGAGAAAAAGAACTAAACATTTTTTTTCAAAAAAAAGGGAGGCAAAAACACACCTCTCCAGCCACAAAAGATGCTAAAAACGACTCCAGTCTCAACTTGCAATCACCAATATCAGAGGAACCGGGACCACCATCCTAGAAAAATAAAAAACACAGCGCTAAAAAAAGGAATGAAATAGGTTCAAACTAAAGTGGTTCAGAAATATATAGCTGCAGTTCATATCATAGATACAAGTGAACGTCATAATACTGTTGCAGCGCTATAAAAACGACTTTACTACAGTAGTAATGCAGTAGCAGTAGCACCCTCTCTTTTTGAGAAGGATTCTGACAGAAGCAAAAGACACATGTGTACATGGCAAAAAAGCACGTAGATATACCACAGAAAACATTCAGTTGGGCAGATAGAAAAAGCCATCTACAAAAAGCATTCATTTTTCTAAAAAACAAATAAATTGCTCACTCACCTTAATCCTTTGCAAGGTCCTCACCATTTCAGGGGTCATCTTAGTTCTCAGGTACTTCAAAACCTGCCACAGCATTACAAAATGAGAAAAAAAAAGAGATATATTGCAACAACAAAAACAAAAAAAACATATACAAACATGTTTCTTATAAGAGTCGAACAACAAATCATCAAGACCATCAGATGGGAGATTCGCCATTGCCACTCCACCTGTCCAGGAACACAACTAACCAAAAAATTAGCAAAACTATTCTTTAATAAGAAGTAAGAAATAAGCTATCTTATGGAATTGCCAACTAAAAAGCCTGATATCAGCATCTCAGAAATAAAAAAGAAAAAAAAACAGTACTAACACATAGAATAACAGAATAGACACTGATCCATAGTTCATTAGAGAAATTATTAAGTTCACAGAGAGTAACAACATCACCCCCACAGTTCTTACGACAAACTTAGCTAGCTTAAAAGAAATAACCAAGGTTTATGTAAGGGGAAACAACACAAGGACTGCAGCTAACTTTAATTAAATATAATAAAATAAACACCATTAAAAAATTACCGAGTCATTGCCACTATAAAAAATCTAGTCACAAACTGAATAACTTTAGAAGCTATGGACAGTCAACAAGTTAGAATGCAAAAAAGTTCTTTCTCCTAAGTAACTTCAGATCCATTAGAAATGGAAAAAAAAAAGCAAAACGGAAAAGTGGCCATCTAAGTTACTGCATACAGCACAAACCATAAGGATGAGAGGATCTAAAAAAATGAAACAAAAATAAGCATCCGACATCCTAGGCTCCCAGAATACAGATCAAAATCACAGCGTCACTGGCATCCTAGGCTCCTAGGGACCAGAAGCAAAACTGAATGAGCTTAACAAATCACATTTATGTCCTGCACTTATAATGACAAAATACAAAGCTGTGTGTCACTTATACTCTAATACTGAAAAAAAAAACAAGTACTGAAACGACACCACACTCCTTATACTGTACACTAGCTAATACTGAAAGCGAAAACAAAATTTCAGTTCTACTACTACAGCATGGAGAATGAACGAATCAAAGGCGGACAGCAGCAAGGGGAGGTCCCTGTAACACCCTAAAATTTTGAAAAGAAGAAAAGTAGGAGAAATATGATTTTTGTATAATTTTGTGAGCATGCAAATTTAGGATAATAATAATTTTTATAAATTTAAAATTTAATCTAAGGGTAGGAACATGATTGAGCATTCATGCTACTGCATTTGAAATTTTGTATTGAGTGGATTAAATCAAATTCAAAATGGATTTGAAAATCCTTTGAAAATTGGCTTTGAAAAATTAGAAAAGGAAAAAGAAAAGGAAAATCATTTTCTTTCGGTTTTCAGCCCAGCGCTCGTCTCGGCCTGCTAGCGGCGGCCTGCCTTCTCACCAGCGCGCGGCCTGGTTTCCTTTTCCTCCTCCCGCGCTCGCTCTTCTCTTGGGCCGAGCCCAGCGCCCCGCCGCAGCCCAGAACGCGCGCGCGCCTTTCCTTCTCCGATTCCAGCCGCTGACGTTACGGGCCCACGCGTCAGCCGCATCCCCTTCCTCAAGCCACCGTCGGATTCCCCTTCCAAAAACTCCACCGACCGAATCCACATCTCAATCTCCCTCTTTCCTTTCTTGGAGCCGCCTCTAGGCTATAAAAACAGGATGCCGCACCCCTTCGCTTCACATTGACCTACGAATCGTAGCTTCTAACGTCCCGTGGTGGCTACGCCCGAAGTGCCACCCTAGCCGCCCGCCTCTCCAAGCCGCACGCCTTCTCCAGTTTATCATTGGCCTCGATTTTGCCCTAGGTGAGTTCGCGTTGATGCGCTCTACCCGTCGATGTATATCTTTCGCAAGGTAATGCTCCGTAGCATGAGATGGGAAACTCCGGCCATGGCGCCACCGCGGGGAAGGCCGTCTGGCCCGATTCCGGCCGGAGCGCCGCCGGCCTCCTCCCCAGATCCGATCTGGACCGTTCATTTCAAATCGGACGGCCGTTATTTAAAGATACCGGTTCGGCCGACAAATTTGCTAAAGAGCCCCTGAAGTTTTTAAGTTCTTAACCCGCAGTCCAAAGCGCATTCTCAGTTTACGTTTTCTTTTCCGTAAAGCATATTTTGATCGCGTAACTTCCGAAAATACGTTTTCACTTATTTACAGAATTGCCATTATGTTAAATTGTGCGTAGAATCTCCGTTTTAACTCCGATTTGACCCGTTTAAATTGCGTTAGATTCGTATGTGCGAGCTCTACATGATTAAAGAACTGTACAGTAGGTTTGAGATAATTTATTTTCGAGTTTATATTAAAGTAATTATTTATCTATAGGAAATCTTAGAAAACTCATAACTTTTACGTTTTAAATCCAAATTTCGTGATCTTTATGTCTATGTGATCGTAGTAACGTGTAGAAGAGTTTTACAAACTTGTTATACTGTTAGTGTTACTGTTGGTTAGGTTTTCTATCTTTAAGTTCCGATGTGAGATTTAATCTATTACTTTAATAAAGTAGATCTTGTTTAAATCATATCTTCTACGTTTTAGATCCGTTTTAGCTCATTCGAGTTGCGTTAGATTCATAGCAACGAGATCTACGCGTTAGTGACAGTGTTTACCATATTACTAATTCTGAAATTTTATGGTTTAAATCATATCTTGATTAATAATTATGCAACTGGGTTTTGTAAATAAAATATGATTTGTTTTACTTTAGTTTTATAATTTGAATCTAAATTTGACTTAATTCCGTTTATAGTATTTATAAAATATTTTATATATGTTATTATATAATTAAAACTCATAAAGCTAATAGTTTTATATTTTCTCCTATGAGCAAATCTTTCGGTAGATGTATCTTTTCAACCGTAGCTCTGATTAGTGTGCTTTTCGCGTCTGTGTATTCGTAGCGAGACGTAGATTCGTTCTACAAACTTTTCATCTTAATTTTATGTTTGATGTACTGTTCTAATTTAGATCTATTGTTTGCTTCGTGTATGATTGTATGGATACGTGTGTGGTGATTTATGATTTCGTCCAGTCGGTGAGATATACGAGGTTATCAAGAAGAAGAAGAAGAAGAACGTTGAAGATTAAAGCTTACCGAAGGATCGGTGTTTAAGGCAAGTATAGCATGGGATTATCCTTGTTTCCTATTCACCTTTAATATACTTAATTCATGTGCATGTGTCTACCTTGTTACCACTAAGGATATCCTAGTTTTTTGTATCTTGTACCTTGACACCCATGGGACGTTGCATTGGGTAGTATTTATGCTAGTGCTCAAGATAAATAACCATGATCTGTAACTTGACTAATGATATATGCAATAAATGTTTAAATGATGTTTTAAAGCAATATGGCTCAAGAGGGCTAGAGCATATTTGGTTGTTTTTATGGTGCTCTAGTTTTTCTCTTCCTAAGGACTTATCTGTAAGCGAACATCCGGGACTTACAGTACAACTGTGAGGGCTATATGGCTCTGGTTTTAGCTCAGTATGAGGACCTTTTCTAGCTTGTTAGAGGTTACCCTTGTGGCGCAAATGGGGTAAAGCAGACTGTGGATCCCTGCGTGGTGTATCACACGGACTGACTTCTGAAACCTAGCGGCCCTAACTTGTTAGACGAACCTTTAAAAGGCTTCATAGTGATTCCTTGCCTGCTCACCTTGGAAGTATTTTGGGAGTCGCGATCCCGGGCATATGGGTAATCATGACTCACAGTGAAAGTGTACAACCTCTACAGAGTGTAAAACTATTATAACAGCCGTGCTCACGGTCACGAGTGGCCTTGGACCCTTACAGAATAAATGATGAACACTGATGATAATGATAACACTGATGATATTGATGTTCACTAATGATTATTGTTTCTTGCTATACATTATTCTCGTTTACATGATCATGAGGTTATTTGGGATTGTGGTAAACTTGTTGCTACTCAACTGCTAAAAAGATGACTCACTAAAAGCTATTGCAGTAAACCCGTGTCAAACCTTTTGAGCCGCATGAACCCCATGATATATTTGCTGAGTTCAACATGGACTCATCCTTGCTATTTCCCCACATCTCAGGAAGGTTACCAGACTGTTAGATTCTGGAATTGTTAGGCTTGTGATCAACCAGTTAGTTTGATCCTAGAGTGAAGGTTGCACCCGGTGTTCGGAGTTGTCTTTCCGCTGTGTTGCTCTTTAAGGTATATTTTATACTATTGTGTTATGTATATTAAGCATTTGTCTTTTGATATTACACTTATCTGTGGCTATATGTGAGATTTGTCTTCTTTATTTCACACATGGTGTATATCTGGTTTTGTCCTTAAAACCGGGTGTGACAGAGTGGTATCAGAGCAATGCTGACTGTAGGACGCAAGCCTAGTTAGAACTGGACGTTTAGCATGTTCTCATTGTTGCCTATTTCTTGCTTCTCTTTAACTTTGTTATTTTCTCAAAGTTATGCTTAATTCTATCCCCGTTCTGTTATAAAAACCTTGTCTCTATTTTGAACCTTTTCTCCTTGTCTATTAGATGGCTCGTGACGAGAAGACTGTGGATTTCAGAGGTTAAGAGGACTGAATTGTGTCGCTCTTGCTCACTTTTGACAAGAAACCATTAGCGATGCAAAACCAATTACTAGAAGAAATGGCTCAACATGGGAATTCTCAACGATGCTTATCTCAAGGTCAAGCCAACATATCCAAGGGGTCAGAGAAGATACAAGTAGCAGAAGTTTGGAAGAATATGAAATCCAATAAAGATGTTGATAATAAGGCATTTGGAGAGCAGGAACAATGTCACTGCTGTAAGCATTATGGTTTTCCCTGTCTTCGAAATGAGTCTAATAAGGGGAAAGTCAAGGTGGATCCAAATTTTGTGATCAACATGGATAAGAAGAGAAAGGCAATCTCATTAGAACCACTTGTGGAAAACAATCAGCAAGCAAGTTATACTACATTGTCACATGCAGCCCTGATCCCCTGTCAAACAAATCCAAACCCTGAAGAGTTAGAAGTCCCTCCTGCTAAAACTACTCCCCATGAAGTAGTCATAGATGGGTGGACAATTATCTATAAGGAGTATCAACCCCGAAAGGCCAAACAAGCTAGGAAACAAGCCAAAGGGACGAAGGTGAACTTTTATGGCCAGCAAGATAGCAACATACCAAACAACAGTTCCTTGGAGTATGACATCACAAAAGATCCAGCTAAGAGAAAGTGTTATCATTGCCAGCAGGAAGGACATTATATCAAATCTTGCCCACAGAAGAATCAACAACAGCGAGACCCAGGACAGGATGTCCAAAAGGAGCATGTGCAGGGAAATAAATTAAAGAGAAATTACAATCATGGAAGGTTGACACATGTGGATATTTCCACCATTCCTGGAGCTAAGGAGGTCGTGTTTGGATCAATTCCAGTAAGTTCAGGAAATGCCAAGGTTTTGTTTGACCCCAGTGCCTCACATTCGTTCATATCTAGACAATATGTAAAAGATCATAACATACTTATGCTCCCAAGGGGGAAAACAGTGATGATTAAAACTCCAAGAGGTGAAATAAAGGCAGACCGCGTATGCCCAAAAGTTAGTCTTGACATAAAGGGGGTAAATTTTAAGGTAAACCTCATTGTTTTGGAATTAATGGGCATTGATGTTATCCTTAGAATAGACTGGTTATCTACTTGTAAAGGAGTGATTGAGTATGCCCAATGTTCAGTGTTTCTAACTACACTTTTAGGAGAAAGGATTGAGTATGAGGGTATTAAATCTACACCTGAGGGATACCAGGTTGACCCATCTTAAGGTATGAGTTATAAGAATGGTAGATGCAGAGATTCAGATGTCCATATAAAGCAATAAGGAATGTAAGAGACGTTATCTACTCTGGATGCTGCTACAATCACACCATGTTTAAGGAATAGGAGTTATGTCCCGTGTAATAAAACCGTTAGTAGCCAAGTTGAGTCATCTTAATGTGTGGCTAATGAACATTTAAGTGTTTAGTTGCTTTGTGCTTATGTTTATGCTTGAGTTGGAATTTTGTAATGAGTGGAATGATCTCGTGGGCTTTGACCATGATTTCATTTAGTTTATATGTATAAGGTATAAGGATTAATGAAATAAATAGCTGGGTTTTGGTTATCTCCTGCTTTCTATATCTTGTCTTTCGGAGCAGCCTGTCTTTATCAACTTATATCTCTGTTCTTGAAAGACCAAAAATCATGAGAAAATTCTGGACAAGAGTGGACTTCAACATCTCTCTCTAAATGCAAGAACTACCCTCATAGCTATTTTGGATTGGGAGATACAAAAATCACAAGACGATGCAACTGTGCTGTCTGAAACCTGGAACAGAATCTGTTATGTGTTATTTTCGGTCAAGTTAACTACAGAATCTGGAAGTGTGTTCTATAAGAAAGTTGCAGAGAATTTTATAAGCTTTCCATCGGTATAAACTACAGTTTCATTGGATTAACAGAATGAGAGTTACAGCTGTTTTACTGCACTGCTGATTTTCTGCTCGTGAGAAATTTCAGATTTTTTGTTCTTACCCATACACAGGAGTATCATTGGGATGTCAGAACACTTTTATGCTAAGTAGCTCATCTAGAAGAAGGGTTCAAGCTACCCTATTTGGTGTCCCTTATTTTAAGAGGGGTAGCCAATGTAAAGAAGGATTATTAAGATTGAACTCTTTAGTTGGAAGTATTGGTTAGTCTCCATGATTGAGTTGCCACTCTTGAGCAAAAATGTCCTGTGAACAAGGTTGATAATTTTGGATCCATGGAGACGAGAGTTGTCCCTTTGGATAGTTCATGATTATGATCATCTATACTTGCTCGTGTTGCTGATGTTGGTCACTTGATGACAGGAAGTGTAGTGTCTCATGACTCAGGAGCCCTATATGACGTCTCGCACTGATATGTGGGAAAAGGTTGATGTTTCTGCCATTGAAGGATGTTATGGGTATGATGAAGCTAAGCACTATCAAAATAACAATGTTGAAGAGCAAGTTGGGAGTGAACTAAGTCAGAATCCACAACAACGAATACAAAAAAGGAAAGCCCATAAGAAGCCTGCTCAAGGAAGCAAAGCGCAGCAAAACTATGTCAATGGAAGACTGAGCAATGTGGATATGGATAAAGTTCATGGAGTTACCAAAGTGGTGGGAGGTTATATTCAAGTAAGTTCAGTACAAGTTTTTGCTTTATTTGACCCTAGTGCTTCGCATTCTTTCATTTCCGCCGACATGGTAGAGACGTGCAAGATGGTGAAGTGTCCAATGAGGAGGCCTTTGCTAGTTCAAACCCCAGTGGGAGAAATGCAGGCAGATCAGATATGCCCGAATGTCAGCCTTGTCATAAACAAGGAAAAATTCACCGCAACACTCATTGTGTTGGAGTCACTTAAAATTCGCGTGGTTCTTGGTAATGGATGGCTCTGTGCACATAAAGGAGTGATTCATGGTACTCGGTGCACAATGCTCTTAACAACACCGTCAGGGAAAAGAATTGAGTATCAAGGGGGTCGACTCTTACCTAAGGGAGATGAGAATGATCAATTAGAAGATAGGTACACCAAGGATAGCAAAGTGGACCATGAGTTTACTGAAGTCATAGCAGAGGAACAAATAACTTTGGAGGAGCTCAATAGGAGAGATGATCATGCTTAGGCAGATTAGTTAGTCAGGATATGGGAAATTGTCTCATGACTCTGAGCGAAAAGAGTAATTTGGAAAATGAGGATCAAATAAAGACAAAGTGTCATTATCTCTTTTATCATCATCTTCCGAATCTCGGGACGAGATTCATCTTAAGGGGGGTAGAATTGTAACACCCTAAAATTTTGAAAAGAAGAAAAGTAGGAGAAATATGATTTTTGTATAATTTTGTGAGCATGCAAATTTAGGATAATAATATTTTTTATAAATTTAAAATTTAATCTAAGGGTAGGAACATGATTGAGCATTCATGCTACTGCATTTGAAATTTTGTATTGAGTGGATTAAATCAAATTCAAAATGGATTTGAAAATCCTTTGAAAATTGGCTTTGAAAAATTAGAAAAGGAAAAAGAAAAGGAAAATCATTTTCTTTCGGTTTTCAGCCCAGCGCTCGTCTCGGCCTGCTAGCGGCGGCCTGCCTTCTCACCAGCGCGCGGCCTGGTTTCCTTTTCCTCCTCCCGCGCTCGCTCTTCTCTTGGGCCGAGCCCAGCGCCCCGCCGCAGCCCAGAACGCGCGCGCGCCTTTCCTTCTCCGATTCCAGCCGCTGACGTCACGGGCCCACGCGTCAGCCGCATCCCCTTCCTCAAGCCACCGTCGGATTCCCCTTCCAAAAACTCCACCGACCGAATCCACATCTCAATCTCCCTCTTTCCTTTCTTGGAACCGCCTCTAGGCTATAAAAACGGGATGCCGCACCCCTTCGCTTCACATTGACCTACGAATCGTAGCTTCTAACGTCCCGTGGTGGCTACGCCCGAAGTGCCGCCCTAGCCGCCCGCCTCTCCAAGCCGCACGCCTTCTCCAGTTTATCATTGGCCTCGATTTTGCCCTAGGTGAGTTCGTGTTGATGCGCTCTACCCGTCGATGTATATCTTTCGCAAGGTAATGCTCCATAGCATGAGATGGGAAACTCCGGCCATGGCGCCACCGCGGGGAAGGCCGTCGGGCCCGATTCCGGCCGGAGCGCCGCCGGCCTCCTCCCCAGATCCGATCTGGACCGTTCATTTTAAATCAGACGGCCGTTATTTAAAGATACCGGTTCGGCCGACAAATTTGCTAAAGAGCCCCTGAAGTTTTTAAGTTCTTAACCCGCAGTCCAAAGCGCATTCTCAGTTTACGTTTTCTTTTCCGTAAAGCATATTTTGATCGCGTAACTTTCGAAAATACGTTTTCACTTATTTACAGAATTGCCATTATGTTAAATTGTGCGTAGAATCTCCGTTTTAACTTCGATTTGACCCGTTTAAATTGCGTTAGATTCGTATGTGCGAGCTCTACATGATTAAAGAACTGTACAGTAGGTTTGAGATAATTTATTTTCGAGTTTATATTAAAGTAATTATTTATCTATAGGAAATCTTAGAAAACTCATAACTTTTACGTTTTAAATCCAAATTTCGTGATCTTTATGTCTATGTGATCGTAGTAACGTGTAGAAGAGTTTTACAAACTTGTTATACTGTTAGTGTTACTGTTGGTTAGGTTTTCTATCTTTAAATTCTGATGTGAGATTTAATCTATTACTTTAATAAAGTAGATCTTGTTTAAATCATATCTTTTACGTTTTAGATCCGTTTTAGCTCATTCGAGTTGCGTTAGATTCATAGCAACGAGATCTACGCGTTAGTGACAGTGTTTACCATATTACTAATTCTAAAATTTTATGGTTTAAATCATATCTTGATTAATAATTATGCAACTGGGTTTTGTAAATAAAATATGATTTGTTTTACTTTAGTTTTATAATTTGAATCTAAATTTGACTTAATTCCGTATATAGTATTTATAAAATATTTTATATATGTTATTATATAATTAAAACTCATGAAGCTAATAGTTTTATATTTTCTCCTATGAGCAAATCTTTCGGTAGATGTATCTTTTCAACCGTAGCTCTGATTAGTGTGCTTTTCGCGTCTGTGTATTCGTAGCGAGACGTAGATTCGTTCTACAAACTTTTCATCTTAATTTTATGTTTGGTGTACTGTTCTAATTTAGATCTATTATTTGCTTCGTGTATGATTGTATGGATACGTGTGTGGTGATTTATGATTTCGTCCAGTCGGTGAGATATACGAGGTTATCAAGAAGAAGAAGAAGAACGTTGAAGATTAAAGCTTACCGAAGGATCGGTGTTTAAGGCAAGTATAGCATGGGATTATTCTTGTTTCCTATTCACCTTTAATATACTTAATTTATGTGCATGTGTCTACCTTGTTACCACTAAGGATATCCTAGTTTTTTGTATCTTGTACCTTGACACCCATGGGACGTTGCATTGGGTAGTATTTTTGCTAGTGCTCAAGATAAATAACCATGATCTGTAACTTGACTAATGATATATGCAATAAACGTTTAAATGATGCTTTAAAGCAATATGGCTCAAGAGGGTTAGAGCATATTTGGTTGTTTTTATGGTGCTCTAGTTTTTCTCTTCCTAAGGACTTATCTGTAAGCGAACATCCGGGACTTACAGTACAACTGTGAGGGCTATATGGCTCTGGCTTTAGCTCAGTATGAGGACCTTTTCTAGCTTGTTAGAGGTTACCCTTGTGGCGCAAATGGGGTAAAGCAGACTGTGGATCCCTGCGTGGTGTATCACACGGACTGACTTCTGAAACCTAGCGGCCCTAACTTGTTAGACGAACCTTTGAAAGGCTTCATAGTGATTCCTTGCCTGCTCACCTTGGAAGTGTTTTGGGAGTCGCGATCCCGGGCATATGGGTAATCATGACTCACAGTGAAAGTGTACAACCTCTACAGAGTGTAAAACTGTTATAACAGCCGTGCTCACGGTCACGAGTGGCCTTGGACCCTTACAGAATAAATGATGAACACTGATGATAATGATAACACTGATGATATTGATGTTCACTAATAATTATTGTTTCTTGCTATACATTATTCTCGTTTACATGATCATGAGGTTATTTGGGATTGTGGTAAACTTGTTGCTACTCAACTACTAAAAAGATGACTCACTAAAAGCTATTGCAGTAAACCCGTGTCAAACCTTTTGAGCCGCATGAACCCCATGATATATTTGCTGAGTTCGACATGGACTCACCCTTGCTATTTCCCCACATCTCAGGAAGGTTACCAGACTGTTAGATTCTGGAATTGTTAGGCTTGTGATCAACCAGTTAGTTTGATCCTGGAGTGAAGGTTGCACCCGGTGTTCGGAGTTGTCTTTTCGCTGTGTTGCTCTTTAAGGTATATTTTATACTATTGTGTTATGTATATTAAGCATTTGTCTTTTGATATTACACTTATCTGTGGCTATATGTGAGATTTGTCTTCTTTATTTCACATATGGTGTATGTCTGGTTTTGTCCTTAAAACCGGGTGTGACAGTCCCATTGGTATTATCGAAAGAACTACAGCCTGAAAGTTTCTACAAAACTGAATTTCTCAACATTAGGCGAATCAAAAGGAACCTTAGTCCTTAGAGCAGAAAAATCTATACCACATTTGGTCTGACTCTTTATGATCACAACGGATAATATGAATATGAAATCAAAAGAAGCAGCAAGAGTGCACAACAACAAGCAGGCAAGGTAAAACTCCTGAACTATAGTAGATTCAGACCGTCAGAACATTCAAGTTTATCACAGTATAGCTGATGAGCACATGGATTTGGGAGTCACATGTATTGCATCGAACAGAAGAATTTCAGACTGCAGTAATCACAACCGAGAAACAAGGCATCCACAGATTAGTCAGTAGCAATTTCAACTGAATAAAAACAAAATCAAGAACAAATAACAGATATAGGACCAAAGCATGCATGTAACAGCAACTGACCATTTCATCCATTCCAACAAGATTAATTGATACAAAAAAAATATAAAAACAAGCATCAGGCATCCCAAACTACCAGAACGCACATCGGTAACACAGCAACACTAGCACATCCTCACAGCAGGGACGCGAGCGCGGGTGCGATGTCCGTGGCTCCGTCACATCGGGCGAAGCAGATGTGCGGGTGCGAGGCCAGAAGGTGGCCGTGGTGGTGACCTGGGACTGCGAGGGACAGAGCTGGGACGGGGGTGGCCATGGAGACGCGAGAAAAAGGAGGGGAGGCGGTCGTACACCAAACAACACCAAGGGCGCAATTGCTGCCATGGATTCATGCTTCAACCAACGCCAAATAACAGAGAAACGCAAAAAGGAAGGACACATAGGAGCGCGGGGGCAATACCTCCTCAGAACACCGACAGCTCTTCAATCAGCAAAAAGCAGCACCACTCTGTGGCGGCCGGACACAGGAGAAGCGGCGGCGACGGCCACGCCCCAACAAACCCGCCGTGAGGACAGCGACAGCCACGGCGCAGGGTGTCCAGCGCCCCAAGGACAACACTCCCACCCCTGCGGCTCCGCCCCCTCGGCTGGCTCCACCCCACAACTTCTGCGGCAGGCGCGACAAGGCACGGTGCAGGCGAAGCGGCAGCGCGGCGACCTCCCGCCCACCGCCTGCGTGCCCCTGCGCCACGCGCAGACGAAAGGGAAAAAGTGCCGCAGAGGATTGGGGAAAAAAGGGAAAGATGAAACGATAAAGGGTGGCGCGGATTTCGAAAATATCAGATTGGTGGGTTTCGAAGGCTGCATTACGCGGACATGGCGGACCCGTTAGCAGCCCAAACAGCAGCACGCATCTCCAAACAGAATCAACGGCTCAAAATCTGACAGATAAAAACCCAAAAAAAATCTGTTGACAGATAAATAGCAAAAATCTAATAATATTACCTTACCTTGCAAGCAAGGTATAGTATATGCCTGCCTGGATTTGAGCTTCTAAAGCGGAAAAGGTTGCATTACATACTACTCGTCAAATCCTTTAGTTATGATCGAATCGATGACAGGTCTACTCTTCTGCTTTTTTTTAGTAATTCAACAACAACTTGGCCTTATCAAAACAACAACAACGACTTGCATTGGCCTTTCAAGTTACCCAGCGGAAAGCAAGCTTAACCTCTAGCCAAAGTTCACGCCGCCACGGCCACCATTTTCAATTTTCATAAAGTTAATTAATCTCTAAAGTAAATTAAAAGGGGCGACGACAAAAGTTGACGGTGGGCAGGCGACATGAGGATTTTAGCCGCCCTTCTATATCTCACATCAACATTAGAAACAAATACTTTCTCTGTCTCTCAACAAATTAATTTCTAGAGTTATCTTAAGTCAAGCTTCTTACGTTTGATCGAATTTATAAAAAAATATTTATCATATCAAATGAACATATTAAAAAATTGATGTACTTAATAATATTGATTTTGTGTTCTAAGTCTTGGCTCTCTTCTTTTTAAAAAAAAATCGATCAAAATTGAAATACTAATTTAAGATAATCTTATAAATTTATTTATCAAGCAAGGCCCTGTTCACTTGAACTTATTGGCCGTACCGTTTCAACGAAATAACAGTGTTTTTCTCTCACAACAAATCAGCATCAGTATCAGTATGAGCATAGCCATTTTTCCTACCAACCGAACAGGGTCCACACACAGTCCACATAGATAATAGATGGGCTATGGGCGACTCTGACTCTCAGTACTGTCACGGCATTCCTCCTTCTTCGCCTCTTGCACCCGTCCCGTATAATAGATATCTTCAACCAGCAATGAATCCTCAGCCTTTCAGCCATCTGGTCACTGTAGTGGGTACTCTTCACGCGGCCTCGTCACTGTTCATGTGGCCTAGTCACTGTTCAGTGAGCCCCACGTATCTGTTTTTTTTTGCTTACTTTTTTTTAACTTCTCTTTGAGCCGGCGTAGCGTAGCGTCCCCCGTGCTAGTAGGTATAAACCTCCGATCCATTTCATCACTAGAAGCCACAAATGTTTCCTTATCTAACTAGCATCTGCTTCTGAATTCTTCTTCTTTTTTTTTTGGTGAACAGCATCTGAATTCTTCAACCAGGCGGTCTGTATAAAGTGTCTTTTTCTTTCGCTTTCTTATATGACTGCCATCATACAACTTGGCCTTCTTGCATTGGGCTCCTGGAACAAGTTCATTCTGCTCTTCTTCTGCAATGTGTCCTCTTTTCTTTTCTGCTTCCGCCAACGCGCACACACGCTGCTTGGCCTCTCCTTCCCATCCTTGTGCAGACGGCAGCCTTATCTTTGACAAGTTCTTTACTCGGACATTTGGGTGACAGTCTAGTTCTCGAATTGAGTGTTATTGGTGTGTCTAGTCTTTTCAAATTTTTTTTATAAGGTCCTCGCATCAACTCGCGATCTTGACTTTAATAAAGTTTTCTTTATCGAAAAAAAACCCATGCCTACACGGTTAACAGGGATTATACTCCATTCGTTTCCTTTTATCTGACGTAAGTTAGAATAACACGATCTCCTATATCACACTTTGACCATTCATTTACTTTATATTATATTATTTATGCTTATAATCTTATAATCATTGGGTAGTATAATTCCTTACAAATCTAATCATATAAAGTTTGTATTATAATAGATAAAATTTATTAGTCTAATTATTGGTCAAAATTTTTAAAGTTCGAATTTTGATATATGTATGCGCCAGATAAAATGAAACGAAGGTAGTATTACTTACGTAAGAGATATTAACAGCAGGTTACATAGAATCCTGCACGCGTGATTTGGTGTTGGTGGCGCATAGCATAATCCATATCCATTATCATATTTCCATTTCCATCCATATCCTTGTCCAAAGCTAGTGATTAAGCAAGCTATCTCTTTTATTCATTCGCCTACCAGAGGCGACCAACCGAGATAACAAAGTGCACGTCTCTGATACATTGTACGAGTACTCCTAATAATTAACAAGAGTGAGTACTGAGTAACGAGTACTGCTGAGTAGTGAGTGACTAGGCATCGGCTTCTATGCTATATACTCCCTCCGTACTCATAAACGAAGTCGTTTAGATAAGGTTTGAGTCAAACCTTGGGAATATAAATCATGAATAACTCTCAAGTTGTTGAGTTTAAAAATATGAAAATTATACGAATAGATTTGTCTTAAAAAATACTTTATATATATATATATATATATATATAACTTTTCGATAAATATTTTTATAGAAACAAGAAGTCAAAGTTGTGTTTTGGAGACCGTGTCGCTGTCAAAAACGACTTTCTTTACTAGTACTGAGGGAGTACAGTATATACTGCCGAATAGGAATATTTATTTATGTCTCCTCGTCGACGCTCTACTCTCAAGACTGAACGAATTAAGAGCACCACCAGGACAGCGGCATGCATTAGGATCGATCGGAATCAGTGTTGGGGAAACCACGCAGACAACAGAGATTCGTAGATATCTAACACTTTTCTTATCTATTATTCTATATTAATTGAGATATTTTACGGTGCTTGGGAGGAACCATCGGTTCCTCTCCATGATAATTAATTTATAAGTAAGGGCAGCCTAGTAATTGTATCCTTCCCGGAGCACCTATCCGCCCAGTGCTCGGCTCCCAGGGGGCCTCGTCGGTGATTGGCCCGCCTCGCGCTTCTATCCTACCTGATCCACCGCCGCTGCCCTCATCGATCGAATACTGAACACCGGTTAATGCTTGGGCTGTCGAACTAGCCTATTACCCAGACCCACTATGTCCGCAATGTCCCATGCCATCAGATCGTGTCCAGGAACTCCATTCTCTGAGGCATCTCCTTCAACAACAGCTCAGCTTCGTTCGTCGATGAGGTGGGTGACGGAGCGCTTAACTAATAACTTCTGGACGAGCGCTCAGTAGAATATAATAGCCTGCAGATCGGGTGCGTTTGCGTCCGTGCATAAGCTCCTAGGTGGCGAGCGCTGCAGCCCGACATAGCCGGCGGGTGCCACCGAGAAGAGCTTTTCCGATCATGGCCAGCGAATCCACCGCAGCTTAATATCGTTGATACGCGGAAGTACCATTTTATCCTCCACAATTTAATTAGAGCTGGTTCCGGGCTCATTAAATTTTAGTTCCGGCCTACAGCTTAAGTTCCTCTTAATAGGTTCTTCCTGTTTCTTAGCCATCCGATTTAGCCAAACGGATGGCTCTAATTATTTCCGAGCACCGTAAAATTTCTCATATTAATTTATACAAAATAAAAAACTGGGCACGTTTAGATCTCTTGGACTAACAACTAGTTGCTAAACTTTAGCCCTTTAGGATCTAAACAGAAGGGCTAATGGGAGGATTTAAGTTTAGCGAAAGCCCCCAACTAATTGTTAGTTCACTGGTTCTTCAAACACAACTAATTAGGACTAAAAGTGCTATAGGTATCAAAAGAGCCATCTCTATCCTCTATTCTCTCTCTAGCCGGATGAGAGAAAAAAAGGTAGGAGAAAGGTTTTTTTTGTATAGGAGCAAATTTTTAGCCGAGGATCTAAATAGGCAAGGGCTAATTTTTCCTGTTCCTATGTTTCTCCTGTAAAAAATGAATTGATACAGTTCAAATTCCTATACAATTCATGCATCCCAAAGGGCCTTTAGGTTTTTTTACATAAATAGTTCACCATCATCACAGAACAAATGCAATTATTAAGCCAGCTCTATCAGCGTGTGCCCCAAAAGGCAATTCCTTGGTAAGTATTTTATAAAGACAAGGACAATATATGGTAGATAGAGAAACTATTCAACTGAAGTGACACAATGAATGGATTCTAAGGTAGGGATTGCATGCATTGTCTGTCCCTTAACTTATTGCCGACAGATCATCAGGCAGAATGTAGATAGCAAGGAAGCCATCGAAGTTCTCGCCCGTGAGGGACTCTGTTGGAACAAAGATGTCGGCAGGTTGTCTTAGGTAGGCCAACAAGTCTAGGGTGCCGTCCTCGGTTGCTATATTAAGAGATCAACAACATGGAGATGGAGTTGAAAGAGATTAAGGCAAAAGAGAGGTAAACATTAGATTGATTTTGATTTGATTGTGTTGATACCTCAATCCGTCGTGATCCCCTTTATATTTATACGATGATGAAAGATTCAAGGACAGTTTAAAAAGTCAAAAAATTGAGATGAAAGAAACCATTCGCTCTTTAATGTTAGGTATGCATATCGTCCATGAATAATCGAAGCAAATTTTGTTATGGATTTAATATGTTTCAGTACCCTATCCATATTGTATTGTTGTAAAATAGATAATTATTATACCTTTTTTAAAAAAAGAATATGAATTAATTAATATCACCCATTAATATGAATAGTTCTCATAGCACGTGTGTGCCGCACTTGCATATCTACTAGTATTTATAAGGAGGGAGTGATCTTATGGGTCAAACTCATAATCAAATCGCATCAAAATACAACCCAATCTCGAACTGGCTTGCCAAGGCTGGTTGAGCATGTTTCTGCCAAGCGAATTCTTCCCGTGAGCATGGTTTCTTCATCCACACTCCAAATCGGGTGTTCTATATATGGTTTTGACTATGTCGACGAGAGGAACGCAATGATGAAGTTCAATCTTCAATTTAGAGAAGTTTACGGAATCAGGTTAATGGGTTTGGAAAACGAATTAAGTCTATTTCTGCTAGATGGTTTTTTCAAAGTTGCATTTTCTTCATCCAAGCTCGAAATTGAACTATCTTTATATGCTTTCCGATTGTCTCGACAAGAGGAAGGCAACGGTGAAGTCTGTTCTGCATTTTGAGAAATTACCAAAACCAGCTAATAAGCTAGTTCTGTTGTAGTTCCTGGTTCAATAATCAGCCCTTTTGATAATTTTGGTCAACAGTAACCCTCTTTATTAATTTGTGAAAGAGAACTTTTAGCACCAGGTAGTTCCTAGGAGCATGCACGTACGTATCAGTTAGATCGAGTGCAGGGACGGTATGGTGTTGGTGGCGCATAGCATAATCCATCCATTCCATTTCCACGCATCCTTGTCAAAAGCTAAGCTAAGATACCTCTTTTATTCGCCTCGCCTAGGCGAGCAACCGAGATATATAACATAGTGCACATCTCTGATATGTAATAACAAGACTACAAGAGTGATCGAGTATATATACTGAGTAGCTAGGCATCGGCATCTATGCTCTATATATAGTATATGCTGCCGAATAGGAATATTATTTATGTCTCCGATCCGCAGCTTGTTGTGTTGGTCCTAGCATCTCTTTCTCGAATGCAATGCTATATATATATATATATATATATATATATATATATATATATATATATATATATATATATATATATATATATATATATATATATACAGTATGCCGTTTCTTTTCTCCTTGTCCCTTCGTTCCTCCCTCGGATATTTTCTCTGCTCTCCTTCTCTCCCGGTCCCAGCCTGATGATGCAGGACAGCAATAGAACGCACGCCGGAGTCGAGAAAAAAAAAAACAGAGAGAATGCATGCGACGGTGCGGGCAAGCGCTCGCGGCGGCACAGCCAGAGCGAGGTGCACACGAGCGCACGCGTGCGTGGCAGGCCAGCGCGCGGAAGACGGGCCCCACGTGCGCAGAAACTGCCGGTTTCTTCCCAATGACAACATCATCGTTTCCTCTCTTTTTTCTTCTTCTTCTCTTTCCTTATTAATTGAATTGTCATGTCAGTATTTTGTTTAGGTGACACCTTATTTAATAGGGATAGAAACGACCATTAATGTCCTATTGAGACTACCCTAAGAAACATCTGTTAATCTATGATTAACAAGGGTGCCCGCCTCTTTAATGATTATCAAAAGTAGGCATTTGCCTAAATCAGTAAAGCCCATCTGACAATTTTTAGAGGTGGTACCTAAACTTGCACGTATCTGAGCCTATCTCCTGAAATCCTTTGTGTAGTAATGTACACCCTAGTAGGGTAGTCTACATGCCTACTCCTATGCTTTTACGAATTATACGGTACAACGTAGACACTCACAATATACGTACACTCATCCTAGAAAATCCTCGAGATTGACAAAGTCACCATAAGCGTCTAGCTGTCGATGAGAACGTCGTCTATCACTAAAAGCACAACGCCCTTAAATCCTAGAAAATTTACTCCTACGAAGAGTTAAACTTTGGACCTAAGATGCTACCGAGGCCTTGCTAGGCTACAAGCCCTTTTCGCATGCCTAGTCCAATATCACACAGAATTATACAGTGCTGTCATGGATCGCGCAACATCAATTAGCAATACTTATCAATGCTAGGATGTTCTTTTCTAGGGTTCTCATATGCGAGGTAGGCTTCCCTCACCAACAAACCAAACACACTCGTAACCGGAGAGAGAGCCTTTCTTTTCGAGGGCTCGAGCAGCCACCCCAGCACCTGCCTAGCTGCCTTGCTCTAGCCTCTTGCACAACCTCGCTCATGGATCAGCTGATGGCCTAATGTCTTGGCCGATCCATCAGTTACAGTGTACAGCCTAGTGCTAGATGGATCAGCTTGGGACTATTGTGTGATTAGCCCAGCCTGTTTGGATCCACTAGCTAATAAGTAGTACTATCTCATACCAAGACTGTTATGCCCCTTAGTTCGTTTTCCAAAGGTACTCGACGCTTGGCAAAGCTCGTTGGGGGGGGGGGGGGGAGGGAGGAGGAAGGGCGGAGATCTTCAACACTGGCAACCAGGGTACCTCGTCTTCTCTACTGTTCTCCCGGATCTGGCTAGAGGTGTCCGCGTGTTGGGGCCCTTGGCGGCCGGCCGGCTGGAGGCCACGGGCGTGGGGGGCCGTGGCGGCCGGTTTGCTAGAGGTCGCGGGCGTCCGCCGTCCTGATCGAGGCAGGGGGCAGCCGCCTGCCATGGGTCCTCGCGTGTGCCAACCTAGGAGCCTCGCGCGGCCATCAGCCTGAGGGCGGACATGGCAAAGGTCCTCGCCGCCCGCCAAGGCTAGGGGAGAAGTCGCCGTTGGTCGCCGGGGCCGGGGCCAAGGGAGCAGCGACCAGTGAGGGGCGACGAGAGGCTGCGTGCGTGCTTTTTTTTTCTCGCGAAGTCTGGCGACTGTGGGAGGGAAGCAAACAGGAGGGCGTGCGGGAGGATATTGGGGGTGCAGGTGACTTTTTTACTCAGTGCTTCAACTTTAGCCCTTGATAGTGGGATTCTATGGACTAAGTAAGCAATGGGGCTTTGACTAAGCTTTAGTCCACATGTTTGAATCCTCATGGACTAAAGTTTAGCAACTAGTTGTTAGCCCAAGAGTTCCAAACAGGGCTGCTATAAATAACGCATGATAATGTATCCCTTTGTATTTATGTAAATAAAGCTTTGAGTTTGCGGTGCCGTGTCTGCTACTGCTAGTAGTACCTACCTACCCCTCTCTCTCTCTCTCTCAATCTCTTGATATTTCAGCGAGATCCTTGTGGATCGCGTGCATGCATGATTGCGCGCGTTTTTCTTTTTATTATTGTGCTTGTCAGCTTGTGCGTGGCTAAATCGAGACCATGTAGTGCGTTCATTCGTGCAGTGGCATTGGTAGCTACTGACAGTGACTCAACTGTCATCTTCGTCTTGAGCTGAGCAGAATATCGGATCGGATCGTATCATGGGAGGACAAATTGGAGGCGCATGAAAGCAACTACGTACTAAGCTTCTTCTCATCATCATCGTGAGGATAGATAGTAGACACGAGCAGTTTGTTTGTCGGTTCGTTCCATCTGCAGCTGCAGGCCGAAACAACCCACCCACTGCACGCTAATGGCAGGCGGGCAGCTGTCCGATCCTGTCGTTGCTCTGCTTGAGGAGACGACAGCGGCATTGCGTTCCGTGTATCAATGATTGTCTGTTGTTTCTATGATTCTGATTCGAAACAAGCGACTTCCATTCGATGATCAGCCATCCAAATGCAATAACCAACAAGAAGGTGGTAGACTGGTGGCCGGTGGGCAGCAGGTCGATCGATCGTTCGGTCAATCCATCCATGCATCGATCATACCATCATACATACACCACAGTCGTTTGCCATTATTCGGAATCGATCGAATTTCCGACCAACCAATCCAACGCCAACAGGACGAATGAATTACTGTACATACATTACAGGCCGATGAGGTTCCTGGCGGTGGTGACGCCGCCGTCGACGACGAGGTTGTGGCCGGACACGTACCTGGAGTCGTCGCTGGCCAGGAAGAGCGCCGCCTCAGCGATGTCGCTGGCCCTCAGCGTGGCGCCCGCGGACCACCTCCTCCATCCGCTCCACATCCTTTTCCTCCTGCTCGTCAGCGGCTGCAGCTGCTTCCGATTCCGATTCCGATCCCGCCGCCGCCGCTCCATCCTCCTCATCCTTGTCCTGCAGCTTGTCACGCCATGCGTGGAGCAGCATGGGCGTGGCCACCCCGAACGGCGAGACGCAGTTGACGCGGATGCCGTGGCGTCCCAGCTCGCAGGCGGCGTTCTTGGTAAGCCCCACCAGCGCGTGCTTGGACGCCGTGTACGCGTGGGGTCCCATGCCGCCCATCACGCCCGCCACGCTGGCCACCGACAAGATGCTCCCGCCGCGATCATCGCCCTCGCCGCGTGTTTAATCCCCAGCGCGTTGACGCGCACCACCCGCTCCAACTCCGCCGCGTCCAGCGTCAGGATACTGCTGCTCCCACGCGCCTGCCGCCCCAGCACCCCGGCGTTGTTGCACAGCACGTCCAGCCGCCCGTGCCGCGCCACCGCTCGCCGCACCGCCCGCTCCACGTCCGCCTCCACCGACACGTCGCACCGCTCGTAGCTGCACCACTCCGGCGGGCCCAGCGACGACGCCACTGCCCGCCCCGCGGCGTCGTCCACCACGTCCGCGATCACCACACGCGCGCCGTGCGCCACGAACAGACGCGCGATCGCCTCACCGATCCCGCGCGCGCCGCCCGTGACGATGGCCACCTTCCCCTCCAGCCGGCGCCTGCTGTTGGTGTCGGTGTTGCTGCTGTCGTTGTCGTCGGAGGAAGCCGGCGGTGCCTGCTGCTGCTGGGTCATCTTCTTGTCAGCAGGTAGACAGTCGACGGCGGCTGATGATGGCGGGGCGGCGGAGGCATCGACAGCAGAGCCGCCGTGCATTGTTCCCTTACTATATATCGACGATCCGATGCCCGAACCGATCCACTGCACGCAATGCAACTAGCAGCTAGCTAGCTGTGCCCTGCCCATGCATCTGCATGCGTGGGAGCTCGAGATGCATGCATGTGAAGAGGAGAGGAGAGGAGGGTGAGGAGGGAGCACGCGCGCGTCCATCCGTCCATCTCCTTGGAAATGAAAAGGGGTTCCTATATATAGACAAAGAGATCGAGCAACGTACACTACTAGGATTATGATACCTAGATCCATGGAGAATGGAGATGCTGGAGCGTGCCATATATGCCACAGCACACAACACACAGCTAGCTAGCTAGCTAGCGCCAATCTCTTGGCCTCTTGCTCGCCGCGTGTGTGTAATTGTGTATATGTATGCCGTCTGCATGCACCACACAAGAACAAGACGTATATAGCTAATTAAGCTATACATACCTACTAGCGGCCGACGTACGTCACACTAGCTAATCTATGGAGATCAGCAACTAGCTACCTACCAATGCAAGCTTAGCATATACCATAATATATCTCGTACTACATACTAGCTACTTGATTGTCGTTCATGCTCATCTATCCGTATATATCTCAAGACACACGATCATCGCTCCGTCCAAAGCAATGAGGTAGCTAAGCTAAGATCAACCATGCATTGCCATGCCGCTTCGTCACACCACACCACCAATGCAACATGCATGATCACGCTTGCATTGGCTTGCTCTGTATTCCGAGCTAGCTAGGCAGGAAAATAGCCATTAGCTGAAGTATTCATGATTACACAGGTCCTGCGCTAGCTTTTTATATTACTTCTCATAAAGAAAGTTCCTTCAAAATTCAGCACCAGTTGGGCTGATTATTAGGTGTACTTTACATCACTGAGATCGATTGTCTACTAAAAAACAATAAAAAGCAGCCCCTATTGTTCACAGTTAAAAAAAAATCAAAAACAAGTGACTGTGTCACTGAAAAATGCCCATAGTGAATTCCAGTGATGATTGACTCATTTATAAAGACAATCTAAAAAAAGAACCGGCTCTACAAATACATCTTTAGTGTGGATCTCTTCAGAAGGCCACCTCAATAAGTAGTTATCCTTAAAAATAAATTTTAGAGTAAATTTCACTGGCGGTCCTCGAACTTGTCATGAGTTCTCATCCAGGTCCCGGTATTTTTAAATTGCACATTTAGCTCCCTAAACTTGTCCTAAGTTCTCATCCAGGTCCCAGTACTTTTAAATTACGCATTTACCTCCCTAAACTTGTCTCAGGTTCTCATACATGTCCCGACACTTTTCAATTGCACACTTAGGTCCCTTAAGTTGTATGTTGTACCCTTATGGTCTACCCACTCCTGCACCATCGTCCTCACCTTCGCCAAATTGCACATGCTTGCTCGCCTTACCGGCATAGCCACGCAGCGCTGCACCATGCTCGACCTCCTACCCCGCACCTGCCTATGTTGCATCTTCAGGGCGGTGCCACACCCATGTTGATACGCTAGGCCATTTTGTGCCCGCTGCACTGCCATGCCGCGTGCTCCACTCACCCAACTACACTACAGTGATGGCCCTATCATTGTCGGGGGAGGTGAGGAAGGCTAAGGGTGTGGGGAACTAAGTGTGAAGTGGTGGTGAGAATGAGCATGAGCTCCTACTCGATGAGGGAGCAGAAGGAGTGCGGTGGTGGTGTTGAATGCGATTGCCACGGGCAAGGGCCGATGCCATGGTGAGGTAGAGCAGGAGCGAGTCAAGCAGAATCGAGGAGGGCCATAGCAGTGAAGGTTTGGCTAGGACGCGTGGTAAGGCAAGCATGATAAGGACGGCCAAGCGACAAAGCAGGTCCTAGGAAGCTAGTTCTGCACATGCAACACAATGTGGGAGGGGAGGCTATGGACCAGAATGGTACAATAATATAATTTTATGGAAGTTGGGCATGTATTTTTGAAGTACTAGATTAGGATGAGAACTTGGGACAAGTTCAGGGAGCTAAATGCATAATTCAAGACCTAGATGAGAAGTTGAGACAAACTTAGGGAGCTAAACGAGTAATTTAAAAGTACCAGGACTTGGATGAGAACTCGGAACAAGATTAGGGAGGTGAATGTGCAATTTGAAAGTACAGAGACCTAGATGAGAACTCGGACCAAGTTAGAGGACTGCCAGTGAAATTATTTACTCTAAATTTTATATATATTAGTAGAAAAAATTAGCTTTAGTCTCAGTTGGTAAAAGGATTTAATTAGTCCCCGTTTTCTAAACTGGGACTAGGGATCCGGGACTAAAGGTGGGCATCTTTTAGTCCCAGTTGTCTGGGTCTACGAGGCTTAAAAAATAATTGGCATAAGCCTCTCACCCCTATGATTCGTGGGACTTGAATCCGAGACCTCATACATTGCCGTGCACCTACGACACATGTGACTTTAGATGTGATGCTTTCCTTTAGTACTAACGCGTGAAAGACTCTTTAGTACATTAGTCCCGGTTGGTAACTTGGAACCGGGACTAATGCTGACATTAGTCTCGGGCCCAACTCTAGCAGAGACTAATGTGTGCTGAACCAAAGGTTTGTTCTCTGCTAGTGATATGAATTACATTGAAGCCAAACTTTGTATTAAAATTGCAGGGTTCAACAAAATCTTATACTTTATAGTTGATAAGTGAAAAACAAGTGACTTGTGACACGCGGCCGTAGAATCTGAATTTTAAAAATTATTTTGCTATTATTATTTGGATCCTATGCTCTCCCTACGGTGCCTGTAAAACGTACGTAGGAGTAACTGAGTAAACGGCGGCGTTGCATCGACTCACTACTGACACGACTCAAATATTTTTCTGTGCCATATGGCTGCAACTTTTCTGTAAGATTGTCTCCAACAGGATAGGCATCACGCTTCTCATACCCAAAATGGGTCTTTCACCAGAGGAAAACACCTTTCAATAGAGTAGGCAAAGCAAGAACCCATTTTGCGTTGAAGAAGAGAGGGTAACCAAATCTGCGTCGTCTCTCTCCTCGACCCAAACCTCCGGTGCTGCTCTCATCGCCCCAGGCGGAGGTCCTTCTCCGTGACCTGCGTCAAGAGGGCCTGCTCGTCCACGACACCCGCGTCGTCGTCCTCGGCGTCGACGACGTCCCGGTCCGCTCTTGGCGCCGAGCACCCTGAAACTAAAGCAGCGCCCCAATGTTTGACAAGAAGGACGACGAGGCGAGCACCTCGCTACCAGCGCCGCCGAGGGTTGTGGTTGCGGCGGCGGTGGCTCCGAAGCCATCCACCTACGCGCCCATGGGCGCGCTGGGGGCGAGGAGTGCGTTGACCTCCTGGCGCTGGTCTCCGCCATCTCGCGCCCGCTCGAGGACGCCGTCGTGGAGGCAGTACCGGTTGCGGAGCAGAGGGAGGAGGGAGCAGGTGGGTTGCCGGCGGCGATTGGTGAGGCCATGGACCAGGCGCGAAGCAAGAGTGGCCTGCGGTCGCACGGGTCCGACGGCAAGGCCTTCTCGCGGCCGGGGTCGGGGACGCCAGGATCCCCGGAGGAGCAACCGATGTTGGGCGGTCGTCGTGAAGATCGATGTGAACAGGAACGGGTGCGCGCCGTTCTCTTTCCGTGGCACGGACGTAGGTGGCGACGGTGGCGGCGGGGAATGCAACCTCCGGCACGAACTCCACGGCGACCACGTCGTGGACCGAGAGCAGGCCGAGCTCGACCGAGGCGGCAGCGGCAGAGCTCTCGCACGCCCGCCCAAGGGAAAGAGGAACTCCGGGCGGGGGCTAGGGCGGGTCCGCGGCGAGAGCGGGGAGTGGCCGACGGGGCGAGGTGGGTCCGCGGCTGGGGTCTGCGGCGGGGAGCGGCCGGAGTGGCGCGACAGTTTTGGGTGCTCTTCTTTTGCGTTGGCTGTTGGAGAAGGAAGGTTCTAGGTGCGTGACTCTTTCCTGTACGTGACTCAAATCATGGAATAGGTCTCAGTTTTTTCGTCCTTGCTGTTGGAGACAGTCTAAGGCTCGTGTTTCGGTGTTTGGGCACGCTGGGAATTCTCTCACGTGCCATATATACTCCTAGTACAAACTGTACTACGTACTGTTGCTCCCTTTATGCCTAGTAGCCTTTCTACCTCTCCTGAGATAGGTGTTCAACGTGCGTGGTCAATTATAAAGAATTTATGTTCGCTGCACCCAAATTAAAATCAATAAATTTATTGCAAGAAAAATCTAAATTTATTGCAAAAAAAAATCGCCCAACATCAGGATATACGAATACAATGCATGTTTCTATTGGCATTTTGTACTCCACATCGATTTGGACATGGACACCATCTCCAAAACATTACTTGTATGTTTGGTTTAGGTACCTTTTGTTACAAAAATATAGCGACAAAGTATTTCTTTATTATGAAACTATACATACATTTTAAGATAATTGTATTCATATGGCTAATCAATTTCAGGTACCCAAACTCAACACATAATAAGTAAATATCATTATCACTTCTCAAAGAATCAATCAGTCTCAATACAAAAAAAATACTACTAATATTTAGAATGCATAATAAGTATCATTAGATAAACAATGAATCATATGTTCTTAATAGACCTATTTAGATATATAAATGTTGATATTATTTTGTATAAACCTAGTTAAACATAAGAAAAATGTTAATATATTATTATCAAATAAATGCCTGTTTCACCACTTTGTTCAACTCACCCTCGTCAACAGCGCATCTAATATTCGTCCTGTTTTTCAGCACTACTTCAGCAATACTTTTCAACGAACGAACATTGTTTTCCTCTCACAACAAATCAGCATAAACATCATCATAAGTCAAATTTCAGGGAAACGAACAGGGCCAGATTATATGGTAGTACCAAAATAAAGAAGATACACATGGATCCATGACGAGATGAGATTGTACCTCAATATTGTACTCTAAAAATAACCTAGATGCGACACCTACTCTCTTGTTTCCTTATAAGTGTCGCTATGATATTCATGTTGTGAAGATATTAACGATATTTGTATCTCTAAATAAGTTTATTATAAAAAATAGATAGTAATTGTGTATAATAAATATTAATATATTATATATATTTGATCAAAGTTGAGTATGTTTGATTTCTCGGAAATGAAATCAACAGTTAAAAAGGGACATAGGAGCAGTGAGTAGCTGCTAGTACCACGTTAAGAAGCACTAGACAAAACGTAGCGGAGCTGGATCGCATTATTTGTCACCTAATAACCTTGGTAATGATACGATCTTGTTGTGTACACAATCTGCATGCTCCATAAAGAAATGGAGGCGCGCGGCGCCAGAGGCAGGTCGTCTAATTCACCAGATCATACTGTTTGATGCATGCACACGCATCTCGATCAGCTGACCCGATCGTCCACGACAGTATGTACGTATGTACGTGATCTGCAGCACCAGATCTTTGGCTTCATTTGCTGCCTGCCTTTTCTGTAGGACACAATATACGATCTAATAATCTAATAAGGTGTGCACCAGCAGTATTGTTGTTATTATATTTATTGCATTGGCACCAATATATAATTAAAGCCAATTTTCATATCATAATAAGTACGTAGTAAAAACAAGGTATCATATCATTAGTAGGCAGATTTGGACCATCAGTAGTTAGATGGAGATGATATAAGCAACCAAGTAATAATAATAATAATAATAATAATAATAATAATAATAATAATAATAATAATAATAATAATAATAATAATAATAATAATAATAATAATAATAATAATAATAATACCAGATATTCTGATCTAGTAAGCAGTAAAGCACACCGTCTATCGGAAAGAAAGAAATTACGCAGCAGAAGGGAAGTAGTGAAGGGTACGAGTACAATAATTGGGTTGTACGTATCTACATGTCCGTCCGTAGTAAAGTTGCCAGAACCATACGCAACGCACACATGAATGTACGTGCCGGACACCTCCTCTTCCTCTTTCTCGTCATCTTCCGAGCAGGTGGAGCTAGCTGCTGGAGGCCGGCTGGGCACAAGACGGAGACGGTAGCAGCAGTGCAGCCGGCGGAGCGAGCAAATCAGAGAGCAGCAGCGGCAATGGGTCTGTCGTCAAGGTGCGAATGCGTCACCACCAGCACCCACGGCGACGTCATCCGCAACCGCAACCACAACAACAATGCCCCCGACGCCGTCCTCGAGGGCCTCGCCATGGCCGGCCTCGTAGCCATCCTCCGCCAGCTCGGAGACCTCGCAGAGTGCGTTGGATCGGAGTCCCTAATTAATACTAGTAGTTGTCTCCCGGCCTACTGAGATGTGCATGCTGCAGGCTTGCCGCGGAGGTGTTCGACGACATGCAAGACCAAGTGATGGCCGCGTCGGCGCGAGGGCGACGGCTCGCCGTGAGAGCCAAGCGGCTGCTGGAGGCCGACCTCGACCTGCCTCCGCCGACGTCCACCCACAACTCTGCGGCTGCTCTCACCTTCACCACCTCCAGCTCCGGTACGCGCGCATTTAGTTTCACGCACCACTGACGACACCGAGCGCTCACGACGTATGCACTGCGGTGGTGCAGGCCGTCTCGGCTGCAGCGCGCATCTCAGAGGAGGCACGCCGCCGATGCCGCGTCTCGTCGTCCAACGTATCAGGCGCTGTCGCGGGCCTCCCAGGCTGTCACTCCTTGACAAGTATGCATCCATGGATACGATACGATGATGCTCGTCACTCTCACTACACCTCATCCATCTTGGTGTTGCATTGCATTGCAGGTTTGATGCTGCTGGCGAGGGAGCGTGCCTCAAGAGGTACACCGATCCCTCCTTCTTCAGGGCTCATTCTGCCAGGCTTGAGCAAGGCACGCTCAGGCTCAGAGCAAACCGCGGACCATATCTGATGAAATCCATGTCCATGGTACTCAAATCAAATCAAATCCTTGTCCTCACTCGATTTTTCGCCTTGAGTTCGATTTAACATTGCAAGATTTTTTTTTTATTTTTGCTTTCTGGCAGGAAACCAGACCCAAGTTTCAGACTGCACTTAACTCTGAACCTCCGGAGTCAGCCCCCACTGTCACTGACTGCAAGTAAGTAGCCCTTCTCTCTCTCTCTCTCTCTCTCTCTCTCTCTCTCTCTCTCTCTCTCTCTCTCTCTCTCTCTGTCAAAGCCCTTATGTTTCTGTGAATTCCTTCCTTCCAGTACGTGTTCTTCTCTTCCTATAACTAACTAACTAACCAATGCACTGTTGCTACTTGCTCGGTTTACTCTCCATCCTGGCATCTCAGATCGGAAACAGAAACAGATGCATCCGAAGTGCCGTCTCCTGGCTTCCTCTCCATGCTCCGACAGCTGAAGCAGCAGCATCGGCAGGCAGCAGGTGCCGGGTCCCCCTTCCGAATACAGCAAGCAGTTGACAGGGTCCAGTCTTCACCTCAGCTCATCACGGAAAAGAAGCTGCAAGGAGGGGGCACAGCGCAGCCCAGCCCCAGCCCCAGTGAGCTCGAGAGGACGAGCTCTTTCGAGGCATGGCTCTCTCCAGATGCTCGCCGCTTTACTACAACTACTACTAGTAGTACTCATCATCACGAGCACGACGAAATCATCACACAGGAACCACCCCATCCCCATGGTGGTAGTGCTACTACCTGTAGTGGATCCGTCAGTGATGTTGCTACCACATCAGTTGGTGCCCTTAGCAGCAGTACCATGCTGAAGGCGAAGCAGAATTCAGAAGATGCAGAAATAACCTGCAGCAAAAGTTCGAGTAAGAGGTCGAGGAGCAGCGTTGAGATGATCGCCTCAAGAGTCAGCAGCTTGCCGAGGAAGCTCTTCATGAACATCAAGCATCACAACGACTGCTCGCGCTCTGATCCTGCAGGTACTAGCCTCCGGATTAGCCAAGCCACAGGCATTGGGGATTGCAGCCCCGAACTTGAAGCCATCCCCACCCCAACAGAGGCTTTTCTGCCTATACTGGTTCATTCTGATCCAGTATATTCGAGTATACATAGCCTTCTGCCAGAAAATGACATGTGCTCCTATCTGCAGCACCATGAAAGCATATCTTATAATGTGTCGGTAGATGCAGAGAGATATCACCAACAGGAAGACCCTTCCACAGATCAATGCAGTAACAGTAACAGCAGCACTCCTGAAACCATTGGAGATCCTACATGTACAACACCTGACTCCAAGAACCTGCTGTTGCCAGGAAGTCTTGTTCTGAAGCGAGCTGGCGCTTTGCCTGAGAATCCTTGTTCTGAAAATGCCAAAGTAGATACAACACCGCCACTTCCGCCTATTCCACCGATGAAGTGGCTGTCAGAAAGAGACCATACAGGGACTCGAGCACCATCTCCTAAACACAGAGCGCTTTGGAAAAAATCACTGGAGTTTACTGAAATGATTCAGGCAATAAGACAGGCGCATAGCCATAGCATCCAGAGTTCACCGGTGGACACGGAAGAAACGTTGGTTTCCAATGAGCCTAGTGCCAATGCCTCCCATAGAGATCAAATGAAATGTTCTGAAGAAACGAGCCATCCACAGCCATTCCGAGTCCGAGAAGATGCTGTGCAGGCTTCAGAAGGCAATGTTCTCAAGGCTGGAGAGTTCCCTGTGCCTGCAATACTTTCAGACGAGGCCTGGTCTGACATAGACCTACGGACGCAGGCACAAGCAGACACATGTTTTCGACAACAAGGCAGACAGCAATTTGGTAGTGGACATTCTGATCATGGTTCCACAGAGAAGCGAAGCGAAGAGCACGAGGCTTCAGATAGCAGCAGCAATCTGCAGAACGAGAGTGTGTTCTTCTCTGCAGTACAAGAGCTAGCGAAGATGTCCCCTCCTCCTTCAGTGCCAAGGCCCAAATATCCACTGCTTGATGCTGGATCTCACGGCAGGATCATGGTATGCTTTCTTCCTAGAGTATTTTTATTTTCCATGTTATTGCATCTTCTTCCACTTGAGGCAGGGCACCCTAACATGAACATTCACATTCTGGAATAATAACAGTGACCCGACTTTTTATGTGTCTAATTGACGAAAGTGGATGCGTACCACATGAAGCTCATAACAAAGATTCCTGTCATTTGCATTGCAGCTAAGAAACAGTCCAAGTCTGATCCATCCTTCAAGAAATATTTTGGACAGCAGGAGTGTACTGATAAAGCAGATAAAAGACATTGCAATGGCCGGCAATCCTGTCAGTACCACGTACATTCTCATTTCCTGCATGAAACTCGATGATCACATGGTTTTGGTTGTCCTGACAAAGTTGTAATTATATATACTGCCTGGTGGCTGCAGTCTTTCAAACTAAAACCAGTTTCTGGAGCGAGCTCTCCTCAGTCTCCTGTGACCAGGAGTCCTACCAACTCTAAGGTGGCAACCATTCTGCAGAGAGCAGATGACATTCGTCAGGTAACTAAATAATGATTATTTCAACATGTTCTGGTTGGTTGAACAAGACGATCATTTTTTTTCTTTTTTGAAGAATAACAAGACGACCTTGTGATCAACCAGTAAACTGTACATGCCTCTAGTATAATCTGATTGGCACTTGTAAATGAAGCAGGCTCACGCAGATAGCAACGCTGTTGACAGTGAGGAAAGCTGGAGCGATGACCGTGAATGAATGATTCATTATTTCATATTTATCAAGCCATAAGGTTTCCTGCCAACACCCAAGTTGAGATGGCCGAGTTGGTCTAAGGCGCCAGATTAAGGTTCTGGTCCGAAAGGGCGTGGGTTCAAATCCCACTCTCAACAATCATTTTGCAACTTTTTCCCTGTTTTAAGCAGTTCATTTTTTTTTACCCTTTCCCCTGTTTTTCTTCTTCCTTTTTTAAGCTATTGTTGTTCTTGTAACTGTCTGTAGAAAATTGTTTTAAGCAGTTCATTTTTTTTTACCTTTCCCCCCTGTTTTTCTTCTTCCTGTTTTAAGTTACTGTTGTTCTTGTAATTGTTTGTAGAAAATTATTGAGGCTGTTGCTCTTGTAATTGTTTGTAGAAAATTGTTGAGGCTTATAGTTATAGATTTTAACCACAGGATCAAATCTTCTTTTTCGTGATTTAAGCTAATCTTGTTCTTGTATTGTCAATTTTCCTATCTTAGTCTACTCTTGTTCTTGTATTGTTTGTAGGTGTAGAAAATTATTGAGACATAGATTTCACCACACAGGATTTTTTTTCCCTGTTTTAAGCTACTCTTGTTCTGGTGTTTGCTTCAGTGAGTAATTAGCTAGCAAGTGTAATTAGCTAGCAAGAGTAGCCAAAGATTTATTGAATATCACGAGAGCCCAGTTCTGGTGTTTGCTTCAGTGAGTAATTAGCTAGCAAGTGTAATTAGCTAGCAAGAGTAGCCAAAGATTTATTGAATATCACAAGAGCCCACCCTATTGTATTAAAATTTCTATTATCTTAATACAAAAACGTGCAAGTCTTTTGCGTGATCGAGAAAAAAAAAACTACTTTTGTTCTTATATTGTTTGTAGAAAATTGTTGAGGCTTATAGATCTCCACCACAGGATTCAATATATTCAGACCGCACGAGAATGGACGTTACCTTATGAGTCATATCATATCAAGTGGGGCACTTTTTAATCGAAGCGAATATATACATACAGGTGACACGTTACTTTTTAAAAATATTTTATATTATATCACTTGTCACTAATCTTTATTTTAGGCGGTTTCATTCATTCTGTCCTCTTTCTTTGAAACAAGTGACTGTTGTCGAGCACGTTCCATTTCACTCATATGTTTTTTGTGCTCGAAGTTAAATGATCCCAAACCTTTCAATTATATCTTATTTGAGACTTGTGTTTGAGTGAGGCTACAAGTTTTGTACGCCTTGCCTGCTCAAAAGGGACGGCAATTAATGTTCAAACCAGGCGAGGTGACGAAGGTGAAACTTTCCAGTAGGCTACTTTCGGCTCACAAATTGAGACAGCTCTTGGATGAAAAATCATTTCAGATCTGCGAATGCAAATTGTGAAGCGTTTTCAAGCACATGGCTGAGCTCAGAACGTCCCTCTTGGGCATCAGCATCACAATTCACAGTCACATGTTTTTGGCCACGGCCAGTGCCTCTGGCAGCCGTGACAACACCACACCGGCGTGTGTGTTTCATTCCCACTTGGGGCCGGTTTAAATCCAATTTTTTTTTTTTTTGCAAAATGACATTGTAACAAGTTTTATTGTTATTTAGTAATTAGTGTCCAATCATGGTCTAATTAGACTTAAAAGATTCGTCTCGTCCATTTCGTCTAAACTGTGTAATTAGTTTTATTTTTTTATTTATATTTAATGCTTCATGCATGTGTCTAAAGATTCGATGTGACGGAGAATCTAAAAAATTTTACAAAATTTTTAGGAAACTAAACGGGACCTTGGGACAAAAACGAAGTTACTATCACTATACGCTGCTTACAAGCCTTTCTCAGCCAACATAGAGAATAACAGCCAACTCCGCGAGTGACATGCGTTAGATACATCAGCAAAAAAAAAAAAAAGAATAGGAAGAACCTGCTACCATCAGGACATATATATAAAAAAACAATCAATCTGTGGAAAATTGCTTGCACCGAGGGCAGCGTTCTTGCACACTGCTCATTGAGCAGCTGATTCAGTGAAGGAAGAATAAGAACAAAATGATGAACTGCTCTATATGAGAGCTTTGATGCCAGCTTGTTGCATCTCACGCAGCCGCCAGACTGGGTAATAGGATTCTTCTTCTGGCACCTCGTCACTGTCCATGAGTTGCATAGCCCACGAATAGAAGACGGTTTGGATGGTATCCTGGCACATTCCAACCACACAAAAAAGAACTGTTACTTAAATCAAATGTCGACTACAAGTCTATCGGCCAACTGAGGCAAGACAATACGAGCATGTCACCATTCCTCAACACTCTATAAACTCAACTGTTTAAGAGGTGCATGAAGTCTGTCGCACCTTTCACACTAATATATATCATGGACATCAGCTTGTGCTATTCATATAAACCAACCTCACATAGTCACATCTAACAATGGCATTAGCTATGATATAGTAAACTTTACCAACATAAGACTAAATTCTGCAGCACCCCACTCAGGTTCAAAGACAACTGCCCTTTTCAAAACCACCAAAGAAACATTTCACCTTGAAAATTCTACCTAAACATTATTTGCCCAGACTCAAGTGGAGTGTTCGTGAAACTGTTTGGTTCTACACAAGTTGAAAAATAAGACATAAATTCATTCACCTGGGTATATTGTCTCAAGTATCATGTCAGGATGAGAGGGGTCATGTTATGAGACAAAATCTGTCACCGAGATCATGATTGAGCTATCTTGTAATGAGTCGACCATACAAGATAGGAAAGTTTTGTTTTACAATATCCAAAAAATAAAGCCTACCTGTCCTCCTTCTGTGACTTGTCCTTCTCGATCTCGAACACAGTATATCTGCTGTGTTTGGAACTGAAATATATATTGGAAACAAGCATACACTATAAGTAGATTAAACTTAAAAAGGGCAAACTTAAATCAGCATACCACTAATTCACTTACGCGTAAGATAATTATGGGTGAAGATCCAAACATTTTTGTTTCCAATACATCAGCTTCTGAAATGTGAAGGATCTGTAAAGGCAATGGAATATAAGAAAATTTCTTGGTCTCTTTTTTTTTTAAAAAAAAAAGCAGCAGGATCTTATGTTCTTCCCACCTTAAGAGCAACAAGCTAAAGTCAATAATGAAGGAAAAAACTACAGAACATAGCAATCAATTGTGACTGAGTTTGAATTTCAATACAGATTCAAATAAGTTATGGGAAAGGGACTGTCCAAGACATCGTTGAACCATGACCTACTTTGTGATCAAAAAATATTCCCTGTGATGCATAAGCTTCTCTCTCTCCTTTGCAGCGCTCAATCACTTCCTTGGTGCAATATTTTTTTAGAGTCTCCACATCACCCTGAAAGCATATGTAATTGTGAAATGACCAAAATTCTGAAAGTGTATATGAGTGGGCTGATTTATCATGTAAATTAGACAGAATCTCAATCAATCCCTTTGAACTTCACATTATAAACTTATCTGGAACTCCCCAGTGTCATAATAAGCGCAACAAATTTAATCTTTCACCAAAAAAATATATAAAAAAGTAATATAGAACCAGCCCATCTCAATAGGACAGTCAGTGCTAGAAGATGTGTCTCAATTGATTTAGGCCAACCCTAGAAGGATAGCTATATAGGTAGGCATACATGGGCCTCATGGGCCTAGCCTCATGGCCCTAATACACACATAATCCAACACCCCCCGCAGTCTGAACTACCGGCGCAGCGGAGTTCCAGACTGGACAAGAAAGAAGAAAGAACACACACAAGTCCCCCCACAGACGCAACTAGCCACTGGTGATGTTGAGGCTAGAGCGAAACTCATTGAAGGTCGTGGACGGGAGGCCTTTGGTGAAAATGTCCGCGAACTGGGAGGTGGTCGGAACATGAAGGACCCGGACCTCGCCGAGGGCGACCCGATCCCGGACAAAGTGTAGGTCGATCTCCACGTGCTTCGTCCGCTAGTGTTGGATGGGGTTGGTGGAGAGGAAGACCGCACTGACATTGTCGCAGTAGATCAGTGTGCTCCGGGAGGGCGGACTGTGTAGCTCGGCGAGAAGCTGCCGGAGCCAGGAGGCCTCAGCCACGCCGTTAGCGACAGCGCGGTACTCCGCCTCGGCACTGGACCGAGAGACCACAGGCTGGCGCTTAGACGACCAGGACACCAGGTTGCCGCCCAAGAAGACGGCATTCCACCACCATGTGTCTTTCGCTTCCCGTTTGCCTCCCCTACTCACGCCAAACACTTCTGAAGCCACCTTCCGGACACATGTTGCCATCTTTAGCCACATGTCGTCGGCATCTTCTCCTTCTTCTCAAGGCCCCTCGTCTAGCATCCTCTCCTTAAGCGTTTGCGTTGCTTCCCCTCTAAGCTTCCACCACTTCGTTCTCGCAATCTTGGCCCGTTTGTCCCGGTGGACACGTACCCGAAAACGAAAGTCCGCCACCACAAGCTTATGTTGAGGGACAACACACTCCCCAGGTAACACCTTACAATCAAAGCAAGCACGTCTATCCTCCCTCCTTGCAAAGATAAAGTCGATCTGGCTCGAGTGTTGTCCACTACGAAAGGTTACTAGATGAGATTCCCTCTTCCTAAAGAGGGTGTTCGCTATCAACAAGTCATAGGCCAGCGCGAAGTTCAAAACATCCTCCCCCTCTTGATTCCTACTACCATACCCGAACCCCCCGTGCACCCGCTCGAAACCTACATTAGTCGCACCAACATGGCCGTTGAGGTCTCCTCCTATAAAGAGTTTCTCGCTGATAGGCACGGTACTAACCATGCTATCAAGATCTTCCTAAAACTGCCTCTTGGTGCCCTCGCTAAGACCTACCTGAGGGGCATAGACACTGATCACATTCAGAGCTGAATCTCCAACTACCAGCTTGACCAAGATAATCCGGTCGCCTTGCCTCCTAACATCAACGACCCCATCCTTAAGGCTCCTATCGATCAAGATGCCTACACCATTTCTACCCGATGTTGTCCCCGTATACCAAAGTTTAAAGCCAGTATCCTCCACCTCCTTCGCCTTCTGTCCCTTCCATTTAGTCTCCTGAACGCATAGAATATTTACACGCCTTCTAATTGCTGCATCGACTAGCTCTCTTAGCTTACCCGTTAGGGACCCTACGTTCCAGCTACCTAGACGAATCCTAGTTGGCTCGGCTAGCTTCCTTACCCTTCGCACCCTTCACACCCGTCGGCTGGGGAAGAGAGGGAAGAGGAAAACCTAAGCTGTTGATACCATGCTAGAAGATGTGTCTCAATTGATTTAGGTCAACCCTAGAAGGGTAGCTATATAGGTAGGCATACATGGGCCTCATGGGCCTAGCCTCATGGGCCTAATACACACATAATCCAACAGTCAGCAATCACACTAGTTCAAACAAGGAAAGAATTTCTTGTTAGTAAGACATGGGTTACCTTTGAATATGCAGTTAGAACTGGCTTGATCGTTTCTTGGACATCGGCAACAAAATCAGAAAGAGAAAAGGACCTGTGCAAAAAAAAGGTGATATATAATTCAATTACGTCCTGAGTCTCTCAAAGTTAAGTTGCACACGCCTTACGGGTCTCGTTGCCGAATTTCCCTGAATGTCACCGCAGCTGAGGTTTCTTCAAGCAAAGATTCATTCAAGCTAGAAGGAATGAACAAAGAAAAATCAGCGACACATCAGAAACAAAAAAATATTGCATATGATGAAATAGAGGGGGGATACAATTGATTCGTACATTCAAGAAAGAGATTATTGCATTGATTATTTTTTACCCCTATTTGTGCTACTAATGAAGTGCAATCACCAATGGATTTGCAGCCATGAATGCACCAGTCAGTTGCATTACTTGGTGCTTTCAAGACCTAAATGTAATGTGCTAAATGCCAACAGAAAGCAATAGTATAGCATAGTTCAGATTGAATCAATCAAATTTCATAACCAGATAAAACAAAGAATGATAGGGCACATAGTACTCTTGAATTTTCTGAACCACTGGATTGTCACTTGTCTCCCATCTTTCCCTGACATCTTCAGCTACCTGCATTTGCATACACAAAACATGGATATCACTGCAAGAGAAAACTAGGTTTGACCAAATACATTTGTACAGCATTGTGATGGTACCTCTTGTCCCTTGGTTACAACAGGCTTGGTGTATTCATCCACTCTTTTATAGACGGGATGACCTCGGATCTTAGAGAGAAAAAAAGGATTTCAGATAGGAAACCAATATGAGAAAGATAGGAGCAAAGTTGAACAATCTCCTCAAAGATACCTTATTCTTAAATGCTTCCCATTTTTCACCCAATACTGTCCTTTTTGTTGGTGTAAGAACTAAATCGGTTCTTGTACTCTTTTCTACTTTAGCAGAAGCATGCCTAGCTTGATGTTTTTTCTTTCTGCTAGAGCTAGAGCTTAATTCATCCTTGACGATTTCATATCCCTGCTTAGCTAAAGTTGAAACTTTTGTGTCCTTCAACTTTGCAAATGCGCCGGATACCACTGGTGAAGCAGATGAGATTGTTGACCTCAATTTAGTGAACAATGTATGGCTGTTTGTGGCATCATCAGACGTGCCATCTGAATGCGAGGATGTCCCAGTTTTCTCATGTTTTGAAGCTTCAGGCGAACCATCCCTGCAACTTGTACTCTCTTCTTTTCCGACTCCAAAACTTTCTTTTACCTGTAAACAATTCATCAAGGCAAAGAATACATGTTTACGAAATCACGGTCCGTACTGTATCAGAGTGATATTTATTTATCCTTACCTCTTCTTTAGCAGCAAACATTTTTTCTTTGATATTTGCAGTAACCTACAAGTGGGAAAAGAATGCCCTCATAAATCTACGAGCATAAAAATAAACAAATCAATAGGGTACAGTTATCAAAGTCAAACAATCATCCTTGACCACTGTCAATGGCTTACCTTTTTAGATGTCTCCTCAGCTTCACTCCAAACATCATCAACACTCTTGTATATTGTCTCAGTTGTTTTCTTAGTTCTGCAAAAATCATATTGTTGCAGAATATCAAAACTTACTACTATGTGTAGATGATTCAAACCTGAAAGTAGTGCAATAATTTTGCAACTTACCTTACTTTGAGATCTTCTTTCACCACACCAAGTTTCTCGCCGAACTCCTTCATGGATTTCTGGAATTCAGGATTACTGCAATAAAAATAAAAATTATGATAAATAAATAAATAAAGTGAACAGATACTGATCGCCATAATTGTACATGAAAGGTGATTCAGCAGTATGTAATCATTATTTCTTAAGATTTCATCATGATGGAGACCTTAAAAGTAACACATACCTCTTGGCCTCACCCTTTAGTTGCTTAGAAAACTCATTGAAAACACTTAGGTTCCTGTTATTCAGATGTCTATATCCATTCGTTGGTTGCACATTTGGCCTTGTAGCCTACACCACATACCAGCAATGGATGGTAATTAGTAAAACGCATGCAGCTGTGTAATAAATGAAAAAAAGGATGAAAATAAGGCATAGAGAAAAAACAACTTCACAGGCATTCTGCATTGGTTTGGTTACATACTGAACAAAGAAAAAGACACAGGGAACTTCGTTTTTCAAGTGGATCAAATCGATAAACTGTCTAACTAACCTATGATGAAGTCGTACAGTTTGTGCTACTGCAACAAAGCAAATTGTAGCTTAACAAAAGGTGCACAAGCAAGTTTAAACTGTCGTTCGTCCCTTGTTTGTGCAGTCATCAAGAAATTCCATGAAATGATTCAATTTCACACAAATCTTCAAATCCAATTAATCATTAAAAACAAAACATGTGTAGCAGACAAATGGCGCCTTCAATGTTCAAACTGCAACAGTGAACATAATTTTTCCCATGAAGGTGACTTCATCGTTTACCTCCCTGAAAGTAACCCATACTGGCGGGTGGTGGCTACTATTCAACAGGATGCAAATGCTCATAAGCTATTTCATATGATATCGGAGCAAATGCCCATATGCTATTGTTCAGGAGGGGGAAAAAAACCCCATTGTAGTCCACAAATATCTTACTACTCGAAATATTAATACTACGATTACCAAATTGTTAAAAGAGAACATACTCCACTCACCAATCGCAGCGCGGCTTCGGACGAGGGCCACCGGAGAGCCCGGAGCAGTGCTGTGGTCGCCATCCCTAGCATGGGCGGACACATGTAGAGCCGACAGATTTTGCAAAAAGTTGGAAGTTTGTAGGCATCAAATAGCCAAATAACTTAGGGTTTGGGTGCTCGGTTTCGCACGGCAGGAAGGGGAGAGAAGGGGTCGGAATACCTAGTGGTGGGTGCTCGTCGCCGGCGAAGAGACCGGCGAAGGCCTCGGTGCCTGGCGTAGGGGGCGGTGGCGGCGGCGGCGGTAGCCCACCCAGTCGTCGCAGAGAGAGACAGCACACGCGGACGCGGGGGAAGGTGAACGGAGCGGTAGCCCAGTCCGGGGTTGTTCGGCCCAGCCAGAGCGCACCCCCACGGGCCTCCACATGGGCCATTCTATTTAAAAGTTTTTTTCCTTTGCAGTTTATTATTTTTCTTTCCCCTAAAAAAAGTTATTATTTTTCTTATTTCTTTCTTTCCGTCTCTCTATTTTATTGTTCCTGATTTTACATTTGTCCTGTGTATGGGACAGTGCCAATGGTTAGTTTCCAATCTTCCGCAGGAGTAACTGCGACCACCCCTTTTGCGCGTGGATGGCCGCATGCGTTTGATAGAACAGCTAGAAAAAGCGCTTCCTCAGAAGCCGCATAAATAAATGAAAGAAAAACGACTAAAATAAGCGCTTCCTTATGATTTTCTTCTCCTTTTTATTTCACAACCAACTACAGGCGAAAGCTTTAAATAGAGAGATGCGAAAACATGCCAATTTCCTCTAATATCCAAATTTTCATTTATATAAGTTCCGCCTTCCCAGTCACCAGGCATCGCCATCTGATTGAGTAACCACTGATAACTGATTCATGGTGCCACATTTGCAGTGAAATCCCATCAATTTGATGCCACTTTTGCAGTGAAAATCCCATCTATTTAAATCAAGCTGACGGTCATCTCTAGCATTTTCCGCTCTATTCGTTTGGCTAAAAAGCCCTAGCTGAAATTACTATTCGCTGATTTGTTATGAGAGGAAAAAAAATGTTTTGTTATGAGAGAAAAAAAAATGTTTATTGGCTAAAAAAATACGGCTTCTCAGCCAAGCGAACAGGGCGTCAATTCACCATGCGATCAAGAATACAGCACGTCACACGGACGCAGAACGAACGGAACACATAATGCTTGTTTCTTGTGAGGATACTGGTAGCCGATGTATATTTCTAGCACAACGTTCCAGCATTCACCGAAAGGGAAATTTTACTTGAAACAATCAAAGCATAATACACGTTCTCCAACCACTTAGCTCAGCGTGCAACAAGTATTGTGGCAACCAAACCAACATATCTCCCATTATGAAGAGAGGCGCTACTACAATAGGATAACTTGTTCTGACAAGGCAGGCACGAGGCTCCAATTCGCTACATCTACATGTAGAGACCATCCGGAACACCTTCCTTCTTCTTGTACATCACCTTCTCCTTTGCCTTTTTGAAATCTGCATGGGTCACCTGGGTACCCAAAACAAAACATCAGCAATGTCAAATGGAACCAGACATAGTTACATGCACAAGCACATGGATAATACACACTGAAATCTAGTGATCCAGGTGAAGGAAGCCAAACAGCAGTTCCTATCGATAAACTAGGAAGTACTTAACAAAAATCGATCAGTTAAAAGAGTCACACAGATTATGTGTTCAGATATGGGGCAAGTGATAACAAACTGAGTTACCAATTAGAAACCATGTAACAGATTGTCAAGAAGAGAAGAACCGTATATGCTCATGCATAAATCTATGTGCAAAAAAAGTTGCCCTGACGCACGCAACAAAACTTGATCCAGTGGAAGAACATGCCATGTATGTACTCTAGGAAAAAGCAATGCAACAATTTCCATTCATCAAAACAGCACTTCTCCAATTGTTCAGCTCACATGGTTAGACACAAGGGTATTGGCATTTCCACGTACAACGGATCAAAGTGTTATATTTGAAGTACACAACATAATGACAATTTTTTCTATGCAAATGGATATGGAGCATCAACCCTATGCTCACCTTCAGAGGGGTACACACTGCACAGTTATGGAAACCTCTACAAAAGCTAAGAAATGTTCCATTGAATGGATAATTGCAAACAGAGGTTTCCTACAATCAGCCCCTTTGCATGTGCTGATATCATGAAAAGTGCATTCATCTGATAGGCTTCTTAAAATGATATCCACACAACTGACCAACTTGAGAAAATAATCTGACGAGTACGAGAATCATATTCCTGGTGATCCAGCTGGAATCAGTGGATTACATCTATTTTGCAATGTAGCACAAATCATGTCTCCTATACACTATACAGTGAGGCGAAGACAGAGACTTGACGGATATGCTGACGGCAAGGACAAACAAGTGATGAATGATATACAAGCTCATGCAGTGATTCTGTGGCCTTTGTTGCCTTCCCTCTATCAGTTTTTTGCAGTTATTATTAGTTTTATTTTGGTCTATAACGTTCTTTGAAACCGGATACGTTAACTTTCTTATATGCAACTAGATTTTGAAACTCCAGTTTGTCTAAAACAAAGATGACATTGTGCAACATGCAGCAGATAACTACATCTTCAGCAAGACAACAGCAAGAGAACTGCCCAGTTAGCATACAGAATGGTTCAAGTTAAATACACCCAAATATAATTCCTGTTCGATAGCAAATAAGAGGTTGAGTCATTTGAATACTTGTATTCACCCAGAAAAGTTTTATATCAATTGAAGAAGGGATAAGTGTTCAGGTTCACCTTCATTCTACGTTCTCTTAAGGCGAGCAATCCAGCCTCCGTGCAGATCGCCTTAATATCAGCGCCCGAAAACTCATCTTTGGTCATAACAAACTCTTCCAAGTTCACATCGTCAGCTAATGTCATTTTTGCCGTGTGAATCTGCACAGTTTATAACCTTTATAAGGACAAAAGGTATTAAGAACATTGATAATGTAAATATTACTATTGACAGATGTTACAGTACTTGGAAGATGCGTCGTCTAGTTTTAATATCTGGGAGAGGAAATTCAATCTTCCGGTCTATACGGCCTGGCCGAAGCAAAGCAGGATCAAGACTTTCAATACGGTTTGTTGCTAGAATAACTTTAACATCTCCACGTGAGTCAAAACCATCTAGCTGATTCAGCAGCTCCAACATAGTTCTTTGAATTTCACGCTCTCCTCCTGAATGAGCATCATACCTCTTTGTTCCAACTGCGTCAATCTCATCAATAAAGACTATTGAGGGAGAAAGTTCATCAGCCACCCTAAACAATTCTCTGACTAGCTTGGGACCATCCCCAAGGTACTTTTGAATAAGTTCACTACCGACAACACGCAAGAAAGTTGCAGATGTTGAGTTAGCGACAGCCTGCAGAGACAGTTTCAAATAATCACTACCCAAGTACATGCTATTTGAAAACTGGAGTAGAAAAAGAATGCATAATATGGAAAAACATAGACAAAGGCAGATATCATTGAGGATCGACGCCTGCCCCTACAATACTAAGCAATATAATATATATATATATATATATATATATATATATATATATATATATATATATATATATATATATATATATATATATATATATTGTACGCTTGCAAGCCTGCGCACTGACCTTGGCGAGTAGAGTTTTTCCTGTTCCAGGTTCTCCATATAATATGACTCCCTTGGGGGGCCTGATCCCAATGTCTTCATACAGCTCAGGATGAGTCAAGGGAAGCTCAACTGCCTCTTTAATTTCTTGAATTTGAGCATCTAGTCCACCAATGTCAGCATAAGATTCCAAAGGAGCTTTCTCAACTTTCATCACAGATACCATAGGATCAACCTCATCTTGCAATATACCAACCACAGAGAGAACCTGAAGTAAACATTTCAGTGAGAAAACAAGCTGACTTACTATATCCTACCAGTTGTAAACGATCCACTAATGCATGCACAAATGATGATTATTGGGCACAACTGAGTATGTAGGGAAAGCGCCTAGTCACAGCCAGAGATGTATATGAAGGACACTAAAATGAATACAAGTATAATAATTATTGAACATGAAAAGCAATATGGCCTTCTGTAGAGCAGTCAGACATCATGCACAATATCAATCCTAAGATAAAATCATTAGAGTAACTAATATAACCGTGTTACAGGAGCAAGCAGACAACCACCACACTAAAACGACTACAAGGAACATAACAGATCGTGTACTGAGACATAAATCTGAACAATCACGATATCCTAGTTAACCCTTAGTTTGTCATAATCCATGATTGGAAAAAATGACCTCCAAGTCACCTTTGGCAATCAACACAGTACAAACACTAATCCTCCACAGGGCCATAGTATGCTGATAAATCCAACTTTCGTGGTTTTGCCAAGTTTATGTGAATGAAAACCTAATAATTAATTCAACAAATCCCCAGCATAACAACAAAGCACAGAGATTACCGGATACCCTTAATCAGTAGGGTCTACAAATCCAACGACTCCCAGTGACCAGATACACTAGATCGGAGGGAGATATTTAGATCGAGGATGCTAGATCCGCACCGGCCAAGTAGGGTAGGGTAGTAGCGCGGGTTCCTAGAAAGTAGAAACAAACCTTGTTGTGCATGAGGATGGAGCATCCCGGCTCGAGCTGGTCCTTGTCGACGAAGGATAGGATGCCGACGTAGTACTCCGGTCCGACTGAGGAGGAGACGATGGCGTGGCTCTCGTCGATGATCTCCTCGAGGGATCCGACGCTCATGGGGGTGCCGCGGAGGTCGTCGACCTTGGATCGGTCCTCCTCGGCCTTGTCCTCCTGGGGCCGGAGGCGCTCCTGCGCGGCGACGAACTCCTCCTCCATGAGGAGGTAGTCCTTGACCCGCTCGAGCTTGAGGAGGCGGAGTCGGCACTTGGAGAGCGGCGCGACGTTGGGGAGGCGCGCGGCCGCCTCGGCGCCCTTCTGCTTGCGCTGCTTGCGGCCGACGCGGGAGGGCGCGGCCGGCGGCTCGAACTTCTTGTCCTTCTTATCGCCGCCGTCCCCCGGCTTGCGGTCGCCGGCGCCGCCCTGCTTGCCCATCCCTCCTGGAGTGCCCTGCCCCATGGTCGCGCTTGGCCGCCGACGAGGTGCTTGCTTTGGATTTGGGTTTAGGGGAACAACCCTGGCCCTGGGGAGCGATGTGTGCTTGGATGCGATGCGAGGTTGGGAGTGGGACTTCAACTTCCCCAGCAAGATGAAGGGAATGGGGGCGGTCGTTGTCTGGGCTGCATGGCCCGTGATGTTGATGGGCCAGCCTACTGGATCAGGCCTTGTGGCACTGCATGGGCTTCATGTGCCAGTAGCCGCCTTGCACTTGTTTTTTTTTTTTGGCATTAAGTATTTCATGTTGCGAAGACGTTGAGGACGGCTGATCTCATGCGGAGGGTGATGGGGAGAGCCGCCGCCGACGCCGTGATGAGCAGATACGCCACCACCTGATCGCCGGCGAATTCCGCGAGGCCGCCTCCCGATCTGGCGGCGCGCATCCATCGGAAGCCCCGAAGCGCCTGCGCGGCGGAGTAGACGCAGGCGAGCACGGAGGCCCCCAGGAGGCACCGGTACTCCGGGTAGCGCGCGAACTCCATCCAATCGCCGTGGCGGCAGGACGCGACGAGCGCGACGGCCACGAACGACACGACGGACGCGGCCGCGCGCAGCAGCAGCAGCAGGAGCCCGTCCAGCGCCCGCGCTCCCGCCGCCGCCGCCTGCTGGTGGCGGTCGTCGTCATAGTCGGGGCGCGCCGCCGAGGCCCTGCTGGTGGCCGTGGCCGCCGACGCCGAGCCTCCGTGTCGTCCGCTGTAGGAATCGTACGCCGCGGCCGCCTTGTTGTGGACGACGTGAGGCGCGCGGGGGCTGCTGGTGGTGGTCATCGCCATGTCCATGTGCATGCCTTAGCGGGCAAGCAAATACAAGAGGGCCGGCCGGAGCGAGGATGGGTATGGGGGTAGTATAGTTGGCCGGAGTGGATCGTGTTTTGCTTTTGTTCATTGGTGGGCATCAGGGCATGCTTTGATTGCTTTATTCGCCTTTTTCTACTTTTTCTTTTGTTCCATCGATCAAATCCATCGGCTAGGTTTAAATTTAGCAGCTCCATCCATCGGCTTGCGTCGCGCGCCAACAGAATAGGAATAGAGGCTCCTCCTTTTGTTAATCGGCGTTACGTACGTGTCAAATTTAGCTTTTCATAGCAGATGTATCTTTCTTTCTTCACTCTTTTCCGCTTGCTTACCCGGCATCGTCTTGCTGCCGCTCGGGCCAGACCAGTGACCGGGTGCCACTGCTCAAGGCGGATAGCTGAGTTAATTTTTTCAACCAAGCTTTCAGCAAGTTGTTAGCCAGCTCTAATTGATTTAGGCTATTTTTTTAGTTCACTTAATAACAAGCCATGTATCTAACACAGGTCGGCCCTTGGCTCCCAGCATGCACAATAATAGTGGGAAACAGAAAATACTCCTAGTTTGGTAGCTCTCCTGCCTGGACGGACGAGGCGTTTGGATGCCCGCGCGTGTAGTCATTTCTCGCGCTGTTTCGTGCACCCACGTGGGCCCCCGTCGCCCCAAGCTCGTACAGAAATAATTGAAACACTTGGAACATACGTCTAAAATACTTGCAAAAACATATGTAATATTCAGATGAAACACTTGCAAATATACGTCTGAAAACAGATAAAGCATTCAGAACATACACTTGAAACGTACATGTATAGACATTGCAATATGTGCAGCATTCCGATCTACTTTGTAACATCAAGATGAAACACTTGCAACATCTAAATAAAATATTTAAAATACTTGAAACATACACTTGCAATATAAACTTTCAACATAATATCACCTTGTTGCTTGGACGAATAGAGGCTTGCCGTTATGGAGCTCGACAGGACGGCTTCACACGAAGCTCACCTCCCTTGTCTGCTTGTTGGAGCATCCGTCTCGTAGGCTCGTCGGCTCGGTGGAGGCGGTCGTGGCTCGTTAGATCGGTGGAGGCGGCCACAGTGAGCGGGTCGGCCGCGCATGAGTAGACAGCGCGGTGAAGGCGAGCTGCATGGTGGAGGCGGGCAGGAGCGAGAGGGGGCACGGTGGAGAATTTTATTTTTTTTGGCAGGGTGCGGACGAGAGGAAGCGAAGACACGATAGCGAGTGGGGGAGATGCATTCGTCCACACGGACATCCGTGTGGAATCCATTAGGGCAGTCCCAATGGGCATTTATGGTATTTTCTATCTCTATTAAATGAGATGCCACCTAAGCAAAAATGCCGACATGGCAGATCAATAAATGAGGAAAGAAGTGAAAGAAGGAAGAAACCGTTTGTAACAGAACCGACCAAATTATAAGAGCACAAGTACAAAACAAGTGCCGAAACGCTCAAATTTTCGAACTTAAGCCCATATAATCCCGGTAGTCAATCGAAATCACGAAGGATTTCAAACCAACTCGTTTACAACCAAGATCGCATCATTCAACATACACATCACACGTTACATTTCACAAGTAGTTCAGAAGTTCACTTACAACACACGGAGTCGTAAATTATTACAAACCGGGTTCATAAAGTAGCGGAAGCATAACACACGCACACTGTTCAAATACTACTGCCAGTCTTACAGATCAACATCCCACAAAAGCATTTAGGAATTGTTGTAGTGCATTTCATCCCGAGCATACTGCATTACTTCTTATGCATCCATGAGATTTATTGTGCATTCATGCAATAGGTGTACCGGAGGGAGTGACACTCCTCGAGTTCGAAGGAGCGATTCCGGAGGAGGATCAGGAGCAACTGAGGGAGCCCGAGGACCCAGCCGGCGAAGGAGTTCCCGTAGACGATCTACCTGAGTGCCCGGATCATCGCCCGTCCTCGTTCCTAAAAGGCAAGCCCTGGTGCATGCTGACCCATTTGTTTTATATATCAATCTTGATTACTTTTACTTGTTTACTGCATTAAGTTATAGAAGTTGTGTGAAAACACTTATTGCATTATACCTGTCATTGTCCAGATATCGTACTTAAACCCTAAATTAGGTTTAGGCACGTGTCAATGCTTAGCCCTGCTTAGTCCGGTAGAAGTCGGGTGATTTTCGGTCATCCGCGAGATGTAGGAATGGGTCACGAGTGGCTATGTTGGCTATCGTGGATGGAACTATGCCTTAAAATAAATTTGAGATCGGGCGGGAGTTCGATAGTGTAGCCGCAAGACACTTCACATCTTGGGTGCTTGTGTGTTGTATGCTAGTTATTATTAGAAAAGCCCAATTCACCCCCCTTCTTGGGCATCTTAATCCTTTCAAGTTTTATATTTAATATGCCTGCTTGTGTGTTGTATGCTAGTTATAGAACTTGAATGATGATATGATAACTAGCATGCATAGGATGATAGCTAGATTTGTATTTCTACACGTGGTACTAGAATCTTGCTTATAATGTTGAGAAAAGAGAGGGAGGGCGGCGGATGCCCAGCCGGCGCCGAAGGAGGAAGAGACACTGATGCGAGACAGCAGAAAAGCGAGGAGGGAGGTGCAACACCCGATCTACTTTTAAAACATCTAGATGCAACACTTGCAACATACATCTGAAAGGCAGATAAAACACTTGAAACATACATATGAAACACTTGCTGCAACACCAGATCTACTTTTGAAACATATCCAGATGAACACACTTGCAATATACGTACAGAAACAATTGAAACACTTGGAACATACGTCTAAAATACTTGTAAAAACATATGTAACATTCAGATGAAACACTTGCAAATATACGTCTGAAAACAGATAAAATATTCGGAACATATACTTGAAACGTACATGTATAGACATTGCAATATGTGCAACATTCCGATCTACTTTGTAACATCAAGATGAAACACTTGCAACATCTAAATGAAACATCTAAAACACTTGAAACATACACTTGCAATATAAACTTTCAACATAATGTCACCTTGTTGCTTGGACGAATAGAGGCTTGCCGTTATGGAGCTCGATAGGACGGCTTCACACGAGTGGCTATGTTGGCTATCGTGGATGGAACTATGCCTTAAAATAAATTTGAGACCGGGCGGGAGTTCGATAGTGCAGTCGCAAGACACTTCACATCTTGGGTGCTTGTGTGTTGTATGCTAGTTATTATTAGAAAAGCTCAATTCACCCCCCCCCTCTTGGGCATCTTAATCCTTTCAAGTTTTATATTTAATATGTCTGCTTGTGTGTTGTATGCTAGTTATAGAACTTGAATGATGATATGATAACTAGCATGCATAGGATGATAGCTAGACTTGTATTTCTACACGTGGTTCTAGAATCTTGCTTATAATGTTGATCTCATGGGGTTTCTAGTATTTTTGATGTCTAGCTACTCATGATGCTAAGGATGATGGCAAACTTGTGATTTTCAAATGGTATCGAGCTATCAAATGGTATCGAACTACAAAGGTTTATTCTATACACCTTAGCATCACTTAGTAGTGCTAACCCTCCCACAAATTTCATATTTATGCATATGTGCAAGCTTGAAACCAAACCATTTGAGCACATATGTAGGGGGGTTATCACTACCAAGTCAGATTTTCTGGTGCTTATCCAAATCCTAACATAGAGCTTAAAATGTCAGATAAGTGGCATAAAGTCCAAAAAAACTTAATTTTCATATCTTTATAGAGTTGTCATCAATTACCAAAAAGGGGAGATTGAAAGGTTCTTGTTTGGTTTTAGTAATTGAGTGACAACCTTAGGTGGACTAATTATGTTTAATGTGAGATACATGGGGATTAGTCCACAGGTAATGGTGTTATGAAGGAGCTCATTACATATGAGACATGACATGGAGTCATGTGATCAAGGTGGCAAAGATCAAGATGAGGCTTGGCTCGACGGACCGGTTGTAAGTGTGAAGGGCAAGTCGGAGGCTTTGGAGCGATGGACTGTGAGGCGGTGAAGCTTGAGCAAGACTTGGTGCCGATGGACCGACGCAACGGTGAAGAGCAAGTGAGGTCAAGATCGATGGACCAAGATCACATGATGATATGAAGTGGATCATATCATTTGTGATATGGTTGGTGCATGTGTTGCATCAACGTCGGAGAAGATGGAGTTGAATGCGCAAGGCAAAGGTATAACCTAGGGCATTTCCATTTCACCGGTCATAGGTGTGTAGAGAAGTTGATGACCGGGTTTAGGATAAATGGCCATACTATTAAGAGGGGCAAACTTGTTTGCATATTGGTCATCTAGTGCCACTTGAGCGATCTAACTTTGCATACGTGTTAGGATCGAGTGGCGAGGCAAGTTGAGTGCCTAAACCCTTTGAAAATATTTGTGAAATGCTAACACACATGCACATGATAGTGTACACTTGGTGGTGTTGGCACATTTGCAAAGGAGAAGGTGTTGGAGTTGATTTTGATCAACTTGGTGAAGGGAGAAAGGTTTTTCGGTGTTCTCCGGACATTAGGATGACTCTTGGAGTGGAATACTGCTTTGATCCATTGTGACTTGGGTTGAGTGTCCATATGGGTTGTGTAGCCCTCTGAGTAAGCTTTCCAAAATATCCAATATCATCGAAATCGGAGTTCGGAGCTAAGAGTTATCGCCGTTTTACCGAAGAGTGGTCTGTGACCGGACTCGTGACCGGACGCGTCCGGTCAGCACCTGCGCGTCCGGTCAGCGCGTCCGGTCAGTGTTTTTCGCGTGCGAAAGTGACCGGACGCTGCTGCGAGTCTGGTCAATGATGACCGGACGTGTCCGGTCACGTCGGGAGCTTACTGGAACCTCTCTGTTCGCTGTTTCGGTGTGACCTACGCGTCCGGTCCCGTTAGTGACCTACGCGTCTGGTCAATACAAGTTTATACGCGCGAAAACTAGCCGTTGGAGCACGCTAGTGACCTGCGCGTCCGGTCAATTCAACCGGTGCATCCGGTCGATCCGAAAATTCACCCAGTGAAGGGGGTAACAGCCATATTCGTTTTGTGGGGCTATAAATAGATGTTGTGGCTGGCCATTGCCAGTAGCTGAGCACCCTTAGGCCTTGGTGGCTTGTGTTGGTGTGCTTGGAAGCCCTCTAATGCACTTGAGCTTGATAGTGATCATCTGATCGAGTGAGAGAGCGATTCTAGTGCGTTGCATCGTGAGGATTGCATCGAGTGGCACTAGGTGATCGAGTTACAAGACAGTGGTGCTTGTTACTCTTGGAGGTTCCCACCTCCTAGATGGCTTGGTGGCTTGTGACTCTGTTGAAACACGCGTGGAGATTATGTGTGGCTCTGAAGGAGGATTTGTGAGGGGATTGTGCTCGCCCCGCGGGGATCGCGAAGAGCAACTTTAGTAAAGCTCGTGGCTTGGAGGATCCCCATCTTGAGAGTGGATGTGCGGCACCCGCTGAGGGTTTGACTCTTGATAGTCAATTAGCTCGTGATCCATCAAGTGGGTGTATCGCCACAACAGGGACTAGCTTGGTGGCAACCAAGTGAACCTCGGTGAAAAACCGCCGTATCAACATTGTGTACATCTTCTCGGTGGTTTGCTTTCAATTCACAAGCTTGTATTTACATTCATATATTTGTGCTTGTGTAGTTGCTCTTATAACTAGTTTGCTTGTGTAGTTTGCTAGTTACCTTCTTGCTTGTGTAGCATAGAAGTAGCTCCCGTTGCGTGGTTAATTTGGTTTGTGTAACCTTGTTAGTCATATTGCTTAGTTTGTGTAGCTAATTAATTTGCGCGCTCTAGTTTGCCATTAGTTGCCTTGCTATTGAGCATTGCTAGTGAGCATAGGTGGCTTTGTGCTTTTGCTTATTAGAATTGTGTAGGAGCTACCCGGCATTGTTAAAGTACTAGTGTATAGGTTTGTGTGACCTTGCTCTAGAATTGTTTAGGAGAGCTCTTGCTAAGGAAAGTACCTTAGTTACATAATTAGGATCTTTGTGAGGTGCTTGTGAACTTAGATAGAGGGGTGTAGTCTTGGCTAGACCGATAGTTTTAATTCTGCATTTGTTTCGGTTTGCCGACGCGATTAATTTTAGAAAGGACTATTCACCCCTCCTCTAGTCCGTCATCTCGACCCTTCAATTGGTATCAGAGTCAGGTCTCTCTTTTGTGGTCTTCACCGACCCGAGATGATGGCGGAATATGGGCTAGATATTGAGTGTCCACACATTTTTAATGGCACACACTTTGCACGATGGAGAAATTGGATGACTTGCAATTTTAAGTTTATTTCTCCTCAATTATGGCGGATGGTAGATGTAGGCTTTTCTCATGTATTGGACGAAGAGAATCTAATTCAAGCACAAGAGAAATGCCTAGATCTCAACGTCCAAACTATTGATATCTTTTTTAGATCTTTTGATGATAGTGTCTTCGGAGAGATCATGAACATGAAAACCGCCCATGAGATTTGGAGTTATCTCAATGAGAAATATGGGACGGTCTCCGATGATTATGATGAGGATGATGAGCCTAAGGAGGAGACACATGAGGATGTTGAGCATGACCACAACATGGTGGTTGTGGAGGATTGCTCCACCTCATGGTCAAGTGATGATGATGATCCATTTACCACAAGTTCACCTGACAAGGATGGTGATGATGCATCAAGTGTTGCAAGTGGCGTTTCTACCCCAAGCACACTTGATGGTGATGAAAGTTCATGCTCGGGCCTTGATAATGATGCTACTATAAGCCCATCCACTACATCACATTACTTCATGTCACTAGGTGACACAAAGGTATCGAATGATAATGTGATTAATCATGTTGATTCATATGATGAGCTTGTTAGTAAACTTGCTAGAATGACCATGTCTTTAGAAAATGAGAAAGCTAAAACAATAGAATTGGAAAATGAAAACTCATTTCTAAAGAACTCATGTGAAGACACATAAGCACTTACTTGATGTTCTTAAATCTTCACATGAGAAGCTAATGTTGACTCATGAGAAACTTTTTGCGACTCATGAGGGATTATTAGAAAAACATGCTTCTCTCATTAAAATGCTTTCCAAGAAAATTAAAAATAATAAGAGCTCATCACATGAGTCTAGTGATCAATTGTAGCATGTGACTAACTCTAGTGATGTAGGGAAAAAGCATGTATCCACCTCTTGTGATGATTTGCTAGATATGTCATGTTCTTCACACATAGATACTTGTTCTACTTTTATGTCTTGTGAGACTAACCTTTTGAAGGAGAACAATAAGCTCAAAAATGAAGTGAAGAATTTGAGCAACAAGTTAGAGAGGTGCTACAACTCAAAAGTCACCTTTGAGCACATGTTGAACAACAAAAGAAGCTACGGTGACATGAGCGGCATTGGCTTCAACAAGAGCAATATCAAAGGCAAAAGATGGGGGAAGAGAAGATATGAAAGAGAGATGAAGAAGCAAGAACAAGAGAAGCTCTCTCATTTTATGTGCTTTAAATGCCATAAAATAGGACATCTTGCAAATGGTTGCCCTAATGAAGAAAAGCTCAAGTTGAAGAAAGAAGAAGAGAGGCTCAAGCATGTCAAGTGCTTCAAGTGTCGCATTTGGGGTCATCTCACCTCAATGTGCCCAACCAAGAAACTAGTGAAGCAACAAAAGAGCCTCAATCAAAGCCACAAGTTGAGCAAGAAACCACACCACAATCTCAAGTTAAGATCAACCACAAGGATGATGATGGTGACTTGATGAAGAAGAAGAAGAAGAAAACAAGAAGGGGTGGAAGAGGAAGGCATCCAATGCAAATCCAAGATGCCAAGATGATGAGCAAGATTCAAGATAAGAAGAGAGATTTGGCTCACATCAAGTGCTTCAGGTGTGAAGATATGGGACACTTTGCATCGGGGTGTCCTACTAAACTTGAGAAGAAGGCTCAAGCAACTTGAAAGAATCTAGGCCCCGGTGTTGGTTTCGGCAATTAATGACAACACATAATTACCATGACTAACGTGTGTTTTGCAGAAACATCGGTAAGTTAGGTCATGGAGATGATAACTGCTTTGAGCAATATGGCAGTCATGTCCCTTGATGGAAATCGTTTCGGTTTTCAAAGGATCAACGATAAGATTAAGGACGGTTAGTTCCGGATGTCAAGGTGTTGAGATACATCTGGAATAGTCGTTAGGATCTTTGTTTCTTCCTTTGACCGTACTATGAAGAGGGGCATGAGCGAATAGCTTGACCTAGGTGAGTCTTATGTTTAGGTGTGGTGCACACTTATCAAACTTAGCACTAGGTAGCTCGAGAAAAGCTCAGAGTACAGTTAGAAGCGACTTGGTTCAAGTTGCATTGCGTTTGGAAGATGTTTGAGCCGTTTACCTATGACCGGACGCGGTCCTGGTCATGACCGGACGCGTCCGGTCAGTACAAAGTCTTAACTGCGTTTTCGGCTGACTGACCGGACGCGGTCTTTGAGAGGACCGGACGCGGTGGTCAGGCTGACACGTGTTCCAGAGGGTAAACAGCAAAGATCGGACGCGACTGTGAAAAAGACCGGTGCGTCCGGTCATGTTCTAGTAAGGTCCAGCGGAGACCTGACGCGTCCGGTCACCTATGATCGGACGCGGTGTTGCGTCAGGTCAAATTTCCAGAGAGCTCTTGCATGATCGGACGCGTCCGATCATCCCTGATCGGCGCGTCCGGTCATTTCAGACCGGCGCGTCTGGTCAGCACAGATCGGCGCGTCTGGTCTCTCAGTACAGGTTTCTGTTTTCTATCGTTACAACTGACCGGCGCGTCCGGTCATATCGACAGGCGCGTCCGGTCAGTGCGCGTCTGGCTGTTTCGAAAGGTAACGGTTGGATTTGTCTGAGGGGTCTATAAATACAACCCCTCCACCTCTTTTAGAGGTCTCTTGCTCATTTGTTTAGCTGAGAAACACCTTTGAAGTGCAAGGGTGAAACATCCTCAATTTTCCGCGAAGGGAAAATCCACAGAATGAATTATAATATGGTGAAACCAATAGTTGATTTCATCATATTATCATATATCAGTCGATATCACAGTCATACATCGTAAGATTACAAGAATACAAGATATTACATCACTGGGGAACACACCTATTACAGAGTAAATCTAGCGGAAGACTATCGAGTGAAGGCTCCTCCTTCACGGGTCATCATCAGAGTTGGCGTAGTGCAGCGTAGATTCCATCTCCGAACCAAACTTGAGCGTAGGCACGAGACCTTCTAATCCTTCTAAAGTCAGCATCTCTGAGAAGCAGGAAAATCTGCACACCGCTAGATGTGTGCAGGCCATGGTCAGCACCGATGAGCTTTAGTGGAAAAGATAAAACAAGAGGATCTGGCGATCCTAACATTTGGCTGTGGTTTGCATCCTTAGCGCATGAGAAGTAAGTAACAGTAGTAATGTAATAATAATATCCAGTTTTTAACACATTCCCAGCCACACACATCTACATCCATCCATATCCATCCACCATCCCATCCCAACCATAACCACACCACCATCACCACATCTCATCTCACACACTCAGGTTGACAGGCCGACTCCCTCTCGGCACTTGTCTCAACGGCCCACAGCCCCTGGCTCACGGCCGGAAAATACCCCAAACCTGGAGGGAGGAAAGAAGGACTCATCTCCTATCTAGTTTAAGCGAAACCCAGGAAAGGTCCATAGCCGACAAGTCAGCATATGTATCGATCGATCAACCAAACACTCTGCAGAGGTTTTACATACCCACAAGATAGCCATCCTCGACGGTGCCCCATCTAGGCAGATTCCGGCCGCTTGCTTGCCTAGAACGATGCCACCCTACCTCTCAGCCCTGGTACATCCCAAGTCTAGTCTGGGATGGCTGATACTGTGAGTCGTAGACAGAGCCGGGGCCCTCCGGATGTCAAGAGCCATGTCCATAAGGCCTCCTAAAGTCTCGGAAGGGTGTGGGGGCAACCGCGCACCCCGTACCTCCTTGCACACGTTCGCCTAGCAGTAGTGGCATTGTTCTACCAAGCAGTCCGATCGTCCCGCACCATATAGGGCGAGTGGGATGTAAATGATTCCCGGTGAGTCTGAGTACTAGTAAGTCCTTAGGGATTGACCAAGCCAGAATGTCTTCATCAGGGTTTCCATTTTACGTGCCACCACAGCACCTCTACCCCGGGCTCCACCTCTCCGAGGTTCACACCCAAGGACACCTCCAATTACCATTTTACCCACCACAGGTATTCCACATCCAAGTGCCCAGGTAGCACCACATGGCAAGACTCGCCCTAGGCTCGTCATTATTCCAGCTCAGTCGACACAACCCTCACTCTCCACGCACCCAAGACACACGCAGCACGCTCACACACCACCAAGTCCGGCGCCCATAGCCAAACCATTCCCAGGGTTCACCACCAGCATCACATCCCAAATATAATGCGAAGTGGAGTTAATAATAAATATAGTGGTGTAATATGCAAGCAAGCAGGCAAGTAAGCATATATAAGCGAGCAAAAGTGCAAAGCAGGGTGACGTGGTAGAGTGGGTTGCATCAGGGTAATAATGGCTCAGGTAGTAGCATGCATCAAAGTACTATCAAAGGAATAATTATAAGCGCTAGCAGTTCTAGATATTATGCAATGTCTAATAGGATTCTCTAAAAGAGGATGCTGCCATGACACCTGCGATGTCGAGGTAGTAGTGGTACGAGTCTCCAGATGTCGGGGTCGTCCACCAACAGGGTCCATCGCATCCGGGTGCATCGTCGAACAACGAACTCAAGTTGTCACTTCGCGAAAAAGACAAAAAGATTGCGATAAGAGCCAAATAAAAACACGATGGAAACCTAACTCGACTAGACTCTAAAGGTGCACCGAAAAGTAGGGTAGGATTTTTAGAAAATTATGAAATTGGTTTCATAATATTTGGAGATAGGATGAATTTCCTATGAATTTTGGAGGTTGGATGGATTCTCTAAAAAGAAAAAGGCAAAGATTGGATGGGCTCCTCTTGCTCTAGTGGCCCAATAGCAAGGGGAGGGAAGCTCAGTGCGGGCCTCGTGCTGCTATTCGGCCCTGAGGAAGGAAGAGGAGGCGAGCGTCGGCTGGGCTTGTAGATTGGAACGTGAAGGCAAGGGCAGCACAAGTCACACCGGCCAGCTGCTCGACGCAAAGCTCGGCCAGCTCCACGATGGCAGCGCAAGGGCAGTTGGCTTCGCCCCTACGCTAGCTGGAGAACGATGGCGTCTTCGGTTTGCTTTTCCCCTCAGCTGCTGACGAGCGGGTCCCGCAAAAGGAGGTCATACAGAAGCATGCGCGTGAAGAATCCAAGGAGGACGTGGCTTCTTCGTGCGTGCTGCGCACGTGAGCGCAGGGAAGGGCTGGGCTGCGATCTGCTGATTGTGGGCCGAAAAGAGGAGAAGCAACGAGCTGGGCCTGGCTTCATCGCTTGTGCTTGGGGGCTGGGGTGGGCATTTGAGCACGTACACCAGTACATACGCGTGTATATATGGCACAAGAGCATGCATGTAGGCAGCTCGTGCAACCTGCTGGCTGGCCGTGCGGCATTTGTGTACATATATACACGTATACACTTGACACAAAGAGCATGTACAAGCTAGATCGTGCAGCTTGCTGGATATGAGATGCAGAAGAACGGTTTCCCATTTACGAATTCTAAAACAAGGAATTTGATATGATTGAGAAAGGGAATTCCTAAAAGGGATTAAGATAAATTTAACAGAGAACTCAGACGAGATTCGGGATGGAATTTCAAGGGGTTGATCAAGGGAATTTAAAATGAAATCCGAAAGAGGTCGAGTTAAAATCCAAGCAAAATTGAGAAGGGATTCATGAGCTTGGAGATGAATTTAGAAAGGATGCGAGAGGATTTTGCTATGAGTTTGTGCACTCCGGCACAAAATCCTAAACCACTAAAGAACTTTGGCACACTCCTATAAACAAATCTAAATGCATGCAACGATTCATCAGTGAGTTAGGCTCGGGTTGGACCTAGAACTACATGCTTCACACACTTGCAGAAATTTTTTTGAAAAGCTCGTATTTTTTGGTTACTCGAAAACCCAGGATGTTACAAAGGGAGTGCAAGAGCCATAGTGAGGATTGAGATTTGCGAATCAAAGTTTGAGAATCCTCTCTAGTGACAAGAGTCTAGCAAGTGTGCATCCATCTTCTCATTAGACTTGTTGTGGTCAAGTGAGAGTTCTAGCTTGTTACTCTTGGTGATCGCCATCACCTAGACGTTTTGGTGGTGATTGGGAGTTCGGTGATCATCCGACGAGATTGTGGGTGACCCAACTCAAGTTGTGAGCGGTTTTGGGTGATTCGCCGTGACGGAGTGTCGAAGAATCAACCCGTAGAGAGCACTTGATCCTTGCGCGGATCAAGGGGGAGCTACACTCTTGCGCGGGTGCTCCAATGAGGACTAGTGGGGAGTGGCGACTCTTCGATACCTCGGCAAAACATCGCCGTGTTCCTATCCCTTACTTTCAAGCATTTACTTTCTTGCATTACTTTCATTGCTTGATTACTTTCCTAGAATTGCCTTGCTAGTCTAGGATTGGAACTTAGGGTGCATAACTTTTATCGGTAGAAATACAAGGAACACAAGTAGGCACTAGGGGTGAAGTTTGGCTTGTAGGATTTAATTCTTGCAATTAATTTTTAGAAAAGCCCAATTCACCCCCCCTCTTGGGCATCTTGATCCTTTCAATTGGTATCGGAGTCGTGTTGCTCTAAATTTAGGCTTTACCGCCTAGAGCAAGATGTCTAATGGGGAAGGACCACCTCCCACCTTTGAGGGAGACGATTTTCCATATTGGAAAATTCGTATGGAGGCGTACCTCGAAGCCATAGATGTTGGGTGCCTTAGATCCGCAACCGAAGGGCTTCCCCCATAAGGGATCCCGCTAACCCAAGTGGTGACGAGGAGAAATACGACCGGTGGAATGCAAAAGCAAAAAATGCAATCTACCGGGCACTAGGCAAAGATATCTTCAATCGTGTGCGTAATGCCAAAAACGCTCATGAATTGTGGGAGAATCTTTGTGCTCTCCATGAGGGAACTAAGAGTGAGCGTGAGAAACGCTATCATATTGCTTTAAAGAAAATTAATTCTTTTGAGATGCTTCCTAAAGAAAGTGCTAATGAAATATACACTCGCTTGAATGTTCTTGTAGAAGATCTCAATGCTCTTGGACTCACTAAAATGAGTCAATCGGATGTTGCAAGGAGGATCTTGAGTGTTCTCCCCGTTGAGAAGTATGGACATATTGTCACCGTACTTCACCAAAGTGATCTCTCCGCCGCAACACCGACTCAAGTATTGGGAAAGATCAATGCACATGAGATGTACATGCACATCACTCCGGAAGAGGGTTCATCATCTTCCAAGAAGAAGGACTTGGCCTTCAAAGCTAGCTATGAAAAGAAAAAGAAGAAGGGCCAAGCCATGATAGTGCAAGAGAGCACAAGTGAGAGTGATATTGATGATGAATCACTTGCACTCATGGTGAGAAAAACCACCAAGATGCTAAAGAAGCTCAACAAGAGTGGTATCAAGTTCGATGGCAAGAAGAAGAAATTCTTCACTAGTACCAAAAGGAAGCCAATCTCCGAAATGGATTGCTTCAATTGTGGAGAACTTGGCCATCTAGCTCATCAATGCCCAAAGCCTCCAAAAGATAAAAACAAGAATAAGTACAAGGGCAAGAAAGATGATTCAAGTGAAGAAGATGATGATAAAAGAAAGAACAAACCATATAAGAAGAAAGATGGCAAGAAAAGAGAGTTCTACAAGAAGAAGAAGGGATGCAAGGCTTATATTGTTGATGATTGGCTCACCGACATTGAATCATCATGTGAGTCCTCCGGCGATGAAAGTGATGATGAAAAAGAGAAGATCGCCGCATTTGTGGTTGGGCCATCACCATCGTCATCAACGTCTTCATCACCATATTCACCGCCATCCTCACCGTCATCATCCACTTCCCACCTATGTCTCATGGCTAAAGGTGATCGAAAGGTACAAAATAGTGATAGTGATAGTGATGATGAATATAATGCACCTTCTTATGATGAATTAGTAAAATTGTTAAACAAATATTCTAAAATCATAAGGAGGACTAGAAATGAAAATGTTGAGCTTCAACATGAAAATGAAACACTCTCATCTAAGCTTGAAAGTGCACATGAGACTAGGGATGAGCTCATAGATCAAAATGAAACTATGTCTTCTTCTCTCAAGAAGCTCAAAACCTCTAACAAGGAGCTTAGAGATAAACATGATAAAATTGAGAAGAAGCATGGTGAACTCATGACTAGACTCAACTCTCTAAAAGAAGAATATACTACATTGAAAATCAACTATGATACTCTTATTGTTGCTAATGAGCTAGCTCTTGAGACACATGATGCTACTAACCAAATTGTTAAGATTGATATAGCTACATCATGTGATGATTTGATTATTGAGAACCTTGAGCAAGGCTCTAGCGGCAAAGGAAAGAGTGTGGTTGAGGTCAATGACTATGATGAGTATGTCAAGCTCAAGAGTGAAAATGAGATGCTTAAAGTTGAAAACAAAAAGTTGTTGGCTCTTGAAAAGCAAGCTTCAAATAAGTCACTTATTGAAGAAAACAAGAAGCTCAAGCAAGAGAAAGAGCATCTCAAGACCGGCCTAAGCAAGTTCATAAGAGGCCAACATTTGCAAAGTGAGCTACTCATGAACACCGTCATGAAGTTGGATAGGAGTGGCATTGGCTATTTGGCAAATCATGAGAAGAAGGTCAAAACTCAACAACAACAAAGCAAGTCAAAGCCCAAGCCAAAGAGATGTGTTGAGTGTGGACAAGAAGGTCATTTTGCTCATGAATGCAAAACTCCACCACTACAACCCTTGCCCAAGCATGCTAGACCCTTTGCTTTCAATGCTCACTACATGCTTAGAAAGGACTCTAGTGGAAAGATGAAAGTTATCTTCTTGGGTCCTCCTAACAAGAATAGGCCAAAGAAAATTTGGGTTGCCAAGTCACTAGTTGAAAAAGTTAAGGGTCCCTCTCAAGTTTGGGTCCCTAAACAAAAGGCTTGATCTCTTGTGTGTAGGTGAACTACAAGACCGGTGGATCTCATTGGGTGATTGATAGTGGTTGCACACAACACATGATCGGTGATCCTCGTATGTTCACCTCACTTAAAGAGGATGGGGTATGCCAAGACAAGATCACATTTGGGGATAATTCCAAGAGCAAAGTCAAGGGTATAGGCAAGGTTGCAATATCAAATGATCATTCTCTCTCCAATGTGCTCTATGTTGCTTCATTGAGTTTCAATTTACTATCCGTTAGGCAACTTTGTGATCTTGGCTACTAATGCTTGTTTGGTCCAAATGAAGTGGTTGTTACCAAGATAGATGACAAGCAAGTGATTTTCAAGGGTTTTAGATACAACAATCTTTATCTTGTTGACTTCACCTCCGAAGATGCAAACTTGATGACGTGTTTGTTCACCAAGACCACACTTGGATGGCTTTGGCATAGGAGGCTTGCTCATGTTGGAATGAACACTCTCAACAAGCTATTGAAGAAAGAACTAGTAAGAGGCTTAAAGGATGTAAAGTTTGAAAAGGACAAACCTTGTAGTGCATGTCAAGCCGGCAAACAAGTTGCAAACACTCATCCAACCAAAGCCTACATGTCAAGCATTTACTTTCTTGCATTACTTTCATTGCTTGATTACTTTCCTAGAATTACCTTGCTAGTCTAGGATTGGAACTTAGGGTGCATAACTTTTATCGGTAGAAACACAAGGAACACAAGTAGGCACTAGGGGTGAAGTTTGGCTTGTAGGATTTAATTCTTGCAATTAATTTTTAGAAAAGCCTAATTCACCCCCCCCCTCTTGGGCATCTTGATCCTTTCACAACTCATGAGAGGCAAGACAATAAAGAGCATCACATGAGCAAGGAAGAAAAGGCTCAATTAAAGAGAAGATGCTATTCATGCTGGGAAAGGGGACACATGGCTCATTCATGTCCCCTAGGTAATAATTCTAAGCCTAATTCAATTAATGATACTAACATGCTTAGAAAGGATGGCAATGGTACCTCATTGGTTGGAATTGCAAAACATCCCGCTACCCATACTAAGGCTTTGCCTAAGTATGTTGCTCCTAACTTGAGAGGACCCATACTTGTTTGGGTACCATCAAAAAGTGGATGATTGTTTGTAGGTACCATCGGCATTGGAGGCTTGATTCATTTGGATTCATATTGGTCATCATATGTTGAATCAAGTTTTAAAGCTTAGTGCATATTCTATCCCAATGCCAAGTCAAAATAAGTGGAGTCCAAATGCTACAATATACAAGTGTAACATTCAAGATTGTGGTGATTTATTGGATATATTTGATGGCTTGCAAATATTTGAGTTGAAGCTTGCTAAGTGGATGATCATGTGATAACCAAGCTAAGATCAAGTCTGAGTTTGAGTGACCAAATCATATTGGATTGGCTTGAAATTTGGTATGCATGCTCTAGACTTATGATATGAGATGCTGTATAAATTTCATGATAATTGGATGAGAAATGCTATGGTTTTAGAGCATATCTTGTCAGCTATAGTGCAACAGTTTTTAGCATGTAGCAGTGGTGGAAGATTTGAAATCTAGTAGCAATCTAGAAGTCAAATGAAGCTCAAATTTTTACAGTTGCTATATGACTTAGTAATTCACATCTCCACCAAATTTTGTGGCATTTGGACCTGTACATTGGGAGATATAAATTATTCTTTGAAGGGTACAGAATCTGTCAGAAAAGTGACAATTATTGGATTGATCTAGAGTCACTTTAAGTGAAAGGTCCTCAAGTTGGAAACATATTTATAAGTGTTTGAGGCACCTAAGTTTAGTTTTGAATTGATCTAGAAGCATGACAAGAAATGAGTACAAGGGCATTGATTGTGGAATGTACTTAGTGTACAAATTTGGTACTCAAATTTGAAAATAAAGATCAAACTCAAGATGAAGATGAGGTTCAAGTTCTAGTAATGATTGGAGATCATTTGGTAGAAAGAAAAGGACTTAAAGAAGTAGAAAGAAAATGACTTAAAGAATAATTCAAGGTTACTCATCAAGTTAAGTCCATAGATTAATCAATCAAAGGCAATTCAAGTAAGTGTTAAGGATGGTTCTTTGGAGAGAGGTCACTTCTCCCTGCTGAGAGGGCTTGCCGCCCATGGGTAGGTAAACCGAGCATTGGCTTGGAAGGCTAACATGGAAGTGATGAATTCAAGGGATATTTGAGATGCTTAATTGAAGCAATTAATAGGGTTGATCAAGAAAAGCAAGCAATACCCAAAAGAGAGCTAGTTATGGTTATAAAATTGGTATCATAAGTACTTCTCTCATGCAAGCATTGATCAAAGAGAAAAAGCAAGCCAACCACAATAAGAGATAATGCACTTGATTATTAGTGGTTCTCATTTCATATGGGTGAAGAATGGATTTCTCTATAATGATTGGTCTTCACCAAGCTTATAAATTAGACTTCACATTGCTATTGGAGTAATAAAGTGGAATCTATGTGACTATCCTCTACTCCAACATAACAAAGGTATCATTACAATGTGCATGATCATTTCATCCCTTACTAGTATGCGATTAATGCATATAGTACATGCTTACTAGGATCATGCATAACAAATGAAATGTTTAAATTCATAGCCTACCACTATTGCTTGAATTGTTTAAATGATCTAGTGGTATGTGTATGAATTTGTTCATGAGCTAGTGAACCCAAGTACTTGATCTAGTTTGAATTGACTAGAAGCTCATGACAATGATATGGGTACAAGCACAAGACAACAATACAAATGGATATCTAGGGTGTTTCAAATGGTATCTAGACTCAAAGTATTTCTTCAATTGGTATTTATAAGTGGTGTCTAGATCATGATCTACAAGTGATATCCTACAAGTGGTACTCATAAAGATAGTAAATATTCAAGAAATGATCATATTGACAAATCCTACAAGTGGTTCTATGATAGAGGATTCTTCAAATTGGTATCACACCCTTATTCGTGGTATTTCTACACATGATATCATTTATACAAGACGGTGATTCCACAAGTGATCCTCAACTTTAAGTGATCATCAAATGAAGAAAGTTTCCTCACACACAAGATCTCAAGATTATCAAGTGAATGACCATGCTATGACATAGGAGGAGGAGCCCCACCTAATGGTATCAAGGTCAAATATCCTAAGTGGTATCTCAAGAGCAACATATAAGTAATGTCATTCCAACATGTGTGGTGATGTCCATAAAAATGCAATATTCAAGTCTCAACCATCTACCCTAATGCAAGCCTTTGTATCAATTGAGAAGAACACCTTTTATGGAAATTGATGATAAAGGGAAGAGATTGTACAAAGATATGAGTATAGGGGAGAGATAGAAGATAAAAAAAGTATGGGGGAGAGATAGAAGATAAAAGATGGACATGGACAAAGAGGGAGCAATATTGAAGAAATGAGAAGGATCAAAATTCTTGGACAAAAGAAGCACACAAGTAGGGAAAGCAAGCTCATGAACATTGATTGGTTGCATTTGATATGTGCATATTCATGTGCTTGCTTGCATTGCATAAGTTTTATATTTAATATGCATGCTTGTGTGTTGTATGCTAGTTATAGAACTTGAATGATGATATGATAACTAGCATGCATAGGATGATAGCTAGACTTGTATTTCTACATGTGGTACTAGAACCTTGCTTATAATGTTGATCTCACGGGGTTTCTAATATTTTTGATGTCTAGCTACTCATGATGCTAAGGATGATGGTAAACTTGTGATTTCCAAATGGTAGCGAGCTATCAAATGGTATCAAATCACAAAGGTTTATTCTATACACCTTAGCATCACTTAGTAGTGCTAACCCTCCCACAAATTTTATATTTATGCATATGTGCAAGCTTGAAACCAAACCATTTGAGCACATATATAGGGGGAGTTATCACTACCAAGTCAGATTTTATGGTGCTTATCCAAATCCTAACATAGAGCTTAAAATGTTGGATAAGTGGCATAAAGTCCAAAAGAACTTAATTTTCATATCTTTGTAGAGTTGTCATCAATTACCAAAAAGGGGAGATTGAAAGGTCCTTATTTGGTTTTGGTAATTGAGTGACAACCTTAGGTGGACTAATTGTATTTAATGTGAGATACATGGGGATTAGTCCACAGGTAATGGTGTTATGAAGGAGCTCATTGCATATGAGACATTGCATGGAGTCATGTGACCAAGGTGGCAAAGATCAAGATGAGGGTTGGCTCGACGGACCGGTTGTAAGTGTGAAGGGCAAGTCCGAGGCTTTGGAGCGATGGACCGTGAGGCGGTGAAGCTTAAGCAAGACTTGGCGTCGATGGACCGACACAACGGTGAAGAGCAAGTGAGGTCAAGATTGATGGACCAAGGTCACATGATGATATGAAGTGGATCATATCATTTGTGATATGGTTGGTGCATGTGTTGCATCAACGTCGGAGGAGATAGAGTGGAATGCGCAAGGCAAAGGTATAACCTAGGGCATTTCTATTTCACCGGTCATAGGTGTGTAGAGAAGTTGATGACCGGGTTTAGGATAAATGGCCATACTATTAAGAGGTGCAAACTTGTTTGCATATTGGTCATCTAGTGCCACTTGAGCGATCTAACTTTGCATACGTGTTAGGATCGAGTGGCGAGGCAAGTTGAGTGCCTAAACCCTTTGAAAATATTTGTGAAATGCTAACACACATGCACATGGTGGTGTACACTTGGTGGTGTTAGCACATTTGCAAAGGAGAAGGTGTTGGAGTTGATTTTGATGAACTTGGTGAAGGGAGAAAGGTTTTTCGGTGTTCTCCGGACATTAGGATGGCTCTTGGAGTGAAATACTGCTTTGATCCATTGTGACTTGGGTTGAGTGTCCATATGGGTTGTGTAGCCCTCTGAGTAAGCTTTCTAAAATATCCAAGATCATCGAAATCGGAGTTCGGAGCTAAGAGTTATCGCCATTTTACCGAAGAGTGGTCTGTGACCGGACTCGTGACCGGACGCGTCCGGTCAGCACCTGCGCGTCCGGTCAGCGCGTCCGGTCAGTGTTTTTCGCGTGCAAAAGTGACCGGATGCTGCTGCGAGTCCGATCAGTGATGACCGGACGCGTCCGGTCATGTCGGGAGCTTACTGGAACCTCTTTGTTCGTTGTTTCGCTGTGACCTGCGCGTCCGGTCCTGTTAGTGACCTGCGCATCCGATCAATACAAGTTTATACGCGTGAAAACTAGCCGTTGGAGCACGCTAGTAACCTGCGCGTCCGGTCAGTTCAACCGGCGCGTCCGGTCGATCCAAAAATTCACCCAGTGAAGGGGTAACGGCCATATTCGTTCGTGAGGCTATAAATAGATGTTGTGGCTGGCCATGGCCAGTAGCTGAGCACCCTTAGGCCTTGGTTGCTTGTGTTGGTGTGCTTGGGAGCCCTCTAACTCACTTGAGCTTGATAGTGATCATCCGATCGAGTGAGAGAGCGATTCTAGTGCGTTGCATCGTGAGGATTGCATCGAGTGGCACTAGGTGATCGAGTTGCAAGATGGTGGTGCTTGTTACTCTTGGAGGTTGCCACCTCCTAGACAGCTTGGTGGCTTGCGACTCCGTTGAAGCACGCGTGGAGATTGTGCGTGGCTCCGGAGGAGGATTTGTGAAGGGGATTGTGCTCACCCCATGGGGATCACGAAGAGCAACTCTAGTAAAGCTCGTGGCTTGGAGGATCCCCATCTTGAGAGTGGATGTGCGACACCCGCTGAGGGTTTCACTATTGATAGTTAATTAGCTCATGATCCATCAAGTGGGTGTATCGCCATAACGGGGACTAGCTTGGTGGCAACCAAGTGAACCTTGGTGAAAAACCGCCGTGTCAACATTATGTACATCTTCTCGGTGGTTTGCTTTTGATTCACAAGCTTGTATTTACATTCATATATTTATACTTGTGTAGTTGCTCTTGTAACTAGTTTGCCTGTGTAGTTTGCTAGTTACCTTCTTGCTTGTGTAGCATAGAAGTAGCTCTCGTTGCGTGGCTAATTTGGTTTGTGTAACCTTGTTAGTCATATTGCTTAGTTTGTGTAGCTAAGTAATTTGCGCTCTCTAGTTTGGCATTAGTTTCCTTGATATTGAGCATTGCTAGTGAGCATAGGTGGCTTTGTGCTTTTGCTTACTAGAATTGTGTAGGAGCTCCCCGGCATTGCTAAAGTACTAGTGCATAGGTTTGTGTGACCTTGCTCTAGAATTATTTAGGAGAGCTCTTGCTAAGGAAAGTACCTTAGTTACATAATTAGGATCTTTGTGAGGTGTTTGTGAACTTAGATAGAGGGGTGTAGTCTTGGCTAGACCGATAGTTTTAATTCCACATTTATTTCGGTTTGCCGACGCGATTAATTTTAGAAAGAACTATTCACCCCCTCTAGTCTGCCATCTCGACCCTTCACTGGGGAAGTTCATCTCCTTCCTCCCGTCCTCTGTGGCGGATTCACTCCTTCCTCCCGTCCTTCGCGGCGGGTTCATCTCTTTCCTCCTGTCCTTCGCGGCGGTAAGCTCCTCCTCGACCCCAAGCTCGTCAGCATCTCTCTCGCCAGGGGCGAGTTCATCTCTCTCATTTGGTCATCCCCTTTGTCCGTTTGCCACCGCCAAGCCTCGATAGCATCGGCGGGTCAAGAGACGAACATTTTTTTCAACAACAAGAACGACGGGACGGCCATTTTTCATCAATCGAGACGAGTGGGCCGACAGCGACAGAATGAGAGAGGATGTGAGTGAGTGGGCCGGACAATTGGGCTAGATTAGAGTGGGTTGGACGAAAAAATGACCTAAAATTTTATTTTTTTATTATTAGGGATATATTAAAAACTCGATTCGGCTGATCTCAAGCACCAACGGTTGCTACATATGAGCTAGTCCAAACTGTCGCGTTGTGCACCTTACTGAGTTGCATGGGCTAATGGGACGCTGGGCTTAGACCAGTCCAGTCCGTTGATTCGCCGGCCTAAAATCTGTTTGACCCAAGTCGCGCTATAGAGCAAATTATAGCCTATTTTTTTTATTAATTGTTAGTGCCATATCGTCTGCAAATTTATGAGCTCCATAGCTAATAAACAATGACCTTGGCGACAAGTACAATAAATAGTAAATTAGATAAGATGAGATAAAAAAACTATATATATATATGGTTGGCGTTTTATTATTATAAAATATAAATATAATAATATAAATATTATATATTATATATTTATTATATGAGAGAAGAAGAGATGTTGAGAGTCATTCACGGAGTTAGTTAGCGAGGTTGGATGACGAAAAAAAGAGCCTGAAATTTACGAATTTATTATTAGATATAGATTACTATGCAAACACCGTGCCGGTTGGACTAATAACCGTTTAAAGACGGCTTCAGTGATGGGTCCGGTTTATGGCAGATTGGCTTGGCCAGCCTGACACGCCCGAAACCGGTGGCCAAAACCAAAAGCGTGTCCGTTATTTTACCTGGACCGCCCAGGCCGCGAAACGAAGGCCAAGGACATGTTTAGATCCTAAATTCTCTCCCAAATTTCACTATAAAAAAGAAGATTTTTCATCACATCAAAATATCGGTAAATACATGGAGTATTAAATGTATATGAAATTTAAAACTAATTACACAGTTTTGTTGTACTTTACGAGACGAACATTTTAAGTCTAATTAATTAATTTTTGGATAATTTTTTACACTTAAAAACAAAAAATGCTACAGTGTTCTGACACGGACACTGTACCTACAGTGTCCGAATAAGGCTCCGAATTAGGATCTAAACACGGCCCAAGCCAATCTGCCAGTGCCAGTCACCCGATCCTTCCCTTCCGTGGGTTTCGGCTTTGTTTAGATTTAACAATTCACCCCTAAATTTCACTATAAAAAAGAAGATTTTCTATCACATCAAAATATCGGCATATATATAGACTACTAAATATAGATGAAATCAAAAACTAATTACACAGTTTTGTTGTACTTTGCGAGACGAACATTTTAAGCCTAATTAATCAATATTTAGATAATCATTAAAAAAAATGTTACAGTGCTTAAGTGGCACTGTGCCGAATCGGCCACCCGAGTCGGGTAACTAAACGAGGCCTTTCTGATGATCTCGTCTCGATGTTGGGTCCGCAAAGGCAAAGCCTAGGGCCCAATTTACTCCAACTGCCGTTGCCGTTGGGACGGTCGGGTCTGCTCGGGGCCGGGCGCTCCATCCGAGGGAGGGAGTGGCACGACCGTAATACAGACGCAGTCCCGGGCCCAAATGAGCGCTGTCAGCCAGCCAGGCCACCCGCCGCAAAAAGCGCGTTCCTCCGCGCCGAATTCCCATCCGTCTTCTCCCTCCTCCGATTCCCCAAGGCAACTACTCCTCCGATCCGATCCCATCCCATGGCGATGGCACCGCCGCCGCAGGAGCCAATCCACCGCCAGTAACGTAACCCCACCCACCCATGGAAGGAGTAGGATCCTCCGATTACCCCCCTCCTCCTCCCACCTTCCTCCGCTCCACCCTCCCCCTCCTCGCCTCCCTCGTCGGCGCTAACCACACCTCCGCCCGCTTCTGCTCCCGCTAGCACTACACTAGCACCAGCACCAGACACCTTCCCTTCCCCACTCCCTCACCACGGGCTGGGGGCCACCATGGACCCCTCCTCCCCGCCGCGGCGGTGCTCCCTCCTCCGCCGCCTGCTCCTCCTCGCCGTCGCCGCCCTCGCGCTCCGCCTCCTCTACGGCGCCTTCCTCGCCGTCTCCGCTGGGCCCGCCGGCTGGCCGCTCTACCGGCCCGCCGCCACGAGGACCCACGTCGTCCAGGCCGACGTCCCGTCGCCGGAGGCCTGGCGCACCCGCCGCTGGCGCAGGGCCGTCGAATACCACGCCGCCGTCCTCGCGCCGCACCTCGCCGCCGGGGCCCTCTCTCCGGCATCCCGCGCCGTCTGCCTCGGCGGCGCGCAGGAGGCGCTCGCGATGCGGGAGCTCGGCGTCGCCAAAGCCGTCGCCGTCGCCAGGAAGCGCGCGCCCCCGCTCGTCGTCGCGGGGGACGACCGCCGCCTGCCGTTCGACGCGTCGTCCGTCGACTTCGTCTTCGCGGGGCGCGCCCTCGACGCCGCCAAGCGCCCGGCCGACCTCGCCGCCGAGGCCGCGCGGATCCTGAAGCCCGAGGGCCATCTCGTCGTCCTCACGTCCAGCGCCGCCGACGCCTACAGCCTCCGCTCGATCCAGGCGCTCCTCCCGTCGCTCCGCCTCGTCCGATCTCGCGAGATCGACGCCACCCAGGACGGCGACTCCTCCACACTCCGGGAACTTGTCTTCCAGAAAAATCCTCATGCCACGGGCACGGGCACGGGCACGGCCACTTCATCAGTGAACAACTGCTCGGTTGGGGATCACAGGCGCCAGCTCCTCGCGCATGCGGAGCCGCTGATCCAGGAAGAGCCACTCAAGCCGTGGATCACGCTCAAGAGAAACATCAAGAACATCAAGTACCTCCCGGCCCTGGCTGATATCAGCTTCAAGCGCCGGTATGTGTATGTCGACGTTGGCGCGCGCAGCTACGGCTCCAGTATCGGCAGCTGGTTCCGCAAGCAGTACCCTAAGCAGAACCATACCTTCCAGGTGTTCGCCATCGAAGCTGACCCGGCGTTCCACTCTGAGTACGCGGCAAAGAAGGGTGTCACGTTGCTTCCTTATGCAGCCTGGGTCAAGAATGAGACACTCAGATTCGAGATCAATGGCGATCCTGGAAAGGAGGACGAGGCCAAGGCCAATGGCCGTGGCATGGGGCGCATCCGCCCCGCCACCGGGAAGAAGATGTCCGGCGAGGTCAGGAGTGTCCCTGCGTTTGACTTTGCCGAGTGGTTGAAGCAGACCGTGACGGAGCAGGACTATGTGGTGATGAAGATGGACGTGGAGGGGACCGAGTTCGATTTGATCCCAAGGCTGTTCGACACGGGCGCAATCTGCTTGGTCGACGAGCTTTTCCTGGAGTGCCATTACAATCGGTGGCAGAAGTGCTGCCCTGGTGAGCGGTCGCCCAAGTATGAGAATACCTACGAGGAGTGCCTGGACCTTTTCAGCTCGCTGCGGGAGAGTGGCGTTCTTGTGCATCAGTGGTGGTAAAGGCTTGATTGGTAATCTCTTCTCTGGTACAAACGTTTGAAAATATCGCAGCGCAGATAGAGTTCAAAGACAGATGACAAAAGGTTTTGACTAAGTAATTTATTTCCACACTGTATTCATTTTCCTTGTAAACATGGGCAGTTGAGGAATTGAATTGTTTTATGCTGTTTAGGATGTGTAGTTAATTAAAAAGGATTAAAGGAGTAGGTAAGGTGAAGTGAAGGGAAAGAAATGTACTTAGGGGTAGTTGCATTCCCAGTAAAAATCACTGTGCCTTGCAATTTGCCCCTGTTGAGCAAACAATTGGAATGAATTATCAGTGAATTTATTGACACATGATTCAAAGGATCAGTGTGAACTGTTGACACTTTGATTCCTGCAGTTGGACATGCTACTCTATATGTGTTGTGTTCACCAGTTTGCTAGCAAATACACTGACATTGTTTAGGAAAAGACAATTTCTTGCTGACTAGTGCATAGTAGTATTTTCAGATGTTAAGGGCACCCTAGTTTTTCCTGATAAAAGTGTAGAAGGCTTGTAAAGTCAAAGCAAATGATACAGAGTTTGTGTGCACTGGAGACTGGAGCATTGTGCAGACCCATGGTCTATGTAGATGTTTTTGCACAAGGTGGAAATGCTTTATTCATATCCATGTGGCCGTGGTTGTATAAGATGTGTATTTAGTTTGTGTCAAGGGCGTCGAACCCCCGACTCGCAGGGCCTCGGCTACGGAGCTCGTAGCCGTCGGCCGTCTTCTCCGGTGAGGTTATGCCCCTCTACCGTAGCCTTAGGGTTTTAGAAAGAAAGGGATAGGAGATAATAATCTTGCTTAATTCATCAAGGTACCAGGTACAATCTTAAATAGCCTTGCGGCTGCAACTAAAAAGGAAAATCAACCTCCTAAACATAAGGAAATAACTAAACCTGGAAATAACTAAACTTAAGGAAATTGACTTGATCTATTTCTAATTTTAGCCACGCTGTTGCTGCGGCCCATCTGCATGTGCGGCCTGAGCCTGGCTCGCGGCATGCTCGGCGGCCCGACGCACATCACGTGCGCGCCCCCGCCTGGTGTAGGGGATACCGCACATGACATCTCTCCCCCCCTCGACGACCGGCTCGTCCTCGAGCCGGAAAGCAGGATATTTGGAGAGGAATTTGGCCTTGTCTTCCCAAGTAGCAGAGGAAACTGGTTCACCCTTCCAGCGCACAAGCACTTGCTGGACTCCACGAGCCAGACGGCCCCGAACGACCTGCTCGGGTTCTGGGACAACAGCGCCATGATGAACCGGCGGTAGAGGAGGTGGAGTATCGGGAGCTGGACCAATGCACTTCTTCAGGAGGCTCACATGGAAGACATCGTGGATCTTGGCGCGTGGGGGCAACTCAAGACGGACAACAACCTCGTTGATGAGTTCCCGGACACGGTACGGCCCAAAATACTTGGGCTGGAGCTTCCCTTTGACAGCGACGGCCAAGGACGCCACTGGACGTTGACGAAGACGAAGAAGAACCCAGTCCCCAATGGCATACGCCACCTGCCGGTGGGACTTGTCATAGACACGCTTCTGGATGGCCTGGGCTTGCTCCAAGCGATATCGGACGTCCTCCAGGAAAATAGCGCGTTCAGCCATGGACTTGGCGACCGCTGCCACGCGTGTGTCGCCGGGTTCATACGACCGGATGGTGGGGGGGTCGTGGCCGTAGACCACCCGGAACGGCGTCTCCCGCAGGGACGACTGGTAGGCAGTATTGTAGGTGAATTCCGCCCATGGCAGCCACCGAAGCCAGTCGCCGGTGAAGCAACGGAGGTACATGGCGATGACCCGATTGGCCGCCTCAGTCTGGCCGTCAGACTGTGGGTGGAAGGCTGTCGTCATGTGTAACTTTGCGCCCATGAGACGCATGAGCTCCCGCCAGAATGTGGAAGTGAAGACGGGGTCCCGATCGGAGACCATGGACTGCGGCATGCCATGGAGCCGCACTATGTCTTTGAAGAATGCCTCGGCGACAGATTCTGCAGTGTAGGGGTGAGCCAAAGGAAGAAAATGACAATATTTACTGAACCGGTCCACCACCGTCAAGATGACGGATTTCCCGCGCACACGCGGAAGAGCCTCCATGAAGTCGAGGCCGACGTCTGACCATACCCCGGTTGGGACTGGTAGGGGCAGCAGCAGGCCGGGCAGCTGGAGGTGCTCAGTCTTGAAACGCTGGCAGGTAGCGCAGGCGCGCACGAAGTCCCGGACGTGCCGGCGCATCTCGGGAAAGTGGAAGTCACGCCGGAGGCGATGGAGCGTGCGCTGGACTCCCTCGTGGCCATCATCATGCACGACAGCAAGGAGCTCCAGTAACAGCGGCGAAGATGGCGGAATATAGAGCCGGCCATCAAACAGGACCAAGCCGCTATCCACCACAGACCATGGCGCGCCACGGTGGCCGGCTGTGATCTCGTCTCGGAGAGCCACCACGGCCGGATCCACCGCTTGAACTTGGCGAAGGCGGTCTACGAAGTCGAACCGAGGAGCCGAGAGTGCCAAGATGGCCCCATCGTCCGTGTCGCGGCGGGACAGGGCGTCCGCCACAGTGTTAGCTGTGCCCGGCTTGTACTCCACCATAAAATCAAAGCCAAGGAGTTTCCCCACCCAATGGTGCTGGGGAATCGTCGCGAGGCGTTGATCCAGCAAGTACTTCAAGCTGTAATGGTCGGTCTTCACGACGAAGGAACGTCCCCACAAGTACGGACGCCAATGACGGACGGCGTGGACGAGGCCGATCAGCTCCTGCTCATAGGCAGCGAGAGAGCGGTGACGAGGCGCGACCGGCCGGCTGAAAAAGGCGATCGGATGGCCCTCCTGGATGAGCACCGCGCCAAACCCATGGGAGGATGCGTCGCACTCGACGGTGAAAGGCTTGGTGAAATCGGGCATGGCGAGGACGGGCGCCGATGTGATGGCAGCCTTGAGCGCCGCGAACGCCGCTGCTGCGGCATCGTTCCAGGAGAACCCCTCTTTCTTGAGGAGGGCCGTCAGCGGTGCAGCGACGGTGCCGTAGTTGTGCACAAACTTGCGGTAGTAGCTTGCAAGGCCCAGAAACTCGCGGACCGCCCGAGCCGGGCGGGGTGCTGGCCAGTCGACGATGGCTCGCACCTTGGCCGGATCCATGGCGACGCCTTCAACGGAGATAACGTGCCCGAGGTAGGCGACAGAAACCTCCCCAAAGGCGCATTTGCTGCGCTTGACGAAGAGGTGGTGTCGACGGAGCTCCGAGAGCATGGTGCGCAGATGACGAAGGTGATCAGCCCACGAGTTGCTGTAAATAAGAATATCGTCAAAAAACACCAGCACAAAACGCCGAAGGTAAGGCCATAGGACGTCGTTCATGAGGGCCTGAAAGGTCGCCGGCGCGTTGCACAAACCGAAAGGCATGACCAGGAATTCGTAGAGGCCATCATGCGTACGGAACGCCGTCTTGTGGATGTCAGCGGGCCTCATGCGGACCTGGTGGTAGCCCAACCGGAGATCGAGTTTGGTGAAGAAACAGGCGCCATGGAGTTCATCAAGCAACTCGTCGACGACGGGAATCGGGAAAGCGTCCTTGACGGTGAGCGCATTCAGCGCCCTGTAGTCGACGCAGAAGCGCCACGAGCCATCCGCCTTTTTGACGAGGAGGACCGGAGAGGAGAAGGCGGAGTCGCTGCGACAAACGATCCCCTGAGCCATCATGGCGACGCACTGGCGTTCCAGCTCGTCCTTGTGCGCTGCGGGGTACCGGTAAGGCCGGACCGCGACTGGAGAGGCGCCAGGCTTGAGGACGATGCCGTGGTCGCGACTGCGTGGAGGCGGAAGGCCACACGGCTCGGCGAAGATGTCGGCGAACCCGGCAAGCAGCTCGCCGAGGAGTGGCGCGCTGGACGTCGCAGCACAGGTTTCTAGGGTGCTGGAGGAAGCCACCCCGGGCCACCGCACCATGCTGCCCTGGCGCTGGAAGGAGACCGATCGATCAACGAAGTCCCAAACCAAACGGCCGAGCGTGGCCATCCACTGCAGCCCCAGCACCAAATCATGTCCTGTAAGGGGCATAACAAAGAGGTCGACGGCGAAAGTGATGTCGTGGATCACAAGGGGGGCGTGCCGGATGACCCCTGGGCACGGCACCTTCTCGCCATTGGCCACCATGGCCATGAGGCGCGGTCGAGCGTGGATGGGAAGACCGGACCGCGCCGCTGCCGTCTCGGAGAGGAAGTTGTGGGTGGAACCGGTGTCAAGGAGGGCGATGAGCGGAGTCCGAGCTCACCAGGACGCAGACCTGCATGGTCTTACCCACGGGCACGCCAGCCACTGCGTGCAGGGAGAAGATCGGCGCCTCCTGCTCCCCAGCGTCCTCCACGCCAGCAGCACCCGCGTCCGGAGCGTCGTCGATCTCGACGCCGTCGAGGAAGAACAGACGTCGGCAGAATCTGTTGTGGCCGCGGGAGTACTTTTCATTGCAGTTAAAGCACAACCCTTGGCGGCGACGCTCGGCCATCTCCTCCGGGGTGAGACGGCGCTGGTTGCCCTCGGTACGGCCCTGCTGGGCAGCCGCTGGTGGCGCTGGTAGTGCCAAGAGGGGCGGTGGGGGCGGCAGATTGGCCCAGGCCACGGGCAGCGGTGGACCGCGCGGGGGCGCCCTCGGTGGAACAGGCGCTGGACGCGCCAGCTCCATCAACTCGACCTGGCGGGCCAAGCTCATGGCGGCGGCGAGGGAGTCTGGGTTGTGGATGCGGACGACGTTGCTGAGCGGCGGTAGGAGCCCTCCGGTGAAGAGCTGGACCCGCTGCGCCTCGTCGAGCCGGCCGGCGCGAGGAAGGAGGGCCTGGAACCTGTTGGCATACTCCTCCACGGTCCCCGTGCGGCGGCACTCCGTGAGCTCGAACATCGGAGCGGAACGAAGGGGAGGACCAAAACGCAGATTCAAGAGATCCTTGAAATTACCCCACGTGGGCGTGCCTTCATCATCCTACAGATGGATGAACCATAGCTGTGCGGCTTCGTCCAGATGATAGGACGCCATGCGCACGCGCTCTTCCGCCATGGTACGGTGCTGGCGAAAGTAGGCCTCGCACTTATTGAGGAAGAGCATCGGGTCGGTCGTGCCATCGAAGTGGGGAAAATCCCACTTCTTGTGCTTCGGGTGGAAGTCCAGCTCTCGCGACACTTCGGAACGGCGGCCGTCGCTGCTCTCGGCCGTGGAGGCCTTCTCCTTCATGGAGGCCACGTCGGCCTTCAGGGTGGTGATCTCGGCAGATAGGTGCTTCAGCTCCTGGAAGAGGTCGGCGATGGTAGGCTCGGCCATGGCGGTTGGGGTGGGCGCGGTAGCAGTAGATGGCGGCGGCTGTTGGTGGGGGTGGGCTGGCGCAGCTGGGGAAGATGGATGAGAGGATCGGCTGACTTGTGATACCAGGTTGTCAAGGGCGTCGAACCCCCGACTCATAGGGCCTCGGCTACGGAGCTCGTAGCCGTCGGCCGTCTTCTCCGATGAGGTTATGCCCCTCTACCGTAGGCTTAGGGTTTTAGAAAGAAAGGGATAGGAGATAATAATCTTGCTTAATTCATCAAGGTACCAGGTACAATCTTAAATAGCCTTGTGGCTACAACTAAAAAGGAAAATCAACCTCCTAAACATAAGGAAATAACTAAACTTATATTTCTAATTTTAGCCACGCTGTTGCTGCGGCCCATCTGCATGTGCGGCCTGAGCCTGGCTCGCGGCATGCTCGGCGGCCCGACGCACATCACGTGCGCGCCCCCACCTGGTGTAGGGGATATCGCACATGACAGTTTGTTGGCTGGATCTTATCCTATGGTGCCGAGAGAGAATTTGACATTCAGGTAATGCCGGTAGCTTATTGCCTGCCTCCTGGCTCCTGCTGCCTCTGTGTGAAAAAACTGGAAATTGTTTTTGTTAGAAAGGAAACCTTGTGCTGCTATCTGTTAGGCTTTCTGTAAAAAGCGGGGCAAGAGACGGTAATTTTTTCTCGCACCCTGTTTCTGCCACAAAACAAAACAAAATTGTATGCCCAGCCCAACGGAGGCGTCTACTGGAACTGGAATGTCTGGCCTTTTCTGTCGTTCCTTTGGATGCCCTGCCGGCATGGCATGCCTTGCCAAAAACGATGATGATTTTTTTTTTGATAATTAGAAAAAAAACGATGATGATTGATGAATACGCTTCCCTGGACTTGGACAGGACTTCCACCATTCGAGGAACAGGAAGAGGAGTATGCTTCGCTTTGGCCATGAATGATGAATGCCTTGCCTTGCCCTTGAGGTTATGGCATGGTGGCAGACAGCATCCACCAATCTCCAAGCACCTTTTCTTTTGGGGTTTGGGCGTTTGGGGTGCGCGCTCGCTGGCTGCCTCTGAATGGCGATGACACTGATACGGCCTACGCTACGCATGGGTTGGTCTCACTGCTCGCTGGGGCCCGCGATGATAAAAAAAGGGAAAGACGATGGAGTTAAGGTTGTTGGCTGGACACCTGGAGGGAGGACTGCGCTGCACTTCCTCGCTTCCTTCTGCCCCCAACCCGGTCCACCTTCTTCTTCACTGTTCAACAACGCCCTGGTATACTCCGCCGGCCGCCGCATCCACACCTGCAGTGCAATCGATTCTCTTCCTTCTGCTGCTAACTGGTAAGGTAGCTCTGCTTTTCTTGGATGGACGGGTTGGTTATCTTCATCTCTCAGAACTGGGGCTGGGGTTTTTCTTTAATCGTTCGTTACCGCCGTGAGTCACCGGTAACCAAACCCGAATCTTTGTTCCATTTCTGTTCAGTTAGCAGAGCATTGGTTTAGAGCAATAACCATTAACAAGCTGCGGAAAAAAACAACTTCTACCGATAGAAATACCTACGAGTCAAAGCTGGACTACTTTTCTAGCTACAGTCCCTTTTCTACTTCTGTTCTATCCAGTGAGCAGAGCATGCATTCTTTCTGTAAGCAGATGCATGGATACAACAATCCTTGTGCGATTTCTTTTCGCCACAGTTTTCTGCTGAACCACGCTCTTGATTTTTACCATACTCTAATAATACTGATGCCTAACCTTGAACTAGGATATCTTGTGCTTTCAGAGTCTAAATAAGGCAGAATAAGTCAGTACCCAACAAAGATCCTCTCGCATAACTCTAACAGTACATTTGCTTATAGGCTGTTAGTGCGACTCACTCACGGTGTCAGTGTTACCCAGATCTTTATCCCTAAAAAAAAAGAAAGGAGTTTGTTTCAACACATGTGTACTACCATCAGTAAACAAGATGCATTCCCTGGGGACATGCTTCGCCACTGTCTAAGCATTACATTTTGGTAGTGAACTTTTGTCTATGTTCTATTTAGCAGGCACTTGAGTTTGTGATCATGTGCTTCAAGTAATATTGCTGACAAACATGGTCAAGGGATCCACAGGCCACCACAACAACCCCATCAGTTCAGTCCGTAAGTATTAGTTTCAGCAGCTGCATTTCTTGTGCCAGCGATTGTTACAGGACAAAAACTTAGAATCTATCCATTGCTTGCAGCGTTCGAGGCGTTTCATAACGGATCATGGCATGGAGTGAATTCTGTAAGGATACGGGATGGTGCTTTGCTTGTAAAATTTGTCTCCTCTGGATCCACAGTCCAGCATGATATTGATGGGTCCTATCTGCGCATACGTTCTAGAAAGGCAACTTGCTCTGATTGCTCACATGTTCTCAAGCCAGGCGCTGATGTCTGTGTATGGCAAGCGACTTACAGAGGAGAAACAAAAGATTCTGTATGCCACTTGACTACTTTATTTCAAGTCCACTTCCTTACATCTTCCAAAACTTTGCTACCCTTACTTCAATATGGAGAACGAATCTACCATTTTTGGTGTATCCATGTCATTTGATAGTATCATCTCACATCCGCTCTGTTCTCTTATACGCGCAGGTACCGTTGTGCCGTGATGCAAGGCTCATCAAAATCAAGAGAAATCATCAATCGGATCGGTGCCTCTGCTTGTTTGCCGTTATTTTCTATAAAGACCAGTGCCCGGGCAGCAAAGAAAAAGTGATATCCGGTACAATAGCTGACGTAGTGACAATAGACGATATTTGCATCTTGCAAAATCTCCAATCTGAGGAGCTCCAGGACGGAAGCGTGCAATGGAATTCTGCAGTGGACTGCTTCCACCATAATAGAAGCAAGCTGCTAAGTGCTAGATTCTCCCTAGAAGTCGCATACCTGATAGTTTTGTCTAGCCTGAGGGGAATGGAATTCAACATCAAGTTGGTCAACGGCAATATCATTTATCAGATCGTCAAAGGAGACCAAGCACGGTATAGTATTGATTCCATGAGCATACCTCCAGGTTTTGGGAAGAACATGGACATAATATCATTCAAACCACGTGATGAGGCTTTACGCCCAATTATCAGAACAGTTCCAATCACTCAGGTTAAAGAAGACAATCCCACAGAAGATGGGTGTATAGCTGTGAAGGGCGAATCTGATAGTGCACAAGATGTTGAAGTCTTGTATGCGCATGTGGACATAAGACGCTCAAAGCGTATGAAAACTCAACCAGACCGCTTTACTAGTTATGACACGCCTAATTTCAATCGGACCTACAACAAGAAAGAAGCAGATGGACCATCTACTAAGAATGGAAATTCAGAGAGCGACTTGAGTTGTGATTCATTAGAGCAGAGAGAATCAAGTGATGAAGAGGTCTTAGGAAATCCTGGGGTGAACAAAAAAGTTTCCGGGTCTTTCGTGGTCAAGGAAGACCCAAGGTCTATGAAAGGCCAACACAAGTACCCAGTGAAAAGAAATCAGTGCTCTTTGCCTATAAAAGAAAAACAAACCTCCATGGAAACAAACAACACAACAGATCAAGGGTGTTCAGATTCTCACATTCCACATACGCCTGCAAAGAATATAGAGAAGTGCAATCGTCCAACATTTCGACTAAAGTCATTTGCTTCGTCTCGAAGCCTAGATGGTAATAGTGAACCAGCATTCTGCCAAAAGAGGGGTAGGAAAAGAAAGAAACACATGTGCCAAAGAGAGTACAAGCGAATGATAGACCAATGCATTGGAAATATCCAGTGTGAAGTGGAGAGGGATTCTGACTTTAAGGTTGATGCCCAGATATTGAATGGCTGTGGACATGCTTACCAAGAAGAGGATTTTACATGGCCGTCTTCCGCTGATAGTCAAGAGGAGAAGGATGAGCTTGAAGAATTGTGGAAAGAAATGGACTATGCACTGGCCACAGTAGCAATTCATGAGCAAAAGCAGGTGAGTGAAGCATGTTTTTTCTTTTGTAGTTGCTGTGGAGGGAGCTTAACTTTGGGAACACACAAACAGTTGCTTTCCTCTTTTTCTATGAACATATCTGTTCTACCTAGCATTATTTAAGATACAAACATATTTGTTTTTGTTGTCATAGTTAATAAAATGTTTGGACTTCCAGATGACAGATTCAGAAGCCAGTCATGAGAGCAATACTGATTTAGGAAAAAGAGGAGAACACTGTCATCATGACTGCATGCTGGACGAACAGCTTGGTCTGACCTGCAGACTGTGCAATATTGTATGCACTGAGGCAAAGGATATCTTTCCACCGATGGTAGCTTTAAACAGCAATCAAATTAGCAATTTTTTCCTTTATTTTACTTGGGACCCCATTATTGACTGTATGCATATTTCATTTTTGCGCAGTTCACTGGTAAGGACCACGAGAGGCCTGAATGGAGCCATTTTGGTCAGGATGATCATGTACTTGACCTTTCTTTTTTTGAGATTTGTGCTCCAGAATCCTCCAAAATTAAGGAATCTGGGAATGTGTGGGCTTCAATCACTGATCTTGAACCAAAGCTACTTGCTCATCAAAGAAAAGCCTTCGAATTTATATGGAAAAACTTGGCAGGATCATTACAGTTTGAAGAAATGGACGATTCAACAAGTAAAGGTGGTTGTGTGGTTGCACATACTCCAGGAGCGGGTAAAACTCTGTTGCTGATTTCATTTCTTCTCAGTTACTTGAAAGTTCACCCAAGAAGCCGACCATTGGTCCTTACTCCAAAAGCTGCAATCCATACATGGAGGAGAGAGTTTCAGAAATGGGGCATTTTGCTTCCGTTACATGTGCTTCACCACTCTAATAGAACAAGCAAACTGATGGGAGGTCTCAGTTCGAAACTGCAGGCGGTTTTAAAGAATTTTCACCGACCATCGTGGAAAACAATGCGCATCATGGATTGTCTGGACAAATTATGCAAGTGGCATGAGGAACCAAGCATTCTTCTCATGACGTATTCTTCTTTCTTATCGCTTACGAAAGAAGACTCAAAACTGCATCGTCAGGCGTTCATAACGAAAGTTTTGATGAACAACCCTGGGCTATTGGTTCTTGATGAAGGGCACAACCCAAGAAGCAACAAATCAAAGGTGAGAAAGCTGCTGATGAAGGTGAAGACTGAATTCAGAATACTCTTGTCTGGTACAGTCTTTCAGAACAACTTTGAAGAGTATTTCAACACCTTATCTTTGGCCAGACCTCGTTTTGTCAATGATGTTATGACCGCGCTAGTTCCAGAATCAGAAAAGAAAACACGGAACAGAACTGGCAAACATCAAGAAGCACTGGCAAGGCGTATTTTTGTGGAAAGAGTGGGGCAGAAGATCGAGTCTAGCAGCAAACATGACAGAATGGATGGCATCTCCTTGTTAAATGATCTTACTCATGGATTCATCGATTCATTTGAAGGGACAAAACTGAACATTCTTCCAGGTATACGTGTGTATACCCTTTTCATGAAACCCACTGACGTCCAGGAAGAGGTCCTGGCGAAACTGTCAATGCCCTTGTCAGGCAATGTGCGTTACTCTCTCGAGATTGAGCTGCTCATCACAATTGCTTCTATCCATCCTTGGCTTATAAACACAACCAGGTGTGCTAGCACTTACTTCACGCCAGCAGAAGTAGCTAGAGTTGAGAAGTACAAGCGGAACTTTGCTGTTGGTTGCAAGGCAAAGTTTGTGATTGATCTTTTGCACAAGTCCTCATTCAGAGGGGAGAGGGTTCTGATATTTTGCCACAACGTGGCCCCAATAACCTTTCTTGTCAAGCTGATAGAGATAGTCTTTGGATGGCGTCTTGGGCAGGAAGTCCTGGTGCTGCAAGGAGATCAAGAACTGCCTGTGCGGTCAGATGTCATGGATAAATTCAACAGTGACAGAGAAGGGAAGAGGAAGGTGCTGATTGCTTCGACAACAGCCTGTGCCGAGGGTATCAGTTTGACCGGTGCATCGAGATTGGTGATGCTGGATTCGGAGTGGAACCATTCGAAGACCAGGCAGGCAATCGCAAGGGCATTCCGACCTGGCCAGGAGAGAATAGTGTTTGTCTACCTTCTTGTGGCGTCTGGGACATGGGAGGAAGATAAATACAACAGTAACAGGAGGAAAGCTTGGATCGCGAAAATGGTCTTCTTTGGGCGTTATTTCGATGGCCCATTGCAAAACCGTGTGACTGAAATCGATGATGAGGTTCTGAAGGAGCTTGCTGATGAAGATGAGACCAATACTTTCCATATGATAGTGAAGCAGGACTGAAAAAGAAATGGTAGAATATTATTCAGAATATCTGTTCCTCTGCCCTGGAGTACATGGTTACTAGTATGTGTCCTATATTATCGTCCCTCCCATGCTTTGCATTTGTCCTGCTATGCTATGGAAAAGACCACCTTTGTAATTGTAGTCTGGTGGTTTTAGCTGGGAAAAAATAAATATAGGGATCTCTTTCGTTAGGACTTTGAAAAATCTTGAGATCTCGTGTTTTTGTACTGTATTAGTCCTAACAAAGATGTACTTGCCTGCTACTAGACTTGCATTATTACTACTTGATTATCAGCTAATTATTTTCTCATACTCCTTGTCTTAATTTTCTTCATCTTCAGGAATTTAAGATGCTATGTAAAACACGTACTGTACCTGCCCGATGGAATGTCCAAATCACCATGGATAAAATAAGACAAAAATGAAATGAAATGAAATGAAATGAAATGTGCAGACACTAGACAGATCACCATGAGTATGAATAAACAAAAACAAGAAGAAGAAAATCGGTTTTTTTTATCGGGTACGACTGGAGGCACACAATTCACATACTCCACAACGCGTGCACACATCCGTACGCATGCATAGAAGAAATTGGGAGACTCTCTAGCCTCCGGTGCGCATATGTAAAGAAGACATCAGGAGACACTCTAGCCTCCAGTGCGCCGGAAACACATAGTACCACCGAACCACTCGACCAAAGGCCCTTTTGCAAGAAGAAAATTATTGCAATGTCCAAACACTAATTAGAATCACTGTTGTTGCGTGCTTTGCTTCTTCAGGCTATGTACTTCTCTACAAAACTAAGGCCATGTTTGGATCAATTTCGGATTCTTAAAAATCAATTTTTGTCTCTAGTTTCTAGAATCTGGATTCTGAGAAAAAACTGGCAGGGGTGTTTGGATCCCCAGTTTTTAGAAATCTGACTGGCCAAAGCTGGGTATCAACATCTTCCTGGTTTTAAGAATATAACAAAACTAGCAGGAAAACTAGCCCGTTTATATCCCCACGTAGTTTTCAAAAGTCAAATTCTTTGAAACTGGCAAAACCTGGAGCGATCCTAGCAGGGCCTAAAACGTACGTATCCACCTTTGCTCTCAATGTGCCACGATGGACACGCTTGTGTGTAAGCAAAGCTAGAAAAAAAATCTTGTACAACAATTGAAAATGATGAAGATTCAGGATAAAGATACATATAAAAAAAATATTTCACATGCAGTAATCCAGTTGTATGGCCCCGTTTACTTCCCAAAATTTTACAAAATTTTTCAAGATTCCCCGTCACATCGAATCTTTGGAAGTATACATGAAGAATTAAATATAGATAAAAAAAAATAAAACTAATTACACCGATTAGATGAAATCCACGAGATGAATCTTTTAAGCCCAATTAGATCATGATTGGACACTAATTACTAAATAACAACGAAAATACTACGGTACAATTTTTAAAATATCTCGGGAACTAAACGAGGCCTATAATTATTTGGCCATATGAACCAGGTGATTGGTTTCCTTCGGAAAAATGTGATTGATTTGACTATTTGTGTTTAGCTTTTATTTTATTTTTAGAGTGGAGAAAGGAAAACCACCTGTGTCCTCTACCGGTCTGCCCTGTTCCAGGCGGCGCCGCCTCCCTCCCCTCCCTTCCCCTCCCTCCGCTCTCCATTAGTCCCTCGACACGAATAATACTGAGAGCTCTCACTCTCCCGAGCCGAGCCCCATCCCTAACCTAGCCGCCACGCCAAGCACCTTCCCTCGCCTCCGATCCCTTCCTTTCCCCCACCGGCGAGGTCGCCGCTCTCCCGCCCAGGTAAGCATCGCATCCGTCCCACCCTCCCGATTGCTATTGCTTCGCTACGAATAAATACTACATGTGTTCTCTTTTCCGCGCCGTCTTCGGATTCGGCGTTCGCGATGAGGTGCTTACGGTTTCTGCGCAGGGGTTTCCTCGCTATGCTTCCATCCAAGAGGTCCGCGGGCGCCGACGGCAGCGAGTCGAAGAGGCCTAAGCTGGGGGAATCGCCATCCGCCGCCGCCGCCGGCGTGGGGAACGGCACCCGGAATGGGGCGGCGCCGGAGATCGACGAGGACCTGCACAGCAGGCAGCTCGCCGTGTACGGCAGGGAGACAATGCGCCGCCTCTTCGCCGCCGATGTCCTCGTCTCTGGCCTCAATGGCCTCGGCGCTGAGATTGGTTCGTCTGCACCCCCTTTCCCTTGCCGTCCTACATTTTCAGATTCATGATGCAATGCCTGAATCCTCGTTACTGGAACGCTGAAAGAATACTAAATGGATTAGACGCCAAGTTCCTGTTGTGAATTTCAGTAATTGTGATGTCTGTGCTTAGCATTGCTATTTTTTGGGGTCTCCAATTTGAGATTAGCCCACATATTAAGCGTTACATGCTGGCTGATTCTAACAACACATCAAAAAAAGAACACATCAACTTCTTTCACGTGTTATGTGTGTCATACTAAACAATTGTGCCGCACTTCTGCAGCAAAAAATCTTGCTCTTGCTGGAGTCAAATCTGTCACCATACATGATGTCAAAATGGTGGAAATGTGGGACTTGTCTGGCAATTTCTTCTTATCAGAGCAAGACGTCGGAAAGAACAGGGCTCTAGCTTGTGTGTCAAAGCTGCAAGAGCTGAATAACGCTGTTCTGGTCTCTGCTCTAACAGAGGAATTGACGACAGAGCACCTGTCTAAGTTCCAGGTTCGTCTCTAGTCCTCACTACCATGTTTCCTTGCTTTCGACTTGTAGTATCCTTCGATCTTGATCCAGTGAATCTGTGATGCATGTTGTGGTTGCTGGCAGTTTTATTTCTTTGTTGCCTGCTAAAGCATTACATTTCTGATTTCACACATTTCTTGTCTATTTGTTACAATTGCTTAACTCACAGCTTGTTCGATTTCACAGGCTGTTGTTTTCACTGATATAAGTTTGGAGAAGGCTTATGAATTTGACGACTATTGTCACAACCACCAGCCTCCAATCTCTTTTATCAAAGCCGAAGTCTGTGGCCTTTTTGGTAGTGTCTTCTGTGATTTTGGACCTGAGTTTACTGTCGTTGATGTTGATGGTGAAGATCCACATACTGGTATAATTGCATCCATCAGCAATGACAGTCCTGCAATGGTATCCTGTGTTGATGATGAGAGGCTTGAGTTTCAGGACGGTGATCTTGTTGTTTTCTCTGAGGTCCAAGGCATGGCAGAATTGAATGATGGAAAACCAAGGAAGGTAAAAAATGCTAGGCCGTTTTCATTTAGCATCGAGGAGGACACAAGTAGCTATGGTGTTTATACAAAAGGTGGTATCGTTACACAAGTGAAGGAACCAAAGGTTCTACGTTTCAAGGCACTAAGAGATGCGATGAGAGATCCTGGCAATTTCCTTCTGAGCGACTTTTCAAAGTTTGAACGATCACCTGTGCTTCATCTAGCCTTTCAAGCTCTGGATAAATTTAAGAAGGAACATGGACGCTATCCTACCACTGGCTATGAGCAGGATGCTCAAACTTTCCTGAAGTTTGCTGCCGATATTAATGAAGCTTCTGTTGGTCCTAAGCTGGAAAACATCGATGAAAAGTTGCTCCGTCATTTTGCAAGTGGTTCTCGAGCTGTTTTGAACCCAATGGCCGCAATGTTTGGTGGTATTGTTGGTCAAGAAGTTGTGAAGGCATGTTCAGGGAAATTCCATCCGCTTTACCAGGTTTGGGTTTTGAATAATGTACCTTCTTTGTTTATATTGCCATCCCTTATCCTTGTCTGATGAAACTCCACCTTATGCAGTTCTTCTACTTTGATTCTGTTGAATCTCTCCCTACATATCAGTTGGATCCCCAAGATTTGAAGCCTTCAAATAGCCGCTATGATGCTCAGATCTCTGTATTTGGTTCCAAGCTTCAGAAGAAGATGCTAGATGCAAATATTTTCATTGTGGGTTCTGGCGCTCTTGGATGTGAGTTCTTGAAGAACCTTGCCTTAATGGGTGTCTCTTGCAGCTCCAAGGGAAAGCTAATTATAACAGATGACGATGTCATTGAGAAAAGCAATTTGAGTCGCCAATTTCTGTTCCGTGACTGGAACATTGGGCAAGCAAAGTCTACTGTAGCTGCAGCCGCCGCCATTGCCATCAACCCCAGCCTCCAAATTGATGCTCTTCAGAACCGTGCCTCTCCTGATACTGAAAATGTGTTCCATGACACATTCTGGGATGGACTGGATATTGTCATCAATGCCCTTGATAATGTTAATGCTAGGATGTATATGGACATGAGGTGCCTGTACTTCCAGAAGCCACTACTGGAGTCAGGGACATTGGGCGCAAAGTGCAATACGCAAATGGTCATTCCTCACCTTACTGAAAATTATGGAGCTTCAAGAGACCCACCTGAGAAGCAGGCACCCATGTGCACAGTCCATTCTTTTCCACACAATATTGATCATTGCTTGACATGGGCCCGTTCAGAGTTCGAGGGTTTGCTAGAGAAAACACCAAATGAAGTAAATTCTTTTCTGTCTAATCCTGCTCAATATGCTGCTGCCATGAGGAAGGCAGGTGATGCCCAAGCAAGGGAATTACTTGAACGCGTCTCTGAATGTCTTGACAAGGAGCGATGCAATACATTTGAGGACTGCATAACTTGGGCCCGATTGAGGTATGTTCATGCTTTCTATTGTCACATTTCTTCAATTCTTCTGTATATGATATATGTTACTATTTTCTTCACTTCTGTGGGATTCCACATCTTCCTCTTACCCACCTTATGATAAATGAATTATCAGTTTTATGACATTGTACTGCTAATTTAGCCAACATCTGTTCAAGTTGATTCCCTTTGTAGCTGAGGACTGTTTAAAATTTAAGAAGTGTTGTACTTTGACCAGACAAATTTAATTTCTTTATCTTGGACATGCATCTGTGTTCCTTCAGTTTTTGTGCAAGATTAACCGATTTCATTTTGTTTCATGTCAGATTTGAGGATTATTTCTCAAACCGCGTGAAGCAGCTTACATTCACTTTTCCTGAAGATGCTGCTACTAGCACAGGCACTCCTTTCTGGTCCGCCCCAAAGCGCTTTCCCCGCCCTCTGCAATTTTCAGCCACGGATTCATCTCACATCAACTTCATCATGGCTGCTTCAATACTGAGAGCAGAGTCATTTGGGATTGCTTTACCTGACTGGGCAAAGAACACAAGTAAGCTGGCTGATGCGGTCAATAAGGTTGCAGTTCCTAAATTTGAGCCAAAGAAAGGGGTGAATATTGTGACAGATGAGAAGGCTACTAACCTTTCTAGTGCCTCAGTTGATGATGTTGCTGTTATTAATGATCTTTTGACCAAGTTGGAAGAATATGCCAAGGGCTTGCCTCCAGGATTCCAAATGAAACCTATCCAATTTGAGAAGGTTAGTATTCCAACTACATATTCATTCGAATCTAAGGTTTAAGAAGTTCTTTGAGATGGTTCCCCAGCTATTAATATGTTTCCTATGGTAATTTCTGTTGGTCTTTTGTAATAATACAACAACAACAACATAGCCTTTGTCCCAATCAAGTTGGGGTAGGCGTCTTTTGTAATAATAAATATAAATATTTCTTTCGTCTCAGTCCAAGACTCCCATGAGATGCTACGGGCTTATGCTAGGAATCTGGTCGTTTCTGTTGGTCTTTTATAATAATAAATATAGATATTTCTTTCGTCTCAGTCCAAGATTCACACGAGATGCACAGGCTTATGCTGGGAATTCTGGTTCCTGAAAGTTCAAGTGATATCTACCTAATATTTCTTCCCATTGATCAGCACCATAAGTATTTAGGTCTTTATAATGATAAATTTGGTCCTTCTGTGTATAGTCAGTTTTATTTCTGATGTTAATATCTACTTAGTACTTCTTCTCTATTCACAATGAACAAGCAATACATCAAGTTCCATTTATCAGCACCATAAGTAGTTAGTACAATCTCACTGCTTATTTTTTTGAGAACAGGACCCATTGTTGCAAATCATGATTTCATTTGTCTCATTGGTGGTTGGCTGTCCAGTGTGGCATGCTTGCTTTACTTTCTTTGTGACACACTAGGATTTTGTTTCGTCCAATCAGATGGATATGTAAACACGAATGTTGCAAACTATCGCATGAAATAGCTGGTCTAACATTCACTTTGCTTTTCCAGGATGATGACACTAATTTTCACATGGATTTAATAGCTGGGCTTGCAAACATGCGCGCAAGGAACTACAGCATTCCTGAGGTTGACAAGTTGAAGGCTAAGTTCATCGCTGGAAGGATCATCCCGGCCATCGCAACTTCAACAGCCATGGCCACAGGTCTCGTGTGCCTGGAGCTATACAAGGTCATTGCTGGGGAGCACCCCATCGAGGACTACCACAACACATTTGCCAACCTAGCTCTACCGCTGTTCTCAATGGCCGAACCAGTTCCGGCGAAGGTTATGAAGCATCAAGATCTGAGCTGGACCGTATGGGACCGCTGGACTATCAAGGGCAACTTGACTATCGCTGAACTCCTGCAGTGGTTCAGTGACAAGGGCCTCAGCGCTTACAGCATGTCCTGCGGCACTTCTCTGCTGTACAACAGCATGTTCGCGAGGCACAAGGAGAGGCTGCAGAAGAAGGTTGTTGATGTCGCCAGGGAGGTGGCAAAGGTGGAGGTTCCTGAATACCGGAAGCACATAGATGTCGTGGTAGCATGCGAGGATGATGATGGGAATGACATTGACATTCCTCTCGTCTCGGTTTACTTCCGCTAGTCTGCATTTGAGGCCAGGCCGTAGGAAGATTACTGCATTCAAAAACTGGTCTCTAGCCCACTCTAGTGGTGTCAGTAAACACAGCCTAGATAACTAATCACCGTCACAGGTGTAGAATAGTTGGTTGCCACATTGGCGATGGTAGCTCGGCTCTATCCTGGTATCTGATTAAGTTACTCTATTTAGCATCCGTTATATGATGTGCTGCTCATCTAATTGGTTTGGTGTGATTATTAAGGTACACACACTGGTTAAAGTTAATCGATTTAGAAAACTGTGGCTGATGCTGACGTTTGCATGTGGGAAATTGTTAGTGTGTCTGTGATACTGGCCTAACGATTGTTGTTGTGGTGTGGAGATAGGATACCGCAAAGGTTGTTTCTTTCTTTTTCTTTTTCTTATGAAAAGAAACTAAGGTGGTTCTGTTGCTACATGCTTTGGCTGGAAGCCTGGAAATGGAAACGCTGCTCCTTTCATTTACAGTATAAGCAGGTTGGTAGATTTGTATAATGAGTGCAGGCAATCATTACCCAACCAACATGATGCTCCTGGATGATGGATTTGATTAGCACACGGCATGTGCGGAAGAATCTTCACTTGTAACTTATTACTGTATCTCACTGCACTGGTGCTGCAGCGTCTACTAGTCAGCGCTACTTGTAGGAAGACGACGACTCCGACCCCGACCTCCTCTCCTAAGAAAAACCATCGCTAGAAATGAAGCAACTGGTTGCTTTCCTGGTTGGATAAAAATTCGTCCCGTCGCACGTCTTCTATATAGTTTACATAATATAGTTTTGTTAGTGCAATTTGCACGTTCAAGGTTAGTACTCATCGGCTTGGGATTCTACTACCACCATTCCTTATCCTAATCTAATACTTTTCAGTCCCAAAATAATTATATATCATCACGCATTTGAAGGAGCTTAACTAACTCTAAGAAAATAATGTTAATATCTGTATCTCTAAATAAGTTCATGCTTGATTTATTAATGATACTTATTATGCACCATAATTATTAGTACAATTTGTTATATCTTTTTCAAACTTAAAAAAGTTTAACACATCTGAATATGTAGTTATTTTAGGATGAAGGCAGTACTCCGTTAATTACTCTAGATATTTCTTACGACCGCCTCTTTCCAGCAGTGATTTTTTTGCCTGGTTTTAGACTTGAAGTGCTACTGAGACTCTCGTAACCACAGACTACTAGCTGTAGCCCTTTCACAACAGAGTCTGCAAATGACTAACTACAATAATTAATAGCTACAATAATTAAAAAGTGCACAGATCTAGTGAGATTTCAATTTGGAAGACTAGTCGATCGGTACATCGCTCATTTAATTTCACCCTAGAAATTTTTAGTTAACTTCGGGGTGGGTCCATTGCATTGCATTACCGACATAGTACTAGTACTTACTAAGATCCAAATGATGAATGGAGAATAAGGTTGCTAGTCATGGTCAACGGTTGAGGCGTCTAGCGTTCTAAATTTATTGCTGCGCCATATCGCTTTCGTGGCATTTCATGAGAAGCAAAAGCAGCGATCTACCTCTGGACCTTAATTACTACTCTTTCCGTCCGAAAAAGAATGTAACTACAAAAATTGTACAAGTTAAAGTAGCTTAACTTTGACTAAATTTGTAATGACACATTTATATCTCCAACTAGATTTTACTCAAAAATATATTTCATAATTAATTTAATGATATTTATTTTGTATAAATATCGGTACTTTTTTATGTAGCTTTAATCAAGCTTTAGGTCGTTTGCCTTCTCGAAAAACGAAATTTACCTCCTTCTGTGAACAGGAGAGTACATCATCCAACATGTACCATCCTCGAATTTGTGCACCATATTATTTATTTTTAACTAAACAATCTTAATACTCCCTCCGTTTCAAATTATAAGTCGTTTTGACTTTTTTGGTACATCCATTTTGCTATGTATCTAGATATATAATATGTCTAGATACATAAGTAAATGGATAAACCAAAAAAGTCGAAGTGACTTGTAATTTAAAATAGAGGGAGTACCTTCTATTAAGCCCATCATTTTGTGTAAACTACACGAGAATTATAAGAGGATAGGACGGAAGGCCTCGGTGCAAATATCTTCCTTTGCGCCACCAGATCCACACGACGCACGCTTGTGGAAGGAAAGAAGGAAATGATCAAGAAAATGAATGTGAGGACACGCGAGAAAATACTACTAGAAACAAAGAAAAATGCGATAGCTGCCAAGCTGTGCGGTCGCTTTCTTCTTCCTTCGTTTGGCCGCGTCCAAGCTGCTGCCTTTTGTTCACTGTCCAGTCCTCAAAAAATAAAAATAAAAATAAAAATTGCTGCCTTTTCACGTTTTTTTCCCCTTCCCTACCAATGGCTAGGCTAGCATTCACGCGTTTGCCTTCCTACCGGTCAGTCAGATCGCCGCAGATCTCATCATTCGCCACCAAAGCAATTTGCTTTGCTTCCCCTTTCCCATGCCATTGCCCTGTCCCCTCCTCCTCTTCTTGCTCCTCCCTCACCTGTCGCCGTTGCCAGATGGAGCCGCCTTTGCTGCTCAGGATTCTCCTGCCGCTGGCTTCTCTTTCTTGGCTGCTGCTGCTCACCCGCGGTAGTGCAGGTCGGTGCCCTCAGATTTTGGTTTCCCCTTTGTTACTAGCCTGCTTTGTTTTTGTTTTGTTTTGTTCTACTGATGCTGACTGTCCTCCTGGATTGGTTTGGGCTGTGCAGCGACTGGAGTTCTAGGAGGAATCGGTGCCGACGAGGACGAGTGGAGCAGGCAGCCTGCTGCTGCTGCTCATCTCATTCTTGGGTGAGTGAGTGGTTGGTGACAATTGCTTTTCTTTTTTGTTCTTCTTGTTCTTCGCAGAAACAATATGCTTTCTATTTCTAGCCGCTTGGCCATTCAGAATTTGATTTGGAAAACTAGTAGACATGGAATTGAAAGATTATATATGCATGTTTACCTGCCGATTGTTGCGATAGCTACAGCGTATTGGCATGAACTATTTGGATGCTACTGCGCTAGAGCTTATGAGCTGATTAAATGCCAGATTATCAATCGACGGGTTGGGTTGATGAGGCACACATGAGGGTTATACTTTGATTTCCTTGCTAGTTGCTAATCGATGAAGCGTCATAACAGTAGTATCAGCAAATTTGCTACTTTTTCGAGAATTTGCCTACAAAACAGTGTGAATTCATCATGTGCTGGAGTTTGGCGCACTGTTTATATGGTGATATGGAGTACCATCTGTTGCATACTTGCATACAATAGACTAGCAATGGTAATATACGGTTATGAAGTTACATCTCTGTGGTTTTTTTCAACTCCATTTCATCAAATGCAGTTTTGCATTCTTCTCTTGAGTTTTGTTTTCAAAGCAATTAATGTCTTCTCTTTTTTTGTACCAGAGACTCCAGAAATGTGCAAGCTAGAAGATTGCTGCAGAGTGGTAAAAACGAGCATCCCCAACCACCTAGACAGGCTCCTCCTCCTAATCCTCATCAGAAGAAGCCAAAGACAAATGAACGCCCGCACAGACCAAAACATCATCAATATAAAATGCATGCTCCATCACCCTCACCTTTTAGTTCTGCGCCTAAAGCCTTGCCATCACCATCTGCTTCTGCACCTGCAATATCTTCTTCAGGATCTCATCATGCATTGGCAGCCCCTCCCCGACCACTTAGCCCTTCACCTTCCATCTCTCCACCACATAAACATCCCTCGAGAAAGTACAGTTTGGTCGCTGCAGGGAGTGCAGTTTTTGTTGTCATGGCTGCAGCTTCTGTTACGTACTGTCGAGTTAAGAAGGTGGGCACTGTGAGGCCATGGGCCACAGGGTTAAGCGGGCAACTGCAACGAGCATTTGTAACAGGTAATTTCTTTCTGTTTTGTGTGCATTCCTTATGCTTTTCTATTTCAGTTTGAACTTAAACCATGGCACGATACTCATGTTCCAGGTGTACCTGCGTTGAAACGATCCGAGCTGGAAGCAGCCTGTGAGGACTTTAGCAACATAGTTGGTTCTACGCCTAGCTGCATGCTGTACAAGGGAACATTATCGAGTGGAGTTGAAATAGCAGTTGTGTCAAGTTCAGTAACATCCGTGAAGGATTGGTCAAAAGAATGTGAATCCCGCTACAGGAAGAAGGTAGCATGCTACTTACCTCAACTATTCTGTGGTTATAAAAAAGACAGGAGTGTATTTTTGCAGAATCCACACTTATAACTGAATCTCCATTGCTTGATCAGATCACAAGTTTATCCAAAGTTAGCCACAAAAATTTCATGAATCTACTTGGCTATTGCGAGGAAGATACTCCTTTTACCAGAGCAATGGTTTTTGAATATGCTCCAAACGGAACGCTTTTTGAGCATCTCCATGGTAAGTGACTTCCAGAAACATCAAAACTTTGTCCACAGCAGTGCGTTCATTAGCCATAAACTAGGCAATATGATTTCAGTTATCTGGATCTCGTATTTTTGGTTGAAAAATATATCACGTACACCAGTACACCTGACAACATGTTTGATTGCATTGCAGTTAGAGAAGCTGATAACCTGGACTGGGCGACACGGCTGAGGATATCGATGGGGATAGCTTACTGTCTGGAGCACATGCACCAGCTGAATCCACCTGTTGTGCCAAGGAACTTTGACTCAAGCACTATATACCTCACTGATGACTTTGCTGCAAAGGTCTCAGACCTTGATTTCTGGAGCGACACTGCCACCGCCACTGCCACCAACACTAAGGGATCCGATTCCAGTTCAACCACTGATGATGAGTTCTCATCAGTTTCAGACATAGATGTCATGGTGCATCAGTATGGCATGCTATTGCTGGAGATACTAACCGGAAAAGTTGCCTACTCCAAAGAGGAAGACGGGGTTTCACTGGAACAGTTGGCATCTCGCTACTTCGATGGCAACATGCTCCTTGCGGAGCTGATTGACCCGAGCCTCGGTTCGTTCCCTCAAGAAGCCGCGTACGCAATGTGCGAGGTCGCAAGGTCTTGTGTGGACCCAGACCCGAAGAAGAGACCAAGGATGGTACAGGTGGCTGCTAGGATGAAGGAGATCACCGCGCTGGGACCTGAGGGAGCGACTCCAAAGGTGTCGCCGCTGTGGTGGGCAGAGCTAGAGATCATGTCCTCTGAAGCTAGCTGATGAATGGTGAAACAAACCACCATCTGGATGCAGCGATTCATTCTCAGTCTCCTCCCGCTGTGATTGGAAAAATTCTTTGGTTTGTTGTGTTGTGGTTGCGGAGCCTGAAGAGTTAAATTACCTGTGGTTTTTCTTTTGCGTTTTTCTTGGTAGCATTGTATATGTGTATATATCATCAGCAGCAGCAGCAGCGCTTCATCAGACTAACAGTAAAAGTGAGAGGAGCAGCAAAAAGGGAAAAGTCTGTCTTCCGATATACTACTCCTTCAGTCATTCCAACTTTCCTGCAACAAGCACCCTATTAATATTTCATGAGGATTTTTCCTCCACCCTCCTGATGATGAGATTGAAATCCCCTCCAACTACAACAAGCATCTCACCATTTAAGATTTCAACCACTCAATTGTAGTATCATCTGCTGTATTTCCTTCTTCTGCAGAATTCTCAAGCACTATATTTTGTACATCCCAAAGCAATTTTGACCAATTAATAATAAACATAAGTAAATATATTCGTATATATTTCGGGTGCCGTCCAAGGTCTCTGTCTTTGCTATGAAAGTCACCAACAATGGCCTGCCGACCTGGGTCAATAAGAAATATCGTCACCTTGAACAGCAGGATGTTTGTCAAATATGTGGATCAAATGAAGAAGATGTCTTTCATGCTCTCCTGGTCTGTCCGCATGCTGTGGCACTCCGTCAGGCAATGCGGGACCATTGGTCTTTGCCTCTGGAAGGACTTATCGAGACAGGGCCTGGATTGGCTGCTTATGCTTGTGCTAAACAACTCTCTGGAAGTTCTGGCGAATTTATCTATGCTTTCTTGGCATACCTGGAGCATTCGTAATAAGGTGATACATGAGGGTGCTTCTCCTTTCATTGCTAGTTCAGTTATCATTCTTACTCGCTATATGCAGTCACTGTTGATCGTACGACAACAAGGCGATTATGCAGATTTGAAAGGAAAGCGTGCCTTGGAGCCTGCAGGGCGTTCCAGTGCAAAGGTTTCAGTTGTTCACGGGACTGTTCGATGGAGAGGGCCGCCTCAGGGGACTCTAAAAATTAATGTGGATGCTGCTTTCAACCAACTGTCAGGAGACACCTCGGTGGGAGTGGTGATTCGAGACTGGGAGGGTTCCCTAAAGCTAACTGCATGGCGAGTAATTTCTCATTGCAGGGACGCTAAGGAAGCAGAGGCCAGAGCATGTTTGGAGGGCGTCCGTTTGGCTCTCCGATGGCCTAACATCCCGATAATCGGATTGTCATTCGGTGGTTACCAAGCTTTGCTCCAAAGGACGAGATCGCTCTTCTATATGGCCAATCATCGAGGAGGCGTGGGAAGTTGGTGGCCAGCTAAGGAGTCTAGCGATCAAGATTAGCAGAGTCCAATAATTTGGCATATGAGTTGGCGCAATTTGCCATTAAGTTTAGGAGTGTCAGTGTTTTTTTTTTTGCTTGTTTTCCTGAGTGGATTTCCTCACTTTCTTGTAAGGATGCTACTAGAGTTTTAATAAAAAAATTTACCTTTTCACAAAAAAATCATATATTTTTTAAAGGTAAAGGCAGGAGCTCTATGAGAAAAAAAATTCATATATGGAATTAAGTAGGAAAAAATGTTTATGTATACATGGCAACCGCTATGCCGAAGACATGGTCCTAGGACCAGAGTAGAAAAAAAATTCCAAACTCCACTAATTTGTTTGCCCACCCATTGCCATCGCATATGTCTCTGCACTATGTTCTCTTTGGCCATGGAGGCAACTTGTTGCGCCGTTGTAAGGTCCAAATGGCAGGAGGGGGTGAATAGCCTATTTAAATTTTCTACGAGCTTCACTAAACAACAAAGTTAGTATATAAGATGGCGAAACTAATTATAGCACTAGCTCAACTACTTTTATGCAAGCCACATATACAATTCTAGTGCAAGGCTATGATCTCTAGTTCATACCAACAAAGCTAAGTCTCTAAACTAATTACCCCTAAGTGATACAAACTACTCTAAGCACACTAGACAAAATATAGTGCATGAATGTAAAAGGGAAGTGAATTGATTCTTATACCGATGGTGTAGAGATGAGATGTATCTAAAGAATCAATCACATACAATCACCATGAGAATCCTCGGCAAGAGATGACATAAGATTTTTTACCGAGGTTCACTTGCTTCCCGGCAAGCTACTCCGCGTTGTGGCGATGCACCCACTTGATGGATCATGAGCTAATTGACTATCAAGAGTCAAACCCTCAGCGGGTGCCGCACATCCACTCATAAGATGGAGATCCTCCAAGCCACGAGCTCCACTGGAGTAGCCAATTCGTGAACTCCCGCGAGGAAGGCTCAAGAACCCCTCACAATCGCTTAGTGAGGCTCGAAACAATCTCCAATCACGAGCTCAACACCACCGCTGCTCCAAGCCGTCTAGAGTGTCGGGAAACACCCAAGAGTAACAAGCAATCCGCAGCAAACTCAAGAATCAAGTGCCACTAGATGCAACTCTCAATGCAATGTACTTGAATCTCACTCAATCTCACTAGCATTAGCAACCAAGCAAGGAGATGAGTGAGGAGGTGTTTTCTAGCTCAAAGGATGTCTCAATATCTCAGAAGTGCAAGCGAGTGACCTCCAAGACCACCCCTCTTCTATTTATAACAAAACATTCAAGGGGTAGTCGTTATGCCCTGGTCGGGGGCAACAGACGCGTCCATCGCCTAGGCAACAGACGCGGTCAGCCGCGTCTATCGCACAGGAAACTGCCACGTGTCCTGCTTCTTCGAACTTCCAACGGTCGGCTCGCATGCAACAGACGCGTCCGACGCCCCGTTGGCCTCCGCGTCCGACGAGCAACAAACGCAGTTCAGTAAGCACCCAAAACCGTCATCCGCTCAACAGATGCGTCCGACGGAAGGGCAACAGACGCGCCTCAGTGTCCGATGCTGCCCAACGCCTTCACTGCCTCTGCGCTCTGCTGACGCCACTGCCAACGGACGCTGATGCCACGCGTCTATCATAGCACCACCAGCGCGTCCGACGCACACTCGCCAGCATGCGCCACCAAGGGCTATGCACCAGACGCTGACGCCGCGCGTCTGTCATCCGACCACCAGCGCGTCTGGTGCTCACACACCAGCACAGCGCAGCTAGGGTTAGGCAACAGACGCGGTGACCACGTCTGACGCCTCCGAACTCCACGTCCGACGCCTGTTTCTCAACGAGAAACACTTCCGCGACTTCGCCTCCTTTTTCATCCTTTGGCGCAATGGAAAATAAGCGTTTCATCTCCACGAAAACGCCTCTCTACCGCTCAAACACCATCGCCTTCGCAAATGTGCCAACACCACCAAGTGTACATCACCATGTGCATGTATGTTATCATTTTTACAATCATTTTTCAAGACGTTATGTTAGCCCTCTACTAGATTTAAATGCATATGCTTAGGACATTGACCTAGTAGCACTTGATTCACGAGCTAACTGTGATTGCCCCTCTTGATAGTCGGCTATCAATCCTAAACCCGGTCAATCACTTCTCTACTCATCTTAGACCGGCAAAAGCAAACCCTATGATTATACCTTTGCCTTGATCACTTTGTTCCATGTCCATCTCCTCATGCTTGATCACCATGATCATCATTTCATGTGTATCTCCACCATGATCGTCATTTCATGTCCATGCACCATCTCTTTGTGATCTTGTGGCCACCACTCCTTGCCACATACACCTTCATCACATGTGTTGCTTATGCCTAACTCAAACCACTTAACACATGACATTAGCAACTTGATGTCATTAATTACCAAAACCAAACTTGAGCTTTTCAGCCGTCTTGTGCACGTTTTGAAAGATCCTCCTATTCCTTTGCTTCAAGGTTTCACACGATGTATATGCAAACTCCATTGAAGCGTCTGTGTTCTTGTTTTGGCACCTTGTTTGTCGTATGCTCCCACCAGGTGACAAGTGTGGCAGGGTCTGCTGAGGCATCTGCAAAGCAAAATTCTCCCAAGACGGCACGTACAAAAGGGGCATGATAGTAAGAGGTGTAGTCTAGTCTCCAGAGGACCATTACAAAGGGAACAATGATCCTGGTGTGGTCATCCCTTTTTCTGTAGATTGTCTGCTGTTAGGATTTTGTCACGCAGTAGGATACAGGCGTGGATTCTGCATTTATTCTCCGGTTTTGCTTTCCAAATGAGGTCATGTTTGAATTTTTGATGCAAACATCTGAACTGCACTCTGTATGCCGAGCGCGCGGAGTACAGTCTGTCAGTTGTCCACTTCCTAGTAATGGAGTCAGGGACCTCGGGCTGTAGCCGAACACTTTGTATTATGATCCATAGGCCAACGAACTCCTGCAGTAGTACTGCTGATGTGATTCTCGTCCGTAGCGATCTGATTCAATTACCATTGGTTAGTTCCTGACGGACCGATCTGTTCTTACGGCATACCAGCATGAATAGGTGTGGCACTAGATATTTGGGTGCCTCCCGTCTAGCCAATTGTGGTGCCAGAAGCATGTTTTGTTGCCATTGCCAATTGTGACCATGGTGGAAGCATTGAAAAGGAGACGAACCATGTCTTTACATGGCACTTCCGTTTCCACCCAAGGTTTTGGATCATCTCCCCATTCGTGCCAAATCCATCTTAAGTGCAAAGCTCTTCCAAACCCCTCTAGGTCGGGTACTCCCAATCCACCCAAATCCTTCGGCACACAGACGTTCGGCCAATTCACTAAACAGTGAAAAAATCATATATTATATAGATAGACAGACAGAGGGAGTCCGCCCGCTCGTCCATTATTCATAGTCCTGGTGTTGGTGTGGATGAAAGTAATAAATCAGATTTAACTAGCAAATGTGCCTGTGCCAATGAGAGAGATAAAAACACTAATTATGACAACTCATATTTATATAGATCCCGAATAAATTTGTCATTGCATCATTTTGAACAAGCTCTAAAAGGAAACATGGGAATGTAATAATGTGTTATTAAAATTATTATAAGCCCAGAGAAACCCAACTTACCTAATTGACACATCTAACGTGTCAGTTCAGAGCCTCTCAACCATCCGTCTCAGGTGTCCAATAAGATCTTTCAACCGTGAATAAAGTGGAGCTCGCTGAGCCACGCAACTACTGTTCATACACTTTAATACTGATATTTCAACGATGAATAAATTGGAGCTAGCTGAGCCACGTAACTACTGTTCATAAACTTTAATACTATTTTGGCACTTTTCACTATCACTAATCATTCATTGTTTAATTTAATTCTATTTTGACACCGTTAAAACACTGTTTACTACTACTACTGTTTACCACTTTTAAAACTGTGTACATTTACTGTTTACATCTTCAATTTCTAATCGCCATGTCTCCACCGTGTCCAAGAACTGGCGCAACGGAGTGCGTCCAGCGTGCTAGCAAATCTCATCGAGCTAGACTCAGCACCCCTTCCATATTTTTCCTTTCCCCTTTATTTTTTTCCTTCCTACAAAAATAAAGATTTATATTGCTATATAAAAGTAAAGAAAACCAAGATTATCATCGTATCAAAAGAGGAAACATAATACAAAATAAAAGAAAGATAACTTGATGGTTAGGCAATCCCAATGATGAAACCACGAGGTAGTTTATGTCACAAGACACCACACATAGAAACCAATCTCCCCAATGCAATATTTGTTAAGTGCCTAGTTTAGGACCCATTTGGTAGAGTTTCAGCTGTGGTAAAAATAGCTCCAGCTGTAGCTTTTATGGTAGAGCAGATTCTCTAATAGAGTTAAAGCTGTTTAAAAAAAAGTTTGGTAAAACAGTTTCACCTAGATGTTGAAAAAAGAGTGCGATGTCTATAGTGCCCTTTTTTTAAGAGGAAACATAATTGTCACACACTCAACACGGGTTGCCCCTCATGGCAAAATAAAAGGGCCAGCAAAGGCCCAAGGGGAGGCGCCGGGCGCCCGGGCTCCACACCCTAAAAGGGGCCGCGCGCCAGGTAGGTCGGGTGCCGCCGTTGCCGCCGCCGTCGTCATCGCTGTCACACGTCAAGTACCCAGCCCTCAGCAGCGGAGCAAGACCTGGGCCAAAGTGCCTTATTGGGCCCAAAGCAGGCCCGATGCAAACAGTATCCGCTGGTACTGTAGCTGCGTACTGTAGCGCCACCGCCCTAGGTTAGGTTAGATCAGTTTAGATTGCTTACAGGCTAAGCCCCCCAGGACTATAAATATAAGGGGACATGTAACCTTTCAATTTTAAGTAAGGAATAGGCCAAGTTCCTTCTATCCCCTCCTCTCTCTTCTAAGCCTCGGTCTCCTCCCTTCTCTCTCTTAGCGCCGCCTCCTCTCTTCCTGCGCTGACTCCCTCCCCAAACCCTAGCCGCCACTTTCCCTACCCTAATGCTGCCGCCCACAGCACCCCCTCCAACCCTAGCTGCCGTCCCGGGGTCCCCTCCCCGGTCACGACCTTGACAATAATAATTAAAGAAAGATAACTTGATGGTTAGGCATCCCAATGCTAAAACCACGAGGTAGTTTATGTCATGAGACACCACACGTAGAAACCAGTCTTCCCAATACAATATTTGTTAAAGGGCCTGGTTTAGGACCCTTATGATAGAGTTTCAGCTGTGGTAAAAACAGCTCCAACTGTAGCTTTTATGGTAGAGCAGATTCTCTAATAGAGTTGAAGCTGTTTTGAAAAAAAGTTTGATAAAATAATTTCACCTTGTTGAGAAAGAGGGACCTGTTTGGTTCACTCCTCCTAAAGTTTAGTGTCACTTTTAGTCACTAAAATGCTAAACACCCCATTAAAGTTTAGTGACCACTAAAGTTTAATGGCTTTAGTAACGAAGGGATAGCTAAAAGTGACTAAAATATATACGAGGCAGCTACTTTAGTGGGTAGAACTAAACATGGGTCACTAAACTTTTGAGGGGTCACTGAACTTTAGTGGGTGGAACCGTCCGCGGCGGCAGCGCGAGCTCCGTCCGCGGCGCGTTTGTATCCTTCTATTTCTCAATTCGTTCACTCAAAATCATTTTCCGATGGATGCGGTGGATTTTCTGTTAGCTTCTCAAACGCACAGTTCCATCATATCTCACGGAAAAAAAAATGGACGCGGGATTTTCCAGAGCTGATGCAGAGACCGAATCAATTTATGTGAAGTTGGACGAAAACTTGTTTGGCCCTGAAATTTTGCCTCTTTAGAATTAGGGAGGAAGTATAGACTTTTCACCTGAAATCAGAGAGATCTAATAGGATTATGATTTCTAGTTATATAAAGAGAAAATGGATGGCCGGACAAAAAATAGGTGGAGAGAAATTTTGCCGAAATCGAGAGATCTAATAGGATCAGGATTCCTAGTTATATAAAGAGAAGGGCTATATACGGTTTTTCACATTCACAAAGTTAGTTAAAGGACGGTCGGACCAAAAAAAATAGGTGGAAAGAAATTTCGCCTCAGCTACAAGTCGGAGCAGAAGAAAAAATATTTCGCCAAGGATGGCGCGTCCGGTATGTCCATCATCGAGCGCTTCTACTTGACGCGGATGCAAAAAAGAGGGAACCCGAATGTGAAAGAAAAAACGATAAACCATACGTGAAAAAAGGAAATTAAAAAAAAGAAACCAACCTAAACAAAAACGGAAAGAGTCTGGAAAGAGTGCAAGAAAAATAATGGTGCAGATCAACGTAGAGGTCGTACTTGACTTATGTTCGTAAAATAGACGTATTTGAGATTGATTCTTGGTTTAGGATGTTCCTAAAATAGATGTATTTGAGATTAAATCTTGATTTATGAGGAGTCTTACATCTTACATGTAGGTGGAAAAAAATCTTGGCAAAAATTTTGTCTCTTTATTATTATTATTATTATTATTATTATTATTATTATTATTATTATTATTATTATTATTATTATTATTATTATTATTATTATTATTATTATTATTATTATTATTATTATTATTAGGTATAGATATAGATTAGTTCCCTGATTGATTCGGTTGACTTGCTCCCCAAACCAAAATCCAATTTATACTAAAACTAAAACACAAATGGAGGAGTCGGGAGAGGAAACGATTAATAAATAAATAATTAATTAATTACTACGTCGTGCTACACCACACGTCAACGATGGATCGGACCAGGATCCGGGCCGGCCGCGCTTAATTTACTCGGTCGACGTCCCTTCCTCCTTAGCTTCTCCGACCCATCCTATCCTATCCTATATATAAATAGAACCAAATCTATCCATGCATGCATCCCGATCGGATCGAGCGAGGTGACCCCTTCCATCGATCCACCCATCGCTTTCGATGGACACCAGCGGCATCGGGTCCGTGGACGGGCACAGGCCCGCGGCGAACGGCGTTCCGGGCTGCGTCATGTCGTCGGCGTCCACCGGCGGGGCGCCTCCTCCTAGGGACGCGACGCTGGGCCGGCACCTGGCGCGGCGGCTGGTGCAGGTGGGCGTGAGCGACGTGTTCGCCGTGCCGGGGGACTTCAACCTGACGCTGCTGGACCACCTGATCGCGGAGCCCGGCCTCCGCGTGGTCGGCTGCTGCAACGAGCTCAACGCCGGGTACGCCGCCGACGGGTACGCGCGCGCCCGCGGCGTGGGCGCCTGCGCCGTCACCTTCACCGTGGGCGGGCTCAGCGTGCTCAACGCCATCGCCGGCGCCTACAGCGAGAACCTGCCCGTGGTGTGCGTGGTGGGCGGTCCCAACTCCAACGACTAGGGCACCAACCGCATCCTGCACCACACCATCGGCCTCCCGGACTTCTCGCAGGAGCTCCGGTGCTTCCAGCCCGTCACCTGCCATCAGGCCGTCGTCAACAACCTGGAGGACGCGCACGAGCAGATCGACAGGGCCATCTCCACGGCGCTCAGGGAGAGCAAGCCGGTCTACATCAGTGTCAGCTGCAACCTGCCGGGACTGCCGCACCCGACGTTCGCGACAGACCCAGTGCCCTACTTCCTGGCGCCAAGGTCGTTGTTACTCGTTAATTGCATTGCATGCATTATTGTTCTTTGTTAATTACAGTAGCTAGTTGAGAATGAATGAATGAATGAATGAATGAATGAAATCATTGCGTTCCTGATGGGTCTCGACGCCGCCGTGGAGGCCACCGTTGCGTTCCTCGACAAGGCCGTCAAGCCGGTGATGGTGGCCGGCCCCAAGATCCGCGTGGCCAAGGCCGGCGACGCCTTCGTGGAGCTGGCGGAGGCCAGCGGGTACGCCGTGGCGGCCATGCCGTCGGCCAAGGGCCTGGTGCCGGAGACGCTGCCCCGGTTCCTGGGCACCTACTGGGGCGCCGTGAGCACGGCCTTCTGCGCCGAGATCGTCGAGTCCGCCGACGCTTACCTCTTCGCGGGCCCCATCTTCAACGACTACAGCTCCGTGGGCTACTCGTTCCTGCTCAAGAAGGACAAGGCGGTGGTGGTGCAGCCGGACCGCGTCACCGTCGGCAACGGCCCCACCTTGGGCTGCGTCATGATGAAGGACTTCCTGTCGGCGCTGGCCAAGCGCGTGCGCGCCAACACCACCGCCTACGACAACTACCGGAGGATCTTCGTCCCCGACGGACAGCCGCCCGAGTGCGAGCCCGGCGAGCCCCTCCGCGTCAACGTCACATCCAGAGGATGCTCACCGGCGACAGCGCCGTCATCGCGGAGACGGGGGACTCGTGGTTCAACTGCCAGAAGCTCAGGCTGCCAGACGGATGCGGGTACGTACGTCGTCTTCCCATTATGCATGCATCCGATCCATATCCATATATAATCGTGCAGCTTGGCGCTCCATGCTGGCAGGTACGAGTTCCAGATGCAGTACGGCTCCATCGGCTGGTCCGTGGGCGCGCTGCTCGGGTACGCCCAGGGCGCCCCGGACAAGCGCGTCATCGCCTGCATCGGCGACGGCAGCTTCCAGGTGACGGCGCAGGACGTGTCCACGATGCTCCGGTGCGAGCAGCGGAGCATCATCAACAACGGCGGCTACACCATCGAGGTGGAGATCCACGACGGGCCCTACAACGTCATCAAGAACTGGGACTACACGGGCCTCGTCGACGCCATCCACAACGCCCAGGGGAGGTGCTGGACCGCCAGGGTGGCCACCGAGGAGGAGCTCACGGCCGCCATCGCCACGGCCACCGCCGACGACAACAAGGACTGCCTCTGCTTCATCGAGGTGGTGGCGCATAAGGACGACACCAGCAAGGAGCTCCTGGAATGGGGATCCAGGGTCTCCGCCGCAAACTCGAGGCCACCCAACCCGCAGTAGATCCAAACAGCCAGACATCAGTTCAAGTCCAAGCTATCATATCGACGCATGCGTGCGTGCATGTCTCTTCTTCGTTCTTCCTAGATTGAAACTCTCATAATTAAATGAATAATAATAATAAAGTCGATCGCGTTCTTTCATGCATCATGCATGCATATATACTCCTATAAGCGAAATATTGTTTGGCAGGAAAAACATAATATTGCATGTTATATATTCCTCCTATAAACGAAACATTGTTGGCAGGAAAAATAAAAACACGAAATATTGTTTGGCAGGAAAAAACGAAATATTTATATACTTCTCCTAAAATAAATATTGTTCGTTGGAAAAAAGGAAAAACAGTATACTGTTTACAGGAAACAAAACTATTGCTGGCAGGGGAAAAACCAAATATTGTTGGCAAAAAATAAATAAATATTGTTGGCAGGAAAAAAAGATAAAAACTAGATATTGTTGACAGAAAAAAAAAATCAAAAGTTCAATTGTGGCTGCTGGGATTCGAGCCCAGGTCTCTAGGGCCACAACGTAGAATTCTAACCACTAAACTACAGCCACTGGGTGGCTTGCTGCAGGCTCGTTATTTCTAGGAGGGAATCATGTGTGTAAGTAAATCATGCATTGCATGTGAGGAACACTATGGGCTATGGCACATATGTTGGGAATTGAGACTATGTGGAAACAGATCATACATTATATGAGAGGAACACTATAGCACACATGTTGGTATTGGATGCAAGCAAATCATACATTGCATCAGAAGAACACTATAGCACACATTTTCGCATTGTGTGCAAGCAGATCATACATTACGTGAGGAACACTATAACATTCATATACTGGCATTGTGGACTTGTGGTACGGTGCAAGCAAATCATACATTGTATGATACGAAAACTATAGCACTCATTGGCACTGTGTGCAAGCAAATCATACATTGCATGAGAGGAACACTATAGCACACATACCGACATTATGGTGCAAGCAAATCATACATTGTATGAGACGAAAGCTATAGCACGCATATTGTCATTGTGGTGTAAGCCCATCTTTTTTATGCTAAGATTTTGCATGCCATAAAGGTTACAACTAGCACAAACTCATAGAAATAAATCTTGATCGGATCCAATTTATTTACCTACACCTAATATTAAAGTATATATGATTTTTCCCTCCATCTCTCGATCCATCATCTCTCACTCAAACCTCTATTCTTCTTTCACTTACTTTGACCCTTTTTTCTGTTACTCTCACCTCTCTTCTTCCATCCCTTGGTTCGTTACCTCTCACTCCACTTCTTTCGTCCCTTGCACTACCGGAGTCGCCCCCTTTGCCGATGGCTGGCCGTCGTCGGCAAAGGACAGAAAGCCATCGGCGAAGGCTTTGTCGATGGCAAAGTGACACGGCCGTCGGCAAAGCCCCATCGGCAAAGAATCCATCGGCAAAGCGAAGTTTGCCGACGGCCATGTGTCAGGCCATCGGCAAAGCGTTGCCGATAGCCACGTCAGCCATCGGCAAAGGCGCCACGTCAGCCGACGCGCCGTCAGGCTGACGGCGGCTTTGCCGACGGCTGACGTCGGGCGGCCATCGGCAAAGGGTTTTTTTTTTATTTTTTTTGGAATTTCTTTGCCGATGGCCTCGGCTGTCGGCATACTATTTTTGCCGACGGCCGGCCATCGGCAAAGTTATGGTCACATGTGGAGATGTATGAGTTTTGGCCATCCGACGTCACCACTTGTTCGAAACTTTTTAAAATTTTTACCACGGCCTCCGCATGTGATGGCGAGATAACTCGTCAAGTTTTGTCAATTTCGGACTTCGTATGGATTTTATATAATTTTAAAACACTTTCCACACACGTAACTCCCCATGTTACGACGCCAACATGGTCGTAATTTCATGCGAGCTCCTGGATATGGACTCAGCATACTCCTAGAATCATGAATACCACCTTTCGAATCAAAAAATCCCATTATTTCATGTACATGCAGTTCAAATTTAGAGTCGCCGGAAAAATTCAAAGAAACCAAAATAATTAACAAAATATAGCTAAAAAACTCAAAATTGTCCCAACTTTTGAAGTTGGGTTGTATTTGAGGTAGGAAGACACCAGAAAAAATGGGCAGGAAAAAACAAAAAAAAATCAAACTATGCCGACGGCATGTGAAGGCCGTCAGCAAAGTAGGTTTGCCGATGGCCGGCCATCGGCATAGCCAGTGGGCCCAGCAGCTCCTGAGGCGGCCACATGGCCCGTCTATGCCGATGGCCGCGGCCGTCGGCATAGCCTGCCCTTTTACCGACGGCCTGATGGCACGGCTATCGGCAAAGGGCACGGCGTCGGCCGGCGTCTGCCCTGGGCCAATTTTGCCGATGGTCGGACGTTGCCGATGGCCTGGCCGTCGGCAAAGATTAGTGTTTGCCGATGACTATGGTTTGCCGATGACCTGGCCATCGGCAAAGATCGGCTTTGGCGATGGCCTGTCTTTGCCGATGGCTAGACCGTCGGCAAAATATCTTTGCCGATGGCTCTGCTTTGCCATCGGCAAAGCATGTGATTTGCCGATGGCTTATTCTCTGGCCATCGGCAAACCTTTCGGCCGTCGGCAAATAAGCCGTTTCCGGTAGTGTTGGTCTCCTACTTAGTTCAGAGCTACAAAACTTTCAGTAGCACCACACCATTCATGTCCTTCTGGGGCCAGCCGAACCAAGCCATGTGTGCATAGCAACTTGCCACACACACGTATGGCTAACCTTCCACCTTTCTAACCTCACAATAGATGTAGATAATAACAACCTATTTAATAAACCGAGTCGATTACTACTGTAGAAATAGAATGATTTTTACTCATGCTTCCTATTTTTTCAAGGGTCATTCACTTACTGTTGGTTTGATTTGGAGAATGACCAAGAATGGGATGAGCGGTTCCTAATTTGATGTTGTTTAATTTGGTTTTGGGGTGACTAAAGACAGAGCCGTCCCATTCCCCTCAGATGCGAGGGTGTCCTCGTCTCTGTTCATGTCGTGTTTCTCTGTCTCACTCTTTGTCTCATTTGTCATGGGTGCACCGCCTTGGCCTGGTAGAGTGTGAGCTCAGGCAGAGGATGAGTTTGGAAGGCTGCAGGCGGAGACATGCACTTTATTTAGTTTGTTTGCATATACATGTATAAGATCCGGACTTTATTTATGACTCTATGTCTCTATATGATCTTCCAAGAAATTAATACGTCCTAGACCTATTTTTTCTCTATTTTGCAAACAGTATGGTAGCATCAAACTGATTCAGACATAAAAGCGTAGTTTTTTTTTTGTTTGGGGAGTCAATTGCTTTTCTTTTCCTGCATTGGTGAAAGACATGCATCTTTCACCTGCTCTGGCTCTCAGATATTATCAGCTCAATTAGAAACTCAAATAACCAATGATCCTGTTATTTCATTCTAACGAACATGCAGATAAGGACACAGGGTCTCACTGAAGGGGATTATGATCGTTATGGTGAGTGTATTCCATCATAAGGTAATGATTGGTGCCTTGGTGGAATAGAAGATTATTATTGCAGATACATTTGAATATTTTGTTAGATTGCAGTACATTGATCAGTGATATTCTCCACGAAAGATCATGCTAGGATCAAGCTGGAAAACTCAATCGACTGGCAGGATCATTCACTGACATTATATGGAAATTGTGTTGGTTCCTGTGTTGGATTATTTGTAAAGATGAATTATTGGACTTTGTAAAATATGAAGATGCCTTGTTTTGGTGTAATGACCTAATATGCCATTCAGATTTCACGCTGATGTGGACTTTGAAATCTTGAAATATGAAGATGCCTTTATATTTTGGTGTAATGACCTAACGTGCCATTCATATTTCACGCTGATGTTCTTCAGCCATTAAAGTGTTGCCTATGTTATCTCCAGTTCTATGCTTTATATTGAGTCACAGTTGGTGTGTGTTCTTTTTTGTTTGAGTGTTTTGTTTTTGTTTTCTTCTCCCGTCACAACACAAGGGCAATAGGCCTAGTTTTTGTATATAATAATAGAATTTATATATGTATAGTAGGTAGTAATGAAAATCACGAAATCTTACCCCGTTCCGTGATTCCGCTGTACACTGAAAGATTCAATTCCTAGTTGAATTGTTTTTTTTTTATCATCTAGTTTGAATTGCTTGAAACTAAGAGATGTTGGAAACGAAAAAGGAAATCTCACGGCCAGAAGCGCGTGCGTTGCAATCCAGGACCGGACCAGAATAATCTTGGAGACCGATGATAGATTGGACTATAATATAATTTCGATCCGGTGTACACAAACTCTCTTATGATCGTCTGTACAGAATTACACCGACTATAATATAATTTCTTGTCCAGGAGCATCATCGATGATCGTCTGTACAGAATTACACCGACTATAATATAATTTATTGTCCAGGAGCATCATCGATGATCGTCTGTACAGAATTACAGATACAGAAGAATTGTGGCGAGATGCAATCTACAGCAGCAGTTGACCGACCATGGGAGAACCTCCTACCGGAGCTCCTTGGCCGGGTCGCCGCCATGTGCCCTAACCCCACCGACCGCGCGCGCTTCCGCTGCGTCCGCCGTTCGTGGCGCCTCGCCATGCGCCACCACTATTCACATGCTCCTTCCTCATGCTCTCCGACGGCGAACGCCACCTACCGTCGGCTATCCTGCACTATCCAGCCGTCCGATGGTGGCCCATACCGCCTGGTCTCTCTCCCCGAGGGCACCACATGTGTTGGCTCCATCGACGGCTGGCGGCGACACGTTCCTGCTGCATAACCCTTTCTCCAACACGACCGTGCCGCTCCCCGGCATGGACGCCGTCTGCGCCAAGGCAGCAGCCCTAGGCGAGTGGTTCCATGTCTTCAAGGTGCTACTAATGAGCTCCTCCGCCGCTGCCGCCGACATCGTCGTCATCGTATCTCAGAGTCGCAACTATCCCTTTGCCCTCAGCCTGCCGGGGAAAGGGCAAGACGACACGTGGACTCCCGAGCCTCACGCTCCGCCCTTCATGCACATCATCGACATTGCGTTTGTGGGAGACGACAAGCTGTATGGGATCACCAGGGTCGAGGACCTCTTCTGCTTCGATCTCTCCTTGGTGCATGGTGTCCCTATTGTCACTCGTTGCGAACGCATCATCCGCCACCCGTTGGACTGCTACTATGGGGCAGTTCCGACGAGGAGGAGGATTATGATCAGGAGGTGGACGGCAATCATGAGTTGGATGAGGAGGAGGATGATGATCAGGAGGTAGACGACGATGGGGAGGAGGATGATGATCCTGAGAGAAAACTCCAAGCTCCTAGCAACGTCTATGCATGTTTGGTTCGACGAAAAAGACAGCAGGGAGGAGGAGGACATTTTTTTTTGAATAAAAGGTTTCCCTCGCTTTATTATCATAAAGCGACAAACATTACAGTTCAGTATTTGCGCTAAACAACGCAACAGGTTTAGTTAAGCGCTCAACACGTAGAATGGCCCTACGGCCCAGGAAGAAACAAAACTCAGAACGACAACGAACATCAGCTTAAAGGAAAAACTAGGCCACATGGAAACGTCATCACACCGCCTGAGTCCTCCAAACGCCGAGCAGTTGATTGAACCGATCCTGATGAATCCAAACTCCATTTGATCCTTGGCACTGAGCTTGCTTCGACTTCCATCATCAAAATAAACTGCTCCACCTTTTCCTGGACCACCGGCTTGAACATCGGCAGCCAACTCCTTAGCATCCTGCCCACCTGAGCAAACACCTTCTTCATCCCCAGCCACGGTACTCCCTGAAAACACAACGAATTGCGTAATTTCCATAACACCCAAAGCACCGCCGAAGTAACAATGCTACAAATCATGAATTTTTTATTAGATAACCATAAAGAAGCCACAGATTCAAAGTCAGCACCAATTGTCTTAGTGAAATAAGCAGAGACAAACTCCGAAACATTCACAGCTACACAACATTGAAAGAATAAATGAGAAATCGACTCTCTTTCCTCGCAAAAAAGGCAAGAAGGATCATTCACCGCCCTCCTCTTGGCCAGATTATCTCTGGTCAACAGTCTATTATTAGATAGTAACCAGAGAAAAAACTATACCCTAGGAGGGATAAACAACTTCCAGACAGCCTGAATGAAAATAGGAACCACTCCTCTGTAATAGAACCGATCAATTATACGAAATTAAGTAAGAAAATCACCCACCGAGGCAGATAATTTAGCCCACTTAAGCCCGTATAACCCCGTAGTCCGTGAAACCACGAAGAATTTCAAACCAACCAACATACAAACCAAGATCGTACAAGTTTAGCAGCCACAATCACATATTACATAAAGTTCGCAATGACAGTTGAATACATCGGAGTTTAGGACATAAAGTTATTACAAACCAAGTTCATAATAAAGTAGCGGAAGCAATTAATTTCATAAACCCCACACACACTTTTAGTTCAATTACAGTGCCAGGAGATAGTCATTTCCAACAAAAGCATTAGGTAAGATATACGAAGTGACCATGTCCTTGGTCCTAGTTGTCGCCCATCGCCGGGTACAGGCAGTTGATGCAATAGCCATAGTACATCTGACCATCTGCAACAACAATGGGAACAACGCCCTGAGTATGAGAAAGTACTCAGCTAGGCTTACCCATCTTAAACCAAAATAAAATGACACCAAGGAGTATGTAAGGCTTTCTTTTAGTGGACTAGCTGACTCATTTGCGAAAAGCATAATCCATCATGAATAAACCTGTGGCAGAACCTCCTAAATTATATGGCCCACATGAACATGTTATTGTTCCGAAGACCTCTGATGGCTATGCATGTGTTCCCTATAACTTAAAAAGTCTGTTGGGTGTCCTCGAGAAACCCGAATCATCCACAATTTACAACTCACACAGGATCAACAAAGGAGTAACTATAACCTTACAGCATTTGTTACAAAACTTTACATCAGAGTGCAGAAGAATAACAACAATAGATTTATAAATCATGATTAAGTTAACTTTTTACAAACTTAACTTAAATGACGGAAGTCGAGCAGAACTACAGAAGATAACTTAGGTAGAGCACCTAAGTCAGGAAATGACAACCAGATCATGTCAAGCCCACCGACATGACCTGATTAGCAGCACCAGTCAGTACCTGCAACAGGGGTTAACAAACCCTGAGTACTCAATTATACTCCGCAAGACTTATCCGATGAAAAGAAAAGACTCCAAGGATATGTTGGTTTAAGGGAAGTAGTGGAGCTAGAAAAGAGGAGTTTTGCAGTAAAGCTTTACTATAAGTGAATCCTTACTTTCAATATTTTAAACGAGTTTTAGCATCAGTTTCAGTGAAGCTTATTATAGCTAGATTTGCACCTATTCTATTTCAATCACTTGTATTAAGCATCACATTTCATATCCATCTCTTCACTTCCTTTCCATGGTCATCATGTTCCATTGTTAACTACGATGTAGGTCAGGTGATCGAGTCTCCATAACCGAGGAGCAACGACGATCCGAATCGATTATACCTAGCTGGGGATTCCAAACCACACGACATATGTAGGACTCTAACCGACATATATCAACCTTTACTCGGATACTCCAAAACATGACCGGGTCCAGCGCCACCCGAGAGTACAGTACACCTCCAATCCAGCCCTTGGCCACGAGGGTACACACTACTCTCGCCATCTCTCCACTCCCAGTGCGCGGTTGGCCATTCACATGACAGAATTACCGAGGTCTTAGGCTTACCGGAGCATGTAGCCAGTTGCAAAGTCTCGAAACACAGGCGGGCCTACAACGGTACGGTCCTTAACTGACACAGGCGGAGCACTACATCGACTCATTTCACGATGCAAGCCACCCGCCCGGTCTTCACTTAATATTACCATATTCACATTCATATGCTCTCATGACCCGTCATTAGGTCAGGAGAAGCAAAGGTAAACCTGTTTCTCGTGAACAATGAAATCATCATTCGACTTCTACCGAAGTCTAAGCATTACTAAGCATAAAAGATCAACCTACACATACTAGTAGGATATCATCTAGATATAAGTGTATATCAAGGTAATCATGCAACAACGGTATCGACCAACTCCTATTAACTTAATGCACATTACACTAGACTTACGGTGTAATAAAGCATTTATAAATTAGAAGAGTGGTTGTATGTCCGGGGCTTGCCTGCGTTGTAGCGGTGGTTAGTTCTCGTAGAAGTCAAGTTTGACACCAACACCACGGGTGGACAACACCTTCTCCGAAGCTTGGTCGACACGCATCTTCTCACTCTCGTACACTATACGTAATAAATAATGCTCTGCTTAACATGATGAAATACATGCCATGATGCATGATGATGAACAAGGCATAGCATACAAGAGACATTTAGAAAGGATAAACATTAGTCATCTACTTGAGTACAACTTTCCTTCACGATACAAATACAAGCAATTATCACATAGCATCTTTAATTATTATCTTAACAAGTTAACCATGAACTTAACAAAGAGTAAAGCATATCACATATTATAAGAGTTAAGCAAGTCAAATCTATGATCATATCAACTTAACTTAAGCACTAGAGGTTAAGTCAGGCAACCAAGCATTACACAACTTATTATGCTAAGATAATGAAGTATCTCACACTTAACATACAAGTTATAAGTTTATTTGGCATACAAACTTACTGACTAAAGCTATATTATGAAAAGGCATGTACAAGCAGTATGTAACGTCAAGCATATCTTAGCTTAAAGAATCGTTTATGATCTTCACATAAGCTAACTTAAACAACCAATATAAGACTTTCATAGAATCAGGACAACAGCATATACACAACTTCACTCAACCATAACTAAAGATCCAAGCATCTAACAAAGGTGATCTTAGACTTTCTAGAAAGCTTATCAAGTTGTCAATAACTTTTTTGTTATCATCTTAAGATGATCTGTTGGGTGAAAAGTTCAGGTCAGATGATACAATTCACACAATCATCGAAAACATTTCAGACAAGACAAAGTTATGTGCAAAATTGTATTCATTTCATGATTGTGCCATACATGTCAGAGGGGGTATTTATAGGGCCCTAGTCTTCGTATTTTACATAAAATGACTATTTTACCCCTAGCTAAAATATTTACAACCCTTCATCTATGTAAGGGCGAAGTAGTCATTTCTTCCTGATTCAGTCTTCTTTTTCACGTTCAATCTTGTTTTCTTCAATGAACTTGTTCTCTTCAGATTATTTCTTGCTCTTCGTCTACTTCTCTGTCCAGCGAAGTTAATTTCTTGCCGACGAAGTCAATAGATGAAGTTGAAATCTTAACGACGAAGTCGATAGGCGAAGTCGAATTCTTGCCGACGAAGTCAATAGGCGAAGTCAAATTCTTGCCGACAAAGTCAATAGGCGAAGTTAAATTCTTGCCGACGAAGTCAATAGGCGAAGTCGAATTCTTGACGACGAAGTCGATAGGCGAAGTTGAATTCTTGACGACGAAGTCGAAATACATCCTTCTCTATACTTTTTCCTGCAAGTGAATTTCATTAGGATACTTTTATATTTTTCACACTCCAAAATTTGGGCTTGAGTTTTTTGGATGAAGTTAATTCTCCCAATAGTAGCCCCTCGCGGATGAAGGTCTACTCCAAAGGTCTGAAATTCGTGAATGTTGAATTTTTAAAGCGAAGTCACAAAAAACACCGTCCCGAACTTTGGAGTTGGCCGTTTATGATTGTTATGCTGTGAACAGTGTTTTTTAACGGTTAATTTCTGAAGCCGCCTATATATACTGCGTTGTATCCCCCCATTTGGGTACGTGATTGAAAACGGGGAGGTGTTGCTGAAATTTTTGTTGCCGCGAAGCCGATTTTCTTCGAAGCCACTTTATTCCTTCATTTCTTTTTTTGTTGCAAAGGTAATTTTTCTGAGATTGATGTTTTTAGTTTTGTTATGTTTTGTGCTTTTGTATGCTTATTTTTATTTATATATTTATATATTTTTCTATTTAGATGTCAGACAGAGAGAAGAATGCTTCTGAAAATTCGCCAGCTGAATCTGAGCAATCTGTTTCTGATGAGGATTTATCTAATGTTTCTGCATCGGAGTCATAACTTGTTAGTGATGATACGAAGTCTCTGAATTTTGGTAAGTCCTTGTTTGATGAGTCTGAATTACAGTGGATGGTTAAAAATAGAATGCTTGAAAAAGTGGATGTTAGGTTGCCTCCGCAAAATGAGATAGTTCCTAGACTAGAACCTGATGAATGTGTTGTATTTCGTGATCATTTTACAGCTGGTCTTTGTATGCCATGTCAAGATTTTATTGAAGAAATTCTGAAAGCTTATAACATTGAGATGCATCACTTGACTCCAAATGGTATGACAAAAATTGCTTTTTTTATTTGGACAGTGAAATCTCAGAGAGGAAATATGGATATTGGAGCTTTTTGTTATATTCATGAGAAGCATACTCAATTTTGGAGTAAAATGGTTGATGGAAAAAGTGTCATCAAATATTTTGGATGCTGTAGTTTTAAACAAGCTCGCGGTGCTAAACAAATAACTCCTGCTTCAAAAAATAAGTGGGTTGAGAATTGGTACCGCTATTGGTTTTACTATAAAGTTCCTTTTGTCGAGGAGAAGAATCAAGCTAACAGAGTTGTTAAAAGATATCCTTTGGTTGCAAGAATGCACAAGAACAGTTTTGACTACAAACCTAAATTTCAAAGTCTGAGAAATTCTAAATCTTGTGAGAAGTTTTATAAGCTTGCTGCAAGTATGCAAAGTGCCCAAGATTTTTGCGAAGAGTATATTGCTGCTTGGATTTGGCCTTTGAAAAAGGTTAGGGCTTTGTTCGATTTTATGAAAAGGTAGTCAGAGGGAAAACTTATATCTTTCCAGATAATGAAGTTTTTCGTCTAAAGAAGTATACTGAAGACAAAGAATTTGTTTCTGCTGTTGAAACTAAATCTATTGAGATTCTTAGGAAATTTTTGAAGAAAGAGAAAGATCTGATGGATAAAATCCTTGGCTCAGATTATAAGAGATTAAATAGAGTTTTTGATATTGCTCAGATAGAATATGGTGAAAGGCTAGCTCCAACCTATGCTAGAAGTGCAAAGCCTAGTATGGACAATGTTACTAGAAAAAAGAGAGGTGGGGCTCCGCTTAAAAAAGTTTCAAAGAAGAAAGTGAAGACTGCTAGATTTTCTGATTCTGATGTGTCAGAAAATTTTGTTGATGAAGCTTTTAAGAAAATATCTTGTGATGATGAGGTGAGAATGTTTAATTTAGTTTTTGATTCTAGTGGGTTGACTCCTCCTATGTTGACTCCACTTGATGACTATTTTAAGAATTTGATGGCCAACATTTCCCATGGTGATGTTGCTGAAGCTATTTTGACTTCGTCACAACTAAATGTTGGCAAAGATACTTTTTCTGATCCTGTTAATCTGTCTTCTTCTCCGGTGACTGTGGTTGCCGCTGTTGTTGGGTCACAAGAAGAAGATGAGGTGTTGGCTTCGCAGGAAACTGCTGGGCCATCCTCTCAAAGGTTTTTCGTTGAAGCTCCTCAGGATGGTGCGGGAAAATTTGGTGATGGGATAGGTGTTGTGACTTCATCTGGAGGAGGTGTTAACTTAGGTGGTGAAGTTACAAAAAATGTAACCCAAGTTGTGTTAGAAAATGTTGTGGGAGTAAAGCAAGATGATGCAGTTGGTGCTTCTGAAGTTGCTGTGCCTGGTGCGAAGTCACAAAAAATTAAGGATACTACAACTTTTGCCCTTGATTTTGATGAATCTGATGATGAAGTTCATGACGAGGAGGCTGAACATGACCATGCTTCTCGTCTTTCTGAGTCTACTATTAATGTGAATACTGGTGAGAGAGTGTCTTGCCAGTTGGAGAAGGGTGTTTCTACATGTGATTTTATTTTATTACTTCGCGTATTTTTGTTTTGTTTTTATCTTTTTTAATTATTTTTTTTGTCTTCGCAGAGAAATTTTTCCCTGATTCTTCTTCTCAAAGAGAGACAACTGTTGATGTTGGAAAGATAAAAGAAGTTGCTCAGGAACCTGCGACTCCGGCTGAAGCTTTGGAAACTGTTCCTGATGGGGTAGATCTTGAAGCTTACAAACATTGTATGGAATACTGCCAAGCTTAAGGTGTGAACTTAGATACTTTCAAATTTGTTGGGATTGGTTTGGACAAACTTCGTATTATGTCGAAGAAACCAGAATTAAAGTTGTGAAAGTGCATTGACGATGCCTTCGCAGTTCCTGATGTGGAGGCCGAACTTATTGATAAATCTTCGCTTGAGTTGGCAGATGCTAGTGTTTCCATGATTTAAAAGGTTCGAGTGTTTTTTTGACTTTGTTGTCTAATTTTGATTTAGATTTCTTATTTTGGTTTGTAATATATTTTTGACTTCGTATGCAATTGTTTTTGTTTTTTGCAGAATGCACTTTTGCAAAGGAGTTTGCGTAAATCGATTGAGGATGATGCTAAAAATGCAGCACTTCGCGAAAAAAGTTTAGTTGAAGAGATTAAATCTTTGAAGTCTCAACTTGTTGCTAAGGAAAAAGAAAGGATAGAGACGGTTGAAGCTCTTCATGATATGGAGTCTAAATATATTTCTGTTGGAGCTAAACTTGAAGTGAAGATTGAAGATTGCGATAATTTGAGAAAAGATCTTGAAAAATTTTTAAGAGAAAAGAATTATCTTGAGAAAAAAAATCTTCTGAAAAAGATCAGAATTTTCATGATAAGTGCAATCATTTGTGGGAACTTTGCAAAAATTGCTATGATAAATTTGGTGCGAAGCCAGAAGATCCTTGTTGGGAGCTTAGAGAATTTGATCCGTTCTTTTCTTGGCTCTGCCGCCAATATGAAGATCTACCCATTATTTTACAGACTTCTGCTGATTTGAGTTGCATGTATTCAACTCGTGCACTTTTTCATTTGATGAAGGAGGCTAATGATCCTTTGTATGAGAAACTGTATGACCAAAGTTACAGGTTTCCGTCAGTGGAATCTCTTAACCAAGTTTCTTCTCATACTCAAATGCTTTGCAAGAAGTATTTTTATGAATACTGAAATCAAGGTGGAAGGGAGCATGCCTTTATGAAAGCTAAGCAAAAGATGGAAAAAGTATGTTATCTATATGTGATTTTGATTCGTTATTTTTTCCTTGTGTTTTTTTCTTATATGTTGTTTTATTTTGCTTTATTGTAGCAGCTTGAAAGGAGACTTGCTTCTGATGTGGAGGCTGAGAGGAGGCAAGAAAGACTTGAACAAGAGAGGGCGAGGGATGATGATGCTCGTGATCATGTACTTTAGTTTGTCGTAGTTTAGAATTTAGATTCGAGGGGTGAGGTTTTGAAAACTTTTTAACGTTTTTGTAAATGTTGAACTTTGGACAGGATGAAGTTGTGGTTATGCCTTTGTTAATGTGTAAAGGTAACTTTGTTGCTGAGCCTACCTTATGGTTGGAGTATGCTACTGAAGAGGCAAAACCTTCTTTTGATGTGTTTGTTAAACGTAAGCAAACACAAATTTTGTTATATGTTTTTTTTTATATATTTTTTCTGATGGGATGTGCTTGTTTCTAGAATTTGAAACCGAATTCTCTATTGCTAAAAATGAGAGATGTTTACCTCGTGTTGTTGATTGTAGCAAATTTTCTCAGGTATTTGTGCTTTTGTTGTGATGTGGAGACATATGTATAGCAAATTTTAATGGTATTTTCTTTGTGTGTTTTTAGTCTTCGTGTTCAAGTGCTTTGCCGAGCTATGTTTCCGAAGACTATCTTAGTTCGGAGGTGGATCATGTTTTAGAGAGTTGTTGAAGATTTTATTGATGAAGCAGCAACTGTTGTTGCTTCAGGAAATATTTGATATGTACATTTGTTGTCATAATAAAGCGTTTTTTGTGTGTGTATTTGTATAGACATTTTTTTGCGTTATGGTTTATTATCTGAAAGGAACGATGTCCCCTTACTTTTTAGCGAAGGTGAAGTGTAGAGATTTTTTTATTTTTTATTTATTTTTTAAGCGAAGGCAACTGAAAGCCCAAGTTTGGTTTTGGTAATTAATGACACCAAGTTGCTAATGCCTTGTGTTAAGTGTTTTGAGTTAGGCATAAGCAACACATGTGATGAAGGTGTATGTGGCAAGGAGTGTGGCCACAAGATCACAAAGAGATGGTGCATTGATATGAAATGATGATCATAGTGGAGATGCATATAATATGAGAGACATGATGATCAAGTGGAAGAGAAGGATCTAAGAGCGCAAGGCAAATATATAACCATAGGGGTTTTTCTTTTGCCGGTCTAAGATGAGTAGAGAAGTGATTGACCGGGTTTAGGATACATAGCCGACTATCAAGAGGGGCAATCACGGTTAGCTCGGGAATCAAGTGCCACTAGATCAATGTCTTGAGCATATGCATTAGGATCTAGTAAAGAGCTAACATAACACCTTAAAAATGTTTGTGAAATGCTAACACACATGTACATGGTGGTGTACACTTGGTGGTGTTAGCACTTTTGCGAAGGCGGTGGAGGTTAAGCGATAGAGAGGAGTTTGGGTTCCTCTCTCCCTCCCGCCAAGCTTGCGAGGCAGGATTCGGCGCTTTTTGGGGAAGTGAAACGCCTATTTTCTACTGCGTCGGAGGCGGAGAAACGGAGGCCAAAGTCTGGAGTGTTTTTTAATGAAAAATGTCGATCGGACGCTGAACCGGACGCTGGACCGGACGCGGTCCAGGATGGACCTGCGCGTCCGGTCAGCGCGCCTAGGGTTTGTGACCGGATGCTGGTCTGGCCTGACTAGCGCGTCCGATCAGTTCACCTGTGCGCAAGAAGAAGAGCGCACGACCGGCGCGTCCGGTTCCTCACGGAACCGGAGCATTCGGTCAGGCGTCCAGAGGGGCAGAGCGCAGCGGAGTGCTGATCGAACGCACGACGCGTCCGGTCATGTGCGATCGGACGCGTCCGGTCGCAGTGGGAGCTTACTGGACTCCGACCTGACGCCAGGTGCAGTGCGTCCGTTCAAACGCTAGAGAACGTCTGGTCATAGCAACGGTAACTTCTGACGCGCACTGTTCACTCTTGTCCTGTAGTGACCGGACGTGTCCAGTCAGCACGTTTTGAACTGTGTCGTCCTGTAACGGCTAGCTGCGTACCCCTTCGATATAAATAGAAGATGTCTGGGGTTTGAGGGCAACTCTTGCACATTTTGAGACCTAGAGACATTCTTTGAGCTAGAGAACAACCCCTCCACTCATCTCTTTGCTTAGTTATATATCTTGAGTGAGATTGAGTGAGATTCAAGTGCATTGCTTGAGAGTTGCATTCTAGAGGCACTTGATCTTCGAGTTGCTGTGGATTTCTTGTTACTTTTCCGTGTTTCCTGACATGGTAGACGGCTTGGAGCAGCGGAGGTGATTAAGCTCGAAATTGGAGATTGTTGGAGCCCTCACCAAGTGTTGTAAGGGGTTCTTGATCCTTCCTCACGGGAGTTTGCAAATTGGATACTCTAGTGGAGCTCGTGGCTTGGAGGATCCCCATCTTGTGTGCGGTTGTGCGGCGCCCACCGAGGGCTCGACTCTTGATAGTCGATTAGCTCGCGAACCGACAAGTGGGTGTATCGCCACAACGGGGAGTAGCTTGCCGGGAAGCAAGTGAACATCGGGATAAATTCTTGTGTCATTCTCTTCCCGATGTTTTCTCTTATATGATTGATTGATTGGTATTTCTCATCTCTACACGTCGGTATAATCACTCGAAACTCTTCTCTCGTATTACTTCTTGTTTCTAGCTTGTAATTGTTGTTGTGTTTAGTGAATAGCCTTGTTCTAGACTTGCGTAGGTGGCTTGCTTAATTAGTTAGAGTTAGTGCATTTGCTTCGCCACTTTTCGTACTAACGTGTGGTTAAGTAATTCTTGTAGAAGTTTTAATTAGGCTATTCACCCCCCTCTAGCCTATTTGGACCTTACAGCAACGCGTAGACTTCGTATTTTGTGAAGTCAAATTTCACCTTAGTGAATTTGAAAACACTGTCCCCTCACTTTTTAAGCGAAGGCAATGCATAGATTTCTTTTTTTTGTGAAGTCAAATTTCACCTTAGTGAATTTGAAAACACTGTCCCCTCACTTTTTAAGCGAAGACAACGCGTAGACTTCATTTTTTGTGAAGTCAAATTTCACCTTAGTGAATTTGAAAACACTATCCCCTCACTTTTTAAGCGAAGGCAACGCGTAGACTTCGTTTTTTGTGAAGTCAAATTTCACCTTAGTGAATTTAAAAACACCATCCCCTCACTTTTAAGCGAAGGCAACGTGTAGACTTCGTTTTTTGTGAAGTCAAATTTCACCTTAGTAAATTTGAAAACACCGTCCCCTCACTTTTTAAGCGAAGGCAACGCGTAGACTTTATTTTTTGTGAAGTCAAATTTCACCTTAGTGAATTTGAAAACACTGTCCTCTCACTTTTTAAGCGAAGGCAACGCGTAGACTTCGTTTTTTGTGAAGTCAAATTTCACCTTAGTGAATTTGAAAACGTTATTCGCTCTTTTTGGCGAAGGTAATATGTAGAGTTCATTTTTAAAGTCAAAAATTCACCTTAGTGAATATGAAAAATGTTATTCGCTCTTTTTGGCGAAGGTAATATGTAGACTTCGTTTTTGAAGTCAAATTTCACCGTAGTGAATTTGAAAACGTTATTCGCTCTTTTTGGCGAAGGTAATATGTAGACTTTGTTTTTGAAGTTAAAAATTCACCTTAGTGAATATGAAAAATGTTATTCGCTCTTTTTGGCAAAGGTAATATGTAGACTTCGTTTTTGAAGTCAAATTTCACCTTAGTGAATTTGAAAACGTTATTCGCTCTTTTTGGCGAAGGTAATATATAGACTTCATTTTTGAAGTCAAAAATTCACCTTAGTGAATATGAAAAATGCTATTCACTCTTTTTGGTGAAGGTAATATGTAGACTTCGTTTTTGAAGTCAAATTTCACCTTAGTGAATATGAAAAATGTCATTCGCTCTTTTTGGCCAAGGTAATATATAGACTTCGTTTTTGAAGTCAAAAATTCACCTTAGTGAATATGAAAAATGTTATTCGCTCTTTTTGGCGAAGGTAATATGTAGACTTCGTTTTTGAAGTCAAGAATTCACCTTAGTGAATTAAATGTTCTTTTATGATGTTTTTTAATAGGTTAGCATCGTTTTTTGCTTGTTCGAATAATGATGCTACCTACTTTTGGTTGTTTTGCCAAAGCATGAGTATATTTGAAATATACTCTTCGGCCTTTAATAGGATTATTTTTAGGGGAACTAGTTTTCTCATTTATACTTTGATGAGAATTTACAATAGAGACTGTCTCATTAAAAAACCACTCACCCTGCGAAGGGCTTCCCCTGAGTGGAAAAAGAGTGCAGCTCGTTTACATTTGAATTAGATTTTTTCAGAATGTAAAAGCTAATCTATTTTGTACAAAATTGAAAATAAATTTTAGGGGTAGTATCTTCGTAGGTCTTGAATGTTGAATGTGTGATCAATTTCCTTCCCACTCATATCTGCTAGGTGAAATGCTCCTGGCTTGTTAGTTCTTATGATGAGATATGGTCCTTCCCATTTTTGTTGAAACTTTCCGAATGTGTTTTCATTTCTTTTTCTTTTCAAGACAAAGTCTCCTGGTGATAATTGTCTTGGTTTGACTTTCTTATTATACCAACCTTCTGTTTCCGTCTGATATTTCTCAAGATTCTGGATCGTTTTCATTCTTTCTTCCTCTAGTAAGTCTTTGCTTGTCTTTTGTTGGTCTTTATCTATTATTTCGATATTTGTTTTTGGGCCTTGAAATTTTATCTCTTCAGGCATCATCGCTTCTTCTCCATAAAGTAATTTGAAGGGGGAGAAGTTTGTTGATCTTAAAACTGTAGTGTTGTGTACCCAAACAACTTTAGGTAATTCATTCACCTATTTGCCTTTGGGCAGCCCCACGAGACATTTTGATATTCTTGTGCATATAATTTCATTTGCTCGTTCAACTGCACCGTTTGACTGTGGGTGTTTTAGTGATGCGAAACATAATTGAATTCCCAAGCTTTCACAATACTCTCTAAAATTTTGGCTGTCAAATTGAGTTCCATTATCTACAGTTATGTGCCTTGGAACCCTGAAGCGATAAATGATGTTTTGCCAAAGAATTTTCTTCATTGTGAATGATGATATGTTTGTCACTGGTTTAGCTTCAATCCACTTAGTGAAATATTCCACTGCTACTACTACATATTGAAGGTTTCCTTGTGCTGCAGGTAGTTTTCTAATGATGTCAATTCCCCATCTTGCCAATGGCCAAGTTGGTTCTATTGTTTGTAAATTTATTGCTGGAGCCTTTGTTTTGCTTGCAGACATTTAGCAATTATGATAAGATTTGACAATTTCTTTGCTGTCATTTTGGGCTGATGATCAATAAAATCCCTGATGAAATGCTTTTCCTGCCATTGTTCTTGCTCCAGGATGTGTGCCACAAATTCCTTCGTGTATTTCTGATAGTAGCTTTTTCCCCTCTTCTGCTGATATACATTTGAGTAATGGTGCACATATTCCTTGTTTGTATAGCTGATTGTTGATGATTTTATAATTTCTTGTTCTTTGCTTCATTCTTATGTCATTGACTTCGTTTTCAGGCTCATAGTGCCCACGAAGGTAAGCCATAATTGGGGCTCTCCAATCTTCACTTTGTATTATATGGACTTCTCCGGGGGTAACTTGTACTGCTTTGATAGATGCTTGTTTCAAGATTTGATAGAAAACATCTTGAGAGAGGCTTGTACTTTGTATTTTTGTTTCGTCAGCATCTGAATTGTCATTTCTTGAGATGTTTTTGACTGTGAATCCTTCAAAATGTTTTTCTTGATCTCGGAGAAATTGTAAGTATCTTGCTAATTCTGGGTCTCTTGCTTTGTAGTCTTTTTTAATGTGTCCTGCTACAATTTGTGAATCTATTTTGATTACTAATCTTTGGATTCCCATTGCTTTTGCTTTGCGAAGTCCTAGTAAAACAGCTTCGTATTCTACTATGTTGTTTGTACATTGAAATTCCAATCTTGCAGCATATTTCATTTTTATACCTGAAGGCGAGGTAATTATTGCAGCTGCTCTAGCCCCTGCGAAGCCCCATGCGCCATCGTAATATATTGTCCATTTTGATTACTTCTTTTCTTCGCTTGAACTTTAGGAGGGTGTCCAATCTGCTATGAAGTCTGCTAGAACTTGAGATTTTATTAATGTTCTCTTTTCAAACTCTATGAAATATTGAGATAATTCTGTTGCCTATTTTTCCTAATCTTCCTGTTGTTCTGCAACTTTGTAATACTTCTTTCAGAGGGTAATTTATGAGAACTCTGATTTTGTGGGCCTGAAAGTAGTGCTTCAACTTTCTTGATGCTGTTAAAACTGTGTATGCGATTTTCTCAATCTCAGAATAGTATGATTTTGACCTAGATAATGCTTCTAAAACATAGTAGACTGGTACTTGCTGTTTTGAATGATTTGTTTCTTGTTCTTGGGCTAGTACTGCACTTACTGCTGTTTCTGTGGCTGAGACATATAATAGCAAATCTGCTCCTGGTGTTGGTGAAATCAATATGTTTGGCTATAATAGATACTTTTTTATTTCTTCAAATGCATGTTGCTACGAAGTTCCTCATATGAAGTCTCTTTTGGATCCTTTGAGTGCCTGAAATATTGGTAGGCTTCGTTCTGCTGATTTTGAGATGAATCTGTTTAAAGCTGCAAGTCTTCCAGTCAATTTTTGAACATCTTTTATGTTTTCAGGAATTCTCATGTTCAAAAATTGCTTGAACTTTATCTGGGTTTGGATCTATCCCTTTTGCTGATACAATGCAGCCTAAGATTTTTCCTTTCTGTACTCCGAAGGTACATTTTTCGGGATTTAGTTTCAAATTTCCTTTTCTCAAATTTGAGAATGTTTCTTGGAGGTCTTGAATGTGATCTTGTCTTTTCTTGCTTTTGATAACTATGTCATCGACATAAGCTAGCAAATTTTTACCAATCTGATTTTTTAGCACTATTGAAGTCATCCTGACAAATGTTGTGCCTGCATTGCGAAGCCCCTCTGCCATTCTTACAAAGCAGTATATTCCAAATGGTGTGATGAAACTTGTGAATTCTTCATCTTTTTTTCTCATCCAAATTTGATGATATCCTGAGAAACAATATAGAAAACTTAACATTTCACTTCCAGCTGCCTGATCAACTAGTGTGTCGATTCTTGGTAGTGGGAAATTATCTTTTGGACATGCTTTGTTGAGATCTATAAAATCGATACACATTCGCCATTTTCCGTTCTTTTTCTTGACCATGACGATATTTGCTAGCCAAGTTGTGAATTGGACTTCTCTTATAACTTTAGCATCTAGCAATCTTTGGACTTCGGCTTTTACAGCTTGTATTCTGTCTTCAGCTAACTTTCTCAGTTTCTGCTTTTTGGGTCCGAAATTTGGATTGATGTCGAGTTTGTGCTCAATTATATCTCTGCTCACTCCTCCTAAATCATTGGATATCCATGCAAAGACATCTTTGTTGCTTCGAAGAAATTCTATGAGTCTGTTTTCTTCTCCTTAAGAAAGTCATGTCCCTATGATTACTTGTTTGTCTGGGACTAATGAGTCAAGGGGCACTTTTTTTGTTTCTTCGACGACTTGAGCTTTTGCTTGTGGCTTCACATTTTCTGTTTCTTCTTTCTCTTCTTCCTTGATTGTATGAACATTTTTCTGACCAGGTGTGTATTTTTTTTCAATGTTTCTTGCTTCAGTTTGATCTCCATGAACTGTGATAACTCTATTTATTACAGGCATCTTCATACATAAGTAAGAGTAGCTTATTACTGCTTCAAATGCATTCAAAGTTCCCCTTCCAAAAAGTGCGATATAGGGATAATGGATGTCCACCACATCAAATGCAATTTGTTCTGTTCTTGCATTGTTTACTGTTCCAAATGATATAGGAAGAACTATTCTTCTTATTGAGTGAATTGGCTTCCCACCGAAGCCGTAGAGTGGGTGCTCAGCTCTTCCTAGAAGTTTGCGATCAATTTTCATAGCATCGATTGTTGCTATGAATATAATATCTGCAGAGCTTCCACCATCAACTAGAATTTTTGAGATAGTCCATCCATCAATATTTGCTTCAATTACCATTGTATCCATGTGTGGATAATCTTTCAATTGTAAATATTTTGCTAAAAATATGATTGGTAGATGAGACCATCTTGTCTTTTTGTATGGACCTTCCGTTGAAATAGAGTTTACTCTTCGAAAGTAATTCTTCTTTTGATTGTTGTTTTCATGATCAATGCTATTTCCTCCAATGATTATCATGATTCTTCCTTTGCTTGCCATTGAAGTTGATAGAGAGTTGTCTTGTTTGTTGTTTCCTTGTGAATTGCTGTTTGCCACAGAGGATTCAGGCTGTAATTGTTGAAAATTTGTTTGTTGTTGATTTTGCCTCCATTGGTTTGGATCATAAATTGCTACTGGTCCATAGCTATATGATGGTGATGGGCCTGGAATCATTGCTTGACAGTGTCCAAATTGAATTGGGTAATAGGAGTTTTGTTAGCCTTGAATCATATGGTTGACAGCTTTTGGTTGACTTGACATTTTATTCTCTTCTTGTGTTTCCTCGATGCTTTTCTTTACTTTTGGACACATTTTTTATGTGTGTCCAGCCCCTTTGTCGTGAATGATGCAATACATGTCTTCCGGTCTTAGGGGTGCTCTTTCTCTTCCTCGTCCTCCTCTTCCTCTTGTGTTGAAGTCATCTCTTTTGAATGTTCTTTCGTTGTACGAACTGATGTATTGATTTTGAGGTGAAAAATTGCTTTCAGTGGTTGAATTGTTGTTTTCACCTTGATTGACTTGGCTAAAGTGTCTCCGCTCATAGTTGTTTTGCTTTGGGGGATGAAAATTGTTGTTTTTGTTTTGATTTCTAAAGCTGTTTTCTTCCTCGATTCTTTTTCTATAATCTTCATCGGATTTGTAGTATTTTTGTATTTCCTCGTAAAGCTGAGCAAGCGAAGTTGGCTTTTCTCGAGTAAGGTGTGCTGCACATTGTCCTACCCAAAGTCCCTTGATTGCTGCAATTATGACAACTTCGTCTGGGATATTTGTGATTTGAGATTTGATTTGAATGAGTCTCTTGTAATATTGACTTAGAGGTTCTTTGGGCTGTTGCTTGCAGTTGAATAAATCCATGTCTGTAAGACCAGTAGGTTGAAATCCTTGGAAGTCAACAAGCAGATTTGTCTTTAGTTGTTCCCATGAATATATGGATTTTGCTTTTAGGGATGAATACCAGTGTTGTGCTGGACTTTTGACTGCCATGACAAGTGACTTTGCAAGTGTAGTTTCATCCCCACCTCCAGCAATTACTATGGCTTCAAAACTCATTAAGAACTGCCTTAGGTCTGATTCACCATCAAATGCTGGTATCATGTTGAATTTATATCCTATAGGCCATTGAGTTAACTGCAAATTTGTTGACAGTGGGGAGCTTGTATCAATTGATATGAATGATTTTTGGTTGTTTCTCTCTTAAGAGATTCTTGTTGCCGGATGCGATTCTTCTTGATTTATAACTTCATGATTTGCATTTTGCAGTTGCTCGTTTAAATTGCGGAGGGTAGCTTCGGCTTCTTCTATTCTTTGTTTGAGTGTCTTTTCTTGTGCTCTTGCGCGACATTCTTCAAGTTCTTTTTGTCTTCTTAAAACTTGTTCTTCAAGTTCTTTGAGTCTTTGTTCTTCAGCTTCGCCCGTTTTTGAAGAGTTTGCACCTTGGGAAACATCTTTTGTAAGACCTCGGTCTTCGCCAAGTGGTGGTTCGTCTTCAGCTTCTCTATTGACGGTCTTCTTGTTTGGTCTTGCCATTTGATTTCTTATGGTCGCGAGGATCTTTTAATGCACACACAAACGGTGGGCGCCAGATGTTGGGTGAAAAGTTCAGGTCAGATGACACAATTCACACAATCATCGAAAACATTTCAGACAAGACAAAGTTATGTGCAAAATTGTATTCATTTCATGATCATGCCATACATGTCAGAGGGGTATTTATAGGGCCCTAGTCTTTGTATTTTACGTAAAATGACTATTTTACCCCTGGCTAAAATATTTACAACCCTTCATCTATGTAAGGGCGAAGTAGTCATTTCTTTCTGATTCAGTCTTTTTTTTCACGTTCAATCTTCTTTTCTTCAATGAACTTGTTCTCTTCAGATTATTTCTTGCTCTTCGTCTATTTCTCTGTCCAGCGAAGTTAATTTCTTGCCGATGAAGTCAATAGATGAAGTTGAATTCTTGCCGACAAAGTCAATAGGTGAAGTCAAATTCTTGCCGACGAAGTCAATAGGCGAAGTCAAATTCTTGCCGACGAAGTCAATAGGCGAAGTCAAATTCTTGCCGACGAAGTCAATAGGCGAAGTCGAATTCTTGACGACGAAGTCGATAGACGAAGTTGAATTCTTTACGACGAAGTCGAAATACATCCTTCTCTATACTTTTCCCTGCAAGTGAATTTCATTAGGATACTTTTATATTTTTCACACTCCAAAGTTTCGGCTTGAGTTTTTTGGATGAAGTTAATTCTGCCAACACGATCCTACAGCTAACAAGGTCAAACAACACCACAAAGACATCTCTGTTCATATTTGGACAGAAACTGTTACCTCACTTGCAACAGCTATAAATAGAGTTCTAGATTACCAACAACAGTGGTTCTTAACATTTTGGAAAGCGCATAAAAAGTGCCACAACTTTATAAATATTGACAAGAGATGATTCACAAGCTAAATAGCCCAAACATTTGCATCTTACGAATCAGGTCAGAAAGTAAGCAGAATTTAATAGACATCTTGCAAAATTTATAACTCTCAAAAAATTAGACTTAAAATCATGAAATTCTAGAAAATGAAAGATATGGAAGTTCTAAACAACTCTTGTATTTACCATATCTATAGAAAACATAATTTGCTTCCTCAATTTAACACTATTTATCAAGCACTAAGTAAGAAGAAGCAATAACTCAATCATATCACATCCAATGGTCATAAAATTTTTACCACAACACATACATAGCATCAAGAGACTACCCTAAAAATGTCACATCAATTGGAGCATGGAATCTACAGATATTAATCATTCTTTAAAAACTCTAATTTCTAAGACAAATAAATAACCACCTACACACAACAAAAACTTTCCACTAAAACCTATCATATTATGACTCTACTGCATAGAGCTAGTCATGAGGATTCCAAAACATCTTCATTTGCTATTTTATGATTTTTCTATGATTTGCTATGAATTTCCAAAGTTTCAGCCAAAATAAGAAAAGAAAAAGAAAAACTGCACTGTTGGCACTATTTACCTGAGTGACAGTCTTCGCATTTAGGCCCCTGGAAAAGATTCTTTTCTGGCGCGAAGTCCCTATCGCGATTTGAAGAACAGAGGACGCCGGAGACGGCGATTTCCGACCACGGTGGTGCCTGCCGGCGACGAGGAAGAGGCGGGGGAGCATCCCGGGGCTCGTGCGCATCCGCCGGTTGCCGTAGCTTGCCCGGAGACGGCCTGTGGAGGGCTACCCACGTGTGCCGGCGAGCTGCAGCGGTGGACATGGCAGCATGGTGCGCTCTGGCGCGTGGCTGATAAAACGGAGAGACCGGTGAGCATCACGAGGTCACAAGGAAGCTATGGGAACAAGCAAGAGGACGAGAGGTGCTCCGTAGAGGTCCGGCCATGGTGGAGGCGTTCATGGCAGCCATGGCGGGTCGCCGCCGTGGGAACAACGTGTGCGGCCAATTCTGGCTGAGAGAGATGGTGAGAGCAGGTCAAGGAGGAGTGCAAGAGCGATGCAAAGCTGCATGCAACAGCTATAGGACTGAGGTGGAGCGGGCGCGATGAATTTCGTCGGCGACTGCACAAGCACGTCGGCGATGGGAAGGAGAGAAAATGAGGACGGCAGTCGGCTTGGTGACTTAAGGGTGATGGCGATGCTTCGAGGTGTGCCAGCAACTGCTAGGACAGGATACGCAAGCGGCCATGCTTTAACGCGCGAGGAGACAGCGAAAACGGAGACGGCGACTCGCCAGTGAAGCAGACAGCCGAGCTGCTCCCGTCGTGGTACTATAGCAGTCTGACAGTGCATCTTCAGCTCCTCTTTTCTCCTAATTCCACAAAAAACAGGAAAATCTTCCAATACAAAAGTTGTTCTCCTTGATGCTCTCTACAACTTTGCTTTCATGCTCATACTCCAATTCAGACCAGATCGAAAGGGAAAGATAGACACAAGAAATTGCCTTTTGAACACTGAACTGAAACAGAACTATAGTTTCAGAAACAACCTGAAACCCTCCACTTCCTCCTCTATTCTCTCCAACTTTTATATAGTAACTTGATCTGCATCCAAAATAAAAGTTGTTCCTTAATCCAAGTTCTCCACCTTTGCTTAAGGAACCATCATCAACAGATCAAAGCTTTAAGAGATTTTGAATGCCGAACCAGGGTTCAGTGAAACTAAAAGAGAGATTTTGGTTTCAGGTTTTTAAAACTGTTTTGGTTAGCACACTTTAGAAATTAATTTAGGACTAAGCATAGGTCACACATTACTTCTTAAAAGCATATTAGCAAAGCTTAAGCATTACACCAATCAATGAAATAAAAGTTGGGCATATTTTATTTATGAAATTTTATTTAATAAAGTGTCAAATATTGAACTTTATAACTAAGGACAATCACTAAACCATAAATGACTAAGTATAGAAATTAGTTATGAGATTCAATATTGAGACTCAATTTTTAACATATTTAACTTAGAAATATTTTCAACCATAGATCCCACATTGTAAAGCACAATTAATACTATAACTTGTATTTGAACAAAATTTTATTTGCTTAAGCCAATTCTCATATATAAAATCATAAAGAACCTTATCATCTATTATTGTATGAAATATATGAATAAAGCATCGCTAACATGTGAAACACCTTATGGATACATATGAAACATTGTAAAGCAACACATGAAACATCTTATTTGCAACATAGCAAAGCTATAAATGAACATTACTATGCAACATAGGAATTATAACATGTGAAACAAGGCATATACCTAACATGTGAAACACTGGTTTACTGCAACATATGAACCTTTTTCGTGCAACATAAGAAACAGATGCATGCTATACTTGAAACATATGATGTACTCATGCAACAATGCTTGGTGTTTTATGCATGATGATGCTCTTGATCAAGTTTTAGCTATTTCTTAACATCTGGGATTTGATAGAAAACCATTTTAAGTACTTTGCATCATCTTTTAGAAAAAGAGAGCTGAAAGTTGGTACAACAGTTTCTTAGTGAATAAGGGACAAGTATCTTGGCAAGAGTGAATTCAAGAGATTGTAGAGAGGTTTGAGGTCAGAAATGTGGTTGGTGTAGTTGATGAGTTTAATCACTTGAGGCAAAGAGGAAGCCTAGAAGAGTACAAGTCACAATTGGAAGAATTGAGGGCTACCATGTTGATGTGCAATCCCTATTACGATGACAACCTTTTTCGACAAAGTTTTCTTGGGGGTAAGGGAATGAGTTAAGCCTATGCTGGGAGTACGGTTTATTGGGTATCTTTTTGGTCACCATAGTGGGTGTAAGCCATGCAGCCTTTAAACACCATCTCAAAATACTTGTGCTACGCCTAATTGTAGGGGTGAGCTAGGGCAAAGAGATGGCAATACTTGGTTAATCTTTCATATAACCTATCAAGCTAGGTAAGCACCTATGCTATAGCAATCTCTTGATTAACTAATAACATCCAGTTACCAACTTAGACTTAGTATTTTCAACATCATCCATATAACCATCAATGTTCCATGATCATTACTACGATGCCGTAACTCGAGTTAAGTGCTCAATATCCAGGAGCGATGGCGATTTGAATCGATTCCTAACTAGCTGGTGATTTTTTTCTCATACAAACTACACTCACCGATCAAGTGAGCTACAGATTACCAATGACACTTTTTAGGTAAACGTCGCGGGATAGCAATCATGGACCGCAATACCCAGGGACCGCCCAACTGCCAGGACGCACCTTGGGCTCACTCTTCACGTCCTCGTGTAGACCCCTTCAGCACCAGTCTGCCAGCCTGAGTCTATCCCGGTCTAAATAGTGTCATGAGCTTCGCGGTCGAAAGGTACTTTATTCGGATAGCTAAATGTGAGGCATGCATTCAACATGATAAGAGGGACGAGCAACGATTGGTCCTTAACCGACACAGACGAAAAACTAATAGCACCCCAGAACCCTATCTGGTTGCCTCTAACTTTTTTGTCTGGACTCCAGTTATCCATTAACACACAGTTATTTCTAGGATACCATCCATTCCATAGCTAAAGTATTCCAGTAACCCCCTATAAATGCAGGTGACCGGAAATCACCGATCGCTACCGGTCTAAGCAGGGCTAAGCAGTTATTCGATCCTAAACCTAACAGATTAAATATATTATAATATAGGTAAGGATAGTAATAAATGCAGCAATAGTTTCACTCAACTCCTATAACTTAATGCAACAATATATAAACTCATATATAAAGAATTGCTTTTATAAAGTAGGAGACTTAGAATACTCCGGGGCTTGCCTCGTTCGAAGGAACTGGGTTGGTGGTCCACACACTTAGGTAGATCCTCTTCTTCCTCGTCTACCTCTGGCACCTCCTGTGTCTGGATTTCTTATGGATCGGACCCGGTCTACTCCTCTTGCACTGCTACTAGTGCTTCCTTCTGCGATCCTATATGATGCAAGTGTATAAGTAAATATGCAAACGGTGCATCGGATGCGATGGCATGCGACGATCATGATGACATGATGTGTAGATAAACACATTGAAACCTTATTAGATAGCATAAAGATAAAACCTTTCTATAAGGTTGTCAACATCATCTAAGATCAATCACTACGAATACATGTCATCTACTGCATTCTCTTCTACTACTAATTTCAGTTACTTTTACGCTAACTAATATATAGCCCTAACATAACTGCTACTACACTTTATCAACATAACCACATTACCTTGTCAAGTAACATCAGCAAGTGATTTGATGCTTGAAAGATACACCAAAACTTCATTATTAAACTAATTATACCTAAAGAATATTACTTTATATTCAATTTAAACTAGGGTTACAACAGCAACCTATATTTCTAGTGCATAGAAAAATATATGAAAATGACAGTAGCATAGTCCTACTGTAACTAGCCTACTATAAAATTTTCACAGCATTTGGATAAGTAAAACAGTCTACACAAAAATGACAAGCTATAGCATATAAATGAGCATGAAAATAATTTGTACTATGAAAAGTATCAAACAACAGATTTAGTATTTTTTCCATGATCTATATAGTAAACAAACACTATGCAAAAATTATCATATGCATGTTTTATACAAATTTCTCTCTCTAGCAAAAATAACAAAAATCAGTCAATAAAGACACTTAAACTACACATCAAATTTTTTCTACAAAACATGCATGACATATATTTTTCATACAAATTACATCACATAAGAAGAATAACAAACTTGGAATCATATTTTTCTGAGCTTCCTATGATTTATTATGCATTTTCTAAGAAAATAGCAATTACAAGAATTAAATAAAACCCTATACAAAAGTATCACAAATTTGACATGCATATTTTTATACTGTATATCACTCCTAAGAAGTCTACCAAAATTTGTTTCATTATTTTTGGAGTCATATTGAGAAAGTTATGATTTTCCAAAGCATTTACATAATTTCTTAAAATTCATTTTTCAAATCCCTTTAAAAACCAGCTGCCGAAATCGCTACGTTTACCTGATGCAGTGCACCCACGCTCGTAATCTGCGATTGACAGTGGGACTCGAGGCCCCACATGTCATTCACTCAAGAGGGGGAGGAAAAACTGGCGGCGATAGCTCGCCGTCGGCGAGGTCCCCGGCCTTGGGGTGAGCACCACTGTGCTCCCCGCAGCGAGGCGAGCCAGGTGCACCGGATGTTTGAGCCGGTGAAGCTCTGGTGAGGTCCTACCGGTGGTGATGGCGGAGCGGTGGCGCGGCTCAACGGCAGCCGGCCATCTCCGGCTAAGAGAGGGCTCGGAAAGAGGCGTACGAGCACCGGGGAAGCAAGGCGAATGAGATGCGCGCACGGAAAAGAGAAAAGGGGGAGCGGAGGGGAGGAGTCCGCGAAGCAGAGTTCTCCGGTGAGCTCGGCCAGGGCTCCGGCGAGCGATTCCCGCGGAGAGGATGCTTGGAGCAATTCCCGCGAGAGAGAGAGGCGGAGCTTGGAGCAAGACGGAGAGGCCGGCGGTGAGCTAAGGTGGCCGAAACGGGCAACTCCGGCAAGCGCGCGTGCGAGCGGTGGCGGATGTAACAGAACTGACCAATTATACGAAATTAAGTAAGTAAATCATCCGATAGAGCAGACGATTTAGCAAACTTAAGCCCGTATAACCAGTTAGTCTGTGAAATCACGAAGGATTTTAAACCAACTCACATACCAGCCAAGATCGTAATAAGTTTAGCGGTCACCATCACATATTACATAAAAGTTTGCATCACAGAAACATCAGAGTTTAAACATAGTTATTACAAACCGAGTTTAAATAGAAAGTAGCGGAAACAAGTTGTTCAAATCCACACACACTCACACGGAGTTCAAGTACAGTGCCAGCTGATGATCATCTTCAACAAAAGCATTAGATGAGACGTAAGAAATGACCATTGCCCATGGCCCTAAGCATCACCCATCGCAGGATAAAGATAGGTGATACAATAGCTATAATATATCTGCACATCTGCAACAAGTGGGAACAAAACCCTGAGTACGAGAAGGTACTCAGCTAGACTTACCCGACATAACAAAAATAAAGTGACACCAAGGATTATGAAGGGCTTTATAGTAGGGTAGCTGACTCATTTACAAAAGGGTATTTTTAGCATTTCAAGAACCTTTTTCCAAAAGCATTATGATAAGTTAATCATTATTAACCTGTCGATTACATTTGCACCTATACTAGAGCAAGCATGTAATTAAGCAAATAATAATAACCAATGATCATTAACAACTTCTATAATGTCATATCCATTGTAACTGTCCAAGTGTTCCATCAATATTACTACGATGAAGTAACTCAAGTCAAGTGTTCACTATCCAGTGAACGATAGCGATTCAAATCGATTATTAGCCAGCTGGTAATTTATTCCTTACATAAACCGCACTCACCCTCTAAAGTGAGATATTGATCACCGAGTCAACTATTCAGGTAAAATCTCGAGTTCGCTAGGAACCACATGTACCCGGGAACCGACCGACTGTCTTTCGGTCTTATCATCGCGCCCCCGTGTCCTACCACACCTGCTCCGGTACAGTGCGCTGCGGGCAATCCACTCGGCCTGAATAATCTCCTAGCTTCGTGGTCGAAAGGTACGTTATTCAGCCAACTAAATGTAAGGCATGCGTTCAACATGACCCGAGGTCCAACAACGGTCGGTCCTTAATCGACACAGATGAAAAGCACTACAGTCTAAAACCCTGTAAGCCTCCATTCGGTCTCAACTTTAAATTAACACTCAGTTATACCATGACGACATAGTTATTCGAGCAGATCCAAGTAACCACCTATAGCTCGCAGGTGACAGAAAATCACCCGACTTCAACCGGTCTAAGCCAGCTAAGCATTGACTCGACTGCGGATACCAGGGTAACAAGGATATAGTATAACAAAGGTAAACAAGGTATAATGCAGCAACGATTACAGACAACTCCTGAACATAATGTATTAATTAAAGTAAAAGTATTAATTAATAATTGCAAACCGAGGGAGAAAATGCTCCGGGGCTTGCCTCTTTCAAAGGAACTCGGGCGGTGATCGGGGCACTCCGGAAGTTCCTCAACGTCCTTCTCGTCTGCCTCAGTCACTTCTTGCGGTTGCACCTCGAGCTGCTCCTCGGGCTCCTCGGGTACGACGACTGGATTCTTTGTTTGCGATCCTGTATAATGCAGGTGCGTAAGTGCTTATGCAAAAGGTGCATCGAATAAAATGCACACAATGAATATGCTTGCATGCAAGGTAGATGAGCATGATTTGCTTTAATGGTTAGAGTATAGTACAATTCTCATACAAGATAGTCCACATCATCCAAGAACATGTACTATAAGTATATGTCATCTACTGCATTCTCTTCGACTACTAACTATCCGATAACCACACCTAAGTACTGCTACACTAATACTACAACCACTGTACTAACATGCCAAGTCAACACATCCCATTGAAATGCTTCAAAGATACACCAAAGCTTCACTAATTTTCTAATCATGCATAAAGCAAGATTTAATTAAACCCTAATTAACACTAGGTTTGAATAGCAACATCTATTTTTATAGCATAGAAAAATCTTAGAAAATTACCATAGCACAGTACTACTCAAAGTAGACTACCATCAAATTTTAATGGCATTTGGATAAGTGGAATACCCTACACAAAAATGACAAGCTAGGGCCTAAATATGAACATGAAAATACTTTGTATTATGAAAAGTACCAAACAATAGATTTAGCATTTTTCCTAGGTTCTACATAGTAAATAATCATTGTACAAAAATTATCACAAACATGTTTTATACAAATTTTGCTCTCTAGCAAAAATAACAAACATCAGCCATTAAAGGCACTTGAACTACACATCATAATTTCTTCTACAGAACATGCATGATATATTTTTTTTCTAGAAAGTACAATACACAAGAAGAGTAACAAACTTGGAATCATATTTTTCTGAGCTTTCTATGATTTATTATGCATTTCTCAAGAAAATAGCAATTTCAATGATTAAATAAAACTCCATAGAAAAGTGTCGCAATTTCAACATGCAATATTTTAAACCATAGATCTACACCTAAGAAGTCTACCAAAATTTGTTTCACAATTTTTAGAGCCAAAATGAGCAAGTTATGATTTTCCAAAGCGTTTACATAAATTCTGAAAATCATTTTCCAATTCCTTTTTAAAAAAATCAGCCATAGAAAATGCTGAGTGCACCCGGTGCAGTGCACCCAGATCCACAGCGGATGCTGCAACTGGGTCCCCGGGTCAACCAGACCCCACGGGTCAGTCGCACAGGGGCAGAGGCGGCGCTGACCGGCCAGTCTTCGCCGTCGGCAAGTCCTCCGACGAGGGGGTGACCACGGCCATGACCTACAACGTGCGGCGAGCCCAATGGTGTAGCTGGCGTGGCCTAGTGTGCTCAGGAAGGAGCTCACCGTCGCACATGGCGGAGCGGCGACGCTGCTCCCCGGTGGCCAGCCATTCCCGGCCGAGAGGGGGCACGGGGTGAGGCGCGACGGCTTCACGGTTCTCGGTTGGTGCGACTGCGCGCAAGGAAAGAGGGGAATGATGAGCGGAGATGGGAGCTCGTCGCAACCGAGAGCTCCGACAAGGCATGGCGGAGCTCTGGTGAGAGATTCCGGGCGACCCGAGCCTTACCACGGCGAACGGAGGCAGAGATCAGCTGCGCAAGGGCGAGGCGGAACCAAAGTAAAGGTGTAGTGGTCACTGGTGGCTGGCATGGCCAGAACGCTCGTCTTCGGCGAGCTCGGCGCGGCGGAGCGATGTTGCTGTGGCTGCTGCGCGCGTGGAGGAGCAGAGGCAAATGGGGGAGAATGAGAAGGGCGGGGCGTTGCGGCTGGCTTGAAGCGCGGAGTGCGCGCGCTGATGGGGGCTACCGGGCGCCACCCGGCTGGCGTGGCCGGCATGCGCCCGCCACGCGACGCGGGGAGCCTGACGCGGTCGGGCGCGTCCGCACGCGTGGGAGGGGACGACGCGCGTGGCGTGGGCCTAGGCCGCGGAGGCCAGGTTGGGCCAGGGGAGAGGCGCGAGCGCGGGGAGAAAAAGTCGGGCCGGCTTTGGCCAGCGGGCCGAATAGGAGGCGGCAGCCCGTTAGGTGAGGAAAATGATTTTCCCAATTTCATCTTCAAATAAATTTCAAATATCATTTTTCAAATCCCCTTTTGAGCAAGAAAATGACATTTTCTGAAAATGGCCCAAACATAAAAGTTGTTTAGAATTTAATCCTCTACAACTTTGCTTTAGGGACCAACTAAAAATTCTGCCCAAATTTTGAATTGGGATGTAAAAGCTAAATATGAAGGGTTTTTGACCATTTTCAAGAATATTTTCAAAAGCATATTTTTCCAAAAGTTTGAATACAAACTTTGCTCCAAATTTTATGATAAATATTTCTAAGTGATTTGCATTTATAACCTAACATGTTCCATTGATCTAGCTAGCATAATCAAGGCAAAATAAAACTAAACAAGTATATGCAACATTCATGTTTCAAAGTGACATTTCACATGTTTCAACTCAAACTTATACTTTACTTCACATGTGATTATGAATGCAAATGATGCATCATGCGTATGATTTAAAATACTAAATGCATGTGTAACACCGGGGTGTTACAGCGGAGGCTCACCTACGTGTGCTCTGCTGCCGCCGGCTCGGTGGGGAGGCAAATGAGATGGAGCAGGGGAAGGCGGACGCGGCGCTGCGGGTGTAAGCGAACGCGTGGGGCGCGGGGGCCACCGGGCGGCCAGGTGCCATCGTCGTCGGCGCATGGCGGCCACGGGACGAGCAGCTTCTGCCGCGGTCTAGCGCGGCGCGCGTGGGAGAGGGAGGCCGGGTGCGAGCGCGGCGCGGGGGAGGCCGGGCCGCTTGCACTAGTGGGCCGAAAGGGAGGCGATGGCCCAGTAACGCGAAAATAGCCTTTTCTTTTTATTTTTCAAATCCAAAATTTACTAAACAGTCCCAAATTCAAAATTTAAAGTGGAAAATGACATTTTCAAAACTTGACCCCAAAACAAAAGTTGTTTAGAATTTTAAACTCTTCAACTTTGCTTAAAGGTGCATTTTAAAATTCCAACTAGATTTTGAATTAGAGATTCAAAGTTCATTTAAATCAAAATCTCATTTTTCTAGGTTATTTTTAAAAGCAAAATTTGAGGAAATTTTAAATACCAAACTTGCTCCAAATTACTTGCTAAACATTTCAAATTTATTTGCACCACCAAACAAACATGTTTTAATGGCCTAAGAAGCACACTCATGGTACAGTTATGTTTAAACAAACAATTGCGACATTCATGATTCAAGGTTATGTTTCACATGTTTCAATTCAATGTTACACGTATGTCACATGTGATTATGAATGCAAGATGATGCTCATGCGCATGATTTGAAATGCTTAATGCATGTTTAACACCCGAGGTGTTACATCTTCCATGGTTAATGACTGCATATAAGGACTGTACATAATACTTTTCAGAGGAGCTATAGCTCCACAAGATCTGATCCTCTTCATTATTTAAAGTGATACTTTCTCCAACAGTGTTTAAATTCTCCCACATAAGCATAAGACGTTCTAATACATTTCTCCTAAAGGAGAGTTGAAGTACCTCACCATCCCAAATGTCTTTTATAGTTTTTCCATGTTATTCGTTAAAAACATAAAGTGGCCAAAACAAAATAGCCAAGCTAGTATTCCCTAGCCATTGGTCTTCCCAAAAGCGGATCTTCTCTCCATTCCCAACTACCCATCCAACACCCATATGGGCAGCCTGCATAGCCCAGATGACTCCTTTCCAGAATGGAGAAGCACCCACATTAGGACAATAGAAGATATTGGGATTCTTTGTTCTATATTTGAAATCTATAATTCTAGTCCAGATGGAACTCGTGTTTAAATGATATCGAAAAGTCCAAGAACATAACAAAGCCATATTCAAACTCCTCAAATCTGGAATGCCCAACCCCCCCTAATTCTTTTTTTTCTGAGAAACAAGTTGGCAATTAGCGAGATGATACTTGTGTCTCTCTTCAGTGTTATTCCAAAGAAAATGTCCCATATGAGTATTGATCAAATCAATTGCCTATCTAGGAAATTTGATGACAGAAAGTAGGTAAATTGGAATACTTGTTAGGCACAACTTAAGTAAGACCTAAGATAGGAGCCGACCCTTCCAGCCAGCTATCCTCTTGACAATTTTATCGATAACCGGTTGTAAATCCTCTCTTCTTAGCTTAGAAAAGTGCAGCAGAACTCCTAAATACTTAATAGGAAACTCACTTCTTTTACAACAAAATATTCTAGCAAATTCATTAGCCCTATCATCATCTACCACTACCACCAGCAGGTCACTCTTATCATAATTTATCTTCATACCGGAGAGTTGCTCAAAGCAAACCAGCAGCCACTTTAGATTAGCAGCTTTATCAAGATCATTATCCAAGAAAAGTAAGGTATCGTCTGCATACTAGAGACTGATAATGCCCCCAGACTCAAATTGAGATAATAAACCAGAAATAAGATTCAATCTAGCAGCTCTTTTGATCATCCTAGAAAATGCATCAGCTACCAGGTTGAAAAGAAGGGGGAAGGGGATCCCTATGTCTCAGCCCCTTCCATGGTTTGAAGGAGGCACTATTTTCATCATTAATCCTAATACAGATGGACCCTCCTACACCACTCTTTCTATCCAACCTCTCCACCTAGCACCAAAACTCCTAGACTTTAGCATTTCCTCAAGGAAACTGCAACTGATTCTGTCATAAGCCTTCTCATAATCTAATTTTAGGATAATACCTGATTCCTTTTTCTATGGACCTCATGAATTATTTCATGGGACACCACCACACTCTCTAATATGTGTTAGCCTTTAATAAAGGCTATTTTATTAGAAGCAATCAATTTATTAGCCACTTTAATCAATCTATTATTCAACAATTTCACAAAAATCTTAAAACTACAATTGATGAGACTAATTGGCCTAAACTTTTTCAAGGTCGTGGCATCATGTTCTTTAGATAAGAAAGTGATCATGGCAAAATTCAACCTATCCAAATTCAAAGTATTTTGCTCAAAGCAATTGACTAACGCCATAAGATCACCTTTAATAATCTCCTAGAACACCTGATAAAAAGAAAAGAGAAACCATCTGGTCCTGGAACTCCCTCGGTATAAAAGCCAAAGACAGCCTCCTTTACTTCTTCAGAGAAAGGCGCCTCTAACATTTTATTGTCCAAATTAGAGACTCTCTTCTTCTTCCCAGAAATCCTCCCCTAAACTAACCCCAGTGTCTTCTTCTTTACCAAACATATTTTTATAGAAGGAAACAACATGCTTAAGCATGGCCTCATTCTCCTCAATCCACCCTTCTGGCCCTTCAAGGCTAGGGATCCTCTTCTTCCTATTTCTTTGATTGGCTACAACTTGGAAATAAGCTATGTTCCTATCACCCTCCTTAATCTTCCTGTCCCTAGACCTTTGTCTAACTTTAATCTCCTCTAATTTCCATAGAGCCTCTAAAGCATTAGTAATAGTATCCATTCTAGACTTTTCATGCAAGGTTAAAAAACCCTTTCCTATTTAATATCTAGCTCTTCAAACTCCTTAAGGAGTTGTAGCTTTAGTTTTTTAATTTTGGCATTCCTATTCCAAGACCACCCCTTCGCCTTCTTCCTAAGGAGCCTTATTTTGAATTGCCAAATATCAAGCAGATCAGTAAAGGCATACGGAGTAGACCAAACTTTACCCACCAACTCCTTGAAATCTGGTTCCTCAAGCCACCATTTTTCAAACCTAAAGATACCCGATTTTTTCCTTTCACTACTATTAAGATTCAGGATTAATGGCACATGATCACTATGAGCTCTAGCCTTTGTTGAAACACAGGCTAGAGGGAACCTCTGCTCAAAGGAATTTGTACAAAAGATCTTATCAATTGCGGCCATTATTGGCTGTTATTGGTTATTAGTCCCGGTGTAAACCCTATTCTGAGCTTTTAACTCAATTAGGCCAAATTTATTGATCCAATCCTTAAAAAGGTCAACCCACTTTAGACTAACAACCCCATTATTTTCTCTTTACAACTAGAGACCAAATTAAAATCACTCCTGATCACATTAGGACCCTCTCAGTTATCTAAGAAAGATTCAAGCTCCTGAATAACCTAAGCTTTCCCTCCTCATAGGGGACCCATAAACTACCATCGGCCTCCAAACAAAATTATCGTAACAGTTTTTGACCATAACAGAGGCACAAAACTCCCCATTCATGCAGGCTAGAATATCAAACTTTCTATCATTAAACCCAACTAGAACACCACCCGCAGTTCCAATTGCAGGAAGCACATGCCAAGTAAAATCCTTATGGATGTATGAGAGAAAAGAATCATTAAAACTTTCCTTTTTTGTTTTCTGTAAACCCACAAAATCTAATTTAATATCATTAACAAAATCAGCTAAACACTGTAGTCGGCCTTCTTTATTAAGGTCTCTCACATTCCAAAAAGCTCCTATCATTGTTAACTTTATTAATGGAGTTCACACAACTTTTAGAAGCTACATCAACCCAAGATTCAGACTCCAGACTGACAGGATCCTTTAAAGAACCAGGAGAATTATTTAGAGGAGGAAAATCCTCAGCCAAAATTTCGATATCTAAGTTATTTGGGAGGTTAACCTCCGGGTTCTTCTCCACAAACATAGCCCTAGCACTCAATTCTTTCTGTTTCAAGCTCTCAAGTTTTTCCTGCACCCCATTATCATTGTTACCAAAAGAAATATTTACGCTATGTGCTTTACGTAATAATTCTTCATTGCTTTCAAAAGCAAAAGAAGTTTTTTGAGTCATAGCTTTCACTATATTTCTAGCCTCCTTAAGGTCCATAGCTTTCTGTAAGACAGTCCTTCCATCTTCCTGACCATGCCTTGGTCTATTCATCCTCAAGGTTAAACCCCGTTTTCTTTTCTGTACCTTCTTCATTTTTCCATCCACTTGGTTAACCTCATCATGTAACCCTATCACTTGAGACACCAAATCTTCCTGAATACCCAACTGTGGAAACCCATCAACCTGCTCGACAACATTGTCGGCCACCAGATCTCCCAACGATAACACTTCATCATCCAGCGCCATTTCTGACTTAGCAGTTTCCTCATCTGATTCACAGTCATCCAGCTCCATTTTCCTTAGCAGAATATCACACTCCTCATTCATGCTATCTAATTTAGCCATCTTCCTAAACTCCTCCCATTTAGAGTGATAGGATTTCTCACTGATGAGCTGATAGAATTTATTCCCCACAATATGACAATCAAAGTCCAGCATCTGAGAAGCTTCTGGTGTTTAAAAAACCTGACTGTCAAACACCCCATCGAGAAATATACGCCTCTGAGAAGAGGATCCCTCATCCACGCGGCTCAAACCAGCAGAGAGGCTGACTCACCCCACCTTTGAAAGAGTATCATTACTCATATCCATAGATCCTTTTCCTTTTAGATCACCAGAAACACTCCATCCATCCCATCAATGGTAGGATGTAGGGTTATGAGATCCTGCCCCTTAGCTGTTAGCAGTTTATCACCACCTCCAGTCATGCTAGCAATCAATTGCTTTTCCTGCCCCCATAAATCTAGCTGCTCCAAACCAATATTTACTGTCCTTACTCCAGATATAGCACTCTTTCCACCTTTGTTAATAGGCATTTTATCCTTAGCTCCTATCGGCTAGTCCTTAGCCACATCTTGGTCATCATCCAATAGGTCATCATCATCATCTTCATTGTTATCCTTCTTATTGTCATCATCATTGCCACCATTATCATTGTTGCCTGGTTGTGATGGATCAACAACTTTAGCACCTTCCACATCAAAGGACACCACAAAAAGGCTTTTGTTCATCTCATACAACCTATCCTTAGGGATCTTGCTAGTATCCCTGCATGCAACCTTAATCCTCACTACCTCATAGAAGGTCTTGAATATAGTTGTCCAGTCAACTTCTACCATCAGTCCAAAGCCAGATGCAATCTGAGCAAACATCTTCTAGTGACACCACTTAGGAGGTACCCCCAAAACCTGCACCCATACCTCTTGTAACTCAGCAAAAGGTTTCAGATCACCTAACCATTCGAGCACTTCTACTTGAACACCCTCTTTTCTCAAGTTGAAGGAAGGGTAGTTCTTGATGTCAGCAACTTTCTTATGAGAAGGAAACTGCACCAGAAATTTCCCTGGTTCAAGCTCTCTAATCTGCCGTGGCCATTCCTTGTAGTAGATTTCAGACAGTTTAGCCTCTAACTCAGATAAGGAAATTTGCCCTGTTTTCACCCTAACCACTATGCAATTAGTCAGATTCAACCATTGAGTAGACTCCACCAAAGGGATCTTAACATGATAGAACCCCAACCCATAACTGGAACTCCCCACATAAGCATCAATCAGATGATTAGACTTCTATGCAGGACAGACATTCATATGATGACCAGCTACCCCACAGATGAAGCAAATCTTTAGTTTCAAGCAATTGCCCATGAAATGACCCAGTTCACCATAGTTGTAGCATGTTAGATTATGATACCTTAGGTAAATCACTAGAGCCTGCTCCTAGTTCTGGGTAGCCTGGCCACACCCCTGCGTCACCTCCCTTCGAGGTGGAGGTTGTTGTTGCTGGCGCGAGGGGGGCTTGTTGACGGGGCGACGGCGGTGGAGGTCAGGGCTATCTCTAATGTTGCTCTTGCTGACCCCTCCCCTGATCCATCCACCCCTGAGCCTGGGGTTGGGGATAGCGCTGCTGATTCTGTGGCCCAGGCCGATGAGAAGAAGGCGGGCGCGGATCGTACTAAGGCCGCCAAGGCTTAGGCTGCCACACCCATCTCCCACCTTCCACCATCGGTTGCTTGATGATGTCAGTGAAGGATTCCCGCTCACCCCCTTGCCCCAGATGTCCTTCGCAAAGCTCAGCTTCACAGGCGGCTCGACAATCCTATCCAAACGACCAACCGGGAAGCAGTCGGCCGAAGCAATGCGCCGCGATTCCACTAGATCCCGCCGGATCCAGAAGAGGTGCCCGGAGGAGTCGGAGGTGGGGATTTGGGGGGGAGGAGGGCTGAACCAGGGTCTCGCGGCGGCGGTGAGTCATTCGGTACCTCGTCGAGTCGTGTGGGAAGAAGAAGCTGATCATGGTGAGGCGGGAGCTACAATCACCGCATTGCCTCCCCACGTGCACGCGCAAGGTGGAGGTATTTGAAGCGGATACGAAGGCAGGTGCATGGCTGCCGCTGCCCAGTGGGATTGGGCTAGGCCTCAGCGGCGACGGCGACGGCGACGGCGACGACGGCCAAGCACTTTTCCTTAGCCAATGCTTCAGCAAGCGTGTCTCTACGTCATCGTCAGGATACGGTGGCAGCATCAGCAAGCAAGCACAGCAGGTGGACGAGGATTCCATCTACTTCATGGATACAGGGGAAGCATTCGACATGAAATCCGGTACCATTAGCCCTAGGCGATGGCGTTTGCATTACAACGACCACACCTGGGTTTTCCCTCCAGGCTTAGTCGTTTGACTATGCAATGCATGCACGCATAAACATCAGTGGAGTAGAGATTTTTCTATTTATCTTACACACATAATACTACCTTGTTAGAGTTTATAAAACATATTGAAATGTTAGCTCAAGTCGTTGGAAGAAAATGTTGAAAATTCTAACACTATACAAGAGTTTATTTGGTTCAGCTGTAAGCTATGAAAAACCTGCACAAAAACCATACTATTTGGTTATAACAACTATGAAATATACGGACTATATATCTCTATATCTCCCTTGAAATAGATATGCTACCTATTTTCACTCATTTGAAAAAGCAGAAAAACGAAAGTAGAGTCCAAGGTGCTGTGAAAAATATACTATGTGATCGAAACAGCTCATTTTGAAAAGCAGAAAAACAAATGTAGAGTCTAGGATGCTGCGAAAAATATACTACGTGTGCTTCTAGAAAAGCGATTCAGGTCCACACCCATTCAGTTGATACTTGCATTTTGGCAGCAGAAAAACTTTTAAGAAGTTGAACCGAACATAGCCTAAGACTATTTTCTCAAGGTTGGATTTCAGTAATCAACGTTTGGAGCACAATATAAATAGGCTTTTTCATCTATACTTTCCAAAAAAAAAGCAAAGTTGTAGATTAATCGCTCATCTTCGATCCTTTATAGGCCTTGAAGGTCTGTGATTATTTGGATATTTTTTCTAAGTGCTCAAAGTAGGCTACAACTGCAACCAACAATTACAAAAAAAAAATCCATTCTCCAATTCTTTTCATCATGTATTAAACAAGTCAAAGTGTCAAACTGAATCTTGTAGTATATACTGTTGTTTTGACATGAAAAGGGAAGTTAACACGTAAATCAAGAAGTTAACACATGAACTCATAGATGTGCACACCCTATCTTCACGAGCACTTTTGAAGAACTGAGCTAAATTGATAAAACAGGCGCATGTTAATTGGCATATCGCATTACATAAAAGAATAATATCATTAAATCCTAAAATAAATATAAAAATACAAGCACCCATATCAAATTGAGAACTTTTTTATGTTCAAAAACAAGGCATTCAAAAATTGAGAACTTAAAAAATAGAGGGATGTTCTAACACAAATAATTAACCTAATCAACTGAGCAGTTTGCTTCCATGCATCTCTCTATTCCTCTTTAGGAAAAGCCCAATATCCTCCTTTATTTCCCATCTCAATGGAAGATCAACGACCAAACCTATGTTCTTTTTAGAATTACACGGTATGGATGCCCACAACACACGCACAATCACCCCTATGAAGGTACTCACGCAAACCCTACTCCTATAAGCTTCTTCGAAGACTGGGCTGGCAAATCCTCGGGATAGTGATTGAGAAAGTTGGCACAGTATCCTTGAATATTTGCTCCAACGGAGAGACGAACCTAGGACCTAAGGTGCTATCAAGGCTCTTTACCTACTAAGCTACACACCCTTTCACCAAATGCTTGCATGTTACATTATCATTTTCCTCGGTATCTCATGGCTGGTTTGGTTGGAGGTAATTGAAAGGACGGATTAGGTTACATGAATTGTACTTTACTTATTTGAATTTATAACACTATTTTGTTTATGTGCAACATGTCATATTTGAACCACTATGTATTTGTGTTACTTCTTTTTAATGAAATACACGTGAAATTGTATTCTAGAAAAAAATTGATTTGTATTACTATATTCCTATAGTTTCCCTTGTCAATTATTATTAAGTAGAGAAAATGTTTCCCAAATATGCTTTAGAGCTTGTATTTTTTTTTGTTATGTTAGCCTCTGATGAAAAAGTCCAGTTAGGGCCGAAATCGAACTGAAATAATTGAAAACTGAAATGCTTAATTCTAGATTTTTTTTTCAGAGCGGTCTGATTCTCATTTTCGAGTATCCGGATTTCGAGGAACCAAATCAAAACTGAAGCAAAAAAAAAAAACGAAATACCGGAGAAAGGTAAGAAAAGAGGGTCTAGCAGGCCGAGTGGTGGAGGCTGACTGATTTAGGCCCGTTGGCCAGCTGGGGTTAAAGAGGATCTTTTCTTTTATTATTATTTTATGAAGGTTTTTTTTTCATAATAATCTTAAAGGGGTTAAACTCACACATAGATTCAATAGATTATCATATGAAATTCACAAATTATGGGATGAGCAGAATCGCGAGACAAACATGCCTAGCGCCAATGTCACGTTTGATTTAGATGTCAAAGCATATCTCTGCCCGCTTTGCATAGGAAGACGAGAACCTCACAACCTCTTATGTTGACATGGACAGGATCATCCCTCAGTTCATTACTTAAAACAAAGACTAGAGAGTTAAAAAAAAGTATTACGAGAGTTCATTAATCTAGGTTGGTATACCATAATAATTTTATGAACCACTCATATATTTAACTCTACATATTCTGTACTTAAATAAGAATAGAAGACCACCGAGGTAATGAAATTTGAATGGTTGAGAAGTATTCTATTCCAATATTTCTCATTTATTTATCTTTTATTCCTTCGCAAAAAAAACATGTCATTTGTTTCGAGTCAAACTATCTTTTATTATAAATAAAGTATGTTTATAGTAAAGTATCATATTTATAATACAAAAGGGTATCATTACATTCGTCAAAATACTTTTATAAATATATCTATCTGGTGTTTATAAATGTTCACAATTTCTCTATGACCAAACATAAATTATTTTGACTTATACACGATAAAACTAAAGTGAGAGAGTATTTATTTCATTTTTAAATAAAAAGGGAAAAAAAATGAGTCCCTTTGGCCATCTGTTTGCGGTCGACTTGCAATTTCCTTTTTCTTCTACGATGCGAAGCAACACCCTCCGGAAGTCCAGTCCCGGACATCTTCTCCGATCATCCCGTACTGCCGCCGCCGCCGCCGCCGCCGCCACCGACACCACCACCACCACCTCCTCTTGTCGCCGTCCCATCCACTGCCCCTTTCCCGCCCTGCCGTTTTGGGTGGTGCGAGATGGCGCTCTCCGCCAGCGATGTGCCCACCATGTACACCGTCCTCGTCAATTCGCTCAGCGCCGACGAGGCGGCACGGCGCCCGGCGGAGGCAGCTCTCGCGCAGTGCGAGACCCGCCAGGGCTTCTGCTCCTGTCTCCTGGTAAGCCATTCCGCCTCTCCCCGCACTCTCACATCGCATCCTGGTTTCTTGTAGGGCTTGGCTTCTCGCCACCGGGTGTCCGATCTACGGGGCTGCTGCTTCAGCTCCTACCGACCTATTTCTCTGGTTTGCTGCTTCGCAGGAGATCATCTCGGCGAGGGGATTGGCTTGTCGGGAGGATGTTCGCCTGCTCGCCACGGTGTATTTTAAGAACAGTATCAACCGCTACTGGCGGCATCGCCGCGATTCGTAGTGAGTCCCGATACCTCTTCCTTAATTCTAAGTGATTGATTGATTTCCACCCCACCCCCACTTCTGAAAATCGTAGTAATATTGAAGCCCTGCAATTCTTTTGGGTGGCAGCATTTTTTATATTGTATATCACTTATATGTTTAATCCCATTGCCACTTCGGTTAGAGTCATTGCCAATTCGAGCTTACTAAATCATGGAATACTACTAGCTGGTCTCAAGAGGAGCCCTGAGCTCCAACATTCATATTGATTATTTCCCTGTCACCTCTTTGTGGAGTAAATAATTCTTTAGATTTGTTGGTAATCCAGACGCTGCACTTTTAACCGAAATTTCTGCTTGATAATTTGATGTTGCATAGCATAAATGGCACACTTCTTCAACTACATGTTAATAGTTTCTGACATCTCACTTACCAGATTAAAATTTCTTTGGTGCAGTGGAATTAGCAATGAGGAGAAGGACCACCTTCGGAAAAATCTTTTGCTAAACATGCGTGAGGAAAATAGCCAGGTGTGCACTATAATATTCATCCAGTTTGAGTCATAGATGGTAGACACATATAATCCGTATTGACAAGGTTGTATTTTCTTAATGCTGTAATGTAGATTGCACTGCAGCTAGCTGTATTAATCTCCAAGATTGCACGCTTGGATTACCCAAAGGAGTGGTATGTATTTGCGAAACAACTACTGTCAGCTATCTTGCACATAGTTCGATTTGCGATTCAAGGCTACAATGGTTTCTCACATCTTGTCATTCAGGCCAGACCTACTCTCTGTATTGGCACAACAGCTGCAGTCCGCTGATGTTCTTGCTTCACATCGTGTGTTTATGGTCCTGTTTCGAACTCTAAAGGAGCTGTCAACTAAACGGCTTGCTGTGGATCAGAAGAATTATGCAGAGGTAATTTCATTTTATAGAAGCTACTTATCCATGTGTGTCCCTACTCAGTTGTGTTTGTGTTTTGTCCATTCATATTTTTGTTTCATTTTATATTGTTCTGACACTGACTTCATAATAGCTTGTTGCCAGTGCCCCATAATGCATGAGACACAACATAACAAACTCATATTATTTCTGGTTTTTCTTATTTGATCACATCAAGGCATCTCAAGGGGTTCACAGGTGGATTGTCATAATGTGAGCTTTTCACTATTGTCAAGTTATTGAATTGATCGAGAAACATGCCTTCCGTATTCCATAGCATCTGCAATTGTGTCACCGTTCCATGAAATTGTGAATATGTGTTGGAAGTTCTTTTATGATAATATTCATTGTAATGAGGTATTTACTTAAAAGGTAAAAAAATGTTCACAAACTAAGCAGCACATTCTTACACATCTTGTTTTCTTATGTAGATCACTAGCCACTTGTTTGAGTATACCTGGAACCTTTGGAAGAGTGATGTGCAGGCTATATTACAGAATCTTTCTATGCTCTCACAGAGGAATGACATAGATTCCATTTTGGAGCAATCCAATGACCTTGCTTTGATTTGCGACCGGTGGTTGCTCTGCTTAAAGATTGTCCGGCAACTAATTTTTTCAGGTTATGCTAGTGACTCAAGAACTGCACAGGTAATCATATTATCTCATTTGCTCATAGTCTTGCTGCTACTGAATGTTCATAAGCTGTTCCAGAAGCAAGATCTGCAACTATCTGTTTACCTTTGTAGGAGGTCTGGCAGGTCAGGGAAGTTTGTCCAACAGTTTTGACTGCCATTAGATCCCTTCTTCCATATTGTAAGTTAATATTTTACTTGTACATTGCCACAAATGCCCTCTTTTACCTATGTAGTTTCACCTGGGCATTAATTCTAATTCCCTGAAATTGCTCTGATTATGCTTTGACTTCATCAAATTTAGGCATTAGTGCAGTACTGTTTTGTGATTTTTTTTGCTTCATTATTTAATATATTACTTCAAAAATGCTATTGATTAGAAAACTCAAAGAGTGATATTGTAGTCATGTGTAAATATGCCCCGTTAACCACTTCTCTCTGATCACAAGTAAATTGTCTGTTGTTCTTTACTCCACAGACGACTCCTTCAAAGACAAGCAAGCTAAACTATGGGACTTTGCAAAAAGAGCATGCACTAAGTTGATGAAAGTCCTCGTTACTCTACAAGGCAGACATCCATATTCTTTTGTTCACCAAACTGTGCTTCCTGCTACAGTTGACTTCTGTTTGAATATGATTACAAATCCTGAACAGACTGGCATAACTTTTGAGGAGTTTCTTATACAAAGCATGGTTTTGGTTAAATCAGTACTGGAGTGCAAAGAATACAGACCAAGTCCCACAGGACGTGTTATCAATGAAAATGCACAGCCTTTAAGTCTGGAGCAAAGGAAGAAAAACTTTGCAGCAGTGGCTAGTGACATGCTGAAGGCCGTTTTGTCTGGTGATCGAGTTGTGCTCCTTTGCAATATTTTAGTAAGGAGGTAGTATTTTGATTCCTTGGCAATCATATAATGAACCTTGTCAAGTTTAAGTAAGAGAAAAATACAACTCGTCTCTCGTTAACCGAGTAAAGTATGCATTAATACTGAACAAACTGGTGAGCACTGTAGAAGTTAAGTCCTGCTCCCAGTTATCACTTAGTTATCTGTGCTTAATTATGTTTCTGCTATTAAGGCCTTGGGCAGCACAAGTGACTGTGCGAGTACCCAGGCAGTTAGCTGTTTAGTTAATGCTCTAATGAGCCATCAATGTAATCAATATGCTACTTATCTCCTATATATGAAAGAGCAGTCGCCTGGGTGTGTCATCCCTGGCTGAGTAGAAACACTTTGTACCTCCAACAATTGGTACCGGAGCCTAGGTTAGACACCTCTCTCTCATCTTCTACTCGAGCCCCCTTCCCTGCTTTCTCATCCATGGCCTCGACATCTTATGAGCGCCGAAGGAAGGCTGCCAAGGGCGACAGCAATGCGGAGGACTCCGTTGGCCGGGCCGCGCGCTTGAAAGTTGCAGAGGAGGCAGCTGCGCAGGCGGTCCAGGCGGCGCGGCAGGCGGCGGCGGCTGCAGAGGAGGCGACAAGGACCGCGCGGGTGCTGAGGGAGGAGATTGCAGCAGAGAAGGAAGAAGAGGAGCTGGAGTATGGAGAAGAAGAGGAGGAGGTCAAGAGCCCGCGCCGGAGGTCTCCATCTCCGCCAGTCCGCAGGCGTGGCCGCGGTGGCGGGCGTCGGGAGTCGCCTGTGTACGACAGGGTCGTATACAGGGACTCGGGCAGCGGCACGAACTGGCCGATGCTGTCCAAGACGAACCACCACGAATGGAGCCAAGAGATGAAACTGCGAATGCAGGCCCGCGATCTGTGGGACGCAGTTGAAGAAGAGCGGGTCTCGTTCCGCGACGACCGGCGGGCTATGGAGGTGATTGTCGCAGCGGTTCCCAAGGAGATGGGGATTCCGCTCATCGACAAGCGGACGACGAAGGAGGCGTGGGCAATGTTTTCCTAAACGCTAAACGGTAAACAGACGGTCACCCTTCGTTTAGCGTTTAGACCGTTTAAACGGTGTTTAAACGGAGTTAAACGGCCTAAACGGTTTTGTACAATAACAATAAAATATACATATTTATGTAGGTAAAAATAAAATTTGCTATAATTCATACTTATTTACACATGTAAAAATCAAATATTCTACTAAATAATCTTGTTGGAAGAAATCTAAATCCCACAACACTTCATATAATTGCAATGTTAATTATTTTCATGTTGATTGTGATAGACGTAGTCCTTTAATTTACTTAATTATGGATTAAATGGTTGTTTAGCTCATTTAATCACGTTTAATCTGATTTTGTTTAGACCGTTTAGACGGGATTGAACGATTTAAACGGGTTTAAACGGTCGAACCGTTTAATTCACCGTTTAGGGCCTAAACAACACGACTGACTTCTGTTTACCGTTTAAACGGTGTTTAAACAGACTAAACGGCCGTTTAGGCGAACAGTGGGCGTGGGACGCCATAGCTGCTGCGCGCATCGGCGTGGACAGGGTCCGCCGTGCGACGCTGCAGCGCCTCCGCCGCGACTGGGAGAACATCAGTGTCAAGCCAGGAGAGAGCGTCGAAGATTTTGCCTTCCGCCTCTCAACTCTGCATCGACGGCTTGTTCTTCATGGTGATCAGGACATCGATGAGAGGTGTGTGGTGGAGAAGTATCTGCGTACAGTACCGCCGAAGTATGCGCAGATTGTGGTTGCTATTGAGCAGTTTCTGGACTTTGACATGTTCACGCTTGAGGAAGTCACTGGGAGGCTCAAGGCTGTTGATGACCGTGAAGAGCAAGCGTCTACCGAGCCAATCACCGTCGGCGGCAAGCTCATGTATACTGAGGAGCAATGGCGCGCACGCTGGAAGAAGGAGAAGAAGGGCGGCGGGGATGATTCTGCTGGCTCTAGTTCAAAGAATCAGCGCGGCGGCGGCCAAGGCGGCGGTGGTGGCCGCGGTCGCGGCGGCTGGCGAGGAAAGGGCCGTGGCGGCGGCCGCGATGGTGGACGCTGTGGCGATACCTGCCACAATTGTGGCCAGGAGGGCCACTGGGCAAGGGACTGCCCTCATCCGCGCCGAGACAGAGATGGTGACCGTGATGGTGGCGGTGACCGCGGCGGCGGACGAGGCAGAGGCCGTCGTGGCAGCGGCCGCGGTGGCAATCAAGGCCAGCACGCTGGTGGCCGAGGGGGCGCAGGCGGCGGTGACGGCGGCCACAATGGCCGTGTGCAGTATGCAGAATGCGAGGATGATGGGGCTCTGTTTCTGGCGCATGGGCTCGTTGATCTTGATGAGTGCGCGCCGGCATACACCTATGCTGCTCAAGAGGTGAATCTGGAAGAACCAAAAGCCCAAGCCTTCCTTGGTGCCAATGGCGATGAAGAAAAGGCAGATGTGTGGTACCTTGATTCAGGAGCTACACACCATATGACTGGATGGCGTGAACTCTTTTCTGACTTGAACACGGACGTGCGAGGCACGGTCCGATTTGGAGATGCGTCCAAGGTTGACATCAAAGGCATCGGTTCGATTGCTTTCGAAGGAAGAACTGGTGAGCATAGGGTGCTGCAGGGTGTGTACTATATACCAGCCCTGAAGAATTCCATTATCAGTCTGGGTCAACTTGACGAGACTGGCTCCAAGGTGGAGATATATCACGATGTGTTACGTATCCGGGAACACACTGGCCGTTTGATTGCCAAGGTGAAGAGAGGGGCTAACAGATTGTACACACTCCAACTTCATGCAGCCCAGCCACTTTGTCTTGCAGCACGCAGAGGAGATGTAGCGTGGCAGTGGCATGAGAGGATGGGGCATTTGAATTTCGATGCACTCCGCAGACTTGGGAAGGAGGAGATGGCGCGCGGTGTCCCAGTTATTGATCATGTGGAGCAGGTGTGTGACACCTGTGTCACCACCAAAATGAGAAGGCGCCCGTTCCCAGCTGCAACACAGTACCGGGCCAAACAGCCCCTTGAGCTGGTGCACGGCGATCTTTGCGGACCAGTGACACCTGCAACACCTGGAGGAAATCGATATTTCCTGCTGCTCGTCGATGACGCTAGCCGTTTCATGTGGGCAGCGCTCATACCAAGCAAGGATGCAGCAGCAGAAGCCATCAAGCGCATCAAACTGAGCACAGAGGCGGAGAGTGGTCAGAAAATCAGGGTGCTTCGCACCGATAATGGAGGAGAATTCACAGTTGCTGATTTTGCTACCTACTGCGCAGAACAAGGCATTAAGAGGCACTTCAGTGCTCCCCACTCACCTCAGCAGAATGGGGTAGTTGAACGGCGCAATCAGTCAGTAGTGGCCATGGCAAGGGCACTGCTTAAGCAGAGGGGCCTGCCAGCTCGGTTTTGGGGGGAGGCTGTGATGACAGCAGTCCACATACTGAACCGATCACCGACACGTGCGTTGAAGGGGATCACCCCATATGAGGCCTGGCATGGACGTTCACCAACTCTGGGACACATGAAAGTGTTTGGGTGTGTGGCATACACAAGGAAGCTCAGTCAGCTGCGCAAACTTGATGACCGCGGCGAGGCCGGCGTGTTTATTGGTTATGCAGAAGGAGCTAAGGCATATAGGGTGTTTGAGCCTGTGAGCGGGCGTGTCAGGATCAGCCGTGACGTTGTATTTGATGAAGAACATGGCTGGGATTGGTCCTCGCCGGAATCTGGGCCATCAGCTGTGAACAGCAGTGAATTCACAGTTGAGTATGTCTGGTCAGAGGAGGTGAGCAAACCAGCGCCACCGTCGTCGCCTCTGCTCCCAGATTCACCAAGAACACCCGCACCAAACAGCCCAATTGGAGTTGAAGGAGCAGAGGGCTCCGCATCAACTCATCCTCAAGCTAATTCTGCTCCAGCGGCACTAGAAGTGTCACCACCGCCACCATGTCCTCGGATTGAGCATGCCACGCCTCTGGAGGATGATGATGATCGACTGGATGCTTATCACGAGGATGAACCACTTCGCTACAGAACTGTCAGCAATATCATTGGCCAGCAGCCCACACCGCCACCTGCAACTCGCCTGTTCGCAGAGCTGCATCTAACGCACTCTGGCGAACCAACTTCGCATACTGAAGCCAAGAGAGATCCAGCGTGGTGCGCAGCAATGAAAGAAGAGCTGCGATCAGTAGAGAGAAACAAGACCTGGGAGCTTGTGAAGCCTCCTGCTGGTCACCGTCCAATCACCCTGAAGTGGGTGTTCAAATTGAAGAAGGACGAACACGGTAATGTTATCAAACACAAAGCCAGACTTGTCGCTCGTGGCTTTGTCCAGCAAGAAGGCGTGGATTATGATGATGCTTTCGCCCCTGTCGCACGCATGGAATCTGTTCGAGTCTTGTTGGCTCTGGCGGCACAGGAGGGCTGGTCTGTTCATCAGATGGACGTCAAGTCCGCATTTCTGAATGGAGACCTCAACGAGGAGGTATATGTGCATCAGCCGCCTGGCTTTGTTGTTGCTGGACAAGAAGACAAGGTGTATCGCTTGCGCAAAGCTCTGTATGGCCTACGGCAAGCGCCAAGAGCATGGAATGCAAAGCTTGATTCAACATTGTAGAAGAAAGGCTTCAGACAAAGCAACCATGAAGCTGCAATCTATAGGCGAGGTTCTGGAAACTCTCTGTTGCTTGTCGGTGTGTATGTGGATGATTTGATCATCACAGGGGCCAAAGAGCAGGATGTTGAAAGCTTCAAGGCTGAAATGAAAGCAACATTTGAGATGAGTGACCTCGGGCTCTTAAGCTTCTATCTGGGCATTGAAGTACAGCAGAGCACCGATGGCATCACCCTTAGACAGACTCACTATGCCAAAAGGATACTGGAATTGGGTGGTATGGTGGACTGCAACCCAGCAGCCACTCCTATGGAGGAAAGGCTAAGATTGAGCAAGAAGAGTACAGCCAAGGAAGTTGATCCAACACAGTACAGGCAGCTGGTTGGAAGCCTGCGATATTTGGTTCATACTCGACCTGACTTGGCATTTGCAGTCGGATTTGTGAGTAGATTTCTAGAGAGGCCCACCATAGAGCATCAGCAGGCAGTGAAGCGTATTCTTCGGTATGTGGCAGGCAGTCTGGAGTATGGCCTGCACTTCACCAAGGCATCCAGTGAAGCCAGATTCATTGGCTACTGTGACTCAGACTTGGCTGGAGATATTGACTCAAGCAAGAGCACTACAGGTTGTCTATTCTTCCTAGGCAACAATCTGGTCAGTTGGCAGTCCATTAAGCAAAGAGTGGTTGCCTTATCTAGCTGTGAAGCAGAGTATGTTGCCATGACTACTGCTGCAACACAGGCTCTGTGGCTGTCTAGGATACTTGCTGAATTGTTGGGAAAGAAAGTGGAAGTAGTAGAGCTGCGAGTGGATAACAAATCAGCAATAGCACTTGCAAAGAACCCTGTTTTTCATGACAGAAGCAAGCATATCAGGATCAAACAACACTTCATCAGAGATTGTGTTGAAGAAGGCAGCATCAAGACTGAGTTCGTCGCCACAAATGATCAACTGGCAGACATTCTGACTAAGGCCTTAGGCAAGGCCAAGTTTGAAGACATGAGAAGCAAGATTGGGATCATGAAGATCAAGGATGGGGGAAGCAGGTCTTAGGGGGAGAACTGTAGAAGTTAAGTCCTGCTCCCAGTTATCACTTAGTTATCTGTGCTTAATTATGTTTCTGCTATTAAGGCCTTGGGCAGCACAAGTGACTGTGCGAGTACCCAGGCAGTTAGCTGTTTAGTTAATGCTCTAATGAGCCATCAATGTAATCAATATGCTACTTATCTCCTATATATGAAAGAGCAGTCGCCTGGGTGTGTCATCCCTGGCTGAGTAGAAACACTCTGTACCTCCAACAAGCACATCATTTGGCCAGCAACCTAGATTGCTGCACCAACGCATGCTTAATGAATTCATCTTTGTCTATTACCAGTAGAACAGGCGCCATTGAATATCTTGTAATTTTTCTGGTATTCATATTACATCTACAATTCTACACACAGGGTGTTTTTTTCATTCGTAGCTCATTTTATATTTTTATTTAGGATTTTTCTGACCTTCAGGTACCTTAGAAGTTTGCAATTCTTTTGCAGATACTTCATTTACACAGCAAAGGATTTGGAAGAGTGGTCAGAGAATCCTGAGTCCTTCCACCATGAGCAGAATTTGGTCCAGTGGACCGAGAAAAAACGGCCATGTGCTGAAGCCCTCTTCATTGTTATCTTCGAGAAGTACCGAGAGGTGTGCACATTTAAATTTTCATTGTGGCCGTGAGTCAATTGAATGCTTTAATGCTCACATGATCATGTGTCACTTCAGCTTCTAGCTCCAGTTGTTGTTTCTGTTCTTCGTGAAGCTATGGCTATTTCTCCACCACAAGAAACAGATGTTACTGCTGGAATGCTTTTAAAGGATGCTGCCTATACAGCCGCCGGGCATGTTTATTATGAACTTTCGAACTACCTCAGTTTTAATGAATGGTAGGTTACTAAGTTTGTACCTTTATGAGTTCTTAATGAAAATGATATCAGTCTTTGTAGAGCCGTTTGCAAATGCTCTTACATGTTTGTGTGTTAGCATCTTGTGTTGAGCATACTGACAAAGCATTATTGGGAAGTTGATGGTCATAGTGTGTTCTAAATGATTGCATTCCTATTTGTTTTTCTCTATTTTCTACAGGTTCCATGGATCTCTATCTATAGAAATTTCAAATCATCACCCCAATATGCGTATCATTCGTAGAAAAATTGCATTGCTACTTGGGCAATGGATTTCTGAGGTACGTTTTCTCTAATATGATATGATTTCAGAAAACCATATATGATATAGTTTACTTTCTGCACAGCGTCTAGGCTTAGTGGTTTACTTTATATTTGGGCTCCAACATTTGTTGCTCTGTAGATCAAGGGCGACACTCGGAAATTGGTCTACCGCGCTTTGGTTGGATTGCTGCAGGATAATGACATAGCCGTTAGGGTATGTTCTACCTCTGCAATTCCTTGGCATTATGAGTGTATAGTTGTACCTACTTGTTTTAATTGTTTGTTCATTATGTTCCATTTTCAGCTAGCAGCATGCTCTTCTCTGTGTTATCTTTTCCAAGAATCTTGCTTTTCTGAAGTAGATTTGTTTGAGTGTCTTCCTACATGTTGGACAATGAGTTTCAAGTTGATAGAAGACGTCCAAGAATTTGATTCAAAGGTTTGTATCTCAAAAGCACAATTCCTGTTCTCCTTCAACTTCTTTTTAACCTGATTTCCCTGTGCGCATTGGTACTTCATGTTGTGCTATTAGTCAATACCATGCCGAGTAAAAGTTAGTCAGGAAGCAATGAATGGTTACATTAGGCAGGATCTAGTTGGTAGCTTGTGTTGCACACCAAATCTTGTACATCTACCTTTATGAATTTTCAGGTTTGTCCTCTCTCCTAATTTTTACCTATTTCTTTGTAGGTGCAAGTGTTGAACTTCATTTCAGTTCTTCTTGAACATGTGGGAGACAAGGTTACTCCATTTACAAGTCAGCTATCACAATTTTTTCAGATGGTATGGCTCATAGATTTCTGTCTGATAAACTTTCTGTTTGCTGCTCTCTGTTCATTTAGAATATCCTTTGGGGAAAGCTGAGTTCGCATAGTGCTTCTGACATACCATCATTTGCTAAATGTTACACTAGAAGGGTCGAAGGGAGATAAAATGCCCACTTCTCTGCCAATATGCTTTATTCAGGTTGTGTCACAGTTTCAATATCTATTGCTGACTATCAGAGAAAACACATGAATATTACCGCGTCATGTTATATAGATTTGCCCTTGATAGTATCTGCTATCAAGTACTGCAAGGGAGCAAGTTTGTGTTTGCCCCCTTTTTTTCCACAAGAAATAGAATCACAATATCAAACTTTAGTGGGGGCTGGTTCAATGCTATCAAGGGCTACCTAAAGTTTTGAGAAAAGGGCTCAATACGTTGATCATTCTAGTAGCCTGGGAATTTGGAAACATAGGAACTCTTTTGTTTTTGAAGGAGCTACCCTGTGTCCAGGCTGTTCTGCACAAAGTGGGAGAGGAATGTATCCTTTGGTGCTCCGCTGGAGCGTCGGCTCTCAGCTAACTCCTCTCTAGGTTGTTCTACCCGGGCCATCTCTCCTGAGGAGATATTTTTCTAGTCGAGGTTGTATTTTGTTTAAGTTTTATAATAGGTGCTAACTTAATGCAAGGGGTTGGGTCTTGGAGAGGCCTCTTGATATCTCCTTGTACTATTTTTTCTTCTTAAATGAAATGACACGCAGCTTTCCTACATTGTTCGAGGAAAAAAAAAAGCTTTGGTTAGGGTGAAAAGAACTTTGTTGAGGCCTTGCGGGACTTCATCAGTTCAATATTCAGCGGTGCTGATTTTCCTTTGTGGTTCAAATTATTTAGTTGCCTAATTTTGTTTTCCTTTTCCAGATATGGAACGAATCTGCGGGTGAAAGCTTGCTACAGATACAATTACTAACAGCACTTAGAACTTTTGTTTCTTCGCTTGGATTCCAGTCACCTCTTTCTTACCACATGCTTATTCCTATACTGCAAAGTGGTATCAATGTCGACAGCCCTGATGCTCTTAATCTTCTTGAGGACAGTGTTCTGGTAAGCGATTCTTAACCATGTTGGCATGAACACAAGCACACGTGCATGCACAAAATCTCTAATATTCAGAATTCATACTGCAGTTGTGGGAAGCAACCCTTTCAAATGCCCCTTCCATTGTACCTCAACTTCTAGATTTATTCCCTTACCTCGTGGGCATCATGAATAGAAGCTTTGACCATCTGGAGGTTAGAACTTACACCCCTAAAAAAAAGGAAGGAAACCTCTCTTGGTTCAGAATAAGGCAGTGTGTGCAAGTAGTTCTATTCAGTGTGATTGAGTTCTTTTAGTGTGTGTGTGGGCTTTCTGTATCCCCCCCCTCCCCTTCTAAATATTTGTTGCTCCTTCTGTCCGAAAGTATAAGGTATCCAATATGGTAATCACAATATCTTAAGTGAGGGTTATGTACGTCATTTTCTTTACCCCATAATATGTCATAGTCCTAGAATTCATAGGATACCTTGTATTTCACGACGGAGTAGGATATTTGTTAGTCTACTTCACGGTTCAGAAAGATGTGAAATGGTGAATTGATTTTTTTTCTCATTTGTTAATGGTAACTTGCTGGCAAGTAGATCAATTATCACCAATTTAGCCTTACCATTATGGTTATTTACATATTGCTCATTAACTTTGGTGCTGTTATATTTACTTATTTTGTTGATCTCATCTCGGCGTACTATCATCTGGAGGCGGCAAATGGTCCAGCTTCTTCTTATTTTACCAGCTATGTATTGCTGTTAGCTTTTAGTTTTTAGTTTTTTTTTACCTCATATACATCCATGAAAGGACCAATTGAGTTTTGGCACAAGACCAAAGTTCTTCATAATCATACGATATATTGTTCTGGTGAAAGTGGAACTTCTAAAAGCAACTTCTCTTAGCTGTTGCTGCAAATTGAGTGATATGCAGTTTTAGATTGCTCTTATTTGTATTTGTGCTATATTTGAGTTTATAAGTTTATTTTATTACATGCCATACCAGATTTGGAGATATTTATTTGCTTTGACTCTCAAATTAGATTATTTTGCAGGTCACAATGAAAATAATTGAGGATTACATAATTTTTGGTGGATCAGAATTTTTGAAAAGCCATGGTGCAAGCCTAGCTAACATCATTGATACTATTGTTGGAAATGTCAATGACAAAGGACTTCTCACTGCGCTTCCTACTGTTGATCTTCTTATTCAGGTTACAATATTTTGTCCTAGTGAAGCGACTCTACTTTCCCGAGTAACTTCTGGTGATGTTGGTTACTGTGAATTTGTTGGGATAAGTTGATGTGAGGGAACCTAGTTTTCTACTGTACTAAATTTGCTGTAACCATAATTTCATAGGCTAGAACTACAAGGAAACTGTTGGTCCTGAATATGCAGTGCTGTAGTTAAGGAGCCTTGTTCTGTGAAGAATTTCTATCCATTGACTTTTTATCTGCCCATCAGGTCATAAGGTCCTGTAATTGAATTGTCTAGACCTATATCTCCTTTTTTTTAAAAAACTTGTTGCAGTTAGCTTTCTTCTTTTGCTGAGATTTAAGTTTCTAATCAGAGCTTCTTGGTGCAGATCTTTCCTCTGGAAGCTCCACCATTGATATCCAGTGCTCTTCAGGTACTTATAAACTTGGTCATGTGTCTGGGGTGCTCCAATGACCCTCCATTTTTCATTACATTGTTTTTCCATTTCCATTGATCTAACTTGTGCGTTCATGACAACTTCTAGAAACTTACCTTCATATTGTTGAGTCAAGATGATGGGCAAAACCCGTCTAGGACAACTGTCCGGGCATCCTCTGGGGCGATTCTTGCTAGGCTTCTGGTGATGAATACAAACTTTTCGGCACAACTATTATCAGAGCCTGCCCTTTTGGCAAGCATCCAACAAGCTGGGATTTCTGTGAACAATAATCTGCTTCTTTCTTTAGTTGATATGTGGATCGACAAGGTACTTCCTTCAGCACTGTTTGTTTCTTGGAAATTGGGCACCTTGTTCTAAAGATTATTTTTTCATACGGTCGTTTTAAAGATTGGGATACCTACATAGTTCTAGTGGCTAATGTTCTGGGCTCTTTTGATCCCGCCATTTGACTTCAATATGTGTACAAGGCCCCGTTTGGATGCTCCTGGGGTTATAAGAATCCAGATAGTAGATAGTGATTTTGAGAATCTAGATTTTGGATAGAAATAATCTAATCTGTTTAGATTCCCAGATTATACTCTGGATAGTGGATGCATTGTACAAGCTAAATGTCTAAAATTCCCTTGAGATGGTTTTGTGGATAAAGTTGAAGCAAGGGCAAAATTGTCTTTTCCCACCCTCATAGAGAAGGGATATTCGACTATAGCCTTGGATTTCTCAAACACATACCAGAATCCCCTAGAAGCCCTTTCGTTTGGATAGGATTCTGGTTTTTTTGGCCGGATTGTAAAATCCTATCCGGATACAAACGAGCCCTAAATTATGCTGTGCATTTGATGTATCTAACCTGTTATTGTTTCAACATATATCCTGACCTGGTGATGCTGGGGTTATGGTTGTGTTGTCAATGAAACTTTTCTGTTCATACAAAACTGTGCTTGTGTCTATTCATACAATGATTGAATACTTGATATCAGCCTCACTTTAGTATTTTTGACGTGTTTTAGCTGTTGATATGCGAGTCTTGTAAATTCTGGAAGAGCTCAGTGGTTTTTGTGGTACTATTTTCACAAGCACTATGTCATTGGACAGGTAGATGATGCAAATGCTATACAGCAGAAGGAATATGCAATGGCGCTTTCTATAATTTTGACGTTACAGGTACCTCAGGTCATTGACAAACTTGATGACATACTGAGGTAAGATGTTTCTTGGGCACTTAACTGAAACTGAAAGTCTGCCTTGTTGGTGGTTGGGACGTACTAATGAGTCATATGATTTAATGCAGTGTCTGCACTACTGTCATTATAGGAAGCCGTGAAGTAAAGACTGAAGACGATACTAGGTATCCTTTCACGATTATGGCTCTTTTATTTGTTGTTAAACCTTTGAGGCCTAGATTATTCTGTCAGCAACTCTTGATATAATTGTTTGCAGTGGCGATATCACAAGCTCTTCATGGATAGGCAACGATGGTTCAGGTTATTCCAATACTTCAAGCAAAGAGCTGAGAAAGCGCCAGGTATGGCATGCTTTACCTGGCTGTTCATTTCCAAATACATACAGGTTTGTAAGGGCACTGTTTCTGAAAGTTGTTTGTTGACTAGGTAAAGGATTCAGATCCAATCAAACAAGCATCGCTAGAGAACGTGTTAAGAGAGAACTTAAAAGCATGTGCAGTTTTCCATGGGAATGAAGCATTCAATGCTGCCATTGGCAGGATCCATCCATCTGCGTTTGCTCAGCTGCAGCAGGCCCTGAATACTGCATAAGATGTGCATAGCTGCCACTTGATTGTTTGGTGATAAACTGATATTGAACCATTAGGTGGAGCAGGCATTGCTTCGTGAGGCACCATGAGCATATAGTATGGTGGGTGATAGAAACACAGTACGACCTACCAAAGCCTTGAGTAGTTCAACAAAAGGCTGCATGCTTTGATGTATGTAACATGGTCCTTGCTTCTTTTCAGGTGCTGCCATTTGAAGCAGAGCGGCGATGTAGCATACTGTTGAACACGGCATGAGTTATTGATGACACAGTAGTGCAGAGTGCCTAAGCTACCTAGCGTATGAGCGTGTAGGGGTAGTATGGATTGGTTGGTTATTTGTTCCTGAATTTTGTCTCAGGGCAGTGATTTTCCGATGTCTGGGACCACCAACCGTGAGGTTTAGTTGGTGCCGAGATATGATTGGGGCTGGGTGATTGTTGTTCGGTGCGGTGTGTTGTAGGAGATTTGGATTTGGTCGGTCGTGTGGATGGCCAGAGTTTTTATAGCTGTCCTTCCAAGATGACTGACTCGAGGTCCTGGGTTCAGTTTGTTCATTCATACGTTTTTTTTCCCTCCTGGTAAAATCAGAAATCATGGCCAGGCAACCATCCTACTTACTGGTGACCCTGAGGTTGTTGTTTGAGAAGGACCTTGTGTGAGAAATGCAATCCAATGGTTGTCCTGGAATGCAATTTTGTTTTACATTTATGTTCCGCAGGCTCCATGCTTTCATGCTCTTGTGTTGTGCCTAAGAATTAATGATCGAGATGTTTGCATTGGATTTCCTGGTGACTAGCCTATTTTGGTTTGGTCATTCCTACATTTAGGGAGTAGTTGGTTAGTTTGGTTTGATCGGGAGTCTGGAGAAGACATGTACTGTACTGGTGAACAACTGCCTGCTCCATTATCAGGCTTGTTGATTGATCCGACGCTATATGCTATACGTCTTTTCTTGCTGAAATTAGTGCGTCTGTATACAGTGATTAGTCTGGAGTATATGAGCGTTGTCGCTTCGCTTGTATGTCCTCAGATGTGTCCGCCTCACAGTGCCCTCGACGGTCGTGCGCGTTTTGTGTGCAGATCCTGTGCCATGATCTTCTTGGTCACGATGGCGGCGGCCAACTCTGCGACACGGCGCTGTTGCAATCGAATTGTGCCTTGTGAACCAGAAACGTGACTGCAACTTCCTGTGTGCTTGTACCTATCTGTCATGCTACAGTCTTTTTCTCTGACAACAAAATAACATCAGTATGTTTATCAGCCGCAAAAACTATCAGCCGAACAATTCAATGGTCTTGTTCGTTTGTCTTATAATTCGTACTTTTTAGCTTATTTTTTCAGCTGGAACAGTGTTTTTCTCTCACAACAAATCAACAAACAGTACTTTCAGCCATGACTTTTCAGCGAAGCGAACAGAACAAATGTGTTATTTGTGTACAAAGTGTTGACTGCAAGTATAATGACATATAAGTCTCAACGGAACACTGCCTCCTACTCCTTCTGTCCCATATCATCTAAAGTTAAACATTTTTAACTTTGACTAAAATGTATAAAAGAAAATATTAATATCTATAGTGTATAATAATTAGTATTATTAGATAAATCACTAAATGTATTTTATAATAAACTTATTTAAAGATATAAATATTGGTAACACTTGTTACGCCTTAAGGAAGTTCGACTTGCACGAATCTATAGCTACAGTTTTTTCGAGAACGGAGAGAGTATGAAAGGCCAGAAAATACAAAAGGTGTGCAAATCCAAGGAGTAATTTGTTGGTCATTTTTTACATCTGACTGACCCAAACCCAACTAGATTGGCATGGCAATGACAGCACTCTTAAGGGCTTTCCTAAACTCATAGCTCCTGGAATATAAATGAAGAATGAGTTTTGTCTGATGTCCATCAAAATCTATTTAACCTTTTACTGTTTATTAGCTGGCCGAGTGATTCTGACAAACTGTGCAAGCAGCGTTGCCAAACGGGTGCGCTCATCTCGTCTCCACCACACCACACCACACACATCGCACGGCTCCAACATGAATCACCATTAATTACCATTACCAAAAGAGTAACCCCTCTCTCATCAATCACCATCGTCATCTCACTACCCAGAGAAACACAAACAAATCACAGCTCCCACCACGGCGCCGCCGCCACCTCCTGCCCCACCGCCACGGCGGCCGGTGCAGCTCCTTTCGTCGCGACCATTGCGCGCGCAGCCGCCCTTCTCCCCAGAGCTCGGCTCCTCCTGCGTGGGCGCATGGCTTCCTCCTCCACCGCCGCCGCCTTCGTCGTCCTTCCCTTCCCCTCCCCATCGTCCTCCGACGACGCCAACACCCTCCCTCCCCCGCCCGTGGCGGAGCCGGAAGTAGCTTCCCCGCACCGCCATCCGCCTCCACAGCTGCAGCAGCTGGAGCGCGACTGCAACTTGGCAATGAAGGAGCTGGCGCGCGCGGGGGACGTCGACCAGGTCGTCCACCTCTTCTCTGAACTCATGCTCTCCGCCTCAAGCGCCGGCATCCCGCCCAGCGTGCTCTGCTACAACACGCTCCTCAACGCGCTCGCGGAGGACGGCCGCGCGGTGGAGGCCCGCAGGGTGTTCGACGGAATGCTCGCGGCGGGCGTGGCGCCCAACGCGTCGTCCTTCAACATCCTCGTCAAGCTGTACGCGTGGCGGACCGCCGAGTTCCATCTCGCCTACGACGAGATCCACGCCATGCGGCGCCACGGGGTGGTGCCCGACGTCGGCACCTTCTCCACGCTCGTCACGGGGCTGTGCCGGGCGGGGAAGCTTGACGAGGCCTGGGGCGTGCTCGATTGGATGCTGCAGGAAGGGTGCTTCCCCATGGTGCACACGTACACGCCCATCGTGCAGGGCTATTGTCGTCAGGGCCGTATCGAGGAGGCTACCAACCTGATTGGCTTCATGGAGGAGGCTGGTTGTCCTCCCAATGCTGTCACTTATAATGTTCTGATAAGGGCACTGTGCGACGATGCCAGATTCGATGAGGTCGAGCAGGTGTTAGCAGAGATTGAAACTAAGGGCCACAAGCCCAGTACAGTTACCTATAATATATACATGGATGCTCTTAGCAAGAAAGGCATGGCTAAGGAAGCACTCAAACAGTTTGAAGTCTTGCAAGGTAAAGGGTTGCATCCCACAGCTTTTACTTTGTGCATCATTCTAAATTGCCTTTGCTGTAACTCGAGGTTTTCACAAGCCATTCCCATCTTGGAGAGGAGCACAGAGTTAAATTGGTGTGCTGCTGTTGTCGCTTACAACACTGTGATGAGCAGACTGTGTGACATGGGCAGATGGCCAGCTGTTCTGGAGCTCTTGGCAAACATGATCAAGAAATGTATCGTGCCAAACTCACGCACGTTCAACATTTTCATCCATAGTCTTTGCATCGCTGAGAAGCTTTCTGTAGCCAAGAAACTGGTCTATAATCAAGGGTTTCCTGCAAATGTTGTGACATACAATACACTCATCCATTCATTTTACTTAAGTGGAGAGGCCTGTGAGGCGGAAAGCATGTTTGCGTACATGACAGAAGTAGCAAATATTGCTCCAGATGAAGTCACCTATACCATAATGGTTGATGGATTATGCAGACAAGGAAAATTTGATAAGGCTACTATTTGTTTTAAAGAGTCTCTCAAGGATAGACTGTCAAAGGATCTTCTTACTACCCTTCTAAACAGGCTTGCTCGCAGTGATAGAAATGGGAACATCCTTGTTACATTCCAAGAAATCGAAAGACAAGGCTTTGTCTGTGGTTACATGATATTTGAGGATACGGTTAGATCAATCTGCCAGGTTGGTTTTCGTCAGCACATAAAGATGTTTAATCTGCAATTTCTGTTGGATGGAATGTTGGGACCTGGCAAGGAAGTGTACCCAGTGCATAAGGGCTAAGGAAAGAGATAAATGATCGCAAGAAAGATGGCAACTGGTAAATATATCTTTCAAATTTGTCGTCAAATACATCTGACTAGTGCTAAGTGCTTCCAGATGGATTAATAACATTACACATTTCTATGAACAAATCTTAAATTGGAATAGCGGCTGGTGGGTGGTCATGATTTTGCCTTCAAAGTGCCTCAATTTTTTTCCCAACATGAATTATTGTGTATACATTCGATTTAATTTGGAAATATTGGCTCTATCTAAATGCCAACCTTTTCTTGCTTACAAATGCAGATGAACTTCAGTTCACTCTCAGAGGTACCAGCCAAGAATATACAATTACATTGTATGTGTCACAGTATCCAGAATGTGGGAGTTCAGAGGCAAAACAATGAAGAGTAATTCATCTATTATATAGCTTTAGCTATTCACAAACATAAACACAGCTGTAGTGGGACACTTAAACGATAACAGTCTGGCATTTCACTTACCAGATTAAAATTTATTTGCTGCAGTGGAATTAGTAATGAGGAGGACCACCTTTGGGAAAAATCTTTTTCTAAACACACGAGGAGAATAGCCAGGTATGCACTAGATAATATGCATCCAGTTTGAGTCATATGATGGTAAACACATGATTTGTATTGATGAGACTATATTTTCTAAATGCTGTAATTGTAGATTGCACAGCAGGTAGCTGTATTAATCTTCAATATTGCACGCTTGGATTATTCAAAAGAGTGGTATGTATTTATTATACAGGTACTATTAGCTATGTTGCACATCATTCAATTGGCGATTTAAGGCTACAATGTTTCCACTTTCCACGCATCTTGTTTCTCAGACCAGACCTCTCTGTATTTGCACAACTGCAGCCTGCCAATGTTTGAGCTTCCTATCATGTCTTTATGGCTCTGTTTCAAACTCCGAAGTAGCTGCCGACTAAACGTTTTGCTGTGGCTCTGAAGAATTATGGAGAGGTAATTTCATTCTATAGAAACCACTTATCCATGTGTGTCCCTACTCAGATGTGCTTGTGTTTTGTCTGTTGATATTTTTGTTTCTTTTTTATTTTGGCCTGAGCCTGATTCCATACTGGCTTGTTGTCATTAGGCACGTCATAGAAAACTCATATTATTTCTGTATTTTCTTATTTGAGCACACGAAAGCATCTCAAGGGATTCACAGTTGCATTGTCATAATATGAGTGTTTCACTATTGTTAGGCTGTTCTTGAACTGATCAAGAAATATGCCTTCCATATTCCATAGCATTCATTTTTGCACCGTTCTCATGAAATGTGAATTTGTTCTGTTTGTTTTTGTAATCCTATTCACTGTAATCTGGTATTTGCTCAGACTAAGCAGCATGTTCTTAGGCATATTGTTTTCTTGTGTAGATCACTGGCTACATGTTTAGGTGTACCTGGAACCTTAGGAAGAGCAATGTGCAGACTTTCTATGCTCTTCCAGCGGAATGACATAGATTCCATTTTTGGAGCAATCAAATGACCTTATTTTAATCTGCAACTGATGGTTACTATGCTTAAAGATCGTTCGGCAGCTAAAAGTTTCAGGTTATGCTAGTGCCTCAAGAACTGTGCAGCTAAGCATATTATGATATTATCACTTCTGCTCATAGTCTCACACACTCACTGCTACTGGATGTTCATAAGCTGTTCCAACACCAAGATTTGCGAGTAGCTGTGGGGGTCTGGCAGTGGCAGGCAAGGGAAGTTTGTCCACCAGTTTTGAGTCTTTTGAAAGGCACTAAATCCCTCTTCCATATTGTAAGTTATATATTGTATACTCCTACTTGTTATATCTTCTCTTGACATGCGCCCTTTTTCCTTTGTAGTTTCACCTGGGCACTAATTCCAGTACCCAGAAATTTCTCTGATTATCCTGACTTATCAAATTTAGGCATTACTGTATTGTGATATTTTTTTATTGGTTTCCTTTGCTATTTGGCTTGGCTATTTAATCTACCCTTTCGATTGTTCTATTGGCCAGAAAACTCAGACGATTCCTTCAAAGACAAGCAAACTGAACTATATGGGACTTTGCAAAAAGCTCACGCACTAAGCTGATGGAAGTCTTTGTTGCTTTACAAGGCAGACATCCATATTGTTTTGTTCACCAAACTGTGCTTCCAGCTACAGTTGACCTCAGCCAGAAGATGATTACAAATCCTGAACGGACTGACTACTTGTGAGGAGTTTCAACTGATCAATGAAAATGCACTGCCTTGAAGTCTGGAGCAAAGGAAGGAAAACTTGTGTACTGGGGCTACTGTGCTACACGCTAAAGGTCGTTTTGCCTGGTGATCGAGTCGTGTTGCTTTTCAACATTTCTTGGCCAAGCATATAATTCATGTCAAGCTTATAAGATTAAGATAAAATACTAGTTATCTCTTATTTACTGAAGCGTTTGCAACTGCTGGACCTACAAGCAGTTGAGCAAATCATTAAGATAAAATACCATTTTTTGATGCAACATAGCAAAATTTGAAGTAGCATTAGCCATGAGAAGTATAGTAGATTGAGAAGCTGCTTTGCAAGTTGATATATATACTCCGTATATATACAGTATATATTGGAAAGTACTGTAAGCGCGTTATTAATTTAATCTATAAGTCGTCGCTCATCGCCGATAAACTGACAATGAGGACGGTGATATCGTCGGTGGGTGGAGCCTCTGGACGCCGCCAACTCGAGCAGCCGCCTGCAGGCCGCGGAGAGCTGCCGGCCGCCGGTGCAGCACAGCGGGGGCGCGACGTCCACCGCTTCTTGCGCGTCCACGGGCACCTTGTCCCATAGGCCGTCGGAGGCGAGGACGAGGAACTCGCAGTCCGCGTCCACGGGCAGCGTGGTGGTGTCCGGCTCCGCCAGCACCCATGGCTTGAGGTGGCCGTCGCCGATGCCCCTGGACACCGCCAGCGAGCCCTGCACCCGCCACGTGCCGCGGCAGTCGACGACGAAGCCGCCCTGGCTCTCGATCCGGCGGCGCTCGTCCTCGCGGGACGCGCGGTGGTCGGAGGTGAGCGGGTTGGCCTTGCCTGTAGGGTGGTGACCGCGGGGACAAGGAGAGGCGGCGGGCGTCGGCGGTTGACGAGCCGCGACGGCGACGGAGTTATGGCGGTCGTCGTTACGGCTGCAAACTGCTGGTGGCTGGTGGGCTTGCATGGCGACGGGGAGCAGGCGGCGAGCCCGGGAGGCGGCGGGACGGAGAGAAGACCGGCGAGCCCGGGTTGGTCACCGCCGACGCGGAGAAAGGCATGTTCACCGGACGGACGGCCGGATTATTGGTTGCTTTGCTTGCTACGTACGACTGTAGTTGCTGCGATATGATACTTATGTGTGTGTGTGTGATTAATTGATTCGCCGTTGGATGGATGAACACAGTGCAGTTGTTACTCGTATCTATAGCTTGCCTTTGCAAGATCTCTGCTGGTCTCTCTCTCTCTCTCACTCACTGTATATATAGCTAGGGGACGTGGGAGTATTGCTGTGGGATGGTGGTGTCCCTGTCCCTGTCCCGGGCAGGCCTCATCATGACCGGCGCAACGGCGAGGGGAGAAACGAGAGACGTCGGAAGCTGAGCGGCGGCAACAAGGAGGGATAGAAGAAGGAAGGAAGGTTCTAGCAGCTAGCGACGGGGACGTGGCGGAAGCATTGAAGCAGTCTACGATCAAGACATGGACGTCTTGCCATGGCGCGGCGTACGTGAGTCCGTCTGTGTTTGTGTGTGAGCAAGGAGATGGATGGATGGATGAGCTGATTATTTATTATATTATATACTAGTGGAGGACGTCGGCGACGGGCCACAACGGGCACGGATTGCAGCCACGCGCATCCCTGCAGCGCCGTGTAACCATCCTAGCCAGCCCCTGTGTGGTGCGGCGACCTGATCGATGCACACCACGAGGACGCCGGCCGGTCAGCCGCCGCGCGTCCACGCCCCCTAGCCCACTTGCTTGGGCAGTCTGGGCTCGTTTAGTTCCTGAAATATTTTACGAGATATTATTGTATCATTTTTTATTGTTATTTAGTAATTACTATTCAATCATAGCTTAATTAGGCTTAAAAATTTGTCTCGTTCATTTCGTCTAAACTATGTAATTAGTTTTATTTTTTTATCTATATTTATGTGTCTAAAGATTATTTGATGTGACAGGAAACCTACTGTTTTTTCTGGAAATATTTTGGAACTAAACGAGGTAGGCTGTTGCATCATCATCCACTTCACCAACTAAACTCACCCCCGCTGATAGCGATCTGTCGGCACAAATTATATTAGACGGGCAATCCCAGAGATTAATAATCCTATATATAGCATCATTAACGAGCTAGCGAAAAGGTTTTCCGTCGTCACAACCGTTCATTAGGATCCAACAGACTCAATATCTCATGTCCTCGTGATGTACCTATATATAAATTAGTGCTTGTTTGATATTGTTGGGTCCACCTTAATCCATATGTATTAGAGTGGATATATATATATATAGAGAGAGAGGGGTATAATTTAGTTAAGTTACAGTACTCCAATCCACCATATCACAACACATACGGATTGGTGTTAATCCGACTATGTCCAAACAAAGCCTTTGAGTAGTTTGTTTAAGCATGATATGAAACTCCGTTCGAAAATGAATCACTAGGATACAGTAGTGTTTTCTTGGCCCAACTTTTTTCTTTACGTCAAGGTAATAGAAAACAAATTTTATGTACACCACCCTATCTCATGTCCGCACGAGTTTCATTGTTCAGACATGTTACAAAAGTCCGATCCTAAAATGATTTGGAATACAAAACACCGTCATTGGTAAATGTCTATACCTGCTGTATCCATGAGTTAGAACCATCCGTCTCCCAGACAAAATGAAACGTACGACGTGATTGCTACATAAATATACCAATCACCAAATTAACCATACAACAATATTACATGTTCCGTTACAATCGTTACAATGCATAGGTATACGTACAGTGGCGGATGCAGGATGAGAATCAAGGGGGACTAAAACAATAGAGATGTTGATTTGCATGAAGATTTAATGGTGATTTGAGATTTTTGCTACAATAATTTAGTGGTAAATCAAGTCATTAGGGGGGCTGGAGCCCCCAGCCCCCGGTAGATCCGCCACTGTATACATATACTTGCCCGCAAAAATCAAGGACCTATTTCATAAAAAATCCAGGACTTTTTTTAGAGAGGATCAAGGACCTATTAGTGGGCGGGTCCAATGGTCCGCAGAGAAAAAGGATACGGTGGCCCACGGACAGTCTCGTCGTGACGGGCTCTAATGAGGCCGCCTGTGATGAAAACGGTCGGAAAGGATCGATAGGAGACCAAATCATTTTTATTTTCATATTTTTTTTCTTGAAAATACAATTAATACGATATTGTCGTAAACGAATACGACATTGATATTCCGGCAATTTTGAAAACGATAGTATTCAATCGAAAAATATATCGATAATGATCGGAATCCATGAGAACGATATACTAAAAAATGATAAACACGCCAAACTGTAGAACATGAGAAGAGCGATAAAACTCGACCTATTTCACATGACAATAGTAATAAATAAAACCACAATTGCACAAGACCACAGGCAAAAACCATGGTTCACACCATCTTTGGTCTGAAACAAGCTAAAACCTAGATTTCGTTCGTGTTCGTGGTGACCAACTAGAATTAAGATGCAGTACATGATTGACTGATTGTCTTCTTGTTCCTATACAGATAAAATACTTGTCGTATAGTTCATTTCCAAAAAGATATTTGCTTTATATGCTTGCGTGTGCAGATGGAATGCTTAGATGTAGGCCAACTAGACCTAAAATACTTTGAATCGGTAACTACTAACGGTAAATTACCGGCTAAATACGGTAACCTTCGAAAACGGTCGGAAGAGGGCAAAATCGTTTTCGCTTTCGTTTTCGATTAATTTTATTGTTTTCATTTTCATTTTTTTGATTATCGCTACCATTTTTGTTTAGGCCTGAAAATCGGAAAAAAAAACTCGAAAACGACTTCCGAAAATCGGAAATTATAATTTTTGTTTTCATCCCTATTTTTCACCGGGATTCTGCGGCCTTTCAATGATGCCCAGTTCTGTACAACTAGGCCCGGACACTTTACGTCCTGTTCGCTTGAGCTTATCAGCCAAATCAACCAGCCATTCAGCAGTATTTTTCTCTCATAACAGATCAGCGAACAGTACTTTCAGCCATGGCTTATCAGCCAAACAAAAGTCTGTTGTAAGGTCCTAAATGGCTAGAGGGGGGTGAATAGCCTTTTCAAAAATATCTACAAGCTTTACTTAACAACAAAGTTAGTACAAAAGATGACGTAGCTAATTCTAGCACTAGCTTAACTATACTATGCAAGCCACCTAAATAATTATGGTAGATAAGAAGGATATAATCTCTAGTCCACACCGACAAGGCTAAGTCACTACTTACTCTACTCATAGGTGAAAGAGAAACACTACACAAACTAGGAGCTAGAATCTACAAGAGAAAACAAGCTAAGCAACTAGCAAGGTAGACAAGTAAATAAAGGAGTGAGCATGTATTGTTATACCGATGTTGATGAGTAGAGATATTTCTAATGAACCAATCAATCAATTCAATCACAATCACAAGATGAAATCCTCGGTAAAGAGATGACACAAGATTTTTTACCGATGTTCACTTGCTTTCCGGCAAGCTAGTCCTCGTTGTGGGGATGCACCCACTTGATGGATCACGAGCTAATTGACTATCAAGAGTCAAACCCTCAGCGGGTGCCACACATCTACTCACAAGATGGGGATCCTCCAAGCCACAAGCTCCACTAGAGTAGCCAATTCGCGAACTCCCGCAATGAAGGCTCAAGAACCCCTCACAATCACTTGGTGAGGCTTGAAACAATCTCCAATCATGAGCTTAACACCACCGCTGCTCCAAGTCGTCTAGGATGTCGGAAAACACCCAAGAGTAACAAGAAATCCGCAGTCAACTCAAGGATCAAGTGCCACTAGATGCAAATCACTAAGCAATGCACTTGAATCTCACTCAATCTCACTAGAGTATGCAACCAAGCAAGGAGATGAGTGGAGGGGAAGTTCTTTAGCTCAAAATATGTCTCAAGTGTTCAAAGAGTTAAGAGAGAACTCCCAAACCTGGCCAAACAACTATTTATAAGCATCCCCAAAGAATAGAGCCGTTAGACTCGAGATGCCGCTCTACGCGCGTTGACCGAACACGCTAGTCTGATCGACCGGACGCGGCCAGCGTCCGGTCGCACCAGCGTGACCTCGCGCGATGCTCGCCACGTGTCCCTTTTTGAATTTCGCTCGTTAGATTTCCAACGGTCATGAAATGTTACACTCTCAGGTAACGTGTGACCAGACGCGCTCCATGCCATGACCGGACGCGACAGTGCCAGCGTCCGGTCGTGACTGACCGGACGCGTTACACCCGGCGTCTGGTTTTGAGTCCAGTAATGGTCTAGAGAGAGATTTCGTCGACCGGACCCGTCCGGTCACATGTGACCGGACGCGCCACCGCGTCCTATCAAACTTCCCTCCGCGCTGCTCTCCTGGATGCGTGACCAGACGTGTCGGTCCCACGAGTGATCGGACGCGCCAGTTGCAAACCCTAGCGCCTCACGCCGCACACAGCTGCTGCCACTGACCGGACGCGCTGGTCATGCCGAGACCGCGTCCGGTCCAGCGTCCGGTCACGCGTCCAGTCACACGTCCGTTCACCCAATGACTTCCTTTCACCTCCGTTTCTTTGCCTCCGGCGCAGTGAAAAAAGACGTTTCACTTCTACAAAAGCGCCGAATCCCGTCTCGCAAGCTCGGTGGGAGGGAGAGAGGAACCTAAACCCCTCTCTACCCCTCAAACTCCCCTCATTCGCAAATGTGCTAATACCACCAAGTGTTCACCATCTTGTGCTCGTGTGTTAGCATTTTTTCAAATATTTTTCAAGGAGTTGGCATCTCACTAGATTCAAAATGCATATGCTCAAGAATATGGACCTAGTAGCACTTATTCATGAGATGACCGTGATTGCACCTCTTGATAGTCAGCTATCAATCCTAAACCCAGTCAATCACTTCTCTACTCATCTTTAGACCGACAAAAGATAATCCTATGATTATACCTTTGCCTTGATCATCTCATTCCTTGTCCATCACCTATGTGCATGTTCACCATCATTGTTGGGAATTTAACTTCGTCCAAAAAACTCAAGCCTAAACTTTGGAGTAAAAAGATATAAAAATATTCTGATGAAATTCACTTGCATGAAAAATACAGCGAAGAATTTATTTTGACTTCGTCGCTAAGAATTCAACTTCGCATATAGACTTTGTCGTCAAGAATTTAACTTCGCCTATCGACTTCGTTGTCAGAAGTTCAATTTCGCATATCGACTTCGTCGCTAAGAATTCAACTTCGCCTATCGACTTCGTCGTCAGAAGTTCAACTTCGCATATCGACTTCGTCGCTAAGAATTCAACTTTGCCTATCGACTTCGTCGTCAAGAATTTAACTTCGCCTATCAACTTCGTCGTCAAGAATTCAACTTCACCTATCGACTTCGTCATCAGAAGTTCAACTTCGACTGTCGACTTCGTCGTCAAGAACTCAACTTCGTTGGACAGAGAAGTGAACAAGAAACATAAGATGATCTGAAGAAAACAAATTCATTGAAGGAAAAGAGGATCGGATGCGAAAAAGAAGAGTGAATTAGAAAAAAATGACCACTTCGCCCTTACGTAAATAAAGGGTTGTAAATAGTTAGGTTAGGGGTAAAATAGTAATTTCATGTAAAATACAAAGGTCAGGGCCCTATAAATACCCCCTCTGACATGTATGGTAGGATCATGAAATAAATGCGACTTTGCATGCAATTTTGCCTTCGATGAAATTTTTCTGATGATTGTGTGAATCGTGTCGTCTGACCTGAACTTTTCACCCAACATCTGGCGTCCACCGTTTGTGCATGCATCTAAAGATCTTCACGACCACAAGAAATAAAATGGCAAGACCAAACAAGAAAACCGTCAATGAAGAGACCGAAGATGAATAACCACTCGGAGAAGACAGAGGTCTTACAAAGAAGTCTCTCAAGGTGCAAATTCTTCAAGAACAGCCAAAGCTGAAGAACAAAGACTTAAAGAACTTGAAGAACAAGTTTTATGAAGGCAAAAAGAACTTGAAGAATGTCGCGCAAGAGCACGAGAAAAGACACTCAAACAAAGAATAGAAGAGGCCGAAGTTACCCTTCGCAATTTAAACGAGCAACTACAAAATGCAAATCATAAAGTTATAAATCAAGAAGAATCGCATCCAGCAACAAGAATCTCTCAAGAGAGAAATATTCAGAAAGCATTCATATCAATTGATATAAGCTTCCCACTATCAATAAATTTGCAGCTAGCTCAATGGCCTATAGGGTACAAGTTCAACATGATACCAACATTTGATGGTGAATCAGACCCGAGGCAATTCCTAATGAGTTTTGAAGCCACAGTAATTGCAGGCGGAGGGGACGAAACCACACTTACAAAGTCATTTGTCATGGCAGTAAAGGGTCCAGCACAACACTGGTATTCATCTCTGAAAGCAAGATTCATACATTCATGGGAACAATTAAAGACAAATCTACTTGTTGACTTCTAAGGATTTCAACCAACTGGTCTTACAAACATGGATTTATTCAACTGCAAACAAAAGCCCAAAGAACCTCTAAGTCAATATTACAAGAGATTTATTCAAATCAAATCTTAAATCACAAATATCCTAGATGAAGTTGTCATAATTGCAGCAATCAAGGGACTTCAGGCAGGACAATGTGCAGCACACCTTACTCGAAAAAAAGCCAACTTCACTGGCTTAGCTTTACGAAGAAATCCAAAAGTACTGCAAGTCCGATGAAGATTACAGAAAAAGAATTGAGGAAGAAAACAACTTCAGAAATCAAAACAAAAGCAGCAATTTTCAACCCCCAAAGCAAAACAACTTTGAGCGAAGACACTTCACCTAAGTCAATCAAGTTGAAAATAGCAATTCAGCTACTAAAAACACTTTCTCACCTCAAAATCAGTACAACAGTCAGTACAACCAAAGGACATTCGAAAGAGGTGGCTTCAATTCAAGAGGAAGAGGAGGACGAGGAAGAGGAAGAACACCCCTAAGACCAGAAGACATGTATTGCATCATTCATGGCAAAGGGGCTGGACACACATAAAAAATGTGTCCAAAAGTAAAGAAAAGCATCGAAGAAATGCAAGAAGAAAACAAAATCTCAAGTCAATCAAAAGCTGTCAATCATATGATTCAAGGTTAACAAAACTCTTATTACCCAATTCAGTTTGGACACTCCTAAGCAATGATCACAGGCTCATCATCATATAGCTATGGACCAGTGGCAATATACGACCCAAATCAATGGAGGCAAAATCAACAACAAACAAATTTTCAAATACAGCCCGAATCCTCTGTGGCAAATAGCAACCCACAAGGGAACAACAAACAAGACAACTCTCCATCAACTTTAATGGCAAGCAAAGGAATAATCATGACAATCATCGGAGGAAACAATATTGATCATAAAAACAACAATCAAAAGAAGAATTACTTTTGAAGAGTAAACTCTATCTCAACAGAAGTCCCATACAAAAAAACAAGATGGTCTCATCTACCAATCACATTCTCAGAAAAAGATTTGCAACTGAAAGACTATCCACACATGGATGCAATGGTAGTTGAAGCAAATATTGATGGATGGGCTATCTCAAAAATTCTAGTTGATGGTGGAAGTTCTGCATATATTATATTTACAACAACAATTGATGCCATGAAAATTGATCGCAAACTTTTAGGAAGAGCTGAGCACCCACTCTACGGCTTCGGTGGGAAGCCAATTCACTCAATAGGAAGAATAGTTCTTCTTGTATCATTTGGAACAGTAAACAATGCAAGAACAGAGCAAATTGCATTTGATGTGGTGGACATCCATTATCCCTATAACGCACTTTTTGGAAGGGGAACTCTGAATGCATTTGAAGCAGTAATAAGCTACTCTTACTTATGTATGAAGATGCCTGCAATCAATGGAGTTATCATAGTCCATGGAGATCAAACCGAAGCAAGAAACATTAAAAAAGAATACACTCCTGGTCGGAAAAATGTTCATACAATCAAAGAAGAAGAGAAAGAAGAAACAGAAAATGCGAAGCCACAAGAAAAAGCTCAAGCAGTCGAAGAAACAAAGAAAGTACCCCTTGACTCATTAGTCCCAGACAAACAAGTAATCATAGGGACAGGACTTTCTCAAGAAGAAGAAAACAGACTCATAGAATTTCTTCAAAGTAACAAAGATGTCTTCGCATGGACATCCAATGATTTAGGAGGAGTTAGTAGAGATATAATTGAGCACAAACTCGACATCAATCAAAATTTCAAACCCAAAAAGCAGAAACTGAGAAAATTAGCTAAAGACAGAATACAAGCTGCAAAAGCCGAAGTCCAAAGGTTGCTAGATGCAAAAGTTATAAGAGAAGTCCAATTCACAACTTGGCTAGCAAATATCGTCATGGTCAAGAAAAAGAACGGAAAATGGTGAATGTGTATTGATTTTACAGATCTCAACAAAGCATGCCCAAAAGATAATTTCTCACTACCAAGAATCGACACATTAGTTGATCAAATGGCTGGAAGTGAAATACTAAGTTTCCTAGATTGTTTCTCAGGATATCATCAAATCTGGATGAGAAAAGAAGATGAAGAATTTACAAGTTTCATCACACCATTTGGAACATACTGTTTTGTAAGAATGGCAGAGGGGCTTCGCAATGCAGGCACAACATTTGTCAGGATGATTTTAACAGTGCTCAAAAGTCATATTGATAAAAACTTGCTAGCTTATATCGACGATATAGTTGTCAAGAGCAAGAAAAGACAAGATCATATTCAAGACCTTCAAGAAACATCCTCAAATCTGAGAAAAGGAAATTTGAAACTAAATCCCAAAAAATGTACCTTCGGAGTACAAAAAGGAAAAATTCTAGGCTGCATTGTATCAGCAAAAGGGATAGATCCAAACCCAGACAAAGTTCAAGCAATTTTAAACATGAGAATTCCTGCAAATATAAAAGATGTTCAAAAATTGACTGGAAGACTTGCAGCTTTAAACAGATTTATCTCAAAATCAGCAGAACGAAGCTTACCAATATTTCAAGCACTCAAAGGATCTAAAAGAGACTTCGTATGGGGACCTTCACAGCAACATGTATTTGAAGAGATAAAAAAATATCTACTGCAGCCAAACACATTGATTTCACCAACACCAGGAGCAGATTTGCTATTATATGTCTCAGTCATAGAAATAGCAGTAAGTGCAGTACTAGTCCAAGAATAAGAAACAAATCATTCAAAATATCAAGTACCAGTCTACTATGTTTCAGAAGCATTATCTGGATCAAAAGTATGCTACTCTGAGATTGAGAAAATCGCATACACAGTTTTAACAGCATCAAGAAAGTTGAAGCACTACTTTCAGGCCCACAAAATCAGAGTTCTCATAAATTACCCTCTGAAAGAAGTATTACAAAGTTGCAGAACAACAGGAAGATTGGGAAAATGGGCAGCAGAATTATTTCAACATTTTATAGAATTTGAAAAAAGAACATCAATAAAATTCCAAGTCCTAGCAGACTTCTTAGCAGATTGGACACCCTCCCAAAGTTTAAGAGAAGACAAGAAGCAACCAGAATGGACAATATATTACGATGGCACATGGGGCTTCGCAGGGGCTAGAGCAGCTATAATAATCACCTCACCTTCAGGCATAAAGATGAAATATGCTGCAAGACTAGAATTTCAGTGCACAAACAACATAGCAGAATACGAAGCCGTTTTACTGGGACTTCGTAAAGCAAAAGCAATGGGAATCCAAAGATTGGTAATCAAAACAGATTCACAAATTATAGCAGGACACATTGAAAAAGACTACAAAGCAAGAGATCCAGAATTAGCAAAATACTTGCAATTTCTCAGAGATCAAGAGAAACATTTTGAAGGTTTCACAGTCAAAAACATCTCAAGAAATGACAATTCAGAGGCAGACGAACTAGCAAAAGCTGCAGCACAAAATTCAGGTCTCCCTCAAGATGTTTTCTATCAAATCTTGAAACAAGCATCCATCAAAGCATTGCAAGCTACACCTAGAGAAGTCCATATAATACAAAGTGAAGACTGGAGAACTCTAATTATGGCTTACCTTCGTGGGCACTATGAGCCTAAAAATGAAGTCAACAACATAAGAATGATGCAAAGAACAAGAAATTACAAGATCATCAACAGTCAACTATACAAACAAGGAATATGTGCACCATTACTCAAATGTATATCAGTAGAAGAGGAAAAAAAGCTATTATCAGAAATACATGAAGGAATTTGCGGCACACATTCTAGAGCAAGAACAATGGCAGGAAAAGCATTCCGCCAGGGATTTTATTGGCCATCAGCCCAAAATGACAGCAAAGAAATTGTCAAATCTTGCCATAATTGTCAAATGTCTGCAAGCAAAATAAATGCTCCAGCAACAAATTTACAAATAATAGAACCAACTTGGCCATTGCCGAGATGGGGAATTGACATCATTGGAAAGCTACCTACAGCATAAGGAAACCTTCAATATGCAGTAGTAGCAGTGGAATATTTCACTAAGTAGATCGAAGCTAAACTAGTGACAAACATGTCATCTTTCATAATGAAGAAATTTCTTTGGCAAAACATCATTTGTCGTTTTGGAGTTCCAAGACACATAACAGTAGATAATGGAACTCAATTTGACAGCCAAAATTTCAGAGAATATTGTGAAAGTCTAGGAATTCAATTATGTTTCGCATCAGTAAAACACCCATAGTTAAACGGTGCAGTCGAACGAGCAAATGGAATTATATGCATAGGAATATCAAAATGCCTTATGGGACTACCAAAAGGCAAATGGGTGGATGAGTTACATAAAGTTGTTTGGGTACATAACACCACGGTTTCAAGATCAACAAACTTCTCCCCTTTCAAATTGCTTTATGGAGAAGAAGCGATGACACCTGAAGAGATATAATTTCAAGGATCAAGAACAAATATTGAAATAATAGATGAAGACCAACAAATGACAAGCAAAGATTTACTAGAGGAAGAAAGAATGAAAGCAATTCAGAAACTTGAGAAATATCAAAAGGAAGCAGAAAGTTGGTACAATAAAAAAGTCAAACCAAGATAATTATCACTAGGAGACTTTGTCTTGAAAAGAAAAGGAAATGAAGACACAGTCAGAAAATTTCAGCAAAAATAGGAAGGACCGTTCCTCATCATAAGAACCAACAAGCCAGGAGCATTTCACCTGGCAGACATAAGTGGGAAGGAAATTGATCACACATTCAATATTCAAGACTTACAAAGATACTATCCCTAGAATTTGCTTTCATCTTTGTACAAAATAGATTAGCTTTTACATTCTGAGAAATTTCAATTCAAATGTAAACGAGCTGCACTCTTTTTTCACTCAAGGGAAACCCTTCGCAGGGTGAGTGGTTTTTTAACGAGGCAGTCTCCATTGTAAATTCTCATCAAAATATAAATGAGAAAGCTAGTTCCCCTAAAAAACAATTTTATCAACAGCCGAAGAGTATACTTTAAATATACTCTTGTATCGGCAAAACACCCAAAGTAGGTAGCATCAATTTTCGAACAAGCAAAAAACGATGCTAACCTATCAAAAGAATCATAAAATATATTCACTAAGGTGAATTTCTTCGCCAAAAAAGAGCGAAAAATATTTCAAATTCACTAAGGTGAATTTTTACTTCAAAAAAGAAGTCTGCATATTATCTTCGCCAAAAAGAGCGAACAATATTTCAAATTCACTAAGGTGAATTTCGACTTCAAAAAAGAAGTCTGCATATTATCTTCGCCAAAAAGAGCGAACAATATTTCAAATTCACTAAGGTGAATTTTAACTTTAAAAAAATCTGCATATTATCTTCGCCAAAAAGAGCGAATAATATTTTAAATTCATTAAGGTGAATTTTGACTTCAAAAAAGAAGTCTGCATATTATCTTCGCCAAAAAGAGCGAACAATATTTCAAATTCACTAAGTTGAATTTTGACTTCAAAAAAAAGAAGTCTGCATATTATCTTCGCCAAAAAGAGCGAACAATATTTCAAATTCACTGAGGTGAATTTCGACTTTAAAAAAGAAGTCTGCATATTATCTTCGCAAAAAAAACGAACAATATTTTATCGTCTTCGCTTAAAAAGTAAGGGGACGGTGTTTTCAAATTTATCAAAAGTGAAATTTGATTTCAGAAAATACGAAGTCAATTCATCGTCTTCGCTTAAAAAGTAAGGAGACGGTGTTTTCAAATTTACCAAAAGTGAAATTTGATTTTAGAAAATACGAAGTCAATTCATCGTCTTCGCTTAAAAAGTAAGAGGACGGTGTTTTCAAATTTACCAAAAGTGAAATTTGATTTCAGAAAATACAAAGTCAATTCATCGTCTTCGCTTAAAAAGTAAGGGGACGGTGTTTTCAAATTTACCAAAAGCGAAATTTGATTTCAGAAAATACGAAGTCAATTCATCGTCTTCGCTTAAAAAGTAAGGGAACGGTGTTTTCAAATTTACCAAAAGTAAAATTTGATTTCAGAAAATACGAAGTCAATTCATCGTCTTCGCTTAAAAAGCAAGGGAATGGTGTTTTCAAATTTACCAAAAGTGAAATTTGATTTCAGAAAATACAAAGTCAATTCATCGCCTTCGCTTAAAAAATGAGGGGACAATGTTTTTAAATTTACTAAGACAAAATTTGACTTCACAAAATACGAAGCTTAGACATTGCTTTCATTACAGAATGATGTTCTCAGATTCACCAAGGAAAAATCTGACTTCACCAAATACGAAGTCAACACACTGCCTTTACTTAAAACTGTCATCACAAAATAACAAAGTATATGAGTTGCCTTCGCTTAATAAAAAAACTGCGTTTCGTCCTCGCTAAAAAATAAGGGAACATCATTCATTTCACTTAATAAATCATATTACATAAAAATATCTGCACAAATACACACATAAAATTTATTTTTATTGTGTCAACAAATATACATATTAAACTTTTTCTAAAGCAACAATAGCTGCTGCTTCATCAATCAAATCCTCAACAACTCTATCTAAAACTTGATCTACCTCCGAACTAAGATAGTCTTCGGAAATAAAACTTAGCGAAGCACTTGAACACGAAGACTGAAAATACACAAAGAAAATGTCATCAAAATTCACTTTACAAATGTCTCCACATCACAATAAAACCACAAATACCTGAGAAAATTTACTGCAATCAACAACACGAGGCAAACATCTCTTATTTTTAGCAATAGAGAAATCAGTCTCAAATTCTAGAAACAATCACGTCCAAATCAGGAAAAATATATATAAAAAAATCACAAATAGAAAAATTTATGTTCACTTACGTTTCACAAACACATCAAAAGAAGATTTTGCTTCTTTAGTACCATACTCCAACCATAAAGTAGGCTCAGCAACAAAGTTACCTTTACACATTAACAAGGGCATAACCATAACTCCATCCTATCCAAAGTTCAACATTTACAAAAACGTTAAAGGATTATCAAGACCTCACCCCTCGAAGCTAAAATCTAAACTACGACAAACTAAAGTACATGATCACGAGCATCATCGTCCCTCGCCCTTTCTTGTTCAACTCTATCTTGCCTCCTCTCTGCCTTCATATCAGAAGCAATTCTCTTTTCAAGCTGCTACAAAACAAAATAAAACAACAAATAAGAAAAAAACACAAGAAAAAAATAACGAATCAAAAATCACATATAGATAACATACTTTTTCCATCTTTTGCGTAGCTTTCATAAAGGCATGCTCCCTTCCACCTTGGTTCCAGTATTCATGAAAATACTTCTTGCAAAGCATTTGAGTACGAGAAGAAACTTGGTTAAGAGATTCCACTGACGGAAACTTATAACTCTTATCATATAGTTTCTCATACAAGGGATCATTAGCCTCCTTCATCAAGTGAAAAATGGCACGACTTGAATACATACACTTAAATCAGCAGGAGTCTGTAAAACAGTTGGCAAATCTTCATATTGCCGACAAAGCCAAGCAAAGAACAGATCGAATTCTCCAACCTCCCACCAAGGATCTTCCGGCTTCGCACTAAATTTATCATAGCAATTTTTGCAAAGTTCCCACAAACGATTGCACTTATTATGAAAATTCTGATCCTTTTCAAGAGATTTCTTCTCAAGATAATTCTTCTCTCTCACAACTTTCTCAATATCTTTCTTCAAATTATCGTATTCTTCAGTCTTCGCTTCAAGTTTAGCTCCAACAGAAATACATCTAGATTCCATATTATGAAGAGCTTCAACTGTCTCTATTCTTTCCTTCTCCTTAGCAGCAAGTTGAGATTTCAGAGAATTAATCTCTTCAACCAAACTTTTTTCACGAAGTGCAACATTTTTTGCATCATCTTCAATTGACTTACGCAAACTCCTTTGCAAAAGTACATTCTACATGCGAAGTCAAAAATATATTACAAATCAAAATAACAAATCAAAAATAAAATTTAAGCAATAAAGATGAAAATTCAAAATAATCCAACCTTGTAAATCATGAAAACACTGGCATCAGCCAATTCAAGCGAAGACTTGCCAACAAGTTCGGCCTCCGCATCAGGAACTGCGAAGGCATCATCAATGCACTTTAACAATTTTAGTTCTGGTTTCTTCGGCATAATACGAAGTTTGTCCAAACCAATCCCAATAAATTTGAAAGTATCTAAGTTCACACCTTGAGTCTGGCAGTACTCCATACAATGTTTATAAGCTTCAAGATTCACACCATCAGGAACTGTTTCTAAAACTTCAGCTGGAGTCGCAAGTTCTTGGGCAACTTCTTTCATCTTTCCAATATCAACAGTTGCCTCCCTCTGAGAAGAAGAATCAGGGAAAAATTTCTCTGCAAAGACAAACATCAAAACATTAAAAAAAAGAGACAAACAAAACAAAAATACGCGAAGTGAAAAAAAATTACCTGTAGAAACACCCTTTTCAACCTGGAAGGACACCCTCTCACCAGTAATCACATTTATAGTAGACTCAGAAAGACGAGAAACACGATCATGTTCAGCCTCCTCGTCATGAACTTCATCATCACATTCATCAAAATCAAGGGCGAGAGTTGTGGTACCCTTAATTTTTTGTGTCTTCGCAACAGGCACAACAACTTCAGAAGCACCTTTTTCACCATCTTGTTCGACCCGCAGAACATTCTCTAAAACTTCACATCCTAAATTAGCACCTCCAGATGAAATCACAACTTCAATCTCATCACCAAAATTTCCTACCTCATCTCGAGGAGTTTCAACAGAAAATCTTTGAGAGGATGGCCCAACAGTCTCCTGCGAAGCCAACACTTCACCTTCTCCTTGTGAACCACCAACAGTGGCGGCCACAGTAACCGGAGAAGAAACCAGATTAACTGGATCAGAAACAATATCTTCGCCAACATTTTGTTGTGACGAAGTCATGATAGCTTCAACACCACCACCATGGAAAATGTTAGCCATCAAATTCTGAAAATAGTTATCAAGTGGAGTCAACATAGGAGTCAACCCATCAGAATCAAAAACTAAACTAAACATTCTCACCTCTTCATCACAAGACATTTTCTTCAAAGCTTCGTCAACAAAACCTTCTGACAATTCAGAATCAGAAAAGCCAGCAGTCTTCGCCCTCTTCTTTGAAACTTTTTTAATAAGCGGAGGCCCACCCCTCTTTTTCCTTGTAATATTATCGATCCTAAGCTTCGCACTTCTAGCATAAGCAGGAGCTGACCTTTCACCATATTCTATCTGAGCAATATCAAAAACTCTATTCAGTCTCTTGTAATCTGAACCAAGGATTTTATCCATCAAATCCTTTTCTTTCTTCAAAAATTTCCCAAGAATTTCAACGTCTTTAATTTCAACAGCAGAAACAAATTCTTTGTCTTCGGTATATTTTTTTTGGACGAGAAACTTCATTATCTGGAAAGATATAGGTTTTCCCTCTAACAACCTTTTCATGAAATTGAACAAAGCTCCAACCTTTCTTTAAAGGCCAAATCCAAGCAGCAATATACTCTTCGCAAAGATCTCGAGCACTTTGAATACTTGCAGCAAGCTTATAAAACTTCTCACAGGATTTAGAACTTCTTGAACTTTAAAATTTAGGTTTACAGTCAAAACTATTCTTGTGCATCCTTGCAGCCAAAGGATATCTTCTAACAACCCTGTTAGCTTTATTCTTCTCTTCGACTAAAGGAACTTTATGATAAAACCAAAATCGATACCAATTTTCAACCCACTTATTTTTCGAAGCAGGAGCAATCTATTTAGCACCACGAGCTGGCTTAAAACTGCAACATCCAAAATATTTGATGACACTTTTTCCATCAACCATTTTACTCCGAAATTGAGTATGCATCTCATGAATAGAATAAAAAGCTCCAATATCCAGATGTCCTCTCTGAGATTTCACTGCCCAAATAAAGAGAGCGATTTTTGCTATACCATTTGGAGTCAAATGATGCATCTCAATGTTATAAGCTTTTAGAATTTCTTCCAAAAAATCTTGATATGGCATACGAAGACTAGCCACAAAATAGTCACGAAACACAACACATTCATCAGGTTCTGGCCTGAGAATTGTCTCATTCTGTGTAGATAATCTAACATCAGCTTTTTCAAGCATTCTATTTTTTACCATCCACTGCAATTTAGACTCATCAAACAAAGATTTTCCAAAGATAAGAGACTTCGTATCATCACCAACAAGCTCTGACTCCGATACAGAAACATTAGACAGATCTTCACCAGAAATAGAATGTTCAGTTTCAGCAGACGAATTTTTAGAAGCATTCTTCTCCATGTCTGACATCTTTATATATATACATATACAAAACAATATATAAACACAAATAAGCATATGAAAGTACAAAACAACTTCACAAAAATTACCTTCGCAACAAAAGAAGAAATGAAAGAATAAAAGTGACTTCGACAAAAATTGACTTCGCGAAAACTTGAAATGTCAGAAACACCTCCCCGTCTTCGACTGCGTACCCTCAATAAGGGAACACATCGCAGTATATATAAGTGGCTTCGGAAAATAACCGTTACAAACACTGTTCATATCATAACGGTCATAAACGGCCAACTCCAAAGTTCGGGATGGTGTTTTTTGTGACTTCGCTTCATAAAATTCAAAATTCACGAATTTTAGACCTTTGGAGTAGGCCTTCTTTCGCGAGGGGCTACTATTGGGAATTTAACTTCATCCAAAAAACTCAAGCCCAAACTTTGGAGTAAAAAGGTATAAAAATATTCTGATGAAATTCACTTGCAGAAAAAAATACAGTGAAGAATGTATTTTGACTTCGTCGCTAAGAATTCAACTTCGTATATCGACTTCATCGTCAAGAATTCAACTTCGCCTATCGACTTCGTCGTCAGAAGTTCAACTTCACATATCGACTTCGTCGCTAAGAATTCAACTTCACCTATCGACTTCGTCGTCAGAAGTTCAACTTCGCATATCGACTTCGTCGCTAAGAATTCAACTTCGCCTATCGACTTCGTCGTCAAGAATTCAACTTCGCCTATCGACTTTGTCGTTAAGAATTCAACTTCGCCTATCGACTTCGTCGTCAGAAGTTCAACTTCGACTGTCGACTTCGTCGTCAAGAACTCAACTTCGCTGGACAGAGAAGTGAACAAGAAACATAAGATGATCTGAAGAAAACAAATTCATTGAAGAAAAAGAGGATCGGATGCAAAAAAGAAGACTGAATTAGAAAAAAATGACCACTTCGCCCTTACGTAAATAAAGGGTTGTAAATAGTTAGGTCAGGGATAAAATAGTCATTTTATGTAAAATATGAAGGCTAGGGCCCTATAAATACCCCCTCTGACATGTATGGTAGGATCATGAAATAAATGCGACTTTGCATGCAATTTTGCCTTGGATGAAATTTTTCTGATGATTGTGTGAATCGTGTCATCTGACCTAAACTTTTCACCCAACAATCATCTTTATCTTCATGCACTTGCGATCTTATGGCCATCACCACCATGCTCCTTCCTCCTTCATCACATGTGTTGCTACACCTAATTCAATTCACTTGACACAATGGTATTAGCAACTTGGTGTCATTAATTGCCAAAACCAAACTTAGACTTTCATTTGTGCCACTGGTTCAGCTTACTCGAGAACTCTCTCGTCCGTTCTTTCCCCTCTCTACAGTATCTAGAGGCGAACAACGGGCGATTTCTCGATCCCGGCCTGTTCCTCACCGGATCTCTCGCCTCTGTCAGCGTCTCTGGCGTCGGGAGGTAAGGGATTTGGTTGAGGGCAGGTGCGGTTGTCTATACTACTAACTATAGTTGTAGTTTTATAGTTTGATAGGTTAGGGTTAGGTTTCCCCATGGCGATTTGTTTGTCTAGGGACTTTTGTTCCTTGTCGGCGGTGGGTCTCCGACGCAAGGCGAGGAGGGTCTCCCTCCATAGCATCCCTGGCTTCAATAACGCTATAGAATGGAGCTCTGCTTACCTATGCGGTGTCTCTGGCAGGCGACGTCATCGATGTTAGGAGGATGGATCCAGTTCGGGTGCGTGCTTCTTCGACATCTCCGGTGGCTTCACTGCCTTCGTCGGCGGTGGTTGCATCAGGTTTGCCTACCAACTTGTCTAGAAACTGGGTTGGATCTTAACTACCACCGGTTCTAGTGGTTTGTCTTCCCTCCGGGGTGAATCGTCGCTCGGCGAGCGAGGATTGCTGATGGTTGAGGTGTTGCTGTCCGGAGATGTGATGGCTTTCGGCCATCTTTTACGGCCTGAGCGTTCAACGACTTCAAAGCATATTGGAGTTTCTGATGTGATACTCTTGATGCCAATGAAAACTTTTGATGTTCCCTCATCGGGAGGGTGGTCGGCTTCAATGAGCTTGCTCCGACCGTCGGCGACGAGGACAACTGGGAGAATCTTGCAAGGACATGAATGTAATCTTCATTTTTTCAAAGGGGTCTTTGTAAGATATGGGATGTAAACAACCAGAACTATATGTGAAATGTGAAATATAAACCTAGTTTTCTAAAAAAAGTATTTAGTAAATTATTATGTTTTTTCTGAAGGCTGAGTAAATTACGTTGGGTCACTACACTTATACTAGTATATTGCCCGTGCTAACGCTACGGGACACATTAAGTCTAAAGTTAATTTTATCAAATTTGAAGTACTTAGCTAATTGTGCTTTGTCAAAGCTGTTTCCATAGCACTGAACTTTCAGTTCAGTGTTTTGCTAATATGACCAAAACAAAAACAAAAAAAACTCGACACGGAGGAGCAGATCGCACCCCTGCTTTTTAATTAAGAGGATGCAGGGCTCGAACCTAAGTATCTGGACTGAGAGCGAGCTCCAGTAACCAGTCACCCACGAGAGCACCTGCTTGCTAATATGACAAGACATTGTATAAACTAATGGTACCCCAGAGAGTGTCAGAAAAAATGAACTTTAAAATCATTTGACATGAACCGAGAGCTAAAAACGGCATTGCACTTGCTATATGTTTCCATAGTTAAGAATAAAATGAAATTACACTGTCTTTCCATAGACAAGGCATTGCATTTGCTGAACCATTGCCAAAACGCCAAAACAATGATATCAAAGACATGACATAATGAACCTGTCATTCATACAGTTTGATCATGTAACAGACACGAACCAATTCCTGAATATTCCTAGTTTCCATTAAGTGAACCAATTAAGGGCAGCACAATCATACTGTGATCTCTTGCTTCATCCTTAGTTTTTTTTTTATCCTTGACATGAGCGATTCTGATGATTCTCCTACAAATCAAAGATCAATTATAGGAAATAATACTCAAATGGAAATCTATACTATAATCTATTGAACGAAATTATACTAGGTCCACCCACAATTTTTATACCCTACAGTCATGACTTTTCCTTCGTACACTTCAAAACGTGCACCCTTCAATAGCTGCTAGACCTTCCATGAAGGCTTCAATGCGATCTGATGGTTAGGGTTATTTGGATCATCCCTCCGCCTGCGTTGAAGCCTCCCTCTGTCCCGCGCGTTGAAGCCTCAAGACCGCGCCTATCCACAACGGTTCGACTGCTCGGTTGTCTCTTTTTTTTTCCCGAAAAAAAGAATGAAACATCATCCTCTCCCCTTCCCGACTCCCCGTGGTGCGATTCGTGATTCTTCCCATCCCGCGGCTAGGGTTCACCACCGCCGCTCTACCGGTGCCGCTCGCCGCCAATCTCCAGGCCATGCGGTGGCCTCGTCAGGATGCCCGGATGATTACAAGGTGGAGAAAAGTCATCGTAGTGTTCCGAGTCCGAGGCCGCTGCATCGCGGCGGAGATGGAGGCGGGGGCGGTGCCCGTGGCCGGGACCTGGAAGCACGGCGACGACAGGCCGTGGAGGAGTACATGTGCCTTGGCAAGGCGTTCGTGGGGGAGATGCTCATGGAGGAGGAGCAGGGCACCAGGGGGACCACGTTCCTCATCTCCAGGCTGCGAGGGCTGGCGTCGTGCGAGGTTGCTCGGGGCCGCCGCCGGGCAAGGCCGCACGGGGCGGCCACCTCTTCAGGTTCGTTCCCTTCCCCCTATCATCCCTCCTCGATCTTGTCTTGCTAGGTTTCTGTTCTTTCCCTGTGAACTGATGACTTTCCCGTCATGTGCTTGGTGGCCAGAGCATGGCCATCCGTTCGCGGTCAAGGTGTTCGATTTATTGCCTAGCGGGTGGTACTTCTTTCCTGACTATGTTTCCCTCATTTTCCCCATCTGCTTCTCGATTTCACTCAATTTTACATGCTCTGAACGTAATGCAGGGTGCTGCTTCGTCATATGCCCGTCAAAGGAGCAAGCTGACAAGGTGGTGAATGCCTGCCACAACAAGCACCCGCGCTCTGGGGTATGCGAGCATTCTTCTCAGGTTCCTTCTTGCCAACTTTTTGTTATTTAGTGACTGGGCCTTTGGTGGTTGGCTCAAAATCTTGGAATTGGATTTGTTATTTTTTTGGCTCCAAGTTCTGACCATTCATAGTTTGTCAAGGTGCGTGTGCAAATGATTGCAAGGTGTGAACCCATTCTCAGTTTATAGACTATGTGTCATTGTTTTGGCAGTATTTGTCTTCTTTGAGGACCGTTTCTTTTCTAATTTCAAGGATATATTTGAATACTGTCAAACCCAGTGGCGATCATTTTTTTCTTTCTTTCTTGTGTATCCAATAAGAGGAATATGCACTTTAACTTCTCTTGAATGAGTTCTTGTTGAATGAAGTTGCTCGGAATCTGCTTCCTAACGCAGATACATAGTAGTGCTTTTAAGAGCATGCTAAGTAGACAAAGCAAATACACACGTAATACAACAACCTTGAGTACCATTTAGGTTGGCTAAATCTGTTCTTTGCTACTTTGAGTAAAATACATCTTATTGAGTCTTTCTGTCAGGCTGGGTGCCTGGTATCTGCTGGATGCTATTATAGTATCTTGGCATCAACTAATATATATTTTTTTATTTAAATGTCCTTGCAGGTATATTAGAAGGAATCAGTTAGATGATGGGTAAATGTTCTTGCAGGCGAGACAATTAGTTTCACAAATTTTCTTTTGTTGCTCATCAGACTGCACAAGATAATATTGATCTCAGATGACCATTCTTTCTAGATTTGATCTAATCTTTATCGTCAAAGATATCAAAATGTATGATCAAGATAAGGTATGAAGCAAAATTCTTTCTACAACCTTTCTATTCTAGCAGCTGAGAGACTAAGTGCAACTTCAAAATACAGCGAATAACAAGCCACATTATCAAGGTGCATGCCAGTTGTGCTGCAGCTTTATCCACAAATGCTAAGGCAATCGAAAGAGAGAATTGGCTAAAATGGTGTGACCCGTGTGTGTATTTTGTAAATTTGACTTTATTTTCTTCTCTTCTACTACATAACCTCTTAAGGTAAAGTCGATTTATTAATTTTCTGTATAGCATTTTCAGAGTGCACCTTTGCGTTCTAAAATGAAGATTGATTTCAGTAGCTTTTGAAAAACAAAAGAATTTTGTAAAACCAAAGTATTTCTCCAATACTTAAATACAACTTTACATCCAAACATGTATTACTTTTTCTGAATAATGTGGCTATTGCTTTGACTTTTAATTTAGACAAAAAAAATCATAGATCAATTTGATTTTTTAATAGCCAAGTATACTTGGGATTTGCTGTGGACACTTTAACTTAATTTCTTGTTGGGTTACTGATGTTTGGTCAAATGGAGCATTTGGAGCTTCTAGCACTTTAACTTAATTTCTTGATAAGTCACAGATAATTGGTCATGGTTTCCGTCATCACATCAAACCATTGAAGAAGGTTGGAGGCTTTTGTTGCCTCATTCTGGCTATATGCATAGTGGTTTATCTTATCTATATGAACTTTGGGCATTGTGAGGTTTCTCTTATCACTTTTCTTGTCAGATATAGCACTTGTAATTCAGTGTACAACAATATGATGTATATTTGACAAGAAAATCTATGTTTTTCTGGTAATTTAAGCATGGTTGTTTCATGACCGAATAACTACCTCTTCTGCTTCTCTCTTCTGTTTCCTGTCCTAAAAACTTGCTGTATTTCCGTTTGATATAAATGGAAATAGGGTTCGACCTCGTGTTGAAAAATGACTGAATAACTACCTTGATGATCATCTTTGCACAATCATGGAGGAGTCACCAAAATTTAGGAGAAATCAGCCATCGTTTCCTGCTGATTGGAGTCGTAGAGGCCTCCACGAAGCATGATTTATTTTAGTTTTATGATTTATTTTTTTCTAAGCATGATCATCTAAGGATGATTTATTTTAGTTTTATGATTTATTTTTTCTTGATATTACTGTGGCGTTATGTAATACCTCGGGTGTTATGGTTGCTAATTAACCTGCCATGTCATCAGATTGCATCGCAAAGCATCCATGATTAGGTCAACCCTGTTATGCATTAACTAAAATGAGTTTACCTTTCTAGGTTGGATGTGCTTCTCAGTGGTGTGATTCGAACCGAAAACCCTAATTTCGAATGCCACCGCAAATACTCAGTCCATGTCCTGCGTAATTTGAGGTGTGTGACTGTGTTACACACTAGTGTCAAGTGTAGGGTATGAACTCAAGTACGACACGTAAAATGAAGCTCCAAGTTTGAGTTTGAATTGGAATCCAAAAACTTGTCGCGAGTTTTCTGATTCGAATTTGAATTCAAATTTGGGGAAATATTAAAAATATTTTCAAAAGCTAATTTGATCAACCAAGAGTGGCATTTGGTCAACCATGTTATGCTTGTCTAAGTGATGCCCTTGGATGATGGTTTGATCATTAAATAATCACCAATTAAGGTAGCAACAAATTTCAATTGAAAATTCCTCCGAAACCCTAAAATCCAAAACCCTATTTTACCCCTTTTGAAATAATTCAAAATCTAAGCAAAATTTGGGAAAAAGTTTAAAACCAAGTTTGTAGAACTTTTCAAGGGCTACAACTTTGGTGTTTTGAGTTTTCAAAGTTTTAGTGTAAAATGTGGAGCAATTTTGAAAAGAAGCAAATTTCAAATTCGACCCCTTTTTATCTCCAAACTCAAATTTCAAAATGGAGGCAGAATTTAAAAATAGTTTGTTTAGAAAAGTTGTAGGTCTTGGCTAGATGTATAACTTTGGTGTTTGGAGTTTTTGAAGTTTCAATATACAATCCAAAGTAATATCTAAATTACCAAATTTCCGAAAAGTGTCCCATTTTGAATTTAAACTCAAATTTTAAAATTCAGTTCGAATTTGAAAAAGTGTTCAATACAAAACTTGTAGAGCTTTAAATTCTAAAGATTTCATATCTTAGGAATTTTTCAAGTTGTTACCTGAATTTGGGAGTAATTTGAGAAAATAGTTTGGAATTTGAAAAGTTTGGGGGGAGAGCTACAGTGCTCGGCGAATCAGAGCAGGGCACCGCGTAGCATGGGCGCCGGCTAGCCGCCGTGACCTTCGGCCAGCTTCCAGGCGCGCCTTCAACCGCCAGCGTGGGCTTTAGTAGGTTCGCGTCGAGCCACACGTTGTCTGGAGGTCGTTTTCGTCGCCCTATAAAAGGAGAGCACCGTCACCGGCGTGTTTTCTTTTTGTCCATGTCCACCGCCACCGCAGCTCCGCCACTCGCCGTCACCTTCGTCGAGCCACCACTAACCACGCAAAACGCCTCACCACAACCGCCTCGCTTTCTCGCATCTCCCCAACCACTCACATCCACCTCTACCGCCCGTAGCGCATGGATAGCCGCCGTCTTCCTCGCGTCCGGTCGGAGCCCCGCGATCACCGCCCTCACGTGGCTAGACCACTCCGACCCCTCTCCGTCATCACCGAGAGCACCAACGTGATCGCTGTGAGCCCTAAACCTTTTTCTCGCATCAATTTGGTCGCTACGTCGCTGGTGGCGCGTTTCCACGGCTCACCGTCGACTGTGGTCCACCGTCATCGTCGGTAAGGGGTCGCCAGTGCTCGAGCTACGTTGTTAGGGGGTGTAATGAGTTCGTGGGATGGTGTAGATTGTTTTGCTCATGATGGTTGAGTCACTGGCGGTGTGATCGCCGGCCAGCCACCGTGCGGGCATGGCCAAGCGCGTGGGAGAGAGCGAGAGAGCGGGAGGAGGGAGATGACAGGTGGGGCAGAGTTGTCAGCGAGCGAACGCGCGGGCGTGGGCGCGGGCGCGGATGGGCCGTGTTGCTAGGCCACGCAGGAGCGGGCGTGAGCGCGCGGGCAGGCCATGCGGCTGGGCTGAGTCGGTGGAAGGAAGGGGAGGCGGCCCGAAAAGAAAGTTTTTGTTTTTCTTTTTTCAAAAATGTGAATAGTAATAGTATTTGTTTATTTCATTAAAAATTTTGTAGAGCTCCAAAAGTAGTAAAAAATTTTGTGTACGCTTTTCAAGATGTAAACTACTTAGGAAAAATATTAAATGCTAAATTTGATTACTTTTTGCAAGTTATTTAATTAGTTCAATTAAATATTAAATGCAACTTCCATGAATTTTAGTAATTAAATTATTAATCCAAAAATCATAAAATTCATTCTAACACCGTTTTAGGCCATGATTAATCCTTAGAAAAAGTTTAAGCTCAATTAGATGAAGTTTGTTTATTATTAATTATGCCCTAATTAATTAAATGTTTAAATAATTGTTAAATTGTTAACTTTAAGTGTTGCGTGCCTTTTTGATTGAGTGATAACCTTAGGTCACTAATTCTTGGTGATCCTTGGCACCTTAATTTTATGATTAAGCTCGTTAGTAACATGTTTGGTAAGAAACGTTAGTATCGCTTAAGTTATCGCTATTAGTTAGTAGGTTTTACTGTTTTGCGACTGTACCGCGAAGGAAAGTTGTACTCAAGTCGTGAACCGTGGCATATCATCATCAAGCATCAGTTTATCACCGCATCATGTTGAAACATGTTATATACTCGTGTAGTTCCCGCTTTCGAAGAAGTCAGAGTTGGCGAGCAAGTCTTCGGAGAAGAGTTGTCGTCGGTGGGTTCTGGACCGGAAGTCGGAGTCTTCGAGTCCGAGTCAGTCATCGCGTCAGAGCAAGGCAAGCCCCGGTGCATTTAAACCCTACCTTGAGTTTTACAAATCTTTATTATTTATATTAGGGTTTACTGCATTAAGTAATTAGGAGTTGAGTGATAACCTAATTGCTGCATTGTCATCCTTGATTATTATGATATCACCCTTGATACCTGTTTTACTGAAAATGCATAGTATGCTTCGCTATGCTTATGAGTTAAGCTTTTTAAATGAATGTTTACATGGCTATGGTGGCATACTTGATAAATATTGAAATATGAGAATAAACTTGTAAGATCGGGCGGGTGGTTTGGCCACTGCTAACTTGCATTGGGAAATGAGTCTCAATGTAGTGTTTTCGCCTTATCAGTTAAGGACCGTACGTTGTTGGCCCTCGCGTCATGGAGTTTTTATTAGTACTAGCCATGTACCCATATCGGGTAAGCCTTACTTCGACTATTCCATTATGAGAACGTCTAATCTCACACTGGGAGTGGAGAGATGGCGAGAGTAGTGTGTACCCTCGGGGCTAGAATTGGGTCAGGTTCGAGGAGTACTGTGCTCTCGGGTGGCGATGGACACGTTCTGGTTTTGGGTTACTCGGGTAAGAGTTGATATATGCAAGATTCGGTTCTACATATGTCGTGTGGTTAGGAATCTCCAGCTGGGTAAATGAAGTGGTTCGAATCATCGTTGCTCCACGAGAAAGGAGTCTTGGCCTTGCACCAACATCGTAGTTAAGAACTGGAATTGAAAGAAAAAAATGAGAAAGGTCTTGATAAGAATTACTTTGATCTAGATTAGGATCACTTAGAATTGGTTGATGAACCATCAATGGTAAAAGTAAAATAATGAAGGTAAGGACTTATTTTAGTAAGCTTTTCTGCAAAAGAAATTTTGATTCTTGAATATCCGTACCTTGATTCCCTAAAGCTAGCATGTCCTTGGAGTCTTTTCTTAGTCGGGTAAGTCTTGTTGAGTACTCTCGTACTCAGGGTTTGTTAAACCCCTTGTTGCAGGTGCGGTTCATGAACAAGTCTGCTTTGAGCCTTGTTGCATGACCGTTGTGGCTGAAGAAAGTGACGATGAATAGACTGTGTGGCCTCTCGGCAAGGCACTTCGTTTGTGTGATTGTAATAAAGTTACTACTGAAACTTCTCTACTATCGGTTTGTAATAATGTTACATAAGGTTTGAAGTTTAGAAACTATGGTTTGTAAACTTAAGTTATTGTAAGATTTCCGCTACTTTACTCTGATGGTATTTTGAATAAACTATTGTAATATTGCAATACTCCTGTGATTAGATCCTGTTTGGAGGAAAGCAGGCCTTTTAAGTTATGAGGAACATAAGTACGGTTGTTAGAGGTCATTATGACGATGACAGGTACATGTGGGCCATCATAATTAGGAGGTTTTGTGACACGTTAGCACATGCAATATGCTAGTAATGATTAGTACGATGAACATTACATCAAGTTCTGTCTCTCGACGGTCATCGCCTAAGCAAGAGATAATTTACAATATAGTACTTCATTTAGCAGCATAGTCTAGTAAACAAACATAATTATTAAGGGTGATGAACACTAAAGTTTTGTCTCTCGACGGTCATCACCTAAGGTAGACATACATTATGTCTAAGTTTTGTCTCTCGATGGTCATCACCTAAGGTAGACATAATTTACTATGTCACACAAACAAAATTGGCCCAACAAACTTCAACCTATCAAGTGGCTCTTTCATAAGCTGCTTCAACCCTTACCAACATCACCATCATCAGTAACTTGGTGTTTGCAGTTCTTTCCGTAGATGACATCTTCTTCCAGACCATACACCTAGTCCAAAGAGTAACCCATTCCGACCAGATTGTCGTTATAGTACAAGACTGAAAGTGACCTAAAGAAGGCCTCCTGAAAGTCGGACCCATGGAAACACGGGCAGGCTGGATGGATGATCTTGCTCCCTTTTTTCTCACAATAAAAGCACCGAGCTTGTCCCGCAGATGCAACACATTGTACATTAGTGTATATGCGCATTAGCTTTTGGAAAGCATCCTTTGGCCACTGATTACTCTTGCAATATATCATCAATCAATGAAAATAAATTATTAAGATATGTCAAATGAGAATGTACTGGTATAACTTTATCAACCAAGTATGTAAACTAAAAATTTGTTGGCTAACTTTTTTTTTCTATTTATAAGAAAAATCTGTCAGTGTTGACCAATAGGATCATGATAGTTAAAAAAAATTTGCAGCAGACAAATAGAAGAACTCTATTACCAAATGGACATGCCATATTGCAAAATTGATATTAAGAAAGAGATCAATCTAATTCAGCAGACATAACAAAAACACATGAGATAGACTAGAGCATACCACCATCAGGCGAACAGTCCACAGGGGCACACCAAGAATCATCAACAGCACGACTACATTCAGCAAAGAAGAGCTTTGTAGGTTGATCAGCAAAGTATTGATTTGTAAGTTGATCATGCAGTTCTTCATCTAAGCAAGTCGCCATAAAAGTTGATATGGCAATGCTCATATTTGCAAGGAAAACTCAGACTGAAGCCTCTCGGGTTCGATTCTATATCTTCATGGGAGCACAATTTTGGGCCAGAAACATGCTCATTGACACCACAGATGACATGAAGGCTATACTGGGTTTTCTGCAATCAATTTCAACCAAGAGGATGAGGGTTAAAATGGAAACCAGACATAACTGAAAAGAGATTAACTAATGCAAGTAAAAAGTGAGTACTAGAAGAAACCAACATTATCTCTGTTGAACTTCTTCAGTGCAGCTAAAACCATTGTTTTGAATTCATCATGCAGTATCCAGAACTTCCCCTTGCATGCTCTGCACTCCTCTGTAGGCTCAGGTTCCTGTTGCATGTGCGACATGCCAAAAGAGGAGGGGGAGCTAAGTAAATGCATGCCAAGAACATGAATTCCCTGCTCTGAGAGCTGGCAATCATCATCATACAGATGAAACACACTTGAGGCAGTAGCAAGAATGCCCTCAGACTCCGGTGATCCAAGAAACTCTTTCTGTGCAGCTGGGCTAGTGTGGAGTGCAGCAGTGGCTGCAGCAGCATATGCTTCTGGGACACTGACAACGGCCTTCCTAACTGCTCTCTCCTGAAAGCTAACATTGCCTTTGCCTGAACCAATTTTCGGACAATCAGACCAGTCCAACTTTTATTTACTACGCGTATCGGGAAGATTGGGATCAGCAAGCTGCAAGTTGGCACCTGCCACCAGCAGGCGCTGCATGGCATGGTCAGGTGTGAGTAGCGGGTAGTGGGCACACAAGAAGGATATGAAACCATATAGTGACCAAGCCACAATTCTGCACAGGAAGCTAGTGCTGATCATGGCTGACTCGAATTCTATGCTTGTTGGAAAGGTTTGCTCATACCATACCATGTTGGCAATGATGTTGGCAACAGGGTTCAGCGGGCCATAGCAGTAGCCACCCATGATCAAAGCACGGTGATACTTGTTGGTCAGCTCGTTCTTGGGGAGTCTGCTCAGTGCTTTTAGGTAGAATCCATGGATTCTTGCAAGGAGCATGTGCTTCATGACTGCGCGGACAGAAAGAAGCTCTGTTACTGAGCCAAAACTGCAATGTCCAAGAATGCGGCGTACGAAATCCGCCGCAGCTCCGGTGTCAGGATGGCGGCCTGATAGACGATGGTTCACCTCAGTCAGCTTATGTGAAACACTTCCCCAGCCTTTCACTAGTAGCAACGGGTCTGGATGCTTAGCGCCAACTGCTGCGCATCTAAGGGCCATCTCCATGGTGGTGGCGGTGGTGGCGAAGGAGCAGTAGTCGGACTTGACCCCGCGTTTGGTGAGGACGAGGACAGCAGCAGCCATGGGGTCGGCATCGACGGTGTCGAGGTATGCTAGGGCGTCCCCGTCGGGGAGGCAGGGGAAGAGGCAAGCTAGAAAGGCAATGAGGTCATCCAGCGACCGCTCGGCCATGCCTCCTCCTTGGACTTGGACCGAGGACTCAGCGTAGTTGAAGATGGAGGCGTTGATGATAATGTTTGTTGCTGGATCTAGGAGGCCCAAGCAACAGCAGTAGCCGCTCTCCAGATACTCCTTGGCCATGATCTCCGCCTTCGCTTTGCTCTTGCGGTACATCTTGTTGATCTTGGCAGCAACTCGGTAGAAGTCATCTAGATCGAACCCGCAGAAATCATCAGGAACTTCTCTCGGCCCATAGATGGTCATGGTGCTGCTGCTGCAGGCGGCGGCCATGGGATCGGCGGTGACGGAGGCAGGCTTCGCTTGTTGAGGCTCGTGGATCGGCGGCGGCGTGTTGGGGACACAGATTCGGCGTGACTTGGCTTCATCAGCAACAAATATATATATTCTCCCATAGCTAAAAAGAATAAAAAGGAGACAATTGTTTGGTGCGGTAATACGTTGGGTGCTACCACCGTCCGTCCGTGCGATCCCGGCATCCCTCTCACCACCGCTTCAAAAAAAAAGGAAAAAAAAACTTAAAAGGAAATGGAAGCTAAAAAAGGAAACGGGAAACCTCGGTCTCCATCAGCGCGCCTCCTCCGTGCGACCCTCGCTCCACACCGGCAAGGACGGAGCTCAGTGGAGGCCAAACTGGCTCTGGCCCCTGCTTGCCTGCATCAAAGCTACGAAGGACAGGTAGCACTGCAGCACATGTGGCAATAGAGAGTACCTGTCCAGTTTGTCACGATGACTTGCTAGCTTTTGCATTTAGCCCTGGTTTAGATTGAAGATTTTTTTAACCTGATGAATAGTACCACTTTCGTCTTATTTGACAAATATTGTCCAATCGTAGACCAACTAGGCTCAAAAGATTCATCTCGTGATTTTGAACTAAACTGTGTAATTAGATATTTTTTTTACCTACATTTAGTACTCTATGCAAGCGGCTAAAAATTGATGTAATGGAGAGAGTGAAAAAACTTGAAATTTTGAGGGGTTAGTTCTCATAGTCTGTGGCAGTAGTCATGGCAGCTCACTCGTTGCTACTCCTACAATACTAGGCTGAGACCTATGATACTGGTGCTGAAATAGTTCTTAATCACTGTTTATGCTCCATAAATTCACATGTCGCGGTGCTTATCATAGAAATTGGAATAATGCGTAGCACTGAGGCCTTGTTTAGTTACCTGACTCGGGGTGGTCGATTTGGCACAGTGCCACCCTGAGCACTGTAGTACTTTTGTTTTTTTTTTGTAATAATTATCCAAATCTTGATTAATTAGGCTCTAAATGTTCATCTCGTAAAGTACAACAAAACTGTGCAATTAATTTTTTTTATTTCATCTACATTTAGTAATCCATATATATGTCGGCATTTTGATGTGATAGGAAATCTTCTTTTTGCATAGTGGAATTGGGGGTGAAACGAGGCCTGAATTAAATTAGCCCCCGGATGTTGAGTCACGCTCCGCCACTGCACACCGGTCTTCGTGATCAGCGCGCCTCCTCCCGCCCGACATCGCCTTGCACCGGAGGCTCTCGGCGTCGAATGCCGCTGTCACCCTCCCGCGCCGCCACCGGCCGGCCGACGCTCCGTGCTTCCTCCTCCCCTGCTACTCCGAAGGTCGCCGCCGTCCCCTACCGTTCTTCCCGCTGCCGCTGCTACTCCGGCAACCACTCGAGTCGACGAGATGCAGATCGGAGGTAAGCCCCGTCCCCGTGTGCGCTCCCGTTCCGTCAGTGCGTTTTTGGGTTTTCGGGTTTTTGCTCTGCGCCGCGTCGCATCTTCTTCTATTCTGCAATGACGACGACGACTCTGCTCTGCTCTGTTTCTTGCACAGCCCCTGGTGGCGGATGGTGGAGGAGAAGGCGGTGGCTGTCGGTGGAGTTGGACGATCCAGGGCGGTGGACGCGGCACAACTGCAGCTAGCGGCAGCGACCCCACTCCATCCAGTGGTGGCCGCGGCTGTGGCCCACGGGACTACGAGAGGCTCCTCCAACCCCTCTGACGAGGCCACGCCACCAAAAGTTCCTTAATGCCTTCGTCCTCGGCAACATCATTAGTATTGTCCCTCCACCTCCTTCGCCCCATGAGATCCCTTGCAATCTGCTCATCCCGATAGCCTGCTGCTCGTGTGCCCCTATCTGATCTATTCCGATCTATTTCTTTGTGCTGGCCATCGTGGATGCGGCTGAAGGGAGCTGCGGCAGTGATGCGGGACGTGATGGTGGTGATCGCCTCACCCCATGACTGCGCCCGCCTCACACGCTGCCGCCCTAACCGCTGCCCCGTAGTCCCCACTGCCTCACGCCATTCGAAGCGGCGGCCACTTCTGTCGCGGCCTACAGGGCCACCGTGGCCTCCGATGTGAGCCTAGGTTAAGCTTCCTCCTGCTCCGAAATCCCTCTGCTTATTACTTGCTGCTGGTGGTGTTGCGCCTTTCCTGTTCTACCTGTGTTGCTTCTCCCTCTTTCTTTTCTGATTTCACCTTACATCTATGATTTCCCCCCAGATTGAATTGGTTTGCTATTTTAGGTTTCCGGTATTCATGACTCTTGTTGTATATTCAGCTTACATTTGTTCCTGTGCTTGAACAGGAGCATTTATTTGTTGTTGTGCACTCAACTGGAATGGAGATTTAACCACTATGTAAATTCTGAGTACTACCGTTTGTCTGTACTCCCAGTTAAGACAAATGGATGCCACCAACGAAATCAAGGTACACATAAATTTACATGCTCTCTCTGTTCTGTTCTTGTAATAGGTAATCTGCATGTTTCTGAAGAAATTGCCCTGATACTATATATACACTCGCATAATCTTGTGACCATACAATGTTTGCCTACAAGGACCGTACATGTTTGTCAGAATCTGCTGGTGCACTACCACTATGTAAACTTTCTATCGCCTACCTACCGGAGAGCAAGCATAGCAACCAAATAGAAAGATAGGAATGGTGCCCTAGCCTTCATGCTGTTGCAATGTATGCTGACCATCAATTCTTTAGTACTGTGATTGGAATAGATTTTACTCTGAACCAAAATCAGGGAGTATGCAGTGCTAATCACTATACATGTGAAAGGTCTTGATGGCTAGAGGGGGATGAATAGCCTTTTAAAATTTTCTACAAAGACAAGCTAAACAAGTTTATCAATATAACAAATAGCGAGATGCGAGTTTTGCTTAGCCTACAGGGTGTTTGCAAGCCACCTAATCAATTCACAATTCTAGTAATTGCACTCAACCGCACAAGTCAAACCGAGAAGGTAACTACAACTACAACTAGCAAGCTACACAAAGGAGCTACTAAAGCAAAGCTAACTAGCTAGCAAAGATAACTAAGAAAGTAATGCGGAGTTGCGTTGCGAGAGTTTCACCGAGGGGCGAAGTATTGAGCCAACCAATATGATCAACAATGAATACCAAGATAACCGAACACCGGGATCAATCAATCATAATATGAAAGTGATGACACGAAGATTTATCCCGAGGTTCACGTGCTTGCCGGCACGCAAGTCCCCATTGTGTCCCTCTCCACCACGTGGTTCGGTGGCTAATCGGTCTCACACCAAGTCTCTCAAAAGACGCCACAAGAACCTACCAAATGGCAAAAGGTTGCAATGACACGAGTAATTTACCAACGTTGCCTTTGGCGCTTCGCTGAGGTAGGCACAAACCCCTCACAATCACCGGAGGTGGCCAAGAACAATCACCAACTCTTGCCAACGCCTCCAAGCTGCTCCAAGCCGTCTAGGTGGCGGCAACCACCAAGTGAAACAAGAATCCCGCAGCAAATCAACCACCAAGTGCCAACTAGATGCAATCTCACAAGGCAAATGCACTTGGATCACTCAATCTCACTTCGAATATGCAAAGAAGCAAGAGAGATGAGTGGGAGGGGAGTTGCTTAGCTCAAAGTGCTCACAAGTATGTCAAATGTTCAAGAGAGGGAGCCTTGAGCCGGCCAACGAGTATTTATAGACGTGCCCCTTCGAATATAGCCGTTAGGCACTTGAAACAGCCGAAGTCGCGCTGACCGGACGCGCAGGTCAAACTAACCGGATGCGCCGATCGTACAACGGCTATGCCGCGAAGCACCGACCGAACGCGCTGGGATCGATCGGACGCGCTGGTCCCATAACTGACCGGACGCGCTAGTCAAGCAGAGACTGCGCACAATGAAACAGCGACTGGACGCGCCGCAGAACTGACCGGACGCCACAGTGTCAGCGTCCGGTTGGAGTCCAGTAAGCTCCCTGAATGATCGGACGCGTCCGATCGACAGTGACCGGACGCGCCACCACATCTGATCAAAAACAGAAATACGCGCAGAAGCTGAACACTGACCGGACGCGTTCGGTCAAACAGAGACCGCGTCCGGTTCAGCGTCCGGTCACCTTTGTGACCTCCGTTCGCCTCCGTTTCTTTTCTAACTTTCGGCGTAGTGAAAAATAGTCATTTCAACTCCTCGAAAACGCCTGAATCCCGCCTCACAAGCTCGGCAGGAGGGAGAGAGGACCCCAAACCCTCTCTACCGCTCAAACTCCACCGCCTTTGCAAACGTGCTAACACTACCAAGTGATCTCGTCATGTGTGAGTGTGTAAGCATTTTCACAATCATTTTTCGAGGCGATATTAGTTCTATCCAAATGCATATGATTATGAAATACACGCCTAGAGGCACTTAGGAGTTCAATAGCCGTGTCATTCCCCTCTTTATAGTACGGCTATCTATCCTATAATGTAACCACACCCATTAGGTGTCTTGGTTACTAAAACACAACCCTTAAGTATATACCTTTGCCTTGATCACGTAGGGTTGCGTCCAAATCCAAGTGTGGCCATCATGATCACCATGTCCATCTTGCCACCAACCTTGGAATGTACTAATCCTCATATGCTACATACAACTTAGGCATATGATTAGTACATAGGCATTGTCACTAATTACCAACACCAAACATAGGACTTTCAATCTTCCCCTTGTTGGTAATTGGTGACAAACCTTTCACAAAGATATTATGATAAAATTTTGATTGAACCCATGTCACATTGTCCAAGTGTATTACCATGTGTAAGAATTATGGACATGTGATCATGAATTCGAATTGATAGCAATGGCTCCCCCTACATGTATGCTATATGTTTGGATTTTAGAAGCATACATGTTAGATAGGAAAGATTAGGAGCATTGACTACCAATAGGTGCTAAGTGTTTAAGATTATAGACCTTTGAAGTGTGATACCATCGGAGTAGCGATAAACACCATCTTAGCACCTTGTGTAGTTAGATACCACTTGGAAAAGCACAAACATAACTAGAAACCTCGTGAGATCAACATTATAAGCAAAGTTCTAGTACCACTTTGAAAAACATGAAGTAAGAAAAATCTAACTACTTCCTATTCATGCTAGTACCTCAATATACCGTTCAAATTATACTAGCAAGTCACCACACAAGCAATGTATCGGAGAAAAAGAAATGCATAACTATGCATCATACATATGAAGTGCACATGGAAATGCAACAATCATGCTTAAGAGCTTGCTCCCCCTACTTGTGTGCTCAAAATTTTAGTTGATCCCCTTCTTTTATCAATTCTTCCCTTTAGGTTTTCTCACCCTTGAACAACATTTTTCTCCCCCTTTGTGCTTCTCCCCCTTTGAGTTCTATCTTTGTGAACAACATTTTCTCCCCCTTTGGCACCAATGACCACAGGGGACCAATTTTAGATAGATTATTATGTTGAATTATGGGGTGAGGATCAAGTTTGTGATTTAACCTAGATTGCTTGCATAAATAAAATGCTTCGGTTTGATCCAAGGGCAAGCTTCTTCACACCTCACTAGAAAGGTTATCATGCACCATGTTGAAGCAAATACTTAAACAAGTTATCTAGATCAAACACTTAGGATCACAAGCTCGCAAACAAGTTATATGCTATCACTAGATCATACAGGTCATGGAAACAATAGTGACACCATATAAACTTCAAATTCATTTGATTTTCATGAATGAGCCTAGAACATGTAAATTATGACTAGATGCACTAAACAAGTCCTTAGCATAGAATGTATGACATGTCAACCAATTGTACCTTGAGGCTCGAAGAAGAGGCATGTCATATATGGGGTGCATCAACTCATGTTGGAGAAGTCAAGTATGTTCAACTCATTCTTTAGCTTGTGAAATCTCTTCTCATCAAGTGGCTTGGTGAATAGATCGGCTAATTGATCTTCGGTGCCCACACTCTCAATAGTAATGTCACCCTTTTGTTGATGATATCTAATAAAGTGATGGCGAACATCAATATGCTTTGTTCTTTGATGTTGAACCGGATTGTTGGGTAGCTTCACGACACTTTCATTATCACATAGCAGTGGCACATTTTTGAAATTGATTCCAAAATCCTTTAATGTTGCCTTCATCCACAAGATTTGTGCACAACAACTACCCGTGGCGATGTATTCGGCTTTGGCGGTAGATAGTGCAATACTATTTTGCTTCTTGGATGACCATGAGACAAGTGATCTTCCCAACAATTGACAAGTCCCGGAAGTGCTCTTTCTCTCCACTTTATCACCGGTATAGTCGGAATCCGAATATCCAACTAGCTCAAATCTTGCACCTTTGGGATACCATAATCCAATATCTTGTGTATGCTTTAAGTACCTCAATATTCTCTTTGTTGCCTTCAAATGACTTTCTCTTGGTGAGGCTTGAAATCTTGCACATATGCATACACTAAACATCACATCGGGCCTTGATGCCGTCACATAAAGTAGGCTACCAATCATTGATCTATATAGCTTTTGATCCACCATGTTGCCATTTTTGTCACTATCCAAGCTTCCACTAGTGCTCATTGGAGTAGTGATTCCTTTTGCATCTTCCATACCAAACTTCTTTAGCATATCCTTTATGTATTTGGTTTGGCTTACAAATGTTCCTTCCTTCATTTGTTTGATTTGAAGTCCAAGAAAGAAACTAAGTTCTCCAATTATTGACATTTTAAATTCTTTTGCCATCATTTTTCCAAACTCATCACAATAATCTTGGTTGGTTGAACCGAATATGATATCATCAACATATATTTGCAACACAAACAAGTCTTTCCCAATCTTCTTGGTGAATAGTGTTGTATTAACTTTGTCCATGATAAATCCTTTCGATAGCAAGAAGTCCCTCAATCTTTCATACCATGCTCTAGGTGCTTCCTTCAATCCATACAAAGCTTTCCTTAACTTGTATACATAATTGGGTTTCTTGTCATCTTCAAAACCGGGAGGTTGCTCCACATACATCTCCTCTTGGATGTACCCATTGAGAAATGCACTCTTCACATCTATTTAATATAGCTTGATATTATGAGCACAAGCATAGGCAAGTAAGATCCTAATTGCTTCCAATCTTACAACCAGGGCATAAGTTTCACCAAAGTCAAGACCCTCTATTTGTGTGTAACCTTGAGCTACTAGTCTTACTTTGTTCCTTACTACTATCCTATCTTGATCTTGCTTGTTGCGAAAGACCCATCTTGTTCCAATGACATTGTGATCCTTAGGCCTTTCAACTAGTTCCTATACTTCATTTCTCTTGAAGTTGTTGAGCTCTTCATGCATTGCATTTACCCAATCCGGATCTCTCAATGCTTTATCAATGTCATTGGGTTCTTCCATTGACACAAAAGAAGAGTGAGCACAAAAAGATGTCAATCTTGATCTAGTTTGAACTCCCCCTTTGTATGTCACCAATGATGGAATCCAATGGATTGTCTCTTGCAATGTTAGTTGGTTGAAGCACTTGGACTTGATTGTTTGGATGTTGATGTTGATCATGAGTTGGAGATGATGAACTATCCACTTGTTGATCTTGTTGCACTTGAGATGATGTACTAGCTTGATTTTGCATTAGAAAACCACTAGCTTGTGTAATTGGACTTTGGAGCACTTGATCTTTGTTGTCATCCACATCAATCACTTGCTTTGGCCTAATATCACCAATATCCATTTCTTTCATAGCATTAGTCAATTGAATTCCTCTCACATCATCCAAGTTATCTTCCTCATCTTGAGAACCATTTGTTTCATCAAACTCAACATCATGCACTTCTTCAAGTAAACCACTAGCCAAATTCCAAACTCTATAAGCTTTACTAGTAGTTAAGTAACCAAGTAAGAATCCTTCATCACATTTCTTCTCAAACTTGCTCAATCTAGTACCCTTCTTCAAGATGTAGCATTTGCAACCAAATACCCGAAAGTATGCAATGTTGGGCTTTCTTCCATTTAAGATCTTATATGATGTCTTCTCTAGAAACTTGTGGCAATAGAGGCGGTTGCTATAGAAGCAAGCCGTGTTAATTGCTTCGGCCCAAAATGAATGACTCACATTATACTCATTCAACATTGATCTTGTCATATCAATTAAGGTTCTATTCTTCCTCTCAACTAGGCCATTTGATTGAGGTGTATACTTGGTCGAGAATTGATGCTTGATTCCAAGCTCATCACATAGCTAATCAACTCTTGTATTTCTAAACTCACTTCCATTGTCACTTCTTACTTTCTTGATTGTGGTTTCAAACTCATTTTGCACTCTCTTGATGAACTTCTTGAATATGTCAAATACATCACTCTTGTCCATAAGAAAGAATATCCATGTGTATCTAGTGAAATCATCCACAATCACAAAGCCATACTTGTTGCCACCAATGCTTGTGTATGTAGTTGGCCCAAATAGATCCATGTGCAACAACTCAAATGCCTTAGAAGTACTCATAATGCATTTTAATGGATGAGTGTTGTCCACTTGCTTTTCGGCTTGACATGCACTACATAGCTTATCTTTCTCAAATGTGACATCCTTCAAGCCTCTAACTAAGTCATGCTTCACTAACTTGTTCAATTGCTTCATGCCAATATGACCAAGTCTTCTATGCCATAACCAACCCATACTTGATTTGGTGAGCAAGCATGTTGAAAGTTGAGTGTCACTAGCATTGAAATCAACCAAGTATAGATTCTCATATATAAAACCCTTGAAGATCAAATTAGAGTCATCAACACTAACTATCTCCACATCATCAACACCAAATATGCACTTGAAACCAAGATCACACAATTAAGCAACCGAGAGAAGATTGAAGTTCAACTTTTCAACTAAGATCACATTGAAAATGCTATGATCATTTGAGATTGCAATCCTTCCAAGAGCCTTCACATCACTGAAAGCATCTAGGCCCCGGTGTTGGTTTCGGCAATTAATGACAACACATAATTACCATGACTAACGTGTGTTTTGCAGAAACATTGGTAAGTTAGGTCATGGAGATGATAACTGCTTTGGGCAATATGGTATTCATGTCCCTTGATGGAAATCGTTTCGGTTTTCAAAGGATCAACGATAAGATTAAAGACGGTTAGTTCCGGATGGCTATGATCGGACGTGGTGATGCGTCAGGTCAGATTTCCAGAGAGCTCTTGCATGATCGGACGCGTCCGATCATCCCTGATCGGCGCGTCCGGTCATCTCAGACCGACGCGTCCGGTCATCACAGATCGGCGCGTCCGGTCACTCAGCACAGGTTTCCGTTATTCGACCGTTACAACTGACCGGTGCGTCCGGTCATATCGACAGGCGCGTCCGGTCAGTGCGCATCTGGCTGTTTCGAAAGGTAACGGTTGGATTTGTTTGAGGGGTCTATAAATACAACCCCTCCACCTATTTTAGAGGTCTCTTGCTCATTTGTTTAGCTGAGAAACATCTTTGAAGTGCAAGGGAGTGCAAGAGCCCTAGTGAGGATAGTGATTTACGAATCAAAGTTTGAGAATCCTCTCTAGTGACAAGAGTCAAGCAAGTGTGCATCCATCTTCTCATTAGGCTTGTTGTGGTCAAGTGAGAGTTCTAGCTTGTTACTCTTGGTGATCGCCATCACCTAGACGGTTCGGTGGTGATTGGGAGTTCGGTGATCATCCGACGAGATTGTGGGTGACCCAACTCAAGTTGTGAGCGGTTTTGGGTGATTCGCCGCGACGGAGTGTCGAAGAATCAACCCGTAGAGAGCACTTGATCCTTGCGCGGATCAAGGGGGAGCTACATTCTTGCGGGGGTGCTCCAACGAGTACTAGTGGGGAGTGGTGACTCTCCGATACCTCAGCAAAACATCGTCGTGTTCCTATTCCCTACTTTCAAGCATTTACTTTTTTGCATTACTTTTATTGCTTGTTTACTTTCCTAGAATTGCCTTGCTAGTCTAGGATTAGAACTTAGGGTGCAAAACTTTTGTCGGTAGAATCACAAGGAACACAAGTAGGCACTAGGGGTGAAGTTTGGCTTGTAGGATTTAATTCTTGCAATTAATTTTTAGAAAAACCCAATTCACCCCCCCTCTTGGGCATCTTGATCCTTTCAATCACCTTTGCTATTGTCACCAAATGTGATATTATCAATGCCACTATCATTTGATTTGAGAGAGTTGAACATTCTTGAATCACCGGTCATATGTTGAGAGCACCCACTATCAAGCACCCAATGCCTTCCTCCGGCCTTATAATTGACCTACAAAACAAATTAATATTTCTTAGGTACCCATACTTGCTTGGGTCCTTAGAGGTTAGTCATTAAGCTCTTTGGTACCCAAATGACCTTCTTCTTTGGACCCACAATTGGTGTACCAATAAACTTAGCATGCACACCTTTCTCATCCTTGGTAAGCACATAACAAGAATCAAAAGGAATGTAATCCATTTTAGCATGAAACTTGTTGTTGTTCTTGATCATTTTATTACAATTAATCTCTAGATGCCCAACTTGCTTGCATCTATTGCAATAACAACCATTGCTCTTCACAAAGCGAGGCTTTAAAGTAGCAAATGTCGCCTTGCCCTTCTTGGGAGTATAGCCCAAACCCTCTTCATTAAGAGAAAACCTTTGGCTACCCAAGCATTTTAGCAAGCGGGCATCCCCACCATAGGCATTGTCTAATGCGCGGGTGAGATCATCCACCTCTCTCTTGAGAGTCTCATTCTCAACCATAAGTGATGAATCACTAGTAGTAGAGATAGAGTTGGTTGTGGTGGATGATGATGAGCTACATGAAGCATTAGTAGGACCACCAAATAAAGAATCATCAATAATATCACATGTTAGTCCAATATCACATGTGACAATCACTTACTCCTCCTTAGCTTCCTTCATGAGCTTCTCCAACTTAAGGTCCTTTTCCTTGATGAGCTCAAGTAGAGTGGAGTGGGCTTCCTTAAGCCTAGTGTGAGCAACTTCAAGGTCCTCATGGTCTTCCTTTAGACACTCACGAGAGGCCTCTAGCTCATCAAAGGATTTTCTAAGAGCTTTGAGCTCTTGTTTAATTCCTTTGCACTCCTTACTCTTTTTGAGAGCTACAAGCTTCTCCATCAAGGCATCATTTTCATTGCTCTTGGCAATGAGCTCTTGTTCTAAGATTTTGTATTTCTTGGTGGTCCTCTTGTAGCCTTTGCTCATTTGATCTATTATTCCCAATAGATCATCCTTGGAGTAGTCCTCATCCTCCTCATCATCACTCCTACAACCATCACTAGCACAAGAATCATCATCACTATTATCATATTTTACCTTGGTAGGCTTGATCATAAAGCATGTCGATGTAGTGTCAAATATGGATGGCTTGTTGGAGAGGGCGATGCTTGCAATGGCTCGCCGAGTGGTCCTCTCATCATCACTAGAGCTTGCATCATCATCACTATCGGAGTTATCACTATCACAAGTGACCACATAGCCACCACCCTTCTTCTTCTTGTTGATAGTGAAACTCTTCTTCTCTTTCTTCTCCTTCTTGTCCTTCTTGTTCTTCTTCAACTTCAACTCTCCATCATGATATCTTTTGTCTTCATAGGGGCACTTCGCCACTATATGATCGGGGCTATTGCAATTGTAGCAAAGCACCTCCTTTGCCTTCATGAAGTTCCTTCTCTTTCTTGCACCATAGCCTCTCTTCTTCATGAACCGACCCATCTTTTGCACTAGAAGGGCCATGGTCTCATCATCAAATGGATCATCATCATCAACAACCTTGCTCTTGCCCTTGGAAGAAGAAGCCTTGAATACGGTGGTCTTCTCTTGCTTGACCTTGATCTCCTTCTTCTCATCTTCATCTTTATCATCATCATATTGAGCATCGGTCATGACATCTCCAAGCACTTGGTTTGGAGTCACCTTGTCCAAACCCTCTCTTTGGATCATCTTCCTCAAGATAGCAAACTTCTTAGGTAAGTTCATCAAGAACTTATATGAGAAGTCCTTGTCCTTGATATCTTCTCCTAGGCTCTTGAGATCATTGATCATAACTTATAGCCTATAGAACATCTCCGGTATGGACTCATCATCCTTCATCTTGAAGCTTGCAAACTTATCCTTTAGCATATAGAACTTGGCACTCTTTATCGTTGAAGTGCCCTCATATGTTTCATCTAATCTTGTCCACACTTCACTTGCCATCTCAAGATTCTTGATTTGCTCAAAGACTTTTGCATCAATTCCATTGTAGAGAGTATTGAGAGCCATAGTGTTGCATTGGTTGTTGATGCGGTCATTGTTTGTGAGGTTGTCGGGATCAATGATAGCATAATCATGGTGTGTCACCTCCCAAACGTTCTCATGAATAGAGCCAAGATATTGCTTTATCTTTCTTTTCCAATGATCAAAAGATGTAACACCATCAAAGAATGGAGGCTTGCCCCTGACATGGTTGAACACAACTTAAGCCATCTTACACTGAGGTTGTTAAGCCTTGCAAACGGTGACCACGGCTCTGATACCACTTGAAAAGGTCTTGATGGCTAGAGGGGGGGTGAATAGCCTTTTAAAATTTTCTACAAAGATAAGCTAAATAAGTTTATTAATATAACAAATAGCGAGATGCGAGTTTTGCTTAGCCTACAGGGTGTTTGCAAGCCACATAATCAATTCACAATTCTAGTAATTGCACTCAACCGCACAAGTCAAACCGAGAATGTAACTACAACTACAACTAGCAAGCTACACAAAGGAGCTACTAAAGCAAAGCTAACTAGCTAGCAAATATAACTAAGAAAGTAATGCGGAGTTGAGTTGGGAGAGTTTCACCGAGGGGCGAAGTATTGAGCCAACCAATATGATCAACAATGAATACTAAGATAACCGAACACCGGGATCAATCAATCACAATATGAAAGTGATGACACGAAGATTTATTCCGAGGTTCATGTGCTTGCCGGCACGCTAGTCCCGTTGTGTCCCTCTTCACCACGTGGTTCGGTGGCTAATCGGTCTCACACCGAGCCTCTCAAAAGGCGCCACAAGAACCTACCAAATGGTAAAAGGTTGCAATGACACGAGCAATTTACTAACGTTGCCTTTGACACTTCGTCGAGGTAGGCACAAACCCCTCACAATCACCGAAGGTGGCCAAGAACAATCACCAACTCTTGCCACCGTCTCCAAGCTGCTCCAAGCCGTCTAGGTGGCGGCAACCACCAAGAGAAACAAGAATCCCGCAGCAAATCAACCACCAAGTGCCAACTAGATGCAATCTCACAAGGCAAATGCACTTGGATCACTTAATCTCACTTCGAATATGCAAAGCAAGAGAGATGAGTGGGAAGGGAGTTGCTTAGCTCAAAGTGCTCACAAGTATGTCAAATGTTCAAGAGAGGGAGTCTTGAGCCGGCCAACGAGTATTTATAGACGTGCCCCTTCGAATATAGCCGTTAGGCACTTGAAACAGCCGAAGTCGCGCTGACCGGACGCGCTGGTCAAACTGACCGGGCGCGCCGATCGCACAACGGCTATGTCGCGAAGCACCGATCGGACGTGCTCGTTGCGTGGACCGGACGCGCTGGGATCGACCGGACGCGCTGGTCCCGTAACTGACCGGACGCACTGGTCAAGCAGAGACTGTGCACAACGAAACAGCGACCGGACGCGCTGCAGAACTGACCGGACGCCACAGTGCCAGCGTCCGGTTGGAGTCCAGTAAGCTCCCTGAACGACCAGACGCGTCCGATCGACAGTGACCGGACGCGCCACCGCGTCCGATCAAAAACAGAAATATGCGCAGACGCTGAACACTGACCGGACGCGTCCGGTCAAACAGAGATCGCGTCTGGTTCAGCGTCCGATCACCTCTGTGACCTCCGTTCGTCTCCGTTTTTTTTTCGACTTCCGGCGTAGTGGAAAATAGTCGTTTCAACTCCTCGAAAACGCCTGAATACCGCCTCACAAGCTCGGCGGGAGGGAGAGAGGACCCCAAACCCTCTCTATCGCTCAAACTCCACCGCCTTCGCAAACGTGCTAACACCACCAAGTGATCTCGTCATGTGTGAGTGTGTTAGCATTGTCACAATCATTTTTCGAGGCGATATTAGTTCTATCCAAATGCATATGATTATGAAATGCACACCTAAAGGCACTTAGGAGTTCAATAGCCGCGTCATTTCCCTCTTTATAGTACGGCTATCTATCCTATAATGTAACCACACCCACTAGGTGTCTTGGTTACTAAAACACAACCCTTAAGCATATACCTTTGCCTTGATCACGTAGGGTTGCGTCCAAATCCAAGTGTGGCCATCATGATCGTCATGTCCATCTTGCCACCAACCTTGGAATGTACTAATCCTCGTATGCTACATACAACTTAGGCATAGGATTAGTACATAGACATTGTCACTAATTACCAACACCAAACATAGGACTTTTAACATGCTGTTAAGTAATATCACACAAGTATACAACACTCTTTTTGATATGTGCTTACAATTCTTATTAGCTTTTAAAGCTATATGCACTTCCTGACTGTCAGTTCTTTTTGCACGATCCAATTCTCATTTACAGCAATAGTTCCTAAAATGCTTGCAGGCAAACAATATACCAAGAATACAATTTCCACTTTGGTGTACAAGACCAAGCTTACAGTCCTGATGCAGTGATTAATATGATAATTGACATATTTATTAGGGAAATCTTACAGAGTGGGAGTGGCTTTGATAGCAAGGATGTCAGCTTCCTTATATGTGGAATTCTTTCACCAACTGTTTCAAAGGTAAACCTATAGTAGTCCATAATTTCTTTCCCTAATCAGCCTAATTGGCTACTCCTTGATTATTGATTCTAAAACATATACCAAGCAGCCCAAGGATCAGTGTACACTTTTTAGCCTGGAAAGAAATTTCTACATACCTATTTTTATTTTTTTATGAGCTACCTGTTATTTCCATGTGTTGACATACCAATGCACTTTCAAATTTTTTTCGTTATGCATTCTATCAGATAGATGTGTAATTAAGTGGCATGCACTCCTTCAGGTACTACATCTAACAGAAACTATTGGCTTAATTTTCTTTGATGCTCAGACCTATTTTTCTAAGAATCATTTTCAAATAAGCCAATGATGTTTATTATTTCAAAACATGATAAATGCCTTTTTTTAATGAGAATGAGAGATAGCACTCCCTTACAATATTCTGAACATTACATTACAGTTAACTATGATTTCTCTATTGCCCAAATGAACAGGTATATAGTTCCTTGGTCTAACTTTCAGAGGGGATCAAATTGTTTAATTCTACATTTAAATTGTTTCAACATGTGGATTCCCTGCAAAAGCTGACTACCACAAGCTTGGCGATGTTTCGGTACAACACTTACTATGCCTGGGACAATGTGATGGTATAAAACTCCACCCTGCTCATGCGTTGATTAGCCTCACAGTGCAGTATCATTAACTTCGTTACTGCTAATTGCAAATTCAAAATTAAAGAACCTTCATGTCTTCTATGCAATGAAAATATGAATTGCCACTAACCAAAATTATATGTGATTTCAAGATCACTCTATTTTTAATTACATAGAGTACGATGTGTATTTTTTTCAGATTGCTCTTCAATGTTTGATATGATAAGTAATATTCCTATATTGTGATATCTGCAGCTTTCCTGTTGTTTTTTATTGGAATAGGCTTGGTACATGGCAACTGTATATGTAACTACCACAAGAAAATTCCTCATCTGCCTTCTGTAATGAATAGGAATTGGCTATGTGCTGCAACAATAAAGTCTTGTCATCTTTTTCTTATGCAGATATAGATCCTGCATGGTCTTAAATTGCTTGGCGAACATGGAGTACATGATATAGAAAAGCCTACATGTTCCTATCATGGCATTCCTTGATGATTTAGATAGCTTAATGTCTTTTATTGAATCCAAAGGCTTCATGTTAATATCATAACATTCCTTGATGATTCAGATAGCTTAATGTCTCAACCGACGTATACAGATTACAGACAACCACGTCTCCTAGCTAGCTCGATGCCAACATGTTCATGTTGGGAATCTGGTATCACCGAGTTGAAGCTCGACTTCGCTGGAACCAAGAACCTTGCCATCGGCGACGACGTCTCCGCCGGCGGGTACATATGGAGAGTAATTTGCTACCCGCATGGATCCAATGCTGAAAACAATGGCGTTTACCTCTCTCTTTTTTCTACTGGTCGTCAGCAAATCCAAAAACGTAAGGCCATCTTCGAATGCTTCGTGATGGGCAGAGACAGCGAACCAGAATCAATCGTCGTCGTCCCCCTCAGTCACAGGAACCCCGCCCCTCGCCTAATCTCCCTCCACGACCTTCGGCGTTGCGATCATCTCGATGATTATCTCCACGATCTAGGCGCCGGACTTCACGGCTTGTACGTCCAGACACCTAATCGCATGTGTTGGTGACGCACTTGTTGGGCCTTGGCTGTGGGCGCTCATTCAGGAACACCATACCACGCGCGCGCACACCTTCTGAATCTTCGGCACCTGGATCACGTCGTTCACGCGCACATGCACCGGTGGGATGGGATCCCAGGTCATTAAACTAACCTAGCCACTTCTTTAGTGGTTCGCTTGGCGTTCTGGACGTCTCCTCTCTCTCTCTGATCGGCAGGACAGAAAAGTCATTTTAACGTAGCATTGGTATTTAAATGTCATTCGAGTTTGTGAGCCTCCGACGCCGCGTTTTCTACGACTGTGTTAATTTCATAAACTTTGTTTTTGGATTAAATGTCATTTTAACGTCGGTATTTACTTTCACAGTATCGTTATCTTATCATGCGAGCCATGTGTTTTTAGTACAAAAGTTTAGCTGTCCCGTAGCAACGCACGGGCACGAACCTACATTGCCGCGGGGGCTTGTTGTGCACAAATCTTATACATGAAACAAACCCTCCTAGACTATGGAGTTGTTCTTGATAAGGTGCCACTTTTATGTGACAATAAAAGTGCCATTAAAATTGCTAATAATCCGGTACAACACTCACGCACCAAGCACATTGATATCCGCCACCACTTTCTAAGAGATCATGTTGCTAAAAATGATATATCACTAGAAGGTGTAAGAAGTGAAAATCAATTAGCGGATATCTTCACTAAACCTTTGGATGAGGCTACCTTTTGTAGGTTGAGAAGTGAACTAAATGTGCTTGATTCTAGTAACTTTAAAAAATAAGCTTGTGTCGTCCCTTGCATTGCGTTGTATCATATATCATGTTCAAATTTCTGCAACGCATCTAGGACTTGTCTAACATGGTTACGATAACCCTCCTTTGGAGGAGTGAAGAAGCCTAACCCTGCATCAAACTTGACAAGCAACCTAGTCTTTCTTTCTCGCTTTGTATTGCATATGCATGGTTGTTGCTTTGTCGTTTCTTTTTAGTTTTGCTTTGAGCAACCTCTGTGTTCGTCCATGAATAGAGAGAGCATTTGACGCTCCTAACGGTTCACAAACTCTATTGCATGGCCATACGTTGCTCCTCGGGTGTTTATTGCTTATTTTTTTAAAAATAATACTAGCCTAAGGCAAAATATTATGAAAAACTCAAGGGTTTGAGAGAGGTCCCTCATATCAGGTTCCAATTGGTGTTTATTTGAGTCTCTCTGAATTGGAACTTGATTGGGAGAAGTCGCGTCGAAGATCGGGTTGAAGAAAGGTGCTTTACTGCGACCGGACGTTGGACCTGACGTGATGCTGCTTCATCACCGCGTCTGATCCCGGCGACCACCAGCGTGTCCGGTCATCTCGAAGACCATCTCAAGGATCTGTGACCGGACGCTGCACCGGACACGACGTTATGACCACCGCGTCCGGTCCCGACCACCACCACCGCGTCCGATCATGCGTGTTGGGTTCCTGGGTAAACTCTGACCGGACTCTGTCAGCGTCCGATCATCCCTAACCGGACGCATCCGTTCGCGCCTGGAGCTTACTGGACTCTGACCGGACGCTGCTCCATCGCGTCCGGTCAATCGACCACCGCGTCGGTCATCGCGTGAAAAGCAGATCTAAGCCTTTTTAACCGTACTATCGTCGCCATTTTCAATCTGACCGAACCCAAACCCTAGCGCCTCCTCGCTGAGGTCTCCAGCGCCGCCGCGCCTTCTCCACCACCGTAGCTGCCCCGCGCACCGCCGCAGCCGCCCCACGCGTCGCCGCAGCCGCCCCACGCGTCGCCGCAGCCGCCCCGCGCGCCACCGCAGCCGTCTCGCGAGCCACGCAACCGTCCCGCGCCACAGTAGTCCCGCGAGCTGTGCAACCGTCCCACGCCGCAGCCGTCCCGCGCGCCGCCGCTGCTCTCTTGTGCATGCCCGCATCTCCTCCTCGCGCTCGTTCTTCGCCTCCGGCAGCCGCTCAACCGAACCTCGCCACCGAGTTTGCCTCCGACCGTCGCACCTCGACCTAACCCTAACGGTCGCGACGTCTTCCTCCGGCAAAGGACTTTCGCATGAGTTCGACTCAGCAATGTGATTTCATTGCCTTGATCCTTTCAATTAGGGTTTGCCGATGGATTCCCGGTAAATTTCTAATGCATCCTTTGATCTTATCGGTACTCCAGCGCTTGTCCATCATTTCCAAGGAACCCTAGCGCGTCAAGGTCACTTTCCTTTCATTGGAGTTTCGCTCATCCGAGATAGCTATCGCGATCTATTCTTTTCTTATCTCAAATGCTTGCTTCCATAAGGACCTTGCTCGTTTGTTAGTTACAATATATTGCTTAATAGTAGCTCTATCTATTCCATCTTTATAGAGGGTCTTGTCGGTGCTCTGTGTGTGTCAGGTGATCAGCTGTGAATCCGAGGCCAAGCCTGCGGATACGGATTGAGGCCAAACCACACGAGTGTCAGTACATCATCTTGTCTTTCAGGGTTTTCTTAGTTACAGAGTTCTATCAGCATGGTTCGCTGCAAGAATATTGGTGGTGGACCAAGTGACGAGGACGAAAGTCCTCCTAGGGTGACAGAGGTAGCCCGTGACAAACGCAAGAAGTTAGCCGTCAAAAAGAGAAAGAGGGCACCCACTGAGGCAGAGATTGCACATGCCATCGCTGATGCTGCAGACCATGCAGAGAGGGGTGGCAGAGGCAGTGGGATTCACATTGGCGAGCGTCGCTTTCACCTTGATGATCGACAGCTCGGTACTGAGGCCACAGAGGGCACAGAGGACCCACCTACAGAGCAGTCCACAGAGGACCCACCTGCAGAGCAGCTCACAGAGGACACAGAGGAGACAGAGGAGCAGACCGCCCAGACTCCACCGCATCATCGCTTAGGACGTACGTGTGCTCAGGTGACTCCTAGGCCAGAGGGACAGTGTCGTGGAGGTCGTCCACCTCCCAGGGCTCGAGGTCACCCCCCAGTTGAGCACTTTGACCTTAGGGGAGCTACAGCACGATAGGTACAGGCTCTCAGGTTTGTCGAGGTTAGTCGGTGGTTCCCACCTTAGCGGGATCCTTGAGCCTCAGAGGGCTTCTATACACCTCTGCATGAGGATTTCTACAGAGCCTACGTCGACAGCGGGATTGCTTTCAAACCTCAGAGAGTCTATCGACTTGAGGTTTTAGTTAGGATGGTTGGTGAGCAGCTCTGTCCACACTTGTCCTTTCTACCTGGTCTGTTAGACTTTCTAGGATAGACTGGAGCTTACTGCGGGACTTGGGTCAGAGAGTTTTACTCCTCACTTTGGATTGACCCTGCTCATCAGTTCATACACTTTGCATTCCGAGGTCGTGACTGCAGACTATATAGTACCAGGGTACGGGAGATTCTCAGACTCCCTGCTTTAGAGACGAAGATTCACCAGCTGTGTTTTGGACAGACTTCACCACCGAGACATCCTCATGGAGGTACAGTACCACCCACAGATTTGATCAGACCTTGCTTCCGTGAGCCGTTTGGCGAGGGGTCCAGACGTACACCTGCTAGCTTGACACCTCTTGCCAGAGTGCTGGATGCTATTATGAGGCGGACTCTTCTACCGAGGCTAGGATACAGAGAGGGCCTGACACGGATGCAGCTCTGGGTTGTTCATCACCTTATCTCACAGACACCGTTTGATATTTGAGATCTGATGCTATGTGAGATGGAGGACACTTTAGCAGAGGGCTTCAAGGGTCACCAGCAGCTATCTTATGCTCATTAGATCTGCTTTATTATTCGATCTGCATGTGACCTGCCTGCAAAGATTAGAGCCAAGATATCTGATACCACTACTGCATTCCAGAGTATGATATTCGATAGTTGTGGGCTTCAGTGACTAGAGAGCAGGCACCTAGGTCAGGACAGCATCAGAGGCCAGAGGTTCCAGAGACAGCAGCTAAGCAGGATGAGACCGTTGAGGGTCTTGCTGAGGCCGAGCTTGCAGATCTTGATACTCAGCCAGCTGACCCAATTAAGGATGTTACCACTGACAGCACTGACGAGGATTACTAGCCCATCCCCCGGTACTGCTCTCCTTGGTCTCATGACCATGAGGCTGGTGGTTCAGGATCAGCCTCCCGCTCAGACCCAGCCATAGTGGCTATACTTGAGAGGCTGACCCAGGCCCAGGAGAGACAGGAGGTTCAGATGCAGCGACGGGCTCAGGACACTGCTGCCGTATTTGCTTAGATTCAGGCTCGTCAGGACGAGCTCCAGAGGCATCAGCTGGAGTTTCAAAGGCAGCAGTTTGAGATGCAGAGGCAGCAGGCAGCCACCCAGCAGCAGTATCTTAAGCTCCTTCTATATCTCGTCACTGTTAGGGTTCCTCCACCACCGTCTGTCCTTGCTTCAGTACTATAGTCCAGTGGACTTCAGAGTCAGGGACAGACGAGCTCTCAGTTTACCTCTCCCTAGCAGCAGGTTCCTCAGACCTTTCAGTCCCCGAGCTACACTCCTATTCAGACGGGGTTCACTCCACCAGCTCAGCCGAGACCTCACCTTCTCTCGGGCACTCTTTTCACTAACTTGAGTGCCTCCTACAGCGAGCTGACTGGTCAGCCGACACCCTCGCACACCACTGTTGTGACCTCTTCAGGGATGTCAGCTTCTGAGACTATGGATCTTCCAGTATCAAGGGCCAAGACTACAGAGATTGTGCCATCGTCAGTTGCCTCAACAGATCCTCCCACTCTTGGTGTTATTCAGGCTCAGGTGACAGAGACTGCTCCTATTGTTGCTACTTCATCTTTAGCTCCTGCACCTGCTCTATAGACCCAGACCGCTTTACTGTCACGTCTATCTACAGATGGTCAGCCTAATAGTTCAGAGTCTGAGGAGGATACCTCATAGTTTGTGATCACTCCACGCTCCTCGGCACCCGACACGACAGCTTCTGTTCCCCCGTCAGATCCTTAGTTTTGTTTTTGGCGTTTGATGCCAAAGGGAGAGAGAGAGAGTAGATTCAGGGGGGAGTGTTGATAGAGGGTTTTGTTTTCTTCGTGTGCTACATTCATGCATCATGTTTAATTTCTCGCCCTGTATTTTGTGACAAGTGTGCTTGTGAGACTTTTATATATATCATGTCACTTAATTGGTTTTAGCTCATAAGGTTGTGCTTCCGTGCCTTACTCCGATTTCATATGAGCTATGTTTTATGTATACTAACTCTTCCTATTTTATCTTATGAGTACACTCAGTTGGCTTAGAACACATAAGTAATTCCTAACCCCTTGTGCTTATAGCTTTTTACTTATGTGAACCAAGCATGTTCAAAAACCTCAACTCTTAAATCTTCTGAATCTTAGTGTTGTCATCAATCACCAAAAAGAGGGAGATTGAAAGCATCTAGGCCCTGGGAGTTGGTTTTGGCAATTGATGACAACACATTATTACCATGACTAACGTGTGTTTTGCAGAAACTTTGATAAGTTAGGTCATGGAGTTGATAACTGCTTTGGGCACTATGGTATTCATGCCCCTTGATGGAAATCGTTTCGGTTTTCAAAGGATCGACGACAAGATTAAGGACGGTAGTTCCAGATGTCAAGACGTTGAGTTATATCCAGAATAGTCATTAGGATCTTCGCCTTTTTCCTTTGACCGTACTATAAAGGGGGGAATGAGCGAGTAGCTTGACCTAGGTGAGTCTTTTTGTTTAGGTGTGGTGCACACTTATCTAACTTAGCACTAGGTAGCTCAGGAAAAGCTCAAAGTTCAGTTGGAAGCAACTTGGTTCAAGTTGTGTCGCGTTTTGAAGTCGTTTGAGTTGTTTACCCTTGACCGGACGCGGTCTCTGTCATGACCGGATGCGTCCGGTCAGTACTAACAGTCACTGCGTTTTCAACCTGGTTGACCGGACGTGGTCCCTGCGAGGACAGGACCCGTTGATCAGTCTGACACGTGTTTCAGAGGGTAAAAGTCTAATCGGACGCGACTGGAAAATGATCAGACGCGTCCGGTCACATTCCAGTAAGGTACTTAGCTGACCTAACGCGTCCGGTCATCACTAATCGGATATGGTCGAGTGTCAGGTTAAAGTACAGTAAGGTTCTTGCACGATCAGACACGTCCGGTCACCCCTGATCGGTGCGTCCGGTCACTCAGCGGTGTCGTTCCAGTTTTGGACCGTTACGTTCGACCGGCGCGTCCGGTCACGACGATCGGCGTGTTCGGTTAATGCGTGTTTTGTTGATTTGGGAGGTAACGGTTGGATTTATCCATGGGGTGTATAAATACATCTCCTCCACCTCTTTTAGAGGTCTCTTGCTCATTTGTTCAGCTAAGAAACACCTTTCAAGTGCAAAGGAGTGCAAGAGCCCTAGTGAGGGTAGTGATTTGAGAATCAAAGCTTGAGATCCCTCATTAGTCACTAGAGAGTAGCAAGTGTGCATCCATCTTCTCATTAGGCTTGTTGTGGTCAAGTGAGAGTTCTAGCTTATTACTCTTGGTGATCGCCATCACCTTGACGGTTTGGTGGTGATTGTGAGTTTGGTGATCATCCGACGAGCTTGTAGATGACCCAACTCATCTTGTGAGCGGTTTTGGGCGATTCACCGCGACGGAGTGTCAAAGAATCAGCCCATAGAGAGCACTTGATCCTTGCGCGGATCAAGGGGGAGCTACACCCTTGCGCGGGTGCTCCAACGAGGACTAGTGGGGAGTGGCGACTCTCCGATACCTCAGGAAAACATCGACATGTTCCTAACCCTTTCTTTCAAGCATTTACTTTCGTGTATTACTTTTATTGCTTGTTTACTTTTCTAGAATTGCCATGCTAGACTAGGATTGGAACTTAGGGTGCAAAACTTTTACCGGTAGAATCACAAGGAACACTAGTAGGCACTAGGGGTGAAGTTTGGCTTGTAGGATTTAATTCTTGCAATTAATTTTTAGAAAAGCCCAATTCACCCTCCCTCTTAGGCATCTTGATCCTTTCACCTCTGATCTACGGCTGCGGTGGCGGCCGTGGATGCTTTGCACAGCAGCAGCGACATAGGGCCGAGGTACATCATCTCAGAGCCCAAACCAGTGAAGTTAGGGTTTCGGTTCATGACAAAATTTGGGGAATTCGTGATCTAGGGTTTTGGGATTTGGGGATTTCATTGCAATTGAACTTATTTGCTCATCCCCTCCTTCTAATTGCTTAATCCAAAAAACCCTAGCCCCAATAGCATTAAAATACATTAAATCGACATGGACAGAGAAGAAATAAACCCTATCCATGACTTATCTGACTTAAATCAGAGGCATAAACATCATTACCCGAAAACAATTAGCCCTGATCATGATGAAAATAGATCTACCCGCGCAAGATAGGCATAGACTAGAGACATAAAACTCATAAACCCGATCAACTAAGGCCTAATTATGCATCATTATGGGTGATCATCATTAACAGTAAGTAATTAGGGCAAAATAGATCAAAACCGACCTCTAAACATCCCAACCGAGACAGATCCGAAAATGATAGATCATAGACTAGACTAACCAGGATCTTGATGCCACAATGTTAGATCGAGATCAACACAAAGGAGTGATCTAGCCTAGTTAAATGAACACATCACATGTATAACATTATGAATTATAGACCTTGAGGTTCCGCCATCGGTGGAGTAGGGATGTGAGGACGAGGACGGTGTTGTTGTACGGTGGTGTAGCATCGACCTTCGGGATGCCAGCGGCACTGGCCAATCACCTTGGCCGGTGCCTGAGTCGGGGAAGAAGGGCGGCGGCCTTCGGGTCGATCCAGTCGATCCAGCGCCCTCTTAGGACCGGGAAAAAGAAAATGTCGGGCTAGTCAGTTTCTCAGTTGTGCGTTGGCCAAAAGAGAAGCCGGGCCACTCCTTTTATTATGGCGCTGCTTGACTCGGGGCCACAACCATTGGTTGGTGTTGGGCGCTACCGATTGTTGCGCGTGCGTGGGATTCCCCCACGAGCCTCCGACTAACTCGGCCAGGGGAAACGGTCCTTGACCGTGTACCCCTTCGTAACAGCTTGAGCCAGAGATCACTTAATTCCAACAACGATATTGCCGTCGCCGGACGGGCACGTGTCGCTCCTTGGCAGCCTCATCCAGGCCAGCACACACATGATCTACGACATCCATGGTTCGACACTGGCGTTTGAATCGCTCCAGCAAGCGTCGCCGCCGTATCGGCTGTCAGCAGCTCCACCGCCACACACCTGCTTGCTGTTGCTGGTGATGTTTGCCCATTTCTTGTGGGTTGCTGTGAGTGTACATGATTTTGTAAAGTAGAAGGATTTGGGATTCCCCATGCGTTGATGCGGGTACCAAAGAAAGAACACGAATAAATTTGGGATTCAACCACTGAAAATTATAGGAGTATATATATGCGTGTGTAGATGTTGGCAATGCAGGAACTCATGTGAACTTGTGGTGTAATATTGATGACTTACCACAAGCATGAAGGATGAATCCATTGTCATATATGGTCTAGATTCTTTTTAATTCAAAAAAGTATGAGCTGAAGTAAAACTAAACAGAAATATTCAGGCCTTGTTCACTTCCCCATCCCAACCCAAAATATTTCCTCTTCCACCCATCACATCAAATCTTTCGATGCATGCATGGAGCATTAAATGTAGGTAAAAAAGATAACTAATTGTATAGTTTGTTTGTAAATGTCGGGACGAATATTTTAAGCCTAGTTAGTCCATGATTGGACAAATTTTGTCAAATAACAACGAAAGATGCTACAGTAACTTTTCACCTGCTTTTCGCGAAGTGAACACACCCTCAAATGGGTTGCATAGGAAACAACTTGTGCTGATGAAATAAAAGGAAGACAGTCATTATTGACTTTTATCATGATTTTTTTATATCTGTGTGATCTCTGTGGTAGTTGCATCTCTGCGTAAGAAATAGAGTGTGAGGCTGTCTATGAATATGGCGGCAAAAGTATATGACACCCACCGCTTCTTGCTACGTTGAATGTCATCCTTGGAAGCGGGAAATCTCAAAGCCCAGAGCCCAAGACTGTTTTCACTGAAGTTAGGTTCGCCAAACTACGTGTTGTGCCATGGCCATATATGCATTTGCCTAGAGGAGATACAAATCCGCTCTAGAAGTACTAGTGACAAATTGACAATACACACAACAAGATTCATGGCTATCCTAGCCATGTGCTCCTCTCACTCCCCACGACATAGGCTGCTCTAGCTAGCTTCACAGCTAAGGGTGTGTTTAGTTCGTGAAAATTTTTGGCTTTGGCTACCGTAGCATTTTTATTTGTATTTATCAATTAGTGTCCAATTATGGACTAATTTGGTTCAAAGATTCGTCTCATAGTTTTCTACCAAACTGTGTAATTAATTTTTTTTCGTCTACATGTGTCTAAACATTCAATGTGATGGGAAATCTTGAAAATTTTTGAGAACTCAGCGTGGCCTAAGGCTGCCAGACCCATCGCTCTACAGTACAAATGAACACCGACATAGCACATGCACATGCACATCATCAGAAGGTCAGAACCCCGGGCAGTGTCTTGCACAAAGCACTGCAACGTACTACGTGTCGTGGTCGCAACATTGCCAATCCATCAACAGCTTGCGTGCGTACGTGCAATGGGCGGCTGCAGGATGCCTCTCCTGCGGTCGGACTCGACGAGCGCCGCGACCGCGCGCGAGGACGATGCTGGCGCCGAGGCGCTGCTCGTCGTGCGAACCCGCCGTCAGCAGGTCATCAGCAAAGGACACGAGGTCCATATGCAAGCCGCGCCGTCGAAGATGTTGCCGTTGAGGCACCGGGAGTATGAGTCGTAGAAGAAGCGGCGGACGGCGACGGCGCCGCAGGCGGTGGCGAGGTGGCAGTCGCTGGCGACGCGCTCCGGCAGGCGGTGGTGGCCCACCGTCCACTGCATGCCACAGCGCCTTCTCGACGAGGAACAGCAGCGCCTTGATCGGCGAGCGCGAGGCCGTAGAATATGTCGAGCGCGGAGTGGCGGTTGACGCTGGTGGACGAGCGAGAGCGCGGCGCAGGAGGACGCGGACAACAGCTGCAACCTCCTCGACAGTTGGGCTCTGTTCGGCATCCTCCTCCGTTACTGAATCTTCTCGCCAAGGCTGCCAGACGCCCAGACCCATCGCCCTACAAAGCATCGAGTACGTGGTTGCAACATTGTTACATTGCCAAGCGCATATCCATCAACACAGCTTGCGTGCAATGGGCGCCGCTCCTCGCTCTCGCCGTCGTTCTGCTCCTTGCCGCCGCCATGACGACCGTCGAAGGCCACGAGCACGCGCTGAGCGGCCGCACAAAAGCCTTGGTGAGTAATACCCTGACCTCCTTCAGTTCTCTGCCACCTGATGATCCAGCTATCACATCGATCTCTGTTTGTCTCGCCGTGGGCTGCGCTAACACGTACGCGCGTGCCATGGCATGCAGTTACCGGAGCCGGAGACGGCGGCGCCGGCGCCGTGGAAGACGACAATAAGGCGTACATCGTCTTTCGCCAAAAAAAAAAAAAGGAAAAAAAAAAGGTGTACATCGTCGGGCGGCCTGTGTTCAAGGTTCCACCCAGCAGCCCGTGCCGTGCCAACTCCGCGCGCTGCTGAAATGATTTCGAGCTCCTGTCTCTCACTCAGCAACGTTTCCTTGACTGCACTGCCGATGAGAATTTATTAGTTCTGTCGAATAATATAGGCTTGTTGTTACGGGTGAGTTGCTAAGCTAAGCTTCTTGGCCTCATTCGGCTGGCTGTTGGCTGGTGCTGATTTGTTGTGAGAGAAAAGTACTACTGGCTGGCTGGTGGCTAGTGCTGAAATGATGTGAAAGAAAAGCACTGCTGGCTGGCTGGAGTCGAACAAGACCCTTGTCTGAATGGATTGAGTGACTGAGGGTACGCCTGATGGCCCTGAGACTTGGTTATTGGATTTTTTATTTTTATTTTTTAAAAAAGTTGGTTGCTATTATAATTCTCCCAGGTAACCCATAGGGGGCTATGGAACACGTTATGATTTTGTTATCTTTTGTTCTCACATAAAATATGTGCTTGTTTGTATTAAGATAATATAGACGCTGGATGAAATACAAGAACTGCTCAAAAAGAATGTCTAAGCAAGCCACACACCCTGTGCTTTGTGCCACTTACAAATACGACCAATGCTAACATCCCTTTCGAATATGGGAATTTGTAATATGTTGTGCATTTTTTCTGTAAAAACAGATTGATTCTCATGAAGTACTCCATTTCAAATGTAGATTTTTTTTCTACTTTCTATATTTATTTAAAGAAATGAGTCGATTTCTATGATATTTATCCATTCCTGCCAGCCCCTCAATGCTTGGCGCCTGCTTCCAGAGCTGCACTACTTCAATCTTGATCTGGCCATCACCTGCTGCAGCCTGCAGGAAGGAGTTTCGTTCCAGAACACGTTTCCATTTTTCTCTTTTGATTGATTCCTACGTTTTCACCTGAAATGGAACTATTGCACACTAAATTATTCCGTGAAATTTCTACGTTTCAGATTAAGAGCGACCTGGTCGATGAGTTTAAGCATTGCTGAACATTTTGCGTCATCTACCCGTCACATTTTCCGCTGAACAAGAGTGCCTCAAATCGACTCCAAATCAACAAAACATATGCTCGCAGTCGCAAGGAAAATTTCATATGAAAATTACTCGAAAACTTTGCTCAACACTTGGTACTTACAGTAGCGCATCCAGTGGCGGAGCCAGAAATTATCGATAGGGGGATCGGTCGAAGAGTTTCAGCCATAAAATAACCGAGTGTAGCTTATTTGTTTGGATTTTTCATCTTAGATGAGCTTATCCAAAGATAAAATACAAATTTATGTGATTTTATTGTTCAGAAGTCATCAAAAAATATATGACAAAGCTTTTATTATATCTTTCTAATATAGATTATTAAATATATATTACATAATTTTTTTTATGTGATGCGGGGGGAGGGAGGCTGGTTGGCTCCGCCAGTGAGCGCATCCGAAGCAACCAAAAAAAACTAATAACGAAAACAAAACTATCCCAGCCGACGCCCACTAGACCTGCTGCACAAGAGCAGCCGCTGCCAAGCCCCCGCCGGCTGCTCACCGCCCACTCCGACGACCACCGCCGCCGCGCCGTCCTTCTCCGCGGCCTCCAGCTCCAGCGCCTCGAGGATCTCGTCGAGAACGCGGCCCTCGTCCTCCGACAGCTGCTCCATGGCGCGCTCGAACTGCGCGACCAGGTCCGGGTCGAACAGCGCGTGCTGCTGCTCGCCGGCGGCTCCTCCGCACTCATCCGGCGGCGACGCTGGTGCCGTCCCGAACCTGGGCGTGACGTAGGAGCCCGGCGAGAAGATCTGCCCGCCCTGCCGCAGCCAGTCCCGCGGGCTGCCGGACTTGGAGATGGAGAAGTCGAACGCCGCCGCCGGCACATTCAGCTCGCCAGCTGCCGCGCCCTCGCCCGCCTCTTGGCTCCAACGGTGTCACACCCGTGGACGGCGGCGAGATCAAATCACCGACGTGAGTAGAAACAGAGGATTAGAGAGGATCTTTGCCCGAGTAAGGGTGTGTTCACTTCCCGTCCCAATCTAAAATATTTCCTCTTTCATACATCACATCAAATCTTTCGACGCATGTATAGAGCATTAAATATAGATAAAAAAGATAACTAATTGCATAATTTGTCTGTAAATGTCGGGACGAATCTTTTGAGCCTAGTTAGTCCATGATTGAACAAATTTTGCCAAATAACAATGAAAAATGCTACAATAACTTTTCACCTGCTTTTCGCGAAGTAAACGCACCCTAAATAATTTTTGGATGCTTCTCACCTACAGCCTGATCCCTTTTTAGCTCTTCTCTTTCTCAAAGGTCGGTCCCCCATGACAGTCTAATACAAAGGAACATATGTGATAGACTGACCCACATGACAGTATGATCCCAGGGTATGTACGTTTATACAAAGGAACATTGACGGAGACGGCGTCCTAATGCAACCGTCTTGGTTAATGGGATCAACGGATAATCGATTAACGGAGGCGGTTGTTTCGTTAAGACCTGATTAACCATGACCTTTTGATGGAGGCGGTTGGCTTGCCCGCCTCGATTAATTGATTTTGTCCGCCACGGTTAAATTTTCTGCAGTCAGTCAAAATGACAGTTGAGTATCTCTCATAATAGTTCCCAAGCCAAGTAAAATCCACTTTGTCCAGAACGCTAAGATTGATTGCGTAAACCTTAGATTTGCTTCCGTACAGAACTGAGAAAAAGTATGACACAAATTAAAGGTCATGAAGCTTTTTTCTTTAAAAAAATGTTATTTTCTATTACTTCATAAATTAAAAAGTGACCAGAAACCCATGTCAAGATATCAGCATAGTTGCTTCTCAAAACAGGAGATATGTGTTACTTCAATATAATATTCAGCACTTGGTTCTTTTGCAAACCATGTCCTGATGGTATTGCTTTAGGCATAACAATATTGCCTGATCACAAATACACTAAGAATGTGTGAGGCATAAGCAGTTGAGTTGTCACTGCACTTCACTGAAACTCTGTAAGAAGGAACTGATCCAAATTAACGCCTCCTTCCCACATGTATATACTGATCCTTGCACTTTAATTTTGTATTCCATATGCTTACCCATGAAACAATTGTTCATAAGTAATCGTTCAGTGTAAAAGGTGAAACAATCATCTCCTTAAGAAGATCTGGTTGTAACGGTTCGTTACTCAAGTTAACTCAAATGCCCCAGGAATAAAAAATGTGTAAGGAGAAATGAACCATCTCAATAGCAACCATCGATCATCTTCGGTGGCTAATATTTTAACTTGCTTTCCTGGTTTTGGCCCAAAAGAAAATTGAAGACAAACTAATGTGCAGCATTTTAATTATTCAGGAATCTAGACTCACAATAATAATTTTCCACATTGAAGTAGAAAAGACTGGTAGCATTACCCACACGGAACAAACAAAAACCATTAACCACACAGCTCATGAAAGTAAATTTGAATTTCTAAGAAAATAACTTACATAAAAATCACCTGCACTGCAAGAGGTGGGAGGGTCTTTCTGATGGTGCTTCAACTCCTCGAGGATCCTCTTCGATGCCATGGATCAAACCTTAAGATTCCAAAAACTTACTGTAACATCCCAAAAATGCACATTCAAAAATCACTCGCATATAAAAATTATTTTTAAATGCATTTCAAAAATCATAAGTCATCTGAGCTCTATATCCTTCCAAATCTTGTCCATATTATATCCATCCTAGTTACATCTCTTTAATTTTTATCCTGATCCGTGGCATCGGCATCACCCGCCCGTTCCTCACCTTTCTCTCCCTCTCTCTCGCTTCGCCCGATACCCGACAACGGTGTGTGCGCCGACCCCACCATTATCGCCGCCGCAGCGCACCCGCGCTTGGACCCCCTCGCCGACTGCGGCAGCTCGCACGCCGCCACGACAGTGGGTCCCACCTCCCACCTTTCCCTCTATCTTTCTTTTCCATGCATGGTCACAGCACATTCATATATACGCAGCAAATGAAGCAAGACAAAGCACCCACCAAGGCAACATCCACTTTTACCATTTACCACGCAGACAAAGCAAGGCACACAGGCAGCATGCATGTATCACCAGCATGCAAAGCACGGGCAAACAAGTGTCAGCAGTGCACCCACACATACGCACATACAGATAGCTCATGCATGCATGCAAATTAGGCACCGACCATGCATGCAAATTAGGCACCGTCGCCTCGCTACACGCCGCACCGTCCACCGTCCTCTCAGCACCATTGTTGCATGTGAAAGGACACCGAAAGCAAGTTGTGGCACAACCCACGTCTCGGCCTATAAAAAGGCACGCCGAGTTGCTCTTCTGCAGCAGCACGCTCAGCTCGTCACTCACCTGTCTGCTCTCGCTTCACTTGCCTCGCGTATACCGTATATGGTCGTGCGCACGAGCCGGCTCGGCCGTTGTCGCACGATGAGGTGAGCAGCCCATGAGCATCTCCTCGCTCTTCTCTCTCCCCTGTGGTCTTCTCACTACTTTCTCTCTTTGCTTTTGCCTGTGCCGAGCCACTCCTAAGCTCGACGAGCTCAACCATGGCGTCGTCCATGCAGGAAGCAAAAAGAAGACCCTTGCTAGCTTTTCTCTCTCCCTTCCCATGCATGTGTGTGTGACGTGTGGGTTATAAGCTACAACTCCATCCAAATAGCACACGCACAGCATACACCATGCACTACCAGTCAAGCCAAATGCCCACGTGATCACCCATTTCTTAATCGCGCATTATTCTTTTTCGCGTGATTAAATTTCGGCTATCTTGCACAGCTGCATGCCAACTCCGATTTCAAATATTATTCTTTCTAAATTCATCTAAAATCATGATCTATCTCTCATATAAATTTCATGATTTTAGAGCTCATTTGGATTTATGTAATTATTTATCTGTGCTTGTTTGTCTGTTGCGCTCGTTGTGTACTTTTAGCTGACGGAGTGAATGAGCCAAAGAACGAGGACGTCGGAGGTGAGTACCGCGAGTTCGACGCCGAGGATCCGGACGGTCAGCAGGAGTTTACCGAGGACGCCAATGGAGGCAAGTCCAGCCTATTCCCCTTTGATGCATGTTGATCCTATTTTTAAACACAACCCGTAGAAGTCGTTTTAAATATTGCATGTACGTTATACGTACAAAGTATTTTCGCTGCTTAGCTAAAACCCGTTTGAATAGCCATCCTTGAATTGATATTACCTGATAATTGTCTTGTTCAAACTTAGGAACAAATAATATGCTATGATAAAATACTATTATTTAGTATGCTTATGACTTGATATTCATCATGGATACTTATCATATGTTTTTTTCTCAAATGCAATGATTTTAAATGCAAAATTGTGTGAGTTGAGAAAATGAATTGTGGGTATTATAAAAGGGTTAATGAACAAGTTATAGATGGTGATTACCCTAGAGATGGGACGGGTCGGTGTTCCTTTTGTGGGATGACGTGGTGTTGGGGCTTGTACCTTTTGTGGTTAAGCATGAAGATATCCATCTTGTCTCGATTAAGGATTGAGTTGATGATTCATCTTGCCTAACTCATTTTCGTACAACCACTCGCCTTGTATGAGAAATGCTTAATCTAGATCCCTCTAGTTGTTATGGCAATCACCTAGAGGCAGGTGTGCAACGGGACACTAAGAGATATATGTGAAAATTGATAAATATTGTATGAAATGTAAATAGCTCTGTAAATTATTGTATTATTATGAGATGTGGCCTTAGTGTTCCCGTGGTGAGTGCCATTACTTAGCTATGGAGGGTAATGGCTTTGATGGATCTGTGCTTGCACGACGGTGTTAAGCTACGCTATCCTACTTGTGGGAAAAGTGTACAACCTCTGCAGAGTGTAAAATTTATTCGGATAGACGTGTCCGCGGTATCGGATGAGTTATGGTTTGGTTTCAACAACTAGATGGATTGGGATGAGTGAAAACATGAGAGTGAGTGTGATTTTAGAAATGAATAGTTATCTGCCATGTGTTGTGGGAACAAGGGTTCAGCAACACCTAAAATTATGGTCAACCCCTTTTTCCAGAAATACTATTATATATGAAGAATATATGTCTTTTGCAAAGGTATTTATTAATAAAACTCTGCATGTGTAAAAAGATAGCTTTATGCAAATAAATCAAGTCTTATCCTTGATTTACCCATATGCATATGCTGTTATCCCATTCCGTATGGTAGGGTTGGATTTGCTGAGTACTTTGTACTCACCCTTGCTTTGTTGAACAGAGGAAGATCCGAACTTCGATCCTGAAGCTGCGTTCGAGTAAGGTCGTGTCTGCACCCAACTAAGCCTGTGGCATTGGGATCCATCAGATGATATGTATTAGCGAGACCTCTTTCTGGGTCTGTTGGACCTGTATTGTGTTATTGTTACTTTTAATCGTGGCATGTCTTCATTGTCCACGCTTGTCGAGACTACTACACTAAGACTTATCTGATGTAATAAATGTGTTATTAGTCTCCTGGGACTAGTATTGTATCACATTTGAGTTCCTGATTAACCAGGGGCGCTTCACTTACAGATCCAATCAGGCGTCCGCGGATCAAATTGATTGAGTCAGTACAAGGGCTCATAAGTCATACTAACATGTGACAGGGGAGTCAGACATGGTGGGGTGGAGTCAGTGCGTAGGCAGTGGCGGATCTAGGAATTCATAGAAGTGGGGGGCTCAACTCATCTTCAACCTCTAAAGCCCCTCCTTCATCTCTTTCATGCCTATAAAAATTAGGAGGGGCTCCATTATCGCAGCAGCAGTAGGGGGCTTGAGCCCCACCCGCTGTAAGGTCCTAGATGGCTAGAGTGGGGTGAATAGCCTATAAAAAATTCTACAAGCACCACTAAGCAAACTTGTTAGAATAACAAACGGCGTAAAGCGAGTTTTGCTTAGCCAAAGGTGGTGATGCAAGCCTCCTATCCACAAGTCTAGTAGATTATGATCTCTAGTTCACACAAGAGCTATGTCACTAATTTAACACTAGACAATAAGCTAACAACACTACTAGCAAAGCTACTACTAGAGCTACACAAGATAATCTAGTAAAGATAAGTGCAAGAGAGAGGATTGTGATTCTTATACCGACGGTGAGGAGAAGATGTTGCCAATCACCAAGATGATATACAATCAATCAATATTGACAACAACTCAATATGAAGACCAATCACCGGGAGACAAGAGACACAATATTTTTGTTCACCCGGTGTTTACTTGTGCACCGACAAGCTACGTCACCGGTTGTGTCGACCAACACTTAGATGGTTCCCCGGTGTGACCCTCAAGTCACTTGCCCCTCAAGGCACGCCCCGCAAGGCACCGCAAGACGCCACTCTCAAGTGAGGTAACTCAATGACACGCGCATTCCACTAGAGTTGCTTTTGGCGTCCCGCCAAGGAAAGCACAAGAACCTCTCACAAACAACCGGAGGTGGTCAAGAACAATCACCTTCTCTTGCCAACGCCTCCAACAATCTCCAAGCCAGCTAGGAGCGGTACTCTCCAAGAGTAATAAGAAATCCACCGGCTAAACCACCCACAAGTGCCACTAGATGCCCTCAAGCTATGCAATGCACTTTGGGATCACTCAATCTCACTTTTGATTTGCAAACAAGCAAGAGAGATGAGTGGGAGGAGTAGCTCTAGCTCAAAGGATGCACAAGAGTGTTAGAAATGCCAAGAGACCTCCCCAAGGGCAGGGCAACGAGTATTTATAAGCATCCCATCCAAATAGAGCCGTTGCCACTCCACTGACCGTTTTTTCGGGATGACCGGACGCGCCGGTCGAAACTGACCGGACACGCTTCACCGCGTCCGGTCGCCCTGCGACGTCCACATGTCCCTCGAATTCAAACGCGACCTTTAGATCCTCCAACGGTCACTGTGCACCAACGGTCAAACGCTATGACCGGACGCGCTGCTCAAACGACCGGACGCGCCGGTCGCACAGTACCGCGCGCCCGCGAAGCAATGACCGGACACGCCGATGCGCACAGCACTCGCGCCCGCGAAGCAACGACCGGACACGCTCCAGAAGATGACCGGACGCGACAGTGCCAGTGTCCGGTCGGAGTCCAGTAAGCTCCCTCGATGACCGGACGCGTCCGATCGTGTGTGACCGGACGCTCACCGCGTCCGATCGACCTTGCGAACTGTAGTTCCCTCAGGGCGCCTGACCGGACGCGCCGGTCCCGTGAGTGACCGGACGCGCCGGTTGCAAACCCTAGCCCGCGTGCCCGACTCCTGCGCTGTACTGACCGGACGCGTCCGGTCACACCGTGACCGCGTCCGGTGCAGCGTCCGGTCACCTCAGTGACCCCGTTCGCCTTCGTTTCTTTTCCGACTTCCGGCGTAGTAGAAAATAGGCATTTCATTTCCCCGAAATCGCCTGAATCCCGCGCTCGCACGCTCGGCGGGAGGGAGAGAGGAACCTAAACCCCTCTCTACCCGCAAACCACAGCGCGACCAACGCCACCTTTGCAAATGTGCCAACACCATCAAGTGTACATCTCCATGTGCTTGTGTGTTAGCTTTTTCTCAATCATTTTCAAAGGTTTTCCAATTAGCTCACTAGGCCCTACATGCAATGCACTTCATGAATTCACCTAGTGGCACCCATGCATCGAATAACCGATAAGACTTCCCCTCTTAATAGTTCGGTTATCGATCCTAAACCACTCACACCCTCTATGGTGTCTTGAGTGTAAAACAAAATGGCCCTATGGTTATACCTTTGCCTTGAGCCCACTTTGTTTCTTCAAATGATATGATCCACTTCATGTCATCACATGACCGTCTCGATCCATCGACCTTGACTTTACTTGCTCTTCACCGTTGCATCGGTCCGTCGGCGCTAAGTCTTGCTCAAGCTTCACCATCGCATGGTCCTTCGCTTCGAAGCCTCGACTTGCCCTTCACCTTCACAACCGGTCTAACGAGCCAAGCCTCATCTTGGTCTTCACCATCTTGGTCATATGAGTCAATGTCATGTCTCATATGCAATGACCACCTTTATCTAAATCATCCACTTAGATACAAAGGTTAGTCCTAGGTTTCATCAATTAGCCAAAACCAAACTAGGGACTTTCACCCGCCCCACCGCTAGATCCGCCCCTGTGCATAGGCGACCTCCGTCTCTTTTCACTTATAACAGTAGTGTGTCTGTGCTAACGCTATGGTAAAATACAAAACAAGATAAAATTTACTATTGTCAAAATAAGATAAAATTTATGGTAAAATAGATATTAAACTATTGTCATGTTACCATGCTAAAAACACAATGGGGTCAAAGGAAAATGATCCCAACCTGTGGATCAATGTTCACTTCAGCACCGTCATCAAATACTGCATCTCCTTCATCCATAGCTCCCATCGAGGGAGACTGTATTATTTCCTGAGCGAACGAACAGGAACATGCTTGTAGCCCTATACAGTTTAGTATGGACACTGGACCACATATAAACATAGAAAGTTTATTGTTTTAGGAAGGACAATAACCTTTTTTTATTATCACTGAGCCATTTCCAAGAGTAAATTCAAACCGTCACCTCTGTCATAGGTAGAATAAAAAACTGATCCACAATTAGCACATGAAAAGTACCGAGGAGTGCTTTAATCGAACATGAAAAGACAAACTATATATGAAACAAGATATTGCATCTACAAAGATCATACTGCCAAGCAGTTAGCACAGCTCGAGGTCAAGAAGGACGTCGACGAAGTCACCCATGTACTCATCGTCGACTCCTCCATTTGCACGGCTTGCCCTATGCTCCTGGATGATATTGCCAACGAACACCTCAACCTTTTGGACTAACCTATTGCACCGGCGGCGCACGCCCTCGAGGTCGAGAAGCTTGATCAATGGCAGGTGGTCAACCTAGTTGAACGTGCCCAGGAGGTCGTAGCCCTCGGTGACCATGTCGTCCAGAAGGACGCCCTCTTGGTTGTCCATGTCGTAGTGCTTGCCGAAGACGGTGGTCGGTTGAGAGACGCGACATGCAGCACGCGCTTCAGGGGGACCTCGCCATGGTGGGCCATGGCTGTGGCAACGTCGGAGACCATGGCCTCGCCGATGGAGACGCGGTGGTGCGCAGCAGCCCCGCCATGCGGCGCGGGGCCGAACTAGTGGTTGGCGGCGAGGCGACGGAGCCCACGCCAGTGCACGTCATCGGACGCGGCGAAGCCCATGAAGCGGTGGAAGAGCAGGTGGCGAGCCCTGCAGGGCCCCAGCCGCCGTGTCTCCCACTACGTCACCGGAGGTGATGACGGTGCGGCCCGGAAAAGCGATGCCGAGGAGCTCGGAGCCATACCCACAAGACGAAGCGACGTGCACGGGTTATCGAGGCTGGCGTCCACGGCGACGATGCGATTTGATGGGCGGCGAGAGCTGCTGAAAGAAAAGAAAAGAAAAGATGGAAAGGGTGCCACCAATTTGGGAGTCCGTTGATTTTGCATGCAACAAATTTGTGAAGGACGCTGATTTTGCGTGAATTAGCATGCCGCCGTTGCGAGGGCTGCTGGTTTGCGTGCTGCGCGAAACGATCCCGTGCGTCGAGGAAGCCCGCCAGTTGGGTGCGTTGAAGCCTGGAAATGTTTGTGCCCCTATAGTCGTCGTGGTGAAGCCTTCTTAGAACAGATCTAGATCGTTGGTTTCCATATAGGTGGTATTCTAGGTGTATAATCTGGTGTGGACGGAGAAAATATTATTTCTGTGGGGGATAAATTTGTAGGTGGACCAAGTGTAATTTGGATTGGTCCCTTATAATAGAGATATGCAAATAAGTCACTAGAATTTTAAAGGTAATGTATCTAGTGCAAACCAACCTCTCCGTGTAGCCGTGCAAACTTTTAATCTGGACCACATGATGTTTATCAAGTGGGCGCAGGAGGGAGGGGGAGGGAGAATTTGCAAAAGTGTGATTAGGAGCGGGCAGTTAAGTGCAAAATTACTCAATCTCCATGTGTGACCTAGATTAGAAGTTTGCACGATTGCACGAAGAGATTAGTTTGCATTAGATGCGTCGCCAATTTTAAAATATACAGAGCAATTTCGATGGCTTCCAACATATTCCCTCCGTTCCGAGAACAATACAACTATCATCCGTCTCTGTCAAGCATACTAGTCCTGGTCCAGCAAGTCGGAGTGAGCACGTGCACCGTACCAATTGATCGATACTCCACTATAGAGTATGGACACGTACTACTAGGGATAACATAACACGCCATCCAACCTAATTGGCCTTCGCTAATGATTTGTTTATTTCTCGTCAATTAACATTTGTCACAGGTATCCTTTCAACAGCTAGCCTTCTTTTTTTTGAGATGGGTAGCGCATGTTATACAGTTTCCCACTTAAAAAAAACTAAAAGAACTATCTCAGATTCTCAGTGCACAATAATCTAGGAGAGAGGTCAAAAGGTTTGAAATTGTGTAGTATTATCCCAGGATAAGATTTGAAGGTGCCACTAATAAGATTCTGCCTTTTGAAACACATGACCAATCAATAAAAGCTAAGAGACTTCACTTGCTGCACTTATCTTAGTTAACTACTACCCCTCCATTTCAAATTATAACGTATTTTAATTTTTTAGATACATATTTTCTCTATACACTTTGATGTACATTATACCTAAATACATAATAAAATCAATGCATAAAAAATCCAAAACATATTGCGAATATACTATCTTATTAAATCATGCATGCTAGTACTAGTATACTCCCTCCGTCTCAGAATAGATGACGTTATGTGATGCGTGCTGATCAAACTTTCTCAACTTTGACTAGATTTGAAGAAAATGTGTTCAACATTTATATCTCCAAATAGATTTATTATGATAGTATATTCAACGATCTATCTAATGATACTAATTATGTATTATAAATATTATTATTCTTTTATATATAATTAGTAAAAGTTATTCTTTTATATATAATTGGTAAAAGTTTTAAAAAGTTAACTTTTCCAGAAGCTAGAATGACTCCTTGAGACGGAGTAGCACCGTTCCCCAACTGCCGAAAGTTGATCAGATCATGTCTGTCCCAACTCCCAAGTCCCAGCCCAATCGCCTAGATGCCACATGTTGGTTCATTTGGATTATTTATCGCTCTCGATCTTTGCACAAGCAAAAACAAAGTCGCTATCTTCCGCCTAAGTTGCAGCGTCCATCCAAATGCTTAGGCCCAGTTTAGATCCAGAAAATTTTGCAAAAGAACAGTAGATTCTCCGTCACATCGAATCTTTGGACGTATGCATGAAGCATTAAATATAGATAAAAAATAAAACTAATTACACAGTTTAGAAGAAATGGACGAGACGAATCTTTTAAGCCTAATTAGACCATGATTGGATACTAATTACCAAATAACAACGAAAATGCTATAGTTGCATTTTGCCAAAAATTTTGGCAACTAAACTGAGCCTTAATTGAGTAGTCAAGTATTCCTTGTCCCCTCCGGTCCCTATATTATCTATATGGAAAAAGTCTAAATCACTTCTTGAACTATTGATCCTGGAACACATGACTCATGAACTATGAAACAGTCTAATTTACCCCCCTTAACTATCCAAAACCGTCTATTTTACCCTCTGGGCGGTTTTCGGCGGCGGGTTGGTACAGTAACAGTATGTTGCTACAAAGTAACATGACTCATGAACTATGAAACAGTCTAATTTACCCCCCTTAACTATCCAAATCACGTCGTTTTGTCTTTTTATTTATTTTCGCTGAATATTTGAAAAATCATAGTAAATCACAGAAAAATCATAAAATAGAAAATCTAATTTTGTTGGACTCCATATGAGTAGATCTACACAGTGAATATATAATATGGTACGCTTTAGTACAAAGTTTTTGTTGTATCTTTAGTCTAAATTGGATTTTTCAATTAATCTAAAGCTACAGCAAAAACTTTGTACTAAAGCGTACCGTATTATATGTTCACTGTGTAGATTTACTCATGTGGAGTCCAACAAAATTAGATTTTCTATTTTATGATTTTTCTGTGATTTACTATGATTTTTCAAATATTCAGCGAAAATAAATAAAAAGACAAAACCGCTTTACTGTAGCAAAAACACTGTTAAAACCGCCCAAAGGGTAAAATAGACGGTTTTGGATAGTTCAGGGGGTAAATTAGACCGTTTCATAGTTCAGGGGTTATATGTTCCAGGGTCAATAGTTCAGGGGTGATTTAGACTTTTTCCTTATCTATATAATAATTCTGCCTCACATGTATTGTCTTGCAATCTTTTCTTTTCTTCTCCTATCCTTTTTTTCTAGCTACTTGTATATGTTCTTATTTGGTTGTGCTGTGACCACACAGAGAAAACCAGTACTAGCTAAAACCTAAAAGTATGAACCCAATTTTTTTGTAAACCACTAGTTCTTGATAAATCGACGCTAATAGCGTTTGCTTCTATATGAGGCTACATACATGAGAAAAAAAACATCATCACACTATTTGTTTTGCTAAAATTTGGCTTCATGCTGAAATGTTGTGAGAGAAAAATAATGTATCGTTCGCTGCTGGTATTGCTGAAGTAGTGCTGCAAAACAAGACGTAAATTTAGCGTGGTTGGGCAAACACCAATATGTACCACGCATCACAAAGTCACCATAACTAAACACCATCACCAGGTGCTTTAACAACATATCATTGGTAACAAAAAAAAGCCTTTACATGAAGTCAATGTCGCGCTGAAGTTATTGACTGTATCTGTGTTTCCATATAAAACGAAAGAACATGCTTCCTGTGATATTATGCTCATGTAGCATGTTTTTGGAAGAGGGGGAAATGAAGAGCGAAAATGAATTTGTTGGTGAATAATAATATTCCAAGGTGCCCCCGGAGAGAGATTCGTCGCGTACTGTAGAATAGAAAGGGGCAGTGACCCACCTGTTGCTCGTATAAAGCGGCCCAGCGGTGGCATTCGGCGCCGCCGCCTCATCAAATCACACAACACACAACACAGAGCCCGAGCCCCAAGGTTGGCGGCGGCGCAGCGCGATGGAGTCCCCCTACGCTCTCCACCTCGCCCTCGCCGCGCTCGTCGGCGCCTCCTTCGCCGCCGCCTCCGCCTACTACATGCACCGCAAGACCCTCGACCAGCTTCTCCGCTTCGCCCGCGACCAACAGCGCCGCCGCAACCGCCTCCTCCCCGACGGCGACGAACTGGAGGACGGCGAAGACTATCCTCCGGCGCACAGGGACCACGATCGCCGCACCCTTCCCATCCCGCCGGGCCTACCGCCGCTCCACACCGGCCGAGAGGGTAGTACGCCTCCCGCTCCCGCTCCTGTTACTGTTTCGTTTCGTTTCGATTCGATTCGATTTCTCATGTTTTTGACTCATGGCTGCGTACCACCTCATAGTCACGTGTCATGTGATCGCCGCGCTAATGCGCTCTACGGAAGTTTACCATCAACTGCTTATTCGTATCGTATATGGGAATGCACAATGTGCGCGATAGTTTGATTTGTTCGGTGTTGTTTACTGCACACCCCCTGCTTGTTTTGATCTGGAGAAATAATTGATGCTCCAACTTAAGTTGCGATTGAAGTTGATGACATCGCGTACTTACTAGGTGTACTGTATCCTGATCCACTGGCCAGTGGCTACTTAGGAATCCCCCCTCCCCCAGCCCCCAAAGTGATTGTAGAATGTTGAAACTGTGTCTTGATGACGACAGGGGAAATCGTAAAAACAGGATTTAGGACGTGGAAGATCCTTCATGAAAGCATATGGTTAACACTTAGAATGGCTGTAATATGAACCTGCTAATGTCTGTCTTCTTTACCTTTCAGGTAGGCCAGTCATTTCTCCAGGTTCGACTAAAAGAGTTGGACCTATTGTTAGACCGACTACACCCAAATCCTCCGTCCCCACTGTCAGTGCATTTGATAGAATTGAAGATTCAGATGACGAGGAGGATCTTGTCCCAGATGCCAAGAATCATACTGCTTACTTGGCCCCAAACGGTGCTATTGTAAGTATCAGATCTCTATGCTACTCAGAACAAGTAATACCAATCTGTCTGCTAGTTCCACTAGAATTGTATCTATCAATTGCATGAATTCTTTGACTTGAGGATCTTCACATTTTGAGCTTTGTTTAGCTAAATGCAACACGGCTCAAAATCTGTGTGATTCCGGGAGGTTCAACTCACTGTTGTATTTACTATTTAGGCCTTGGACTAAGTTACAACGGTTATCAAGTAGAGTTTCTTAGTCTATGTTTCAAGTAACATATACTGATTAATTACCACACATATATTGTTGTGAGCAATGAGCATATTTAGTTGTGTATGTAGATATGAATCATGGTACCATCTGTCTATCCTGGGCTGGTCTACAACTGCAACAGTATGATTGACACTGTTCATTTGGTAAAAACTACTTTAAACTGCTTATGACATTACAACAACAACAACAACAACAACATAGCCTTTTGTCCCAAGCAAGTTGGGGTAGGCTAGAGATGAAACCCAAAAGAGACGAGAAACAGGGAGACACATAAAGGGACATAAAGGGCACAAGACAAAAGATGTCACGGTTCAGGCACGTTGATTGCTAATCTCCAAGCGCTCCTGTCCATAGCTAAATCCTTGGGGATATTCCACTCCTTAAGATCTCTCTTAACGGACTCGTCCCAAGTTAATTTAGGTCGACCTCTACCGCTCTTTACATTATCGGCCCGCTTTAGAACTCCACTACGCACCGGCGCCTCAGGAGGCCTCCGTTGGACATGTCCAAACCATCTCAACCGATGTTGAATCAATTTCTCCTCAATTGGTGCCACCCCAACCCTATCCCGAATATCGTCGTTCCGTACTCTATCCCTCCTTGTGTGCCCACAACACCAACGCAACATACGCATCTCCGCTACACTCAATTGCTGGACATGTCGCCTTTTTGTAGGCCAACACTCAGCACCATATAACATCGCCGGACGAATCGCCGTCCTATAGAACTTACCTTTCAGCTTCTGAGGCACTCTTTTGTCACAGAGAACGCCAGAAGCTTGACGCCATTTCAACCAGCCGACTGAAATTCTATGCCTAACATCTTCATCAATGTCTCCATCCTTTTGTAGCATCGACCATAAATACCGAAAAGTATCCTTCTTGGCCACCACTTGCCCATCGAGGCTAACGTCTCCCTCCTCGTGCCTAGTCGCGCTGAAATCGCACCTCATATACTCGGTCTTAGTCCTACTAAGTCTGAACCCTTTCGACTCTAACGTGTGCCTCCATAGTTCTAACTTCCTATTAACTCCCGCCCTACTGTCGTCAACTAGCACCACATCATCAGCAAAGAGCATACACCAAGGGATATCACCTTGTATGTCCCTTGTGACCTCATCCATCACCAAAGCAAATAAATAAGGGCTCAAAGCTGACCCCTGATGCAGTCCTATTTTAATTGGAAAGTCACTGGTGTCGCCATCACATGTTCGGACAAACGTCACCACAACTCTGTACATATCCTTGATGAGGGTAACGTACTTAGTTGGGACTTTGTGCTTTTCCAAGGCCCACCACATGACATTTCTCGGTACTTTGTCATATGCCTTCTCGGTACTTTGTCATATGCTTATGACATTATAAATGGAAATTTATTCTGTTTTCTGTTAATGTCATCTCACTACAAATTGAAGTGTTCTTTTATGTGTTCTGCAACTTTGCTGTACATTTTCTCATGTGCTGCAGTCTAACATTTTTTTTTCAATGTAGGGGCAATATTATATTTTCCTTGCAAATGTGTCCTACTTATACTGGTATTATAGACTAACAGTGGTTTCTTTCATTTTTGTTCTTTCTCTCAGGGATCAGATCTCACAGATAAAGCGAGCCAGAACGGGGAATTAAAATCAGCACCATCAACGCAGATGATTAGATCCCACAGTGCAACTGGCAGTCTGCATGCACCCCAGCTTAACCCAATAGCAGCTGATATACTTCGAAAGGAACCTGAACATGAAACCTTCAGTAAAATCAACATCACAGCTGTTGGTATGTACCGCTTTTTTTTTGTCCTTTTATCTATTTGGCTGCACCTTTCTTAAGTTAACAATATTGTCGTTTCCTCAGATGGTGTTTTTCCTCTGCATATGCTTTGTTCAGCTCATATGCTTCAATAAAAGAACTAACATGTTCAGCTCATATGCTTTGTTTTTCCTCTGCATATATGTACACATGCCTATGTCTTTTTTTTGGGGGGTGGGGTGTGGTTGCGATTGGGAGGTTACTTCTATTCACTGAGAGGTTGAGCGTGGCAATGTACTTTATTCTATGAATGAATTCACTCAGTAATCACTATAATTCTTTTGTTGCCCGTGCCCCGTGTTATTTGCTATTTGTTATTACTCTTACACTCCCTTCTCCCCCCTCGCAGAGACTCCTTCTCCTGATGAAATTGAAGCATACAAAGTTCTTCAGAAATGTCTTGAGCTGCGTGAGAGGTACATATTCAGAGAAGAAGTTGCTCCATGGGAAAAAGAGATCATAACTGATCCTAGTACCCCAAAACCTAATCCAAATCCGTTCAATTATGAACATCAGGCTAAAACTGATGTAAGTGCAGCTCTTCAGATATGAACATGTTGACTAAACGGATATTGTTTAAGATAATTTCCTTTCCCCCAATTATTTTCTTTCTTTCAGCACCATTTTGAAATGGTTGATGGCGTCATTCATGTGTACCCCAATAAAGATTGTGAGTAATAAAGGAATTTCAAATCTTTTAGTTTCTATACATCTACCTTCATGTGACTTGGTTTAGGGTACACTGATCATTATCTTTATCTATGTCTTTACAGCTAAAGAAAGACTCTATCCAGTTGCCGATGCAACTACCTTCTTTACTGATATGCACTACATCCTTCGTGTGTTGGCTGCTGGGGATATCCGAACCGTGTGCCATCACCGTCTAAATCTTCTAGAGCAGGTAATTCTTTGTGTTTTGTTCTTTCAACTGCATGCTCTTTCTGCATGAGTCTTAGCCAATGATGTTCTGACGACCAAGCCTGTTCATCGAAGCATGCAATGGTCTATGTTGATTCATTTGTATATGGTGTGTGCCACTTTGGTTCAATTATTGGGATAACTGATCCTAGTACCCCAAAACCTAACCCAAATCCGTTCAATTATGAACATCAGGCTAAAACTGATGTAAGTGCAGCTCTTCAGATATGAACATGTTTGGTTGCTTGCCTTGCTTGGCCAGGCAACAATCCAGGCCCTCGATTTTTAGTGCTTGGCGGCCTGGATTTGTTGCCTGGCAGGCATTTGCCTACCAGGGTTCAATCCAAACAGGCTGTATAGTCCTTTTCTTTTACTGAAAGCTGTGAGGGAGTTACTCACAGTGAGAGTCTTCCGTTCTGGAGAACAAGAGCAAAATATTTACAAAGAGACAAATTAAAGGGGGCTACTAAGACAAAGCAACTACAAGGTTATGAGTGGGGCTACTAGGAATACACATCCACATACAAAGCTAGCTTGATTCATAAATCTTACTTGATTCATGAATCTTACTGAATAATATGGTGCATGCATATATTGACTCTTGCTTATGTTCACTCTTGTGTATGTCAGAAATTTAATCTTCATTTGATGGTCAATACGGATAGAGAACTGCTTGCTCAGAAAGTTGCACCTCACCGGGACTTCTACAACGTTAGGAAGGTTGATACTCATGTTCATCACTCAGCATGCATGAACCAGAAACACTTGTTGAGATTTATCAAGTCTAAGTTGAAGAAGGAACCTAATGAGGTACATACACTTTTTTTTTTCTGAAACTTCCCTTATTGTCTCACGTCATATCTAATAGTTCTTCACCTGAGATCTGGGATGTGTTCTACATCTGACTTAACTCCAAAATTGGAATTTGTAGGTTGTAATCTTTAGAGATGGGACCTATTTGACTCTTAAGGAGGTTTTTGAGAGTTTGGATTTGACAGGGTAACTTCTAGATTTGACTTTTCTTGTGTAAAGTCTTTCAGTTACCAGTTTTGACGTAACTCATTGATTTCTCTGCCAGGTATGACCTCAATGTTGATCTCTTAGATGTCCATGCTGATAAGAGTACATTTCATCGTTTTGACAAGTTCAATCTGAAATATAATCCATGTGGTCAATCTCGCCTGAGGGAGATCTTTTTAAAGCAGGATAATCTTATTCAAGGTACAAATATTTTGTGTAGATGTCTTTCTGTCTCAGTTGTGCAACTGTTATTCACATGCCGCATTTATCTCATGGTCAATGTAAACCTGACAGGTCGCTTCCTTGCTGAGCTGACAAAAGAAGTATTTTCTGACCTTGAAGCAAGTAAATATCAGGTGTGTTATTCTTTCATAACTTGTTTTCTAAATACTGGGAACTAGTGTATCTGATTAGTGATCTTTCTAGTATGCTATCTTATGGATTCTAGCTATTCATTCTTAAGTACCCAGCTAATGACTCTTGCAATTACCTTCATCAGATGGCTGAGTATCGGATATCTATTTATGGGAGGAAGAAAAGTGAATGGGACCAAATGGCAAGTTGGATAGTGAACAATGAATTATATAGCGAGAATGTTGTTTGGTTAATTCAGGTTGATACCCCCATCCCCCTTCTTTTGTCTGAGTGTGTTCAGTAACCAAATATGCAACTGTGGCTAGCCCACAATGGAACAAGAGTATAGTTTATGTGCTTTATTATTTGTTTCATTTTTCTCTGCAGATTCCTCGGATATACAATGTATACAGGGAGATGGGCACAATCAATTCATTCCAAAACCTCCTTGACAATATTTTTCTCCCTCTTTATGAAGTAACTGTTGACCCAGCTTCACATCCCCAGCTCCATGTTTTCTTAGAACAGGTTAGTGGAAATACTTGTATGTCCACCAAATGGGTGGTTTCCACCTGATATTTGTTGTATTTTGTTAGGCATTATTTACATCATTTTCCTTTATTTACTTCAGGTTGTTGGGTTGGATTTGGTGGATGATGAAAGCAAACCTGAAAGACGCCCAACAAAACACATGCCAACACCTGAGCAATGGACTAATGTTTTCAATCCAGCCTATGCATATTATGTGTACTATTGCTATGCCAATCTGTATACGCTGAACAAGGTACATCTTTTTGTGCATGGAGTTCTTCATCATGTGCTCATTTAAGGATAAGTAACACAGAAAATCCTCTGCAAAAAAAAAAAAGATAATAGTGTCGTTCTATTTTTTCACAAAATAAATTTTAGCTTGCAGTTAGCTTCTTGTTCAACATTCATCGGGTTAAATTACAGTGGTTGATTTGAAATTTGTTGAGAGTGCAGCTTCGTGAGTCCAAGGGCATGACAACAATCAAACTGCGTCCACACTGTGGGGAGGTATGTGCCTAACATAGACTATAAATCTCCAGATTGAACTTGAACATAGTTATCTGATTATTGTTATCTTCAGGCTGGTGATATTGATCACCTTGCTGCAGCGTTTCTTACTTCACATAACATTGCTCATGGGGTGAACCTAAAGAAATCCCCTGTACTTCAGTACTTGTATTATCTTGCTCAGGTTAGTGATAGCATTTTTGTGTTGACTGAACATCCATTGGATTTTGATATAGTTGCTTGGGAGGAACTAATTAATTATCTTCTATCTGGCTGTATACAGATTGGTCTTGCAATGTCTCCCTTAAGTAACAACTCACTGTTTATCGACTATCATCGGAACCCTTTCCCAACATTCTTCTTAAGAGGTCTTAACGTGTCTCTTTCGACTGACGACCCTCTACAAATTCACCTGACAAAGGAACCTTTGGTTGAAGAATACAGTGTTGCTGCTTCAGTAATGTCCCTCCCTCCATCCCTCTATCTCTGTTATCTGTTTTCCCACCCAGATGTTCTTAGTTTGGATTGCTTGTTGCTCTTGGCAGCTTTGGAAGCTGAGCTCATGTGACTTGTGTGAAATCGCTAGAAATTCTGTCTACCAGTCCGGTTTCTCTCACAGGCTCAAGGTATAAACTACCGATTTATATGGCCATTTGTTGTGGGTCATGGATGGATTTTCCGTCTCTTTTTTTTTTTCCCCTGAGCTCTAACATTGTCTGTTTTAGTCTCACTGGATCGGGAGAAACTACTACAAAAGGGGTCCGGAGGGCAATGACATCCACCAGACAAATGTTCCTCACATCAGGGTTGAATTTCGACACACTGTATGTACCTCTGTATTTAAATGGTGTGTCTTCATAAGTTAGCTTGTATCTGTTTATGATCTATCTTCTCCTTACCATGGACTGCAGATCTGGAAAGAAGAAATGGAGCTGATACATTTTGGAAATGTTAAATTACCCGAAGAAATTGACAGGTGAAGAGTACGGGAATTGTGATTGCCGTGGCAGTGAAGTCTGGCAGTGGCTGTGATCGGGGAGGAGAAAAGGTGTCGACATGATCCCGCCTTTCGATGAATCTCTTATTTGCAGAGGTATATCATGACTATGATGTTGCCAAGGCCTACTAGTATACTCACTCCGTGCCTAGGCCATACCATCTATAAAGAATAAGTCAGAAAGCACAAATACACTCCTAGTATTTAGAAGCGTTGAATCCAGATGTGCTATAAAACAGTATTTTTCTCTCACGACATTTCAGCATAAACATTAGTATAAACCAAATTTTAGTATAGGTGAACAGGGTAGATGTGTGGTGTGCTGCTTGACAGATGACTTTCCTAGATGACATGACAAAAGTAGTACGCAATGTATGTAACAGTGATACAGGAAGGGGAAAAGGATTAGAAAGGTGCATGCCTAAATTGAATGATGATCTTGTTTCTCTCTCTCTAAGCTAAAAGAATAAAAAAAAGGAAAAGTAATTGCTACTGCTAGTCACAATCATAATCAAATCAGAGATTTTCTTTTTACATACAGAAATTAGAAGAGAAGACCTGAGCTGGTTGTTCTCAAAACGAAACGAAGAAATGATTGATCTACAGCTACAGTAGGTGGATAGGTAGGAAATGGTTAGTGATCCTGGGACGACGACGAGGAGGGCGGGCTTGGGGATATGATGTGCGCGTAGAGGAAGTGGTTCCAGGTGTCGGGGAGGCCCGGGAGGCACCAGTGGATGCAGTCGGCGTAGGTCTTGGGGTCGGCCTGCTGCTCCGGGGTGAGCAGCTTCCCCTGCCGCAGCGTGTGCACCGAGGTGTGCGCGTCCTTGCGCAGCTCCGACAGCCCCGTGATGTCCACGAACTGCACCGGCACGCGGCGGAGGTAGCGCGCCAGCACCCCGCGCGCCACGCCGTGCAGCCGCCAGTCCGTGCCGATGTCCAGCCGCCCCGTCCGGTCCTTGCTGATGGGCTGCGTCTCCATGGCGCACTTGATCCCGCCGTTGTTGCCCCACGCCCACGGCCTGCAATGCAATGCAATCAGTCGTAATCTGCAGCAGCAATCAGCATCACATTCCCTTCCCAGCCTCCAAGGTGTTAATGTAGTACCACTGCTGGTGCAGTGGTGCTTGTTCTCTTTTGTTTGATTTGATTGATGCAAAGAAAAGATTCTACCTAGAGCTTCTGCGTCCCTCCATGGAATCTAGTGGACCACCCTCTTGCTTACCCTTTTGCGTCCTGACAGATAGGCATTCCCTTCCTCCCTCCCTCCCTTTCAAAGTTTCAAGCACTAGAGCACTCCAAATAATCTACAGAGTGGAAGCTGCCTTTGTGTTATTAATAATTTAGTACTACTAGGCAAAGGCAATCCTCCTAAAATTAACAAGCAGTAGCTTGGTTAGTTCCTCGTGAATTGATTCCCCTGGCCTGCTTGGGAAGCAGATGCATGCACCATGTTGTATCCGTGCGTTTCTCACCCAGTCCAGCTGGAGTTGGGCAGTTCCTCACCCTTCATTTCCTGCTGCTTACTCAGCAGAGCTGGCTTCCAGCTGCCTAGTACTCCTAGTAGCTAATAACGAGAAGAGAGGAGACGAGACCAGAAAAGCACGTGAGAAAAGAACACACGCTCATCCATGGAACGGAATGGATGGTCAAACCGGAGGAGGCCCAGAAGATAGAGGCCATGTTTCGGTTACCCAAATTGCCAGGAAACCCTGTGATGTGATTGATTTGATTCCCCAATTTCCAAACGGTGACGCTAGTGAGCAGACTAGCAGCCATGGCACACCTACTCCTACCTACACTGTACACACGACGAAAGGAGGAGGAAACAAAAAAAAAAAAAAAACAAGACGAAGATGAAGGCGTGGCGTGATGCGTGTGCTTACGTGATGTGGTTGGGCGACATGCCCATGAAGAAGACTCTTGTTCGGTTGGGGTCGATGTGGCGGTCGACCCACTTGGCCCACGTCTTGAGCACCTCCCGGTACGCCACCGGCCGGTCCACCAGCGCGTACTTGCTCCACCTCTCCTTTTGCTGCTGCTGATGGCCACGGCGACTAGTGCCTTTCCTGAGCACACATTACATTACGTTACATTTCATTTCATCTCAACACACACACTACACGACATGCAGGTAGTAGGAGCTGCAACATTCTACGTACATGACTTTCATCTCGAATGTGTTGAGCCACCAGATGTACGAGTTGAAGACGAGGTAGTCGACGCCCTTCCAGTTCTTGGCGTGCTTGGCGATGGCGCGCCAGGCGATGACACGGTCCATGACGCTGTGCACCTGCGGGTCATCCGAGTTGGACTCCACCAGGAAGGGCGCCCAGTAGAACTCCACGGTGGCGTTGTAATCCTGCCATTAAATTTGGTGGTGATGCACAGTCACAGATGACAAGCAAGAAAGACGAGCAGAGCAACCGATCGATCCATCCATACATACATACATGCGCCGTAAATACGTTGAGCGATCCGTTGTTGACGAACTTTTGCAGGGTCTTGTGGCCCCAGGGCACGACGGACTGCACCAGGCACACCATGGACTCCCACTGGTTGCGGTTCAGCGAGTCCCCCACGAACATGAGCCGCTTGTTGCGCAGCCGCTCAAGCAGCAACCGAGCATCATACCTGGACCATCACACACAGCAATTAATTAATTAATTAATTAATCTCTTCCATCCATCTGAGGTAGTTGGATGACATGGATGCAAATATGCAATGGATTGGAGCGAGGAATAAATGAAGAAAACGATCGGCAAGGGATGGCACGGTCCATCCAGACTCCATACAACAAGTGAAGTGATGCATGTGTTGTGTTGGGGCAAGGACTACTCCACCTCCACTTTGGTGGATTGGAAGTAGTTTGGAACTCAACTGACTTGGCCCCCTACCTTACCTACTCCGTAGAAAATCAGGCCAGGCATGATTGACAGCTGTAAGTGAGTGAATTCGAAACAGCTCCAGGTCCAGCCAAGATCTTACTGAAGGACCCCAAATAACATAAACTAATCGAGTATTTTCTCATTCAGAGAGAGAAAGAGGTGGAGTAATGTAGTAGTACAGGTGATTAAGCAATGCACTAGAGGATGTGTAGTAGTAGTAGTAATAACCACCTTATGTAGTAGTACTGTGAACTGTGCAGTAATGTAATGGTGTAAAAAATCCCAGTTGCCACCGCAGATAAAAAGACCAGACTAGACTGACTACTGAGGGCTGAGGCGGGTGCATGCATGCAGCAGTGTGTCGGTGCCGGTGGATCACGATTAGCAGCTGCAACATTCTACGTACTACAGTTTTCTAGTAGTAAATTCTGCGGCATGTGCGCTAGTACAAGTACTGTGTGCATATAGGCTGTGTTTAAAATACTTACTATTCCAAAAAAAAAAAAAAAATCCCCGTCACATCAAACTTGCGATACATGGCTAAAGTACTAAATGTAAATAAAATCAAAAACTAATTGTACGGTTTGGTTGTACTTTACGAGACGAACGTTTTAAACCTAATTAGTCAAGACACTGTTTACCAAATAAAACTAAAACGTGCTACGATACTTTTTTTTTTCACCCTTTCCAGGTAAACACACCCATAGTCTAGAGCACATGGGGATCCGAGATCTCAAATCTACTTGCATTTTGACCGACCGAGCGACGATTGTTCTACCAGAGTCTATTCCAAAATGTGCATTTCATCAGACGAATCACTAGTTGAGATGGCAATGTTCCTCCTATCTACTGGAATGGAATTGCAATGCAACTGCCGGACGACTAACGAGGATGAAGCCGAAGAACGCAGGGCAGGAATGGAAAGAGGGATATCAGGACGGGACCCCGGCCCGCCCCGCCGGAAAAGCCAAAGGAAGAAGCAACCAAATCTCACTCTCCTCTTGGGTGCTCTGCCTACCTGCCTGTGATTGATACAAGAATCATTTCACTCATGATACGGAGAGAGTGCATTACAATGCAGGAGCGGCTGTGTCGATAAACCGGTTGAAAAACATCGTTGGCTGATTTGTTACGCGAGAAAAATACTGTTTCGGCTAGGATCGGAAAACCAACCAACCAAGCGAACTACAGCTTGGTCGATGAAACGAAAACACAAGCACAAGCGAGAAGACTAGGATAGGATAGAATTAAACTGATGAACCAGTTCATCGTCAATCAGTCACACGGCGCGCATAGTGGAATGGAAATGGAGGAGGGTAGGGTACGGTACCTGGGCAGGTCGCATCCGTCGGGCTGCCACCTCCACTTCTGGTACGAGTCGTCGCGGCGGCCGTTGCGCATGCACGTCACCTGCTCCGTCAGGAACTCGCACTCCGACTCGCGGTACAGCGGCGCCTGCTCGCCGGCCGCGTCGAACGTCCAGCGCCCCCGGTACAGGTGGCACCCGGCAATGGCAGCGGCATCGGCAACGGCCTGGGGCGGCGGCTGCTTCTGGGTTTGCTCCTCCTGCTGCCTTTTAGTATTGTCGACGAGTTCCTCCCCCGGCACCACTCCCACTCCCACGGGCTGCTGCTTGTGATCTCGATCCTCCTGCTCCTCGGCTTCCCGGCGCGCGTGAAGGGCGTCCGCCTCCACGTCCTGCAGCACCCGCAGGTCGGGTGACCTCGCCCGCCCGGAGACGCCGACCTCAGCAGCGGCTGTTGTTGTTGCTGAGCCTGAGCTGGAGGCGCTGGAGCCGGAGGCCGCCTTCATGATGTCCTTGCTGTAGAGGAAGGTGGCGACGAGGAAGACGGAGACGACGAGGCCCGCGAGCGAGAGGCGCGCCGTGGGCCTGCGCGCGGGCGGCTGCTTGGCGGCCGGCGGCGCGGCGGCGGAAGCGGGCTTGCGCCGGTGCTGCATCGCATCCGAGGGCCGAGGCGATGATGATGTGATCTGATCGATCTCCGTCCGCACACTGCCCAGCCCCAGCCCCAGCCCCAGCCCCAGCCTGCCTCCCCCTTGCTAGCTAGCAACTCCTAAGGCAAGGTAAGGTAGCTGCCACCTAAAAACTACCACAAGAGACGGGACGGGAGGGAATTGGTCTTGTGCGGAGGTCGCTTCGCTTGGTTTGGGTTTGGGTTGGCAGGCGCTTGGCCGGCCGGCCGGCCGCCTCACCCTCCCTCAACTTGTCTGTCTGTCTGTCTGTGTCTCTATTGCTGACTGATGGATCTGGGGAAGAGGAAGAGGAAGTCACAACGGCAGGGGATGCAGAGGAAGCGGAAGGGGAAGAGAGGATGATTCCCTCCTGTCCTGTGTCCCCTCCCCTCCTCTTGTGTTTTTTATTTTATTATTTCTCGTATACTGTATGCCACCCTCGATCACAGGACACACACATGCGTCCTGCTGCTACCTGCTCCGCACACGCAGGCTGAGGCTGAGGCTGAGGTTACCAAAAATAATTCCACGACTAAATTTCAACTCTGCGACTAGGATGCAAGATTAGTCAACAAACAAACATAATAATTTCTATTTCTATATCCCTCGATGGGCTCCATCCAAAATTTCTTTCTTTCTTATTATCGGTGCTGTACTCCTCCTCCTGTCTTTTTTTTCCCGGCGACGAGGTTAGAGCAACTCCAACGGTTTTGCATTTTTTGTTTGGCAAAAGATGGAGTTTGCCAACTCTCGAATCAATATGGTGAGGAGAAAAAAAAGGTTATCTCCAACGGTTTGGCAAAATTGACTTGCCAAAATCTAAACTCTTTGAGATGCTCAAAATTCATGAAATTGAGCTGGTTAGATGTAACAAAACCGACCAATTATACGAAATTAAGTAAGAAAATCACCCGCTAGAGCAGACGATTTAGCCAACTTAAGCCCGTATAACCCGGTAGTCCGTGAAATCACGAAGGATTTCAAACCAACTCACATACCAGCCAAGATCATAATAAGTTTAGCGATCACCATCACATATTACATAAAGGTTCGCATCACAGATACATCGGAGTTTAAACATAGTTATTACAAACCGAGTTCAAATAGAAGTAGCGGAAGCTAAATAGTTTCATAAGACACACACTCATTTAGTTTAGATACGGTGCCAGTAGGTAGCCATCCTCAACAAAAGCATCAGAGAAGAGATACGAAGTGACCATTGCCCTTGGTCCTAATTGTCGCCCATCGCCGGGTACAGACAGTTAATACAATAGTCATAGTACATTTGACCATCTGCAACAACAATAGGAACAACGCCCTGAGTACGAGAAGATACTCAGCTAGACTTACCCGTCATAACCAAAAATAAAGTGACACCAAGGATTATGAAGGGTTTTATAGTAGGGTAGCTGACTCCTTTGCAAAAAGGTATTTTTAGCATTACAAGAACCTTTCCAAAAGCATTATTGTCAAGTTAATTATCATTAACCTGTCGACTACATTTGCACCTATACTAGAGCAAGCATGTGATTAAGCAAATAATGACAACCAATGATCATTAACAACTTCCATAATGTCATATTCATCATAACTGTCCGAGTGTTCCATCAACATTACTACGATGAAGTAACTCAAGTCAAGTGTTCACTATCCAGTGAACGATGGCAATTCGAATCGATTATTAACCAGCTGGTAATTTATTCCTTACACAAACCTCACTCACCTGTTAAAGTGAGATATTGGTCACCGAGTCAACTATCCAGGTAAAGTCTCGAGTTTGCCAGGAACCACATGTATCCGGGGACCGCCCGACTGCCTTTCAGTCTTATCATCGCGCCCCCGTGTCCTACCACACCTGCTCCAGTACAGTGCGCTGCGGGCAATCCACTCGGCCCGAATAATCTTCCAGCTTTGCGATCGAAAGGTACGTTATTCGGCCAGCTAAATGTAAGGCATGCGTTCAACATGGCCCGAGGCCCAACAACGGTCGGTCCTTAATCGACACAGACGGAAAAGCACTATAGTCCAAAACCCTGTAAGTCTCCGTCCGGTCTCAACTTTCAATTAACACTTAGTTATACCATGACTACATGGTTATCCGAGCAGATCCAGGTAACCACCTATAGCTCGCAGGTGACAGGAAATCACCCGACTTCTATCGGTCTAAGCCAGCTAAGCATTGACTTGACTGTGGATACCAGGGTAACAAGGATATAGTATAACAAAGGTAAACAAGGTGTAATGCAGCAACGGTTGCAAACAACTCCTATACGTAATGCATCAATTAAAGTAAAGCAGTAATTAATAATTCCAAACCGGAGGAGAAAAATGCTCCGGGGCTTGCCTCTCTCGAAGGAGCTTGGGCGGTGGTCGGGGCACTTCGGAAGATCTTCAACGTCTTCCTCGTCTGCTTCGGTCACCTCTTGGGCTGCACCTCGGGCTGCTCCTCTGCCTCCTCGGGTACTATGACCGGGCTCTCGGTTTGCGATCCTGTATGATGCAGGTGCGTAAGTGCTTATGCAAAATGTGCATCGGATAAAATGAGCACAAGGAATATGCTTGCATGCAAGGTAGAGGAGTACGAATTGCTTTAATGGGTAGAGTATAATACAAATCGCATACAAGGTAGTCAACATCATCCAAGAACATGTACTAAAGCACATGTCATCTACTACATTCTCTTCTACTACTAACATGCGAATTCAGCACATCTCACTGAATGCTTCAAAGATACACCAAAGCTTAACTAGGTTCTTAATCATGTATAGAGCATTATTTGATTAAACCTTAATTAAGAATAGGTTTGAATAGCAACATCTATTTTTACAGCAAATAAAAATCTTAGAAAATTACCATAGCACAGTACTACCCTAAGTAGACTACCATCAAAATCTCATAGCATTTGGATCAGTGGAATAGCCTACACAAAAATAACAAGCTAGGGCCTAAATATGAGCAAGAAAACACTTTGTATTATGAAAAGTATCAAACAACAGATTTAGCATTTTTCCTACATTCTATACAGTAAACAATCATTATATAAAAATTATCATATGCATGTTTTATACAATTTTTGCTCTTTATCAAAAATAACAAAAACCATCAATTAAAGACACTTGAACTACACATCAAAATTTTTCTATAGAACATGCATGACACATATTTTTCCTAGAAAGCACTTTACACAAGAAGATCAACAAAATTGGAACCATATTTTTCTGAGCTTTCTATGATTTATTATGCATTCATCAAGAAAACAACAATTTCAATGATTAAATAAAAACTCTACATAAAAGTATTTCAAACTTGACATGCAATATTTTTACATCATAGATCTGGTCCTAAGAAGTCTACCAAAATTTGTTTTACAATTTTTGGAGCCAAAATGAGCAAGTTATGAATTTCTAAAGCATTTACATAAATTCTGAAAAATCATTTTCAAAAACCCTTTTAAACATCAGCCGCTGAAACGCTAGGTGCACCCGGTGCAATGCACCCAGATCCACACAGAGGAGCTGACAGACAGGCCCTTCGGTCAGCGGGACCCCACATGTGGCGGCGCTGACCGCGCGGATCTCGCTGACGGCGAGGTCGCCGGCGACAAGGTCACCACCATCGTGACCACCGTGCCAAGGCGGTCACGTTGGTGCAAACGGCGTGACCGGAGGAGCTCGCAACTGAGCTCGCCCACGGCCATGGCGGCTCGGCGGCGCAGCTCAACGGCGGGAGCGCGCCTCCGGCCATGGGGCGGCGCGGAAAAACGGCGTCCGAGCACCGGGAGAGCGGGGTGAACGGAATGCGCGCCCGAGTAAAGGAAAAGCGAGAGCAGAGGGAAGGTTTCCACGGAGCGGGAATCCTCGGTGAGCTCGGCCGGATCTCCGGCGAGCGATTCACGAGGATGGGAAGCTTACCACGGGCGATTGAGGTGAGCGCGGGCTGCGCCAGGGGGAGAAGAAGCTTGGGGCAAGATGGAGCGGCTCGCGGTGAGCTGGCGTGGCCGGAACGCCCGTGTCCGGTGATGGCACACGGTGGCGGTGGCGGAACCGCTGCTGCTGCTGCTCGCGTGAAGAAGTAGAAAGAAGGGAAAACGGAGGAGGCAGGAAGGAGCGGGCGCGGGCTTTGAAGCCGAGCATGCGGGGTCACAGGGCGCCACTTGGCCGACGGTGTCGGCATGCGGCCGCCACGCGGCGGGCGCGGTCTGCCGCGGTCGGCCAACGCGCGCGAGCGGGAGAAGGAAGAGGGGGCGCGCGGCGTGGGCTGGGCCGTGGCAGCAAGCTGGGCCGAGGCGGAGGCGCGAGCGAGCGAGCGGCTACGGGCGCGCACGTGAGAGAGCTAGGCCGCTTTGGCCAGCGGGCCGAAAGGAAGGCGGCGGCCCGTTAGGTGAGAAATTGATTTTTTTCCAATTCTATTTTCAATAAATTTTCAAACTATGATTTTCAAATCCCATTTTGAGCAAAAAAATGACCTTTTCTAAAAATGGCCTAAAAATGAAAGTTGCTTAGAATTTAATTCTCTACAACTTTTATTAAGGGACCAACTCAAAATTCCTAACAGATTTTGATTTGGAAAGTAAAAGCTAAATAGGGAGGATTTTTGACTAATTTCAATAATATTTTCAAAAGCAAATTTTGTCTAAAGTTTGAATACAAACTTTGCTCCAAAAATTGTGCTAAAGCATCCTAGGTGATTTACACTTATAGCCACACATGTTGTATTAGCCTAACAAGTATAATTAAGGCAAAACAATTTTAAATAAGTGTATGCAACATTCATGTTTCACGAGCATGTTTCATATGTTTCAAAGCATCGTTTTAGTTATTATTTAACATGATTAGGCATGTATGATTATGATGCTTGATGATGCATAATATGCATGATTTGCAGTGCCTAAATGCTTGCGTAACACCGGGGTGTTACATTAGACCATGGCCGGAATGGTTTATTCTGTTGCCCATTCTAAAATCTGGTGTAAACACCTTGCTAAGTCCCTATGTTACTTTTTCATTAGTTTGCTGGGTGCCACCCACATTGCTTATGAGAGTTATACATACTAAATTGTGCGTCTAAGTTTTATTCTATGGATTTAGAGTATTTCCCAGAGTTTGTAAAGTCCACTCTTAATCTTAATTTTTTTTGGCAAGATTAAAATAGCCTGCTCTCCAACAACTCCCTATCTCAACTCCAATCGCACAAAAATGTACACGCGCGGTTGGAAGGGTGTGGCGAAGAATAGGGAGTAGGACAAGGTTCACAATACAAATGTAAAAGAGAGAAAAAAATATAAAAAATGATTAGGGTTTCTGTAAATAGTTCGGAATTCCTTATTCAATTTTTTATATTTTATGAGTGACATTTTGGCAACTCCAATCCTAAAAAATATGCTCATAACTTTTTAGGCACTTAAAAACTCATTGATTTACCAATTATTTTTTTAGACTCTTGGAGATGCTCTTATCATCTATTTTTTTAGGGGATTCTATTGTCTATTAAAAGTAACAATAAATCTCTTGTCGTTCCTTCCAGCGGTGCCGGACCTAGGCCCTAAGGCTCCTTGAGCCTAGGCCCTAGTCGTTGGCTCAATAAGTTTTGGTACCCCATATAATGTTTAGGCCCATCACCAAAAGGACTAGGGAATGCCTCCGGTTTTCTGTCCCTCACCCGGTTGAGCCTCCAACATCAATTTCAGCGGTTCAACCCCTCTTTGGCTGTCATGCCCTCCCTGACTTGTGACTCCCTGATTTTTTTTTATTTTTAGTCCAAATTTGAAACAAATTTTAAATTTAACCCGCGTTTGAATTTTTTTTAAATCTAACCCGTTTGGCCCCATCACCATGCATGGCGGGGCAAATGAACTGAACCCCGCCATGCATGGTGGCGGGGTACAGGTCCCACGTGGCGGGTGATGTGACATGCCACCCGGGTGTACCCCGCCATGATGCGTGGCGGGGTATGCCAAACCCGCCACCCATCATGGCGGGTTACACCCCGCCACCCATCATGGCGGGGCACGGCCTAAATAAAAGCCGCGCCCCGCCACGCCCGCTCGGCTTTGAAGCCGCGCCGCCGCCGTTGCCCGCGCCCCCAGCGACGCCGAGCCACCGCCGGAGCCGCCACCGTCGCCCGGAGCCCCTCCCCCGCGCCCCGGCCGCCCCGGCCGCGCCTCGCTGCGCCCCCGCCGCCGCGCCGTCCCCCGCGCCCCCGCCGCCGCAGCCCCGTCGGCGCGTCCCCGGCCACCGCGCCCTCGGCCGCGTCTCCGGCCGCCGTTCCCGCGCCGCCACCTCGGTCGCGGACCGTCGCACCCCGGCCCGGCCCCGGCACGCCGCCGCCCGGCCAACCTCGTCACGCCGCCGCAACCCGTTTTACGGTAATTTTTTTATTTTGTCGTTACTATTATTTATTTGTAGTAAATATTATTAAGTTATTATTATTTATTTAGTTAATTATTTAATATTCTTTGGATTAAACGATTATTTAGTTATTTAACATTAGTTATTTAGTTAGGTATTGAATTATTTAGTTAGTTATTTAGTTATTTAGTTAGTTAACGGTTATTTGTAGTTAGTTAGTTAATATTATTTGTAGTTAGTTAGTTATTTAGTTAGATAACGATTAATATTAGTTATTTAGTTAGTTAACGATCATTTGTAGTTAACGATATTTTTGATAGTTAGTTAATATTAGTTTTTAGTTAATGAGTTCGTATTAGTTATTTAGTTATTAGTTAATTAGTTATTAATTGTTCTAATGTTATTAATTGTTCTAATGTTATTAATGTTGTCTTTGTTTTTTCAAACAGGCAGGTTCAGAGTTGCAAGATGGAGGCGCGGGCTCCTCATCCGCGCTTTAGCCTCATTAAGGCGGACTACGACAAGGACCACTGGCCCAGGCCTTGTCGGAGAAGCAGAGGCCGTTGCGTGTGTTTCGTGTTCGCACGCACCGCGTACATAGCTGGGACGAGCGATACGCGAACTACATACAGCGGGCAGGCTTCCTTGAGATCGTTCGGGTCTACAACAGTACACTCCCCACACTAGACCCTACACTTCTTACTGCCTTTGTTGATAGGTAACATTGCATTTTACATTTATTGTCTTTGTTTTGTAAAATTGAGCCATCAACTTGCCTATAACCAGAAACTTGTAATGATGCAGGTGGAGACCGGAGACGCACACCTTCCACACACCATGTGGGGAAATGACTATCACGATGCAGGATGTCAAGATGATATTGTGTCTCAGTTTGGCTGGTCATCCGATGACTGGGGTCGTCGACGAGTCTAATTGGGTAGACTTGGTGGAGCAGTTCTGTGGTAGGAGGCCATCAGAGGCTAAAGTTAAAGGCACAAAGTAAGTTCATATTTGCGCCCCATTGAAATCACTAATACAACAATTTCAGCTATATCTATTTTTGTAGAATAATGCTTCAATTGTAATTGCAGGAAGGCCTCAGGAGTGTCGACGTCATGGATAACCCAGCACTTTGGTGCTGGGCCTCCGATCGGTGCTCCAGATCACGAGGTCGAGGTGTATGCAAAGGTGTGGTTGTGGCACTTCTTGGGCGCTTTCTTGTTCCCCGACTCCTCAGGCGATAGCATCAGCTGGATTTTCTTGAGGATCCTTATCCAGCCACTGGAGAATATTGCAACCTATAGCTGGGGTACCGCGGTCCTTGCTTGGACATACCGTCAGCTTTGTACCGCCTGTCGTCGCCAGTCGACCAATGCCAACCTAGGTGGCTGCTCGTACCTATTTCAAGTATGGATTTGGGAGCGGTTTCCGGTTGGGAGGCCTACTAAACCTCCGCATTTGCCTGTGAGTATATTGACTACTTTGATATCTTCATACGACTAAAGAGATTAGTGACACCGTGTTTGTGTGACTTGCAGGTTTGGCAGCATGAAGACGTTCTACCCACCGCCCTTTTTATCTGGAAAGACGCTAAGGTAGTGAGGGGCGAGCTGGAAAGGAGGTACAAGCAGTACACGGATGCGATAGACGTATTGACACACAACTACGTAAGTTATATCCACATTTCCTACTAAAGGCACTATCAATGAGATTGATACTAAATTAAGTTTTTTTACTTTGCAGGTAACATGGACACCGTGGTCTAGGTGGGAGCTAGAGGACTACCTTAGTCCGCGCTGCGAGGAGGAAGGGGACGAGTGGCTTTACGAAGGGCCACTTATCTTCTTCCATGTCGTCGAGATGCACTACCCTTTCAGGGTTTACAGACAGTTCGAGAGGTTGCAGGGAATTCCACCGCTGTACTCCACCAACGCTCAGCTGCATGGGTACGATGCCAATATGTTTATTCTACTTAAGTGCCTCATTTCTAATGCAATATGGCAATGCAGGATCGATCGAAGGCTTCAGACCACGCAAAAGGATTGGGCGGTGACGCACGAACTACATTTGCTTAATTGGTATAACAGGCATCCTCGCCACCTCAACGAACTTCCACAGCACAACCCGGCAAGATGGATGGAGTACCTGGAATGGCTGCAGCGAAGTACGAGGACTCATCTCATGGTCCAGTACACCAACATGCCTGCAGATGCGGCAGGTGAGGATGACATCGCCGATGCGTTCGACGATGCGCAAAGGGTGCAAACACAACTTCTTAGGGCCCCTCTAAATAGATACGTGGTAAGTACTTTGCACTTATATCCTCAAGCGAGGTAAGGGTTTTAAAATTCAATCAAAATGATCAAGTTAACCTTGTGTGATGTTGTAGGCACAACAGTTGTCGAACTACTCCGAGGAAGCTTCCAGACAACTTTTTCGGACTAGGGACGACAAGACCAACCCTCTTCGCGCCTTTGTCAAGGTACTTTTGATAGTAACATTCGTGACTACAACTCAGTTACCTTTAAAATTCACGCTTAATAATGGTTGTTGTCATCTAAACCTGTAGAGAATGAAAAAAGACTGCAAAAAGTTGGCTCAGAAGCTGAGCTGTGCGGACACGACTTTGGACGTACCTTACAACCCCACGTGGTCCAGGAGCCAGACGATGTCCACCGCAGCTGCTTCTGCTAGCGACACCGTAGCTCAACATTTAGAGTAGCTCATCAGGTTGCTTGCTTGCAGGGGCCATCCTCGACGCAGCAGTTCGATCGTGGACATAGGCGGCAGCGCGAGAGGCAGCAACGGGACCGCACAGACGTTGGCTGGAGAAGCAACGTGGTCCCTACGAATCCGAGGAGGCGACGGAGACCGCGATGTGGCGGAATCGTCTGAATCGGCACATTATCGATAATACTCGTCTTCCATTGACACTAAGTATTCCGATAATGAACCAAGTCAAACACCTCCGTCGAGCACACCCGAAGGAGAACTCGAATAATCCACGTTTTCATCCAGGATACAATAATGAATACAAGCTTACAATACTTAGTTCATTTCATACAATAGCAGTCTTGGAAATTTATTCATTACAATACCAGAGTTCAGAGTGCAGTAATTAAACAGCGGAAACTAATTAAACATCTAGCGGAAAGCGATACAAGGATCCGTCTGTGCCCACCAGAAGAATCCTCCACACAGCAGCCAACTTTTTAAATTGCACCTGCAACAGGGGTAAAATAACCCTAAGTACAAAATGTACTTGCAAGACTTACCCGACTAGTGGGAATATATATTTTCCGACTCTCAAGGATGTGAAAGGCTTTTTGGTTTGCTATTTCATTTTTTTGCCTGCAAAGCTTACTAAAGTGTATCCTTACTGGTAAATATTTAGCAGTCATTTTTTTTTTATTAGCTAAACATTCTAGGTAAGCACCTGTTCTACTTTCAAGCAAGTGATAAGCAATCATACTCATTTCTCTTTCTTTCCTTTCTTCCACCAACTTTATTATTCCAGTTGTCACTACGATGCCATGCCATAGTCAAGCCGTACCGTCTAAGCGACGGCGATTCGCGAATCAATGTGCCCAGCTGGGTACCCCGAAAAACACACGCCTCATCTGTACCCCGGGCACAGATGAGACCAACTCGCTCCACTCCTGTCACAGGTTCCAGGTCCCCGTCCAAACTTGGACTCCAAGCCCCCACCCTTGAGGCCCGGCCTCAAAGTGGTGCTTAGACCTCCACCTATCCCCGCCTCCAATCAGTCGGTCCGGAAAGAGCCGGAGCTCATGACAAGAGAGTAACAAGTCTTCCTCACCCCCATCCGTAAGTATGTGCACGGGATAATAAGATCTGTGACAAGACTATTGTCCATAACAACGAACGGTCCTTAATCGACGCGGACAGGGAAACGATGCAACCAAGCTAAGCCCGTGGCCGCGGGACGTAACTTGTCACACCCACCAGTACCCAAACCATATCCCTGCCCGGTCTCCAATTTCCTTTCACCTTCTTATCATGTGATACAATAATAATCACCTATTGTGAGTAACGACAGGTTACCCGCTACCGTCATCCTAAGCATCGCATCTACACGACCTGTACTAGTAGGACTCATAGGTGGGTATATATGCAAGTAGTTTTCATATCAACTCCTGAAACGTAATGCAAACATATATATACCAAGTGATTAGAAAAATAGGGTTATGCACCGGGGCTTGCCTTGGGCAGGCACGGAGTCAACAAAGTCAGTCGGCGGCTCCGGAACCTCCTCCGCTGCAAGGACCTCCTCGATCACCTCCACGACCTCCTCGTACTCCTGGTCGTCGATGGTCAGCACGTCCGCCTCCAACTCGTTCACTACATGCATGCAATGATGGTGCAATAATTAATACTTAGATAACAACAACTCTTAAAAGTACACAACTACTAAGCTAATTAACTAACTCTAATGGTTAACATGCTAAGCTATCCATTACTTCTACTAAGCAAAAACTAGCTAGCCTAATATTCTCTACTAACTAAAATACATTTCATGATAAATAGATAAATTTAGTTGAGCTCTAGAGACGAAGAAAGATGACATGGACAGACAACTCTTGATTTTCAATGAATTTAGGAAGAAGAATCAACGGAATTGGAGTTCGTATGGTGGAGATATTGGTTGCGCAAAGTAGCTATTAATAATCTCAAAAAAATCAAAGGAACTTAATTAGCTCATGGCTTTCTCCCGTGACTTGCTCATGAATGAGGTCTTTAATCAAAGGAATAATGAAGACGGATGGCGCTGCTAAGGAGGAACAGAGGAAGTACAAGAGGAACTCGCGGGATACTTACCGCAGTCCACTGATGCTTCGATAGACGCAGCTTACACGGCAAGAACAGAGAAACTTGATTAGAGAGGAAGAGGTGGACAACATGTTTGACGAGCTCGCGATCGCGAGACGTCTCCTTTTAAGGACGAGAGACGCAGGGACGCTCGCAGTGGAAAAGAGATTGACGTGCGCGACGCAGCAAGTCCCCGTGCTACAGTGTTTTCTGCGTGCTACAGTAATCTCCGTGCTGCTACAGTGTATTTCTGCGGCGCTACAGCAACCTCTGTGCTGCTACAGTACATTTCTGCGGCGCTACAGTACCTCTGTGCTGCTACAGTGCATTTCTGCGTCGCTACAGTAACCTCTGTGCTGCTACAGTGCATTTCTGCGGCGCTACAGTACCTCTGTGCTGCTACAGTGCATTCTGCGCGCTACAGTGCAATCAGGGAATTTTAGAAAAGCAAAAGAATTGCTAGCGCTGGAGTTGGATCAGGATGACAATAGTTAGTTGAACTGTGCTGAGGAATATTAGGACAAGGAATTAATTTAGAGCTCAAATTAAGAATTAAAGCAACAAAGTTTACTTTCTCATTTTGCCATAAACAATAATACATAAACATGATGCTCATGACATGGTTTAGTGATTTATTAACGCAGTAACACCGAGGGTGTTACACGCGAGACCCCTACACCCCTGGCGATTAGTAGAGTAGTCATATTTAGCAGGCGCCGGACACATGTTATCATAGTTATATAGTGCTAAAACAATTAAATTATGTGTAGGTGTAGCAGCAGTACTCTACTTGGTTATTTCGATTGGACTAATGTAGTTGGTAACACTCGTTTAATCTTTGGCGTAAACATAATTCTTCGTGCCATGGCTTTCGTAAACAAGGTCCGACGATGGGCCGGTAGCCGACGGGGAGGGGCCCTAGGCGGGAGGGGCGCCGAGGGGAGGGGAGCTCGGTCCTGGGGCGGAGACGGGCGCTGCGGGAAATGGAATGGATGAATGGCCAAAAACAAGAAGTGTCCGGACTTTTAAATGGGCGGGGTTGTACCCCGCCATGATGCATGGCGGGTTAGGGGTACCCCGCCATGAATCATGGCGGGGTACTCCTTTCCACGCTGGCCTACAGCGTGCCACGTGGGACCTGCACCCCGCCACCATGCATGGCGGGGTGCAGTGCATTTGCCCCGCCATGTATGGTGGCGGGGCCAAACGGGTTAGATTTAATTTTTTTTTTCAAATGCGGGTTAAATTTAAAATTTGTTTTAAATTTGGGCTAAAAATAAAAAAAATTCACTCCCTCGGTCTCACCCTGTCTCTCTAGCTCTTCAGTTCTGCGGTTCTAGTATTACGAGGGGGTGTTTAGTTTCCACCTATAAATTTTTCATCTCATCACATCGAATATTTGAACATATGTATAGAGTACTAAATGTAGACGAAAAAAAACTAATTGCACAGTTTGGTTAGAAATCACGAGACGAATCTTTTAAGTCTAATTAGTCCATGATTAGCCTTAAGTGCTACACTAACACATGTGCTAATGACGACTTAATTAGGCTTAATAAATTCGTCTTGCAGTTTCTAGGTGAGTTATGTAATCAGTTTTTTAATTAGTATCTGAAAACCTCTTCCGACATCCCATGAAATATCCGATGTGACGCTCAAAAACTTTTCACCTCTCAACTAAACATGCCCTGAGTACTAGCAGATTCTTTTTTTTCTTTCCCTAAGACTTCAAGTCTCTAATCAATTTCTATTCAATTTTTTTTTTTCTCGATCACACAAAAGATTTGCGCGTCTTTGTATCAAGAGAGAATATTTTGATTACAATTTCTATTCAATATTTGAATTGGATTGAAAACTGAAATGAGAAACATGGACGATGGATCTATAGATTCTTCACAACGATCAATCATTAGATCGACTTAAAAAATGTATCTTCGTTTTAGTTATTTCTATGCGTGGCGTTAATGGGAGCATACAGAGTAGGGTAGAGGTGTTATGGGCAATTTTGACTGTTAGATAGAAGCACTAGCCTTTGATAGAAGCACTAGCCTTTGAACAAATCCTGTGTCCGCCGCTGGTTTCTTCTCAAAAGCTTTTCTGTGTTGATTTGACATCGATCGTAGCATCTACAATGCAACGCGATTCATGGAAACGGCACAGCAGTATTTGGCTCAGTGCTTTTTTTTAGTTCCCAAAAAGTTTCCAAAAAGTGTTGCAGTAGCCATCACATCGAATCTTTAGACGTATACATAGAGTATTAAATGTAGGTAAAAAATAACTAATTGTACAGTTTTGTCTGTAAATGTCGAGATGAATCTTTTGAACCTAGTTAGTCCGTGGTTGGACAAATTTTGTCAAATAACAATAAAAGTGCTACATGAATTTTTTCCAAAAAAATTTTGGGATCTAATCAAGGCCTCAGCTAGGGACAGTAGATGTGCAAATGGATGTTGAACATCCGGCGCACAAGGGTCCAATGTCTGAACAATGAAAACACAGGTACTGTACGGTCCATTGTTTGGACTTTGGAGGGTGTCCATCGGCACTTAAAATAAAAATAGCGTCGTGACAAGGCAAGGACTTGCTTCCAACCGAGCTACGCTCATCTCACTTGTCTTTCTTGTTATATGTTCGATATAACGGAGAAAAAGAATGCACAATTTCGTTGGTGAAGCGTCATCAACAAGGGTGGATAAATTAACTTTGAATTCTCAGTTCTCAATTCAATTCGTTAGAGCAACTCCAACAGTTTGGCAAAAGCACTTGGTAAACTAGGATTTTTACCAAAACCACAAAAAACATCCTCCAACAGGTTGGCAAAAGGACTTGGCAAATTGGGTAACTTGGCAAAAGAGGTCCTTCCACGCGCATATTTGCGCCGGTCTCGCTCACTTGCCATCGTGATTTCGGGCGACGCCGCTGCTTCTCCCGCGCGCGCGAAGCGACCCCGCTTTCCTTTCCCGCGCGCGCGAAGAGCCAGGGCGGGCATCCTATTTACCTCGCGTAGTCGCGCCGCCGTCTTGTTTCGTCGCCCGCCTACATCTACAAGAAATATAGTAGTACTACTTGCGTACCTTGAGCAGCTTTCTGAACTCCAGCTTCAGGATAAAGAAATAGAGTAGTACTACTTGCGTACCTTGAGCAGCTTTCTGAACTCCAGCTTCAGGATAAAGAAATAGACAGCAGCTTTCTAAACTTCTTGTAGCACATTGCAAACTCATAGCCTCGTCCGAGATGCGGCGGGATCGCAGATTCGCAGAGGCGTTCTCACGGACGAGAAGACAGGGAATCGCGATCACGACAGGGAATCACGATCACGATGGTCGGCGAGGAGGCGATCGGCCCTCTGTCGCGGCGGCGATCGGCCCTCTGTCGCGCGGAAGGAAGACCGACACCACGCGATCCTTCTGTCGCGGAAAGTGAAGGGGCGTCCGCGTCCAGGCAACCGACCCGGCCAAGCAAAAAATTGAGACATGTGGGCCACTATATTTTAATTTGCCAAGCCCAAATAGCTAACTGTTGGAGAAGGTCTATTTTTTCACTTGGCATTTGGTTTAGAGACTTGGCAAAACTATAGATTTGCCAAGTTCGTTTTGCCAAACTGTTGGAGTTGCTCTTAGCATAGCATAGCATAGCACAGCAAGGCACGCGCAAACCAAACTCACAAAGAGGCCGGACGATCGGATTCCGACTCTTGCTAGGCCCCAGCAAGCCCAACAACGGCCCAGTCACTTCTCTCTGCCTCAGCAGGCCCACTCGATCGTCTTCCACGCCAGTACGCCACCATCGCTCCCTCCGCTTTCGATTCGGTTTCAACTTGGAGGCAGTCAGCGACTCACCTCGCCGTCGCCGTCGCCGTCGCCGTGCACATAGATAGATGTTTGCCAAGCGGCTCTTCCACAAGGCACTCGTGCATCATCAGGTCCTTCCCTCCCTACCCACCCCCTCTCCTCCTCCCTCCCTCGCTCCGTTCCATCTTTCGATTTCATCCAACTACCTGCCGCGTCCTTTCTGCTAAAATTACACTGGCAGCTCAGGTTCGCGGAAGCGGAACCGGAATCCGCGCGGCGTCGATGATTCTCATGGCTTCACCACACCTTGCTGCTTCTGCTTCTGATTCCGTTGCTGGATTGCTGCAGGGAGGGGGAGGAGGAGCAGGAGGATCAGCCTCAGCACCGGCATCACCTGGGGATGTCATCCAAATGGACGCGCAGATCTCGACTCACTGCGGGGTGCCCTACACAGCATCACTACTCGCCTTCGATTCCGTCCAGCGCCTCCTCGCTGTCGCAACTCTGTGAGCCCCCTTCCAAACTTCGCCTTCAAATCAGTCAACCCTTTCGACTAAACCACTCGCACACAGTTCGTTCCATTGTCAACTTGACCTTTGCTAATTTCTGTTTCGCCCCCCTCCATATCAGTTACTTGCGGTTGCGGTATAACAAAACAAAGAAACTACTTTCCCTTTGCATGAACATGGAAACAACTTCTTTAGTTTCCCTTATTTTAATACATTAACAAAGCTGATGGTAATTGTATGGAGATGTTTTCATCACTGCTGTGCTTCAATCTACCGTACTGTTCGTTTTAACCCTGTCTATTGTTGTGTAGATGCTGATAGCTTTTCTGCGCTCCAAACTGCAGGGATGGTAGGATAAAAATATTCGGAGGTGATAACATTGAAGGCCTCCTTATATCACCAAAGAGTGTGCCATACAAGTTTTTGCAGGTTTGGCTCTTAACTATTTCTCTTGCTGCTTATTATGTACAACAGCCAACACCAAGTCCAAGTTGTCTTTCTTTTTGGGTTTCTAACAACTAATATTTTGCTTCTTTACAGTTTATTACAAACCAGGGGCTTTTGGTTGCAATTTCCAATGAAAATGAAATCCAGGTGAGCCATTGACAGATGGCCAAGTTTTTCTGCATTCAAACTCTTTTTTTCCCCTTCTAATTTGGGGATGGTGGAGCCTGGAGGTCATATGTTAACATCATCCATGTGGTGCTCATGTGTTGGTTCATACTGCAAGTTTCTTTATTATATGCTCTTTGAAGACAACCTGTGAAAAAAATAAGTGACTTGGCCAACCTAGGAGGAACTACCTAGCCCCTGAAATCTATAAGCATATTATCTAGCAGTGTTAGTGACCATTTTATATATGATATATATCTGTCTTGTAGGTATGGAATCTTGAGTTCAGGCAACTATTTTATTCGTCCCAGTGGGACGTCAACATTACTGCTTTTGCAGTCATAGAGGGGACCTTTATGATGTAAGCTACAGAAACGACTACTTATTTATTTGAATATCATGCGTACTTAGTTTGGCTTTTGTATTCTAAATTCTCGCTTTGTATTCAGGTACCTTGGAGATGAGAATGGTCTTCTTTCTGTATTGAAGTATGATGTAGATGATGGGAAGCTTCAAATAATGCCATACAATGTTCATATCCATTCTTTAATCGGTATTACCTCTACGCCTTTCTTGCCAAATGTTAACTAGAACTAGAATGTTTCTTCCAGTTGCTTCTGTTGATGCCAAAAAACTAGTGGTGTTGCTGCTGCATGAAGTTAAAATGTTGAAGAAAACTCCATTCCTGAGCAAAGATAATTATAGTTTATATGATGCTAGTCACAACTGCATAAGCAAATGATTTGAGTCAATAGAAATTTTAGTGAACTTGAGCATGCCGTCAATATTCATAACTTACTGCAATTTTAGTGTATTGAGCATGGCCATCAATATTCATAGCTTACTGTAACTTTCTGCTATTTATTCATTTACTTGGACTAGAAGCATGCTTACTGTTTACGCATTGAGGTTCAAAGTTAATATCTTAGCATTCATTTCTTTTTTTTTCACAGAAAGAGCTGGCGTTTCGTTACAGGATCCTCAACCTATTGTTGGAATACTGATCCAGCCTGGCACTTTTGGGACAAGGTAAGGTCTATGTAACTTGTAGAACTTTGGTTGATATCCACTAGTTATTTTTGGGATCTTTACGAACAGATCTGTTGATAGGTGATAGTATCGAATATTAGGATGGTCAGACTTTGCAACTCAAAATAGATATGTGGAAATTATGGTACTATCCTCTGTTCATCACTCTGTTTTCTTATACGTTAAAGAAACTAACGGATCCATAACATGTCCTAGAATACCTTAAATAAGGTTTTTATGCAAGAAAGTTTGAAAGAAGAACGATGGCTTTGTTTTCTTTCACCCGTTATTCTCATGTAGAGGAAAATTTATTTTGTGAACCTGGAGCACTGAAGAATAATAGCCTTTATGCAGGTTGCTAATTGCATATGAGAGAGGGTTGTTGGTTCTTTGGGATGTATCTGAGGACCGTGCAGTTTCTGTTAGAGGCTACGGGGATTTACACAGGAAGGGTCAAATTGATGGTGCTCAGAGGGATGCTGGTGAAGATCAACTAGATACTACTACTGATGACAGTGAAGAAGAAAGAGAAATTTGCTCTCTTTGTTGGGCATCGAGAGAGGGCTCAACTGTTGCTGTGGGCTATATAACAGGAGACATACTTCTATGGGATATGACTACAAGATCGTCCAGACAAGGCAAGCAAAGTGACGTTTCATCCAGCTGACCTCAGGGAGTCGTAGGCTTCCTGTTATTGTCTTGCATTGGTCTGCTGGGTCAGCAATACATTCTACAAAGGGAGGGCATCTTTTTGTATATGGCGGTGATGATATGGGATCTGAAGAAGTTCTCACGGTTTGCCTATTTTTTCTTTCTCATTGTTACGATTTCCTTTTCTTTTGCATGCCATCTTAGAGGCATTGCTGTGCACAATTGATGCCTTCTTAGGTTAACATTGTACTTTTTCGCTGCTTTACAAATTTGGTAAAATGAATTCCTAGCTCAGTGAACTCAAATCATAATCACCTGGCTGTGAGACGTGTTTAGTGTAGAGACACATTACTAGCTTGACATGGCAACATAGCCAACATGGGTTTGCAAGAAACATGATCAACCATGAGAATTTCCTGCAATTATAAAGAACTGTTTCCCAGGCAGAACCCATTTTGTAGATCCAAATAATTCTGAAGATATATTTTTTTGGTTCAGGTCTCAGTAGCCAAATAATAATGTATACATACCTATCAGAATCACTTTCATGAACATGGAAGAACATAATCTTTTTAATTGTTTCCCAAATCTTGCACTGCAGAAAACTTGGCCTCCATCAGTGACAAAATTGTTCATTCTCTTGCAGGTTCTTAGCCTGGAATCGACTGCTGGATTAGAATCAGTGAGATGCATATCACGAACAGACCTCAAGCTTGATGGATCCTTTGCTGATATGATTCTTATTCCTGATACTGGGGTTCCTGATAAAAGCAGAACTTCTGCACTTTTCATTTTGACGAATCCTGGACAGCTGAATTGTTATGATGGTGGTTCTCTATTTTCTGTGCAAAATTCAAAAGAGGGAAACCCTCTACCAGAAGCACAGAAATTTCCAGCTGCAATTCCTACCATTGATCCCAACATAACGGTCACTAGTCTTTGTTCACTAACCAAAAGTGAATTTCCAAATATTCCACTGAAGGTGCATTCTGCTTAAATTTGGTTATTATACTCTTATCTAGATATCATCATTACTTATGGAAGACCATTTCGCTGTGGAATTTCTGTAGAAATTTTGTGTTAGGAAAAATGCTGGGTGTTTCATACCAGCGAACATGAAATGGCCTTTGACTGGTGGGGTTCCAAGTGAGATGTCGCTGAACGAAGATCATGCTGTTGAAAGAATATACATTGCAGGCTACCAAGATGGTTCTGTGAGAATATGGGATGCAACATTTCCTGTTTTAATGCCAATGTTTGTCTTGGATGGAAAGGTCAGTCTCATTTGTATTTATATTATTACTGGCATTATCCCTCATTGGCTTATAACTAACAGATTAACCCCAATAAAGTTGTAACAATTCTTTACTGCAGGTTGCTGATGTTAATTTGGTTGGAGCAAATGCTTCTGTATCATCTCTAGCTTTTTGTTCACTAAACATGACTTTGGCTGTTGGAACAACAAGTGGTCTGGTTAGATCTTGTCAAATTTGTGGGCTGGTCGAAAGGTTGGTCATTGGTATCATTTTTAATAACTCTTTTTTATATCATTCTTTGTAGGTGCGCATCTATAAACTTCGAGAGCACACTGGGGGTTCAAGCTTTCACTTTGTGAGTGAATCTAAGCAAGAAGGTAAATATTTCAGTATGGGACCCTGATGACAGATGCCTAAAGTTTCACCTAGTGATTTAACCTATTTAAACCCCCCCCCCCCCTCTCTCTCTCTCTCTCTTGTTGAATGACATACATGTTTTCTGTGTGAAAGTGTTGCTGCCATCCTTGTAATTAAAGACAGTGTTACGCCAATTTTACTTCCTTTCACCAGCACATACAAGATGCCTGTCATGTCTGGTAGTCTAGCAAGCAGCAGCCATAACATCTTCTTTGACAGATGAGAGACAGTAAATGGGTACTGTCACTAAGCTGAATGTTTATTAATGAAATGAAAAAAATTGAATAATTATGATTGGGCACTTTGCAGCGTAAACCTTGCTTATGCATCAGCCATCAGCTACCATGTCCAACATTGACAGAACCTGCTCATATTATTTTTCACAGAAAGTTGAAATTTCTTGTTCCTTTGCAAAAAATTGTAGGAAGTTCTGTAGTAAGCCGGTAGGGAAACTCATGATAGGCCTATAAAGTTCTCTCGTTGAATACGCTTCATTATATTTTCATTAATAACAGACACTCTTCTTGTTTCTTTACAGTTCATGTTGTTCATCATGGGAAGGGATTTCATTGTTATGTTGCCTTTTTGTCATCAAATTCCTCAGTGCGATCTCTATTATTTATGGCTTCAGGAGAGCTCCTTGCCGCAGGCTATCAGAACGGTCAGGTACATTCTTCCTATTTTTGTAATATAAATCATGTCCTTATTCCTTAAGATTTCTGAGATTGCACTATTGGCTTGAAACTTGTAGGAATCAACTGTTATTAATTAATCCTTATGTTCTGGTCTCTCTTCTTAAAGGTGGCAATGCTTGATCCAAGTGAGCTATCAATTCTATTCACTGTAGATGGTGCATCAGGAACAAATTCTCCTGTTGTTTCCTTGGGCATTTACAGTGTTGCGGCATCTGCTGCAAAAGCAGACCAGTCAAAGAAAGAGAGTCCTCAAAATGTGAAGTTACCCAGAGATGTTCTTCTTTCCTTGACAAAGGATGCTCGTGTTACTGTACTTAACTGCACAACGGGTGCGATGATAAATTCACATATTATACATCAGAAGCAATCATCAGCTATTTCTATGTATGTCATAGGCAAGTGATTACTATCGTTGCATTAAGGAGGCACTTAATTTTTTTCTCCTTTAGATCGATACCTAACTTTGCAAGCTTTTGCATATAGATGCAGCTTCAGATGAGAAGCAAACCCAATTATCAGAGGACAAAATTCCAAGTCAAGATCAGGTAGGAAAAGAGGGCAAGGATCTTGACAGAATAGAAACACAAGGAGTTGAAAAGCACCTGAAAAATGCTTCCCAGCTTTCACACAATGGTGGTTCAGATTCACTTGTGGTGTGCTGTGAGGATGTTTTGTTTTTGTTATCCCTGGCATCATTGATTCAGGTGTGCACTGGGCTTTTATTCTTGAATACACAGGAGAGCTGCGTGTCATCGCATTAAGAAGAAGAAACCCAGAAATACAACTCACCCAAAACACACACCTCTCACACAAATCAAATATATGAACTACTTTATGGAGCTTCCATACTTCCACATCTTACTGGTGATGTTCCTTTCCTCATCAGGGAAGCAGCAAGCATCTACAGAAGACGAAACTTACAAAACCTTGTTGCTGGTCAGCAGTTTTCAAGAATATGGATGGCAAAATTTGTGGGTTGATATTAGCTTATCAGACCGGCATTATAGAAATGAGGTAGTTACAACTTTGCGATGTCTTTTCCTTGTTATACAAGATAATATGGATCATCAATGCAGATTTTACATGTTGACTTCAGGTTTATTATATTAGAGAAGGTGTCCTGTGTTTACATCTGAACATATGCTTCAACATAGGGAAAAAAATGTCTTACTGCAAGTTTTTTGCTTCACTGCTTGAACCGATAAAGATAAAAGCTGTCAACACTCAACAGTGTCGTCATCTATATTTGGTGTTCAGTTCTCTTCTCTCATCTGGTTCATATCTATCTCACTATGTGTAGAATCCCATGTGAGTATTTTTTGGTATAGATAAGAAAAGATAATCTTAGATTTCAAACCCTTGCAGTTTTCTTGGATTTAGAAATGACATTTTTTGAGAACTTTGCATCTGTTTTACTTACTGGCACATATATTTATACATCCGTGCAAGGAATCGGTGAAGTTTGCTTAGACCATTGACAATTTTACTTTATGATGGGCAGGTCTGTGCCAGATCTGGCTATTGTTGCTGAGAGCTCCTTGATGTCATTATTGAGATGGAGTTACAAGACAGGCATGGATAAATCAGCGAGCTCCTTAAATGGACAAATTACTTTGGTATTTTTTTTCCACTTGCCCCTTTAACCTAGTTCCTGAGGGTTTGGCTGGTGGGTTTCAGATTGGTGTAGTGAACTTTAGTGCCTAGTATGTGTAGTAATTTTGGTTTATATTCTCCATTGTTGTTGCCACACCCATATTGACCTTATTTTACCCAAACAGAGTACAGATTTTGGTACCTAAAATGGGGTCATGTTTTGTTTGTGGTGAGCATACTCGAAGGTGGGTTCACCAATAAAATTTGCAACTTATCTGTTTATTCCTTTCTAAAAAGGAAACTAGGGTGCGCTTGTACCATTTGGATTTCGTAGGTATTCAGAATTTAAAGAAAAAACCTCATTTTCCTGACATATACTCTCACCAGGTAAATGGATCTGAATTTGCAATTATCTCTCTTATGGCCTCAGAGAATGAATTCAGGTACACTTTTTTGGCATTGTTGTACTGAATGCTGTTGAGAGCAATAGATCTGACTGCTGATCCTGTGGTAATAGGATTCCGGAATCTCTGCCATGCCTTCATGACAAAGTACTTGCAGCAGCTGCTGAAGCAGCTATTAGTTTCTCAACTGATCAGAGAAGAAAGCAGGTATCCATTCATGTCTTCCTGGAAATTGAGCAGAAGCTCGTGTACATTTTGGCTTCACAAAGAAACTTCATGGTGCAGAATCCTGCAGCAGGGATTATTGGTGGCTTCATTAAAGGAATGAAAGGCAAGGCTCAAGAAAATGCAAAAATGAGAGGAAGTTTGACTATGCAAACTCCAAGCGAACAGTTGGAGTCAATTTTCTTGAAAGAACCATTTGCTGAACCTTCAATACCCGATCTTGATGATCCGATAGAAGAATTGTCAATCGGTTCTGTTTCTTCTTCCTTATGCATCTTAAAGCAAGCATTTATCTCAAGTGCTCCCTTCCCTCTTGAGTCTTGACTTGGGAGTATTGAATGCAGATGACATCGAGATTGACGATGAAGTACCCGTAGCCCCGGCACCAGCAGCATCCTCTACATCCCAAGGGAATAAGAGAACAACAGGTTGGAGGCAATACTAGTACACCTTCTGTTGGAATTACTGAGTGCTATATTATCTGTTTAAACTCTCTGCATGTTTGTGTTGGCAGTAGAGGAGGAGAGAGCGAAGCTGTTTGAAGGGTCAAGCAATGTTGATAAACCGAGAATGAGAACCCCGCAGGAAATTCTAACCAAATATAAGTTTGGCGGGGTAAGTCACGAACATTGCAATTGGTCATGACTTTTGCTGTGTATGGGAGCTAAATGTAGGTCCATTGCAGGACGCAGCAGCAGCAGCTGCTCATGCGAAAGATAAGCTGATGCAGAGGCAGGAGAAACTGGAGGTGACAGTTGCTTCCAGACTAGAGCTGATATCGCTTGTCTTCTTTGCAAGCCCATACTCGGAGCAATATCAAACATGTAATTCTGTTTGTTTGTTTGTTTGTTTTTTTTTACCAGAGAATAAGCCAACAAACCGCCGAGCTTCAGAATGGAGCGGAAAACTTTGCTTCCCTGGCGCAGGAGCTTGCGAAAGCAATGGAGAACAAGAAGTGGTGGAAGCTATAATCTAGTTTTGTACGTATGTTGTTGGACACTCACACCCATCGCATGCCATCCGTCAGGTGCTGTGTACATTAGTATGACTTGCGAGTGCAGTTTGCAGAGGTTTCTTCCTCTGTTACGAATTGGGTAGCTAGTTTAGCTTAGGAACGTTGTGATGTGCTGTGTTCCGTGTCACACACCAGCATTATTAGCATGTAATAATCTTTTTGTGACCGTATGAAGCGTGCGTCCCGTATCCACTTGGTCATTGTTTTTGGTTTTTGGTGATGTAAATAAAGATAAAAGAGAGAAATAAAGGGAACCCGCTCCTTGTTGCATGAGCGAGCCAGCGCTGAAGAACTCTTTTTGGTTTTTGATGATTGATAGGACAGCTGGCTCGTCTGGCCGCTGTACTGGGCGGCGCAGGGCACCATGTTCTGGGCGCTCTTCGTGCTCGGACACGACTGCGGGCACGGCAGCTTCTCCAACAACCCCAGCCTCAACAGCGTCGTCGGCCACATTCTGCACTCCTCCATCACGGCTGGTGTGTATTCTACTGTACTCCTGCTAGTGATTCAATTCTGATGCTGCTTCTCGATCACTTAGCCGATCGACACAAGGTTGACAATGCAATCTATTGTGCAAGTGCAGGCGGATTAGCCACAGGACGCACCACCAGAACCACGGCCACGTCGACAAGGACGAGTCATGGCATCCCGTACGCCTCCTGCCCTGCAATTATCTTGCATTGCATGTTTGCACTAATAATAATAATAATCTAGGATACAAGAGTCCCCTTCCCCGGCCATGCTCGCCTACCCATTCTACCTGGCCAACAGGAGCCCCGGCAAGTCAGGCTCCCACTTCCACCCGGCCAGCGACCTCTTCCAGCCCAGCGAGAGCTCACCTCCACGGCCGCCCTCCTAGCTGCCCTCACCTTCCTCATGGGCCCTCCCCTCTGCACATGCTCAAGCTCTACTTCCTACCCTATTGGCTTTTTGTCATGTGGCTCGACTTTGTTACCTACCTGCACCATCACGGCCACAATGAGTTATGCGAATCGCAAGGATTGGAGGCTGCTGGAGAGATCAATGAGGCAACACACTTGCATTTAATATAATAAGTCAAGTCATTCTTTGGGCAAAACAAAGCTACAGTACAATTTCCAAACGGGGAAGAGCAATGCCACTATGCCAGTTCCCTCTAAAGAGTACACAAACTATGATGCACCATTGCTTTACTATCTGATACATCTCAGGACATTAGCACATACTTAGCTGGTACTATTGCAAGAAAGCAATGCCAGTACCTTCACTTACTGCTGTCCTGTCCTTAGATATGTGCTACATTATTTGACAATACAAGTGGCAGTCATGCTCACTACCTGCGCCTTAGATCTCTCTGCAAAAGGAAAACAAAAGAAAAACTTTAAGTTGGAGACATGGACCTCTTTTCCTGACAAATCATGTATTGCTGCTTCAAGATGATGATGTGTTTATTTTCAAGGGAACATTCTGACAAAATAAATAAATGCAGGGAAATAGAAAAACAAGTACCAAGTCGTCTTTCTGGTTCACATACTGCAATGTATTAAGCTATTACGAATTGTATCTGGTCACCAACCAAACAGAATAGAATTATATGATATGCAACTATTTTGTGCGCAACATCTTAGATTCTTAGGGCACATTTGATGGGGACAGCAACCTCCTAGAAGCCACAAGCAAGTTGAAATCATATCTAAAAGGGAAGGCTTACTCTTGGGCCACGGTCTGTAACTGGTGTTGCTCTGCTCCCTGTATTATCTGCTTGCTGAATCATCTGTGGACTATCATGCTTATAGAATGCCTGCAAAGTTCTCACCATGAAAGGGCGGACAATGTTCACTTCCATTGCAGAGAGATTTTTGAGCTGCAAGAAGGCAAACAAGATGAATAAGGTATTGTTGGTGTCAGATCAATGAAGCAAGACGTTAAGGTAGTACAGGAAACACAGATAAATACAGGGGAAGTGGTAATTACATCCAATTCAATAATAGCTTTGATAGAACGACAGTTGTTAAGGGGGAAAGGAAATGTTACCTTTACGGCATGGGTGCGTCCAGATATTGTCTCTAATCCAGTCTCAACCTTGTGGAATCTGACATCTCTGATGTCCTCAATTAGAGATCTCACCTGTGTCACAATCAAAACTAGGAGTAAGCACATATATTATTTTCAATACAATTAGGACTTACTAGACACAACTAACAAATCTGCACCGAGATTGATTAAACACTCACCAGATATGCATCTGAGATGTCATCACGAGCACTGCAGGAAACAAACGAGAGCGGATCAGGTTTAGGTGAAAAATGTGCTGAAATCGAAGAAACAGGGTGATGCAGTAGATATGGGTGCTCACTGATCAAATAGCAGTTTAGAAATTTCAATATAGTGGAATGGTAATGGCTGGAATTCTCGAGGCGACTCTCTTTCCGCTTCCAATACCTGTGTCAAGCGGTCTAGTAGGAACAAAAGCAAGCAACAGATGCTTATGGCTGTGTATGCTTGAGCAGGAATAAAAGGGGGGCAAGCAACAAGGAAGCACTGACCAACAGTCATCCAGTCCGGGGTGCGGATGGTGCACTTGCTACGCTTCTTGAGCGCGACGGCGAGCCAGAGCGGCACCCTGGCGGGAATCTGTGGGAAGAAGGGCCCGAAATCCCCCTGCACGGCGGCGACAGCAGCAGCGCGAGATGTAAGAATAGGTGGGGGATGGGGAGTTGAAAGAGATGGTGGCGGCAGACGCACGCAGATCATGTTGAGGGCGTCCATGCGGATGTTGGGGACGATTTCGACGATCTCATCCTCCGCCACGAACTCCACCTGCAGCACAGACACGAGAGGTCCAAAATTTGGGTTGCATTGCATCCCACTTTCTGCCTGTGGAGTGTGGAAGGGAAGGGGTTGGTTACCTCGGAGGGCGAGAAGATGGAGAGGTGCGGGTCGGACTGCCCCGCCATGAATGCCCGCCGCCGGAACACACGAACCTGGCTGGCGCCGGGACTCGGGAGAGAGAGGGAAATGGAGGCGCTGCGGCTGCGGGTCAGAGGCGGCGAGGCGAGAGCGGAGATCGACGAGGACGAGAGCGAGACGGCCCAATCTGAGGGCCCAAAAGCCCATCCAACAACAGAGCCCAACAGCCGCTGCACGCAGCTTCAGTTCGATTGCCTTCCTCCCTGCAGCCCTGCTCGGCGCCGGAGAGGTTATTAGGGTTTCCATCTCATCAGCTTTGGCCCCAACGGAAACAGAGGAGGGCGGGCTAGTAGGAACCCGATGCTGGCCGCCCGGGACCACCCTCCGCCGCCCCATGACATTGCCGCGCGCCTCCACCACCTGCGCGACCTCCGCAGGGTGCCGCTCCCCAACCGCATCGCCGACCTCCACACCGATGAGGCCAGCCCCGTGCGCAAGCTTGTTGCCGAGTGAGTTCATCCACTTTCGCCATTCGGCTTCATTTCTAGCTTAAATTACCCATAGTTTCACCTCCAATGTATTCGGCTTGTGATAAAGTCATTAAACATCAAATGACTAGTATAGCCCCCTGTATCGCAAATGACTTCAACGTGCTGATTGCAGGCGGAATTAGGTCAAACCTATACGTGAGCACGCTTAACAATGCTCTGTTACAGTATTTATTTGCTCATGTTTTTTTTACTCTGCAAAAACTCCCCTGGCGTAGGATCATTGGTGAGCTTGGGTCAAAACACATGGCGTATCTACCTGATATGATCCCTTGTTTGCTGCACCTTCTGAATGATGAGACGCCTGCAGTCGTCAGGCAAGCTGTTAAGACAGGAACCAGCTTGTTTTCCAAAGTACTCCAAAAGCTAGTTATCGAGGTAATTCCATTTCCAGCATTTCCATTTCGAGTTGCCTTCCTGTGCAAACATCTGTCTCAGTTTGCTGGTTTCGGATCCAGGGTTTATTCTCCACTGGAGGGATTGATGATGCACTTAAATCGTCATGGGAAGGGCTTCTCAAGTTCAAATCAGTTGTCTCGCACATGGCATTTCAGGCGAGCCCCTCCTTTCTTTTAGTAACAAATAACCCTATCTTCTCGGCCTCCAGTTGTCTCATGTGAAATTTCAATGCCAGGCCATCGGCAATGAAGGTGTCAGGTTACTGGCTGTTAAGTTTGTTGAAAAAACAGTTCTTATGTACACACCAGATCCTAATGTCCCATCGGATCCGCCAACTGAAACTACAGAAGGTGCGGCTTATGTTTCCTTTCATATGGAAGTGAACATGTTTTCCATGTTAAGGAACTGTTGGGTGCATGCTGATTTAGGCATCTGTAAAACATTTGCAGATACGGGATTCAATGTAGCTTGGTTACGAGCAGGAGGTCACCCTTTGCTTAATGTTGGGGATCTGGCCATGGAAGCCAGCCAGAGTCTTGGATTGTTGCTAGAGCAACTCAAGTCTCCTAAAGTCAAGTCACTCAGTACTTCCATGATCATTGTCTTCGTTACTAGGTTTGCCTCTTGTTCACTTGTGTTCTATTATCTTTCTGTATATTACAGTTTGTACCAGCTGCCGAGCAATTAAGTTTTCTGTGGATGCTGTGTCATCTATTCAATTAGTCTGTTGAAGTATTGCATGCTATTTTGATCTTTATGTATCATGAGTTTTCTCCTTTTTCTTTCCCCTGCTTAGTTGGTTATCTTTCTCTCTCTTCTAACATAAACTTCTTCCAGTCTCTCAGCTATTGCCCAAAGAAGGCCTTCGTTTTATGGACGCATACTACCAGTTTTACTTTCCTTGGATCCAGCAAGTTCCATTATTAAATTGAGAGTCCCGGGTGCATTCCATGCCTTGAAGAGTGCCTTCTCTGCATGCCTGAAATGCACACATTCAAGTGCTGAGCCGGTATTTCTTTAAGCTTCAATGATTAACATACACTTTTGTATTGACTGGTACACTCGAGATGTGTCCCTTTGCCCTTATTTCTATATATGCAACAACTGGAGTTAACATATATGTTATCTACGAGATGCTATGTTATGTTCTATAGACAGTCTAATTAGGATTTTTCTTTCTTATCTCGTTATTATTGAACTTCAGCCAGTTTGGTGCTGATTTGTTTCCTGAGTGTGGGTCAGCCTGCTGGAACAATGAGTTCGTGTTTCCCTTGTTTTACTGGTATACCTTGAACAATTTTCAGAACTAATTGAAACTCCTTGGTGGTAGTGAGCCATTTAATATCTCACCATCAACTAAAATATGTTGCGTTAACCAATAACCTGTCTATAAGCTGTATGCATGCAATCAATGAGCACTACTTAGTCCATATTCTGAATTGGTTGCTAAGTGTTGTATGCTGCCATTGGTTTCGTTTATTCATGAGTATGTGTGTGGTATAAATATTTTCATTTTGTATTTGAGCTCCATTTGTTTGAGAATGTGTATGTATCCTGTATATTTGGTTGAGGTGCATTCGTTACTAATTTGAGGCTTTTATTGTACTTTCAGTGGCGAGCACGCCTATTGGAAGCTCAAAATATTATTAACCAGGGGGATTCAATAGAAGATGCAGCAAATGCTGCTAAGAATTTTGGGGACACATCAAACAGGGAAGAAGCACTGACGGTATTTACCTGTTCCTCCAAGCTTGCTCTCTTCCTCTCTCATAACTATCTCAGGATGGCTATGTTTCCTTGATAGGAGAGAAGCACTGACGGTAGTAACAAGCGTAGTCTGGCTGAAGACATGAATCATATGACAGAAGATGATCTCCACTCCACTAAAAGAGCCAGGCAATCATTTGATGCTAATGAACACAGTGAAGGGGCAAACAAGAGAAATGTTGAGTCGACGTCTGTTGATATCTCATCTAGCCAGCCCAGCGCTATAAGAACTGGGAATTCGGAAGCTGTGTATCAATTAATTGGTATGTTTGCTGCACTAGCTGCACAAGGTGACAGAGCTGCTGGATCACTGCAAATCCTTTCGTCCAGTATCGCTAGTGACTTACTAGCGGAGGTGGTAATGGTTAACATGCAACATCTCCCAATTTCTCGTCCTGAAGTTGACCAACAGCAGCTTCCTTCTACGAGCTCTGGAGATGGACTTCCATTTTCAAGTTTCTTCTCTCTGTTAGGGACTCTACTGAAGGTTTGTTTCTTTAGCTGTTATATTTTGATTTGGTAGATTCTCTTCGCTTTTGTTTGTTGATCTTTCACATTTCAGAGAGCGAACCAAATTGATCAAGATGAAGTGTCTCCAGCTAAAGAATCTGCGGTGGTGTCGTCTGTTGCTGATGACATCATGACAGTTCCTGCTAGTTCACCTGTTCCTAGCTCAGTAAATCTACCTATCGAAGAGAACACTAACAGTCCAACAGTTCCATTATGTATAGAAACAACAGAGGCCAAAGTAAGCAGTGCAGGTGGCAATAGTTCGATTGATATTCCAGAATCATCAGAAGCTTCCCATGCCTCAACAGAGCCCCAGGGAACCCAAGAGCATGCTAGCACTTTTGTCGGTTCATTTCCTGCTGATAATTCCTCAGCTGGGTTTAGTTTGGCACAATCGTCAGAAACTCACAGCCCAAGCTCTTCTACAGTGGAAGCAAACCACTCACAGCTTTCATCCCTTAGTTCACAATATGTTCTTCCGAAGTTGGTTGTCAATAATATTGATCTCAGTGATGAGGCCAAAGATCTCCTTCAAAAAGAGGCGTTTGTGCGGATTCTTGAGAGTGATAAGCAAGAAGCATCTGGTGGTTCAATTGCTCGCCTTCCGTTGCTTGCTCACTTGGGTGTTGAGGTACTACCTAAGATCTTGTTATGTCCTCTGGTAGAGTTGGTACTTTTTAACTGTTGGCTTGAACTTTGGTTGGTGATTTTCTACATACCATAGCTCCTCTCAGAAACATGTGTTAGTTATTGCAATGCTTACATTTCTGGTTCCTTATCCTCCTTATGTACTGTCTAATCATCTTATAGTTATGCACTCAAGATTTCTTTACATTGTTTTTTAAGTGATCTCTCTTGAAATTGTGTTACTTGTTGCAGTTTCCTCTGGAATTGGACCCTTGGGAGATTCTCCAAAAGCACGTGCTCTCTGATTATGCGAATAATGAGGTACCAATGCACAATGTCATATAATTAGTTTCTCTAGCAGATTTTTTTAGTCCATTCGGTATAGTTTGTATATATGTTGCATAGCTGTAAATTAGGATGTGTTGGTGACTCTGTTAAAGGAATTTAGTCCTGATTACTCTTGGCACAGTTTGTATATATGTTGCATAGCTGTAAATTAGGATGTGTAGGTGACAGAGTTAAAGGAATTTAGTCCTGCCTCCTTTTAGGAATTCCACTCAACTTGCTTCTTCAGAGATTTCTGACTCAAATTCTTCCTTAAGCAGGGGCACGAGTTGACTATATGCATCCTGAACCGGTTATATCGTGAGGCAGAGCAGGATCAAGATTTTCTTTCATCTAGAACTGCTACATCAGTTTATGAATCCTTTCTTCTAAACATAGTATGTATGCTTGAAATTGATGTATTTGTTACAAATGTTATTTCTCTTGCATCATGGCAGTACATTTTCTTTTGCATAGGCTGAAAATCTTCGAGACATGTTTCCAGCTTCAGATAAGTCACTTGGCAAATTGCTTTGTGAGATACCATACTTACCAGAAGGTGTGCTGAAACTGCTCGAAGGTTTATGTTCTCCTGGAAGTAATGAGAAGCAGGACAAGGATATTCAGAGTGGTGATAGGGTAACTCAAGGTCTCAGTGCTGTCTGGAACCTTATCATGCTAAGACCTTCAAATCGGGACAGATGTCTGGAGATTGCTTTGCAGGTGCTTATCTGTTGTCACATTCTTATTTTTAGTTAGGATATGTATATATTTACATGCTTGCATGTGTCTTTTGATATAATTTTGATTCTTGAGTGCTTGGTAGCAATTTTTCAAATAAATGTCTGCAGTAATGCCAGTGACGACTTGATGAAGTGGTCTATTTTGAGTTCTCAATTGGGGTAGAGCATAAATCAGAGACAATTTAACATGAGTTCCAATTTGAATTTGTTTTACAGTTATTCAATAAATTATTAAATGCTGAATTATGGTTTGCATGTTCTCTTAAAGCAATCCAACATGTTTGATTTCTACTATTCTGTTTGCTCTGAGTTGGGTCAATCTCTGAATAATTGACATGAAATTATTAATGGATAAAACTTTAGACGCTTGTAAAAGTTTATTATTTTTAATATTCCATGCCTTTCCTAAATCCTGGTTGAAGTATAACCTTTGTGCCGTTTTTTATGTTACTGGGTAAAATGTTTCATGCAGAGTTCAACTCATCATCTAGAGGAGGTCCGCATGAAGGCAATACGTTTGGTAATTACAAGTCCTGCCTGCTTCTTTGAATTTTTCACTTACTTGGTTTGCTCACTTCGTTTGCCATCTGATAACAACAGGTGGCAAATAAGTTATTTCCCATGGCAAGCATTTCCAAAAAGATTGAAGATTTTGCAAATGAAAAACTTAATTCAGTGCTGGAAGTGATTCCACCTGGTGATTCTGCAACTACTGAAATGGCTACACCTGAAGCACACAAAGTTTGTCTCATGCTCTCACGTCTTTCAGATGTTCTTGTGCTGATATTCTTTTCTGATTGGGTGTACTTGCATTTTCTGAAGGATGTTGGTTTGGAAAATTTAACAGCTTCAGTGGCAGATGCGCAAACTCTGATGTCTCTATACTTTGCATTGTGCACCAAGGTCAATAATTACTGATCAGCAACTATTTTAGTCTAGTTATATGATATTTGCTAACAGCAAGCAAAATAAATCTTTCTTACCAGAAACATTCCCTTCTCAGACATGTATTTGCAATATATGGTAATCTACCGCAAGCTGCCAAGCAGGTCCTTACAGCCTATCATTCTTTCCATACGGATACCTCATATATTCTTTCTTGCTGTTCTATCAGCAAACGTAGATTTATCTTGTAACTATTTCTTCCAGGCAGTTCATCGACAAGTACCAATTCTGATACGCACAATAGGCTCCTCCTCTGATCTTCTTGGGATCATCTCAGATCCACCAGCTGACTGCCGGGACCTCCTCATGCAGGTGCAAGTTGTGCTTTTGACTTTTATTTGCTTTTTAAGACATGTACTCTTCTCTTGGTCAAATCATCTGACAGATGCATTTAAAAGAGGGTTTATGTTTTATATAAGATTGTATTCTTGCATTTGATGCATATTTATAACCCATGAAATTGCACCATGCAGGTTTTACAAACCCTCACTGATGCTGCGGTTCCATCCAAAGATCTGATTTCTTCCATAAAGATCTTATATTCTAAAACAAAGGTTGTTGCTTGCTTTAAGAAAGCACGAAGTTCTTACTGACTTTTTACAAGATCAGAATTAGCTGTGATATTCCCAGTTTCTGAAATGTAGCCTCATTTTGCAGGATGTTGAGGTCCTTTTTGCAATCTTGGCTCATCTACCAAAAGATGAGGTTTTCTCCACCTCCCACTACAATAGCCGATACTCTCTCCGGTTCAGAAACATGCTATTTTAGGATTCTTGCCAGTCAATTTTTTTTTTAACGTTGACCATGAATATATAAAATAATTACATTGATTGACAATGTAAGATAGATCGTAGATATTACTAGATTCACCATGAAAACTATTTTTGAAATATTTAATTATCTTTATTTGAAATGCTATATTTTTATATAAATTGTTGGTCAAAGTTTTACCTTGTAGACTGTCGATGTCCTAAACAATATCTATTTTGAATGGAAGGGACTAGGAGTAATAGTATTACTATTGTGCTTCTAGTCAGTGTCTTATGCTTTCGTAGTCTTCTGCTGGCACCTATTGCCCATAGCACTGCCAATTATTTGCTCTGTGTTGTGCACATACCTGACATACCTTGTAAACTGCTCACTTTTTATTCCACTGAAATTGGGACCCTAGTGTAAATGTTTTGGGTTTCAATTTGATTGACAAAACACCATGGTACCAGGCCAGTAGCCTGTGATATTTTCTCAGGACCAGTGTTATGAACCTTGAGCTGACTTTCGGCTTTACTGGAGTAATTATATCTGTTGGAATGAATGGACTAGATTAATTTGGCTAACCCTAGAAGGGTAGCTATATAGAGTAGCATACATGGGCCTCATGGGCCTAGCCACATGTGCTAGAGATTGTGTTTCTATTATCTTGGGCTAACCCTAGAAGGGTAGCTATATAGGTAGCTATACATGGGCCTCATGGGCCTAGCCTCATGGGCCTAATATACTCATAATCCAACACCCCCCCGCAGTCTGAACTACCGGCGCAGCGGAGTTCCAGACTGGACAAGAAAGAAGAAAGAACACACCCAAGCCCCCCCACAGACGTAACTAGCCACTGGTGATGTTGAGGCTGGAGCGAAACTCAGTGAAGGTCGTGGACGGGAGGCCTTTGGTGAAGATGTCCGCGAACTGGGAGGTGGTCGGAACATGGAGGACTCGCACCTCGCCTAGGGCGATCCGATCCCGGACAAAGTGTAGGTCAATCTCCACGTGCTTCGTCCGCTGGTGTTGGATGGGGTTGGTGGAGAGGTAGACTGCACTGACATTGTCGCAGTAGATCAGCGTGCTCCGGGAGGGCGGAGTGTGGAGCTCGGCGAGGAGCTGCCGGAGCCAGGAGGCCTCAGCCACGCCGTTAGCAACAGCGCGGTACTCCGCCTCAGCACTGGACCGGGAGACCACCGGCTGGCGCTTAGACGACCAGGACACCAGGTTGCCGTCCAAAAAGACAGCATAGCCGGAGGTGGAGCGCCGGGTGTCCGGACACCCTGCCCAGTCGGCGTCAGTGTAGACGACGAGCTCGGCTGAGGAGGACCGGTGAAGGAGGAGGCCGTAGTCGATCGTGCCGCGGAGGTAGCGGAGGAGGCGCTTAAGAGCAGTGAGGTGAGGCTCCCGGGGATCATGCATGTGAAGACAGATCTGCTGAACTACATAGGTGATGTCCGGCCGGGTGAAGGTGAGGTACTGAAGGGCATCAGCAAGACTTCGGTATGCAGTAGGATCTGACACTGGGGGCCCCTCAGCCTCTGACAACTTGCCCTGAGTATCAACCGGAGTAGAGCAGGGGTTGCAGTCAGTCATCCCAGCCCGCTCCAGGATATCTCGAGTATACTGCCGCTGGTGAAGAAGTAACCCGACAGGATGAGGCTCAACAGTGACTCCGAGGAAGTGGTAGAGCACACCCAGATCCTTCATAGCAAACTCTTGCTAAAGAGCGGTGATGATCCGGTGGAGAAGTGGTTCACTGGAGGCTGTGAGGACAATGTCATCAACATAGAGCAGCAGGTATGCAGTATCGGCGCCATGGTGATAGATAAACAGAGATGTATCTGACTTGGCCTCCACAAACCCCAGTGTCAGCAGAAAAGCAGCGAACCGATGGTTCCACGCCCGGGGTGCCTGCTTGAGGCCGTAGAGAGACCTGTTGAGCAGGCAAACCATGTCAGGACTGGAGGAATCAACGAACCCCGCCGGCTGACTGCAGTACACTGTCTCGGTGAGAAGGCCGTACAGAAAGTCATTCTTGACGTCCAGCTGATGGATGGGCCACGACCGAGCAAGCGCCAGTGAGAGCACGGTGCGGACGGTGGCAGGCTTGACCACCGGGCTGAAAGTCTCATCATAGTCGACCCCAGGGCGCTGAGTGAAGCCCCGGAGAACCCAGCGAGCCTTGTAGCGCTCGAGAGTGCCATCAGCCCGACGCTTGTGGGTCCAGATCCACTTGCCGGTGACGACGTTGGAGCCCGGCGGCCGGGGCACCAACTCCCACGTCTGGTTGGCGAGGAGTGCGGCGTACTCCTCTTCCATCGCGCGACGCCAGTGAGGATCCAACAGGGCGTCACAGACAGAAGAGGGTACCGGGGAGACCGGCGCGTCGCCGGTCGATGCCGCAAGGGCACGGGGTGGCAGAGTGCCAGCCGCGTGCCGTGTCACCATCGGGTGAACATGCCGCGGGTGTCGGTGAATAAACGGCGGGTGGTAGACCGGCGGTGCGTCACGGGCCGGCGGGGAGTGAGGTGGTGGTGTCGGTGCCCCCGGCGGAGAAGGGACCGTGAGTGGCGGCGGCCGCGGCCTGCGCTGGTACACCCGTACCGGCGCTGCGTACCGTGAAGGAGATGCCGGGGCAGCACCGGGCGACGGCGACCGGCACAGCCCCCCCTGGGGCCGTATCGGGGAGCGAGGTCCCCGGATCGGCGTCAGACGGAGAGGTCAGGGCCGCGCCAGAGGACGACGGGCCCGGACCCGCCGGGGAGCCGGGACAGGTGCCCGGCAAGGAGCGCGGCGAAGTAGTACCTGCAGGAGACCACGGAAAAGGTGGCTGGACCACCGTGTCAGCGGGAAAGAGGGAGGGGGGATCAGGAACAGGAGTGGTGGTGGGTGTGGTGGAGAAGGGAAAGACGGACTCATCGAACACCACATGGCGAGAGATGAGTACCCGTCGGGAGGTAAGGTCAAAGCACCGGTACCCCTTGTGATCCGGGGAGTACCCGAGGAAGACACAGAGGGTGGAGCGGGGTTCCAGCTTGTGAGAAGAAGTGGCAGCGGTGTTGGGATAACACGCACACCCAAAGACGCGAAGGTGATTGTACCGCGGAGGGGTACCGAAAAGGGCGTGGTGTGGGGTAGGAGCGGGACAGACAGTGGAAGGAAGACGGTTGAGGAGGTAGGTGGAGGTGTGCAAGCCCTCAGCCCAGAAGCGAGCAGGGAGAGAGGCCTGAAACAGAAGGGTGCGCACGGTGTTGTTGGTGGTGCGAATCATGCGTTCAGCTTTGCCATTCTGTGAGGAGGTATAAGGGCAAGACATGCGCAACTGAACACCGTGAGAGAGGAAGAAAGCCCGGGAGGTGGAGTTATCAAACTCACGACCATTGTCACACTGGACGGCCTTGATGGTAAGGCCAAACTGTGTGGACACCCAAGTGAAGAAGTGAAGGAGCGTGAAAAACGTATCAGACTTCGCACGCAAAGGAAAGGTCCACGAATAATGTGAAAAATCATCGACAACCACAAGATAGTACCATGAGCCCGAATACACGGAATGTCGGAGCTACGACTGAGCTGCATCAGGGCATCACGTCCAGGATGGCCGAGGCGTCGGTGCCAAGTAGTAGAGGAGGTAGAGGCGGCGAAGGCAGCTGACAAAACGGACGTCGACGAAGAAGTAGCCGTCGGGAAGCGAAGAGTGTAAAGGGGCCCCGTGTTGTCACATCGGAGCAGAGGACGCCGAGAAGCCAAATCCTTTACAGTAAGACCAGAAGAGTCAAATTCCACAGAACAAGAATTGTCAGCTGTAAAACGACGAATAGAAAGGAGGTTGTGAACCATAGAAGGAGCGACAAGAACATCAGGAAGACGAAATGAGTCATGAGCACCGGCGGTACCCACAGACGTGACAGGAAGACACGAACCATTTGCGACCATAATGGACGAAGGGAGAGAGGAAGAAGGAGAATGGACAGAAGAGAGTATACCAGGGTCAGGAGTGGTGTGGTAGGTGGCACCCGAGTCGGCGATCCACTCAGGGCCGACAGGGGGTGTCAGGCCCATAGTGCTGAACGACTGAGCCAAGGCCGCCTGGTCCCACCCGGCAAGCCCTGGCGGGGTGCCGGAGGGTGTGGCCCACGGAGACGTAGTGGAGACGCCGGGAGGTGGAGCACCAGTGAACATGGTCGCCGGTGGGCGAGGCGCACCTCCAGGAGCGTGAAAAGGCCACATAGAGATGCGCCTAGACCACGGGTTGTGGAAGGACGGCCATGATGCACCGTGTGGAGCCGTCGGCGCCACCTGGTTGGCCCCGCCACGGCCCCCCCACGTCCAGTGCCGCGGCGACGGCGATCGCCACGGCCCCCCCACCCCCACTCAGCCCAGAGGGAGGAGGACCAAGAAGGGACGACGGCGGCGTAGCGGACGGACGCGGTGGGGCGAACAGACGCGATGGAGTGGCCGCAAGGGCCGTCGAGGAAGTCGAGGACCCCAGGGCAGCGGTGGACCCAGGCTGGAGACCCTGAGCAAGCTCCTCCATGACAAGATCGTCACGAACCTGGAGGAAGGTGGGGAAGGGGCACTGGCGGGTGATCAATGTCCGAAGGTGGGCATAGCGGTCGCTGAGCCCGCGGAGGACATTGAGGACGAGGATGCGATCCTCCATGGGCCAGCCAAGATCACCGAGAGAGTCTGCCATGGTCTTCATCTTGCGGCAGAACTCGCCGACAGTGAGGTCACCCTGGACGAAGGCCCTGAAACTCGTATCGAGCCTCAGAGCCCGAGCCTCGGCATTGCCCAGATACTGGTCCTCGAGGGCGAGCCAGGCCTGGCGAGCATCCGCCGTGTTGCGGACGAGGTCGTGGAGGTCGAGGGAGATCGTCCCGATGATCCACGAGAGGACGATGCTGTCAAGGCGCAGCCACGAGGGGGTCTGAGCCGCGACCGTGGCATCGACGAGGACGTGGTCGTCAAGGGCGTAGCGGCGGAGGGTGAGGAGGACCAGGTCCCGCCAACAGGCGTAGGAGGGTGACTCTGGCTCGAGAACCACCGGGACGAGCAGACGGATGTTTTGGACCCCCCCGGCCTGGTAGTGAAGCTGCGCCACGAGAGGATCGGCCGGGTCGTGCCAGATGACCGCGGTGGTGGACGAGCGGTGGCTAGCCGAGCCGGAGGAGGTGGCCCCGAGGTCGTGGTAGACGGGAGGGACGAGGCGCTGCTCCACATCAGCGATCTGGCGGGCCAGAGCATCGGCCGCATCCTGCTCGCGCTCCCAGGCGAGGGCAGCCGCGCGAAGGCGGGCCTGGCCCTCAGCAGCTGCAGCCCGAGCGGCGACGAGGGCAGCGGCGAGAGTGGAGTCGGCACGACCGGTGTAGAGGAGGGACGTGGGCGGCTGAGGCGGGGCTGGGAAGGCAGTGACGCCGGGAAGAAGTCCAGCGGCGGCCAGATCGGCACCGGGAAGGTGAGTCCCCGAGAGCAGGACGGCGTCGGCGGCCGAGTCGGCAGCAGCAGCAGCGCCCGAGTCGAGGCCAGAGCCCCCAGCCGCAGCAGCAGTACCCCCGGTCATAGCAGCAGCACCTGCACCCGCACCCGCGGCAGCAGCAACCCCCGCGCCTGCGCCTCCAGCGGTAGCGGCTCCCGCGCCTGCGGCTGCAAGTGTGGCGGCAGTGGGTGCGGCCGCAGCTGCCAGGGCAGCGGCGCCAGCATTGCGCAGACCCGGAGGAGTGGCGGCGGCGCCAGCGGCTGGAGGAGGAGCGGCGCGGGCGCCAGCAGCAGGGGCCGGAGGAGGGGCGGCGGCGCCTGCTGGTCCGGCGGCGGCAGCGCCAGGGAGCAGGGGGCGGGTGGGGTGAGACGCCACTTGTGCCCAGGAAGAGGATGAGAGGGGGAAAAACGTGGAGGTAGGAAGGAGGGGGAGGAGGATGCCGGCCAGCCATGGCTGCGGCGGCGGCGGCGGCTGGAAGGGAAGGAGACCTAGCTTGATACCATGCTAGAGATTGTGTTTCTATTATCTTGGGCTAACCCTAGAAGGGTAGCTATATAGGTAGCTATACATGGGCCTAGCCTCATGGGCCTAATATATTCATAATCCAACAACACGGGCCTTAGACATATACTCCAACACCCCCCCGCAGGCTGAGCTACCGACGCAGCGGAGTCAGGTTGTACACCAGGAAAAGAAAATACATGCGAGGCCCCCCCACAGACACAACTAGCCACTGGTGATGTTGAGGCTGGAGCGAAAAGTGGAGAAGGTCGACGATGGGAGGCCCTTGGTGAAGATGTCTGCGAACTGGGACGTCGTAGGTACATGTAGGACTCGCACCACGCCGATGGCAACCCGATCACGGACGAAGTGAAGGTCAATCTCCACATGCTTGGTCCGCTGGTGCTGCACAGGGTTGGTGGAGAGGTAGACAGCACTGACGTTGTCGCAGTAGACAAGCGTGCTTCGGAGAAGAGGGTTATGTAGCTCGGCCAGGAGCTGGCAGAGCCAAGAGGCCTCGGCCACGCCATTTGCCACGGCGCGGTACTCCGCTTCGGCACTGGAGCGGGAGGCCACCTGCTGACGCTTGGACGACCAGGACACCAGGTTGCCGCCCAAGAAGATAGCGTAGCCGGAGGTTTAGCGCCGAGTGTCCGGACACTCGACCCAGTCAGCGTCAGTGTAGACAACCATCTCGGTGGAGGAGGACCGCCGGTGAAGGAGCAGGCCGTAGCCCACAGTGCCTCGGAGGTAGCGGAGGAGGCGCTTGAGGGCAGTGAGGTGAGGCTCCCGCGGATCATGCATGTGAAGGCACAGCTGCTGAACCGCATAAGTGATGTCCGGTCGAGTGAAGGTGAGGTACTGGAGAGCACCAGCGAGGCTCCGGTACGCGGTGGGATCAGACATCCGGTTCCCCTCGGCCTTAGACAGCTTGCCTTGCGTGTCAACTGGAGTAGAGCAGGGTTTACAGTCGGTCATCCTAGCTCGCTCAAGGATGTCAAGAGTGTACTGCCGCTGGTGAAGAAGAAGTCCAGTAGGATGAGGCGCAACAATGACCCCAAGGAAGTGGTGGAGCACGCCTAGATCCTTCATGCAAATTCCTGATGTAGAGAGGTGATGATGCGGCGAAGGAGGGACTCACTGGAGGCGGTGAGGATAATGTCATCAACATAGAGCAGTAGATACGCAGTCTCAGCCCCATGGTGGAAGATGAACAGTGATGTATCGGACTTGGCCTCCACAAACCCCAGTGATCGCAGAAATGCAGCGAAGCGATGGTTCCATGCCCTGGCTGCTACTCCGCCACGTCCGTCTGCTCCACCACTGTCGTCCCTTCTTGGTCCTCCTCCCTCCGGGCCCAGCGGAGGTGGGGGGGCGTGGCGGTCGTCGCCGACGTGGTGGGGGCGGTGGCCATCGTGGGGGAGGCCGTGCTGGTGGCCCACAGGGGGGGCACCATGGCCCTCTTTCCACAACCCATGGTCAGGGCGCATTTCTATGTGGCCCTACCACGCTCCAGGGGTGAGACTCGCCCACCGGTGGCCATGTTTACTGGTGCTCCACCTCCAGGCGTCTCCACTACACTGTCGTGGGCTACTTCCCCCGACACTCCGCCCGGGCCTGCCGGCTGGGACCAGGCGGCCTTGGCACGGTCGTTCAGCACCATGGGCTTGACACCTCCTGTCGGACCTGAGTGGGTTGCCGACTCAGGTGCCACCTACCACACCACCCCTAACCTTGGTATACTTTCTTCTGTCCATTCTCCTTCTACTTCTCTCCCCTCGTCCATTATGGTCGCAAATGGTTCGTGTCTTCCTGTCACCTCTGTGGGTACCGCCGGTGCCCATGGGTCCTTTCGTCTTCCCGATGTTCTTGTTGCACCCTTTATGGTTCACAACCTTCTTTCTATTCGTCGTTTTACAGCTGACAACTCGTGTTCTGTGGAGTTTGACTCTTCTGGTCTTACTGTGAAGGATTTGGCTACCCGGCGTCCTCTGCTCCGATGTGACAGTACGGGGCCCCTTTACACCCTCCGCTTTCCGGCGTCTGCCTCGCCATCTTCGCTTTTGTCAGCTGCCTTCACCACCACCTCTTCTACTACTTGGCACCGGCGTCTCGGCCATCCTGGACGTGATGCCCTGATACAGCTTAGTCATAGCTCAGACATTCGTTGTACTCGAGCTCATGATGAGCATTTGTGTCATGCGTGCCAAATGGGCCGTCATGTTCGTCTTCCTTTTTCTAGGTCTTCTTCACATGCGGCTCGCATTTTTGATCTTGTACATTGCGACCTATGGACGTCTCCTGTACTTAGCATTTCTGGCTATAAGTACTATCTGGTGGTGGTTGATGATTTTTCTCACTACTCGTGGACTTTTTCCTTACGTGCCAAGTCTGAGACATTCCCTGCACTTCACCATTTCTTCGCTTGGGTTTCCACTCAGTTCGGCCTCACCATCAAGGCCGTCCAGTGCGACAATGGCCGTGAGTTCGATAACTCCACATCCCGGGCCTTCTTTATCTCTCGCGGTGTCCAGTTGCACATGTCTTGCCCTCTGGGGAGGTGGCGGCGCCAGGGTAGGCGGCGTGTGGCCCGCACTTGTGGCGGCGGCGGCGCCCAGGGGAGGCTGTGCAGTGCCCGCGCCCGCTCCGGTGACGGCCAGCGGCTCCAGAGGTGGAGCAGCGGCGATCTGAGCCCAGGAGGTGGAGTGGGAGAGGGGAGGGAAGGAGAGGGGGTGGGAGAGAGGAGGGGTATCGGCCATGGCGGCCGGCGGCTCGTCGGCGTGGGCGGCGGCCCCTGGCGGCTGGAGGGAGGGAGGGAGGAAGGGGAGAAGAAAAGCTAGGCTCTTGATACCATGTTGGAATGAATGGACTAGATTAATTTGGCTAACCCTAGAAGGGTAGCTATATAGAGTAGCATACATGGGCCTCATGGGCCTAGCCACATGGGCCTTGGACATATACTCCAACAATATCTTTTAAGCACTATTGTGGAGCTGTTTCTTATATTTGTCTTCAATTACACACTAGTTATGTTCATTAATCATTATCCTTGTGCTCCCAGGTCCTGCCTGTGTTCCCCAGTATTGTTAATCTTCCAATAGACAAGTTTCAAAGTGCCATTTCCCGAATCTTGCAGGTTAGTCTTTGTCCTGGTATGACAATATGTGTTTGTTTGAGTCAATTTTTAGATGATTCTTTAATTGTGGTTTGAAAATGAAGCACTAGCTTGAGACTTGAGTTCATTTGGCTGAGACATAAATAGAACCTTACAAGTGTATTATTGTCCTGCTAAAGTTTTTTGAAACTTGAACAAGTTTCTGTCACCTCTTTTAGGACTTGAACTTTTCAAGTAACTTATACTTAGATTTATGTTACTGATTCATTTCAGTCGAGCATTGCATACTAATCACACATCATCCCTTTTTACTGCAGGGATCACCTCGGAATGGCCCTTTGCTTGATCCATCAGAAATTTTAATTGCAATTCATGTAATAGATCCTGATAAGGAAGGAATACCACTCAAAAAGGTATGCTAGTCTCTAGTTTTGTAACTGAAGGAGAACCTAATTTAATCAACTGAAGCATTCATATAACTTATTATAGGTTATGGATGCATGCTCTTCTTGCTTTGAGCAAAGAACAATATTTACCCAGCAAGTTCTGGCAAAAGCACTAAATCAACTGGTATTTATTTCTGGGCAATATTTTTTCCATAGTATATTCCTTATGATATGTAGTTGATCAAAGTAAACTTTTCCACAGGTTGAACAGATTCCTCTTCCTTTGCTATTCATGAGGACTGTCATGCAAGCAATAGGTGTTTTTCCTGCATTGGTGAGTTAACTGGATGACTCACATCGTGTGAACTAGGGAAATGTGGTTAGCATGAGATATTTGGTGCTAGAAAAAAATGAAACGGATGGCATGATCTTTGTATATATAGCCTAGTTTGTGAAAAAGATTTGCAGATATGACCATTGATCAGGACGACATGGTTGTAGCATTCCTTGATTTTTAATTGAAAAGTATGCTGACATTTGATCTATCTACCGTAAAGCATTGTAGGGTACACTACACTCCCTTGTTCTCCTTTTTTGGTTCATGCACCTCATTCCATTGGAATGCATATGTTGATGGTTTCTTGTTAGTAACAGTCATGGGCATACTTTAGATGGGCGGTGGTCTCGCCACAAGGCCAGGGATAAGAAAGAAGATAGTAACTCATGATCTATTTCTTGCTTAACCAAAAGAGATATAATCCCATCCTTTTATAGATAGGGTGACTAGACTCATAAAAGAAACCAATCTCTAGAATCAAAGAACCAACTCAATCTAATCTTATCTCTAAATAATTAAATTTAAGCCTAGTGCGCCGGGAGCTGGCCCTAGCATGGCTTGTGGCTGCTCCATTTCATGGGGCACATGACAGTCACATGATGCTCGAGAAGCAAGAATTGTTCATTGATGTTATGATCTCTTGCCCCGGTTTTGGTGAAGGTACCATATTCTACTGGAAAAAGTAACCAAGAAATATGCACCCATGTTTAAAACCTGTTAGCATAGTTGTGTAGTGCCTCCTCTCAACAGGCATGAATGGTTGAGACAAGCAAGGATCCATTGATTGAATCCTGTGGAAATCCAGTGTTCACGGTTTACAATCATGAAAAGCTGTTAATATATCAGTGTCTTGGAGGCATCATTTCTCATTTTTTGTAGATTTGATTTGATGCAAGTGACTTTATAATATGATGGCAAGCCTTTCGCGCAGGTGGATTTTGTGATGGAGATCATGTCACGCCTAGTGAGCAAGCAGGTCCTTGATTGTTTTTCCTTTTTAATTGAAGAAGATATTAGCCACTGTTCTTTTTTACATATTTCTGAAACTGGACTCTGTCACTTGCCATGGCAGATTTGGAAATATCCCAAGTTATGGGTAGGATTCCTGAAGTGTGCTATCTTGACAAAACCTCAGTCATATGGTGTGTTACTGCAGGTTGGCACGCTTCTGCATCTCTTATGTAATCTATTTGTTCTTGTTCATTATGCTTGATCCTCATCGAGTTATTTTACACTGTGTATGCTAATTTCTATATATGTTTTTTATAATCATCTTGCAAAGGTTTGCCATGACATGGCATATGTTTTTTTCAGTTACCAGCTCCTCAACTTGAGAATGCCTTGAGTAAGAATCCGACACTGAAGGCACCCTTGGCTGAGCATGCCGAGCAGCCAAATATTCGATCAACTCTTCCAAGGTGCTCTTTGTTCACTCTAATCTGTAGCAAGTGGTATCGATCCAATATGAAGTGCTGGATTTGTGATGAGATTCCGATTTTTGGCAGGTCTACCTTGGTGGTTCTGGGTCTTGCTGAAGATCAACCACAGCAACCAGCAGCAACACAAGCACAGAGCAGCCAAAACCAGGCTGCGGAAACCAGTAGCTCTGCTGCGGATACGGCTACAGAAGTAACTCAGGAATCTTCTGCTGCTAGCTAGCATCTTTCTTGAAGCGGAGGCAAGTCTTGGTAAATCTATCGTCTTGTACCTTCTCATTCTCATCTCTGGAGTGATGCCGGTGATTGAAGAAATGGGCTAATGCTTTGCAGGAAAGCAGGTTGTGTACCATCTGTCTCTGAGGGTCCAAGATGTGTATTCTGTCGGATGCATCTCACTGGACGGGTGTCAGCTGCTCGGCTGCTGCATGTGGAGGCCTAAACGAGAGGATGATGGCGAGGCCCGTAGTCAGTCTGACAAGATCTAAGTTATTTAGGCTGTGTTTAGTTGGTGCTGTAAAATTTTTGGAAGCACAGTAACTCTTTCGTTTGTATTTGACAATTAGTGTCCAATCATGGACTAATTAGGTTCGAAAGATTCGTCTCGTGATTTACAACCAAACTATGTAATTAGTTTTTTTTACTTATATTTAATGCTTCATGCATGCGTTCAAAGATTCGATGTGACGGGAAATCTTGTAAATTTTTTAGAAGTTTGAAGTATCTAAACACACCCTTAGTTGATGGGTACTTCTAATTTTCGATTGTGCACAGCGACCATTGTAAAGTAAATAAAGAGGTTAACATTATATATCATCTTTATATAGGAAAAGGGCTTGTGTGAAAACCACTAGCATTGGCACCGGTGATTTCATCACATGCAGAAAATTTGGTTGTTCGTAGTACTATTGGCTTCCAGGTGCAGATCAATAGCGAGGATTAATGCCCCTCTGATGTAATAATATCATTAAATCAGGAATTTCTATAATTACCAGTTAGTTTTCTTCTGTGTAGTTAAATATATATATGAACGGTCTACATCTTCTGGGCCTGTTATGTGATTATGTCATTTTGGGCCGGGCGTCTCCGGTGCGTATCGTCCGGTCGTAGATTGAAGTCGGGTTATGATGAGAAACTAGTGGACAGGCACGTGCAACACGCACGTGTGTACCATACAACTTTGTTCACGGCAAAAGGATTATATATACACATTCAATAAATTAGGTTTCACACGAAAAATATAAGAACGATTGAGAAAACAGGTGTGTTCTATCCCTACGCCTTGAGCCGACTTGGTACCACTGCCGCTTCTGATTCGGCATAGCTTCAATGTCCACGGTCATCCACAACAACTGCACCCTTTGGCTCCTCTCTCCACCTCCTCCGTGTTCTCCATCACACGGGTTCTCTATCTTTTCATTTACAAGTTTTTGACATTTCTGCACTTGAGTTGGTATGTCAATAATAGGAAGTTCAGACTCTTATGTGAAAACACACAGTACCACATGTATCCAGTTTCTCTTCGTTTTTCATTCTTATGTTCATATGTGAAATAGTAACAGCAGGATTGCACCCTGAATAACAACAGTTGACAGTCAAGAAATCTAAGAAATTCTAGGAAGAACTGCTATAGTTTTTTTTCCTTTGTCAAGTCACATCTATCATGTCAGCAATGCATAATGAATTCTAGTACTTGCTATAGTACACACTCACTTGCAATTCCTTCAGCCTTAACAATATGGACACCACCTTTCAGCCCACTTTCGAAAGTTCCCTACCCTCTCTCGGTCGCCAGCAAGGATTTGACTTTTAACAACTATATGTAACGGGAACACCTTGAGTATGATACCATGACTAAATTGCAAACTATAGAAATGTCTAATTTGGCCTTAGATTACAAGCAAGATACATGCAGCTTAGCTATATACGGACCTATTTTCATAAAAAGCATGCATGCATCAAAACAGTCAGAAATATTGCACATTGCATTTTCATAAAAAGCATGCATACATCAGAAAGGGAATACGTTCTCCAAGGTGTCCTTGACCTTCTGGCTCCTGTACAGATCCATGCAATCCACAAACCCTAACCATCAGCCCCAGCCTCCAAAATAGCACAACTAAATCCAACAAAATATGAGAAAATGGGAGGGCAAAGTGTGGGATCTGGAAGCGCTTGGCACCTGGTACTCATGGACGTTGAGGCAGCGGAGCTGCTGGTGCTACTATCTCCTGGCGACGGAAAGGGTGTGTGACGCAAGCTTGCCTTGCGATCCGCAAACCATGGCTGCAGCAACCCAGGAGGGGATGCTCCTCCGATCTGGAAACCCTACAAGCGTGGAAAATTGGAGTGATCCATGAAACATGTGCAAAGTGAAAGGTACGCTAGTTACAAGTAACCAAAATTGTTGAAAAAATTGGAGTGCCAGCGTTGAAAAGGGTTGGGGAAGCATGAGCAAACCAGTGTTGAGACATCATGTGATATGTTTTGATAGCAGATTCAATATCATCCTTATGTATGCCGACAGAAACTCTCATCAACATATGTTGCGGCCTTTCCACCAACTTTCAACAGATAGGACCTCTGAAGAATCTTAAAACCAAAATAATCATAGTCGAAATCTCGGTCATGATTTATCTCACACTCCAAGCGAGCAGTATTCTGAACTGATGCAGAATTCAAAGGTGAGAGCTCTGCATGAGAATTAGTAAGAAATAGAGTAAGTACACATATGTGCCAACGTAAATGATAGATGCCAATAATCTCAATATGTATATTTATTTAGCCTCTTTCATGGCCTGTGTATGCATTAAACTACCAAAGAACCATATTGGGTGCTGAATACTACACCCCTGTAATAACCAATGGCAGAAAGCAGAAAGTAGAATCAAAAGCATAACTCATGTTTTCCTAAAACACACTGTTACTTAGGCACTTAGCCTGTGCATCACACCTTCATAATGATCGCGAAGACATCATCAGCAATCAGGATTCAGGGGAGCCATCAAACCAGACCTCTCATCGTAATGGTTTTAGAGAGCCTTTACCCTACATATAGAGGTCAAGAGAACCAAATTACAAAACGGGTAATCAAACTCTTCCATTGGAGCAGACAAAAACAACACACCACATACGTTCTTGTGCAGATTGGAGACCGCTATCCACGCCGCCAGCTTCACAGCATGGGAAAAACAACACGCCAAAAGCAGTCAATAACTGTGCAAGTCGAGTCGCTCAAGCAGCAAACCAAAACATCCTGCAGACGGATCAATTATTTTGGGGGGGGGCTGGGGGTAGGGGGAAGCAAAGCAGTCACCGATGCGTAATCAGGGTGCAAGGTGGTCATGGCGGCGGCGATCTCAGCGGCGAGCCCACCGATCTCGCCAGTGGTGATGCCCTTGTAGACGCCGTTGAGGAAGCCGCGACCAGGGAGGGGGGCGCTGAGGGGCCGCTGCTGGCCGTCGCCCTCCACGTCTCCGGCCTCGTCGCACCCTCCGCCTCCTTGGGGATAGGACAATGGTGGGCAGCGTCTTGCCGGCAGCCAAGAGAAGAGGGAACCCGGCCTCGTCGCGCCCTCCGCCTCCTTGGGGATAGGACGATGGCGGGCAGCGTCTTGCCGGCAGCGAAGAGAAGAGGGAAGGGTGGAGCACACGGCGCTAGGAGAGGCGGAGCGTCGGCCCGGTGGCGCCGGCGGCGTCGCAACGTCGAGGGGAGGCGGGGAGACAGCGCTGGGACAGGGAGTGGAAGCGGAGCAGGGAGGAGGGTGGGGGATTGGGAGAGGGGCCGTCGGGCGAGCGGTCACGTCACGTGCAGGTTTGGGCGGCGGCGCGGCGAGCGGTCGCGTCGTTTCCATTTTTTTTCTTTTCCGTCGGTGGGGTGCGGGGTAGGGGAGTGGCGCGCGGGTACAGGCGGCGGGTAGCCTTTCGCGCGCGTGAGAAGAAATTAGAGATGGATAACAGGGCGTGAGAAGAAATTAGAGATGGATAACAGGAAAGCGTGTAAGGGCGTGTTCAATCCGCGAAAAGCAGGTGAAAAGTTACTGTAGCATCTTTTGTTGTTATTTGGTAAAATTTGTCCAATCATATATTAACTAGGCTCAAAAGATTTGTCCCGACATTTACAGACAAACTATGCAATTAGTTATTTTTTTTACCTACATTTAATGCTCCATGCATGCGTCGAAAGATTCGATGTGATAGATGGAAGAGGAAATATTTTAGGTTGGGATGGGAAGTGAACAAAGCCTAAGTATCGTCCTTTTCATCTTTTGGTCTACTTGTCAGATCTATATCCAGCGTTGGATGTAAACTTGAAGCATATCTGACGGTGGAGATCATATGTGGGTACAAAGTTTTTAAGGTAACAGATATTTTCTAATTTCTTCGTTCCTTTATATAAGAACACAAGTACATTGTGTATGCTTAAACGTGAATGTTTAAAAGAGGACTGTTGATACTGCATTGAGAATCCATCTTTGCGCTTGTGGCAATGACACAGCTGGGTTTAATTTATGTAGCAAAACTCTTAATTTATTCGTAAGTACGCTGCCTTATTATTATTTGATCATAGCAACGAAACGGAAGGAATTGTTTGCTGATCAACTGTTGCACATATCATCCAATCCAAGCAATATCTATCTATGTACAAAGCACACTCAGGCTGATGTTCACACAAGATACCTGCGATGGAGTATATCAATCAATCAATCAATCAATCAATCAATGCAATCGTCGTCTCACTCACGGTCAGGCTAAGCAAACTCGAAACGCATGAGAAGCTTCACGTTGTTGTACTTGTTCCCTTTGCGGTCGAAGAGCGCCACCGCCCGGATCCCCGGCCGCAGCTCCGACACTGGCAGCACCGTCTGCCCACCGAAGTCGTCCTTCTCCGACATGTCGTACTCGTGCACTTCCACCCGCAGCAGAGCGATCTCCGGGACCGTCAACGGGAAGCTGAACTCCTCCTCCCACACCGGCATCCAGTTGTCCTCGATCGCCTTGGTCTTCTTCATCACCGAGTCCGCTGGGACTCCAGCGATCCCAACCTACCACCACACCACCATGTACTCAGTTCATGCATGCTGGAACTCCAGCTAAGCACACTCCACTACGATATGCTGTTTGGATTAATCCATTAATTATACCATACCCGTGTGTAGAAATCTGGAGGAGAATATTGATCGAAGTGTGTCTGCTTGAAGTCCATTCGCCACCCATCGCCCATGTACACCTTCACCTTCAAGGTTTTCTTCACAGGTTGGGATTCTGTTGGGTCAAAGACTTGTGGTTCTGTCTGCATCAAGAAATCTGGCTTCTTCACATAACCGCACCCACCGTTCGCTTTATAAAATCCGTGCATTAGCCAAAGCGCTCTTCCATATCCCTGAAAAAGAACATAGGATTGTCATTACGATAAAAGTGTAAGCACATAAGATTCAAAACAGGCAGGTCAGTGAACCGAATTAGGCATGAAGAGCCCTGTCGAAACTTGGATCAACAGTTCAGAAACATACCTGCATATTGAATGCCACCATTTGAGCACCATGCACCCAACCAATAAACGGGTTGTAGTTAGATGAAGTGACTCGAGTGCCCTTCGGGTATATCCTCAGTATGTTCCTCTGCGTGAACCTGTTTTATTTGTAACAGAAGAAGCTGAGCTCTTCAGCAAGGGAAACAAACTAGATAGGATACAGTGGCCGCTATTTTCTTTTCAGGGTTCAGTTCGGTGCATGCAGGAAGATGGTATCTTAATCTACTGCCGCTGTTAAAATATGAAGGGAGGAATGTGCTGATAAAGAGTATCCATCAGTATATGTGTACCTCACAATTTCTGTGGCGTGTTCCTCTGCCACTTTGGCAAGTTGTTGCTCGCTCAAACTGAGACGCCTAACTTTTTCTGGATCACTCTTCAAGGCATCAGCTAGAGAGCCTTTTGGCTTCCCTGCTCTGATTGTGATAAGGTGTTTATACTGTGGAGCTATATGTGGCTGCATTTTCTGTTCTTCCTCCTCATCATCGACGTCATCATCATCGTCTCTTTGGTGTCCTGGGGCATCATCATCGTGCTGCCAGAGGGAACAACAATTGTTGATTGCAAAGGTTGAAGGAAAGGATTAGTAGAAATGTAGCAGGTCTATACCTTTTTTGCAGACTGGATCTCAGTCTGAAAATCCGGTACTTCTTTTCCCCATGCGGCATCATCATTAGCCCCTTTGCCAAGATGGAGGTCAGCATCATCCTCTTTCATGGTGTCATCAGCCTTGGCTTCAAGGTATTCCTTGGGGGGCTTTGTTGAGAGGAGGACACGGCCCTTGAGTTGTTCAGGTGATGGGAATTCTTTGAGGCGATTGGAGTCAGGCGGGTAGTACAGTATGTCACCAAATACTTGAAGAACCATCTGACGGATTGACCGATTTCAGGAAGCACGCGGCGGAATGCACATGTTATTATGTTAGAAGAGAAGTGCAAAGTCGAGGAAGAGGCAACAATTGGCTATGTATTTTATATGAGGAAGAAAATAAAATAAGGGCTAAATAAATACCTTGGCAACTTTTTCCTGGAGTTCAGAGGGAAGGTGGTCTTCAAGCGTTATGATGACAGGATAGGGAGATGCAACGAAGGCATATTCTTTGATGGATACCAAGCATTTGATGAGCGAAACTGGGGTGGTCAGTGTCCTGTTTATTAGAAATTAAACTCATATTGGCTGGCAATGCTCCAAGGATTAATTGATTGGATTGGATTGGAGGAATAAAGTAAGTAATTGAAGAGCAAAACAGCACAGTAGGTAGCATAGCACAACAGATAGTTTCCCAGCCAAAGGTAAAGACGCAATATACATATGGCAATCGTTGTTTGACTATTGCATTGTTGTGGCATTGCATTCATCAGAAATCTATTTTTAGGTGAAAGCCACGTGAGACGAGAATGAGACACTAGTATAGTATCGATATCGAGGGTTGGTTGGGGATGATATATAAAGTTTGAGTGAGGACTGGATGAGGTGGCCACCACACCAGGTGGTCCTCTGCTATTGTTGGGGAGGCTGGAGGACCATGGCATGGACCTCTCCGTCCGTCCCAAGATAATATAAGAAGAAGGGAAACGGATAGATAGGTAGGTAATTACCTGCCGTGCAGGATGTTGATGTCGTCCCTTGTTGAATTTGGCCACATGTCGAGCTCGATGACCCTGACCCCTCTCTGCAGCGCCTTGATGATGGGGACGTCGCTGCAGTCGCTGCTGAGCTGGTTGCCGGTGAGGTAGGAGTTGTGCCCGGTGTAGATGAAGTAGTGGGAGAGCGGTTGCGTCATGTCGTGGTGCACCTGCGCCTGCGCATGGTGGCGGAGGGGCGGGTTGAGGTCGTGGGAGAAGAGGTAGCGGTGGAAGTCGTCGAGGGTGAGGAGCGGGCGGGCGAGGCGCGGGAGGCGGGCGCGGCCCTGTTGCTGCTGCAGCCGGATCTGCTCCAGCAGCCGCTCCACCTCGGCGTCGTCCAGCTCCTGGTCCTGGTGGTGGGCGTCCAGGTAGCGTCGCAGGCCGTCGGCGCCCATGTGGGGGCCCCCGCCGGCGTGGAGGGAGAAGAGGGCGCGGACGTCCTCGGGCGGCGGCGCGTCGCGGGTGTGGAAGCGGCGCTTGAAGATGAGGCAGCACTTGTACGTGGTGCCCATGGTGGCGGTGGCCTTGTGGTGGGAGTGGCGAGACGAAGAGGAAGAGGAGGCGGCAATCAATCAAAGACAAGGGAGGGAGGAGGTGAAGAAGACAGAGAGACTGCTAGATAGAGGACGCGGGCGGGGCGGCAACTGCCAAGGGATGCCGCGCCGCGTGGAGGGGAGGTTGCTTAAGACTCCCCGCACTCGGACCTATATATTCATCCTCTGGTCAGCAACATTATCTCCTCTATACTTAATTCTTCCGTACTCATCTATCTTCTATATCATCATCTATCCACTCTATCCACTATGAGATCCACCTGTCACTTTATCTAAATATATTCATGTGTGATCTAGTTTTGAAGAATTTATTGAGACGCATTTAATGGTGAAATCGAAATTTAATTTGGATTTTTAATTTGTGAGTTATACCATTTTTTTTTCCTTTGTTTAGCTGGTGGGGTCCGCCACTATAGAGTATAGAGTAAGCACAGTACCACTCTAAATATAGAGTGAGAGAAATGATAAAGTATCGTTTTAGAGTACTCAGTGCAGCAATTTTTACTCTATATTCATACTCTAAAGCTTTAGAGTATCGTTTTAAAGTATCCACTGCGGGTAGTCTAAGGCCGTGTTTAGTTAGCCCGATTTTGGAGATCCAGAATCTGCACAGTAAAAGATTCTCCACTGTAGCATTTCGTTTGTATTTGTGAATTTTTGTCGAACATTGACTAATTAGGCTCAAAATATTCATCTCGCAAAGTACAACTAAACTGTGCAATTAGTTTTTGATTTCATCTACATTTAATACTTCATACATGTGCCAACATTTTAATGTGATGGAGAATCTTCTTTTTATATAGTAGAATTTGGAGGAAAATTTAGCATCTACACACATCTACACAGGGCCTAACTGTCTCTTGTATTGTAATCAATCAATCTATCGACTCCAATGCCGTTCGTTGCCGTGTCGGCAGCTAGCCACGCATCGCGGTCTACGCTACGCTAGCCAACAAGAGTACGACTGCTCCTATGCCGGCCCAGCTGTCTTTTTTCTCCCCGTATTTTTGTTATTTATACATTATTATTATTATTATTATTATTATTATTATTATTATTATTATCATCATCTTTTCACACGGCACTCCTCCCTGGCCTGCAGAACGCCGCTCTACTGTATGTCCTTATTGTAGGATTTGTCCTATATTTCTAACTTCGACTACAAACTTTCAAATATCAATTTATGTCATCCTATATAATTTTTTAAAAAATTGATGGTCGATCTGGTTGGCCAGTATTTTGTGGTTGTTGCTAGAGCTACGGCTACAACTGCCTCTCACATATTAAGGCCCGTTTGGTTTGGATGTTAAAGTTTAACAAACACGGTAGCATTTTCGTCTTTTTTGACAAAAAATTTTTTAATCTTAAACTAATTAGGCTTAATAGATTCGTCTCATAAATTACTCCTAATCTATGCCGACATATATGCAATTAGTCTATATTTAGTACTCCATGCATTTGCCGCAACATTAATGTGATAGGAGTTAAACTTTAACATGTCCAAACTAAACAGGGCCTTAGTATGTTATTACTAGCAGTAGCAACGCCTGCAACCATTGCTGCTGTAAGCGCATGTATTCTGTGGTTGTTATCATTATAATCAATTATGGGACCCATTGATGAGGAGGGAGCTGGCTGGTCTACAATAACACTATATTGTCAATAGGACGGATTTGCTAGCATGGCAACAAATACTCCTTTCGTCCTAAAATAAATTAGCATTCTAGAATCTAACTTGAAAACAAGACGAAGGATAAAATGATGATACTGCAAACTTTGCGTCCCTACGAAGACATGTAGGCTTCCGTCGGTTTCTTTTTTTTTTTTTTTTTTGTTGTTGTTGTTGTTCTTCTTCGTGTTACGTTGCTCCACAAGCCCGACTAGTCCGCTCTCCTCTGTTTTGAATCTCGTGACATTTGATTATCTACGGGACAAATTTTAAGTCGTAAACGTGCAATTATTTTGGGACCGAGAGAGTACAACAATACTCAGGTTTTAATTTTACCCAATTTTGGAACATTCATCCATCCACTTGTCAACTTCACCGGCCCATAAATAGTTTCCACTTCCACGACTGTGCATACACTATGCAGTGATCAAAGTTTAAAAAGTTTGACTAGATCTGAGTAAAAACATAGTATATTTAGACTGGAAAAAAAGGTTAGCAACGTAGAGTAGAGCCTTTAGATACAAGCTAATGGAACTGGTTGTTTGTACAAATAAAGCAGTCCATATAGGCAAAAGGGGCTCTTCAAATCAAATCGCAAGGCAGTGGCCCTGTTTGGCACTTTTCGTTTTGAATTGAAGGAGAATTTGCTTATCTGTCCATTCCTTTTCCTCATAGACAGCTGCACGAGGCAAGCACGAAGAAAACAAAAGGGGAAACGCAGCCAGGCAAGCAGGGCCCCAGGGGCAAGGGCGAGGGCCAAGAAAAGGATTGCGATGAAAGGGAGAGGATGATGCGTTGCCTTGCTATGACTCAATGCAGAGCATTTCGACAACCGAACGAGAGTGACATGACAATAATACATACACCAGTAATGATCCATCCAAAGGAAGGCACCAGCATCCTGTGCCTGGTTGGGTGGCATTGTTTTTCTTTTTCTTCTTCTTCTTCTTCTTTTGGTATGTGTAACTTGTTCTAACCATCGCGGGTGTCCTAACGGGTGAATTCATGTAGTTAGGACCAGCAGTAAAGCAAATCCGGTTAGAGGGCAGCAGCAGCATGGCTGCGACAGCACATATGGTATTGTTGAGACGCGTGAGTAAATAAATAAATAAATATACTAATCGGGTGAATGTGATTAAGTCTGCAGGAGGCGTGCCAAGCCCTTGGTTAGTCAAGCGTTGAAGAAGAATGGCAGAGTACCAAACAAGTACACAACCGACTCTTGAGGTCGTATATTAGCTCTCCAAACATATCATGATAATAACAAAATCCAATATATATAGGCATATTATTTATATTATATTTATGATAACCCAATCACGGACACAACCGACTCGACACACACTGTCACTCAACAAACCATTAAAGGCCTAACATGCATAACCCACCACCACAACCGATGATGTCGTAACTAGCACCACCCGACAAATGGAGTATAATGCGTTGCTAATCGCCTAATAATTAATAATCCAATTCAGCCAGCAGCTAAGAAAGCAGCAACCATGCATCATCATCATCTTTGCAGCCGCCTTGGTCACCTTAGCTCCCGTGGGGTCCTTCTTCTCCACGCTCTTTATCACGCCCACGGCCACCGTCTGCCTCATGTCGAGGATACTCCGAGAAGGTCTCCACCACCATGGGCTTTGTGGGGATCATCTTGACGAACGCCGTTCTTGAGGAACTTCTCCAGCTCCTTGCCCGGACGCCGGTCGATCTTGGTGAGCAGCTCACGGCGATGTGGGACGTGTGGCAGTCCAGCACCGTACCGGGGCGTAGCCGTTGCCGATCTGCCCCGGGTGGTTCATGATGATCACCTGCGCCGCCGTGAAGCTGGCAGCCTCCTTGGCGGGGTCCACGTTGAAGCCGACGTTGTCGCCGGGCAGCGCCTCCTGGATCGTCTCGTGGTGCATCTCCACCGACTTGACCTCCGTCGTCAGGCCCGTGGGACCAAATGTGACCTTCAGGAGGCCCGCGCGTCGACCACGGTACCAGTCCAGGTTCGTCGACCTCTCCATCATGTTGTCACCCTCGAACCCGGATCGGAGATGGGCACGAAGGGGATCTTGTCCGGGTTGGTCTTCTGATATGATTTGACGATCTCGAGTACTTAGGGATATGATTTGATGATTTATACATATATAGCAAGTAGTGGTTCATTACTATAGAGTATAATTAACCAGGAGAAGAACAAAAATGAACTGAATATGTATTAAGTACATACCTTGTTGCAGCAGCAGATCATCTGCCTCACCCCAAGAGTGAAAGCAAGGAGCGTCTGGCCGTCCTTGGAGATACCAACCTCAAATCCACCAGTGGTGGAGTCAGCCTGGGAGGTGCCGGTCATCATGTTCTTGATGAAGTCACGGTGCCCAGGAGCGTCAATCACGGTGCACTAGTACTTGCTGGTCTCAAACTTCCACAGGGCAATGTCATATGGTGATGCCCCTCTCGTGCTCGGCCTTGAGCTTGTCAAGCACCCAGGCGTACTTGAACGACCTTTTGTTGCCTCCTTCCCAAACCTCTTGACGACACGCTTGTCAATGCCTCCAAGCTTGTAGATGAGGTGGCCGGTGGTGGTGGACTTGCCGGAGTCGACATGGCCAATCACCACAATGTTGATGTGAACCTTCTCCTTCCCCATGGCGACAGGGGCAGCTGACTAATAGCTGTATGTATTTCTATTCACAATCACAGCAGCACAAGGGTTATATTATAGCATGCACTCACGTTGTGGCCATTGATTGACTAGCAGTAAATTAAAAAAAAACTAACATACCATTCGATCTAGGGCGAAGTCAACAGACAGAGCCTGCAAGGGAACGAGGAGGAGGGACGGGGGATCAGAGGAATTGCTCGGGTTTATATAGCTCGCGCCTCGCGCCGCCGCCGCCGTGCGAGGAGAGGCCGTCCCGGCACTAGGGTTTGTCGTGGCCATGCGATTGTCATCCTCTGGACGGGAACTCCTCCAGCTTTCATAGCGCCTACGAACGCCCTGCCTTGGCGGCTACCCTACCCTGGGGCCCACTCCACCAGCGCTGCCTCATGCAGTCGCTCATTTCCTGTGCCTTATCTTTTCTTCGTTCGCAAAACGGCACTTCCTTTCCTAAAGTCAAAAGAAAAAAAAATCAAGAATCATGCTATTATAAATTTGATGCTTTTAAGAAATGTCATCACTTCTAATCTACTCTCTCTGTATCTAAATTATCAGTTCCCAAATTTGTCTTAAGTATGTACAAACACACGTGACTAGATTGCAATTTGGGGAAGAAATAGCAAGAACAGGGTGGAAACTACAAAAACGGAGATTTCCGTAGATCAATCAACGATTACATAAGTTAAGTTCCTTCTTCTCCCTTTCTCTCCGCTCACAGTTGGCTTAGAGCAGGTACAATAATAAGCTCAAGCACGTCCATCTCCAACCATCTATACCAGACCGATTTGTCTAGAAACGGACAGCTGATGGGAAATACTTGGCTTCATCGGCTTACAAATCATTCTTCTTCGGAAAGACGTCGCTGGTTGGGGCCAAGCACCTCTGGCACACACACGTGCCGCCAAAGGTCAAGTTCTTCTTCTGGGTCAGGTTCCATGGACGCCTATGGACCGCCGATAGATGGAAGCGCCATGGACTGCAGCAAGATGCTTCGTGTGCCCCCTGCGCTCAGGAAGATGAGACCTCAGATCATCTATTGTGTTCATGTGTGTTCGCACGTGAAGTATTGCATCGGCTCCTCCATTCGGTTGGAGTACACTACAAACCCTAGCTCCGCAACAGAACGCGAATCTCAAGGATTGGTGGCAGCAGGCGTGAAAGACACTGCCCAAAGCGGTTAAGCGTGCCTTTGACTCCACAGTTCTCCTTTCCACCTTGAATTTGTTGAAGGAGTGCAATCGTTGGACATTCGATAGGGTTTCGAAGACGCCTTTGCAGCTCTTCCATCTCATCGTGGAAGAGGCAGACGCCTGGGTCACTACCGGCTTCACAAGCTTCTCGTCGCTAGTGAAAGGTCCTAATATGGCTAGAGGGGGGTGAATGGCCTATTAAAAATTATACAAACTCACTAGAGCAATTGATTAGTATGACAAATAGCGTTATGCAATTTTGATCTAGCTTTACAAGGGTTGCAAACCACCCATCCCAACAATTCCAGTTGCTATAGTTACTAAGAAAAACAAAGGTTATGTCACTACGAGCTCTCAAAAACTAGTTACACTAAAGAACTCAACTAGGTGAGAAGCTACACTAGCAAGGATAATACAAGCTCTCAAAACTAATTACACTAAAGAGCTTGTTACAACTAGTTTGCGGAATGTAAATGGAGGGGATGTGATCATTATACCGCCGTGTAGGGGATGAACCAATCAATGAATATGAAGACCAATCACCAGGAGAAGTCAATCAACATAAGATGGACACAATAATTTTTCCCCTGAGGTTCACGTGCTTACCGGCAAGCTACGTCCCCGTTGTGTCGACCACCACTTCGTGGTTCGGCGGCTAATTGACAATACAAAGCTGTCGGGTACCAAAATAAGGGGTACCCACAATCAACGATCAAGAAAAGCAAACCCCTGAGAAAACCATGCCAAAAAAACTCTGCCCACAAAGACGGGGCGAGCCGAAACGTCGAACGAAACACCTCGACCACGTTCCGACTCGCACGAGACTCGCTCGACGGGACGCCTCGACCACGTTCCGACTCGCATGAGGCTTGCTCGACAAAACACCTCGACCACCGAGAAATCTCCGACTCGCATGACCCTGGATCGAGCTAGTCGACCCACCTCACTCACCAACTCTGAGACAAAAGTCAGAGCATTTAATGCAACCGCCAACCACTTCCTACCCCCATGGCTACAGCAACAACCGGCATGGAAGCAGTACCAGTGTCAAATCTCACTTTTTACTGCCCATTCCGGGATGGGCGGTGAAAACCTGTCACTATACATGCCATGCCAAGCACTATTCCACCACTGATCACCCTCGAGGGAGAATACGACGAGTATCGTACCCCAAAATTCCTAGGACTCGGCCTTATCCATTCACCAACGACCCACCTCGACCCGTCCTCGACCAACCGCCGGTCAACAAGGAAGAAAGGCCAACGTGACACAGGATCCAGAGTCTTTTCGCTGTCTCATCCTCTACGTCACCATGGTATCCGGGGATGGCCGGTCATTCTTAGGGCACGTCGCTACAGCGACCTCTACATCACTCGACAAAACTTCACCTCTAAGACACCCTCGGCGTCCCTGCCTCCTCTTGACCCTATAAAAGGGCAGGCAAGGGACTCTACGAAGGGGGACGACAACGGACAAGCAAAAAGTCAGTCACCATCCCACCGTAGAAGATCAACATCTCAAGCAATCTCCTTTGTACTCTCATTTTTTCTCTCTGAGACCAGGGATCGGCTCCCTCTCTCATAGCTTGTAACCCCTACGCAAGCACTTAGGTGCAAGGAAATACAATACTCCCCCCTCCCCGCTAGACGTAGGGCCTTCTTTTGCCCGAACCAGGATAAACCCCCGTGTACTCTCCTTGCATCACCATCCAGATTAGGGACACGCAGCACTGATTCACTCGTTGGCTTAGGACCACCACGGGACTAGACGCCAACAGTTGGCGCGCTAGGTAGGGGCCCGCTGCGTGCCAACATCATTTTCTTGCCATTTTTCTGGATGGCTGACCCCGAACATCCACTCCCGTTGACCACGGTGATCTGGTTTGGGAGCTTGGAGTTCATGTCCCTTGGCCATGGCTACGACATGGTCCTCCTCCCACCCAGGCATCCATCCGACAGTGACCACGAGCTCTCCCAACCTGGGGGAGCGCTGTGCCGGTATCATCGCTCTCGTCAGGCACGCGCTGCCAGGCGCCGGTGAGCCCAGTGCAACCGCCATCACCGCCTCGCGGAGGGCGATGGTATTCCCCGATCTGGCACCTCTTAGCCAGACGCCGATATGGATTTCCTCACTGAGGATCTATGTAGGATGAGCTTGGCTGAGGGTAAGATGCCGACAGGAAGTCCCGTCGCTCCACCGCCCGGTGCGGCGCCGCCACCAGCCAGTTCGACTACTCTGGCACTAGGAACTACATCTTCATCAGCATTCCCATTTGGGCTAGACTCGGTTGCCTGGGCGTATGCTTCTTCTGTAAGCACCAGCATGAGTGCTTACGAGGAACTCCTCGGACACCATCTATGTTCCGCCCTCGACCTCGTCGTGTCCACGCCAGCTTCCGAGTACCTGGACTCCACGGAGACCCCGGATACGAAGCTCCGTGCGACTGCCTTTCGACATCTCGACCCTAGAGATGCACGACCTCACATGCACCCGTTGTACTACTATTTCGGTGCTCTAGACTCTGACTCTGTCGATGACACCTACGACCTAACTCGCGAGTGCTTCAACATCGATGGAGCTTTCGTGTTGGATTCGGAGGATGAGGCAGCCATTGGAGGAAGGAACACACCACCCCAGGTCGAGCTCCCTGCTGCATGGGATGAAGCTCAATTCCTTGCGGACCAAGGAATGTAACTCGAGCAAATCCGTGAATTGCAGGACAGGCTTGAAGAGGAACAAGAAAATCTGCGCCTACTTCAACAAACCCTCAAGCATGAGCGCGTGGCACGCGCACACGACGGAGGAGCTCGAGAAAGAGCTCACGACGTCAATCATCGTATCATCAAGGATCGGGCAGTTGAGCCCTCGGTTTTCGGTCGAGCCAGCTAGAACATTGTTGCAGCCGCCATGCTCCTTCGTAACATGCCCGAGCCATCAAACCCAAGGCCTGTCGGGCCTGCGATGAAATCCGAGGACTCCTCGAGGCCGCTGCCATGCAGCAGGCTGAAAGTTCCGCCTCAAGGTGACATGGGCTTGCCTCGGAGCAACCTGCGGAGCCCTCCCGATAGGAGAGAGAGAGGCCTCGGTTTATCCCGAACATGCCCAATGAAAACAAGGCAGCCTCTGTTCATGAATGCATCGTCGACAACCATGAACCTCGAGACGCCTGTGACAACATCACCGAGCGCTGGAGGCGCAAGTGTGGTGACGGTGTAGCTTGAGGCTACCACGAGCACAGGGGCGGACGCTATGACAGCTCAGAGGATCGAAGCCCTTCACCCAAGCCACCAGGCCCTCGGGTCTTTAGCAAAGCCATCCGCGAAACACTACTTCCGGCTTGGTTCCGCCCCCACGACTCTTACCAAGTATAACGGCGAAACCAAACCCGAACTTTGGCTCGCTGACTTTCTCTTGACTTATCAATTGGGTGGGGCCACCGACGACCGGGTCATCATTCGACAACTTCCCCTGTTCCTGTCGGACACCGCTCGAGCTTGGCTCGAGGACCTCCCACCTCGACAGATCCACGACTGGAATGACCTGGTGAGAGTGTTCGAGGGGAACTTCAAGGGGACCTACGTGCGCCCTGGTAACTCATGGGACCTCCAAAGCTACAAACAAAAGTCGGGCGAGTCCCTCCAGGACTACATCCAGCGTTTCTCCAAATAGCGCACCGAGCTTCCCAACATCACCGACTCTGACGTCATCATGGCCTTCCTCTCTGGTACCACTTGCAAAGAGTTGGTCCGAGAGCTAGGCTGCAACACTCCCATCACTGCCAACGGTTTGATGGACATTATCACCAACTTTGCCACCGATGAGGAGGCGGTTGGTGCCATCTTTGGTAGCGATCAGGACAAAGAAAAGCGCAAGGAAGAGGATCCCGCGGGCTCCAGCCGGGGCTCGAAGAGGAACAACAACAAGAAGAAGAAAAACCAGTAGGGCAAACAAGAGGCCTCGGCCGACGACCTTGTCACCGCTGCTGATCATAAGAAACCTCGAGGACCCCCCGGCGGGGGCGTTTTCAATAAAATGCTTAAGGAACCATGTCCCTACCACAAAGGGCCCACGAACCACAACCTCGATGACTGCCACATGCTCTGGAGATACTTTGAAAGCCTAGGCGTCAAGAAAGACGACAAGAAGGAGGATCCCAAGGGAGACAACAAGGACGAAGGGTTTCCCAAGATTCACGATTGTTTCATGATATACGGGGGACCCTCGACGCGCCTCTCAACACGTCAGCGCAAACGGGAGCGTCGAGAGGTCTTCTCCGTGCAACTCGCAACCCCTCTCTTCCTTGACTGGTCTGAGGTGGCCATCACTTTCGACCGTGATGACCATCCAGACTACGTCCCCAATCCTGGGGTCTACCCACTCGTTGTCGATCCCATCATTGCCAACACACGCCTCACCAAGGTGCTCATGGACGGAGGCAGTAGTCTTAACATCATTTATGCCTAGACCCTCGACCTTCTGGGGATCGCAAGGATGCACCTTCGACCTAGCGTCGGGGGCTTCCATGGAGTTGTGCCAGGGAAGCGAGCAGAGCCCATCGGGTGGGTCGACCTACCTGTCTGTTTCGGCACCCCCGCCAACTTCAGGAAGGAAACTCTCACTTTCAAGGTGGTTAGATTACATGGGACATACCACGCCATTCTTGGGGGACACTCGGTTCATGGCAATCCTCAACTACACCTACCTCAAGCTCAAAATACCGAGCCCTAACGGTGTCATCACTGGGAATGCCTACGAGTGTGACGTGGAATGCATCGAGCACGGGGAAGCCGTCCTGGAGTCGGTGACCTTGGCGGCAAACCTTGACGGTTTGGCCAAAGAGATCCCTGACCCCAAGCACCATGCCCACAACTTTGAGCCCATAGAAGACGTCAAGCTCGTACCCCTCGATCCCACCGACCTGAACGGAAAGGCGTTGAGCGTCAGCGCCACCCTCGATCCCAAATAGAAAGCAGTGCTCATCGACTTTCTCCACGCAAACATCGACATCTTTGCGTGGAGTCCCTCGGATATACCGGGCATACCCAGGGAAGTCGTCGAGCACGCCTTGGAGATCCGAGCCAGCTCCAAACCGGTGAAACAACGCTTACGCTGCTTTGACGAGGAGAAGCGCAAGGTCATCGGCGAGGAGGTCCACAAGCTATTGAAGACCGGATTTATCAAGGAGGTTCATCATCCCGAGTGGCTAGCTAATCCTGTACTAGTTAAGAAAAAGAATGGGAAATGGAGGATGTGTGTAGACTATACTAGTTTAAATAAAGCATGTCCAAAAGTTCATTTTCCTTTGCCACGCATTGATCAAATCGTTGATTCTACTGCAGGATGTGAAACTCTATCATTCCTAGACGCGTATTCCGGCTACCACCAGATCAAAATGAAGGAGTTCGACCAGCTCGTGACTTCATTCATCACCACGTTCGACATGTATTGCTACGTTACTATGCCTTTCGATCTTCGGAACGCAGGGGCTACGTACCAGCGATGCATGCAACATGTTTTTGGGGAACACATTGGACCAACCGTTGAGGCTTACATCAACGACATCGTTATCAAAACCAAAAGGGTCAGTAATTTGATAAACGACCTTGACGTTGCGTTCAAATGGCTTAGGGCAAAAAACATTAAGCTCAACCCCGAAAAGTGCATCTTCGGCGTCCATTGAGGCATGCTCCTAGGGTTCATCGTTTTCAAACGTGGCATCGAAGCCAACCCAGAAAAAATTGTTGCAATAACAAAAATGGGCCCTATCCAAGATCTAAAGGGCGTACAGAGGGTCACGGGCTGCCTCGTGGCCCTTAGTCGCTTCATTTCGCGCTTCGACGAAAAGGCGCTCCCGCTGTATCGTCTCCTAAAGAAATCATAACGCTTTTCATGGCCCCTCGAGGCAGAAGAGGCCCTTACAAAACTCAAAGCTACGTTGTCCAACTCACCGATCCTCGTCCCTCTGACCATAAGGGAACCCCTCCTGCTTTATGTCACCGCAACGACACAAGTGGTCAGCGCGGTCTTAGTTGTCGAGAGGGTATAGGAAGGACATACCTTGCTCGTTTAGAGATCAGTCTACTTCATTAGCGAGGTGCTCTCAGAAACCAAGGTTCGCTACCCGCAAATCCAAAAGCTACTATACGCCATCGTCTTGACGTGGCGCAAACTTCGTCACTACTTCGAGGGCCACCCGATGACCGTGGTGTCTTCTTTCCCCTTGGGAGAGATAGCCCAGAACCAGGAAGTCTTGGGTAGAATAGCAAAGTGGACAGTCGAGCTCATGGGTGAGAGCCTCTCTTATGCGCCACGCAAGGCCATCAAATCCCTGGTGCGGCAGACTTTCTAGCAGAGTGGACCGACACTCAACTTCCTCCGGTTCAGCTCCAGGCCGAGCTTTGGACCATGTACTTCGACAGGTCATTGATGAAAACAGGAGCAGGCGCGGGCTTGCTCTTCATCTTACCACTCAGAGTCCACATATGCTATATCATCTGGCTTTATTTTTCCTACCTCCAACAACGTTGCCGAGTACGAGGCGCTCATCATGGACCTACGCATCACCGTCGAACTAGGGGTCCGACACCTTGATGTTCATGGTGACTCCTAGCTCATGATCGACCAAGTCATGAAGAGCTCAAGCTGCCGTGACCCCAAGATGGAAGCCTACTGCGAGGAAGTATGGCGCCTTGAGGATAAGTTTCACAGCCTCGAGCTCAACCATGTTGCACGCAGATATAATGAAGCCGCCGATGAACTCTCGAAAATCGCTTGTAGTCGAACCATAGTTCCACCTGATGTTTTCGCGAGAGATCTCCATCAACCGTCCGTCAACATCAGGGCAGACGAAGGGGCCAATAGACCATCACTCGATCCCCCACCTGAGGCGGAAGCTCTCTCGACCAGGGCTGAAGCCATGCAGGCGGAAGGCTCGACCCCACCAGCCAACCTCAAGCCCGACTGGCGTATTTCATACCTCGACCATCTTACTCGAGGGACCTCCCCTCGGATAAGACCGAGGCTCGACGGATCACCCGCTGGGCCAAGACCTTTGTGATATTTGGTGACAATAACAAGCTTTATCGATGCAGCCCCACGGGCATCCTACAACGTTGTATCACCAATGAGGAAGGCGAGAATCTGCTCAAAGATCTACACTCAGGGGCTTGCGGTCGTCACGCGGCACCTCGAACCCTCATTGGAAATGCATTCCGACAAGGTTTCTATTGGCCAACCACAGTCTCCGACGCTGTCAAGCTAGTACGCTTTTGCAAAGGATGCCAGTACTACGCAAGGCAAACCCATCTCCTAGCTCACGCCCTGCAAACTATTCCCATCACATGGTCATTCGCTGTTTGGGGGCTCAACTTGGTCGGACCCCTAAAGAGGACAACTGGCGGCTTCACCCACTTGCTCGTTGCCATTGACAAGTTTTCCAAGTGGATCAAGGCCCATAATATCACTAGCATCAGGTCTGAGCAAGCCGTGCTATTCTTCACCGACATCGTCCACCGTTTTGGGATTCCTAACTGCATCATCGCGGATAACGGCACCCAATTTACCGGCAAAAAGTTTCTAGATGTCTGCGACAACCATCACATCTGTGTGCTCTGGTCAGCCGTGGCTCATCCAAAAACAAATGGCCAAGTAGAACGTGCCAACGGCATGATTCTACAAGGCCTAAAGCCGAGAATTTTTGAAAAGCTAAACAGACACGGCAAAAAATGGGCCGCCGAGCTCCCCTCAGTCCTGTGGAGCCTAAGAACGATGCCGAGTCGAGCCACAGGGTTCACTCCGTTCTTCTTAGTCTACGGGTCTAAGGCTATGCTCTCAACCGATGTAGAATATGGATCCCGAGGCTGAAAGCCTAGAACGAGCAAAACAATAACGCCACAAGACAGGACGCCCTCGACCAACTCGAGGAAGCTCACGATGTGGCTCTGTTACACTCAGGAAGGTATCAGCAAAGTCTCCGATGCTTCCATGACAAACACATCCGCAGACAGGACCTCAATGTCGGTGACCTGGTGCTACGGCGAAGCCAGAACAACAAGGGACAACACAAGCTTACTCCGCTATGGGAAGGGCCGTACATCATCGTGGAAGTATTGAAGCTCGGCACCTACAAGCTATCAAACGATAAAGGGGAAATCTTCACCAACGCATGGAACATCGAACAGCTACATCGCTTTTTTCCCTAAAAGCCTCGAGGCTCTGTAAATTGTTTCACAATCCCATGATAGAATAAAGAATACATCGGTGTTCAAAACATTCTTTCATAAAAACCAGGGAGGATGGACCCTATTTTCTCAGAGTTGACCCTCCCTCGGGGGCTGCAAGGGGGGAACCCCCTACGTATCCCCAAAAAACTCACATTTTTCAAAAAAAACAAGAGAACTTTTACATAAGTCGACGAGGCCGCAAGTACACCCTAAGGCTCGAGGGCTACCGAGCCACGAGATCGCCTACGCCTCCGAGCTATGGTACCTCCACTCACTCCCTCACGCCAAGGGGTGCAACCGCGCGCTAAGTAGACCTAATAAAAGTTCATGATTTTGAAAAAGCTCACGTCTAATATTCCCATACGCTTCAAACCGAGTTCTTACATAATCCACGAGGCCGCAAACGCACCCTAAGGCTCGAGGGCTGCCGAGCCGTGAGATCACTTACGCCTCCAAGGCTATGGTACCTCCACTCGCTCCCCCACACCAAGGGGTGCAACCGCGCGCTAAGAAAATCATGCAAGAATACGATTCAAGCAAGAAAGGGAAGAAAAGACTCGAACGAAAACGAACATATGTATTTACATATTAATGTTTTAGGGCCCCTGAGGCCATCACAGCGCAAGTCACAAGTACTAACTATCCTATTACATGGGCCTTCATGCCCAGGTTTGGCTCACAGGCCCTCATCGTCAGCAGGTGGGACCACCTCGACCTCAAAAAGCTTTGCAAGGCGACCCCCGGGCTCCTCCGTGGCCTCGATCAGGTTTAGTTAGGCTGCTTCATTCTCCTCATTAGTTCGGTCTGGATCTGTGATGAAGCCGTCAGCAATGAGGCCCATGTCATACTCGAACCCAGACCGGATGACCGCCATGGGCCTCTTCATGCCATGATGCAGCCCGCCTCGGATCTTGTCACGAACAAGGCGACCCAGCACCGCCATCCGGTGAACAAACGAGTTCCCCGGTGCGTCCTCCTCGGTATCAGCATCGGGCTCGACCCCCAGGCCATCGCACACCGAGGCGATCGCACCCTGGAGCAGCTGAGTCCGCCCGGCCTCGGCCTCAAAGAGGTTTTGGAATGAGCTAGCCGTCGCCTGGGCCGCGTGTTGCTGCTTCTCCAGCTCTGAAACACGAACACCAAGTTAGCATAAGCCTGGGACCTCGATGCCAAGGTCAAGACATGACAAAAGGCTTACCCTCAGCATGGGTTTGCCAACCCATGACCTCATCACGCAACTCCTCACGCGCCTTCTTCGCCGCCTAAAGAGCCTCATCCTTATCACGGATCGCTGCCCTCAACGTCTCAATCTCCCGACCGGTGCCCGAGAGAGCCTCGTCCCTCTCTCGGACCATCCCCTTCAACGTCGCAACCTCGTCCTCCAAGGTTTCAACGCGAGCGGATGCCATCCCGATCTGGATGTTGAGGGCGTCGCGCTGACCGCTGACTGAAGCGACGTCCTCCTCAAGCTCCTTCACGTGCGCCAACAGCGGTGCGAGGTCCTCACGGGCCTTGGCCACCTCCTCCTGAGCCTTGGCCGCATCTTCATGTGCCTTGGCCTCGACTTCCTGAGCCTACGCCGCCTCCTCCCTAACTGCCGCCTGGACAACGTGGAGCTCTTCCACTTCGGCGCTCTTCTTGGATAGCCGCTCGTTGGCTTCCTCAACTAGAGCCCGTTGACGAGCAAGCGCCGCCCATACGCCACTCTCATGACGAATGAAGAGTGACTTGTGGCGAGAACGCTCCTTGGGCTCCTGACCACAGTTAAAACCTAAAGATCAGAACCAAGGACAAAGGAAGGATAAAATGCAAGAAAAGACAAATGAACTTGGCTTACCTCAAAAGCCTCCGACATACCCCGCACTAAGGTATTCATGACCATGCGCAAAGACTGCACAGAGTGCTTACGGAGTCCCTCGACGAACTCCTAGTGCTGCACTTTGTCCTTGTCATCAAGGGCGAAGAAGGGCTCGTTGCTAGGGTTAGACACGTCCTTGAACTCGAGGGTCGACCGACCCTAGCGCGGGAGCTCCTCCTCCACCCGTACAAGCGCCAGCCTTGCGTAATTGGGCCACCTGGCAGACACCTCAGCCAGGTCATCCCCCGGCATTACGGAAGTGCCGAGTCGATCTGGGGCATCGACCATCTCAACGTCCGCCTTCTGCTTCCCCTTGTCAGAACGAGGGTCATCGACGGTAAGATCGATCATAGCTGGAATCGACCCTTGGAGCAGGGCTGACGTCTCGACCGTTGGTGCCACCGTCTGCACGTTGGACGGTGGCATGACCACCTCCCGTTCTGCCTCGGCCGCCTGCTCCGTTGGCTGGTCCTACTGCAGCTGTGGCTGCGTCCCCTCCCGCGCCGGTTGCGACTCCGGCCGCACCACTTCTTTCATCGCATCTGGCGGGGCCTCCACCACCTCTCTTGACTCTTCATCCGCCTACCCCACGTCACGAACGGATGTTTTGGCCTGAGCGGCCTCGATGGTCGCCTGGGTCATCGTGGTCGACCCAGGTTCTGACCCACCAACACCAGGCACGTTGAGCCTGGCACCGTCTGGGGCCGCCTTGACTGGCTCTGGTTCTAGCGTGGTGCCACCAAGTCCGATGACCTCCTGGGCGCTTGCTCCCGCCTTGGCGGCGGCCTCCTTCATCCTGAGCCGCTCTGTGGCGGCCTGGTACCTCGTGACCCAGGTGGCGTCATCGGCAGGCATCCGCATCATCAAGGCAGTGCCTGACTTGAGCGCCTTGATGGGAGTCAGAGCCGCGACCTCCACCTTGCGCTTGTGGCTAAACAATGAACAGACGCGTTAGAATAACGAGCAAGATAACCTTGTCAGAAAGATAAGGTGAGGTACTTACCCGGATATGGGAATTAGGGGCCTAGACTCTGGCTTCCCTGAGCCACCCGACGACTTCTGAGACAGCCCCTCCGTCGAGCCTCCGGCTGACCTGGTCCTCCTCGAAGCTCGGGCTGACAGGGCGCCTGAGGACCTCTGCGCCGATGAGGCTATCTGGCCTCCAGTCCTCCCTACCGTTGGCGGCGCCCTGGCCTCAGACGTCGACATCATGGCCCCGCCCGTCGGCAAAGTCCGAGGCGATCGGACTCGCGGGCGCAGTGCCACCGATCTCCCCTGTGGGACCCCGGGCGAGGTAGACCTCCTCTCTGAAGGCCCCGCTCGGGCCCTTCCTTCCACTGACCCTCCTTCCCCCTCGACGAGCGCTGAGACTTCCCTCGACGCCTGGGAGGTCGACCCCCAATAGGCTCTAGCAGGGGCCGTACGTCGGGGAGGTGCGCTAGAAAAGTCACGGTATCATACCATGACCCGGCGTCGTCGTCGTCGCTATCTTCACCCTCCCCCGAGACCGTCTCGGAGGGGGATTCCTCGATCGAGAGACCCTCGAGGCTCTGTTGGTGGCAGTGCTTATTCATCGCCTCACGCTCGAGGGCCTTCTTGACCTAATGCTTCTTCGCAGCGTCCTTCTCTTCATTCTTCTGAGCCATCGAGAGGCATCTCGCCTCCCGTGCAGCCTGATCCTCCGGAACCAGCGGACGTGACTCCTTGACCACCGACAGATCCTGCACGGAAGCCTCGACCAACTTAGTTGAGAGAACTGGGAAGCAAAAGGACCCAAGGCTGTCAAGAACGACACTTACCAAGGGCTCAAAACCCTGAGTGGGGCGCATTGGGACCCTATCGATGTCCTCCTGCTTGAAGCTCCCCACCATCCACCATGCACGTCGGGCGACCTCATCTAGGGGGAGGGACTCGTGCGACATCCTACTCCCCTCCAATGAAGCCTCCGGTGTCATCTCGTCGATCCGAAGTCGGCGCTGCATCAGTGGTAGCACCCACTGGTGGTGGAACGCAGCGGCCACCATCCCCACCGTCAACCCACGCTACCGAAGCCTCCTCAACGCGTCGAGGAGCGGCTGCAGTTTCGGCTTCTCCTCCTTGATGACGCCGTAGGTCCAGTTGTCCTCACACGACATCAGGACCTGGCCAGAGAACCTCAGTAGCCGGTCATCGTTGCACAGGTAGAACCACCCGTCGTGCCAGCCGCTGTTCGATGAGATGAGCTGCGCTGGGATGTACTGCTCACCTCGACCCACCCGAACTTGGAGAGTGCAGCTCCCTGCATGCACCGTGCACCGCACTCCTCGCTCACCCGCCTTCTTGGCGAAATGCTCTAGCTTGAAGAGGTGGAGCCATAGATTCCAGTGTGGCTCCATCCCTAGGTACCCCTCATAGACTGCCGCAAAAATGGCAGCCTGTGAGATGGAGTTGGGGGTGAGATGATGCAGCTCCACCTTGTAGTAGTGGAGGAGCACCCACATGAAGCGGCTCTGCAGCATCCTGAGCCCCCTCTCATGGAAAGCCCTCCGTTCCGGGGGCACCGGCTCCCGGTGGTCGGATGGCGGTACCCTCCGTTCCGGCTGGTTCTGGCTTGTCCTCGGTCACAGAAGACCATTGCGGACCAACTCCTCCAGCTTCCTCTCTGTCACCGAAGAACGAGCCCACACATCCGTAGGAAGGATCTTGCTCTTTCTCGCCATGGTCGTCGGAGACAGCGTGCGGCAGAGGCAGAGGAAGAAGCGACGGCGGCGGTGAAGGGCGGCTGAAGGGCGCACAGGGAGAAAGAGGGCACAAATGCAGATGGCCTATAAGGGGAACACACAGGACCCTAGGCCTCATACTTATACCCTAATGGAAGACCAACGAGCGGGCGAAAAGGTAGGAACAGTTTCTGCATTCAATGACCTTACCTAACTGCTCCCTCAAAACCCGCAGGTAAGGGCACGTGTCCGCCGTTCACTCCGTAACCGTCGCACCACGCCGCCGACTACCACGCCGTTCTCGCTTCTCCTCCTAAAAAGTCACGCCTCAAACGGGCCGGAAGGGGATCTGCAGACGGATATTTCTAGGCGAATGGATAACGGGCTCCGAAACCACTATAAACCTCGAGGGATCGAAAGCTGGCCCTCGACCAGGGTTCGACAGCCGTCCTCGAGTAACGGAGTTAGGGACAACTAGGGATGCGCCCATACAAGGCCAGGGCTCGAGCCACTCTCTCGAGGCGCCCCCAGACATATTCGAGGCTAGAAGAAAGGTCGACGGTGGAATCCCCTCGGAGAGAGGCATCGAGCCCTCGGATCCTATCACATGGAACCAAGATCCACACGACTACTCTTTGGCATTTTTTGAGAGCACCTCCGTGGCCGCTAGTCGACTCCTACCGAATGGAGCATGGGCTCCCACTCGAATTCCCCACTAACAGCTCACCGGAGACCGTCGGAACTCGCCCAACGAGGGTAGTGCGATGTTCCCCACCCCTCCTCCTTTTTTCTAAAGAAGCAGCGTGAGGGTTGAACGATAAAAGATGGGCAAGACTCTGATCGACCTCGTGTGCGCGAGGCTCGGGGGCTCGACCGCAAAAGGCTAAACCTCAACCGAAAGAGGACAAAACACGTCACGATTACTCAGATGTGAGAGCTTTCCTCGATATAACGCACTAAAGACCTCGAAGGAGTCAAAACACTCCACTGAGGCCTCGGGGGCTACACCCGGCGGGTGCGCTCGCAGGCACCCACCAGAAAAGCTACAACGCTATGACTCCAGTTCATGACTCGTTGAGCCTCTGCGAGAGTGGCCACACTCACCCAAAGGCTCGGGGGCTACTGTCGGGTACCAAAACAAGGGGTACCCATAATCAACGATCAAGAAAAACAAACCCCTGAGAAAACCATGCCAAAAAACTCTGCCCACAAAGACGGGGCGAGCCAAAATGTCGAACGAAACACCTCGACCACGTTCCGACTCGCACGAGACTCGCTCGACGGGATGCCTCGACCACGTTCCAACTCGCACGAGGCTTGCTCGACAAAACACCTTGACCACCGAGAAATCTCCGACTCGCATGACCCTGGGTCGAGCTGGTCGACCCACCTCACTCACCAACTCTGAGACAAAAGTCAGAGCATTTAATGCAACCGCCAACCACTTTCTACCCCCATGGCTACAGCAACAACCGGCATGGAAGCAGTACCAGTGTCAAATCTCACTTTTTACTGCCCATCCCAGGATGGGTGGTGAAAACCTATCACTATACACGCCATGCCAAGCACTATTCCACCACTGATCACCCTCGAGGGAGAATACGACGAGTATCGTACCCCAAAATGCTCGAGACTCGGCCTTATCCATTCACCGACGACCCACCTTGACCCAGCCTCGACCAACCACCTGTCAACAAGGAATAAAGGCCGACGTGACACAGGACCCGAAGTCTTTTCGCCGTCTCATCCTCTACGTCACCATGGTGTCCGGGGATGGCCGGCCATTCTCAGGGCACGTCGCTACAGCGACCTCTACAACACTCGACAAAACTTCACCTCTAAGGAACCTCCGGTGTCCCTTCCTCCTCTTGACCCTATAAAAGGGCAGGCAGGGGACTCTACGAAGGGGGACGACAATGGACAAGCAAAAAGTCAGTCACCATCCCACCGTAGAAGATCAACATCTTAAGCAATCTCCTTTGTACTCTCACTTTTTCTCTCTGAGACCTGGGATCAGCTCCCTCTCTCATAGCTTGTAACCCCTACACAAGCACTTAGGTGCAAGGAAATACAATACTCCCCCCTCCCCTCTGGACGTAGGGTCTTCTTTTGCCCGAGCCAGGATAAACCCCCCGTGTACTCTCCATGCATCACCATCCAGATTAGGGACACGCAACACTGATTCACTCATTGGCTTAGGACCATGTAACACCCCTGGGTGTTAAGCATGCATTCATATCCCAAATCATGAGCATTATCATTTTATACATGTTCATCATCGCATGCAATTTAAATTGGCATTAATTAAAATTGTGAAAACACATGTTTGAACCCTGAATTAGTAAAAATTCTAGCTAAGAGTGGTAAAAATTTGTTGAGCTATAACTCTAAATGACTGAGAATTAATTAACATGATTTTTGGAGCAATTTTTATATTCAAAATCTCCCCAAATTTTGCTTTTAAAAATATTTCAGAAAAATGAGTTATCATTTAAAAATTTGACTTGAAATCACTAATTCAAAATCTATTTAGAATTTTGAAAAGTACCCTAAATGAAAGTTGTAGATATTTAAATTTTGAACAACTTTTGTTTTGGGGGAAAATTGTGAAAATGTCTTTTTCATCTTTAAAATTTGAATTTGAATCAAATTGTAAAATCTGGAATTGTATTTAGAAATGAAAAATGAATTTCTTGCCTTAACGGGCCGCCGCCCCACTTCCGGCCCAACGGCCAAAGCCGGCCCGCGCCCGCGCCCGCGTTCGTGCCTGCCTCCGCCCGCCCGCGCGCGCACGCACGCGACGCCGTGGCGCCGCGACAGACGCCGGCCGCCATGTGGCCGTACATCGCCGACACCGCACGTCACGCGCCCTCCGGTGGCCCCCGCTGCCCGCGCTTACCCTCGCCAGAGCCGCCTCCTCCTCCACTCGCTCATTCCTTCCCTTCTCGACTCACAGCAGCGAGCCAGCAGCAGCCGTAGTCCCACCTCCGCCACCGCGCGCCATCGCCGGCGCTGCCGTTCCGGCCACCGCAGCGCACCATCGACGCCTCCATCTTGCCCCGAGCTCCGCTTTTCCATCACGCAGCCAGTGCTCGCATCAGTTGCTCATGGTAAGCCTCCTCTCCGCGTGAATTGCTCGCCGAAGCAGAGCCGAGCTCGCTGGAGCTTTTCCCTCCGTGGACCGTTCCTTTCCGCCCCACCTTTTTCTCTTCTAGCACGCGCATCTCGTTCGCCATGACTCACCGGTGCTCGAGCACCCTTCCATCGCCCATTCCATGGTCGGAGGTGGTCGGCCGGCGGTCACACGCACCACCGTTCCGCCATGAACGGCGGTGACCAGCCCTCCGAGCTCCATTGGCCACCGTGTGTGTACCGTTGAGTTCACAAGCATGATGTGGTTCGCATAGTGCCGTTGGCCTGGCCAGAGACCTCGCCGCCGGCGAGCTGTGGACGCCGGTGTCTTCCTCCCCCTCTCTGTGACTGACATGCGGGGGTCACGGGCCCACCTGTCGGTCTCGTGTTTGTTCTCTGTGTTCAGTTCGTGGGTGCACGTAGCGCCGAGCGGTCGGATTTCAAAAAGATTTAAATAAAATGTTTTCCAGAAATTGTTAAAAGGGTTTTTAAAATCCATAACTTGCTCATTTTAGCTCCAAAAATTGTGAAACCAAATTTGTAATGTTTCTCATGAGTAGATCTACAGTTTAAAAATATTGCATGTCAAGTTTGAAATACTTTTCTGTAGAGTTTTTAGTTAATCAATGAAATTGCTGTTTTCTTGTTAAATATGTAATAAATCATAGAAAGTTCAGAAAAATATGGTTCCACTTGCAATAATTTTCTTTTGTGATGTACTTTATAGGAAAAATATATGCCATGCATGTTCTGTAGAAAAATCTTGATATATAGTACAAGTGTTTAATATTGTTCATAATTGTTATTTTTGCTAGAGAGAAAAAGATGAATAAAACATGCATGTAATAATTTTTCTATAGTGATTGTTGATTGTGTAGAATGTAGAAAAAATATTAAATCTGTTGTTTGATACTTTTCATAGTATAAAGTATTTTCATGCTCATTTTTAGGTCCTAGCTTGTTATTTTTGTGTAGGCAGTTCTAGCAATCCAAATGCAATGAAATTTTTGTGATATGCTAGATTTGATTATAGAAAGCTACTGTAATTTTCTCAGATTTTTCTGTGCTACAAAAATAGATGTTGCTGTTCAAACCTAGTTGTAATTAAGGTTTAAATTAACCTTGTTAATGCATGATTTGTTAATAAGGTTTTATTTGGTGTATCTTTGAAGCATTTAATAAGATGTGTTGACTTAGCATAGTAGTAGTAGAAGAGAATGCAGTAGATGACATGTGCTTGTAGTATATGTTCTTGGATGATGTTGACTACCTTGTAGAAGAATTATATTTCTACTTTATGAAATAAAGTGAACCTATATGTCTACATTTCATTCATCATGACCATTACATGTCATTTCTGCAATGCACCTAGGCATGAGCACTTATACTTTTGCATCATACAGGATCGCAGGAAGTAGCTCCGGTAGCAGTTCCCGAGGAGCCGGAAGAGCAGCCCGAGGAGAAGGAGGTGCCCGAGGCCGACGAGGAGGTCGGTGAGGATCTTCCAGAGTGCCCAGACCACCATCCGAGCTCTTTCGAGAGAGGCAAGCCCCAGAGCATTTTTCTCCTCCGGTTTGCAAATATTTTATTAATGCTTTACTTTAACTGATGCATTATGTTTAGGAGTTGTTTGCAACCGTTGCTGCATTATACATTGCTTACTCTGTTCTATCCTATCCTTGTCACCCTGTTACTCGTAGTCAAGTATTTGCTTAGCTTGCTTAGACCGGTAGAAGTCGGGTGATTTCCTGTCACCTGCGAGCTATAGGTGGTTACCTGGATCTGCTTGGGAAAATATGTCATCTGAAAATAGCTAAGTGTTAATGTGAAATTAAGACCGGACGGAAACTTGCAGGGTTTTGGACTGTAGTGTTTTCCGTCTGTGTCGATTAAGGACCGACCATTGTTGGGCCTCGAGTCATGTTGAACACATGCCTTACATTTAGCTGGCCGAATAATGTACCTTTCGACCGCGAAGATGGGAGATTATTCGGGCTGAGTGGATTGCCCGTAACGCACTGTACTGGAGTAGTAGTGGCAGGATACGGGGACGCGATGATAAGGCCAAAGAGCAGTCGGGCGGTCCCCGGGTACATGTGGTTCCTAGCAAGCTCGCGACTTTACCTGAATGGTTGACTCGGTGACCAACACCTCACTTTAGCGGGTGAGTGAGGTTTGTGTGAGGAATAATTTATCAGCTGGTTAATAATCGATTCAAATCGCCATCGTTCACTGGATAGTGAACACTTGACTTGAGTGACTTCATCGTAGTAATTCTGATGGAACACTTGGACAGTTATACGGAATATGACATGATTAAAGTCGTTAATGATCATTGGTTATCCTTACCTATTTAATTACATGTTACTCTAGTTCAGGTGAAAAATGTAGTTGACAGGTTAATAAAGATTTAACTTGATGCACAACTTTTGGAAAGATTCTTTAAATGCTAAAAATGCATTTTTGCAAATGAGTCAGCTACCCCACCAGAAAGCCTGTCATGATCCTTGGTGTCTTTTATTTTGGTTCTGTCGGGTAAGTCTAGCTGAGTACCTTCTTGTACTCAGGGCTTTGTTCCCACTTGTTGCAGATGGGCAGATGTATTACGGCTACTGTATCAACTGCCTTTATCCTGCGATGGGAGAAGCTTAGGACCATGGGCAATGATCATTCACGACATCTCGTCTGATGCTTTTGTTGGAAGATGATCCTGAGCTGACACTGTATTTTGAACTCTGTGTGAGTGTGTGATTTGAACTAAATGCTTCCGCTACTTTTATTTAAAACTGATTTGTAATAACTATGTTTAAACTTCGATGTATTTGTGACGCGAATTTTTTTTATGTAACTTGTGATGGTGACCGTTGAACTTATTACGATCTTGGCTGGTATGTAAGTTGGTTTGAAATCCGTCGTGATTTCACGGACTACTGGGTTATACGGGCTTAAGTTTGCTAAATCGTCTGCTCGGTGGATGATTTTCTTACTTAATCTCGTATAATTGGTCGGTTCTGTTACAGCTGGCATCGGAGCATGGTTTCACGTGTTTACTGTTCACAAGTGTATTTAAAACAAAAATGTGTTTGAAAAATGTGATTTACAAACTAAGAGTTTGCCAGTGGTCATATGCTTTATGCCCAGTAAGGACTCTAGGTGGCTTATTTAAGTACTGACTTGGGGGTTCTTGCACCATATTTCTCTTTCGTTGCTCATACGGCGTGCTATTGTATGAGTGCCACTTAATTGAGTGGTAATATATGGATCAGTTGCCCCTACGCCTCGGTAAGTGTGAGATGTGAGAGCATGATCAGATACACCGCCGATCTAGGGAGAGTGTTTATATGATGCTGGAGTACTTACATGTTCTACGCATGTTTTTACAAAAGTGTCGCATGTGTGGTTGTTCTGTCCGTTGAGATGATGCCGTCAATAGGACGATGTTTTGGGTAGTTACTACCGTTATATGCGTATCTAGGGATTCGTGTAGAGCGTGTAAATAGATTTACTGCTTTCATGCATTCATGGGGAATTGGGCTGAAATGAATTTTTTATAGGTACATAACAGCGTTTCTCGTGTAGAACGTATTAGTCACGTATATGAGAGATCGCCTGTATGCCATCGAATTCATCGCTAGATATCATTTATTTCTTAAGTTTGTGAGAACGTACGAAACGTACTTGCATCATATTGCTTGTGCATTTCATTCATGTCATGCATTCCTCTCCTTATAAATTGATTATCCCCTTTTGATAAAAATTGTACCAACTTAAAATATGTTCTCACCCGGTAATCAAAACTTTTGGTACAGATGGCCCGCACGAAGCAGACTGCCCGTAAGTCCACAGGTGGAAGAGCACCCAGACACCAGTTGGCCCCACGAGAGCGTCACAGCACGGACACCTTTCTGAGCGAGTTTGGCATGCCAACTTTGCTTTGGAGAGTGCTCCATAATGTGGGGTACCCGGAGGGTCAGGAACCGGTGTACTCTTGGAGTGAGAGCCAGTTAGCTGAGGATGGACTGGCAGTAGTGGAGATCACCGTCTCTGCTCTTGGTGATGCTCCAGAGTGGGATGGTTGGCACTTGGAGTTTGAGGGACGCACTCCGGTTGAGGGTGCAGAGGGAGCAGCTTTCCATGTCATCCGGGACATAATGAGCAGATTTTCCAATGAGCTGGCAGTAGCATTGGCTGGTACTTTTCCGAGAGATGATCCTTGCGATGCCATTTGGGTGCAGCCATAGGGAAGTGCTTTAGTCAGAGGCCCAAACAAGGGATAGGCTAGCGACAACCACGCTATGAGTGCGATGTATGCAGCTATCAGAGCATACTAGGGTCTTGAGTGCACCTATTGGACTTTGACTGGTTTGCGTGGTGATGATCGGCTCAAAGCAAGAAAACAAAAGAAGCAGGCACGTGCTATAGCTAGTTTGCAGGAGTAGTTGGCTGACATGAGCTTGCAGCGAGACCAGGCTCTAGAGCGAGGTGATAGTGCTCTACAGCGGGTGCATATGTTGACTCAGGCCAACAATAATGCAGACCGCATGATTAGACAGTTGGTTCAGGAGAGGAATGAAGCCTGGAACGAGAGGAACCTTCTGAGGCAGAGGGTCGAGGAGCTAGAGGAGTACAACGTCAACCTACATGAGGAGTTTCATGCGCTCTACAACAGGATTGGCCCGTATGCTCCTCCAGACGCTGCCGGTATGGATGTCGACGATGACGAGGGCGAGCCTGCAGTCACACCTGATGACGACGACGATGACGTTGCTACTGATGGTAGCGATGGTGACGTCTCTGACCCCGACGATGGCCCCGAGGAGTAGGCTAGTTGCTTTGCGTTAGCTACTAGGCCCTGTCACGATGACCTTCTTTTGGCTTCATGTATCTTGATGTATCTCGTTCGAACCTTGAGACTTGGTAGAATGTTGGATCTTGGTTGTTCATGCGATACCTGAGCGCATAAAGTCCAGTGTGTGTATGCTGGCAACGTGGTTGTATTGGACACGATGTTTGCATTTGAAGTAATTTAATTAGTGGTGTTGTTTTAATTGGAATGCGATTATTGTGTCTCTGTTTTATTGTATGACTTTGTTCTCTCCAATGAATTCAATATGACATAATTTTTCATTCACTCATAATTACTATAACTTCACTTAATCATTACTTGTTGCTGAAATATGCAGATGGCAAACACTCGCCGCGCCACGTATGAGGCTGCTAAAACTAGTGGAAATGGTGTCGGGGTAGGTGGGAGTGGTGAAAACAACGCCAACCATAATGAGCCACACCTGGAGCCGCATTTGCCGCCTCCTCCACTGCTCACTGCAGAGGTATTCTTTGCGCAGTTTCTTGGAAGTCAGCGCAATGCCGAACAGTCACAGAAGAACATGGAAGATTTTCTGCATACCATTGCTAACAATATGCAATGTGGTAACAACCAAGGTGGTGGCAATGGGGTGAATCAGTACAGCAACTTCAAGGATTTCATGGACACTAGGCCACTAATTTTCAAGGAAGCAACTGAGCCACTTGACGCTGAAGAATGGATCAACACTATGGAAGATAAGTTCCGTGTGTTAAGGCTGACGGAAATACTAAAGACAGAGTATGCTGCATATCAGTTACAAGGACCAGCAGGGATGTGGTGGAAACATCATCGCACCACCTTCCCTCCAAATGCTCAAATCTCGTGGAGAGAGTTCACTGAAGCCTTCCGTATAGTTTATATTCCATCAGGGCTGGTTGAGATGAAGTTGGGAGAGTTCTTGGCGTTAAATCAGGGCACCAAAACCGTAACACAGTATTTGCATGCCTTCAACAACTTGTGTCGTTATGCTCCTGACATGGTTGACACCGATGCTAAGAGAATTGCTAGCTTCAAGAGAGGGTTAAGCCCGAAGATGATGAAGCATGTGGGTACCAATACCCGCGCCAGATTCAATGACTTCGTCAGTGATTGTCTGAAACAAGAGAAGAACAACAACGCGTACACACCATCCAAGACTCGCAAGAGAGCCTTTGAGTCAGGACCGTCACAGCCAAGAGTTGTCACTGCTAATCGTTCGACCTATCGTCCGTCTGCACCAGGTGCAAGGTTTAGGCCACCGCAACATAAAACCTAGAACTACAAGGGACCGCAGAAGCCGTACAAGATGGCCGTGCCTCCAGCAAGGATAGCCGCAACTGCGGGACAAGGTAACTCGAAGGGAGCTATCGGATCTGCTGGTACAGTAAAGGGACCCTGTTACAATTGTGATCAGCCAGGCCACTTTTTAAAGTTATGTCCTTATCCGCCTAGAAAGAAGCAACAGACCTATAATGCTCGAGTACACCACACCACTGTGGATGAGATTCCTAAGAGAGAGCCCATAACTGCTGATAAGTTTCCTGTTAACCAAAACCCTGCAGTTGTTCTATTTGATTCTGGATCATCACATTCTTTTATGAGTCAAGCATTTGCACGGAAACATGAGCAACTATGCACAGACTTAAGTTATAGTTACCATATAAGTTCAGCAGGGGCTAATGTTTTAACCAATCAGATGGTTAGAGGGGCAACCCTTGAGTTAGGTAGTCGAAAGTTTCGAGTAAACTTGATAGTTATGCATGGACTAGTTCTAGATGTCATCATAGGGATGAATTAGATGAAGGAATGGGGAGCAGTTATAGATACAGGAAGTCGGGTGCTTACCCTTAAGGATCCCTAGGGAGAGGGTACTTTTCAGGTACCATTGCCCAAAAGAACAGACCTTGTGAGTGTGACATGTGCTATGGAAGTCATTCCGATTCATCAGATTCTGGTCGTGTGTGAGTTTCCGGATGTGTTTCTAGATGAGTTACCTGGTCTTCCGCCAGATAGAGATGTTGAGTTTGGAATTGAGTTGATCCCCGAGACAACTCCAATTTCAAGGAGACCTTATAGGATGCCTCCGGATGAGTTAGCTGAGCTGAAGAAGCAACTAGAGGAATTGTTGAAAAAGGGGTTTATCCGACCAAGTAAGTCTGAATGGGGATGTCCTGCCTTGTTTGTGAAGAAAAAGAAAGAGGGTACTTTGAGAATGTGTGTGGATTATAGGCATCAAGAATAAATATCCCTTACCTCATATTGATGTTTTGTTCGATCAGTTAGCCAAAGCCAGAGTGTTCTCCAAGATAGATTTAAGATCGGGTTATCATCAGATAAAGATTAGACCACAAGATATATCAAAAACTGCCTTTTCTACCAGATACGGGTTGTACGAGTATCTTGTTATGTCCTTTAGCTTAACAAATGCTCCTACATACTTTATGTATCTGATGAATACGGTTTTCATGCCAGAGTTGGACAAGTTTGTGGTTGTGTTCATTGATGATATTCTAGTATACTCTGAGAATGAGAAAGATCATCAAGAACATCTGAGAATTGTCTTAACCAGACTTAAAGATCATAAGTTGTATGCTAAGTTTAGCAAGTGTGAATTTTGGTTGAAGAAAGTTCCTTTCCTTGGTCACATTCTGTCAGAGAATGGAGTTTCTGTAGATTCGAGTAAAGTGCAAGAGGTTATGGATTGGAAGACACCAATCACAGTTTCAGAAGTTAGAAGTTTTTTAGGTTTAGCTAGTTACTATCATCGTTTTATCCTAGATTTCTCGAAGATTGCCAAGCCAATGACAAGTCTGCTACAGAAAGATCATAAGTTTGTGTGGACAGAGGAGTGTGAGACAACTTTCCACACCTTGCGAAAACTGTTGACCACTGCTCCAGTTCTAGCGCAACCGGACATTAAGAAACCTTTTGATGTGTTTTACGACGCATCAAAAACAGGATTAGGTTGTGTTCTTATGCAAGAAGGAAGAGTCATTGCTTATGCCTCCCGTCAGTTGAGAAAGCATGAGATCAACTATCCGACACATGATCTTGAGCTTGCTGCTATAGTGCATGCCTTAAAAATTTGGAGACATTACTTACTTGGTAATGTGTGCAATATTTTCACTGATCACAAGAGTCTCAAGTACATCTTCACCCAATCTGAATTGAAATGAGACAGCGAAGATGGTTAGAATTGATCAAAGATTACAATTTGAATGTGCAATATCATCCTGGAAAGGCCAATGTAGTGGCAGATGCTTTGAGTAGAAAGTCACATTGCCTGAATGCGCAACCCTTGCTCGAAGATGGTTTTGATCTAATGCATCCTGCTGTGTTACACAGTATCTAGATTAGTTGTTCTTTGGAGAGTAAGATAATAGAAGGCCAGAAAACTAATAAAGGGATATTCTATATCAAAGAAAAGATTAAAGGAGAACCATCCAAGCACTTTAGATTGGATGAACATGACGTGTTATGGTTTGACGACCGTCTTGTTGTTCCCAAGGATCGAGAGCTTAAGAATAAACTTATGGATGAGGCTCACCTTTCAAAGTTATCTATACATCCCAGAAGTAGCAAAATGTACCAAGAACTAAGACCTTGTTTTTGGTGGACAAAAATGAAGAAAGAGATTGCAGCATATGTAGCCAGATATGACACATGTTGTAAGGTAAAGGCTATTCATATGAGACCTATCAGATTATTGCAACCTTTGTCCGTACCTAGTTGGAAGTGGAATGATATAAGTATGGATTTCATCACAGGTTTGCCCACTACTCAAAAAGGACATGATTCGATTTGGGTAATCGTGGATCGTCTTACGAAGACAGCTCACTTTTTACCTGTCAAGACAAGTTATCGACCACCTCAATATGCAGAGAAGTATATTGCGGAGATTGTGAGATTACATGGCATACCGAAGACTATAGTGTCTGATAGAAGGTCACAATTCACTACTCACTTTTGGGAGCACTTGCATAAAGGTTTGGGAACTAGTTTGATTCGTAGCACTGCCTATCATCCTCAAACAGATGGTCAGACCGAAAGAGTTAATGCTGTTCTGGAGGATATGTTGAGAGCCTGTGTGTTATCTTCTAGAGGTTCATGGGAGTCATGGTTACCTTTAGCAGAGTTCGCTTACAATAATAATTATCAAGAAAGTATCAAGATGGCACCATTCGAAGCTTTGTATGGCAAAAAGTGTAGAACACCACTTAACTGGATCGAGCCAGGAGAAAGAAGATACTACGGTATTGACTTCATGGAAGAAGCTGAGAAGAAAGTTCATATCATTCAGCAAAATATGAAAGCCACTCAATCACGTCAGAAAAGCTATGCGGATCGAAGAAGGAGACCGCTTGTGTTCGAAGTTGGTGAAAGTCCTATGTTTGGTGTTGGTAATTAGTGACAATGCCTAAGTACTAATCCTATGCCTAAGTTCTATGTAGCATATGAGGATTAGTACATTCCAAGGTTGGTGGCAAGATGGACATGGTGATCATGATGGCCACACTTGGATTTGGGCGCAACCCTACGTAATCAAGGCAAAGGTATATGCTTAAGGGTTGTGTTTTAGTAACCAAGACACCTAGTGGGTGTGGTTACATTATAGGATAGATAGCCGTACTATAAAGAGGGGAATGACGCGGCTATTGAACTCCTAAGTGCCTCTAGGTGTGCATTTCATAATCATATGCATTTGGATGGAACTAATATCGCCTCGAAAAATGATTGTGAAAATGCTAACACACTCACACATGTCGAGATCACTTGGTGGTGTTAGCACGTTTGCGAAGGCGGTGGAGTTTGAGCGGTAGAGAGGGTTTGGGATCCTCTCTCCCTCCCGCCGAGCTTGCGAGGCGGGATTCAGGCATTTTCGAGGATTTGAAACGACTATTTTCCCTTACGCTGGAAGTCCGGAAAAGAAACAGAGGCGAACGGAGGTCACAGAGGTGACCGGACGCTGAACCGGACGCGGTCCTTGCATGACCGGACGTGTCCGGTCAGTGTTCAGTATCTGCGTGATTTTCAGTTCGATGATCGGACACGAGGCGCGTCCGGTCACTGATGATCGGACGTGTCCGATCGTTCAGGGAGCTTACTGGACTGTAACCGGACGCTGGCACTATTGCGTCCGGTCATGTTTCTTCAGCGCGTCCGGTCATTGTGTTGTTGTGCGCTGCTCAGACTTGACCAGCGCGTCCGGTCATTCGCGGGACCAGCGCGTCCGGTCATATGCAGCGCGTCCGGTCTGCGCATTGAGCGCGTCCGGTCTGCGCTTTGCAGTTAGCCGTTGGGTGACCGGCGCGTCCGGTCAGTTGGACCAGCGCGTCCGGTCAGTACTTCACGAGTTAGCCGTTGTGTGACCGGCGCGTCCGGTCAGTTGGACCAGCGCGTTCGATCAGCATGATTTCGGCTGTTTAAGTTTCTAACGGCTCTATTCGAAGGGGTACGTCTATAAATACTCGTTGGTCGGCTCAAGGCTCTATCTCTCGATCATTTGACATACTTGTGAGCACTTTGAGCTAAGCAACTTCCCTCTCACTCATCTCTCTTGCTTCTTTGCATATTCGAAGTGAGATTGAGTGATCCAAGTGCATTTGCATTGCGAGATTGCATCTAGTTGGCACTTGGTGGTTGATTTGCTGCGGGATTCTTGTTTCTCTTGGTGGTTGCCGCCACCTAGACGGCTTGGAGCAGCTTGGAGGTGTTGGCAAGAGTTGGTGTTTGTTCTTGGCCACCTCCGGTGATTGTGAGGGGTTTGTGCCTACCTCGGCGAAGCACCAAAGGCAACATTAGTAAATTGCTTTGTGTCATTGCAACATTTTGCCATTTGGTAGGTTCTTGTGGTGCCTTTTGAGAGGCTCGATGTGTGACCGATTAGCCACCGAACCACATGGTGAAGAGGGACACAACGGGGACTAGCGTGCTGGCAAGCACGTGAACCTCGGGATAAATCTTCGTGTCATCATTCTTATTGTATTTGATCGATCCCGGTGGTTGTATGTTGTGGTATTCATCTCTTGATCATATTGATTGGTTGGCTCAATACTTCGCCCCTCAGTGATACCCTCCTAACTCTCTCTTGTATTAATTTCTTAGTTACCTTGCTAGCTTGTTAGTGTAACTCTTAGCTTGTGTAGCTAGCTAGCTTTAGTTGTAGTTAAATTGTGCGGTTTGACTTGTGCGGTTGAGTGCAAATATATTAGAATTGTGAATTGGTTAGGTGGCTGGCAAACACCCCGTAGGCTAAGCAAAACTCGCATCTCACTATTTGTTATATTGATAAACTTGTTTAGCTTGTCTTTGTAGAAAGTTTTAAAAGGCTATTCACCCCCCTCTAGCCATCAAGACCTTTCAAGTGGTATCAGAGCCGTGGTCACCGTTTGTAAGGCTTAACAACCTCGGTGTAAGATGGCTCAAGTTATGTTCAATCATGTAAATGGCAAGCCTCCATTCTTTGATGGTGTCTCTTCCGTTGATCATTGGAAAAGGAAGATAAAGCAATATCTAGGCAATATACATGAGAAGGTTTGGGATGTGACCAAAGAAGGATACATCATTCTTGATGAGGAAAACCTCACTCCCAATGACCGCATCAACAAACAATGCAATACGATGGCACTTGACACAATCTACCGTGCCATTGATGATAAAGTATTTGAGCAAATCAAAGATCTTGAAAAGGCAAATGAGCTTTGGATAAGGCTTGAAGAAACATATGAAGGCACTTCAACGGTAAAAAGTGCCAAACTATATATGCTCAAGGACAAGTTCTCCACATTCAAGATGAAGGATGATGAATCCATTCCAGAGATGTTCTATAGGCTCCAAGTTATTATCAATGATCTCAAGGGGCTTGGGGAGAAGGTTGAGGACAAGGACTTCTCACACAAGTTTTTGATGTGCTTACCCAAGAAGTTGCCACTTTGAGAAGAATGATCTTTAGAGAGGGATTGGACAAGGTCAAACCAACCAATGTGCTTGGAGATATAATGACCGATGCCCAATACAATGATGATAAAGATGAGGTAGAAGAGAAGAAGGAGACCAAGGTCAAGCAAGAGAAGCCCATTGCATTCAAGGCTTCATCCTCTAAGGGCAAGAGCAAGGTTGTTGATGATGATGATCCATTTGATGATGAGATCATGGCTCTTCTAGTGCAAAAGATGGGTCAGTTCATAAAGAAGAGAGGCTATGGTGCAAGAAAGAGAAGAGACTTTATGAAAGCAAAGGAGGTGCTTTGCTACAATTGCAATAGCCCCGATCATGTAGTGGCAAAGTGCCCCTATGAAGACAAAAGATATCATGATGGAGAGTTGAAGTTGAAGAAGAACAAGAAGGACAAGAAGGAGAAGAAAGCAAAGAAGAGCTTCACATTTAACAAAAAGAAGGGTGGTGGTTATGTAGTCACTTGGGATAGTGACAACTCCGATAGTGATGATGATAAAAGCTCTAGTGATGAAGAGAGGACCACTCGGCGAGCCATTGCAAACATCGCCCTCTCCAACAAGCCATCCATCTTCGACACTACATCAACATGCCTTATGGCCAAGCCTACAAAGGTAAAATATGATGATAGTGATGATGATTCTTGTGCTAGTGATGATTGTAGGAGTGATGATGAGGAGGATGAGGACTACTCTAAGGATGATCTATTGGGCATAATAGATCAAATGAGCAAGAGCTACAAGAGGACAACCAAGAAATATAAAATCTTGGAACAAGAGCTCATTGCCAAGAGCAATAAAAATGATGCCTTGATAGAGGAGCTTGTTGCTCTCAAAAAGAGTAAGGAGTGTAAAGGAATTAAACAAGAGCTCAAAGCTCTTAGGAAATCCTTTGTTGAGCTAGAGGCTTCTCGTGAGTGTCTAAAGGAAGACCATGAGGATTTTGAAATTGCTCACACTAGGCTTAAGGAAGCCCACTCCACTCTACTTGAGCTCATCAAGGAAAAGGACCTTAAGTTGGAGAAGCTCATGAAGGAAGCTAAGGAGGAGCAAGTGATTGTCACTTGTGACATTAGACTAACATGTGATATTATTGATGATTCTTTATTTGTTGGTCCTACTAATGCTTCATGTAGCTCATCATCATCCACCACAACCAACTCTATCTCTACTACTAGTGATTCATCACTTGTGGTTGAGAATGAGACTCTCAAGAGAGAGGTGGATGATCTCACCCGCACATTAGGCAATGCCTATGGTGGGGATGCCCGCTTGCTAAAATGCTTGGGTAGCCAAAGGTTCTCTCTTAACAAAGAGGGTTTGGGCTATACTCCCAAGAAGGGCAAAGCGGCCTTTGCTACTCTAAAGCCTCGCTTTGTGAAGGGCAATGGTCATTATTGCAATAGATGCAAGCAAGTTGGGCATCTAGAGATTAATTGCAATAAAATGAACAAGAACAAGAAAAATGCTAATGTACCTTACATTCCTTTTGATTCTTGTTATGTGCTTACCAAGGGTGAGAAAGGTGTGCATGCTAGGTTTGTTGGTACACCAATTGTGGGCCCAAAGAAGAAGGCCATTTGGGTACCAAAGAGCTTAGTGACTAACCTCCAAGGACCCAAGCAAGTATGGTTACCTAAGAAACATTAATTTGTTTTGTAGGTCAATTACAAGGCCGGAGGAAGGCATTGGGTGCTTGATAGTGGGTGCTCTCAACATATGACCGGTGATTCAAGAATGTTCAACTCTCTCAAATCAAATGATAGTGGCATTGATAGTATCACATTTGGTGACAATTGCAAGGGTGATGTAAAGGCTCTTGGAAGGATTGCAATCTCAAATGATCATAGCATTTCCAATGTGCTACTAGTTGAAAAGCTCAATTTCAACTTGTCGGTTGCTCAATTGTGTGATCTAGGCTTCAAGTGCATATTTGGTGTTGATGATGTGGAGATAGTTAGTGTTGATGGCTCTAACTTGATCTTCAAAGGCTTTAGATTTGAGAATCTATACTTGGTTGATTTCAATGCTAGTGACACTCAACTTTCAACATGCTTGCTCACCAAATCAAGTATGGGTTGGTTATGGCATAGAAGACTTGGTCATGTTGGCATGAAGCAATTGAACAAGTTAGTGAAGCATGACTTAGTTAGAGGCTTGAAGGATGTCACATTTGAGAAAGATAAGTTATGTAGTGCATGTCAAGCCAGAAAGCAAGTAGGCAACACTCATCCATTGAAAAGCATCATGAGTACTTCCAAGGCATTTGAGTTGTTGCACATGGATCTATTTGGACCAACTACATACACAAGCATTGGTGCCAACAAGTATGGTTTTGTGATTGTGGATGATTTTACTAGATACACATGGGTATTCTTTCTTATGGACAAGAGTGATGTATTTGACATATTTAAGAAGTTCATCAAGAGAGTACAAAATGAGTTTGAGACCACAATCAAGAAAGTAAGAAGTGACAATGGAAGTGAGTTTAGAAACACAAGAGTTGATGAGCTATGTGAGGAGCTTGGAATCAAGCATCAATTCTCGGCCAAGTATACACCTCAATCAAATGGCTTAGTTGAGAGGAAAAATAGAACTTTGATTGATATGGCAAGATCAATGTTGAATGAGTATAATGTGAGTCATTCATTTTGGGCTGAAGCAATCAACACGGCTTGCTTCTATAGCAACCACCTCTATTGCCACAAGTTTCTAGAGAAGACACCATATGAGATCTTAAATGAAAGAAAGCCCAACATTGCATACTTTCGGGTATTTGGTTGCAAATGCTATATCTTGAAGAAAGGCACTAGATTGAGCAAGTTTGAGAAGAAATGTGATGAAGGCTTCCTACTTGGTTACTCCACTACTAGCAAAGCTTATAGAGTTTGGAATTTGGCTAGTGGTTTATTTGAAGAAGTACATGATGTTGAGTTTGATGAAACAAATAGTTCTCAAGATGAGGAAGATAACTTGGATGATGTGAGAGGAACTCAATTGACTAATGCTATGAAAGAAATGGATATTGGTGATATTAGACCAAAGCAAGTGATTGATGTGGATGACAAAGATCAAGTGCTCCAAAGTCCGATTACACAAGCTAGTGGTTCTCTAATGCAAAATCAAGCTAGTACATCATCTCAAGTGCAACAAGATCAACAAGTGGCTAGTTCATCATCTCCAACTCATGATCAACATCAACATCCAAGCAATCAAGTCCAAGTACTTCAACCAACTAACATTGCAAGAGACCATCCTTTGGATTCTATCATTAGTGACATACAAAGAGGAGTTCAAACTAGATCAAGATTGGCATCATTTTGTGCTCACTCTTCTTTTGTGTCAATGGAAGAACCCAAAGACATTGATAGAGCATTGAGAGATCTGGATTGGGTAAATGCAATGCATGAAGAGCTCAACAACTTCAAGAGAAATGAAGTATGGGAACTAGTTGAAAGGCCTAAGGATCACAATGTCATTGGAACAAGATGGGTCTTTTGCAACAAGCAAGATCAAGATGGGATAGTAGTAAGGAACAAAGCAAGACTAGTGGCTCAAGGCTACACACAAATAGAGGGTCTTAACTTTGGTGAAACTTATGCCCCGGTTGCAAGATTGGAAGCAATTAGGATCTTACTTGCCTATGCTTGTGCTCACAATATCAAGCTATATCAAATGGATGTGAAGAGTGCATTTCTCAAGGGTACATCCAAGAGGAGGTGTATGTGGAGCAACCTCCCGGTTTTGAAGATGAGAAGAAACTCAATCATGTCTACAAATTAATAAAGGCTTTGTATAGATTGAAGCAAGCACCTAGAGCATGGTATGAAAGATTGAGGGACTTCTTGCTATCCAAAGGATTTGTCATGGGCAAAGTTGATACAACTCTCTTCACCAAGAAGATTGGGAAAGACTTATTTGTGTTGCAAATATATGTTGATGATATCATATTCGGTTCAACCAATCAAGATTATTGTGATGAGTTTGGGAAAATGATGGCAAAGGAATTTGAAATGTCAATGATTGGTGAACTTAGTTTCTTTCTTGGACTTCAAATTAAACAAATGAAGGAAGGAACATTTGTAAGCCAAACCAAATACATAAAGGATATGCTAAAGAAGTTTGGTATGGAAGATGCAAAAGGAATCACTACTCTAATGAGCACTAGTGGAAGTTTGGATAGTGACAAGAATGGCAACATGGTGGATCAAAAGCTATATAGATCAATGATTGGTAGCCTACTCTATATGATGGCATCAAGGCCCGATGTAATGTTTAGTGTATGCATGTGTGCAAGATTTCAAGCCTCACCAAGAGAAAGTCATTTGAAGGCAACAAAGAGAATTTTGAGGTATTTGAAGCATACACAAGATGTTGGATTATGGTATCCCAAAGGTGCAAGCTTTGAGCTAGTTGGATATTCGGATTCCGACTATGCCGGTGACAAAGTGGAGAGAAAGAGCACTTCCAGGACATGTCAATTGTTGGGAAGATCACTTGTCTCATGGTCATCCAAGAAGCAAAATAGTATTGCACTATCTACCGCTGAAGCCGAATACATCGCCGCGGGTAGTTGTTGTGCACAAATCTTGTGGATGAAGGCAACATTGAAGGATTTTGGAATCAATTTCAAGAATGTGCCATTGCTATTGACAATAAAAGTACCGTTAAGCTAACCAACAATCCGGTTCAACATCAAAGAACAAAGCATATTGATGTTCGCCATCACTTTATTAGAGATCATCAACAAAAGGGTGACATTGCTATTGAGAGTGTGGGCACCAAAGATCAATTAGCCGATCTATTCACCAAGCCACTTGATGAGAAGAGATTTCACAAGCTAAAGAATGAGTTGAACATACTTGACTTCTCTAACATGAGTTGATGCATCTCCATGATATGACATGCCTCTCCTTCGAGCCCCAAGGTACAATTGGTTGGCATGTCATATATTCTATGCTAAGGACTTGTTTATTGCATCTAGTCATAATTTACATGTTCTAGGCTCATTCATGAAAATCAAATGAATTTGAAGTTTATATGGTGCCACTATTGTTTCCATGACTTGTATGATCTAGTGGTAGCATATAACTTGTTTAAGTAGATTGTGATCCTAAGTGTTTAATCTAGAAAACTTGTCTAAATATTTGCTTCAACATGATGCATGATAACCCTTCTAGTGAGGTGTGAAGAAGCTTGCCCTTGGATCAAACCGAAGCATTTTATTTATGCAAGCAATCTAGGTTGAATCACAAACTTGATACTCACCCCATATTTCAATATGATAATCTATCTAAAGTTTGCTCCTTGTGGTCAATTGGTGCCAAAGGGGGAGAAAATATTGTTCACAAAGATAGAACTCAAAGGGGGAGAAGCACAATGGGGAGAATTGATAAAAGAAGGGGGTCGACTAAAATTTTTTGAGCACACAAGTAGGGGGAGCAAGCTCTTAAGCATGAATGTTGCTTTTACATGTGCACTTCATATGTATGATGCATAGTTATGCATTTCTTTTTCTCCGATACTTTGCTTGTGTGGTGACTTGCTAGTATACAATTGAAAGGTGTTTTGAGGTACTAGCATGAATAGGAAGTAGTTAGATTTTTCTTGCTTCATGTTTTTCAAAGTGGTACTAGAGCCTTGCTTATAATGTTGATCTCACGAGGTTTCTAGTTATGTTTGTGTTTTTTCAAGTGGAATCTAACTACACAAGGTGCTAAGATGGTGTTTATCGCTACTCCGATGGTATCACGCTTCAAAGGTCTATAATCTTAAACACTTAGCACCTATTGGTAGTCAATGCTCCTAATCTTTCCTATCTAACATGTATGCTTCTAAAAATAGAAACATATAGCATACATGTAGGGGGAGCCATTGCTATCAATTTGAATTCATGATCACATGTCCATAATTCTTACACATGGTAATATACTTGGACAATGTGACATGGGTTCAATCAAAATTTTATCATAATATCTTTGTGAAAGGTTTGTCACCAATTACCAACAAGGGGGAGATTGAAAGTCCTATGTTTGGTGTTGGTAATTAGTGACAATGCCTAAGTACTAATCCTATGCCTAAGTTCTATGTAGCATATGAGGATTAGTACATTCCAAGGCTGGTGGCAAGATGGACATGGTGATCATGATGGCCACACTTGGATTTGGGTGCAACCCTACGTAATCAAGGCAAAGGTATATACTTAAGGGTTGTGTTTTAGTAACCAAGACACCTAGTGGGTGTGGTTACATTATAGGATAGATAGCGTACTATAAAGAGGGGAATGATGCGGCTATTGAACTCCTAAGTGCCTCTAGGTGTGCATTTCATAATCATATGCATTTGGATCGAACTAATATCGCCTCGAAAAATGATTGTGAAAATGCTAACACACTCACACATGTCGAGATCACTTGGTGGTGTTAGCACGTTTGCGAAGGCGGTGGAGTTTGAGCGGTAGAGAGGGTTTGGGATCCTCTCTCCCTCCCGCCGAGCTTGCGAGGCGGGATTCAGGCATTTTCGAGGATTTGAAACGACTATTTTCCCTTACGCCGGAAGTCCAGAAAAGAAACGGAGGCGAACGGAGGTCACAGAGGTGACCGGACGCTGAACCGAACGTGGTCCTTGCATGACCAGACGCGTCCGGTCAGTGTTCAGTATCTGCGTGATTTTCAGTTCGATGATCGGACGCGAGGCGCGTCCGGTCACTGATGATCGGACGCGTCCGATCGTTCAGGGAGCTTACTGGACTGTAACCGGACGCTGGCACTGTCGCGTCCGGTCATGTTTCTTCAGCGCGTCCGGTCATTGTGTTGTTGTGCGCTGCTCAGACTTGACCAGCGCGTCCGGTCATTCGCGGGACCAGCGCGTCCGGTCATACGCAGCGCGTCCGGTCTGCGCGTTGAGCGCGTCCGGTCGTTGCTTCGTAGTTAGCCGTTAGGCGACCGGTGCGTCTGGTCAGTTGGACCAGCGTGTCCGGTTAGTACTTCACGAGTTAGCCGTTGTGCGACCGGCACGTCCGGTCAGTTGGACCAACGCGTCCGGTCAGCACGATTTCGGCTGTTTAAGTTTCTATCGGCTCTATTCGAAGGGGTACGTCTATAAATACTCGTTGGTCGGCTCAAGGCTCTCTCTCTCTTGATCATTTGACATACTTGTGAGCACTTTGAGCTAAGTAACTCCCCTCCCACTCATCTCTCTTGCTTCTTTGCATATTCGAAGTGAGATTGAGTGATCCAAGTGCATTTGCATTGCGAGATTGCATCTAGTTGGCACTTGGCGGTTGATTTGCTGCGGGATTCTTGTTTCTCTTGGTGGTTGCCGCCACCTAGACGGCTTGGAGCAGCTTGGAGGCATTGGCAAGAGTTGGTGTTTGTTCTTGGCCACCTCCGGTGATTATGAGGGGTTTGTGCCTACCTTGGCGAAGCGCTAAAGGCAACATTAGTAAATTGCTTCGTGTCATTGCAACCTTTTGTCATTTGGTAGGTTCTTGTGGCGCCTTTTGAGAGGCTCGGTGTGTGACCGATTAGCCACCGAACCACGTGGTGAAGAGGGACACAACGGGGACTAGCGTGCCGGCAAGCACATGAACCTCGAGATAAATCTTCGTGTCATCATTCTTATTGTGTTTGATCGATCCCGGTGGTTGTATATTGTGGTATTCATCTCTTGATCATATTGATTGGTTGGCTCAATACTTCGCCCCTCGGTGATACCCTCCTAACTCTCTCTTGTATTAATTTCTTAGTTACCTTGCTAGCTTGTCAGTGTAACTCTTAGCTTGTGTAGCTAGCTAGCTTTAGTTGTAGTTAAATTATGCGGTTTGACTTGTGCGGTTGAGTGCAAATATATTAGAATTGTGAATTGGTTAGGTGGCTTGCAAACACCCCGTAGGCTAAGCAAAACTCGCAACTCGCTATTTGTTATATTGATAAACTTATTTAGCTTGTCTTTGTAGAAAGTTTTAAAAGGCTATTCACCCCCCCTCTAGCCATCAAGACCTTTCAGTTGGTGACTATGTCTATCTGAAAGTCATGCCAATGAAGAAGAAACGGTTTGGAGTACGCAGAAAGCTTGCAGCCAGATTTGTGGGACCATATAAGATTTTGGAAAGAAAAGGTCCAGTCGCTTATAAGTTAGAGTTACCTGAGACAATGAGTGCTATATTTCCAGTTTTTCATGTATCGCATCTCAAAAAGTGTTTGCGTGTTCCAGAGGAAAGAATCGAACCTCGAGGTATAAAGCTCAAGTCAGATTTGGTATATCGTGAGCAACCGGTTCGAGTGTTGGACTTTAAAGACAGGGTTACTGGGAACAGTGTGGTGAAAACATATAAGATATAGTGGAGTCATCATGATGAAGGAGATGCAACTTGGGAAACGGGTGAATATCTACAAAAAGCTTATGAGGATTTTTATAACAAATGGTTCGTAACCCAAATCTCGGGACGAGATTTTTATAAGGGGGGAGGGTTGTAACACCCCTGAGTGTTAAGCATGCATTCATATCCCAAATCATGAGCATTACCATTTCATACATGTTCATCATCGCATGCAATTTAAATTGGCATTAATTAAAATTGTGAAAACACATGTTTGAACCCTGAATTAGTAAAAATTCTAGCTAAGAGTGGTAAAAATTTGTTGAGCTATAACTCTAAATGACTGAGAATGAATTAACATGATTTTTGGAGCAATTTTTGTATTCAAAATCTCCCCAAATTTTGCTTTTAAAAATATTTCAGAAAAATAAGTTATAATTTAAAAATTTGACTTGAAATCACTAATTCAAAATCTATTTAGAATTTTGAAAAGTGCCCTAAATGAAAGTTGTAGAGAATTAAATTTTGAACAACTTTTGTTTTGGGGACAAATTGTGAAAATGTCTTTTTCATCTTCAAAATTTGAATTTGAATCAAATTGTAAAATCTGGAATTGTATTTAGAAAAGAAAAATGAATTTCTTGCCTTAACGGGCCACCGCCCCACTTCCGGCCCAACGGCCGAAGCCGGCCCGCGCCCGCGCCTGCGTTCGCGCCTGCCTACGCCCGCCCGCGCGTGCACGCACGCGACACCGTGGCACCGCGGTAGACGCCGGCCGCCGCGTGGCCGTACATCGCCGACACCGCGCGCCACGCGCCCTCCGGTGGCCCCCGCTGCCCGCGCTTACCCCCGCCAGAGCCGCCTCCTCCTCCTCCACTCGCTCATTCCTTCCCTTCTTGACTCACAGCAGCGAGCCAGCAGCAGCCGCAATCTCGCCTCCGCCACCACGCGCCATCGCCGGCGCTGCCGTTCCAGCCACCGCAGCGCATCATCGACGCCTCCACCTTGCCCCGAGCTCCGCTTTTCCATCACGCAGCCAGTGCTCGCATCAGTTGCTTGTGGTAAGCCTTCTCTCCGCGTGAATTGCTCGCCGGAGCAAAGCCGAGCTCGCCGGAGCTTTCTGCTCTGAGGACCGTTCCTTTTCGCCCCACCTTTTTCCCTTCTAGCACGTGCATCTCATTCGCCATGACTCACCGGTGCTCGAGCACCCTTCCATCGCCCATTCCATGGTCGGAGGTGGCCAACCGGCGGTCACCTGCCCCACCGTTCCACCATGAACGGCGATGACCGGATCTCCGAGCTCCATTGGCCACCGCGTGTGTACCGTTGAGTTCGCAAGCACGATGTGGTTCGCATAGTGCCGTTGGCCTGGCCGGGGACCTCGCCGCCGGCGAGCTGTGGATGCCGGTGTCTTCCTCCCTCTCTCTGTGACTGACATGCGGGGGTCACGGGCCCACCTGTCGGTCTCGTATTTGTTCTCTGTGTTCAGTTCGTGGGTGCACGTAGCGCCGAGCGGTCGGATTTCAAAAAGATTTAAATAAAATATTTTCCAAAATTGTTAAAAGGGTTTTTAAAATCCATAACTTGCTCATTTTAGCTCTAAAAATTGTGAAACCAAATTTCTAATGTTTCTCATGAGTAGATCTACAGTTTAAAAATATTGCATGTCAAGTTTGAAATACTTTTCTGTAGAGTTTTTATTTAATCAATAAAATTGCTGTTTTCTTGTTAAATATGTAATAAATCATAGAAAGTTCAGAAAAATATGGTTCCACTTGCAATAATTTTCTTTTGTGATGTACTTTCTAGGAAAAATATATGCCATGCATGTTCTGTAGAAAAATCTTGATTTATAGTACAAGTGTTTAATATTGTTCATAATTGTTATTTTTGCTAGAGAGAAAAAGATGAATAAAACATGCATGTAATAATTTTTCTATAGTGATTGTTGATTGTGTAGAATGTAGGAAAAATATTAAATCTATTGTTTGATACTTTTCATAGTATAAAGTATTTTTATGCTCATTTTTAGGCCCTAGCTTGTTATTTTTGTGTAGGCAGTTTTAGCAATCCAAATGCAATGAAATTTTTGTGATATGCTAGATTTGATGATAGAAAGCTACTGTAATTTTCTCAGATTTTTCTGTGCTACAAAAATAGGTGTTGCTTGTTCAAACCTAGTTGTAATTAAGGTTTAAATTAACCTTGTTAATGCATGATTTGTTAATAAGGTTTTCTTTGGTGTATCTTTGAAGCATTTAATAAGATGTGTTGACTTAGCATAGTAGTAGTAGAAGAGAATGCAGTAGATGACATGTGCTTGTAGTATATGTTCTTGGATGATGTTGACTACCTTGTAGAAGAATTATATTCCTACTTTATGAAATAAAGTGAACCTATCTGTCTACATTTCATTCATCATGACCATTACATGTCATTTCTGCAATGCACCTAGACATGAGCACTTATACTTTTGCATCATACAGGATCGCAGGAAGTAGCTCCGGTAGTAGTTCCCGATGAGCCGGAAGAGCAGCCCGAGGAGCAGGAGGTGCCCAAGGCCGACGAGGAGGTCGGTGAGGATCTTCCAGAGTGCCCAGACCACCGTCCGAGCTCTTTCGAGAGAGGCAAGCCCCGGAGCATTTTTCTCCCCCGGTTTGCAAATATTTTATTAATGCTTTACTTTAACTGATGCATTATGTTTAGGAGTTGTTTGCAACCGTTACTGCATTATACCTTGCTTACTCTGTTCTACCCTATCCTTGTCACCCTGTTACTCGCAGTCAAGTATTTGCTTAGCTTGCTTAGACCGGTAGAAGTCGGGTGATTTCCTGTCACCTGCGAGCTATAGGTGGTTACCTGGATCTGCTTGGGAAAATATGTCATCTGAAAATAGCTAATTGTTAATGTGAAATTGAGACCGGACGGAAACTTACAGGGTTTCGGACTGTAGTGTTTTCTGTCTGTGTCGATTAAGGACCGACCGTTGTTGGGCCTCGAGTCATGTTGAACGCATGCCTTACATTTAGCTGGCCGAATAATGTACCTTTCGACCGTGAAGCTGGGAGATTATTTGAGCTGAGTGGATTGTCCGCAACGCACTGTACCGGAGCAGTAGTGGCAGGATACGGGGGCGCGATGATAAGGCCAAAGAGCAGTCGGGCGGCCCCCGGGTACATGTGGTTCCTGGCAAGCTCGCGACTTTACCTGAATGATTGACTCGGTGACCAACACCTCACTTTAGCGGGTGAGTGAGGTTTGTGTGAGGAATAATTTACCAGCTGGTTAATAATCTATTTGAATCGTCATCGTTCACTGGATAGTGAACACTTGACTTGAGTGACTTCATCGTAGTAATTCTGATGGAACACTTAGACAGTTATATGGAATATGACATGATTAAATTCGTTAATGATCATTGGTTATCCTTACCTATTTAATTACATGTTACTCTAGTTCAGGTGAAAAATGTAGTTGACAGGTTAATAAAGATTTAACTTGATGCACAGCTTTTGGAAAGATTCTTTAAATGCTAAAAATGTCTTTTTGCAAATGAGTCAGCTACCCCACCAGAAAGCCTGTCATGATCCTTGGTGTCTTTTATTTTGGTTCTGTCGGGTAAGTCTAGTTGAGTACCTTCTTGTACTCAGGGCTTTGTTCCCACTTGTTGCAGATGGGCAGATGTATTACGGCTACTGTATCAACTGCCTTTATCCTACGATGGGAGACGCTTAGGACCATGGAAAATAGTCATTCACTACATCTCGTCTGATGCTTTTATTGGAAGATGATCCTGAGCTGGCACTGTATTTTGAACTCTGTGTGAGTGTGTGATTTGAACTAAATGCTTCCGCTACTTTTATCTAAAACTAATTTATAATAACTATGTTTAAACTCCGAAGTATTTGTGACGTGAATTTTTTTTATGTAACTTGTGATGGTGACCGCTGAACTTATTACGATCTTGGCTGGTATGTAAGTTGGTTTAAAATCCGTCGTGATTTCACGGACTACCGGGTTATACGGGCTTAAGTTTGCTAAATCGGCTGCTCGGTGGATGATTTTCTTACTTAATCTCGTATAATTGGTCGGTTCTGTTGCAGACCACCGTGGGACTAGATGCCAACAAAAGCCAAGCTCTCCAAGAGCACCGTAAGAACATACCGTAAGTGAGGTAACTCAATGACACGAGCAATTTATTAGAATTGCCTTTGGTGCTCCGCTAGGGAAGGCACAACACCCCTCACAAATCACTGAGAGGTGGCCAAGAACAAGCACCACTCTTGCCACAACTCCTCCACTACCTCCAAGTCGTCTAGGTGGCGACAACCACCAAGAGAAACAAGAATCCTGCAGCCAAAGATCACCCAAGTGCCACTAAGATGCAAACTCATAAGCATAATGCACTTGGATCACTCAATCTCACTTTAGATTAGCAACCAAGCAAAGGAGATGAGTGGGAGGGAGTATGCTCAGCTCACAAGGATGTCAAGATGTTCAAATGACCAAGAGGGATCCCTTGGAGCCGGCCACCATGTATTTATAGAGCCCCCAAATAAATAGTGTCGTTAGAGTCATGAAGGGGTACTCTACGTACCGACCGGACGCAGCCCCAGCATCCGGTCACTACTGTTTAAGCGCCCGAATGGCTGCCATGTGTCCCTGTTCAAATATCGTTCGTTGGATTTCAATGGTCACTTAACCAGTTAGCACACGGTTAATGTTTGACCGGACGCGCAGTTAGAAATGATCGGACTCTCCACCACGTGGCGTCTGATCGAGTACAGAGAGGTTCCAGAACCAGAAAAAGTCGACCGGACGTGTCACAGCGTCCGATCATTCTCTCTGTTCCACGTGAGACTCAGCTGCTGATGTCACCATACATCATTCATGACCGGAATCTCCCTCTGTGCGTCCGATCGCACTGCCTGTGTAGTGTCCGGTCGCGCCTCAGCTTCATCGGCCTACTGCTCTGCTCGACCTACACTGACCGGACGCGCAGGTGCCCCGAGGCCAGCGTCCGATCACTTCCAGTGACCTTTTTTGTCTCTGTTTCTTCGCCAAATCACCTTGTGTATCACTTTGTGCACGTGTGTTAGTATATTTTCATAAACATTTCTGGGGGTTATGTTAGCTCTCCACTAGATCCTAATGCACATGCATGTAAGTCATCATCTAGTGGCACTTATGAGATCAAATAGCCAAAGGATTCCCCCCTTTATAGTATGGCTATCGATCCTAAACGTAATCATACCCTCTATGGTGTCTTGATCACCAAAACCAAAACTCTTGTAATACCTTTGCCTTGATTTCTATCGGGTTTTATTTTTCTCTTTCTTCTTTTCTAAATGTGAAGCACTTGATCATCTTTTGGTCACCTTCATCACCATGACTATCATCTAGCTCCACTACTTAGCATGGGACTTATCATTTCATGTCTACACAGTTAGCATAATGATTAGTCTCTAGGTTTCATCAATTATCCAAAACCAAACTAGGGCTTTCAGCTGGTCGCCCGAAGCGCCAATTAGCCCTGCGCGTGCGCGTTTTACTGCTCCACATGGCAACATAGTTTCCTTAGTTAGTACGACTGTGTGATTTCCACCGTTCAACGGTGATGTGTGTTCGTGTTTACCCACACGCTCGGTGGCATCTCGCCATCTAGCGATGTTGGGCGTGTAATCATTTTCTAACTCTTTCTTAATGAAACACGTGCTAAGCACGTTCCCGAAAAAACAAATGCTGATGTGGAGGGGAGAAGGGAGGAGAGAGAGAAGAGTTTGGCTCTTATGCAAGCAACAAGCTGGGCACAGAAGCATAGGCAATGGTGAGCCCAAGTAGCAAGTGTTGTGAGAAGGAATAGGAAAGAGAAATTTTGAAGACAAATAAGAGACAACTATTGTATAACTTAGCTCTTATAGCTTTTACTTATATAGTCAAACACTTAGCTCTATTAGTAATCTTGCTCTTATAACTTGATAATACCAACATACAAACGGCCGTCTTGGACTAGACTCATGCACACCAAGCCCAATTGCAACTTACATCTCCTCTCAGTCCATATGATATTCCCATTGCTTGAAATGCGGCTTGATCTTCTTATGCACTTGTACTCCAGCTTCAATCGCTAGTGCCAAAGCATAGAACAATTTAATCACCTGTGCACATTCTGAAAGCCAATACCTCTCACCTTGACCACCCGTGCCCCATAGAGAAATTAATCCCATATAGGAATTCTAGAAATAGTTGTAGGACTCCGATGAATGATAGGCACGTGTTGATCTTCAATACAATCCCATGCATTTTTTATAAAATCGATCATCTCCATGCTCAGGGTTGCCCAGGCTGCTATTGGCACAGTTAATTCCATTGAACCGGCACTGGGTAATAGCACTGAGTATCTTGGCATATACATTGGCCAAATTCAGAGTAGTAGAAACAGACCAAACACCATAAGGCGAACCAAAATACCTTATGACGGAAGAGGATCAAATCAATACCACAACAAACAAGATTGCGACAAAAAAAAAAAAAAACACAAAACTACCTGACGCCACCACAGATGAAACCGGAGTAGAACAAAACAAAATTGGTTAGGGAGAGGGAGCAGAAACGTTCGTAGCTAGGGAGGGGCAGGGTCGGCGACGCCATCTCGCTGGAGCTGGAGTGCATGCTGCCTCCAAGTAGCGTGGCTGGTCGTTTTATGTCTCTATGAGACGTGTTGTCTTTCCCCCGCCGGAAATGCCATGGCCACCGAGCACGAGCGGGTGGCGACTTCCTGAGTGCGCACTTACGGAAAGAACAGGTTAACTACTTTAATGTAAATTTCAAAACAGACAATACATAGTGCTATTTTTAATCACTACTAAAATGGTAGAGTTCTCCTAATGTATTAAGTAGGAGTAAGAACACTACCACAAATTATAACATAGGAATCCTCACCGGGAGACATTTGGTAGGGAAAAACTAATATTAAATGTTAATGCTAAACATTAGGAGAACCTCACGTCACTAGAAGAAGCTCTACAGATTGTGGTTGTGAATACAATTTTGATATACAAAGATTTATTTATCTCGCGTTGCAACACATAGACACATTTGCCAGTATAATATAATAGTTGTGATGTAACAAAAGTCTACATATACGTACGTATACGTCATTCATATAACTCATTGATATATATATATGTATATATTGGAGGGTACATACATATATTATGTATATAAGGAGGGGGTCACGTACTGGTCCGGCCTCACGTACTACACGAATACATGGGAAGAAAAGCAACGATTTTGCTTAATTGGAACAACTCTGTTGCTTCTCTTTCTTCATCATTGAGCTTGTACTAGCTAAGCTAGGAAATTAATTCATTAATGTCCTCTAGTAGGAGTATATTACTACTAGCTATGTTTTATGCATGCATCTTCATGCGAGCGCTTGGCACGCATGCATGCATTCTAGAGGCGATGGGATGTGCATGACGCATGGACGAGTACTAGCTCGATGCATGCATGTGTAGGCGTGACGATGGAATAATGGGCCTCTAGAGCAGCGTTGTGTCGACACGCCAGACCATGATTTGGGAACAGTTGGAGTAATCAGGGATGGGCCTCGTTTTGTTGTAGTCTGCCACCACCAACCTTTGCACGAACTTGATGGAATCCTGGATGAAGGGGGGGGGGGGGGGGGGGGGGGGGGGGGGGGGGGGGGGGATCAGCAATATATAATTAATGCAATCATAATTATGCTGCATCGTAGAGTATACATGTGGATTGATACACAGTTGGCAAAAACATGAGATGCCACGTCGGCACTTTAATTTTCGTTGCGTGTGTGAGTTGACAGAGACGAAAAAAAAGGAAAAGAAATATGCATGGCTAGGTGTAGTCCCACCCAATGCGTGCTAGCGGCCGAGAAGAGATGAAGGCTGCCTGTCGATCTCTCAGTGAGTGTTTCTCTCCACTCCAATCGAACAACGAGTCACGATCAAAACAGGGCGTGAGTGCCGGCCGGTGAGAGACATGATCACATGCATGCATGACATACGGATCGAAGAGGACGACGACACACACAGTGCTCTAGTAGCAGGCAGCAGGCAGCAGCTAGGCGACGGACGACGCGCCAGAATTATGGCTTAATTCGAGGGACGCGAGATTGTCATTATTATTAATCGTAGTGCAATGGATGCATGATTGACTCTTACTAATTGGTACTACGTACCTGCGACTGGTCGGGCTCGGAGGTGGGGAAGCGGTCCCACCTGGCAGGGTCCCAGAGGAGGTCGCTGGCGAAGGCAAAGCCGTGGACGGAGTCGTCGGTCATCACAGGGGGTGATGGTGACGTGGACGCCCCCGCTTCTGAGGCGGAGATGGAGAACCATGCTGCTGCTGCTGTGGCTGTGCCGGCGGTGGTGCAGACGGGGCCTTCCACGGCCACCCTCTTCTCCTGCTCCCATACCGTCGCTACTGGCCACGCACCCACAGTCCTGCATGGTGCATGCACGTCACTTTCACTTGAGTTCAGCACAAGGATCGGAGTTTGTTTTTTCTCAAAAAATGTTTTTTATACTACTGGCATACAGTAGTAGTACTACTATGCAAGTGATGAGTAGTAATAGTTACAGTAAAAAAAATTGATGCACCGGATCCATTCCATTTCCATGCATTCTCCAGAGTGGATCGCCAGCACAGCAATAATGCAAGCCCTGGACCGGACCGGCCGGAAGCATAGCATTAGCATGGGCCTTGCATATGCATGCCTGTGCTGTGCCTGTACACAAACTTAATTGCACTGCATGCATTCGTTCCACCGACAAAACAACCCAACCAGAATGGCCTGGAGCCCCGGACGGCTGGACTCCATTGCCTCCGTTCGTTCCGGGCCCCCGACCCCTCTCAACTCTCATGGACATGCACATGCACAGCACACACAGCAGCGAGCCAGCGTACAGTAGTAGTACTACAATGATTGAATGATATGATACAACACGTACGAAAGCTAAGCACTGCTCCACCGACAAAACAGTTGCACTGATCGATCCCATAATTTTACACTCGACTACTAACGATACGAAACGAACGATTACCGGCCGGCCACGGCCAGTGAGTAAGATCCATTATATGTGTCGATGTTGGGCAAAATTAACAACAACAAAGCAAAGCAAAGCAAAAACAACTAGGACTAATCAATCAATCCATCCATGAAAGATTAGCTAGCTACCTGATGTGCCTGAGGTGTTCCAGCAGGCGGACGTCGTAGACGTCGGCGAGTCCCGCGAAGAGGACGACGCCGCGCAGGCGGTGCTGCTCGATGTGCGCCAGCGCCTGGTTCCTCTGGTGGTGCCGCTCCTCCTCCCACGCCTCCGACGTGAAGTTCTCCCCGTAGGTCAGGTGCCGGTACACCACCCCGGTGCGCCGGAGCAGCCGCGCCGTGGGACCCGCCTCCCGGGCGGACTCCACCACCAGCCACACCACGGGAGGGGACACCAGACGCAGGGCGTGCGCCGTGCGCGTCAGCCCCGCCGACCGCCGCTCGCGCTCAGACAGACCCGTCGACGTCGTGGTCGTCGTCACCACCACGACCAGATCCAGAGGAGGCTTGGCCTGCTTCCCCTGCTGGTAGTGCTGCAGCGTCAGCAGGTGGCCGAGTGCCCCCGCCGCCGCCGTGTTGTTCATGGCGTGCAGCGCCCGGAACACCTGCGCCGTGGCGGCGGCGTTGGCGTGGACGGCCGCGCGGGAGGCGGCGTCGGTCCAGTCGGAAGGGGCGAACCCGGTCAGGAGACCCACCAGGAAGCACACGCACGAATGCAGCATCGCACGCCGCAGCGACAGCGGCCGCTGCTTCGTCGCCCGTGCGTGCTGCTTGCTGTTGCTCATGTGCTTCGAGTTGGAGTTGGACGACGCCGGAGGAGCCGCTGAAGCACGATGATGATGATGATGAGAATGCTTGGGCGAGGCCATGGCGCTACCTACCTCGGCCTGCCTGCCTCCGCTCAGCTAGCTAGGCAGCTAGTGCGGTCGCACGCACTCAGCTCTACCGTGGGACTGTGGGAGCGGGAGCGAACAATGCAAGTTAAGCGGTGACCGATACATAGATACTCTGCTGGTACATGCTGGTGGGGAAAAGCTAATAATAATAATAAGGCCACGTTTAGATGCCTTCGAAATTTCAAAATTTTACTTTTTTGTCTTATCACATCGAATCTTTAAGCACATGTATGGAGCATTAAATATAGATAAAAAAATAACTAATTACACAGTTTGGTTGTAAATACGAGACGAATCTTTTGAGCCAAATTAGTCCATGATTGTATACTAATTGCCAAATACAAACGAAAGTGCTACAGTAGTCAAATTCTAAAAGTTTTTGCATCTAAACACCCCTAAGCTAGAGTCAGTCTCAGTAGAGAGTTTCAATGTGCTGTTTCCAAAACTGCCATATCATATAGTGTGTGTTTAGCTTGCGAAAATTTTTGGTTTGGCTACTGTAACATTTTCGTTTGTATTTATCAATTAGTGTCCAATTATGGACTAACTAGACTCAAAAGATTCGTCTCATGGTTTTCTACCAAACTGTGTAATTAGTTGTTTTCGTCTACATTTAATGCTCCATACATATGTCAAACATTCGATGTGACGGGGAATCTTGAAATTTTTTTGGAACTAAACATGACCATAGAATGAAATGAAACTTGGACGAAACATCCACTCTCAATACAAAGTTTCATTCTAAAGTTTTATAGACATTTAGGCCATGTTCGCTTGTCTTATAATCCGTACTTTTCAGCTTGATTTTTCAGCCAGAACGGTATTTTTCTCTCGCAACAAATCAGCGAACAGTACTTTCTGCCATGACTTTTCAGCGAAGCGAATGAACTTTTAATTATAAGACTCATAGAGAGTTGGTAATCGTGCAAGAGAGTTTCATCCCTAAAACTTATTTCTTCTCTCTCTTCATTAAAACATTGCCATGTCATCAAAAATGCATATATGACACGATATTAAATACAAATGAAACTCGTACGAAACTTCCACTGAGACTGGCCTAGGGGTGAAATGCAGAGACGCCAACGACAATGTTGTCCATCGTAGACGATAGATGGCCATGCAGCTGCAGCTGCTAACAACTAAGACCAGTCTCAGTGGGGATTTCATGGCCCTGTTACCAATCTATACCTCCTATAAAGCAAAGACCCACTAGCCTATTTCTCTGGCTTCTCATTGGACCACATCAGCAAAATGATGTCATCCACCCACTAAGTGACGTCATCCGCCCACTAAACCTCATTTATCTTCCACTAGCTATTTCTTTTGAAATAGAAAAAAAAGTCATAGCACCTAAACCAAGTATCGGAATTAAAATCCAATTGCACCATGGTGTTCCTCGCAATAAACTCTTCAAAACAAGACCCCACATGGATATATTTCGATAACTTTTTTTGCAAACATTTAAACGGCCGTTCCTAAGAAAAATCTAGCAAAACTGTCGTTTCTAAGCAAAAACCTAGCAAAACTGCATATCACATGGATTACATGTGGTCCTCCGAAACATGCATGATTTTGTGAAGGAAAACTCTTAGAACTTTTGAGAGGGAGGATGGCCCTCAGGTATAGTAGGGGTGAGGGGTGAGGGTGGATGAGGTTAGCCTCCTGTATTGGCCGATCCTATAGGTTAGTGACCGTGTTTTCTTTGATAACTGTTTCTAAGCAAAAGCCCGTTTCTAAGAAAAACCTAGCAAAACTACATATCACATGGATTACATGTGGTCCTCCGAAACATGCATGATTTTGTGAAGGAAAACTCCTAGAACTTTTGGGAGGGGGATGACCCTCAGGTATAGTAGGAGTGAGGGGTTCTGGTAGATGAGATTAGCCTCCCGTACTAGCCGATCCTATAGATTAGTGACCGTGTTTTCTTTGATAACTGTTTCTAAGCAAAAACCTAGCAAAACTACATATCACATGGATTATATGTGGTCCTCCGAAACATGCATAATTTTGTGAAGAAAAACTCCTAGAACTTTTGGGAGGGAGATGACCCTCAGGTATAGTAGGGGTGAGGGGTGAGGGTGGATGAGATTAGTCTCCCATACTGGTCGATCCTATAGGTTAGTGACCGTGTTTTCTTTGATATGGTTTTTGTTGTCTTTAGTTACACCTTTAACAAAAAAAACTAAATCTGTTCTCTGATTATATCGCATATATACTTATGTATTATACACCAACGAGATTCCTTCTACATCCTATTTCTCCTAACTCAATTCAAATTACTCTTGCATTCCCGCAGCAACGCGCGGGGAATTCACCTAGTACATCTATATTTTGAATACAGTGCAGAAGAGTTTCATCCCCATAAAACTCTCTCTACTTCCATGAAACTCTTATCATCTCTCTCTTCATCAATACGGTGCTACATCAGCCTATTTAATGCCCATGAAACTCTGATGAAACCCCACTGAGACTGGCCTAAGTAAACAAACAGACAATTAAATTAAACAGTAATAACACATACTATAGTAGTGGGTGCTTAATTAGCGTATGCATAGTGCGTGAGGAAAAAGAACAGAAAAAAAGTAAAAGGAGCAATATATATATCCCGTCCCATCGCTTGCCGACGATGATGTTGCTACAGCTACACTATCCGCTAGACACGCGGATGTGCTCTGTATATCTGCCTTCAACTTCAACGACAATGCCATTTCTTCTGCTTCCAGAACAATGTACGAGTACTAGCTAATATCGGCCCTTTTCGGCTGGCTAGAAAAAAGGTTGATGCTAATGCTGATGTTGATTTTTTATGAGAGAAAAACACTGTTATAATACTCCTATGATTGAATAGGACATCTTCTTTTCCGTTATCCAAGTTTCAATTTTACAACGAGAGTTACTATTTATTTATTCATCAGGCGTTTACATAGGAAAAAGTTTTAGTCGATGCTTATGAATCGGCATATCCAATTTCGACCACCCAGATGACCAAATTGAGTCTTTAACATATGGGCAACCTCTCACTCGTTATTGGACATGACACTTGGTTGCCCTCGCCTACCCACTATCAACAACCCTTCCCATCTAACTACATACCTTCACATGCGCCTAACGGATCACACCGCCTCGTTGCCCCGTTCTCAAGCTGCCATAGTTCCTGGTCTTCCTTTCCTCAGAGAGTCTCATCTCTTAAGCCTTAAAGACTCCTATTGTACCATCAAAAACACCCTAGGACCCCAATTTAATAACATCATTGGCTATAGTGGCAAAGACAGGGAGCTGAAGGGGGCGGGGCAGACACCTCTCAACTTTCATATATTCAAATACAACCCTTATGATCTAGCTAATTTACTATATAATTAAAGGGTAAATGACTCCCCTATTTTCATTTGCCCCACTAAATTAAATCTAGCTACTAGCTTTGCCACTAGTTGTATATATGTTCTCCATCTGCCTAATAAAAACTACGAATGTTTTGGGCGTCCAAAGAATAGGTTGTGTGAATTTTTTTTGCTGCACTTTCCTTCCTTGTTTTTTCTTGATGAGTAGCGGTAGTATGTGGCTATGTGGGCATACCCACATTAAACATGCTCCTCTCTTGGCAGCAAGGAGATGTTGTATATACTCCCTCTATCCCAAAAGGAATGCAACTATGGATTGCGTGTCAGTAAAAAATGTTTCACGTTTGACCAAGTCTTTAGTGAATGACATTCACATTTATAGCTTCAAATCAATTTATTATAAAAGTACATTTCATAATTAATCTAACGATATTTATTTGATATCATAAATACTGATACTTTTTTAATCTATGTAATTGATCAAAATTAATAAGATACCGAAACATGACACTTTGCTAGAATTATATTCTTTCTGGGATGGAGGGAGTAAGGTGGGAGGAAGACAAGTGGAGGAAGGAAGAACCTAATAACACAACAAAACATCAAGCCCATCTTCTAACACAACCCATTAAAATGTGTGAAAAAGGCTTGAAGATATATAGAAATATAAACTACTATCATCAAACCCTTAGGGCACTCCTAATGCAGAAACTACTCATAGTTTCTATACCTCGAAGATCTCACTACAAGAAACCGTCCTCTCCAATACATAGTTTTTATAGTAGTTTCTTTAGATAAAAAATTAATATGCAACACAAAGTATTGGTGTTTTGTAAACTAGACTAGTAAATTTATACGATTGTTGCGCTGCTCTAAAAAGACGATGGTAGCATCCAAAAGACATGAGAATTTATACTGATTTAGGCCAGAGCCCTACGTCCAGTCTCAGAGATTATCGAGTGTGTTCCTCGCTTGAATGCTTTGAAGTTCTTACAATGGGTGGGTGCAAGAATGATAGAAGAGGTAGGAGAGCTAGAGCTAAGGGATGAACTGCCTGAAGGGAAGCTTCAGGAGCCTAGTGGTGTGAAGAATGAATGAGAGGATGTGAGATGTCAGGAAGGATGCCCTGGCAGCCCTTATATAGAGTTCGAGGCTAGGGCATGTACAAAAGAAGAAGGTTCTCCCGAGCGAAGGATCGTGAGCCTGAGGGAGGAGCCTAGCTAACTTGGCTTACAAGCTACGCCATCTTGTGGTGCACGTTTGGGCGTGGTTGTCGTCATGGTCTTGTGCCCACGTTGCGGTAAGGTGTGGCGTGGTGCCACTGTGCCGGCCGTAGAGGCACTGTAGGCACGATGGTTGTTCGCTAGTCGTCCTGTGCGACGTGATCTCCGCTGTGGTCTTCGTCATCGCCTCCTAGCTTCTGGGAGCATCATACAGAAATTGGTAGCCGCCCCCAGGTCGCCGATCGCCTGGTCATCTCGTGGAGTTGGTGGCCATGATCCCAAACTCCGAGGTCGTGGCTCCTGCCGGTCTGGATGGCCTCCAAGTCAAGGCCTCTGTTGTAGATCCATCCCGTAGTGGGTAGAATCGTATATGCATCTTGATGGGCCGTATCAGATGGTGGGCACCATACTTGGCCATCACCGCCATGCGGTATTGTCTTGTTCATGCTGTGTGGTGCAGGGATAGTGTCTGACCGGACCGAGGTGACCGCTGTCCCTTGGTCCTTGCGGGGTCAATGCGGCGTGCTCACTCATATCAGAGTAGGCACGCTTGGCTGGATCCGACCTCTCCTCGTTCCTCCTAGGGGTCAGGACAGTGGAGAGGTCATGAGTTTCTTGTACCTCGTGCGGCTAAGTCTGATGAAGAGGTCGTGGCCGGCTTTGGCCTTAACACTTGGCCTGGTTTTCTTGGATCAGCTGGGCCTCGGTTGTTCGGACCCTTGCTGGCCGATGTGTCATGGGTTGCTCAGCCTGCTAACTAATCGTTGCCTTGAGACACCCAGGGATCATAACCTCGACACAAAGATTGCTGATCAGCTGTGGCATACTACCATGTCATCTCCTCTGCACATCTCAACAACAATGCACCATCAATATCATGTTTTAGTTTGGCACCGTTGGCTTCCTCATCACGGTAACGTGCCTGGCTAGGAACATGAAGGGGAGCATGATCTACGACATCCTGTTCATCACGGTGGTTACCTAGATCAGAGGCACCAACGCGGGAGCGGACGGGACCCACGATCACTGTGAAATTGACATGCAATGCATATACATACATGGCGATTGGTGAAGGGGACGCAAGGGATGCAAGGGACAGATCAAGACGTTGCTGAGGGACCAGGTGAAGCACGCGTGTCGGCGCACCCCATCTGCTCTATCTCCGCCGCCTGCCGCAGCCGCAACTCTGCATCGAGCGACATCCGCGGCGACCTGTGCGCTAGTGCGGAGAACAAGCGCGGGAGGGGTCGAGGCCGTGGTGGTAGCAGTGATGGGGATGGGAGGCAGAGGGGTACGGGATATCAGATCACCGATAGAAACCACGAAGGAGGTCCCTAACGCATTACGAACTGATTTCTTCCGCATCGATAGAAGAGTAGACTCGGTTTCTTGTTTAGACTCGGTTTCTTAGTTTTTGCTCTTCTCTCCTTAATAAATGTATTGCCACGTTAGCAAAGTTCAATAAATAAAGGGGTAATAAATAGGCATAGAAATCATGGTAGAGTCTGTGTTGGAAGTGTCCTTAGGAGCGGATGGAGTTGCTGGAAAAAAAAATTAGTAGGACGAAAGAGAAAAGGGAAAAAGGCGGAGTTTAAGGGCCCTTGAAATTTTCGAGGTAGGTGGGCTATGTTATAAATCACATCGTTGATGTCGGATCGGCTCTCGCTCTCAATAGCAACGCAAACACATAAGTAAACACAAGAGAACAATTGTGGGACTATTCTTTATTGCTTTCTGGATATTGATAATTACAATGGAGGATCTCCCACGTATATATATCCCGAATATGTCCTATAGTTTGGTAAGCGCCCACATGACAAACGGACTAAGATTAGGATTCCTCCTTCTCCTCTTTCTATATTCTAAAGTCCGCATATTTTACAACACTCCCCCTTGGACGATTACCACGGTAGTGCCTCATTAAAAACTCCATCTGAAAAACCCAGCTGGAAAAATGGTTTATGGAGAAAAGAGTACATATATATCGTCCTTGTTAATTGCACATATATTGCCTCATTAAAACCTTTATGAGAAACTTCAGGAAAACTCATAATAGGAAAAAGAGTACAATAATAATCTTCAAGATTTTATTGAACATTCTTCTAGAGTGGTCATCATGTCTTTTGGACATTATAACAATCAGGATTATTTAATCAAGGAGTTCTCCCCTTGATTCTTGTATTTCTCTTAGTCTTTTCATGCCAAGCCCACGTATGCACTTTTCAAAAATTGGTGGAGCTAAAACCTTTGTGAATACATCTATAAGATTGTCACAAGATTTGACACGAGTTACCATAATTTCTCCATTCTTTTGCAATTCATGTGTATAGAAAAATTTAGGCGAAATATGCTTCGTGATATTTGATTTAATATAACCTGATTGAACTTGTGCAATACAAGCTGAATTATCTTCATAGATAATAGTAGGGGTAGGCGCAATATTGATTCCACATGCATTTTGTACATGCTGATGAACACGCCTAAGCCAAATGCTCTCTTTGGCTGCTTAATATAATGCAATGATTTTAGAGTGGTTAGTGGATGTTGTTACCATAGTCTGCTGAGATGACTTCCAGGAGATAGATGTTCCACCACTAAGAAATACATACCCAGTCTGTGATAATCCGTTATGGGGATCAGACAAATATCCTGCATCCGTATACCCAATTATGCTAAGATCTTGTTTCTTCTAGAAATATAATCCAAGATCAATAGTACCTCGAAGGTAACTAAGAATTCTTTTTACACCACTCCAATGCCTTTTCATTGGTGCTGAACTGAACCTTGCCAATAGGTTAACATCAAATGCAATATCTGGTCTTGTACCATTTGCAAGGTACATTAACGCACTAATGGCACTTAAATAGGGATACCCAGATCCTAATATTTCTTCTCCTTCTTCTTTGGATCTAAAAGGATCTTTTTCAACGGCGAGGGATCACCCCAACATGGATGTATGTTCGGGATGTGCATTTTCATGATGGAATTTTTCTAATACCTTCTTGTATATGCAAACTGGTGTACTAAAATCCCTTCGTGGGTATGTTCAAGCCGCAAGCCTAAGCAAAATTTATTTTTACCCAAATCTTTCATTTCAAATTCAGATTTTAGGTAAGTACTCGCTTCTTCAATATCTTTTATTGTTCCAATAACATTCATGTTTCAATAGTGAATTGTTATGTTGATTTCAATAATAAATGCTTTATATGTGTTTATGCTATATTGCCTATCCCATGAAATAATGTTTTATTAGTGTTAAATAATTAATCATATTTTAGTTAAAAAGAATAATCAAATGAATTCAAAAACCCTAAAATCCAGAACCTTGTTTTACCCCTTTTGAAATAATTCAAAATCTAAGCAAAATTTGGGAAACGTTTAAAACCAAGTTTGTAGAACTTTTCAAGGGCTACAACTTTGGCATTTTGAGTTTCCAAAGTTTTAGTGTAAAATGTGGAGCAATTTTGAAAAGAAGCAAATTCCGAATTTGACCCCTTTTCTTCCCCAAATGCAAATTTCAAAATGGAGGCAGAATTGGAAAATATTTTGAATAGCAAAGTTGTAGGTCTTTCCTAGATGTACAACTTTGGTATTTTGAGTTTTTGAAGTTTCAATACAAAATTCAAAGTAATTTTGAAATTACAGAATTTCAGAAAGTGTCCCCTTTTAAATTCAAATTCAAATTTAAAAAACTAAGCCGAATTGGAGAATGTTCATATTGAGAAAGTTGTAGATCTTTAAAAATGGAACAACTTTTGTATTTATAGATTTTCAACTTTTATACAAAATTTGGAAGTAATTTGTGAATTTGCACCCGTGGCATTTTCGTAATTAACCAAAGTCGGCATCCAACAGCAGGGCGCCACCTCCCGCCCGACGCCGGCGGCCTTCGATCGGCTTCCAGGCGCGCCCGCGATGGCCAGCTGCTGCTTCGGCATGGTGGGCCGTCCTCACGTGTCATCTTCCCGTTGAATTGTCTCGCCTATATAGCCTTGCACCGTCGTTTTCTTCCTCCGCTTGCCGGCGGCACAACGCACCATCATCGATCAAATTCACCGCCACCACTACTTTTCCCTCCAATTCCTCTTACTCGGAGGATCGCCTACTCCTTGCGAGCCGATTGCACCCATCAGTGTTGTCTTTACACCCCGAATTTTGCTCTGGCGGGTCATCTTCTCCGGTGCCGTTCTCTGCGCCACCGCGGGCCGCTCCACCGTGGCCAGAGCCCCTCAGAGCTTCCCTGCTTCTAGCTTTTGTTGCTTTGGACTCCTTATTATGCCGTGATCATGATCGGCTAATCATTTTTCCCTTTCCACCTCAGGACACAGCAAGACGCGCCTGTGTCGCCGTGTTCACACCGCCACGTCCTTGCTCGATGCCGACAGCCAGCTCCGCCATGCCCCGTCTCTACTGATTGAAGCAGCATGCTCTAGGTGAGCTACCCAAGCTTCCTGAGTGCTCGATCGAACCCCTACCGTGCTAGACACCGGCCCGCAGTCGTGCCACCGCGCGCCATCGCCACCATCGCCGCCATGGCCGGCGTAGGGGTGCTTCCAGTACGCCTGATGCTGTGCTTAGGGTCTTGGCGTGGTCGTGGGCTCGCAATGGTCTTGCTGGTGGGGTCTATCTCGTCGGAGCCTCGTCACCAGCGAGGTAACCACCGGCCGGCCACCGTGTACCATGGCCGGACCGTGGGGGGGAAACAGAGAGGGAGAGAAGAGCCAGGGGGGAAAGAAGTAGGCCGGCCTCGTTTACTGGGCCGGGCGGGGGGGAAGCGGGCCGCGCGCGCGCGTCCGGTTGGGCCGTGCGGCCGACGGGAAGGGAGTCGGCCCGCGTAGAGGATTTTCGTTGTTTTTTCTTTTTTTAAAAAAATGTGAATAGTATCTAGTTTTAATTATTTTATTGTGAATTAATTATAGCACCAAAAATATTCAAAATTTTTGTGTAGCCTCCTTGTGATGTGTACTATCTAGGAAAAATATGAAATGCTAATTTTGATTACTTTTTGTATGTGATTTAATTAGCTCAATTAATTGTTAAATGCAACTTCCAAGAATTTTTGTAAATAAAATATTAATCAAAAAATCATGAAATTTGTTTTGACACTATTGTAGGCCATGATTAATTTATAGAAAAAGTATGAGCTCAATTTAAGGAAGTTTAAATTATTCTTAATTTATGCCTTAATTATTTAAGCGATTAATTAAATGCTAAATCAATAACTTTAAGTGTTGTGTGTTCTTTTGATTGAGTGATGACCTTAGGTCATTAATTCTTAATGATCTTTGGCGCCTTTAGTTAATTGTTTGAGTTTATGATTAACTTGTTAACTATGATTTGTTAATGATAATTAATGAATTTAACATAGATCATTATTGGTTAATGATTTCTTGTGTAAGTAATTAGTGGTCTTGTGGTAGAATTACTTGTTGTTAGATGCAACCTCTTGGATAAAAACAAAGTTACGGTTAGTTAACTTTTAAATTAACCTTGTTAGCTTGCAACTGTACCGCGAAGGAAAGTTGTACTCAAGTAGATAACTAATGTTTATCCTTTCTAAATGTCTCTTTTATGCTATGCTTTGTTCATTATCATGCATCATGGCATGCATTCCATCATGTTAAGCATCACATCATTTGTATACGTGTAGTGTATACAAGAGTGTTTTGGATCATGTCGATCAAGCTTCGGAGAAGGTGATACACTCGAGGTGTTGGCGTCAAACTTGACTTCTACGAGAACTAACCACCGCTGCAACGCAGGCAAGCCCCGGACATATAACCACTCTTCTATTTTATAAATGCTTTATTACACTTAGAGTCTAGTGTAATGTGCATTATGTTAGTAGGAGTTGGTTGATACCGTTACTGCATGATTACCTTGATATACATCCATATCCAGATAATATCCCACAAGTATATGTAGGTCGATCTCTTGTGCTTAGTAATGCTTAGACTTTGGTAGGAGTCGAATAATATTTCTTTGATCACCAGAATAGGTTTATTACTTTCTTCTCCTGACCTAATGACAGGTCATGAGAGCATGTGAAATGAATATGAGAATGAACTTGAGACCGGACGGGGCATGGGAATCATTTTTGGTGGTTGGTCCCGTCTGTGTCGGTTAAGGACCGTTCGTTGTTGGCGCTCGAGTCAAGGAGTTTTGGATAGTACTAGTCACATACCTAATGGCGGGTAAGCCTTACTTAGGCTATTCCATCACGAGAACGTCTAACCTCGTACTAGGAGAGGAGAGATGGCGAGAGTAATGTGTACCCTCGGGGCTAGAATCAGGCCGGGTTCGAGGAGTACTGTGCTCTCGGGTGGCGATGGACACGTTCTGGTTTTGGGTGACCCAAGTAAGCGTTGATATATGCAGGTCAAGGACTTGCATATGTCGTGTGGTTAGGAAGCCCCAGCTGGGTAGATAAAGCGGTTCGAATCATTGTTGCTCCATGAGAAAGGAGTCTTGACTGTTCACCAACATCGTAGCAACAACTGGAACATGGTTACTGTTGAACTTGAGATGGAAAAGAAGCGAATAACAAGTGTGATGCTTATATTTCTGATTGAGATAGATATAGGTGCAAAAGTTAGCTATAATTAGGCTATACTAAAACTGGAGCCAAAACTTAATTAAAAGTTTGAAAGCAAGGATGCACTGGTAGTAAGCGTTTCTACAAAACTTCTCTTTTCTAGCTTCACTACTTCCCTTAAGCTAGCATATCCTTGGAGTCTTTTCTTTTCGTTTCGTCGGGTAAGTCTTGCGGAGTACAATTGAGTACTCAGGGTTTGTTAACCCCTGTTGCAGGTGCTAACTGGTGCTGCTAATTAGGTCATGTCGGTGGGCTCGACATGATCTGATTGTCCTCTCCTAACTTAGGTGCTCTACCTAAGTTATCTTCTGTAGTTCTACTCGACTTCCGAAATACAAGTTAAGTTTGTAAAAAGTTAACTTAATTATGATTTATAAATTCATTGTTGTTATTCTTCCGCACTCTGATGTAAAGTTTTATAACAAATGTTGTAATATTGTAGTTACTCCTTTGTTGATCCTGGTATGAGTTGCCAAATGTAGTTGAATCGGGGTCCTGTGAGGGCACCCGACAGATCTTCTTAGGTTATCTGGTGTACATGCATAGCTGTTAGAGGTCTTAGGGACAATGACAGGTGCATGTGGGCCATATAATTTAGGAGGTTCTGCTACAAGTGGTATTAGAGCTCATACAATGGATCAGCTACAACATTACATTTGAAAACTTCAAAATGAATTTACAATATAAAAGTTTTTGAAGATAACAAGTTAAAAATGGACTTCTGTCTATCTTCTTGCTTACTGGAAGACTTCAGGAGGATTTTCTGATGGCTCAAGTACAAAGGCTTCAAGAAGTTCGTCAACTCGTCTTGGGAAGGTCAAGTAAAGAGTCAACTTCACCGATAAAGCTCAACTGAAGTATATCTCAATAGTCCGTCTTGGCCAGTGAAGATAGTGTATAAGTAAAGTCCTATAATCTACTAACATGATGAAGATGAAGTACTCCTGACGTTGAGAAGACGTATAGGACGAGCATATTTCATATCATGCATAAAATGATAATAAAATAATGATTCAAATTTCTCGCCTTAATATTCGAGGAGCAGTTATTATTCGTTATAACTGTTCTATTGATGAATCTCATCCTGTATCAGGTTCTATTAGTCCTTTGATGATCACTGCTCCACAAGTTCCTAATTCTTGGGGAACTTCTGAATGCACTTTGTTTACCATGTCGACTATGTAAAACCTGGGACTACTCCTTGCATTGATTTCTCAATGTATGCATGTGTCATGTTTTGATTTCTTCCATCCCGACACATGCTATTACTTTGATATTGATCACTTACATGTGTTTGACGAGAGTTACTTTAGTTGTGCTTTATAGTGGTGCCTCGACCCGTGACTATGGTGCTGTGTTAAACCTGGAATACTCTATGATTCATGACCACACGAGTTCCACCAGAATATGCACTGGTACCGTAGTCGGTGCTCCTAAACCATTATAGCTCACAATTAATGTGTTTTCACTCGTTGGACATTCATCGGAGAATTCTAACCTCTCCAGATCCTTTGTTATTATAACCAATCTCTAATCTTGGTTATAATACAGACATTGACAAATGAGTTACTGTAGTTGTGCCCTATGCTGGTACCATGATCAGTGACAATGGAACAGCGTTGTATCCTGGAGTTTCTTGTGACTTGCTACCATAAGGAAATACCGGATACTTGCAGTTATCAGGGTCTATGATCATGATTCCTTATAGTCCACAATTAGGGTGTTTTCATTCTCTGGACGCTCCTTAGGGATTCAAAGTTGTCTTTTTGAGTCCCTAGACGCCTTGTGATTGTGACCGACTTCTGATCTCAGTTACATTCTCAATATTATGAGACGAGGGTTATCGCTGTTGTGCCCTATAGTGGTGCCACGTTCCGTGACCACGGTGCCGTGTCGAAACCTAGAGTTTCTTGTGTGCCCGGGTCACACAGGTTTCTGCTGGGTGCGCACAGGTATCGAGGTCTGTGGTCGTGATCCATTATAGTCCTATGACTGATGTGCCCTCACCATTTGCAATATGTTTTGAGAATTCATGCCCATACTTCTTTTGATTTATCTCAATCCTTGATGTTGGAACCGTCAATTAATCACGGTTGTAATCTTGATTTCTTCTGTGAATATTTTCGTTTCAACAGAAGACCCTACTTTCTTGAAAGTTGTTCCAATTGTGCACTATAGTAGTACCATGATCAGTAACAATGGTATAGCAAGTATCCTGAAAATCCCTATGGCTGATCACTGTACGGGAATACGGGGTATTTGCTATAGCAAGGTCTATGACCATGATTCATTATAGTCCACAGTTGACGTGCTTTCGATTCTCTTAGAATTTCTTTTTGGAATAATCCATGTCTCTTGGACTTCTCTAAATACCTTGTTAATTACAACCATCATTATGAAATCGGTTGTAATTCTTGGACAAATCCTTGTTACTTTGTGAAATTTCTCAAGATTAATGTGCTTGACACATTTCCTTTTCCATTACTTAACCCCACGGGTTATGTCGTTCCTGAAATCTCGGGACGAGATTTCTTTAAGGGGGATAGTGTAACATCCTAGATGTTAAAAAATAATTAAAATGTGATAATGAAGCATCATCAAGCATAAACATCAAATGACATGTCATAAATGCATTCATTTGCACATGTTACTTTAGTCATGTTGCATATGTTGCATATGTTACATGTGTTATTGATGCAATGTTTCCCATATGAGGGTCATGTGTTGCATTAAACAAGTGTTTTACATGTTATGAATATGCCCTGGTTCACATATTTCAGAGGTTGTTAATAAAATGTTTCACATGTTTCATTTAAATGTTTCACATGTTTCAATAGTGAATTGTTATGTTGATTTCAATAATAAATGCTTTATATGTGTTTATGCTATATTGCCTATCCAATGAAATAATGTTTTATTAGTGTTAAATAATTAATCATGTTTTAGTTAAAAAGAATAATCAAATGAATTCAAAAACCCTAAAATCTAGAACCCTGTTTTACCCCTTTTGAAATAATTCAAAATCTAAGCAAAATTTGGGAAAAAGTTTAAAACCAAGGGCTACAACTTTGGCATTTTGAGTTTCCAAAGTTTTAGTGTAAAATGTGGAGCAATTTTGAAAAGAAGCAAATTCCGAATTTGACCCCTTTTCTTCCCCAAATGCAAATTTCAAAATGGAGGCAGAATTGGAAAATATTTTGAATAGCAAAGTTGTAGGTCTTTCCTAGATGTACAACTTTGGTATTTTGAGTTTTTGAAGTTTCAATACAAAATTCAAAGTAATTTTGAAAATATAGAATTTCAGAAAGTGTCCCCTTTTAAATTCAAATTCAAATTTAAAAAACTAAGCCGAATTGGAGAATGTTCATATTGAGAAAGTTGTAGATCTTTAAAAATGGAACAACTTTTGTATTTACAGATTTTCAACTTTTATACAAAATTTAGAAGTAATTTGTGAATTTGCACCAGTGGCATTTTCGTAATTAACCAAAGTCGGCATCCAACAGCAGGGCGCCACCTTCCGCCCGACGCCGGCGGCCTTCGATCGGCTTCCAGGAGCGCCCGCGATGGCCAGCTGCTGCTTCGGCATGGCGGGCTATCCTCACGTGTCATCTTCCCGTTGAATTGTCTCGCCTATATAGCCTTGCACTGTCGTTTTCTTCCTCCGCTTGCCGGCGGCACAACGCACCATCATCGATCAAATTCACCGCCACCACTACTTTTCCCTCCAATTCATCTTACTCGGAGGATCGCCTACTCCTTGCGAGCCGATTGCACCCATCAGTGTTGTCTTTACACCTCGAATTTTGCTCTGGCGGGTCATCTTCTCCGGTGCCGTTCTCTGCGCCACCGCAGGCCACTCCACCGTGGCCAGAGCCCCTCAGAGCTTCCCTGCTTCTAGCTTTTGTTGCTTTGGACTCCTTATGATGCCGTGATCATGATCGGCTAATCATTTTTCCCTTTCCACCTCAGGACACAGCGAGACGCGCCTGCGCCGCCGTGTTCACGCCGCCACGTCCTTGCTCGATGCCGACAGCCAGCTCCGCCATGCCCCGTCTCTGCTGATTGAAGCAGCATGCTCTAAGTGAGCTACCCAAGCTTCCTGAGTGCTCGATCGAACCCCTACCGTGCTAGACGTCGGCCCGCAGTCGTGCCACCGCGCGCCATCGCCGCCATCGCCGCCATGGCCGGCGTAGGGGTGCTTCCAGTACGCCTGCTGCTGTGCTTAGGGTCTTGGCGTGGTTGTGGGCTCGTAATGGTCTTGCTGGTGGGGTCTATCTCGTCGGAGCCTCGTCACCGGCAAGGTAACCACCGGCCGGCCACCGTGTACCATGGCCGGACCGTGGGGGGGAAACAGAGAGGGAGAGAAGAGCCGGGGGGAAAGAAGTAGGCCGACCTGGTTTACTGGGCCGGGTGGGGGGGAAGCGGGCCGCACGCGCGCGTCCAGTTGGGCCATGCGGCCGGCGGGAAGGGAGTCGGCCCGCGTAGAGGATTTTCGTTGTTTTTCTTTTTTTAAAAAAATGTGAATAGTATCCAGTTTTAATTATTTTATTGTGAATTAATTATAGCACCAAAAATATTCAAAATTTTTGTGTAGCCTCCTTGTGATGTGTACTATCTAGGAAAAATATGAAATGCTAATTTTGATTACTTTTTGTATGTTATTTAATTAGCTCAATTAATTGTTAAATACAACTTCCAGGAATTTTTGTAAATAAAATATTAATCAAAAAATCATGAAATTTGTTTTGACACTGTTGTAGGCCATGATTAATTTATAGAAAAAGTATGAGCTCAATTTGAGGAAGTTTAAATTATTCTTAGTTTATGCCTTAATTATTTAAGCGATTAATTAAATGTTAAATCAATAACTTTAAGTGTTGTGTGCTCTTTTGATTGAGTGATGACCTTAGGTCATTAATTCTTAATGATCTTTGGCACCTTTAGTTAATTGTTTGAGTTTATGATTAACTTGTTAACTATGATTTGTTAATGATAATTAATGAATTTAACATAGATCATTATTGGTTAATGATTTCTTGTGTAAGTAATTAGTGGTCTTGTGGTAGAATTACTTGTTGTTAGATGCAACCTCTTGGGTAAAAACAAAGTTACGGTTAGTTAACTTTTAAATTAACCTTGTTAGCTTGTAACTGTACCACGAAGAAAAGTTGTACTCAAGTAGATAACTAATGTTTATCCTTTCTAAATGTCTCTTTTATGCTATGCTTTGTTCATTATCATGCATCATGGCATGCATTCCATCATGTTAAGTATCGCATCATTTGTATACGTGTAGTGCATACGAGAGTGTTTTGGATCATATCGATCAAGCTTCGGAGAAGGTGATACACTCGAGGTGTTGGCGTCAAACTTGACTTCTACGAGAACTAACCACCGCTGCGACGCAGGCAAGCCCCGGACATATAACCACTCTTCTATTTTATAAATGCTTTATTACACTTAGAGTCTAGTGTAATGTGCATTATGTTAGTAGGAGTTGGTTGATACCGTTACTGCATGATTACCTTGATATACATCCATATCCAGATAATATCCCACAAGTATATGTAGGTCGATCTCTTGTGCTTAGTAATGCTTAGACTTCGGTAGGAGTCGAATAATATTTCTTTGATCACCAGAACAGGTTTATTACTTACTTCTCCTGACCTAATGACAGGTCATGAGAGCATGTGAAATGAATATGAGAATGAACTTGAGACCGGACGGGGCATGGGAATCGTCTTTGGTGGTTGGTCCCGCCTGTGTCGGTTAAGGACCGTTCGTTGTTAGCGCTCGAGTCAAGGAGTTTTGGATAGTACTAGTCACATACCCAATGACGGGTAAGCCTTACTTAGGCTATTCCATCACGAGAACGTCTAACCTCGCACTCAGAGTGGAGAGATGGCGAGAGTAATGTGTACCCTCGGGGCTAGAATCGGGCCGGGTTCGAGGAGTACTGTGCTCTCGGGTGGCGATGGACACGTTCTGGTTTTGGGTGACCCAAGTAAGCGTTGATATATGCAGGTCAAGGACTTGCATATGTCGTGTGGTTAGGAAGCCCCAGCTGGGTAGATAAAGCGGTTCGAATCATCGTTGCTCCATGAGAAAGGAGTCTTGACTGTTCACCAACATCGTAGCAACAACTGGAACATGGTTACTGTTGAACTTGAGATGGAAAAGAAGCGAATAACAAGTGTGATGCTTATATTTCTGATTGAGATAGATATAGGTGCAAAAGTTAGCTATAATTAGGCTATACTAAAACTGGAGCCAAAACTTAATTAAAAGTTTGAAAGCAAGGATGCACTGGTAGTAAGCGTTTCTACAAAACTTCTCTTTTCTAGCTTCACTACTTCCCTTAAGCTAGCATATCCTTGGAGTCTTTTCTTTTCGTTTCGTCGGGTAAGTCTTGCGGAGTACAATTGAGTACTCAGGGTTTGTTAACCCCTGTTGCAGGTGCTAACTGGTGCTGCTAATTAGGTCATGTCGGTGGGCTCGACATGATCTGATTGTCCTCTCCTAACTTAGGTGCTCTACCTAAGTTATCTTCTGTAGTTCTACTCGACTTCTGAAATACAAGTTAAGTTTGTAAAAAGTTAACTTAATTATGATTTATAAATTCATTGTTATTATTCTTCCGCACTCTGATGTAAAGTTTTATAACAAATGTTGTAATATTGTAGTTACTCCTTTGTTGATCCTGGTATGAGTTGTCAAATGTAGTTGAATCGGGGTCCTGTGAGGGCACCCGACAGATCTTCTTAGGTTATCTGGTGTACATGCATAGCTGTCAGAGGTCTTAGGGACAATGACAGGTGCATGTGGGCCATATAATTTAGGAGGTTCTGCTACAACTTCAGCGCATCACCAGGCTCCTTCAATCCAAGTTCGCCATGACAGATCTCGGGGATCTCCATCACTTCCTTGGGATCTTTATCACACGGTCCTCTGGCGGCCTCTTCCTCTCCCAGCGCCAGTACGCTGTGGATCTGCTCCAGCGCGCCGGCATGGCCGAGTGTCACTCTACAGCAACTCCTGTGGACACTCATGCCAAGCTCTCTGCTACGGACGACGCTCCGGTGGAGGATGCTACCCAGTACCGCAGCCTCGCTGGTGCTCTCCAGTACCTCACGTTGACTCGTCCGGACCTTGCCTACGCCGTTCAGCAGGTGAGCCTCATCTGGCGATGCTCAAGCGTGTCTTGCGGTATGTGAAGGGCACCCTATCCACTGGGCTTCACATTGGCATTAGCGACATCGACAGTTTGACCACCTACTCCGATGCTGATTCGGCTAGCTGTCCGGACTCTCGGCGCTCCACTTCGGGCTACTGCGTCTTCCTCGGCGACAACTTAGTCTCTTGGTCCTCCAAACGACAGACTATGGTTTCTCGTTTGAGTGCGAAGGCTGAGTATCGTGCTGTTGCGCATGCTATGGCTGAGACTTGTTGGCTTCGTCAGTTGCTTCAGGAGCTCCATGCGCCTATCTCTTCGGCGACGGTTGTCTACTGTGACAATGTCAGCGCTGTCTATATGACTGCCAATCCAGTTCATCATCGTCGCACGAAGCACATCGAGATAGATATTCACTTCGTCCATGACAAAGTGGCCTTGGGACAGGTCCGGGTGCTCCACGTTCCATCGTCTCATCAGTTCGCGGACATTATGACCAAAGGGTTACCTGTATAGTTGTTTACTGACTTTAGGTCCAGTCTTTGTGTTCATGACACTCCCGCTTAGACTGAGAGAGAGTGTTAGAATGTAATTGTAACATACAGCCCATATTGGACGTAATGGCCCATTGGCCCTGTACACATTGTAACCCTAGCCGATTAGGCTATATAATGAAGGTCACCTCCCTGATTAGGGTGTGCGGTGTTTCTTTACACAAACTAACCTTTTGACCAAACCAATAGCACCATTAGTTCACATATTACATAAAACCATCAAAAAGTAAGGTATGCTAACCAGGTCATTTATTTTAATCCCTTTCTTAATTTAATTAGTTAATTAATTGGGAAAATAAATCTATATGCAAACTATTTAGAAAATTCTATAAAAATTACAGGGGACCCTATGCACTACCAATAGACTACTATAAAAATTTGAACTAAATTTGCCCAAAGGAACTCCCTACACAAAATTCACAAGCCAGCAAGGCTGATTCTAGCATAATTAAGAAATCCTATTGAAAAGTATCAAACAATAGAAACAATATTTTTCCTAGAACTCCTACGGTACCAGGACACTCTCCACAAATTTTCATGATCATTGGACATATACAAAAAAATATGAAAATTCATTCAAGTATCACCTATTATAAAATGACAAAGGCATAACTTGAAAACTACTCAAGTACAGACTTTCAAATTTTTACCAGAGCTAGTATGTACCTAGAACAACACACTCACCAAATTTTATAATTTTTGGAACACCAGAACTCAAGTTATAAAATCAACAATTTTGACTTCATTTCAAAACACATTTCAAAGGTCTATTTAATTCTTCCAGAATTTAAATAACACATATATATTTTATATTTTTCCTAAATACTACACTTTACACAGAACCTAACAAACTTGGAATTACCTCATTTGGATCTATAAATCTTGATATATAGATTTTACAAAACTAGCATTCAATCTATGAAAACAATAAAAAGAAAATCAAAACGAAAACCTAAACCGACTGCTGGGCCGGCCTGCTACCACTGACACAGCCCACTACCTCACGCGGCTGGCTCAGCCAGTGCGGCCCACTTGGCCTGCGCGGTCCGTGGCGGCCTCCCGCCCATGTGCGCACGCTAACGAGGAGGGCCCACCGGCCAGAGACAGCGAGCAGGGGAGACGGAGGCGACGGCGAAGCTCGCCGCTGGCGAGCCGACTGGCAAAGCCGAGGCCACCCTCATGCTCTTCGTGCTATTCCGAACCGAGGGATGTGCTACGGTGGCCCTAGGTGTGGTTGGGGGTACTCGTGGCCGGTCAAGGCGGTCGGCGAGGTTCCGGTGGCGGTGCGCCGGCGATGGCGAGCCTCCATCGCCTCGACTAAGCCTGGTAGGAGCTTCACGAGGTCACCAGAGAGCTAAAGGAGGGAAAAGGGAAGGATGGGAAGGGTCCTAGCTACCCCGACCACAGCGGCCTCGAACTCCGGCGAGGTCCCGCACATGGCCGCGGTGGCAAAATCGCCGAATGCGCCCTCACCTTGCGATGTTAGGTACCACAGATGGGTGGAGAAGCTAGGGGAGGTGATGGCGAAGCTTGGTGCGGAGGATTTTGGGGCAATGGCGCGGCGATGAGTGCGCATGATGGCGGCAGAGCTCGCGGCAACGGCAGCGGCTTCCTTTTTCCGCCTCGACGCGCACAGAGGGAGGGAGAAGAGGGGCGAAATGGAGGGATGGCGAGCGGTGGACGTCGTGGCGGCCTTTAGGCGCTCGCGACCCGACCGGTGGGCCCACGGCCGGCGTACGGGCGCCACGGCGTGCCCACACGGTGGTCACGGCCTGAGGCCAGTCGGCCATTTCCAACCCCCCCCCCGTTCGGTTTGAACTGCAACACTTGCAACAGTGTGTTGCAACATTGCAACACTGCGAAACCAAAAAAAACAGCAGCACACTCTCTGTCCTATATCTCATGATCCAGGCTGAATCTCGTGGTGAGCCAATCGACAAAGTTGGAGCTTGAGAAATTCTCTACAACTTTGTTTTAATGAGTCAAGTTCAGATCTGCACAGTTGGAGAGATACAAGGCAAAGAACAGAAACTGTTTTGGAGAAGATAACAGGAATCCAGCAAGGCAGAAAAGCTTAATTTTGGGATGGTTAGAGGGAGATTCATAAGATGACCCAAAAATAAAGTTGGTAGCTGATAAAATCTGCCACAACTTTGCTACAGATGACTTTGACAGATTTGGAGTCTAAGATGGACATTTCTAGCCATTTTAGCAGATGTATACCTCAAATTACTAGTGAAACAATACCCCAACTGACTAGTGGACCACTTTTGAGGGTGTTCTGGTCATTTTCATGAGATGGCCAAAATACAACTTTTGTTCCCTAACAAATTTGCTACAACTTTGTTTAAGGGTGCACCTCTATGCAAGCTCTCTAGGTTAGACTTTTTAAATAGTCAAACAAAACACTCAGTAGGTCAACACATAGTCAACAACACTTAGGAGGGCAATTTGGTCATTTTGCTCAACATGAACATTGATCCACTAATTACCCTAAGTGTAATTAAGGTGTTATAGGATATAATTAACCACTCTACACATTGACTACACACATTTCCAATTGTCACATAAGTTGAAACAAGCAAAACAAGCATTTCTTCCAAAATGTTTCACTACCATGTTGCATGTGTTTGAAGCCCTTGTTGCAACAATTAAACTTATCATGTTATACTAACAACATTGCCATGTTTCAAAGTATGAGACACCCATGTTACATCTATATGTTGCACCACCCACATTTCATAAGCTAACAATTATGAAACAAGCATATTGGAGTATGTTGCATACTCATGTTTCAAGCAAAACAAAGGCATAAATGAGATGAATGATGCTCATGCTTATAAAATGCAAGTGCAAATGTGGAAGCCAAACACCTAGAGTGTTACAAGTAATTCTTTTTATCATACTTAGACCAGGATGTCCCAAACGATCATGCCATATTCTGTATGACTCATTATTTCTTAGGATCGTTTGCATTGTAACATGTTTTTGAGTTGGCTTAATATATGTGTAGTACAATGCTTGGCGCATGGAAGGAAAAATTTCGACAATCTTCTTGTTGTCTCCATTGACTTAGTCATGATTAAGCATTCCTTGCCATCATCATCATTTGTTTCTAAATGAAAATTATTTGCACGTATATCCTTAAATGAAAGCAACGTTCTAGTTGATTCTGGATAAAGTAATGCTTCTTGGATTACTAGTTACGTTCCATTAGGGAGAATTATAGTGGCTCTTCCAACGCCAACTATATGCGTATCACTTCCTATGATAGTAGTAATATTTTCATCATTCTTTCTAATAGTCTGAAAATATGGTGTGTCCCTAAGGATTATTGGTTGTGCAACTATCAATTAAACATAATTTCTCTTCCATAGCCATTTGTACTCCACGGTTCTATAATAAAGCAATTAAATTTATTCAGCATGCAACTAAGATATAAGCTTTAAAATAGAACAATAATATAACTAATAATTTATTTAACATAAAATCGTCTGCAAGACTCTTACTACATTAGGCTCTACATGAGCCCACTCCAAACCACAATATTCATGCAAGAATTAAAATACTTAATGTATCGTTGACGTCGGATTGGCTCTCGCTCTCAATAGCAACACAAACACATAAGTAAACACAAGATAACAATTGTGGGATTATTCTTTATTGCTTTCTGGATATTGATAATCACAATGGAGAATCTCCCACATATGTATATTCCAAATATGTCCTAGAGTTTGGTAAGCGCTCATATGACAAACGGACTAACATTAAGATTCCTCCTCCTCCTCTTTGTGTATTCCACAGTCAGTATGGGTGTGTTCACTTCACGAAAAGTAGCTGAAAAGTTACTGTAGCATGGTTCGTTGTTATTTGGCAAAATTTATCTAATTATGGATTAACTAGGCTCAAAAGATTCGTCTCGACATTTATAGACAAACTATACAATTAGTTATCTTTTTTACCTACATTTAATGCTCCATACATACGTCGAAAAATTTGATGTGATAGGTAAAAGAGGAAATATTTTAGGTTGGGATGGGGAAGTGAACCGGGCCTATGTTTTACAACAGGCTAAGCCAACGTTTTTTTTTTCAGTTCCCAGACAGGGGCCTGAGAGACTTTTGTGGTGGGGGTGGTGTAGACGGGAGTGAAGTGGAGCGTGGAGAGCAGAAAGCAGGGCAGGCAGGCAGCACCGCAGCAGCAGCAGGCAGGGTGCAGCCTGTGCCGTCCCCTTCCCTTCCCTTCCATCCCCCCACTCCCATTCCGTTCGAATCGATTCGATCCCCAACCCCAAACCCTAACCCTACCACCGCCACCATGTCCGCCCGCATCGACCTCAACAACACCGCCGGATCCGCCTCCGCCTCCCAAACCCTGGCGCCAGCGCCACCCAAGCGCGGCCGCGGCCGCCCTCGCAAGAACCCCCCGCCTCCCGCTCACCCGCGCCCTCCGGATCCCGACACCCCCATGGTCGGCGGCTTCGCTCCGGGCGACATGGTCTGGGGAAAGAAGCTCAACCACGCCGCCTGGCCGGGCCTCGTCTACTCCGCCGGAGGGAACGGCACCGGCCACGAGGGCCAGCTCCTCGTCTCCTACTTCGGCGACAAGGCCTTCGCCTGGTGCCACGCCGCCGAGCTCAGGCCCTACGAGCCCTACTTCCCCGTCGCCGAGCTCTACGACGACGGCGGCGAGGACTTCGACGCCGCCGTCGAGGCCTCCCTCGACGAGTTCTCCCGCCGCGTTGAGGCCGCCCTCGCCTCCGCCGCCCGCCCCTTTGCCCCCGCCGATTTCCTCGCCTCGCTCCACGATCTCGCCGCGGATCGCATGGGCTTCACCAACAGGGTGCAGGCCGCCGTCGCCAAGGCGCATCTCAGAGCATTCGACTCCTTCAGGGCTCTGCCGGACCCGCCTCAGTACACCTTGGAGCTCGGTCTACTCCCACACATCCCGCTCCCGCTGCCCAATCCTAAAGCTGCCACGGATGCCGACACCACCCCCGCTTCCAGGAGGGGCAGGAAGAGGAAGGAGGAACTCGTCAAGGACTACGACTCCGATGAGGATTGGGACCCCAGGAAGAGGGGTGCCACCGACTCCGATTCCGATGTGGATTTCGACCGCAGGAGAGGATCCAGGGGCAGGGGCAGGGGCGGCGGCGGTGGCAGTGGCGTGCCCCGTGGCAGGCCCCGAGGGAGGCCCAGGAAAACAGATGTCAAGGACGACGACGACGGCATTCAAGACAAACTTGAGTATCCATCGGCTGCTGAGATGTTGCTGCAGCTTTTGTCGGTCGCCGCAGATCCTGTAAATGGCAACTACGACTCTGCTCCTGTGATTGTTAGCTTCTTCTCAAAGCACAAGGACTCCGAGGCACCTAGTGTATATGAAGATAAAGAGCTGCTTGAGACTTTTGGTTGCAAGAAGGGTAAGAAAAAGTCCATCGTAAGCTTGGGCCCAGCTACAAAGTCAGAAGCCGGCGATGATAAGGATCAGTTCATGTCTGCGGATGGTCAGAGGGGCCGGAGGAAGTCTGCTGGGAGCTTGTACTCAGCTAGAAAGGCTGAAGATTCATATTGGTGTGATATCATCATCAGCGATTTCGACGATGGAGATAGTGACTATGAAGGTCGCAAGAGGAAGCGGCCCTCTCAGAATACTAACAGGAGTGCCAATAAGAAGATGAAGCAGGAGGAGCAGCCACCTCAAGGAGCCCCATCGGATGTGAAAAATGGGGCTCCTACAGATCCTTCATCTTAAATGCTGCATTCTGGACTGGATATGCTGTGATTCAGAGGTACACATTCTTTGATTGTCCCCAACTAAAGTTCCGTATTCATTTGCTTATCAAATTTTCATATGGTGAATTCAGGAAATGCACCATGAAGCAACGGAGCATAAGTTGGTGTCACTGACTTAGTTAGGATGGCTCACTGACCAGGTCACATTAGTCACTGAGTTGAGTGAGCAAATTTTAGGCTTTCTGTGGTACCATGCATCCAGATGACTGGTTCTGTACTTGGTACCGGAGTTAGCTTATGTTAAATCATTAGATTGTAGAGTAGATTCTGTAGCGTGATGCGGTTCCCTTTATGTTAGCAACCTATCTTTTTTGTATTGCCTAGTAATTGCACAGCTGTGGATCTCTCTATTATGTTGTATTTTTTCAGCGTATGCTTCCCTTTTTAGCTCCTAGTTCACTTCCAACTCCTATAGAATGCAGTGCTTTCGTGCTTTATCAGCAGCAACTGTTTATTTGATTGTCGCGAGGCTAGTGAAGCAGCAACTCCTATGAAGTTCACACTTCACAAGAGCATGCACTTCCCAACTCCTATAAAACGAGCCATGATGGGCGAGCTGAAGCCGTGATGTTGTCCATGGTTATATCTGATACGTGAGGAAGTGCATGCACTTGTGTACTGTGCTGTGCTTTACAAAATACGGTGTCCATTCAGATTTTGCTAAAAGAAGATAATAGTGCTATTGTTGTGCCACCATGTGGACAGCTGTGAATCTACTGTCCAATTTTTTTTAAGGCCCAGTTTGGATGCATGTGTATCCACTTCAATCCACATGTGTTAGAGTGGAATGGAATGAAACTTAGTGTAATTTTACTCCAATCCATTCAATCCACATGTGTTAGAGTGGAATGGAATGAAACTTAGTGTAATTTTACTCCAATCCACTTAACACATGTGAATCGAGATGAATACATGCGCATTCAAACAAGGCCTTAGTGTATATGCTCCATGGATGTGATCTCTTGGGGGTGATTGCTTGCAATGCATTTTGTGACGTCGGGACCTGTTTCTATGCTTATCAGTTTTGCTATCAGTTGCTGCCTTCTACATGTGCATTCAGATCGTTGCTTGATGTAAATTCAGCGGGCATGATTTGGGGCGTGTTTGGATGGTGTCTACAACCTTGACCACTACTCCCTCTGTCCTGTAATATGGTGTGTTCTAGCCTTTGAAATTTATCCTCAAATATAAGCGATTCGGGAAACAAAAAAGATAAGCTTTACTAAATATAAATACTTGATTCAGCGCTTGACATATTTTTGTATAAGGGAACTGAGTGTCTGCCTTTAATCATGGGAAATGGAATCAGAGTTCAATAAATTAGGAAGTTGAGTGAGTTACATGCGTTGTCTGAGGATAACTAGAATGGACTATATTTCAGGATGGACTAATTGTGTCCGTCAGTGTCACTTTCTAGTTGTTTCGTTTGCCACATTTATTATATGCCCCACGTGTCTTTACGCGTGCGTTTGATGGGCAAAAAGAGCTCGAGGTTAGTGAGCCGGCTTGGTTCGGTTCGTTCATATTAAGAGAAACAAGGATGGCCTGCTCCTCCGTGGGGAGCCCTGGCCACGTCGCCCGGAATTCCCTCCTCCGTTCGATCTCTCATTGGATGGTCCATATCTCTTCGATCGGATTTTACCAGAATTAGTTTCTGGCGCTTCGCGTTGGCTTCTCTCGCTTCTACTCTGCTTCTCTGACTTCTCATCCGAATCCAGATAACCAAATATATACTCACCTTCCACTTCTCCTTCTGCTTCTCGGTCCTTCTCCTTCGTTCCTTCCCGACCCCGACGCCCCTCCCGCACCGCGGCACCTCCGCCGCTCCCGCCGCCGCCTTCCCTTCCTCTCTCCTTCTCCCTCTCCCTCTCTCCCGGCGTAGCGGCGTGCCTGCCGAGCCCCATCGCCGCCACCGCGCGGCGCGTTGCCTGGGCGACGGCGCCGCCGGTGTGGTGCGCGACGCTGCGCCTGGGCCCCAGCGGCGGCGTTCCCCAGCCATGGCGCGGCGCGAGCAGGCGCCGCCAGTGCCCGCCGGCGTTGCTGCCCCATGGTGCTCCCGCCGGTTCGCATCCGCTCCACGAAACCCTAACTCCCTGTACTTGACGACTGCGGCTGCGCCGCGAGGCGCGAGCTGCTCCCGGTGGCGCGGCCGCAAGGCACGGCGTAACCCGCCTGGGTGTGTCTTCTTCCTCGCCGCCGACGGCGCGACGGCTTAGCTACGCGGCTACGTCTGCAGGTATCTCGCCCTTTTCTTCTCTGGCTCTGTCTCATGGCTCCTCCACTACATCCTCTCTCCCTCCGTCTTCCCCTTTGCGCAAGTGATTGGGCGCCGCTGCAGCCCACACTAAGGATGGCCTGCTCCTCCGTGGGGAGCCCTGGCCACGTCGCCCGGAATTCCCTCCTCCGTTTGATCTCTCATTGGATGGTCCATATCTCTTTGATCGGATTTTACCAGAATTAGTTTCTGGCGCTTCGCGTTGGCTTCTCTCGCTTCTACTCTGCTTCTCTGACTTCTCATCCGAATCCAGATAACCAAATATATACTCAGCTTCCACTTCTCCTTCTGCTTCTCGATCCTTCTCCTTCGTTCCTTCCCGACCCTGACCCCGACGCCCCTCCCGCACCGCGGCACCTCCGCCGCTCCCGCCGCCGCCTTCCCTTCCTCTCTCCTTCTCCCTCTCCCTCTCCCTCTCTCCCGGCATAGCGGCGTGCCTGCCGAGCCCCATCGCCGCCACCGCGCGGCGCGTTGCCTGGGCGACGGCGCCGCCGGTGTGGTGCGCGACGCTGCGCCTGGGCCCCAGCGGCGGCGTTCCCTAGCCACGGCGCGGCGCAAGCAGGCGCCGCCAGTGCCCGCCGGCGTTGCTGCCCCATGGTGCTCCCGTCGGTTCGCATCCGCTCCACGAAACCCTAACTCCCTGTACTTGACGACTGCGGCTGCGCGAGCTGCTCCCGGTGGCATGGCCGCAAGGCACAGCGTAACCCGCCTGGGTGTGTCTTCTTCCTCGCCGCCGGCGGCGCGACGGCTTAGCTACGCGGCTACGTCTGCAGGTATCTCGCCCTTTTCTTCTCTGGCTCTGTCTCATGGCTCCTCCACTACATCCTCTCTCCCTCCGTCTTCCCCTTTGCGCAAGTGATTGGGCGCCGCTGCAGCCCACACTACATCTTCTGATTGTACTGCGAAATTTGGTTGACATGTTCATTTTTTTGTGTACCCGTAAATACAGTCAGGTACAAGACAATCTTCGTCATGATGCAGTGTACTTAATTTAGGTATGTTCAGAGGCAGTTTGGGTGTTTTCTTCACATAATGCATGTACTCTTATGTGAAGGTTTCTCGGGACCTAGAGTAGTCACGAGGTTGCTGTTAAAGTTCTTAATCCTGAGAACTTGAAACAAAATATATGCAATGAATTTAAGCAAGCTTCCACATTTCACAGAATCGTTCTTAAGGTTACCATTGTTCTTCACAGATTAATCTCTAAAAATCGGCATAAGTAGGCGTGCTTATACCTCCGCCGGTTTGTCTGTTGCATGCAGGAACTAAGATATATACCTAGCATTCACCTTCCACATCTCTTTTCAGGGAAGTTGATCATGCCAGTGTTGTCCGAATCATTGATTCATGCACAAAGCCACCTCAATTTTACATGATTATTACAGGTGACGCTTCATCCAACCAAAGCCAAAATCTTTGGAAGGGATAACAAGTGAATTTCCTTTTGCATCGGTAATTTTGACTTACAAAAGTATTTCATACCATGAGTTAAAGTGAGAAGAAGCTACAGTTGAAATACCATAGCCTTGCAATGTGGAAATTGTGTTTTTCTTCTGTGTTGCACATCGTGTTATTATTTGTATGTCTCTTAGAGCAGTTTATTTCAACTAATAACTTCGATACCTGCTACTTTTTTCTTGCAGAAAATATGTCTACATGAAGTTTATTCGATTAGAGATTTAAAGTCTGCCAACCTTTTACTACATACAGATCATGTATGTACCCTATGATCACTAGGTTCTTTCATTGGAGCTGAGTACTTTGCAGGCAGTGTTTGTGAAAATGCTGAGATGGATTATATTTGTTGGCATGGAAATGTTTTAGTAGGTTCAGGCTCGATTTTATGTATGTTCAGTTGTGGCTACATATATTAAATATGTACTCATCCTGCGATTCAATATCCTCGATCTAACGTCCTGCTTCTGCCTCTGTCAAATATATAAGGGTTCATGGTCTGCCTTTGGATCCTCAACTTCAGAAATATCGCCGCCATTCCTAACACAGGATTGTGAATCAGATTGACACAAGACTTCTGAAGATTGTAATGAAGGTTGCTTCTAGATCTTGTGGGGATATGCTTCTGGATCTTGTGAGGATATGTGAGTCGTTGCTACACTTCTGAGTTTTGTACCATATTGGTCATATTTAGGTAGTGTTTTTTCACATGATGCATGTTGTTGTTAAAATTTCTAATCCTGAGAATTTGACACAAAATGCATCCAACCAGTTTAGGCAACAAATCTACATGTCAAGGTTCTAATTATGGTTCAGAGTCATCATCATTTGAACCGGGAAAAGTGGACGCGATTTTTAAAGAGATGGGTGTGACTGAAAGGTGAAAAAAGTTTGTCCCAAGTTGATTCTCTTCTAGCAGGAGGCATTTCTCTAGCTCATGTTCTGCTTCTTCGGGCCATCCTGCAGCATTGTGCCTTCGCAGGCTCATACTTGCCATACAGCAGGGGTTCCATGGCATCTTGCCCTCACCTCGCAAATCTATCCATTTCTCCTAACCAGCAACCCAACTACGAGTAGGGATTCGGAGAAATTTAAGCTACCAAACCTGCAATTTTCTGAGCATATTAACTTATTTATTGCTTCCTTTGTTCTGTGTTTAATTGAGCATGAAATCTCTTTTTGTAGATGCATGTGGATGATTCTAAAAGACTTGCATATCAAGTGTTCGATGAAATGCTCAGATTGACAGTGCAAGTGGCAAAAATCATAATATATATGTGACTAATTTCTGTTAAGATTTATAATATACAAGAATTAAGATCACATTATCTTCCTACAGATAGGCAGAGAATTCAGCTCTGTCACTCCTATTTTTGTTGTTGCCGTTTAACAAAGTTCAGCTCTGTCCACTGCTATTCACATAAGTAGAAAATAGAGGGTTTTGAGATTCTTAGATATTAGCCTATTTTTTTATTCGTCTCCACCTTCAAAGATAGACCCATTTTATTAGTTCATGAATCTCCATCGTTTTCCGCACTCTTTTGCCAATTCCATATTGTATCTCACTGCTAAATTGTAACACTATAGAATGGGCAGAGAGATTACAGGAGGATTGGTATGTAGTCTAGAGCATTATTATTGATGACCTTATTTTTTTACAATGCAGCAGCTTGCAAAGGTAAGGTTTACACTACCTCGATAAATTTATTTCCCTTTTAATGTCCCTTCTTTTTACCTGTTCATTATTGTTTTTTCCTACTCTTCTGTTTTTACAGCCTTTGCGCCACTGATTTTACTAATAGATTTTTTTTCTCTCTCTAGCTATTCATTTTTTTCATAAAGCCTTGTTTTTCCCCTTTTGCGCTGTTTTCATCACACCACATGCCGCAACCATCAAATAACACCAGAGATGCTGGATCAATCACAGCTTCACCGAAACGCCTCTGATTTGTAGCTGAACTAAAAGTACGCAAATTATTGCTCTCTAGATTTTTATTTTCTACCAAACATAGTTTTTCCTACTTATGCAGAGCCAAAATGCTCATGCTGTAGCTAACTGCAGACCCCATATTGTAGAGAAATTTCCAGGTGACAAGAGTTTGCACCTGCGATTTCAAACAGACATACCTTCAAACAAAAGAATCAATGATTAGTTTTCACTTTCCATGTGTTTATAGATATGTATGCCAACAAAGTTAGATCTGCACTGTCCTTGTTCTGTTGCCTTCTGTTTGGCTCCTTTATACAGACTTATATATCTAAAAGCCAAATGTAGAATACAAAAATCTAATTCTCACACAGCCTGCAGCCAATTTCTTATTATGGACCTCTACTAATGGGATGCCCCGCAGCTGCATCGGTCCGTCCCCTCACCAGATCTCTAATACTGGGTATGAGGCTTCCCTTCCTTCCTCTTCATTGCAGCTAACCTCTGTCGAATTTTTTTTTCTTTTCCATAACCCAAATCTTCATAGCAGTTTATTATCTACCTATTTCATAGTTTTAGCTAAAAGCTAAAACCAAAACCAACACCTAATATGCTACTTTTATCAATTCGTGGTTCATGAATAGCTACTTTCATCAATCCACTTTGGGTGAGCCTGCTTAATCCTTTGAAGAAATCTGATTAGTATCGCTATAGTATTGCTAATGGTGATTCTGATATATTGCATTGGTCTATTGGTAAATGAACGGCCAGTCCTACTCTTATGTGAAAGTGAAATTTTACATTTTTTACAGAAAAGAATGCTAAATTGCTTGTTTTTTCGTATGAAAGTGTTTACATCCAACGCTTGATGACTTTATACATTCTCTGAAATTGGGTTTTGCTACACATCATTACTCAAAAACCCAATGTCATAGAAACTTTCATGTACTGCAACTCTCGTGTTTTCTAATTAGCTATTTCAAGTATTACCATTTAATGTTCAAGATATGTGAAAGTAGCTTCGGCGATGGCTGATAATTTCGTTCAACTAATGTTTTTGTTGTGCGGCCATTGGTTATAACTGGTTTCGCAAATTTGTTTTGTATGGTCTGCCACGAGGCCTGGCCCTCTGTGTTCAGTCCAATCTGGTATGGTCTGCCAATTTGGCAAAATTTATGGTAAGGTCTACCAGTTTGCCGAAATTTTGGGTAGGTCTCCCAGTTCTCTCTACCCAATACAGCAATTATTGGAAAAAAAGAATAAGGCTTCTGTTGTATTTTCCTGTAATGGATATTTTGTAGAGGGTATTTTATTTCACACATCTAGAGAATTGATTTTATCTTCAGTACAAGTCCTCAGATCTTATTCTGCTGATGCTTCAAACTACTGAACTGCTTGCTGAACAAGCTGTTCCTCACCGAATGAACAATATTATCTAGATTCTGATCTTATAAGCAACTAAAATGATCCTATCGATGCTGCATGATTCTCCGATAGGTGCTCATTCTCAGATCTAGGTCCTATTGTACTATTCGACCTATTGGTTGTGGTTTCTTTTTATTATTTTATTTACAGTTGTTCCTGCAATTAAATGTGCGATGACATTTCCAAAAAAACATATGTTCCAAGTTTGCTGATACCTCATTGTGGAAGTGAGCATAAATGCAGAACGGGAGATGTTATAGCTGGCTGCCACCTCCAGCTTTGAAGGTTAAATATAATATGCACCGAGGAGGAGATTATGCTATCGATCATTCTCATGAGGTTTGATGTGATAACATATGTGTTCTTGTCTTCAACGGCTCAGGTATTCGTCATAGACACCCATTGTACTTGCGCCCTCAGTAGAATTGGAATGCCAATGACACTTATAACATGTTTTGCTCCCGTCTTTTCAAGAGTCATTTCCCTGAATGTTTTCTATTGAAGAAAAGGCAAAGTAGTGTATTTGTACTCCTTCACATGTTGAGATACTTTCTTTTTTTGCAAACCTGTATGTAAATATCTGTTTTTTCGCTCTTTTCTGAATGTTTTCTATGAGCAAACTGAAACTTTGTTACATACTCACATACTTTACCACTACAATTATTACAGATTCTTTGCATATCAAGTGTAATAGGTGTTACTTGCTTTTCAATTTATATGATAATACAGCCCAGTTGTTCCCTCCTTTTATTACGTACCCTCATCCTGGTTAGCTTTGTGATTTACAGGGAAACATATCGCTCAATGGACAGTGAAGTAAATGCTCCGTTGTGTAAATTCATTCGTATGGGTTGTGCATTTTGGCGGCAACCAATATTCTTAGAACCATTAATGGGGTTGTTCCATTCGATGATGCTCTGTTAGGCAGGCTTAATGAAACCATCTCTCTCCCACGTGGACGAGTGGCTGAAGAAGAAGGCAGCAAGGTAGCCTCGCTTTATACAAAACTCTCTATACAGCAGCAAGTACTTAGTAGCGATAATTGATTGTCCTGTTTCTCTTTTCACAGCAAGACAAAGTGTAGTTATATTTGAAATTTGTATAAACAGCACCAGCATTATTATTTTGACCAGTTTACCTTACGTCCTGCTGTAGTGGTTTTATAAGATTCCTTTTAAGGCCCATTCTTTAAAGTATAAAACAGAGATAGATTTCACTCAACATTATTTTTGCTGTGCTAAAACAGAGTTAGCTCCTGTGTTTCCATTTACAAACGAGCATTGTCCATTTTTCAAGGGCTCCTGTGCTTCTCACAACATTGCTTCCTTATATGTTTAAGCTTTTCCACTTGCACCTTACAACCATGCTCAATTTAGCCAACAACCCAACCATACTATATGAGCATTCAGCTTCCCCAAACTCACCACCGCACGGGCGCGCGGATGCGCGCGCCCCGCTACTAGTGTTCAGACAAAACGAACTGAGTCTACTCCATCTTAGGCTTTGCTTAGGTGAAAATTTTTGGCTTTGAGTACTGTAGCACTTTCGTTTGTATTTGTCAATTAATGTCTAATTATAGACTAATTAGACTTAAAAGATTCGTCTCGTGGTTTTCTACCAAACTGTGTAATTAATTTTTTTCGTCTATATTTAATGCTCTATACATGTGTCTAAACATTCGATGTGACTGGGAATTTTGAAAAATTTTGGAACTAAACATGGCCTTAGCTAATTTTTTTCTTTGATTAACGAGCTACTCTTGAGCCAAACGAGCCCTCAGCTGGCCATTGTGGAAAATTTTCACACGAACAATGCATGAACAGGAAAAATTCCCGTGTTCCAATATGCCCTTACCATCCTAACCACACTGACACACATTAGGTATATAGTTTTACAAAAGATGGATCACAGTGTCTGAACACCAACCAAACACATCTCGATTGATATGCAATGTATTTGCGATGACGTCCATTTTTAATCTCAATGAGACTGTATTTGTTGTACGCCTGGGACAATATATGCCGATGTGCTTATCAGCTTATATTTTGGGACCCCCCACACCCCCCTCGCCCGGCGTAAAGAATTTTGTCAACACGGGAAACAATTAATAGGAATGGACAAGGTATTTTCACTAGTCACAACACATAAAGAATTAATCACTATATTTCTTTCCTTTTCTGTGGATCACACCATACCATTGGTGTGAGGTTGGGAAGGCGTTTTGTTTTGAATAAAAAAAAAGAATACAGGTAATTATTCGCAGTGCTATTGTATGTGCTCACAAAACTATAGCTGATATATCCAAGAAAGACTACTAGGCTTGCTTCGTCCTATTGCCGCCGATTTCATTGCTTGGTTCGCTTCTTAGCTTCACTGTAAAGAAGCACCCCTATGACAGTCAGCGTGTAGCCCAACATCCCAGTTATAGACACCGGGTTCCTGAATATCAAGATGGAGATCACAACTGCAACCGCTCCTTTTGCGTTGCCCAGGACCTGCAGCCAAGCACAGTCAGGTCAGACATGAGGAGAACCCATGCTCGCTCTCAGCATCAACGTGTCATGTGTTTCCTAACTGACTAGGAATCCATGGCAGGGCAGGAAGCATGGCATACCTGTAGGGTCAATGCACTGGTATGCTTTGTCACCAGGAAGTTGGTCAGATTCACGAAGTAGGCCAAGGAAGAGTTGAAGAGCAGGTACCAAATTATGTTGATGTCCTTCTTGGCCAGTTGTATCGTAATGGCAACAACATTATCCTCCATGAAGATAGTTGCAGGGACCAAGAGAAGAACAGCGATTGGCGCCATGTACATGAGCAGGTTCATAGAATTAATCTTCTCCCTGCGAGTTGACAAACGGAACAGAGCTAGCTTCAGTTTCAATACACGCACAGATTTGGAAGAGGCAAACACGTAATATGTGATCCCAGACATTACCCATCAGAAGACATAAGAATCCCTTGCAAGACCGTCTTGAGTGCCCTCGCAGCAGTTGCTCCAACACACATGATGAACCCAAACAGATTAAAGCTGGGCTCTCCCTGCAAGAATTTGAATAGAAGTACTTGCTTAATCAAGAGGATGGCCCACTCAGCTCCATGCTTGCTTCAATTTATTTAGTTTTATTAGGAGACCAACTTCACCCTTAGAGTTCATCATCAATCAAAGGTGAAGAATTTTGTTAGATCAGTAGTATATCAAACATAACTCAAGAGTGATCGATTAATAAGAAGATTGTCCTTCATGTATAATGGCAATGGCAAAAAGGAGAATCAAGAATGCTCTATAGTGTCCACGCGGCTGCCTATACAAGTACCACTACAGTGTGCCCTTATTTTGCATGTCTTATTATTGAATTGATGAAAAGAAGGAAAAAAAAAAGACCTGCGAAGATTGAGGTGCGTGGCTACAATAACAATCCTGGTGAATATGCCCAGTACTACCAGAACTACTTAGAATCCAATCCAATTGGGAATGCTAAATGCTGAATAATGAGATCCGCAAGCGGCGAGATCTATAAGCACAGATCCGTGTGCCGGGAATTGGGGATCTCGCCACCCCCCACCCCTCGCGCGCAAAGGGATGCAAGAGAAGGAGATATCATATGGATAGATAGATAGATAGATAGATATGGACAGGGAGGGCAGATATGGAGGTCGGAAACGGAACTTACGCCGCTGGCGATGATGACACCGGTGACGACGGGCACGAGCGCGAGGTAGGTGAGGAAGGACTCGCGCTTGACGGTCATGAGGTAGGCGAAGACGGCGGTGAAGAAGGGGGTGGTGGCTCCGACAGCCTGGTTGAAGGAGACGGGCAGGTAACGGAGGGAGATGTTGCCTGAGACGACGGAGGCGCAGAAGACGAGGCTGAGCGCGGCGATCTTGGCGAGCTGTTGGCGGGAGCGCGGGAGCTGCATGGGGACGATGCGGAGCCAGGCGATGGCGGCGTAGGAGAAGAGGGAGCAGGCGGACATGTGGCACATGGTGAGGAAGATGGGGTACTTGAAGCCGTAGTTGCTGAGCAGGTACTTGTTGAGCAGCAGAACCCCGATGTTGGACGAGTACCACGCCGTGACAAGGCCCACCGTGAAGAGGCGGCCCTTGCCGCCGCCGGCGGCATCCTTGCCCGTCATCCCCTTCCCCTCCCTTACCTCTGGGTGTGGGTGGAGGATGGGGATCGGGTTCTGGTAGGAATTGTTGGTATTGGGTCGCCGGGCGGGGAGGGAAGAGAGGGCGGAGGAAGAAGAAGAGGAAGTGGGGACGAAGAAGGGTGACGTACTATGCTTTCGTTTTTTCTTTACCTTTTGAGACGTCGGATGGATCGGATCGGATCGGACGGACGATACCAGTGGCAAGTGACCATCTTCTCCTGACTCCTTACTCTTTTTATTTTATTTTATTTTATACATAATATACTATTAATTTTAAAAATAATATGTTTTTTGACTCATTGTCACCACAATTTCTCATGACTCATTAGCACGGATCAAGGGAGCATGGTGGTTTTTTTTTCTCGTGGATGTTCTCCTCATCATTTATTAGTGTTCTTTTTTCTCGACTCCTTGTTTTATACCGCTTGGTGTATGACCCAACAATGTAACAGGCATTAGTGAAAAATTATTCAATACTACTATCCTCCTGTAGGGGTTCGGCCTACAGTACCAAATACGAAGCCATAAACAAACATTGTTGGTGGGTTTGTTAAATTAGATTATTAGATTGACATCCACTGTAAATTCACCAAAACTCATGAGATAAGACGAACCACCATGGGTCCCGTTTGGTATAGCTTTCGCTCCTCCTAAAAAGGGCTCTGGCTCTTCATGTGGAGCAGTTTCTCTGGTGAACCTAGAGCTGTTTTTTTTTTGGCAAAAACGACTCCAGTAGTAGTTTTGTAATAATTTGTGTTAGATTTGTGATGAGGAGCTAGGAAAAGCCACTATTTTCGTTTCTGACTCCTCTATACAAAAGTTGTTCCGATTCCTCCAGGCTTCTTGCAAGAAGTTGTTTTGATGTCTAGAGCCGGAGCCCTGCCAAACGAGGCCTAAGTCTCACGTGATTTCCCATTTCATGGACCAATTCACCCTAGCCGACCGTTCGAATGTCCTATTCATTTCTTTTCGAATTCTTCATCAAGTCTAACTGTTTCACAAACTAAAATTGCCCAAATACCACCACTACTTTGAAATGTCAAATTTTGTATTATAAAGTTATTGGTCAAAGTACCACAATGTAAACCATGTCATTGTCCGGGAACATTTAACCAGAGGGAGTATTTCATTCGTTGAGGCTTTCACAAGGAAAGTAAAGCTTTTCTTTTTCTCATATAAGCAACTGTGAGCTTATTATATATAATATATATTAATTAAAGTCATATTAGCCCTGCTACACGTACATGTACACTCGGCTGGAGGCCGGGACGTGATTTGAGTCCCGCGTGCAAGTTGGAGGTCAAAGCCTCTATGGGCTCTTCTTGTTATTTGAGCTGACACAGACACACACACAGCAATTGTCAAAAAGGAAAGGAAGGCAGAGGTGATCGGAACGGCAACGCACCGTTACGCAACAACTCCCATCTACACTACGTATATATAGATTTTATTAATATTATCAAAAAAAAATCAAACACAAGTGGTGGAAGAAACCGTCCAGGCACGAAAAGTGGAAAGCACGTGCTAGACCATAACAATAACCATTAGTGCAATGTTTTCCTGACGTCCAATCCTTAACCACCGCAGTTGCCTCATCAATAGGACAGATTAAAATTCTCCAGCAACGTTCTATTGTACCAAAGGTTTACCAGTCATCATCTCCTTTTCTTTTCTGTTAGGATCTACGTAGTATATATGTAAACATATACTGTATCTTTTCTTTTCTTTTTCTTTTTTGAATGCGATACTGTATCTTTTCACAAAGTTCATGGAATGAAATTCACATGAATTGTAGGTTCTTGACATGAAACTCGAGACATGAATAGAATTAGAGGTCCTCCTGAGACATACTTCAATCAGAAATAAAGGAATGCCATATACTTCGTTCTGGTCGTGTTGGCAAGAGCCACCCGTCAGTCTCTAGTGCCACGTACTAACACTTTTCCACGACAACCAGAGGATAAAACAACTCCAGGGTGGGGATATGAACTACAATCAAGATCAACTATCGGTTTGCAAAAGTAATCGATAAGATCTCTTCACCACTAACTAATAATAAAGAAGAGAAGAAAAAGGATACCATCCTCAGCTATTCATTGGCCATCGAGGCACTTGTCATTTCACCCTTCGCTGACATCTGTAGGGTAGCTAGCTCCCAAGAACTTTTAGGAAAGTGGCGAATTCCTGTGGATCAAAATGAATCTGAATCCGCTCTTGCTTACCGCATTGACATAATAACTGAGAAAATAATACCTTCAAGTTGCCAAGAGCATTTTGAGCATTTGGATCAGCCATTGACGCTTCAAGATCTACACAGAAGAGGTAGTCCAAGTGCCTGGCTCAACAGTGTGAAAGAGGGTGATTGAGGAGCAATGTCTATACAAGCAGTTGAGAAAAATCTTAGATTCGAAACTTAAATGGTAAAATTAGTTCCTACTTCAGTGGTGCAGAGCAGTTATCATCAGCTACAGTAGAGGCATTTTCTTGTGTGGGCGGCTTTCCATCTGCAGGACATATAGAGCAAAGCTGCGCTGCTGATAAGTTCTCTCTTGGGAGGCACAGGATGGACCGAGAAGGGGGAGCATAAGTGTTTTCAAGAATGAAAATGTCAAAGATACCTTTGTGAGGTTGATTTTTTGCAGAGAAAACACCGCGAGTGCTTTGAACAGTTGACCAGGTCCTTCTTCTAGAGAGAAGACTATGCTGGTCTGGAGGTTATGATCTTATATTATTTCACTACAAAGGGGATGGGCATGAACGGTTTGAAGATTACAGGCATCTCATACCTTGAATGGCTTGTCAGTGCGAGGAATAATGGGTTCTTGAGCCAGCATCATAAACACAGGTAACATTGTCTGTGTCATCCTGTTGTTAATTCTTTAGGATCATATGGAGTAGATCAGACGGGGAACTATCTTTTCATTTGGGTATAAACATCAAGATCCTAGCACATGATCTACTAAAAGAATAACAGAGAGAGGGAGGAGGTAGAGGTACGGTGGAGTTCACAGACCATCGGTGGGAATTGCAGGGGCACTGGAGCTGGAGTCAGTCGCCATCACGGTCATTGATGGCGGCTGCGCACAAGTAGCGGCGTTCGGTGAAGATAGGCGGTGCAGTGGAGATCGAGGTGACGCAGTGTAGTGTCGACGTCGGCGTGGAGGAGCTTCCCGTCACTACTGCGCCCCTCACTTAGATCGGGTGTTAGGGTTAGGAACTGTAGGTTGGGAAAGTGACTGTGGCGAACCTCGTCATACGTGCCCCGACACCCCACCTCTCCTTTTTATAGCGCAGTGTGACAGGGGCCCTCCAACCATAGTTAGGTTGGGCGCCCCCGACCAGGGCGCGGGATCAAGCCCAATAGGTCGTTGGGCCTATTAGTGGGAAGATCAGAACTAACATTCTTCCCCTTAATCTCACCTTATACTCTAACCTTTAAACTTTGACATAAATCCTTTCACTTTACTCGTTCCATCACAAATAGGTGCATAGAGCATGTTTCATCATCACGGTCAATCACCGATAGATTTGACAGCTACAATGTACGTCTCTGATCTGAAACAGTTACTTTAACTTTTGTGCCCTTTATAGTTTAGGAGTCATATGCTTTCCCTTAAACCCATGCCAGTTACATGTTCTCTGAACACGTTGGGTGGTAAGCCTTTTGTAAGCGGATCCGCGAGCATCTTTCCAGTATTTATATGCTCAAGATTTATAATTTGATCCCGGACTCTGTCCTTCACAACATAATACTTTATGTCAATGTGTTTGGCAGCACCACTTGACTTATTGTTGTGAGCGTACTGTACTGCTGGATTATTATCACAGTATAACTTTAGTGGTTTATGTATGCTGTCGACCACCTTTAAACCAGGTATAAACTTCTTTAGCCAGTTCACCTACCCCATTGCCTCATAACATGCTACAAACTCGGCATACATTATGGACGATATAATGACGGTTTGTTTTGAGTTTTTTCATGATATAGCTCCTCCTGTAAGAGTGAACACATACCCAGATGTGGGCTTTCTATCATCTCCCGCATAATCAGAATCTGAATACCCCACTATGTGGAGAGAATCTGATTTTCTGTACGTCAACATGAGGCCTTTCGTACCTTACAAATATTGCAAGACTTTCTTTACCAATTTTCAGTGTTCAATCCCTGGATTACTTTAAAATCTGCCAAGCAACCCGGTAACAAAAGCTAAGTCAAGGTGCGTGCACACTTGAGCATATTGTAGGCTTCCGACATCAGAAGCATATGGAACCACTTTCATTTGATCGAGCTCGTATTGGTTCCTAGGGCATCGAAAATTCCCATATCTGCCGCCCTTGACTATGGGTGTAGGTGAGGCACTACTTTTAGGCATACTGAATTTCTTTAAAACTTTTTCTATGTATGCATTTTATGACAGTCCTAATACTCCTTTACTTCTATCTCGGTGAATCTCTATGCCCAAAACAAAAGATGCTTCACCAAGATCTTTCATGTCAAATTTTAAGGATAAAAACTTCTGTGTCTCTAGTAGTAGACCGACATCACTACTAGCAAGTAAGATATCATCTACATACAGGATTAGAAAGATATACCTTCCATTCTTAAACTTTGTATAAACACAATTGTCCTCAATATTTTCTTTAAACCCAAAATTCCTTATTGTTCTGTCAAACTTCAAGTACCACTGTCTTCAAGCTTGCTTTAACCCATAAATCAATTTCTTTAGGCGGCATCCCATTTGTTCTTTTCCTTCCATGACAAAACCTTTCGGTTGTGCCATGTAAACATTTTCCTCCAGATCCCCATTGAGGAATGCTGTTTTTACATCCATCTGATGTAATTCTAAATCGTAGTGTGCTACTAATGTCATTATAATTTTGAAGAAATCCTTACATAAGACTGAAGAAAATATCTCATTGTAATCAATCTCTTCTCTTTGCGTGAAACCTTTTGCCACAAGTCGCACTTTAAACCTTTCAATATTCTCTTGGGAGTTATGTTTTGTCTTGTAAACCCATTTACAGCCTACTGTCTTGACTCCTTTAGGAATAGGTTCTAAGTCCCAAACTTTGTTGGTACTTATTGACTTTATTTCATCTTCCATGGCCTCAAGCCACTTTGATGAATTATCGCTTCTCATGGCTTCTTCAAATGAAGTGGGATCACCCTCCATTTGAAATTCTTCAGTGCTATACACCTCATAATCATCAGGAATAGCCGATCTTCTAATTCTTTGAGACCTTCTCGGGGCCTCCACATTTGGCACATCTTCTGTTTGGGGCTGTTGTTGCTCCCCCTCATCTATGGCATCAGTTTCTATAGGATCCTGAGGGACAGGTTCCTCATCATCATTTACTATCACCACAGGAGAACTGACAACAGGTGTTGGCACTACAGTGTCTCGCACTATTGGTGCAATAAGAATAGGTAGTTCAAAGAATGGTTCCTGAATCATCGGAGTGGGCACACATACCCGCTTCTCCTCAAGATCAATTTCTCGAGCTACCATGCTCCCCCTCATCATTTCATCCTCTAGGAAAACAGCATGTCTCATTTCTACAAACTTTGTATATCTGTCTGGACAGTAGAAATGAAAACCTTTTAACTTTTCAGGGTAGCCAATAAAATGACAACTTACTGTTTTAGGATCTAGCTTTCCAATATTTGGGTTAAACACTTTTGCCTCAATAGGACTCCCCCACACACGTAAGTGTTTTAGTGAGGGTACTCTTCCTGTCCACAACTCATACGATGTTTGGGGCACCGACTTACTTGATACTCTATTGATAATATGAATGGCGGTTTTTAACGCCTCCATCCATAGACTCAATGGCAAGTTAGAGTAGCTCATCATACTACGCACCATATCCATCAGAGTACGGTTACGCCTTTTAGCTACTCCATTCTGCTGAGGTTCGCCCGGTGTAGAATACTGGGCTACTATACCATTCTCCTGCAAAAACCTTGCAAAAGGTCTAGGAACTTGGCCATATCGGGTATGCCGACCGTAGTACTCCCCACCATGATCAGATCGGACTATCTTAATCTTTAAATTATGTTGATTTTCAACTTCAGCCTTAAATATTTTAAATTTATCCAACGTTTCTGTTCTTTCTTTAATTGGATAAATATAGCCAAACCAGGAGTAATCATCTGTGAATGTTATGAACAAGTCATAACCATCCACACTTTTCACAGGAAAAGGACCACAAATGTCTGTGTGGATTATCTGTAAAATTCCTACGCTTCGTTTAGCATCCTTTTTAATTTTCTTTATGTATTTTCCTTTAATACATTCTCTACATTGTTCTAAGTCTAAGAACTCTAATGGAGGAAGAAAGTCTCTCTATTCTCCCCCTCAAAATATGGCCTAAACGATAGTGCCATAATTTCAACAATGCATCTTGAGTTCTCTTTCGTTTTCTATTTGCATTCACAGATGAGGATACGTTTTCATTCACATCACATACGAAATTCACATTTTCATGAAGTGATAGCAAATAAAGATCTTGCTTTGGAAAGGTAAGACCAACACATTCATTATTACATAGTATCTCACATTTGCCATCTTCAAAATGACAATCAAATCCATCATTGTCCAAACATGACACACTAATCAAATTTCTCTGTAACGAAGGAACAAATAGAACATTTCTAAGTAAAAGAATGAAGCCATCAGCTAGCTCTAGGGAAACATCACCAATAGCTTCGACATCTGCTTGGACTCCATTTGCGACTTTAACGTGTCTTTCGCTTCTTTGCATAGTCCTCGTCTAACGGAATCCCTGTAAAGAATTAGCAACATGAACAATTGCGTCTGAATCAATCCACCAAGTAGATTTAGAATACTGTACATACAAGGATTCATTTATAAACGTAATAATGTTCTCACCTTTCTTTGCCATGATCATCTTTAAGAATTTAGGACAATCTTTCTTGTAATGTCCCTCCTTGCAGTAGAGGCACTGATCTTTGTTCACTACAAACCTGTTCTGCTGAGCCAGATGCTGTATGGGACTCTTGCCCTTTGGCTTTGAGGGAGAGTTGTCATTGGCATTAACATTCTTTCTTTTATTATCTTTAACAAAACTGAGAGTACCACCATTGGCGGCCTTTATTTTCTCTTCCTCTTGCACACACATTGCCATACAACGTTCTAGATCCCATTTTTTGGGCTGAATGTTGTAATTGACAACAAATATGTCAAACTCTTTTGGTAAAGAAGCAAAAATCACGTGGACAAGGAACTCTTCCTTAAGAGCCAGATCCATTGGTTTTAGCTTGTTGTTCAAATGATTCAACTTTGATATGTGCTCTCTTATGCTAGTGCCATTGTCACCTCCAGAGTACCTTTCTGTCATCAGCTACTTTATCAGCTGAGTAGCATATGTCTTTGAAGAGGCATAGAACTGACTCTTTATTCTTTCTAGGTATTATGTGACGGTGTCACATTCTTAGATTGGGCCCATTATGGTAGACTCAATCGTATTCTTTATGACAGTCACACACTTTTTATTGGCATTGACCCACTTTTGCTTTTACAGGTCATATGCCATCTGGATGGGAGCATGGTCTCTCTCTTTCTTTTGCCAATCAGCATCAGATTTATTAGTCTTCCTCACCGGTGCCACAGGTTCAGTGGGGCACGGTGTGGTGACTACCCAGTCCACCTTGGCCAAGACAAAGGTGAGGTCAATCTTCTTTTTCTACTCGGTGTAGTTATCACCTTTGAGTGGAGGAATGTCTTTGATGAAGCCCATCAAGGAGTAACCTCCTGAAAACACAAATCATGTAGAGTGAGAACATAAGTACAAAATTAATTACATGCTTTAATTCCAACGGTGGTCAAAAGTAAAACATACAATTTATCTTTTTTACACTAATTCTACATCACCGTTGGGCAGAAATAGAATTAATGCATGACAAAAAAAACTATAATAACATCATAATATTGCTATTAATCAACGTTGGTCAGAATAATAACAATATTATAATCATCTGAAAAATTATCCATTTTTAAAATTAAATTCTCCTGTTGGTTCGAATTTAATAATGAAAACAATAACTGTGAGTACGCAGCGGAAAACATTTGTAAAATTCCCATAATTCTATTTTCCAGAAGCACTTTATAATACTTCACTGAGCAAAATTATCGTTGGATAAAATTGCATAGAAAATTTGCATTAAAATGAATCAAAATTCATCAAAATACATGAATAATTGCTTCTAGAAAAAAATAAAAATAAAAATGAAAACTGAGCTCGTTACTGTGTACTACTTCATTTTGGCCCAGTCGCTCAAAACCAGCTCGCGGCCCAAGCTTGCCCTCGCGCACAGCGCGCATTGCGCAGCAGCAGCCCAGTTGGCCCACTCGCGCGCGCATGCGGCGGCTTCACCGCGCCCAAGCCGCAACCTGGGCCTGGGCCGAGAAAGCTCACCCCCGCCTGGGCTCATTTCGGTCCAGGTGATCTGATCCGTCCGTGTGCATCCGACGGTTAGGCTCCCAAATCGGAGGATCAAAATCCTAGTTCGTAGCCATCTCCCAAACCCTAATTCTATTTCTCCATTCGCCTTCTCTCTCATCTTCAACCAGCTGAGCGGCGTAGGAGGGCACCAGCAGCAGCTGCCGCCCATGGTGGCCTGGAGAGGAAGGTTGGCGCCGCCCCACGCCCTCTCGCCGGCGTGCGTGCTCGCCCGAGGCTGAGCACACCGCCGTCGAGGGGCCGCATGGTGGTGCCCTGTTGCCGTGCCCGCGTGTGCGAGGTGCAGCGCAGATCGGTGTTCTGTCCCGTGCGCCGGCCATGAGCGGCACCGCGGTCTTCTTTCCACGCGGTGGCGATGCCGCCGGTGGTGAGGAAAACCCAGGTAGTCCTCCTATCTTTAGGGTTAGGGTTTGGATTAAGGTTCTTTTCTGATTTCAAATCGGTTCTTCTTTTCTTTCTATTTCTTTTCCCCCCGATCTAGATCTACATCTATACAAGGCCTCTGATACCATTGTTAAATTCTTTAGGATCATATGGAGTAGATCAGATGGGAAACTATCTTTTCATTTGGGTATAAACATCAATATCCTAGCACATGATCTACTAGAAGAATAACAGAGAGAGGGAGGAGGTAGAGGTACGGTGGAGTTCACAGACCATCGGTGGGAACTGCAGGGGCGCTGGAGCTAGAGCCGGTCGCCATCACAGTCGTTGATGGAGGCTGCGCATGGGCAGCGGCGTTCAGTGAAGATAGGCGATGCAGTGGAGATTGAGGTGACACAGTGCAGTGTCGATGTCGGCGTGGAGGAGCTTCCCGTCACTACTGCGCCCCTCACTTAGATCGGGTGTTAAGGTTAGGAACTGTAGGTTGGGAAAGTGGCGGCGGCGAACCTCGTCATACGTGCCCCGACACCCCACCTCTCCTTTTTATAGCACAGTGTGACAGGGGCCCTCCAACCATAGTTGAGTTGGGCGCCCACGATCAGGGCGCGGGATCAAGCCCAATAGGCCGTTGGGCCTATTAGTGGGAGATCAGAACTGACACTTGTACGTGGAGTTAGATCTCTCTTCAAGGAAAGAAGGAATTGTTTCATAAATTCAGAATGAAGTTGTTGTAACTGAATGTTTTCTGCAAGAATATCCAGCCCATAAAGTTGAGCAGCTAATGAGCTAGCAATTGCAGCAGTATCTTGGAGCTTTTGTTCCGCAATAAGCTAGAAAAAATTGGCATACATGATTAGTAATTAACTTGATAGTGTGGACAACCAAACAATCAGGTATTCAATTTGCTACGCAAATAGACTAAAGGAAACATATAATGATCGTAGATTCAGTGTATTGGGTACGTAAAGCAGAAGGAAAAAACAATGATACCTTCGTTGCACCTGTTGTATCATCAACAGCTTCCCTATGCTCAATTCCTAACTTGGTCAACATTTGTTCACATTGTACAAGAGCCTAATGTGAGAACTGCTCTGGTACTCCTCTTTTAGAAAAATGCACGAATCTTAAAGAAAAACAGTTGGAATTAGTTAAGGGTAAATTTGTACTATCAACAACTAATATCAACATCCTCACAATCATGCATGCAGATCGCTTGCATAATATCCGGCGGATCGTCTAGCAGCCCCCTTTAAACCTTTCAATTAAAATTTGTCATGAGAATCATTTAACTAGAGATGCATGAATGGAGGCAAAACATGCTGCTAGTGTGTTGATCGAGATGATTTCCATCTGTATTAATTTGAGATGTAGAGGATTTAGTTCTACCGTTTCCTACCATGATTCTCTCTAATATCTACACCAAATTGGTAGGGTAGCAACACAATCTTTAATGCAACATGATTATAGGGCGTTCGGCCATGGCCATGGCTCAACCGACGCAGGGAGAAGACGATTGTGTGGCCATGAGACGATGGGAATGGAGGCCTACAGGTGCATGCATGCAGATCAGTATAGGGGGACTGAGTTTAGATCCGAATTTTTAGGGATGGTTTCAGCCCAACGTTGCTAGTATTTATTTTTGATAGTACGAATTTGCCCTTCAACTAATTCCAACTATTTTTCTTAAGATTTGTACAGTTTTCTAAAAGAGGAGTACTAGAGCACTTCTCGCCTAATGTAATTGGTAAGTAGAAAGGTTCCTTTAGAGAGGCGAACAGGGTTGAGAATATATATAGATCTACAAAGTTGGTTTCTAAAATAAGACTTACTTGAGGATGGCTCATAGTGCTTCGCAAGTTTTCAATCTTGGCGCCTTGATTCGCCAGCGAGCAATGACGAACGGCAAGCCATACCTTACTAACTATGTGCCTATGGCGAAGTAGGAGGTCATAGTTGCGATGTATGCTACCACCTAAGGAATTCTCAAGAGGTAATACTACCCGATCAACAACACATATTTCGACAGCCTGTTTCCAAAGGGCAGCATGGCAGAAATGCCCGTCAGAAGAATTTTTGACTTGTAAGGTGAGGGGACAGGACAAGGGGTGTCTTGCTGAGGCTCGGGGGTACCCGCCCATAGTACCTGGAAGGCGGTCTCGAAGAATTCATAGGGCATGGTGTGACAACTCGGGTAGGCCTTCCTGGCGGCCGCCTAACTATAGGCTCCGGGGCAACCCTGATTAAGGAGGAAACCAAGTGGTAGTAATAAGCAGGCCAATGAGTTGGTAGAGAAAGGAAGGAGGACCGGAGGTGAGAGAGATTTGACTGACGATGTACTACTACTACCTACTCCCTCCATTCCAAATTATAAGGCATTCCAAGAATCTTGGAGAGTCAAAGCATATTAAGTTTGATCAAAATTATAGAAAAAATTATAAAAATTTATAACATCAAATAGGTATACTATGAAAATATAATTAATAAAGAATCTAATAATACTTAATTGGTGTCATAAATATTATTATCTTATCATATAAATTTGGTCAAACTTGAGATCCTTTGACTCTCCAAGATTCTTGGAATGCCTTATAATTTGGGATGGAGGGAGTACCTGGTAGGCGACCTTCAATCCGTCCCCAGTCGGCTCCATCAGATCCGCACTCGTCAGAGGCCCTGAACCCACCCAACCATTCATTCGTTCAAACTCACTGCATCTATGATCCATCGCATACGCATGTTATAATCATAATGAGGTGAGGCGAGGTGGTAGAAATCTTATCCAATCTTATGAGGCAGCGAGATGGGGTCACGGGAGGTCGGCACAGGCACGTCGGATCGATCAGGGTCGTCATCGCCTAGTGGCTGCTATGGCAAGGGCGACGCAGAGGCGGAGATGAAGCGGCGGCAGCTGGCGCGCACGGGCATGACGAGGGTATGGGGAGTCAGGCGGCTGCTGGCGCTTCCTCGTGTGGGGATCGGAGGCTAGGACGTCGTGTGTAACAGAACCGACCAAATTATAAGAGCACAAGTACAAAAACAAGCACCGAAGCGCTCAAATTTTCGAACTTGAGCCCATATAATCCCGGTAGTCAATCGAAACCACGAAGGATTTCAAACCAACTTGCTTATAACCAGGATCGCATCATTCAACATACAACATCATACGTTACATTTCACAAGTAGTTCTGAAATAAGTTTACACACACATGGAGTCGCAATTGTTACAAACCAAATTTATAAAGTAGCGGAAGCATAACACACACCAGTTGTTAACTACTGCCAGTCTGGATGATCAACAACCCGCAAAAGCATGAGGAAAGTACATAAAAGATGATCATGCCCAAGTGATCTAGTCTTCTTCACCCGCAGGGTGGAGACAAGTCTTGCAGAAGCCTTGATAGAGCATATCATCTGCAACAGGAGGGAATAAACCCTGAGTACTGGAATGTACTCAGCTAGACTTACCCGTCGAAAACCAGAAATAAGATGACACCAAGGATTATGCAAGGCTTACACAAGAGGCTAGCTGACATAACATTTTGCATAAAGGCATAAGTAATTTAAACTCTTATAGCCTGTACTAGCAGTTATATTTAGCATTTACCTGTCGTCTATCTTAGCACCTGTACTAAACATGCACTTGATTATAATCAAACAATTATCATCATTATATCCAGAGCCGGTATGAATTATGGCAACATTGTATCATTCCCTTAACCACCAGTTTATTTAATGAGATCTACGTTGCCGCTGCTCAAGTCAAGTGCTCACTAACCGGGAGCGACAGCGATTCAAATCGAATTCCCATCCAGCTGTAGGGGTATTTCTAACACTCACCGAGTCACGCCTGGCGAAGGCTGCTCAGGTCATCTTTTGTACAGTTCAGGAATCGCGGGCCTGAATAATGTCGCGTCCCCAAGGGCGACACTCTGCCAGGTGATAGGGACTCTAACCCCCCCTTGGTCTCACGCCAATGTCCCCAAGCACATCCTTTCTCTCCTCCAAGATGCAACCTACCATTCGATTCCCGGCCTGAACCATACTACTCGACTTCGCGGTCGGAACGACTTATCCGGCCAACTAAGTGTTAGACTGCGTTCAACATGACTCAAGGACGTACAGCGAATCGGTCCTTAAACGACTCAGACGGGCATAGCTCCACACCCAAGACGTGAAGTGTCTTGCGGCTGTACTATCGAACTCCCGCCCGGTCTCAATTTCATTTTAAAGCATGGTTCCACCACGGTAGCCATACAGCCACTCGTGACTCCTTCCTACATCTCGCGGATGACCATAAATCACCCGACTTCTACCGTACTAAGCAGGGCTAAGCATTGACACGTGCCTAAACCTAAAATAGGATTAAGTACGATATCTGGACAAGGACAGGTATAATGCAACAAGTGTTTTCATATAACTCCTATAACTTAATGCAGTAAACAATTAAAAGTACTCAAGATTAATTTATAAAACAGTAGGTTCAGCATGCACCGGGGCTTGCCTTTCAGAAAAGTTGAAGGCCGGTGGTCAGGGCACTCCGGCAAGTCTTCAGCGGCGTCTCCTTCGCCTGCTGGATCCTCGGGCTCCTGCTGCTCCTGGTTCTCCTCCGGAATTACAGGCTCGAATTCGAGGAGTGTCACCCCCTCCGGTACACCTATTGCATGAGTACATAAAAAATCCCATGAATGCATAATGAAAGATGCAATATGCTCGGAATGAAATGCATTACAACAATTTAACGCTCTATTCAAATCACTTCAAAAGAGTAGGTGCAAATTTCCTCTCCGGTAGAGAAGTACTCACCTAATCTACTTAACCTAAGATAAAGCTGCTCATCCTCAGTTAAGGCCCTAACACCTAACAATTACAAAAGTAGCATGTCTTAGGATATCACACCATATCAATCAGCAAAACACCACAGTAAGCATTCTGGACAGCAGCTACTTGTTTTTATCACAACTGGAGATTTACAATTCCAAAAGATATGATCTAAGACAATCTGGAAAGCCTAAGAAATGCACTACAATTCATTTTCAGACCTCAACTCCAAACTCCTAAGTTTTCCATGTCAAACTTCACAAGTTTCAGAATCTGTCCTCTCAAAACAGAGAGTAGCAGATTTTGAACTGCCACTTTAAACAACAGTAACTCTCAAACTACTAAGCCAAATGATTCCAAATTTTGACACAAGCTAGTTCATCAAGTTTACTCCAACTTTGGTATTTACAAGTTTTCTAGCAACCAATTTTATCAAAGCCAAATTTAGAATTACTACTAGCTGTCCAGAAAACCTAAAATTACAAGGGTTAAACATTTATTGATGTGGCCAAAGACCCTTAAAACCAAACTAAGATTTCCAAAAGTTCACATGGGGTATAACAACACCAGAAAGTAGGGTGTGACTACCTAGAACATTTATTTATACTCATTTCTTATTTTACTTAATTAATTAGGTGGAATTTTAAACATATATGTAAACTGCTCCTAAAATTCTACAAAAATTACAGGGAACTCTCTGACCCAAAAAGAGACCACAGTAAAAATTTGAACAAGTTTTATTCACAGAAATTCTCTATACAAAATTCACCAGTCAAAAAGGCTGATTTTTGTATAATTAATAAATCATATTGAAAAGTATCAAACAACAGATTTCATATTTTTCTTAGACACTCTAGGGTACCAAGACATTCTCCAAAAAGTTACAAGAACATTGCACATGTAGAAAAATTACAAAAATTCCTTCAATTATCTCCTAGAATAAAATGATAGCCTTATAACTTAGAAATTACTTAAGCACTGATGCCCAAATTTTTACCAGAGCTAGGGCTAGCATAGAGTAACCTACCCACCAAATTTCATGATTTATGGAACAATACAGCTCAAGTTATAAATTTAACAAATTTGCATACATTCCAAAACACATTTAAAGGATCTATTAAATTCTTACATAATTTAAACATCTCATGCCAGATCCATATTTTTCTAAAATACTACACATCATGTAGACCCTAACAAAATTTATCTCATGATTTTTGGATCATTAAAACCCTAGATCTATATTTTTCCAACTTGTACAAAAATCAGTGACAAAATAATAAAAATGAATTTCATTTCGGATGAACTGGGCCGGCTCGGAAAACTCGGCCCACACACTCGCGCGCGCGCGGCCCGCTCAGCGCCCCCGCCCGCACGCGACACTGACGGGCGGGCCCCCGCGGTCAGTGACCGGAGGCAGGGGAGGCGGAGACCCGCGAGCTCCGACGAGCTCGAGCTCGCCGGAGAAGAGCTCGCTCGGCCAATCGAACACCGCCTCGTGTTTTCCGTCACCCGGTGCATCGATTGGTGCTCGTGGAATGGATGGGGATGGGGTGGAAGGGGCTTGTCACCGCGAGCGGCGGCCGGTGATGTCCGGTGGCGGCGCACCGTCGCCGGTGAGGATGTACGGTGCGGTCTAGGCTCGGTACGAGCTTCACCGAAGCTTGGCGGATCCATTTTGATAGGAAGGGAGGATGGAGAGAGACCCAAAGCACCCCGACCACGGTGAGGTCCCATGGCGGGCTCCGGCGACCTCTCGGAGACGGGGAAGAAAGCAATGCGGCTCACCTTGAGTCAAATCGCGGGCTTCGGTGGGTCAAGGGGATGGAGGGTGGTGAGGCGGAGGGAGTGGCGAGGTCTGGCGGCCGGTGATGCGGTGTAGCTCGCGCTTGAGCTCGCCGGAGAAGAACGGCAATGGCGGCTCGGTTTCGGTGTTTCTGCAACTGGAAGAGAGGGGGCGGAGGAATGGAGGCCGGCTCGCGCGTCGTGGCGTCTTGAAGGCGTCGCGGCCTGACTGGTGGGGCTAGGGCCGGCGTACGGGCGCCACCGCGCCTCCACGCATCGGCGAGACCCTGTGGCCGGTCGGCCACTCCCCCGGCTGACGAAACTGAATCGCGGTGAATGGTGACATCGACGACCGACTGACAGAGCGACTTCCACGATGATTAACTCCCAAACTAGTGAGAACCAGACGTGGGTGATATTGGCAAAGTTGTAGAGCTACATGAGGACTACAAGTTTGTCAATTGGAGCTTGGGCTGGTTCGGCCTAGATTTGAAACTACAAGGCTCCAAAGTAGTGCTTGATGAAACTAAAACCGGGGTTCAGTTAACGATGCCGACTGACAGCCTAAGTTCATGACACGATATCTCTTGAACCATTGAGAACCAGGCTTGGGTGATGTTGACAAAGTTGTAGGGTTACATGTGATCTACAAGTTTGTCAATATGAGTGAAAGCTGGTTTGGCCTAGTTTGCAAACTAAAAGCTCCTAAAGTAGGCATCAGTAAAACTGTAGGGTCAGATTCCAGACTTAGAAAAATTCTAAGTCTTGGAGCTACCTCTCTAACTGACTTGTGGGCCACTTTTGAGCATGTTAGGGTCAATTTCATGAGATGGTCATATTGAGACTTTTGTTCCCCATGAATTTCTTTACAACTTTGCTTAAGGGTGCTCTTCCATGCAAGGTCTCTAAATTAGACTTTTTAATTGGTCAAACTAGAGCCTTCTAGGGTCAAATGGTGGTCAAACTTCTCTTGGAGGGCAAATTTGTAATTTTGGTCAACATGAACCTTGTTCCAAATGTTACCCTAAGTATAACTAAGGTGTTGTAGGTCATGATTGGCTACCTTACCTTTTTGTTACACCAACTATCAAATACTTCATGAAATAAATCAAACAAACCCTAGAACAATCACATGTGTTGCATCACATAAAATAACAAACATGAATGATGCATGCTTATGCTTATGCAAATGCAAATGCAATGCAATTAAGGACTAAACACTTGAAGTGTTACAGCCCTCCCCCCTTATAAAAATCTCGTCCCGAGATTTGGAAAGCGTACCATTTTTCATAGAATTCTTTATAACCATCCCGCAAATAATCCTCCCGTTCCCACGTAGCATCACTCTCACTTCCCTGATTACTCCACATCACTTTGTACCACTTAACCACTTTACTTCTAGTTACTCGTTCCTGAGTATCGATCACTCGGACTGGCTTTTCTTCATAGGTTAGGTTGGATTCCAGCCTGATATCACCTAAAGGAACTTGTTCCTCAGGAACTCGAAGACACTTTTTAAGCTGAGATACATGGAAAACGTTGAATATGGCTCTCATCTCAGGAGGCAACTGGATTTTGTACGCAACAGCTCCACTCTTGCCTATGATCTGGAAAGGACCCACGTATCTTGGTGCAAGTTTCCGCTTAACACCAAAACGTTGGACACTCTTCATTGGAGAAACTTTCAAATAAACGAAGTCTCCAACTTCAAATTCGAGTGGTTTTCTACGACGATCCGCATAGCCTTTCTGTCTCGCTTGTGCTGCAGCCATGTGTTTCTGGATGGTACGGACTTGTTCCTCGGCTTCATGGACAAAATCAATGCCATAATACCTTCTTTCCCCAGCTTCTACCCAGTTTAGTGGAGTTCGACACTTTCGACCGTACAAAGCTTCGAATGGGGCCATCTTAATACTCTCTTGATAACTGTTATTGTACGAGAATTCGGCTAAAGGTAACCATTTTTCCCAAGAACCCTTGGATGAAATGACGCATGCTCGCAACAGATCTTCCAAGATTTGGTTAACTCGTTCTGTCTGGCCTGATGTCTGGGGGTGATAAGCAGAGCTTCTCACTAACTTGGTTCCCAGAAGGTGATGCAAATGCTCCCAAAAGCGAGCAGTGAACTGGGGACCACGGTCAGAAACGATAGTACGAGGTATCCCATGGAGCCGGACTATCTGATTGAAGTACAACTCCATATAGTCAGTGGGACGATAGTCCACTCTAACTGGAATGAAGTGAGCTGATTTGGTCAAACGATCCACAATTACCCAGATGGAGTTATGATTTTTGACAGTAGGAGGAAGACCGACAATGAAATCCATACTTATCTCTTCCCATTTCCAACCTGGGATAGAAAGTGGTTGAAGCAACCCAACTTTCATGTGCATAGCTTTAACTCTACAGCAGGTGTCACACCTAGCCACATATGCAGCTATTTCTTTCCGCATCTTGGTCCACCAATAGTATGGCTTCAAATCATAATACATCTTATTGCTGCCAGGATGGATGGACAACTTAGAGGAGTGTGCTTCAAACATAATATCATTTCAAAGCTCCCGGTCCTTAGGCACAACTAACCTATCCTTGAACCATAGTACACCCTCTTCATCTACCCTGAACTGTGTAGTTTCTTGCTCTTTCATCTTACGCTTGATGTGGAATATACTAGTGTCAGTCTTTTGTAGCTCAATAATTCTGCTTTTGAGAGTACAACTGACAGTGATGTTGTACAAGACTGCTGGATGTAGAAGGCGAGATCGATGAAAATCAGTTTCAACTAAGGAATGGCAATGAGACTTACGGCTTAAAGCATCCGCAACCACATTTGCCTTGCCTGGGTGATAGTGTACTTGAAGATTATAATCTTTAATCAACTCGAGCCATCTTCTCTGACGCATATTTAGCTCGGGTTGGGTGAAGATGTATTTGAGGCTTTTGTGGTATGTATAGATATTGCAGACATTGCCCAGCAGATAATGTCGCCAGGCTTTCAAAGCATGAACAACTGCGGCGAGTTCTAAGTCATGCGTTGGATAATTCGCCTCATGCTTCCGAAGTTGTCGAGAGGTATATGCAATCACTCGGCCTTCCTGCATCAGAACACCTCCCAAACCTATGCCTGAGGCATCACAGTAAACATCAAATGGTTTCTCGATATCCGGTTGTGCCAAAACCGGAGCTGAGGTTAGGAGAGTTCGCAGTTTGTGAAAAGCCGCGTCACACTCAGGAGTCCAGACAAACCTGGTGTCTTTCTGCAGCAACCGAGTCATTGGCTTGGCTATTTTGGAGAAATCCGGGATGAAGCGACGATAATAGACAGCCAAACCAAGAAAACTCTGGACCTCGTGAACCGAGATAGGAGCCTTCCAGTTCAGTACTTCCTGTACCTTGGCGGGGTCCACCATAATTCCTCCATCGGACAACACATGCCCAAGGAAAGGTACTTCACGAAGCCAGAATTCGCACTTACTGAACTTTGCATATAGTTGATGTTCACGCAGTCTTGTGAGGACTATACGCAGATGTTCAGCGTGATCCTCCTCATTCACAGAATATACCAGGATGTCATCAATAAATAACACCACAAACTTGTCCAATTCAGGCATAAACACCGAATTCATCAAGTACATGAAGTGTGCGGGGGCATTTGTCAAGCCGAAGGACATAACAAGATACTCATAAAGACCGTATCTGGTAGAAAAGGCTGTCTTTGGAACATCTTCCGGGCAGATTTTAATTTGATGGTAGCCAGATCTTAGATCGATCTTGGAGAAAACTTTAGCTTTAGACAACTGATCGAACAAGATGTCGATACGCGGTAGAGGATACTTATTCTTAACAGTGACCGCATTCAGAGGTCTATAGTCCACGCACATCCGCAAGGTTTGATCCTTCTTCTTTACAAAGATAGCAGGGCATCCCCACGGAGACGAACTCGGACGAATCAACCCCTTCTTCAAAAGTTCATTCAATTGCACCTTAAGTTCAGTGAGTTCATTTGGAGGCATCCTATAGGGTCTCCTAGAGATGGGAGCCGTGCCAGGCAACAACTCAATTTTAAACTCCACATCCCGATCCGGAGGGAGTCCCGGCAAATCATCGGGAAAAACTTCCGGAAACTCATTTACTACTGGAATTTCGGCCAACGCCTTTGCTTGCACAGCATGAACTTCCCCAGACAAATCAACTTTTCTGGGAAGTTGTACCAGAAAACCCTTTTGATCTGTAGGATCTCTGAGCATAACTACCCGCGTGGATGTATCAATGAGTACCCCATTCTGACTCATCCAATTCATGCCCAGAATAACATCTATGCCTAAACCCGGCAAAACCACTAAGGCAAGCGAGTACTTTCGCCCTTCTATCTCAAGCTCAAGATTTCCCACTACTTTATTTGTGGAAATATTCCCACTTGCTGCGCTAATACAATAACCCCCACCTTCAACAGTATGCAATTTGCGTGCAAATTCTGATGCAAACTTAGGACTGATAAAGGAATGTGAAGCACCTGAATCAAAAAGTACCACTGCAGGATGTTGGTCAACTAGGAACTTACCAGCAGTGACAACCTCACCAGATGGGATTTCCTCAATACTGTTATAATGAGCGTGCCCTTGACGACTACCTTGGTTGACATTTTTCTTAGGGTAAGGACAGTTCTGGGCCCAATGACCTGGCTTGTTGCAATTCCAGCAAGGCATATTGCTAGGAGGAACACTAGAGCTGCTCTGTCCAGAAGTCCCCTTTGGCAGAGCGACGGTATAAGCCTTACGGAACCCCGTTTTTGCAGCAGGCTTCTTCTGCGGCGGACGGAACTTTGTATTCTGAGCAGGTGGGCGAGGGGAAGACCTCGGTGCCGCTGAGGCCCTTGACTGAGAAGCACTTGCCTCAAGGGCCCTTTTACGGCTTTTAGAGGCAGAATAAATAGTATTGTTGTTCTCCTGGGTCAAAGCATCGCTGATGAAATCATTGAAAGTAGTACATTTGCTAGTGCCCATAGTTTTCATCAGTTTTGGGCCGAGGCCCCTTTTGAAGCTAGCAATCTTTTTGGCATCGGTATCCACAAACTCTGTGGCATACCTTGCCAGGTTGTTGAAGGACTGCAAGTATTCAGTCAGGCTTTTGTTTCCTTGCGACAGCCTCATAAACTCTGTGTGCTTGATTGCCATAAGACCGGGAGGGATATAATTTCCCCGGAATGCCGCCTTAAACTGATCCCAAGCAATCGGGACATTGGCAGGCAGTGTGGAACGATAGTGGCTCCACCAAATGCCTGCCAGACCATGCAACTGATGGGAAGCATACTCAGTTTTCAGCTCATCAGTTAGGCGTAGCAGACAAAACTTTTGTTCAATGGTATTCAACCACTCGTCAGCCTGCAGTGGTTCTTCCGCTTCCTTGAAGAGCGGGGGCTTAGTATCCAGAAAGTCCTTGAAATCACTGTATTGATTGGGTTCTGGGCCCTGGCGGCCAGGACGAGCCTCCCGGTTAGCTAGCTGGCGCATAGCATCCGCCAACATGCGCTGCCCTTCGACCACTGTCTGCATCAACTTGGCCGGAGTAGGTGGTGGCGGAGGGGGCGGCTGTTCCTCCTCCTCATTTCCACGACCCCGGCGTAGATTGTACGACATCTGCAAAACGCATAGCCAATGAGCACTGACGATGTGGGAAATTTGTAGATGAATTATTGCGAAATGTCAATCTGACTGTATGAATAGATTTCTCATAATAATTAAGGCACAATAATTCATCACAACCGCACAATCCATTCTAGTGCATCATTTGACGAGATCATACTTGGTAATCCAACAAGATGCTCTTTGATAAAGGCTCACTCACAGGGAGCACAACGGTTACCGGACCGTTTACGTTGCTATCTACGTGATTTTTGACCTTTTGCACAGTACTTGGATTCGATCTCAAGATTTTTAGTTGACTGTGAAAGGCTACTTCAAACTGACCACAAAGAGACTTCTCAATGAGGAGTTCCATGGTGGATCATGACTAGCCACCTCGATACCTGCGCGTGCCAAGCAGCACAGCCTTATGTCGCGCGCCATAGGAGGCCCTCGGTTTCGTCGTGGCACCGAAGGGTGCTAATCGTGACACCATCATCGAACGCAACATAATAAGACATCAAGTTGTGATTGAAATTAACAGGTTCAAACTACATTCAGGAAACATACGGTTCAACCTTACATCCCAAAGTCAAGTTATTACAAGGCCTCACTCCTTCACAGGGAGGGCACAAAAGACGATCCTAACATTATAGGCACGTGATGACTACTCTAAGCATCATCCTCCGAGTCAGTGTCAAGGATCTCCCCGCCGTCCTCATCACTGACAGGCTCTAACTCCTCGTCTTCTTCTTCTTCTGGCTCTTCCTCTGGTGCTTCTGCAGGTGGGGCATCCTGTGGTCCATCAACCTCCACTTCATCATCATCCTCAGCCATGAAGATTCCTGATCCCATGTCCTCATCGACGTTGTTGTTTCGAGGCAGCAGGGGATTAAGCTCGTTGTTCAGGCGGTGCACTTCTTCATGAAGATTATCATTGTATTCTTTAGCGTTCTCCAACTGTTGCTCGAGCTCAAACTGACGAGCTCTCAGAACGTTCTCCTCGTGCCAGGCTTCATCCCTCTGGTTCATGACACGAACCAACATGCGTTGACAGTTGTGGTTTGCTACTGTCAACCTCTGGACTGCAAGGGTTTCCTGGTCACAATCCCGGATCACTTGCTCCAGTTGCTGACGCGCTGCATTCCTGGCAGCCGTCACTTCAGCCAACTCTGCCCTCAGCCTTTCCACCTCAGTAGGCTCAGGGCGGGGCTCACGTGGAGCGAGCTGGTGACGAGGTGCCCTGCCTCCAGTGGACTTGCGAGCAGTCCTCTTGGTACGTGCCATCTGAAGCAACAAAATAGGACTTAAAGTGAGGATCATTTAGGGGATACGAAATTTACTTTAGTCGGGAGTACAGAAATTTTTAAGGAGGGAGTAAATGATATGTATGATATAATTAAACATGATGCATGCACGTTCCGTACGCCCTCTCACCTTAGTAGAAACATAAAGTTCTAACGCTAGGCGGTGGCATACATCCGTTCTCTCATATAAGCGAAACTATCGGTCTACTCGTTACGCTGTTAGTGTACCAGCAGAAAACCTCATTTCAGCCCAACAGTTTCCCAATATAAGCATACAAGAAAGCAGTAATTTAAATACTTTCCATATACACATCCCCAGATGTATATACTTCAGTATCAAAGCTACCCGATATAGAGGTTCCCATAATTAAGTGCTTACGTAATTACATGGTTTAAACATGTAAGTATGCAAGTCACCAAAACTACTCTCCCCTAGATTGTTGGTTGAACGATCATGCTCTCACAACTCACACTTACCAGAGCGTCGAGGCAATTGATCCATACATTACCACCCAAGTGGATGGCATCCATACGATATCACGCCGTATGGACAACGAAACAAAAACAAACAAGGCCCCCAAGTTAGTCTTTATAATAAGCCACCTAAGAGTCCTTATTTGGGCTAAGGGATGTGATCACTGGCATACCTAAAAAAATAATTTTTAGTGTTTTAACCCTTTTTCATAATCAAATATTTTTGTTTTTAAATACTCGTATGATGTTTTTAATGTTGAATTATGCTCCGGTACCAGCTGTAACAGAACCGACCAAATTATAAGAGCACAAGTACAAAAACAAGCACCGAAGCGCTCAAATTTTCGAACTTGAGCCCATATAATCCCGGTAGTCAATCGAAACCACGAAGGATTTCAAACCAACTTGCTTATAACCAGGATCGCATCATTCAACATACAACATCATACGTTACATTTCACAAGTAGTTCTGAAATAAGTTTACACACACACGGAGTCGCAATTATTACAAACCAAATTTATAAAGTAACGGAAGCATAACACACACCAGTTGTTAACTACTGCTAGTCTGGATGATCAACAACCCGCAAAAGCATGAGGAAAGTACATAAAAGATAATCATGCCCAAGTGATCTAGTCTTCTTCACCCGCAGGGTGGAGACAAGTCTTGTAGAAGCCTTGATAGAGCATATCATCTGCAACAGGAGGGAATAAACCCTGAGTACTGGAATGTACTCAGCTAGACTTACCCGTCGAAAACCAGAAATAAGATGACACCAAGGATTATGCAAGGCTTACACAAGAGGCTAGCTGACATAACATTTTGCATAAAGGCATAAGTAATTTAAACTCTTATAGCCTGTACTAGCAGTTATATTTAGCATTTACCTGTCGTCTATCTTAGCACCTGTACTAAACATGCACTTGATTATAATCAAACAATTATCATCATTATATCCAGAGCCGGTATGAATTGTGGCAACATTGTATCATTCCCTTAACCACCAGTTTATTTAATGAGATCTACGTTGCCGCTGCTCAAGTCAAGTGCTCACTAACCGGGAGCGACGGCGATTCGAATCGAATTCCTATCCAGCTGGAGGGGTATTTCTAACACTCACCGAGTCACGCCTGGCGAAGGCTACTCAGGTCATCTTTTGTACAGTTTAGGAATCGCGGGCTCGAATAATGTCGCGTCCCCAAGGGCGACACTCTGCCAGGTGATAGGGACTCTAACCCCCCCTTGGTCTCACGCCAATGTCCCCAAGCACATCCTTTCTCTCCTCCAAGATGCAACCTACCATTCGATTCCCGGCCTGAACCATACTACTCGACTTCGCGATCGGAACGACTTATCCGGCCAACTAAGTGTTAGACTGCGTTCAACATGACTCAAGGACGTACAGCGAATCGGTCCTTAAACGACTCAGACGGGCATAGCTCCACACCCAAGACGTGAAGTGTCTTGCGGCTGTACTATCGAACTCCCGCCCGGTCTCAATTTCATTTTAAAGCATGGTTCCACCACGGTAGCCATACAGCCACTCGTGACTCCTTCCTACATCTCGCGGATGACCGAAAATCACCCGACTTCTACCGTACTAAGCAGGGCTAAGCATTGACACGTGCCTAAACCTAAAATAGGATTAAGTACGATATCTGGACAAGGACAGGTATAATGCAACAAGTGTTTTCATATAACTCCTATAACTTAATGCAGTAAACAATTAAAAGTACTCAAGATTAATTTATAAAACAGTAGGTTCAGCATGCACCGGGGCTTGCCTTTCAGAAAAGTTGAAGGCCGGTGGTCAGGGCACTCCGACAAGTCTTCAGCGGCGTCTCCTTCGCCTGCTGGATCCTCGGGCTCCTGCTGCTCCTGGTTCTCCTCCGGAATTACAGGCTCGAATTCGAGGAGTGTCACCCCCTCCGGTACACCTATTGCATGAGTGCATAAAAAATCCCATGAATGCATAATGAAAGATGCAATATGCTCGGAATGAAATGCATTACAACAATTTAACGCTCTATTCAAATCACTTCAAAAGAGTAGGTGCAAATTTCCTCTCCGGTAGAGAAGTACTCACCTAATCTACTTAACCTAAGATAAAGCTGCTCATCCTCAGTTAAGGCCCTAACACCTAACAATTACAAAAGTAGCATGTCTTAGGATATCACACCATATCAATCAGCAAAACACCACAGTAAGTATTCTGGACAGCAGCTACTTGTTTTTATCACAACTGGAGATTTACAATTCCAAAAGATATGATCTAAGACAATCTGGAAAGCCTAAGAAATGCACTACAATTCATTTTCAGACCTCAACTCCAAACTCCTAAGTTTTCCATGTCAAACTTCACAAGTTCCAGAATCTGTCCTCTCAAAACAGAGAGTAGCAGATTTTGAACTGCCACTTTAAACAACAGTAACTCTCAAACTACTAAGCCAAATGCTTCCAAATTTTGACACAAGCTAGTTCATCAAGTTTACTCCAACTTTGGTATTTACAAGTTTTCCAGCAACCAATTTTATCAAAGCCAAATTTAGAATTACTACTAGCTGTCCAGAAAACCTAAAATTACAAGGGTTAAACATTTATTGATGTGGCCAAAGACCCTTAAAACCAAACTAAGATTTCCAAAAGTTCACATGGGGTATAACAATACCAGAAAGTAGGGTGTGACTACCTAGAACATTTATTTATACTCATTTCTTATTTTACTTAATTAATTAGGTGGAATTTTAAACATATATGTAAACTGCTCTTAAAATTCTACAAAAATTACAGGGAACTCTCTGACCCAAAAAGAGACCACAGTAAAAATTTGAACAAGTTTTATTTACAGAAATTCTCTATACAAAATTCACCAGTCAAAAAGGCTGATTTTTGTATAATTAATAAATCATATTGAAAAGTATCAAACAATAGATTTCATATTTTTCTTAGACACTCTAAGGTACCAAGACATTCTCCAAAAAGTTACAAGAACATTGCACATGTAGAAAAATTACAAAAATTCCTTCAATTATCTCCTAGAATAAAATGATAGCCTTATAACTTGGAAATTACTTAAGCACTGATGCCCAAATTTTTACCAGAGCTAGGGATAGCATAGAGTAACCTACCCACCAAATTTCATGATTTATGAAACAATACAGCTCAAGTTATAAATTTAACAAATTTGCATACATTCCAAAACACATTTAAAGGATCTATTAAATTCTTACAGAATTTAAACATCTCATGCCAGATCCATATTTTTCTAAAATACTACACATCATGTAGACCCTAACAAAATTTATCTCATGATTTTTGGATCATTAAAACCCTAGATCTATATTTTTCCAACTTGTACAAAAATCAGTGACAAAATAATAAAAATGAATTTCATTTCGGATGAACTGGGCCGGCTCGGAAAACTCGGCCCACACACTCGCGCGCGCGCGGCCCGCTCAGCGCCCCCGCCCACGCGCGACACTGACGGGCGGGCCCCCGCGGTCAGTGACCGGAGGCAGGGGAGGCGGAGACCCGCGAGCTCCGACGAGCTCGAGCTCGCCGGAGAAGAGCTCGCTCGGCCAATCGAACACCGCCTCGTGTTCTCTGTCACCCGGTGCGTCGATTGGTGCTCGTGGAATGGATGGGGATGGGGTGGAAGGGGCTTGTCACCGCGAGCGGCGGCCGGTGATGTCCGGTGGCGGCGCACCGTCGCCGGTGAGGATGTACGGTGCGGTCTAGGCTCGGTACGAGCTTCACCGAAGCTAGGCGGATCCATTTTGATAGGAAGGGAGGATGGAGAGAGACCTGAAGCACCCCGACCACGGTGAGGTCCTATGGCGGGCTCCGGCGACCTCTCGGAGACGGGGAAGAAAGCAATGCGGCTCACCTTGAGTCAAATCGCGGGCTTCGGTGGGTCAAGGGGATGGAGGGTGGTGAGGCGGAGGGAGTGGCGAGGTCTGGCGGCCGGTGATGCGGTGTAGCTCGCGCTTGAGCTCACCGGAGAAGAACGGCAATGGCGGCTCGGTTTCGGTGTTTCTGCAACTGGAAGAGAGGGGGCGGAGGAATGGAGGCCGGCTCGCGCGTCGTGGCGTCTTGAAGGCGTCGCGGCCTGACTGGTGGGGCCAGGGCCGGCGTACGGGCGCCACCGCGCCTCCACGCGTCGGCGAGACCCTGTGGCCGGTCGGCCACTCCCCCGGCTGACGAAACTGAATCGCGGTGAATGGTGACATCGACGACCGACTGACAGAGCGACTTCCACGATGATTAACTCCCAAACTAGTGAGAACCAGACGTGGGTGATGTTGGCAAAGTTGTAGAGCTACATGAGGACTACAAGTTTGTCAATTGGAGCTTGGGCTGGTTCGGCCTAGATTTGAAACTACAAGGCTCCAAAGTAGTGCTTGATGAAACTGAAACCGGGGTTCAGTTAACGATGCCGACTGACAGCCTAAGTTCATGACACGATATCTCTTGAACCATTGAGAACCAGGCTTTGAGGTACTGTGGCGTAGGCATTTGGCACTTGCGGCATGCCATAACTGACATTGTTGCAACTTTGCTCTACTTGCAGCAAGAAGAAAGAACAGGCCCAACCGGGAAATGACACAGCAGAACAAATGCATGGAGAATAGCCAGCAACCAACCAAGGTATGACTCTTCATATTGCAGGTGCACAACATACGACACTAGTGAAAGGTCCTAATATGGCTAAAGGGGGAGAATAGCCTATTTAAAAAACTCTACAAAGCACTAGAGCAATTGATTAGTACAACAAACGGTTTAATGTAATTTTGCTCTAACTCTACAAGAGTTGCAAGCCACCTAACCAACAATTCTAGTTGCTATGATCACTAGGCACACAACAAGCTAGATCGCTACCCACTAAGCTAGTGTGCTCTCAAAGACTAACTAAAGAGCCACACTAACCAAACTAGCAAGCTCTCAAAGATTAACTACACTAAAGAGGTTGACAACTAGTTTGCAAGGAATATAAAGGGGTGAGTAGGGTGATTATACCGCCATGTTGAGAAATGAACCAATCACAATATGAAGACAACCAATCACCAGAAGAAATCTAATCACACAAGAGACACAAGATTTTTCTCTTGAGGTTCACGTGCTTGCCGGCACGCTAGTCCCCGTTGTGTCGACCAACACTTGGTGGTTCGGCGGCTAAGCGGTGTTGCATGAACCTTGTCCAAAAAATAAACACTGCAAGAACCTACCCACAAGTGAGGTAGCTCAATGACACGCACAATCCAATAGAGTACCTTTTGGTTCTTTGCCTCAAGAACCCGCACAAGCAACCGATCGAGGCCGGAGACAATCACCAACTCCGCTCAACGATCCTTCAATCACCGGGCCATCTAGGTGTCATAAAAAACCAAGAGTAACAAGCTCACAACTAGCCCAAAGCTTCCACCTAGTGCCACAAGATGATGCAACTCAATGCAATGCACTAGAGGCTCACCAATCTCACTCAAATGATGAAATCAAGTGTGCAAGTGAGTGGATTGTGTTTGCTCAGCTCCCAAAGGGTGTGCACAAGTGTAAAAGGTGTCAAGTGAGTGACCAAGGCCGGCCACACCCTCTATTTATAGCCACACAAGCAAATTGAGCCGTTGTACCCCTTAGAGTTGTCTGCGCGGGGCACCGGACACGGCGGTGGCACACTGCCCCTAGGGTGGCGGTGCCCTAACGGTCACTTGGTCACTGAACATGGCATGGCGGTGGCACCACCCTAGGGGTGGCGGTGGCACCACCCAAGGGGTGGCGGTGACCATCCTAGCCAAGTCCCCGAAACCGACCCTCTCTGGAAAAATAAGGCGGTGCACCGCCGTCACCATGGTGGTGACCAGCCCAGCTTCGCTGCTCTCAGGTGAATTAGGGCGGTGACACTGGAAAAGGGAGACAGTGACCATGGCGGTGCACCACGGCACATCTGGCGGTGTACACCGGACACACCGGTGCCACCCTTTCATTTGCTGCTCTCGGCCTCAATCAGATGGGCACCACCACAGGCAGGGCGGTGCACCGGACAGGGGGTCGCAGTGCCATCCAGGCTCCTCTACTAGCTCTCCGAGTTGCAAACTATTTCGCGTTTCAATCCATGGCAACTCGAGCTACTCCCTGCAAACGATGCTAACTCTCAAAGTGTTTTATCAAAACATGTTAGAGCCAAGTTAGCTTCTCAAGACATTTTTGATAAATATTTTTGCTTGCTCTCCGATGTGCACTAGGCCTAAATGCAATGCATAAAGTCCAACACCTAGTGGCACTAGATGACCAAATTGTCTAGTTTAGAACCCCTCTTAATAGTACGGCCATTTATCCTAAATGTGATCACACTCTCTATAGTGTCTTGATCACTGAAACAAAACCCCTATTTATACCTTTGCCTTGAACTCTATAGGATTTTATTTTTCTCTTTCTTCTTTTTCAAGTTGAGCACTTGATCATCATCACATGTGGCTATCTCATCATTTCATGTGATCATCACCATCTCTTGAGTGCCACCATTCTCCACACTTGGATGTACCAACTCATCTCATATCACATCTCATGACAAACGTTAGTACATAGGTTTCATCAATTATCCAAAACCAAACTAGAGCTTTCAACCACTGTCAGGACTCAAGACACGCCAACAACACGTCTGTCCCCTCGCCAGCACCCCCGCTCTTTACAATCTCTATGCCAGCTTTGCTTCATGGAACAAGGTGCTACTGTGATGCAGCAACTCAGCCAGACAAAACCAACCACTACACCAGGCTGGCTAGACTGCACTACCACAATCCTGAATTGCCTTGAGTGCCAAAAACTACTAAGGAAAGGGGTTAAACCGCCAAGGAAATGATCCTTGGCCACAAACCGTCAAGCAAAATTACTCAAGGATAGGAGATAAGGAAAATTAGTTTCCTTGACGGTTTTAACACTTAAGGATGATTTCCTTAAAGGCTGACCACCAAAAAAATTAGGACCAAACTTAATTTGACGAAGAGCCAAGGAAATATTACAACCGCCAAGGAAAGTAGTTTTCTCGAGGGTCGACAACCGTCAAGTAAATTGATTTTCTTGAGAGTCAACAACCTCTAAGGAAACACTCTCTCCAAGGTAATTGTTATTTCCTTGGCTGCTCTTCACCCCCAAGTAAATTATAGTTTTCCTTGAGTGTCATTGAGTGTCAAGTTAATTTTTATTTCCTTGAGGGCCAGCCCCCAAGGAAATCTATACTGGCAATAAAAAATAATGTAGTAATCAATATATTCTAATATTCTAGTCACTATATTCAATTGACACATGATGACATACATATAAACATTTTATTATGGTCCCCAACCATTATATTGACGTAAAATATCCGTACGAATGTTGCAAGTGCATTTATCATTCATCCTTACATGAAGTCCATACATCATAATACACAAGTCACTAATAGTTTCCAATGCTTGATATAGTACATCATTGATTTGATCTTTCAACTGGTTCTGGTTGCATAGTAGTAGAACACCATGTACCTTGCAAGGTGTTTGGTTGAAATAGAGCCCCTTGATCTGCCTGTTTATCGAGCTGCTGCTACTATTTTTGCTCTTCTTTGGCTACTGCCCCTATTGCTTCTGCTCTTCTTTTACTCATGGTACTGTTGCTTCTCCTCTTGTGCTCACCAGTCACCACGCCTAAATTGGTATGTGAAGCAGCCAAATTTATCTGTTGAGCATAACTTTCCAAGGCCTCCTGTAAATAAACATTTTTTCATTAGAGTAATCTTGTGACTAGAAAAAAAAAATCAAAGGTAAAGAGCGAAGTAGTTACTCATAGCCTTTGAACTTAATTAAACTAATTAAACAACAAGTCAATATACTGTCCCATAGCAACTGCTAACTCAAGATAGTCATTCACTGAAATCATTTGGATCATAAAAATAGTGTCCCACAGCTATTTCAACATCATGAAAGTATATCGACAGATCCTAACTAACTTTTGATAAGCTACATACACAAACTGGCGTCAGTTTTGCAAAAACTCAGTAACTTCAGTACTGAACTACTCGATAAGGAAATCCTAGTTTATTGGTAAGGAACAGACTATGCACTATTGCACATCAGTACCATGTTCTGTTAATTCAAAGATAACTTCAGTAACATGGTATTGATGTATGCAAAAGAAATCCTAGTTCATCGGTAAGGAACAGACTATGCACTATTGCACATAACATAGGTACAAGCACAAATCAAAACTAAGGTTCTAAAAAACAGACATGTAAGACTAAAGGCGTATACAGTTTTTTCTGAACATGTAAGACTATTGCACTTATTCCAGTAGACATTCCATTACAGTTTTTTCTGAAACATACTCTGGAATTTCCAGTTTGAGCACCAAATCAACGTTAAGAAAATTAATCCACCAAGCTTATTCATCCCTTCCGGAAATAAGTGAAGGCGGTCACTTACCAGAAATAACTGAAGATGTATGACACCCAGATGTGCCCTTGGTACTTTGGTAGTAGAAACCCAGATGTGGACAGTAATACTCCTAGTCTTATCCAGGCATCAGAAATAGCTGAATTAACTAAAGATGTATGACATCAAGTGCTTTCTCCACTGTTGTCCACTTTATCAATTGCATACTTCATTGCAGCATATGTGCTCAAAATGCTAGCCTTCTCGGGTGTCCAATGCTTCGACATCCACTCACATTGTTTTTGTTCTGTCAATTTTTTTAAATGACTTTAGACACAAAAAAGTTCGCTCCTATCAACCAAATATCAGCACTATTATCTACAGATTTACCAAACAGTAGTGCCAATATTGTATCTAACCTTTTGGCCTAAGATCAAGTGCGTTAAAAAATTCATAGAAAGAATTGTAGCATATGGTTCATTTATTGGAAATGTATGCCACTGAAGGAAACACAAAAAAAAAGTAAACAGTGAACAATTGAAATGGAGTAGCTCATTGAAAGAAAAACATTTCCAAATGAAACATTGAATTTAATGCATTGTTTGCCTTGTTACTGGTTGCATGTTTGGCAAAACTAACATTGTCTTCCAGATGCACTATCACTCAATCAGCACCATAGTTTAATGCAATCTGCAGAATCATCAAACCTTTGTGCAAATAATCGAACTAAAAAGGTGTAATAACAACAGTTAATTCCAAGGCTCAAGTTGCTCCATAGAGCAGTCAATAGTGTATCAAATAAGCTATATATATAATAATCCAACTAAGTCAAGTTACTCCTAGTGCCTTACACAAACAGGTTGTCTTTAGGACCAATTATAGACCCATGTATAACTCACATCTATGTATGTTAGAAAAGTGAGAGCAGCAGCAGTCATAACCTACACCAGTCCAGGTAGAATATCTAGCTCTGCAATGATGCCGCTCACCGACACCAATACAGAGAAAGCAAGAAAAAATTCAGTCTGCAACATAATAACCAGTCAATCCTTTTGCTGAGCTTCCAGAGTAACTGCTAATGCGTGGTCAGATAGATCTCTTGTCAAATCGATAACAAAGTACATGTATTCTAGCAGCTAACAAAGGCATACCCGGCTGCTGGCTGCGCCCTCGACGCCTGCCCACCAGAGCCCGGAGCCCGGACCCGGTCTGCGCGCTGCCCTGCTCAGCTGCTACGCGGCGGCCTCCGCTGCTCTGCATGCCACCACGTGGGCTCGCGGCCCCGCGCCACCACCGCTGCCCTGCTCAGCTGCTACACGGTGACCTCCGCTGCCCCGTGCCACCGCTGCTTGCCGCTGCCCTGCTCAGCTGCTGCACGGCGGCCTTCGTTGCTCCGCACGCCGCCACGCCAACCTGCGGACCCATGGCCCCGCGCCACTGCCGCTCGCCTGCCCTAACCCCAGTGCTCCGATGTGGACTGGGGAGCGGCGGGGAGAACCGGGGAAGAGGGGCACGATGGCTGAGAGGGTTTCTGCGAGCGTTATATTCCAACGCTTGATGCATCTTGATCGTTCCTTTCAATCTAACGGCAAGCATGAGGCAGGATTTGATTTGGACTACAGTGGGTTGGCTGCACTCATGACATGGGCTTTATTTCTAGGCTGAGCATAGACAATTATATATATATATTTTATATTCTTTTTTTATTTATAAGCTATATTTGATTATTAGACACTCTTGTGAAGTAAACACTCTAATCTAATTATATTCATGTACCCAAAATACCTTTTAAATAAAATAGACTACATATATGTCTCTTTGTCTGCGCGCTTTTGGAAAATCACTACAACTTGAACTACACGTCCTATCTAACAATGTCCAGAAATTAGAAACACATATATGTAAGAAGACATGTTATATTTGAGCTTACATCCTAAAAATCAATGTAAAATGAAGTGTTTTGCTAAACATTACTCGAACTACTATTTTGGTGATTTTGACGAAGATAATCAATAATACCATAAAGTGGTCTAAATATTCTAAGAATTGGTATGGAGTCATAATATGGGTGTATAAGCTTCTCATAAAAATTTTAAATCATTTTGACAAAGTGAGACTATATGTCGTTTACAAATGGTCTCTCACATAGTTACATAACTATGAGACCATGTGAGAGATTTAGCCATTTGTGAATAATGTATAGTCCAACTTTGTTAATATGATTTGAAAAATTTATGGCAAGATAATACAACCATATTATGATCTCATGCCAAATTTTAGGATTTTCAGACACCTTTAAGATATTATTTTTTTCAGTCAGAGTCACCAAAATATTTATAAGCATTTTATTAGGTGTCAACCTCCAAGAAAATTCAATAACCCCTAAGGAAATGACAATTTACTTGACAGTTTAGAATAACACCCAAAGAAATAGGTATTTTTCTTGGCGGTTGAGAATAACACTCAAGAAAATAGTAGTTTCCTTGACTATTTACACACACTCAAGGAAATATGTCATTTCCTTAGAGGTGATTGGAAACCGCCAAGGAAACACCTATATTCCTTGGCGGTTTATTTCAACCTCCGAGGAATATATATTTCCTTAGAGGTCGATGTCTACAGCCAAGGAAACTATACTTTTCTTGGCGGTTTGATTTTGGCACTCAAGGATCCTCGGCCGTCAAGGTAATTTCAGATTCTGGTAGCGGGGGGTGTTCATCTTAAACACCCATATACATCCACCACAGACCATCCTTTTGCGGGTACAAATGACTGCAACCATGTCGGTCATCATGGCAGAGGCGGCGGCTATGGCTCTTGCAGCAAAAATTGTCTCTTTGCTTCACCTCCAGGGAACAAACTTCCTCACAGATAATCAACTCCTGGTGAATTTTTTCAACTCTCAAGATCACTCATCACCGTCCGACTGGACAATCAAACGGTTCACTCAGCAATTTCTCAACCACATTGCTGGTTTGTCTTGCAACATTTTCAAGATTCCGAGAGACTCCAATGCTACTGCTCATATGCTAGCGAGACAGGTTACTAGTGATAATGGTTCTGCTTCCCAGAGCCCTGTAATATCTTGTTATCTAACTCGTAAATTCCATTCCGGAGCTCATTCCGTTTTGGCTATTGGAATAGAACATTCTGGTACCGGCCCATACCGGTGTACCATTCCGGACTTTATAATAATAATAATATGTGAATAAACTTATACATAAATGTATATATAAATATATTTTGACTTAACTTATGACGTAATTAATATTTTTACCAAACTAAGATATCATTGAACAAGTTCATAAGACCTTATTTCAAAGTTTAAACTCCAAAGTTCATACATGGAAAAATATAATACATGCAGCCACGGCCGGTATTGACCGGTATTGGCTGGTATTGGCCGGTATTGACCGGTATTGACCGGCATTGACCTGTATTGACCGGTATTTGACCCGGTATGAGATTGGGGCTCTTCTATACCGGTTTAGGGGCCGGTACGAGACATTCCGGCCATTCCGGCCGGTAGCGGAATGGAATTCACAGCTATGCTCGTTATCGTTCTGATCATGTATCAATGTGCCCCCTACGGAGTGCACTGTCATCTGTACAATGGGAGTGTCTCTCGGGAGCTGCTAGGGTCCCGATGGCCGGACCATAGCCTGGCGCCGATGACTTTTTTCCCGCCAAACAACGCGTCAGCTGCTGCCAACGCGTGCACGTGATCCAGAGCAAGTTGTCAATTCTATTCGGGAGGCCATTTCGGTTTTCTGTTTGAAACGTAATGTTTCGGTACCAGATAATACCAGTGTATCATTCTGGATATACATAAATAAAATATATTTTATATTTTTATTATCCATAATATTTAATAATCATGATAGAATATTAATTTCACTTAAACTAGACAACCTACTAATTTATTTTACTTAAGTTTACAAACGAACGTAAAATTCCAACTTTTACTTGTCACCATCCTCACTGCAGTGCTGAATTGATGATAAAAAATAATTTGTTTTCCATGGTACCATCACGTTACCATCTTGCATAGGGGTAGTTACGGTAAATACTACTACTACTTGCATGTCCTACTTTTGCACCAAGAACAACCGGAGCGCACGCCAAACACGCCCTCACATATCCAGCGATGACAGCAAAAGGCATGCCTGACACGGGTACCGAGATACATGAGACAGCAAATTCCGGACGGAACGACGGGAACCACACGGAACGCCCGGGATCAGCCGGTACGCAAGCCGGTACAGGATTGAGGTCAGTCTGTTCCAGTCCAGTCAGCAAGGTGGAACGAGATATACCGCCTATTTCAGCTGGTACCGGAATGGAATTGATAACCAGAGTGTCCATTGATAACTACATGATCCAGAGTGTCCCGCTTGTGAGAGCACCATCGCCCAAAAAAATAATAATTTTCATACCGTTGCTTTATTGAAAGCCGTCCTCCACATGCATGCCAGAAAAGGCAGGCCGAGAATATGCTTACGTAAGCATCTGCATTAAGTTTTTAAAAAAGTCATAACTGTTAAATCAAATGTACAAATTAACACCTTATTCGCTTGAGCTTATTCAACGCTACTTTTCAGCCATAAAATAGTATTTTTTTTCTCACAACATTTTAGCATAAGCATCAACATAAGTCAAATTTCAGCATAAGCAGACATGGTGTAAATTTCGATTACACCATCATGTTTCTTGCAATAAATCCTTCAAAACAAGATCTCACATAGATATATTTAGATAAAATTTTATAATGAACATTTATCATGTGAAGATAGAATATTTTTTTATTAAGTAGAAGCAATGTTCTAAGTTCAGAAAAACAATGTTCCGCCTTCGTAACAAAGATTCTCTCGGTTTGGAAGAACAATGTTCTAGTTTTAGGTTCATGAAATTGGTATTATAATATACATTAAAATAAATAAATAAATATATTAAATAAAAATAATAAAATCTAGAGCAAAGCATAAGAAAAAATAAAAATACGTAATATAGAAAAAATTAAAAGAACATCACATGGATACTTTTCAAACATCATAAGATATACTATAGAACATCACATATATACTAAATGAACATGACTAACTACACCATAGAACTAGTTAAATACATTAAAGAATATCGCATAGATATTACGTGAACATCATTAAATACATCATAGAGCATCACATGTATACTAAGTGAACATTATAAAAACATCATAGAACATCACATATATATTACGTGAACAACATAAAAACAACATAGAACATCATATGTATACTACTTGAATATTAAAAACTTAAAAAAAAAAGAAAAAGAAAAAAGGAGAATAAATAATTAATAAAAGGAGAATTAAAAAGAAATAAATAATAAAATAAGAATAAAAAACATAGAAAACTTAAAAACAAAAAGAAAAAGGGAGAATAAATAGAAGCAAGAAAAAACAATCAAAAGAAATCAAAGAAAAAAGAAAGATAAAAATAAATAAGAAAAGGAAATAAAATAAGAATGAAAACATAGAAAACTAAAAAGAAAAGAAAAAGAGAGAATAAATAGAAGCAAGGAAATAAAACAATAAAAAGAAAACAAAATAAAAAAGAAAGGAAAGGAAAAATAAATAAGAAAAGGAAACATTACGTACCTGCTAATGCATGCCTCCCGCGCGTAAAACAATATAAAGAAAACAAAATAAAAAAGAAAGGAAAGAAAAAAATAAAAAAGAAAAGAAAAACAAAAAGAAAAGGAAACATTACATACCTACTACTGCATGCCTCCCGCGCGTAAAACAATAAAAAGAAAAAAAAAGAAAGGAAAGGAAAAATAAATAAGAAAAAAAAGAAAAAGAAAGGAAAAAAAACTGCGGCGCGAGTTGGGTGCCAGCCAAACAGTCGACAAGTAACAATTGCCTCAATTTTCTTATGGCCTCTTCGGCTACTTGTTAGACTACCCGCACTAATGAATCTCTATATTCATCCTCTATACGTCCTAGTCAGCAAGATTTTCTCCTCTATACTCAATTCTTCCACACCCATCCATCTTATATATCATCCTCTATCCACTCTATTCACTGTGGGACCTACTTATCACTTTATCTAAATATATCCATGTGTGATCTAGTTTTGAAGGATTTATTGAGACGAATTTAATGGTGAAATCGAAATTTAATTTGGATTTTTGGTTTGTGAGTTATAGCATTTTTTCCTTTGTTTAGCTAGTGGGGGCCGCCACTATAGAGTATAGAGTAAACACAGTACTACTCTAAATATAGAGTGAGAGAAAGGATAGAGTATCGTTTTGGAGTATTCAGTGCAGCAGTTTTTACTCTATATTCATACTCTAAAGCTTTAGAGTATCGTTTTAGAGTATCCACTGTCTTAGACTACCCGCAGTGGGTACTCTAAAACGATACTCTAAAGCTTTAGAGTATGAATATAGAGTAAAAACCGCTGCACTGGGTACTCTAAAACGATACTCTATTCTTTCTCTCACTCTATATTTAGAGTAGTACTGTGCTTACTCTATACTCTATAGTGGCGGGCCCCACTAGCTAAACAAAGAAAAAAATGTTATAACACACAAACTAAAAATCCAAATTAAATTTCGATTGTACCATTAAATTCGTCTCAATAAATCCTTCAAAACTAGATCACACATGGATATATTTAGATAAAGTGACAAGTGGGTCCTATAGTGGATAGAGCGGATAGAGGATGATATAGAGGATGGATAGGTGCAGGAGAATTGAGTATAGAGGAGAGAATCTTGCTGACTAGAACGTATAGAGAATGAATATAGAGATCCATGAGTGCGGGTAGTCTTATAACAGCTATATCGGCTGCAGCTATTTTGCGTTGCTGAGACTCTGGTACGGTGAATGGCTGAAAGCTGTTGTAGCAACGAGCCAGATTTTTATAGGAAAGAAATAATCCACTCGATCTTCACGTTTTCTTTTGTTGTTTTGGTTGCCCGAGGCGACACACACATCAAGAGAGAGAGAGGGAGTTAATCACAGGCTCACAGCATACGTGGAATCTGGCTACTGGTGATGGGTCCCATCATTGTTTCACGTGTCAATCACTACTATGGACCCACAAAAAGTGAAATTTCCTATGTTTTGATTCCTAGCCTCCCATAAGGTGACGTTCTCGCTTCACGATATATCAAACAGTTTTAACTTTAACTAAATATATATATTAAAAATATTAACATTTATAATACATAATTACTCTTATTAAATAAATTCTTGAGTATAATAATAAGCTTATTTAAAAATATAAATATTACTAATATTTGTTATAAATCTAAGCAAACTTAAGAAAATTTGAACAACACGAGTCAACTCTTTTTATGGGGCGGAGTAGCATGTTCCAAACACCCCTCCATGTTCACTTCCTTCGTTTTTATCTCTGTTTTCCCATCACATTCCTATTCATTTCTTAGGATTTTTTTCATTTCTATATTTTGTATTTCTCCATTCTAAACAAGCCCTTAGCCATAGCCATGAAATAAAAAAGAGGTACATAATTTGTTGGAAGGTTAGTTTGTTTTAGGGTTAGCAAGGAAATACCATTTACTATGGGAGGACCAAACTGGCGATGTGAAGGCAAGATAACATCTATCTTAAAATCGAACAACCCCATACTATAACCCTAATAACTCTACAGGTCCTGGGTTCAGCTACCCATGAGATTATGAGAGCGAATTTTTCAGGATTTAACGACATTGTGCTTTCAGTGGTAGGCGACGTTGCGCCTGTGGCGACTTAATCAATCTCAAAGATTTGTCGGTCCAGTCTTTAAAGATGTTCATAGAGGTAGATTTTGTATACATATGTTCATATATGTGAGTGTGCATGCGTTGTATCTGTGGTGTACTATAATTCATTAATCGTTAAAAAAAAGAAACCCTACCTCGACCTCAAAGATGGCAAGGGGCTGCTTCCTGATTGTTGGTGTTGATAGTCAGAACCCAACCATCGAGCAAACATATTATTTCAGAATATCTCTACGCACCCAAGTTTCTATATTCCTATTCCTCGGAAAATTAAATGAGTGAAACCCACAAAAATTACTCCATTCTAAGTTTTATCTAAATATATATCTTTTGTTATGCACCTAGAGTCCTAGAGATACACTATTGTCTAGATAAAATGCCAAAAACTATAAAACCAAAACGACTTATAACTTGGATGGAATCGAAGAAAAACCAAAACAACTTTTAGCCTACATAACCTTAGGAGTACTCCCTCCGTCCCAGTATATAAGTCGTAACCATCTCTGGTTCAAAGATCAAGGAACGCATTAAATTCTTTTTCAACGCTAGAATTACTACATCGATGTATGTGTTTCTAAAGATAGAGCACGCTTTATATACTGGGACGGAGGGAGCAGTTGCCTAAGCCCCTCCCAGAGCAGAGAAAGAGAACAGGCTAGGCACCAAAGTGGCAAAACAACTTATAACCGAAAAAAACCAAAACAACTTATAACTTGGAACTGAAGGAGTAGTTGCCGAAGCAACTCTCACCAGTGCTGAGCTGAAGAACACAGGGTCTAAACACTGGGCATCAGAGTGCCGCTGCTGCAGCTACAGTGCTGGTTCCGAAAATTCCAACGGTCATGGACACCCAGCTGATGAGCAGAGCGCAAAAACAACCACCAATCCCAGCAGATGAGCAGAGCTCAAAATCAACCACCAATCGGCCAGACTCCGCTTCATACCAAAGGTTCTTCGATATCGATAGATATAGATAAATAAATAGAAAAACGAACCATGACATTACACACTATATCTTCAGCTGAGTTCATCAATGCCTTAAAGGAAATCACATTACTCTAACCATTCAAGGGAAACACACAAAAGATGGGCCTGCCTCACAAGGCCGACGAATGTTTATTACAGCCACCACACTCTTCTGGTTCTCATTGGTCTTAGGTGCAAATAGCCAGCAAGATAGATCAGCTAGGCAACAATCTTCATCCACCCCTGCCCCGCCCCGCCCCGTCCCGTCCCCTTCTTTATGGGCACCTCACCTTACGCCTCAGCAAATCTGCATAGGGCAAGAGATTTAGTGTTTGTTGCCCTAGTAGTAAACAAGCATTCAGTCACGGATAGAGACCTATCAGCACCACTTACCCCAATTCAGAAAGCTTCAGGTGGGCCTCGGCGTAGTCAGCAAAGAAAGCGTCCTCATCCTACAAATCGGGCAAAATCATCACAGGTAACATAAACCTGCAAGCTAAAGGCCGACTCCCCAACAAATGAGAACTATGCATGGATCAAAGATATACCGCTGCATATTTGTCAACAAGTGGGCGGAAGGATGGATCAGAGAGGAGGGCTTTGTCACTTGGTAGCTGCAGAAGGCCTTCCTTCTCTCCACTCAGAAGCTCCCTGTCAGAGTGTATTCAACTTTAATTTTAATGAAGACTTGTATCAAGGAGTTCATGCTTCAGGATTGTAACATAGCTATTCAGTTTAACCAACAAGACACGGTATAAGTAGAAATAAGAGTTGCCTTCTTTGAAAGAAACAGATCACGTACGTGAAGTAAGAGTTGTCAAAGATTAAAGGGTTGGATGTCCAGGCTCCCTCAAACCCAGACCTATCCTTGTGGCATCTTCCCTACAAGAAGAGACAATTGTGCATAAGCACCACCTTTCAAGTTGCCAAACACCCAAAAATACACAGGCTAGATGCCCAGTTCCACCAACCAGGGTGTGACCACCAGAAAGTGCAACAATGTCCTGGTCGCTCAAACCCATCTGCGTCGAGAAAACCTGCCTGAGGTGATCAGAGCCTGATACAAGAGACCCAACCAGTAAGTCCACCTATCCCATTCCTACCATTGAGAAACATTCTAACTTTATCCTTGACACGACAAAGAAGGCAATCCAAGAACTCGGATCAAATGTTGCTCATGAATTCTTATGCATTAACTGAGGAGATTTCTTTTATAGTCAAAAAAGGATCACACACAGTGCACCCAGAAGCATGCCTACATGAAGTCAGAAGATTCAGCAATATCAGAGGAATTCTATAATTGTACCTTGGGTGGCATCAGGAAGGCGGCCTTCTGGCGGAGGCTCAGGCTTGTCCTACAGAATAAAAACAATGATTTCATCAACAGCCACAGCTAGAAGACTAATACAGTAAAGAAACAGCAGTCTGAAACAAGGCATAATAACATATTCCCACTAGCAGATGATGTAACTTCTACAGCGAACAAATAGAAATACTACTAATCCAAGGCAAGAATCTTAGGCGGTAAACTACAACAAGTATTTTAAGCCCTGGATAAAATACTACATCACACAGGTCACAGGACATGGCTAGTTACTATACACGCTTACCATATAATTAACCAGAAGCTGGCCAGCAAACAGTCAAAACATCCGCAGAATGAGTAATATACTACTATATGAACAAACACGCAAAGATAGCATCTAATGCATATGGACCCAACGCAGCAGATCAGCTGGCTCCATGGCACAACTATCCTCTTAATATTACCACTCTCTCATGAGAAAGGCTGATAATGTAGCCAGGGAATTTTATTTGGCAAACCAATACAGCATCACAAATTCACAAGAATTTTACCACGTGGAATATAAATGGGTAAGTATGTACTGTAGACAGTAACAAACAAATTGCCAACCTATCAACGGTGTATCCAACCTGAGAAACATCTGAAATCATTGTCCACACGATAAGGGATTCTGGGATTGCAAGAATTAGCATCAGATGAATCCAGAACCTATAAGTATTTAGTAATATGTAGCTAAGCCAACAGAGCCAGGAGCTAAGCCACCATCCTAGAAGTATTCTAACCAAGTTATTTGGGAATATATCACAGGAATATTCCCGTGCATGTGCACGTGTCAGCGTCAAGTCCACAGGAAGGTGTCGCACATACCATTGGTAGCGAGGCTAATGATGGTAGGGTTTTTGTGTTGCTTAAACCCTTGCAAAATCTCTGGTTTGGGTTGGGTTAGGCACTTAGGCTGGGGCTTGATGGTTTTTTTTTTATCTTAAAATAATAATAATAATATAATAAAACTAAAAAGGGTTATTAGAAAAGGAATCCGCCTCACCTGCCTTCCAGGGTGGAAGGGGACATCAGGTCCACCGGTTACCTCAACTGCCACGACTCCGGCAAGCTGCAACACCACCGCCATCGGACCGTAAAATTCGTTAGTCAATTCTACATAGAATCAGACGAATGGATGGGCGATCGGGGTTGCAATCTCAGGCAGGCAGGTAACCTGGTAGAAGTCAGCGTAGGATAGGATAGGGAACTGCTCCTTGATGGGCTCTAGCAGCCTGACGGCAATTTCCAGTCCGGCGTTGGCTCCGTGCGCCTGCTCGGCGGGGTTCTTCATGGTGCCGAAGGGGCCCCCGGTCTTGGTGGCCACATCGAAGGTGCCCGCGGAGTGCCAGCTGCGAGGAGGAGGGAAGGAAGGAGTTGGGAGTGGTAGTAGTTTCGGGATTGCCGGATCGGGTCGGGGTCGGGATCGGGCGAAGAAGAAGGGGGAGGGGGCTTACGCGAGGCGGAGCATGAGCGGAGCGCAGTTCTTCTCGGCGATGAGGCCGCGAAGCTTGCGCTTGGCCTTGTCCACCGCCTTGAGGTAGTCCTCGCTCACCGTGGGGTAGGCCTTCACCATGGCTGCTGACTACTGGCCCGGTGGTCCGATCGGAGACGGAGAATGGGCGGCAGCAGGACGAAGGAGATGGGTGGGTAGGCGTCGCGTCGTTATATATACTGCACGGAGAAGCTTCTAGTAGGTGGAATCGAGGCCGTTGAGCGGGAGATCGTGCGGCCGGGAGGAACCCGGATCGGTTCCGCCCTTTCCTGTCTCAGATCCAGCCAGGGCGAGGGGCCGGGGGCGTGTGTGAACATGGCAGAGTGCACGGAGATTCCTCCGGCGAGTGGTGCCACGTGGTGGATGGGGATTGCCAGGATGGCCACCCGATTGACCTTGATCCAAATATTTCTATGCCAGGGCCCACGTAGGCTACAGTGCCCTCCTGCATTTTCTCTTTCTTTCCATTCCTTCTCTTAAAGTTTAGTCTCCATCGATTTGGAAATATGCATGGAGTATTAAATATAGATTAAAAAAATAATTAATTGTATAGATTGTGACTACTTTGCGAGATGGATTTTTTAAACCTATTTAGTCCATGATTTGATAATATGGCGCTACAGTAAATATGTGCTAATGACGAATTAATTAGGCTTAATCAATTCGTCTCGCGAATTACTGAGGACTTGTGTAATTTGTTTTATTATTACTATCCGAACACTTCCAAACTTTAACCCTAAATTTAAACACACCTATGATTAATTAATTAGGAAAGCCCTCCATTTTTCTTGCCGCCCCCTGTACGTGGGTGGTGTCGTGTTGTTTGGCAGGACACCAGAGATGGCAGTTGGTTCGGATTCTCTGTGGGAAACCTCTATTTTACTACTCCATTTATTCTAAATTATATAAGAAGTTTTGATTCTTTCTATATACTATCTTTATTCTAAATTACAAGATGTTTCGATGTTTCTAGATTCATAGTTGCATAATAAAAGCTATGAATCCAGAAATATCGAAACTTCTTATAATTTGAAATAGAAGATATTTAAAGCATGTATTTAGAAAATGAAACGGCTATAATTTAAAATAAAGAGAGTATTTATATTGAAGGAGTCAGAGTATCTTCAAGAGTTTTTTCTAAAACTCACTCTCTAAATTATCATTCGGAGAGTCATTTTTATAAAATTCGTTTTCTATATCTTTTCATTCTCTAATACATTTTCTATATCTTGTACGCACTCTAGAGAACGAATGACTCTCTATCTTTGGCTACCGAGAAATCTAGAACTAAATTTAGATAACCAATTAAAAAAACTGTTGGAGAATATTTTTCTATCAAAATCTTTCTTCTAACAACTAGAAATAATATATGAGTCTCTTGGAATTACTCTCATATGTAAAGATGCTTTATTTCTCTTCCTTCTATCTACGGAGTATTATGCAGATTATGAGGTGAGCTTCTGGTTCTCTGCTCCCATGGTGATGACAAGATTCAAGGCGTATTTGGATGGTAGCGTGGGTTTTTTTGCTTGGCCTGGGCAAGGCCACCATGCGTCCGATTTTCTCATGCTCGTGGTGAAGATGCTTTAACCTGACAGGCAACTGCCAGGTCGTCATCCAAACACCCTCAATTTCCAAGGTTCTTGGGTGATTATTCTCTCGCTGTCTACGGGGATTTTTTTTATTTTTGACCGTTTTTTAATAATATTTTAAAAAACGACCGCAAATTTTTTTTAAAAAAACTAACCGTTTTGACAGCGCCGTCATCCAAGGCGCCACATTTCAACACAGTGGCGCCCTGCATGGCGGCGCCACAAGGTTGTGACGTGGCGGCCGAGGGATGGAGGCTGGGGTGTGACGTGGCACCATCTGTGGCGCCATGGATGGTGGCGCCACAGCCTGTGGCGCCCCTAGACATGGCGCCACAGGGCTAGGACCGAAGCTGTTCTTTCCGTTCGCTCAAAGTTGTGTCGGACCGGGCACAGGAGCCGTGCGGCCCTGGTCGTTGCAACCATGCGTGAGCAGACCCACGCCGACGTCGTTCTCTGAGCAGTAGAGTGCAGCCATCCGCATCTCTCTCCCTCTCGTCCGTACGCGTCACCAGGAAGCCGAGCAGCGCAGCCCCTAACTGCACTTAAGGTCAATCGACAGATTTTCACAAGAATTAAAATAGCAAGCAGCACAGATCACTAAGGACAATAAGAACAGATTCGCACAATAACTAAAAGTGAACAAGGGTCCAATTAAGGTGTCAAGAAGTACAAAGACATCAAATTAAGTTTGTAGTAGACAATCATCACAGTACATAGTACACAAGCATCATAGTCCTAAACGAGGCAGCTCCGTCATCCTAAAGTCGGCGACCTACACACTAACTCTCAGGAGTGAACGGTGCCTTCGGCTTCCTCGCCCTCTTTGGTTGGGTAGGCAGCATGTTCGGGGTGTAGCCAACATCGGCGCGGTCACAGTGGCTTTTCTTCCGGCGACGACGGTCTCCGTGCTGTGTACCGCTCGTACCCTGTAATGAAAACATAGCCCACGTTTATGTAAAATTCTATTTACATTGGTACGTACAAAATGAATATAGCTTTTTAATACCTGACCGTCGTCCTGTGTAGGCATAGGGGCACCCTGTAGCTGAGACGATCCAATCTCATCAAACGGCCACTCGAACGCGTCCTCTTCAAACCTCTCGTAGCGATGGACATCGTATTGCGGGGCGTTGTCCTCTTCCTCCGTGTTGTCCTCATCGGTAGTGCCTGTCCCGACGGAGGAGGCAGGTGGTGTACGCATGGTGGAGGTCTCGCCAGGTGGCGGCTGGAACTCATTTGGCTCAGACTCGTACGGCTCCCACGAAGTGTCTATGCATGTCAACTTCTGAGCTAGCTTTTTGCAGCCCCTGTTCATCCTCTGCACGCACAAGTGTCATATACAAATAAGTTTATATGTGTGTAAGTAGAAAGTAAGCATTTTCGTGTGGTTGAAGGTTGTTGGTTACCTTAACAAAAGCCCGAAGTGAGCTTATGTCCCCCCTCTAGAATTATGAACATGTTCCGCCGCTTCATTGGACATCCTTGTCAGTTGTGAGGCCTAGGAAAACCAAAAAATTGCAACAATTAGTGTTCTTGAAGTAAAAGAGAACTGACTGGGTAAGGTAAAACAAAGGGTTGCAAGAAATTCTTACCACGTATGCCATAAGTGGGGCTCGCTGTGGCTGCATCTCCTGTCTAGTTTCGACGTCGTACTCATCTTCAACGACGTCCTCCTCAGAGCCCTCCTCAACTGCACGGTCAGTGTACGCGCCCTTGATATGAAGCCTCGTGGGCCTCTGAAGCCACCGCAGGTACTCATTAAAAGCGTCCTGGTCGAATGGAGGACCACTGTCGACACGAACTCTGTCCCTGTGCACCCACAAGCGGATCCACCGGTCATGCGTTTCGGCCTAGTTCTTCTCACTGTACCTCTTCTTGCACTCATAGCTACACCAAAATCTTAATTAGTTTTCGTTAGCAAAAATACATATGTGTGCCAGTGAAATAGAAATGCACCTATGCAATGTGGGGTTGGTGGAGTAAAGCGGTGGTAGGCCTCGCCAACCTCTCCCGAACTGCCTACAAACCCTGATTGGGTTGTGCAATTCAACCACGTGATAGAAATCATGGGAACATCGCTGCGGTACTCGTCGGACTCCTCCCAACAGCTAGGACTAAGGTACCCCTCAAGCTCTTCATCCTCCCAAGGAGTCCAGTTCACCTGAAAGTTTCATGATTGAGTTAGATTGTGACTAAAATATTCGTAGCACAAAAATAACTAAAAGTTACATTCTTATGTGGTACTGTGTCATGAGCTCTAACTCGTCGGAGTACTCCTGGTACTTTCGTGGTGATCTGCCTGTAACCGACTCTGAATGGCTCCAGAGGAACAAAGCAGTTGGCCTTGTATCTCGACCGTTCCATTCTTGCATTTCAGAAGACAACAATTTATGCAGAGGTCATGGATATTGTATAAGTGCGTAAAACTATGAATCGAACAATTTATCTTCTTTAAGTCCTTCAAACTATGAAACGAAGTGTTTTACTTACGGGCAAACGGTAGTTGTCGGGGTCATTCGAATCAACTATGGGACGAACGGGCCGACCAATGGGCCATCTTTCCCAACACCAAATCTGCAACAGGTAGGCACAACCTCCAAGATTGGCGTCTTTTGAGGTGTGGCATGAAGCGTCGCATAAGCTTCTATACAGATATGCCAGCACCGCGCTGCCCCAGCTGTACGCCGCTATGTTCTCCCATGACTGGCTAAGTATGTCAATAAACATCCAGCTGATGGTATTACCCGACCCATCAGGGAAAAGGAAAGAACCAAGGAAGTGCCACAGCCAAACTCTAGCGTGCATGTCTCTGTCTTGCTCCGTGTCGAGCAAGTAGTTGAAGTTGTCACAGATCCATGTCGACTGGACACCAGAAGTCCTCCTGAAATAAATAAGACACGACGAGATGAAAATGACGTGCACAACTGAAACAAGTATTAAATAAGTCACCGGCCAATTGCTTACTTGGTTGCTTCGGCGTCGGGCATCAAGCCACAGAAGCGGTACACAGCCTCCCTCCAGTTCTCACTGTCCACACGACCGGTCACTGCATGTCCCCCCAACGGAAGGGTAAGGATAGCCTTCACGTCCTGCAGGGTGACGGTCATCTCGCCGCAAGGGAGGTGGAACGTGTGCGTCTCAGGCCTCCACCTGTATTGTTCACCAACAAAACCAGAACGAGTGTTAGCTATCGAAATGGTAGTACACAAATGACAAGTTTACGAGAAAGAAATGAATTTCACCTGCCGACAGCTACACTGAGGAGTGAGGGGTTTAGGGGCGGAAGACCTTTGTTCACAACACGCACAAGCTCTAGGAAGCCGGCACGCCGTATGTATGGCACGTACTCCTCAAACCACTCTAGCTGCCTGTTGTGCGTGCGAGGCCGCAAAGGGGCCAGCTCTGCCCCCCTGTCGCTCAAGAAGTGAGCTCGGTGCTTCTTGTCGTACTCCACCTCAAGAAGGCTGTACTTCTCATGCTAGGTATGACGGACCTCCCGACGAGGAGCCATCCTGTTTGAAGCAGGAAAACAATGTGTTAGTGCACATGTTAAAAAGAATTAACAACTGAAATTTAAATGATAACAACTTACGAAAGAAAATATATGTAAAACATTCAAATAAATTACTAACACAAAATTACAGTACTAACAACCTGCTGGCCTTGTCTTCTATGCCTATTAGCATTATGACCCGGTTCTTTACAAACAGAGCATAGATTCTTGCTACGGGTCTCGTCGAATAATCCCCCTCCGTACTTGTCCTCGCCGTATCCTCTCATAGCGTCCATATCACCCTTGAGTCGCTTCTTCTTCCTCCTACCCTTCCCTACCTTCTTCAGGTCTGGATGTGGTGCGTAATCCTCACCATAGTAAGGGGGCCACTGCGACGGGTCGAGGTACGGCTCGAAGGGCTTCTCCCACACTTTTAGACTGTTAGAACGAAGGTACAAGGATGACATGAATGGAGGGACGGTATGGTCATATCCACGCTTACTGTAGGCCGTGATCATGTGGGAGCAAGGGGCATGTATGATCTGAGGGACATTGCAACTGCACTCAACTTTCGCAAGATCAACTCGGTAGTTTCGCCCACCATATTGTTCCCCTCCCAAGGCAGTGCCACCCTTACCGCGTATACTGTAGATATCCTTCGTAGGACCATATGCCTCCCCTGTTTGGTCCTTCGACAATGCCTCTGCCTCATGCAAAAACTCTTGCGCGGCCCTTCCAAATTTGCCATGCTCAGCCATATTCCTCTGCGCAAGTTCCCACCGTAAGATGAAATATTCGTTGCACTTCGTAAACGAGTACTCAACGATTCCAGGTACGGGCAATGATCTCACACCTTTGAACACATGGTTGAAAGACTCCGACGCGTTGGTGGTCATGATGCCGTATCTGAAACCACCCTCATCATATGCCAATGCCCACTTTTCCTTATAATCCAACTGCTTCTTCAACCATGTATCAGCGGCTGGGTTCAACACCTTTTGTAATTCTCGTAGTTTCTCTTGGAACTCGTGTCCTGTTTGTACATAACATAGAAGCTTTAACATGTCACTAACCTCTGCCTTCCTCTGCTTACGCCAGAAGTTAGCGGCGAAATGTCGCACGCACCATCTGTGTACCAGAGGCCATAACCCATCGATTTGTTTAGCTGCAGCATTAATGATCCCTGCGTGCCGGTCCGAGATCAAACAAATGATTCGAGAATCACCAAGCACCTCTGTACGGAGCAACCGCATGAACCATGACCATGATTCATTGTTCTCCCCCTCTGCCAAAGCATATGCAATGGGTACTTTCTGGTTCTCTGGGTCAACAACCGCAGCCATCATTAAGGTGCCCCTATACTTTCCTATAAGGAATGTGCCATCAACAAGAATAACTGGCCGACAGTACTGGAATGCATGCTGCGTCTGAGCGAAATACCAGAACACACGGAACAGAACATGCCGCTAAACCGCCCGCAGATACATACCTCCTGTGTCTATAAACCATCTCATGCCAGGGTTGTAGTACTCATTGCACACAATATACGAGGAACCTTGTTGTATGCTTCCTCCCAGCTACCCCAACGAATGGCAAGGGCAATCTGCTTTGCATGCCAAGCCTTTCCGTACTTGACCTCATAGTCGGTAAATGTGTATATGTTCTGCTGTAACATCGACACCAAAACATTGTTGTCAGCATCAACGCAACCCAATATACGGCGGGCAAGGTAGCGCGCAGTGAGCTACGGATGAGAATGCTTCGACGAATTATCCCTGCATGTGTGGGGTTGCTCCACTTTGGTTACACGCCACCTGCCATCACTCTTTTTCTTCCGTGCATGGAACACCCACGGGCAAGTCCAATGGATGCATGCGCATTGGTACCTCTCCCCCTTGTCCGAATGAGTGACGCGGTATGGTCTATGGTGCCACACAGCATAGTCCTGAAGAAATAGCTTCATCTCTGCCATTGTACGGAATACCATACCCTTCCTAAGGATACCACCGTCTTTATGGTTATACGATGAGTGAGAAGACAACTGCAGGCCGGTGTCACAAACTGCCATATGTACCATGCTGACATCTCTGTAGTTAGGAACAACACTGAAAGGTAGGTTAGCCTCCCTCATCTGCATAAGCTCCGCCGCTGTGTAAGGTGGCGGTGGGACGTACTGCTGTGCCTCACTAATCCTCCCCCATGAGTCATAAGGGGTATCTTCCTCGGGCAAATCATGGACTAGCCTCCCCTAAGTCGGCATGGCATGAAGTACTTCTGTTGGAACTGGTGCTGGCATCGGACCTACCGGTGTTGCCCTCGCATCTGTACCTCCATTATCATCACCTGAGTCATCTGAATCACTGCTAACATCATCACCCATCCTGTCCTCCGCCTCCCGCTCCTCCTCTTCCCGTTCAAACTCCCTCACATCAAAGTCATCCCTAATACGACCAACTTCAACATAATCAAAGTGCTCCTGTGTCAAATTGCCATCCAAATCCATATCACCCTGAGTTCCTTCCCCTTCGATCCCAGCTTCTTGTTCATTGTATCCAACACCCTCATTGTACGGACCGTCCTCATTGTGCTCCAACCTGTAACCATTCTCCACAACCACCTCAGGCATGGCCACATTCGAGCTTTGGAGAACCCGATTGTACCGCGACCAATCAGTAGGGTTGCGCAAGGGCACCACGACATAGTGTGCCCTAGTCTTTCCACTATCAAACCTCCCTTTGAATATGAAATCACCGCCAAACTTGTCATGCAAACGGCCACAAAGGTCGTCGAAGCTAGGAGGTTTATCGAACCATTCCATTTCTTCATCCATGCCCTCAAACATACCATCTTCTTTCCTAACAATTCCTCCGTAAAAAACCCGAACACAACAATCCATCTACAAAGGCATTCCACGGAACTCCATTAAATCGCCGTACCAAGTGTCACTACTACTATTAATGTGTATTCTAATTAAATATACTAAATACACTAACTACATACACTATATTTAATAACTATACTAACCTATATTTTACTATACTAATTTACAACTAACTTATTTACTAACTATATTAACCTATACTAACTATATTAACCTATACTAATTTATACGCAACTATGATTTACAAACTAATTTATAACTAATTAACAACTACACTAGTTTAGCATGTCAATTTAGGGAATTACCTTAAAAATCTCGGCAACTCAGTGCCCTAGCAAAGGTGGCCGCCGGCGGCAATGCCAACCGGCGGCGTGAGGACCGGCCGACCCCCTCCCGCGCCCACTGCCGCGCCCCCGGTTGTGGCCGGTGCTGGTTGCCGGAGTGGGCGGCGCGAGGGGAGCATGAGGGGGGCGGCGCAAGGGGGTGGAGGAGGAGGCCGGACGAGGGGGCGGCGCTGGCGGCGAACGCGGCGTCGGCGGCGGCGCTCTCTGGACGACGCTCTGGACGACGGTCGCGGAAGAAAGAAGGAAGAGGAGGAAAATGGGCCGGCAGCCTATTTGGGCCGCTGTGGCGCCGAGATCTGTGGTGCCACTCTGTGGCACCGAGATCCAGGGCGCCACAGCAGCTGCCACGTCACCCCGGCCAACTTCCCGCGGCAGCCACGTCAACGGCCTGTGGCACCGCCATGCATGGCGCTACTGTATTGAAATGTGGCGCCTTCAATGGCGGCGCCACCAAAACGGTTAGTTTTTTTTTAAAAAAATCGCGATCGTTTTTTGAAATATTATTAAAAAACGGTCAAAAATAAAAAAAAATCTCTACGGGTGGGTTGCAACTTGCATATGCTAGACTAGATTGGATTAGAAATGTTGGTGAATGACGAAGAATACAGAGTGCAAAAAGGGGTTGATTAGAGACTAAGATCCATGGTTTCGTATACTCTTCTATTTCTTTTGGCAGTTAAAAAAACAGTACGTATGTGATTTTTCTATTTCTTTCGACTGTTCAAAAAAATAGTATGTGATTTTGAATGGGTTCGGCTACCGCTACATCCTTTGATCCATTTGATTCGATGTAATCTGTGTATATTTCTTCAAGCATGCAAATCCTTAATTTCATTGCGATGTTTGAATTGGATTTTCCGTAGCTACATGATTCAAGTAAATTAATAAACAAATTTAATTCATAGGCGTCATGATATGAATCAAAACATAATTTAACTTAATTTTGGTTGTTTCATGGGCGTTACAATTTGTCCCAGTCCCAATATGCTACTCTCATTGCATTATACTTTTTTGTTTCACGTTGCAACACATGGACAGACACCTATATCAGCGAAGACACTCGTATGGTACCACGGTACCAGTACCTGCCCAGCATCAGCACTTTTTTTTTTTTGACAACACTCAGTATCAGCACTTGTTTTATAAGGCCTGGTGTAGTTCCCAAAAATTTTTGGATTCACCCATCACATCGAATGTTTAAACACAAGCATGAAGTACTAAATATAGACGAAAAAAAAATTAATTGTACAGTTTGGTTGAAAATCGCGGGACGAATCTTTTAAGCCTAATTAGTCTATGTTTAGCCTTAAGTACTACAGTAACCCACATGTGCTAATGACGGATTAATTAGGTTTAATAAATTCGTTTCGCAGTTTCTAGGTAAGCTATGTAATTAGTTTTTTTTATTAGTATCCGAAAACCTCTTCCGACATCCCATGAAACATCTAATGTGACACCCAAAAAATTTCTTTTCACGAACTAAACATAGCCAAAGCCGTACTTTTTTCAGCCAACGAATAGTGTTTTTCTCTCACAACAAATCAGCGAACAGTACTTTTAGCCAAACGACCAGGGCAGGCGTAAAAGAAAATGTAAACAGATGAGAGCATGGTCATATTCCTTTTCCAAAAGAAAGGCCGCCCGAGACGAAATGATCACATTGGATGTTGTGACTGACAGCATGCAAATGCAATCACCAGCAAGACTTACCACCCAAAATACTACACCTACATCCTGCTTTATAAAGGCGTTAATGCTGTGCGATTACCAAATCAAGTCAGAGGAGAACAATTAAATTATATGTTGTGTGCGACCATCGTTTACCATTTCGAGTCGGATCCGGTCTCTCTAGTACGTATGTTTCTTTACAAATTGAGGCTGTGCCAACGGCAGGGTAACACAAAATCCACGGTCAAGACATATGCATCTCGTATTCGGGATGGAACAAAGCCCTACATCTGCTCCTGTATTATGTTATAAACAGATATCAAGATCTCAACGCTGATCAGGATGATGATAAGCCATTCCAGAAAATCTGACTTCCTGTTCTGAAGGATCTCCTGAAGAAACCTGATGTTGTGCTGCAGATTTCAAAACAAACACACATTAAAACATAGAGAAACAAACAGCAATAAAACACTCCTAATCAAAGATTCGTTCAGCCACTGAATGTTTTGCATCTGTCTTACCTCAACAAATTTCAACTTAAAATCAAGGTTTCCAAATCTCTGAGTTAGCTCGTATTCATCTCGAAGGTATTCCCAGATTTGAGCATAGTTTGCATTCTTCCATGCTATGTCTGACCTGGAATCCACAAAGTAAACGTGTGCTCTAACAGTATAAACATACAAGTTCAACTCAGTGTCAAAGAATGCAACAACTATGCCAGGTAACACTAAAACAAGGAGAAAAGTGCCGAAAGAAATAACACTGAAAAATTAAATTACAAGAAAAAGATTAGTCAAATTCAGATCTCAGAGAAAAAAAAACTAAATTAATAATCTTTTTGAACTCGCAAAAGCCAGGCCAAATGAAACACTTTTTTTGTGTCCAGCAGTATTACAAGGCAACTAATCTCAGAGGAACTACACAAATACCATCTGAAATTCATGCAATGCTTAATTACTTAATTAGTAATTTGGGCTCATTTTTTTACAACAATTATGCAAAATCGGTCTTTTTCCATCTACTTTACAAACCTGTACAGAATCAGATGAAACTAAAGGTAAACTAGAAATAAAGCAAAAGCTTGTCTCTGATATGATTGAACTAAGCAGCAGCTTCATGGACGCCAGTATACATTTCTGACTACAGGATGACGTATGCAACATCCACTTCTAGGGCAGGAGAATGTACGTGCAACATCAAATTCAAAGAACAATAGCACAACCAAACGTTTGAAAAGGCCAAGAAAGGATATTAGCCTTTATTTTTGGGGTACAGACCATGAAATACTCAGATATTTGCATTTAGGAAAATTGAACTGCTCAGCATGAAGCTATGATACCTCTCAAAGAGTCCAAGCTTAAGAATAACATCAGCCAAGTTAGAGTTAGCCTTCCCTACAAGCTGGAAAAGCTTCTTCCTCTCCATAGTGAAGGTACCAGTTTTTTCCATTCCACGATTGATATCTGTGAACTCAGCTACCATTCCATCCACCTACCAACGAAGATAATTAAATAGATTAGTATATTCCTTAATGTATCATAAAAACATCTCTGCTACTAACTTGTACATACTTGACGGATATAGTAGTCAAGAGCAATACTCTGACCCAGGACACTTCCAATTGTACGGATCCCATCAATACTCAGATCCCTAAGCACAATATAGTCAAGACCACCTTGCATCCACGTCTCTAGGGTAGGCTTCTCAACAACAGCATAATCTGCAATTGGAAGATTTTAAGGTTGTGTCCACAGCAATGCTAACGCTTAGACGACGCGATAGCACCCACATGATAAATGCAAAGAAGCAGCAACCAAAAAAAAATCATGATGATTGGTTTAAGTTGCTAGGAAAATATTTGCTGAAGCAAATGTCATGTGCTATTTGCAAAATCACGAAATGGGGTTGCAAGCCTCAACAAGTCAAGAACAGTTCTCATCACAAAACTAAAAAGTTTCCATAAAATTTGGGCACCATCATCTATAGACTGCAAACCATACAATACAAATATCATGGGATATTTTTGTTTGTGGTCATTGATCGAAGGACTCTATAGATGTGAAATAGAGTTTAACTTTTCTATAGATGCTTCTCAACCGATCAACTAATTTAGGATAGTACTAATGAGATGCAAATATTTAAAGAGTTCGAAGCAGATAAAAAGAATGACAAACTCTACTCCCTTAGGAAAAGTGTGTGTTCTTGGGCTTACCATCCTTTCTCATCTCTGGAAGTAAACCCGATGCATGCTTCTCAACAATTTTCAAGTATCCATCTGCTTCATGATCAGAAACATTGAACAGCACAATGGACCCATATTGGAAAACGACCATGTAGTGGCAATGGCTCTCATCTATGACGCCAGACTTAAAACCCTGTGAGACAATTAGAATAAGTCTACCCAGTCTCTGACAGGTCCTTAACAAATCATCTCAGAAAATAAAGACAGCCCTTTTCAAATGAATATCATCGTGTAATGACAGATGGTGATGCTACAATCAGCTTGCAACTGTTTTCATGGTATAGTAAAATACAAGACATTGAGCTCTCAAGGAGCTTAATATGAACATATTTATACAAAGGCAATCATCATATGCTACCAACATGCCATGCCAGGAATCAATAAAAGACAGACCCAGCTATATCCAAATTTACAATTGTAGGAGCATAAGAAAATCAAGAATGAAGCTTTTAGATAGCTCTGCTACAAGGCTGCACACAAGTTATGAATATATACAGGAATCCAGATGGGTTGGGGGGCACTAAGACTGCAGGAACAGTTTGATGCAGCGGCCTACTGTGGTGTTCAGTTCACATTGAACATTGACAATAAAGGCATGTAAAAAACAAAGCGCAGTACCTTCCTTGGATCTTACATTTTGAAAAAAAGGTCCCAGAGAATAGATTCACTGAGCAGAGCGTGATAAAAGATTTTATCATCTCAACAAAGTGAAAGTAGCTTGCAATTGATCACTTACCGATTCCATGGTGATGAGAAAATGTGTCAGAATCTAAATTAGGCGTGTCATTAGGAAAGCAGGGAGTATCTACCTCGGGGTCTCCCTTGACATCGTAGTATCTAAGGACAACGTAGTTGGTGGCACGCGATGTGGGTGGGATGACATTGAAGGAATTCTGGGACTGGAGGCTCCGCAGGTCGATGCTGCGGGAGGGGGAGGCCCCACCAACCATATCAGTTAGTTCATCACCAAACAAAGAAAGCAGAGTAGCAGAGGGGGGCAAAGGAGTTCTAACGCTCAACGAGCCGGTACCTGGTGCATAGGAAGAATGCCTTGACGGGGACGACCCGTGACTGGTTCTCCTGCGCCACCTCGAGGAGGTGCTCGTGGTAGTAGGACTCGTCTTCGGAGGCGAGCTCCTCTGGCGGCGGCGGAGGCAAGGGCGCGGGCGGGAGCGGGGGTCCCTGGTCCTTGGAGTTGAGGTGGTCTCTCCCTGGAACGGGGGCGGGGGCCGGGGAGACGGAGGCGAAGGGGCGGTGGAAGAGGAGGCGGGACGGGGCGCCATAGGGATGGGGAGGCGGTAGACGGCGCGTTCGGAGGAGGAAGGAAGATGGGAGGCGCGGAGGAGGAGGCGGCGGCGGCGGGGAGCGAAGGGCTAGGGTTTGGAAGGCTCTCCCTGCGGCGCGGGAGCGGCAGAGTAGGAGGGGCCTGAGGAGGCTTTGGAGCCTCGACGACACCTCCATGGACTGAGAAGCTCTCTCACTCAGGTCTTGGACATTGCAAGAAAATGGAGATGGATGGAGGACGCCGACGCGAGCGCGAGCGCGAGCGCGAGCGGAGAAGACAGGGTTGGTCTCGGGGCTGGGCTGGGCTGGGCCACGTTCTTTCTTGAGGCTCACGTCTGGGCTCCCGACAAGGCCTATTTCCTATTAGGACAGGAAGGTCCAGCCAAGTCAGCCCAGCCCAGATCAAGGATAGCAATAGGATTCGGTGTGTTTTGTTAATTCCTTTTCCCACACCGTGTGAGGCAATGGTAGGCAATCATCAAACTATGACTTGAAAATTACAATTGAATTCGGTGTTCCTTTCTTGGATGTTGTCTAAGACTCCTTGATTGATAGGGAAAAAAATTCATTTTCCCATGGCCCCATCCAATCCAATCAGTTTAGAAGAAGAGACTTCCATATTTCACGCTCAATTCACAAGTCTTCTAAAATTTGACACTCCACATACGGATATTCCAATAAACCTATTTCCTCCCCTTTTATCCATATATGCTTTATTTCTTTTTATTTTCCCAAATCTACTCAAATGACAACAATGTTCTTGTCTTGCTTTTTCTTTAAAATTGGGTGACCAAACACATGTCGCACCTCTTCATCTCTCCTAACGAACAGAGATGCGCCACCCGAACAAGTGTGAGATAAACCAATCAAGAGATGCAAGGATTTGTTTGACCGAAGTTCGGACCACCAAAGGTGCCATACGTCTCCATTGTGGAATTCGATGGGTGACCCAACAAAGGTCTACTCTTGGCAAAGGTCCAAAGCGTTCTCTTTCTAGCTTTCCACTAAGGGTCTTCTTTCCTCTTGTAGTGGGAAGACCAACCCTTTAGAGACTACCGCAGTTGCCCACACCCTCGGGTGCTTGTTGGTAACGTCTAACCAACTATAAGCAAAGCTCCAAGATTAACAAATGCAACAAACCAGAACTTTTTGACTTGCTCAAGTGCTCAAGTGTTGGACAACACACACAAGATCTATCAATCTCTCTTGCTTACAGATTTCACTAATCCTTGATTAGAGAGTGAGCCAAGCTTGCTGATAAATCTTGGCTCACTCTCTAATCAAGGATCAGTGAATCTCTAAGAAACCACACCCACAAAAGATACGGATATCATCGGGTCTGAACGTTCGGATCCGATCCCTCCGTCGACGACGCGCGGGAATTCGCGTGGTGCGTGAAAAACCAGGGGATGACGGAAGCTACAGGACCCAGGTATATTAGTTTCTCTATTATTTTTTCTTTTTTCTTATTCTCTCATTTCTTTTCCTTATTCTTTTTTCTTTTTCTCTGTCTTTTCTTTTTTCTTTGTCTTTTCTTCTTCTCAAGCTTCATTTTTTATTTCTTTTTGTTTTATGCTATTTTTATTATTCTTTTCATTTTTATATTTTTATGTTCCTTTTTTTATTTCTTTTTCTTTTCTTTTTCTTTCCTTTTCTTATTAATTTTTTTTCTTCAATTTATTTTTTATTTTTGTTTATTTTTTGTTTCATACGATTTTTCATTATTTTTTAATTTTGTTTTTTATTTGTCGTTGTTTAAGTTATTCATTTATTTTATTTACTCTATATATTTATCATTTGTTAATCATATTTTTATGTGTATATTTCTTATTTGTTGTTTTACTCTTAATTTCTTAAATACCTTTTTACTTTTTTATTTTTCTATATATGTAATGTTCACGTAATATACATTTAATGTTCTACGTTGTGTTATGTCATATTTACGTAGTATTCATATAGTGCTCTATGATGTTTTTGTGTTGTTCACGTAGTATGTGATGTTCATGTAGTATACATGTGATGTTCTATGGTGTTTTTGTGATGTTCATTTAGTATATATATCATGTTCTATGATGTACTCAGTGATGTTCATGCAATTTATATGCGATGTTCTATAATGTATTTAGCGATGTTCTATGATGTACTTAGTGATGTTTACTTAGTATACATGTGATATTCTATGGTATATTTTAGGATGTTTAGAAAATATCCATGTAACGTTCTTTTAAATTTTTCTCTATTATGTGTTTTTATTCTTTCCCTCATGCTTTGCTTTAGATTTTATTATTTTGTATGGTATGTATTTATTTATTTATTTTTATGTATACTATAATACCAATATCATGAATTTAAAACTAGAATATTGTTCTTTTAAACCGAGAATATTTTTCTTAAGAACATGGAATATTGTTCTATGAACCTAGAACATCATCTCTGCTCGATAAAAGAAAATATTCTATCTTCATAAGATAAATGTTCGTTAATAAAATTTTATCTAAATATATTCACGTGGGATTTTATTTTGAAGAATTTTTTTTGCAACAAACTCAATGGTGTAATCAGAATTTAATTTGGACTTTTGGTTTAGCAATTAAGACTTTGTTAGTTTGTTGAAAGTCACTTTTGAGATATGTAGGTGAGGTGGGCCCTTATCTGCGCAAATTAATTCCTAACGCCTAGAATCCGCCCACACGCGCTTCCCCTTTACTTGCAGAGTACGGTCTAAGTGACCGGACCCTAGCAGCTCCCCAAAAGGGAAGGAGAGGACGTCCAAGGGCTTAGCAAATGCTAGATCACTCCAACCTCACTTCGATTTTCAACAACTAAGCACTAGTGAGTGGAGGGCTATACTGGCTCTAGTAGATTCGAGTGTGATTCCCTTGGCACCAACAACCCCAAACAATCAACCACACCCCCTTTTATAGCCCAAGCCAAGCAACTGGCCGTTGGCTAAAGTTGTTGCAGAAACATGAGCACTGGATTGGTCCGGTGCCTCATTAGAGCCAGCACTAGACTAATCCGGTGACCTTCCCACATGTGCTATCCGACAAATTGGTTGTTGGCACTCCAACAACTAGTTGAGTGCATGCTCTGGGGCCACCACCACAGCCACCATCGGACTAATTCGGTGGCCACCATAGAGCTCCCCGAGCGTTCAAACTAGCATCGGATCAAGCGCTTCCACGTTTAAGTATTGTCGCGCATTTCCTTAGCTCGCCATGCGTTCCCGCTAGGGGAACAATACAATCACATACTCCGGTACCTGTCAGTGGGTGACCACATGACTAATCCGGTGGTAAACCCTAGCTTTAGCTTAGTTAGCATGCTGCACCGTTATAGTCCGGTGCTCTTTGCCAGGCCACAACAAACTAATCCGTTGCTTGGAGAGGCACTGCTTCGAGCTCCGCTTCAAACCCTTTTTCAAATGCACTAACTCTTAAATATTGTCCAACATAACAATAACTTCTTTGGCCCTGAGTTTGCTTTTTAAGCGATTTTCACTTGCTTCTCTCCCACTACTATAAAAAATGACTTTGCAAGACGGTGCCCAAACATTAACCGAAGCGGGCACAAAATACAACAGCTTGAGAAAATCCCTGACGATTAACAGAGGTAGTCATTTTATTTACCGAGGCACCGAAAAATGACCGACTTGCAAAATCTATTTACATGTGCGATCATTTTATTTACCGAGGCGGTTGGAAAGTGCCCATCTCTAAAACGGATTTACGGAGGTGGCCATTTTAAGACAACCGCCTATAAAAATGGTATATTTTTTAGAGGCTGTCGTCTTAAGGCATCCGCCTCCGTAGACACATTTTTGTAGGCGGGCACACTATAAGGTCCGCCTTCGAAAATCCTGGCCCAGCGCTGAGCCTAGCAAAGAACATATTAGCGGGCTCATATATAAGTGCGACTTAGGGGTTCTCAATCATTTCTCTCTCTCCCGAGCGTAGCGCCAGCCCTCCTCTCCCGAGCGTGCCACGTGCCGCCCTCCTGTCTCGAACACGCGGCGCCGACCTCCTCTCCTGAGCGTAGTGCTAGTAGGCAGGGTGGCACCCCTCACTCTCCCAACACAGTGGCGCTCGACCTCCACCGCCTCCACGAGTTCTGGCCCCGGCGCGAGTGGAGCCGGAGATGGTGGCGCATGAGAAGGCTAGATGTGGACTCGCCTGCTCCCTGTTGACGGCTACTAACACCTTGTTTTACCGTCAACATTTCACCCAAAGTCATGCAAAAAGTAACATGAAATGATGAAATTATGCTTGAATTTTACCTAGTTCCACTTGTACTTAGAATTTTATTTATATGCAGGAAATTTGACGAAAAATGGTGAAAATATGTACAAACATGAAGTGTACAAGCAAGGGAGCGTGACAAGGGGCCGGGGGCCCACTGTCAGGTGCTGCCTGGCGCCCCCCTGTGCCACTTCACTGACTTGCCACGTCAGTGATCCGTGGGATCACCCCCTCAACCAATCAGGAGCAAATACGCGGATTGCTTGATCAACGGACAAGATTTTGCTTCACATGGATTGAAGGGCCCACTTGTCATCCACTCCATGGCTTCTCCACCGACTTAGTGCTGGAAAACCGACTTAAGGCAGTTTGTAACCGACTTGGAGGAGCTACCACAACCCTTGGATCAAGAGGCGGTGGATCCAAGGGTCGGGTGGCGCCCCCCTTGGCCGGCCGGCGCCCTACCCCCTCCAAACCGACTTCACTCACCTACAAGTACCCCCCATGCTCCTCTACACTATAAATAGAGGGGTTTGGCTCACATTGCAACTCGCCCCATTCATTATCTAGCTCTCCAAAGCTCTCTATCTTAGCTTATCTCTAGCTTAGAGTGAGTGAGTGAGTTTAGAGGAGGAGTAGAGTGGAGTCAAGGAGCTTATCTCCGGGCTAGGAAGAGTCTTCCAAGTCTTTGGTATAGTTCTTTTTTGTATTCTTTACTTTCTGCATTTATTATTCAATATTTACTTTTCAGTTATTTACTTTATCGGGAATTGCTATTGTGTGCTATATTTGCTAGTAGTTAGTCATTAGTGTTAGTCATTAGTGGCTTAGGTGCTTGCTTGTGTGTGCATAATTATTAGTCTTAGTTATCTTTTGGTTAGTAGTAGTGTTATAGTATCGGTTCACCGTCTGGTTAGGGTGCCTCGATCTCATTTCATCGGAGCTTGGATTGAGGTAGTATATCGATAGATTAAGCGTGGTGCTTAGGCTATAGATTACCTGTGGATACAGCTATATCTCCGGATAGTTGTGGTAGGTGGCAAGTGGTGATAGCCTTGTCCATCCTCTGTATTCCACCACATTAGGCCTAGTTATTAAAGCATAGGGCTCTTTGCAGTGTTGTCTATTCAACTCACCTAGTTGGTAGGCGGGCTATGCCCCGAAGTGCTATATTACTGCTACTAGTTATTAGTTAGCTTAGCTACAAAGATAAACACTCCTCTCTTTTCTGTCCCTCTAGTTATCCTTAGAGTAGTTCATAGATAGTAGTAGTAGTAGGATTACTCCCTTTCTACCCTATCATCTACCTATTTAGGATATAAATCTAGATTCCCTTTTGCAAGAATCCTTTGCCCTATACTTTTGATTCATTGCCTTCCTGTGGGAAAAATATAAATTCGACACTCGGTACTCACCGAGCGAAGTGCTACACGATAGTTCTGTGCACTTGTGGAATTACTCCAATAGTGATATAAGAAATATCAACACTCCCCCGGTGATGGCGGCGCACAGGGCGGGGCCTCCCTCAGCGGTAGCGTGAGGCCTAGATCCTAGCCTAGTTAGGGCTGGGCTGCGGGGTTTTTTCCTTTTTTTGTTTTTTATTTGATTAACCGAGGTGGGCATTTCAACAGCCTCGAAAAAAAGATTCATTGTAGCCTATAGACCGAGGCAGTTGTGATGCCCGCCTTGAAAAATCAAAATCATCTGCCTCCAAAAAGCATAGTGTAGTAGTGTCCATGCCACTCAATATAAATGCAACATGAGTTAGATCTCATCTAGTGGCACTAGATAACCCTTTAGCTCACAAGAAAACCCCTCTTGATAGTATGACTATCTACAGTCAAGCTCTTCTCAACATCCATCAAGCCACTAATCAATACAAGTATTCCATGGCTTGATCCCTTGTAGACGATATAATCCACTTCATGTCATCATGTGGCATTATTGGTTCATTGATCATAGCTTCACTTGCTCTTCACCATTGCACCTGGTCCATCGATGCCAAGTCCTTCGCTCTAGCTTCATCGTCCTGATGGTCCATCGCACCTGAGTCTGTGACTTGCCCTTCACACTAGCAACCCGGTCCTTTGTAGCCAAGCTATGTCTCTTGATCTTCTTCACCTAGCCACATGACATCATATCATGTCTCATGCAATGAGCTCCTTCATCTCACTAGTTGAGCACATCAACATGTCCAAGTCACCTCTCCACCATGGCTTTAAGTGTTGCTCATACTATTGTACCTGTGGACTAAACACATGTTGCTTATATTAGTGTACCTATGGACTAAACGCATGAGTATCTGAAAGGTCCTTGTTTGGTTTTGGTAATTGAGTGACAACCTTAGGTGGACTAATTGTGTTTATGTGAGATACACAGGTGATTAGTCCATAAATACATGTGTGTGAGCAACATATGCCATGATGGTGAAGATGGCTTAAACTTGGTAAAAGGCTCACACATATGATGATGGAGGAGCTCATTGCATATGAGACATAACATGGAGTCATGTGACTAAGGTGGAGAAGATCAAGATAAGGCTCGATTCGATGGATCAGTTGCAAGTGTGAAGGGCAAGTCGGAGACTTTGAAGCAAGAGACCGCGTGTGACAGTGAAGCTTGAGCAAGACTTGGCACCGATGGACCGAGGCAACGGTGAAGAGTGAGTGAGGTCAAGATCGATGAACCAATATGGTCACGTGATGATATGAAGTGGATCATATCATTTGATGATTGGTTGGTGCATGTGTTGCATCGACATTGGAGGAGATGGAGGAATGGAATGCACAAGGCGAAGGTATAACCTAGGGCATTTCCATTTTACCGGTCATAGGTGTGTAGAGAAGTTGATGACCGGGTTTAGGATAGATGGCCGTACTATTAAGAGGGGCAAACTTGTTTGCATAACGATCATCTAGTGCCACGCGAGCGATCTAACTTTACATCGTTGCTAGGATCGAGTGACGTGGCAAGTTGAGTGGTTAACTCCTTTAAAATGATTGTGAAAATGCTAACACACATGCACATGGTGGTGTTGGCACATTTGTAAGGGTTTTGAGAGGAAGAGAAAAGTGGAGACTCCCTCCTGCCGAGCTTGCGAGGCAGGATTTGACGAAGAAACAGAGGCGAAACAGGACCGAACGCTGGCCTCGGGGGCACCTACGCGTTCAGTCAGTTTAGGTAGAGACGCACGCGAAGGAGCTGAGCGAGCGGACGCTGGCCAGGGAGCACCTGCGCGTCCGGTCAGTTTTTGCAGAGGAGCGGACGCTGCAGACCGGACTCTGGCTGAACACTATTCAACGTCTGGTCACGCTGATGTGGTGGTGTGCAGTGAGGTCAGGGAGGACCGGACGCTGGCCTGCGTCCGGTCATGGTGCACCGGATGCGTCCGATCGCCAAATGGAGGCTTTGGGAGCTCTCTGTTGTGCACCGGACGCTGAGACGTTATGCGTTCGGTGTGGCACTATGTTGGGCCCGGTCATTCTCTTGACCGTTGGCACACGCAGTGACTGTTGGAGATCTGCGGCCGAGGTTGAACACGTGAGGACATGTGGACGGTGATGGTGCATCGGACGCTGGCTACCTGCGTCCGGTGGTACGCACCAGCGTGTCCAGTGGTGTCGAGTTTGGCCCAGTGAAGGGGCAACAGCTAGTTTAGCCCTTAGGGCTATAAATAGAAGTGGTGACTGACCTTGGCTGTTGTGAAGCACCCTTGGGACTTAGTGTCCATGCTTGGAGAGTGCTTGGGAGCCCTCCTAACTCATATATGCTTGAAAATGATCATCCGATTATGTGAGTGAGCGATTCTAGTGTGATTGCATCGAGTGGCACTAGGTGTTCGAGTTGCAAGTCGGTGGTGCTTATTACTCTTGGAGGTTACCACCTCCTAGACGGCTTGGTGGTGGTCTCCGTGGACGCCCACAAGGAGATTGTGCGGTGCTCTGGAGAAGTGATTGTGAGGGGTATTGTGCTCACCCCGCGGGAGCCACAAAGAGCAACTCTAGTAAAGCGAGACGCAAAGAGCGACAAGTGGTCTGACCGGATCAAGTGCTAGAGCTTGTGGTAAGCACTCCATGTGGGAGAGTGTGACTTGCGGGTCACTACTAGCAAGAGGACCGGCAGCAATCTTGGAGGTTGTCTCAGTGGGGACTAGCTTGGTGGCAACCAAGTGAACCTCGGGATAAAAATCATCGTGTCAACCTTGTCATCCCGTTGGTTTGTAATTCCTCAACACAAGCTTGTATTTACATTCACTTATATTGTGCTTGTGTAGTTGCTTTTGTAATTAGTTAGCTTGTGTAGCTTGCTAGTTACCTTCTTGCTTATGTAGCATAGAAGTAGCTCTTGCGTGACTAATTTGGTTTGTGTAATCTTGTTAGTCACATTGTTTAGTTTGTGTAGCTAAGTAATTTGCGCTTTCTAATTTGGCATTAGTTGCCTTGTTATTGAGCATTGCTAGTGAGCCTAGGAGTTTTGTGCTTTTGCTTACTAGTTGTGTAGGAGCTCCCGTAGTTGTTTGATTAAGATCTTTGTAAGGTGCTAGAGAACATAGATAGAGAGGTGTAGTCTTGGCTAGATCGATAGTTTTAATTCCGCATAAGTTTCGATTAGCCGGTGCAATTAAGTTTTAGAAAGGACTATTCACCCCCTCTAGTCCGCCATCTCGATCCTACAGTATCTCAATATAAACACATATTAGTCAATCTAAGGTTATCGCTCAATTACCAAAGCCAAACTAGGAATTTCACCAACACCTTAGAATGCCAAACTAGATGTCCAAGCCAAGTTGGATGCCCAATCTGTATCAAGTTCGAGTCCATTTCGGACTCGAGGAGCGGCGCATGCTAAAATGTCGCCCAAGTCGCATACGAACTCTATTTTGGACGTTCTACCTATGCATGGAAAGCTAAGGAGGTAATATTTTCAGTAATACTAGTAGCACATAAAAAAAATCATCGATGTCTATGGGAACTATCGAAATAAGTGACCGCCTAGAATCTATCAAGGTGGTGCGTCGTCATGTTTTGGGCCGTGTAACATGTTGGGGACTCCGTAGCGACACAAATAGGGGTACTTGGCCGTCCCTTAGACTATATATTCAGTAGTTGTCACTCAAGTTAGGGTTTGTGTTTTGCTAAGATTAATCTATCATTGAACAGTTCTGCTATATATCGGTTTGTGGAACCCCAATCTATGAGTTTCATCTACATCCATAATATTTTAGATTGCTTTTATTATTTTTTTGCTTGTGCTCTTTGATTCGCTACATGGATTTCCTTCTCGATAAGATCAATCGGGCAAGTGCATGTTGATAACTAGAGGAGACGCGGTGCTAAGATTATAGTGGTTTAGTCTTTATGATCGGAAGCCGGATCAATGTGTCAATTCTATGCCAAATCGACTGTTACCTCAACTTGAAGATTGAGACCCTCGTTCCCATCAACAGGGGAGGTCAAGCTTTGGAAGAAGGTGCTAGGGAGGCTAACCTCAAGTAGGGCGGCACTAGGATGGCCGAGGTTGGGCGAGGGGCCACTGATGATGGATCCCAGGCGGCGGAGGTGGGGATGACAGGAAAAGGTGGGCACGCAAGTCATCGAGGGCAAAGTCAACCACACCGAAGCTCAGATGCTAAGGAAGACACAAAAGTCGGCGAGGGAAACCTCCGAAGGGCGGATTTGATCTCCAATAGGTCAACCTAGGGTTCCACCAAGCCTTCTCTGCGTCGAGAAAAGGGGGTGGCGGGAGGAGGGACGCTCACGAGAATTGGGGAGGTGGCGACCAGCACCCAAATTTGAGGCCAAGGGTGATGAATGCAACACAAAGACAAGAGGGGATGAGAAAGAAGGGAGATAACCAAAAACAAACATAAAAGTAGGTGGGATGAGAGATCAAGGAAGAAAGTAAAAACATGCTTTGTTTTTGTTAAGGTTACGTAACTTATCCTGACTTTACTGACGCAGATAACAAGACGTTGGCTAAGCCAGGACAACCAATTTAACTCTTGCAACAGCAAGAAAAAAGCTTAAGCACAAGAATTAAAGTAAGTTGGCTAGACATTCAAACAGGCTTCTAATCCTACACAGTGCTTGTCAAAGATCCTAGCATGCCATAAACAGCCTGCTCGAGTTGTTGGTAGAGGCCTTGTTTAGATACCAAAATTGTGTGACAAATTCTGCATAGTATATGTCCCGTCACACTGTAGCATTTTTGTTTTTATGTGGTAATAATTGTCCAAATCTTGATTAATTAGGCTCTAAATGTTCGTCTCATAAAGTACAACAAAACTGTGTAATTAGTTTTTTTATTTCATCTACATTTAGTACTTCATATATATGCCAGCATTTTGATACGATGGAAAATCTTCTTTTTGCATAATAAAATTTAGGAGTGAAGGGAATCAACAAAGTTTTGTTGGTCCAGTTTGCGAGCATGCCTCCCGCCGTTTGCTCACAAACGAAGCCTAAAGATGACAGCACTGCACATACACATACAGCAGTTAGGCTGTCTCCAACCATCGCAACCCAAAATACAAGACCTATTTGTCTTTTAGGTAACGCTACAGTCAAAGGGTTCCATACCTATTTTTAGTCTTCTCCAACAACAAGACCCAAAAGACGATCCTTTCTGCAAATGGGTCTTCTGCAGAGAGAATACCCATATTTGGGTTATGGATCTCCTGACACCCAAAATGGGTCTTTGAAATAGGTACTCTGTTGGAGGCTATAGGTATCCTATTGAAGACCCATTTTGGATTTGGGTACCCAATGGGTACCCTGTTGGAGACAGCCTTACTCCTAGACAACAGGGTTCGACTAGAAGCTGCCAGGAGTTGGACTGTTGCCTTTGCCTCCCGCAGCCTCCGTTTCGGCCTTTCCCCTCCCCCGTCCCCCGTTCTCAGGCTCTCACTCTCCCATCGGAGGCCCGCCCGCCCCGCCCGCCCGACGCAGCCTTCCTTCTACTCTCTTCTATCCCCCACGCGGTCACGCTACTCGGACGCGGAGACTAGAGCCCCTCCCCTCCTCGGGAAGCAGGTCAGGCAACGGGAGCGAGCCATGGACTGCTGCTTCCCCTGCCTTGGAGGGGCCAAGAAGAAGGAGAAGCAGCCGCCGGAGAAGCCCCAGATCCGCCCCGTCTCAGGTGAGGTCATCCTGGAATTCACTTGTTTCGTATCATCGGGGTTCTTCTCCCCAAACTTTTTGGGTCCTTTTCTTTCGCAATTCGGTCGTCTTGAGATACATACTCTTCCCTTTTCTTTTCTTGGCTACATCACTTTCATAATTCGGTTGTGTACTGCCCCTCCTTTCGCTCAGCCGTGTATTCTTGTTCCAGTTGTTGATGCAGAGAAACCCAAACAGGGTCCGTCGTCTAGTGTGACGAAGCAGGATTCGTTCGATTTCAACAAGGAGTCTGCAAACAAGGGCATTGTCCTGAGCAATGGATCTGGCCACCACCAAATCGCTGCGCAAACCTTCACTTTCAGGGACCTCGCAGCAGCCACGAGCAACTTCAGAGCTGATTGCCTTCTTGGTGAGGGTGGCTTTGGACGGGTGTACAGAGGCTATCTGGACAGTGTCAGCCAGGTTTTCTTGCTTTCCTGCCTGTTTTATATATCCCTAGTCCAACTTGTGACTGATGATACGAAGCTTGCTTTAACACTATACCATTCCCTAATAAGATGAAATCATGAATATAGTGCTAGGCCTAGATTGCTATCAACAAACATTCCTTGGATGCGTATTCTCTCTCTATATAAAACTATCGAATATTAATGCTCATCCAACACTTGTAGCTGGAAAATCTAAACCTTTCTAAGGGAAAATGCATTGACATGGCATGCCATTCGTTTCATGATAGGTTGTTGCTATAAAGCAGCTTGACCGTAACGGATTACAAGGCAACAGGGAGTTTCTTGTTGAAGTTCTGATGTTGAGCTTGCTGCATCACCCAAATCTTGTCAGCCTTATTGGCTACTGTGCTGATGGGGATCAGAGGCTTTTGGTTTATGAGTATATGCCTCTAGGTTCTCTTGAGGATCACCTTCATGGTAAGCTGTTCAAATCCTGAACTACTATCCTTTCCTTTCGAATTTATGTGGTTAAAATTTCTCCACTCACGGCTTCTTCTTATTTTTACTCAGATCCTTCCCCAGATAAGGCACGGCTTGACTGGAATACAAGGATGAAGATAGCTGCTGGTGCAGCGAAAGGGCTAGAGTATTTGCATGACAAAGCCAGTCCTCCTGTCATATACCGGGACTTGAAATGTTCAAACATCTTGCTTGGAGAGGGGTATCACCCAAAGTTGTCTGATTTTGGATTGGCAAAGCTTGGTCCAATCGGTGATAAAACTCATGTTTCCACAAGAGTGATGGGGACATATGGGTATTGTGCCCCTGAGTACGCTATGACCGGACAGTTGACCCTAAAGTCAGACATTTATAGCTTCGGTGTAGTCCTTCTGGAGATCATTACAGGACAAAGGGCTATTGACAACACCCGAGCTGGAGGGGAGCAAAATCTTGTTGCATGGGTAAGCTACTGATGCTGATCATTTGTTATGTTTTCATCCTTGTCTGTGCTAATTCTAGTATAGATGTTGAGTATGGAGAACAGCATATTGTGCTATCTTCCGCCTGTTGAGTATTGATTGTTAATGTATTCTGGAAAATTACCAGATGTCTGCCTCTTAGCTCGGATGTCCTGTAAAACTGTGTTATACTTCAGTCTTTGGTATCATATCACCTGAAGGGAAAGCATAGGAGGTTATTTTCAGTGCCTCTCTTTATTTCTTTCCAGATTCAGCATTTCATGTTTATGTCGAGCTTTATCAGCAGCACGCCAACGCTACATTAATTTTGCTTGCTTTCTGTAATTATCCTGTCATGGTTGATTTGGTTGTTTAGGTGGCATTACTGTAAAGATGCTGTTGAATAATAGATTATGGCATGCCAATCACTCTGCTAAATAAGAGTGCAGATTTGGTGCCCATGGGGGCTGGCGCCCTCGTTAGCTAAAATACCATGTTGCAATGTTTCAAAAATCATGTATGTAGTAAACACAAAGTTAAGTATAGCGGTATAGCCACAACAATACAGTTTAAAATTCATCCTAGATGCCAAGAAACAAAATGGACAAGCAGTCAACCTGGCACTGCTCATTATCTGCTCACAGTGAAACTTCTGTTTTTTTTTTTTTTTTAAATCTTAGCATCAAAGATTAATTTCAAACTGAATTGTTGCGGCTACACTTAACTTTAGTACTACATACATGATTTTTGTGATGATTTTTGAAACATTGCAACATTGTATTTTAGAACGAGGGCGTCAGCCCCCCTGGGCGCCATATGATTTTCCGCTAAATAAGCGCTTGCTTGCTTTGAAAAAGTCTAAAACCTCTCCATGTGTTTGTTGTTCACAATTAGTGTAACCCTTGTTGATGCTTCATTTCAGGCCCGGCCATTGTTCAAAGACAGGAGGAAATTTCCCCTGATGGCAGACCCTGCACTAGAGGGGCAGTATCCTCCAAGGGGATTGTACCAGGCCCTTGCTGTCGCTGCAATGTGTGTCCAAGAGCAACCGAGCATGAGACCGCTGATCGGGGATGTGGTTACAGCCCTCACTTACCTTGCCTCCCAGACCTACGATCAGGAAGCACGTGCCAATTCGCGCTTGGTGGCTCCAGGGACACCACCGCGGACTAGGACCAGGAATCGAAGCCATGGCACTGCAGATCAGAGAGGAAGTGGTTAACCAAGGCTATGGATGGTTTGGGAAAGCCCAGAATTTTGGTAAGCATCTAATCTAAGATGTGCAAGAGCTGGGGTGCCTGTGGAGATGAGAGAATTTTGTCTCATTTTGTTGGAATGGAGGGCATCGATGGTCTGTTCAAAACCTTTGGTTTAGCACCTGTTTGAGATGATGTATTGGGAATGCCAAGTGTTTCCCTGGTGGATTCCATTGATGAAGGTACCAAGTGCTGTACATATATATCGTTCCAGAGTGTATGTCATTTCCGTCTGCGGAACAAACAACACAATGGGATTTATATAAGTATATTATTCTCTTTCTTTTACTGCTCCACATTTTAGGCTGCGTTGGATTAAGTAGAGTATCGTCTTCTCAGGGCTCGGGCCTGACCTGATGAACAAATCAGTCATTACAGCAAGACGGAAGCAGAGCTGATTGATGCTCATGTAGGCTGTGTTTCGAAATGAACCAGGGAGGTCTAAAAATATATATGCAATTTTAGTATACTATATACTTATGATACTAAATAAGTGTCACTGATTCATAGTGGAGTATACATATTTTGTATCATAAATATTAATACTTTTTCTGTAAATTTTTGTACTAAAATCACATTCTTTTCAGGACAGTGGCAGTGGTTGTGAAGGGGACCAGAGGATGGTGGTCGAGGGAGGGCTACGAACTTGGTTTATTAATTGAACTAGTACAGTGCCTTGCTAACGTTATGGCGTCATTTCAGAGATGCACATGAAAACTTGAATTCTATATACACACATTAATTAAAAAGTCAGGCTTGGTACTGTTGATGAAACTTGAAATTTATATATACACATTAGTCCAAAATTTTTATATACACATTATAATCATATGAACAACTCTACGCTTCCTCTGATTCCGAATCTGATAGTGAAGATGTCACTTAGCGCTTTGCCACTGTTGATGAACTTGATGATGACAACCTTGCAGTTAAGACTCCTTCAAGTTGCTCAGCAGTAGAACAACCTCCAGTTTCAGTAAAAGTACAAAACATGTCCAACATCCTATAAAAAAATAGTATATTGCCCGTACCAACGATACGGCCCACATTAAGTAACTTTTCTAGGTCCACACAAATTCTAACTATGAAAGGAAAATATATGAGATCAATTTTCCATATAAATGAATTTGCCTCCTCAATCCAAAGCGTATGTGTGTTTGTTGTCGTCACTATATGAATTCATACCTAGTCACTCCCCTGTTCTTCCTGCATTCATATACAGTGGTCTATTAAGATCTATAAATATGCATCTCTGAAGAAACCACTGCTCTTCCTGCATTCATATATAAGGGTCTATTAAGATCTAAATAATATGTAGTCGATCTTGCTCAAACTTTAACAATTAACACAGTGCAGATTTTTATTCAATAGAGGTGGCAGTGATTAATCAATGACGTTAGACCGACCTTCTCAGAGACGCTACAAACTCCTGCCTTGTCATGTGCTTCATATCCTCCAGCTCCTTTTCGTAGTTACTCACCTAGAAATATATAAAATCAAATGACTTTAGACAATTCCAGCAATGTACATAATTAATAAAAATGCAGCTGCCGTTGCGCTGGGCGTCGATTGTGAATCGCAAGGCCAGGAAAAGGAGGCGACGTGGCCTCGCGAGAGGACGGAAAATGGTATACGAAAATAAGGGTATATGGTAGATTACCTTGCAAAAAAAAAATTACAGAACCTTCACTCCAGATCACTAACTAATGAACGACATTTGAGACATATAGCAATGACATGATCTTCAGTGAAGTAAAACTACATTGTACATATACATACTGGAAAAGCTGAAAATGGCCATCATTTGTCTTGTAACCTTGGTAATGGGTGGCGCTCAGAAATAACAAGACATCATAGGCAATAGACAATGCTCAGAAATAAGAAGTCACATACAACAGATAATGCTCAGGAATAGTGCTTCAATTCAGAAAGAATAGAAAATTATGGAGAATATAACAAGACATCACGCAGCTCAGATATCCATCAACACATCCTATAATGGAGAATATAATTGGATTTGATGCATATGAGAGCAAATTATGGAGCTAAGATATGCACTTCTTAGATGATCGTACCTTCTAAAGATTTTGCAACACCAGAAAAATTCTTGGCCACCAACATGTGCAGATCCTCTCCTGCCCAGATTGGGTGTATGCCTATGTTGATGTCAAGACTGACAGCAGCACCAAGAGCTTGAAGCACACTAATCCCAGCTTTTGTTCTGAGAACAATACTCTTTTCAATATCTTGTAGATGTAGAGATGAATACAGGAACTCTAGGGATATTGCTAACCTGTTACCAACTAAAAACTTGGGTCTTGGGAGTTCTGAATAAAACAACATTAAGTGTGCAGTTTTTTCACCAATAGTTGCCTCCATATTCACTCCATATGCACCATCATCTCTCATGGACACAGCACCAGTGTTGGCTGATATTGCTAACCTGTTACCAACAAAAAACTTGTCTTCAAGCTTTGCTCCAGTCACCAAGGTACTTCTCAAAAAGGTCACAGACAAATCAAGCATGTCCCTAAGTTTGACCAACCAGGCTGCAAACAATTTTTTCATGAAAGCACGTCAGATATAAAACAGCACCAGGAAATCCGTTCCAATGTAGTCCGTAGAAAACTGAACATAGAGTAGGAACTGGAAAATCTTCAGACAGATATGAATCAAGAAGCGCATTACCCTGCTCGGGGATCTCTAACTACTATTCTTTGCAGACTCCTCGTAGTTTCAATGTTGTGAGCATATACATCCTAGACCGGAGTCTGCTAAAGATGAAACTGCATCCATGTCACCTCGAAAATCTGAAGTCAGACACTCTTACCAATATCCCAGGGTTCAGCTCCTGAAAAAAAAAACAAAATAAAAATATTCAGCATGGTAGATGTACAAAGAGTTACCAGTTCACCGCTTGTCAACAATGGATAAACCTTGAGAGCTCGGACTGTTTGAGCAGAATGGCCACTTCTCTCCCTGCGCCGCAGCCACGCCGGGATTCTCCCGCAGCCGCGCAGGGAGATTTCGCCTCCAAGGATGATAATCCCGGGAACCATGGTGTGGTGCGGGAGAAGGAGAATCGCGGGCGAACCTGCAGTGCGTCGTGGGGGAGCAGCCACCCAACCCATGGTGCTGCGCCATGGCGGTTGCGCGCTGCAGTAAAAACGGAAGGAGGCGGCCCCCTCGACAGAGGCGGCGTCGGCGGGGACGTGGAAGGGGCAACGCAGCAGCTGCTGCTGCTGCTGCTGCCGGCGAAAGTGTTGGTGGTCGTCGCCTCGTCCTAGCGGATCTTGGCCGCGCCCCGACGGCAGCGCTCCCGGTGGCCGCGCCACTGTAGGCAGCGCCCCCGGTGGCTGCGCCTGCGGCCAAGGGACGCCGGGGAGAGGGAGTATTGCGGGCGGTGGATGGGCTGCCGGCGGCCGGTGCCGCCCGCCCTGGATTTGTTCCCTGGCGGCAGTCTGTGTGGCAGAGGAGAGGAGGAGTCCACGCCGGGGAGAGGGAGAGTGGCCCTGGGAAGAGGAGAGGAAGAGTGGCCTCGGGGAGAGGGAGAGGGAGAGTCGCGCGTCGCGGGGCTGGGCGCATGGGGCATGACTAGGTTTTTCTTTTTGAATCGGTTTTCTCTCGGCAGTGACGAAGACGAGTATCACCGTCCACTTTCACCGCCTTCAAGTACGGAACTAGCAGTGATGGAGCTTTATAGGCTAGTGGCGATGCTCTTTGCGCAGTAGTAATAGTTTTTACCTATTTCTTCAATTATTCACTTATTATGGAATCATCAGTCAGTTTTGTCCGAAGGCACTAAAATAACCTTCATCCTGACTTGCTACGAGAGTTTATAATAGTTCTTACCCGTTTCTTCAATTATTCAATTTTCCTTTTTCAGTTTGATTTTTCCATATAGCAAGTGATCTGGTTTTCGATCACTATCAGTGTTGAGCTGTAAACAATTGACAACTTGTCTTTTTCTGTGGATATAATCAAGTGTCTTTTTCTGTGAATATAATCAAGATTGAGTAAAATTTACCAAGTTGTTTGGAGGAGTCGTCTAGGTCTCTAAAGTTTCAAAATACATTTTTAGCTCTCTCAAGTTGTAACGGGTCTCATTCAGGTCTAAATAAGCATTTATTCGACACATTATCTTACGTGACATGGATGTGATAGATAGGACCCACATGTCAATGGCAATGCTTGATCTTTAGAAAAATTGTATTTTTTTTTCATACAATCTCGGATGAAGATTATTTTTATATGAAAATTATGGTTCTTAATGGGATCTACAAATTTATAGTTTTGATTTTTTTCATTTTAGATCTTTAAGATGTTAAAAAATAATATAAAGTTTCAGCATATGAATTGCGTACTAGGGCTTGTCACCTCATAAAATCATATCATTCTTATATGGTATCAGATAAAGATACTACGTATATGAAAACTGTAGCTTTCGATAAGATCTACAAATTACTAGTTTTGCGTTTTTTCACTTAAGGTCGCTAAGATGTTAAAAAGTAATAAAGTTTTAGTAGCATATTAATTGCATATAAGGACTTGTCATCTTAGAAAAATCTTATCTTCCTTGTATGGTGTTGGATAAAGATACTTTATATATAAAAATTGTAGTTTTTGATGAGATCAACAAATCCTAGTTTTGAGTTTTGTTAGTTGAGGTCGTTAAGCTGCTTAAAAGTAATATAAAGTTTTAGTAGCATATTAATCGCGTACCAAGGCTTCACCTTAGAAAAATCATATTATTCTTGTATGGTGTCGGATAAAGATACTTCGTATAATACAATTTGTAGCCCCCATAAAATATAAACATTCATAGTTTTGATTTTGTCATTTGAGGTCGTTAAGATGCTCAAAATAATAATATAGAATTTGAGCAACATATTAATCGTGTTTTATCATTTTTTTAAATTTAAAGAACTTCAAATAAAAAATCTCTAAGTAGAAAGTTGTAGATTTCATCGAGCGCTACAACTTTCATATACAAAGTATCTTTATCCGACAACATACAAGAAAGATATAATTTTTTCTAAGGTGACAAGCCCTGGAACGCGATTAATATTCTACTGAAACTTTATATTATTTTTAGCATCTTAATGATCTCAAATAAAAAAACTCAAAACTATAAAATTGCGGATCTTATTGAGGGCTTATTTTTTATATTAAAATCATCTTTATCTGAGGTTGTATTGAAAATATACGATTTTTTCTATGGTGGAGCCTTGCGTTGACATGCATCTTATATGCAGATTTGTGTCACGTGGGATAGCAGGTCGGGTAAACGTCCGTTTAAACCTAGATGAGACCCATTACAACTTTAGGAAGCAAAAAAAATATTTTAAGATTTTAGGGACCTAGATGACACATCTGCTGAATTTTACTGATCAAGATTTAAGACCGGAACCATGATTGACGAGGACATATATGTTAGAAATTAGCTCCCACAATGGTAAGATATTTACTAACCTCCACGTGCAAAAGCGTTAGTTAGATCTATTGAAATGAACATTCAAGTTTACAGATGTTAGAGGCACGATATTTGTTTACAAGGTTTAGCTAAAACTTATGTCCGAATTCTACGTCTCGATAACGTGTCACCGCCCTCTTGTGAGCTTATCGCTATATCTTCGTGATTAGAACACAACACTGCTCTCATACTATGAGGAGACAGAATCACATAGCCTAACTCTACTTCTAGCCTCTCCTGCCAATACAACCCAAAGTATTTTTTTTAAAAATCTACATTATTTTCTCAACCTTTTTTTAATAATAAATTCACTTTGTTTCCAAGATTTTTTTCTAAAAAGACGTATATATATGTAGCATAACTTTACTATTTCTCAATCCACGAAACTAGAGTTACAAAATTACCGTAGCAACGCATGAACCTAAGAATTGGACCAAGAGTAGCCGTGTCGGGTGGTCCGGGGACGGTTGGTGGTGTCAAGAAAATAAGAAATGTCATGATTTGCGTGTGAGTGTGACCGTGACTGGCTTCAGCATATGAGAAACGCGAGCGTGGGTTACTCGGACAATTATTATAACGGATAAATAAAGAATACAATATTCCGTTTCTAGTGCTATGGTACTGGTACCCAAGGTAATAAATAGCGTACAGTGGGTTGGTAGCGGATTGACGTCGAGATAGCAGATTACGGATAGCGGGTGATATTGCGGACGATAAGTTACAATAGTGGTATCATGAATAATAAGTATAAATAGACATTTAATTATACTTAAAGAACGCCTAAACCTGATCTGGAGGCTACATTCGATGTGTGAGTGTGTTTGAGTTGGGTTGTGAGTCTTAGTGGGCTAGGCTGATTAGGGTTATTTGTTTCTATGCTATTGCGGCCTGCTACGTGCAATTGCGGCCACAATATCGCCCCGCTATTTATAATTGCGGCCGCAAAGTTCCAAGCTGCAAAGTTCAGAGCGCTACCTCATAGCGGTAGCGGTACGTTATTGTGGCCGCAATTGCGGCCGGTACCACCGCTATTTATTACCATGCTAGTACCACATGTGCTGATCCTGATCTACATCTGGTCGCCTTGCCTTCCTCTTCCTTCCTGTAACTACTACTACATCTCTTAGCTAGCTTGTTCCATTGAAAGCAAGCAGGAAGGAGAGGTACCTCAGCTGAGCTGCTCAGGGGGCAGGAGCCTTCCGTCCGGCGATCAGGCTATATGGCGACGGCGGCGGCACCCGATGACTCCACCGTCACCGTCAGGTATGAGAGGGAGAAGGAGATGGCTCTGCTTCCTGCTGACGGCCGGATCTGATCCAGCATCCGCATGTTATGCGTGCAGAGAGACGAAAGCGGAGGAGGTGCTGCCCCCAACCCTGGGTTCCGGTTCTCAACCACCAAACCTCTTCGATGGCACAACAAGGCTCTACATCTCCTACATATGCCCATATGTGCAGAGAGTTTGGATAGCTAGGAACTTCAAGGTAGGCGCCTAGGCGCCACACCAATTTGTGCTTGATTACCGTACCGTACCTTCCGTCTCCCAAGGATTTCCTTGTCTATAAAGCTGGGTTTGTTGTTGGGCAGGGGTTACAAGACAAGATTCAGCTGGTTGCCATTGATTTGCAAGACAAGCCTGCTTGGTAATATAACTACAAACTACTAGGAGTAGCAGCTTGTATTACTTTCAGTAGCCAGCTTAGCTAGGACTAGGATCGTATTGCATTGCAATTGCATGCTACTCTATCAAATCTTACATACGGAGTACTACCAAGGCTGTATATATGTTCATATATATAATATCAGTTCCAAATTCAATCCAACCGATGACTAACCTGCCTTTCACTTAATCCATCTGAATATGATGATGAATTGAAGGTTCCTCGAGAAAGTTTACCCACCGGGCAAGGTCAACAACCATTTCCTTGGAGGAACACATCACAATTGTTTTTCTTTTCTTTCTCATCATCAACAATTACTAATCAATATGCTGTGATGCAGTGCAGGTCCCGGTCCTGGAGCACAATGGCAACATCATAGCAGAGTCCTTGGATCTACTCAGCTACCTGGACGCCAACTTTGAGGGTCCCAAGCTGTTTCCTCGTGATCAGGACCCTGCAAAGCAAGCTTTTGCTGATGAGTTGATTGCCAGCAGCGATTCGGTCATCATAGCCTTGTTCAGGGCAGGCCGTGCCTATGCCCAAGCCCAAGGACAAGGAGATGATGATATCAGTGAGCTGCTTGCTCCTGCTCTTGACAAGGTGGAGTCGTCCCTAGGACGTTTCTCTGATGGGCCATTCCTCCTGGGGAAGTCCATGAGCGCAGTCAGTAAACTCATCAATCACTTATTATTAGTCCATCATTTTTTAATTAGTTTTGCTGACAATAACCGAATTGCATCTATATCTATATATGCAGGTCGACGTGGTTTATGCGCCCTTTGTCGAACGCTTCAAGGATTTCTTCGCTGCAGTGAAGCACTACGACATGACACAAGCAAGGCCTAAACTCAAGGAGTGGATAGAGGTGTGCGTCACTGCCACTGCGTGCACCAATCAAATTCAACCATCATCTACATATAATTTCTTCTGTTAACTCCGCAAAATTAAATTACATTACATCGTGTGCAATAACGTAACTGCAGGAGCTGAACAAGATAGATGCCTACGCAGCGACCTGGGGGGATCGCCGCCTGCAGCTGGAGATGGCGACGGGTACCCGAAACCCGAGTACCCGACGGGTATTACCCGATAAAGAGGCGGGTATGGAATGAATTTTCTACCCGTGGGTATGTTATTGGGCAAAATCCTATACCCATCGGGTATGCGGGTACGGGTGCGGGTGTATACTACCCATACCCGCATACCCGCGGGTAAGACATACCCGTAAAAATAACTAGCCAACCTCAGTTATTTTAGCGCATATAAGTCATGAATTTGGCCAATTGAGACATCCACTATATTTCTAGTAGATTGCCTTTGTTGTAATGATGCTAATAATATTTGTTAGCATGTTTGTAACTTGTTGGAAGCTTAGAATTATTTATTTTTGCATGTGACTATTTGATATTTTTAGGTAATTTTTGGGTATGTTATCGGGTACGGGTTACCCGTCGGGTGAGAATTACCCGGCGGGTACGGGTATGGAACTATTTTTTTACCCGCATACGGGTACGGGTAACCCGACGGGTAAAATTTTGCGGGTGCGGGTACGGATGAGCACTACCCGTCGGGTACGTACCCGTTGCCATCTTGACCTGCAGCTTGCTGCCTTGATGAACAAGTTCGGGGTAACATCGGTGCTCTTTTATTTATACTATATAGTATAATAAGTAGTAACGGGCCGGGAGGCGGGACTGACTCATCTTTGTATTTGCAGATGCAAAGCCCGGTAGCCTGATCTGATATGATCATCCCCAGGGGAGGGGAGCTTCTCAACATCTTCATGTCAGGCGTTTCATGTTGTATGAGTTGGAATAAGTCTCAACTGAATAAGATGTGTGTTTGCTATAATGTTATTCACACTGTACTCGTCTGGTACTCTCCAAATAATTTGCCTTGTTTATTTCTCTGAAATTCTCAATCAAATGAAATGAACAAATTACCATTCCAAACAAACACAAGCTAAAGTCAAACAAAACCTGCTCTTAATTGTACCCTGGGAAACAAAACTACCCCCAGGTACAAGGAGATCAACCGTGATATATATATACAACTATTGTTCAATTTTTTGCCCGGTGAGCAATGGTGTAACGATAAGTTTTTCAAAACAAGGAAAACTATGGTCATGGTATCCCGCCCGATAAGCTCTTATATCTGTTGATTGGAGATGAGCCAAATTCTAGCTGCTACCACATGCATCCTTCAACGTCTTTTTTCACTACAAGTGCAAACAATAGAATCATGTCAGTTAGTGAAATGAATACGTTTCTGGAACTCGAGATGCAAAAAGAGCACACTCACACACCTCACAAATCGCTGAACTGTTTCTGGAGTGTGGGATTGATGCATGCAAATATTGATTTCTTCTTTCGCTTTGTTCCAAACAGGAAGTTCCGCAACGGAACCCTTGTCCTACTTGGAAAATGCTTGAACTGTTTCCCATAGCTACTTTCAGTCTCTGGCTGCGACAAGTGTTGGGATGAAAACTCAAAACTCTCACGTAGCTTCTCTAGGGCGTGGTTAACCTTGGCTTGAAGCCCCCTCATTCGTTCTGATGCTGCCTGCAGCTCGTTCTCAATCTTGCTGTTAGATTGCTGCATGTTTAGGACCTCCCCTTGAAACTTGGCAGCTTCATATGGTGTAAACAATTTGGCTCTGTCCATCTCCAAGCTACCACGCAGGGCTTCGGCTATCTCCTCTTGCAGTCTGCAAAGAGATGCAGACTTAAGCTGCACTTCTTGATCGAGAAGCGCGTTCTGCTCAAACCATACATCCAGTTCAGTTCGGAGCTCTCTCAACTTCTTTTCAGCTGGTTCGGGCTCTGCTCGAGTTTCAGGTTCTCCAGTCTTATTATCGTCCATGTTCTCCATTTCATTCTGTACCTCCTGGTATCTTCTGTCAAACTCCTCCATGTGATGGCAAGCCATGCTATACCTTACCAGGAACTGCAAATTTTCCTCCACCAAAGCGTCAATGTCATTTCTGAACCTCACTTCAAAAGGTGACGTGTTGTTAGGTGCATTGATGTTGCTAGAACTGCTTTCCTCCACAGTTGAAATATCTCTACCCAAAGTGCCATTTGATCTGTCAGCTTCTCTAAAAGATCTCACACTTAAGAAACCGTTTGAGTTACCACCCACTTTACTGGGAGGCATCTCTGAGGAATCCAGGAGATCTCTTAGTGACCGAATCTCAACATACTTCATGGAATTTGCATTCCTTAACTCCCGTATAACTGCTTTTGTCTCTTCAAGATGCTCCTGGTTTTTCTTTTCCAGTTCGGTAAGCCTTCTCTTTGTTTCTTTGTAGTTCCGCAGAGCTGAAGTATAGTCAGCTAGTAGGATTGCTTCTCTACCTTCAAGCCCATCAAGAAGAAATTCTTGCCAGCTAGGTACAAATTCCTCTCCCATCAAACCAGACTTTTCACCCTGACTCCTTCCTCCATGGTTGTTCGAGGTAGTTGCTTCGCTTGCAAGCTCTTTGCCATGTGAACTCTTCTTCTCTAAGTTTGTCAGAACTTGCTCAGAATCTCCAGCTGGCACACAGAGAGAAGTTTCATCCCTCACTTCTGAGGAATACATGTTCTTCATATCTTGGATATTATCAACATGACCTAATGAAATACAGTCATCCTCTTTAAGCAATCCAACTTGGCTGCATTCGTTCAAACTTTCAATATTTTCTGACCCATTTAGTTGACCACCTTGGTTTGGCAATTCTTCAATAGATTGTGCTTCATTTGCATGCCCCAAGTGCAGGCTCTTATCGGCACCACTGAAACGCATAGCTTTTGGCAATGAGGATTCTTCTAGGGAATCTTTTTCCTTTAAACTGTACAACTCTGAGGAAGCAATTGGACTAATATGCCCACTGGTATTTTGTGATTTACTATCTCCAAGTCCTTCCTCCTGGATTACACTACTGCTGATAAAAGAACTTCTATCACCAATATTTCCCTCAGCAACTTCCATTAGTGACTGAGAAGCTTCATTAGAGCCATATTTCTTGTCTAAAGTATCCATACTACCTGAGTGGAGGAGATGAGTCTGTCTGACAATTCCCAATGGATATTCGCCTCTCACAATTTCGCCTTTAGGGAAGTTTCTACTTCCATTCTCATTTTCTGATGAACTCTGGAATACTTCTCCTGGTGAGCTATCAACATTGCCCTCACCTGAATCATGAACTTTGTTTTCATTTTCTGAACTGGCAAACGGATTAATATGGTTCTCAGAATGTATAGACGATTTGTATCTAACTTGCTGCATTAAGCAACTCCCAGGGATTTTTTCCTCATTAGCATTCCTCGAGCCATGGATGCTATCGTTATTATTATCATTAACCACTTCCGAGACATCTTCTCTATCTTGGCCCAAACTATGACTTAGAGTTGGTGCATCTATGTCTCTGAACTCCCCACCCTTGCTCTCTTCTGTAGAGTGCTCCAGGACCACATCTTTTAAAACTGTTGCACCATCCCCTACCGTAGTCGACAAATTATGCACGTCTTCAGGACCAACAGATTCAAGTGCCTTTGAGATATTAATTATGCAGCTAAAAACTTCAGAAAAGCCTATACTGACAGAGGCTTCTTCCTCAATTATTGATCTTTCAAGAACTCGGACTGTGCTAAACTCATCCTCTAATTTCTTGATCTGTTCATTCAAGTCACTTTGGTCATCACGAAGTGCCATCTCGTCTTGTAACTCATCCAGTTTATTCTTTAGGTTCTCATTCTCTTGTATGAGTTGATTGATTTGTGCTGTCTGTTTTGGGAACTTGAGCTCCAAGTTGATGACTTTATCAACAAGTTCATCAACATTCTCTGCAATCTCCTCTGCAGAGGATTCAGAACCACTAGCAAAAAACTTGTCAAGTTTCTCATATATGGGCTGCAACTCCAGTATTGTCTGGATAACCGGGTAAGACCTTGGGTTCACCGACATGCCTGCGCTGCTTGCCTCTCTCGAAGATGTGTCAGTTTTGCCATCCATAGCATACAGCTGTGCTCGGAGAGACTTTGTTTTTTCCAACTCCACGGCTGCAAGCCTGATCAACTCCTCAAAATGACGTACAAGCTCAGAAATGGTTTCCTGACAAGATCTAAGAGCTGTTATTGTCATCAAGGCACGGGCTTCATTGTCACCGATGGCTGCATGTGCATCAAATTTGTCCTGAATAACACAGATTTCCTTTTGTGTATCTGCAATCTGTTTCTCGATCTCCCAGTACCGAGCAATCCCACTCTCGTAAGAACTCTTAACATACTCTTTCTCGGTTTGCAGAACAAGTATCGATTTCTGAAGTCTGCCGATCTCTTGTCGTGCCTCCTCGGTGCTTATGTGTGGATCGGAGGGTAGCTTGTTCCACCCCGACGGACCTTGTCTCTTTGCGCTGAGAATCTCTTGGACCGTGGACTTGTGTATCTTGTGTGAGTTGATTGGTACGATTGCTTTGGGGAAATCATGATCCTCCTCTTCTAACATTGCGTACTGCACCTCTTCTGGACAAGCAGTAGCAATGGTATGGTTGGCCTTATGGAGCTCCTTGGATATGTGGTCATAGCGTTCGACGAGAGCTCTGTAAGCCCTGTAGAGTTGCTCCACATGGCTTATCACCTCTGGTCTGGTATGGTAATACATCTCGGCCCTCTTGCCAAAGGAATCGGCTTCCTGTCCGAGGAGTTTAAGCATGATCTTGACTCGATTCTCCATATCTGCACACAACACAAGATCGGTCATCAGAGAGTTGAGGTCTTGAGGACAGGACAGTGATACTTCGGAGCAGGAGATGAATGAATGAATAAAGAACATGTGGGAATCGGAACCGGAACTGACCCTGCAGGTTTGCGTCGAGCCATTTGGACTGGGTGGTCCGGATGTGGCTTGCCCACCACCACGAGTAGGCGTTGCTCGCCGCCCGCTGCAGCATCTTGACATGAATCGCCCCGAGCTCCGGCGCTCCGCAATCAATCGGATCGGATTCGGATCCCCTCCTTCGTCTTCCTTCCCTGATCCCCGCGCTGATGCTGCTGATATTGGTCCTCTTCTCTCTCTTTCTTGACAACTAATTAATTGGCTGAGGTGAGAAAGGAAAACAATGAGATGGGATGGGATGCCTTCATCGCGTGTAAAGCAAAAAGGTTAAGCTAAAGCTAGAGCCTAGAGGCTGTGGGTGGGCGGCGGCGGCGGCGGCTGCGTGCTCACCAGTCAGCACCCAGAAGTTGAGCTCTTCTCTTCCTCAGGAACAGGAAACAGGCATGGGGGGCGCCATGGACTCGGATCTCATCTCGTACTCAGCACACGGATAACACCACGCGCGCGGCGGGGAAGGGGGAGAGTGGAAGACACGGCCGCCCGCGCGGAATGACCTTGACCGCCTGCGACTAAACTTTTTGAGCCCATTACTAGTATGAGACATAAGCTAATTATCTATGGCCCCGTTTGGATCACTAGAGCTAGAGCTAGAGCTAGAGTTAGTTTATAACTCTAAACTAGCCTTGAACTAGCTCTAGCCGAAGACGTGTTTGATGCAAGGACTAGTTTAATAATAAATGTTGTTATCTAATCATTTAGCTTATTTAAACCATCTTCCCAGCCGGATTTAGTGTGGCAGGCTCTTGTGTCACCCTGGAGGCAGTCACCATACAGGCGAAGCCCTGGGAACCCTCCGTCTCCGGCGCTTGCGAGTTAAGGTCGAGATCGGCGTCGAAGCCGTCTCCGTCCATGGCGATACGCCGGCCGACGAAAAGTTGTCCTACACAGAACACCAGGAAAAAGGTCATGAACGGAACGGGTCGGCGAAGGGCCTCGCAGCACTGGTGCCAGCTCCATGGCGCGGGCGGCAGCGGCTGCTCAGGCCATGGTGCCGACGCGACGGACCTGCAGAGCAGCGGCGCCGTGGACCTGCAGGGCGACGGCGTGCGGCGAACCATGGCGGCAGCGCACCGGACGAGGGCGCCCGAGCGGCGGACGAGGACCGCTGTGGAGCGTAGGACCAGTGCTGCGGCGGTGGAAGAGGGAGGAACCACGGCGGCGCGACGTACCTAGCGCGAACGAAGATCGGGGTGGCGCGCTCCTGAGAAGGACGGCCGGCGCGAGGGAGATGGACGGCCGGCACCGCGAGGGAGAGGTCGGCGGCTCGAGGGAGATGGACGGCGGCGAGCCTGAGGCCGGCGGCGGCGCACTTTCTCGCGCGGGTGCGGCTGGGGGTGCGATGGGGATGGATCAGGTGCGGCTCATGGATAAGAAAAATACACTTTTGTGTGGGCCCCCATCAAAACTAGCCCAAATAATCACCCCTTTGGGGGATAGTTTTTTTGAGTGGGCTAGTTGCAAAAAAAACTAGCTCTAGCCCTCCTGTTTGATACTTTTAGGATAGTTTGGCTCAAACTAGCTCTAGTCCTTAGATCCAAACAGGGCCTATATCTATAACGAGGCACGACTTATAAGCCGGCTGATAAGCTCAGACGGTTGATTTGTTGTAAAAGAAAAATACTGTTCTGACAGCTGACTGATAAACTGGCTGATAAGCTGAAGCGAACAGAACCATATCTATACCTAATCTACCATGATTTTAATGTGTCCCATTCTAATCTGGTCAAACCGTTCTGCCACTTGCTAGCTTTCGGCCCAGTTCCGGCCCAATTACTCACGGCGCTCCGCTTCCCGTTGCTCCTGTTCCGTCGTTCCTCTTCTTCTCTAATTAAAAAATCACAAGTCGCAAAAAAGATTAAAAAATCGCAGCGAGTGGCGCTGGAAAAGGTGCGGAGCGGCGGCCGGTACAGGGCGTGCGGCGGCGGGCATGGATACGCCGCACCAGGGGTGCCCGGCAGGCGGGAGCGCCTGTGGCTAGGGTCCTACATCGCACCCGATGCCGCCGCCTTCGCGCACGACTCCGCAGCCGTGCAGCGAGTACCGTCCAACGTCGACATGGACGCCAACACGCAGAGCGCCCAGTCCAGTCCGCCGCCTTAGCTGGCATTGGCGGCGCCACGCAAAGCGGCGAAGGTGCAACGACGCAAGACGCGATTTCCGAACGAGTCGGAATCGAAATCAAAGTTTGGTTGGAATCGCATCGAACGAAGGCTTTTTTTGCTATCAGAAAAAATCCAGGGTATGTTCACATGAACTCTAAGTTCGACACGAATTTCTTCAGCTTTTTTTGCTTGTCCAAGTTCGAGTTCGACGCGGATTTCTGATTGGAACTATATATAAAACTAAAAGGTTTGATTGGGATATCCTCGACGTACAGAATGAGTTCCTCATCTCGCCCACCTCACCTTCAAAATCTGATCTCGCTGAGCACCTCACCTTCGAAATCATGTCTCAGCCGTACGCCGGCGAGTGGGCCGGCGGCCAGAATCATGGCATCAACTCCCGAACCTGCTTCGACGACAGCTCGTACGCCGACGAGTTCCGGCGTCAAGCACGGCCTCAGCTGCTACAATTTCAGGTGAACACCGTGTACGCATTTTGGAACAGGGATTAACGAACGGGAGAGTTGGATTCTGGAATTCGGAAGAACTCCTTGGCTCTGTCAGACCCAGCTATTAGCGTGCCCTACAGCTGCAGATATTTAACAATCTCTCATGTGTACAGGCTGATAATCGAATAAGCTTTCTTGCTTTGTTTGACTGTGCAAGTATGCTGCTCGGACTGAAGGGCTGCAAACAGAGCGGCCACAGCTGCCTTGTTGCTGCAATCAAGGCAGTGCAGAATAGGATGGCAACCTCTGCTTCATCGATGTCTGAAAAGTGAGTTCAAGAATTATGCCCTTCAATTATATATGCTCCTCTGTTTCATCGATGTCTGAAAAGTGAGTTCAAGAATTATGCCCTTCAATTGTATATGCTCTTTGTGTAAGATAGTCGGGTTCTATTTCAATTTCAACTATAGGCTCTGAGATTAGCAGCAACATTTTGTGATTCACTAGAAAACTGTCTCCTTGAGTTTATTATGCACAAGAGCTTACAAATGGCAAAAGTACAATTCTTTTGCAGATTAGTTTTGGCTTTTGATCTTTAGGGTAGGTTGTTTGTGCTGCCGTGCAGGCTATTTTTTAGGGATAATTGTATCATTGCACTTGTTTTCAACTTTAATTGTACGTTTGCCCTGTTTTTTCAATCTGAAGCTGCCATTTGCCCCTGTTCCTCAATTCCGTCGGCTGCTGGTAAATGATGAGTCAAAAAAATTGCTTGGAAAAAAGAAGAAAGGGGAAAAGAGTATGCTGCCCTACCTTATCCAAATCATACAGGCGTCCTCTTCTCCACTTGTCCCGTGGTCGTGAGAACAGCGCACGCTAGGGGCCAGGGCAGACGGCGCAACGGAGCTGCAGCGTGGGCGTGTGGGGGTGCGCGGCGCACCGGGACGGCGGCGCGGCAAGCCAACTACGCGAGGGCCGGGGCGGCTGGCGGCCGGCGCAGCAAAGCAGCGGCGCGCTACCCTTGCTACCAGTGAGGTGTGCCGGGCTGGCGGCGTGGCAAGCCAGCGACGTGGCACAGCAGACCAGCGGCGCGCGGCCCTTGCTGGGCGGTCCGATGGCGCTGCGGTGGAGGCTCCAGGTGCAGGCTTGAGATCGATGCTGGTGCTATTGTGCAAAGTAGTGGCAGCGGCATGGGCATTCGATTCAGATGAGAATTTGAGCAGCTCTGAGATTAGTTGCGTGTGAGGACGAAACGTTGGTGAAAGAAGACGGATTTGGATGAACGGAAGCGAGGAGGGCTGAAATGGAAGCTCAATGATGCAAATATTTTTCTTGTATATGATTTGGATACTCTCTTCGTTAACTTATATCATGTCATACTTGCAAAATATTAAACTTTGATATTTAAAGAAATATGTTATGACATTTGCACAAAATATATCCACCATAAGTCAGGACATAAAAAAATCATGTTGGTTATTAGGTCATTCATGCCAAGGGCATTTGTGTCTTTTCAGTCTTCACCTAACACCGTTAAATCTCATTTATAGAATAGGGGCAAGTGGAAGCTTCAAATTCTAAAAATAAGGACAAATATGCAAAGTTAAATAAAATAAGGGTAAACATACAATTAGAATTGAAAACGAGGGCATTAATGTAATTGGCCTATTTTTTTAGCTTCGTATGAAAAGACCAGCCGTAGCTCATTTGGTGTGGCTCACTCGGTGGAGCGCCCACCTCGCACCGGGGCTGTGCCCCATGAATAAATGTCTGCAGCATCTCTTACGTGGAGCCACACAGGGAGTGCGACGCGCCCGTCGCCTACGGAGCCATGTTTGGTCCCAGTGATCTTCAGAAGGACGTGACTTCTTATCTAGGTGTAGTTGTAGGTCTCGTAGTGCACGAGTGGTGTGTGATGTGCGTGTGTTCATGCATGAACAGATATTACAGTTGTACTCATATAAGAGGCTTTCAAAAAAAAAGACCAAACTAAAAGGAAATGGAAGCAAAGGGATAGGAGTTTGGAGTAGGATCAGTATCAGTTCATAAAGATCCCTATCCAACTCATCAGGTTGAGTCACAATGTCAAACATGGTAGCATCTATGTACATCTACAACATCATGACATCATTATTTTATTTGGTTATAGGATGTATGACATCTTCAGAAGATGACGAAGCACATTCTGTTCTGAGTTACATGCTCCCACAACGCTCCAGCCTTAATAGTATGCAAAAGAAGAAACTAGAAAAGAGACTACGCGCTATTTGTTCTCAAATTCACATCTATGCGTGCGTGATGAAGAAGACAAACGTTTCTGAAAAATATCTAGCTATGTCCGAGCTATTTGTTCTGAAATTCCAAAGGCTTTGCAAAGGGCGGCCACGGTTTGCAGGTGACAACAATTTGCAGCTCTGCCTCTTTGAGCTACTGAAGACCAAGAAGTACACGATGAATGAATCTAACATTGAAATTCTTTGACACCTGCTATGTAACCTTGAGGTCTGAGCTACATACCGTTTTGAGCCCAACTAATCATTCTGTGTCATGTTTCCAAAAAAAACATGCCTACGGTTCTTGACTAGGCATAATTTTCATTTTCCTTTTATGAAGATTGAATTTCCTACTGATATTAGAGTTACTGCCATTTGCAACATACAGCACACTTTTTTTTTAAAAAAAATGCATAATTTGCATGTTGCACAAACATCTCTTACGCCTAATTAATTAATAATTTGTATGCACTTAAATTCTTAAAAAAACTAAAATAGGTAGCATTGGATTTATCAAGGTCACGATTAGAATACTACGTTAATAATCTTTCTATTGCAAATTATAAGTCGTTCTGCATTTTTTAAGTAAGAGATTAAAATCCTAATTATGAGTCGTACTCATCACTCGTGTGAGTTAGATACCATATGTCCAACCAACATATGGAGTTTGGATTTAAAGCGCATTAGAACAAACGATATAAGATATAAATCTTGTTGCAACATACGTGTATATTTGCTAGTAAAACTAATTATATAAGTTGTGGCTAATTCACAAAACAAATCTATTAAGCCTAATTAGCCTATGATTAGCCCATGTGATGCTACAATAAACATGTGCTAATCATGGTTAATTAGACTTAATGGATGAGTCTCGTGAATAAGCAACGACTTATGAAATTAGTTTAATAATTAGCTCATATTTAGTCCTTCTAATTGACATATAAATATTCAATGTGGTAGGGACTGAAGTTTAGTCCTGTGATCTGAACGCCCCCATATGGGCTACATATGTTACTGGGCAACTTAGGTCCGATGAACAAGAAAAAAGTTTCTATTTATCTCCCCAAACTATCATGATTGTCCTATTTCATTCTTCGGGCTATAAAAATCAGTTTTTTTAATACCTTCAACTTTTAAAACCTTTATTATGCACCTTAGGGGACGTTTGAAACAAAGGAACGAAAAATGAGAGAAGGAAAAAAGATTAAAATACCTGTTTGGAACACAGGAATAGAAAGTACGGGAATTAGAGTAACACAAATGGATACGATCCATGGTCCATAGATTAAGTAGCTTTAGGGCCTGTTTGGTAGAGATCCACCAGCTCCAGATTCACCAAAAAAGAGCTCCACCTCACAAAAAAATTTGCCAAATACTCTAGATCCACCAAATTCAGATTCACCAAAATGGTGGATCTGAGGGCCAGATCCTCAGGGGGTGCTCCACCAACTCAAGTTTGGTGGAGTTAGGAAAATTATCCACCACTATCACTCGCTACATAGAAAACGGTTCGTTCTATTTTTTCGTGACCTTCTTTCTGGCAACCGAGCACCGCAGAGCACAGCCAGTCACTCCTCGTGCCACTTCTCGTGCCCCGCCGGCCGGCCTGGCTGAGTGTCGTGGCCACGCCGCGCCCGGCCCTCCTCACCGTCCGTGTTGAGCCCGCCCTATGCTCGCCGCAGCCTCACCGGCCGACTTTGCCCTGCCCTTGGCCATGGTCGCGAGCCCTCCGGTCACCCGTGCCCCATGCCCGCGTGTGCCCCTAGATCCAGGTCATCCCAGTCGCGCCTCGCCGTGCCAATTGCGCTCGCACCGGCTAGCCCTGCTCTGAATGCGCACTCCCCCCCCCACCCGAAGGTCCCTGCACGTGAGCTCACGGAAGAAGAAGAACCTCATGTTTTCTTTCTCTCCTAACACGTGGGTCTGGATGTCATTGAGACACTGACAAATGCTCCAGCTCAAGGACAAATCTGTCCATTCCAATGAAAATGCCCTCGTGTGGATATGTGTCGACCCCTCATTTTGAGAGTCCTAAGTGTATCGGTATTTGCGCCAGGATCATGCACAAATATGCACAAGATAACAGAAATGGTACATGGATTTAAGATAAAATACTGAGCTTTATTGATAATGGAAAAATGAAGTCTTATAACAGTGGCATAGCCATAGGCTTTACATGACAAACGTTATTCCATTGCCAAGGAATGACATTTTATTACAGCGGAGTTGTCTACTACAACGTTATACTACAACGTAACAGTTCATGCTTGAGCGCGGTCGAAATCCTAGATTCATCCTAATGTCTCCTTCTAGCAGATTTTTTGGTCTTCTGTAGCTCCTAGTTCTTGTGGTTTGCCTATTCATCAACGTCGAAGTCCTCCTCAGGATCGAAATTTGTGAGTCAACAATGGGTGAGTACATACGTACTCCGCAAGCCCTAACCATAGGGTAGGGTGGTGAAAATTTTTGGCGGAAGTGGAGGTGGAAGTAGAATGGGTTGGGCCCTGGGAGAGCGTTACCTTTCTCACCAGTTCCCAAGTTAGTATTAAGATTCATTAATTACATTAATACAATTTCATTACACATAAAAGTAAACCTAAGCATAGAGATCTCATTCTAGCATTTACCCATTCTAAGGACGTGGCTATTCGAATAAGTTTATTATGCTCTACAGAGGGTGTACACTTTTCCCCACATGATAGACACGATCCTTTCCATGATCAATGGAATGAATAGACCTAACGAGAGCCTGTACATGAAAGGACGCTACCTTAGATATCTATATAGCTCTACCAAGACTTCTAAGGGGCTTGGAACTTCGGATACTCTTGTAGTATCCAATTCAGTATTTCGGATGATATCATATCATCCGATCAATAAGGAGGTCGAACATGGCCAAATCAAGGGCTTCACATGGAAGATCACATAACAACCATGCCAACCGGACCATGGGATATCACATAGCATCCGTGCCTTCTGCTGATATTCTACTACCAACACCAGCCTCCTACTAGAGACTATACTATCTAACGGAGTGTGAGATCAAGTCTACTCATATAGACTTGTGGTTGTACGATATATCTCACTAGGCAAGATGTCATGTGAACCTATCCTTATGTGACCCCGGCAATTATCTTCCAACAGGAACCCTCACTAGGCGATCCTGCCAAGGTAACTTATACCACATAAATTACTCCTCACTCGCCCCTCGTCAATAAGAGCTTCAGGTTTTGCAAAATTACAATTAATTGTTGTCACATTTATTCACATTATCCATTTTTACATCATTAAAAGCATATCCATATCATAATCCAATTAACCAAACATGGCACTATAAATAGAGTTTATTATTTAATTGGTCAGAATAATTAGCAAAGGATTTTGTGGTGAACATGGCAAGATATGGTGGTAAGGGAGGGGAGTTAGGACTTGCCTTCATTGTGGTCTCCCTCAGGGTCCTCGACATAATCTGGATCCTCGTTTTTCTGGTCTCGCCTTCCTCTATCAGTTGCGCTATTAAATAAGACTACCGCCAAACACTAGACAATATGGTGGTACCAAAGAAAATAAATAGAGCTTGATTTTAGAAGAATTTTGGAAGTGGTTTCATGAAAAACAGAGTTAAAATGAGAGAGACATGATTTAGAAGTTTAAATATATAGTTTGAGAGTTAGAAGGAATTTTATGGAAATATTTTGTTATATGAAAAATGGTGAAAATAATTTGGTAGACTACTAAGTGCATCTAGTTTATTTGCAAATTTTCTAGGAATTTTTCTATGTAAGAAAAATAGGTTTCGAACACTTTGTGTACACTAACTGGGCGTGCCTAGCACTTTTTAGGTGGCAGGGTTGTGTGCATGCAGTGTTTGGGTATGATAGGTGGGGTCATGGGGTCAGCGGTGGGAGTCGCTGACGCGTGGGCTGGCTTGGCCGTTTGACTGAGCTTGTGGCAGACCGTGTTGTGGCCTGGCCCACCTGCCAGAGTGAGAGGAGAGAAAGAGGATGGGACAACGTGGGGCACGACAGTGTTATTCACCAGCCCCACTAGGTAGAGGAAGAAAAGGGGAGAGTGAAGGGATGGTGTTGAAGGCGGTGGCCGTCGTGACGTCAGAATAGGGGAGGAGAGGGTCGAGCTCGCCAGAGCTCATCTTGCTAGTGGTGTCGAGCCTTGGAAGGGGTGGCAGAAGGGTGGGCTGTACTCGAGAGTCCAAGCCATAGTTGTTGGTGGGGTTTTCGATGGTGGTGGATGCCCGTTGTGGTGGTGGCGGCTGGCCGACGGAAATACGACGGCGAGGGGTAGTGTGTGTGCAAGTGTATGGCCTATTTGGCCAGCATTTCCCATGTATGCGTGTGTAGTGTTGACGGTCACTATAGCAAGAATAAACCATCAACTTAACTTATAAAAAATAAATAAGGTCACCAATATAGGTCTAGAGGTTTAAACTAACAAATTCTATAAGTCTTGGTGAATATTTGTATGCAAGTGAATTTAGCCATTCTACGGGCCAAAATGAGATATAACACATGAAGTAGTTGTGATGGACTCAACCGAAAAGGCTTCAAGACAATTATCTAGAAAACAGCTCTGGAGACCACCATCATACAATCCAAACAAGCAAACCGACATCAACAAGTGATTCACCCTGTGAAAATACCAAAAGTCAACTCAATACGGAGTCAAGGACCCACCACCATAGTGTGGGGCCCACCTTCACTATGACAGGCCGGCTGGCCCCACCTGTACGCCGCCCCGGCCTATGGGGTCCACCGGTCGGTCTCCGCTTCATAGGTTGATTTTCCACCGCCTTTGAGAGTCCATTTTCGCCGTTGCTTAAGGTCAGTTTGATCCCAGGGACTAGATTTGACATTGCCTCCTATATATACAGCCCTGAACCCCCTCTAGGGAGGCATCCCACTGAGAGCATCTTTCATTTGGATCAACACACACTAAAAGGATTAGGGCTAGACTCTCAAGATGTAGGCGAGTAGTTAAGTTGAGAGTTAGGGAGAGATGAGCTATGCTCGGGTGAAAGGTCTTGATGGCTAGAGGGGGGTGAATAGCCTTTTAAAAATTCTACAAAGACAAGCTAAACAAGTTTATCAATACAATAAATAGCGAGATGCGAGTTTTGCTTAGCCTACGGGGTGTTTGCAAGCCACCTATCCAATTCCCAATTCTAGTATAATTGCACTCAACCGCACAAGTCAACCCGAGAAGGAAACTACAACTAGCAAGCTACACAAAAGAGCTACTCTAGCAAAGTAACTAAGAAAATAATACAAGAGAGAGTTAGAAGGGTATCACCGAGGGGCGAAGTATTGAGCCAACCAAACAATATGATCAAGAGATGAATTCCACAATACACAACCACCGGGATTGATCAATCACAATAAGAATGATGACACAAAGATTTATCCCGAGGTTCACGTGCTTGCCGGCACGCTAGTCCCCGTTGTGTCCCTCTTCACCACGTGGTTCGGTGGCTAATCGGTCTCACACCGAGCCTCTCAAAAGGCGACACAAGAACCTACCAAATGGCAAAAGGTTGCAAATGACACGAGCAATTCACTAATGTTGCCTTTGGCGCTTCGCCGAGGTAGGCACAAACCCCTTACAAACACCGGAGGTGGCCAAGAACAAACACCAACTCTTGCCAATGCCTCCAAGCTGCTCCAAGCCATCTAGGTGGCAGCAACCACCAAGAGAAACAAGAATCCCGCAGCAAATCAACCACCAAGTGCCAACTAGATGCTATCTCACAATGCAAATGCACTTGGATCACTCAATCTCACTTCGAATATGCAAAGAAGCAAGAGAGATGAGTGGGAGGGGAGTTGCTTAGCTCAAAGTGCTCACAAGTATATCAAAAGTCCAAGAGAGGGAGCCTTGAGCCGGCCAACGAGTATTTATAGACGTACCCCTTCGAATATAGCCGTTAGAAATTTAAACAGCTGAAAATCGTGCTGACCGGACGCGCTGGTCCAACTGACCGGACGCGCCGGTCGCCCAACGGCTAACTCGAAGCAACGATCGGACGCGCTCATCGCGCAGACCGGACGCGCTGCGAACGACCGGACGCGCTGGTCCCGTGAATGACCGGACGCGCTGGTCGCCTGAGCAGCGCTCAACGAAACAACGACCAGACGCGCTGAAGAAACATGACCGGACGCCACAGTGCCCGCGTCTGGTTGGAGTCCAGTAAGCTCCCTGGACGACCAGACGCGTCCGGTCGACCATGACCGGACGCACCGCGCGTCCGATCGACAAACTGAAACTCGCGCAGACGCTGAACGCTGACCGGATGCGTTGGTCCAACTGTGACCGCGTCCGGTCCAGCGTCCGGTCACCACTATAACCTCCGTTCGCCTCCGTTTCTTTTTCCGACTTCCGGCGTAGTGGAAAATAGTCATTTCAACTCCTCGAAAATGCCTGAATCCCGCCTCGCAAGCTCGACGGGAGGGAGAGAGGACCCAAAACCCTCTCTACCGCTCAAACTCCAACGCCATCGCAAATGTGCTAACACCACCAAGTGATCATGTCATGTGCGAGTGTGTTAGCATTTTCACAATCATTTTTTGAGGCGTTATTAGTTCTATCCAAATGCATATGATTATGAAATGCACACCTAGAGGCACTTAGGAGTTCAATAGCCGCGTCATTCCCCTCTTTATAGTACGGCTATCTATCCTATAATATAACCACACCCACTAGGTGTCTTGGTTACTAAAACACAACCCTTAAGCATATACCTTTGTCTTGATCACGTAGGGTTGCGTCCAAATCCAAGTGTGACCATCATGATCACCATGTCCATCTTGCCACCAACCTTGGAATGTACTAATCCTCATATGCTACATACAACTTAGGCATAGGATTAGTACTTAGGCATTGTCACTAATTACCAACACCAAACATAGAGCTTTCAATCTCCCCCTTGTTGGTAATTGGTGACAACCCTTTCACAAAGATATTATGATAAAATTTTGATTGAACCCATGTCACATTGTCCAAATATATTACCATGTGTAAGAAGTATGGACAAGTGATCATGAATTCAAATTGATAGCAATGGCTCCCCCTACATATATGCTATATGTTTGGATTTTAGAAACATACATGTTTAGATAGGTAAATATAGGAGCATTGACTACCAATAGGTGCTAAGTGTTTTAGATTATAGACCTTTGAAGCGTGATACCATCGGAGTTGCGATAAACACCATCTTAGCACCTTGTGTAGTTAGATACCACTTGGAAAAGCATAAACAAAACTAGAAACCTCGTGAGATCAACATTATAAGCAAGATTCTAGTACCATTTTGAAAAACATGAAGCAAGAGAAATCTAACTACTTCCTATTCATGCTAGTACTTCAATACACCATTCAATTGTATACTAGCAAAACACCACACAAGCAAAGTATCGGAGAAAAAGAAATGCATAACTATGCATCATACATATGAAGTGCGCCAGGAAATGCAACAATCATGTTTAAGAGCTTGCTCCCCCTACTTGTGTGCTCAAAATTTTAGTTGATCCCCTTCTTTTATCAAATCTCCCCTTTAGGTTTTCTCCCCTTTTAGAATCTATCTTGTGAACAATATTTTCTCCCCCTTTGAGTTCTATCTTTGTGAACAATATTTTCTCCCCTTTGGCACCAATGACCACAAGGGACCAATTTTAGATAGAATATCATGTTGAATTATGGGGTGAGGATCAAGTTTGTGATTCAACCTAGATTGCTTGCATAAATAAAATGCTTCGGTTTGATCCAAGGGCAAGCTTCTTCACACCTCACTAGAAGGGTTATCATGCACCATGTTGAAGCAAGTATTTAGACAAGTGATCTAGATTAAACACTTAGGATCACAAGCTACTCAAACAAGTTATATGCTACCACTAGATCATATAAGTCATGGAAACAATAGTGGCACCATATAAACTTCAAATTCATTTGATTTTCATGAATGAGCCTAGAACATAAGAAATCATGACTAGATGCACTAAACATGTCCTTAGTATAGTATGTATGACATGTCAATCAATTGTACCTTGGGGCTCGAAGGAGAGGCATGTCATATATGGGGTGCATCAACTCATGTTGGAGAAGTCAATTATGTTCAACTCATTCTTTAGCTTATGAAATCTCTTCTCATCAAGTGGCTTGGTGGATAGATCGGCTAATTGATCTTCGGTGCCCACACTCTCAGTAGCAATATCACCCTTTTGTTGATGATCTCTAATAAAATGATGACGAACATCAATATGCTTTGTTCTTTGATGTTGAACCAGATTGTTGGTTAGCTTCACGACACTTTCATTGTCACATAGCAATGGCACATTCTTGAAATTGATTCCAAAATCCTTCAATGTTGCCTTCATCCACAAGATTTGTGCACAACAACTACCCACGGCGATGTATTCGGCCTCGGCGGTAGATAGTGCAATAGTATTTTGCTTCTTGGATGACCATGAGACAAGTGATCTTCCCAATAATTGACAAGTCCCGGAGGTGCTCTTTCTCTCAACTTTGTCACCGGCATAGTCAGAATCCGAATATCCAACTAGCTCAAAACTTGCACCCTTGGGATACCACAATCCAACATCTTGTGTATGCTTTAAGTACCTCAATATTCTCTTTGTTGCCTTCAAATGACTTTCTCTTAGTGAGGCTTAAAATCTTGCACACATACATACACTAAACATCACATCGGGCCTTAATGCCGTCACATAGAGTAGACTACCAATCATTGATCTATAAAGCTTTTGATCCACCATGTTGCCACTCTTGTCACTATCCAAGCTTCCACTAGTGCCCATTGGAGTTGTAATGCCCTTTGAATCTTCCATGCCAAACTTCTTAAGCATATCTTTGATGTACTTGGTTTGGCTCACAAATGTTCCTTCCTTCATTTGTTTGATTTGAAATCCAAGAAAGAAACTAAGTTCACCAATCATTGACATTTCAAATTCTTTTGCCATCATTTCCCAAACTCATCACAATAATCTTGATTGGTTGAACCAAAGATGATATCATCAACATATATTTGCAACACAAATAAGTCTTTTCCAATCTTCTTGGTGAATAGTGTTGTATCAACTTTGCCCATGACAAATCCTTTGGATAGCAAGAAGTCCCTCAATCTTTCATACCATGCTCTTGGTGCTTGCTTCAATCCATACAAAGCTTTCCTTAACTTATACACATGGTTGGGTTTCTTGTCATCTGCAAAACCGGGAGGTTGCTCAACATACACCTCTTCTTGAATGTACCCATTGAGAAATGCACTCTTCACATCCATTTGATATAACTTGATATTATGAGCACAAGCATAGGCAAGTAATATCCTAATTGCTTCCAATCTTGCAACTGGGGCATAAGTTTCACCAAAGTCAAGACCTTCTATTTGTGTGTAACCTTGATCCACTAGTCTTGCTTTGTTCCTTACTACTATTCCATCTTGATCTTGCTTGTTGCGAAAGACCCATCTTGTTCCAATGACATTGTGATCCCTAGGCCTCTCAACTAGTTCCCATACTTCGTTTCTCTTGAAGTTGTTGAGCTCTTCATGCATTGCATTTACCCAATCCGGATCTCTCAATGCTTTATCAATGTCCTTGGGTTCTTCCATTGACACAAAAGAAGAGTGAGCACAAAATGATGCCAGTCTTGATCTAGTTTGAACTCCCCTTTGTATGTCACCAATGATGGAATCTAATGGATGGTCTCTTGCAATGTTAGTTGGTTTAAGCACTTGGACTTGATTGCTTGGATGTTGATGTTGATCATGAGTTGGAGATGATGAACTAGCCACTTGTTGATCTTGTTGCACTTGAGATGATGTACTAGCTTGATTTTGCATTAGAGACCCACTAGCTTGTGTAATTGGACTTTGGAGCACTTGATCTTTGTTGTCATCCACATCAATCACTTGCTTTGGCCTAATATCACCAATGTCCATTTCTTTCATAGCATTGGTCAATTGAGTTCCTCTCACATCATCTAAGTTATTTTCCTCATCTTGAGAGCCATTTGTTTCATCAAACTCAACATCATGAACTTCCTCCAGTAGACCACTAGCTAAATTCTAAACTCTATAAGCTTTGCTAGTAGTGGAGTAACCAAGTAAGAATCCTTCATCATATTTCTTCTCAAACTTGCTTAATCTAGTGCCCTTCTTCAAGATGTAGCATTTGCAACCAAATACTCGAAAGTATGCAATGTTGGGCTTTCTTCCATTCAAGATCTCATATGGTGTTTTCTCTAGGAACTTGTGGCAATAGAGACGGTTGCTATAGAAGCAAGCCGTGTTGATTACTTCGGCCCAAAAAGAATGACTCACATTATACTCATTCAACATTGATCTTGCCATATCAATCAAGGTTCTATTCTTTCTTTCAACTAACCCATTTGATTGAGGTGTATACTTGGCCAAGAATTGATGTTTGATTCCAAGCTCATCACATAGCTCATCAACTCTTGTGTTTCTAAACTCACTTCCATTGTCACTTCTCACTTTCTTGATTGTGGTCTCAAACTCATTTAATACCCTCTTGATGAACTTCTTGAATATATCAAATACATCACTCTTGTCCACAAGAAAGAATACCCATGTGTATCTAGTGAAATCATCCACAATCACAAAGCCATACTTGTTGCCACCAATGCTTGTGTATGTAGTTGGCCCAAATAGATCCATGTGCAGCAACTCAAATGCCTTGGAAGTACTCATAATGTTTTTCAATGGATGAGTGTTGCCCACTTGCTTTCCGGCTTGGCATGCACTACATAGCTTATCTTTCTCAAATGTGACATCCTTCAAGCCTCTAACTAAGTCATGCTTCACTAACTTGTTCAATTGCTTCATGCCAACATGACCAAGTCTTCTATGCCATAACCAACCCATACTTAATTTGGTGAGCAAGCATGTTGAAAGTTGAGTGTCACTAGCATTGAAATCAACCAAGTATAGATTCTCATATCTAATACCCTTGAAGATCAAATTTGAGCCATCAACACTAACTATCTCCACATCATCAACACCAAATATGCACTTGAAACCTAGATCACACAATTGAGCAACCGAGAGAAGATTGAAGTTTAACTTTTCAACTAGGAGCACATTGAAAATGCTATGATCATTTGAGATTGCAATCCTTCCAAGAGCCTTCACATCACCCTTGCTATTGTCACCAAATGTGATACTATCAATGCCACTATCATTTGATTTGAGAGAGTTGAACATTCTTGAATCACCGGTCATATGTTGAGAGCACCCACTATCAAGCACCCAATGCCTTCCTCCGGCCTTGTAATTTACCTACAAAATAAATTAATGTTTCTTAGGTACCCATACTGGTTTGGGTCCTTGGAGGTTAGTAACTAAGCTCTTTGGTACCCAAATGGACTTCTTCTTTAGACCCATAATTGGTGTACCAACAAACCTAGCATGCACACCTTTCTCACCCTTGGTAAGCACATAACAAGAATCAAAAGGAATGTAATCCATTTTAGCATGAAACTTGTTGTTGTTCTTGTTCATTTTATTATAATTAATCTCTAGATGCCCAACTTGCTTGCATCTATTGCAATAATGACCATTGCTCTTCACAAAGCGAGACTTTGAAATAGCAAAGGCTGCCTTGCCCTTCTTGGGAGTATAGCCCAAACCCTTTTTGTTAAGAGAGAACCTTTGGCTACCCAAGCATTTTAGCAAGCGGGCATCCCCATCATAGGCATTGCCTAATGCGCGGGTGAGATCATCCACTTCTCTCTTGAGAGTCTTATTCTCAACCACAAGTGATGAATCACTAGTAGTAGAGATAGAGTTGGTTGTAATGGATGATGATGAGCTACATGAAGCATTAATAGGACCAACAAATAAAGAATCATCAATAATATCACATGTTAGTCCAATATCACAAGTGACAATCACTTGCTCTTCCTTAGCTTCCTTCATGAACTTCTCCAACTTGAGGTCCTTTTCCTTGATGAGCTTAAGTAGAGTGGAGTGGGCTTCCTTAAGCCTAGTGTGAGCAACTTCAAGGTCCTCGTGGTCTTCCTTTAGACACTCACGAGAAGCCTCTAGCTCATCAAAGGATTTCCTAAGAGCTTTGAGCTCTTGTTCAATTCCTTTGCACTCCTTACTCTTTTTGAGAGCAACAAGCTCCTCCATCAAGGCATCATTTTCATTGCTCTTGGCAATGAGCTCTTGTTCCAAGATTTTGCACTTCTTGGTTGTCCTCTTGTAGCCCTTGCTCATTTGATCTATTATGCCTAATAGATCATCCTTGGAGTAGTCCTCATCCTCCTCATCATCACTCCTACAACCATCACTAGCACAAGAATCATCATCACTATCATCATATTTTACCTTGGTAGGCTTGGCCATAAGACATGTCGATGTAGTGTCAAAGATGGATGACTTGTTGGAGAGGGCGATGCTTGCAATCGCTCGCCTAGTGGTCCTCTCATCATCACTAGAGCTTTCATCATCATCACTATCGGAGTTGTCACTATCCCAAGTGACCACATAACCACCACCCTTCTTCTTCTTATTGATAGTGAAGCTCTTCTTTTCTTTCTTCTTCTTCTTGTCCTTCTTGTTCTTCTTTAACTTCAACTCCCCATCATGATATCTTTTGTCTTCATAGGGGCACTTTGCCACTATATGATCGGGGCTATTGCAATTATAGCAAAGCACCTCCTTTGCCTTCATGAAGTCCCTTCTCTTCCTTTCACCATATCCTTTTTTCTTCATAAACCTCCCCATCTTGTGCACTAGGAGGGCCATGATCTCATCATCGAATGGATCATCATCATCACTCTCCACCTTGCTCTTGCCCTTAGAAGATGAAGCCTTGAATGCAATGGGCTTCTCTTGCTTGACCTTGGTCTCCTTCTTCTCCTCTACCTCATCTTCATCATCATTATATTAGACATCGGTCATTATATCTCCAAGCACATTGGTTGGTTTGACCTTGTCCAATCCCTCTCTAAAGATCATTCTTCTCAAGATGGCAAACTTCTTAGGTAAGCACATCAAGAACTTGTGTGAGAAGTCCTTGTCCTCAACCTTCTCTCCAAGCCCTTTGAGATCATTGACAATGACTTGGAGCCTATAGAACATCTCCGGGATAGATTCATCATCCTTCATCTTGAAAGTGGAGAACTTGTCCTTGAGCATATATAGCTTGGCACTTTTTACCGTTGAAGTGCCTTCATATGTTTCTTCAAGCCTTATCTAAAGCTCATTTGCCTTTTCAAGATCTTTGATTTGCTCAAATACTTTGTCATCAATGGCACGGTAGATTGTGTCAAGTGCCGCCGTGTTGCATTGTTTGTTGATGCGGTCATTTGGAGTGAGATTTTCTTCATCAAGAATGATGTATCCTTCTTTGGTCACATCCCAAACCTTCTCATGTATATTGCCTAGATATTGCTTCATCTTCCTTTTCCAATGATCAAAGGAAGAGACGCCATCAAAGAATAGAGGCTTGCCATTAACATGATTGAACATAACTTGAGCCATCTTGCACCGAGGTTGTTAAGCCTTGCAAATGGTGACCACGGCTCTGATACCACTTGAAAGGTCTTGATGGCTAAAGGGGGGGGGGTGAATAGCCTTTTAAAAATTCTACAAAGACAAGCTAAACAAGTTTATCAATACAACAAATAGCGAGATGCGAGTTTTGCTTAGCCTACGGGGTGTTTGCAAGCCACCTATCCAATTCCCAATTCTAGTATAATTGCACTCAACCGCACAAGTCAAACCGAGAAGGAAACTACAACTAGCAAGCTACACAAAAGAGCTACTCTAGCAAAGTAACTAAGAAAATAATACAAGAGAGAGTTAGAAGGGTATCACCGAGGGGCGAAGTATTGAGCCAACCAAACAATATGATCAAGAGATGAATTCCACAATACACAACCACCAGGATTGATCAATCACAATAAGAATGATGACACAAAGATTTATCCCAAGGTTCACGTGCTTGCCGGCACGCTAGTCCCCGTTGTGTCCCTCTTCACTACGTGGTTCGGTGGCTAATCGGTCTCACACCGAGCCTCTCAAAAGGCGTCACAAGAACCTACCAAATGGCAAAAGGTTGCAAATGACACGAGCAATTTACTAATGTTGCCTTTGGCGCTTCGCCGAGGTAGGCACAAACCCCTTACAAACACCGGAGGTGGCCAAGAACAAACACCAACTCTTGCTAACGCCTCTAAGCTGCTCCAAGCCGTCTAGATGGCGGCAACCACCAAGAGAAACAAGAATCCCGCAGCAAATCAACCACCAAGTGCCAACTAGATGCTATCTCACAATGCAAATGCACTTGGATCACTCAATCTCACTTCGAATATGCAAAGAAGCAAGAGAGATGAGTGGGAGGGGAGTTGCTTAGCTCAAAGTGCTCACAAGTATATCAAAAGTCCAAGAGAGGGAGCCTTGAGCCAGCCAACGAGTATTTATAGACGTACCACTTCAAATATAGCCGTTAGAAACTTAAACAGCTGAAATCGTGCTGACCGGACGCGCTGGTCCAACTGACCGGACGCGCCGGTCGCCCAACGGCTAACTCGAAGCAACGACCGAACGCGCTCATCGCGCAGACCGGACGTGCTACGAACGACCGGACGCGCTGGTCCCGTGAATGACCGAACGCGCTGGTCGCCTGAGCAGCGCTCAACGAAACAACGACCGGACGCGCTGAAGAAACATGACCGGACGCCACAGTGCCCGCGTCCAGTTGGAGTCCAGTAAGCTCCCTGGACGACCAGACGCGTCCGGTCGACCATGACCGGACGCACCGCGCGTCCGATCGACAAACTGAAACTCGCGCAGACGCTGAACGCTGACCGGATGCGTTGGTCCAACTGTGACTGCGTCCGGTCCAGCGTCCGGTCACCACTGTGATCTCCTTTCGCCTCTGTTTCTTTTTCCGACTTCCGGCGTAGTGGAAAATAGTCGTTTCAACTCCTCGAAAATGCCTAAATCCCGCCTCGCAAGCTCGACGGGAGGGAGAGAGGACCTAAAACCCTCTCTACCGCTCAAACTCCAACGCCATCGCAAATGTGCTAACACCACCAAGTGATCATGTCATGTGCGAGTGTGTTAGCATTTTCACAATCATTTTTCGAGGCGTTATTAGTTCTATCCAAATGCATATGATTATGAAATGCACACCTAGAGGCACTTAGGAGTTCAATAGCCGCGTCATTCCCCTCTTTATAGTACGGCTATCTATCCTATAATGTAACCACACCCACTAGGTGTCTTGGTTACTAAAACACAACCCTTAAGCATATACCTTTGTCTTGATCATGTAGGGTTGCGTCCAAATCCAAGTGTGGCCATCATGATCACCATGTCCATCTTGCCACCAACCTTGGAATGTACTAATCCTCATATGCTACATACAACTTAGGCATAGGATTAGTACTTAGGCATTGTCACTAATTACCAACACCAAACATAGAGCTTTCATCGGGTTATGGAGAAATCTTCAAAGGTTTGGTATATCTTTGTATTTTATCTATATAAGACTTATGCTTTAATATAGTCATATTCTCTATTTACTTTTATGCCTTTCATATGTATGATTAGTATAGTTGTTACACCTTAGCATGGGATGTCCGCTTGCATCGAGTGCTCTAGTTATCATATTTGATTAGAGTAGTAATCGATAGTGTAGACATGGTTTCTAGACTATATGTTACCTGAGATTATACCCAATCCCATGGTAGTTGTGGTAGCCCCATGGGTGACAGCTCTGCCAGGCCATTGTAATCCGCCACGTTCGAGTTGGTGTTCGTAAAGCTTTAGGCAGCCTTTCCCTGACTACGTTTTCTCACCCCGCTCGAGAGTCAGAAAGGTATTGTTGCTCCAAAGTGTTAATGTGTGTGGTTCATATATCTACCCATGCTTAGTTATACCTTCTAGTCTAAAACTAGAATAGAACCAAAGTAATAGAGAAGTATCCAGGAACCTTAAACTCACATGTTGTCCTCTCAGCTTAGGTAGACTACTCATTTATTTTTATCATGGAATTCTCGTATGCGGGTGTTATTATTCATAATTCTTATCATTATCATCACTTACCCCTACTTTATGTTAGTCGGTCTACTAGTTAGTAGATACATAATAAGTTAATTATCAACTTCTTTAACCACTGTTTCTCTATGGTAAAATATAAATAATGATACCTGGAATACTCCCAGTGAAGTGCCACGATGATATTCTATGTGTTTGCAGAACTTCTAAATTCTATTTTTATTAATAAATACCAACACGCAGTGATGTAGTGAGGGTGCTAGAGAGTGTTTGGGTGCTTGTCGGGACCTCACCGGTGATGGCCAATGGTCATGGTGGCTCGACGGGGAGGGTGTCCCGGTGATAGCGTGACATAGAGCGAGAGAGAAGGCTAGAAGAGGTGGAAAGGTGGAGGGGGGATCTAGGACTCACCTTTGACTCCCATCGGCTAGAGACGCATTGAGGAAGAGGAATTTGGAGGGCAGCTTCAATGGCGACGGTGGCACCCGATTTGGGGAAAATCAGGACAAAGCCCAGAGGAAGAGGGGAGAGGAGAAATAGAGAGGGAGATGAGGTGTTCCAGCTCCTAGTGGAGCTCGGAGTGGTGGTGGTGAGGCTAGCCATGGCGGTGCTCAGCGTCGAGATCCTTATCCACTCACCGAGATATATCAATGTATGAGCGTGTGCTCGAATGGCTTTGGTGGTTCACCATAGTGCATCCTTATCCGCGCGCTTGCTCGGGAGCTCGGAGCATGGCTAGGACGACAACAGTTGAACGAGTTCATCTTGCCGTATGGTCATGGTGGAAAAGGGAGACAGAGAGGAGGGGAGAGTGCGTGGTGGGGCCAAGAAGGTTAATTCGGCTAGAGTGGGATTAATTACCTTCCCGATCCTCTATGTGGGCAGGTCTTGAAGGCAAGATATTTCCAAATTCAGATATACTACACTGTACATGCAGATCCTGTATTTCATATACATGGAGAATTATTTTGAAAGAGGTTGACCTTCTGAAGGAGGGGATCATATGGAGAATTTATAATGGTGAAAGTGTGAGAAGTTAGGAGGACCCATGGTGCCCAAAGGGTTGACAAGAAAGCCAGCTACACCTAAGGGAGCTAACCTCTTGATAAAAGTTAGTGAGCTTATCAACTCAGTAACAAGTGAATGGGATGAGAAAATTATACATGAAATATTATGGCCGGAAGGTGCAAATGAGATTTTAAGAATACCAATTGCTGAAATTTGGAGGATTGGCCCACATGGTACTTTGATGCAAAATGTTTATTTCCTATCAAATCTGCCTATAAGGTTGCAGTGGCAAGAAGAGATACATTGGCTGGTTGGGATGCTTTTAGGGATTGTTAGGGATGACAATGTTTTCGAATGGGCAAAATATGGAAACTCAAAATGCCTAACAAAGTCAAAAGGTTTATGTGGCATTTTGCTCATAATAGTTTACCAGTAAGAAGAAATTTAGCAAGGCACTGCCTTGTCATTGACACGAGGTGTCCCGCCTATACAAGGCTTGATGAGGATAGCGGGCATCTCTTTTTCAAGTGCAAGCATGCTAAACTATGTTGGCGCCTAATGAATTTGGAACACATCAAGGTCAATTGTTGAATTGTGGTTCGGCATGGGAAACCTGTAATCTTATTTGGAAGCTAGAAAAAGATACTAAATTGAAGGTTATAATTTTCCTTAGGAGGTGCTGGTCAGCGAGAAACAAGGACAATGATGGGGGAAGTATGCTGATGAAATTCATAATTCTGTCAATTACTTCCAAATGGAGTTTGAAAAACTAAGTGTGCTTGAGAAGAAAACAATGCAAGCTTCCAAAGATAATTGGAAGCCACCACCTGAGGACATACATAAAATTAATATCGACAGAGAGTCTGATCCAAAGGCAAGGATGGGAGGTTGAGGCTTTGTTGTCCAGAATAATTATGGTGAGTTGCTTGCTGTAGGGGCTAGAAAGATCAACAATGCAGCTTAAGCTCTACACACTAAGGCGATGGCGACATACAAAGGTTTACTTTTTGCTTCACAAATGGGCATGTCGCGCATCATCCTAGAGATGGATGCTTCTGTATTGGCCCGCTCTTAAAGTGAATGGAATTGATCGAAGTGGTGTTGGAGGCCTTATACGACAAGCCCAACAAATAATGCGATCTGAGTTTTCATCGTGCGTTATCTTAAACTAGAGCATATGTTGTAACAAGGTGGCTGATGCTTTGGCTGCTTATGGAGTTTGTATGTTGTCCTCTGATGCTGAGTTGTTAACCAGCCAAAGTCCTGAGTTTGTAAGTGAACTAGTTTTAGACAATTTGCCTGAATGTTGTGTCCAATGAAAATGTGATTTGCCTTTAAAAAACCTTCTCCTTGATTCCTCCAAAGAAAATGCTAGCCTCTCCTCTCCGCTCGTCGCCGAGCATCGGGCGCACCCGTGCGGACATGGCCCCCAACCTGCTCTGGTGGCGCGGCGTGGAACGCCCTTAGCACCGTTGGCCCCCGAGCAAGCCGGGCGCGTCGGACCCTGGCGTAGGTGTGTTTATGATGATGGAACACTAGGATGAGCACTGCATGTTGAGACAAACGGGTAGAAGAGAGAGAAATCATATTCGTACATGGAATGGAACTAAAGATGATGTAAACTACTACCTTAGGGCAAGTACAACGCAGAGATATGCCTCGTCTGTATGATGTTTACGAAAAACACCCCACCGTCCCCAATTCAATGTGGAGAGAGAGGGAAACCGGCGTCTCACGAGACGACGCTCTCGGCTCGTGCTCCTAGGCTACGTTGCACCGATACGGGATACCGATACGGCGATACCGATACGGCGATACCGTGATACGGCATTTTTCAAAAACAAGGATACGCCGATACGGCAAGTATATAAAGATATACCAAAAAATCAGAATACACTCTAGAAGAACAATACTCAGCACGTGGAGGAGTAAGCCTATTCCTGAGTACGCTATCCATAAATCCATAAGTACTCTAGTTCCTTTCACATGTGAAGAAGAAGATGCCGGCTGCCCAAGTAACTTCAGTGCTAATGATTTCAATTCTGGGGTCCTATGACCATGGAGGCCCCACCAATTGTATGAATCGCTGACCAAGCTTAAGAGACGGAGGTGGACTGCGAGTACCTCAAGCGCTGGTGCAAGCAACTTGCAAGGAGAAAACGCCACCTGGCCAAGGAGGTCGCTGAGCTCAGGGCGGGCGTCGCGAGCGCAGGAGCGCGCGGCGGCATCGTGACTTCGTGAGCGGTAGGAGCGGCCATGGTCTCTCTGTAGTCTGGGTTGTGACTTGATTCTTAGGGTTTCAGGTTGTGTAAATGGGCCTCCAAAAAAGAGGTCATGGGCTGCGAAGTATCGGAAAGTATCAGTCAAGTATCGTCTAAGTATCGAGATTTAATTTAATTATTTTTATTTCTCTATTTATCCGATACTTCACTGATACGGTATCGGAGGCGTATCGGAGTATCGGAGTATCCGATACGTATCGCGATACCGACACGGCAATTCTGGGAAGTATCGGGGTAACGTAGCCTCCTAGGCCTCGTCGCCGGCCGAGAGCCGCGTTGTACAGGCAGGTCGTCTCCAAGCCGAGCGTGCGGGATCCAGATGTGGTGCGCTCGATTTTTGTTTCCGCGCCAAAACATCGGCATCGATGATGGTGAGCGCTGTGGCGAGAGCGGAGGACAACGTCGTGGCTGCTACGGCGGAGCCTAACGGCTCAGAAGCGGTGGCGACAACGGCGGGTGGGCATCACTGCTGGCACAGCAATGGCAAGGCGACAACGGCGTTTTGCAGAAGGGAGTTGCGGCGTCGTCTTCCCCCGTAGGCCGTGGATATGGCATGATGGACGACCTCTTCCCCCCGGCCGTGAATCTGGCCAGTGGCTGGCCTCTTCCGCGGATTTCGCACAGCAAGGCCACTACGCTCGAGATGCTCGGATGGCGCATGGTGGCCATGGTGTCTTGCATTGGCAGCTCGCCTTGCCTAGCATCTTGTGGCAGGCATTTTGTGGCGCCAATATTGCTGCTAGCCTCCAAGTCAGTGATGTCATGGAGGTGTTCGAGCTTATGCTCTAAGAGCAAGTACAGCAATGGGCGAAACGCCGACCACGTCAGCTGCGTATCCAAGGTGGAAGACAGAGAAACCTGTGCTTTCGCTCCTGCCGTCGCCGAGCTGAACACAGAACCCAAGATTTCTTCGCATGTGCTAAGCCCTGCCACTCTCTTTTTCTCTCTCTCTCATTCAAGCGTTCTCTGTCTTCCTAAGAATACATAAAAAATATTTTTGAAACATGTGTAGAGACTAATTATTGTATCATCAGGCTATAAGCTGGTCTTTAGATGAGTTGGCTTGGCTTATAGCCAAGGTTTATTGGCCTTGCTCTAATGGGACACCACTTCAGCCCTGTTATGTTTCTACTTTCTAATACTTAATTTATGAGTTTTTTCAGAAAAAGTCGAATTCTACAGAATCAATCCTTGTGTACAAGTACAGGCTGGAACCTAGGAGGATATAATTTTTTTCTCTGATATTTGCTGACTAATGTGTTGTATTTGTTTTAATGTACTGCTATTTGAAAGTTACATGAAGCGTTTCAGATTGCACAAATTCAGCCATTGCCTGCACAATGCAAAGGTCTAGTTTCTTCATCTGAAACTTATCCAATGCGATATATTATATTATATTATATTATATTATATTATATTATATTATATTATATTATATTATATTATATTATATTATATTATATTATATTATATTATATTATATTATATTATATTATATTATATTATATTATATTATAACCCTTAGTTGCTTGTGGATGCGAAATCATGTTATATTAAATAGCAGCACAATAGTATATTAAAATGATATTCATGATTGATCATGGCTATATGTAAGCATTAAATCACTAGTAGACAATTAAACAGACCACTTATGTCTATATGTTGCCTTAGCCGTTTTTTTAGTTATCTGTGTTGTAGATTCTAAAAACTTAGTTGTCTAATAATTAATGACCGTTTTAATTAGGTGGGCCGGCACTCCCAGCCAGCCGGCTTGGATGGGATCAGTCCAGTCGTCCTCCTAGCTATAGCTAGCTACCCGCGGGGCCTGCTGCACATCACCGTACCATCTCCATGACTCCATGAGTTTCTTTATTCCTTGACGCCGATCATGTCGTTGTAACCAACCAAAGGAGAAAAAAAAATCGATCATTTATATTTGATCGAGACAATCAACAATAAGAGTAGTGATAGAAGAGAGAAGCTAGTATCGCGATCGATCCATCGTTGATGGTGTCGTGCAAGCAGGTGTTGTGCGCCGAGGACGCCGTGCAGGCGGTGCAGCGGCGGCGGACCCATGCCCGGCGCTGCTACGGGCCGGCGTCCGACGCCGAGTTCCTGCGCTCCATTGCCGACAAGACGCCCGGGAGGGACGACGATAAGGAGGAGGCGATGAGGAGGAGGAGGCAAGTGTACCTCAAGAGCTATGCCTTTGCCACCAAGGGGGAGGCCGCCGAGGCCAAGGGTAAGCCCGCCGGCCGAGGAGGTCCACGTGCCCGCGTCGACGCTGTCCTGCCGCCGACGTTGCTCCGGCGCCGCAAGACTACTCACGATGATGCAACCTGCAGCGGCAACAAGACCACGACCGCTGCTAGCTCTAGCTTCACTTCCATCTCCAACCCCAGCAGCATGTGGTGCCCCAGGAACGCGGGCAAGGTGCTGTCCCAGCTGCTCACTCGCCTTGTTTCCTGCGCATGCAAACCTGGTGCTGCTCCGTCTTCCGCCTAGTCTGACGGTTTTCCTCTTCGTGCACATCGTACTACTATCTTCGTTTCGTCAGGCAATGACCAAGCTAATTAACTCTATACTAATTTGTTAATCGCACCATGCGTTGATTAATCGTCATCATTATACCATATATATATACATACAGCCGTTGTAATAATTGATTGTAGCTAGCTAGTACTCTGTACTTAAATTATATATGCTCGTCTTCAATTCAGAATCAGATTGACTCATATTTTTCGTCTAATAGAAATTACGACAAAGCTTTTGCTGTCATTTCTAAAAAGATTGACGGGTATTGTTTTTATTTCATTCGATATATGTTATATAATGTCTTCGCTGTTGATTGCCATCCCTTGCTGCTGCATTGCGCTTGTGGCGATCATATCGATCCAGACAAGTAGTGGTGGAGTTAGGAATTTTTAGAAGTCTGGACAAATTTTATTGTGCAAAAAATCCTTACTCCATATATATATATAGGGAGAGTATACTCTATAGCTAGCTACAAAATAAGTTATTTTGTAACCTCCTCTATTTACAATAATTTTATATACTAATTTACGACAATGTCAGTATATATTTACGATAGTTGAATTACTATAGCACATGAGGATATTTACCATAATGTTATAGTAAATCACATAGTAAGGAGTTACTATAATCTCGTAAATTAGCATAGCAATTATCGTAACTCAAAGTGGCTATAAAATAACTATATATATAGAGGGAGAGTATACTCTATAGCTTGCTACAAAATAAGTTATAGATAAAATACCGGGCAATCTCGATTTCACAACCGGATCATCCAGTTCTAAGAATGACTCTAATGATATAATGGACTCTCATAGTGGTGGTTAAAATGTATACATGGAACATCAAGTTTAGAATCCAAATGAGAGAACTGCGACCTTCAGAAAAATCCACCCGGTGCAACATGATGGTCGGTTTAAACTGTCTAGATTTTGACTGTCTAGATTGAGATTTGAGTCATTTTTATTATAACTCTTGATTTATTCGGATTCTTGCTCAGGGATAGACCTCCCATCCTATATAAACCATGGTCATTTAAGGCTATTTAATCAATTAAACATATACAAAATCTACTACCTTTTATCTCTTCAAACCCTAGTTTCTGTCTATCTTCGTCTCCACGATGGCTTAAGGCATTCTATATAGTCTATCTTAGAACAATCCTACGTGCATTATTAGCCTCGTTTGTTCTCTCCAAGTAGTTCTGTTTTTGAAATCAGGTGATCTGATTTTTTTCGAGTTTGCTTTAGGATATGTATATGTTCTAACGCTTTGACACGTGGTCACTTTCACGGTAACACATTTATATAGTTGTGCATATCCACATGCATCTCAATCCTATCTCCCTTCCTGGACCGTTTATAAACACTCTGCTCCGTCAACCCTCAACTTTCATTACCAAGCTAAGCTAACATAATACTGTGCATATACAAATATATAATATATTTCCTTTCCTCTAATTTTTAGTCTTTATTGACCTTTAAGTTGTAGATTTGTTTTTCAAGAATACACGGCAGACCTTGTATGTAAGAAGAGCCAAACTAAGGCAGCAAATACGTAAATAAAATGAAAGTGTCATCGTTTCTGCTGCATTTCATCATAGATTCACGCGCGGATTCATTTCTGCCACAGTTAATGGCCTAAAGCGAAAATTTAGTGCGTGCGGTGCGGCTACCTAGCTCATCTTTCTCTCGTTCGCTAGCTGTTGAAAAGTGTGTGTATGTGGTCGACTTTAGGGCTTCGTTTCAGAGCAAAGGGGAGGCATGCATGCTCACAAGCTGGACCAACCATAATTGAGGGCCACTAGCTAGCTACTGGCTTTGCCCATGCAAAAGTCGCTCTTCTTATTTAAGGTCGTCTCTAATTGTACTCTAGAGCTTAGGGCACGTACAACGCGTCAACACGAGCTGTCTGTATACGGTATTTTTTTAAAAAAAAAACCCTCGCGAGCCAGGAGACGGACGAGGTCGTCGTCTCACGAGGCGACGACGAAGACTCAGGGCATGTACAACTCACAGATGGAGGGTCGTCTGCATGTGCCTCGAATCTAACGTACAGACAACTAGAAATACACCTTATACAACCTATATATTTTGTATGTAGTCAAGATCAATCATAAATATCATTGTGTATACAAATATGTTGCCCTTTGATGGAATAACATACCATATTATATTATATTACAGAATTACTCCTAAAGAATCAAAGAATAAACTCTGCAAAAATAAAAATCAACAACAAAATAGTATTTGCTGAATTTTCTAAACTGAAAATTTAATACACACATGCTGTCTATAGCCTCCAGCAAGCAATTTACTTGTTTGGTCACAATTTCAGAGTGTAGACTCAAGCAATGTGCTAGAATCACTAATCGGGCTAGTACTCAGTGGCATACACAAGTAGATGCAGCAGCAAGCTGCATAAACAAAAATCAGCCAAAAAACAATTTCAGAGTTTACAAAAATCAGCCAAGTGGACCATATGCTAAAATTTTCCCAGGTGCCAGTGCCACTAAACCAAAGATAGAAGAGAAGTCTATCATCGCCAGAATATTTCATGAGCACCAAGTGTTCAGATCATTAGTCATCACTAGCATCATCTTCAGCTCGTCTTCTCTGCAGTTGTTATCATTCAGCAACAGTGGACGGAGGTGGGGAAGAGAAACGGACCTCATCGACGAACTAGCACCACTCGTAGTAAGGACGGACGGGTCGAAGATGCCAGCCATGGGGAACACGCCCTCGGCCGGGATGGCCCATATGTGAAGTTGCCGCTGCCACGCCAATGAAGGGGCGTCGGTGAAGTCACGGTCGCCTTCTGTAAGAGATCCAGGAACCCTGGACAGCGACAGCCATGCTGCCGCCACGCCCTTCGGTGAAGTCGCGGCTGCCTGATGTTGCCGTCGACGCCACGCCGTGGGCCGTGGCCGCGACCAACGGGGATGAGTGTTGCCGCCATGCAGTGGCTATGACCAAGGGAGATGGCCGTTGCCGCCGCGACCAACGATGGGTGAACCTTTTCGCGCGCAGCTCGGATTCTCCCGCTCTCGCACGTTCTCACATGCCGCAGCCCGATCCGCACCCGTCGCTTTGGAGGCGACGACCGTGTACATCGCTCTCTCCTCATCGCTTCGAGCCTAGGAGCATGAGCCTTCGTCGTCGCCTTACGAGACGATGACCTCCACTACGCCAGATTCTCGCAACAGGTACGGGGGCATTTTTACTGTAGGGGCGGCTAGGGTTGGAGGCGCCCCTACAGTGGGTGTCCTCGGGCCCCAGCAGCCCAGCCGCCCCTATAGTAGGCACTGTAGGGGCGGCTGGTAACCTGAGCCTCCCCTACAGTGGGAGCTTTACAGTAGGGGCGACTCAATCACCAGCTGCCCCTGCAGTGGCCATTTGTAGGGGCGGCTTATAGTGGACGCGAACAAATAGCAGCAACCACCTTTTTCCACCTCAGGACACATTGTTTTAATATTTTGTTCACATGTGATACAATTTGTCTATAACTTGACTATAATTTGAATTTGTGGCTTGCAAAGACTTTTATAATGTTAATGGAACAATTTGACCCAAGTTCTACGTTTATGTTTTCACCAAATTCAAATTTGACCAAGTTTGACTACCCTAGGACTTATCTTGTTTGACTGTTTTAAAAGTGCTATTTAAGAGCCTTGCATAAAATAGTCACATACATGAAACTTGTACAAAAATTCATGCTCTTCAAACTTTATTCTTGGGTCAAGCATTGATTGCCATGCTATCTTGCCTGAATTCCAAGTTTTAAGCAGGTCTGGAACCCTATGTTTCAATGTTGTAACATGGATGTTTCGTTAGTTCATTTCTTAATGTTTCATTGTACACTTGTTTAAAAACTTTGTGCAACATGACAATGAAACATGTGCAACAACTCAAATTCCCAATGAAACATGTCCAACATCTCAAATTCCCGATGAAACATGTGCAACATGACATTAAAACATGTGCAACATCTCAAATTCTCAATGAAACATGTGCAACATGACAATGAAACATGTGCAACATCACAAATTCCCAATGAAACATGTGCAACATCTCAAATTCCCGATGAAACATGTGCAAGATGACAATGAAATATGTGCAATATGACAATAAAACATGTGCAACATCTCAAATTCACAATGAAATATGTGCAATGTCACAATGAAACATATGGAACATCTTGGGTCAAGCCTTGATTCCCATTCTATCTTACCCAAATTTCAAGTTTTAGGCAGATTTGGAACTCTATGTGTTCAATGCTGCAACATGGATGTTTCGTTAGTTCATTTCTCAATGTTAGTGGAACAGTTTGAAACCCTAAATGATTTCATCTTAAAATGATGAATACCAAAGTTGTATAGCTCATGAAGATCTATAACTTTTAGTTTGGTCATCTTGTCATTTGACTAAATTTTATCAAATTAAATTTTGAAATTTGAAAAACGACAAGTTCAAACCAGAATTTGAACACCCAAATGATTTCAGCAGAAAAAGTGATGAATACCAAAGTTGAACAACTCATGAAGATCTATAACTTTTATATTGGTCATTTCTTCATCCAACAAAGTGGTAATAACATTGTTCACAAATGTTACACATCTCTCATAAGGTTTCATAAACTATATGAGCCGTGTAAGTTTTGTGAACAATGTTTACTAAGAATTTGTCAAGTGAAGAAATGACCTACATAAAAGTTGTAGATCTTGATGAGTTATACAACTTTGGTATTCATCATTTTTTAAGTTGAAATAATTTGGGTGTTCAAATTCTGGTTTGAACTTGTCGTTTTTCAAATTTCAAAATTTGAACTGATAAAATTTAGTCAAATGACAAGATGACCAAACTAAAAGTTGTAGATCTTCATGAGTTATACAACTTTGGTATTCATCACTTTTTAAGTTGAAATAATTTGGGTGTTCAAATTCTGGTTTGAACTTGTCATTTTTCAAATTTCAAATTTTGAAATGTGTAAAACATTATCACATCCAAGTTTCACCAACCTTAAATGCTGGAGCATGATTTTAGAAATTTTTAGAAAAAAATAATTGAATTTGGAGTTGGTATGAGGGAGAAAAACTAGTTACAAATTTTACCCACTGATTAAAAAGAGAAAGACACTTTCTCTTTTTAATCAGTGGGTAAAATTTGTAACTAGACACTTTCTCTTTTTAATCAGTGGGTAAAATTTGTAACTAGTTTTTCTCGCTCATACTAACTTCAAATGCGATGATTTTTTTTCTAAAAATTTCTAAAATAATTCTCTATCGAGTTATTGTGTTGGTTTTGTCAACATTTACATGTCAAAAGTTTGAGCAATTCAAAATTTGAAATTCAAAAAAAGGGCAATTTCAAACATGATTTTGAAATCCCAAATTGTTTCAGCTGAAAAAGTGATGAATATCAAAGTTGAACAACTCATCAAGGTCTACAACTTTTATATTGGTCATTTTTTAATCCGACAAAGTACTAATAACATTGTTCACAAATATTACACATCTTTCGTAAGGTTTCAAAAGTATATAAGACATATGTAGGTTTTGTGAACAATGTACATTAACAATTTGTCAAATGAAGAAATGACCTATATAAAAGTTGTAGATCTTCATTAGTTGAACAACTTTGGTATTCATCACCTTTTATGTTGAAATAATTTTGGATTTCAAATTTGGTTCGAACTTGATGTTTTTCAAAATTTAAAGTTTGAAAGGTTCAAATTCAGTAAAATAAAGAAATAACCTATATAAAAGTTGTATATCTTCATTGGTTGAACAACTTTGGTATTCATCACGTTTTATGTTGAAATCATTTTGGGTTTCAAATTTTGGTTCGAACCAGCCGTTTTTCAAAATTTAAAATTTGAAAGGTTCAAATTTTGTCAAATGAAGAAATGACCTATATAAAAGTTGTAGATCTTCGTTAGTTGAACAACTTTTGTATTCATCACATTTTATGTTGAAATCATTTTGAGTTTCAAATTTTGGTTTGAACCTGCCGTTTTTCAAAATTTAAAATTTCAAAGGTTCAAATTTTGACAAATAACAAGATGACCAATGTCAAAGTTGTAGATCTTCATGCGTTCTACAACTTTGATGTATATCAAATTTTCATTTGATGTCATTTGGTGTCCCAAATTTATTTTAGTTTTCTTGAATTTAAATTTTGTAATTTTTAAAAATTGTTTTTCATTTTAAAAGGTCCAATTTCCAATTTCTAGTTATTTTATATATAATCATATATATAATAATTATAAATTTTGCACTGTATAAAGTAATCTTAAATTTGTATATATTAAAATATATCTATACAGAAAAATATCAGAATATATATAAAAAATGATTTTTAGGGGATGCTTAATCAGGAGCCGCCCCTACTAACGCCACTGTACCGGCGGCTCCATCACGGCCCGCCCTTACAAAGGCCTCATGGTATATATTCTGAGGCCGCGCTGGAGAGCCAAAATTGGCTAAGTCTGGGCGCGTCTTCCTCCTCGGCGACGCTATCAGGCTGCCGAAATTTCCTCCCCCTCGCCGCCGGCGCTGCCCCCTACCACGGCTTGCTCTCTCCTCCTCCGCCGCCACTGAGTCCGGCCCGTACACGCCCTACCGCCACCTCCGCCTCTTTCCTAGGCTGCCGCGACAGTGGCTAGGGTTTAGGAGCAGCGCCGGGAGAGGGAGCAACGCCGCCTGCTGGAGCTTGCCGTCGAGTCCAGCTTCGACCGCGACCTCACCGCCAGCTGCCCCATCCCCGCCACCTCCTCCTCTCTCTCCTCGGCCACCGTGAGAGAGAGGGAGCAGCGGCGCCCGTGCCCTACCGCCACCTCCGCCTCTCTCCCTAGCCGCCGGTTTGCCAGGAGCTCCGCTGCCCCCGCCTGTGACCTCGTGGTCTCCTTCCGCGAGCACTGCACTCTCCTTCCTCCTCCTCCAAAGGTAATTTCCTCTTCCTCCTTCCTCCTCCCCCTTCCTCATCCTTCGTGGTTGCTCCGACTGATGCTCCAACTGACAGTGAGAAGGCGACTTGTTCTGTTTTGACCTTTTCGTGTTTGCAGTATGTTGTCTGACTTCCAGTTGATTAAATTGTTTCATTATGCAGTCAAGAAAATAACAGAACTATGTCAAACTAGCTTTTTTTTCTCTATAACCAGAACGTAGTTTGATAGGTGGTTAAAATAAGAGAACTATGTCAAGCTAGCTTTTTCTCTGTAATTGAAACATATGTTGATAGGTTGATAAGAGAGGGCACTTTGTAGGACTTGTAGATGCACTGGTGCCTAATTATGTCACTAAAACTGATCAATAAGCATGTACTGATGCTTGTGATGAGTGAATCAAATGTTCAGCAAGCATATCCTTATTTTTGTTCTGGCCCACACAAACTGCTTTATTTGAAATCATTTTGTTATGTAGAGACCTATAACCTAAGTGCATGTTTGGTTTGAGCATGATGGATATGTTGCAGATGGTGCCCAACCTAAGCACTTCCTTTTCATAGTTCAGAAGCATTTGTTGATCACTATTTAGTAGCTTGTAATTGGGACAAAATAATTGTTTGCTCCAGTAGATTCATTAGATGTCTCATTCTGATTGTTGTTTAGTTGGCTCAGGAAGCATGTTAAATTGTTAATGTAACCTGCAATTTAGCCTATACTTACTCCCTCACTGTTTAACCCTACTGCTAGTGCCTATTTGTTGTCAGTCAGTTCATCTACTGCTACTAGTTGTATGAATTAGCAGTTTTGCTTGTTTTCTATTAAACTAAGCAGGGAAGGCGGAAACTTGTTATTATTTGTTGTCAGTCAGTTCATCTTCTGCCCAACTGTTTGGCTGCACAGCTGTTTGTCTCATGTATGTTTGTAATTATAACAGAAAAAACATAAATCACAATTGTTTGGCCGCACAATGATAGCTCTGTTTCCTACTTTTTTTCCACATTGATCAGGCAATATGTTCCTGTGCCACACTGAAAAAACACTTCTGCATTTTATCCAGTGATTTTATATTTGTGATTCGAAACAATGGTGATACGTCTTCTTTAACTCTTATAACTTACTGATGATTGCGGGATCGCCTTGGTTTTTATCTTCTATCATGATTGCCTGAACTGTTATAACTCTTATAACTTACTGCATTACATGATAGGTACTTCAGTTTCAGTATGTTTTTCGATCCTCCCTGAACTATTAAAAATTTGAAGTAAATTTAACTACTTGGTACTTTATCCTGTCATGCTGTTTTCTAGTCTATACAATTGCAACAACAATGCTCTCTTCTCCCTTCTCCTCTACTCTACTACTCCTACTCTCCTTTCTACTATTCTTCTCTCAATGTCAGCCAACTGTCACCTATTCCTCTTCTTTGTTTTGCCAATGATGAAATTGTCCAATCCATACATTACATGAATTATGAGCTGATGATCAACACTTGTGGAGGAACTTGGCATCATTACTAGCCTTCCCTACTATATCTCCTCTCTTTCTCTACTATGATGCCTTGATGCTCCAAGTGTATGATCAAATGATGATCGACATGCTTCTGAGGCCCTTTTTTTAACTTTTTCCTTTCTCTATTCTCCTCCTTTCTCTCTTCTCATCTCTCCTCTCTTCTCCCTTCTCCTACTACAAGTACTACTACTACTAGTAGTAGTAGTAGTACTACTACTACTTCTACCACTAGTACTACTACTTCTACTACTTATATTACTTTATTTCTTGCATCTCTTAGAACAAGGCACGAAATATCGCGAACATCAAAGAGTGCATCCCGATGCCCGTGAATGATGAGCAGCCATCCCATGGAGAGCAAGAACTAGATGACTAGCTTACTCAGGAGCTATTCGATAACGAGTTAGAAAAGGGTCTAGAAGTGATGCTTACTCAGGAGGACCTTGTCGATGATGAGGATCTAGTGGGGGAGCCTAGGGAAGAGAAGGCAGAGAGGATGCCCAAGGCGAAGAAGGGGATGATGAGGATGAGGATGAGGACGAGGATGATGACACCTCATCAGGGGGATATGTAAGTCCTGAGGATCCTTTCCCACGAGAACCTAGACGGAGGCCAACAGAGGATGAGTTGGACAAGGATTTTGATCTGAACGACGAGGTACGGATAAAGCCTTAGTAGCTTGTAAATTTGGCTAATGCTATGGCTATATGTTACCTCTACTAACACTTTTGACCTGCCGTATACACAGGTCGTCCCTACTCAACCTCTGAAGAGACGACATCGGCCTCCGGCTCGTCTTGCTGGACAATACGTAGCGGGGCAAAGGAGATCAGAGGAAGGAGTCACAGATACTCATAATGAGGCCTCCGCTCCACAATCTCAGGACACAACCACGATTGAGACTGCCCAGCCAAAGAGGAAACGAGGGGGGATTAGAAAGCCAAACCAATATCACGACAAGGCATGCTATGTGATAACGGAGGTCGGGCCAGACGGGCAGATCCTTGAGCCATATACATACAGGGCAAAATTCCGTAATCACATCAGGTTTGTAGTTAGAGATAAGTTGAACCCAGCTATTCGTGGCTGGAATCTTGTACCTATGAGCCAAAAGGTAGACCTATGGGAGAAGATAAAGCAGAACTTTAGGTTTTCGAAGGGAACGCACGAGCTGGTATAAGAAAATGCTTTTAAGATAATGGGGTAGAGCTTCCGACGTTGGTGGTCGGATCTAAACAAGAAGTTTATCCAACAGAAGTTAACTCCTTTCCACGAGTATGGCAACATAACTCCTAGTCAATGGGAGGAGCTCGTGGCTGAGAAGACTTCAGAGGCATCATTGGCCCTCAGTGCCCGTAACACCGAGCAGGCGAAGAAGAACCAACACTACCCTCGTCTAGGCCCCGATGGCTACGCTGGCAAGCAAGAGGTCTTTAGGAAGATGGACGCAGAGGCTGAAGCTACCAGGAATATAGAAGTGCCAAAGTTGAAGCCATGCCTCAAACAGTGGATATACGCGAGGAGTGTGGATTCATCCGGTAGTAGCCTCAAGTTCGCTAAGCCGGAGACTGGAGAGGTAGTATCAAAGATACTGAAACTTGCTGAAGACAAGGAGAAGGGCACATTCAACCCTTCCAGAGAGAGGGATGAGCTTACCATTGCCTTGGGAAACCCCAAGCACACAGGACACACCAGGGGGCTAGGGAAGAGGATGTCCTAGAAGCATGGATTCGTAGAGGAGAGGCACAAATACAAGAAACATGGCAGAGACCGAAAGTCTAATCTTGAGCGCCAAGTGAAGGCTCTAGTTGAAAAGACGGTGGAGAAAGGATTGTCTACGATGGAGCCACAGACACTAATGGGGCCGCCCAGAGAACTGGCGATAGTTGGCAGCCCTCCGGATGTTCCCAGCAGTCAAGGTTCTAATGCAACCGGAACCCCCGTCGATCGCATACGGGCGCCAACCAGTTGCAAATTGGTGGTTCCGATGGGCAGGCAAAACATGATCATTGAGGTGGCAATGGGTGTGGCACATCCTCTGGGTGGCACGTGGCACAATAGGGACATCCCGCAGGACTACACTCGGGTCGAGGTGCATATCGTGAAGCCCGAGTTCATGACTTGGAAGATAGAACACCCTACTCTCGAGGGGCTCGTGTTACTCGGAGACGTCATGAACCAGTTCATCCTCTAGCACAGATGGGACATTGTATTGACCGAGTCTTCGCCAACTCTGATTAAAGTTCATCCTTTGGAGTGACCCATCGAGGACAGGGAGGTATACTCACCGGCCCATGACCATGACCACCACACGCCAGAGACTTCTCCACCTCGTACCGAGCAAGGGCATGATGACATGCCACATCCTTCTCCACCTCGTACCGAGCAAGGGCATGATGACATGCCACATCCTTCTCCAGCTCATACCGAGCAAAGGCATGATGAGATGCAACATCCTTCTCAACAAGCGCAGCCGATACATGAGCAACAAGTGTCTCATGAACAGCAATTGCCTCATGAATAGCCGATATGTGAAGAACAAGTGGCCCCTGGAGCAGGTGATGCACAAGTAGACAAGGACGTGCCCGAATAGGAAGCTCAAAACAAAATCCCAATCAAGATAAGGCCATCATATGTAGGCATTAATGACGTCTCGTCGGCGCACAAGTGGATGGCCCATGACCAGTTCAAGCCTAAGAATCAAGTAAAAGAATTCAGAGCACCAGCTTCTAAGGAGGGCACCACTAGCAAACTGCACAAAGGGTTAACAAGTATCCAGCTATTGATAACCTCAAATGGTCAAATGATTGCCCGGATAAATATGAAAAAGGCAAGACCTTCCTACCAAACCGAGTCATACAGTGCTTGCCACGTGGAATGAGAAAGTTCCACGATTGGTACTTGCGTGCTCAGATAACAGAACTAGAAATCTTACAAGCATGGATCCCTGCCGGCACATTTGGAGCGCCAGGTGGGCAAATTACCGTTGAGTTCAAGGATATCCAGGCATGTTCCACCTCAGAGGAATGGAAATAAATCTAATTCGCATGTGGTGCCGGTAAGTCCTTGCCCTCTCAATATGATATGAATGTAATTTTTTGATTTTGTTTTAACTAACCCACACCATGATTTGTAGAATGCAAGCGAACTTTGTGAGAAAGAGGTCAGCTCTAAAACATGGGTATATAGACCCTTCACCTATAGCATCAACAAATTTTAATTACCCTAAAGAGTGGAAACTAGATTGCAAAGAACTAGGAGCTAGAAAGACACTTAAGGAGAAAGAGGACATCAGGAACAAGAAAATATTGGAAGAGTCCCTCAAGGTTGCGGCATACATGGCCCTATGTTTTAAAAATCTCCAACAACACGATACTATATGGATACTATACTACTTCAAGTAAGTTCGACTGTACACTTAGCTTTGTTCAATATACTTTGTTCGATGCAAAAGAGCTTATGTGTTCCTTGTATGACTAAATTCATGCAGCGATCACTGGATTTGCATAGGCGTTTGGCTCTCACATAGCATGTCATGGGTCTTTGATTCAGCGGATTTCCCAGTCGAGACATACAAAGACTTCATAGCGATTGTCAAGACGTATACATATCGATAATCCTCATTTTAGCTACTATGTTTGTATACATACTTGTAAGGGTCAATGTGGGATACTAACAAGTTGCATTTGCTAAAACCATTGGAACAGGGCATTCAGGCACTATGTCAAGGAACATAAGGGAAGGCATCATCCAAATAGGAAGGAAAAGTTGTATGTCAAAACTCTATGTGCGGTAAGTGTCATTTACTTTGGTACTCCATATATTAAGTGTCTGTCAATAGCATTACTTAACATCTTCATATGCAAAACACACAGTGCCCCAAGCAGAAGCCTGGGAGTCTACATTGTGGATACTACACATGTATTATGATGAGTACCATCGGTGGCTACAACAGAAACCCCAATCTGGTAAGTTTGAACGTCTTCGCTCGTAGTATGAAAAGTTCGCATATGTTTTGATATAGTAAACCTAAACTTGTCCTCTTGTAGTTGGAGAAAGATAAAGACACAAGAAGGAACCCATACAAGGATGACGAGCTCTTAGAGATGGTCGGTGACCTTTGCAACTTCATAATGGACCAGATTGTGTACCATAAAGGCACTTACCATCATCTTCTTTCCGACTTAGGTAGTAATCCTCTATACCAACACCTTCGTGAGACTGATAGGCTAGCCCTAGGCTGTTGATGACAATGTGGACTTGTGGTATGGTTTGGATCAGGCTTTGGAACGATTTGGACTTTGTTTTGCATGTGGACTTGTGGATTTCTTAATGGACTATGTTATAATGATGGACTTCATAATGGACTATGTTGTAACGATGGACTTTTGTGAATTATGACTTGTAATCAGGGATGAAAACGGATCGGATACGGACGGATATCACTGATATCGTATTTGTTTTCATATTTATGTCCGGATTCGGATTCGAATACGGATAGTATAAAAAATGCCGGATAGGATACGATTGTATATCGACATCATAAATATGTGATTTAAATATTCGGATACGAATACGGTATCAGATGTTAAATATCCGGACTTGGATACGGACGGATTAAAATCCCTCTAAATGAATTCGGTCTCGAATACGGTCGGAAAATATCCGTACCGTTTTCATCCCTGCTTGTAATGATGTTCTAAATAATGGTCTTGTGTTTATGGATGTATATATGTGTATATGTGGCGGTCAGATTCGAATTTGAATTATATATATATATATGTGGTTAGATTTAAATATGAATTTTTTTTTTGCTGAAAAATCCACTGTAGGGGCGGTTCTTGATTGAACCGCCCTTACAAATACACACAGCAGGGGCGGCTAGTGATATAGCCGCCCTTACAGAAGTCCACTACAGGGGCGGCTGAGAACACCAGCCGCCCCTACAGAGGGCACTGTAGGTGCGGTCAGGGAACTGTCCCTATAGAGGCACCCTCTGTAGAAACACCCTGGAAAGGGCGGCTGGCGCAGCCACCACTACAGAGGCTCTAGAGCCGCCCCTACAGTAAACTTCTGTAGTAGTGCTCGACCTCGTCCGTCTCCCGGCTCGTGAGGGTTTTTTTTTTCAAAAAATACCATATACAGACAGCTTGTGTTGACGCGTTGTACGTGCCCTCATGCTCCTAGGCTCGAAGCGACGAGGAGAGAGCAATGTACACGGTCGTCGCCTCTAAAGCGACGGGTGCGGATCGGACTGCGGCATGTGAGAACGTGCCAGAGCGGGAGAATCCGAGCTACGCGAAAAGGTTCACTCATCATTGCTCGCGGCGGCAACGGCCATCTCCCTTGGTCGTGGCCACGGCATGGCGGCAACACTCATCCCCGTTGGTCGTGGCCATGGCCCACGGCGTGGCGGCGACAGCAACATCGGGCAGCCACGACTTCACCGAGGGGTGTGGCGACAGCATGGCTGTCACTGTCCAGGGTTCCTAGATCTCTTACAGAAGGCGACCATGACTTCACCGATGCCCCTTCCTCCATCGGCGTTGCAGCGGCGGCTTCACATATGGGCCATCCCAGCCGAGGACCTGTTCCCCATGGCTGGCATCTTTGACCCGTCCGTCCTTACTACGAGTGGTGCTAGTTCGTCAATGAGGTCCGTTCCTCTTCCCCACCTCCGTCCACCGTTGCTGAATGATAACAACTGCAGAGAAGATGAGCGGAAGATGATGCTAGTGATGACTAATGATCTGAACACTTGTTGGTGCTCACGAACACTTGTTGGTGCTCACGAAATATTCTGGTGATGACAGACTTCTCGCTATCTCTGGTTTAGTGGCACTGGCACCTGGGAAAATTTTAGCATATGGTCCACTTGGCTGATTTTTGTAAACTCTGAAATTGTTTTTTGGCTGATTTTTGTTTATGCAGCTTGCTGCTGCATCTACTTGTGTATGCCACTGAGTACTAGCCGATTAGTGATTCTAGCACATTGCTTGAGTCTACACTCTGAAATTGTGATCAAACAAGTAAATTGCTTGCTGGAGGCTGTAGACTGCATGTGTGTGTTAAATTTTCAGTTTAGAAAATTCAGCAAATACTATTTTGGTGTTGATTTTTATTTTTGCAGAGTTTATTCTTTGATTCTTTAGGAGTAATTCTGTAATGTAATATGGTATGTTATTCCATCAAAGGGCAACATATTTGTATACACAATGATATTTATGATTGATCTTGACTACATACAAAGTATATATGTTGTATAAGGTGTATTTCTAGTTGTCTGTATGTTAAATTCGAGGCACATGCAGACGACCCTCCATCTGTGGGTTGTACATGCCCTTATAGCTAGTTGAATCAATCTTTAAATCGCTCAATAGTGCAAACAGTAAGAGTTGCCCTTCTTATTTAAGGTCTCGCACATTTCACGATACATCTCTCTCACATGATGATGTTCAAGGCTGCTTACTGCTGTCTCTCTTCTCTTCATATTTGTCAACTTAGAGCTAGTGCTAGCTTATATTATTAGAGACGTCTCATTAGAGTCTCTCCTCATACACACTGATGTAGATGGGGCCTGATCTTCCGATAGGTATGATAACTTCGATTGGTGGAGAACTCGACGTCAATGATCTAGGCTTCAAACCAAGTTTGATTTAGACTCCCACAACTATTACACCATAGATTCGTTGGTTATCAACCACGCACAACGTGATTGACCTTGCCGAGAAGGCTTTCCTTCAAGTGAATTGAGAACAGAAGCAAGAACGAGATAAAAGTGATATGAAATTGCAATTATAAATAAAATATATGAATCTAATTTGAGGTTTAGGTCTTGATTTGAAAGGACTAATCGACATAGGCCAACAATATCAAGAACATGGGACCTGGTTCATAGCAGTCGATCTTTGCAATACAAGTGCAACGAACAATGCCTGTTTCATGAGGAAAACAAGAACGCAACAAAACCCAAACCTTAAACCATAAATATAGTGTCTTGGGTGTGCAAACCCATGGACACACCCCTAATAGCTCTAAGACAATAAATGGCGCAATGGACCAAAAGATGGTGTCGCAGCACTCTGGCAGATTCTGGATGTTGAAACTTGTTTCAATGATTCCTGTTGACTCGAGATGAATTTTGATGACAAACTAAATCCATTGGTTAGCTTATGAAATTATATTTCTATTAATATGTGGATCGTCGGAAACGAAGTCTGGCCATGTGCGTCCTGCGTGTCGATTTTACCTAGGACTGCTCCTAGAATCCGAGATGGACCCAACTTGAGTTGGACTAGACCTCCGCCTTGATGTGGATGAGTTGAACACCCACATTGGTCCTCCTCGTCTTCATGGCTTGTATTTGAAGTAGTGATGTCCTTATTACACACACCAATGTCTTTCTCTGCAAAGGATAGAAACATCTCCGCAAAAGCCAAAATAAATAGAATCTCATCCCTTTATGCTCTCTTAGCAATTCATTTGAATTATCACGTATTCTCTCTTCCACACCAAGATCCACCACCACCACAATAGTTGGAGATTTGTTGGAGGCAGTGTGGAACTAGTGTGGGGTGAATGGCAGCGACATGTGTGAGCTAGCAATGCAACCAAGATAAAGAGTACTAGCCAGCTCGCATGGGCGGTGGTTGCATGGCTCTAGTGAGTGTGTGCGAACGGCGGCTCTAGTGGTTGAGTTACATATGCCATGCTTCACCAGCCATGCAGCGTACCAAAACCCCAACACATAGGACATGTACAATAGGAACTAATACGCCACAACGTAGCCACTCCCAACAATCTGCCCCTTCTAGAAGTAGCACCGAGCAGCTGCATGTGTTGGCCTTGAAGAGTCCAGTGATCTTGCCACTACCACAGAACTGAATATCGTTGAGTGATGAAAACCCTCAAGGAAAGCCCCAAAACTGCCAAGGAAATAGATCATGGCGGGCCAACACTCAAGGAATGGTCGCCAAGGGTAGGGAGACAAGGAAATGCCTATTACCTTGAGTGTAAGCTACTACAAATAAATTCCTTGAGAGTTGAACCGCCAAGGAAATAAATAAGCGGCCAAATTTTTAATACCGCCAAGAAAATGTAACAACACTCAAGGATATGCATTTTCTTTGGGGTTGATGACCCAAGGATATATATTTTCTTGAGGATTCATTATCGCCAAGGTTTTGTCTGAGCTTCCAAGGTTATATATTTTCTTGAGAGTTAGTACCGCCAAGGTAACACAAATGAACAGTCAAAAAATAACTTTTTCTGAGGGCTCACACCCTGAGCATTTTGACCCCCAAGGAATTTGTGTTTCCTTGGCAGCTAACTGCCAGGATAGTCATGGTTCCTGGCTACCATTGTCACCAAAATAGTGCATGCTAGAGGGGCTTAATTGACCAAGAAAATATTGATCATTCATGATAAAAGTAGGCCAAAACAAATATCAGGATAAGCCACAACTATACTAAACCAGTGCCAAATTAGATAACACATCAATATCCATTGGATCATTACATGTCCATTTTTTGCAAATATATGCAGCAGTGTATCATGCCTACATGTCAGTAGCACATACACAAGGCAAATATTGCACACTTATAGGGCAATATTGCATAAAGCCAATGTTGTGGGGTAGCAGTAACATATGGAAGTATGGAAGTTGCCAAAACAACTAATATGGGCCGAATTGTGCAATTTACCATAGTTTTGTGTGTCATCCACTAACTTGTTCATTTGGGCTAAGATCTCATCCCCTGTTAAATGCCTTGGAGGCTCATCATGCACAACTGTGCCCTTCCTAAATCCATTAGCATCAGATCTGAATGCATGGTCCACAGGTAAGAAGTGCCTATGGCAATCAAACCAGCATGCCTTGTGACCATTATGGAGTCAGAATGCTTTAGTGTCACACAAGCATATGAGGCATGCAAGCCTACCTTGGGTGCTCCATCCAGAAAAGTTACCATAACTAGCAAAATCATGGATTGACCATAAATAAATTGTCCGCATTTTAAAGTTTTGCTTGAGTGAGGCATCCCAAGTTTCAACCCCTTCCCATAAGTTCAGTAGTTCATCAACTAAAGGTTGCATAAGTATGTTAAGTTTCTTTCCAGGATGTTTAGGACCTGGGACTACAAGGGCAAGGAATATGTACTCTGACTTCATGATAATGTCAGGAGGAAGATTCAAAGGAGTCACAAAAACTGTCCAGCAAGAATATGGAGCTATGTTTATACTGAAGGGTGTAAAGCCATCTGTAGCCACAGCGAGGCGGACATTTCTAGGATTAAAAGCAAAATTAGGGAAGTCTTCATCAAACTGTTTCCATGCTTCCCCATCATATGGGTGCACCATCTTATTTGACGTGGATCGCTTGTGACACTGCATCAACTTTGTGATTGTTTGATGCGCATATAGTCTTTGTAGCATATCTTTGATGGGAAGGTACCGCAATACTTTACGTGGGGCTCTATCATGTCCTTCCTCATAGCGTGAGGTACCGCAAATATCACACTTCTCTTTACTTATATTGTCCTTATAGTAAAGCATATAGTTATTATAATACACATCAATTTTCTGATATGGCATGCCTAGGAACTCCAATAATTTCTTTGATTGGTAGAAGTCCTTGGGAATCTTATAGTCAGAGGGCAAAAGTTCATGGATTAACTCTAAATTTGCTCCAAAGTGTGCAATTGACATATTGTACTGTGATTTCAAAGCTACAAACGTGTTATAGCAGACAGAGCGGAGTGTGTTGAATTCTTAAAGGCTAGATTATTAGCACTATCAACCATCTTATAAAAAGCTCAAGCTGAGGCTGTAGGCACCTCATTATTGGTCAATGGATGACCATTAGTCAGGTCAGCTAACATATTATGCATGTGATCACATTGTTCAGAACTCTGATCACTTCCAACTTCTACATCAATCTCTCCATGTGCTGTCCATGCCCTCTAATCTTCCCTAAACCCATGTTTACATAAGTGCATCTCTACATCGAACCTTTTATGCCTAACATAGTTTCTACACAAGGCACATGGGCACTTAATGGTGTCATTTTCAACCAGGCTAACCATGGAGAATGCACGATCTAAAAAGTTTTTTGTGCTTTCAATCCACTCACTAGAGGGGGCCTTCCCATGACACCAACCACTATACATCCATTCATGATCTATCATGCAAAATTACAAAATATGTTTAGGTCAAGCAAAATTGTACTAAACAAGAAATCCTCATCCTTTTATAGCAAATGAAGGCAATATAGAAAGACATACATGCTCCTAATTAAAGCATCTCATTTAATATTTTACAACCTCGCTTGTGATTAGAGTATAGTTGAAGACTTATATCAGTATAATTCTTGCAGCGACAAATAGAATATCCTCTTTTTCAAAATGTACTCATATGCTAAAATGTTTTCATTCCTGATTGCTTAGGTTTATCATCATGAGCTACAAAAATTAAACAACTAATAATATTTTGCAAATATATCATATGGTAGAGATGAAACTGATTTCAGTAAATAGATATCCCATTGAACAAAAATCCATTACAGCAAAGAATACAGTCATAAATGAGATATGTGCACTTCTATGTTAGATGGCGTTGATTCCATGGCCATCAGAGGGGCAGGCATAGCTTTCCATTTGGGGCCACATTGTAATAGCAAAGATACTCACTGCATGTAGCAGTTGTTGCCTTCTTACTACTTGTTTTTTTACAATGCCTATTGCTGTCTGAAATAACAGATCAACAATGGTAGCAATTGCTAGTACTTGATTCAACATCAGGCAAAACCAAATAGTGCCTAATATAGGCATGGTTATTGCCGTTGAATTTGTGAGTAGTTGATCTCTTACCTGATATCCACCATCCTTCACATGGAAGGAGCAAAGGCCCTGCTAGTGAAAGATTTGAATTAGATCAAAGATGTTTTCTGCCTCTGTTGGGATCGCTATGATATACAAACTGCAAATATGTACTTATAGGCATAAAAATCTATAGATTTGTGGTAGGTTATGACCTTGAGCGTTCCTGGCCTGAAGGGACGACATTCTTATCAGCCCTCTCATGAACACAAATGAACTGTAGGCACACTTTTTTCCAAAACCTTGAGGCTTGATTGTAAGATGGTTATGTGATATCTGTAAAGGCACATGAAAACATTATGAGATGATTCAAAGGTAAAGCAGAGGCAGCAGTAGGTTGAAAAGAATAATTGAGCTTTTGCCTTGAATTACAGAAATCATAAGCAGAAGGGGGAGGAATCTCCTAGCTTCTACATGAAGGGTTCTTAACAATATAGCTTGAACCACTTTCAATTTTTTCTGAAACAAGATGAAAAAGTGATCCGAAGATCATCCACTGTCATCAAGAAACAATACATGGCCCCAATGTCCGCAAGAATTAAGATGCACTTGTTAATCCTAAATTAGGATAGAGTACTAACAATTGATAACTAAAAATATGAAACAGCTGAAGATGCACAACTGAACTTTTTTTTAATAATGATGAATAATTGATTTGATATGAAAAGGATAGACAAAATGTCCTACTCCTTGTGAAATCCTCACCAAACAACTTGCTAGCTCATTTCAAGAAAAAGCCAGTACCAGAACAAAAAAAGTGTCCTGATTATTTTTTTTCATTCGTAACTGATGACTGTTTCTTCTTTATTTCTATCTTTGGAAGTTCAGTGCTGCCAAAACAAAGTAATAAGTAAATCTTGACATGATTCAGCCATTACCTCTTGACTGATGTCATGCTACTGTGAGCAGCAGCACCTTCAGGGTCAAACGCTCCACTTGCCCGGCAGAAAGGAAGAACAATTATTAAATCTGAGGTTAGACGAGACGACACCTAAGAATATGGAAGGCAATTTTGAGACCAAATTTCAGGCAAATACATTTTTAGGAAAATTTTAGAACCATTTCAGCAAGGGATACCGAGTTACCGACTCCAGCTCCCCACAGCTACACATTTGATGCTCCAACCCATTCATCATGCTCTAGTTATTTAGAATCTCGATCCCTACCATGCTCTTCTACCCGCTGGCCCTATCTAACTTCTTGACAATTTGCCATGCGTCACGAGCTGGACGCATCCCCCACCTCCTTGGCCTCACCAGTCCCGTTGCCTGATGCCGCCTCCTCTCTCCTCCTCATGACCTCAGGCTCATCAGCCACTACGCGCGAGCATCTGTGAGGACATGGGTGAGCACAACGAGCAGACTGCAGAAGAGGACAGGGGAGGAGCCGCCGCTGCCCGCACCAGTCACTAGGGAAGTTGCGAGTGATGGGGCGCCAGTGACAAAACGTCGGCTCTGTAGACAGGGAGGTGCAAGGGCCGGAGCGGTGGCGGCTATTCAGGCCGCGCGCAACGCCCACCACAGACTGCGGGCGCCGTCGACGGGAGGAGCTAGGCAGTGGATGGGGCTGGATTGTGTGGGGAGGCGGCGGGGGCGGAATTGGGTGGTGGATGGGGCCGGGTTGGGCAGGAAGGCGGTGGATGTGGTGAGCGACCGCCTCTCTTCCTTCCCCAATGGCTGGCTTCACCGACGGTGGACTTCACCAGCGGCGCGCGACCGCCTCTCCTCCCTTCCCCCGTAGCAGGCTTCACCGGTGGCTCTCGTGGTGTGGCGAGTAACCGATTCTCTTCCCTTCCCTAGCAAAGGGCTTCACCGGTGGCGCGGTGAGCGGTGGGAGTTGCGGCGTGCGATTTGCGAGGGAGGCGCGACGTGGGAGAGCTAAGGAGGCAGTAGTTCATTGTGGGGTGGGTGGCTTAGCGAGCAGCAGGGTGATTAGGAGCAAGGCTAGGTGATTAGTTTAACTATGATGATAACATTTAGGTCTTTTTAGTTGTAGACATTACTTGGCACATTCTTAATATTACTCGGAAGCAAGAAACAGAGGAATTTTTGAATATTCATTAAGACACAGAGGATATAAGTGCTACAAGTACTCGGCCTAGTCGGTCATTTCAAGATACCAACACTATTAGTGTTACCTAAGCAGCACCTCGATGCATAGTGCATCAAGGTCTAGATTTAGCAGTGCAAAACTTCCTGGCCCAGAACCTTGGGTAGACTGATAATCTTTTCAGTGTATCCAAGGAAGACGTCTGGACTCACTCGAGGTCACTGATTCGATCACCGATGAGCAGAAGCCTAGCTACACTTTGAAGAACTGACAATGGACTACCCAACTTAGAATCATTATCAGATGTTACAAGAGTTCTCCAGGTAGGGGGCTTTTAGCGATTTTGCGACCAAGAGCTTGACAGACCTCAACATCAACAACAACATCGGCAGCGACTCCATGTCATCCTTCCTCCACCAACACCCTGGAACTCATGGTTGCACGCGATAGAACTCAAAGTTCTACGTGAACACGTCTCCCATAACAGCTAGCAGATGGATCGAGTTTTGCCGTGTAGCCTGACTTTAGCAAGAACAGATATCGTACGGTCCACAACATGATGAAGATGTCTGGCAAGCTAATCATGGAAATAATGAAGTTTGCACACACATCAACCTAAGACTAGACTTGTTGTCTCAAGGCAACTTACGACGGTCCCTAATGGAGCTCGGAGTCAAATTGCCCTAATGCATTCTGACTTTGAATCATTGCAAGAATGGATTTTCGGAAGCTTTGACAATCTCAGACTCATCGTGTAATACTACATGAAGTCGTGCCTTGTGGACAAAGCTCTGACTGGAGCCATCCTCAAGTCAGATAAACATATAAGACTCAGAAACAGCCTGGATGATGATGTTGGGTAAATCGGAGTCCTACTCTACGTATTTGGGCAGGGCCACGGTGGCCACCTATGTACTGGCCAATTGTCCTCAACCATGATGGGAAGTCTTGCACAGATGCTGAGATGCGATCATCATCATGTGGATGTCCCTTCAACTAGCAAACAAGAAAAGTTGTGGCGTGACCTACCGAAGCCATACGGCAGTGCGAACTGAGAAACAACTCGATTCGGGCACCACTTACTCATTTTCTTTGAGGTCTAGAGGTTTGAATTGATGGCTAACTAGTTGACGAAGAAGCTAGAGTCATGTTGGTGCGCACCTAGAGACATTTCAAAAAAGTGGTTGTCACGCGAAATAAAAACCGAGTCCCCAAAATGGCCTCTTTAACCAGCCCCGCTATAGAAACGAGTCAAACGACTAGATTCAGGCACCACTTACTCACTTTCTCTAAGGTCTAGAGTTTCAAATTGATGGCTAACTAGTTGATAAAGAAGATAGAGTCATATAGGTGCCCACCTAGAGGCATTTTGAAAAAGGAGTTGTCGCGCAAAATGAAAACCGAGTCCCCAAACAGCCTGTATAACAAGCCCCATTGTAGAAACTACTCGATTCAGGCACCACTTACTTTCTCTAAGGTCTAGAGGTTCGAATTGATGGCTAACTAGTTGATGAAGAAGCTAAAGTCGTGTAGGTGCCCACCTAGAGGCATTCCGAAAAAGGGGTTATCACGCGAAATAGAAATTGAAGGTTTCGTCTGACATGCCAGCAATATGCAAGCATGCATAGGTCTGTCCAAACTCTCGTAGGTGAAAGTATGAGTTTTTATTGCCTTGTTCTGAGAAGGATTGTTCTCGAACTATTTTTATTAAACACGGGCACAGCTCATTAACAGGTATTAAGATAGACTTTGAGGATTTTGGTGGCTCTAGACTTGCTCTCGTAGGTTTAGCGTATTGATATATAGGTGTGTCATTCATGCTAAACAAAATTAAAACAAAAGATACAAAGTTAAGCTACGTTCGTAGTTAATTCAGCAATCATTTTCCCCGCACCGGTGCCAGAAAACTTGTTGGTATTTTTAAATGCACACAGATAAATCTACGAGTGCACGAATATTGTTGTAGCTTTTACCAGAGTATTCCAAGTATCGTATCCATATGAAAATGTGTGAAATTAACTACAATATAACTTAACTAAGGGTAGCAACAAGGCTAATGATAAACAGGAGCATAGAGAGGACTACTAAGGTTGTCTATTCAAACATGAGTAGCTATGTCTTCTATTATTCAACTAGGGATATTACTAAAGAAAGACACCAAAAGAGAATGCTTTCCATAGCAACCAGATCCTAATCGGCCTACAAATGGGAGGTGGACTACAAAGGACTCAATAAGACTATATAGTCACCCTCTGAAAGGTCCTAAATGGCTAGAGGGGGTGAATAACCTAATTAAAAATCTACAAAATCACTAGAGCAACTTGTTAGACAATAACAAAGCGATAATGCAGTTTGCTCTAGCTCTAATGGTTAGACAAGCCACCTACTTGCAATTCTTGTATTCTATAATCTCTATGGCACACAAAGAGCTAAGTCACTGCTCTCTAAACTAGTGAGCAACTAAGAAACAACTAATTACACTATACTACTCAACTAGAGCTACTCAACTACACAAGTATAACAATGTAAATACAAGAGTTGAGAGAGTTTCACCGAGCCTTGTGGGATCTCCAGTGAATGCCAATGTGATGAACCAATCACCAAGAATGAAATCCAATCACCACAATATCAACACACGGGAGACAAGATTTATCCCGAGGTTCACGTGCTTGCCGACACACTAGTCCCTGTTGTGTCGACCAACACTTGGTGATTCGGTGGCTAATCGGCACCACACCGAGCTCTCACTAGAGCGCCACAAGAATCTACCGCAAGTGAGGTAGCTCGATGACACGAGCAATTTACTAGAGTGACTTTTGGTGCTTCGCCGGGGAATAGCCCAAGAACCCCTCACAAGCACTTTGATTGAGGGCGGATACAATCACCAAATCCCCTCTCCAATCACCAAAACACCAACCGTCTAGGTGACGGCAATCACCAAGAGTAATAAGAAATCCACAATCACCAAATGCACACTAGGGTTTTCCCCCAACCTCTCATGAATGAGCACCAAACTTGGAGAGGGAGAAGATGCTCTTCAAGCTCACAAAATCAACACTTTGAATCCTCAGTCTCTCAAATCAAATTAGCACAAAGCTATGGAAGAGGGAGGGAGAGAGAGAGAGGAGGAGGAGGAGCTTTATTCTTCTTTTTCTTGTTCTCAAGTTGGAAGAATGGGAAGAGATGAGTGGGCGAGAAGAAAGGGTTAACCCCCAGCCGGCTCCGCGCCTAGGGGCCGCACGGTCATCCAGCCAACGGGCGGCAGAGCGCCCCTGCACCATTGACGTGTGGGTCCAACCCGACAACAACGGTCACAGGGCAACGGGTGGCCAGGCAAACCAAGTGCACGTGATGCAAGACGGGCCCCGCGCTGCAGCAACAGGAAAGCTCTCTCCCTGTCGAACAAGGTGGGCGGACGGGCCCCACGCATGCATGCAACGCTAGTGCACAGGCGAGAAGCTTCCGCCAAGCTGCGCTCCCTCTGCTCGGTCAAACGTGCATGCAGGAAATACAGTATGTTTTTTTGCTGTGAAAATTAAAGATAGTAACTCAATATCAGACAGATAGTAACTCAATATCAGACAGAACATGATTTTAGCATTTTACAAATATATAAATTAGCTGGACTAGCACCGTACAACTGGACAGATTTTCATTGATCTGGGCAACGAAATATATATACAGAAGCAAATTTAACAAATTTAGCTGAACACACAGAGGCCCCGTCATTGTACAGTATTGTCAACATACAAAAGATCTTTACTACAAACATACAACAAATGCTTTGATGTTCATGTACGAAAAGATTACAGCGTATATATGGAGGCCTAACAACATCTGACTGCTTTCGTGGCCAACCACCTGCATAAATTCACAGGGTACACACACACATTCAGACAAGAGGAATGAAATGCATATGCATCTAATGGTACATCAGATAAGATCGAGATATCACCGGGCAAAAGAAACATATTACTAATAAAAATGTTGTTGCGAACTCGGAACTCTTACACAAGAAAACATAGGGAAGGCAATACATGCATTAACTTAGTCCCAGTTGAGTGTACAGTAGACATTATTTTAAACATATATAGAAAGGCAAGAGAGTCACAACTGAGAGAAAACTAAACATTGGACCTCATTAATACCACGACATGATTGTAGCATTTCAAAGCCAAAATGCCACAGGATTCACATTGTAAGATGCTTCCACAGGCACCTCGTAGCATTGCACCACAGTCTTGGCAGCTGTCAGGTCTCCATTCATGTCAGAGCTGAGAGAGAATGTCGTCAAACGACAACGTGAGCTTAGGGGGCAGTCTTCCCACTTCTCTGTCTGATCCAGCTCTTCCCACTCCTCCAGCCACTTCTGCACAGCTTTGGCATCCCCATTGCTGACGCACTCCACAAGGCAGAACCTGCTTTCTCCCAAGTAGACTAGTGTACGTAGTGCCTACATGACTCTCAGCTTCTGGGTCCTCGCTTGACAGATTCTCCTTGCTGAACCACACATGTTTATCATCACCTAACCACCTGCAGAAGCAGAGGTGGCCGAAGGCATCTACGTCTTTTGGGAGCCCAACAAAGACGTCCAGGCCATGGACAAAGTTTGCGCGGCCGGAGAATGGCAACGACCACTCGACGCGTTTTTTCCACTCATGATGCAGGGGGTCGAAGGCGAAGGTCGCGGCGGCGGTGCTGGCGAGGATGGTCCGTCCATCGGAGTCCACGGCGTAGGAGGTGACGTCCATTCTCTTGAATGTCGGCATCGGGAGGTTGCGCCACGACCACTCACTGATTTGGTGGCGGTATTCATATTCCAGCCGCGGGGGCCAGAGTGGCTTCATGGAGAGCATCTTGAAGGTGTGGATGTCCAGAGCGAATAGCTCCTCGTCGCCGACGGGGAGGTAGATGGGATGCTGCGGATACAACTCCCCAGGGGCAAAGTTGACGCCCCGCGAGCGGACGTCGACGATGGGCAGGATGCCACCGGGCACCCGAGCAGCGTCGCCAAATTCAACCCTGGGATGCGTCGCCAGGATCTTAGTGCCAACGGCGGCGAAGAACTCGGGACACCCACGCGTGGCCTCCAAGCGGATGAAAGGAGGCGGCAAGTGCCGCTGCTCAGCGCCGGCATTCGACAAGTTTAGCTCGCGGATGCTGTAGCCCAACTCCCAGTCATCGAAGATGAGGTAAAGGTGCTGCTGCCCCGTCGGCTTTGACGTACGAGGGGCATCACGCTCACCGAGACTTGGCTTCGACAATGCCATCCTATACACACGAACCGGCGCGCAAAGACTCAGATCTGATTCCTTCGATTCGATTTGGCCAGCAGTCGGAATTGACCTTGATTCCTGCGATTCGACTACGAAGAATCGATTAACGAACGGAAATCAATAAACCCCAATCCTCCCACTGCAACCCAACCCCCAATCCTCCTACTGCAGCCTAAGTATCCAAATCTGAATCGGGGGCAACAGAGAAGAAGAAATCGCAGGTACGCACCTACAAGAGGAATATGGTGCGGCGGCGACTGACAATCGGAGTGGCTTAGCAGTTGATCGTGATGGGCAAAGGCGTCCGCAGCGGCGGCGGAGGTCGGAGACGATGAGGCGGCCAAGGGCTTGTGTAGGAAAAAAGAAAGGAAACCTAGGACGACTGGTGCCCTTGTGGGCTATCTCTTGGTGTATATATATATATATATATATATATATATATATATATATATATATATATATATATATATATATATATATATATATATATATATATATATATATATATATATATATATATATATATATATATAGCTAGCTGTAGAATAAAATATTTTATAGCCGGGTCGCTGTGTCGGGCTGAGCTGGTTAGGTCCGACCACATATTTTTGTCACCAGGCACCAGCACATCAATCCTCATTAATGAATCCGCATCCACCGCGTGGTCCCCTTTGCTGCATGCATGTACGGATTAATTTAATTCCCTGATTCCCGTTCCTTCCACCAGCCACAAAAACACCGAGCCTCCCTTCACCACCCAGGGCGACATCTCCATCCTCCCGACGGCGGCAGCACATCAACTCCATCTTCCCCGACCGGCGGCTGTGCAGGCGCACCCTCCTGATTCCCGACCGGCGGCCGTGCAGCGCCACTGAGGCCGCACCCTTCTATTGGCGACGCAAGGAGGCTCGGCGACGGATGCCCCAGCCCCCAGTGACGGCGGCTGCAGCGGCCTCCCCACGGCAATGAGCATTCTCGCGGAGGCAACGCTTCTTCCTCTGCAACGACCAGGCTCCCGGCGATGGCATGGCTCGCCCTGCGCCCACAGGCCACCTTCCACGGCAGGTCGGCAGCTCCTTCTCTGTCCCAGCAGTGGCGACGGCGTCCACTCCTACCCCGGCGGCGGCAAGTCCTTCCCCAGCGGCTGTTGGTCCAGAGGAGGCGCCCCTTCTGGTCGCTGGGCAACGCCAGATGCAAGAAAAGAAACTAAATTTACTGCTTTGTTGCTTTGTATTATTTTTTAAATTAAGTTGTTTTTTTGTAGAATATAGTGCAGATTCTTGTAAATATTGCTTAGTGTAGATTCTCGTAAATATTATCAATGCAGCTGGTAAATACTTCTTAGTTCAGATTCTCGTAAATATTCCTAGCGCAGATTCTCAAATCATGGTAAATTTGCCGTAACTTCATTTCTTCTTTACCATATCAAACTATGAGAATTACCGTAAATCATATCATGGTAAGTATCCTAGTTATCGTAACCATCCTAACTATCGTATCCTAATTTTCGTAACTATCCTAATTATCGTAATCATCCTAATACCTAATTATCGTAACTATCCTAATTATCGTAATCATTCTAATTATCGTAACTATCTTAATTATCGTAATCATCCTAATACCTAATTATCGTAATCATTCTAATTATCGTAACTATCCTAATCAGTAACACGTCATTCTGCTTATATGATTACCATAGTAGACAACATAATTACGACACACCTGCATGCTGAAGCCTTGGATGGCAGAAAGCGCCCCTACTGGCCGGTAATTTGGCGTTAATTACGATCACTAATGACCAGCAATCAAGCGCGGGATCATTAATTACTGCAGGAAGCATGCAGTCATGCACGCGCTGACGCGCCTGGTTCCATGTGGGTGGTCGGACCTGGCTACAAAATAAGATATTTTGTAGCTGAGTATACTCTCCCATATATATATATATATATATATATATATATATATATATATATATATATATATATATATATATATATATATATATATATATATATATATATATATATATATATATATATATATATATATATATATATGCAAAGGGTGCACGGTCTTTGGAAATACGGAACATGACTCTCGTATATACAAAAAGATCACGTAACTACCCAATATATTCTAATACCTATTTAGCTCGGCCACACGTGTACCTCTTTAGCTCCATCACGTCTCTTATCCTTGCTGGTCCACATCTCATGATGCTTATTTGAGGGATTGGCCAATTCCATGTATTTCAATTATGAAAATCTGGGAACTTGGCCTCTTGTTGGCTTGGCACGTAGATATCCTTCCTTAATTCAAACGTAATGATCTTGGACTTCTGAGAGCTTGCCGTAGCTTTAAATAAATAAATAAATAAATAAATATATATATATATATATATATATATATATATATATATATATATATATATATATATATATATATATATATATATATATATATATATATATATATATATATATATATATATATATATATATATATATATATATATATATGCATACGTGCATGCAAGTCTTCTCAATTAGCTTGTCGTACTTCCTTTCTTCTTGACGCATGAACTCTATCACGTGAAGAAATCTTGAACGTCAGGCTCCTCCCAAAATAATATCTCGTTTCTGTTTCCTTCCTTGCACGTACGCCTGGCTGCTTTCTTCTTCACGTTCGTACAAACCAATATACGATCCTGGCTAGCTTTCTTTTCTTCGTGCTCGTGCAAAATGGCTCACGATCCCAGCTGCTCCCTACCCTCGCATCAAGAGATCCTGGGCATCATGTTCCTTTCAAATAATATTTTCCGGCAGATGAAGAGGCCCTGGTCATCAAGCTTTTCCAAATACGCCTCAAATATATTAAAGAATATTTCTCGGCCGGCTTGCAAATATCGTTCAATTAACAGATTTTTCTTGCTTTTGACATTAACGGCCGATCTCCTTTTTTTTAGGATAAGCTTACCAAATTTTGGTGCAAACACATGGCCCCCTAGTTCGGAGTATGAATTTTCATGCTTCCAACTATCTTTATCCGATGACCTTCATTCTTGATCTGATCTGATTGCAACTACGAAGACTGCATCGGCCATATTTTTCTGCTGCAAGTACTTTCACATCTCACAACCGGCCATCATGATGCCATCTCTTGGCTGAACAAATTTACCGAGTACGAACCATCTTGCGTAAGTTGGACCAACTGATAAGCTTGGTCATCTCCTTTATTGCGCGCACCCTGGTTGGCCTTGCCTTCTTGTATAGCGGCACCAGCTAGGCACAAGTCACGGACCGTGAGTGCGAATAACCAGCCGAGTCGCTCATCGGTCACTGATCGTGGTGGTCAAGCCGCTAGATCCACGCTCCTTGATGCGTATAATTGCTTTTCCTGACCTCATCTCAGTCTTCGCTTGGGCTTCATTCTTGTTGTCGGCCATTAATTGCACACTAGTGCAAAGCGCGCATGGGTGATTAAGCACAGATAGGTTTACATGCAGATTGTCCACAATAAGACTGATGATGTAGATTACATGTACAGGATGCATATGTTACATATGCATACGTATATATTACATATGTTGGTGGTTTAGTACACTAGGTGAAAGGTCGTAGACTCTGATGTCTTTGCATACCGATAATATATAGAAGGTACATATGTTGTCGAAGTCTTATGCAGACCAGGAACAATATAGAGATATATATTACATGCGGTGGTAGGTTGTATATCACACTGGGTATAGTTGGGTAGCTGGTGATGGCGTCGTCAAAGTCTTCTCAGTATTTTGGTACTCGATCAGAGAGGTCATGGTTCTCAGTCAGATGACTATCATGAGGTTTGGGTCCGATGAGGATGATGTCTGATTCTTCGACTTTTGTGAGGTTTGGGTAACAGTACTTCTTCACCATGCAGAGTTTGCAGCATGTTGCCTCTGCAAAGAAGAGTGTAGTGATGTATGTAAGTAACACATCATAATAAAAATGTTTGGTAGACTGTAATTGTTAAAGAATTAGGCAATTTCCAGATTAAAAGCATGATTAAATCTAGAACATAAATCATGACAAATATATGAACTAGATTAAACATGTATGGCATACTAGTATAGCAGATCAACATATTCCACAGCATCAACATGACAAGCATTGATAGTCCAGCAGATACATTAGATTGTACGAACGTCAAAATTAGATCAAGAGAATTATACCTTACGGTTGTAGTAGTAGATGGTGTTGAAGATGTAGCTGGCGGTGGTGATGGAGCGAGATCGCTGATGTCGATGTCGTCGATGTTGAAGTCGTCGTCAAAGTCGTCGATGAGAGGCGGAGGAGTATTCTTGATGACGACCCCGCGAGCTCTAGCACGACGAAGCCGATGCGCCGATGCACCCTTCGGAAGACGAGCCGTTGTGGAAGCTTTGGGAGCAGTTGCGCGAAGAACGCTTCCCAAAAACCTTATTCGTCTTCTCCCAGTGCAGGATCGCAAAGACGAGGTTTCCGGAGACCTGCTCACCCGGTCGCTGGTGCACGCAAGCGATCGGACTAGAGTAGCTACAGCGGCGGCGCAATAGCGAGTAGAGGCAAAAACCCCAGGATTAACTGGATACGTTTTGGCGTGGCCAGCATGTTGCTTATATAGTCCTGTCCAACCAATCTCGTGTCGCGATCACGATCTAAATTGATTTAGGACTCTTAATTTGTAACCGATTAGGACTCATGCAACTTGAAGGCCAAGAAACCAAAAAACGAAAACAGCAAAAGGAGATCGCGCTCCCGCAAGGCGAGGAGCCGGATTTCGGCGGACCATTCACGTAGGTGCCGCGCACCCGCGCCCCGCCCGGTGAGGCGAGCGGGCACGCGCGTGTGGACTTCTCTTACTCCTCCTCACATTAGACTTGAGGAAGTGGAGAGGACTTCCATATTTAAGTATGACTACCTCCACTTCCACAAGCAAGGTGGTACTAAAGAGTTCCCACATCCCCTCTTGCTCACATGAATTGGCCTTTGAGATTTATTAGGAATTTTACAATTGGTTATTGGGTCAAGCCCATACAAATTCCAACAGTAATGATGGGACTAAAATTAGATGGCATATGTTAGATGATCATGCAGTATATCAGGCGACTTGTGAGCAGGCTGCTAAATGCTGGAACAACAAAGGATAACAAAGCACTGGATTGAAAACACAACGGAGTACATTAGGTTTGTTATCTGAGGTCAGGAAAACTGGTTAATTCACCTCAATTTCAGTAGGCAGGAGGACGTCGTGGACATCGCACAGGACAATCGCCACAGCAACACTGTGAAGCGGGGACAGGCTGAGGCAAGCAAGACGTGTGAAACTGTGTGAAGGGAACACAACATAATAAAAATGTGAGGAACAGGTAGGTCGCAACAGAGACAAAATTCATGCAAAACTGTGGTTGCAGTTCATCAAAATTCCTCTTACATGTGAATTTTTAGGCAATGCTTTGTCTTATTGTGCTTGTTGACAAAGATGAAAGGACAATCTTAACAGAAGATCATGTAGAGAACGATTGATTTTTTTGTTTACCTCCCAGTGTCTAATGACAATCAGTTTGAGATATGCAACCATTTTGTAGTCTTAGATCTGCAATCATTTCGCCGGCCATGAGTTCCTTATAAGTACATCATCATGAGCATTCCGGATCAAGTCTCAGACGTGGACAAATAGAAGAGAGCATGCAACATTCCATGTACAACAAAATTTTGGTTAGGCCATTGAATAGAAAATTCTACGTGCACTGTGTCTAGTTCAGGATGACATAGTAATGAACCGATCTTTTAAATTAAGAGGAATCACCCTTGGGACAATTTTTCCAGTTTTATCTCTTAGTTTGCAATATCCAAAACAAAAGCAAATATGTGACATTAGCAATTACCTAATCTCTCCAGAAGCAAAGGAAGGGTACATCTTAGTTATCACAGAATGATAAAGCAGATAGAAGCGAGTGACATTCTAACTTTTTAGTTATCACAAAACACAAACATGTGCATGGTAAGCAAATTTGGGCTGGGGTGGATTATATATAAGGATACAATCTCATGTAATGATAGGTCGACAGATGGGCGCACCAACATACAAAGTATCAAAGGGGCACTTTTTGAAGGGAAATCAAAATTAAGCAAAGATTACGTAGCTAAATCTGAAGCTTGTGCAAGAACATGAGTTGCACTGGCTGCAAACATCTAACCTGGAATTCGATGCAACCAAAATTAGGAAACAAAAATTGACCACTGGCTAAAGGAATTGCATATGAGAAAAGGAACGTTGTATCTTTTGCATATCCAAATGAGTAAGACCATTTGTTTTTCAATGTCAGTACACCGATATGTTTTCCAGATCAGTAATATGTTCACTAATAGGTAAATATCAGGAAAGGTGTGGCTGTAAGTCTAGAAGTGGAAGTGATGCATGGTAAAATTGGTGCAGCAACAAGATGGCCACCGTTTTCTAAATTGGATCCATATCCTCCAGGACAGGTTGATGTCACACGAGGATGCCATGAAGGCAAGAAAATTTAGAGGCAGCATCATAGAAAATCAACTTTGATCTCTGAATCCTGCATGGAATGTAAATGAAAACGATCAACTGGAACCAATGAATCTACGATGAGAAAGAAACAAGCAAGAGGGAAGGCGTGGTACCTGAGTTTCTAGCTTTTAGAGGGGCTTAAAAGATATAAATCCTAAGGAAGTGGGCATCAGCGCTTGCATTTCTGTTGCAGGCTGCTTCTTTTTAGATAATGATATTTTACCATTTTTCTCTCCTAGTCTTGGGAAAACAGAATTAATTTTAAAATGGTTGGTTCAATCTTGTTGGACCAGTTTCATTGTACAAATATGATGCAGGTAGAACACTCGGCAAGACGAAATCCCTATAGCAAAATATTTTGTACTGGTTCTCACTAAGTGGGCCATTATTTTTTATATCCCATCTATACCTAGACATTGTCAACCAATATTGTTTTATACATGAAAATAATGGGAGATGCCAACACTAAACTTACAAAATTACAACTACATTGGAGACATCTTTAATGTGACAACAAATTTATTATTGTCGAACAGACCCATAGGCATCATATACAAGCTCCTATGTTCTTCCATGTCTACATGGACTATATTACTGATGCACAAACCTGTTTTTCTTTTCTAATTTTGCATGTAACTTTGGCGAGGGTAAAAATTAAGTTAACTGTGAGGAACCTGAATCATGCATTGAGTCCTTGCAGCTGCTGAACTTTAAAAATGTTGAAGTATGTTTTGCAACCATTACAGTATTAGTCATTCAGAAAACTGTACACTAAAAATTTGATAAAGCTTAGGCCGTATTTACAATCTCTTTTATGCCGCACAAATAGCACTATGTGTGCTAAAAGAAACACCTACAGCAAACTGGAGAAGATCAATTTGAATGCCATGACATGTTAGCAGAAAAAGGACTAAAAAAATAGGACATATAGACATCGCAACACACCTGAACTTGTGTACTTTGTAGATAACGAAAAGGAGGAGGAATAATAGAATAAGTAACCTGCATTTGCCATCGCTCCATGTAGCTACGCAACTGGACCATCTTCATCCTTCGTGTCCTAAGACGCAACCGCAACATGGTGAGGTAGGATTAAGTGGTTCCTGAACTGATCGTTGATGACGTTGCATACCTATGTGCAATGTCAGATACAGAGTCGATAATTCCTATATCATGGTTAATGGTTACTGTATTCCAAAACCATGACAACAATGCACGACATAGGAACCATAATAAAATATTCATATATTTATTTTTACGATCCTCTCTGTAGGCTTCTAGAGCTGTTCCTTCCAAGTAGGGATTGTTTTAAGGAAATAATAGGATGTTTAATTTTTAATTCTTAACTGTAACATAACATGCAAGAGAAGATGATAGTTGTATGTAGTAGGTCTAAAGTCACAGACCTGTGCAATGACCTATAGCTGGATATGATAAATATAACATCTTTAAATCAAGAAACATCTGATGTGAACCTATAACAAAGCCTGAACATGAAACAAGACACCATGTCACGAAGCTTGTCGACTTATATTCCTAGACCAAAAAAGAACAACATATGATTCAGTGGCAATAACTGCATATTTCATCAGGTATCTAGATAACTGGGCAGTCATATAGCAAATTTCTTTGTGATTCTATAAGATACCATTAATAAACCAGGCTTGCAAAGTTTCCCTGCCTACTTTTCAGATGAAATTAAGCAAAGGTCTAGCATAAGCTTGATAGAGCTTTTGCTTTTATAGGACTCCAACACAGCATATGTCTTTCACCTCCTGGTTGCCTCCGTCCGTCCCCCACATGGCCACATCTCATCTTCCGCCCACACCAAAACATGCATTGCGCAGGGAACGAATCGGTTTTCGCTAGCACGTGGACGATGCTCTCCGGTAAAAAGAAAACGTTGCTAGCACGTGGACCGAATCGGTTTGCTCTACCAAGGAACATGCTCCACCTCGCTCCTCAATTGGATTCATTGTTAGCTTGATGATGTCATCATGACGTCATGCCTACGCAATATACAGCCTTTTTTCTTTACAGAAAAAATTCAAATGTGTCATCTGAATACATATATACATGAGGACATCCTTAACTGTCCATCACCCGATCTTGCGGTCAAAATTTAATCACTAAAGCATAACAATGTAGTGAAGAATAATGTGCATATATTATTATCATTATGGTTACTACTACTATTGTTTAGAGAAGACTCTTTTACTCACTTCGCCCAAATGGTATCAACTTTAAGAATTATCTTAAGTAAAACTATTTTAAATTTGACCATATTTTATAAAAAAGTATAAATATTATGACACAAAATTAATATTACTATGCCATGTAGCTACGGATAGGAAAGAAACACGTACTCTAGATTTGAGCTGTAACACTCAATGGTGGAAGGTGAGTTATGAAGGAAGGTGACGTGATAATTTAGGTTGAATAAGTCTATTAGCTTAGAGATATTATTTTTTTTTCTTTTCGTTGCAATGCATGGGCATCTTTGTTAGTATTAGTAATATGTGGAAGAAGGCGGTTCCACATCACTAACTTGTTACCAATAAGGTCTCTACGCCATGAGATATTTGGTGGGTTATTGCCCAAGACCTCTGCCACAGTATGTACAAGATACTTACAGTCGTAAAAGCTGTGGCCTCCGTCTCCCCTCACAGAACTACAAGATACTTAAAGTCTTAGAAGCTGTGGCTTCTGTCTGCCCTCACAGAATACTGTTACCAGAACAGTAAATGTGAATCGGTTTCCCTCCGTGCGCAGTCTCTGTCCGTCCCCACCTCTGGAACCATCTCCTCCCCACCTCTGGAACCATCGAAAGGGAAAAGAAAATGAGGCTTTTACATGTGTGCCATTAAAAAGTTTATAATTACGCACAAGCCATTAAAAACATTGAGCTCCCACGAGTGTCATTGTGCTGAACTTCTTTGCTTTCCAAGTCATTCCGTCCGCTTTTCTATCTAACGGTGTCAAACATGACCATTTAGCCCTACTATGGGGTCCACTACTGCTGCACTCATCGCTCAGTAGCTGCTGCACTCGTCTCCCTCCACGCAGCTGCTGCACCCGTCGTCGTCTTCGTCCATCTCCTCCTCCTCATCGTAGTGGCAGCACGTGCTCTTGCCGAAGGAGGAGAGCTGTTGCTGTCCTCCATGTCGTCATCGGCCATGGCAACCATACCGAGCGAGACGAGCGAGTGAGACGTAGCAGGAGAAGGCACCGCAGCACGCACGCGTTGGCCGTGTCCGCCGTCAATGTAGCAGAACCTCACAACGAGCTCAAACCACTTGGGGAAGGAGGCCGTGAGGTGTGCGTACCTGAGGACCGACACCGACTTCTCCTCCACCTCCAGGCGCTGCTCCACAACGGTTGCCTCGTGGTGTCCAACGCGTCGGCGAAGATGCCCATCATGAGAGGCGAGAGGGACTTCGCCGTGTTCGGGCTCTTCGCCACAGACTACGCCGTTGCCGGTTCACCCACGGCAGCCTCGCTGATGTGCTTGCCGTTGCCTCCGGTGATCACCTGACCGGCGTCAGGTGCTCCACCACGGGTAGCCGACCATCGGCGCAGGCAGCCGGACGCCGACCTTGTACTCCTCCACCAGTAGCTTGGCGTTGGTGAACTGGTCGGATCACCACGGGTAGCCGACCATCGGCACACCAGCGGCGAGCGCCTCGGCGACAGAGTTCCACCCGCAGTGCGTCACGAAGCACCCGACGGCGCCGTGGCCGAGCACGTGCCCCTGCAGGCACCACGCCACGACCCTGCCCCTGTCGCCACATGCCACGAGGGCATCCTCGTGGAGGAGCCGCCGGCTGTTGTCACGCACCACCCACAGGAATGGCCTACCAGTGCTGGCTAGGCCCTCCGCCACCGCCAGCATCTCGCCATGGCTGATGTTCACGAGGTTGCCGAATGCCACGTATACCACGGAGCCGAGCGGCTACGCGTCGAGCCACATCATGCAGCTGTCGTCGTCGTTGCTGTTGGCAGGCCAAGCACCGTGACCATGAGCGGCAGCTCGTCCGCGGCCACCGTCGGCAGGCCAGGCACCGCGACCGGCGTGTCGGGGTTGGCCTCGGTGGGGAAGCCCTCGAGGAAGCGGTAGAAGTGGTAGTACAGCGACAACATGGTGCAAGACTGGATCCACAGTAAGGGGCACGGAATGCCCACGCTCGCCGCCACGTCGACCCCACCGGCAAGTTCACCGCCGCGAGCTATCCCTGGAGCTCCTGCCACCGCGAACGAAAGTGTTGGCAAGCGCGACCGGGACGAGGAAGCACAGCCGGAGCAGGTAGCCGATGCTGGCACTGTGGCTCGCTGATGCGGCACATGGGTGCGCTCGACGGCAGCGCAGCGCGTGGAGACGAGCATGGTTCCATGACTCCACGCTCGCTAGCCTTCCTGGATGACCGGTGGACCGCCATGGGCCCATGGCCGAGCTCCACCACAAAGACGCGGCGCGCGGGAGCTCCATGACTTCCTCATCCTCACCTCCGTGGGCGTGGGCGCGGGCGTGGGGGAGCTCGGCCCTAGCCGGCCGCCGCGGGTGCGGGCGTGGGGGACCTCCGCCCCGGCCACCACAGGCGTGTGCGAACGAGAGTCCGAGAGAGAGCGCTGAAAATTTTGCATTTTGGTCCTTTTTGCAAATAATTTCTGCAAATAAACCCCTGGCGAAACATTTTCTAAAAATGGGACAACATCTCGGCATTACATGGCTTGACGCCGTGGTATGGGTCTCAGCGCTGTGTCAGATAATGCCGAGCCGGAACCACATCAGCACCGACCTCGGTCGCGCTTGAGAGTGTGGAAGCGGGCCCCGCAGTCCCACGGCGTGGCCTGACAGAGCACCTGCATGCGCAACCTCGGCGTCTATCATGCTGACGCCGAGGTTCTGGGTGAAAGCCTAGGGGGGGCCAAAGTGTCAGTGGCGGTAGGGACTCGGCGTGATATCAGTTAACGCTGAGTTGCATATCTCGGCGTGATATGACTCAACGCCGAGGTCGGGGCACTTAGCCCACGCCACAGCCTCCTTCATCCTCAGGTCCTCCATTCCAACCAGCACATCCTCCCTCACTCTGTGTACCCACGAATCATAAACCCAAAAACCCAGCTTCAGGGAGCTTGTGTTGATGTTGTGGATGATTTCCCAAGGTAATCCTCCTCCCCCTCTGTCATTCTATCCGGCTAGATCCATTTGCCTTAGTGGTTTTCCATGCTTTATTGCTAGGGTTGTTTTGTTTGTGTTCTTCATGAGATATATATGTTTTAAATCATTGATTCATTACAATATATGTTGATGTGGTATGTTAATTTTGTTTTTTATGTGGTTAGTTATTAGATAAAAAATGACTTGGTACATGTAATTGGTATTGAGTTTTTTGTTGGTTGTGGCTAAGGTTGGTTAGGGTTTGTGTAAGTGTCTTTGGATACATGTAATTGGTATTGAGTTTTTTGTTGGTTGTGGCTAAGTTCTTCATTTTTGTAGATGATGGGCTCTTTCCGTAGGCATAAGTGGGAGGAGAGGGGTCAGCCAAAAGAGTTGTACTATGACAAGTCATGCAAAGATGCACCTATTCTACCACAATTTCCCGTGCCTATTTGTGATTGTGGCAGACCAGCTGGGGTGCGTCAATCTAGGCATGAAGACACTGCTGCAACGATTACCGTGTAAGGCTTTCTTTGTACCAGAATATCCCATGGCTATTTTGTAATGGAATGTTGAAACGTTTTTGTGTTTTTGTTGGAAACCATAGTTTGATGAGGCATGCTTTTTTCCAATGGATCGATGGCCCCGACAAGGTGGACTTGAGGTACCTTCTGTTTGACGTTTTTATCAACACGACAGTTGACCATGACCATTTCCATCGTTGGGTCCCCCCACCTTCGGATCCTGCACCGATGTTAAAGGAGGAGAAGGAACTGGCCATAGCCAAATGTCTTGAAAGTCCGCCACTCTGTGAATGTGGAGTCACAGCTGAAGCTGATTATAGTGGGGCCATACCTGAGTTCGTTTGTTCCATAAAGAATAGGGTAAGCAATGTTACCTCTTATATATTGATTTACCATTTCGTCCATTACTATTAACTTGCCTGTGTTGTAGTATGGCTCTTGAAAGTGTTTGTTTAGTGAGTATCTGCATGGACCTAAGCCCCGTTGGCCCAAAAGAAAGAAGGAATCACTTGTAGCACAATGTCGTCGTGGCAAACGATGTTGCCCTTGTGGGGTGCGGGTGAAGCATGGGCTTGTGCCTTCTGAGCTTGGCGTAGGACTTTACTGTGGACATACGGTCGACGGTGATATGGTTAGTCATAACACCGATGTTTACATCAATTTATTGATTCTCATGTTGGTACCATTACTAGACCGATGTTATGTTTGTACAGAGCACTAAGAAATGCGATTGGGAGGAATATTGGGAACAAGAAAAGGTCGAGGCTCGGCTGAAGGAGAAAGGAGGTCATCTTGATTCTTATATAAGGAACCGCAAGAAGAAGGCTCGTGAGATGGCTAAGTGCATTTGTGAAAGCCGAGCACAAAACCCTGACAAGTTTGGAGATAATAGGAGAGAGCGTATATGGAAGAAGATTGACGACCAGGATGAAGCATTGAAGAGAATTTATGCTCTTGTCGGAGACCTTCCTAAAACGGACGGTAAGATTTGAAGTAACATATTCCGGTTATTTGACTTTCTGTTGTTCGTAGTACTATGTGAAAAAATTGATTTTCTCTTGTATGCAGGCGATGTGGACACTAGTGACCACGCTGCACAAGTGGCGGAAGCTAGGTGAGGGAAACAGAAGGTCAATGAGGGTCGGTCCATGATGTCGCAGCTACTTGCTTCGGGTCCTGCGGGTGATCCTGTCGTTCATTATCGGGTTGTCGGTGACCTTCCCGCTGATGTGGGGAGTCTTCCGCATGGTGTATCTTTGCCTCATGCGGCCAATGTCAATCCGGTGCCAATGCTCGATGTAGAGGACGATGATAGGTTGCTCCAATCAAACGACATAGCTGAGGCGGAGTACTTCAAAAGCAAGGCAAGTAAGGCTTTCGATTGGGGGGACATCGACGATGAGTTGGATTCTCAGGCAGCTGATATAATTGAGGTGGAGTATGCAGAGCGTAAAGCGCCCTCATCGAAGCACACGTGCCTTTCAGTGGAGGATCCCAAGTCGTCGGATGAGGAACTCCTTCCAAACTATGTGTCAGATGTTGGTGCCTAATTTGTTCGCATCCAAGTAGAAATGTAGGATTCGAAGAGCCTTGTGTTCCATTAACTATCCATGTTTTCTTGGACAATGTTTATGAAGTTGTTGTAATGTGTTGACAGTGTTTGCCATTGTCAATTGATGTGTTAGATTTCAATTTGATCTGCACCTGTATACATTTTGAGATGCCAACATGCTTCCATTTTGCAAGAGGCGTTATATAGGCTGACTTCGAGAATGAGAACGGCGCTGTTAGTATGGTCAGGGAGGTCAGTGTTATTTGGATTGACGCTGACCTTGAACATGTCGGCCCTCCCGTCCGCCCGATTTCAGTAAGGTTCGGGTGTCGGCGTCAAATTTCCAAACGCCTATGTAGTGAATCTCGGTGTTTTGTGAATTAGCGCCGACCCTTTGACTACCTATTTATTTACATGTTGGTTAGTGTCGAGTAATACAGATTATGATTGGTACATTGGAATGAATCATAGAGTTGCAACATTAACTTATCTTGGAGTTCAAATACAAGCATGATAAAGTTCGAACATAATCGACAAAGTTCAAACATAGATGACAAAGTGTCAACATACATGACAAAGTTACAAACATTACACATAGTTCTGATATCTTGTGTCACTAGCCTCCCATCAAGCAGAGGGACCCGCTCCATCCTACATGTCAATAAGGAAGACATAAGTAACTATGCATTATGGATGAATCGAGAAATCACAAGTTCACACCTGTTGTCTACATATTTCTGGGCAAGTTCTTATATTGTGGCCTAGTCTGTGGCACTTGGAGCAACGACTATGTTGCTTGTCCTCAACAAAATGTGTCCCAACCTTGCTCGTGGTTGATCTTCCTCTCGCTACTCGGTCCATGTCCATCTTGTAACGCTTCCGACTCCTCGATCCCCTACTCTTCCATAGTAATCCAAGGTTAGCCACATACTTTGGTCCATCATAGACGGGCCATCGATGCTCATCTAGGAAGGGCTCAAACATTGGACTCCATGTGTTCAAAAGATTCAGCATTGAGAACTCCTTGGCCAAACGAGGAGGGACTTCTGCATCAACATGTCTAATACGACATCATCATGTGAGAGCATGGACGATGGTAGATCGTTGGTTTACCACATGTGCAAGTGTTGTCATTGATAACTGTTTTATGTTTCCTAGCTCCACGGTCTTCCCCACCGATGTTGGTCCCACCGCTCTCTAAAATCTCATAACCATTCCTCAAAACATCAAAGCATGCTCCCTTCTATCTTTTCGATTTGTTCTTTGAGAAACGTAGTTCCATAGCTACTAAGTTTGGCCAAGGTCGGTTTGACCTCCATAATGACATGGCAGCCTTCTTCCTTGACACGAACCACGCATTCAACTTGTAGAACGTGAATGACGCGATTGTAGTAACAGGAAGACTACGACAACCTCTTAGAAGGCTATTGAACATCTCTACCATGTTACTAGTCATGAAGCCCCATCTCCAACCTCCGGTGTCATAAGCGAGGGTCCACTTCTCCTTATATGCCATCAAGTCACTGAGGAATTGCCTACCACAAGCATTTGTGGCTAATTTGAGGGCTTCTTGCTTCTCGTTGAATAGTTCAACCTCAGTCTGCCTGCATACCTCCTTGAACAACTTGAAGTTGTCCTTCATGCCGTCATGCCTTATCAAATTTTGAGCAAGGTGTCTACTGCACCAACGGTGGTGTATCTGGCCGTATCCCGGTAGCTCGTCTTGTACCGCATTTAAGATGCCAACATGCCTATCGGAAATGACACAAACATCACGCTCCGGACCGATGACTACTTGTCTCACTAGTTTGAGGAACCAAGACCAACTACCTGTGTCCTCCTTTTGAACGATGGCAAATGCCAATGGAACAAGTTGGTCTTCTACATCGGTACCAATACAAATGAGCAATGTGCCTTCAAACTTACCGGTAAGAAACGTCCCCTCTATAGTCACGACCGGTCTGCACCACTTGAAGGCTTCAATGCTTTGCCCAAAGGCCCAGAACGCCCTACCAAATACCTCTCGGCCATTCCTCGTTTCACCTTCATTCGGTAAGTACTCAAAGTGCATCCCAGGATTAACAACTTTCATCATGTTAAGCATTACAGGAAGACGTTCATACGCCTCTTCCCAATTTCCGAAGATAAGTTCCATGGCACGTTGTTTCGCCCACCATGCCTTCCCATACTTGACATAGTAATTGTACAACTTGAATATGATCTCAATCAACGCAGAGACCGTGATTGATGGCATGTGCTTCACCACGGGGCACAATTGCCTTGTAATGAACCTAGAATTAAGCTGCAAGTGTGTGTCCTCGGCCTCAGCCGTTGCACAAACATGTGGTTGCTTCACTGACGTAATCCTCCATTGACCCGTCTTAGTTTTCCTAGCACATACTTTCCAACCGCATTGAGGCTCTTCACAACCAACCGTGTACCTTCTGTCCTTGTGAGAATTGATTATCCTGTATGGACGGTTGTGAACAATAGAATACTCTTGCAACCATGTTTTCAATTGATCCATGGTAGCAAACAAGATGCCCTTCCTTATGATTGTGCAAGCAGTAGCATCTGGGATCATTGATTCACTAGGTCCTTCATCAGCAACTGCCATGTGACAATGACTAAGGTCCTCGAATTCATAAACTAGTGGATCACTGTCAGGCATCAAATCTCTTATGATATGAATTTCCCTAGAACTAAGACCTCGAAGAGGATGATCATCATCAGAGTCATAAGCCATTTCATCCTCGTAAGTTTGGTTATCTCCCGCCACCTCCAGATCGAATCTGTTCGTAGCTCTTGCATTGCCAAAACCTTCTTCGTCACTGAGGTCGTCATCATTAGTAACATCATCATCAACTGCATCATCCCCACTTGCATCGTCCACGGCCGCTTCATCTTCACCGACTCCACAAGAGACATTTCATCACTCATCTCGTTGTCATCACGGTACTCACCTTCTTCCTGATAGTCATTTGCATACGCACCACCACCACCATAATCATAGTCATATCGAACACCCCCCTCCCAACCATCTCCACCCCCATAAGTGGTTGTGTAAGCACCACTTCTTCCACTTCATGACTACGCCCCATGCCTACACCATACAATGGACTTTCATCCTTGACAACCAAAACATCCAAAGATCGCACTTCTGAGGACAATACAACAGCCTTGTAAGCAAACCATTCGGATTCGCTTGTAATTTTCAACAACCTCTTGATCCGAGGACCATGTGACGAACCAACATCTACCACCCCTTGTAACCTGAAAGGCACATCTCTTGGTGTCGATGTTCGGTCCCGAGGGGGTCCTAAACTGACAAGTGAGTGCTGCGTGTCCCTATCCTGGATGGTGATGCAAGGAGAACACACGGGGGTTTATCCTGGTTTGGGCAAGAGAAGGCCCTACGTCCAGCGGGGGGGGGGGGGGGGGGAGAGTTTGTATTTACTTGCACCGATGTGCTTGTGTAGGGGTTATAAGCTTGCGAGAGAGGGCCACGGACCCAAGTCTCAAAGAGAAAAAAAGAGTACAAGGATGATTGCTTGAGATGTTGATCTCTGTGATGAGAGTCTTGGATTGCTCGGCATTGGGCTTTGGACTAGTGTCTTGCCTGTTGTTCGTTGTCTTCTGTCCCTTTGTAGAGCCCTGGCCTACCCTTTTATAGGGTAAGAGGAGGCTGGGGCGCCGGGGAGCCCTGAGGTGACGGTTTGTCGATCCCTGTTGAGGTGACCGTAGCGACGTGCCCTGGGAATGGCTGGCCATCCCTAGACACCATGGTGACATAGAGGATGAGACGATGAAATGACTCGGAGCACCAGGCCATACCATCCTTTCTTCCTTGTTGATCCATGCTGAGCGTCGAGGCTAGGTCGAGGTAGGGTCAAGGTCGGACGGATAAGGTCGAATCCCCGAGATTGCGGAATACGGGCCTTGTCGTATCCTTCCTCGAGGGTGACCGACGGTGAACAGTGCACGGTAAGGTGTGTATAGTGACAGGTTTCACCTCCCATCACGATATGGGCAGTAAAACAGTGAGGGCTGACACTGGCGTTGCTCCCACGTCGATCCTGGTTGCGACCATACCGGTTGGTGGTAGTAGGTAATCTCATTAAATGCTCTGACTTTTGTCCTGGGGTAGGTGAAGTGAGGGGGTCGAGCACTCTGACCCAGGGTCACGCGAGCCGGAGTCCTTCTGTCGGTCGAGCGAGTCTCGTGCGAGACAGGGCGTGGCCGAGGTGTTCCCGTCGAGGGTGCCTCGTACGAGTCGAAGCTGGAGCGCGGTCGAGGCGCTCCGTCGAGCTGGCCTCGTACAAGACGGACCTGGTATACGGTTTGAGGTGGGCTGCGTTTTGCTGTGGCTTAGTCATTTTGTTTTTTATTATCGATGATGTGGGTACCCTCATACTGTTGGCACCGACAGTAGCCCCCGAGCCTTTGGGTGAGTGTGTGATCACTCTTCCAGAGGCTTGTTTGTTAATGAACTGGGGTCGTAGCGTCATAGTTTTTTCCAGTGGGGGCGCACGAGCGCACCCGCCGAGTGTAGCCCCCGAGGCCTCGGTGGAGTGTTGAGACTCCTCCGAGGTCTTTTATTCATCCTATTAGGGAATGGTTCATTGTAGTTGAGCCCCTGAGCCTCGTGCGCACGAGGTCGATCAGAGTCCTGGCCGTCTTCTGTTGTGCGACCCTCACGCTCCTCCTTCAGAGAGGAGGAGGAGGGGTGCGGAACGTCGTACTACCCCTGCTTGGGCGAGTTCCGACGATCTCCGGCGAGCTGCTAGCGAGGGAATTCGAGTGCGAGCCCGTGCTCCAGTCGTTAGGAGTTAGCTAGTAACCCGGAGGCGCTCTCAAAAAATGCCAAGGAGTGGTCGTGTGGATGCCGGTTCCCTACGACGGGATCCGAGGGCTCGGTGCCTCCCCCGAGGGGATTCCTACGTCGACCTCCTCCTTTGGCCTCGAATACGTCTTGGGGTGCCTCGAGAGCGTGGCTCGAGCCCTGGCCATGCACGGGCGCATCCCTAGTCGTCCCTAACTCTGTTGCTCGAGGGCAGCTGTCGAACCCGGGTCGAGGGCTAGCTTCCGTTCCCTCGAGACTTATGGCGGGCTCAGAGCTCGTTTACCAGGTATCTGGGAATATCCATCCGCGGATCTCACCCCTCCCGTTAGCCAGGCGCGCCTTTTTAGGGGAGAGGGCGAGATCGGCGCGGTAGTGGGCGACGTGGCATACGGTTACGACATGGGGGACGGCCACGTGCCCAACTCCTGCGAGATTGAGGGAAATGGTTAGGTAAGAGCATTAAATGCGGGAAACCGCTCCTACCTTTTCGCGCGGCCGTTGGGCTTTCGCCGGGGCTATAAAAACAAGGCCTATGGGTCTGCCTCCCCTACCGGTCCTTTGCGTCCTTGCAACCTTTGCCTCAGACAGCCCTTTGCCCCTTGTGCTCTCCGCCCACATCCAGCGCCGCCGCCATCGCACCCTCTTTGTCCACCCAGCTCTCCGTAGCACCAATGGCAGGAAAGAGTCAGATCCTCCCTGCCGACGACTGGGCCGCCTCCTCGGTGACGGAGAGGAGGTTGGAGGAGTTGGTTGAGGATGGGCTGCTACGGCCGAGGACAAGCCGGTCGTAGCCGAAGTGGATTGCGCCACCACCCGGCCACCGGGAGCCGGCGCCCCCCGAGGGATACGTGGTGAGCTTCATCTGCTTCCACGAGCGGGGATTCGGCGTACCAGCAACTGTTTTCATGCGCGTGCTCCTCCACTACTACTGGGTGGAGCTGCACCACCTCGCCCCCAACGCCGTTGCACAGGCCGCCATCTTTGCGGCGGTCTGTGAGGGCTACCTAGGGGTGGAGCCGCAGTGGAATCTGTGGCTCCACCTCTTCAAGGCAGAGCTCTTTGCCAAGAAGGCGGGGGAGAAGGGGCTTCGGTGCGCAGCTCGAGCGGGGAGCTGCGTCCTACGGGTGAGGTTGGGTCAGGTAGATTTGTACATCCTGGCCCATCTCATCTCCTCGAATAGCGGTTGGCACGAGGGCTGGTTCTACCTCCGCAACGATGAGAATCAGTTGCCGAGGTATACCGGCCGGGTGCTGACCGCCCGAGAGGAGAACTGGACCTACGGAGTCCCGGAGGCCAAGAAGCCGCGCCTGGATCCGCTGCTGGCGGCGCTGCAGCAGCTCCGTCTACGGGGCTTGACGGCGGCGGCGGTGGCCATGGTGTTTCACCAGCGTAGGGTGATGCCGCTGTGCCAGCGTCGCCTCCGCCTCGACTAGATGACTTCGGAGGCGCCACTGGAGGGGAGTCGAATGTCGCACGAGTCCCTCACCCTCAAGGAGGTCCTCTGGCGGGCGCGCCGGATGGTGGGGAACTTCAAGGTGGATGAGGTCGACAAGGTTCCCATGCGACCTACCCAGGGGTTCGAGCCCATTGTAAGTGTCTTTGGCTGGTACGTTCGTTTGTTTCGTTTATTTTTGGAATCCATTGATTTTGTCGAGGCCGATGCGTAGGATCTGTCGGCGTTACGGGAGACGCGACCGCCAGTCCCAGAGGACCGGCCCGCCTGGGAGGCTCGACGCCAGCACGCGTCCCAAAAGAAGCAGGTCAAGGAGACGGCCAAGAAGCGGCAGCTCCGCAAGGCTAAGGAGCAGGAGGCGCTAAAGAAACTTCAGCGCCAGTAGGCCCTCGATGGGGTCCCCCTCGTAGAGTCTCCCTCCAAGATAGTCTCGGGGGAGGATGACGACAACAGCAACGGTGAAGACGATGCTGCCCTGTAGCGGTATGAAGCCACGACCGGCCTGGGGGACCTCCCTGACATTCGCCCCCTGTTGGAGCCCGTCGGGGGGCCGTCCTCATCGGTCGTGGTTGTCAAGGTGGCGGAGGAAGAGGTGGAGAAGGAGGCAGGCCCCTCGACTAGAGGGGCCGCCTTATCCTGGTCCCAGCAGGAGGGGTCGACCGGGCTACCTGCACCAGTCTAGGCCCCGCAAGCTCAGGCGGAGGCTGGAGCGTCGGTACCGGCGTCGTCGTCGTCGGCGCCGTCGGTGGGCGTGAGGACCCGAGGCCAGCTAACCTCAGAGGCGCAGAGGACCCAAGGCGGCGCTCCGGCCAGGGCCCCAAGGAGTGCCCGGCCCGCCGGTGGGCTGGCTGTGAGGCCACCACCAGTAGCGCCGGGAGGTTTGGACTGGCCGGGGTCGAGGCCCTTAGTGCCGCTTTCCGGGTAAGTGTCTGTGTTTCGCTCTTTTGCCTTTCTCTGGATCCATTCACCGATGTTTCCTCTTGCTTTGTAGGTTTAAGCGGAAGGTGGAGCTGCTGGGGCCGACCCCCGCAAAGTCGCTTTGGGCAAGCGCCGTCGTCATTAATCGGACGGCGGCGCAGGATACCGACTAGGTCCAGCGGCTTGAGGCCGCAAAGGAGCACCTAAGGTAGCAGCAGGCGGCGGCCCAGGTGGAGGCAGGCACCTCGGTGATTGCCGGTTCCGACCCCACCGCAAAGGGGTCAGGACCGGCGGAGGTGGTGGCGCCCAGCACGGGCGAGGCGGAGCCTAGGTCATTGTCGACAGCCGAGGCTTCCATCGAGGCCGCAACGGCCGAGGCATCCGTCTGCGACGCGGAGCGGGCAGATGCGGACGTGGTTATGGAGGAGGTCCCGCCGGCGGCGGGACAGGAGGTGGCACAGGCGGGAGAGCCACAGCCGCAGCAAGACCCGCCGGCGGAGCCGGCGGCTACGGTGGAGGGTGGGGTCGTCGAGCCCCCGCCCGAGGCCCCGGAGGAAGAGGTGTCGGTGGTCGAGGGGCCGGCCCCTGAGGTGCCGGTGGTCGAGGGGCTGACCCCTGCAGAAGAGTCGGCGCCAGTTGCGGTCGACCTCACCCTCAACGACTCTCCCCTGGATAAGAGGAAGCAGGTGGTAGGAGTCGAGGGAGGCGAGGCCATGGACCAGGCTGGTGCCTCGGTGGCGATCAATGAGGCAGGAGCCACGGGTGAGGCCGGCCCTTCCGCGGGGCCAGAAGACACCCCGGCTGGATCATCGTCCTCGTGGCCAGACATCACTGCGCTAGCTCTAGCGCGGGTGGAGGCGGAGATACCGCGGTGGGGGGACCGTTCCTCGAGTTCAGGGACGCCGTGAACCCCGACACCGATCCCATCTTCGCCCTGAACGACAGGGACGAGGTGCACCGTTGGGAGTACCTCGAGGGTCTCCGTCGACACCTTGAGCGAGCGCTTCACGTGGCGATGGAGACCTTGTCACGAGGCGTGCGAGATGCCACCAAGGTACGCTTGACTTATCAGTTCTTTTTGTGGTTCTTTTGCTATCCTTTTCCCTCGGTTCTTAATCTTTTTGGTTTTTTATTTTGAACCATGATCAGGAGCTCAAGGAATACTCCCGCCACAAGTCGCTCTTCATCCGGGATGAGAGCGGCGTGTGGGCGGCGCTTGCCCAGCAACGGCTCTGGTCGAGGAGGCCCAGAAACGGCTTTCCGATCGGAATGCCAAGATGGCAGAGTTGCGTGTTGCCTACGTGGCGGTGAAGGAGGAGGCGATGCAGGCCTAGGCGACCGAGGCCATGGTGTGTGAAGACGCGACCAAGGCCCGGGAGGAGGCAGCTCAAGCCCGTAGGGAACTCGAGCCCCTGTCGGCACGGGTGAAGGAGCTTGAGGAGGACGTCTCCCTGGTTAGCCATCTGCGTGACACCCTCAATGTCCAGATCGGGCAGGTCACCACTCGCTTCGGTGCCCTGAAGGACGAGATCATGGCGCTGAACAGAGCCGTTCAGGAGAAGGACGCGACTCTTCAGACCGCCCGCCAGGAGATCGAGGCGCTGAGGGCGACCGTTCAGGATAGGGACGACGCTCTCCAATGGCTCGAGAGGACGTGCGGGGGGTTCCGTGACGAGGTCGTGGGCTTGCAGACTCACACCGAGGGTAAGTATGGGCGTTACGGCCACGGCGTCGAGGCCCCGTGTTAGTATTAATTCAGTTTATTGTTGTTTCAGAGCTGGAGAGGGAGCATCGGGTGGCTCAGGCGTCGGCCAATTCCTTCCAGAGCCTCCTCGAGGCCGAGACCCAGAGGACTCAGTTGCTCTAGGGCGCGATCACCTCTGTGTGTGATGGCCTGGGGGTCGAGCCCGACGCCGACACCAGGGAGGACGCCCCGGGGAACTCCTTCGTCTGCCGAATGGCGGCACTAGGCCGCCTCGTCCGTGAAAGGATATGGGGCAGCCTCCACCATGGCGTGAAGAGGGCACTGGCCATCATCCGGTCTGGGTTTGTGTTCGACATGGAGCTTGTCGCTGAAGGCTTCATCACTAACCCGGACCGGACCGACGAGGAGAACGAAGATGCTTGCCTGGAGCTGATCGGAGCTGCCGAGGAGCCTGGGAGCCACCTAGCCTCTCTGTTTGAAGCCGAGGTGGTTCCGCCTGTCGACAACGAGGGCCTGTGAGCCAAATCTGGGTGCAAAGGCCCGTGTAATGAGTTAGTATTTTGTATTTTGGTCGTGGTGGCCTCGGAGGCCTTAAAAACTCGAAACATAAACCAGTGTTTGGCTTTTTAAGTTTTGTTCGAGCTTTTCTTCCCTTTATCACCTAAATCGTGTTCTCGCATGATTTACTTAGCACGCGGTTGCGCCCTTTGGCGTAAGGGGGCGAGTGGAGGTACCGTAGCCTCAGAGGCGTAAGTGATCTCGTGGCTCGACTATCCTCGAGCTTCAGGGTGCCTCTTGCGGCCTCGTAGATCGTGTAAGAACCTGATCTAAGCGATAGGGGATGTATTCCTTTTCAAAGTTATGAACCACCATTAGGTCCACTTAACGTGCGGCCATGCCCCTAGGCATGAGGGGTGAGCGGAGGTACCGTAGCCTCGGAGGCGTAAGCGATCTCGTGGCTCAATAGCCCCTTTGAGCCTCAGGGCGCTTTCGCAGCGTTGTTGACTTAAGAGGTAGTTCTTCAACTTTGAAAAAGAGTACAAGTTTTTTCGGGGACTAGGGGTTCCCCCCTTGTAGCCCCCGAGGGAGGGTCAATTCTGGGAGAATAGAGTCGATCCTTCCTCATTGTTTGCAAAATGAAAGTTTGAACATCGCTGTATTCTTTATTGACGAGATTGAAAAGAAATTACAGAGCCTCGAGGCTTTTTAAGGGAAAAAGCGACGTAGCTGTTCAATGTTCCAAGCGTTGGTGAGGATTTCGCCCTTCTCATTGGATAGCTTGTAGGTGCCCGACTTTAGTACTTCTGCGATGATGTACGGTCTTTCCCATGGTGGCGTGATCTTGTGCCGTCCCTTAGTGTTCTGGTTCCGCCGTAGCACCAGATCGCTGACGTTGAGGTCACGCTTGCGGACGTGTCTGTCGTGGTAGCGTCGGAGACCCTGCTGGTACCTAGCAGAGTGCAACAGAGCCACATCCTAGGCTTCCTCGAGCTGGTCGAGGGCGTCCTCTCCTGCGGCGTCGTTATTTCTCTCGTTGTAGGCTTTTAGTCTTGGGGACCCATATTCTATGTCAGTGGGGAGCATGGCCTCAGATCCACAGACTAAGAAGAACGGAGTGAACCCCGTGGCTCGACTCGACGTTGTTCTTAGGCTCCACAGGACCGAGGGGAGCTCGTCAGCCCATCTCTTGCCATGTTTGTTTAGCTTGTCAAAGATTCTGGATTTTAGGCCTTGTAGGACTATGCCATTGGCACGTTCCACCTGGCCATTTGTTTTTGGATGAGCCACGGCTGACCAGAGCATACGGATGTGGTGGTTGTCGCAGAAATCCAGAAACTTTTTACCGGTGAACTGGGTGCCATTGTCCGTGATGGTACAGTTGGGGACCCCAAAGCGATGGATAATGTCAGTAAAGAAGAGCACAGCTTATTCGGACCTGATACTGGTGATAGGGCGGGCCTCGATCCACTTGGAGAATTTATCGATGGCAACGAGCAAGTGGGTGAAGCCGCTAGTTGTCCTTTTCAAGGGTCTGACAAGGTCGAGCCCCCAAACGGCAAACGGCCATGTGATGGGAATGGTTTGCAGGGCATGTGCTGGAAGATGGGTCTGTCTCGCATAGTACTAGCAACCTTTGCAGGAGCGTACTAGCTTGACAGCGTCAGAGACCGCGGTTGGCCAGTAGAATCCTTGTCGGAAGGCATTTCCGACAAGGGTTCGAGGTGCCGCGTGGTGACCTCAAGCCCCTGAGTGCAGATCGTCGAGCAGGTTTCTGCCTTCCTCATTTGTGATGCAACGTTGGAGGATGCCAGTAGGGCTACGGCGATACAGCTCCCTACTGTCGCCAAAGATCACAAAGGTTTTGACCCGGCGAGCGATCCGTCGAGCCTCGATCTTATCCGAGAGGAGGTCCCCTCGGATAAGGTAGTCGAGGTATGGAACGCGCCAGTCAGGCTCGAGGTCAGATGGTGTGGTCGAGCCTTCCACCTGCATAGCTTCAGCCCCGGTCGAGGGGGCTTCTGCCTCAGGTGGGGGGTCAAGTGACGTCCCGTCGACCCCTCCGTCTGGCCCAAGGTCGACGGATGGCTGCTGGAGATCTTTTGCGAAAACGTCTGGTGGAACCATAGTTCGACTAGACACGATTTTTGCCAGTTCATCGGCGGCCACATTATACCTGCGTGTGATGTGGTTGAGCTCGAGGCCGTGAAACTTGTCCTCGAGGCGCCGCACCTCTTGGCAGTAGGCTTCCATCTTGGGGTCACGGCAGCTCGAGCTCTTCATGACCTGATCGGTCATGAGCTGGGAGTCGCCTCGAACATCAAGGTGCCAGACTCCGAGCTCGATGGCAATTCTCAGCCCTGTGATGAGCGCCTCGTATTCGACGACGTTATTTGATGTAGGAAAATGAAGCCGGATGACGTAGCGCATGTGGACCCCGAGGGGCGAGATGAAGAGCAAACCCGTGCCTGCTCCTGTTTTCATCAATGACCCATCGAAGTACATGGTCCACAGCTCAGCTTGGAGCTGTGGAGGGGGGAGTTGAGTGTCGGTCCACTCAGCCAGGAAGTCCGCTAATACCTGTGACTTAATAGCTTTGCGCGGCGCATAAGATAGGGTCTCGCCCATGAGCTCGACTGCCCACTTGGCAATTCTACCCGAGGCTTCCCGGTTCTGGGCTATCTCTCCCAAGGGGAAAGAAGAAACCACAGTTACTGGGTGACCCTCGAAGTAGTGACGGAGTTTGCGCCGTGTCAGGACGATGGCATATAGCAGCTTCTGGATTTGTGGGTATCGTACCTTGGTTTCCAAGAGCACCTCGCTAATGAAATAGACCGGCCTCTGGACGAGCAAGGTATGTGATTCCTCGGCCCTCTCAACAACCAAGACCGCGCTGACTACTTGTGTTGTCGCGGCGACATAGAGTAGGAGCGGTTCTCCTGGGGTCGGAGGGACGAGGATCGGTGAATTAGAGAGTGTAGCCTTGAGTTTTGCAAGAGCTTCCTCAGCCTCGAGGGTCCAGGAAAAGTGCTCCGATTTCTTCAAGAGGCGGTACAGAGGGAGCGCTTTTTCGCCGAGGCACGAAATGAAACGGCTGAGTGCCGCTAAGCAGCCCGTGATCCTTTGTACGCCCTTTAGATCTCGGATGGGGCCCATCTTGGTTATCGCAGTGATTTTTTTCTGGGTTGGCCTCGATGCCACGCTTAGACACGATGAACCCTAAAAGCATACCTCGAGGAACGCCAAAGACGCATTTCTCAGGATTGAGCTTGATGTTTTTCGCCCGGAGGCATTTGAATGCAACGTCAAGGTCGTTTACCAGATCGTCGGCTTGTTTGGTTTTGACAATGATGTCATCAACGTAAGCCTCGACGGTTGACCCGATGTGTTTCCCAAAAACATGTTGCATGCATCACTGGTACGTAGCCACTGCGTTCCGGAGACCGAAAGGCATCATAACCTAGCAGTACATGTTGAATGGGGTAATGAATGAAGTCACGAGCTGGTCGGACTCTTTCATTTTTAATCTGGTGGTAACTGGAGTATGCATCTAAGAACGAGAGAGTTTCACATCCCACAGTGGAATCAACGATTTGATCAATGTGTGGTAGAGGAAAGGGAACTTTTGGACATGCTTTATTTAAACTAGTATAGTCTACACACATCCTCCACTTCCCACTCTTTTTCTTAACTAATACATGATTAGCTAGCCACTCGGGATGATGAACCTCATTGATGAATCCGGCCTCCAGCAGCTTGTGTATCTCCTCACCGATGACCCTGTGCTTCTCCTCGTCGAAGCGGCGCAAGCGTTGCTTCACCGGTTTGGAGCCGGCCCAGATCTCTAAGGCGTGCTCGGCGACCTCCCTGGGTATGCCCGGCATATCTGAGGGACTCCATGCAAAGATGTCGATGTTTGTGCGGAGAAAGTCGATGAGCACTACTTCCTATTTGGGATCGAGGGTGGCGCTGATGTTCAGCGCCTTTCCCTTGGGATCAGCAGGGTCGAGGGGTACGAGCTTGATGTCTTCTGCAGGCTCAAAGTTGCCGTCATGGCGCTTTGGGTCAGGAATCTGATTGGTGAGACCGTCGAGGTCCATAGCCAAGGTTGCCGACTCCAAGACAGCCTCGCCGTGCTCGACACACTCGACGTCGCACTCGTAGGCATGTTGATATGAGGGCCCCACAGTGATGACACTGTTTGGGCATGGCATCTTGAGCTTGAGGTAGGTGTAGTTCGGGACCGCCATGAACTTGGCATAGCACGGGCACCCGAGGATAGCATGGTATGTTCCACGGAATCCGACCACTTCGAAAGTGAGCGTATCCTTTCTGAAGTTGGACGGTGTGCCAAAGCAAACAGGCATATCGACCTGTCCGAGGGGTTCTGCCCGTTTCCCTGGCACGACTCCGTGGAAGCACGTTGGAGACGCGTTCTCTCGACCCCCAGAAGGTCGAGGGTCTGGGCGTAGATGATGTTGAGGCTACTTCTGCCATCCATGAGCACCTTGGTGAGGCATGTGTTGGCGATGACAGGATCAACAACAAGCGGGTAGACTCCTGGACTGGGGACATGGTCAGGATGATCATCACGGTCGAAAGTGATGGCCATCTCTGACCAGTCAAGGAAGCGGGAGACCACCATTTATACGGAGAAAACCTCACGCCGCTCTCATTTGCGCTGGCGCGCCGAGAGGCAGGTCGAGGGTCCTCTGTAGATCATGAAGCAGTCGTGGATCTCGAGGAATCCCCCATCCTTGTCGTCACCCTTGGGGTCTTCCTTCTTGTCATCCTTCTTAACGCCTACGCCCTCAAAGTACCTATGGAGCATGTGACAATCTTTGAGGTTATGGTTAGTGGGTCCCTTGTGGTAGGGACACGGCTCTTTGAGCATTTTGTCGAAGATGCCCCCACCGGGGGGCCTCGAGGTTTCTTGCGTTCGGCAGCAGCGATAAGCTCATCGGCTGGGGCCTCGAGCTTGCCTTGCTGGCTCTTCTTCTTCTTTCGGTTGTTTCTCTTGGAGCCCCGGGTGGAGCCCGTGGGATCATCGACCTTTTGTTTCCCATTGTCCTGGTCACCACCAAAGATGGCACCAACTGCCTCCTCGCCGGTGGCAAAGTTGGTGACGATGTCCATCAATCCGTTGGCAGTGAGTGGGGTGTTACGGCCCAACTCTCGGACCAACTCCTTGCAGGTGGTTCCGGAGAGGAAGGTCATAATTACGTCGAAGTCGGTGACGTTGGGGAGCTCGGTACGCTGCCTGGAGAAGCACCGGATGTAATCCCAGAGGGATTCACCCAGTTTCTGCTTGCAACTCTGGAGGTCCCACGAGTTGCCGGGGCGCATGTAGGTCCCCTTGAAGTTTCCCTCGAACACCCTCACAAGATCATCCTAGTCGTGGATCTATCGAGGCGGAAGATCCTCGAGCCAGGCTCGAGCGGTGTCAGAGAGGAACAGGGGGAGTTGTCGGATGATGACCCGGTCGTCGGTGGCCCCGCCCAGCTGACATGCCAAGCGGAAATCAGCGAGCCAAAGTTCGGGTTTGGTTTTGCCGTTGTACTTGGTGAGAGTCGTGGGAGGGCGAAACCGAGCCGGGAGTATTGTCTCGCGGATAGCCTTACTGAAGACCTGAAGACCCGGGGGCTCGGGTGAAGGGCTACGATCTTCCGAGCTGTCATAGTGTCTGCCTCTTTGCACATGGTAGCCTCGAGCCATGCTGTCACCGTGCTTGCGCGTGCGGCGCTCGACGGTGTTGCCACGAGTGTCTCGAGGTTCGCGGTCGTTGGTGATGGGCTCAGAGGCAGGAGCTACCCGGTTTCGCCGGGCAGGCTCGGGATGAACTGAGGCCTCTCTCTCCTATCGGGAGGGCTCGATGAGCCGCTCCGAGGCAGGCTCGCGTCGCCTCGAGGCAGAGCTCTCGGCCTGCTGCATGGCAGCGGTCTCGAGGAGTTCTCGAATTTCATCTTGAGCCCGACGGGCGTCGGGGTTTGATGGCTCGGGCATGTTGCGGAGGAGCATGGCGGCGGCGGCGACGTTCTGGCTGGCTCGAGTGAAAACCAGGGGGTCGACCACCTGGTCCTCGTCGATGTGACGGTTGACGTCGTGAGCCCTCTCGCGAGCTCTTCCGCCAAGTGCGTGTGCCGCGCGCTCACGCTCCAGGGTTTGTTGGAGCAGGTGTAGGTTTTCTCATTCCTCGTCGAGCCTGTCCTGCAACTCGCCAATTTGCTCAAGCTGCATTCCTTGATCCGCAAGGAACCGAGCCTCGTCTTGCTCGGTAGGGAGCTCGACATGAGGTGGCGTATGCCTTCCTTTGATTGGCTCTTCGTCCTCCAATTCCGACGTGCTCTCAACATCGATGTTGAAGCATTCGCGGGTCGGATCGTAGGTGTCGTCAGCCGAGTCAGAGTCAGGAGCGCCAAAGTAGTAGTATGACGGGGGAATGTGAGGCCGTTGCAAACCGCCTCTGTGATCACGATGCTGAGAAGCGGTAACATGGGGCTCTATTTCTAGGGTTTCTGTAGAGTCTAGATAATCAAAGGCTGGCGTGGATGCAATGAGGTCCAGAGTGGAGCGTAGATGGTGCCCGGGGAGTTCCTCGTAGGCACTCATGCTAGTGCTTACGGAGGAAGTGTACACCCGGGCAACCGAGCCTAGCCCAAACGGGAATGGTGATGGAGATGTCGCTGCCCTTGCCGGAACGGTTGATCCAGGCAGTGGTGGTGTCTCACCGAACGGGGGAGCGGCGGGATTCTCCGTCGGCATCTTACCCTCAGCCAAGCTCATCCTACCCAGACCCTCAACGAGGAAATCTAGGTTGGCGTCTGGCTGAGAGGCACCGGATCGGGGAATCCCACCACCCTCCGTAAGGTGGAGATGGTGGCTGCGCCGGGCTCGTCGTCGTCTGGCAGCTTGCGCCTGCCAAGAGCGATGATACCGACGGAGTGCTCCCCGGGCTGGGAGAGCTCGTAATCCTCGTCGGTTGGGTGCCTGGGCGGGAGGAGGACCATATCGTAGCTATAGCCAAGCGACATGAATTCCAAACTCCCAAACCATATCACCGTGGCCAACGGGATAGGGCGTTTGGGGTCAGCCATCCAGGAAAGAATGGCGACAAAGCGACGTTGGCACGCAGCGGTCCCCTACCTGGTGCGCCAACTGTCGGTGTTCGGTCCCGAGGGGGTCCTAAACCGACAAGCGAGTGCTGCGTGTCCCTATCCTGGATGGTGATGCAAGGAGAACACACGGGGGTTTATCCTGGTTCGGGCAAGAGAAGGCCCTACGTCCAGCGGGGGGGGAGAGTTTTATATTTCCTTGCACCGAGGTGCTTGTGTAGGGGTTACAAGCTTGCGAGAGAGGGCCACGGACCCAAGTCTCAAAGAGAGAAAAAAGAGTACAAGGATGATTGCTTGAGATGTTGATCTCTGTGATGGGAGTCTTGGATTGCTCGGCACTGGGGTTTGGACTAGTGTCTTGCCTGTTGTTCGTTGTCTTCTGTCCCTTTGTAGAGCCCTGGCCTACCCTTTTATAGGGTAAGAGGAGGCCATGGCGCCGGGGAGCCCTGAGGTGATGGTTTGTCGATCTCTGTTGAGGTGACCATAGCGACGTGCCCTGGGAATGGCTGGCCATCCCCGGACACCATGGTGACGTAGAGGATGAGACGACAAAATGACTCGGAGCGCCGAGCCATACCATCCTTTCTTCCCTGTTGATCCGTGTTGAGCGTCGAGGCTAGGTCGAGGTAGGGTCAAGGTCAGATGGATAAGGTCGAATCCCCGAGATTACGGAACATGGGCCTTGTCGTATCCTTCCTCGAGGGTGACCGATGGTGAACAGTGCACGGTAAGGTGTGTATAGTGACAGGTTTCACCTCCCATCATGGTATGGGCAGTAAAACAATGAGGGCTGACACCGGCGTTGCTCCCACGTCGATCCTGGTTGCGACCATACCGGTTGGTGGTAGTAGGTAATCTCATTAAATGCTCTGACTTTTGTCCTGGGATAGGTGAAGTAAGGGGGTCGAGCACTCTGACCCGGGGTCATGCGAGCCGGAGTCCTTCTGTCGGTCGAGCGAGTCTCGTGTGGGATGGGGCGTGGCCGAGGTGTTCCCGTCGAGGGTGCCTCGTACGAGTCGGAGCCGGAGCACGGTCGAGACGCTCCGTCGAGCCAGCCTCGTACGAGACGGACCTGGTATACAGTTTGAGGTGGGCTGCATTTTGTTGTGGCTTAGTCGTTTTGTTTTTTTATTATTGATGATGTGGGTACCCCCATACTGTTGGTACTGACACGTGGAATAGAGGCCAACATTTCTTTAGCTCATTCAGCAATTTTCGTCAAATGTGGTGACTCTAGAAAAACTAACATTTCCTCCGTCATGCCAACGAGCTGAACACTATCATCCTTGGTCCTAACCACACGACCACCATGAAGCAACCTCACTAGTTTATCCATCACTTGGCCTAATCACCCACAGAAGAAAGGCACATGTCATTCTCATTTCAATAAGACATTTGCTAAACAAAGCTAGGGTTTCGACCAACAAGAACAAATAAACTACATCCAACTAGAAATAATGTAAAGGGGGATGCAATGTACCTTGGTTTGGTGAATACCAGTGCCAAAATTCCTCCTATGTGGTAGAAACACTCTTAGGGCTCATGGGGACCGGAGGAGGGAGAGTGAGGAGAGGTACTAGGCAACAGAAATGAGCCCCCGACTCACTGTGTTCCTCCTATGTGGTAGAAACACCCTTAGGGTTCATGGGGACCGGAGGAGGGAGAGTGAGGAGAGGTACTAGGCAATAGAAATGAGCCCCGACTCACTGTGTGCGTCCCACGCCTATATGTGGACTGAGTAGCACTCCAGGTCGGCGTCAGGTCGCATCACGCCGAGGTTACGATTCACTGTGTGCGTCCCACGCTGACATGTGGACCTCAGCGCTTGGCACACCGTGAGCGAGGAGGTCGACGCGGTGCGGTAAAGCACCGACTCTAGCTTACTCGGCGTGAATTCATGTCACGCCGACCTTGGCCGCTCGGCGTACTAGCTCCCACAAAATCAGTATAGTCTAGGGTCCGGCGTTAATACATGTGATGCCGAGGTTGTCCATCTTGGCGTCGCTTGATTTAACGCCCACCCTATTCTACATTTGAGGCCCATTTCACCTCCAGAAAAAATACATACACATATCAAATTCATAGCACATCCAAGTTTACATTCACATGACATCTAGTACAATCATCCAAGTCCACATGACATCCATTACCACAACATGCAAGTTCACATCTGGTTCACGTCACATGCATTACTTAGTCGACACAATTTTACGGCTTAAATCAAAGCTACCAGGTAAGTTCACAAAAACAAAAGACCACCACTACTACATCGACCGACATAAGCGTGAAGCTGCAAAAGACGCCGATATGTTGTCCTTCCTCGTCCTTATTGATGCCCCCGACACTTTACTTTGCCCCTACCAAGTGCATATGTCCCTAGAGTGTACCTGTCCACCGGTCGACTCGTCCTTTGTGGACGTGAACGACCAGAGGGACCTTGACTTGGTTCGGGAGCATCGTCGAGCTGTGACATACCAATCTCATCGTATTGAACGTCTTGTTCTTCATCGTCTTTGGCACCGTCGTCATCATCTCCTTTGTCTCCCCCACCTTCGTATTCCTCTTCTTTGTCATGTGCAGCCCCGCCCGATGAGGAGCCAATGCCCGCATATGAATCTCTTGGTGTCCTATGGCAAGAACCCAATCCTCTAGCTGCCACATCTTCAAACTAAGCACGACAACCAAGGCGTATAGCTATCTTGCGCAGACGATCCATGCCACGCTGTACAAGTGAAGATTGACATTTGCATTTCATCATGAGGCTACATGAAGTGAGAAAAGACATTTCGCATAACCCTTCACTTAGTTACCTGCATAGCGCTTCTAAGCAATGACCCTTCATCAGGGCTACCCTCGAGTATCATCAATGCTTGTCCGTGCTCAGCTATGGTCCTCATGATTTCATTGCCCTACACAACAAAGGAGAGTTCATTTGTAGTATGTTCATCTGTCAAATAACACAAAAGTCGACTTTGAAACTTACCACTCTAGTCAAAACCGGGGCAAACTCCACCTGTCGCCCTGCTCGTGTAGCTCGGTCGTATGGGTTGTTTCCTTGGTCTGAATCAGCAATCTCTGCAATGTCTTGTTCCGTCCATGCCGGCTTCAAGTGCAACCTTGTGCGTTGCTCATACCAAGCTAGGTACTCAGAGAACTGGTTCTCCCGATGGACTGCGTGGATTCTCATGTTGTTCTGCTTGAACAGCTGCCACTCGCCAATGTAACGGTGGTGTTCAAGCTCCCAATTAGTGATCTTCTTCTTCCTCCTGCGATCCATCCTGCACGGTTTGTATACATAAATAAGAGATGGACCAAATTGCGATTCATGAATAGGAAAATGCAATTCAAGAACTTTCTTGTGTAGGTCCCAGTTGGTGGAGAACGGTTCTGGAGGGCAAGGTTGCAGCTTTCCAAATTGTCGTGCTACGCGGTGTGGAAGATGGTACTCCACCGTGTAGAAACATATCAACGGGCACTTCATTGTCCATAAGTCCTCATTGGCCTTGCAAAGCGTGCTCAAATTGAGCCCAGAACTTGGTCATGGGTGTATGGGCGCCACTCAACCTTGTACATACAAAAGGTTAATATGGTTAAGAACATTCAATGTTATAGTTTGTGTGCCTTTGCTAAGTGAACCTAGAAATGGTTAAGAACTTACATATTGAGGCTGCAGAGCTTCGAGCTCGTTGGTGTAGCTAATGTAGGCATGACGGGACATGTGATACGTACCAGCGGCTCGCTCATATAAGTGTGCAACGGTCAGTGCCACCTCTGGATCACCATGTGGAAACCAAGGCTGAGGAACCCGCATCCGATGTGGTCTACCAACTGGAAGCCGCTCCCACATCCAAATCTACATGCAAACAAATTAGTTAGTGACACAAGATTAGAAACATGGCATTTACTTAATCAACGAACGATAACTGAACATACTTGTAAAAGTGTCACGCAACCTGAGATCGTCGCGTGAGCGCCTCCGGGACGCCGGCAAGCCTCGCACAGCTGACGGTAAAGGTATGCAAGCACAGCCGAACCCCAACTCCTATTGCTAGCATCATCCTAGTTGAGCAGACAAGGGATGTACATCCACGACGCCGTGTCACCGGTCCCGTCAGGAAAGAGGACCGTACCAAACATGTGTAGCACCCAAGCACAACAGTGGTAGTTAACGGTCTCGGCGTCTGCGTGTTGAGGGCACTGACCAAACTGCGAACGAAGCCACCTCAAAGGTACCCCACTAGTGCGCCTCTTCTTGCCCGGCTCAAGATTTGGCAAAGGCCGTCCCAAGAACGCCGCGACACGTGCCTCCCATCCATCAGAAACTACGTTCCCAGTCACCGCGAAGCCTCGGATTGGAAGACCTAGGATCATAGCTTGGTCCTCAAGGGTGATAGTCATCTCCCCGCATGGAAGATGGAAGGAGTGAGTCTCAGGGCGCCACCTATCTATCATCGCCGTCAAGGCTGCAGGGTTGAACGGTGACAGGCCTCGCTGACATAGTCGAGCAACAGTGGCCAGCTTCGCACGCTTCAACAAGGGTGTGTAGCGCTCGTCATACGGCATTGCTTGACTGGCGTCATGGGTCATTGGCCTCAAGACGTGTAGCACCTGCAGGACAAAGGAAACAAACAAAAATTATCACAAATAAAAATGAACTCTCGTTAGTCCCTAGCTTGTAGTAATCAGCAAGGTTTTTGCTTTTGAATTGCAAAATCAAAGGAATACTACATCCATTCTAAATTATAAGTTGTTTTAGTTAGTGGCTTAAGTCAAAACTCTATAATTCTATGTTTATATACAGGAAAAAACACACAAATAAGATACATCAGGTACACTACGAGATATTTTGATATAGTATTATTAAATAAGGTGAGCCAGTGTGTTACTCACGGACATGCCAAGACAAAGAAAACCAACACCGATGAAAAAACAGTACTATAATCCACAAGAGAAAGTATCAATACTTACTCATGGTTCAAGTGTCGACAAAAGAAAATAGTGTCAATGTTTCACTGTTAATTGTAGTAAAATCAATCCCTTTGACCAAATATCAGCAAGATTAGGCACAACTTTTAGTCATTTATTACATTTGCTCTACCATATCCTAGCTCCTTCCCTCCCGGTTCCTCCACAGTCCCCATCGTCGCCGAAACATGGCCCATGCTAATTTCTACTCCGGGGTCAGTACAGTGGCACCCTTTTCGTTGTTGGCAGATAAGGACCGTTCATCGATAAACAAAACCTATATATAGCACTCGAATGCATGCTTACCTCTCCTTGTTCTATCCGACGAGTACGGTGCTCCTTATCGAATCGTTCGTCGAGTAGGGAAAAACGCTCCATCCTATATGTGACCAATTTCAAATTAAGGAAATCGCAATGACAAATTATCAATCACAATTACAAGGACGTAAATGTATTGCCTTCCAATATCACAACTAAGTTTCATTAAGTTGCATAAATCCAAAAACATTAGCCTCAATATAACAAACTGTATTTCATACGCTTCTAATAATAAAATGGTTAAACATGCCAACGTTTATCAATCGTTTTTTTATCTAATTTGTTATACTATACCCCCACTGACGCAGACAATTCTATTACTCACAAGCTGACACAATAAAGAGATGACACCAACTGACATTCTTCACGAAAAGAATATGACATGGTAAAATTAACATCTTCAACTATCCACCAAATGATCCAATGCAACTCCACAAAACCTAAAACCTAAGAATAAACACCATCTGACATCCTTCAACTATCCACCACCAAAACCTAAGAATAAACACGAAATCAACCAATGCAGCCAGACAAGATGGAAGAGGGGATGGAGAAGTACCTTGGGCGCTCCTCAAATGATCCAATCCGTGATCCTACGCGCGCATCCGGAGCTAGGGTTCTTCACGAGTTCAGAGTAGAGAGAGAGAACGCGATAGAGAGGTGGTTGGAATGGAGGACCTGAGGAGGAAGGAGGCCGCGGCGCGGGCTAAGTACCCCGACCTCGGTGTTGAGTCGTATCACGCCGAGATATGCATCTCAACGTTAACTGATACCACGCCGAGGCCCTACCGCCACTGACACTTTGGCCCCGCCCGGGCTTCCGCCCAAAACCTCGGCGTCAGTATGACAGACGCCGAGGCTGCGCATTCAGGCGCTCTGTCAGGCCACGTAGTGGGGCTGTGGGGCCCGCTTCCACGCTCTCAAGCGCGACCGCGGTCGGTGATGACGTGGTTCCGGCTCGGCGTCATCTGACACAGCGCCGAGGCGCTACCGCCACTGACACTTTGGCTCCGCCCGGGCTTCCGCCCAGAACGTCGGCGTTAGTATGACATACGCCGAGGTTGCGCATGCAGGCGCTCTGTCAGGCCACGCCGTGGGACTGCGAGGCCCGCTTCCACGCTCTCAAGCGCGACCGAGGTCGGTGCTAACGTGGTTCCGGCTCGGCGTCATCTGACACAGCGCCGAGGCCCTACCGCCACTGACACTTTGGCCCCGCCCGGGCTTCCGCCCAGAACCTCGGCGTCAATATGACAGACGCCGAGGTTGCGCATGCAGGCGCTCTGTCAGGCCACGTCGTGGGACTGCGGGGCCCGCTTCCACGTTCTCAAGCGCGACCGAGGTCGGTGCTGACGTGGTTCCGGCTCGGCGTCATCTGACACAGCGCCGAGGCCCATACCACGGCGTCAAGTCATGTAACGCCGAGATGTTGTCCCATTTTCAGAAAATGTTTCGCCAGGGGTCTATTTGCAGAAATTGTTTGCAAAAAGGACCAAAATGCAAAATTTTCAGGAAAGAGCGCGAGAGGATAGAGATGGGAGGGGTATTTTTGACCTTTTGACTGATAGGACTCACTTGTCAGGACCCTCAAATGGCGAAAAACGAATGGAATGCGAACGAAAGGGCTCGGAGAGTAAAGAAGTTTAGCACGATGGCACTCTCAACTTTTGTTTTTAATGGCGTGCGTGTAATTGCAAATTTTCGCTATGGCACACGTGTAAAAGACCCAAGAAAATTCCCAGCTGGCCTGCTCCACGGAGCCGGCCCTCCTCGCCGTTCCCGCCTGGGGCTGCCATGGCTTCTTCGACCCGGCCTGCGACCATCTCCCCCTCTCCCGACCATCCACGAAGCCGGCGCCCGTCCTTATCCTCGCGGCTCCTCCAACCCCTCGGTCCTCACCTTCCGCGCGCCGCCGCGTCGACCCTCGCACTCCGCCTCCCCTCCCCACGTCTGCAGGCTGCCGGCCCGCCGCCACCCCAGCTGTGCGGAGCACCGGCAGCCGCTGCTTCCGGCACGCCGCAGTGCGGGCGACCACCGTCGGCCCGGCGCGACGCGGACGCACGAGCAGGCCCCGCCGGTGGCTGCGCCCGTGCCTGCCCCGCCTAGCGACGCCGCTGCCGCACGCCGCGACTGGCGCCGCCCCGCTGCCCCGCCGCGCGCTGTCCGCACGGCGCCCCGCGCCCCATCCACGCCGACCTCGGCACGAAGCCGTCGTACATAAGGTCCCCTCTCCTTTCGCCGTTTGTATGCTCAATTGGTAATGTCTTCTCTACCAAGCGCTACCTATCTGTTCCCTCTCCTTCCCTATCTCTCATGATGTGCCTAATCCATGCTGCATATATGCAGACGTACAGCAAGAGCATCCCCAAGGTATGCCACTCTGCATCAGAAATTTTTACTTCTACATCTTCATGTCCGAGGTCCAGTTCGATTGATTTTTCATGCCTGTGTTTGCAGCGTGTCTGCAACTCGAGTTTTTTGGTACAAATGTTCAGTACGGTCTCACAATCTATTTAATTCTACAGAAATTATTCCTTAAGCTTTATATTACAGACAGGTCATTAAGAGGGACGACTACCGCACAATTGTACAATATTCATTCCCTTGCCATCATGTTCATGTGGTAATTATTTTCAGCTACAAACCTTTTCATCACTTTTGGTAACATGACTCCATTTTTTTCCAAAAAATGATCCACCGATTTCTATACTGTTCACATTTTCAGGAACTAAAATGTAGATTTACAGTGATGGAGCGATTAGTTTCAGTGCTGACCAACAGTAAAACTGATCAGCAATGAAAAAAAAAGGCCATCAATTTCAGACTCTGTTGTACAACTGATGTATACAAAGAAAGATTGTTAGGTGGCATGCTCTATTGGTTGCTTCATGGCTTGGGTTCCTTTGCAAATGCCTTAAACATTGTTCTAACTAATTTTGGTAATCTTTTGCTTCCATGCACAATCATATAACATGCTATATTTTGGGCTCACTGCCCCGTGCGAAGCACGGGGGTACCTGCTAGTCAAGATACGTAACTATATATGCATCTAATAAGGGACCATGTTTAATGATGGAAGAAAACATAGATAAAGACAACGAAAAAATTGAGCCACTACACTGTCTACACATAGCCAAGGTACCATGTTATATGAGAAACTGAAACATGAAAAATTAGTAGGGTACAAAATTAGTACTCTACACTACACATATATGCTCAGTAACTGTATCTCTGCATGTTACAGGATATGAAAGATTGATATATCAAACGAAGATTGTAGAAGCTGGAACGTATGTACTGTGGAGATAAACTTTCTCCCATTCCATCTGCTGATTTGGTAAGTTCTTGAAATGTAATCCATATTGGCATTTCATAAATACTAGGAATTGGACAGATAATACATTGCTGCAATTTGGCATTATATTCGGCTATTCACTTCTAGATGTTTGCCAGCTACATGCCAGCTACAAAATTGGCGTTAATCAAATACATACATACTACAACAATCACTACTAGATTAGATGGAAAATGCAAGCTGAATGGATATCTGAATATTTGGAGCTAAGCTGATCAACCTTTCTGAATAGTTAAAAGTTTCAAGTACATGATACACCATGAAACCATGATTAGCAGTGTTCCTTTTTATTTGACTTTGCTGTGATTGCAAAGTGCAGAAAAAGACATCAGCTTTTTTCTATATATCGCTAGATTACGTTCGATGAATCTATTTTCATTCATTTGTTGTTATAACTATACTGATCATGTAAGCATGCGCTGCTCTGCTGAACTTCATGGTTTTTGGTAAAATGTTAAGTGTGTCAGACGCTTCCTCTGGAACAGATTAGAGGCACAAGATAAGATATAACTTGAACCTTTTTCTATGGAGTATTTTCCTTTTGTGAATCCCTGTGAAGTATTAAAAGATGACAAGCTAATCAAAGGTTATCTATGCTTTACTACTTCTCTTTGTGTCATACATGGCTCAGTGCATGAGCGATTCTGATGCTTTCATCACTTGTAGCTGTCTCTTTTCTCTTTTGCTTCAATTTATATCACCTTCAGTGCCTTTGTGCAGGATGTTCAGAGCAAGGAAAGCTTACAGTCATCAGTACAAGGTGGTGCACCCGGAGGAGATTCTTAGAAGCTTAAAGTCATCACTGAAGATTGAACATATTCCAAAGTTCTTTCATCTCAATTTATGTATTCTTGCTCCTTTCTTATAAAGATCTAAAAACAGAGTATGTAGTCCTTGCTTAATGCTTCATTCAACATGACAGGCAAAACCTTCAAGATTGGACAGATTGTCCAGGGCAAGGGTCATTTTACCAATGAAGCTCATGTTGCCGTCATTTATCTTATGTCCACAGGACATCGTGTCAGTGAATGATGCAGCTGCTCCAGGCCCTGATTCGCTAGGCTTGTTTTCAGTTTTGCTTTTGCTAAGTAAATATTTGATAGCACTTCTGTAAGCCCTGATATTGCTCGAAATAAGAGGCTCATGTTGTTATAAGATGTTTAGTACGATTAATATTGACTATGTCAAAAGTTCTGCGCAATTATGAATGCCTAGAATTGTTGACGGAACATATTAGCTTAATGCAAATAATAGCTTTTCGGTGGAATGCATTTTATATTTGTTTATTATCACTTATCACTTATGCATAAACATATGGGAACCAGTAATCTTGAATAGGTTCCTAATACCCACTAAAGGCTTTTTTCTAGCTAGCACTAAAATCTGACCCATAATTGATCTGGGCAACGAAATATATTGAAGCGAATTTAAAGCTGAGCACTGAACAATAATCAGATGTCCACAAAAAAAATATAACAACTCAGCAATTAATGAAATCACTGAGCCATAAGCCATTATAAATATATAGTACAAAGCCCATCAGTGTACAGTATTGTCAACATACAATAGATCTTTGCTACAAAACATACAACAAAATGCTTTGATGTTTCATGTACAAGTTTGATTACAACGTTTGAGGCCTAACCACCTGACTTCTTTCGTGGCCAACCACCTCACATTCAAACAGGAGGAATGAAATGCATCTAACATATAGATCAAATAAGATCAAGATATCACAGCGTAGAAGAAACAGATTACTAATAAAGATATTGCAAACTCTTAGGGCCTTTTATGGTTCGCCTTGTTAAACTTTAACAGGTGTTGACCATGGGTTGACCATAGGATGTTCGGATACTAATAATGGACTAATTAGGTTTAATAGATTCGTCTCGTAAATTAATCTCAATCTATGCAATTAGTTTCGTAATTAGTCTATGTTTAATACTCTATGCATGTGTCTAAACATTCGATGTGATAGGTGTTAAAAAAAAGAGAAACCAAACACCCCCTTACACAAGAAAACATAGCAAGGCAACACATTAACTTAGTCGCAGTTACACATCATTAAAACATATAGAAGTGAGAGTCACAACTGACAGAATACTAAACATTGGACCTCATTAACACCACGACATGATTTTAGCATTTCACAGCCAAAATGCCACAGGATTCACAAGGTAGATCGCCTCAGAGACTTCCTCAGGCACCTTGTAGCATTGCACCACACAAGTCTCACCAGTCGTCAGGTCTCCATTGTTGTCAAAGCTGAGAGAGAATGTCGTCAAACGGTAAAGATACCTATCATGCATGCTTCCGGACGCGCCATCCCCCTCATCCACAAACTTCTTCAGCTCATCTAGCTCTCCACACTCCTGCATGCTTCCGGACGCGCCATCCCCCTCATCCACATTCTTCTTGAGCTGATCTAGCTCTCCACAATTGCCACCCCCCTCATCCACACACTTCACCAGCTGATCACACTCCTCCAGCCGCATGTTGGCAGATTTGCCTTCTGTAATGGAGACGCACTCCACAAGACAAAACCCAGGCTCACTTCCTCCCAAGTAAACGAGTGTAGCGCCTACATGACTCTCAGCTATGTCCTTGCTCAACAGATTCTCCTTGCTGGGCCTCACGTTTTCATCACCGCCTAACTTCCTGCAGAAGCAGAGGTGGCCATAGGTGTCTGGGGCTTTTGAGAGCCCGACAAAGATGTCTAGAGCATGGACATAATTTGCAGGGCCGGCGAATGGCAGCGAACAATTGGAGGATTGTTTCCATTCACTATTGACGATGTCGAAGGCGAAGGTGGCACAATCGGTGCTGGCGAAGATGGTACATCCATCGGAGCCTACAGCAAAGGAGGTGACGTCCATGCTCTTTAAAGGCGGCAGCGGGAGGTCGCACCACGACCACTCATGCGGGGGGCAGAGTGGCTTCATGGAGAGCATCCTGAAGCTGTCCATGTCCAGAGCGAATAGCTCCTCGTCGCCGACGGTGATCAAGATGGGCTGTGCTGGATACAACAGCCCAGGGCCAAACCTGACGCCCAGCGAGCGGACGTCGACGATGGGCAGGATGCATTCGGGCACCGGGGCATTCCGAAAGTCATTCCTGGGATGCGCCGCGATGATGTTAGTGCCAATGGCGGCGAAGAACAAGGGCTGACAACGCGTGGCCTCCAAGCAGATGCAAGGAGGCGGCAAGCGCTTATGCTCAGGCCGACGCTGCTCAAGCGGACGCAAGCTCGGCTGATGGGGAGAGCGGGGCGGCAACTTTAGCTTGCGGATGCTGTAGCCCCACGGCCAGTCATCAAAGATGAGGTAAAGGTGCTGCCCCGTCGGCTCTGACGTACGAGGGGCATCACGCTCACCGCGACTTGGCTTCCCCGTCGGAAGAGGGGCATCATGCTCACAGCGACTTCCCTCCGGCCATGGCATCCTACACACACGAACCGGCGCGCAAAGACTCAGATCTGATTCCTTCGATTTGCAGAAGTCGTAATATCCCTGGGCGAGGGCGTCGGCTGCGGCGGCGGAGGCCGTAGACAATGCGGCGGCCAAGGGATAGGGTTTTTTTTTTTTTTTTGAAACGGGGACTATATTTCATTCATATGTTTTGGTGATTACAGCGCACAACTTACAAAGACATCCCTGAAAGAAAAAGGAATTATGCTCTAGTCGTTGTAGGCTCCTCCCGGAATTCCTCGCCGTCGCCGGTCGGAGCACGCAACTTGAAGCCGACCTCCTCTCTGGAGGAGGAACAAAGTTTTTGGATGCCGTCTTAAGCAGCACATCGCGTCTGGTATGCCTTGTTGACGCTGAACGACCCGGCTGAAAAAAATGGCCATCGGCCGTCACATCGCCAGACGATGAGGAATCTGACGCCTCAAGGACTGCAGAGTCCCCGAATCGCCGGACGACGAGGCACTCTGTAGAGGAACTAGACCACCAAAACAAGTGGGAACTGAAGACCAACCCGATTTCACTTCGTGTTGTTAAACTGACCTCACAAGGCAGCCATCGACACCACCTTGGAGGGAGTAAAAACTCCTCTGGCTGCCACTGGCTTCAAGGCCGACGAGGCTGCTAAGAGCATGGGCACACCCGGCAACAAGAAATCCACGGAGGATTGGAACACCGACGCATAAGAAATAATCTACAAATACCTCGCCAGTGCCAAATCCTCCATCTGAAACACCGAAGCCACGCTCCACACTCTCATCAACCATCACCAGACGCCAATCACCAGCAACATCTTGGAGGGAGCAAAACCCAGTTCGATGCCCTATAAGCATCCCTGGTTATTCACCTAATCTACTGGACTAAAGCACAAGTAGCTAGGTAATATACAACCGCGCCCAATCTCAAACCAAATCCCTTCCCATCCGGTGCCAGAGAGCCGCCAGAGAGAAGGAATCGGCGAGATCGGGGCACGGAAGATTGCAAATCGCCCTCGCTTCTCCTCAGAGACTATAGATGGGGAAAAGGAAGAGTCGAGAGCTCGCTCCGCCGATCTGCAAACTTCCGGCCAAGGGATAGGTGGCTTATATATAAAGAGGAAGGAAGCCCTAGGGGGACCCGGTGACCTCGTGGGCTACTATTCGTAAAGAAATGTGCCTTGGCCCGGCCCAAAAGGAAATTAACTGAGCCAAAAACACGTTTGGAGTGAGTCGGCGAAACCGCTCCAGGGGACGACGAGTCTAGTCAGCCATGGCGTGCGGGCCCACACGTCGGACTCACTGGGCCACGGGACCGAAGCCGATAACGAAACCGTGTACCCAACTGACGGGACCTTCGGACGCTGCCGCCGGTTTTGCTTTCCGCCTCCCCGAGTTGGCGGCCGCGACACCAACAACGACCGCCCCCCTCTCTCCCCTCACTGTCGAGGAGAGGAGTACATGGGTTCGCTCGTGTCGGTCCAGGCCCCTTGGCTCGCGACGACACAGCCCGTGTCAGGTATCAAAATACCCAGGGTACCCAACAAGAGGTAAAATATGGCACCCCGTACGAGTGATAAAGAGTCCTGCCATATGGAATCCAAAGAGCACTAACAGCATGTCAGCCGCTCAAGGCACGAATGGCAAAACTCTATCTCGCCCGAGCCTTGCAGAGAGGCCTCGGGCACAATAGGGCGTTCCGGGCGACATCTCTCCGCCTCGCCCGAGCCCCCGGCGTCATCAAAAGCGCCCGACCCCTCCCCCCCCCCCCCCCGCGGCATGTTTCTGCCTCGCTCGAGGGCACGTGGAACCCTTAGGCAAGGCGGAGAGCCACGGGGGCCCCAACACGGAGCTCGCTCCATCGACGTGATAGAAGTGACCGTACACAGTCAACAGGAACACGGAAACCACACCTTGACTTGATATGACTCCATTCATTCTACCATGGCGATAACCATGCCTCACAGCGACGGGGGTGACGGTAACTGTGCCACCTAACCTCCTCACTACGAAAATCTAGACGCACGTGTCGCCCATCCTCACGACACAGGGACGAACAGGTCAAAGCATGGCCACGGCACGTCGCACCAGCGGATGGATAAGCTAAAAGATCAACGCCCTGCATGTCTCCACGCTACAGGGGAACTATTTCCACCGGATAAGGAGGAGGACGGCTACGTCCGAGGCCACCTTTTTTATTTTTCTCTTTCATTCTCTCCATTTTCACCCCTTTACCACGAATGTAATCCGAACCCTCCCCTTGAAAGCTATAAAAGGGGAGGTAGAGATGAAAAAAGGGGAGGAAGGGAACAACATCTAGAACCCCACCTCAATTGAAACCAGATTTCACGCACCACCACCCACAAGAGACCTGGGATCTGCTTCCTTTCTCGAAAAGCTTGTAACCCCTACTACGAGCACCTCGGTGCAAGGCAAAATGAACCGCAGCAACACCCACTGGACATATGGCCATTCATTCTCGAACCAGTATACATCCTTGTGTCCGCTTTGCGCACCATCAGGGTCTAAACGCACAGATACAAATTCACTAGTCGCTCTATTTAGACACCCGGTCCTCTAGACACCGACAGTTGGCACGCCAGGTAGGGGGACTTCTGCGCGTCATGATCCATCTACTAGATCTTGATGGCCCAACCTCGCATCAGCTTCGCCTTAGGCTCCCATGTCTGGTTCGGGAACCTAGATTTCATCTGCATGGGAGTGGACTATGACCTGGTCCTTCTCCCTCCTGATGTCGATGTCGATGCCATCTCTAAGGCCCTGTCCAGTCTCTGCCTGGTAATGAACAAGGCCCAGGTCCTTGAGGGCGATCGTCCAGGAGGTTCCTAGAGCGGAACGAGACCAGCCGGTAAGCCGCATGACCACGAGAAGGCCCGTGGCCAGTCTTCGACCGCTATTCATTTTGATCCGTCTGTGGGGGAGATTCCCGCAGATCTACTGGCTTACCAAGCGCAGGCTATCATGGAGGTACTCACGACTACCGAGACAACTTCTAGTGCTAGCTCTGATGAGGACGACAGCAGCTGGACCGGTGCCGACTTCTCCGGGCTCGACGACCCAGGGGCTCTATATCGCTTCATCGGCGTCTGTGACTACCTCCTCGACAACGGCAACTCTGACGATGACGGCTATGAGCTCACGTGGCCATAGCGCTCGAGGACGGAGGTCACGCACGACGCTGACACGTCACAATCAGTAGATCCCTACACATCCCCTGCCCACGATCTACTGTCTTGTTCGAACATTATCTTTTTATACCAACGAAACTGTTGCATGTTATCTGCTATGATTTATCTCATCATTTATGCGTTAAATCATGAGCTACATTATTAGTGATAATTATGTGACATGTTTCACTTTATCAGCAATAATTACGTGATACGTTTCATATTATTGTCAATAATCACGCGATACGTTTCCACCATTTAGGGTCCGATCACGGCATGGAGTTCGAAGGCTAGCCTACGAAGGGTTCGACAGCCGCTCCGAGCCACCCGAGCGAGGGATGGTATGAGAAGGGGCAACGCACGGCCAGTACCTGGACGCACGAAGCATCATGGGCCTTCTCGAACCATGTTCAAGTCCAGGCCGGTTTACGGTTCGGGGGTTTTTTTAAAAAAGGCAGCGAGCCCTCGGGGATGGTCGAACAACCCTGGGAACTCCTCAAACCAACCGCTAGGAAATTTTGAAGCCGGTCACCAGCTTACCTCCGTCGGATCCCCGCGAACGGGAACCAGGGCTTCACTTGAACTGACCCGATTGCAACTCAACGGGCACCACGACTCGACCCAGCGAGGGAAGCCATGGCGTTGCCCAACCCTCCTCTTTGCGAAAAAGATGCGTGAGGGATATACTAATAAAGTCCTTACTGATCCCATGTACCAGTAAGGACTTCGAAGGACCTGGGGGTAGAAATTCCTGACCCACGAATGAATTTTTTCCGAGTGTCCCAAAGGGCCAGTGATCCTAAGCTTGAGCCCCACCCCTCCACGGGGCATGGGACCCAGGGGCAAAAATGTTTGACCCGCGAGCGAGCCCTCCCGGGCGCCCTGACGCACCTACAATCCTAGGTAGCGGCGGAAGCCTCGACAAGAGCACATCTAACCTAGCCTCGGGACGCGGGAAATGGCTACACTCGAACGTCCAATCGATCTACACGCACGCAAGTGGGTTCCTCCCTAAGAGAAAACCATCGATAGGCAGGGTCTTGATGACCTCGCCAAACTGCTATTAACAATCTAACGCGAAACAAAATGATAGCTTGGGGAGATAGAACATAACTAACAAACTAATTTCAAAGATAGATCGTTTTTACATTTCATAGGAACAGGGGGCCCTAGACTACGCCTATGGATCCTCGTTAAGAACCTGGTCTGCAGGGACCAAGGCAGCGACGACGTTCGCCGCTAGTTCGAAACCCTCGAGGAGGTCCTCATAGTCCCCGAGCCCCTCTCCCAACGGGAAGCCCTTGACGTCCTGGAGCTCTACGTCTGTGGCCGCTTGGGCCATTGTCAGCGCGATGGCCGCCCCTCGATGAACGCCATGCTCGATCGCTGCCCGGATCAGCACTCGTGCACTGAGAAGGCGCTCCTCCCGGTTGTAACAGCCAAAAATGGCCAAGTGGGCCCAAATCGCGGAACGGGGTGAAACTACTGTAGCTGGGGGCAGTGAGACGGCACTATGGATGCGGTTACTGTACATCTGGACTCCCGGGACTGTAGTGGACCGCACTGTTCACTTAACACGGTAGCAGCTGGTACTGTTCACCGAATTGGGCCAGGTTGAATTCGGTATAGTGTAGCTCGGGTACTGTTCACCGATTACTGTAGCATCATGAAACACTGTGCAACCAGAAGTTAGTACCCTACCGTGACCCTGAGGATCGCCTAACCAGCTTAAATACCAGGGCCAGAGATGCGTAGTAACCTTTGGTTAACCGTTTTGAGCGAAGCGAGGACGAAAGCTCAAACGGGTTGCTACGCAGGTGGGACCACTCCTCGGCAGAGTGGGCCTGGGCCGTGTATGTCGGGACTGGATGTTATACCGGTGCCCCACCGGAGCATGGACAAAGTCCACCAGGATGTCGGTGGCGTCACGGAGGGACTCTACCTCCGCAAGCAGTTCTACCCAAAAACAAATAGCGAGCATTAGACTTAAAATTTGACCAAAAAAGCGAAAAGAGGAAATGGTAAAGCACTCACCCGTGCACCGACGGTCGGACTCCATTTGTTGTGAACGGGCGAGCGCCGCCTCCTCCTCCAGGGACGTCACCACTGCCTTCACGGTGGCCAACTCCTCCCGCGCCTCAGGCCATAGCATTCTGGGCCTGCTCGTACCCCGACGAGGAAGCGATGCCGGGGTTAAGGCGACGGAGGCGAGAGGGCGCCCCGTCCCCTTCTCCTGGCTCGCTCACGCGAGAGCCCATGGATGAGTCGCCGCGCTCCATTGCTAAGGTGGTAAAGAAGAAAGAACAAAGAGCAAGGACGCGAGAAGAGAGATGCCAGGGTCGGACACCCTGACTCAGGTTATAAAGGGCCTTGGAGAGGCCTCTCAGCTCTCGGGCATTCAATACGCCCAACTGCCCCGCTCATCTCCCAAGGGAACCGTGTCACTCGCACGCCACTGAAAGGTCCTTGTTTGGTTTTGGTAATTGAGTGACAACTTAGGTGGACTAATATGTGGTTATGTGAGATACACAGGAGATTAGTCCACAGGTGATGGTGTCATGAAGGAGCTCATTGCATATGAGACATGACATGGAGTCATGTGACCAAGGTGGAGAAGATCAAGATGAGGCTTGGCTTGATGGACCGGTTGCTAGGGTGAAGGGCAAGTTGTGTGATGGCTTGGCGCCGAAGGACCGAGGCAACGGTGAAGAGCAAGTGAGGTCAAGATCGATGAACCAATACGGTCATGTGATGATATGAAGTGGATCATATCATTTGATGATTGGTTGGTGCATGTGTTGCATCAACATCAATGGAGATGGAATGGAATGCGCAAGGCAAAGGTATAACCTAGGGCATTTCCATTTCACCGGTCATAGGTGTGTAGAGAAGTTTATGACCGGGTTTAGGATAGATGGCCGTACTATCAAGAGGGGCAAACTTGTTTGCATATCGGTCATCTAGTGCCACTCGTGTGATCTAACTATGCATCGTTGCTAGGATCGAGTGGCGTGGCAAGTTGAGTGGTTAACTCCTTCGGTAAAATGATTATGAAAATGCTAACACACGTGCACAAAGTGGTGAACACTTGTTGGTGTTGGCACATTTGCGAAGGCGTTGGAGTTTGAGCGGTAGAGAGGGTTTGGGTTCCTCTCTCCCTCCCGCCGAGCTTTGCGAGCGCGGGATTCAGGCGTTTTTGGGAACTTGAAATGCCTATTTTCCACTACGCCGGAAGTCGGAAAAGAAACGGAGGCGAACGGAGGTCACAGAGGTGACCGGACGCTGCACCGGACGCGGTCATGGTATGACCGGACGCGTCCGGTCAGTACAGCGCAGGCGCGGGTGCTAGGGTTTGCAACCGGCGCGTCCGGTCACTCGCGGGACCGGCGCGTCCGGTCAGGTGTCCAGAGGAAACTGAGTACGATCGGACGCGAGGCGCGTCCGGTCACACATGATCGGACGCGTCCGATCGTTGAAGGAGCTTACTGGACTCTAACCGGACGCGGGCACTGTCGCGTCCGGTCATCGCAAGGAGCGCGTCCGGTCGTTGCGTCGCGGGCGCGTGGGTCAGTGCGATCGGCGCGTCCGGTCGTTCGACAGGCGCGTCCGGTCATCGGGACCGGCGCGTCCGGTCGTTGCCTGGGGCGCGTCCGGTCGTTTTGAGAGGCGCGTCCGGTCATAGGGTTTGACCGTTGGCGCAGTGACCGTTGGGGCATCGGACGCGGTGAGCGCGTCCGGTCAGTTACGACCGGCGCGTCCGGTCGTCCCGAGTTTTGCCCAGTGAAGGGGTAACGGCTCTATTTGACCGTGGGGTTATAAATAGATGCCTTGGCCGGCTGTGGTCGGCAGCTGAGCACACTATAGTCTTTGTGACTTGTGTGGTAGTGCTTGGGAGCCCTCTAACTCACTCATGCTTGATAGTGTTCATCGGATCGAGTGAGAGAGCGATTCTAGTGCGTTGCTTTGAGAGATTGCATCGTGTGGCACTAGGTGATCGTGTTGCAAGCCGGTGGTGCTTGTTACTCTTGGAGGTTGCCACCTCCTAGACGGCTTGGTGGCTTGTGGCTCCGTCGAAGCTCGCAAGAAGATTGTGCGAGGCTCCGGAGAAGCTTTGTGAGGGGGATTGTGCTCACCCCGCGGGGATCGCGAAGAGCAACTCTAGTTGAGCGTGTCATTGAGCTACCACACTTTATGGTAGGTTCTTGCGGTGCCTTTTGAGAGGCTCGGTGTGTGACCGATTAGCCGCCGAACCACGAAGTGTTGGTCGACACAACGGGGACTAGCTTGGTGGCAACCAAGTGAACCTCGGGAGAAAATCACCGTGTCAACATTGTCTACTCTTCTCGGTGGTTTGCTTTCGTGCAACACAAGCTTGTATTTACTTTCATAATACTTGTGCTTGTGTAGTTGCTCTTGTTCTAGTTGTGCTTGTGTAGCTTGCTAGTTGTCTTCTTGCTTGTGTAGCTAGAAGTATCCCCTTTGCGTGGCTAATTTGGTTTGTGTAACCTTGTTAGTCACATTGCTTAGTTTGTGTAGCTAAGTGTTTTGCGCTCTCTAATTTGGCATTAGTTGCCTTGTTATTGAGCATTGCTAGTGAGCTTAGGCTTTGTGCGCTTTGCTTACTAGAATTGTGTAGGAGCTCCCTCTTGGTTGGCAAAGTACTAATGCATAGGTTTATGTGACCTTACTCTAGAATTGAGTAGGTGAGCTCTTGGTAAGCTTAGCACCTTAGTTGCTTAATTAGGATCTTTGCAAGGTGCTAGATAACTTAGATAGAGGGGTGTAGTCTTGGCTAGACCAATAAGTTTAATTCCGCATTTGTTTTGGTTAGTCAACGCGTTTAAGTTTTAGAAAGGACTATTCACCCTCTCTAGTCCGCCATCTCGACCCTTCAGCCACGCCTGCCATTACCCCGTCACAGCGGTGGGCAGTTTACACCCCTCCCGCTCCACGGGCCGGCACCAGGCCCCAAAAGATAACCGGCCGGAGCACAAACCACCCACCTTTTCATACACCACGACACAAAAAGTGTCACAATAGTAACTGACCGGCACGACCCTTCGTCTTACCCAGATGGGCCCACTTGCTCGATTCAAAGCCCTTGAAGGGATAACTCGCCCCTCCAAGGCCTCGAGGGCTACATTCGGCGGGTGCGCTCGCGTGCACCCACCGGATAGTCTCCTCAAAATTAAACAAAACCACAATAAGGCCCAAATAGGGTGACAAGGGCCCACGCATACCCTTTCATTCTGCTAAAGAGCGTAAGGGAAACAACACAACAGCCGAGCGGCCAGCCGGTCAGTCCCTTGCAACGTGCAGGAGCTCGGGGCTTCTTCGGCATCCCGACCTAGCGAATGGTCCACACCAAGGCTGCGAGGGCCCTCCCCCGACCCACGGTCATACTAGTGACACTACACTTACTCGATTATAAGCCGTTGAAGGGATAACCCATCCCTCCAAGGCTCCAGGGGCTACACCTGCTGGGAGCGCTCGCGCGCACCCACCGAACAGCCCTTTAAAAAAACAAAAACAAATCAAAAAGTACTAATAGTCTCTCATTCTCAAGCCTCTGAAGGAGTGCCCCACTCCTCCATAGGCTCAGGGGCTATTGTCGGGTATCAAAATACCCAGGGTACCCAACAGGGGGTAAAATATAACACCCCGTACGAGTGATAAAGAGCCCTACCATAGGGGACCCAAAGAGCACTGATAGCATGTCAGCCGCTCAAGGCACGAACGGCAAAACTCTATCTTACTCGAGCCTTGCAGAGAGGCCTTGGGCACGATAGGGCATCCCGGGCGACATCTCTCCACCTCGCCTGAGCCTCCGGCGTCATCAAAAGCGCCTGACACCCCGTGGCACGTTTCTGCCTCGCCTGAGGGGCACGTGGAACCCTTAGGCAAGGCAGAGAGCCATGGGGCCCCCAACACGGAGCTCGCTCCATCGACGTGATGGAAGTGACCGTGCACAGTCAATAAGAACACGGAAACCGCACCCTGACTTGATATGACTTCGATCATTCTACCATGGTGATAACTATGCCTCATAGCGACGGGGGTGACGGCAACTGTGCCACCTAACCTCCTCACTACGAAAATTCGGGTGCACGCGCCGCCCATCCTCACGACATAGGGACGAACAGGTCAAAGCATGGCCACGGCACGTCGCACCAACGGATGGAGAAGCCAAAAGATCAACGCCCTGCACGTCTCCACGCTATAGGAGAACTATTCTCACCAGATAAGGAAGAGGACGACTACGCCCAAGGCCACCTTTTTTTGTTTTTCTCTTTCATTCTCTCCGTTTTCACTCCTTTACCATGAATGTAATCCGAACCCTCCCCTTGGAAGCTATAAAAGGGGAGGCAGAGGCGAAAAAAGGGGAGGAAGGGAACAACACCTAGAACCCACCTCAATCAAAACCATATTTCATGCACCACCACCCACAAGAGACCTGAGATCTGCTCCCTTTCTCAAAAAGCTTGTAACCCCTACTACGAGCACCTCGGTGCAAGGCAACACGAACCGCAGCAACACCCACTGAACATAGGGCCGTTCATGCCCGAACCAGTATACATCCTTGTATTCGCTTTGCACACCATCAGGGTCTAGACGCGTAGATATAAATTCACTAGTCGCTCTGTTTAGACACCCGGTTCTCTAGACACCGATAGCCCATGGATTTGCTTCGTCCTCCTCCTCCAGCTGCTACTGCTTATAGTCGCGTGCTGCCGACCCTTCCCCTTCTCCATGACTGCTGTGCCGCTTTCCTTCTTCTCCTTCCCATTGCGTCCATATCATCGCTTCTTCCTCCGATCTCCCGCTGCTATTGAACCAATAGATCACTTTTTTGTGGGGTTATTGCTGTCGGTTTGTTGGTCCGATGGTTGATCGATCGATGAAGGTGGTTGCTAGGGGAGTGGAGGTGGCGGAGCACGTCGACACGACGGTGGCGGCCCTAGAGCCCATGGCTAAGAGGCAGTGGGTGGCGGAGCCAGCGCCGGTGGGGTCAAGCGGTCCGGAAGAGGAGGAGGGGTGGCGCGGCGCAGGAGGAGGCGGCGGCCATCGCCATTTAGCGCCTCTTCCAGGCCTGCCATGACGTCTTCAGGGGCCCCGGCACTTTGCCCAAGCCCGATGAGGTTCACCTGCTCCACGCCCTGCTCGCTGCTGTAAGCGATAGGCAGAGAGAAATCGGACAAGTCAAGTTGTATTGCTCAGAGGCTTACGCCTATATACATGTACATCATGGTAGTGTAACTGCCTAGCTAGCTACAATCAAGGAGAGCCATGGAACGTGGTGATCATGGTTGCTAGCACCCCCCCTTAGTGTGGGCGTCATTGTCGGCGACGCACAGACTGTTTTGGAACTCCTTGAAGCTCGCCATCGGTAGACCCTTAGTCATCACATCGGTGAACTGTTGCGTCGTGGGTACATGTAGAACCTTGCATTGGCCAACAACGACTTTCTCCCGCACGAAGTGGACATCAAGCTCTATGTGCTACGTTCATTTGTGATGCACTGGATTGGAGCTCATGTAGCAAGTGGAGACATTGTTGCAGAACATGACTGTTGCCTTGTTCAGGGGACAGTCGAGCTCGCTGAGCAGTTGTCTGATCTAGGTGCATTCGGCCACAGCATTGGCAACCCCTCGATATTCGGCTTCGACGCTTGAGCGGGAAACTATTGTTTGTCGTTTGGAGGACCATGAAATTAATGAGTCCCCCATGAACACACAGTAGCCGGAGGTGGAACGCCGAGTGTCGGGGCACCCTGCCCAATTCGCCTCTGAGTATGCGACGAGGTCGGACTAGGAAGATCATCGGAGATTAAGTCCGAGCTCCGTAGTGCCGCGTATGTATCGGAGAATTCGCTTGACAAGACCTTGTTGCGCCGTTGTTGGAGCATGCATGTGTAGACATGCTTGCTGGACGACGTATTGAAGGTCCAACCTTGTCATGGTCAAGTACTAGAGCGCGCTGACAAGACTCCGGTAGTCCAAAGCGTCCGTGGTGGACAAGGGAGTCCCGGTGGTGGTGGAGAGCTTCCCAGACATGTCAACCGGCGTGTCGCTGGGCTGGCAGTCAGCCATCCCGGCGCGATCGAGCAGGTCGATGGCGTACTGCTGTTGTTGGAGCAGGAAGCCATCTGGGCGCCATTGCACCTGAATGCCGAGGAAGAAGTGCACCGGCCCCATGTCCTTGAGTTTGAACTCGGCATTGATGGTGCGGATGACTCGGCGAAGGATGTCGGTGGAGGAGCCCGTGAGGATGATGTCATCGACATAGAGGAGCAAGTAGATGGACTCCTTGCCTTGGTGAAGAACAATGAGCGAGCTATCGGAGCGCGTGGGCTTGAACCCCATGGAGCTGAGGAATGTAGCCAGGCGCATGTACCATGCACTGGGCACCTATTTGAGACCGTAGAGGCTTTTGGAGAGACGGCACACCAAATTAGGGTTGGTGGTGAACCCGGCCAGCTGTCGTGCATAGACTTCTTCATCGAGAACACCATGAAGGAAAGCGTTGTTGACATCGAGTTGGTGCACCGGCCAGTCACGCTGGGCGGCGAGATGGAGTACCGTCCGCACGGTTGCTGGTTTGACAACGAGACAGTACGTCTCGCAATAGTCGATGCTCGCGCGTTGAGTGAAGTCGTGAACCACCCAACAGGCCTTGTATCGATCGAAGCTCCCGTCTTCCTTAAATTTGTGATAGAAGATCTATTTGCCACTAACCATGTGCGCTCCAGGTGGACGGGGGACGAGTTCCCAGGTGTTGTTGGTGATCAAGGCGTCGAACTCTGACTGCATTGCCTTGGTCCAGTTGGGGTCTTTGAGCGCCTGGTGGAATGTTCGAGGGATCAGGGAGATGGTCATCGTTGTTGCTGTGGCAGCGTAGCGTGGGTTTGGTTTGAAGGTCCCTACGTGAGCCCTGGTCACCATGGGGTGTGGCGCGGGGGCGTCGGCTGTCATGGACGATGAGGGCGGTGAGGACGGGCCGGGCGCTGACGGAGGCGATGGTGACCGCGATCCGGGCATGGATGTAGTCGGCATGTTGATGGGCGTCATCCGCGGTGAAGAAGTGCCAGTTGCTGCTACCGATGTTGGAGACTGTGGCGTCGAGGGGGAAGACGAAGTCCATGATGAGTCATTGTTCGCGCGTGGGACCAGGCATGCCGAGGTCGTTGGAGGAGGCGGCACGTCCGCGTCCGCGGTGCTGAGATCCGATCTCCACGGATTGTACGCGCAGCCATTCGATGAGGTAGCGGATGGCCCCGATCGGAACGGGAAGACACCTTTGTCGAGGTAGACGTGACGTGAGGTGATTACCTTGCGTGTCGACAGGTTGTAGCACTGGTAGCCGCGATGATCCTACGAGTAACCAATAAACACACAAGCCACAGATCGTGGGGAGAGTTTGTTTGGGTAGGTGGCGGCCGTGCTGGGGTAACAAAGACACCCGAACATGCGTAGGGATGTGTAGTCGGGATTGGTTTTGTATAAGAGAGAATAGGTGTTGATTACGGATAATCTTCAGTCTACCACGGGATGCCCCACGGTAGTAGAGTTTCGGCAAGGGTTACGTTTAGACCACGATCTGGATGTTGAGGAGCAAGACGACAACCCAGACAAAAGATTTACCCAGGTTCAGGCCGCTCGGAAGCGTAATACCCTACGTCCTGCTTCTCGTGTTATCTGTGTTCTCAAGTATCGGAATACAATGAGGTGCTCAGCTCGTAGATCTGAGGACCGATCTAGGGCTGATTGAGTTGAAGATTAGATGCGTTCTAGGGGGGTCCCTGGCTGCTTTATATAGTCAGCCACCAGGGTTACAGAGGTCGGTTACACCAAGTCGTATCCTAGGAGGACTCGAGCTATCCTAATCAATAAAGACTACTTGCGGGACAAGCTTCCTTGTACGTGATCCGAATTGAGGTCGGTTACGGACCACACCTCCATCTTGATATCCAGCCCACCAGCCTGGTTGGCAGCAAGCTAGGCTTCACCTGGTCTGGGCCATCTTGCCGAGTAGCCTAAGACTACCTATGAGGGTATACGGGGTCTATCCCCCCACAGCTAGTCCCCGAGCGCCATGTATTCTGATGCGACACGCCATTTTAACCTTCTCCGAATAGTGAAGCTTGAGTTCTTGACATCTCCGACCACCGTTGTCGCCGGAGAAGTAGGTTGTCCGAAGAATGTATGGTGCTCTTAAGACGAAAGAAAAAGATTTCCGTCCCGGGAAGTGTGCCCACTTGTATTTCTGAAAAGAAATGTAAGTGCGTCTTGAAGTGTAGCATCTTTGATCATCAGAGGCATAGTGGTCAAAAAATAAGCACATTCACCGCGAGGTGAAGTGTGCCCACTTAGTCCCCGAGCCTGGTAGTAGGTGACGTAGGCACGTGGTGTCAGGGTCTAAAAAGAATTCCCAGTTAAGTTGAGAATCCAATCGTCATACAGGCGATACGAGATGCACCGGCAGGTGCATCGTACCGATGTAGTCCCCGAGCTTGCTGGAAGGCGAGGTATGAGCCTTGTAGCAAGGTCCAAATGAGAAAAAATATCCCAACTGTATGCGAGTTGCCAGTCACATGTAGTTGAGACGCAAAGTCCCCGAGCCGTGGTCGGAGAGTGGTTGAGGCAGTCCCCGAGCACAGGTCGAGGAGCGAGCGACGAAATCCCCAAGCCGTGGTCAGAGAGCAGTCGAGGCGTGAGCGACGAAGTCCCCGAGTCATGGTCGGAGAGTGATCGAGGCAGTCCTCGAGCACTGGTCGAGGCGCAAGCGACGAAGTCCCCGAGTCGTGGTCGGAGAGCAGTCGAGGCGCGAGCGACGAAGTCCTCGAGTCATGGTCGGAGAGTGATCGAGGCAGTCCCTGAGCACTGGTCGAGGCACAAGCGACGAAGTCCCCGAGTCATGGTCGACGAAGTCCGTGGTCGTAGTCCGTTCCCGTTATAGGGAAGTGGATCCTGCCATCGTGTCCCTTGGGATCGCTCCGGAGCTGGACGACGACGCTGCTGAAGAGCTCCGGGCCTCCTCTGCTCCTATCGCCGCAGCCTTGGTAGAAGACATGGTGCTGATCGAAGATCCTGTAACGACAGACGGTGGTCAGTAGGCAGCCATGTAGAAACATTATGTATGAACAATATGTTTAGGAGTTAAACAGAGCACGAGGTGCTCAGAAACTCGTTATGGCAATGTATATTTCAGGCGTTTACTTAAGCGTGTGATAAGTATTTTGCCGTTTCTAAGTTTTACTTTATGCATAACTAAACACATAAAGTTTATTTTGAAAGTATGTGTCGACATCCAAGTTTTATCCTTGCTCTCGAAGCGACTAGCTCAGTTAGGTGACCCAGGGACGCACTAGTGAACAGCACGATGCGCCAGGATCACCAGGTACGATCCTAAGTACCGTTAGAGGACAACCATCGGATCTCCTAGTGCTGAGTAGCGCGGAGCTGTAGCACATCGACAGAGGACCGAGACGTGGTGTCTTGTCAAGTCGTTCTCGGCGAGCAAGAATAAAGTTTGGATGTGACATATGCAGGGTGCATGTATGTAAGGTGTGTACAAAACCCTTTTAAAGAAGATTGCAACTGGAAAGCAGAGAGAGACGAAAACTTCCATTATATAAAGAAATAAATTAGAGGTGATGAAATACATATCTTAGGATTTACACGTGGTAGCGTATGAGCAGCTCTATGTGCCATGAATTAGGCTCTTCAACACCTTCTAATGTCTCCAACCGATAGGATGTTGGGCGTGTGATGGCCTTTACCCTGAACGGTCCTTCCCACCTTGGTGATAGTTTATGGAGGCCATCGGTCTTTTGAATCCGACGGAGCACGAGATCACCGACCACGAACAAGCGTCCTCGGACGTTGCGATTATAGTAGCGACGTACGGCCGCTAAGTACTTGGCGGTCCGAACACACGAATCCAATGCCTGTTCTTCTTTAGCGATGATGTCGACATCCCTGGCAGAATTGGAAACGTCTTCGTTGTAGTAGGCGACTCGTGGTGATCTGAATGCGACTTCAGCTGGTAGAACAGCCTCGGAGCCGTATACCATGAAATATGGTGATACTCCGGTATTTCGACTGGGTTGGGTGCGCAGTCCCCAGACCACAACAGGGAGCTCCTGGAGCCACCGACCAGGTTTGAGAACCTTGTCCGCCTGGTAGACTCGCTTCTTGAGAGCGTCAAGGATCATTCCATTTGCTCGTTCTACTTGACCGTTTGCTCTGGGGTGAGCGATGGAGACGTATTTAACTTTGATGCAGTTGTCTTCGCAAAAGTTGAAGAAAGCATCGCTTGTGAATTGTGACCCCAGATCGGTGATTATAGAGTTTGGGATGCCAAACCTATGGATAACCTCGTCTAGAAATTGTACGGCCTTCTCAGCGGTGGCTTGCTTGACTGGCTTGTACTCTATCCACTTGGAGAACTTGTCGATGAGCACGTAAACAGAAGCATAGCCACCGGGTGCTTTTTTGAAAGGACCGATCATATCCAGTCCCCAGCACGAGAAGGGCCAAGCAACTGGAATGGTTTGCAAATCATGTGCTGGGACATGGATCTGCTTAGCAAACATTTGACAGTTTGCGCATCACCGCACATAATCTTCGGCGTCAGTAACAGTTGTAGGCCAGTAGAAACCTGCTCGGTAAGCTTTGCCGACCAGCGTCCGAGAAGCTGCATGGTTACCGCACATACCCTCATGGATCTCTTTCAAGAGCTCGAGGCCCTCTTTCTGGGTAATGCACTTTTGGTAAATGATGGACCTGGGTCCTTTTCGCATTAGTTCACCGTTGACCATGGCATAAAGCTTGGCTCTGCGGACCAATTGCTGGGAAGCAATCTTGTCTTCCGGAACTAGGTGTTCATTCAGGTATTTGATGAAGGGCTCTCTCCAATCTGGCTGGGGAGGCACTACCTGCTCGGGTAGCTCTGTACCTTCATCAGCTTCCTGCTGACCTGGCGACTCATTGTCCTTCGTATTGTTACTGAGCAGTGCGACTAGATCTGACGCCGTGGCATCAGGTTTCGTAGTCTGGTCAGCCTGATCTGAGATCGAAGGCTTTAAGAGGTCTTGAACAAATACCCCGGGAGGTAACTTAGCACGGGTCGAGCCTAGCTTGGACAACTCGTTGGCTCCCACGTTCTGTGCTCGCGGGATGTGGATGAACTCGAGTCCGTAAAACTTGATTTCCAACTTGCGTATTGCCGCGACATAAGCATCCATCTTTTTGTGGACTGTGTCCCACTCCTTGTTCACCTGGTTGATGACCAAGGCAGAGTCCCCATAGACCAGGAGTCATTTGATACCAAGCTCGACTGCGATACGAAGGCCATGCAAGGCTGCTTCGTACTCTGCTACGTTGTTGGAAGCTCGGAAGTGTATACGCAAAACGTATTTGATCGTATCCTTAGAAGGAGAGATGAAGTATACGCCTGCACCAGCACCATCTATCTTCAAGGACCCGTCGAAGTACATTTGCCAGTGCTCGGTGACGGAGTCAGCCAGAGGTAGGCAAATGTCAGACCACTCCGCGATGAAGTTCGGGAGAACCTGTGATTTTATGGTTCTACGGCTACGAAACTGCAGCGTGAATTCTGATAATTCCAGCACATATTTCACGATGTGACCACTGGTGTCTCTGTTGCGGAGGATATCGCCAAGCGGCACGTCGCAGACCACCGTGATCTTGAATGCTTGGAAGTAGTGGAGTAATTTGCGTTTGGTAATCAGCAGTGCATACAAGAGCTTCTGTACCTGGTTGTACCGCTGCTTGGATTCGGTAAGCACTTCACTGATGTAGTATATGGGTCGCTGGACCCCATAAGCTTTCCCTTCTTCCTCACGCTCGACTACTAGCACCGTGCTGACCACGTTGGTCGTAGCAGCTATGTATAGGAGCAACTCTTCATCCGGCTTTGGGACTGTCAGGAGGGATGAGTATTGTGGGAGTACGTTTCGGCTGCGTTGTCCATCCCGAAGGGAAGGACTGTTCGGTTGACCGCAGGCGTTGTAGATGCATTGGCCGGAGCTGTTGTGGTCTACGGTCTGTGTGCTCTACGATGTCGTTGTCGGCGAGGAGCGAGACTTGGGCGTCGTGCTTCGATGAACTCGTGCAGCAGCACGGGCCGTGGGGCTTGCATGCTGCGCACGGATGAGTCGTACCGAGGCAGTAGGCGACCCGATCTGCGCTGGCGGACCACCCCCTGGGATCTTATTGGAAAGAGGGAGGGTGGGTTTCTTGCAGTGGGTGCTCGGCGCTGGTTGGGATCTAACCAACGAGGGCCGTTAACTAGATCTGCAGCGCGTGCTCGGCGGACGTGGCTGCGCTGTCATGGTCGGACAGGGGTGAAGCCAGAGAAATCTGGCTTCTTGGTGAAGCTGGTTGCGAGCAGTCTCGACTAGGATCCAACATCTCCACCAAACCACAACTCTGTCGGTCGATTAGCTCAATCAGATCTGAGTTGTCAATGTGCCTCCTCTGGTAGCGAGGAAGCTGTCTCCGGGGGGCCTGGGCGGCCATCCTCTCTATGGCCGCTGAGGGCAACACGGAATCTTGCGCAACTGGTGCTAGGACCAGCGGCGATGACCTTGGCGCTGTGACCGAAGGTGCAGCAAGCGGTGCTGTGACCGGCTGAACAGCAGGTGGTGCTGGGACCATCCTGGATGCTCCCGAGGACGTGAGGGCCGTAGCTACGCTCGTGGTCCAGGTGAAGGATCCGACGATGAGCGTGTAGCCGGCTTGGAAATCCATGGAAGTGGGGAAGGAAACCATCTGGATCGCCTCAAGATCTAAAACACCAGCCCCTACCTAGCGCGCCACTGTTGATTACGGATAATCTTCAGTCTACCACGGGATGCCCCACGGTAGTAGAGTTTCGGCAAGGGTTACGTTTAGACCGCGATCTGGATGTTGAGGAGCAAGACGACAACCCAGATAAAAGATTTACCCAGGTTTAGGCCGCACGGAAGCGTAATACCCTACGTCATGCTTCTCGTGTTATCTGTGTTCTCAAGTATCGAAATACAATGAGGTGCTCAGCTCGTAGATCTGAGGACCGATCTAGGGCTGATTGAGTTGAAGATTAGATGCGTTCTAGGGGGGTCCCTGGCTGCTTTATATAGTTAGCCGCCAGGGTTACAGAGGTCGGTTACACCAAGTCGTATCCTAGGAGGACTCGAGCTATCCTAACCGATAAAGACTACTTGCGGGACAAGCTTCCTTGTACGTGATCCGAATTGAGGTCGGTTACGGACCACACCTCCGTCTTGATATCCAGCCCACCAGCCTGGTTGGCAGCAAGCTGGGCTTCACCTGGTCTGGGCCGTCTTGCCGAGCAGCCCGAGACTACCTATGAGGGTATATGGGGTCTATCCCCCCACAATAGGGGGTGGATAGAGATCGTGGCTTGCACGGTTTGCGATTGTGTAGGTAAGTGGATGTGTACAAGGCCTCGACCTAGAACGCTGGAGGGAGTGCGGTGTGCAGGAGCAGTGCACGAACATCGTCGTTCAGGGTGCGCAGAACGCGTTCTGCTTTCCTGTTCTGTTGGGATGTGTAGGGGCATGAAAGTCGAAGTAAGATGCCATGCTCATTGTAGAACTGACGAAGTGTAGAGTTATCAAACTCGTGCCCATTGTTAGTTTGGAAGGCATGGATTGTGCTCCCAAATTGCGTGCGGGCAAACGCATGGAACACCATGATGTGCTTGGCAACCTCGGACTTGTGCCGCAAGGGAAGGTCTAGAAGAAATGGGTAAAATCATCAAGAAGAACGAGATAGTACTGAAGACCAGTGAAACTTGCAACTGGGAATGTCCAGACATCACAATGAATCAATTCAAACGGTGCAATTGTTCTATGTTGTGAAGCAGAAAATGGAAGACGAACGTGTTTGCCAACGCGGCAAGCATGGCAAGTATCAGTAAGATCTTTATTACAAGAGAAGTCATAAGACTGAAGAAGACGACGGAAGGACTCGGTCCCGGGGTGGCCAAGTCGCTGGTGCCATAGATCGGCAGACTGGGTGGTGAGGCAATGAGTGGAGCTGGAAGCCATCGGCTGCAGTGGATAGAGATCCCCCTTGCTGTCACTGCAGAGTATCACCTCCCTAGTATGTCGGTCCTTGATAGAGAAACCACAAGCGTCAAATTCAACAGTGATAGGATTATCGCGCGTGAGTGCACAAACTGAAACTAGATTCTTGGTTAGAGAGGGAGATACAAGAACATTGTTTAGGGAAAGAGAATGTGAGAGGGTGGGTATAGAGGAGGAACCAGTGTGGGTATTGGGAAGGGGAGTTCCATTGCCAACAATGATCTGTGTGGAAGAAGAGTTGGGAGAGAGAGAGGAGATGTTACCGAAGCCTTGAGACATGTGAGAGGAGGCGCCGGTGTCAAAGAACCACTCATCGGACTGAGGCTGATTCAATGACATGCTGTTCAGGGTGGAGAGGAGCTGGGGATCCATTGAAGATGAGGCGCCGACGATGTGGGCTTGGGGCGCTGGAGTAGAAGGACGAGCACCGAGCACGCCAGCCCTGGGCGCGGGCGCGCGTGGTGCCTAGAACGGCCACGCGTGAACCATCCCTGTCCACGGATTCGTCGAGGGCCAGAAGCCCGGCGGTGGAGCTGGTGCGGAGGGAGTGCCTTTCTTCTTTTTCTTCTTCGCGCCATGGGCGTTCGTGGAGGATCGGCCACCGGTGTTGGATGTCGGCGATGCAGACGGTGGAGCTGGCGGGCGTCCGGGTGCACCTGGATGAGCGGGCGTGCCCGGAGCGGCGTGGGCGACGAACGTGGCCGCGACCTAGAGAATGGCGGGCGTGGTCGCCGTGGGAGTTGCAGCAGATGTGCCGGCATGTGTCGACTGGGCAACCAATGCCGCCGCGGCTTGCATCTTCTCGGACTCGGCGATGCGCTGTTCTTCAAGCTGCAGCATGGATCAGGTCTTGAGGAACGACGACGGGTGGCGGCGGAGGGTGATGTGCGGGATGGTGTGATGAAGACGAGGGTTGAGGCTGCGGACGATGTTGTAGGTGAGATCCTTGTCGTTGACCGGAGCGCCGAGGCCGGCAAGCTGATCCGCCATGACCTTCATGCGAGAGCAGTAGTCAAGAACGGACAGGTCACCTTGGTAGAAGTTGCGGAATTTGGCGCCGAGGTAGATAGCTCACGTGTCCTTGTTGTCGCGGAAGAGATTGTGGACGGCGCGCCAGAGGGAGTACGCGGTGTCGGTGTCCTCCGACACCATGGAGCGGAGTTCGGGCGAGATCCGGTTGTAGAACCAGGAAACGATGGCGTAATCGTTCTGGACCTAGTCGTTGTCGCCCTTCGCCCGAGAACCGTCGATGTGATCGCGGATGCCATACTGGCCGAAGATGGCGGAGAAGGATCGAGCCCAGGCAACGTAGTTCGACTCGTTGAAGTGGAGGACGATCGGCACGCGGTTGAGGATGTTGATCCCGTGGACAACTAACGGAGTGGCCGGTTTGGTCTGGACGCGGAGCGTGTGAGGGAGCTGAGACTCGGCGTCGGAGTTGTCATTGGAGGCTAGAGAGGAGGAGGACGAGGAGCTCATGGCGGCGCCAGGGGATGAAGGAGGATGTGCAGTGGAAGTTTAGGATCGTAGATCGCCTGATACCATGTAAGCGATAGGCAGAGAGAAATCGGACAACTCAAGTTGTATACTGTTGACGACACCCGATGCGGAGGCTCCACACCACCATGAAGGCGCTGCTCTTTTTCCTGCTGCATCGCCGTCATATACTGTTGAACCGGATCGCCTCGTGACTCCGTCTAGGAGACTATGACTCACAACGTCTCGATCGAGGCGAGCCGCAGACACGACGCTGACCGTTGAGGATGTCGACGCGCCGCACCAATCCAGCCTAGTACCAAACTTGAAACTCCCACGACTTTGCCCACCTCCGCTGCCTCCACTTCACTGCAAGTCGTCTGCCGTCGTGCCGGGGCTAGGAGCCGCAAGCTGTCTATCGTCAAGCCGTCCCAGTTTCCCAGCACCAGCTCGCCACAGCCGCACCCACGACCACCAGGGACGATCGACGACATAACAACAAGTTTACTTGGCACCCAGTCCTAGGTGATATATATTTTAAAGTTTTCTAGCGTGTCTAGCAAGGAAATCCTTCATACACTTTGAAGAAAAAGGTAAAGAGGAGTAGGCTATGAGAACTTAGTGCATTGGGGTCCATTAAATATATCTGGTTTCTACATGAGTTTTCAAGTGCACCAGACATTTCAGGATCTTATTTCGGTGGAGCCCAGACATATCTGATGTTTCGTTTGGTCTTTCCAATAAGTCGTATTTTGTTGTCTGACGATGAAGGTGTACCTAGAGTTTGCATATAAAAGCTATTTTGGTGCAGGATCATGAAGTCCAGCTGCCATACGCATCAGAAGGCAGATCCTATTAAGTTTTCACCCGTTAGGACAAAGAAAAAGGCAAGGGAGTGCGTGAAGATAATGGACTTGAGCTGGCCGGTAATTATGCAAATGTGGTGAATTAAAGAAAAGACCGGAAGAGTCCAAGAGGATTTTAGCACCTGCTGTAGTTGGAAGAGGAGTGTTCTCACGTAATTGGATGATATAGGTTGGTTCAGACTTTTGAGTTTTTAGCGATTTTATCCATACACCGAAAGAACGAAGAATGGGCCGGTGTCCGTGCGTTGCAATAGGAGAAAAAGTATCAAATATATAAGAAAAACAAGGATCGAAATAATATATTTCTCTTTATATTTTACTCTTTGTATAAAATTTCATCTACAATTATGTTTGAAATGTTAGACTAAACTGAACAACTAACTTTAGATTTCAGTCCACAATTCAATTGATTGAACCATATCGGCTGAGCAAGGTTGTATCAATAAGATACGTTTTGTTTCTAATTAGAACTGCACCAATAGTGTGGTGATGAAAAAAAATATTTCTTAAAAAAGAGGTCAAGGGCTTAAAGGCGTATAATATTATTATATTATTATTGATATTTATGGGAAATGACTAAATTAGAACATAAAGTTAAGTTGAAAACTGACCATTGAAGTGGATGTTTATAAAGTTTGGAAAAAGAACAGAAGAAACCAGTTTGAATAGGGACGCGTGAAAAAAAAGAGTGTGTTGCTACGGGTCAATAATATATATTTTTAGTTTTTTTATTATTTAATATGTTTGAGCTTCATCGTTTAATATGTAGATGTTGAAAAATTAATACATGACACTATTACAAATAAGAGGCCCCAATGAAACCTCCACGTTAATTCTCATCAGACGCGCTAAGAAAAAAGATAAATGCTAGAAATTCTCACGTTAATCAGGAATATTCAACCATCCAATCAAAAGACCAGTCATTTATAACCATTGGATCTATTTGTTTTCTATAAGAAATTACCCACCTCTGCCATTATATATTATAGATAAAAAGATAGTCCAAAATCTTATTATTGGGGAGAACAAAAAAATTAAGCCTCATGTGAAAAAATCTCAAGCAGCAACTACCATCACGTTTTAATCTATTATTAACAAAAGCTAAATATATTAATAGTACGTACAATGAAGTTTAGAACAATAGCATCAAAAGATGAAGCTTTATAAAAAAATATCATTGAAAAGTTTCTCTGCTACCTACTTTTAACATTCTGGTTAGTGGCCGTTTAAATTGACAACTTATTAAGATAGGAAGCAAACAAAAAAGGATAAAATAACTAAGGTTTTAAACACCCAAGTCACCCAAGCACACCCAGTGAATTTACGCATGCACTCACCCAGCCAACAGCCCAATACACGCACGCACGCACAGCCCAAACACATTCACTTAGGCCTTCTCACGTACAGGAAGGTACTAAATAGCGTATAGCGGGTTGGTAATGGAATGACGTCGAGGTAGCGGATTACGGATGGCGGGCGATATTGCGGACGATAAGTTCCAATAGCGGCACCCGATAGTCCCATATAATTTTAAATACATATATCATGAATAATGAGTATAAATAATTTTAAGTACATATATCAGAATAATTTTAAGTTCCACAGCCGATGCGTGAGTATTTGAATTTGAGGTGTAAGTTATAGTGGGCTAGACTAATTAGGGATATTTGCCTCCATGCTATTGCGGCCTGCTACGCACAATTGCGGCTGCAATATCGGCTCACTTTTTAGAATTGCGGCCGCAAAGTTCCAGAATGCAAAGTTCAAAGCCCTACCTCATAGCAGTAACAGCAATGGACCGCTACCGTTATTGCGGGTGCAATTGCGGCAGCTGCCGCCGCTATTTATTACCTTGCCTACAGGGCAGCCCAAACTCACGCACCCAGCAGAAGGGGAGAACTGGAGAAGAAAGGCACGCATGATCTGACTTTTGTTCCTCGCGACCGGCGGCCGGCAGGAGTCCTGCCGTTGGCGCACCTCCCTGACCGGGACTTGATCTATTTGAGCCTCTGATCCATGGTGCACTCCTTTTCCATCCCTTTTCTTTTTCTCTTGTTCCATCTCCTAGAGCTATCGTTTATTGAGTATGAATCCTAATTTGAGATTTTAGTGTGCTGTTTTGAGATCAGGAGGCTGCCTGCCCCGCGAACTCGCGAGTCCATGGGCCGTCTTCCCGCTAGGCACCGTGGTCACCAGGCTCTATCTCGCCACCACGCGTCACTTCTGGCCGCCAGACGCCCTTTGCGGCTCTGCGCCTGTCCGGAGTCTCCGCCGGCCATCGACCGCCACCGGACTTCCTTCGCGGTTCTTCCCTGCGCTGGATGTCTTTTTGTCTAACTTCCTCCGCGGTTCCGTGCAGGTGTAGCCTTGCAGCGCAGGTCTGTACTTGTGCTGCCGGCTGCACTCGTACAACGACCCTCTGGGGTTGGCGAGGCTCCACAGGTGTGGTTGTTTACGCGTTGGGCTGATTAAACACTAATAAGGTCTATAATAAATAATATTTGCACTAAATTATTTGTCTCGTATGAAAATTTAAGGAGAGATTGACTCAGTTTAATTAGGTGACTATTATCCAGTATGAAAAATCAAGGAGAGATTGACTCGGTTTAATTAGGTGGCTATAATGCGAATAATCTTTTTCAATTGTAAACTAAGAAGAGTGATGTTGAGTAGTGGTTTTTCAATTCTAAATTAAGAAAAATGATGCTGAGTAGTTAGGGAAGGACGAACGAAAAAAATAGAAGGAGAAATTTTATCTCTTTATTATTATTATTAGATATAGATATAAATATAGAAAAAACACTGTTCTACAGGTGACGCAAACGGCAGACACATTTTAGGTGGCACTTGATGCGGAACCTAAATAAGGGCTTGTTTAGATTGTGAAAAGTTAGAATTTTTCTAACGGTAGCACTTTCATTTGTATTTGACAATTAGTGTCTAATCATGGACTAACTAGGCTCAAAAGATTCGTCTCATGATTTATAACTAAACCGTGTAATTAGTTATCTTTTACCTATATTTAATGCTTTATACATGTGTGTAAAGATTGATGTGACGGTGAGAGTGAAAAAATTTCAACGTCAGCCAATCTAAACAAGGCGTAAGGATCGGGATGCATGCTGTGTCTGGCTCGGTCACGCCAGTCAAATTGAATGCTGCCATGCATTTTACGCTGGTTGTCGGAGAAAGCAGCTTTTAGGTACTGCCAGAAAAGAATGCAATTATATGTTGCGCGCTAGCAAAAATAATTTACGTTTAACTAAATTTCTAGCAAATACTATTTATATTTACGACTCCAAAATAATTTATTATAAAAATATATTTCGTAATTAATCTAATGATATTTATTTAATATCATAAATATTGATACGTTTTTATCTATAATTGATCGAACTTAAGATATAAAACTATGACACTATGTTAAAATTGTATTCTTTCCTGGACGGAGGGAGCAGCTGACCTTTTTCTTTCGCCAGGACGTATATCATGGACTTGTTTAGTTCCCCAAATTCACCCTCAAATTTTACTGTGCAAAAAGAAGATTCCCCATCACATCAAAATGTCGGCACATGTATGAAGTACTAAATGTAGATGAAATCAAAAACTAATTGCACAGTTTTATTGTACTTTGCGAGACGATCATTTTGAGTCTAATTAATCAAAATTTGGACAATTATTACCACAAAACAACAAAAGTGCTACAATGCTCGGGGTGGTACTGTGCAAATTCAGCCACCCGAGTTGGGATCTAAACAAGGACCATAATATTTTGCATCGTATTGTTGGAGACATTAGACTGCCAAAATTTAGATTTGCGCCATCTTGTCCCAGGAAGCATAAGAGTCTCTGCCTTAGCATATCATATCTATACCTAATAATAAAGAGACAAAATTTCAGACTCTTTTTTTTCGTCCAGCCCATTCAATTAAAGCCTAACTGCCGGCCCACTCGCTCGTGACTTCTCACATTCTGTCGCTGCAAGTCGGCCCAATTGCTCGGTTCACGCCCGTTCTCCTCCCATCGTTCCTCTTTCTCGATAAAGAAAAAAAAATCGGCCGACTCCGTTGTTGCTCCTACCGTCGGGCAGCGCCGCCGTTCCAGCGCGCAGCGCCACCACAGCTTGAGTTTCCCGTGTAGCGTCGCCGCTCAGATCGAGGATTACGGGCGGCGTCGATCGGCTGGGCGCCCGCGCCGGGGCCAGGGTCAGGCTCGCCATGGAGGAAGCGGAGCGACGTGAAGCGGTCGTCGTAGGCGGAGGGGTGCTCGGGCGAGCGGCAGTAGTCAACGGGCAGCATGCTTAAATCCTAGCACCGAGGCCAACGCTCCTCCCGTCCGCGCGCAGCACCGAGGCCAACGCTCCTCCCGTCCGCGCGATGGATGCGCCCTTCCACGCACAGCGCCGCTTCTCCCGTCTCGCGTGCAGCGCTGACGATCAGATGGAGCTGTCAGCGCCTCCTCCTCCCGGGGCCTTGCGCCGCCACCCCCGCCGCTGCTCGCATATCGGCATATGGAGCTGCTGACGACCGGGATGCGGCGTCGCCGTGGCCGTGGAATCGCAGGATGCCTCACCACAGGACAAGTTGGAATCGGAATCGAAACGAAGAACAATCTCAGATCAGAAAATTACGTGGTATTTTTCGGCTCCTGCTCCTTTTTCGTTCCTATTTATATATCAAAGATCTTGGTTGAAGCTAAAATCGGTAGTTGTCAATCAAGCTCCTGATTTCACAAAAGGCGTCGACAGTCTCCACCGGGAGAGCCGAGGCGTGTTGGCCACCATCGGCGTGCTGCCGCGGAAGAAGAACGGCAAGAAGTCAGACAGGTTGCTGGTGCGCAAGGTGCCCTTCGCACCTGCCCTGTTCTCCATAACCCGCAGACAATCTTCCTCGGCACCAAGCTCGTCGTTCTTTTCCCCACTGTGCCTCTCGCCATCGCCACCCAGTGCGTTCACATCGGTCAGGTACATACCCGTGCACCCCCACAGCCTTCGGTTGCTGTGATCAATGTGAGGGCAAAAATCTCAAATTTTCACCATATTGAAGAATAATACAGTGCATCTATTTTAGAGACACTTGCCTGTTTAATGGTATTGCGAGATTGATGGTGTTGGGAGAGCAGCGCTGAGTTCTTATCGCTGTTGAAGGGGCTATATGTTGCTTGTCAACGATGGGTAGGAGACAAACCTGTTTGCGTATGACTTTGAGTAGCAGTGATTTTTCTGATTGCATACAAGAGTAGTGCCGGGAACAAATATCCTCACAAGCTGATGCTTGTCCTGACCCCTTTTAAGAGCATTTTTTTTCTTTGGTTGATTGATTTGGTTGCTGACTATATGCCATGCCACTGGAGTATTTTGTGAAAGAGCTAGCATTTTACTATTTGAGTTATGTTGCATGGATCTATGGTAGTTGAAATAGTTCTGACTATATAACTCACTATTGTTATTATATGTAAATTTGTGAAATTACTACACTAAGAAAATATTTTTATAAACAAATTCAGATATTTTATTTTCATGTGATCAATTAAAATAGGTTTTCTTTAAGTCAGTGTCCAAAAGTTTCCTTGCAAAAGAATATAGTTAACACTAAAGAAGAGATCTACACACACATGATTGTTCAAACCAAGATAAATTAGTAACGTTAATGTATGTCACTTTAATTATATTTACCAGTGGAAATAAGGACATCTCTGGATAACAGTGTTGGTCGAGATGATTTACAAAGAAAAATTGTGAGGCCACCAGCAAATCAACTGGTGTTTGAAGGGGATTTGGTAAACTTTCTATCCCCTTTATTCAACTGCAAAATTGGCCAATTTTTACTTCTGTACTGAAAGAGTCGCAGTTATTTATGTATTGCGGTTAGCAACATATGAGGATATTTGTTCAAATTTCCTTCTGCTAGATCCTCGTGATGCACCGGCTGTTTTTGACTTTCTGCAAGGATAACATTCTGGTAAACAAAATAGTGTGCCTCGTCAAGGCAGTTCAGTGCCTTCTAAAATCCAAGCCAATGTTTTCACTGCCCCAAATGCAAGATCAGCAGGCAAAGATCGTCAATCGGCTGCTGGAGAAGTCCTAGGAGGTCTAGAACTCTAGATCCAACTCAGGAGAATCCTGAACAATTTTCAACTCAAGAAACCAGTCTAGATGACAAACATTGGTCTGATCCTGATGAACCTAACTTTGCTAATGATGTTGAAATGCCTCACCTAGATGATATAGAGCATCCTGTTGGAGATTACTCTGAAGATGAGGATCCATGGAAACCTTTGAATCCAAATGAACCTGGCCACCTAAAGATTCGGCCTTACATGAGAGGTACAAGAAGCTGTTCTTTATGGATATATATCTTTTATTTAGTGCCTTGAAAAGCTATTTTGGTGACCTATGTATTGAACTATATTTACTGATCTGTTTTGAAGCAGTGAAAGGTTCTCCATGGGGGTTATTGGCACTTCGAAAAAAGAAAACTCTAAAATTTCTATTTCCTATGGCAAAGATGGAAGGTGTCATACCTCAACATGCTAAATCTTTTGAAGCACAGCCGTCTCAGCAGGAGGAACATTATTGTTTCTAATCTCCCCCTCGTTTTGAAAAGGTACTCAACATTGTTACAGTGTCCATGTAAATTAGGCATGTCTAATCTTTTGACTTATTTAATTTACATCTTTTTGGTGAAATATAAATTATTTATTAACCATCCAACGTGCAGTTTTTGAGATCATTTGAATTTGGATAAGGAAATCCCAATGTGTTTGGAGATTTGAAAGATGACAATGGATCAAATACTGGCATTAATTTTGATGATGATGATTCAGACATGCCAAACGACATAGATGTTGATCCTGATGTTCCAACGTAACTTGACGAGGTTTATTTTATTGACTTCTTTGTTTCCTGGTTGTTGTGTTTAGCTATATATCCAACATTTGGGTAATATTCGATTTCATTTTTCCTCTGTTCAGACCATTGCTGCAACTCCCAATGGTACACAGGATGACATAGATACACATGCAAGCCTCCACGACTTGTGTCGGTCACATCTGGTGAGTTTTTAATGGTTCTATAGTCCTTTTACATGTATGTCTTGTGCGGTTACAAGCATCTTGGTGCCCTGTAAGTCAATATGTTGGCTAAATATATATTAGGTGTAAGCATGTCAAAACATGCTAGGATAAAGTTTATTATAATCAATTATTGTTGCATTAACTATGAAATTTAATTACGATCGCAATGAAATTCGGTCTCAACCGTTGTGGAAAAAAATATTATTGCTGCACTGGACAAAATTTTGCTTGTATGATTAGTTGCAATATCTTCCCAAAAAATCTGATCTCGCATCTTTGTCATGCATTGGATTTTACAGACAAGTTTCTGGAATAAAGTGTCAGGAAGAACTGAACAACAACAACAACAACAACAACATAGCCTTTTGTCCCAAGCAAGTTGGGGTAGGCTAGAGATGAAACCCAAAAGAGACGAGAAACAGGGAGACACATAAAGGGACATAAAGGGCACAAGACAAAAGAGGTCACGGTTCAGGCACGTTGATTGCTAATCTCCAAGCGCTCCTGTCCATAGCTAAATCCTTGGGGATATTCCACTCCTTAAGATCTCTCTTAACGGACATTCAGGTCAGGAAGAACTGAATGTGTTGTAAATTCCCATGCTACAATCCTTAGCGCTAAATTAATAAAATATTATGCTGGTATATCTAATGTGCTTCCACCTTTCATGTGTGCACTGGTTAAGGGCTTAAGGCATGCCGTTCTGGCAATATGGTTGTTTCCCCAATATTGCGATTGAGAACTTTAATTTTGAGATGTGCTCTGAATTTGCCTTTTCTCTTCAACTTCCAAAACTGATAGATAATTCTTCATACAGAATGCTCCCCTTGCCAACGTCTCTGAGATTGAAAAGCAGAGTGTGATGGATGCTCGAGTTTCAACATGGAAAAAAAGAATTAAGAATGTCTTGGAAGAGCAGGTTAGTTGCTGGCTTGAACTGCTTACAGTTTTGCATCTATGAACTTGTTTAGCGCTCACCCCTACATCCATGTCGTTCAGGATAAAAATCTACCTTTTGACATCGGTTCATATGGGGAGCAAATCCTTGACACACTTTCATCAAGAACTGATAGAGAACCGATAGTACAAGAACTGCATCTTGTAGTGAGATTGTTAGTGGCAGACCAAAGTATGAGGTTGCCACAAAATTCTCTGCGCCAGCTGGTAAACTTCTGTTTTCCCTAATTTCATAATCTGGTGCAACCCCGAGCATTTTTAGACTCGTGATTGTTACAGGTATATGGCATAAGTGTTGATCTGGACATAGGACATGCCACAAATGAGTTTGTGTGTTACACAGCTGAGAATACATTTCACGTAAGGCTCATTGGTCCCAACCGGAGGGCACAAATGGAGGCTCGCTTTGCTTGGAAGAGAATTAAGTCCCCACTGCAAAACGTAGGCAAGACAAAGATATAAAATGGTTGTGGCAAGCTATATGCGTTGATTTCACACAACTTGCATACAACAGCAGAGCTTATCAAGACGGCGTGTAATTGTCGAGACAATAAAAGTTATTAAAGACAATGATATATACAATTTGGACCTGATATTTTAAGTGTTTTACAAAATATGCAATATATAATGAGAAGTCTGTCATAAATCATGTTCATATAGAGTTCAAAAGGTATATTTATGAAATAATTAATAATTTCTAACATAATTTATTGTGTATTTATTGTTGAATGATTTGTTATTATACGTTGATGCAAAACACATTTAATCTAAAGTCCAATAAAACTTCTCTTTGGAAACAATGAATGAGCGAGAAAAAAAAGACTTTTTAAATGTATGTTGTACCCGTAGCAACGCACGGGTATATTTACTGGTCATATCATACAGCCCACTTTTCCCTACAACAGTGGAGAGCCCGTCCCTTCCTCTCGTGTCCAATCCGCCATTGACGCCTCCGATCCCTTCCCCTTTCCGCACCTGCGAGAGCCGTCCGTGCACGCCGCGTTCCATCGTGCCCACCCGTTCCAAGGCACCAGGCATCCCTCTCCCCGTACCTGCTCCACCAGCGCCGTGAACTCCGCCGCCGCCTCCATCGGTTCGCCCTCTCCCGCAGCGCCTCCCTCTCTCCCGATCCGCTCCACCCACACAAGCGCGACCCATCGTCCCCATCCCCACCTCTTCTCCCGCAGCGCTGCGCCGCTCCACCCCGCTACAAGCGCGACCCGTCGTCCCCTCCGCCGTCTCCATCGGTCCCTCCTCTCCCGACGCGCTGCCCGCGCTTGGAGAGTCGTCTGGCCCAGAAGCAACCCTCTCCAATTCTTCTCTACATGGTGCTGAGCCGCTCAGTCTTCCTCTTCGTGGATGTTGGCCCTCCTGTCCTTGCCTCCTCTCCTCTGTCATTGAGATTTAGGACGAAGCAAGCTTTCGCGTCCCTCTCGGTCTGCTGTGTGCTCGATAGAGAAGGCTCTTCGTCTTGCGTGATTTGGTGGCAACCTGTGTAAGCCGTGCTCTCATATGCAGTCTCAATTTCAGCCTATTTTTTTCCGTGCTTTCCGCTGTGCAAATTTCCACAAAGATTCATATCTGACTATATGAACCCCCATGATTCATGCAGCGTTCAGCTTGCATGATGTCAGCATCTGCTGAGACAACGGAACCTAATACACGTCGCAGCCGGAGGCATGTTTTCTCTACTTCAATTCCAGGTTAGTAAAGTTCTGTATCTACATTTGTGCTCCATGTGGTTTGTGCCATAGGATTGGGTTATGGATATTATTAATTTGTGCTCCATGTTCTCTATTTCTCTACTTCAATTCCTTTTGATATTATTAATTTGCCGGTGCCGCTTAATTGAACCAACACAGGTACTGCTGATGACTTCCCTACAAGCTTCCATGTCCCATCACAGGCGTTCTGGGCGTCGTCGTCTATCTGAGCCTCCTGGTATAGCACTTACATTAGCCTTTTAGTCCCTACCTCTTTTTGAGTTAGAGACTCATTATGGTGCTGTGGCTTATTTGTTCCATATGCTTTGCATCTGTTAGCAAATTTGCCTGGCATGTTAACGGATAAACAATCACGTTTTCTCTATTTTTATATTATATATGTCATTGGACGATCGAGGTTTCATAGGGTTGCCATACATGCTGCAGAATTCAGCACTGGAATGGTGTCATCAACATCTGATATGCATCGTAAGCGCAAGGAAAGCTTCGTCGTCTCAAGGTTAATAAATGGTGTTTGTGTTACAAAACCCATCATGGTTTACTTGCTACAAACAACCAGGACTATTTTGTTTTCCTATCACAATCGCAGTCTGACTATCTTATTGTTTCTGTCCCTAATCAGAACTACAACACATGGGTGTTGCTGCGCCTGCTGATTCGTGTTGCTGCGCCTGCTGACTATCCCTTGCTGATGATGCTGGTCAGATTCTGTATATATGCCTTTATTCTGATTGGATCCATAGGCTCAATGTTCCTTCCATTCTTCTACAATATGTACTGCACTTCAAAACAGCTAGCCAGGCTGCAGTCTCACATTTTTCCCTGCTTGGATTTGCATCGGTGCCATGATTTCCTAGACAATCAGCTTACAACACCTATTGATAAAATGAAACCTTGCTTATCTGCACTTATATGCCAGCTTACTATATATTGTACACTTGGTTCCTGTTTTGTTGTTTACTTTGTTAAAAATATGTTGCGTGCCTTGGCAATTTAGTTTTGATCTCCATAAGTAGTAGATTCGCAATGAGATTCCGAATTAGTAATGTACACCCTTTATAGTCCCACTATTTATTGCTGCTCCTCAAATCAGCTAGCCACACTCCAGTATTCCTCACATTTTCTTCTTATATGTATGCAGATACACTGTTAGCTCCAGCGCTTTGCTTTCTACAAGAAAAATATAGAATCCAGAGGAGAGCTTATGTAATATATCTCAGTTGTTGCAACGTGTATACTCTATTAAGCTTCTGTTACCTCTGGCCTCTGCATTTCCTACCATCTTGTCGAGGTACTTGAAAAACTATCATGCTGACTTTGACTTTTTCAGCGTTTTACTTCAGCACACATCTGCACATCTGCGATACCGAATCTACACATTTTTCTATCCCTAGATTTTGTTTAACGTTCTATGCTTCTCAGCTGTTTATTGCAGGAAATTGTTCGATGTCGTTTGTATTCAACTGCATGTTCAACTCATTCAATAATTCCGGCGGCAACGTGCGGGGTCTCAACTAGTATAATAACATTTCCTCTCCCAACAGGTAAGAACACACTTGAAATAGACTAGTATGCCCCTATCCCCTTCATACCAATGTTTCAGCAGGCAGCAGTAGCATCGGGTCATGATCGAATTACAAACATAGACGCAGCAGAAAAAGCTTCAGAGAGTGTCAGACCTTCTATGATGCCAACAAATCCACTGTAGTTAGTGTCCTGCATACTCACCCAGTTTCGTTCCTCGAAGTACGCTAAGACCGGCGACATCAGAAACAACAAGCTCATTGTCCTGCAGAGCTATTTGGTTGGTTTTTGGACTCCAAATTTTGCAGTTGCAACTGGACGAGCGATGAATTCCTTAAGCACGAGAAGCTAGGCACTTCACTGGCCTTCAATCCGAGAATCAAGAAACCCCATTCTGTGACTTCTGTCCCACCATTAGGCTTAGCTCTCCCGCTGCTCCTAACTGTTCGGCAAAACTGTCCACTTGGGCCAAAACGGCGAGTAGAGCCGAGATGTCCCCTCGTCTGCAAAGAGAAACACGCAATCAGACGACAACAAGCTCCGCACTCCGCGCACCTAAAAAACATCCGAAGAGAGTGATTCCCTGGTGGTTACCATCTGCCGGGCGCCGCCAATAGCCGCATCCGCTCACCTCCGGAGGCGGGCGCCGCGGGCCTCCGGCAGCCGGCGCCTCCAGGAACGAGCCCCACCACTGCAGCCATGTGGGCAGGCATGCCATAGCCGGGGGAGGGCAGCCGCCGCAAACCTCGCCTGGTCTTTGTCGCGTGTTCCAGCGGGGGACGATGCGAATCCATTCATCGATCGATTGCATCGAGTCGGGTGTTGGCCAGGTAAGGGTAATCTAGTCACTTCCCATAGCTTCCCACTTAAATCGAATTTAATAATAGGTCCAGTGTCCTACACCAAATTAACACTGAATTACAGTGTCTATTGGCAAGGACAAGGTTTTTTGGTGTCCTATAGCAAAAGAAATGTTTTTACAGTGTTCCCTAGCCAATTTTCCCTACTGTATTTTAACCTTATGAAAGGTGCCAGGGTCGGCGGCCTCTAATAAGTGTGGCCACGGTAGGAAAATTAGTTACAGCGGGAGGATGCCATTCGTTGGAACCTTCCGGAGCGCCTCGCCTCGCCTGCCCCGTCACGGTGTGGATAAGAACGACCGCGCCTCGTATTATGTATGTCTCATTCATGAATTTACTGAATTCGGATTACCCGTGCCCCGTGGTAATGTTTGCAGACAGGATGAAGCCGGAAGATGTCGACCTAAGCCCAGATCTCAAGTTCTTCAGGACTAGAGATGCTGTTCAAGGAAACCCCACAATTACACACACGACAATATACAAATGCTTGAATTTTTCAGTAAGCTTGTCTGATGTGCAAATTAACTCAAGTATGAATATGATCAACATGTTATGGTGTTTAACAGTCTAAGGTTCTTAGCTGAGCCGAGGTATTAAAAAACTTGGTTCTTACTCATGTCTGTCCTTTGCTTGGCAGATGGTTATCTTATTTTTGCCACAGAATGCGGTCATCCCTCTCCACAATCACCCTGGAATGACTGTGTTCAGCAAGCTCCTCCTCGGGCCCATGCATATAAAGTCATATGACTGGGTTGCTCCTGATTATGATCCATCAGTGAGCAGCTATTCATCGTCGGCTGATGAGCAATGTAAGCTTTTTGTCACTCTACATATATTGTCATCAGTTTTGCTTTTTCTTTACTGTCATTCACCCTCCATGTATAGCACAAATGTTCTAATGTTCAAGATTTGCTTTCTGCTGTGAGATTGGCAAAAATGGTGGTGGATGATGTTTTCACCGCGCCATGCGACACCTCAGTCCTTTATCCGATAACAGGAGGAAGCATGCATCAATTTACCGCAATTGCGCCTTGCGCAATCCTCGACATTCTTGGCCCCCCGTACTCCATAGAGGAGGACAGGGACTGCACATACTACACTGATATTCCTATACACACTATTCAAGTAAGTACCACAGAAACCTGAATACTTTCAGCATTCACACTAGATCTTTTGGACAAATGTACTGCTGTTGCCTGTTTGGCATTGTGTGTATAAGGGATTGCCCCTTTGAAAGACATGTCATGACTTAAACTAGATTCAAAGGCCAAGTTGATGGTTCAGGGATTTATTTTATTGACAAGATGCTGGATATTATGTATTTGTTTATCACAAGACTGTGGACGGTTTAGGCATGATCTGCAAACATGTAGCTAATTGTTAGTTTATAACTTATCAGCTACAAAACACGGATACTTGGGAAAACAGCCGTATCGCGTATCTGACACGTTTCGGACACGGATACGTATCCGATACATCGCCGATACGTATCCGTGGAGTATCGGAATATTTATTATTTTTACAAAAATCGGATACGTTTTTAGGATACGTATCTGCTGGACGATACGCGTATCTGTGATTTGGATACGGCCCAGCCCAACTAAAGCCCAACATCCAGCCTTATCCTCCTGCCCTAACCATTCCTCCCGCACGCGCACACGCCCAGGCGCCGCATCGCGCCGCACCCCCGGCTCCCCGCGCGCTCTCCGCCGCCGGCGACGCAACTGCTCGCCGCCCGCCGGCCACCGGAGCCTCCGCTCGCCGGCGACGAGCATCCGTCTGGGGCCGGCCATCCCTGCTTGGTGCTTGCTCGTCACTCGCCGTCGCCAAGTCGCCAGCCGCCGGCGGCCATCCCTGCTCATCTACGTCAGCCGCCGGTGGAACTCGCCACTCGTCCCTAGATCGAGCTCCGGTGAGTTGAAGCCCCTTCCCCGTTCTTCTTTGCTTGATTTCTTTGCTGCCCACTTCTTTGTTGCCTAGGCTGCCAGTTCGTCCATGTTTGATTTCTTTGCTCGTCACTCATGTAGTGATGGCGTCTCCACCAAATTTGAGCAGTGCTGGTAGTGGAAGTGCTAGTGCTAGCGTAGGATCTGCAGCCACAAACACAACAAACATCAAGGCTCCACTTTGGGATTATGTAACCATTTTAGAGAAGCCTAAATCTGGTGGAGGAAATGCTAAGTGGCACTGCAAGTACTGTCCAATGGAAAAGCTGAGTAGTTACTCTAAAGTTGAAGCTCATTTGCTGCAGATTGGGAATAAGGGAATAGGTAAATGTCCTAATGTTACATATGAGATGCTTACTGCAATGAGAAGGGAAATTGAAAGGTGCAAGAGACTAGTGGAAAGCTCCAAGCCAAAATTTGTTTCTTATTGTGATGTTTTATTGTTCTTAGTTTTATGTTTAGATCTGCATTATTATTATTTTTATTTCTATTTTTTAAAAATATTAAACGTATCCGCGTATCGGGTTTTTGGGAAGTTGCCGTATCCGATACACGTATCCGTATCCGATACCGATACGCGTATCCGTATCCATGCAATTTAGCTTATCAGCAGCAGTTGTTTTACATTAAGCAGTTCATCGGGTAGGGAAGGGTTTCTGTTAGTTAAATAACAACATATAGATGGCTTTTTTTAGATTTGTGATAAACAAATCTAAAGTCTGAATACTTTCAGCGTTCTTTACTACCTCTTAATTTTGCCAAAATGTACCATACTACTGTTTGGCACTTGAAAGACATGTCGCAGCATCAACTAGATTCAAAAGTCCAAGTTGGTGGTTAAGGGATTTATGGTATTCACAACATGCATCATGCTAGATATTTCTGTATTTGTTTATCACAAAACTGTGGATGGTTTAGGCATTGATCAGCAGCATGTAGCTAATCATTAGTTTATTAGGAACCGTTGTTTTGCATGGAGCAGCCCACCGGATAGGGAAAGGTTTATGTTAGTTAAATAACTGCCTGCAGATGGCTTTGTTTAAGAATTCAGAGTACAATCCATCTCGCAACCTGACCACGTGATTTCTGGTTTAAGCACACAGTTTCGCCCTAACAAAAATGTGCCAGTTGGAGCCTTCTGCTCTATAAAGTAATCTAGCTTCACACTGAGACACATGAAGTGCATTATAGATAATTAATTGCACTAATCTCTAGTATCTTGCAATGGTGCTGCTTTTGTTAGCTGTATTGGAAACCTGGAAATTGAATTCAGTTGCTCATTGGATATCACTGCCAGCATTTTCATGTGTTACCAACTGTATTATATGCGACTGTATTATATGCGTTCATGCAGCTGTATTGAGGCTCACAGGAGGTTGGTTTTTTTTTTCTGCTTGCAGCGGCAGACGGCACCGGTGACCTCACCAGCAGCATGGAGCGAGATCAAGGCCGGCTGACATGGCTGAAGGAGATCGACATGCCGAGGGAGCTGAAGATGTGCAGTGTCCACTACGGCGGCCCGCCAATATCGGACAAGTGACCGGACCGCTAGCCGTCGCCGTGAACGAACGCCCGCTCTCAGCTCTCCGTTGTCGCTGTACTGAGTACTGAACTTAACTGAGGTCCAACTGATCGTGTCAGGATCGTCGTCTAACCTTGTGAATAGCACTAGCAGCAAGCCATAAGCCTTCAGAGAGTCTCACCAGTTGGCGAGAAAATATAATGCTTGCCTGCTTGTGTGCACGCCCTGCTGCTGCTGCTGCTGTTAGATGTTTCCTTGGCAGTATGTTTCTTTCTTCTTTAAAAGAAATGGATGCTTCCTGTTCTTGGTTCATAGTTAATACATAGATAATCCATAGATTTCATGTCATCTCTATCCTTCCGCGTGTTTGCGTATGTTTGTTTGGAGTAGTTTTCCATGCTGCCAATTCTGAAATCTGAACGGGAAAGATTAAGCTTTTTTTTTTTTTTTTTTGGCCTGCGTGGAGGAATAAGAATATAAGATGAGCTTGGCCTGTGGGTGCAAATACAAGTCAGAAGGCAAAGAAAACACATTCTATAAACAAAGTGGACAAAATGAGAAACATGTTAAACCCCATGAAACTGCTATCCCTCGCCAAAAACTGTCTTTTTTTGAAAAATAAAGTAGACGCAATATTCAACTGTTGACTATTTTTTACCCTCTAAAGGTTGTCGGTGTGGGCTAATTATCATATACTAGGCAGGACAGCGTGTTGACGCCGCGCCCGTGTTACCCATCAACCACCTTTTTTTTTTGACCGTTGGATCTTGATCCAACGGCTCCGGCTCCTTCTACCTCCCGCCTCCTTCTACCGACCATCCGCAGCTCTCCACCCGACCCCGTTGTCTCCCCTCCTCCACTGCCCCCGCTGCCTCCACCACCACCGGCCGCGCTCCTCCTGCCCCCGTCGCACCACCCCCGCCCTTCCCTAACCCGTCCTCCACCTCGCCCCCGCCCCGCCGGTCGCCGCCCACCGCTTATCCCCAGCCCTGGCCCGCCGCCTCGCCTCTGCCGTCGCCGGGCCTCCGCGCCGCCCCCGACATCCTCCTCTAACCTGCCGGCCATGGAGCCCCATCACACCCCCCGCCCCCCACGGCAACCCAAACCCTAAGGCCGCCGTGCCTCCACCACCCCCAGCCGGCGGCGCCCTCGCCGCCGACCACTCCCCCCACCCCCACCTCCCGCGGCCTCGGCAGGCACGACGACGGGAGCCAGCTGATTGGAAAGTTTTCTATCAGCCGTCTGTTGTAGAGTAAATCTAAAAAAATAAACGGGTGATTAAGTTAGCGCTGTGGTTAGTTACGATGGAAACAGGCCAGGTTGCCCAGGGTAGCACCGTGGTTTTTTTTTGTGGCGTTCCCGACAGCAAACCGTTTGACCCATCGGAGGGAATATGGAACCCTAAACTGCTGGGCGGCGGTGCCACGGGCCGGGGCAAAAGAAGGTGCACACCCCTGCGGCGAACATTTCATCCAAACTGACCCGGTTCCCTTCGACCGCGAGAAAGTACAGAGGGAGGAACTGGATGCACTGGAACACCCAAGGCAGAAGGAACATCGCCACTCGCACCAGATGAAAGCTGGTCACCCAGACCACGCACCCGCACATTCCGGGGTGGCTGAGCTGCATCCCGATTCCCGAGCACGGCGGCCAAGCACAACAGGCCGCATAGCCAAGGAAAGCAACAACGGGAAGACAGGACTGCAAGGGATCAGACAATTCAGGAGAACACAGCAATGATCCGCCTGTTCGTTTCGCTGGATTATTATGGCTGAAAGTACTGTTCGCTGGTTTATTGTGAGAGAAAAACACTGCTGGATGACTGCTGATTTGGCTGAACCAGCGAAACGAATAGGGTGGATATAAATAGCGATGATCTAGATAGAATCAAGGACTGAATGTTTGTGGTACTACATGTGCTGCTAATCTGGTAGACTGCATATTTTCACGTGCTACATTGTTGCCTTTTGCTCTATATAAGGACCTTTACCGAAACAGAGACACAGGAACCCAGCAACAATGCCGAATGCCCCAAACCATTTCCTGAATTTGATAACACTCCATTTGAATTTTGTGCAGAAGCAAATGAACTGGAATCAGATAGAAATTCCACGGTTATTGAGGACAGTGTTATTCAGAGTCAGGGATAGAGGCAAAATTGTATCAAGATACAGTCCCTGTTCATGGACGGCAACCAAACATGGCAAGCACAAGTTACAGCGTCACCCCCCCCCCCCCCCCCCCCCCCCCCCCCCCCCCCCCCCCAAAAAAAAGCACCATAGCACAACATGCAACCGAAGAGCAAAGTAAGCACACACCTGCCGCTCCCAGCGCAGGAACAGCCACAGCGACGGCACAAAGACACACCTCAAACTTAGAGAGCACTGGGAGTCTGGGATCCCTGGAGAACCACAGACAACATTATTAGAGAGGAAATCAGGAAGGGGACAGGAGCACAGGACGGCAATAAAGAAGTGGAGCAATCCAAACGCACCATGACCGTCAGAAGAGGGAAGCGAACTGTTGACGCAACATCTGGTCAGCACACCGACGCGCACGATCGCGCAGCGCGTAACGCAGCACCTCCGGTGTTCCTCGCAGAAACCTGTCCGGTTTTGCCCAGAAAGCCGTGAACCTAGAATGCAAGCCCGGGCAAGATCCCATCGGGGCTGGCGAACGTAGGGTTGTTCTAGGGTCAGCAGGCCACCTAGAACGTCCTCGATCGTCGTGGAGACGAAGGAAGAACAACAATTAGGGTTGGAAAAGCTAGGGCAAAGAGAAAAGATAAAAAAGGTAAAAGATGTGTTTTTGATCGATTGGATGCCTCAATCGACCGTGACCCTCTCTATTTATAAGGGTGGGGTGGTCTTATCCCGTTAGGGCTCCAAAGTCCTTGCAAATCCCATGTCAAAAACGAATCTGGTCTATCTCGGTCAAAACTGGACCGGTCCGGTTTCCTTGGGTGAATCTACCTGAGGGCGTAACTCTCTCATCCGATGTCCAAATCGGACGTTCCATATATGAATTTTGATCGTCTTGACGAGGGCTACGCAATGGCGCAATCCAAATTGTATTTTGACAAGGTTATCAAATCTCAGTGCCAATTTTTGTCGTCAACATATGCCCCCTGTTTTTTGGTAACGCTTGCGTGCCAAAAAACATTCTTCTTGACCAAAACTGTCTAAGGACGATGATGTACAATGCATCGGCCATATATGCTTCTAAGGGCGATAATATCTTATCGGCCTATTTTGTTCTAAGGGCGATTTTATTCGAAAAAATCGGCACAACCCAGCTCAAGACATCATATCTTGAGCCAATGTCTCAACCTCGGCTGATGCAGTCGATGACTTTGGTGAAACGGAACTTTTGACTCTCCATTCTTGTTTTTGAGGAACCATAGGCTTACCCCTTTGTTATGCCAAGATGAGCCTCAATTTTATTAAACCGTACATCAAATGCATTACTTAGGTTTTGACCTATAGCATCAACCTTATTATTTAAATGAGAAACAACAGCACCATCAACCATATTAGCAATTTCAGTTTCGAGCATGGGCTTGTTACTCACATCCGTATTTACCTTAGATTGAGGAGGCTCGAGGACAACTTCCTTGATTTTCTTGACAGTCCCTTGTCGATCCACAGAGAAGTGTGACACGTAATGCTTCATGGCTTCTTCTTCGCGCTTCCGGATCTCTTACTCCTGCTCCTCTCGGATCTTCCTCCTTATTTCTTCAATAGCTTTCTGATCCTCAGCTAGAAGTTGCTCTAACTTTGGCCTTGCAATATTTTCAGCGTCAATCTCAGCGGGTACGGGTATATCACTGGCCATAGCAACCGATGATTTCTTTGACTTCTTCCCCAGCGGAGTCACCAAAAAATGTGTTGACGCAAAATTTGGTCAGCACATCGACGCGCACGATCGCGCAGCGCGTAACGCAGCACCTCCCCGGTGTTCCTCACGGAAATCGGCCCGGTCTGGTCTGGTTTTCCCCAGAAAGCTGTGAAAACCTAGAACGCAAGCCCGGGTAGGATCCCATCGGGGCTGGCAAACATAGGGTTGTTCTAGGGTCGGCAAGCCACCTAGAACGTCCTCGGTCGTCATGGAGATGAAGGAAGAACAACAATTAGAGTTGGAAAAGCTAGGGCAAAGAGAAAAGGTAAAAAAGGTAAAAGATGGGTTTTTGATCGATTGGATGCCTCAATCGGCCGTGACCCTCTCCATTTATAAGGGTGGGGTGGTCTTATCCCGTTAGGACTCCAAAGTCCTTGCAAATCCCGTGTCAAAAACGAATCTGATCTGTCCGAGTCAAAACTAGACCGGTCCTGTTTCAAAGCAGACTAGTCCTGTTTCCTCGGGTGAATCTACCCGAGGACGTACCTCTCTCATCCGATGTCCAAATCAGACGTTCCATATATGAATTTTGATCTTCTCGACGAGGGCTACACAATGGCACAATCCAAATTGTATTTTGACAAGATTTGACAAGGTTATCAAATCTCGGTGCCAATTTTGGTTGTCAACACGAACACATGGCGCCCGCACTGGCAACCACACCACGCCATTGCACAGAGACGATAGGAAACGCGGAATCCACAGAAACAAAACCAAATGAGACCATGCAACAATGCAAGTAAATAAACGAACGACAGCGAAGGGAAGAAGAAGCAGACCTGCAGGGTGAAACGTCCAGGGGAAAAGGAAGCCCACCAAGATCCGCACCACCAAGCAGGACCGCCAGAGGACACAGTGCGAACGCAGGCGGAAGGACGCGACCGCGAGCCGGCGGCAGGAACACCCAGTGATCGCCGAACAACATAGGCAAACCAAAGGAAAGGAGAAGGAGGCGCACCTGGGAATCCGGAGCCCCAACGAACTGTGGCCTGCGCCGCTAGCCGGAAGGAGAGGCTAGAGTGAAATCGGCGGGCGGAAGGAGAACGGAGAGGCGAGAGATTAGCCGCTGACGGGAGAGGGAGACGGCAACACGTGGTCGCACCGATGGATTGCCGCCACCGTGTGTTGGCCACGCGGGCAGATGGACCATGACCAGGACAGGGAGAAGGAGGCACAATAGAAATTAGGCCCGCCGATCAAGCAATGTCGGCCAGCGAGCGACCCCGTCCGTGCAGTCTATGGCCCAGCGAGATGGCACCCTCCCATAGGCTCCCGCAGGAACGGCAGGTGTGCTCCATGCGATCCGATTGGTCGAGGCGGCACTAGGAGGCCGTACGCACGTGGAACCTACGCCGATTCAGGATATAGATATAAACTAGCAAATGTGTTCGTGCGTTGCAACTGATGAAACAAAAAACTCTAGATGGTACACGGAGTTTGAGAAAGGCCAATATCCTTGATCATGTCTTTAGCTATGCTTACTACACCTCGATTGAGTAAGGTTCTATCTAAACTTGTCAATATTCTGGGGATCGTTTCAAATTTCTCATTTGATGGAATATTTTAGCAATAAGTATGTAGTTTCATAATACAATAGACAACATGATGAATATCTTTATATTTAAGTAGCAAAATTTTCCATGTTCTAATGGTCATTGATAAGAAAGAAAATATATGTGAATTATTTATATACTGAACAATATTTACTTCGCTCCAAATAAAACGGCAGAATTCAACAAGGAGCATGAAGCCACTCCACGTATGCAACGTTGCATTTTTTTGCACCGTAACACATGGTTGTTCTTAGTGGATGGGCAAATTGAAATTTAGAGGTGGTATGGTATCCTACAAGAGTAGCAGTAGCGACGGCAATTTCCTTAGGAACCAGGACGCTGTGTAGAACCAGCAGCAGTAGCGACGACGATTTCCTTAGGAACCAGGACGCTGTGCTGCCAGTGTTGGATCTAGAAACAAAGTTGACCTATGACGAACTTTATGCTATTGTATCAATTAAATAAATTAATAAAGTATTGATCTTAGCTACTACCGAGCCATAGAACTGGAGAAGCAAATTCAGGTTTTTGTTTTTTCTTACCTTTTTTTTTTATCATCTTTTGTACTACTCCGTCAGAAAATGGAATACGTCTTCAGCAGCGTGCAGGGCGTGGCACAGTGCTTGGGCGACCTTGCGGCTATCAACTGCATGTACATGCCGTACAGGCTGCCTGAAATATATCCGCACATTTTGATTGGAAAGAGTAGAAGAGAATACGTATATACTATGGATTCTGGTGCGCAGCATATTTTGATTGGAAAGAGTAGAAGAGGATACGTATATACTATGGATTCTCGTGCGCAGCGCAGGAAAGGCACCGTATTTGAATCGGAAAAGATTAGGAGAACACATTGTATTTGGATCATAAAAGCACAGTGGTTAGTTAGCTAGGAGGAGACCAGACCAAAATAACTCTTATTCTTTTCTATTTATTATTACTAGTAAATATGCCCGTGCGTTGCTACGTGTTAATGTTTTTTAGTTGTTCTTTTTTATTTAATTTTACTTGTGCGTTGCTAGGATTTATTAATATATTATTTATTTGTGTTTTTTAATATGTTTCAGCTTAATTGTTTAATTTTTAGCTCTTGAGGAATAAATACATGAGAGTATATGTTGTAATTTATTATTACTTTTTTGCTCTTTGTAGAATGAATTATGACAGAATTTTCATTTTGTCTTTTATATTTATTTTAACTTTTACATTATGTGCATTAAAAGATATGAAATTTAGTACAATAGGTTGAAAAGATTAAGCTTTATAAAAATTACATTGAAAAGTTTCTATGGTACCTACTTTTAACTATTTTGTTTATTGGAAACATGAAAGGAAAAAAAATAACTAATGTTTTAAACACCCATCTCACCCAAGGAGACCCTAGGAAAAAATAACTAATGTTTTAAACACCTAACTCACCCAAGGAGGTCTAAAAAAATCACCCAAGGAGACCCAGTGAATTTACGTTCGCACGCACCCAGTCAACAGCCCAACACACGCACGTACGCACAGCCCAAACACATCCTCTAAATCCTATTCACGTACATTGAAGCCCAAACTCACGCATCCAGCACTCCAGTAGAAGGGGGAGAACTGGAGAAGAAAGGCACGCATCTGACTTATATTCCTAGCGACCGGCCGCCGGCAGGAATCCTGTCGTTGGCTCCCCTCCCTAACCGGTACTAGAGCTTTGTGAGCCTCTGATCCATGGTGCACTCCTCTTCCACCCCTTTTCTTTTTGTCTTGTTTCATCTCCTAGAGATATCGTTTGTTGATTCTGAATCTTAATTTGATATTTTTATTGTGCTATTTTGAGATTTGGAGGTTGTCTGCGCCGTGAACCCGCGAATCCATGGGACGTCGTACCGTTAGTTGCCGTGCTCCCCAGGCTCTATTCCGCCATCGCGCGTTACTTCCGGCCGCCATACGCCCTTTTTTCCGTGCAGGTGTGGCCTTGCAGTGCAGGCCTTTACGCGAGGATAATTGTTTGCTTTGCTAAATTTCACTTTCAGGGAATGATGTAGCTCTTTGGTAATTACGTTTGTGATTCAGATCTCTTGACCTTTGAAATGAGTTAAAGATTTTTTATTATTTTTCTCTTCCTGATGAGGATTAGTGATCCAGAAAGATAGGTATATTAAAAAACACATATTTTCAAGTCATCTCGTGGTTTATTTATGTTGACTAATAAATTTTATTTTAACTATTCAGTTCATCTTGCGGGTTCTTTGTGCTCAAATTCATGGAATACTGGACTGGAGATACACTATCTCATCAAATTACACAGGTATATATCTCTTATGATTGCTGATAGACATAATTAAGTCATGTTTAATTTTTCTATATATATATATATATATATATATATATATATATATATATATATATATATATATATATATATATATATATATATATATATATATATATATATATATATATATATATATATATAGGAAAATATTAATCTTACCTTGTGGGAGATAGTCATACGTATCACCAACATTGTTTAATGTATCTATGGTTGGCGATGCAGCTGAAGACATTGGATCAACAATAATAACTTCACCTGAATGTTTTTCTTCACTTGTCTGGTTATCTTTGAATTCAGAAACTGAAGAGAATGTCCATCTGGTTGGCGATGCAATTGAAGACATTGGATGATCATTTTTCATTTTATCCGATTCCAAAAGATCAAATTCAGTACATTTTGCTTTCTTTGAAGGTCGAACATCAAAATTCTCAATAGTGCTGGATCCAACGTTATTATCTATTTTTTTTGTAAAAAAACAAACAAATTTAATTAATCAACATAATTGAACTGCACTATCATAAATCCACGCAGCATAACTCAAATATTAAAATGAGAGTTCTATCACAAAATACACAAACGGGATTGCATATGCATATATTGAATCAGGACAAGCATCAGCTACTTAAATAAAATATTTAAGTCATGCTGCCTATTATGTATGATCTCTGTTCAGCCTTTAGTTTGAAGTTTGATTTTGGCCCTGTAAACGTCTGTATCTAACAGTTGCATCCACTTCTTTCGATTCAGGAATGCATAGATTACATGAGCACAGAATTTCATTGGTATAGGGAGTTAGATGGTGTCTACTTTGAGATTTGGAAACGAGTCGCTAAGCTTGAGGTTAGCAGTTTGAGTATTTTGCACAACTAAGCAACTATAGAATGCTGTTTTTTGTGTGGAGCATAACTCAAATATTAAAATGAGAGTTCTATCACAAAATACACAAGCGGGATTGCATATGCATATATTGAATCAGGACAAGCATCAGCTACTTAAATAAAATATTTAAGTCAAATATGTTTGCAGCAATAACGAAACCAGAAAAAAAACAAATTTTACATATTACAATGAAATCACGTATTGGCCAGCAATAACCAAACCCATAAAGGAAGCTAACCTTGTCAAACGTCTGTCCGGCGAGAGCAGAAGATTTGGTTATTGCTCAGCTCGTCGAGATAAGAATTTGAAGTTGACGAAGATCAGGTGCAGATCAGGTGCTCGGCGAAATAAGGTTATGCTCGGCGAGGCGCTTCTTTGCTTGGCGAGATCAGGTACTTGTCGTGCTTATTGAGGTTATCCCAAAGGCAACAACATTATATAAGTTCAAAAACCAGATCGAATTCGGGTAAAACCAGATCGAATTCGGGTTGGATGTGGTGTTCGTAACTTACCTTAGAATCCAATTCTGACTCGAAGAACATGGAAGCTGGCGGCCGGGATAGGAAGGTGGAAGTCCGGATCTGGACTACATGGGATCGGGTCTGTAGCAGTCCATCACGTGCACGCAGAGGAGCGGCAGCGGCGTATGGCACACGGTCTCTGGTTGCGAAGCAGAAACGGAGAAGGAGCAAACTCGAGTGGCAAGATGCAAATGTCATTGAGGGACGAGGTATCCGCATCAGGGTCCAGTGCCGCTGCAAGGCCGTTGCTGCCACCCGTGTCACGTGGTTCCAAAAGCGCTAGCTGTAGATTGCTCTCAATCTTAACAGAAGGAAATTAGAAAATGAAATCTTTAATTTTTACTCTGAATTAAGGGATCTGACCCTCCTGTGCTCACCTTGCGACGGCCGAGGGACTCGAGCTGGGATCTTGGGACAGGGAGGGCTGGAAAGCATGGGACAGGGAGGGCCGAAGGGGGCCGACGGCGGAGGGGGAGGGCTGAACCGTGGCCGTCGCAGCGTCGCCGCCGCCGGGCGCCGGGGCTGGGCTGGGCCGTACCTTAGTGCTCGCGAGGCTCACCGAGACACCGAGGGAGCATCACCGGCTGCCGCTCCCTCCCTTTTCTTCCACAGCGCCGGCTCCTGGGCAATTTTTTTTATCGACGAACCAAGAGGAACGACGGGATAGGAGCGACCGGGAGCGGAGCGCAGGGAGTTCATGCGAGCGAATGGGCTGCAATTGGGCCGAAAGCTAGCGGGTGGCTGGATGGTTAGGCCAGATTGAATGGGCTGGATGAAAAAAAAGAGCCTGAAATTTTACCTCTTTATTATTAGGTATAGAAGAGTTCTATTTAGAGTACTCAGAATCTGATGAATCTATTTAGATTAAGATTTCTACTCCGTATTGGTCTAGACACGAGCTATTCTAACTCGTATGAGTACGGGTTATATATAAGTCCGGACAAAAGAAACTTTTCATTACTCGGTAGTTAGAGGAAGACAGACAAAAAGAATGGATGGACGAAAAAAGAGCCTGAAATTTTACCTCTTTAGTATTAGGTATATAGATATAGATTTAGTATTAGGTATATAGATATAGATATAGATATAGATATAGATATAGATATGCACTCTCTAGATAGACATGCCCGGTTAAAAATTTGTGCAAGCGATGTTGTGGAGAATGCAGTTGGGTTCGACAACAATGGGTAGCTACCAGTTATCCAATGCCGGAAGTGCTGGCCCTAGGCCTAACCAATGCACAAATATTGATAGGAAGCAGGGATGAAAATGGTACAGATATTTTCCGACCGTATTCGAGACCGAATCCGTTTAGAGGGGTTTTAATTCGTCCGTATTCGAGTCCGGATATTTAACATCCGATACCGTATTCGTATCCGAATATTTAAATCACATATTTATGATGTCGATATCCAATCGTATCCTATCTGGCATTTTTTATACTATCCGTATTCGAATCCGAATCCGGACATAAATATAAAAACAAATACGATATCAATGATATCTGTCCATATCCGATCCGTTTTCATCCCTAATAGGAAGTAATCCTTGGACGTCGTGGTGGCGCTGTCCGTGAACGGCTCTTACCTGCACTAGTATGGATCGATCACTGCTCAAACACTAGTGCGAGAACATGAAGACTCGATGTAGGTCAGCATAGATTGATCGTTGGGAGGTGATCGATGGGTTTCAGCTCTCTTCGTTGCCATAAAACACGTCGTAGAGTACCAAAATTGTCGTCCATCACCTTGAATGTACGAAATTTATCTGTTTGGAGCCCGAATCGAGCGCAGTTTTTTTGCTTGACGTAAAATGCCATCTGTTATCTAATGTAGAGCGAATTTAAAAGTTTAGAGCAACTATTATTTTTTTAAAAATAAAATGAAGACACAAATATCGATCGGAAGTAACCCTTGGACACCGAAGTAGTACTGCCCATGAGCGGCTCTTGCTCCCACTAGCATGGATCGATCACTGCTCAAACACTAGTGCGAGAGCACGAAGACTCAGTGTAGGTCATCATAGGTTGATCGTTGGGAGGTGATCGATAGGTTTCAGCTCTCTTCGTTGCCATAAAACATGTCGTAAAGTATCGAAATTATGGTCCATCACCCTGAATGTACGCACATTATCTGTTTGGAGCCCGAATCGTGCTCGATTTTTTTTGCTTGATGCAGAACACAATCTGTTATCTAATGTAGAGCGAATTTAAATGTTTAGAGCAAATATTATTTTAAAAAAAAATAAAATGAAGACACAAATGTCGATAAAAAAGTAACCCTTATGCGCTGATATAGCGCTGCCCGTGAACGACTCTTGCCTGTAATAGCATTGATCGATCATTGCTCAAACACTAGTGCGAGAGCATGAAGACTCGGTGTAGGTCATCATAGGTTGACCGTTGAGAGGTGATCGATAGGTTTCAGCTCTCTTTGTTGCCATGAAACACGTCGTAGAGTACCGAAATTGTGGTTCATCACCCTGAATGTACGAAACTTATCTGTTTGGAACCTAAATCGAGCGTGGTGGTTTTTTGCTTGACGCAGAATACCATTTGTTATCCAATGTAGAGTGAATTTAAAAGTTTAGAGCAACTATTATTTTTTAAAAAATAAAATGAAGATACAAATGTCGATAGGAAGTAACCCTCGGATGTCGAAGTAGCGTTGCCGTGAACGGCTCTTGCTCGCACTAGCATGGATCATCACTGCTCAAACACTAGTGCGCGAGCATAGAGACTCGGTGTAGGTGATCATAGGTTGATCGTTGGGAGGTGATCGTTAAGTTTCAACTCTCTTCGTTGCCATGAAACAAGTCGTAAAAGTACTAAAATTATGGTCCATCACCCTGAATGTACGAAACTTATCCGTTTGGAGCCCAAATCGAGCGTGTTTTTTTGCTTGATGTAGAACACCATCTGTTATCCAATATAGAGCAAATTTAAAAGTTTAGAGTAACTATTATTTTTTTAAAAAATAAAATGAATCCACAAATGTCTATAGGAATTAACGCTTGGGCGCCGAGGTAGCGCTGCCCATGAATGGCTCTTGCCCGCACTAGCATGGATCGATCACTGCTCAAACACTAGTGCGTGAGCATACCGACTCAGTGTAGGTCATCATAGGTTGATCGTTGGGAGGTGATCGATTGGTTTCAGCTCTCTTCGCTGCCATAAAACAAGTCGTAGAGTACCGAAATTGTGGTCCATCACCCTGAATATACAAAACTTATCCGTTTGGAGCCTGAATCGAGCGTGGTTTTTTTACTTGACGCAGAATACCATCTGTTATCCAATGTAGAGCGAATTTAAAAATTTAGAGTAACTACTATTTTTTAAAAATAAAATGAATACACAAATGTCTATAGGAATTAATCCTTGGACGTCAAGGTAGCGCTGCCCGTGAACGGCTCTTGCTCGCACTAGCATGGATCGATCACTGCTCAAACACTAGTGTGAGAGTATAAAGACTCAGTGTAGGTCATCATAGGTTGATTATTGAGAGGTGATCGATAGGTTTCAGCTCTCTTTGTTGCCATAAAACACGTCGTAGAGTACCGAAATTATGGTCCATCACCCTGAATGTACGCACCTTATCTGTTTGGAGCCCGAATCGTGCCCGATTTTTTTTTGCTTGATGCAGAACATCATCTGTATCTAATATAGAGCAAATTTAAAAGTTTAGAGCAAGTATTATTTTTTAAAAAATAAAATGAAGATACAAATATCGATAACATATAACCTTTGGGCACCGAGGTTGCGCTGCCCGTGAACGACTCTTGCCAGCGATAACATTGATCGATCACTGCTCAAACACTAGTGCGAGAGCATGAAGACTTAGTGTAGGTTATCATAGATTGATCATTGGGAGGTGATCGATAAGTTTCAGCTCTCTTCATTACCATGAAACACATCGTAGAGTATCAAAATTGTGGTCTATTACCCTGAATGTACGAAACTTATCCGTTTGGAGCCTAAATCGACTGTGGTTTTTTCTTGCTTGACGCAGAATGCCATCTGTTATCTAATGTAGAGCGAATTTAAAAGTTTAGAGTAACTATTATTTTTAAAAAAATAAAATGAAGACATAAATATCGATAGGAAGTTACCCTTGGGCGTCGAGGTACCACTGCCCATGAACGACTCTTGCTCACACTAGCATGGATGGGTCACTGCTCAAACACTAGTGCGAGAGCATGAAGACTTAGTGTAGGTCATCATAGGTTGATCGTTGAGAGGTGATCGATAGGTTTCAGCTCTCTTCGTTGCCATGAAACACGTCGTAGAGTACCAAAATTATGGTCTATCATCCTGAATATACGAAACTTATCCGTTTGGAGCCCAAATCAAGCGTGATTTTTTTTGCTTGATGCAGAATGCTATCTATTATCTAATGTAGAGTAAATTTAAAAGTTTAGAACAACTATTATTTTACAAAAAATAAAATAAAGACACAAATATCGATAAGAAGTAAACCTTGGGTGCCGAGGTAGCACTGCCCATGAATGGCTCTTGCTCGTACTAGCATGGATCGATCACTACTCAAACACTAGTGCGAGAGCATAAAGACTCGATGTAGGTCATCGTAGGTTGATCATTAGGAGGTGATCAATAGGTTTTAGCTCTCTTCATTGCCATAAGACACGTCGTAGAGTACCGAAATTATGGTCCATTACCCTAAATATACGAAACTTATCCGTTTAGAGTCTGAATCAAGCGTGGGTTTTTTTGCTTGATGCAGAACACAATCTGTTATCTAATGTAGAGTAAATTTAAAAGTTTAGAGCAACTATTATTTTTTTAAAAATAAAACAAAGGCATAAATGTCGATAGAAAGTAACCCCTAGGCGTCGAGGTAGCGTTGCCTGTGAACGGCTCTTGCTCGCACTTGTATGGATAGATCACTGCTCAAACACTAGTGTGAGAGCATGAAAACTCAGTGTAGGTCATCATATGTTGATCATTGGGAGGTGATCGATAGGTTGCAGCTCTCTTCGTAGCTATAAAACACGTCGTAGAGTACTGAAATTGTGGTCCATCACCCTGAATATACGAAACTTATTCGTTTGGAGCCCGAATCGAGCGTGGTTTTTTTGCTTGATGCAGAACATCATCTGTTATCTAATGTAGAGTGAATTTAAATATTTAGAGCAACTATTATTTTTTAAAAAATAAAATAAATACACAAATGTCCATAGGAATTAATGCTTGGGCACCGAGGTTGCGCTGCCCATGAACGGCTCATGCCCGCACTAGCATGGATCGATCACTGCTCAAACACTAGTGCGTAAGCATGAGAACACTATGTAGGTCATCATAGGTTGATCATTGGGAGATGATCGATAGGTTTTAGCACTCTTCGTTGTCATGAAACACATTGTAGAGTACCAAAATTGTGGTTCATCACCTGCATATATGAAACTTATCCGTTTAGAGCCTGAATCGAGCGTAGTTTTTTTACTTGACGTAGAATGCCATCTGTTATCCAATGTAGAGTGAATTTGAAAGTTTAGAGCAACTATTATTTTTTAAAAAATAAAATGAAGACACAAATATTGATAGAAAGTAACCCTTGGGCACCGAGGTAGCGCTGCCCGTGAACGGCTCTTGCTCACACTAGCATGGATCAATCACTACTCAAACACTAGTGCGAGAGCATGAAGACTCGGTGTATGTCATCATATGTTGATCGTTGAGAGGTGATCGATAGGTTTCAGCTCTCTTCGTTGCCATGAAACATGTCGTAGAGTACCGAAATTGTGGTCCATCACCCTAAATATATGAAACTTATTCGTTTGGAGCCTGAATCGAGTGTAGTTTTTTTGCTTGACGCAGAATGCCATCTGTTATCCAATGTAGAGCGAATTTAGAATTTAAAGGTTTAGAGTAACTATTATTTTTAAAAAAATAAAATGAAGACACAAATGTCGATAGGAAGTTACCCTTGGACGCCGAGGTAGCGCTGTCCTTGAACGGCTCTTCCTGGCACTAGCATAGATCGATCACTGCTCAAACACTAGTGCAAGGTTGATCGTTGGGAGGTGATCGATAGTTTTCAGCTCTCTTCGTTGCCATAAAACATGTCGTAGAGTACCCAAATTGTGGTCCATCACCCTAAATGTACGAAACTTATCTGTTTGGAGCCCGAATTGAGTGTGGTTTTTTTGCTTAACACAGAATGCCATCTGTTCTCCAATGTAGAGCGAATTTAAAAGTTTAGAGCAACTATTATTTTTTAAAAAATAAAATGAAGACACTAATGTTGATATAAAGTAACCCTTGGGCGCCGAGGTAGCGCGACCCATGAATGGCTCTTGCTCGTACTAGCATGGATCGATCACTGCTCAAACACTAGTGCGAGAGCATGAAGACTTGGTGTAGGTCATCATAGGTTGATCGTTGGAAGGTGATCGATAGGTTTTAGCTCTCTTCCTTATCATGAAACACGTCGTAGAGTAAGGAAATTATGGTCCATCACCCTTAATGTATGAAACTTATTCCAAATCAAGCGTGATTTTTTTTACTTGATGTAGCACATCATCTGTTATCCAATGTAGAGCGAATTTAAAAGTTTAGAGTAACTATTATTTTTTAAAAAACAAAATGAATTCACAAATGTCCATAGGAATTAACGCTTGGGCGCTGAGGTAGCGCTGCCCATGAACGGCTCTTGCCTGCACTAGCATGGATCGATAACTGCTCAAACACTAGTGCGTGAGCATGAGAACTTGGTGTAGGTCATCTTAGGTTGATCGTTGGGAGGTGATCGATAGGTTTTAGCTCTCTTCATTACAATGAAACACATCGTAGAGGACCAAAATTACGGTCCATCACCCTGCATATACGAAACTTATTTGTTTAGAGCCTGAATTGAGCGTGGTTTTTTTTGCTTGACACAGAACGCCATATGTTATCCAATGTAGAGGGAATTTAAAAGTTTAGAGTAACTATTATTTTTTAAAAAATAAAATAAAGATGCAAATTTTGATAGGTAGTAACCCTTGGATGCCGAGGTAGCGCTACACGTGAATGGCTCTTGCTCGCACTAGGATGGATATCACTGCTCAAACACTAGTGCGAGAGCATGAAGACTTGGTGTAGGTCATCATAGGTTGTTCGTTGGGAGGTGATCAATATGTTTTAGCTCTCTTCGTTGCCATAAAACACGTCATAGAGTATCAAAATTATGGTCCATCACCCTGAATGTACGAAACTTATCCATTTGGAGCCTGAATCGAGCGTGATTTTTTTGCCTGGCATAGAATGCCATCTATTATCCAATGTAGAGCGAGTTTAAAAGTTTAGAGCAACTATTATTTTTTAAAAAATAAAATGAAGATACAAATGTCGATAGAAAGTAACCCTTGGGCGTAGAGGTAGCGTTGCCTCTGAATGGCTCTTGCTCATACTAGCATGGATCGATCACTGCTCAAACACTAGTGCGAGAGCATAAAGACTCGGTGTTGGTTATCATAGGTTGATCATTGGGAGGTGATCGATAGGTTTCAACTCTCTTCGTTGCTATGAAACACGTCGTAGAGTACCGAAATTATGATCGATCACCCTGAATATACGAAACTTATCCATATGGAGCCCGAATCGAACGTGGTTTTTTTGCTTGATGTAGAACACCATCTGTTATCTAATGTAGAGCGAATTTAAAAGTTTAGAGCAACTATTATTTTTTAAAAAATAAAATGAAGACACAAATATCGATAGGAAGTAACCCTTGGGCGTCGAGGTAGCGCTGCCCATGAACGGATCTTTCTCGCACTAGCATGGATCGATCACTACTCAAACACTAGTGCGAGAGCATGAAGACTCGGTGTAAGTCATCATAGGTTGATCATTGGGAGGTTATCGATAGGTTTTAGCTCTCTTCGTTGCCATAAAACACGTCGTAGAGTACTGAAATTGTGGTCTATCACCCTGAATATACGAAACTTATCCGTTTGGAGCTTGAATCGAGCACGGTTTTTGTTGCTTGATGTAGAACACCATCTGTTATCTAATGTAGAGCGAATTTAAATGTTTAGAGCAACTATTATTTTTTAAAAAATAAAATGAAGACACAAATGTTTATAGGAAGTAACTCTTAGGCGCTGATGTAGTGCGGCCCGTGAATGGCTCTTGCTCGTACTAGCATGGATCGATCACTACTCAAACACTAGTGCGAGAGCATAAAGACTTAGTGTAGGTCATCATAGGTTGATCATTGGAGGTGATCGATATGTTTTAGCTCTCTTTGTTGCCATAAAACACGTCATAGAGTACAGAAATTGTGGTCCATCACCCTGAATGTACGAAACTTATCTGTTTGGAGCCCGAATCGAGTGTGGTTTTTTTGCTTGATGTAGAACACCATCTATTATCTAATATAGAGCGCATTTAAAAGTTTAGAGGAACTATTATTTTTTAAAAAAATAAAATGAAGACATAAATGTCTATAGGATGTAACCCTTGAGCGTCGAGGTAGCGTTGCCCGTGAATGGCTCTTGCCCACACTAGCATGGATCGATCACTGCTCAAACACTAGTGTGAGAGCATGAAGACTCGGTGTAGGTCACATTAGGTTGATCATTGGGAGGTGATAGATAGGTTTCAGCTCTCTTCGTTGTCATGAAACACGTCGTAGAGTACTGAAATTGTGATCCATCGTCCTGAATATACGACACTTATCCGTTTGGAGCCGAATCGAGCATGATTTTTTTGCCTGATGTAGAACACCATCTGTTATCTAATGTAGAATGTGGTTTAGGGTTAGGGTTTAGGATTTAGGGTTCAGGGTCTAGGGTTGTAGGGTTTAGGGTTGTAGGGTTTAGGGTTTATGGGTTTAGGGTTTAGGGTTCAGGGTTTAGGGTTTAGGGTTTAGGGTTTTGGGTTTTGGGTTTTAGGGTTTTAGGGTTTTGGGTTTTAGGGTTTAGGGTTTAGGGTTTTAGGGTTTAGGGTTTAGGGTTTAGGGTTTAGGGTTTAGGGTTTAGGTTTTAGGGTTTAGGGTTTAGGGTTTAGGGTTTAGGGTTTTAGGGTTTAGGGTTTAGGGTTTTGGGTTTAGGGTTTAGGGTTTAGGGTTTAGGGCTTAGGGTTTAGGGTTTAGGGTTTAGGGTTTAGGGCTTAGGGTTTAGGGCTTAGGGCTTAGGGCTTAGGGTTTAGGGCTTAGGGTTTAGGGTTTAGGGTTTAGGGTTTAGGGTTTAGGGTTTAGGGTTTAGGGTTTAGGGTTTTAGGGTTTAGGGTTTAGGGTTTAGGGTTTAGGGTTTAGGGTTTAGGGTTTAGGGTTTAGGGTTTAGGGGTCAGGGTTTAGGGGTCAGGGTTTAGGGTTTAGGGTTTAGGGGTTAGGGTTTAGGGGTTAGGGTTTAGGGGTTAGGGTTTAGGGTTTAGGGTTTAGGGTTTAGGGTTTAGGGTTTAGGGTTTTAGGGTTTAGGGTTTAGGGTTTAGGGTTTAGGGTTTAGGGTTTAGGGTTTGGAGTTTAGGGTTTAGGGTTTAGGGTTTAGGGTTTAGGGTTTAGGGTTTAGGGTTTAGTGTTTAGGGTTTAGTGTTTAGGGTTTAGGGTTTAGGGTTTAGGGTTTAGGGTTTAGGGTTTGAGAAAATTTCCTATTTGACACCGAAAATAATGCTCCTTTCTTATTTGGCACTGAAACTAAAATTCTTTCCTATATGTCCTCCAGTTGAGTTTTTCTTTCATATTTGACATTTCCGTCAGTTCAGACAGCTAACGGTGTTAGGTCCTAGGAGAAATGTCTATTTTACCCCTATACTGTATAACTACTATAGGCTCCAGTAGTGCAGAATGGGGTTGATCGGTTACCTGCAGAAGTTCTTAAGCAGCATAGCACTAAACGATTTTTATATTTAAATCCTTTTTTAATAAATATTTCAATATTAACCGTCCTAGAAAATAATTTGTATCCGATAGCCCTTTTTGGTCGCGTCATTCCCAATGGCGCGACCAAATAACATAGTCGTGCCATGTGCGTTGGCGTGACAAGATACGACATATTCGACGGCGTTTCTAACATGAAAAAGTTTGTCGCGCCATGTAACACTCCGGTGTTACGCAAGCATTTGCATTGCAATCATGAGCACAACATGTCATGACATTCATAATTATATGTGCTTAGGGTGTACCTTTAGTAAAATAAAAGTGTAGAAACTAGTATTGCATAACATGTTGTGATAATGTGATAATGACACTCATCAAATTTGTGCAACTAGAAATTTCATATCACTTAGAATGATAAGAAAAATTTTTGGAGCCACTAAATCACTCAAAGTTTTGTCAAAGATTTGTTTTAAAAATGTTATTTAAAAATATTCAAAAATCCTCTCTAAATTAGCTTTTATTCTAAAAATCAAAATCTATCCCGATTTGGACTTTGGTCTTAAAAGCAAAGTTGTAGAGAATTAAATTCTAAGCAACTTTTGTTTTTGGGTCATTTTCAGAAAAGGTCCTTTTCTTGCTCAAAATGAGATTTGAAAATTTTTATTTGAATTTGTTTGAAAATAATAATTTGAAAACCAATTTCTAACCTAAACGGGCCGCCGCCTCGCTTTCGGCCCGCTGGCCGAATCGGCCCGCGCCACCCCCCGCGCGCGCGCCGCAGCCGCCGCCTCGGCCTGGCCCGCGTCCGCTCGGCCGCCTCCTCCCGCCCGCTCGCCCGCGCTCGCCGCGACACGCACGCGCCCGCGCAGACACCGCACGCCCCGTGGCCGGCATGCGCCGCTCGCCGTCGACAGCTGGCCGTCGGTGGCCCCCGCCAGCGCGCGCCTCACGCTTCTAAATCGCCTGCGCTCCGCATCCACCCTCCCTCTCCGAATTTCCCCGCCTCGGCCTTCCTCCGCTCCGTGCCGCGCGAGCACTTCACCGCGCGAGCGCCGCCACCGCCGCACCCGCCGACCAAATTGGCCGACGGTGAGCCGCCATAGCTCGCCTTCTCGCGCACCCACCTTCGCTTCCTTCTCCGACACCCCGTGCGCACCTCGTTGCCGACACCCGAGCCAAGCAGGTGCGGATTTCGTGCATCCGCCGCCGGCAGCCATGGCGCCACCGTGCGCGCGGCCTCCCGCGGGAGTGATTCCCCGCTACCCCTCTTGCTTCTCTATCACCAAAAACGGATCTGCCTCCTCCCCGCGCACCTGTTGCTCGCTTTTCCGCACCCGGGCGTGGTCGGCAATGGCCACCGGCCGGTCATCGCGTGGCCACGCCGTTGCGGTCACCGTCGTCTCTGGCATCTCCCGCCCCGGCCTCCTCGCGGGAACGACCATGGGCCGAAGCCAGAGCGGGCCTGCTCGCTCGTTTTCCCCCGCGCGCGTGGACCAGGCCGAGAACGGCCATGGGCCGGTTTACTTCCCCGGGCCGGCCCAGTTTTAAAAATAAAAATCGTTTTCTATTTTCTTTTATTATTCATAATAAAGAATGTTGTGGAAAATGTTTTTGTATTCATTTGAGCTCCAAAAATTGTGAAATAAATTTCTATGAACTCATTGGAACCAGATCTACAATCTAAAAATATTGCATGTCATTTTTGGGATACTTTTCTGTAGAGCTTTAATTAATTCTTGATATTGCTGATATCTTGTAAAATGGTTAGTAAATCCTATATGTATCAGAAAAATATGATTTCAAGTTTGTTAATCTTCTTATATCATGTACTTCCTAGGAAAAATATGTTTCATACATGTGCTGTGGACAACTTTGGAGAAGTAGTTCAAGTACCTTTAATGGCTGATTTTTGTTATTTTTGCTAGAGAGCAAACTTTGTATAAAACATGCATGTGATAATTTTTGTACAGTCATTATATTCCATGAAGAACCTAGGAAAAATATTAATTCTGTTGTTTGACACTTTTCATAGTACAAAGTAATTTCATACTCATTTTTATGCTATAGCTTGTCATTTTTGTATAGGATAGTTTACTTATCCAAATGCCATGAAATTTTTATGGTAGTCTGTTTAGGGTAGTATTATGCTACTATAATTTTCTTAGATTTTTAGGAGCATCAGAAATATATGTTGCTGTTCAAACTTATTATTAATTAGGTTTTAAGCAGGTGTTGCTTTAAGTATGATTAAGAAATTTTGTAAAGCTTTGGTGTATCTTTGAAGCATTTCATAAGATATGTTAACTTGACATGTTAGTAATAGAAGAGAATGCAGTAGATGACATGTGCTTGTAGTGTATAGTTTCTTGGATGATGTTGACTACCTTGCATTTTAACATATTCATTGCATTCATCTCCTTCGATGCACGCTTGCATAATCACTTACGCGCATGGCATCATACAGGATCGCAAACCGAGAACCCAGTCGTCTTACCCGAGGAGCCAGAGGAGCAGCTCGAGGTGCAGCAGCAGGAGGTGACAGAAGCCGAAGAGGAGGTCGGTGAAGAGCTCCCCGAGTGCCCCGACCACTGTCCGAGCTCTTTTGAGAGAGGCAAGCCCCGGAGCATTTCTCTCCCGGTTTGCAAATAATTTATTATTAACTTTACTTAATTTGATGCATTACGTTTAGGAGTTGCTTGCAAACGTTGCTGCATTATACCTTGCTTACCTTTGTTATACTATATCCTTGTTACCCTGGTATCCGCAGTCGAGTCAATGCTTAGCTTGCTTAGACCGGTAGAAGTCGGGTGATTTCCTGTCACCTGCGAGCTATAGGTGGTTACCTGGATCTGCTTGGATGACTATGAAGTCATGGTATAACTAAGTGTGAAATGAATTTGAGACCGGGCGGAAACTTGCAGGGTTTCGAACTGTAGTGTTTTCCGTCTGTGTCGATTAAGGACCGTCCGTTGTTGTCCCTCGGGTCATGTTGAATGCATGCCTCACATTTAGCTGGCCGGATAAAGTACCTTCCGACAGCGAAACTGGGAGATTATTCGGGCCGAGTGGATTGCCCGCAACACACTGTACCGGAGCAGTAGTGGCAGGATACGGGGGCGCGATAATAAGGCCAAAGAGCAGTCGGGCGGCCCCCGGGTACAAGTGGTTCCTAGCAAGCTCACGACTTTACCTGAATGGTTGACTCGGTGACCAACACCTCACTTTAGCGGGTGAGTGAGGTTTGTGTGAGGAATAACTTACCAGCTGGTTAATAATCGATTCGAATCGCCATCGTTCACTGGATAGTGAACACTTGACTTGAGCTACTTCATCGTAGTAACATTGATGGAACACTTGGACAATTATATGAATTATGACATAATGGAAGTTGTTAATGATCATTGGTTATCATTACCTGTTTAATTATATGTTACTTTAGTACAGGTGCAAATATAGTTGACAGGTTAATAAAGATTTAACTTGATGCAAAGCTTTTGTAAAGGTTCTCTCTAAATGCTAAAAATGCCTTTTTGCAAATGAGTCAGCTATCCCACCAGAAAGCCTATCATGATTCCTTGGTGTCTTTTATTTCTGGTGTACGATGGGTAAGTCTAGCTGAGTACCTTCTCGTACTCAGGGCTTTGTTCCCACTTGTTGCAGATGGACAGATGTACTATGGCTATTGTATCAACTGTCTCTATCCTGCAATGGGCGAAGCATAGGACCATGGGCAATGGTCATTCGCTACTTCTCGTCTGATGCTTTTGCTGGAGATGATCACAAGCTGGCACTTTTATTTCAAAATGTTGTGTGTGTGCGTGATTTGAACTACCGCTTCCGCTACTTTTATTCGAACCTGGTTTGTAATAACTATGTTTAAACTCCAATGTATTTTATGCCGCGAACATTTATGTAACTTATGATGGTAACCGTTAAACTTAGTACGATCTTGGCTGTTATGTGAAATGATTTGAAATCCATCGAGATTTCACGGACTACCGGGTTATACGGGCTTAAGTTTGTTAAATTGTCCTTCCATTGGATGATTTCCTACTTAATCTCGTATAATTGGGCGGTTCTGTTACAGCTGGTATCGGAGCATAGTTTAACGTGATTACTGTTTATAAGTGTATTTAAAACAAAATTATGTTTAAAAAGTGTGATTTTAAAACTAAAGGTGTGCCAGTGGTCATATCCTGTATGCCCAGTTAAGGACTCTAGGTGACTATTTAAGTACTAACTTGGGGTTCTTGCACCATATTTCTCTTTCGTTGCTCATACGGCGTGCTATTGTATGAGTGCCACTTAATTGAGTGGTAATGTATGGATCAGTTACCTCTACGCTTTGGTAAGTGTGAGCTGTGAGAGCATGATCGGATACACCGCCGATCTAGGAGAGTGCTTATATGATACTAGAATAATTACATGTTTTACACATGTTTTTATGAAAGTATCGCATGTGTGGGTGTTCCTGTAAGTGCATTCGCCCCCGTTGTGGGTTTTGGTTAATTAATGACAATCAAATTAGGGACTAACATGTCCATTTAAGTGAATATGCAGGTGTTAGTTCAATGAAAGAATTTGTATGGTCACATTTGGTGATGTCAGCACCCTCAATTCCATTGTTTGAAAAGCGTTCCGTCTCAAGTGGATAGATTAGACTTTATCCTTTGACTTGAGTTATAGGAAACGCCGCACTATCAAGAGGGATACAAATTAGGTTATCTAGAGGGAAAACTTGTGCTCAATTTGTATTGGTTTAAGCATTTGAGAGACACCTTTGCACTCACGGACACTTAGAGAAGTGTTTTATGCCTGGGAGTACCGGTAGTATCGGTGAACCACCGGTAGTACCGGTAGGCATAAATCCCGCAGGTGTCAGCGCCTGAGTTCTGCGAGTTTTTGTTCTAGCGGTAGTATCGGTGGTGGACCGGTAGTACCGGTCTTGGACCGGTGGTACCGGTGAAAGCCCGGTAGTACCGGTAAGTCTTTTTCCCGCAAAACTTGTCTTCGCCAAAATCTGTACTACCGGTAGTACCGGTCGTTGACCGGTAGTACCGGTAGGCTATTTTCTCGTAAAAGTCTCCAATAGGTTGGTTGTAACAGTCGAAACCCTTAGGATCGGTAGTACCGGTGGGTTCACCGGTAGTACCGGTACCGCTTCGGAGATAAGAGTATAAATAGCTCTCCCCTTCATTTCTAACTGTTGCCCACGCCATTTACTCCTACCAACCTTCAGACAAACAGCTCTCAAGCATTGACTCACCTACTCTCTCTTCCTCCTTGCTCTCAAATCCAATCCCTTGCAAGATCTGAGTAGAGAGGAGAGATTTAAGAGTGGAAAGCTTCGATTCACATCTTGAGCACTTGTTCCCCTCCTAGTTGGCTTGGTTTGTATTTGTTACTCTTGGGTTCTTGGAACCCTAGCCGGCTAGGTGTTCTTCGTGGTTGCCCGTGTTGTTATATTTGTGAGGGCACCCCGAAGAGTTTGTATTACCCTTGTTTTCTTAGTGGAAATCTTGGGCTAACCTTTGTGGTTGCTTGAGGGAGGCAAGGAGGTGGAATAGACTCCGACCTTAGTGGTCACCTCAACAACGAGGACGTAGGAACTCCTTTGTGGGGTTGCCGAACCTCGGATTAAATCGTGTGTCCCGCGTGCTTGTTGTTGTTGTTATTTGTGTTCGCTTGAGATATTACTTGTTCTTTGTGTTCTTCCTCTTTCATATCTCTTTCATAGGTTGTGGGTGCTCGATCTACTCTTGGTGAAGGAACAAGAAAGAAGAGTTCATAAACTTCATCAACATCATCTTCGGTAGTGGGGTAAAACTCAGATCTGAAATCACAACTCGTAAATCTCTGATTTCTTAGTTTCAGTAGGGTACCGGTAGTACCGGTGGTCAGCGTCGGTAGTACCGGTGATCCCTCACCGGTAGTACCGGTCCAAACCAACCGGTGGTACCGGTCAGTGTTTTAACTTCCGCGTTGAGTTTTGAGTTTCAGGTTTTTAGATCCGCCTATTCACCCCCCCTCTAGGCCTATTAGATCCTTTCAATTGGTATCGGAGCAAGGTTTCCTCGTGTTTAGCGCTTCACCGCGTGAGGAGAAAGCATGGCTACCCTTAATGATGACACCTTGAACAAGCTAGTTGAGCTGCTTGCCGAGAAACTCAGTGACAGGCTTCTAGAGCAACAAAAAGAGCAAATGAACAAGATGCAAGATGACATGAATAAGTTAAAGGAAGCCGTAAGTAAGAAGATTGAAGATGTGGCAAGTGGTGGTGATGGAGATGGTGAGAATGAAGCAATCAAGACACCTAGAGGGTTTACTCGTGTTCCATATGAGTACTCTTCTTTTAGCAAATCCAATACACACTTGCCAACCATCAACCCCGGTAAACCACCTCAATTTGATGGAGTTAGATATACCGATTGGGCTCATAGAATGAAGATGCATCTTATTGCCGCAAGATGTTGGGAGATTGTGGAAGTGGGTGTTAAAGCTTTGGAAGAAGATGGTGAGTTGACAACCGAAGATTACCTTGACATACAACAAAATGCTACAGCTGCTTCCTTGATTCTATCATGCCTAAATCAAGAAGATTACAACAAGGTAAACGGCGTGGAAAGTGCAAAGCAAATTTGGGATACCTTGAAGGTGTCATTTGAAGGTGATAAAAGTGTGAGAAAGGGAAACATTGAGCTACTTCAAGGCAAGATTGAGAACTTTGGAATGATTGAAGGTGAAACTACCCAAGCTATGTTTGATAGATTCATGACCTTGATCAATAGAATAAGAGCTCTTGGTGACACGTATTGGGATGACAACTCGGCGGCTAGAAAGTTGTGTAGAGTGTATAGACAAAAGAACAACATTCTTGCTTCGGTCATCATGGAAAGACCTAACTATGACACAATGACACCTCAAGAAATGCTTGCCAAGTTGAAACACCATGAGTGTCTAGAAGATGAAGCAAAAGAAGCATCAAGTCAAAAGAAGAATATTGCTCTCAAGGCATCTCATGGTAGAAGCAAGAAGAATGATATTTATGATCCGTCAAGTGATGAAGAACAAGATGAAGATTCCGATGAGGAAGAAGCTCTATTAGTTGCAAACTATAAAAAATACTTGAAAAAGAAGAAGGAAAGGAAGAGGAGTGGAGCCAAGCCATACAAGAAAAGATTTTGCTATGGTTGTGGAGATATTGGTCATTTCATTGCCGATTGTCCAAAAGAGAAGATGAAGTACAAGCACAACAAAAATGATGACAAGAAGCATAAAGGCAAGAAGAGAGGTGAAGCACATCTTGGTGAAGAATGGGAATCAAACGATGAAAGTGATGATTCAAATGACAAAGACAAGGAGAAGAAGAAGGGTGTTGCAACTATTGCTATTCAAGAGACTTCTTCTTCTCAACCCAAGCACATCGTCAACCATTCTTCGTCACCATCATTGTTCGCCGACTTATCTCTATCACCTACGCTCTTCGAAAACCTCATCGACAACGACTACTACACTCCTACTTGCCTTATGGGAAAGGGAGAGAAGGTACCACACAACTCTCCGACTCACTCTAGTAATGAATATAGTAGTTGTGATGAAAGTGATGATGAACTTGCAAACAACATGATAAAGAAATTCGGCAAGTCGGCCGGCTCTCAAATAATAAAGCTGATCCATGAGCTAGAAAAACGGGAAGAATGCATCGAGTCGCAAGGGGAATTGCTCCTAGTGGAAAGGGAGAAGAACCTTGAACTTGAAGCACGCTTTTCCAAGGAAGTTGAGAAACTAAACAAAGAATTATCTTTAGCCAAAGATCTATATGAACATTTGACTAAGGAACATTCTTTGGTTAATGACTCTTTAGCTAATTTAAGGAGTCAACATAACTTGGTTCAAGAAAGCCTCACAAGCTTCAAAGATAAATATCATACTCTTGAACTTAGCTATGAAACTCTTTGGAATAGCACTTCCATCCATCCTAAGGAATCCGGTGATTCCAATGCTTCAACTAGTGAAGGGTGTAAAAGATGTTATAATCATGATATAAGTGCTTGTGGTACTAACCTTGTTGAGCTAGAAAAGAAAGATAAAGAGATTCAAAGATTGAACATGGTTATCAAGAATGGTTGCAAGGAGAAGCAATCAACAACCATGTACAAGTCATCAAGACACCCCCTCATCAAGGATGGACTTGGCTACAATAGGTATGATGGTAAAGCAAATGGAAGGAACATGATCAATGGAGTGCCTTGTGTAAGATTCAACAAGGGTGTGGCACTAGACGATCTTATCAACAAGGTCAACAACGTTGCCACTCCTTCAAGCACATTTGTTAAGACCAAGGCTAACAACAAAAAGAAGCAAGTGCTTACCTCCGAGCAACAAGTACCCATTTCACGAAGCTATGCTAGTGATTATATGTGTTGTTGGGGCAAGGATGGTAAGATTGTTGTGAAGTATGTTGGTGCACTCAAGAAGAAGCAAATCATAAGGAGTGTTTGGGTGCCCAAGACCTATGTGACTAACCCCTTAGGACCCAATTCAATTTGGGTACCTAAAACCAAGGCTTAATTTGTTTTTGTAGGAATACTCCTCCGGTGGAACAAGTTGGGTGCTAGATAGTGGATGCACTAATCATATGACCGGAGAGAAGAATATGTTCACCTCCTTTCAACCAAATCAAAGTACAAGTGAACGCATTGTGTTTGGTGATAATGGTAAAGGAGACGTCCTTGGTTTGGGTAAAATTGCTATCTCAAATGATAATTCTATTTCAAATGTATTACTTGTGAAAGGGTTAGGATACAATTTGTTATCCGTTTCACAACTTTGTGAGATGGGCTACAATTGTCTCTTTACCAATGTGGGTGTGGAAGTCTCTAAAAGGAAGGATTCCTCCATTGCTTTCACGGGTTGTTTGAAAGGCAAACTTTATCTAGTTGATTTCACATCTAGTAAAGTGAAGCCCGAGACTTGTTTAGTGGCAAAATCTAGCATGGGTTGGCTATGGCATCGCCGACTAGCCCATGTTGGAATGAGGAACTTGGCCGACCTTCAAAGAGGCGAACACATCCTTGGACTAACAAATGTCTCTTTTGAGAAAGATAGGATTTGCAGCGCATGTCAAGCGGGCAAACAAGTTGGAGCCAAGCATCCCATCAAAAATGTTGTATCAACAATGAGACCACTTGAGCTACTTCACATGGACTTATTTGGTCCCAATGCTTATATAAGCATTGGAGGTAACAAATATGGTTTCGTTATTGTTGATGATTATTCCCGCTTCACTTGGGTATTCTTTTTGCAAGATAAAAGTGATACTCAAGTAATCTTCAAGAAGTTTGCAGGAAGAGCTCAAAATGAATTTGAAGTGAAGATCAAGAAAGTGAGAAGTGACAACGGGACGGAGTTTAGGAACACCAATATTGAAGAGTTCCTCAATGAAGAGGGAATCAAGCATGAGTTTTCGGTTCCCTATACTCCTCAACAAAATGGTGTAGTGGAGAGAAAGAACCGAACACTCATAGGAGCGGCAAGAGCAATGTTGGATGAATACAAGACTCCGGACAAGTATTGGGCGGAAGCGGTCAACACGGCATGTCATGCAATCAACCGCTTGTATCTTCATAAAATCATGAAAAAGACCGCCTACGAGCTTCTTACCGGTAACAAACCTAAGGTGCATTACTTTCGAGTTTTTGGATGCAAGTGTTTCATACTTAACAAGAAATCCAAAAGCTCAAAGTTTGCACCAAAGGTTGATGAAGGTTTCTTGCTTGGTTATGGTACTAACGAACATGGCTATCGTGTTTTCAACAAGACAACCTGTCAAGTTGAAATAGCGATTGACGTGACATTTGATGAAACCGACGGCTCTCAGAAGGAGCAAGTCAATGTTGACATTATAGGTAAAGAAGAACCATCCTCTCAAGTGATCAAGAAGCTTGCTACCGGTGAAGTAAAGCCAGTTGAAGAAGATGATGAATATGAACAAGAGCAAACCATTCATGATCCACATATGCATCATGAGTCAATAGATGTCCATGGTGATGGTTCTACATCAAGAGATGGACATGATTCAAGTGTTCAAGTCATTCAAAATTCACCACAAGTCAAAGATAGCAACCAAGTTGATGATCGAAATAGAAATAAAGACAACTTCACACAAGATCTTAATCTTGACCTTTCAATCAACCAAGACAAGGAAGATGAAGATGAAGGTCCAATCCAAAGGAGAACTCAAGTGCCTCACCCAAGAGTACATCATACCATTCAACGAGATCATCCCGTTGATAACATCTTGGGAAGCATTCAAAGAGGAGTCGTCACAAGGTCAAGGCTTGCAAGCTTTTGTGAACACTTCTCGTTTGTGTCTCCAAAAGAGCCTAAAAAGGTTGAAGAAGCCATTGATGATGAGGATTGGATGATTGCAATGCAAGAAGAGTTGAATAACTTCACTCGTAATGAAGTTTGGATATTGGTGGAAAGACCTAAACAAAATGTGATTGGAACCAAATGGGTTTTCCGCAACAAGCAAGATGAGCATGGTGTGGTCACAAGAAACAAGGCGAGGTTGGTAGCTCAAGGATTCACTCAAATTGAAGGTTTGGATTTTGGGGAAACTTATGCACCGGTGGCAAGGCTTGAGTCAATACGGATCTTACTTGCCTATGCCGTCCATCACAACTTCAAGCTATATCAAATGGATGTGAAGAGTGCATTCCTCAACGGCCCCCTCTCCGAAGTAGTATATGTAGAGCAACCACCGGGTTTTGAAGATCCCAAGAATCCTGATCATGTCTATAAGCTCAACAAAGCACTCTATGGGCTTAAGCAAGCCCCTAGAGCTTGGTATGATTGTCTTAAGGACTTCCTACTCAAACAAGGGTTTGAGATAGGCAAGGCCGATCTAACTTTATTTACTCGCAAAGTCAATAATGATATCTTTATTTGCCAAATATATGTCGATGACATAATATTTGGTAGTACTAATGTGGCTTTCTGTGAGGAGTTTAGTAGGATTATGACGAATAGATTCGAGATGTCTATGATGGGAGAGTTGAAGTTCTTTCTTGGTTTTCAAATCAAGCAACTCAAGGAAGGAACCTTTATTTGTCAAACGAAGTATACTCTTGACATGTTGAAGAAGTTTGACATGGAGAAAGCAAAACCCATCAAGACACCGATGCCAACCAATGGGCATCTTGATCTCGACAAGGATGGAAAGGCCGTCGATCAAAAGGTATATCGTTCCATGATTGGATCCTTACTTTACCTTTGTGCATCTAGGCCCGATATTATGCTTAGTGTGTGCATGTGTGCAAGATTTCAAGCTAATCCGAAAGAATGTCACTTAGTGGCTGTTAAGAGAATCTTGAGATATTTAGTGCTCACTCCTAATCTTGGCTTGTGGTATCCTAAGGGCTCCACTTTTGATTTACTTGGCTACTCCGATTCGGATTATGCCGGTTGCAGGGTAAATCGAAAGAGCACTACCGGGACTTGCCAATTTCTTGGTAGGTCTTTGGTGTCTTGGAGCTCTAAAAAGCAAAATAGTGTTGCCTTGTCTACTGCCAAAGCCGAGTATGTGGCTGCCGGTGCTTGCTGTGCCCAGCTACTTTGGATGAAGCAGACCCTGAAAGACTTTGGTTGTGAGCTAACCAAGATTCCCCTCTTGTGTGACAATGAGAGTGCCATTAAATTGGCTAATAATCCCGTAAACCATTCTCGTACAAAGCACATAGACATCCGGCATCATTTCTTGAGAGACCATGAAGCCAAAGGAGATATCGCTTTACATCATGTGAGCACCGAAAAGCAACTAGCCGATATCTTCACAAAGCCTCTAGATGAGTCAAGATTTTGTGCTTTAAGGAGTGAACTAAATATCATTGATTCTCGTAACGTGGCTTGATTTCTTGGACATATTTTGTTTGATACTAGCTAGGCGAAAACTCTTTTAAAAATTTTGGGTGAGATTTCAAAATCTATTTTCACTTCTCAAGCATGTTCATAGTTTTGTGTTGTTTCTATGAAATCTGGTCATGCTTGAGTTGGTTCTAGTTCATCATATATGTTCACCATCTCTCACTCATTTCTTCCTGCACTGGAACCACCGGTGGTACCGCCGGGTGACCGGTAGTACCGGTCTATGACCGGTAGTACCGACTAAACATCGGTACAACCGGTAGTTCGTTTTCTCGCATCGCCTGTCTGCCGTTGTCGACCTGACCGGTAGTACCGGTGCTTCTCCACCGGTAGTACCGGTAGTGTAAGTTACGGCCGGGTATAAATACGGGCTGTGACCTTTCTTCCCTCATTCTTCTTCCCCGTGCCCGCATCCTCCACCACCGACGGCGCCGCCTCTTCCTACCCCCCACTCAATCTCCCTCCTCACTCCACCACTCTTACCGATCTTTGAGGAGAAGTTTCCCCTTGTCGTGGGGATCGCGTGGAGGTGCTTTGGAGTTGCCCAAATCTCTTCCTTTGTTGTGATTCGATCTTCTTTCATCTTCAAGCATGCAAAGGAAGAATCCCAAAAGGGCCGCTCGTCCCAGTGGTGGTGATGGTGGTAGTGCTTCCCGGCCTGTCCGTGGAAGGACTGCCGCTCGTTCTAGCGGCCGTGGAGGTGGTGGCGGCCGTGGAGATGAAGATGATGTAGAGTCCCAAAGTGTGCCTGCTCCTCTCTCGAGTATGGGACGCCCCAATCCTCCACGTCGTCATAGCGAGCAAGTGCAGGGTCAGCGTCCGGCAGGTGAGAATCCACAGCTTGCCGCTATGCAAATTGAGGGACGCTCTATTGACCCTAACATTGTGGCTCAATCCCCTATTCATATTGGTCTTGCCACTGCCAACCGGATGCTTTTATTTCATCAAAATGCAAATCCTTGTATGTCCGGTCCTCAGAGTCAAGGTGGTTATCAACCCTCTCTTCCTGTTGATTATTCTAAGAGAGCGGGTGACTTAAGGGTGCAGCGCAGTGAGAATCCATATCAATTCATCCGCAATCCTAGTGTGGATGTTCGTTTTTGGAGCCGCATGCATTCCGATTATTATTACAAGGTTCTCTTCAAGAGTGGGCAGCGTGGCTCTTCTCCGCCGATATTCCAGCACAAGTGGGTGCAGCGCGCCTCTCTTGATAATCTGAACAATCCTGACATTCTCCGCTTGGTTGCTGATCTTGATGCTTGTCGTCTGCTTCCTCTTATGACGTTCCAGCATAATTGGAATGATGAGATTATCTGTCAATTTTATGCAACTCTGTGGATTGATTCTCAGAATCTTGTACTACATTGGCTTACCCAAGGCGTCCATTACAGATGTGATTATCGGACTTTTTCACGCCTTCTTGGGTTTACTGCTGAGGACAGGGGTGCTTCTAGTCTTTTTGACATTTTTCCAGACTCTGTCTCTCATGATGACTTAGAGGCTGCTGAGGTATACAAACCTGGTGCGACTGTTGATTTCACTACCACTCATTTGAAGCCGTACTTTTATGTCCTCAACAATCTCATTCGCCTTACCTTGGACCCGAAGATTGGAGATTCTATTCATCTCATGCTAGATGCTCCTAAGGTCCTTTGCCGCTTTGGAACTGGTGGTGATCGTTTTTCCATCACTGACTTCATGTGGCGCAAGATTGAGCAGGCTGCAAATGATCCCCACAAGTCTGTGCCATATGCTCCTTATCTCATGTATATCATTGAGCAAGTGGTGGGTCGTTCATTCCATCACAATACTGTGCACAAGTCCTACTCCGTGCGTCATTTGGGCCCCAGAGGTGTTGGTGGTGGTTCCGCTCCTTCTTCCACTCGTGGTCCGGCCACTCGTACTTCCTCCCGCGGTGCTTACTGTGGTGGTACTGCTACTGCTCCTACTCGCTCCTCCTCTGAGCGTCGTCGGCGTGGTGGCGGTGTCATCAAGTATGCTTTGGGGAAGCTTTGGGAGGCCTTCTGTTACAAGGCTGAGAAGGATGATCGTCGCCTAAGGCGTATTGAGCAGCACCTACAGATTGATCCTCCTGAAAGTCCTCTCCGTGAGTTTCGGGATCCCTTTGTTGAGTACAATGCGTCGTATGGTGCTCCCGTCTCTGGTCCTAGTGAGGAGGCTGGCCCATCCGATGACCCTCGTGGTAAGAAGACGGTCCCTCCATCGCCAGGGTTGGTTGACTACTCGACCGACGACGACGACGACGGCGACGACAGTGACGATGACCGCGAGTTCTCGGAGCCTTGTTAGTTTTTGCTACCTTGGTTGTTTCCGTGCCTACCCTTTTTGGCATTTGATGCCAAAGGGGGAGTGTTAGGCTTATCATCTTTGTAATAGGTAGTTTATGCTCGTGTTATTTTTCCAAACCCTGTGGTGAACTATGTATGGTGGACTAAGAACTATTGGTGTGATGATGGATGATTGTAGGCAATTCACTTATGCTTATTTGTTATGTTTGCCTAATTGTTATTTTCCTGTGTTGTTTGATTGGCTTCTTGTTTTTGTGTGATAAGTCATGTCTCATGCATCACGATATAATTCTTGTCACACACTTTTAGGCACCCCACGAATTGCAAAATTTAGGGGGAGCTTCCCTTATGTATGCATATTGATTATGATCAATGTTGAGATTCAAGTTCAATGCATACACTGAGGGGGAGCCTCTCGTAAAGTTTGAAATTCAAAAATCTTCAATTCTCTACTTCTTATGTAAGCCTAAGTTGGTTGTCATCAATTACCAAAAAGGGGGAGTTTGTAAGTGCATTCGCCCCCGTTGTGGGTTTTGGTTAATTAATGACAATCAAATTAGGGACTAACATGTCCATTTAAGTGAATATGCAGGTGTTAGTTCAATGAAAGAATTTGTATGGTCACATTTGGTGATGTCAGCACCCTCAATTCCATTGTTTGAAAAGCGTTCCGTCTCAAGTGGATAGATTAGACTTTATCCTTTGACTTGAGTTATAGGAAACGCCGCACTATCAAGAGGGATACAAATTAGGTTATCTAGAGGGAAAACTTGTGCTCAATTTGTATTGGTTTAAGCATTTGAGAGACACCTTTGCACTCACGGACACTTAGAGAAGTGTTTTATGCCTGGGAGTACCGGTAGTATCGGTGAACCACCGGTAGTACCGGTAGGCATAAATCCCGCAGGTGTCAGCGCCTGAGTTCTGCGAGTTTTTGTTCTAGCGGTAGTATCGGTGGTGGACCGGTAGTACCGGTCTTGGACCGGTGGTACCGGTGAAAGCCCGGTAGTACCGGTAAGTCTTTTTCCCGCAAAACTTGTCTTCGCCAAAATCTGTACTACCGGTAGTACCGGTCGTTGACTGGTAGTACCGGTAGGCTATTTTCTCGTAAAAGTCTCCAATAGGTTGGTTGTAACGGTCGAAACCCTTAGGATCGGTAGTACCGGTGGGTTCACCGGTAGTACCGGTACCGCTTCGGAGATAAGAGTATAAATAGCTCTCCCCTTCATTTCTAACTGTTGCCCACGCCATTTACTCCTACCAACCTTCAGACAAACAGCTCTCAAGCATTGACTCACCCACTCTCTCTTCCTCCTTGCTCTCAAATCCAATCCCTTGCAAGATCTGAGTAGAGAGGAGAGATTTAAGAGTGGAAAGCTTCGATTCACATCTTGAGCACTTGTTCCCCTCCTAGTTGGCTTGGTTTGTATTTGTTACTCTTGGGTTCTTGGAACCCTAGCCGGCTAGGTGTTCTTCGTGGTTGCCCGTGTTGTTATATTTGTGAGGGCACCCCGAAGAGTTTGTATTACCCTTGTTTTCTTAGTGGAAATCTTGGGCTAACCTTTGTGGTTGCTTGAGGGAGGCAAGGAGGTGGAATAGACTCCGACCTTAGTGGTCACCTCAACAACGAGGACGTAGGAACTCCTTTGTGGGGTTGCCGAACCTCGGATTAAATCGTGTGTCCCGCGTGCTTGTTGTTGTTGTTATTTGTGTTCGCTTGAGATATTACTTGTTCTTTGTGTTCTTCCTCTTTCATATCTCTTTCATAGGTTGTGGGTGCTCGATCTACTCTTGGTGAAGGAACAAGAAAGAAGAGTTCATAAACTTCATCAACATCATCTTCGGTAGTGGGGTAAAACTCAGATCTGAAATCACAACTCGTAAATCTCTGATTTCTTAGTTTCAGTAGGGTACCGGTAGTACCGGTGGTCAGCGTCGGTAGTACCGGTGATCCCTCACCGGTAGTACCGGTCCAAACCAACCGGTGGTACCGGTCAGTGTTTTAACTTCCGCGTTGAGTTTTGAGTTTCAGGTTTTTAGATCCGCCTATTCACCCCCCCTCTAGGCCTATTAGATCCTTTCAGTTCCGTCCGTTGAGGCGATGCCATCAATAGGACGATGTGTTTGGGTAGATACTACCGTTGTACACGCATCTGGGGATTCGTGTAGAGCGCGTAGGTAGATTTACTGCTTTCATGCATCCATGGGGAATGGGCTGAAATGAATTTTCTGCAGGTACATAACAGCGTTATCGTGTAGATCGAATTAGTTACGTATATGAGAGATCGTTGGTATGCCACCGAATTCATCGTTAGATGTCTTTATTTTCTAAGTTTGTGAGAACGTAAGACTCGCGCATGCATCATACTGCCTGTGCATTTCATTCATAACCTGCATTCCTCCCCTTATAAAAGGATTATCCCAGTTTGATAAAAGTGACATTAACTTAAAATATGTCTCACCGGGTAATTTAAAACTTGTGCTATAGATGGCCCGCACGAAGAAGACTGCCCGTAAGTCCACTGGTGGAAGAGTACCCCGTCACCAGATGGCCCCGCGGGAGCACCGCAGCACGGACACTTTTCTAAGTGAGTTTGGCATGCCCACCTTGCTTTGGAGAGTGCTCCATGATGTGGGGTATCCAGAGGGTCAAGAGCCGGTGTACTCCTGGAATGAGAGCCAGTTAGCTGAGGATGGACTTGCAATAGTGGAGATCACCGTCCCTGCCCTTGGTGATGCGCCAGAATGGGATGGTTGGCATTTGGAGTTTGAAGGACGCACTCCAGTTGAGGGTGCAGAGGGTGCAGCCTTTCACGTCATCCAAGACCTAATGAGCAGGTTTCCTAATGAGTTGGCAGCAGCTTTGGCCGATACTTTCTCGAGAGATGATCCTCGTGATGCCAATTGGGTGCAACCGTAAGGAAGTGCCCTGGTTAGAGGTCCAAGTGAAGGACGGGCTAGCGACAACCACACGATGAGTGCCATGTATGCAGCCATCAAAGCATACTAGGGTCTTGAGAGTACCTATTGGACCTTGACTGGTCTGCGTGGTAATGACCAGCTTGAAGCAAGGAAGCAGAAGAAGAAGCAAGCACGTGTTATAGCTAGCTTGCAGGAGCAGTTGGCCGACATGAGCTTACAGCGAGACCGGGCTCTCGAGAGAGGTGAGAGTGCTATGCAGCGGGTGCAGACGTTGACCCAGGCCAATAGAAATGCAGACCGCATGATGGGACAGCTAGTGCAGGAAAGGAATGAAGCCTAGAACGAGAGAGACCTTCTGAGGCAGAGGGTCAAGGAGCTAGAATGGTATAATGCCAACTTGCATGAAGAGTTTCATGCCCTCTACAACGGGATAGGCCCGTATGCTCCTACGGACGCCGCCCAGATGGACGTCGACGACGACGCCGCTACTAATGGTAGCAATGGTGACGCCTCTAACCTCGACGACGGCCCCGAGGAGTAGGCTAGTTGCCTTGCGTTAGTGATAGGCTCTGTCGCGATGGCCTTCTTTTGGTTTCCATGTATCGTGTTGTATCCTGTTCGATCTTGAGACTGGCGATCTTTTGAATCTTGGTTGTGTATGTGATGCTCGAACGCATAAAAGTCCAGTGTATGTATGCTGGCAACGTGGTTGTATGGAACGCGATGTTGCATTCGAAGTAATTTGATTAGTGATGTTGTTTTAATTGGAATGTGATTATTGTGCCTCTGTTTTATTGCATGACTTGTTCTCTCCAATAAATTCAGTATGGCATGATTGTTCATTCGAATACAATTACTACCACTTCGCTCAATTATTACTTGTTGCTGAAATATGCAGATGTCAAACACTCGCCGTGCCACGTATGAGATCGCTGAAACTGGTGGCAACAGTGCAGGGGCTGGTGGGGGTGGTGCAAACAACGTCAATCACCAGGAGCCACAGCCAGAGCCACAATTGCCCCCTCCTCCACCGCTCACTACAGAAGTGTTCTTTGCATAGTTCCTTGGAAGCCAGCGCAATGCCGAGTAGTCACAAAGGAATATGGAAGATTTTCTGCGTACCATCGCTGAAAATGTTCAGAGGGGAAATAATCAAGGTGGTGGCCATGGGGTGAACCAGTACAACAATTTCAAGGATTTCATGGACACCAGACCACCAGTTTTCAAGGAAGCAGCAGAGCCACTCGACGCTGAAGAATGGATCAGCACTATGGAAGATAAGTTTCGTGTGTTAAGACTGATAGAAGTTCTGAAGACAGAATATGCTGCACATCAGTTACAAGGACCGGCAGGGATGTGGTGGAAGCATCACCGCACCACCTTTCCTCCCAATGCCTAGATTACTTGGAGAGAATTCACTGAAGCGTTTAGGGGAGTTTATATTCCCCCAGGGTTGGTTGAGATGAAGCTCAGAGAGTTCTTGGCCTTAAATCAGGGTACCAAGACTGTGACACAGTATTTGCATGCATTTAACAACTTGTGCCGTTATGCTCCAGACATGGTCGACACAGATGCAAAGAGAATTGCTAGTTTTAAGAGAGGGTTAAGTCTGAAGATGATGAAGCATGTGGGTACCAATACCCGCGCCAGGTTCAATAACTTTGTCAGTGATTGTTTGAAACAAGAAAAGAACAACAACGCCTACACTGTATCCAAGAATCGCAAGAGGGTGTTTGAGTCAGGACCATCCCAGTCCAGAGTTGTCACTGCAAATCATCTTTCTTATCATCCGTCCGCACCTGGTGCAAGGTTCAGGCCTCCACAGCATAAAACTCAGAACTATAGGGGACCACAGAAGCCGTACAAGATGGCCGTGCCGCCAGCAAAGATCACCGCAGCGGCAGAACAAAGCAACTCCAAGGGAGCTATAGGATCTACTGGTACAGTGAAGGGGCCCTGCTACAATTGTGGTCAGCCAGGCCACTTTTCAAAGTTCTGCCCTTATCCGCCTAGAAAGAAGCAACAGACTTACACTGCCCGTGTACACCATACCACCGTTGATGAGATTCTTGAGGGAGAACCTGTAACTGTCGGTAAGTTTCTTGTTAACCATCACCCTGCAGTTGTTCTATTTGATTCTGGATCCTCGCATTCTTTTATGAGTCAAGCATTTGCACGGAAGTATGAACAACTATGCACAGAATTGAGTTATGGTTATCGTATAAGTTCAGCCGGGGCTGATGTGTTAACCAATAAGATGGTTAGAGGGGCAACCCTTGAGTTAGATAGTCAGAAGTTTCGAGTGAACCTGGTAGTTATGCCTGGACTAGTTTTGGATGTAATAATAGGAATGAACTGGATGAAGAACTGGGGGGCAGTCATAGATACAAGCAGTCGGTTGCTTACCCTTAAGGATCCTCAGGGAGAGGGTACTTTTCAGGTACCATTGCCCAAAAGAACAGACCTTGTGAGTGTGACCTGTGCCGTGGAAGTTGTTCCTATCCACCAGATCCCGGTAGTGTGTGAGTTCCCGAATGTGTTTCCAGAAGAGTTACCTGGCCTTCCTCCAGATAGAGATGTTGAGTTTGGAATCGAGTTGATCCCCGGAACAACTCCTATTTCGAGGAGACCCTATCGGATGCCTCCGGATGAGTTAGCTGAGCTGAAGAAGCAACTGGAAGAATTGCTAAAGAAAGGGTTTATCCGACCGAGTAAGTCTGAATGGGGATGTCCTGCCTTGTTCGTGAAGAAAAAGAAAGAGGGTACTCTGAGAATATGTGTGGATTATCGACCTCTTAATGCTGTAACTATCAAGAATAAATATCCGTTGCCTCATATCGATGTTTTGTTTGATCAGTTGGCTAAAGCTAGGGTGTCCTCCAAGATAGACCTAAGATCAGGGTATCATCAGATAAAGATCAGGCCACAAGATGTCCCGAAAACCGCTTTTTCTACCAGATACGGGTTGTACGAGTATCTTGTTATGTCTTTTGGCTTAACAAATGCTCCTGCATACTTTATGTATCTGATGAATATGGTTTTCATGCCAGAGTTGGACAAGTTTGTAGTTGTCTTCATTGATGACATTTTAGTATACTCTGAGAATGAGAAAGATCATGAAGAGCATCTGAGAATTGTCTTGACCAGACTGAGAGATCATAAGTTGTATGCTAAGTTCAACAAATGTGAATTTTGGTTGAAGAAAGTTCCTTTCCTTGGTCATATTCTATCTGAGAATGGAGTTTCGGTAGATCCGAGCAAAGTGCAAGAGGTTATGGATTGGAAAACTCCAACCACAGTGCCAGAAGTCAGGAGTTTCCTAGGATTAGCTGGTTACTATCACCGCTTTATCCCAGACTTCTCGAAGATTGCCAAGCCGATGACAAGCCTGTTACAGAAAGATCACAAGTTTGTATGGACAGAGGAGTGTGAGACAGCTTTCCACACCTTACGGAAACTGTTGACCACTACTCCAGTTCTTGCGCAGCCAGACATCGAGAAACCTTTTGATGTGTTCTGTGATGCATCAAAAATAGGATTAGGCTGTGTTCTGATGCAAGAAGGAAGAGTCATTGCTTATGCCTCCCGTCAGTTGAGAAAACATGAAATCAATTATCCGACGCATGATCTTGAGCTTACCGCCGTGGTGCATGCCTTAAAGATTTGGAGACACTATTTACTTGGTAATATGTGCAATATTTTCACCGATCACAAGAGTCTCAAGTACATTTTCACCCAACCAGAATTGAACATGAGACAGCGAAGATGGTTAGAACTAATTAAAGATTACAACTTGAATGTATAGTATCACCCTGGGAAAGCCAATGTGGTAGCTGATGCTTTGAGTAGAAAGTCACATTGTCTGAATATGCAACCCTTACTCGAAGATGGTTTTAATCTAATGCACCCTGTCGTGTTACATAGTATTCAGATCAGTTGCACCTTGGAAAGTAAGATAATAGAAGGTCAGAAAGCAGATAAAGGGATATTCCATATCAAAAAGAAAATTAAAGAAGAACCTTCAAAACACTTCAGAGTGGACAAGCAGGACGTGTTGTGGTTCGACAACCGTCTTGTTGTTCCAAAGGATAGAGAGCTGAAGAATAAAATTATGGATGAAGCTCATCACTCTAAGTTATCCATTCATCCTGGCAGTAGTAAAATGTATCAAGAACTAAGGCCTCGCTATTGATGGACAAAGATGAAGAAGGAAATTGCAGCTTATGTAGCCAGATGTGACACATGTTGTCGAGTGAAAGCTATTCACAAGAAACCTGCTGGATTGTTGCAACCTTTGTCAGTACCTAGTTGGAAGTGGGACGATATAAGTATGGATTTCATCATAGGTTTGCCCACTACTCAGAAAGGCCATGATTCGATTTGGATAATCGTGGATCGTCTTACCAAGATAGCCCACTTTTTGCCTGTCAAGACAGTTTATAGACCACCTTAATATGCCAAGAAGTATATTGTAGAGATTGTGAGATTGCATGGCATACCAAAGACTATAGTGTCTGACAGAGGGTCACAGTTCACTGCTCACTTTTGGGAGCATTTGCACAAAGGTTTGAGGACTAGTCTGATTCGTAGCACTGCCTATCATCCTCAAACAAATGGTCAGACTAAAAGAGTTAATGCTGTTTTGGAGGATATGTTAAGAGCTTGTGTGTTGTCTTCCAGAGGTTCATGGGAGTCATGGTTACCTTTAGCAGAATTCGCGTATAATAATAGCTATCAAGAAAGTATCAAGATGGCACCTTTTGAGGCTCTGTATGGACAAAAGTGTAGAACACCTTTAAACTGGATTGAGCCAGGGGAAAGAAGGTATTATGGTATTGATTTCATGGAAGAAGTCGAAAAGAAAGTTCATATCATTCAGCAAAATATGAGAGCAGCTCAGTCACGTCAGAAAAGTTATGCGGATAAGAGAAGGAGACCGCTTATGTTTGAAGTTGGTGACTATGTTTATCTGAAAGTCACGCCAATGAAGAAGAAGTGGTTTGGAATACGTAGAAAGCTTGCCGCCAGATTTGTAGGACCCTACAAAATCTTGGAAAGGAAGGGTCTAGTGGCTTACAAATTGGAGTTACCAGAATCAATGGATGCTATATTCCCAGTTTTGCACGTATCACATCTCAAGAGATGTTTGCGCGTTCCAGAGGAAATAATTGAACCTCGAGGCATAAAACTTAAGTCAGATCTAGTGTATCGTGAGCAGCCAATTCGAGTTTTGGATTCCAAAGAAAGAGCTACTCGAAACAGTGTGGTGAAAACATATAAGATACAATGGAGTCATCATGATGAGGGAGATGCATCTTGGGAAACGGCTGAATACCTATAAAAAGCATATGAAGATTTTTATAATAAATGGTTCGTAACCCAAATCTCGGGACGAGATTTTTATAAGGGGGGAGGGCTATAACACTCTGGTGTTACGCAAGCATTTGCATTGCAATCATGAGCACAACATGTCATGGCATTCATAATTATATGTGCTTAGGGTGTACCTTTAGTAAAATAAAAGTGAAGAAACTAGTATTGCATAACATGTTGTGATAATGTGATAATGACACTCATCAAATTTGTGCAACTATAAATTTCATATCACTTAGAATGATAAGGAAAATTTTTGGAGCCACTAAATCACTCAAAGTTTTGTCAAAGATTTGTTTTAAAAATGTTATTTGAAAATATTCAAAAATCCTCTCTAAATTAGCTTTTATTCTAAAAATCAAAATCTATCCCGATTTGTACTTTGGTCTTAAAAGCAAAGTTGTAGAGAATTAAATTCTAAGCAACTTTTGTTTTTGGGTCATTTTCAGAAAAGGTCCTTTTCTTGCTCAAAATGAGATTTGAAAATTTTTATTTGAATTTGTTTGAAAATAATAATTTGAAAAACCAATTTCTAACCTAAACGGGCCGCCGCCTCGCTTTCGGCCCGCTGGCCGAATCGGCCCGCGCCACCCCGCACGCGCGCGCGCCGCAGCCGCCGCCTCGGCCCGGCCCGCGTCCGCTCGGCCGCCTCCTCCTGCCCGCTTGCCCGCGCTCGCCGCGACACGCACGCGCCCGCGTAGACACCGCGCGCCCCGTGGCCGGCATGCGCCGCTCGCCGTCGACAGCTGGCCGTCGGTGGCCCCCGCCAGCGCGCGCCTCACGCTTCTAAATCGCCTACGCTCCGCATCCACCCTCCCTCTTCGAATTTTCCCGCCTCGGCCTTCCTCCGCTCCGTGCCGCGCGAGCACCTCACCGCGCGAGCGCCGCCACCGCCGCACCTGCCGACCAAATTGGCCGACGGTGAGCCGCCATAGCTCGCCTTCTCGCGCACCCACCTTCGCTTCCTTCTCTGACACCCCGTGCGCACCTCGTTGCTGACACCCGAGCCAAGCAGGTGCGGATTTCGTGCATCCGCCGCCGGCGGCCATGGCGCCACCGTGCGCGCGGCCTCCCGCGGGAGTGATTCCCCGCTACCCCTCTTGCTTCTCTATCACCGAAAACAGATCCGCCTCCTCCCCGCGCACCTGTTGCTCGCTTTTCCGCACCCGGGCGTGGTCGGCAATGGCCACCGACCGGTCGTCACGTGGCCGCGCCGTTGCGGTCACCGTCGCCTCCGGCATCTCTCGCCCCGGCCTCCTCGCGGGAACAGCCATGGGCCGAAGCCAGAGCGGGCCTGCTCGCTCGTTTTCCCCCGCACGCGTGGACCAGGCCAAGAACGGCCATGGGCCGGTTTAGTTCCCCGGGCCGGCCCAATTTTAAAAATAAAAATCGTTTTCTGTTTTCTTTTATTATTCATAATAAATGATGTTGTGGAAAATGTTTTTGTATTCATTTGAGCTCCAAAAATTATGAAATAAATTTTTATGAACTCATTGGAACCAGATCTACAATCTAAAAATACTGCATGTCATTTTTGGGATACTTTTCTGTAGAGCTTTAATTAATTTTTGATATTGCTGATATCTTGTAAAATAGTTAGTAAATCCTATATGTATCAGAAAAATATGATTTCAAGTTTTTTAATCTTCTTATATCATGTACTTCCTAGGAAAAATATGTTTCATACATGTGCTGTGGACAACTTTGGAGAAGTAGTTCAAGTACCTTTAATAGCTGATTTTTGTTATTTTTGCTAGAGAGCAAACTTTGTATAAAACATGCATGTGATAATTTTTGTACAGTCATTATATTCCATGAAGAACCTAGGAAAAATATTAATTCTGTTGTTTGACACTTTTCATAGTACAAAGTAATTTCATACTCATTTTTATGCTATAGCTTGTCATTTTTGTATAGGATAGTTTACTTATCCAAATGCCATGAAATTTTTATGGTAGTCTGTTTAGGGTAGTATTATGCTACTGTAATTTTCTTAGATTTTTAGGAGCATCAAAAATATATGTTGCTGTTCAAACTTATTATTAATTAGGTTTTAAGCAGGTGTTGCTTTAAGTATGATTAAGAAATTTTGTAAAGCTTTGGTGTATCTTTGAAGAATTTCATAAGATATGTTAACTTGACATGTTAGTAGTAGAAGAGAATGCAGTAGATGACATGTGCTTGTAGTGTATAGTTTCTTGGATGATGTTGACTACCTTGCATTTCAACATATTCATTGCATTCATCTCCTTCGATGCACGCTTGCATAATCACTTACGCGCATTGCATCATACAGGATCACAAACCGAGAACCCAGTCGTCTTACCCGAGGAGCCAGAGGAGCAGCTCAAGGTGCAGCAGCAGGAGGTGACAGAAGCCGAAGAGGAGGTCGGTGAAGAGCTCCCCGAGTGCCCCGACCACCGTCCGAGCTCTTTTGAGAGAG